>OY755043.1:5396132-7943632 GCA_963576565.1 Aspidapion aeneum | reverse complement strand
CGTTACGCACTAAAATAAAAAATATTTTTAATAATACATTGCAATAAGGCCAGACAGTAATAGTGCCGGGCACTATTCTGACAGTTTTACATTGAAAAATGACAATTGATCTTTCGTTTATTTTCCATTAATGAAGGCGGCACTATTAATTTCGGTTAATATAATACATAAAGACCTAATTTGAAAGAAAACAGCTGTTCTTATAATGTTAAACTGTCAGAATAGTGCCCGGCACAATTACTGCCTGGCTTGCCAATCAATCTAACAACCCAGCATTCGTTTTATGCATGGGGTTTGCCTTAAGACCCGGTTGGTGCCGCGATAGCAGTTGCAATGAAGGTCTTTGGCAAAAGCGCGAGTTCTCTAGTTGCATTTTTAAATGGAGGCACTGTACCTACACTTTTGTGTTAAAATATTTCCATAACTTACATCCATAATAGAATTGCTCGACAGTTTTTACCCATCCAACGTCATCGTGACTGTGGGGTATTAAGTGTAAATTAATGTGGCCTTTTTTAACTGGATGACAAGCCTATAAAAATATTTACCTAAGTTACATAAATATTATTATTAAAGGTTATTAAAATTTTCCACATGGACACTTCGGTAAGCCCATATCTATACACTCAGATAGGTGGTACTCAGGGCGCTCATGTGCCTTGCTGAACTAGTGAAACTGGCAAAACACATTATAATGAAACAATTGTGGGTGCCAGGACACAGAGGTATTCAAGGTAAAGGAAAAGCTGACGAACTAGCAAGAGAAGGATTGTCAGAAAAATATATTGGACCGGAGCCACCCTGGGTGTACCAAAGTGTACGATAAGGTCCTAGGTCAAACTCTAGGTAAGGGGAAACGATGAAAGCCACCGGTTAGAAAGATAGGGACTAAGACACAGCAGAGCCTTTATCAAAGGCCTGAATACCAAACTCACAAAAGACCTGCTCAGTGACAGTAGGATGCAAATGAGAACCATAATAGGAATCATGACCTGTCATATGACGGTCAAAGTTTACCTAAACAGGATGGGCCAGGATTCAAGGAAACCCAAGTTGCAGACTATGCAATCAGGAACCGGAGACAGGAGAACATGTAATATGCCATTGCGAGGTACTGTATCGCAATTGTCTGCCCATATTGTGTCACTTTCAAAGGACAATCGGCAAAACGACAAAACAGACAAACACAATCCTGCCAAAAATATCGGTTGAAAACTGTTAGAAACAATATATGCCATATGAAAACTGACGAGATCTGATTAGGATTTATTAATCTTAATCCTGGCTGTTGAAAACTTAAAATAATTCAAGAGATATTAAGACGAGAAAATTTTTATCGCGAAGAGACTGTACTAGATTTTATTAGTTTACATGAGGCATATATGATGAGAAAGTTAACGGAAGAATACCAAAAGTGGGGACTAACAGTGAAGGTGGACAAGACACAGTACTTATGTATTGGAAACGAATCCAGTGAGTTAGAACTAGACAATGGACAAACAATATCTCCATGCAATGAGTATGTATACTTGGGTTCAGTGGCGTATATAAGGGGGGGACCTGGGGGGCCCGGCCCCCCCCCGAAGCTAAGATTTTTTTGAATATTTTCCACATATTTCCTGAATACAAACATAAAATAGCATAAAATACGGCCTCATAGGGTCTCGGGCCCCCCCCAAACTGCCACAGGCCCACGCCGAAACTTTTTTCTATATACGCCACTGCTTGGGTGTCACATTTGATAAGACAGGAACAGACTGTAAAGAATTGGAAAAAAGAATAGTAAAAGCAAAAAAGGTTATTGGATGTCTTAACAGTATTTTATGGAGCAGAGAGATAAGAAAGAATGTAAAATTTAACATATATGAAACAATGGTAAAAAGCACGCTGTTGTATGGAATAGAGACTTGTCGCGTAACAGAAAAATACAAAACAAAAATGGAAAGTGTCGAAATGGATGCAATAAGAAGATCAATGAGAATATCTAGATTAGATCACATAAGAAATGAGATAATAAAAGAAAGAATGGGAATCGAGGGAAGCATAACGGATGACATCACTAAAAGGCAATTGATATGGTATGGCCATGTACAACGGATGAACGACGAAAGATTACCAAAACAGGTCCTAGAGTGGCAACCAGTAGGGCGCAGAAAAAGAGGACGTCCTAAACTAGAATGACAACAGTCAATCCAAAGATCAATGAGTCAAAAGAATCTGACAGAAGATGATTGTCAGGATCGAAGGAGGTGGAGAATAGGCGTCGGACAACGTAGAAAAACGTTCTAAACCGACATAGTAGTAGTACATGAGGCATACATTTTAAGCAGATTTCAGTAGGTTTGATTAGCAGGATTTCTATAAGATTTTACGGGACCGGGCAAGAATTGAACAGGGATTTTACTTTCAAAGATTCTATCAGATTTCACCAAAAACAAGTATAAATTTTGCCGAAATGTGACAAGATTTTTTGAGTATTTAACCAGTTTAATGGTGACCAGTTTTGACGTTTTACAATTTTTTCATAAGAGCTTCAAAGATTTGACGCAGATAATAAAGCATTTTTTTTGGAATCTCGTCAACTTTTGACAGATTTAAACCGGATATGCCCGTATCAAAGTGCTTTTAGAAACTCATGGAAGTTCGTGAGATCTGCTAGGGATTTGATGCGTAGCATGCAACAAATTTCTGGTTGAATTTTGTAAACTTTCAAAAGATTTAACGCGGATATGACCGTGATAATGTGCTAACAAAAACTCGTGAAAGTTCATAAGATCTCGTAAGTATTTTCTGCGGATTATGAGATGAAACCCCAGTTTCTGGTGTATCTAATGAACTTTCAATAGTTTAAATATATGTATTTTAAACTGGTTAAAGTTTGTAAGATTTCAACTCGGATTTCAATTGAAAGTAGTTTTTCATAATCCACAGAAAATACCGACGAAATCTCATGAACTTTCACGAGCTTTTCTACAAGATTTGACGCGGCATTTTTAATAAGGAAGCTATGAAAGAAGCTTATAACTAATTCTAAACGTTGCATGTTAACTAAAACAAAAAGTAAAATTGTTACAAAAAATTGCTCAATATTCCTTGGATAACAGAAACATAAGTAAACAACTATTTCTAAAGAAGACATGCATACTTAATTGTTTCTTTATGTATCATGTTTACGGCAGAAAGAAGAAGAAAATCGAAAAAAAAGTTACTTAATCTTTCTTCAGTAAAAACGTAGCTCAACATCATGATGTTTCTTAATTAAGTCAACTTACCTGATAACTACACTTTGATCCATTTACTGAATCAAAAGAAACTGGCACAAAACGAGCTGATACTACGGGTATCAAACTCAAGATTGCCACCAAGGTAATAGAGAACGTTACAAAGAAACGAATCATTTAGATTTATTTCTTGGTAGCCAAAAGGAACAATATTGATAAAATTATGCGGATTACGGTTTTATTTTTACTTAATATGGAACGTAATAAATACGTAACAACGATTTTGAAGTACCTACCTATTATATTATTGACTCTTTTGATATTATCTTTTTGAATAATAAGATAGTTAGATATTTTTTAGTACTAAAATACTAAAAATTGCTTACATCTTCAAACGTCAAAAGTGCAGTTTTATTGTAAACACTTTATACATTGTAAAAACTAGTTAGATAAGTTTCTTTGTATTTATACAAGATCTAACTCTCTTTGTTTATAACTTTTTATACTTGACCTTATTTTGAAAAAAATGTTACCACGATAAAACTCTTGGGTTTTTAAATAATGACTGTTTATTTGTGCTTAGTATTGTTACGGGTTCACAACTACAAATAAAATGAGTAAATGTCAAAAACAGTATGTTAATTATTTCGACCTAAATGTATAAAAACTTGCTAATAAGTCATTTCTATAGTTCGTTATCTCTGACTGGCCCGTCCCGCGATGTCTGGCCGCTTTTATACCCTATTCGATCTTTCGCGAACTATCTATCCTTTTTTGGGGCTAGACTAATAATACAACCATAAGAGAAGTCAAACTAATACTAGAGTTTCTGTATGTTGACAAATTTATATATAATATATATCCAAATAGGTCAACATACAGGGACTCTACCTAATACTACACTAAACCTAAATAAATATCTCAGAAACTAAAACTCCTACTAACACGAATTATTAAGAAAAATATAGTCTACCATATTCCGAGAACAGTGTATTGAAACGATGCTCCGTTAAAAAGTTAGCATTTTTTAACGTTCTTAATTGTCAAAACACTGTCACTGGGATTTTTACCAAAATCTAATCAGCTCGTAGCGTCGAACACTATTTTACCTAAAAATTTTATGAAAATCGGTTCAGAGGTTTAGGAGCTATCGTAATACGGACAGAAATAATATACACACACACACATACAGATATCACGACGATATATGCTAGGATAGCAGTGGCGGATCCAGGGGGGGCACTAGGGGCACTTGCCCCCCCCCCCCCAACCGAGAATTTTTTTAATATACAAAAAATGAGTAAAACGTAATGCTTTTGCTAATAAAAATTCAAAATTTTTGCTTGTGGCGCATGAAAGTGTCTATTGTTATCATCATCGAAATTACAACTACTGACTAATTCAATAAAATGCTGCTTAAAAAAATATATACCGTTTTTTACCAACAGAGACTGTCACCTAAAGTGCCCCCCCCCCCCCCCCCCCCGAGAAGCACCTCTGGATCCGCCCTTGTAGGATAGGTCAAAATACATCCATATAAAAATTATTTTCGTCGAAAATAATACCTTCTAGGAATACGCGGGGGGTCTACTACGTTATACCTCGATGCTTGAAAATGGATGTTTCTTTTTTTAATGATAAGTTTATGTCGTTTTGTACTGTTTTCAAGAAGAAAAATGCGGATTTTTCGCATTTTTTTAAGAAATTTCAAAATTAAAAAATTAGTAAAAACTCATACAAATTGCTATAGAAAGAATTTATTTGACGTTTGTTATTTCGAGATAGAGAGGGATGGCTCACAATCGACTGAGCTTTAAAAAAATGGTCATTTAGCCAAAAATAAGGTGACCAACTGTCTGGCAAGAGGCGATAAAAAGTTAAATTTTTTTGAAAAGTATTTACGCATAGAAAAATGGTTACACCATATTTTTGAAATCTAACGTTCGACCTGACATCTTGCTCCAACATTTTAATTTGTCGCGCATTTTTGACTGCAAAATCGTCCCAAATTCTCTATTGAGCATTTATAATGAAAAAAATCACGCAGAAAGTTATAATAATGTGTAATTTATGATAATGATGATTTACAGAAATTCAGCAGTTCGGTTCGGGTCGATCTTAGATTAGGTTGGTTGTGTCTTAAAGTAATTCAGCAAGAGTCGGCTGCGCGAATTACTTTAAGACATAACAAACCTAACCTAAAACCAAACCGAACCGAACTTAACTGAAACAACCCGAACTGAACCGAACCGAACCGAACCGATCCGAACTAAACCAAACGGAACGGAACGGAACCGAACCGAACCGAACCAAACCGAACCGCACAAGCATTCTTGCTGAATAGTTCTAAATAAATAATTTCCTGTAATCTGCGCCTTTAACCCTCAGATGCACCGTAAGAAGGTTTTGCTAATCCATTCTCCATCTTTGTTGTTTTGTATGTAAGCAATAAGGACTTAATCGCGATTAAGGAAGGGAGCAAATCGAATTGGGAAATATTATATGGCCGAATGACCTAGAAAGATTCGGCCCAGGCCCAATGTGTCAAAATATATGTGGGAAGGTCAACTGTACAAATTTTCAAAATTATATGAGAAAAGCGATAAAAAACACGAAAAACTAGGTATGTAATTAATTTAAAATTGTAAAATAATTAATCCTAAGCTAATTTACAAATTTATGTCGAAAATTTGACGATGCAATGATAGAAGTTGATTTTTTTCAACCAAAACAAGTCAAAGAAAATCCCCATGTAACGTTTTTTTTAAAAATTATTTTAAAAAAAACCAAACTTTTTTTTTTAATTTCCCGTATCTAAATCGACTAAAAATTGTCCAAAGATTCATTTTCATACAAAAAAATCGTTATATAGTGCGTTTTGACGAGCGAGGTAAAACGTAGTAGAACCTACGCGGGCTAGGAAGGTAAAAATTCAAGAAACTTTCGCGACACAAAAGATTTTACTAAGTACACTTGTTGTAGAGCACTGATTTAAAGAAACCATGGATGCATGGACGTTAGCCAAATGTATTCAGGGCATTCAATAAAAGCTAGTCAGATTTTTGACAAGATTTTTTTCTGTCATGAATGCGTCACGAGCTGTCGTCCCTAAAAAAAGTGCGATCGTTTAAAATTCTGCAAAAAATAAAATAAAAAAGATGTATCAGAATAGCGAAAACGACGAGTCAAATGACTCAATAAAATCGCATGGAGGTGGAGATGGAATATCCAAATCCCAAGGAGGTAAACACAATTTTTAATTTTTTACTTAGTTTATGCATTTGTTCATTGAAAAATTTTTCAAGGAAATGCTCACAAAAAAAAATCACCAAAAATATTCGTATATTTTTTGTTATTTATAAATTTTAGGTGGAGACGGTGTATCTCCAAGTGCCTCAAAAGTATCAAAAAACATAACAGCTATTCCTCTAGCTAAAAAAGCTAATGCTTGGACATTAAGAAAAACAAAATCACCAGCAGGAAATCAAAGATTTGAACTCAGAAAAGAAAAAAGCAAGGAATTAATAAAAGGTTGCACCAGGTGAGCATTATAAGGACGATTATTTGGATTTTTTATTTCAATAATAACCAAAGTAAGAGACGTCAGAGGAGAGGTAGCAAATTTGAAATGGAAATTTGGCGGACATAAAGACGATCAATGGAACAAATGTATTATTGTATTTGGAGACCTTGGGAAAATAAAAGTACGGGAAGACCCCAAATGAGATGGGTGGACGATTTGAAGAAACATGCGGGAACTAGATGGATGAACACGGCGACAGACACAGAAGAGTTGAAGATATTGGGGCAGGTCTATGTCCAAAGATGGATCGAAGAAAGCTAAATAGAATAACTACGGAAATTTCTGGAACACCCTGGAACATCGAACCAATATTCCAAGATTCACTTTAATCCAGAACCAGTGAAGGAAGAGTAGTTATTTGGAAAGAACGGAATCCCCAAAAACCACCGATTATTTAAGTGTGTCCGTCTATTGTTTCTTGTAATGTAGTCTAATCTTTATTGCAGAATATAGGTTTGATGTTCTAAAATGTATGACTTATATATTCTTCAAGAATTTATTGAAACATATGTCAAACTGCTCACTCCATTGTCCTTACCGTTTTTTTTCTGATGTATGTCAATGTAACTATTAGTAATTTTTTCGATAGGTCTGCTTCAGTTGCCGAAATTACCCCCTCAAAGTCATCGAAAAAGATTAAAAGACACAGTGCTGCACCTAATGCTCCCGATGCAGGCCCAATGTCAACTTCAACTGTTGCTACACTCTATACGCCACGACCTCTAGATGGTAAGAGTTAAAGTTTTAAGTTGTAATATTTTTTAAAGAAAGAAAAATTTAAACATATTTGATCATTTAATTAATTATCGTTGTCATGGAGGTTCTTGCTTTCATAAATTACCTATCCAGAAACAAAATTTCGGACTTCCATTGTCTTTATTTATTTTAAACACGGCGTTTCGGTTAAGAAATATCTCTAACCGATTTCAAGTGTAAACCAAACAATCTAGTCTAATGGTATTACTTATACTATTTGGTGTGCAGTCAGGTGTGATGACCTGCCCCCTTGTTTTAATCCTAAGATGCTTGTTTTCCTTAAGGAGTGGTTTCTATATGTTTGATGACCTTGCTTGGTTGCCTGAAAACTTTTTTGTTCTGCTATATAAATCAGTGGCACACCCAGGAATGTGTCTTGGGGGGGCCCGACAGCTAAATAGGGCGCCTCTCAAAAATCCTGCGACCAAAAAAAAAAAAAAAAAGGTCATCATGTGTGGGGGAGGCCGACAGCTACAAAGGGAGCCCTCAAACAATTTGCGACCAAAAAAAAAAAAGATCATCATTTCGCAACTACGCCGCTGCTTGGTGTTGGGGGGGGCCCGAAGCCTGTCAAATTTTAAGCTATTTTTCGTGTTTTATCATCAAATATGTAGAAAATATATTAAAAAATCTAAGGCTTGGGGGGCCCCCCCCCTTCCCCCCTGGGTACGCCCATGTATAAATGCAGCTTCAATAAGCTTTCGTTTTCGCCAATGCGATTCCTTATTAGCTTCAGACCATTGAATTCTATGATCATTTGACCATGCATGATCCGCTAAATCGGATTTTTCAATATCTCCTTTTAAGATGTTAATTTACTCTAACCTGAAAAAGGCGTTTCGTTTCACCTACATATGATTTACCACACTTACACGGAATTTGGTAAATACATTATTGTTTGAGGGATTTTCTGGTTTTGTTTTAGTTAGAAGACTACTTATCGTATTTCCCGATGAAAATCCGGTTTCCTAGTATAGTGTTTGGCTATTTGTCTTATGTTTTCTGAAATCCTATAACATAATATGGAATGTTAATAACACCCAACGGATTATTATTTTGAGAATCTGCTACATTTGGTTTGTTTTTAATTTTAGAGATCGTTGAGTTTATTAATTTCTTGGAATAACCATTCTGTCCTAATGTTGTGGATTCCCGTGGTTAATTCTTCAATAATACTACAAATATTTACGGCTGTTGAATACAAACTTCTTATTAACTTCTTGTTTTGTAGCAACAGAATAATTAGATTTAAGATTTAGATACTGTCCCGTGTATGTAGATTTCCTATATAGAGTGGTTTGAATGTTTCTGTTTATTCGTTTGACATTGACATTTTTAATTTCCATTGTGCATTGTTGGACGAATACCGTTAAGATGGTGTACAAAATTCTCCAGTTCGTCATCATGTTTTGGCCATATAGCATAAATGTGTCATCCATGTATCGTAGCAATAGTTTTGGTTTGACTTTTGCTGTGTGGATTGCATGGTCCTCGAACCACTCCATGTAGATGTTTGCTATCACTGGCGAAAGAGAGGAAGCCCTCGGAAGTCCATCATTTTGCGTGTAAAACTTATCTTTCACTTGAAAGTAAGAGTTACGGAGACAGAGCTCCAACAGATCCATCACCCCCTCCACCGATAGCGTTGTTCTCTCGTGAAGTGTATCAGTTTGTAATTTGCTTTTGATGATACTGAGTGATTTATTTATTGGCATGTTGGTGTAAAGACTTTCTACATTAAAACTTACAAATCTATCGTCGGGATGTAAAATAAAAGATATTTGCTAATCGAAACGTCGTGTTTAAAGTAAATAAAGAAGATGGAAGCTGGAAATTTTGTTTTTACACAATCATTGTCTACGAGTTTCAAGCGAAGAATTGCCAAACCATTTTACAATGCCTACTTTTGATATTGCAGCTCAACAGTTTTGTTTCAGAAAAACAGATCAGAGTAGTCAGATGCCCCAAAGAGAAATTTCCTTGTGCAGTTTACCGAAAACTACTGCTGTTGGCTTGGCGGAAAACGAAAAAATCTCACAAAATAACAATAAAGCACTTAGCCGAAAAAATTGAAACGGTAAGTTCTATTTTTTGGTAAAAAATTGTGTGGCAAAATTATAGTATAGCAATATCTGGGAATCTTTAACAATTCTTGTAATTTGTAATTGCTATATAAACATAAACTAATTTCAGTAATGAAATAAATAAATAAAAACAGCTTTTATTTCTTTTGATAATTTGATAACTGTATGGAATACGTCATTAATAATTATTTTTTGAAAAGAAATATACATTTTTTCTTTGTTCGTCAAAATAAGATACAACATATTAAAATCTCCTTAAATAATTCACATTTTTATATTACTGTAAATTTTAGATTGCTCAGCTGGAACGACAAAATAGCGTTCTTAACGACTTGCGTAAAGCTGAAGAAGCTAAGCGCACCGAAGCATTAATTGAAAATCAAAAAATGAGAAAAATAATTGAAACTTTGGAATTCTCAAACAACAATCTTACTGAGGAAAATAGAAATCTTAAAGATACTGTTGACAATTTTGAATACACTTTAGAATTGGCTACAGAAAATATCTCAATTTTGAATGAGAAAGCAAAGATAATGCAAGATCAGCTTAAAAAGAAGATAGAAGAAATAAAAGTACTGGAAGATCAAGTAGTAGCCAGCGAAAAAGAAGTGAATTCACAAAAAGTTATTGTGTCTTACATGCAAGACAAAACGAGACTTTTGGAGAGGCATTTAAAAGACATAGAATCAAACTTAAAATTTAAAAGCTGGAAATATACGTTGTTAAAAGAAGAATCATTAACGCTGCTTGAAGAAGTAACTTCTTTACTAAATAAACTTGATGAGAAAGAAAACGAGATAAATAAAGTACAAAACGCAAATCAAACTTTGGAATGTAAAATTTGGGAACTGGAACACACAAGAATAAAAAACATTGAAAAGTTTGCAAAGTTGTCTGTTTCGAAAACGCATCAAATGGCTTTGATTCTTTTACCAATATACTATGACTATTATATAATTACTCCAATAGTTTAGATTTTTCGATGATGTTTATTATTTATTTTGTAGTTAGCTCTTGTTGTTTAATATGGTATTTTTTATATGAAAATGTAACGGATTCTTGAAATATTAATATAAAATACAGGTAAATTGATTTCCACTGTAACTAAATCTTGATATTAGCAAATAGGTTTTTGAAGTGAATCCACAAATTTTAGGTACAGTGTGATTATTTATACCTTATACCACACTTCTGGAGCAATTATTTGTAGCTTTAGAATTAAAAAAAATATGTCAAGAAATAAACAGACAGTTTTATCACTAGGTTTATATAGGGTGTCTCAGAACTAATAATACTGTAGAATAGTTGTATCAACTAGAGGCCCTCGATACATTTGACAATTGTAAACAATTGTCAAATGTATCGAGGGTCTCTAGTATCAACATATTAAGATTTAGCTAGAGTCCCTGTATGTTGACTCTAGATTTAGCTACACATGCGTTGTACGAAAAGTTGATATTAACCGAGACACAGGGTGTTAAACTTTATAACTTTTGGACAGAAAAAAATTTGGGTAAGATGTTTTTTTATTCAATTTGGATGAAAAATTTGGTGCACATTGTACAGAGTGTTCTCTGGGTCCCTAATATTACATTAAAATCGGTGTAACTTTTTTGTGCCTCGATGTATACAAGTTTTTATTTAAAATATGATTTTCTCAATTATTTTTATGGAAACTAATACTGTTTTGATGTCGCTCAGAGCAACCAACTTCGAGATTTTTGTATTTAAAGTTTTTATTACATGGGTATTACTACTATGTCGGTTTACAACGTTTTTATACGTTGTCCGACACCTATTCTCCACCTCCCTCGATCCTGACAATCATCTTCAGGTTTATTTTACTTATTGATCTTTGGATTGACTGTTGCCATTCCAGTTTAGGGCTCCTTCTTTTTCTGCGCCCTATTGGTTGCCATTCTAATACCTGCTTTGGTAATTTTTTATTGTTCATCCGTTGTACATGGCCGTCCCATATCAGTTGTCTTTTAGTGATGTCATCCGTTATGCTTTCCTCGATTCCCATTATTTCTTTTATGGTCTCATTTCTTATATGATCTGTTCTAGATATTTTCACTGATCTTCTTATTGCATCCATTTCGACACTTTCCATTTAGTTTTTATATTTTTCTTACTCGACAAGTCTCTATTCCATATAAGGGGGCCGCCAAGTCCGTACAAACTGCTGTACCATCTTTTCTTGAAACATTTCTGCCTATATTTGAACTTGAAAGCTAAAACACTGCTTCTAAATGAGCTACGAAACTAGTCGTAGATCTTCATAGAGTAAACAACTCGAAGTTTTTTGGACTTCGATAAAGTAGTAAAGTAGTTACGAAATTTCAAAAAACGTCGAAATTGCCACTCACTCATGTATTATACACCATCAAAATTCTACTGTACTTCCAGACATGCTACACAGCTGAAATTTGACAGACTGATAGAAATTATGACCAAACCCTTGGAAAAAAATCAAAAAGTCCAAAGTTCTAATATATTCCCTTCCCCTATACATGTAAAATTATGTAAAAGTAATATTGCCCACTTCTAGAAAGGCTAGAGAGCTGAGCTTTGGCAGACTGATAGGAACTATAATAAACCTATAGAAAAAAAATGCATTTTAAATAAGGCATTGCAAAAGTTTTGAACAATATTCCGCATATTTTACTACTTTAAAACTTAAAGCGATTTCGGCTTTTGCTCGAAAACTGCCCTCGAGTGCTCTAAAATTGCTCTGAAACGGATGCACGCGTTCGACTTAAAAACAAGCAGTGCTCTAAAAAAGATTTGCGTGATCGACTATTGCCCGCAAATCTCCGAGCGGGTGCTCGGAATTGCTTAACACAAAAACATAAAATTTTAGATCTGATTAATTTGTTTCTAATTTTGGTGTATTTTGTGTGTTTTTATAAGTGTTTTCCGTGTTTTACATCTAGAAAATTTACATTTATATACTTCATTGCACCCAAAAATTTTAAATCAAAAAATTATAAAACAACAATATTTTTTATTTGTTGACGTTATAAAGCCCAGGAAATTTCGAGCAAGTTTTTGAAAAATCGTGTTCCCCCTTGCTCTGAAGGCGAGCGATCCCGCTCGATCTCAGATCAAGCCCAGAGTGCTCGGAGAAAGATTCGTGACGTTACCGCTCTACCCGCGAGTGACTTCAGTGGCAGTATTCTTGAAATCTCCCCGAGTGAGTACTCCCCGGAGAGTGACAACGAGTGAGCACTCCCTCGTTTCTCACCGTATTTCAAAAATGCAGTATTCCTGGTTGGGGGAATACATGAAAAGTGATATGAAATGAGCGCACTGTTGCCAATTTTCAGATGACAGCACGTGATAATTTTGACCAATAAAAAAGCAAAAAATTTTGACAGACAATTAACCAAATACAGTTATGTGGTTGAAGGGATGTAACCCCAATTTTTGTTTCCTTGATTTTTTGTTTGTGGACAAATGAGTTATATAAAATTTGCCCCAAGATTTTTTATTTAGTTTTTATTTAAATATGACTTATTTTTTCTTAAATAATAGCTTTGTCCTTATGTTATGAGATCAAAATTTGTGTTAAATCTAACCGCGTTCAATTGAGCAAACATATCCTAACCGGTGTGTCGACCACCAGCATTTTGCAAAAAAAATGTCCCCACAAAAAAAGTTGTTCTTCGAAAAAAAATTTTTTTTCAAAAAACTATTTTACAAAAAAAAACTAAAAATATTTTTTTTACAAAAATTATTTTTTAAAATAATACTTTCAAAAACTAATTTATAAAAAAAAACTAAAAAATTTGTTTTAATAATTATTTTTCAAAATGCAGTTTTTAAAAAAAAAATATTTAGCCCAAAAAGATTTAATGGTGAAGTTTATCAAGGAAAAGCCTGTAATGGAGGCCAAAAAATATACTTTAACATTTACAAAATAAACAGGGAAAAAACTTAAAAAAAACAAAACCCACACGTAACCAAAACAACATTTTCTAGGTTATCTCAGAGTTTTTGACAAAAGTCACCACGTCGGCACCTATCGAGATCTCCCCGGTGAGAAGTCGCCAAAATGTCACACGTTTTTCGGGTGAGAATTTCAAGAATACGATTGGTGGAGAAACGGCCACTTTCGCTCGAATTTCGAGGAGTACTCGCTCGGGGAGATTTCAAGAATAACGACACAGAGCAGTGAAGCCGAAATCGCTATTAAATACTATCCAACTGCTTTAAAAAAGGAGTGAAATTTTAACAAAAACATTTCATGTAAAAAGAAGCCAATGACGCGAAAATGATATTCCGTAAAAAGGATTGAGACAAAAGTAAAGCCAAGTTCTCCAATACAAATTTCAAAATGAAAGGTTCTTAGTAGTTTGGAAATGTTTTTCTAAAATTGGCTATTACGGTTGCAAATGAATCTTAGGCACAGTGCTAAATTGAATATAAAGAAGTTTGGCTGTAATAGAAAAGTTAAAAAAATCATTTTTAAACTAGTAAGAACCTTTCATTTTGAAATTTGTATTGGAAGACTTACTTTTATCTCAATTTTTTTTACGGAATTGTATTTTCGCGTAGCTTTTTTTACATAAAATTTTTTGATGATTTTTCTATTATTGTAGACATAATATCTTGAAAACTAATGGATGGAATTTCTTGTTGTGTTAGTTAGAGAATTTCTAGTAGAATAAAAAAAATTAATAAAAAGTGGTCGACAAATTAATAAAAATGAAAAACGCTCAGTTAATTTTTGACAAAAGGATTTTTTTTTAGGTTTTTTGTTTAGATAATCTAAATATAACCTTCCTATTGAATTTCACTGACACCAAGCGGCAATTCCATAACAGCCCCTTTAGGTATATTATGCTCATTTCCTCTAGTTACAAAGCCAACTGTTCAACACAGATAAACCGCCAGACAATAATCATAAGATACATGACATAAACAGCCGCATAAATCACGGACATTAATAAGGGGGTGTCGCTTTACGAGGGGCTGAAATCCAGTCAGGGCTATCAAAACGGACGGGCCACGATCCTCCACTTTGTTGACGTCACATCCGGTGCTGATTTTTTTTTGATGGTCACGTTACGACATAGCTGATTGTCTTTAAAATATTGATGTTGGAATGACGGTTCATATGAATATTTGATTTTTTTTTTTAAATTAAAGCCGGTTTTGAGATTGTTTTTACTATATTCTTTCAGAACAATTTTTTAAAAATGTATAGTAATCCTTAATTTTTTAGAGTCGCTTCATTAGCTCACACAAAAATTAAGCTTAAAGCAGAAACAAATGTGACAAACACATATGAGAAAGTCAAATACATGTCAAATATAACAGTAGGCATGTAGTACATGGCGGGTAATTTGAATTCAAAATAAGGAATGCTAATTCTTGAAGATTTTACCCTTTTAATCATGTTGCTTCCTTACAAAACTTTGGTGGAATATCGGGATGGTGTCTGAGAATATTTCAATGCAATTTCGCGAAAATCTGTAGTGCCATTTTGAAAATATAATAAAAAAACGTCAGACCGCCCATAAGACCCAATATAAAATTCAGCCCTCGGAGAACAGCTGATTTTTTCAGGGTCGTGGCCTCTATTTTTGTGTTGGCCTTGATCCAGTTTGACTACGTGAATGACACACTATACAGCGTATGTCTAGATTTTAAGGGTAAATGCGACTTAATTTTGTGCCAATTTTTTGACTAGTTTAGGTGTATACCTAACAGACTTAAAATACAAGCTACAGAAAATAAAAAAGTAAAGTTTTAGGACACACAAAGCATATTTTCAAGATTTAATGCTAAAATAATTCAAAATTTTGTCAAAGTGGGATAAGTTACAGATTAAACAATGTGTTTATTCTAAGGAGCAATCTTTACTGAGCAGTGGCGGTTCCTCCAAAAGTTCACATGTGCACGTGCACTCTCAAATTTTATTATAAATGATCAATAAGCCCCAAAAGGAATTCACTAAAGACTTGAATAGTTTCTAGAAATTAATACCCGGTATGTATGTGTTTGTATTCTTATTCAAACCAGGATGCGGTCGATGGTGAATGCGTGAGCCGACTCACGCACTCTTTACTGGAACTAAATTCTATGCGTAGATGTTATGTCGCATTCTAATTACGAAATATAGAAAGAGAGGACGACATGTCTAGTCTAGAATTTTACAGTACATAGAGCCTGGGTCTTCCTTTGATTGTGTTCTTATGCAGAATTCGCGATCGATGCCGCCAGCACCCCCGTGAGGCCTTCCGCGACCACGGTTAGCGTTGACTGTTACAGCACCTCAAGTGCACTTTAGATTAGTGCGCTTAGACAACTTGGTGTTCTCGGTTGACCGGTTTGTTTTGATTTTGACGATTTCATAGTTACGAGAATGGCGGAAGTTTCTGATTCTGATATCACTGGCGTGCAATATTTAAAGACAACTAAATTTTCTTCTTTACCATGTAACATGGGCCTAGGGTGACAGTGGTACTGTCAACCCAAGTGGCCAAGGCTTAAAAGTTGCGAGCTACCAATTTGTGCAACTATTTGAATAACTGATAAATTATTATTTTACACGATCTCGAAAGGGAATTTGACGGTTCTTGGGGGAAATATATGCTATAAACGTTTTTCTCAAATGAATAAACAATGTAGGAAAATCATACATACCTTTTCTATTTTCTTCTTGTAGCTTCACACTTTGACTTCTTATATTTATTACTAAAATATCAAATTTTTGTACTATTAAACCTTTGTATTCAAATATTTACACTTCTTAAACTTTTAGGTTTTATAAACCTTTTGTATATTTGTTGTAAATATTTTAAACGTTGATTGAATAGGTGAAACTATTCAATCAACTGTTTAATTTACTTAATATTACCGTTTAGGTTTGGGATGTATTATTGATTAAAAATGCCGATTTTAGGGCAACGAATGGTTTATATTTTAATGTTAAAAAACCATAAAACAGTTAAAAACATTATTTCAAAACACTGGAAACAGTAATAATTAAAAGCTTTAAAATTATAAAACTCCAAAAGAAAAAACTAAAATAATTATGAATAATAAAGTTAACAGTTTTATACAAAGTTAAAATGATTTACAAAATTTAACATTTCCCCAGTTAAAGAAAAAAAAATCCCCTTTTACCACAGGGTTCGATCCGCGTCGGTTGCCGAGGTCGGGTGCGGCAGACATTTATAGGATTCTTGGGGAGTGTAAACTGTAATATTGTCCTACCCCTTCATTCGCACCGGTAATCAGTCGGGATGAGGTCGGATATCTCGTGAAGGCGGAGTTTGTTACACACTC
This sequence comes from Aspidapion aeneum, assembly GCA_963576565.1. Taxonomy (NCBI): domain Eukaryota; kingdom Metazoa; phylum Arthropoda; class Insecta; order Coleoptera; family Brentidae; genus Aspidapion; species Aspidapion aeneum. The sequence goes on along the minus strand of OY755043.1, from coordinate 7,926,689 downwards.
CTTCAGTCGGTAGGTTATTCTAAGGGACAAAGGGACCGTATAAAAAAAATACCCGATCTGGTGTTCCAAAGGTGGCCGATGACCCGTGCAATTAGGCGTTCCGAAATGGTGGCCTTAGTGTCGGCGAAAGAGTCACGGTTATCAAATGAGAAAAAAATATAATAAATACGGGATTCAAATACTTCAAGAAGGAAATTTCGTGCCAAAAAGACTCTCAGTAATATCAATACTTTTAACCATTCTAATTTAATACCCATAATGTCGACATTTTAACTGCGCAATTTTCAAATTTATAACAAAAATGCATTATCTCCGTATCGCCTCCGCTCCTAGGGGTTTCGAACAATGGAGCATATTTTTACCACAGCCTATTATCTTAACCTAACCAGTCTGTTCACGATAAGATCTGACAAGAGCTACTAGATTCTTTTTAATTTTTACCGCACTCTGCTTCTTTGTGTTATATTAAAAAATTTCTTCTTCTGGAAGGAAGCAAGCATTGCTCTATTTATCAGTAGGTGCATTAAAACTTTTATGATCTTTGATCTAAAAACCGAAGCTCGTCGAGCTCCTGAGGGGTCTTCCTCCAGAAGAGACCACCAAAACCAGTCGACAGAGATCCTCCATAGCAGCCAGAGAGTCAAGAGGCGGCTGTACCCATTTTCATAACCCCAATAGCTAAAGCTGTGCCGAGCCCTACGCCTCAGCCTCTTGCTCAGAGTTCGAGTGAGGGTCCATCTTCCGACACTCCCAATGCACGAGAAGAGCCAATAGTTTTGCCCCTTATTTTTGTTGAGTGTTAAGGGACCCAGTCTGGGGGAAGAATTAAAGGGCATAGCTCGTTGGGCTCTATGGGGCAGCGACGAACAACTTGTTAAATCCCGTAAGGAATCGTTCGCTGCCCTTGGTAAGAAGAAATAGTAGAACAACCGGCAAAAGTGCAAAGCAAAGCCAACGCAAAAAGGGTTTTGGCAGAGATACACCGGATCGGGCGCAAGGGCTGCCCACTTTTAAAAAAAAGTGTAGGACCTATACAAGAAAGATCGAAGTCGGCTGGCAGAGGCGATCCTCGAAAGTAGGGAGATCAGTAAAGAGAACGAGGACCTTCCAACTGTCCGCTCCGATGAGAATCTTTTCGCAGACCTGGTGTAGTCTGAGTCCCCTACGGACAACCAGCTGATCAGCGATGCTAAGATAGCCAGTCCCAAGGTGTTTATACTTTTACACAGGTTGCCTACAGAATTTGACCAGTCATGTGTATTTTACTGGATGACTGTAGCTGTTACATTAAACAAATGACTTAAGGCAACCAGTGACGTAGATTTTTTAATCAGGATTAGAGTTGGCCAGTCAGGTTTAATGACCTGTGTAAAAGTATAAAGACCTTGGGCCAGTCCCACATTCTCTCCGTTGACTGCAGATGACATTCGTAAATCCCTTCAGGGCTTGACGAACTCATCTCCTGGCGTTGACGTTCTGAGTGTGGAGACGATAAAAACTACGCCGCGCCGCCCAAACACCTGGCGGTCGATTTCTCAGCAATTTTCGGGGGTAATATCACAAGTCACCACCTTCTCGACAGAGGCCTGGTATCGAACCCAAGATGGCGGCCGATGAGGGCAATTCCGCCACACGTTCGGTTATGTATAATTTGTTGAAATTGATGAATTTATAGGATTGAAACTGCAAATAAATACAAATAATGTATTTTGCAGTGGCAAGAATATTTAAACGATTGAAATTTGATGGATTTTTGGTAATTACTATATCCATATATGTAGCTATTCATAAATAATATATTATTTATTAATGGACACAGACATTTTTTCTCTTAAAACCAGGAGAAGGGAAAAAAGACGGAGGTGGAATTAAAGGAGAGGGTTATTATAGTTTTAAAAAATAAACAAATTTCTAGTATGCTATATGTATACCTAAAAAAAAATTTCAGACTTAAGAAAACAATGAACATAATATATATGCACTAAGTACTTTTTTTTATTGGTTTTACTCTTTTCAGCTGTGGCATGATTGGTTTTGTTGTAGTAACATCATTTTTTTTCTTGAAATAATTTTTGAGCAGCAAATTTGAAAATTTAAACAATATTTGTTTTATCACGTAATTTGTGTGATGTTTGTTACAGTTATGGCCCAGAAATAAATTCAGATCAGAACCCTCAATATGTTCTCAAATGACAGAGAAGTAAGGATTTCTCTATGGTTCAGTGCTTTTAAGAAAATGGATTCCTTTTTAAGTATTCTCTCCAATGTTAGATAGGAGTAAGCCGCAGATAAACTTTCACCAGTATTGATTAGATACTCCTTGCAGTAATCACAAATAGTTTTTTTGTTAATATCTTAAAAACGAAAGGTCATACGAAGCTTTTAGACAAATTATTGAGAAAAATGGTCTACTACATTCCGAACACCGCATATTGATGTGATGCTCCATTAAAAAGTTTTAGAAGCATAGTTTTAATTTTCTAATTGTCAAAAAACTGTCATTAGCATCAATGGATTTTTCCCAAAATCTAATCAGCTCGTTACAGTATGAACACTATTATACCTAAAAATTTTATGAAAATCGGTTCTGCGGTTTAGGAGCTATCGTGTTACGCACACACAGACAGATATCACGACGATATTGCTAAGATAGGTCAAAATACACCCAGTGGCGGATCCAGGATTTCCCGGAGAAAGGGGCCAAAGTAGCAGCAAATACCAAGCTATTTATTTTTGTAGTTTTTCGTAGGTCTGAGATGCAAAATTTAGCGTCAAAAAGTTGCTTAATGCGTCGCCGGCGAAAAATGTTGAAAACAACAGTAGATTTTGTTAACAAATTTAAATAAGTGATGCGGCAGAACTAAAAAATAATCTTTGTATGGAGGGGGGCCTCTGGTCTCCCCTGGATCCGCCACTGAGTACATCCAAATAACATATTTTTTTAAAAAATTGCATCGAAAATAATACCTTCTCTAGCCATTGCTGCTCGGGCTAGGAAGGTAAAAACACACAATCTGATATATTTATACCATTGACCACTCGGTCGGGACAAAATCTTCCCGCTTGATAGCATGTATCCATTTCTTAACAAGTTCTCCATCTTTTGGAAATTTAAAAATTGAGTATCTATTTCCTTCATTACTATAATTGGTTTTGCAATTTGGAACGGCACAACGACCTGGCATCTCTAAAAAAATAGTAACACAATTTTCTAAGCAGTAAATTCACCAGCATTTATATAAAATAACCTCAATTACAATTTACAATACAACGATTTAACAAAAAAATAGAACCACTGGATAACTTAAAATCCACTTAAGGTCGGTTCAGTCTCGCAATTTAGATTAGATTAAATTAAATTAACTTACATTAAAATAAAATTTAAATTGGGCTATAACTTTTTCGATTTTCACAGTTTTTTCGAAATTTGTCTGTAAAGATCATATTTTATGCCTTTAGGAAATTTCCTCCTAAGTAAAAAAACAACACATTTTTCATAATTCTCTTAAATTAGTCTAATTTGGCTTTTGGTAAGTTAATTTTTAAGTTATTTGCTAGGATAAACCAAAGTTTTAGAGTTGCCAGAATTGGGTTTTCGGGATAACATAACTAAAGACACAGAGGTTCAAATGCGGGAAAATCGCGAAAAATCGGGACGTCTGAAAACCCTAAACCCACTATTCCTCTGGCTATCGTATCACTACACAATGTGAGTACCCGATAATACCCCAAGGATCCCAAGATTTACTATAAATGCACCGTAAAAGTGATCAAATGTTTCTTTACAACCCCTATGACTAAGCACTGAAAAATCACAAAAATCGATAAGGAAAGTAATCACCATTACCTGAAAATGTTTTTAATCAACGACGCAAGCTCTTGGGTACATATTTCTTTTAAAAAATGAATATAAAATCCAATCGAAAACACTTATTTCACTTAAAAAATGTCAACGACATCAAATGTAAACAAACAATCGATTGCCCTAAGGAGACGCCATATTGAATTTTACTTCTGAAGTTCGTACGCCTTCTATACAGGTCGTTTTGCACAAGTGCATTTAGGGTACGCTTATGCAAGATGCCTTGAGGGAGTGTTGTATATCGTTGGAAAGGAAATTTTTCTGGCTTTAAAAGTTTTAAAGGAAGACATGTAGGATATTTTTAATTTATGTAAATGCCTATAAAGGGTGTGCCACTGACGTAAGGGGCCGTGTTACACATCGTTAGAGGGGACTTTTTGTCAGTCTTAATAATTAATACTGAGTTGTTTTTCGTTAAGTTAAAAGTGTGCCAATAACTAGGAAAATACTGTCAGAGAGCACTTTTTAGGGGCTTGAGGGGTGATTGCCCCCACCCCCCCACTTTATACAAGAGGAACTAAAAAAAATGAGTTTTAGGTTAATACTAACTAGAAATAATTTTTTACTTAATAATTAAGTTCAATTTTAGTTAATAATGAATGTTCAATATTTTATTAATTTGAGTATTCCTAGAAACATATTAATTTTTATTTAAGGACGGCTATTCTAGAAATAAAAATCTAACCTATAAAATATATAACTGTATACGTATAATTGTATTTTGACTAAACATATTTTTTGAGGAAAAAAATGTGTTGAAGATAAAAAATCAGAAAAAAAAACAAAAATTTAGATTTTAAAAATTTACCCCTCTTTGGTACGCTTATGGCACGTGCATCACTGCCTTTAGAGCGGACTTGTGTACATCGATGGAAAGAAAATTTTACCTTTTCGAAAAATGGTTTTATAAAGATTTTCTAAAAAGTTGACAGTTTTTGAGTTATTAGCAAAAAACTGTTGAAAGGCACGTTTAAGAAATATTCGGGGGTCCCATGTCTATTCGTACAAAGTGTGTTCCCAGGTAGCAAGGGGTCATCAAATGACGTATTTTTTTTCGTTGAAAAGTGGTCATTTGGATGACCAGCAGGTCATCTACCAAAAATGTTGTCTTTAAGGCGTCAATTATTTGGCGTCTTTTCGCAGTGTAGTTTTTGACATCTTAAACACGTCATATATTGGTCACTACCCACACTGCACACTTTGTCCAAGGGACATACACTGATACTTACATAGAGGGTGCCCCAGTCAGTACTTAACCGAATTTATACGAAATGTGGGGGTATGTATGTAAAATAAATTAAATATTAAATCAAGACAAACTTCAAGGCTTCTTTCACTTCTAGATGGTGATGTCAAAGTCTAGGTTTAGTCTGTTTTGATCTGTACCTGTTCCAGGCCTTCTAGGTCTAAGTTTTCGTCGGTGTTCCCAACTGCAGGGAAAATTTCATATATTCAGACGAGTTTAAAAATAGTCATAAAATAGGTCACTGATGTTCTGTTTTGGTCCCAAATACGTCTTATTGCGACGTCTTTAAAACGTCTAAAAATTACGTCAGTTTGGGTATGTCTTTTGAACGTCATTTAAATGGCATTTACACGTCAGGTTAGAGACGTCAATCGTCATTAAAAATGACCTTTTTTTGACGTTTAAGAAACGTGACCTTGCTACCTGGGTTGCTTCTCTCATTAAATGCACTATTTGAACCTGTAGAATCTGAACTAATATAAAGTTGCCTTAAGTCATAAAAATCTAAAAATTTCCATGAAACTCCTGACGTGATGAAAGGTATTTTTAAAGAAAATCCACTGGTTTTAAAACACTTGCACACTGTAATTTTACTCTCAAAAAACTCTTGGCCATTATTTAAGTCGTAGAGATTTCTGCATATCCATGAAAAGCACGCGAAACGTACATTGTATTGTTCCCTGTAACAAAAGGAATTTCTATCATTATAGGGCAATTCAAAAGTTGCGGCCCATGGAGAGCTCTCCATGTATTTGTCTTAGTCTATATCGGACAACTTAGTTCATGTTATCTCAAAAAGTTACACCTAAGAACTAATTCAATCGTTACGAAGTGGCCATCAAGAAGTGTAGGTGATGTTTTAATGGACAATAAATTGGTAAAAAAAAATTTTTAAGACAAGCTTTTATAAAATGCATTAAAAATTAAAAAATAATTTTCTAACATTCTAATATTATCATAATAATAAAAGCGATGGCCGACTGATGGAAATTTTGACGATGTTAGCACGATAAGATTTGCAAGAATCAATCTAGCAGAAAAATGCAGAGTTACCAAACCCACCCAACCCGAGCCAAGATACCCCAGAATTTCTCTGACATATGTATAGATTGCGGCACATCAAACATATCTTTGATGACCTGTTATGTTGAATATTCTCTAAGTGTTTAGATCACAAATTTAGATTAACTTATGCTTTGATTTCCGGCCATCGCTTTTATTATTATGATAATATTAGAATGTTAGAAAATTATTTTTTAATTTTTAGTGCATTTTATAAAAACTCATTTTTCTATTGGGGGAAGGAGAAGGTGGGGGTAGAGGTAGAAATATATTTTGTGTTTGGGCTGTATTGCCATCGGACCTTTATGCATATACCAAATTTTATAAAAGTAATTTGAAGTGAAGTGTGTCAAAAACGCATTTTTTATGGAAGGGGGTGGGGGGTAGGGGTGGTAGGACATTTCTTCATTATTGTTGTATTGTCATCGGACCATTATATGTATACCAAATTTCATCCAAATCGGATAATGGGAAGTGTGTCAAAAACGCATTTTTCTATAGATGGGGGTGGGGATAAGATTGGTAGAATTTTTTTTTCAATGTTGTATTGTCATCGCACCACTATATGTATACCAAATTTCATCCAAATCGGATAATGGGAAGGGTGTCAAAAACGCATTTTCTATGGAAGGGGGTGGGAGTAGGGGTGAAAGGATATTTTTTTTATTGTTGTATTGTCATCGGACCACTATGTGAATACCAAATTTCATCCAAATCGGATAATGGGAAGTGTGTCAAAAACTCATTTTTCTATGAAAGGGGGTGGGGGTAGGGGTGGAAGGATATTTTTTCTTAATCTTGTATTGTCATCGGATCACTATATGTATACCAAATGTCATCCAAATCGGATAACGGGATGTATGTCAAAAACAAATTTTTCTATGGAAGGGGGTGGGGGTAGGGGTGGGAGGATATTTTTTTCTTATTGTTGTATTATCATTGGACCACTATGTGTATACCAAATTTTATCCAAATCGGATAACGGGAAGTGTGTCAAAAACATATTTTTCTATAGAAGGGGTGGGGGTAGGGGTGGGAGGACATTTATTCTTAATGTTGTATTGTCATGGGACCACTATGTGTGTACCAAATTTCATCCAAATCGGATAATGGGAAGCGTGTCAAAAACGCTTCACAAGATTTGATAGATAGATAGTTAGACAGAACATCTGAAGCTAAATAAAAGCTTGTAAAAATGAACAAATCTCTCCGGTGAATATTTGCCATAAGGAATATTCGATATTAAGTAGGTGTATCTCACTCTTTTCTATGAGCATGGATCATAGGATGAAAAAAAGCCCTTTGGTTCTTCACAAATATTTAATACATCAAAAGGCTTCACTGTGGAAAATTCACTAATCTTATAAGCATGGAGATCTGATATAATGTTCTCGTCATTATAATAAAGAACTTGCCCATTTTTTTTTTATTTTACTAAAATGTGTGTTTCTGTATGAAAACGCATTATACCAAATATCAGCCCTTAAATCGCAATACTTATTTTACAATAAATAATTAAAGTTGGACTCGCTGACTGGTATATTCAAACACAGCAAAAGCGCGGCAGCCGCTGTGACGTCACTCCTTAGAAAAATCCCGGGCCCCTTATCAGTATAACGGCCATTCGGTTCATAACTTTTTTATTTATAAATATTTTTTATTTCTGTAAAAACATTCTTTAGGCACTTTTTTAAGAGAAATTCAACTGTCAAATTAGAGTTTATTTGTCACTTTTAGTTTTTGAGATATTACATAAAGTTTATATTTTACTTATGGATTGATCCTTATTTTATTCGATTTTTAAAATTAGCGTAAAATTTTCTTTAAAATGATGTTTCACACTTAATATTTAATTTTTTAATTTTTTTATATTTTTTTATATTTTTATTTTTTTATTACTTTTTTTTTATAAACCCCGCATCAACCATTTTCAGACTTTAACAGAATCACAAAACACTAAATTAAGAAAATTTAGGCAAAACTACGTCCGGAAATAACTGAACACCACGTTCAAAGCCCCAATAAATACAATATCAATTATTTACGTGTTGTTTCAATGTCGGTTAACGGTCGCATGGATCGAGATCCAAATACGTGACGTCACAACCAATGGCAGCGCGTTTTAAGAACAGGTCAAGTTATTCAAATTTCAAACCTTTATTTCTCAGGTTATTTAATTGTTATTGGAATTTTTCTTTTTCTAGGAAGTTTCTTATGAATTAAGATTTTAATTGTTTTTAAAGGATTCGATTTATTGGGCAAGTTCCCTATTATTGGTCATTTCTTACTATTCCGATAAAGGCTAACCTCGAGCTTAGCTGTTTACTATATTGTCATAAAATAGTTTAAAATTTAATTAAACCACTATAAAAACGTAGCAATAATCAATATTGTTGAGTATGCACAAATTTCATCTATAAAAGCCGATGCTGGACAATAGACCGGCATCACTGTTACAAGTGATCAACCCAGTACACCACTGAAATACGTGGTCCCTACTAACCACACCCAGTACACCACTGAAATACGTGGCCCGTACGAACCACACCCAGTACACCACTGAAATACGTGGCCCGTACAATACACACCCAGTACACCACTGAAATACGTGGTCCGTACAAAATACACCCCACGTACAACCTCCTGTAGTGGGTACTTTTTATACGGCCTTATAAGGTCCACTCTGTACGGTCCAAAGGGACCTGTCTCTCCAGCACGCATGCCCCATAGAATGTATCAGTTTATACTGTTAATGTCATGGTAATATTTTGTAAATGTTAACCTGTTTTATTTGTAATACATTCATAAATTTGGATTCTTCATAACTAAATTCATCTTCTCCTTTATCCCTCAGTCACAAGGGCACTAAATAACAAACCTTGTGACATATATGGTAGAGATACCACTTGTCACAAATATAGTCGTGACAATATCTATCTATCTATTCGATCTATCAAATATTTTCCATCTTTGGACATAGGCCTTCGCCAATATTTTCCACTTTTCTCTGTCTGTCGCCGTTTTTAACTATCTAGTTCCCGCATGTTTCTTTAAATCGCCCGCACATGTCATTTGGGCCCTACTTCTTATATTTTCTCAAGGTCTTCAGCTTGCAATACATTGGTTCCATCGATCGTCTTTTTGTTTGATATTATGACCAGGAAATTTCCATTTTAATTTTGATACTTCTCCTCTGACACCTCTTACTTTTGTTTTATTTCTTTTACCACAAGGGGCGAATACCTACTTACCTATTGTCTTTATCAGTGGCGACTCGTAACTTTCGCAATATGTGACGCAGGATTTCCCTCCCGCCATTTTTTATACACACATAAAAAATAATATGCTAAAAATGTAAATATCTATTCTATAAAGAACTTACCTGAATTCAGTAAAATCAGCAAGATCAGGTAGGTAGTAGGTTCACGATAATGCAATATTACAATTTATTTTAAATTTTACTACTTGTAGATGAGGCAAATTTGTCTATCCTTTCAATTTTTGTACCATGATTATTTAATATGTCGAATGTACACTTCGTCTTTAACCTTCATCGTCGTCGTTCCACCTCGAAAACGAGTTTTCCAGTAAAACAACAAACCTTGTGCAAAATAATTAAAATAAAAACCGTATCAGAACCGAATAAAAATAAATACTTCGCTAGTAACCGGACACTATTCCAATAATATATGCATGTACAACACCTGATTCTTTGCCCTACAAAAGCATGCGACGTTGTCAGGACAATCAAAGGACGCCTTCACCCCGGCGCATATCGAGTAGATACAGGCGAACGAAAAACAAAAATTACTTCAATAATACTTGTCTGTACGCTGGGCTCGCACAGAAACCGCAGCGGGGAACGCTCATGGTTTCTGGTAAATAATATATATCTCGCAATAGCTCTAGAAAACTGGAAACGTAAAGTACAAGGTCTGGGAATACAACTTACCTACCAATTTTCCATATACACACCACAGTAATTATAACTAATGATAAAGAAAACATGGAGTATATGATGAGAAGGTTAACGGACGAATAACAATAGTGGGAGTAAACAATGAACGTGGACACGACGCGGTACTTATGTATTGGAAACGAATCAAATCAGGACTAGACAACGGACAAACAATATCTCTATGCAATGAGTATGTATACTTGGATGTCGCATTTGATAAAACAGGAACAAACTGTAATAAACAGGAAAAAAATAAGAAATAAGACCATAAAAGAGAGAATGGGAATCGAGAGAAGCATAACGGATAAAATCAATACAAGACAACTGATGCGGTACGGACAGGTACAACGGATGAACGACAAAAGAATACTAAAGAAGGTCCTAAAATGGCAACCAATAGGGCGCAGAAAAAAAAGGGCGTCCTAAATTGGAATGGCAGCGGTCAAGCCAAAGATCAATGAGTCAAAAAAACCTGACACAGGTGGAGAATAGGCGCTGGACAACGTAGAAAAACGTTCTAAACCGACATAGTAGTAATATAAACATCTACTTAAAATCAAAAGAAGTGGCATAAACATAACAGGGTATCCTCGTAATATATTTGGTATCCTCGGATTCGACCAGAGGATTTGGCATGCAAATTTAACATACATACATATAGTCAGCCGCTATCCTGAGCATTGGTTAATATTGTATAGTGAGTATCCATATTTCGTTGCATCTAAAAACATTTATAATGAAATTACGATAATTTCCATGAAACAAAGAACATTTCAAGAGTTTCAAGAGGACACTGTCTCTTATTTTATCCTGATGCTTGCGTGCACCATTCGAATAAAAGGCAAACACACACACAAGGATGACAATGACACTCGCAAATACAAACATTATCCTTTTGAACCACTCATGCACAGTGCACTAGTCTTGAGTGCTATTGTCTTAACATGCAAGGTTTTGCGGTTTAGAGTGCCTGTGCAGGTACATTAATTTAAGTTCGTTTTGTTGTCGCAGATTTTTTATATTGCTTGTTAAAGAAAACTTATGGGTAAACCCTTGGGAATTAAAAATAAGGCTCAGTTAGTCAAGGAGGTCTTAACAAAATTAATAGCCAAGCCTTATAAGAATTGTGTCTAAAGCCGATCACACACAAAAATGCATAACGCATAGCATGGCGCATAAAAGTTCAACGTTATGCGGCCTGTGCAAGTTTGTGTGTGCTCAGCTTAATAAGCATTGCGGGAGTGCGGAATGGTCACTGTCCCTAGAATAGACCGGTCTATGGATCTTATATATTTATGTCAAATGTATACGCACTGGTGGTCCAACTGATTTTTGTAAACAAAACTTAGATAAGATATCGCTTTAATTGACAACTAATATTTATTGAATTTATTAAAAATCAAGGCAGTTTTCCAACTATTTTTCAGTATATCCTTATAAAGTAATATTTTTGAGAGGTATCTTCGTTATTTTTTTGCAGCCGCTTCATTTTTTTTTGACACAAAACTTAAAATACAAGTCAAACAGAGAGCGACCATTTAGTATCAACGGTAAACCGAGGACTTGGGAAGTTAACAAATGGGTGTAACAAGACGCTAGCGCTACCAAGTTCACTTTCAATCCCTGGCTTCGCAAGCGCAGATCTACCAATATTATTTACCTCATGTCTTAGAATAGATGCATACAGGGTGATTTTCACTTGAATGATTCTAACCACATGAAAATAGAAAGTTTCAAAAACCTAACCTAACAAAACCTAATCAAATCTAACCGAACCGAAGGAAACTGAACCAATAATTTTTTTCAAAAAAAAAACTTTCCTGACTTCCTGCCCGGGATCCTAGAGGATGTGAATCCGAACCGAACCAAACCGAACCTAACTAAACTGAACCAAACCTAACCTAACCAAACTAAACTACAACACGTACTGCTAATTAGGTTTAGTTGGTTAGGTTAGGTTTGGTTCAGTTTAGTTAGGTTCGGTTTGGTTCGGTTCGGATTCACATCCTCTAGGATCCCGGGCAGGAAGTCAGGAAAGTTTTTTTTTTGAAAAAAATTATTGGTTCAGTTTCCTTCGGTTCGGTTAGATTTGATTAGGTTTTGTTAGGTTAGGTTTTTGAAACTTTCTATTTTCATGTGGTTAGAATCATTCAAGTGAAAATCACCCTGTACATCGATTCTAATACATGAGGTAAATAATATTGGTAGATCTACGCATGCGAAGCCAGGGATTGGAAGTGGACTTGGTAGCGCTAGCGTCTTGTAATGGGTGTAGGTTAGCAAATTACTTTTGATGCTGAAACGAACACATTATTTCCTTCGTATTTTAATTTTTGTGTAAGGAAAAATAAGTCGGTTAAAAAAAAATTACGTGTACATCTAAAAAATATTATTTTATATGGATATACTAAAAAACAGTTGGAAAGGAAAATTGCCTTGGTTTTCAAAAAAATCAAAAAATATTAGTTGTTCATTCAATAGGTATCCTATCTTAGTTTTGCTTACAAAAATCAGCTGGACCATCAATGACATAAAATTTTGACATCGATAGATCGGTCTATTTTAGGACACGAGCGGAATAGTGTTAAACTCCATATCATAATTTTTGGGTTAATTTTTTGACAGTTATCAGCTGTTTACCATAACAAATAGCATAGGCCAACGAAAAAAAAATGTCAAAGAATATACATCGCGTGATAATTCCTGATGGCAACAAATTTGTTTTTTAAAAAGATGTAGTGTGATAATACTGAATTTCTAAAAAAAAAATCCAGGCTATGAATAAAATAAAAACAACAAAAGTCAAAGCAGTTTTCTACAAAAACAGGCCAGACCACAGCCTCTTCAAATTAATTTAAGGGGGTTGTGCCCAACCAAAAACCAAACGACAAATATTAGGTTAAGCTTCTTGACATTTTTAATACGAGGGCTGCCTATTATATTTTGCATATAGGAACATCTATCAAAACGGACGGGCCACGATCCTCCACTTTGTTGGCGTCACATCCGGGCTGATTTTTTTGTTTGTGGTCACGTTACGACACAGCTGATTGTCTTTAAAATATTGAAGTTAGAATGAGGATTCATGAATATTTGATTTTTATTTAAATAAAGCCGGTTTTGAGATTGTTTTTACTATATACTTTCAGAACAATTTTTTTTAAATCTATAGTAATCCTTATTTTTTCAGAGCCGCTTCATTAGCTCACACAAGGCCAATACAAAAATAGAGGCCACGACCCTGAAAAAATCAGCTGTTCTCCCGGGGCTGAATTTTACATTGGGTCTTATGGGAGGTCAGACGTTTTTTTATGATATTTTCAAAATGGCACTACAGATTTCCGCAAAATTTCAGTCAAATATTCTCAGACACTATCCCGATATTCCACCAAAGGTTTGTAAGGAAGCAACATGATTAAAAGGTTAAAATCTTCAAGATTTAGCATTCCTTAATTTGAATTCAAATTACCCGCCATGTACCACATGCCAACTGTTATATTTGTTGACTTTGTCATATGTGATTGTCACATTCGCTTCTGCTTTAAACTTAATTTTTGTGTGAGCTAATGAAGCGGCTATGAAAAATTAGGGCTTACTATACATTAAAAAAAAATTGTTCTGCCAGAATAAAGTAAAAAAATTCTCAAAAATGGCTTCATTAAAAAAAAATCAAATATCCAGGAAACGTCATTTCAACTTCAATATTTTAAAGATAATCAGCTGTGTCGTAACGTGACCATCAAAAAAAAATCAGCCCCGGATGTGACGTCAACAAAGTGGAGGATCGTGGCCCGTCCATTTTGATAGCCCTGTACAAACAAAAGAAAACAAACTATAGTCCGTGACCTACGACAGCTCTTCTGACTTTCAGGCCGGATCAACGCATATTGCATTTTTACCCGTCATCAAGACACGTGAGCGTCAATCAACGGAATTTTTAAGCCAAATAATACTAACAAACGTGGAATTTCGTACCCGTGAATTTAAAAATCAAATATGACCCGTTCTGGTAGTGGAATTATGCTAAAACACGCCCTTGTTACCAAGGAACCAATGTATGTATTTAAACCAGTGTGCATCTTGTGGTTATCTTCTTTCGCAATTTAATAATAATTGTATTTAAAACTATATTTAAACATTTTTTAGCAGCATTGTAAGAAGCAACAATAAATCAAATCTAGTTACTCTAGCTTGCTCTAGGGCACATGCAATTGTCTCAACATGAAGCGGATGAGCAGCAAAACTACCGCAACCCCGTTTTGTTTTTTGTGGTCTGAGCAGCAGCTACAAAGTATGTTCGAAAAATAAGCTTCAAACTCCTTTAAAATATCCCTCAATATAATTTAGGAATTTTCAAAAAAGAAGGGAATTTTCTTAAAAGCTCTATTTTTAAAAACAAAAATTGTAAAAAAATGTTTATAAAGCATTTTGTTTGAAAAAGTATATTTCAAAAAACAAAAATGGTTTCTGGAAACACAATATTTTAATACATTTTTTGTGTGGAAAAATATCCTCGTTTTTCGAATACAGTCGAACCTCTATAACTCGAACCTGAAGGGACAACCAAAACAGTTCGAGTTATGGAAAGTTCGAGTTATAGAAACTTGAGTTACATAGGTTAAAATACATGTAAAAAGTGCAGGGACCGCTTAAAAGATTCGAGTTATAGAGGGGTTCGAGTTATAGAGGTTCGAGTTAGAGAGGTTCAACTGTATTTAAATGCTTTTTCCAAAAAAAAAATGATCGCGATCCCTTGAATAATAACGAACAATCGAATAGATCATATATTTTCATTTTAAAGGAAATCTAATCTTCACATATGAATCGATGTATGTACAGTCCATTTCACAATTTTTGGGATAACTTTTTGATTGTTATCAGCTGGTTCTCATAAGAATAACATAGGCCAACGAAAAAAAAAATTGACCGAAAAATAATGAAATGTACTGTAGGGCAAAAAATCTACCAAAATAATAATAACCACATGGATAGTTTTCGAACACACCCATACTAAAACGTAGGATGCGTCTGGTTTCCATGGAAACCGCGTTGAAATTGGGGGAGTAACAGAGTTTTTCTGTTTGGCTCGACGAACTCTCACAACAACGTGGAGGCAGATTTGAACAAGCATTGGGTCTTAATCAGTCACCTTAGGGAAACTGTATGTTGACATATTAAAATTTGGTGTACAGAGACTCTCAGTGCAGCACTGGTGCGCAACTGGCTCGGTATTTGTATTCCATTGACAGTTTTCGTATTCCATTGAGGAACTCATGAATTCAGTTTTGCACTGAGTGCGGTTTTTTTGACACTAGCTCTGAGGGCTTGTGCCGCACCGAAAACTTTTTCCCGCCATTAATTTTAAACGCTTATTATTGTCGTGGGACGTAAAAATATGTGCAGATAAAGTAGTGAGCGTAAAAATAAATATATTTTTTAATTCAAGAAACCCTTTCCGCTCGCTTTGAGCACTGCAGAATTCATCATAAACAAGTTCAAAGGGTCTCAATTCTGTCGAAAAAAAGAACACGCTTACCTAGTTAGGTTAGGTTATGTTCTTGTTGAATGGACATTTGTTCAAAAATATTTTCTTCAAAAGCATTTTTGAACAATTTTCCTTTTGAAAAAAAATTACCTTCAAAGAAAATGTTTTTGAACAAAAAAATTTTAAGAAATTGTTTTCAAAACAATGCTGCACTCATTTTCCCAATGGAATACGCCATAAGTTACGCCAGCTCTTGTTATACCAGGGCTATCAAAACGGACGGGCCACGATCCTCCACTTTGTTGACGTCACATCGGGGGCTGATTTTTTTTAATGGTCACGTCACGACACAATTGACTGTCTTTAAAATATTGAAGTTGGAATGACGGTTCATGAATATTTTTTTTTATTTTAATAAAGCCGGTTTTAAGATTGTTTTTTGTATATTCTTGTAAAACATTTTTTTAAAAATGTATAGTAGTCCTTAGTTTCTCAGAGCCGCTTCATTAGCTCACACAAAAATTAAATTTATTATTGTAAAAATTCATTAAAAAGTCGAAAATGTTTTACAATACAAACAAATAAATAAACGCCATGACAAACATAGATGACCAAGTCCAATAAATGTCAAATATAACAGTTGGCATGCGGTACATGGCGGGTAATTTAAATTCAAAATAAGGAATGCTAAATTGAAGATTTTAACCTTTTAATCATCTTGCATCCTTACAAATTTTGGTGGAAAATCGGGATGGCGTCTTAGAATATATATATAATGACATAGGTCACTTCCGTAAACCTCTGGGACTCCTGAGAACACTGCTAACTGAAACAGTTAATTGTCAACACTTATTAGTTGTCCATTAAATCTTGGACCCTCGTGAGGTTAAGCTTTCAAGCTACCCACGAAAAAATATGAGAGAAACAAAAACTTCTTTTTACCCGATTACGAAATTCCACGTTTGTTAGTATTATTTGGCTTAAAAATTCCGTTGATTGACGCTCACGTGTCTTGATGACGGGTAAAAACGCAATATGCGTTGATCCGGCCTGAAAGACAGAAGAGCTGTCGTAGGTCACGGACTATAGTTTCTTTTCTTTTATTTGTATTCGATCTTTTCATTGATCGATATGTTTGCAGTTTTTCGCCTGCTTTTGTTTTTTGTTTCTCTCGTATCTCGGTAGATGGCGCTGCTTGCGATAGTTTTCTCACTATTTACTTATGATTAGAGACAAAACCGTCTAATTAACTTCGCAAGAGTTGTCACATTGACCTAGCAGTGTTCTGAGGAGTCTCATAAGGACGAAACAGTTAACTGTCAACACTTATTAGGTGTCCATTAGATCTTGGACCCCCGTGAGGTTGAGGTTTCAAGCTACTTACGGAAAAATATGAGAGAAACACTCCTTTTTGCCCGATTAGCCACGAAACTTGTTTGATTTTTAAATTCACGGGTACGAAATTCCACGTTTAATAAACCTAAATTGCACAGTGTCTACATTGTATGATAATACTGCTAAAGTTCAATATACTTGATATGGAGGGTTGCATTTTCACATTTTGGGTCCGCACAATCACGGAATTGGGGATAAGAAATATATTCGACACCCCCGCCGGAATTTCCTGTTTGTCCCGTCCGTTTCCACTGTTTTTTATATGACGAATGTCATCGATCCTTCGTGTGTGGTAAAAACCATATGTTTATGAGATAAAGAACTGAGACAGAATCAAGCGTATCCAAAGAAGACTTAGATCCGAGAGCAGCAATGTGTTTGCTGTTCCCGGTTTAGATTCTGAATTTTAAAACCATTGCTGATAGTAATAATCACAGATTAAGTTTAAAAGACTCTTACAGATTTCCTAACTTTAAAATGAACAGCTGACATATTACTCTGAAAATCCTAAAAATCACACTGCACTGGAGGAAAGCGTTGATTACACTGGTCTGCAGAAAAAAATTCTTGAGCCCTGGCATTATTTCCGCTGATTCTTATGTAAGACGACGCCCTGAATCCAAATATAGCTTGCGTTTTCTTCTACCACCCACCATTTTTGAGGGACCAGCCCTTTTACCTATTTTTATCATTTTTCAATAATAATTATATTATAAGGAGAGTTATTTTAGTTTCAAACAATAATAAATACATGGGCGCATCCAGGGGGGGGCTTGGGGCCCGACCCCACAAGCCTTAGATTTTTTATATATATTCCACATATTTCATAAAAAAACACAAAAAATAGCTTAAAATTCCAAATCATGAGGCTATAGAGGCGTCGGGCCCCCCAAGACATATTCCTGAGTGGGCCACTGATACATAACAACTTTCGTACCTTCACTTGGTGCTTGCTTTCCTTTTATACCCTGAGGGAGAACCCTCTCGTTTCAAAAACCAGCAGTACAGCGTGTCCCATTTGGATGGGATTAAATGGGAAACTCGGTTATTGTTAAAGATATCGATTTTCTGATTGCACCTTACCGTGCTCTTTTTTGGAGCCCTTAAAAATGGTGTAATCAGATTTTTGCTATTACAGGGAGTTTTTGAAAAAATTGCATTTTAATTAATTCCTTGTATCTCGCTTATTTTGCAAGATATTTTTATTCTGTAAATACCTTTCTGTGGCAACTTTTTTAGAGCAAAATAATGACGTTGTCAATTTTTAAAAATATTGTTTAGTTTTTGAGATATGGTATTTATCATAAAAAAATTAAATACGGACCTGGATTTTTTTTATTACTACTTTGATTAGTTCCATGCTATTATTACCTTAAAATGATAAAACTTATATATATATATATATTTTTTTGATTTAAGGTTAAAAAAAGCTATTTAATATTTGAAAAAAAAATTATAGTCCGAACCTGTAAATTTCCAACGTAATTATAAATTAAAAATTGCAAGACACACTAGTTGAACGATTTTTACTTTATCTGTTTTGAAATAATAATTAAAAGATTTATAAATAAAGTAAAAAACGTTAAAAAGTTACAAAAATAATATCATACTAATTATTTGATAACCAAACAGCAGGTCGTGAAATTTACAAAACAAAAGCGTGGAATTGACATCGTCAATTTAGTTGTCATTTTTGTAAATGGCTTACAATTATTTTAAACTGGCTAGAAATCGACCATATCCAGATTTTGAAAAATGTGATATATTTGACTGCTTCATTCAAGTAACAAAATCCCAATATTTAAATGGCAGAAATATTTTTATGCAAAATGCGTTAAGAAAAATTACACAAAAATGCCAACAATGTCTTACACATAATGGTAATCAGAAAGTTTAGTTTTTTTTTATAATTTGTTTTTTTTTTGTATTTTTCGTAGACTTTGTTTCAAATAAATCTGTAAATTAACGTAAAACCATTTTAATATGCTAAGTATCAAAACAGTTAAACTAAAAATTGTTTAACTAGCAATTTTTAGTTTATATGTATGTTGGAAATATCCAGGTTCGGACTAATTTTTTTTTTAAATATTAAATATTTTTTTTTACCTTAAAACAAAATTTTTTAAATTTTTTTATTATTTTATGATAATACTAGCATGAAACCAATCAAAAAAGTAATAAAAAAATCCAGGTCCGTATTTAATTTTTTTATGATAAATACCATATCTCAAAAACTAGAGAATATTTTAAAAAATTGACAACGTCATTATTTTCTTCTAAAAAAGTTGTAAAGTAAAAATGTTTTTACAGAATAAAAGTATCTCGCAAAATAAGCGAGATACAAGGGATTATTAAAAATACAATTTTTTCAAAAACTCCCTGTATTGGCGAAACTACGGGGTATAGCAAAATTCTGATTACGCCATTTTTAAGGGCTCAAAAAAAGAGCACGGTAAGGTGCAATCAGAAAATCAATATCTTTAATAATAACCGACTTTCCCATTTAATCCCATCGAAAATGGGACACGCTGTACTCCGCCAACATGCTTGCATTTCACTTCCCTCAAAACCTCTTTTCCAACTTAGCGATGTCTTGATGAAACGGTTCTCCGTATTCATCCGAGACTGCTCATAAATTTTCAGGAAAGAAGTCCAGATGCGAGTAAAGGATGTGCACTTTAAGGGACATGTTACATCCCATGGGCTTGTACGCTAAAAAAGTTCTTACACACGTTTTGGAATGCAAACCAAGCTCGATTTTCTTTTTGATTCAGGTGTTCAATAAACGTCGAATCTTGAAAAAGTTGTCTAATCTGGGGCCCCAGAAAAACACCTTCCTTGATTTTAGCCTCACTAAGACGAGGAAATTTAGTTTTCAAAAATATGAATGCGTCGCCTGTTTTGTCCAGTGCTTTTACAAACTGTTTGATCAATCCAAGTTTGATGTGCAAAGGCGGCATATAAATATTATCTTGCGGGACTAATAAGGATTGTTGCCGACATTTTTCTGACCGGGAGTAAATTTTTCTCGCAAAGGCCAGTTCCGTACAATGTAATGTTTGTACCTTGCTCGGCTGTCCCATTCACAAATAAAGCAACAATATGTTATTTTTTTATTATAGTTCCTGCATGAGCGTATACAAGGGGGGAGGGGGGCTTGGAGGCGAAAGCCCCCCAAGAATCTAAAAATAGATTATGTTAAAACTATTTATTTTCCTACTTTTTAATATGTTAATAAATAAAAGTGGAAAAAATTTCCAAGCCCCTCCAAGACGAATTTTTGTATACGCCAGTGGTTTCTATACGTTTAGATACTAATATGTTGTGTTATACTTTGCTATAACGTTTATTAACTAATAAAATTTTATAAAAATAATTAAAAATGCATATAAAACGGTAAAATTGACAATGTCCAAAACAAATGGCTTACCACCTTGCTATAAATATTAATGTGTGAGGAACTCTCCAGTCTCTCAGAAATCATGATGTTAAGGCCAAAAAACATCCTTTCCGTCCCACCAAACTATCGAAAAGCAGTAAAAATAGGTAGAGGGGTCTCCCCCAAAAATGGAGGGTGATGAGGAAAAACGGAGTTCATATTTGGATTCGGTTTCAGTAGAAGGTCATTTTACATAAGAATCGGCAAGAATGGTTTCAAGGCCGATTTTCATTCCGACCAGTGTTATTCGGGTTCATATGAACCGGGTTAAATTTACCGTGTGCATTTTACCCAGACGCGCCTTTTGTCAGTTTGCATTATTTTTAATTTAAACCTTTTGAGGGTGCAAACGTAAGTTGGGTTGAGTTTAGGTTGGCTGGTTCACCACTTACACCACTCATTCGAGAAAAACGTAATTGTACAGTCTATTGAAAGGAAATCAGTAAAAACGATGCATATAAAATATCTAAAGTGCACCTAACTTAGTTTTCGTCTAGTTGCAGTCGTTTTGGTCGCTTGGAAGATAGGAAAAACGGGAAAATTGTAGCACTCACGGCGTTTCGTGTGCTTCTTGTCTGTTTCCCGATTGCGACTCCTCGCGCAGACTCGCGCGTGTCTCGGTGCGGGGATAAGTCATACCCAAGTAACATTTCTTTATTTATAGCAGAAGCTAAAAGGTTGCCAGCGCCTTTCCTTAAAACCATTAGTTTCAATGTTTGGTCGCTAGCACGTTTCCATTACCCTTAGACCACCTAAATGGGACTCCCCAATTGGTGGTGGCAACCTATGTATTAAACTCACTATAAAACCATAAGAAATAACCTCTAGCTTCGCCCTCTAGCGGTTCCACCAGTATAGAACCTTTTAGAGCCTAAAGCTATTATGCCAGGTTCTAAAAACAACTCAGAAACGTCCTCTACCCTATTATAAAACTAGACTTGGTAATTTGGTATCCTGGCGATTCTGTTGAATACCATAATACCTTTAGAGTAAAGAATTTTTCCTATAAAAGCTTTAGCGATATTTTAGATTCACAATGGCTATATAAATTAATTTAATTCATAAAATTGCCAAAAATGTCAGAGTCCCAAAATTATTTTATCACATAAAAATATACATATATATGAGAAGTTTGTCGTTTTGTTGATCATCAAATTGCCTGCCAGGCTTATTTTTCTGATAAAATCGTATCTGAAAAGCTCTCAAAACAAGCGCGCCCTCTCAAAAATGCTTTTTAATCGTTTTTTGATAACAAAATAACAAATATTTAAAATAAAAAAAATTAATTTACACTATTCACCATTAAAAAAGTCTGTTTGGTTTACATAAATCAAAATTAAAGTAAAATTATTGTTAAAAAACGCTGCTAAAACGACTAGATAAATATTTTCTGTTTACAATATTTTTGAAATAATTTTATATACGCCATTATCGTTTTATAGTGGTCACTTGGTTTTATTTGTTACTCTATCGCAACAAAGATTTTTGAGTGCCCTTATGAAACCAATAAAAAAGAGTCAACATAACCTCACTTAATTTTTTTGTATTTGTTTTTTAAAGTGTTAAAAGCGTATAATTCAACACTTTTAAATGCTTTTTATCGTGCAATTTGCACACAATCAAGAGAGCCAGTGCAATGATATCCGTTGTGCCTGCAGGTTAGAGGAAAACCTCTTATATTGGCCGTTTAAACCGGCCATATCTAGGACTGGGTGCCCTACCCAGGAGGACGGAAGCTCAACAATTATTAATTATTGTGCTTTAAATAATCAATCTTGCAATAGGTAGGTACCAATCTGTATCTAGGTATATCTATTATTTTTACTAGAAGTACCTAAATAATCTAAAACATTAAAGTATTTATTTACTTCTGTTAGAACCCTTAAGGAAACAAGGTTTTATATGGCCGCCTATTTAAATAATATTTAATATGCACCTATAGGTAACTATAAATACAAAGGAATTTAGTTTACCTTTAAGCCTTCCTATAAAACCTTTTTAAAATGCCTAAAAGTAATGGCAAAAACCAAAGGTCTAAAATTTATATTTACCACTCTTAAAAACCTTAAGGAAACTAGGTTCTATATGGCCGCCTATATAATCATATTTACTATTAAACTACTGGTAACTATAAAAACAAAAGGATATAAGGTAACCTTTTAGCCCTATTATAAAACACTTTTGTTATGACCTAAAGTAATGGAAAAAACTAAATGACCAAAGTTTATATTCATTTATTTTTAAAAACTTTAGGTAAACGGGTTTTATAAGACCATCTTTATAAATCAGAAATCAATAAAACCAAAAGTATCTAAAAGGAACAGAAGGAATATCAGTTTTATTATACTCCCTTTATAAATCACTTTTTGGTTGTATAACACCTCTTTAGGTAATTGACAATATAAATTACCTTTATGTAGACAAATTGATCCTAAAAGCCATAACAGCACCCTCTAAATAACCTCGGAATCAAATTAATAAAACCTTGAATAGTAATAATGTTACTTGGGTATGCATATACCCCGCGAAATTTGAAACGAAAATAATATTAAAATATAAAAGTAGCCAAAAGCTGGCAAATAATTCTTGCACCAACACCTTTGATTATATAACAAAGTCGTGTAAACATTGTTTAAACGCATAAAATTCACTAACTCTGAAGAGCGGGCGACTATGCCCTTGGTCGAGACCCGTCATTTCGCACAACACGCGACTGCTCAAAGTTTGCTATTGGTCAAAGCGTGTAATGTGGATGGTCACATCGTTCAAGCCCAGAATAGCTTAGCTGAGGTTGCGATTTTTGTAAGTAGTACATACATCATAAATACATACGTCTATGGACTCAAATCAAATAGGATGTGTGATTCTTTTTAAGATTGAGGCCGTGTTTTCGGATTGTTGAGCAAAAAAAGGCCAATGGGCTTTTATTGGATTTGTTCTTTTCCAAAAAGTTACTGGCAGCGTTTTTCGTCTTTACTATAAACCTACTCGTTGCTTATACTGACATTTGGTTAGTCACATATTAGATGTAAAATTTAATTTATATGGAACTGAAATTGTTCCTAAAACGGTAATACAAAAAGCATCAGAGAAAACCTCCAATATAAATATAATAATGACCAATAAGAAGGGACTATCAACTGCAAAAAGAAGGCTGCTTTATGGTGTAATAGAATCCACCTTGCTATATGGTACACCCATTTGGGAAAAAGTGGTAAACAGAGACAAATACAAAAACATCCTAAAAAAAAGCGATACTAAGATTAGCAAATACCTACAGCACTGTATCAAATAAAGTCCTACAGGTCCTAGCAGGAACACCGTCTATTAATCTTGTAATGAAAGAAATATTATTTTTAGAAAAAAACAGCAACACAGAAGAACAGAAAGATAGAGATAAAAAGGTTTCACTTTAAAAATGACAAGAAAGGTGGGAAAAAGATACCGAAAACGCTGTTTGATACCAAATATAAAACGCTGGATGGAATGTAAACATAGATATGTCAATTATCAAATAACGCAATCAATCAAAATTTAGAGAAAAACAAAACATTATACTAAAAGCCTTACATATAGACCAAGGAAACGTAGTACCAGTACAAATCATAAATGAGATGCTAAACACCAAAGATAATTTGATAGTAGGTAACCAATTTATCAAAGAAATAATGGATAATAAAAGTAAAGAGGAACAAGTAATAATACTAGAGTAAAAATATTAATACCAAACGGCTTGATAGTGTTGAGGTATTGTTAGAAGTCTTCAAACGAAGTTGGATGTTTTTAATCAGTAATGAGAGTAAAGAAGCATGACAAAATAAAGCAACAAAGGGAAATTAGAAGATATGCACGAACTCCTAATCGCCAGAGCGGTAGGGGAACGTAGTGACTACACAGAAAGACTGCTGTGCCACCTGATGTAATGTTTAGAAGGCGGTCCCGGGGGCACATGCATTTTCAAAGGGAACACTTGTTTCAGTGCTTGCACTGACTATGCCCTTAAAATAAATCGCATAGAAGCAATTCTGTTTAGCCTAAGTTACTGTGTGGCATATTCTAAATAGCCTCAAATATCAGCCAAAGGAAGTACAAAATTAAAATGAAAAATTCCAAACTGTCGAATTATTCTTCTTTATTACAGGGTATTTATAAACAGAAACACAGTACAGAGATAACCAAATTTTATATTGGGTGTTCGTAAAGTTCACATCCACTATTAAATGTAGGAATTTATTATATATTATATTATTTAACATTTAATCGGCCATACAAAGTCTTAAATAGACCAAAAAACTCTTAACTAAAGACACGAACTCCGTTTATAAATCAAGCTTTAATCTTTGCTTCAGAAGTTCTATAAAAAAATTCAATATATAGCAGTTAGGGAGATATGGATTGCCTCCCCAGGTAGCAAGGTGACGTTTTTTAAACGTCAAAAACAGGTCATTTTTAATGACCATTGACGTCTCTAACCTGACGTGTAAATGACCTATAAATGACGTTCAAAAGACACACCCAAAATGACGTCATTTTTAGACGTTTTAAAGATGTCAGCAATATGACGTATTTGGGACCAAATCAGAACATCAGACACACACACAGACACAAACCTATTTATGACTTTTTTTAAACTCGTCTGAATATATGAAATATTTCCTGCAGTTAAGAACACTGAAGGAAACTTAGACACAGAAGGTGGCTCTTGTGTGACTTAGACCTGGAAGTACTGGAACAGGTACAGCGGTATTCGTCTGTGAGGTACAGATCAAAACAGACCGATACCTAGACTTACACATCTCCACCTTGAAGCGAAGGAAGCCCGAAGTTCGTCTTGATTTAATATTTAATTTATTTTACATACGTACTCCCACATTCCGTATAAATCCGGTCAAGTACTGACTGGGGCACCATCTATGTAAGTATGAGTGTATGTCCCTTGGACAAAGTGTGCAGTGTGGATAGTGACCAATATATGACGTTTTTCAGACGTCAAAAACTACACTACGAAAAGACGTCAAGTAACTGACGCCTTAAAGACGACATTTTTTGGTAGATGACCTGCTGGTCATCCAAATGACCACTTTTCGACGAAAAAAAGACGTCATTTGATGACCCCTTGCTACCTGGGTCCGTGTTAAAATGTGACAAGAACGTTTAAGTTAACGGTTGCCAGAATTATTTGCTGATGTTAAAACAGTAACCCTCTTAGGTTTTACCTCTAAAGTATATAAAATCCCTCGTTGCCTTAATTACCTACAAACCGAAAAGTCAGACAAAAACCCTCCAAATAAAATACGATAAGGTTTAGCCACATACTTTTTAAAATTAAATATAGTACCTACATACTTAATAGAACCAGCCGACGAATACAACACTCCACTATATATTGTGTTTATAGACTTTGAAAAAGCTTTGGATAGCATTGAGCACTAGGCAGTAAAAGCATATTTTATTAATACATAGACTTAATAGTCAATATATACAGGGTGTTTCAAAATTAAATAACATAATTTTAATGTTCAATTAATATTAATTACCAAATCAAATAAATCAAATAATCAAACATACGTCCTCAAACGCCTTATTTTCAAGATACAGGGTGTTAAAGTTTAGTTTTTGATATAGTTTTTTGTTTATAGCTCATGCAGTTTTTGAGATATTTAGTTCAAATTTGGAACGTGTATTAAGCCATAGATACTACACTATTAGACATGCCAAATAATGGAAAAAATCTACGGAGTGATACTTTTCAGGGGTCATGTCGCCCTTTTCCCCGGATTTTTTTTCCTTGCCACTGGTAGGCAGAACTAGGTAATTTAAGACAAGAAATCAAATCCTTGTTTATTTGCAAACTTTTTTGTTTCCTGCAATTTTTTTGCATCTTTAACCGTTTTAGAGAAAGTCGCTGTTTAACCAAAGGCTGCTATTATAAAATAAAAAATGCGCCAGTATGGCATCGCGAGTATATCAAAATAAACAAATTAATTAAAACTTATTTGGCATGCCTAATATTTTAGTACCTATAAGTAAATATACGTGCCAAATTTGAGCTAAATATCTTAAAAACTGTAAGAGCTATAAAAAATGCAAAATTTGTGGACCTATGTTTATATGAACTTTTTGTCTTGAAATCATTCAAGGAAATTAAGATTAAAATTATGTTATTGAATTTTGAAACACTTTGTATAGCGAAGCAACAACACCAATCACAATTAACGAAGAAACCAAGCCAATCCTCATAAAAAGAAGTGTGAAAGAGGATTACACAATATCCCCTAAACTATTTAACAAGGCCTGAGAAGATGTTTTTAAAATCTTAGATTGAGAAGAAATGGGTATCAAAGTTAGCGGAAAATACTTGAACTATCTAAGATATGCTGATGATATTGCCTTAATAACAGATAAAAAAGAAGAACTGACAAAAAACTAGATAGAGCAGGTTAAAGTATAGGCTTGAGTATGAACTACTAAAACTAAAATCTTAAGAAACACAGATCAAGAAATCGCGATTAGAATAAACCAAGAAAAAAATAGAACAAGTAGAAAAATATATATATATATATATATATATACCTGGGACAAATTATTAAACTAGAAAAAGGAAACATTAGGTTGGATATAATAAATCCATACCAATCTACTTTTAAATGTAACTATTCTTATAATTTAGAGGAAATCTATAAGTTTCTGCTAAAAGTGATAATTTAAAGTATCGACAAATACTACAATTTTATGAAACTTTAAAATTTACATATCATTAGGTAAAATACGAGAAGATGTTTTTAAAATCTTAGATTGGGAAGAAATGGGTATCAAAGTTAGCGGAAAATACTTGAACTATCTAAGATATGCTGATGATATTGCCTTAATAACAGATAAAAAAGAAGAACTGACAAAAATGCTGGAAGAACTAGATAGAGCAGGTCAAAATATAGGCTTGAGTATGAACTACTAAAACTAAACTCTTAAGAAACACAGATCAAGAAATCGCGATTAATAATAAACCAAGAAAAAAATAGAACAAGTAGAAAAATATATATATACCTGGGACAAATTATTAAACTAGAAAAAGGAAACATTAGGTTGGATATAATAAATCCATACCTATCTAGTTTTAAATGTAACTATTCTCATAATTTAGAGGAAATCTATCAGTTTCTGCTAATAGTGACAATTTAAAGTATCGACAAATACTACAATTTTATGAATCTTCAAAATTTACATATAATATAAGGTAAAATACGAGAAGATGTTTTTAAAATCTTAGATTGGGAGGAAATAGGGATCAAAGTTAGCGGAAAATACTTGAACTATCTAAGATATGCTGATGATATTGCCTTAATAACAGATAAAAAAGAAGAACTGACAAAAATGCTGGAAGAACTAGATAGAGCAGGTTAAAATATAGGCTTGAGTATGAACTACTAAAACTAAACTCTTAAGAAACACAGATCAAGAAATCGCGATTAGAATAAACCAAGAAAAAATAGAACAAGTAGAAAAATATATATATATATATATATATATATATATATATATATATATATATATATATATATATACCTGGGACAAATTATTAAACTAGAAAAAGGAAACATTAGGTTGGATATAATAAATCCATACCTATCTACTTTTAAATGTAACTATTCTCATAATTTAGAGGAAATCTATAAGTTTCTGCTAAAAGTGACAATTTAAAGTATCGACAAATACTACAATTTTATGAATCTTCAAAATTTACATATCATTAGGTAAAATACGATGTTATTTTAATCCGAACTTATCTAGCTGACCAATGAGTGGCTACTGCTCGGTTCATATATAATATTTCTTAGGTTCTCTAGATCACTAACACCTATATTGTTTGGTTCTGACTATAATGTAACCACTTTAAGTGATTCCAAAACATACTTTACTGCAAATTTTTCAGGTATCTACATTTCGTTGTCAAATTTGCCTTCCAAACTCACGTCTGGGAGCAAGAATTAAATACTTTTTGGTTTTTACCATTTTACAAAGCACAATTTGAAATGGTACTAATATTTACAACAAACAACGAAGTAAAACTAAGTAATTCCCGGTGATTCCCCTAAATCTTACTATTTGATGAAATGGAGAAGATTAATGCCTCTTTTCCGTTTTCATACGATCGAGACTCGTTACTGTTTATACTACTGGATATATAATGTATTAATCTTCCCTGTTCACACTACTGGGAGGTTCACACAAGCGTGTGTTCACATCAGCGCGAGTCTACTGTATATGGCAACCCAGTGGCGTATATGGAAAAATGTTTCGGCGGGGGGGGGCCCGAACAGTTTCGGGGGGGCCCATGAGTCCGTATTTTATGCTATTTTATGTTTGTATTCATGAAATATGTGGAATTTATTTAACTTCAGATGTTCTGTCTAACTATCTAACTAACTATCAAATCTTGTGAAGCGTTTTTGACACACTTCCCATTATCCGATTTGGATGAAATTTGGTACACACATAGTGGTTTCATGACAATACAACATTAAGAAAAAAATATCCTCCCACCCCTAGCCCTACCCCTTCTATAGAAAAATGTGTTTTTGACAAACTTCCCGTTATCCGATTTGGATGAAATTTGGTATACAGATAGTGGTCCGATGATAATACAACAATAAGAAAAAATATCCTCCCACCCCTACCCCCACCCCCTTCCATAGAAAAATTTGTTTTTGACACACATCCCGTTATCCGATTTGGATGAAATTTGGTATACATATAGTGGTCCGATGACAATACAACATTGAAAAAAAAATCCTACCACTCCTACCTTCACCCCCATCTATAGAAAAATGCGTTTTTGACACACTTCCCATCATCCGATTTGGATGAAATTTGGTATACATATAGTGGTCCGATGACAATACAACAATAATGAAAAAATGTCCTCCTACCCCTACCCCCCACCCCCTTCCATAAAAAATGCGTTTTTGACACACTTCACTTCAAATGACTTTTATAAAATTTGGTATATGCATAAAGGTCCGATGGCAATACATCCCAAACAAAAAATATATGTCTACCTCTACCCCCACCCCCTCCATCCCCCAATAGAGAAATGAGTTTCCAAACAACTCACGATCAGCGATTTCATTATAATCTAGAATAAACTCTTCTGTTCTGTTATTGAACAAATATTTTCATTTAATAGAGTAGCTAGCTGAGACTAAAAAGTAGAAAATAAATTGGTAAAATTTTTTTTTAAGTCACAAGCTTTTATAAAATGCACTAAAAATTAAAAAATTATTTTCTAACATTCTAATATTATCATAATAATAAAAGCGATGGCCGCAAATCAAAGCATAAGTTAATCTAAAGTTGTGATCTAAACACTTAAAGAATATTCAACATAGCAGGTCATCAAAGATATGTTTGATGTGCCGCAATGTTATGCCATTGCCATACCTATGTCAGAGAAATGCTGGGGTATCTTAGGTCGGGTTGGGTGGGTTTGGTACCTCTGCATTTTTCTGCTAGATTGATTCTTGCAAATAGTGATATTTAATTGATACGGATATCTTATCGTGCTAACATCGTCAAGATTTCCATCAGTCAATTTTTAGTGCATTTGTGACTTAAAATTTTTTTTAACCAATTTATTAAACCATACAATTTGCCTTTAATAGTACGTGCAAACAGTATGGCAAGTAAAGTTTTACCGCACTCCTGGATGCCCCCTAATTTTTCCCCTGGGACTGGTTCTTTTAATTGCCTCCTACGTGACCGCAGGTTTGTTTTGTTAAGCGTTAATGACTAGCCTCTCATGTAGGAATAAAGCAAAATTATTACTTTATTATATCTGCACTGTCCTAATATTATGAATACCTGATATGAATGATATAATATCAATGAATTATATACGAAGTAACTGGAACGGCCAGGCTATACATTACGTATACGGGACACTGAGGCAAAAATTTTAAGAATTTTTTTAGATTGAGAACATACTGCAACTTGGTGCTTTTTTTGATAAACTATATAGTTTGTAAAATATGAATTTTCAAAGTTTTGCCATTTTGGTTTTATGGGTTTCTCTATACTAAAAATCGCTAAATGACGTTTTTTGGAATCTCAACTCAATCAGTTGTTTTTTCGTATCTGTATGACGCCAAAATACTGCAACTAGGTGTTTTTTTGATAAATTGTATAGTTTGTAAAATATGAATTTTCAAAGTTTTCCCATTTTGGTCTTATGGGTTTCCCTATACTAAAAAACGCTAAATGACGTTTTTTGAATTCTCAACTCACTCAGTGGTTTTTTCGTATCTCTATGACGCCACAATACTGCAACTCGGTGCTTTTTTTGATAAACTGTATAGTTTGTAAAATATGAATTTTAAAATTTTTTCCATTGTGTCTTACGGGTTTCCCATACTAAAAATCGCTAAATGACGTTGGAATCTCAACTCAATCAGTGGTTTATTCGTATCTGTATGACGCCACAATACTGCAACTCGGTGCTTTTTTTGATAAACTGTATAGTTTGTAAAATATGAATTTTCAAAGTTTTGCCATTTTGGTCTTATGGGTTTCCCTATACTTAAAATCGCTAAATAACGTTTTCTGGAACCTCAACTCACTCAGTGGTTTTTTAGTCTGTATGACGCCACAATACTGCCAGTCGGTGCTTTTTTTGATAAACTGTGTAGTTTGTAAAATATGAATTTTCAAAGTTTTGCCTTTTTGGTCTTAAGGGTTTCTCTATACTCAAAATTGCTAAATGACGTTTTTTGGAATCTCAACTCAATCAGTGGTTTTTTCGTATCTGTATGACGCCACAATACTACAACTCGGTGATTTTTTTGATAAACTGTATAGTTTGTAAAATATGAATTTTAAAATTTTTTCCATTGTGTCTTACGGGTTTCCCATACTAAAAATCGCTAAATGACGTTGGAATCTCAACTCAATCAGTGGTTTATTCGTATCTGTATGACGCCACAATACTGCAACTCGGTGCTTTTTTTGATAAACTGTATAGTTTGTAAAATATTAATTTTCAAAGTTTTGCCATTTTGGTCTTATGGATTTCCCTATACTAAAAATCGCTAAATGACGTTTTTTGGAATCTCAACTCACTCAGTGGTTTTTCGTATCTCTATGACGCCACAATACTGCAACTGGGTGCTTTTTTTGATAAACTGTATAGTTTGTAAAATATGAATTTTCAAACTTTTGCCATTTTGGTCTTATGGGTTTCCCTATACTAAAAATCGCTAAATGACGTTTTTTGGAATCTCAACTCAATCAGTAGTTTTTCCGTATCTGTATGACGCCACAATACTACAACTCGGTGATTTTTTTGATAAACTGTATAGTTTGTAAAATATGAATTTTCAAAGTTTTGCCATTTTGGTCTTACGGGTTTCCCTATACTAAAAATCGCTAAATGACGTTTTTTGGAATCTCAACTCACATAGTGGTTTTTTCGTATCTGCCTGACGCCACAATGCTGCAACTCGGTGCTTTTTTGATAAACTGTGTAGTTTACAAAATATGAAATTTCAAAGTTTTGCCATTTTGGTCTTATGGGTTTCCCTATACTAAAAATCGCTAAATGACGTTTTTTGGAATCTCAACTCACTCAGTGGTTGTTTCGTATCTGTCTGACGCCACAATGCTGCAACTCGGTGCTTTTTTGATAAACTGTGTAGTTTACAAAATATGAAATTTCAAAATTTTGCCATTTTGGTCTTATGGGTTTCCCTATACTAAAAATCGCTAAATGACGTTTTTTGGAATCTCAACTCACTCAGTGGTTTTTTCGTATCTGTATGACGCCACAATACTGCAACTCGGTGCTTTTTTTGATAAACTGTATAGTTTGTAAAATATGAATTTTCAAAGTTTTGCCATTTTGGTCTTATGGGTTTCCCTATACTAAAAATCGCTAAATGACGTTTTTTGGAATCTCAACTCACTCAGTGGTTTTTTCGTATCTGTATGACGCCACAATACTGCAACTCGGTGCTTTTTTTGATAAACTGTATAGTTTGTAAAATATGAATTTTCAAAGTTTTCCCATTTTGGTCTTATGGGTTTCCCTATACTAAAAAACGCTAAATGACGTTTTTTGAATTCTCAACTCACTCAGTGGTTTTTTCGTATCTCTATGACGCCACAATACTGCAACTCGGTGCTTTTTTTGATAAACTGTATAGTTTGTAAAATATGAATTTTAAAATTTTTTCCATTGTGTCTTACGGGTTTCCCATACTAAAAATCGCTAAATGACGTTGGAATCTCAACTCAATCAGTGGTTTATTCGTATCTGTATGACGCCACAATACTGCAACTCGGTGCTTTTTTTGATAAACTGTATAGTTTGTAAAATATGAATTTTCAAAGTTTTGCCATTTTGGTCTTATGGGTTTCCCTATACTTAAAATCGCTAAATAACGTTTTCTGGAACCTCAACTCACTCAGTGGTTTTTTAGTCTGTATGACGCCACAATACTGTCAGTCGGTGCTTTTTTTGATAAACTGTGTAGTTTGTAAAATATGAATTTTCAAAGTTTTGCCTTTTTGGTCTTAAGGGTTTCTCTATACTCAAAATTGCTAAATGACGTTTTTTGGAATCTCAACTCAATCAGTGGTTTTTTCGTATCTGTATGACGCCACAATACTACAACTCGGTGATTTTTTGATAAACTGTATAGTTTGTAAAATATGAATTTTCAAAGTTTTGCCATTTTGGTCTTAAGGGTTTCTCTATACTCAAAATTGCTAAATGACGTTTTTTGGAATCTCAACTCAATCAGTGGTTTTTTCGTATCCGTATGACGCCACAATACTACAACTCGGTGATTTTTTTGATAAACTGTATAGTTTGTAAAATATGAATTTTAAAATTTTTTCCATTGTGTCTTACGGGTTTCCCATACTAAAAATCGCTAAATGACGTTGGAATCTCAACTCAATCAGTGGTTTATTCGTATCTGTATGACGCCACAATACTGCAACTCGGTGCTTTTTTTGATAAACTGTATAGTTTGTAAAATATTAATTTTCAAAGTTTTGCCATTTTGGTCTTATGGATTTCCCTATACTAAAAATCGCTAAATGACGTTTTTTGGAATCTCAACTCACTCAGTGGTTTTTCGTATCTCTATGACGCCACAATACTGCAACTGGGTGCTTTTTTTGATAAACTGTATAGTTTGTAAAATATGAATTTTCAAACTTTTGCCATTTTGGTCTTATGGGTTTCCCTATACTAAAAATCGCTAAATGACGTTTTTTGGAATCTCAACTCAATCAGTAGTTTTTCCGTATCTGTATGACGCCACAATACTACAACTCGGTGATTTTTTTGATAAACTGTATAGTTTGTAAAATATGAATTTTCAAAGTTTTGCCATTTTGGTCTTACGGGTTTCCCTATACTAAAAATCGCTAAATGACGTTTTTTGGAATCTCAACTCACATAGTGGTTTTTTCGTATCTGCCTGACGCCACAATGCTGCAACTCGGTGCTTTTTTGATAAACTGTGTAGTTTACAAAATATGAAATTTCAAAGTTTTGCCATTTTGGTCTTATGGGTTTCCCTATACTAAACATCGCTAAATGACGTTTTTTGGAATCTCAACTCACTCAGTGGTTGTTTCGTATCTGTCTGACGCCACAATGCTGCAACTCGGTGCTTTTTTGATAAACTGTGTAGTTTACAAAATATGAAATTTCAAAGTTTTGCCATTTTGGTCTTATGGGTTTCCCTATACTAAAAATCGCTAAATGACGTTTTTTGGAATCTCAACTCACTCAGTGGTTTTTTCGTATCTGTATGACGCCACAATACTGCAACTCGGTGCTTTTTTTGATAAACTGTATAGTTTGTAAAATATGAATTTTCAAAGTTTTGCCATTTTGGTCTTATGGGTTTCCCTATACTAAAAATCGCTAAATGACGTTTTTTGGAATCTCAACTCACTCAGTGGTTTTTTCGTATCTGTATGACGCCACAATACTGCAACTCGGTGCTTTTTTTGATAAACTGTATAGTTTGTAAAATATGAATTTTCAAAGTTTTCCCATTTTGGTCTTATGGGTTTCCCTATACTAAAAAACGCTAAATGACGTTTTTTGAATTCTCAACTCACTCAGTGGTTTTTTCGTATCTCTATGACGCCACAATACTGCAACTCGGTGCTTTTTTTGATAAACTGTATAGTTTGTAAAATATGAATTTTAAAATTTTTTCCATTGTGTCTTACGGGTTTCCCATACTAAAAATCGCTAAATGACGTTGGAATCTCAACTCAATCAGTGGTTTATTCGTATCTGTATGACGCCACAATACTGCAACTCGGTGCTTTTTTTGATAAACTGTATAGTTTGTAAAATAGGAATTTTCAAAGTTTTGCCATTTTGGTCTTATGGGTTTCCCTATACTTAAAATCGCTAAATAACGTTTTCTGGAACCTCAACTCACTCAGTGGTTTTTTAGTCTGTATGACGCCACAATACTGTCAGTCGGTGCTTTTTTTGATAAACTGTGTAGTTTGTAAAATATGAATTTTCAAAGTTTTGCCTTTTTGGTCTTAAGGGTTTCTCTATACTCAAAATTGCTAAATGACGTTTTTTGGAATCTCAACTCAATCAGTGGTTTTTTCGTATCTGTATGACGCCACAATACTACAACTCGGTGATTTTTTTGATAAACTGTATAGTTTGTAAAATATGAATTTTCAAAGTTTTGCCATTTTGGTCTTAAGGGTTTCTCTATACTCAAAATTGCTAAATGACGTTTTTTGGAATCTCAACTCAATCAGTGGTTTTTTCGTATCTGTATGACGCCACAATACTACAACTCGGTGATTTTTTTGATAAACTGTATAGTTTGTAAAATATGAATTTAAAAATTTTTTCCATTGTGTCTTACGGGTTTCCCATACTAAAAATCGCTAAATGACGTTGGAATCTCAACTCAATCAGTGGTTTATTCGTATCTGTATGACGCCACAATACTGCAACTCGGTGTTTTTTTTGATAAACTGTATAGTTTGTAAAATATTAATTTTCAAAGTTTTGCCATTTTGGTCTTATGGATTTCCCTATACTAAAAATCGCTAAATGACGTTTTTTGGAATCTCAACTCACTCAGTGGTTTTTCGTATCTCTATGACGCCACAATACTGCAACTGGGTGCTTTTTTTGATAAACTGTATAGTTTGTAAAATATGAATTTTCAAACTTTTGCCATTTTGGTCTTATGGGTTTCCCTATACTAAAAATCGCTAAATGACGTTTTTTGGAATCTCAACTCAATCAGTAGTTTTTCCGTATCTGTATGACGCCACAATACTACAACTCGGTGATTTTTTTGATAAACTGTATAGTTTGTAAAATATGAATTTTCAAAGTTTTGCCATTTTGGTCTTACGGGTTTCCCTATACTAAAAATCGCTAAATGACGTTTTTTGGAATCTCAACTCACATAGTGGTTTTTTCGTATCTGCCTGACGCCACAATGCTGCAACTCGGTGCTTTTTTGATAAACTGTGTAGTTTACAAAATATGAAATTTCAAAGTTTTGCCATTTTGGTCTTATGGGTTTCCCTATACTAAAAATCGCTAAATGACGTTTTTTGGAATCTCAACTCACTCAGTGGTTTTTTCGTATCTGTATGACGCCACAATACTGCAACTCGGTGCTTTTTTTGATAAACTGTATAGTTTGTAAAATATGAATTTTCAAAGTTTTGCCATTTTGGTCTTATGGGTTTCCCTATACTAAAAATCGCTAAATGACGTTTTTTGGAATCTCAACTCACTCAGTGGTTTTTTCGTATCTGTATGACGCCACAATACTGCAACTCGGTGCTTTTTTTGATAAACTGTATAGTTTGTAAAATATGAATTTTCAAAGTTTTGCCATTTTGGTCTTACGGGTTTCCCTATACTAAAAATCGCTAAATGACGTTTTTTGGAATCTCAACTCAATCAGTAGTTTTTCCGTATCTGTATGACGCCACAATACTACAACTCGGTGATTTTTTTGATAAACTGTATAGTTTACAAAATATGAAATTTCAAAGTTTTGCCATTTTGGTCTTATGGGTTTCCCTATACTAAACATCGCTAAATGACGTTTTTTGGAATCTCAACTCACTCAGTGGTTGTTTCGTATCTGTCTGACGCCACAATGCTGCAACTCGGTGCTTTTTTGATAAACTGTGTAGTTTACAAAATATGAAATTTCAAAGTTTTGCCATTTTGGTCTTATGGGTTTCCCTATACTAAAAATCGCTAAATGACGTTTTTTGGAATCTCAACTCACTCAGTGGTTTTTTCGTATCTGTATGACGCCACAATACTGCAACTCGGTGCTTTTTTTGATAAACTGTATAGTTTGTAAAATATGAATTTTCAAAGTTTTGCCATTTTGGTCTTATGGGTTTCCCTATACTAAAAATCGCTAAATGACGTTTTTTGGAATCTCAACTCACTCAGTGGTTTTTTCGTATCTGTATGACGCCACAATACTGCAACTCGGTGCTTTTTTTGATAAACTGTATAGTTTGTAAAATATGAATTTTCAAAGTTTTCCCATTTTGGTCTTATGGGTTTCCCTATACTAAAAAACGCTAAATGACGTTTTTTGAATTCTCAACTCACTCAGTGGTTTTTTCGTATCTCTATGACGCCACAATACTGCAACTCGGTGCTTTTTTTGATAAACTGTATAGTTTGTAAAATATGAATTTTAAAATTTTTTCCATTGTGTCTTACGGGTTTCCCATACTAAAAATCGCTAAATGACGTTGGAATCTCAACTCAATCAGTGGTTTATTCGTATCTGTATGACGCCACAATACTGCAACTCGGTGCTTTTTTTGATAAACTGTATAGTTTGTAAAATAGGAATTTTCAAAGTTTTGCCATTTTGGTCTTATGGGTTTCCCTATACTTAAAATCGCTAAATAACGTTTTCTGGAACCTCAACTCACTCAGTGGTTTTTTAGTCTGTATGACGCCACAATACTGTCAGTCGGTGCTTTTTTTGATAAACTGTGTAGTTTGTAAAATATGAATTTTCAAAGTTTTGCCTTTTTGGTCTTAAGGGTTTCTCTATACTCAAAATTGCTAAATGACGTTTTTTGGAATCTCAACTCAATCAGTGGTTTTTTCGTATCTGTATGACGCCACAATACTACAACTCGGTGATTTTTTTGATAAACTGTATAGTTTGTAAAATATGAATTTTCAAAGTTTTGCCATTTTGGTCTTAAGGGTTTCTCTATACTCAAAATTGCTAAATGACGTTTTTTGGAATCTCAACTCAATCAGTGGTTTTTTCGTATCTGTATGACGCCACAATACTACAACTCGGTGATTTTTTTGATAAACTGTATAGTTTGTAAAATATGAATTTAAAAATTTTTTCCATTGTGTCTTACGGGTTTCCCATACTAAAAATCGCTAAATGACGTTGGAATCTCAACTCAATCAGTGGTTTATTCGTATCTGTATGACGCCACAATACTGCAACTCGGTGTTTTTTTTGATAAACTGTATAGTTTGTAAAATATTAATTTTCAAAGTTTTGCCATTTTGGTCTTATGGATTTCCCTATACTAAAAATCGCTAAATGACGTTTTTTGGAATCTCAACTCACTCAGTGGTTTTTCGTATCTCTATGACGCCACAATACTGCAACTGGGTGCTTTTTTTGATAAACTGTATAGTTTGTAAAATATGAATTTTCAAACTTTTGCCATTTTGGTCTTATGGGTTTCCCTATACTAAAAATCGCTAAATGACGTTTTTTGGAATCTCAACTCAATCAGTAGTTTTTCCGTATCTGTATGACGCCACAATACTACAACTCGGTGATTTTTTTGATAAACTGTATAGTTTGTAAAATATGAATTTTCAAAGTTTTGCCATTTTGGTCTTACGGGTTTCCCTATACTAAAAATCGCTAAATGACGTTTTTTGGAATCTCAACTCACATAGTGGTTTTTTCGTATCTGCCTGACGCCACAATGCTGCAACTCGGTGCTTTTTTGATAAACTGTGTAGTTTACAAAATATGAAATTTCAAAGTTTTGCCATTTTGGTCTTATGGGTTTCCCTATACTAAAAATCGCTAAATGACGTTTTTTGGAATCTCAACTCACTCAGTGGTTTTTTCGTATCTGTATGACGCCACAATACTGCAACTCGGTGCTTTTTTTGATAAACTGTATAGTTTGTAAAATATGAATTTTCAAAGTTTTGCCATTTTGGTCTTATGGGTTTCCCTATACTAAAAATCGCTAAATGACGTTTTTTGGAATCTCAACTCACTCAGTGGTTTTTTCGTATCTGTATGACGCCACAATACTGCAACTCGGTGCTTTTTTTGATAAACTGTATAGTTTGTAAAATATGAATTTTCAAAGTTTTCCCATTTTGGTCTTATGGGTTTCCCTATACTAAAAAACGCTAAATGACGTTTTTTGAATTCTCAACTCACTCAGTGGTTTTTTCGTATCTCTATGACGCCACAATACTGCAACTCGGTGCTTTTTTTGATAAACTGTATAGTTTGTAAAATATGAATTTTAAAATTTTTTCCATTGTGTCTTACGGGTTTCCCATACTAAAAATCGCTAAATGACGTTGGAATCTCAACTCAATCAGTGGTTTATTCGTATCTGTATGACGCCACAATACTGCAACTCGGTGCTTTTTTTGATAAACTGTATAGTTTGTAAAATATGAATTTTCAAAGTTTTGCCATTTTGGTCTTATGGGTTTCCCTATACTTAAAATCGCTAAATAACGTTTTCTGGAACCTCAACTCACTCAGTGGTTTTTTAGTCTGTATGACGCCACAATACTGCCAGTCGGTGCTTTTTTTGATAAACTGTGTAGTTTGTAAAATATGAATTTTCAAAGTTTTGCCTTTTTGGTCTTAAGGGTTTCTCTATACTCAAAATTGCTAAATGACGTTTTTTGGAATCTCAACTCAATCAGTGGTTTTTTCGTATCTGTATGACGCCACAATACTGTATAGTTTGTAAAATATTAATTTTCAAAGTTTTGCCATTTTGGTCTTATGGATTTCCCTATACTAAAAATCGCTAAATGACGTTTTTTGGAATCTCAACTCACTCAGTGGTTTTTCGTATCTCTATGACGCCACAATACAGCAACTCGGTGCTTTTTTTGATAAACTGTATAGTTTGTAAAATATGAATTTTCAAACTTTTGCCATTTTGGTCTTATGGGTTTCCCTATACTAAAAATCGCTAAATGACGTTTTTTGGAATCTCAACTCAATCAGTAGTTTTTCCGTATCTGTATGACGCCACAATACTGCAACTCGGTGCTTTTTTTGATAAACTGTATAGTTTGTAAAATATGAATTTTCAAAGTTTTGCCATTTTGGTCTTATGGGTTTCCCTATACTAAAAATCGCTAAATGACGTTTTTTGGAATCTCAACTCACATAGTGGTTTTTTCGTATCTGTCTGACGCCACAATGCTGCAACTCGGTGCTTTTTTGATAAACTGTGTAGTTTACAAAATATGAAATTTCAAAGTTTGGCCATTTTGGTCTTATGGGTTTCCCTATACTAAAAATCGCTAAATGACGTTTTTTGGAATCTCAACTCACTCAGTGGTTTTTTCGTATCTGTATGACGCCACAATACTGCAACTCGGTGCTTTTTTTTGATAAACTGTATAGTTTGTAAAATATGAATTTTCAAAGTTTTGCCATTTTGGTCTTATGGGTTTCCCTATACTAAAAATCGCTAAATGACGTTTTTTGGAATCTCAACTCACTCAGTGGTTTTTTCGTATCTGTATGACGCCACAATACTGCAACTCGGTGCTTTTTTTGATAAACTGTATAGTTTGTAAAATATGAATTTTCAAAGTTTTTCCATTTTGGTCTTATGGGTTTCCCTATACTAAAAATCGCTAAATGACGTTTTTTGGAATCTCAACTCAATCAGTGGTTTTTTCGTATCTGTATGATGCCACAATACTGCAACTCGGTGCTTTTTTTGATAAACTGTATAGTTTCTAAAATATCAATTTTCAGTTTTGCCATTTTGGTCTTCTGGGTTTCCCTACACTTTTTTTGAGCGGAAAAACAAATATCTTAGAAACTTCGAAATTTTTTTGTTTGTTAAATATTGTGAATGAACCAAGTTTTTTTAAACTGACACTATTTTTGCAAAAAAAGCCAAAAAAATTACGGTTTTTTTAATTTTTCTCGAATTTTTATTTTTATGGCCTATAACTTTTCTGTATCTTACTTTTTTCTCCAACGTCAACTTTCGCCATAAATCGCAATATTACGATTCCCTGTCCCTTTTTACCCCCCAAAAGCTAACCCGCAACGCCCATGCTCACGCATTTATTTTTTTTAACTTCGTTTTTCACCGCTCTACAATATCCATTGCTTTAAGTCCTGTTAGTAAATATATTTTTTTTTACCGTAAAATATGGTTATTCTACTGGCCTATTTGTGATTTGTCATTAAAGTGTTTGTCAGTATATTCTTGAAATTGTTTTTGTTGAACAAAAATAAAAAATGAAAACACGATGTGTTGCTTGTAAAAACGAGTTTTATAGGGGTGAAGAGCCGTTTTCTTTTATGAAGAAAGTAGCTTTGATTATTTAAAAAACTTTGTTTGTACCTAATCGCAGTATATATCCAGTTATAAATTAAAAATCAAACGTCCGCGAACTTTCAAAACCACAGAATATCATCGGAGAGTAAAATTGAAAAAGGAAAGGTAGCAGCTCCTGCGCAGCTTGCTCTCTCAACAAAAAATATCAATATTTTTGCCTCACTTTGCATATATGTAAAGGCCTATCCAGTTATATATATATATATATATATATATATATATATATATATATATATATATATCATTGTATAATATGTATAATAAAATATGAATGAGTCAGCCTCAGGTAGTCAGTCAGTTTGTATATTCTGAACCAAACCAAACCATATTCTGAACCAAACCAAACCACAGATTATTACTTGAAATAAATTTAAATAAGCTTACTCTGATGCCTATTTCTTCCTAATCTAAGATTTTAAAAACCTTTTCTAGGGCCTGGTTAAATAGTTTAGGGGATATTGTGTCACCTCGTCTGACACCTTTGCTTATGACAATTGAATTGGTTCCTTCATGGATTTTGATTGATGTTGTTGCTTCACTATATATATTGGGTATAAAGATGCTTTCACTTCACAGTGCTCAATTCTATCGAAAGCTTTTTCAAAGTCTACAAACGCAATATATAGTGGAATGCTGTATTCGTTAGCTCGTTCTTTTAGGATTTTTATTGTTAATAG
Organism: Aspidapion aeneum; assembly: GCA_963576565.1. Classification (NCBI taxonomy): domain Eukaryota; kingdom Metazoa; phylum Arthropoda; class Insecta; order Coleoptera; family Brentidae; genus Aspidapion; species Aspidapion aeneum. Next base: position 7,884,898 of record OY755043.1, on the reverse strand, counting down.
GTGATCAACTGTACTGAAACCTTTTCTGAATCATGCTTATTCTTTTGATTGATATCCTTCAAATTTTTTTGTTAGGCTATCTGTGAGTATTATCGTGAAAGGCTTATAAAGTATAATGAAGAGTGTTATAGGTCGATAGTTTTTTAGTTCTGCTCTATTGCCTTTCTTGTGTAGAATTTAGATTTTTAGGATTATTTTTGCTTTTAGTGTTTTATTGCATATTGCTAACTCTATTAATTCGAACGCTACGAAAAATTTAGTTTTTCATGTTCTTATTAATTAAAAAAACTCATTTGCGTTTTAATTCAAAAGCTTAGTTTTTTGTTGGATTCTCTCACAAAAAAAACAAATTTATACTTTTCGAGCTAATAAATCGGAAACAGAGAACATCCCTAATGCATAAAACCGGCCGTTTTGGGCTGTTTCATTAAGGGAATTACCATGTGACCTCTGAGAATTAAAAAATTTATCGGTCCATGGTGAAAGCATAGGATTCCACGACCATAACTCGACTTCACTCGCACGCAAGAAGTCTCTAACCCAGTGGCGGCTGGTGATGTTATAAATTGGGGGGTCAGAAATTTATATTGCATGGAAAAAGAGGTAAAAAAACTTACTTAAACAATTTTATTTTACCATTTTACAAACAAGCAACTACTTGGTGTAGTTTTTGATTTATTTGTTTATAGATATTTCCTTCTTTTACATGCGCAACATGTTCGTTCGGATTAGCATCAGTTTCAGACTCATCATGGCCAGCGGCGTAGCGTGCCCGAAAGGGCGGGGGGGGGGGGGGCGATAGCTAAAAAGGGCGCCTCTGAAAACTGATGAAAAATCTTGTGGCAAAAAAAAACAAAAAGGTCAAAAAGGCGCCTCTCACAAATCTTGCGACCAAAAAAAAAAAAAAAACAGGTTATCATGTGTGGTGAGGGGGCGACCGATAAATCACAAGGGCGCCTCTCACGAATCTTGCGACTTTGGCACCCACTCAATTGGCCATTACCGGCCCGACTTCATAAAGCTGAGGGCGCTTCGGCCACCCTACCCTCGGGGCGGGGGGCGACGAACCCCCCGCGCCCCCCCCACGCTACGCCGCTGATCATGGCCCCTCAAAAATCCCACAGAATTTTAAACAGTCTATTAACCTACTAAGTAAGGTACCTGGACTTGGTCTCAGGACGGTCCCGGGATTTTTCCCAAAAAAAGTGGTCCTGGGACTCAGTGAAGGTCCCGGGACCTCAACTTAATAATAAGCGTGACGCAGCGTCTATTGCATGAACGCGAAAGGATCGCAAAAAATTTACACAGATTTATTGAAAATGCAATATTTGCTACTGCCTCAACAAGTACAAGAGCAATCATACAAACGTCATCAAGTGCAAAACCAGATGGATTTTCAAAAATAATAAAACGAGAAATGGTCCTTTTTGAGGATGGCGGTTGTCGAGGACAATATTTGCAGCTATGCTACGAGCATTTACTGACTATACCACCTACCAGCGTCCAATCGGAGAGAGCTTTATCAGTGGCCGGCGGTTTTTGTAAGAGGCTTCGTTTAAGATTAAATAATGAGTCCTTAAATGCACTCGTGGCACCTAAATCTCACTTTGGACAAAAGTAATGTTTCCCTATACTTACCTTTTTATTTGCTACGTTTGTCAATTTGTTTTTATGTTAACCATTTACCAATATCAATAAACCTGTGTTCTGTTCTCAGTTAAATTAATTTAATTACTTTTATTTTAGTTTCGAGACCAGTCCCGGGACTAGTCCCGCAACCTGACATTTGGTCCCAAAGTCCCGAAAACATATTTGGTCCCGGGACTTGGATATCCTACTACTAAGTATATGTCTATTTTTCGCCACATAGGCACTATGCAATTGGCACCTTATATCAGTCTTGCCTAGCATAGAAAATTCTATGTGGTTATTGAAATGAGTAGCACTTACTTTGTTTTGTGTCTTTAACTTTTCACTAAAGTGCCTTGATATCACATATTCCCTTTGCCACCCACGCAGGATCACTTCGTGGATTGTTCATAATTAGACAAATAAAGCAAAAAAAAGCATTTCGTTTTTCATAACCGCACAACTAGTTTTCAGCAATGCGGACTCAACAAATGGGCCCAGGACGCGCTATTAAACTCCTGGGAAACAGGAACGGGTTGCAGACAGACCAGAGAATTCGTAGACCGTCCAAAAGCGACCAGAATTAGATGGATGCTGGGACGGACACGAAAAGACCTCGGACTGCTGATAGGTACTCTAACCGGACATAACCGGTTGAGGAAGCACATGACACGTATAGGAGTCGAGAATGACCCTACCTGCCCAGCCTGTGGACAGGAAGAAGAGACATCAAGACACCTCGTGGCAGAATGCGAGGCCTACGCAAGGATGAGACAACAGGCACTCGGAGCGCCAACTCTGAGCGAGGAAGAACTGCACATGCTCAAATGGGCAGACTTACTGGACTTTGGAAAGAGAACAGGAAGGCCCAATGACTTACCCGACCATCAAAGGGGAGTGCAGAGAGTCGGTTAAGGGACAGACTTGGGGCATGGCAAAAAGGGCCTACTCTGGCCTACTTGTCAGACCTGCGGGTCAACCCCCCCACTACTACTACTACTTTCAGCATCGTATAATTTTTTATTACTTGCACTAAAATTTTGGTTAATTTTTAGGATTTTTAGGTCCGGCCTATGAGGCCCTAAAGATTTTATTTATAATCGAAGTTCATATGTCAACGTATTTAAATTTGCACAGTTAATCAAGGCCAACACAAAAATAGAGGCCACGACCCTGAAAAAATCAGCTGTTCTCCCGGGGCTGATTTTTACATTGGGTCTTATGGGAGGTCAGACGTTTTTTTATGATATTTTCAAAATGGCACTACAGATTTCGGCGAAATTTCAGTGAAATATTCTCAGATCCCATCCCCATATTCCACCAAACTTTTGTAAGGATGCAAGAAGATTAAAAGGTTAAAATCTTCAAAATTTAGCATTCCTTATTTTGAATTCAAATTACCCGCCATGTACCGCATGCCAACTGTTATATTTGACATGTATTTGACTTTGTCATCTGTGTTTGTCACATTCGCTTCTGTTTTAAATTTAATTTTAGTGTGAGCTTATGAAGCGGCTCTAAAAAATTAAGGATTACTATACATTTAAAAAAAATTGTTCTTCAAGAATATAGTAAAAACAATCTTAAAACCGGCTTTATTTTTTTTAAAATCAAATATTCTTGAACCGTCATTCCAACTTCAATATTTTAAAGAAAATCAGCTGTGTCGTGACGCAACCATCAAAAAAAAATCAGCCCCGGATGTGACGTCAACAAAGTGGAGGATCGTGCCCGTCCGTTTTGATAGCCCTGAGTTAATTATATAATCGATGGTATTTATTTATTTTGAAAACAAACAAAAGCAAAAACAAACAATGGGCACGCGACCGACAAGGCTTTTAACTGGTGACCTAAACCCAATACCATTATTTTTGAGACAACTTTTTACAACTTTTTTTCGTTGGCCTATGCTATTTATTATGGTAAACAGCTGCTAACTGTCAAAAATTATGATTTAGAGATTACCCCAAATTTAATTGATTTATTTAAAAAAAGTTAAATCTTTCGTTATGACATATCTAGTTCTTTTTTTTAGTCTGTGGTTAACACAAGCGATTAATTGGGTGAACTCTTTTAGTTTCAATTTCACCCGTTTTTCAGCGGTGTATGGCTAGCTGTTCTCGTGCGAGGGCGGCGGAAATCTTTGTTTTAATTAACGTCGGCCATATTCATGGTGCGAAAACGTTCGTTGCCCTTTCGGCGTGTTGCCGGTTTTATCCTTAGTAAAAACGTGTGAGTTTGTTTTGATTTGAGGTATGTCAGTAGTAAAAAGCCTTGCCCGTCGCGTGTCGTTGTTTGTTTTTGTTATCGTTTGTTTAAAAAATGGAAATAAATACCGTTGATTAAATAATTAAGTGTGCAATTTAAATACGTTGACATATAAACTTCGATTATAAATAAAATCTTTAGGGCCACATAGACCGGACCTAAAAATTAACCAAAATTTTAGTGCTAGTAATGCCGAGGGGTTCAAAAAAACTTATAATTAAAAATTAAAAAAAAAAAAAATTATACGATGCTAAAAACTGGCTGTGCGTTTGTGAAAAATGAAATGCTTTTTTTTGTTTTATTTGTCTTGTATTGAACAATCCACGAAGTGATCCTGCGTGGGCGACAAAGGGAATGCACTTTAATGAAAAGTTAAAAAGACACAGAGTACCTAAGTGGAATTTATTTAAATAACTACATAGAATTTTCTATGTTAGGCAAGACTAATATTAAGTGCCAATGGAATAGTGCCTATAGGCAAAACATTAGAACATATTGAAAATGTGACAAAAATTAGACATATATTTACTAGGTTAATAGACAGTTTAAAATTATGTGGGATCTTTGAGGTTGCTCTATGGGGCCATAAAAAAAGAAAGGCGACCCAGGTAGCAAGGTCACGTTTTTTAAACGTCAAAAACAGGTCATTTGTAATGACCATTGACGTCTCTAATCTGACGTGTAAATGACCTTTAAATGACGTTCAAAAGACACACCCAAAATGACGTCAGTTTTAGACGTTTTACAGACGTCAGCAATATGACGTATTTGGGACCAAATCAGAACATCAGACACACACACAGACACAAACCTATTTATGACTTTTTTTAAACTCGTCTAAATATATTAAATATTCCCTGCAGTTGAGAACACTGAAGGAAACTTAGACACAGAAGGTGACTCTTCTGTGACTTAGACCTGGAAGTACTGGAACAGGTACAGCGGTGTTCGTCTGTGAGGTACAGATCAAAATAGACCTATACCTAGACTTACACATTTCCACCTTGAAGCGAAAGGAGCCTTGAAGTTTGTCTTGATTTAATATTTAATTTATTTTACATACGTACCCCCACATTCCGTATAAATCCAGTCAAGTACTGACTGGGGCACCATCTATGTAAGTATGAGTGTATGTCCCTCGGACAAAGTGTGCAGTGTGGGTAGTGACGTTTTTCAGAAGTCAAAAACTACACTACGAAAAGACGTCAAGTAACTGACGCCTTAAAGACAGAATTTTTTGGTAGATGACCTGATGGTCATCCAAATGACCACTTTTCGACGAAAAAAAGACGTCATTTGATGACCCCTTGCTACCTGGGGAATGGACTTTATTTATAAACAAATAAACTAAACACTACACCAAGTAGCTGCTTGTTTGAAAAATAATAACATAACATTGTTTCAGTAAGTTTTTTTATCTCATTTTTCATGCAATTTAAATTTCTGCCCCCCCCCCCAATTTATAGCCACTGCTTAAAACCGCACTGTAGGAAAAATTATCGACTACTTTTTCATTTTACCTTCTTTTGAAACCTTTTTTCAAATATTTTTTTGTTTTTTTGAAGTGTAAACTTCTTTAGGCGCTTTTAGCAGTTTTTGCGGGTAGTGAATTAAACTGAGCCGGCAGGCTCGGCTATGTAACGCTCATTCGGGTGAAGTCGGTTCGAGTCGATGAGGAACATTCAGCGAGCGATGTGATGATGCAGATGAAGGCCAGCATTATTAATTTCGCCTTGTTGAAGTTTACACTTCTGCCGTCTGGTCTTAAGCACACACAATTTTTTTTTGTGTCATTATAAGTAAGAAAAAAATATTGAGGTGCTGTGTTCAAGAATCCTGTGTTGGGTCAGATTTGTGTTCGCGTTGCTTTCCAGATTAAACCCAAGAGAGCTTTTTTAGTATATCAATTTATTTGCTAATTCGGAAAGTAAAGGAAGTTTGGAAAATAGGCGTTTTATTCGGTTGCATAAACGGTTAAACTGAATACTTGGTTTAAGTGGACAACTAGATTTCGAGGCCAACATTATACTCAGTTATTATTTGTCTTTTGCTGTTTCTTTAAATAAGTTTCTTTAGAATAAAATAGTTGACTGTCAGTACTTAGTTGATTTCTATTAGATCTCGGAGAAATACTCTGTAAAAGTGAATTTGAAAGAAGTATATATATATACATATATATATATATATATATATATATATATATATATATATATATATATATATATATATATATATATATATATTTATCGGTTTCACAACGTTCTACCTCTTCCGATACTCAATCTCCACTGGTTTCTGTTTGCCCATAATTCATCATCTAGGCCTCTTATTCTTATTTCACTGTCTATTCCTTCTCTAGAGCTTCTCCTTGGGCGTCCTCGTTTTCTGCGGCCATTGTTGTATTTGTATAGGTAGTTTTTCATCATTCATTCTTTGTATATGTCCGTACCACACCAGTTGTTTACGTTCACCCACTGCCATAATTTCTCTTATTCTTTGATTTGTAACTCTTTCACTTTTTGATTTCCCTGCTGCTCTTCTACAACAGTCCATCTCCGTAGCGGAAAGCATTTTAGCTCACACATATACTATACTATAGTAGTGTGAGCTATGGTGATCCTAATTTTTTCGAGAAAAAAAAAGTTGCTCCGATTTCAAAAATTTTTATATATCTTTGCGTTTCAGATGATTTTGAAACTTTTTTGTTGCGCCGTCTGTCTGTCTGTCTGTCTGTCTGTCTGTCTGTCTGTATGTCTGTCTGTCTGTATGTCTGTAACGACCAACGCGCATAACTCGAAAACCGCTCGGCCGATTTTAATGAAATTTGGTACCTAGGCTGGGTCTTGGGTCGAGATGGTCCCATTTAAAAATGCACAAAATCCACCAAACACAAACCAAATAAAAGGGTGGGGGTAGATTTCAAAAATTAGAGTTTATTTGAAAATATGGCGTGTGTGATATCAAACGAAAGGTAATTGAGTCTGGAGTTAAACAAAATACATTTTAATTTATTTAAAAAAAAGGGTGGGGGTATATTTTAAAAATTCGAGTTTAAGTGAAAATATGGCGTGTGTGATATCAAACGAAAGGTAATTGAGTCCGGAGTTTAACAAAATACATTTTAGATTTTGCTTTTTTTAAGGGTGGGGGTAGATTTTAAAAATTTGAGTTTAAGTCAAAACATGGCTTGTGTGGTATCAAACAAAAGGTAATTTAGTCTGGAGTTGAATAAAATATATTTCAGTTTTTAGTTATATTAGCTCACACGTAAACTATAACTATAGTACCTAGTGTGAGCTTAGGGGCCCATATATTGGCAGAGTATTTTTTGTTCTATCCTTGATTGGCCATACTTCTGAGCCGTATGTAATAATACTTTTTACAATGGTGTTATATATAAGCTTTTTGTTATGTTTTGATATACTTTGGTCCCAAATTATTCCATTTAATAAAGTTATTGCTTTTCTTTCTTGTACGTTTCGATCTTTTATAGCTTTGTCTAGTGTTCCGTCAGCTGTAATTTTTAGACCTAAGTATTTATACTCATCACAGGACTGAATTCGCTGCCCAGTATTTAAGATTAGATCCTGTTTCATTCCACCGATACACATATACTTAGGAAATCTCAGGTAAAAATTTATACATATATTCTGATATATATAAAATGTTTTTGTTTTTTATTTTAAACAGAAACGCCATATGCGGGAATTGCTTTTGGTATTTTAAATAAATTGGTTTTTTTCGTAAGGGGTCTGCGAGATGCAAATTAATAAATATACTGTATTTTAAAATTAAATCTTTACCTCAAAGTAAAAAACATCAAGAAGCAAATTTGCTCAGCAAAGAATTATTATTATTTAAAAAAACAGTGACGTATCCTTTTTTTAATACCGGGGCAATTTCCTCAAGAACGCCAGTTTATAAATAGAAAGCCATTAGCGCATCCAGGAATTTGTCTTGGGGGGCCTGAGACCCCATGATGCCATTATTTATGCTATTTAATTTGTTTATTCATGCAATATATGGGCAGGCCCCTGGCGTCCTAGGTGCGCCCATGGAAAGCTTATACGAAATTTTATCAGGGGCGCGGTAAGCGAGCGTGAACGGCACGCAGGCGCCTTCTCCAAGGGGAGCTCAAAATACCAAAATCCTACTAGTTGCATAATATTACAGAACATCAAGTGAAATTAAAGAAAGAAAAATAAAAAAAAAGTTTTCTGTCTTTGGCTGGGTCTCGAACCCGGAATCTCTTGCTTTGTACGCAAACGCTTTTTACATTGGCACCAGTATTTACTAAAGGGTGCTAAGTGCTAAGTCCTACAATCCTAGGTTTAAAAGTCTACATTTTGGTTGAAGGTTTAACTCATTTTTCCCGTAAATGCAATAGTTTTTAATATTTATATAAATTGTTCATAAATACCTTGCGATATGAATCATCTTTTTTTGTTGTTACAAAGACATTATTTCCACACAAAGGTTATAAATAAATAAAAATAATCAAATATTTTGGTTTAACAATGGTAGCCATATTTAAACCTCCAAATGTCACTAGAAAATGTCGAATAAAGTCAGTGTCATCTGTCCGCTATATTTTGCCAAGGCCAACACAAAAATAGAGGCCACGACCCTGAAAAAATCAGCTGTTCTCCCGGGGCTGAATTTTACATGGGGTCTTATGGGAGGTCAGACGTTTTTTTATGATATTTTCAAAATGGCACTACAGATTTCCGCAAAATTTCAGTGAAATATTCTCAGACACCATCCCGATATTCCACCAAAGGTTTGTAAAGATGCAACATGATTAAAAGCTTAAAATCTTCAAGATTTAGCATTCCTTATTGTGAATTCAAATTACCCGCCATGTACCACATGCCAAACTGTTATATTTGACATATATTTGACTTTGTCATCCGTGATTGTCACATTCGCTTCTGCTTTAAACTTAATTTTTGTATGAGCTAATGAAGCGGTCTGCCAGAATAAAATAAAAACAATGTCAAAAACGGCTTTTTTTTAAAAAAAATCAAATATTCATGAACCGTCATTCCAACTTCAATATTTTAATGACAATCAGCGTGACGTGACCATCAAAAAAAAATCAGCCCCGGATGTGACGTCAACAAAGTGGAGAATCGTGGCCCGTCCGTTTTGATAGCCCTGATTTTACGTGTTAATTTTTTAGACAAGTTAGCGACGATTAAACTGATGGTCGATTATTTTAGAGAATGAATAATTGAAAAGGGATTCTAATATATCTTGTGCTTTTTACAGTATTTAAATATTGATACGTATTTAATACGGTAATGCATCTATGTATGTATGTAAGTTTTTTTGTCAATCATTGATTATTTCTATTGTTTTTCGAACTTTAAACCACCCCTCAGGGGTGGTACTACAATTTGAGACTATTTTTAATGGGAATCCTACGACTGCACGGACTAAGTTTCCAAAAAATAACATTTGGTTACAAAATTTTTATGTGGTTTTTTTTTATTTCTAAAGTTAATTTGAATTTATATGAGATGAAACTTACTGAGAAATGCTTACTATCATATTGCACATTAGGGTGAACCAAATCTTTGCAGTTAGTTGAACTGTGAGTATTAAAAAAATACACTTAAACCGGTCGGTATCAAGTCTATAGTCTTAGTAAATATTGGTGTAGATGTTTCATATGAAGTTTTTTCTTATAATGGAACCAAGAATTTTCTCCTTTAATAGTAGCATGTTATTCGATAACGCCCTGTATATTTGTTCGCTCTGTTTCCGCTCTTTAACCAATTTTATGCATTCCGAATTCTGAACAAAACTTTTTGGATTTTCTTTATTTCTGTCAAAAGATTCGAAAATGCTCTCAGAGGACAACATAGAAAATATCCCTAAATAAATTTGATAAATCTCTGCGCTGTCCCGCTCTTTTTCTTAAAGTTTGTTGTCGAAGGGTTGCTTGACGAAATTCTACTTTTATTTGCTGCTTATTTGTTTTACTGCTACGAATACAACAATGGCTCTTTTTGAATGTTCAGGGCTGGTCGTATCTGCAAAATATTTTTAAAATTCTGCCCTTATAAGGCGTTTTATTAATAAAAAAAAATTTAATAAAAAAAACAACTAACTGCTGAATTTACTTGTGTGTACCAGTCGCAGTTCAGTACAAAGAAGCAGGATGGACTACAAAGTAACTACAGCAAATTAGAGGACATTTGCAATGGGTAATCAAAGGAATTTCAATAAAATCGCCTGAAATTTAGATAATTTGTATGCCTTTAAGCATACATTAAGTGACAAAATGGCGTCTGAAGACCGCCATGTTGATTCCGGTTTAAAAAAATATAGTTTATAGCACCTCCGAGATCATTAGCAATTCAACGAGACCTTTTTTGTCAAAATCGGTTTAGCCGTTTAGCGTCTAGCGTGACACAAACATATTTACATACATACAACAATCGAAAAATATTACCCTTCCTTTCGCCGGGCTGCAGTTGTGTAGAAAAAAGAAGCCTGGTGGGTTTTGATATTTATTTTAATCTGGAATAGTTTTAAAGAAGTCGGATTTGTGGTGTAGGGGATACCTGGGATACTGTGGACAGCAGGCTTCTTCAAAGCTTATGTTATTAAAAATAACATGCATGAACAAGTAAAATTGTGGTGTTATTCTTTATTATCCTGGTGCTTTTTTAATGTTTTTTATCCTAACTCGAGAACCTTTTAACTTATGTTATGTTTTTTTTGGGATTGGTCCTGTAAAAGCACTTTTTGGTCTGTAATTTAAGATACGTCTTTTTGTTTGACATAAGAACGCAAAGTATTTTGATTGAAAATCTTCGACCTGAATTCGCAGCAATAAAGCCTGATTTTGTAAAGAAAACTACTCCTGCAAAAGAGAGAAAGGGACATAATCAGGCCCGCCCAAAGCAGAGTAAAGAACTCCTTTAGACAGAATCCCAAAATTTTATTTCACCTTAAGCTTGTCAACTCCTGTGTAAATCTCCCTGGACTGGATCTTTTTGGAGATGGGACAATTCGCCGCGAGACCATTCGCCGCCGGCCGATTCGCCGCGGGGACAACTCGCCACGAGATTTTTTGTTTTATGATATTATACCATTGGCAATTATTTAAACAGTTTTATTTTGCTTGACTTCATATGATATATTTGTTTATTTGTTTGATCATAACTTTTCCAAACTTTTATTTGGTGATTAGTATAATATAATTCAACATTTTTTGTATTAGAAAAATAAATAAAATTGCGGATTTTCCTATTTAAGAACCGATTTGCATCAAACTCGGAACTTTGAGATCTTTTTTTTCTTTTTCTCATTTGATAACCGTGACTCTTTCGCCGACACTAAGACCGCCATTTCGGAACGCCTAATTGCACGGGTCCTCGGCCACCTTTAGAACCCCAGACCGGGTATTTTTTTTATCCGGTCCTTTTGTCCCTTAGAATGGCCTACCGACTGAAGGAGTGTGTAACAAAGTCCGCCTTCACGAGATATCCGACCTCATCCGGCCTGGTTACCGGCGTGAATGAAGGGGTAGGACAATATTACATTTTACACTCCCCAGGAATCCTATAAATGTCTGCCGCACCCGACCTCGGCAACCGACGGGGATCGAACCCGCCACTGTAGCAAGCGAGATTCCTTAACTCACTTGTGTTCAATGCGCGAACGCACTGAGCCACCACGGCTACCGATTTTTGAGGTCTTTCAGGTCGCTGATTATTATTTTTAACCTAATTTAAAAAAAAAGCAAAATGACGGTTCCACAATGGCGCACTTTCTTATTTATAAACCGATATGCCTCAAACTTGAAACATTGCGGCGCTTAAGGTAACTTAATACAATTTTTGACTTAAATTTAAAAGAATGAAAATGGCAGTTCCACAATGGCGCACTTTCTTGTTTCTAAACTGATTTGCCTCAAAATTGGGGGGGGGGCTGATGCCTCTGGAGGGCCGAAGCCTCATGATGGCAAATTTTATACTTTTTAATTTTTTTATTCATGAAATATGTAAAAATATCTAAAAAAATCTTAGGCTTGGGGGGCCTAGGCTCGAGGAATCCGCCATTTTCAGGTTTTAAAATTTAAGTCAAAAATTGTATTGAGTTACCTTATAGGCGCCCAGATGTTTAGGGCAAATCGGTTTATTAATAAGAAAGTGCGCCATTGTGGATCCGCCATTTTGATTTTTTAAAGTTTATGTTAGAAATCATAATTAGCGACCTGAAACACCCCAAAGTTCAGAATTTGATGCATATCGGTTCATAAATGGGAAAACCCGCCATTTTGGATCCGCCATTTTGATTTTTTTAAATTTAAGTCAAAAAATTGTATTAAGTTACGACGCGATGTTTCAAGTTTGAGGCAAATCGGTTTATAAATGAGAAAGTGCGCCATTGTGGAACCGCCATTTTGATTTTTTTAAAGTTTAAGTTAGAAATCATAATCAGGGACCTAAAACACCCCAAAATTCCAAATTTAATGCATATTGGTTCATAAATGGGAAAATCCGCCATTTTGTTTTTTTTTTAAGTTTAAGTTAGAAATCATAATTAGTGACCTGAAACGCCCCAAAGTTCCGAGTTTGATGCATATCGGTTCATAAATGGGAAAATCCGCCATTTTGGATCCGCCATTTTGTTTATTTTTCTAATAAAAAAAATTGTTGAATTGTATACTAACCCCAAATACCTAGTTGGAAAACTTTCAAAAAAGTTATGATCAAACAAATTAACAAATATATTATATAAAGTCAAGCTAAATAAAACTGTTTAAACATTTGCCAAGTCTCGCGGCGAATTGTCCCCTCGGCGAATCGGCCGGCGGCGAATTGTCCCGTGGCGAATCGGCCGCGGCGAATCGGCTGCGGCGAATCGGCCGTTACCCCATCTTTTTTGATGAAAAATATTTGTTTTTATTTGTCTCACAATAAGAACAAATAGAACGATTTCTATTAAAAATTAAAAGTCATCTGTGTTAAAACTGAGAGAAGTTTTGTCTCGGTGCTCTTGTTATGTTATGTTGCATAAAGATTACAAAGGAGCTAGTTAACAATAAAACAAGTTTCGTGGCTAATCGGTTAAAAAGGAGTTTTTGTTTCTCTCATATTTTTCCGTGGGTAGCTTGAAAGCTTGACCTCACAGGGGTCCAAGATCTAATGGACACCTAATAAGTGTTAACAGTTAACTGTTTCGTCCTTATGGGACTCCTCAGAACACTGCTTGATCAATGTGACACTCTTGCAAAGTTAGTTAGACGGTCCTGTCTCCAATCCTATGCAAACAGTGAGAAAACTGTTGCAAGGCGCCATCTACCGAGATAGAGAGAGATTAGAACAAGAGCAGGCGAAAATAAACTGCTTAACATATCGATCAATGAAAAGATCGATTACAAATAAAAAGAAACAAACTAATCCGTGACCTACGACAGTTCTTCTGCCTTTCATGCAGATCAACGCTAACCGCGTTTGTACCGGCGATCAGACACGTGAGGGTCAGTCAGCGGAATTTTTAAGCAAAATAATACGAACAATCGTGAAATTTAGTGCCCAACTGTCAACACTTATTACGTGTCCATTAAATCTTGGACCCCCGTGATGTTAAGCTTTTAAGCTACCCACGGAAAAATATGAGAGAAACAAAAACTTCTTTTTACTCGATTAGTGACGAAACTTGTTTGATTTTTAAATTTACGGGTACTAAAATTCACGTTAGTTATTATTTTTTGATACATTCGTTTAAAATTAAAACAACGCGTGTAAAACAATGTTTTTTTGAAAAGAAAACACATAAAAAAATACTTAGTATAATACTTGGACAACAATTTTGTAAAAAATAAATAAAAGTACATGATTCCAGATAGCTTAAGTTCAATCATCATTCTAGCAAATGTAATTGAAAAGTAGAAGAAGTCAAGAAAACTTTTCATCAAGCAAAAGAGAGGCGTGTAATGTACGTAAGTTACGTGTGCAAGCAATAGTTGAAAAGCACGTACGTCTTAAATATATCTGTACTGCTAAAGCGTATTACACGGTAAAAACAATTGTCTAAGATCAAAGAAAATTACTTTGAACTAAAATATTTTGTGCTTTCCTATTCACCAAGAGAATATTAACTTGATATAGCACAAAAAATGTCTTGCCTCTTTATTTTAGTGTGAAACAGAAATTGTTTTATTATAAATTGGAACTGAATTAATCTAAGGCACCGTTTTCTCTGGAAACAAAATACTAATTATATGAAGACAATTTGCTTTGTGGCAAAATGGAGTAAACTGAAACAAAACAATTAAAGAAGAAAAATAAAGTCTCATTTCAAGATTAAACGCTGCGTTGAACTAAAAAGAAATATTTTAATTCAAAACAAATTGTTTTAACGTAAAACAATTTACTCAAGAAAAGCAAGTGTTTTTCATTGTAGACAAAAATTTTTACCGTGTTCCGCCAGGTTGGATTCAATTGAACCGAAACGTATGGCTTGGAATTAAAAAGCAAACGCTTTTAATGAAATTTAAAAGGGACTGCTTTCAAATGACGTTGACAATCTGTCAAAATTACTTGATATTTTTTTAAACAAATGAAAAAGTATTTATCCTATCAAGGCCAACACAAAAATAGAGGAAACGACCCTGAAAAAAATCAGCTGTTCTCCGGGGGCTGAATTTTACATTGGGTCTTATGGGAGGTCAGATGTTTTTATATGATATTTTTAAAATGGCACTAGAGATTTCCGTGAAATTTCAGTGAAATATTTTCAAACACCATCCCGATATTCCACCAAAGTTTTAGAAGGAAGCAACATGATTAAAAGATTAAAATCTTCAAGATTTAGCATTCCTTATTTTGAATTCAAATTACCCGCCATGTACCACATGCCAACTGTTATATTTGACATGTTTGACTGCTTTAAACTTAATTTTTGTGTAAGCTAATGAAGCGGCTCTGAAAAATTAAGGATTACTATAGATTAAAAAAAAATTGTTCTGAAAGAATATAGAAAAAAACAATCTCAAAACCAGCTTTATATAAAAAAAAATTAAATATTCATGAACCGTCATTCCAACTTCAATATTTTAAAGACAATCAACTGTGTCGTAACGTGACCATCAAAAAAAAATCAGCCCCGGATGTGACGTCACCAAAGTGGAGGATTGTGGCCCGTCCGTTGTGATAGCCCTGATCCTAAAGTAACTGAAAATGGGCATTTCTAAGCTTAGAACAGAGATGGCGCTGAAAGCACGACACCCATAGAGTCACTGCATCCTGGAAGCCTGGCTTTCAGGATGCAGTGACCCTAGACACCCATAATCGGTAGCTTGAATTTATCCAACATGCCGACACGCTTGTAGCAGGTATTTTAAGAACCCAAAAACATTCAACTTGAATTTCTTTGTAAGAACCCCTTTCCCAGTAGAGATATATGTAAGGCGTACGTGTTGAGAAGTTATTAAAAGTTGTCACTTTCAGATTTATTGTGTGTCTGACGATAAAGTTTTAGGGCTTAATTTCTATACGTGCACAAATTCAATTAAAAAGAAGCTGTTTCATAACGGATCCTGTACTCGGTAAAAAATTATATAATGAAAACACGCTTTTTTCTTGAATAAATTGTTTACCTTAAAACAATTTGTTTTGAATTAAAATATTTCTTTTTAGTTCAACACAGCGTTTAATCTTGAAATGAGACTTTATTTTTTTTCTTTAATTGTTTTGTTTCAGTATACTCCATTTCGTAACAAAGCAAGTAGTCTTCATATAAGTAATATTTTGCTTCCAGAGAAAACGGTGCCTTAGATTAATTCAATTCCAATTTATATTAAAACAATTTCTGTTTCACATTAAAATAAAAGGCAAGACATTTTTTATTTTAAATCAAGAAAATATTCTCTTGGTGAGTAGGAAAACACAAAATATTTTACTTCAAAGCAATCTGCTTTCATCTAAGGCAATTTTTTACCGTGTAATGGCCAGAAGAGATAAACAGCCCTTGTTCAATCTGGAACACATTTCTAGACAAAACATGGCAACAGGGTAGTGCCGTAAAATATAAGTTGACCTTGAACATCAAGAATATACGCAGGTGTAGTCCAGGAGCCAATACGCAGCCAGCCAAGAAACCAGGAATGATTACCTAGGCGCCTGCTATAAGTGCTTAATATAATCGGTATCAGGCTAACGCCACCATAACCACGGATCACCTTTTCTTTGGTGATCCGTGGCTATAACCAAGTTCTGCTGGGACGATAGCGATGTTAGATAGATGCAAATCTAATATGTAGCAGGACCACCTTTCATAAGGGGTGTAAAAAGCGTCGGTCCACTGAGTATACTTGCTACGCAGTATAAAGAAATCCCTGCCCTCGACAAAGAGAGGCCAGGCAAAATTAAGTCTTCTTAGAGAAAGGAAACTTGTATCCTAAGGAGCACGTGCATCAGTTTGGTATAAGGGCGCGCTGTGTGTCTAGTCGCTAGACCAAAAATGGTCTCTAAACCACTACCACTACTGTGCAAAACAATATCATAGTTTATATTATAGTTATAATTAAATGTAGAACAATAATATATAAACATGGACGCTACTTATTGTTAAATAAATTATTATAAATAAATAATTGGTTTATTAACAGCAAAATACATTTTTCACAAAATACATTACATCCCAGCTCTAAAACCGGCTGCGAATAAACTATATTTACCCCCAAAGTATGCACTTCACTTATAATATAGATCTTGACAGGATTTGATGGTTCCTTATCTTTTATTCGAACTCCCTACTAAGAACATTGCAGGGCGACCCTGCCAAACAAGATTCCAACTAGAACTATTCGTGTAGGTAAGTAAGATTAATGTTATTTTATCACATATTTTCTTTATTAATTGAATGTTAGGAAAATTCACTGTAGGTTCTAAGAGAGATTCAAGTAGGTATTAGAGAGGATATCCATATTTGCCCCAAAAGAAGAAAAGTGTAATCAACATGAGATTTTAACCGGACCCAATTCTCTCTCAGGCGCATGCGTGAGTTGCGAGAATGTTGATCCACAAGTCACGATGGCTTGACGGCTTGGAGACGCAAGCGCAGTACCTACTAAAAATTGAGTCCTGTTAAATTTTCAATGCTGCTTACGCAAGAGTGTCTGAAGAACGTAAATAGGAAGGGCAATATTATATCCTCTAATGGTCGAAAAATGTATAATATTATCAAACCTATTACGAAAATTTCATAAAAGACAACAATGCGTACAAACCTCAAAATCTTTGACAACTGCGCTGCCGTGAAAACTAGTCCCACAGTTTTTGATCCATTCACAAGAAAATCACGAGTAGTTAGCTTTGGAGCAGCCAAGAGCGCGCAAAGCTACACTCTACTGCCAAGAGAGAGCTTTCATTGGATAGACGTGTCAGTAGGTAAAATTAAAGTAACTTTATCAAATAATTTCTTTATTAATTGATTGTTAGGGGACTTCACTATAGGTTATAAGAAGGAAACTTGTAGCATACATGTAGGTGTTACGAAAATTTTATAAAAGACAACACTGCGTAGAAAACTCAAAATCTTTGACAACTGCGCTGCCGTGAAAACTAGTCCCACAGTTTTTGATCCATTCACAAGAAAATCACGAGTAGTTAGCTTTGGAGCAGCCAAAAGCGCCCAAAACTACAAACTCTACTGCCAAGAGAGAGATTTCATTGAATAGACGTGTTAGTAGGTAAAATTAAAGTAACTTTATCAAATGATTTCTTTATTAATTGATTGTTAGGGGACTTCACTGTAGGTTATAAGAAGGAAACTTGTAGCATACATGTAGGTGTTATGAAAATTTTATAAAAGACAACACTGCGTAGAAAGCTCAAAATCTTTGACAACTGCGCTGCCGTGAAAATTACAGTCTCACAGTTTTTGATCCAGTCGCAAGAAAATCGCGAGTAGTTAGCTTTGGAGGAGCCAAAAGCGCCCAAAACTACAAACTCTACTGCCAAGAGAGAGCTTTCATTGGATGACCTGTTAGTAGGTAAAATTAAAGTAACTTTATCAAATGATTTCTTTATTAATTGATTGTTAGGGGACTTCACTGTAGGTTATAAGAAGGAAACTTGTAGCATACATGTAGGTGTTATGAAAATTTTATAAAAGACAACACTGCGTAGAAAGCTCAAAATCTTTGACAACTGCGCTGCCGTGAAAATTACAGTCTCACAGTTTTTGATCCAGTCGCAAGAAAATCGCGAGTAGTTAGCTTTGGAGGAGCCAAAAGCGCCCAAAACTACAAACTCTACTGCCAAGAGAGAGCTTTCATTGGATGACCTGTTAGTAGGTAAAATTAAAGTAACTTTATCAAATGATTTCTTTATTAATTGATTGTTAGGGGACTTCACTGTAGGTTATAAGAAGGAAACTTGTAGCATACATGTAGGTGTTACGAATATTGTATAAAAGACAACACTGCGTAGAAAGCTCAAAATCTTTGACAACTGCGCTGCCGTGAAAACTACAGTCTCACAGTTTTTGATCCAGTCGCAAGAAAATCGCGAGTAGTTAGCTTTGGAGGAGCCAAAAGCGCCCAAAACTACAAACTCTACTGCCAAGAGAGAGCTTTCATTGGATGACCTGTTAGTAGGTAAAATTAACGAAACTATCAAATAATTTCTTTATTAATTGATTGTTAGGGGACTTCACTGTAGGTTATAAGAAGGAAACTTCTTGCATACATGTAGGTGTTACGAATATTGTATAAAAGACAACACTGCGTAGAAAGCTCAAAATCTTTGACAACTGCGCTGCCGTGAAAACTACAGTCTCACAGTTTTTGATCCATTCACAAGAAAATCGCGAGTAGTTAGCTTTGGAGCAGCCAAGAGCGCGCAAAGCTACACTCTACTGCCAAGAGAGAGCTTTCCTCTTATCACACGGGCAATGTTCAGTCTGCCCTTGCTTTCTACAATGCATATATGTGATAGTAAGTAAAATTAACGAAACATTATTAATTATACAACAATTTTTCGTGGCTAATGCCCGCTTAGCCAAAGATTTTGTTTCTCTTGTATTTTTCCGTGGGCAGCTCGTAAAAGTTGTACACCTACGGGGGTCCAAGATCTAATGGACACCTATTAGGGACCCTTCAGAACACTGCATGGTCAATGAGACACTTTTGTAAAGCGATAGAGTCGGTATATGAATCTCATCTTACGATATGGGTAAGAGAAATAAAAGACTAAGGCCTGCGATACCGTATGCTTTCACAAAAGTAGCGACATCTACAAATACAAAAGAAACTACCGGAGTAACTAATTTTTTCAAAAAAAGAAATACTATATTTTTGAATCACAATTAGCTGAGGATTCAGCTGGATGTGTGACAGATTTACTTTTTTTTGTACAATCCTTTTTCCCCCCACTCCTCTAACTTTAAAAATCCTGTATCTTAAAAACAGATGTGTGTTGACCCCCATGTTATACAAACTTTTTTCTCGGAAATAACCTCGTCTATCACCTGCTGCACTATGGCCCCTAAGGTATGGAACACCCTGTATATATATTCAAGCTAAAAATGAGGAGGGAATGACGTTATCATAATAGGCAAACAGTCTGGGTGGTCTTTTTGACCATAGCCAAATAGTGTATGTAGCCTTTTTGAGCATAGGCCAATAGTGTGAGTGGTTTTTTTGACCCTGATATGACAATGTAAAGTTATGTGGGTCTTTGTCTTTTGTGTGCAGGTGCGAGTGGGTCTTTGTCTTTTGTATGTGGAGGCCAACAATGTGGGTAGTTTTTTTGACCTTGATATGATATTGCATAGTTGCGAGGGGCATTATCTTTTGTGTGCAGTAACGTAAAAACTTCTACTTGGTATTTGGTTACGCCCCTTCGTGGATTTGTAGAGCGAGTTTTTTTATTTATACTAGTGGGCTTATCCAGTGACGCACCCAGGAATATGTCTTGGGGGGCCCGAGACCTCTTGAGGGGGGCCCGAGATCTCATGATGTCGTATTTTATACTATTTTATCTTTTTATTTATAAAATATGTGAAATCCTGGACTTGGGGGGGGGCGGGACCCAAGCCCCCCTTCCTCCTCCTAGGTGCGCCCATGAATTATCTAAAAATTGCATTTTTTTGGGTTACGCCACTTCGTGGTTCTGGCGACAAAATGTTACTTTGACACTGGCCTAATTATTCTAGTGTAAATTTTTCATTTGGGATATCTCGTTAGGATCTTTGACTTGAGCAGATTTTGATGAGCGTGAAAGTCTTTGTTCCGTTGATTTTATCTTTTATTTATTAAAGTAACCTTCCTTATTTAGGAAAATATATTTTTAGTCTGATTGTGGAACACTTCCCCCCTACCTATATCTACCCTAAACTTTGGGGGTGTATATAAGCAAGTTGCGGGATAACTGTACTCCTGCAATTTTCACTCGCCGGCAGGATAACACAGCAGGACTCTCTTTGGACCGTATTGAGCATAGAGCCGGCAGTTTGACGGAGATCCTGTGAGCGAGCAGGTTCTATTTCGACGCGGCTCTGTGACTCTATCCTGTCGTGTTGTTGTCGTCTTCTATGCGTTGTTTTTGTTTTGCGGGTCGCACCGACCGGGACTGTTTACTTAACACACAATTTGTGAATGAATCTGTATTTGAGTTTTTATAGTAACTTTGTAGGATTTTTACGCTGGGTATTTAGAAGCGTTTTTTAAAGGATATTAAAAAAAAACTGTGGTAAGTATTTGATTTCGGTTTCATTTTTTTGATGTTAACTTTTTGTATCTCTGTCTCTATTTAAAACTTATTAATCTTCTAAAGGGTTGATCAAAAAAACTTGCACAATATCTACTTTTATTTTCATTTTGTTTTGCGGGTCGGACCGACCGGGATTGTTTGCTAAACACAATTTCTGAATGAATCTGTATTTAAGTTTTTATAGTAACCTTGTAGGATTTTTACGCTGGGTATTTAGAAGCGTTTTTTAGAGGACATTGTAAAATGAAAAAAACTGTGGTAAGTATTTGATTTCGGTTTAATTTTTTTGGTGTTTCCTTTTTATATCTATGTAATTCGAACCTATTAATTGCATAAAGGGTGGACCAAAAACACTTGCACAAAATCTATATCTATGTGTTTTGTATTATAGAATCCCTGAAAACAACAATAAATAGTTATTATTATTATTATTAATTTTAAAGGGCGAACCGATAGGAACTGTTTGCTTAAACACAATGTGTGAATAAATCTGTATTCGAGTTATTATAGTAATTTTGTTGGAGTTTTACGCCGGGTATTTAGAAGTGTTTTTAGAGGATATTAAAAAACTGTGATAAGTATTAGATTTCGGTTTCATTTTTTTAATGTTTACTTTTTATATCTATGTACTTAGAATTTATTAAATACTTAAAGGGTGGTTCAAAAAACTTGCACAATATTTAATTGTATTTTGTATTAAGATCCCTAAAAACAACAATAAAAAGTTTTTATTATTATTAATTTTAAAGGGCGCTAGGAACTGATTGCTTCAACACAATTTGTAAATAAATCTGTATTCGAGTTACTATAGTAACTTTTCAGGAATTTTACGCCGGGTATTTAGAAGCGTTTTTTAGAGGACATTATTAAGTATTAGAATCCGGTTTAATTTTTTTAATGTAATTTTTTTATATATCTGTATCTACTTACAACTAATTATTCTCCTCAAGGATTGATCAAAAAAACTTGCAGAATATCTACTTTTATTTTCATTTTGTTTTGCGGGTCGCAGTGACCAGGACACACAATTTTTGAATGAATCTGTATTTAAGTTTTTATAGTAACTTTGTAGGATTTTTACGCTGCGTATTTCGAAGCGTTTTTTAGAGGATATTGTAAAATTTAAAAAATTTAGTAAATATTATATTTCGGTTTAATTTTTTTGATGTTAACTTTTTATATCTATGTACTTAGAACTTGCACAATATCTATTTGGATTTTGTATTAGTTTTGAAGAGCGTACCGAGAAGAATTGTTTGCTTAAACACAATTTGTGCATGAATCTGTATTCGAGTTATTATAGTAACTTTGTAGGATTTTTACTTTTAATACTATAAAAATAAAAAAATTTGGTAAATATTAAATTTTCGTTTAATTTTTTTGATGTTGTTTTTTTGTATCTCTATACTAC
The DNA here is from genome assembly GCA_963576565.1 of Aspidapion aeneum. Taxonomy (NCBI): domain Eukaryota; kingdom Metazoa; phylum Arthropoda; class Insecta; order Coleoptera; family Brentidae; genus Aspidapion; species Aspidapion aeneum. Next base: position 7,862,851 of record OY755043.1, on the reverse strand, counting down.
AGAATTTTATTGGAAAAAACTATTAAAAAATCGAAAATGTTTTACAATAAAAACAAATAAACAAATGCTATGACAAACACAGACATTTGGCATACGGTACATGGCGGGTAATTTGAATCTTGTAGGTTTTAACCTTTTAATCATCTTGCATCCTTACAAAAGTTTGACAGAATATCGGGATGGTGTCTGAATATTTCACTAAAATTTCGCGGAAATCTGTAGTGCCATTTTGAAAATATCATAAAAAACGTCTGACCTCTCATAAGACACAATGTAAAACTCAGCCCACCGAGAACAGCTGATTTTCAGGGTGGCCCCTGTTTTGGACCGTAGAATAAGCGCGGATTTGAGGGGAGGTAACGAGGTAATTACCCCCCTCAAAAATAAACAAAAGAAGGAAAACAGGAGAGTTACCGCCCCCCTAGAAAAATAATTATATTACAAATAATTTTTTCGTGGACCCCCTCTTCCCCCCTAGATTTTGACCCAGATCCGCGCTAGCCGTAGAATACGTGGTTAAATTATTGACCTCTAATTATTTTGGGACACCTTGTATATCCCCTTGATCCTTGAAATACAAATGCTGCTGTAAAAGCATCTTCACAACTAAATTCACACCATTACGACACCCCACACTCCACTTCAACACTGTATACAGCACAGCGTTGCAAAGTCCCCTTTGGTGTACGGTAGCGTAAATAAGCCCTTCAAAGTTCGTTATCGACCTATGGAAAGTTTGATGAATCGAAATTTAATGGGGATGCCATACAATGCTGCCAGTCAATGGGTGCAAAGAATGTGGGCAAAAAATATATTTAAACTTCGCTTCGATTGTATTGGAAAAGTATATTGATATGACAATCACATTTAATGAAAATATTTCCATAGCAGATTCCGAAAAACATCCCGTTTTGTAGACAGAAAAAAATATCATAACAAAAACATTTCATCTAAAAAAAAACCAAATGCGCGAAAATGATATTTCATAAAAAGAATTGAGATAAAAGTAAAGCCAAGTTCTCTAATACAAATTTCAAAATGAAAGGTTCTTACAACTTTGGAAATGTTTTTTTTAATCTTTGCTATTACAGCCAAACTTCTTTATGTCCTATTTAGCACTGTTATTTGCAGCCGTAATAGCCAAGTTTAAAAAAACATTTCCAAACTAGTAAGAAGCTTTTATTTTGAAATTTGTATTGAATAACTTGGTTTTACTTTTATCTCAATTCTTTTTACGAAATACCATTTTCACGTACTTGGCTTTTTTTACATAAAATGTATTTGTTATTATTTCACTTTTTTTTTAAGGCATTGGATAATATTTAATTTTTAAAGTAGTAAAATATGCGGAATATTGTTCAAAACTTTTGCAATGCCTTATATAAAATGTTAAGGTTTTTTAATCTTTTCCCATGGTTTTATCATAGTTCCAAAGCTCAGATCTCTAGCGTTTCTGAAAGTGGACAATGTTACTTTTACATAACTTTACATGTATAGTGCGGTTTGTGGAAAAATTTCCGAAAGAAATAAGGGAGTGCCATTCCATAGGTAACTACGTATATTTTTCTTTATAATTTGTTAATAATTATGTGAAATATAGTTAGGAGTGGGATTGTCCAGAATAAATCTGCACAATGAGTTTTAGAAAAACTACAATTTTAATCCACAATTTGATAAATTTTCACTCAATCAACTAGTTTTTAGAAAAAAAACAATAGGCATAACCCTAAACATTTGACAATTGTCAAATAATATAATGACGTAATGGAGTATGTTCCAAAACCACCCAAACTGACGCATGCGCAGTCAGGGCTATCTCCACTTTGTTGACGTCACATCTGGGGCTGATTTTTTTTGATGGTCACGTTACGACACAGCTGATGAGTCTTTAAAATATTTATGTTGGAATGACGGTTCATAAATATTTTATTTTTGTTAAAAATAAAGCCGGTTTTGAGATTGTTTTTACTATATTCTTTCAGAACAATTTTTTTTAAAATCTATAGTATTCCTTAATTTTTCAGAGCCGCTTCATTAGCTCACACAAAAATTAAGTTTAAAGTAGAAGCGAATGTGACAAACACAGATGACAAAGTCAAATACATGTCAAATATAACAGTTGGCATGTGGTACATGGCGGGTAATTTGAATTCATAATAAAGAATGCTAAATCTTGAAGATTTTAACCTTTTAATCATGTTGCTTCGTTACAAAACTTTCTATAATGTATTTGGCTTATAATGACACAATGCTGAGAATATCCAGCCGCCTATACACGTGCATGCCAAATGCTAATCCTTTTTTATTAAATTAGGCACCAAAATGTGTCAATTAGAATTATTACTACCATTATCAACGCATCTATTAATTAGTTCGGGTACTAAATTAATAAACCTATCATGCAATATGGTTGGCCATTTAGCCAAAATATTTTAAATTTAATAGAGAGATGTAGGTTCAACTTCATTAATGGTTAGGTACCGTTTATTATTCTATTAGTGTGTTTTGTCTCTCTCACACGGCCAATGGCTCGATCTCTCTTTTAATTAGCCAATCTGTAGTAGGCTAAGCTAGAGTCCCTGTATGTTGACATATTTGGATATATTATTATAATATATCCAAATATATCAACATACAGGGACTCTAGGCTGAGCTAAGGGAGATAACACTTATATACGCTTATGTACGACAGAGTTAAAAGAACAGGAAAATGATCTATTAAATTGTAACTTTAAAGCTTATTGTTAATATCTCAGGATGGAATTTTGCTTTCTAGTATTCAGAAAAGATGGCACCAAATAACAGTTGATTTAAGGTTGAGGATTGGTAGAGACGCGACTGTACTGTAAGCGCGATGTTCATTTTCATAAAATCTTGCCGCAAAATCGTTGTAAAAATAAGAGAGACACAAAGACAATATTAGAGGATTGGCAATCATCTTGCAGTCCAGAGGAGCTTCTCTCGCTGGCCCAGCCTTTGCAGTCGTTCACACTTATCTCACTTATAATTTAAAGAATTTTTAATGGGTTAGGTTTTATTGTCAAAAGAATTTTGTTGATTTTTATTGAATCTTTGGTCAATTGAATTTTTGTCACCCAGCTGCGAGGTGATTTTTGGCATAATTTAAAGTTATATCTATATTAGACCTTATTGAAAAATGCTTTACTTGTATTCCAGCCCCAATTTAACAGCTGATCATGACATATGACAGCGTAGATTGCCTTATCGATGGGTAATACCCAACGATTATAAACACACAGGATTGCTTATTTCCATTTAACTCTATGTTAGCGTCGCTCAGCGAGACGAAGACTGCCTTCTTACGTCACCAGCGGACCTGCTTTGTTTGTATTGAGAGTTCGTGTGATTTTAAGGTGTTTTTGACGTTTTTACCTCCGTTTTTTTGTGTTTTTTGATTTATTTAACGGTGTGGTTGACTATTTAGGAGGTAAATAAACCTTTAGAAATGTGAATTAAGTGAATTGATATAAAGAAAGCACATTAGTTTATAGTGTAAAAATATAAATTTATATACTTTTATATTATTATATTTATATAAACTTTTAATTTTTTTTTGATTTTTGGAAACTCCTTACTCATTAAATTAATCACATTAAAGAAAATTGGTAATTATGCCGCTAACGTACTTCTTTTATTAAACTGATTATTGGAAAGTTTATTTTGTAGACAGTTTCTTCAAGTTTAGTTTCAGTTTTTTTCTTAAGTTTTTCTTTATAGAAGTTTTCAGAAACATGTTACAGGAGAAGGAGTGAAAACGGGCGCTGGGTGGGATAAAAACAACTCATAACACAAACAATGTAAATCATTTGAAAAAAAACTTATGAAAATCTATTGATTTAAAGCATAAGACGTTGAAAAACATCTTATTTTGCTGTTTTCTCCAAAAACTGACTGGTTTTTGATATAATAATATAATAAATATTGCAATTTTAAAACTGAAATATCAAATAAATACCTTTTTATCACTACATAATATAAGTGTATTTTATTATATCCGCAGCAAAAACAATAAATTATACATCTAATGATTTAAATTGATTAAACTTTTAGAAAAAATCCTACTTCTATTCTAAAACTTTCAACTATTTAAAAAAGAAACTCCAACATATCGTCTGGTAAGAAAATTCAGCTCTCAGAGCAAACTCTTGATTTATTAAATCATTTGTTTTGAATGAATGAAATTATTAATTATATTTACTATCACGAATAAAAAATTTGTTTGCAAATAACCAAGAAAAAAGCGGGAAAAACTCACGATTGCAATGTGTATTAAATGGAGCGCGCTGAGCAGAGGTCCACTAGTGACGTAGGCAAGGCGCCGCCTACCGCTGAAAGATTCGAGCTAATAAGCAATCCTGTGTGTTTATAATCGTTGGGTAATACCAACCTGCTAGAGGTACCAATCATTTTTTGAATAAAACAAAATTTTCTAGCGACTGTCAGAGAGAGTTGCCTATCTCTGTATGTAGTTTGTGGTATGTTCGCAGCAAACATTTAAATCTCTCCCATATAAACTATTAATTCATCAAAATAATCAGCGGCATTGCCGGTTCATGTTTGCGTTTCAATAACAGCTGTCAAATTTTGAGCATATTATGATGAAATAGAATTGATGGTCAAAGTTTGTTTGCCACATAGTTTGTACAGTAAAATCTACTTCCTATCTATATATATATTTATCGGTTTCACAACGTTCTACGTCTTCTGATACCCAATCTCCAATCGTTTCTGTTTGCCCATAATTCATCATCTAGGCCTCTTATTCTTATTTCACTGTCTATTCGTTCTCTCCAGCTTCTCCTTGGCCTCCTTCTTTCTTCGGCCAGTTGGTTTCCATTGTAGTATTTGTTTAGGTAGTCTTTCATCATTCATTCTTTGTACATGTCCGTACCACACCAGTTGTTTTGTTCTTATATCATCCACTAAAGTTCATCCACTGTCATAATTTCTCTTATTCTTTGATTTGTAACTCTTTCTCTTTTTGATTTCCCTGCTGCTCTTCTCCAATAGTCCATCTCCGTAGCGGAAACCATTTTTTCTGTTCTATCCTTGATTGGCCATACTTCTGAGCCATATGCAATAATACTTTTTACAATGGTGTTATATATAAGCTTTTTGTTATGTTTTGATATACTTTGGTCCCAAATTATTCCATTTAATAAAGTTATTGCTTTTCTTCCTTGTACGTTTCGATCTTTTATAGCTTTGTCTAGTGTTCAGTCAGCTGTAATTTTTAGACCTAAGTATTTATACTCATCACAGGACTGAATTCGCTGCCCGGTATTTAAGATTAGATCCTGTTTCATTCCACCGATACACATATACTCTGTCTTATTGAGATTAACCTCTAGTCCCCACTTATTGTACTCTTCCATTAGTTTTCGTGTCATATATTCGAGGTCGTCATAATCCTGAGCCACTACTGTCTGATCACCGGCGAAACATAAAGTATACAAGGTGGTTTCGTGCAACGGAATTCCCATGTTTTGGCATTTTCTCTTCCATACTTTAAGGACTTGTTCCAAGTATATCTTGAAGAGCGTAGGCGAGATACAGCAACCTTTATTTACTTGAAAGCCTTTGGTTAGTTTTGCTTTTATTTTAACTTTTGCCTTACTATTGCGGTATAACTTAATTAGTTGTACGCTTATGTTTGTGTTTTCCAACGCTTTCCAAAGTAGATTTAGTGGTATACTATCATATGTCTTCTGCAAATCCACGTAAAGCAGATGCAGCTCTTGTCCTTATGCCATTTTTGTTTTCAATAACTTGGGTTATACAAAAGAGATGATCTGAAGTCGATCTACCCGCCCTGAAACCAGCTTGTTCTTCTGCCTCCATGTCTTTATATTCGCTCTCCACTTTATTTCTTATTATTTTACTGTATATTCTGCTTAGCGTACTAGTCACAGATATACCTCTATAATTGTCACATATATCTTTCCTTCCTTTTTTGTGTATTGTGAATATATATGACGTTTTCCACTGAGTTGGGACTACAGTTCCATTTAAATATTTTTGGAAAAGATTCCGTAATCTCCAAAACAGTTCTTCAGTGCCATATTTAATAATCTATCTATCTACCTATTTAGCCTTGTTCGATTCGTTTTTGGACACAGGCCTTCCCCAATATCTTCCACTCTTCCCTGTCTGTCGCCGTGTTCATCCATCTAGTTCCCGCACCTTTCTTCAAATCCTTCGCCCATCTCATTTGGGATCTTCCTTAATTTTATTTTTTCAAGGTCTCCAGTTTACAATACATTTGTTCTATCGATCGTTTTTCTGTCTGATATTATGACCGGCAAAGTTCCATTTTAATTTTTCTACTGCTCTTCTTACATCCCTTACTTTTTTTTATTTCTTAAACATTCATTCCTTTTTCTATTTGTTAGCTTAACATGTAACATTAAAGGAAGGATACATTGGTGATACACTTTTGTTTTGAGATACTGAGGATATTTTTTATTTTTTAATATGTGGCCTAATTTATCAAATGCTGCCCAAGTCAATCTTAGTCGTCTCTTGATTTTAGCTGTTTGGTTTTCTTTTTTTAGATTAATAATTTTCCCCAGGTATTTCTCTACTTGTTCTATTTTCTCTTCGTTTGTTCTGATTGTGATATCTTCATCTGTGTTTATTTTTATCAGTCTTTCTTTCTTATCTGTTATTAAGCGATATCATCAATATATTTTAGGTGGTTCAGTCCGTTTACTTTGATGCCTATTTCTTCCCAATCTACATTTTTAAAAACATCCTCTAGGGCCTGGTTAAATAGTTAAGGAGATATTGTGTTATCCAGTCACACACCTCTTCTTATGAGGATTGGCTTCGTTCCTTTGTGGATTTTGATTGAAGTTGATGCTACGCTATATTTATCGGCTATTAAATCTGTGTATCTTTCATCTATTCGGCTATTAATTAAAGTTGTTTTTACTGCCCAGTGCTCAATGCTATCGAAAGCTTTTTCATAGTCTATAAACGCAGAATATAGTGGAATGTTGTATTCGTTGGCTTATTCCTATGATTGATATCCGTCAAATTTTGTTGTTAGTCTATCTGTTAGCATTTTCGTGAAAAGCTTATAACATTGAGGAGTGTTATAGGTCGAGAGTTCATAATGTTTAAAATAGCATACATGAAGCAAAAAAAATTTTTTACACTTTTCCTAAACATTTTCAAAATTCCTGAACACATCTAGACTTTTTCAGAATTTTTTCAACTAAGAACGTTTCGAGAATTTTAGAACATTTTTTGAAGACGTCGGCGACAGTTTTATATTTCGTCGTTTATATTTTAAAATGATTTTTTGGTTGCCATTCGTTGAAAAACACGATTACAAAAACACAACAACGAGATGGATATATTTTGAGCTTTGATATGCAAAATTAGGTGAAACTAATTAAATTTCTAAATATTGATGATTCGAAGTTTAATCGTGCTTTGCATTGTGAGAAATTAATTTAATTTTGAAACGGCTTTAATATTATTTGGTTATAGGTCAACGGATTTTTATAATGGAATATTGAGTTAAATTTCCTTAGGGCTTATTAACCGTCTAGACAGTATGTTTTAACGAAAACTTTACAGAGGCTATTTCGGGTTTTTCTTGATGAAATTTGAAAAAATTCTCGGAAAAGTCAATTTTAGTTAATACTACTATGTCGGCTTAGAACGTTTTTCTACCCAGGTAGCAAGGGGTCATCAAATGACGTCTTTTTTTCGTCGAAAAGTGGTCATTTGGATGACCAAAAAATGTTGTCTTGAAGGCGTCAGTTAATTGACGTCTTTTCGTACTACACTACCCGCACTGCACACTTTGTCCAAGGGACATACACTCATACTTACATAGATGGTGCCCCATTCAGTACTTGACCGGATTTATACGGAATGTGGGGGTACGTATGTAAAATAAATTAAATATTAAATCAAGACAAACTTCGAGGCTTTTTTCGCTTCAAGGTGAAGATGTGTAAGTCTAGGTATAGGTCTATTTTGATCTGTACCTCACAGACGAACACCGCTGTACCTGTTCCAGTACTTCCAGGTCTAAGTCACAGAAGAGAAGAAAGAGCCACCTTCTGAGTCTAAGTTTCCTTCAGTGTTCTCAACTGCAGGGAATATTTCATATATTCAGACGAGTTTAAAAAAAGTCATAAATAGGTTTGTGTCTGTGTGTGTGTCTAATGTTCTGATTTGGTCCCAAATACGTCATATTGCTGACGTCTTTAAAACGTCTAAAAATTACGTCATTTTGGGTGTGTCTTTTGAACGTCATTTAAAGGTAATTTACACATCGGATTAGAGACGTCAAGGGTCATTAAAAATTACCTCTTTTTGACGTTTAAAAAACGTGACCTTGCTACCTGGGTACGTTGTCCGACGCCTATTATCCACCTCCTTCGATCCTGACAATCATCTTCTGTCAGGTTTTTTTGACTCATTGATCTTTGGATTGACTGACCATTCTAGTTTAGGACGCCCTCTTTTTCTGCGCCCTATTGGTTGCCATTCTAGCACTTGCTATGGTAATCTTTTGTCGTTCATCCGTTGTACATGGCCGTACCATATCAGTTATGCTTCTCTCGATTCCCATTCTTTCTTTTATGATCTCATTTCTTATGTGATCTGTTCTAGATATTCTCATTAATCTTCTTATTGGATCCATTTCGACACTTTCCATTTCTGTTTTGTATTTTTCTGTTATGCTTTTCACTATTGTTTCATATATGTTAAATTTTACATTATTTTTGATCTCTCTGCTCCATAAAATACTGTGAAGACATCCAATAACCTTTTTTGCTTTTAATTATCTTTTTTCCAGTTCTTTACAGTCTGTTTCTGTCTTATCAAATTTGACACCCAAGTATACATACTTATTGCATGAAGATATTGTTTGTCCATTGTCTAGTTCTAACTCACTGGATTCGTTTCCAATACATTAGTACTGCGTCAATTTTATTTGCAAGTAGTAAACTTTTTGGCTATTTTAGAATTTTTGTAGCACGCACACCCTTCGAGAAGTAATCTTTATCTTTTTATTTTGAATAGGGAAAGTGACAATCAGGATACCTTTCACTATTAAAAAAAATTGAAACCTTTTGATAGTGCTACAAGAATTTCGAGATAGTCAAAAAGTCCCTCACAAACAAAATTAAGTTGTTTGAGGGTTTTTTTAAGTTGAAATATACTGTATATAAAAATGTGTACAAAAGGGTTTATATCTACACTCTCTACAGTACCAAAATATTCTTTGTGTAAAACAAAAAACAAAAAACGCGATACGAATTAAGGTAAAACAAGGAAAAAAAACAAAAAGCAATGTAGTTTTTTGGAACCAGTTTTGTTTAGATCAATAATTTTGGAAAAACTCATGAAGGCCTCGTAGAAACAACTCTAAATATTAAAATAAAGTAGAAACTTTGAGAAAGATAAAGAAAAGACAATACTTCACCAAACAAACCCAAAAATGAAAGTCAGCGAAGAAGAAGAAGTAGTAACAGGATTAGATTAGTACAAGCGATTTGAAGAAGCCACCACCTTTTAAACCATTAGAAAGAAAGGACAAAAAAGCCTCTGGAGGATGTAAATGAGTTTGTTTAGCCCAACCATAAAAATAAATAGGCTCTAACAAAGTTATAACTACAAATTTCCACCAAATTACTTGGGGATCTACTGACCTATATAAAAATTATAACAAAATGATGAAAGGTAAATGAAAAAATTCTAAACAAATAAGAAATAATAAGTAATTAGTGAAGAAACGATATCATGCACTCACTGCACGGCAAAATCCATCCTTTACACCTGATAACTAATGCTAAACTACTTTTTCCATTTAGACGTTACATTTTCCAGCAAATGAAAACCTGAAATTAATAGCCTTTTATTTTTCAATTTTGCAGCAGCTAGCTACATAGCTGGATATCTATCGATTTAGAACAGACAACACAGATAGGACTATTCACGGAAAAATCAAAAAGTATTACAGGCTTAATAAAAAACAATTAAAATTTTTTGAAAATACAGTTGCTGCATAAAAAAAGGGTTCTTAGGGTTATAGAATTGAGGTGAGGTCTTAATAAGATCTTTCGAGCTTGAGATTCCCGTAAACATTCGAGCAATCGTGCTAGTTGCAGTTCACTGCTTTCCTTGATCTCATTATATGCAATGATGTCCTTCGTCGTCGAACAAAGCAATAAGCATAGCAATGGGCATCGCCCCCACTAGGGACACTTATCTTAAAGCAAGCTTTATAGAGCTTCCTCTAACCCCAATGGCTTCTACGGAGACAATTCTGAACCTTACTTCTCTTGATGCAGTCATGAAAGCAGAGGTCAGAACGGGAGCATACAGACTACAGTGCAACGACAACTGGTTCCGAAAACTCAATGGGGACATACCGAGATTACGAGCATTGTCAACAATTTCCTGCTCGAAATGAGGAGTGACACCATGATTGCAGTAAACAATACAAGTAAACAGTTTGAGATCGAGTTATATTGCAAAAACAAGACGGAGAAACTCACTATCGGGAAAGTTGGTTTGGTACACTGGTGGCTCGAGCAACTATGCTAGTAGCTGCTTTTCTTAATCCCATTATATGCAACGATGTCCTTCGTCGTCGAACAAAGCAGTAATCATCGCAATGAGCATCACCCCATCTAGGGACACTTATCGTAACGCAAGCTTTTATACTCACCTTAGGGAAAGTTGGTTTGGTAGACCGATAGTTTTAAAATTGACAGTGAATCAGGAGCAGGAGTGTATGGCTTAGCTTCTAGATGCTTTACATCTTTGGAGAAACACACCTGAGAAGAAGGCATCTGAAAATATCATAATATTCTCAACAACATAGTAAAAAGCTTGATGAAGGAAAGCAAAGAAGCTGTTGGATACCAAGATAAGACAAATAGGAATAAGATGTGGTGGATGGAGGAAATACAGGAAATTGTCAAAAAACGCACATACTTAAAATTGCTCAGTACTAAAGAGCAAAGGGACCTACAAATCTAGAGGGAAATCAGAGGACAGGTAAGAAATTTGATACGCATGGAAAAAAATCAAATGTTCATGTAGGAGGTAGGCAAAATTCTAAAGTATGGAAATTTATTTCTACGGTAAAAAACACCACAAAAGAAAAAGTAAACATTCAGGTTATCAAACCAGAACGATGGACAGAAAACTACAAAGGACTCCTGCAGGAAACAAAACCCGAATCCTCTTCGAGAAGAGATATAGAAGTACTTAAAATGGAAGTAATCATCGAAAAATAAATGATAAAGAATAGTGTTAAAAAGCTCAATTCCTGAAAAGCTAACGGCCCTGGGGATGGATCAGAGAAATCTTACATACATTATCAATCAATGCACAAACGGACATCCAGTACCTAATGATTGGAGAACTGCATTCATATCCTTAATACATAACAAAGGAAACAAGCTGGACTTCAACAATTACAGAGAAATTTCAGTAACTAGTACTTTAAGTAGATTGTACGGTGGGATTATTAGAGGTTTAATAGAAAATGATTTTAAAGAACAAGAAGAAGAGCAAAGTGGGTTTCGTGCAGGCAGATCTTGTAGTGATAATGTTTTTTGTCTTAAACAAGTAATTGAAAAAAGGAGTCGCAGAAATATAGAGACTCTTGGTACCTTTGTGGACCTACAAAAAGCATATGATACCGTTCCAGTTGAAAAGTTATGGACAGTGTTAGAGCAAACTAATATCACTTATACATACACAAAATCGATAAAAGAACCATATAAAGGGTTAAAAAAGAATGTAAACTTTACCATATATGAAACAAAGGTAAAAGTATGCTGTTGGATGGAATAGGGATTTGTCGCGTAACAGAAAAATACAAAATAAAAATGGAAAGTGCCGAAATGGATGCCATAAAAAGATCAATGAGAATATATAGAACAGATTATATAAGAAATGAGATTATAAAAAAAGAATGGAAATTAATGGAAGCATAACGGAAGACATCACTAAAAGACAATTGCTATGGTACAGCCATGTACAAAGGATGAACAACGAATGATTACCAAAGCATGTCTCATCTTTCAGTGCTCTCAGAGCTCGTGTTGCACTAATGCACTATCGTATTCTTTTATAAACTGCACTGGAGCAATTTTTGGACACCACCAAAACAGTGTCAGTGGACCACAAATAGCACACTAAATTTCTCAAAAGAATTCGCTATAAATCTCGGTGGACTGAATTGGTTGGATATTAACTTTAAAAGTTTGTATTATTTACTAGACTTTTAAACTTTTTTACCTATCTAGTTGCTTACTTTTACTTCGACAAGGATGGCTATGAAACGCAGCAGAAATATTAATTTTAAAGCTCGACCTAATTGCAGAAATCCGACGGAATTTCGCTATCAGACTAGCAATAAGTGAAAGAAGAAAAAATAAGCAGGCTGGCTGGTATGCTACGAACGAAGCAGAGCGATGATAAATGTGAAAAATCCGAGAACAAAATACAAAAGGCTTTTAGTTTCTCTTAGAGAGACCCTTGGATATTCCTACAGGACGGTCGCATCTCGAATATTAAATCATCACAAAAACATTTTATGTAAAAAAAGCCAAGTAGGCCAAAATGGTAATCCGTTAATAGAATTGAGATAAAAGTAAAGCCAAGTTCTCCAATACAAATTGCAAAATGGTTCTTACTAGTTTGAAAATGTTTTTTTAAACTTTGCTATTACATATACACATAACTTTCTTATAGTCAATTTAGCATTGTGCTTAAGAGTCATTTGCAGCTGTAATAGCCAAGTTTAAAAAAAAAACATTTTCAAACCAGTAAGAACCTTTCATTTTGAATTTGATAACTTTACTTTTATCTTAATTTTTTTTACGGATTACCATTCTCGGCAGTGTTGCCACAGTTTTCTGACGCCTTTCGTTCAGCTAAGTGACAAAAGCCCTGTATATCCTTCAAAACAGTAACGGGTGTGTATCGACATCAAACCAAAAATTTTTTTGCAAAGAAGAAAGATGGAAAACGTGCTGTGTGTGGATCGATAAAAATCAAAACGAATTTTATACTTCACACAAAGGTATGTGTGCCTAACTTGCGAGTGTCAGAAGGAGAGGGAAGAGTTGATTTTGGTTGTTTTCCTACTTACACAAGGTTGCATCTCTAGACGTACGTTTCTGTGTGTTTCACGTCATCAGTAGAGAACAGCAAACCCAGGTAAGCCAATTTTAACCAAAACCAACTCCTATATATGAAATACTCGCGGCGGTGCAATGCGAGTAAATTACAAGTTGTTGCGCCATCTAGCGGACTGGCTCGAGCACTCGAAAGTTTAAACACACTGGCATCGTCTTGTCTGAGACGCCGAAGCACCATCTATGACAAGTTTCGTCCATTAATGTGGTATTAAAAGATATACCTTTGTGTGAAGTATAAAATTCGTTTTGATTTTTATCGATCCACACACAGCACGTTTTCCATCTTTCTTCTTTGCATATGCTTCGGGCAGTACGGCCTTTTAATTGCTACGTGATTACGTGGTTTTAATACCACATTAATGGACGAAACTTGTCATAGATGGCGCTTCGGCGTCTCAGACAAGACGATGCCAGTGTGTTTAAACTTTCGAGTGCTCGAGCCAGTCCGCTAGATGGCGCAACAACTTGTAATTTACTCGCATTGCACCGCCGCGAGTATTTCATATATAGGAGTTGGTTTTGGTTAAAATTGGCTTACCTGGGTTTGCTGTTCTCTACTGATGACGTGAAACACACAGAAACGTACGTCTAGAGATGCAACCTTGTGTAAGTAGGAAAACAACCAAAATCAACTCTTCCCTCTCCTTCTGACACTCGCAAGTTAGGCACACATACCTTTGTGTGAAGTATAAAATTCGTTTTGATAAAAAAAAATTTATTCCATGAACAAATTTTTTTTATTAAAATGGAAGAAAAAACCAAACTAAAAAAGATTTATAACTTAAATCATAAATTATAAAAACCAAAATTAAAAATAGTCTTTAAATTTCCCATGAGTTAAGTTTAGTAAAATTATTAGAATATTTGCAAAATATATAACTTTGCCTTCAAATTCGGATAAAACCCTCCAATCCTTCAATTGTCAAAATTTTTGTTGAAATTCCTTCATACTGAAGGAAATCCTTTAAATCTGGCAACACTGATTTTCGGGTACATGACTTTTTTTTACATTAAATGTTTTTCTTATGATTTTACTTCTTTTTGAAAGGATTTGGATAATATTTAAGTCTTAAGGTAATAAATTATGCGGAATATTGTTCAAAACTTTTGAAATGCCTTTTTAAAAAATTTCAGGTTTTTTAATTTTTTCCTATGGTTTCACCATAGTTTCTATCAGCCTTCTAAAGCTCAGCTCTTAAGCATTTCTGGAAGTGGGCAATGTTACTTTTACATAAATTTACATTTATAGGGGAGGGAAGTAAATTAAAATTTTAGTGTTTTTAAAGTTTTTTCTATAGTTTTATCATAGTTCCTCAGTCTTCCAAATTCCAGCACTCTAGCGTTTCTGGAAGTGAGCAATATTAATTTTACATAACTTTACATTTGAAAGGTAGGAAAGTAAATTAAAATGTGGGGTTTTCAAATTTTTTTCTATAGTTTTATCATAGTTCCTATCGGCGTTTCAAAGCTCAGCTCTCTAGCGTTCCTGGAAGAGAGAAATGTTACTTTTACATAACTTTACATTTATAGGGGAGGGAAGTAAATTAAAATGTTGAAGTCTTTTTCCTATAGTTTTGTCAGTTCCTATCAGTCTGCCAAAGCTCAGCTCTCTAGCGTTTTTGAAAGGAGGCAATATTAAATTAGAATTGTAGGGTTTTTTGATTTTTTTTAAGGGTTTGGTCATAATTTATATCAGTTTGCCAAATTTCAGCTTTGTAGCATGTCTGAAATTACAGTAGAATTTTGATAATCCATACGTGAGTGAGTGGCCATTTCGACGTTTTTGAAATTTCGTAACTACTTTATTACTTTATTGAAGTCCATGAAACTTGGAGGGGATGAAGATCTACGACTCTGCAAAGTTTGAGTTGAGTTTCATAGCTTATTCCTACGTAGAGTTTTTGATAGGTCAAATATGGGGTGAAATGTTTCAAGAACTTGGCGGGGCACTGCCGTGCCACCAGATTGGAATGCTTTGAATGAACTTTTAAAGCAAGCGTGATGCATCCCGTAAAATATAAATTATTATCTCTGCGGCCCTTCTTTCTCATAAAGTTTCTCTAATTAACTGCGTTTAGTGCCATTAAACCATTTCCTTTTATTATAACTCTCAAAGAGATATCGTCCACTGTCGCGTCGCGTTGCTTCCTTTGTGTAAGACTTTATTGTCATTAGTACCATCTCCTTATTTTTACAGTTGCGGACACAGGGTAGGGGCAGGGGGTAATCATATAAACTTGTCTATCTATCTATCTATCTAGCCATCTTCGATCCATCTTTAGACCTGCAGCCAACGATAAAGACCGGCCATGGCGCGATCTAAGCAAGTCGGCGGTCACGTGATCTTAGGAGTCCCAGGATTCTTATTGTATTGCTTAATATATTATATGTTTTTACACAATTTAAATAAATTAACAAAAAAATTTTGTTCTTTTATAGGCAAAAATTGAATTGATAAAAGAATGAATCTATAAAATAAAAAATTATACAAAATTTGCACTCTAATATCTTCAGGTACATATATTAGGTACATAATATCGTTAGTAACTGCAAATTTATACAAGTCATTCAAAATTGGACATATCAAACCTAAGCTTTTAGTTTTTTAATTTTTCTTTGAGTGTCATCATCTTTGTCTGAGTTCTTATTCAAAGATTTATTAGCAGACACTAAATCATTGTGCTTTTTAATAAAATTATTTTAAAAAATTTTACATGCCCTTAAACTAATTTTTTCAAGCTTTGACAATAGTTTTTCTTTACAAAAACACTCGCTAGAGTTATCTAAAGAAAAATTTTCAATATAAAACATTTCACAATAATTTATTAAAAAGAAACAAGTGATTTTGTGAATAAGTGAGATGGTTTTCACATTCAATGAACTGAATTTAGTGGTCGTCAATAATTTTTTGAAAAATTACCTAGCACAAAGTTTAAAATATATTTCATTAAAGTATAAGTTAACTACCAACTCATGTTCTTTTAAAAGCTGTATCTTACATTTTAAATATTTCACACTACCAGAGAGATTACTATCTGTTAGCAATATTTTACAAATCAGTTTTTTAATATTGCGAGGGTGCGGAATATTACCTTAGAATTGTAAATTGACGTGTATGCACTGGATGACTGGATAAACAAAGACGAAGCCAACAATAAAGTGTATCCACCATATCTTCGATTCTCAGGTTACCTTTTCAAGAGACCTAATTGTTCAATAAGAAATGACAACTGAACACATTTTTCACTTTACAACTGAATTACACAATCACAGTCTATTTTTAATAAGCTATTAATTTGGTTGGATGAAACTATAATCAGATGCTTTAAGAAGATTTGATTTGCCGAATCCCACGTAATAAAAAGCCAGAGTCTTTATTGCGTTTGTTCCGTTACCCACATTCTGTGTGTTTCTGTGTGTAGAATGATTTTTTTTCATTTTTTTAGAACGTTTTTCTCTTTGAACGTAGTTTAATTTTTATAAATATTTTCCAGCATAAATTACACTACTAAAATATTAAAGTTTCTTTTTCTTTTTTTTTAAGTAGTTATATTTTTTCCTGTACTACTTAGTTACTTTTACAAATTTTAATTGCGAAGCTCTTTTAAAAAATAATTCTTCTTTCTAAAGTTCCCTTAATCCGCCTCTGTTTCTGTAAGACTTTATAGTCATTAGTCGTATCTCTCTTTTTTTATTATTTTCCTAATTGATTAAGTGATGATGCTTTGTCTGCAGACTCCGCAGGAAAAGTCGATGAAAGCATTTTATAGTTTAATTTATTTTTATTTTGCATTTTTATTCGACGACTGAATATTTGAGGCCAGCAGCAATTTAATAAAACTAGAAGTTTTATTCTGCTAAAGTCCAATTTATTTTGTAATATCTAACAAGCTGTAAATAAATAACCAAATATATTTATATTTTGTCGTTTCTTGTAGATATTAACATTTTCCACATTTTGATTTTCAACATTTTGTTTATTCGAAATTTTGATTTTTAATATAATTTATGCAAAACTTTGATTTTCGATAAAATTAACGTTATTCATCCCTGGCCTGAATCCTGAACGTATTTCTTTGCTTTTTGCAGCGGCGCAACTAGCTCGATAAATTCGGGGGGGGGGGGTCTACTGCCCCAGGTTATCATAAGTGACCTTAAAATAATATCACAGTTTTGGGGCAGCTTTGGTTTTTGAAAATTAAGTTCTACCGTCCAGAAAATTTTTCTCTACTACTTTTTTGTTAAATTCTCTGTGGAAGAAAAATAAGCCCCAATATTATTGCAGAATAAGAAAATAATGGCGTACTTACTCCACCGGAAACAATGCATTCAACCCTGTAATCAACGTATTAGCCTTTTAAAATGAAATTTGTTTAGAGGGTGACTTTAACGGATATCATCGACGGTGTATTTTTAAAGAAATGTGCAGTTTAAAGTAAAATTATACTTACAATTTTGTATTTTGTTTGTACCCTCATTCATATTAATTGCTAGTTTTTGAGTATTTTGACCATTATTTAGAGGTACACCGCGCACATTTAAAAACAATACTCATTTGCGAGCGGAACACCTAACCGGCTATTACCGGTTTAGCGCTTCAGTTTGGCAACGCAGCATTCTGTGTGAGACCAACAGGAATATTTTGATATGCACAAAAAGGCCCGCACACCGGCCCATGTATCCTAGACAGATTTTGGAATCATTTTGATATGTTGTAGCTCTGGACAAGTGCTCAAAAAATGTAATTTTAATGTGGGTGGGGCATTCGGTTTAGGTACAGTGGCGTATCAAATTTGGATTAAAAAATCAATAAAAAATTATATTTTACAAGGAAAGCATTTCAACCTGTTGTGGATGTAGTAAAATTATTTGTAAAACAGAAAATAAACCCATATCTAATATTTGCTTTCAAGAGAGGTGTAAAATATATTCCGTAGATTTGTTCTCAATGTTTTCTGATAGGTTAGGTCAGTGGCGCACGGTAAAACTATTCAACTTAACTGTAAACTGCTTTAGTAAAAGAGCACTGGTTATTATACCATGGCGGATCCAGGATTTACAGAGGCCAAGGATGAAGCACAAACCAAAATATTTCTTGGTTTGCGTTCGTTTTTAATAACTCATAGGTCTGAAACTTAAAATAAGAGGTGAGAAAATGCGCGAAAATTTTTGAAATACTGAGTATTTTTTAGAAAAAAAACATAAAAAAGTGATGTTGGGGGTAAATTTTATTTAAACTTGCGGTTGATGGCATTTTCTTCCCTTCAACTAAAAAAAAGTTTTATATCAGGAAGGGGAGTGGGATGCCCGGGCCCCGTCTGCCCCCCAGGATACGCCACCACTGTTATCATAACAATTACATAAACTAATGAAAAATAATGTCTCAAAAATTATGAAATTAAATATACTGTACTAGTAGCAAAAGTTTGGCAGTTTTAGTCTACAAATTCAGGCTAATTACATCATTTTAAACAAACTCATCAGTTTCTTTCACATCCTCTAGGATTCCGGGCAGAAAGTCAGGAAAGTTTTTTTTTTGAAAAAATTATTGGTTCAGTTTTCTTTGGTGCGGTTCGGTTAGATTTGATTAGGTTTTGTTAGATTAGGTTTTTTAAACTTTCTATTTTCATGTGGTTAGAATCATTCAAGTGAAAATCACCCTGTATTCATCTATTCTAATACATGAGGTAAATAATATTGGTAGATCTGCGCATGCGAAGTCAGGGATTGAAAGTGGACTTGGTAGCGCTAGCGTCTTGTGAATTAAGCGCTCTTAAGGCTGTTTGAATCTTGGAGCAGATTTTTATTGTCCTGTTGGACCATTCGTGGTCAGTAATCCAACGGACACACAGTTCAATGACTACGAGTTTGGCCCGAAATATAGTAGCCAATTGGCCGAGGCTATGTTTAATCTCTTGGATACTAGCACCTTCATATCCAACCCCTGATGGCATTTTGGATCCGCCGGTATACCAGAAGCTATTATTATTTGAATAATTGGTCCAGTTCTTTAACCAGTCCTCTCCCTCCGGGAGGATAATGTTGTAGGTATAGCTTTCTGCTGTCCACCGTGTTGGGCATGGCGTTGGATATCATTCCTAAAGTTACGTCCATACTCTTGTTCCCTAATTAGGGCTGTTGACATCACTTTGTTTGCTCTGCCATCCTGGTGGTTCGCCCTTATTCTCTATGTTGCTCTTTGTGCCTCCACCTCTAAGAAACTGTGAAGCGGAGGTAGGTTTAGTAAGCATTCAAGCGCAGTCTATGGGCTAGAGAAGAAGAGAGAAGAACCCGACTATTGCGCCGTACGAAATCATTAGTTTGATGACTGTTATATACAGCCAATACATTTGTTTGGAGCTAGTGCCCCAGGTTTTTCCGCAAATTTTTTTGCACGTCCATAATTACAGTGTGGCTTTGCGAGTTACCTTTTCCAAATGGGCATTCCAGTTAAAAGTTTTATCTAGGGTGACCCCTAGGTATTTCTCCTCTGATTCAAAAGAAATAATGATACTTTCATGCGCTTTTTCATTGAAAAAACCCTTACTTTTTTGACTTTTTACTAATTTTTGGAGGTGCATAACCCTCATTACCTCTCTACTCCCCTTCTACGCCTGTGTGTCAGATATTTGTTTGCTGGAGCCACGGATCACCTAAGGTGATCCGTGCTGGAGCCGTCAATGAGATATGAATATGCACCTTATGTTAAATGATATGTGATTAATCCATAAATCCTCGTTTCATTCTTGCATTTTTTTTACATTCGCTTAAAAATCTTTCAAATAGAACCTTTAGCTGACGTATTACATTCAAGATCTTTTAAGACACGCAATATCGATTCCCCTAAGTGCTTTTTTTGTCGAGTGACGAAGGGGCCATAGGCTGAACACAGAAATTGCTTTTTTGCAAGCTCCCTAAAGATAGAAAAAGACTGGGGGAAATTGGGCTTTGGGAGAAATCTGTTTTTAATTAAACAGAAAAGAATAAAAGGAAATGCAGAAAAATGGCAAAAACAACTTATTAATAAAAAACATTAAATTTATGTGTATTCTATGGTTTATAAGATTAGTGCATCACCTAAAACTACCCCCATTCGAGACCTATATGAAATTTATATGAATGAAATATGAATTTTTTAAATAAAAATATGAAAAATATGAAATTAAGAAAAAAAAAATATATAGGAAATATGAATAAAAATTAGGTTTTTTTTGGTCCCCTACCAAATGGCCGGTTAAGCCAAACCCAACTTTTTTTTTTAGGAAAATACATTTACCAAGCAAAACTACATATATTTTTTATTTTATTAATAAAGAATTAGGTGTGGATGGCGTATGGCCAAACAAAAACAAGGCACAGGTCTTAAGCATAATACTTTAAATACAGTGAAGTCCGGATATAACGAACCTCAAAAATGAACTAAATACGGTTCGTTATATGCGAGGTTCGTTATAAACAGTAATAAATAAATTTTGTTTAATTTTTTGTGTTTCTTTTTTAATAGTATCCAAGAAAACTAAAAAATTACAAAAAATACTATAAATTTTTATATTTTTAGAAAAAGGCAGAATACATACGAATAAAGACGTTTATTATTATTGTTATACATTAAATATGTAAAGTACATAATATGGTGGTATATAATTCATACATTAAAGAAGCCTAAATCTTTTTTTTTTATTATTATGAAATCCATAATTTTTGTTTGTACATTTCTACTTAAAAAATATTCCCTGTTTATATAGCTTTCAAGGTTACAAAATGATGCCCATATTTTATCAGGAAGTTGGCGTGATTCCAAAAAATTACGAATTTCCGAAATTTTGTTTTCCATTTCACAAATGGTTGGAACATAAACCTTAGTGACTTCAACAGAATTATCTTGAACAGGATCATCATTATCTTCGTCATTATCACTTGAAACCATGTTTGAGGTGACGGAGAGATTATAATTTGCTCACCAGTCAACGTTTCTCTTGCTACAATGTCTTTATCGATAGTCACATAATCGTTACAATCAAAGTCACACATTTTTCTCTTAGCTTGTTCTTCTACTAAATCAAGCATATCATTATCGAATTCATACTCGTGATCATATTCTGGGTCTTGTTCATGTGTTTGCAACCATTCGTGTCCTTGCCGTATCGTCTAGTGTGAAAACGCCTATTATCTGCTTATATAAAGTTCGTTTTAAAAGAAAAATACATATTCTAGATTATTAAAATTAGGTTCGCTATATCCGAAAGTTCGCTATAAGCGGGATCGTTATAACCAGTAAGACAATACATGCGTATTTATGGATGACTTTTCGTATAAAAAAAAAAGGTTCGTATTAACCAGAAGTTCGCTATAAACGGGTTCGTTATAAGCGGACTTCACTGTACTTATTCTGAGATCATATTATATTTAAAAAACTCAACATTTCAAAGTAATAGAATAAAATTAGTATTAACAAGACTGAAGAGGTCATTTTAAATTTGTGTATGTATTAACAGTAGTCACTGGAGCAAACTTTAGAGTTATTGGAAAAAGGCACGGATAAGACCAGGCCCCAATAAGGCCAGGTCATGGAATAAATAACATTTCTTCGATGGCCAAGTCTAATTTAGACCATTTTACATTGTAAGATGCTTCAATTATGACTTACCAATTGTTTTAAGGCTCGAACTAAATACAGCCTGATTTATTTATCCTTAATTAGGCCAGAACCTATTTATTTTGGGCTTTAAAACAGCTGACGTAATAACTAAAGCATCTTACAATGCAAAACTAAATAAGGCCTGGCTTTATTACTGCCTTGTCTTATCCCTACCTTATTCCAATAACTCTCTCTTAACCCCTTAGTTCATCTTCATTGGGGAAAATATGAAAAATATGAAGGTTTTTTAAAATGTTTTATGAAGTCTGAAAAAAAATATGAACATTTTCATAAAATATAAAGGTACTGAGAGCCCTGCACTTCTAACATTTCAGAAGGTAATTATATAGCATTTGGTATTAAGGTGGAGTTGCTGATTGTCACTTACTTAAAGGCTTTACGTAATACGCGAAAATGGTTTTTAAAGCGAATTTATGGCAAACAAAGAGTAAACACCCCAGAGATTTTCTTTTCTTTTGGTTAGAAATCATACAAAAACGTTCTAGAAGGGAAAATCACGCCAAAGCAAAAAGTAAAGACACATTTCACACACACACACACACACACCCACACAAGAGATGATAACTTTCAATATCTCTTAAAAACTACATCCGGGCGTTCTGTGGAATAATTTGCATCTATAATACTCTACCGCCAAAAATCATCAATATCATCATCATCATCATCATCATCATTGGAACAACAACCCTGGTTGAGGCCTGACTTTCGCAAGCTTCTCTTTCCAGCGATCTCTTTGTGA
This sequence comes from Aspidapion aeneum, assembly GCA_963576565.1. Lineage (NCBI taxonomy): Eukaryota > Metazoa > Arthropoda > Insecta > Coleoptera > Brentidae > Aspidapion > Aspidapion aeneum. Next base: position 7,840,245 of record OY755043.1, on the reverse strand, counting down.
ATCAGCAACTTTCCAATTTGGCGTACCGATCTTTTTTTTGGGTCCGCCATAACGCTGTCTTCCCATCTCAATTTTTTTAGTAGTAAAAAATAAATATTCATTTATTTTTAGATATCTCTTTAGGTCTTGGGAATGCTAAAAACAAACTTTTTTGTTTAATTTTTTCTCAAATTCATAGTTCTTTTAATTAAATAAATTTATTGAATTAAAACAATTAGCCACGTGATTCAAAACAGGCGATCTACCAATCAGCTTCGAGTGACGTCACAAAACAGTAAACGCCTCGAAAGAATCTATTTTCTGTGTTATGGATGGTAATGTTTGCTTTGGTCTAAAGCGCGAATTATCGTCCTAAATTAGATTTTATTTTGTGTTTTGCTTATAAAAAACATTTTCAATGGAAAACTTGCCAATGCTGAATTCCTTTATGGTGGCAGGCTTCTTTGTCAACAAGTGATTTTTGTTCTGCGGAATTTAGAAACGTTATAATGTTGATGTAAGTATTCGATGAGTTGTTTTGTATATAACTGAAAGATTTTTACGATATTCTTCGCCTACTTTTACTCATTTAGATTTTGAGGTTAGGTTATATGTTTTGCTTTTTTGTTTAATATGCCACTTACAATAGATTGAATCAAATACCCAATCATTATTATTTTAAGCATTAAGAAACAATCAAAAATTGCTTTTTTAAAACACTGTATAGTCCTGCCTATACACTGCCTAGTCTTGCATATGCACTGCTCAGTCCTACATTTAGCCGGCATGTGCACTACCTAATCCTGCATTTAGAGGTACTCTCTAGTCCTGCCTAGCACCGCCTAAAAATTTGTACATCTTTCTGCCTCTTATAGTTGTTCACCCCTTGTAATAAATAAACAAAAATATATATATTATAGACAACGTGAGAAAAATTAATAGAAAGGAATATAACAATTTAGTTATACTCACATCAAAGTGATCTTCACAAATGTAAAGTGAAGATGTATTAGATAAGGCTCTTGGGTCTCTTCGAGCAAGTTCTAGCCACTTTTTCCGTTCTTTTAGTGCTGTAGGCACATGAATAAATAGTTTTTCAGGTGTTTTTATGCTAGCATTCGAACACCTAGGCACTAAACACCACTTATAGGACATTTTTTACATAAAAAACAGTAAAAACACAGACAAAAAACAAATAAACACTTAAATGCCGTGTATTTGTCTGCGAGTTTACTGCGCTGTGATGTCATTGCAACGCCATGCTAGAAATGAGCGTTTTAGCGGCAAATTCAAATCGGAAATTAGAAAACTTGATTTTAAATGTAGTCATGATAAAATATACTATTTTAATGATTTTGCGTAGCAAATAAGGGATCTATATATCATTCTAAACTCTTTTCTAAAATTTGCCAAATACCCTATTACGTGTCTAGATATCGCGTTTAAAGGTTTGGAAAACCCATTTTAGCCTCCATCCCGCCCTAGAAGAAAACTGAGCCTTGCATGTATAGATTAAAAAATAATCTATATTTAATTACTGGAGGGGAACCAAGGAATCCCCAAACTATAAATTAATTGAAAATTAATTCTTATAAGAGTAAAGTAGGTACAGAACCTATCTTATAAAACTTGGATTAAGTAAGCCATTGGGGTCGAGGTTTCTAGAAAATTTTAACGGATTAAATGAAACTTTCAAAAGGATTAAATTAGAATAATGACTTGAAGATAATAAGTGCAAAGTTTCCAAGTCTTTGCTGCAATAGCGGTTAAGATTAAAAGTTATCAAATAAGTTTCTTATTCTATGCGTATCTATACAGCTTGGTTAAATGCTATAGTATTCATCGGAAATTATTACTGCATGTAAGAAAAAACAACTACATATGCATAAAATATGTAGTATGTAGTAGTAGTAGTAGTAGTAGTGTGGGGTAGGCTCTAGGCCTGGCGACTAGGCACATAAAGCGCCCATTTCGCCAACCCCCGGGCATCCTCTCTACGGCGTCCTTCCTTCGCTAAGGAATCTGCCCGTCTTCTGTACAAAGGTCAGAATATCGGGCCACCTCAGATTCAGAAGATCCTCCGTCTCAAAGGCTTCCTCTTCGAATACCTCTCTTCTTGCCTCCTTGTATGCTTCACATGATAAGAGGAAATGCGCCGAGGTCTCGTCCTCGGCCCAACATCGCTCGCACGTCGCGTCCTCCTTCACTCTCATCCAGATGTCCTTGTAGGACGTAGTGTCCGGTTAGGACTCCCACTTTCTTCGTGTTCTACGGAGCAGCCAGTCCCTACGGGATTTGCTGTAACCTGTCACATACTCCTTCGCCTGTCTGGCGTTTCCTGTGTTGCTCCATTCCCTTTGTATCTCTTTCTGTTCTGTTTCTCTTCATTTGCCCTCTTGTGAGCCCCAGGAAAGGCTCTGGCCCGACGCATTTCTGCCGGGATCCTCCCCTGGCGAGTCCGTCCGCTTTCTCGTTTCCGGGGACTCCCATGTGGCCTGGGGCCCATACGAGCTCTACCTCTCTTACGCCGGCCAACTCCTGAAGTGAATCCGCACACTCCTGCACCAAACCCGCGGACATGGTTGGTTTGCACAGTGCTTTCAGCGCAGCTTGACTGTCTGAACAGATGCATAGGCGTTTTCCTGTTTTGTTCCTAATTTCTTCCTCCCATGTTATCGCCAGTATAGCGTAAATCTCTGCCTGGAAGACTGTTGCATTGGATCCCATCGGTAGACCCGTAAACAGCGAAAAATATTTCGAGAAACCGCCCAAAATATATTTTGCTCCCTTTCACTTCTCTGTTAAACACTTTGAGCACATCAATCAATCTATGAATCCCATAGCCTTTAACTATACTGTATGTCAGATGTGAAAAATCGCGTTGTAACCACGTGATATAATTTGTCTTTTTGTCTGTCGACGAATTGTAACACAAGGAACCTCGAGGAGGATTTAGAGCCAAAAACTTTAAACTTTTTACCGTTGGCTATTCATTAGCCAAATAACGATGCCAAAAGCAAAAATGGGAGAAGCGAAAAGGCCAGCATTGGATAAAGTGTCAAAATGTCAAAGGCTTGATAAATATATCAGGCAGACCGCATTTACTAAGCAGTGGATAAAAACGTGTCGCAAAAACCTCAAGGAAACAACAATGGGCCAAACTGCAAAAGGCTTTCGCTGTTATCATATACGAGGTATGACAATAAAATTATAAGACTGTTGTAAAAAATGCTAATACAACTTAATGATGTTCCCCATCAATGCAGTCTCCTTCTTTATCGACGCAGCGTTGCATGCGTTTTTTTCCAATGTTGGAAGCAATTTTGGAAATTATCAAGAAGAGAGGCTGTTAAGAAGTTTTGGCATTTTTTCCTTGACGTGTTTTAATATTTTAAAACGGGTTTAACGACTTCTTCACTGTCGGCAACAGGTAGACGTTGCACGGGGTTAAGTCTGGTGAATATGGTGGGTGGTTAACGACGGGAATCATCTGATTAGCTAAAAGCTGTTTAATGGAAAGTGCATCGTGGCCCGGTGTATTATCTTGGTAGCCGCAGCCCACGAGAAAGATTGGCCTGGGCGCGAAAATATCACGTGACCGTAGGAGGCTCACAAAAAAACGCCTCACGGCCCGCTGTCATTATAAAACATGTGTGTTTTCAGTTTTGGTATGTTTGTTTACGTCGATTTTTTTTTAATTCGGGCACGAATTTTATGTGAATTTTATCAAAGTTATTAAAATAACGCAGCCCACAAAAAATACTGTAGTGGGCTGCGTTAAAATAATTAATGGCAAATCAGTAAATTATAAAGAAAATACCTATAAGATAAACAATGCCGCGAACGTGTAATTAATGTTGTTCCTTGTCGGTCCAACTATAAAACTGAAACCTAATATGTTGCAAACGGGAAAGAAGTGGTAAAAGATCATATCTTGGATAAGATTGATCAAGTAATAGACATCCTTAGTGACATTTTCGATAGTGAGAGTGAAAAATGTGTTCAGTTGTCATTTCTTATTGAACAATTGGGTCTCTTGAAAAGGTAACCTGAGAATCGAAGATATTGTGGATACACTTTAATATTGGCTTCATCTTTGTTTATCCAGTCATCCAGTGCATACACGTCAATTTACAATTCTAAGGTAATATGTCTTCCGCACCCTCGCAATTTTAAAAAACTGATTTGTAAAATATTGTTAACAGATACTAATCTCTCTGGTAGTGTGAAATATTTAAAAAGTAAGATACAGATTTTAAAAGAACATGCGTTGGTAGTTAACTTACACTTTAATGAAATATATATTAAACTTTGTGCTAAGTAATTTTTCAAAAAATTGTTGACGACCACTACATTCAGTTCATTGAATGTGAAAACCATCTCACTTATTCACAAAATCACTTGTTTCTTTTGAATAAATTATTGTGAAATGTTTTATATTGAAAATTTTTCTTCAGATAACTCTAGCGAGTGTTTTTGTGGAAAAAAATTATTGTCAAAGCTTGAAAAAATTAGTTTAAGGGCATGTAAAGTTTTTTAAAATAATTTTATTAAAAAGCACAATAATTTAGTGTCTGCTAATAAATATTTGAATAAGAACTCAAACAAAGATGATGACACTCAAAGAAAAATTAAAAAACTAAAAGCTTAGGTTTGATATGTCCAATTTTGAAAGATTTGTATTTTGAAGTTATTAGCGATATTATGTACCTAAAATGTACCTGAAGATATTAGAATGCAAATTTTGTATAATTTTATATTTTATAGATTCAGTTCTTTTATCCATAATAAACACATATATCAGCAAAATATATTTTTTTAATTTTTGCCTCTAAAAGAACAAAAATTTTTTGTTAATTTATTTAAATTTTGTAAAAACATATAATATATTAAGCAATACAATAAGAATCCTGGGACTCCTAAGATCACGTGACGGCCGACTTGCTTATAACGCGCCATGGCCGGTCTTTATCGTTGGCTGCGTTGGTAGCGCAGCCACGCGTTGTTCTTCCACAAATCTGGACACATTTTCCTTACACGTTCCCTTAGCTACATCAATACTCCCAAGTATAAATGTTGGTTAACTGTTTGACCTTCACGCGCCCATTCAATAAGAATAGCACCTCTAATATCAAAAAAAAAACAACGAGCATCGCTGTTTTGGATGTGCTGGAGCGCCCTTCTCGTTCGTCATCTTTAACTTCTTCACGACTATCGAAAAACTTTTATGCCACATAAAAATCATTGCACGAGACATACACTGCTCTCCGTAGTCATCTTTTAGCATTTGAAAGCATTCAGTAGCCGTTTTTTGAGTTTTACTTTAAATAAATACGCTGGTCAATTTTTTCATTTGTCATAATTCCGGCAAATGAGCTATGCATGATCAGCTTCAAACCACCGCCTAAGCCAAACTAGTAGAGGAAAGGCGACAAGATTGCGCGCAGTAAAATCACACACTAAACAATGAAGACCACCGAATAAAATTCGAAGACACACAGGTTCTCTGCTCCACCTCTTCATACTATCCAAGACTCTATAGAGAAGCAATCGAAATTCATAAACACCAGCAGAACTTCAACAGATCTAAAGAATCTCTTAAAATTAACAGAACATGGGTACCTGTTCTTAAAAACATTGAACGGCTCGCTTACAACTACAAAACTGAATCTCGGGAAACTGACCAATCACCGACCAGCTCTAAAATCGCCCCGCCCATCAGAGCGTATATAACCTGCGGCCGCGACAGAATAACCACCAGTCCAGTGTTGCCACCTCTACCGATTTTTCGGTAGATCTACCGATTAAGTCTTTTACTTTACGATATACCGAATTACCATAGTTTTCTACCGATTTTTTTTTCAATATAAACTTTTTTTTTTTGATGCGCCTCGTAATCGCGATAAAAAAAAAACACCATAAATAAAATATTCTTTTTATGTAAGATTCTTTGTAGAATAAAAATTTTATTTCAAGCCATTGTTTTTAAAAGTGTATTTATGGCGTCATCTCTTGGATTTTGCGATATACTCAGCCGGCAGCTGCAAGCGGCATTAGAGATCACGCTATTACAAACCCTGAGGTTATTTTTTTATAATATTATCTACCTAGTACCTAATTTTTTTATTTAATTCTTAATTTTGGTATTTTGTCACTAAAAACAAATCATAGAAATACAATGTACCTAATTTTTTTATTTAATTTTGGTATTTTGTCAGTAAAAACAAATCGTGGAAATACAATTTACCTAGTAAATCAATTCAAACTATCGATAGTTCTCCACTGCTTGCTGAGATGATTAAAAAATCTACCGAAATCTACCGATTTTTCTCGAAGCTTTCTACCGAAGCCCTCAGGGTCGAGGGTGGCAACCAGGGGCGACTCGTCCATAGGAGCGCTGGTGCGCGCGCACCTTCAGCAAAAACAAGAAAAAAAAATAAATACAAACTATTATTAAATAATTACTGTTGTTTTTTATTTATTTTTTAATGATCCCGATCCCGCTAGTGGCATCTATCGACCATTACCGGAAGTAATTAATATCTTTTCGACTTGACGCTTGCTGCCGCATACTACGGTGGCCTTCGATCGCCTCGCCTCGCTTAAATCTAGAGATATGAGAGGGCGGGCTTGAATCTGGAGGTGCGCGTGGATTCGGCGTTCCTCTTTAATCCAATTTTTGCCACGCAATTGGAAAATGCTCGGGATATCGGCCGAGAAAAGGGCGAGGTGGTGCGCTAAATCAATACACATTTGCATCGTTTTTTTATAGTTCTCAGCTGATTACTGTTTATATTATCGTTAGTATGCGTGTATTGGGCGTAATTAAAATTTATTAACGCAGTTTTAAGTGAATTTTATGCTGTTTTCGGCTTCTTGTTTGTAATTTTTGGGTTAATTATTATCTACAAGTGTCGAATATGTCTGAGGCAGTTATAAGTTCGGGTTCGGGTAATCCTGGAAGTAATTCAAGACTTAATTGTGTACAAAACATTATAGCAAGCTTTTCCTCCTTTAATTTAAAACAAAAAATTGAAATTAAAAGATTAGGAAGGCCGACTCCAGAACTAGAATTATCGCAAACTTGCTCTAAAAGAAAAGAAGGTAGGAATTTTAAAAGATACTTTAGAAAAGATATTTACCAAAAAAACAACTGGATTTGTGGATGTGATGTTACAAACTCGTTATTTTATTTTCCATGCTTATTATTTTTCAATGCAAGCATGGATAAAGGCTGGAGCCGCATAGGGGTAACTGACTTAAATCATCTACAGGCAAAAATTAAAAAGCATGAATTTTTGAATCAACGTATACGAACATTACAATATGAAATGGTATTTGAATCAAAAGCTAAGATAAAACGGTTTTGTACATTGAATTAATGTTATCCATCGTTGGCTTAAAACTAATATGTATGTATACTGTAGGTAATTTTTTTTTGTGTAGGCATATTTTTATTTATTGGAGACCTGCTTTTTTTTTACTTTGACAATCTTATTACCTAGTGGGCACCATAAGTTCTTTTATTTGGCTACAAATAAATATGCAAATTTTTTAACTTTATTTATTTTAAATTTATTTCGACTCACTTATTTTAGCGCACACCCATTCTTATACTTCACGAGCCGCCACTGGCGGCAACACTGCACCAGTCTTCGAGAAGCCGACAAACAGTCAACAACTCCTGAAGATTCGAGATGGCGAAACGTCGAGAACGAATTTTCAACGACGACGGCCGAACAGCATGAAAACACTCCCACCATTCGACTTTCGATCAGTATTGCCCTCTATGTTCCTATATTCAAACTACAAAAGACAGCCCTTGCATTTCTTTCAAATGGACAATTAGCCATATTCTATTGCGTATATGGCTATTATGTGCTGCGACATAGCCAGGCGTGTAAAAAGATGGCTAAAAAAGCCTTTGGGATCTTTCCAAGAGTATTGAAAGCTCGGGCATAAATAGCGCCCGACCACGTAGCGTGACCCATTGTGATATTTTCAATGTTGCATGCGGCCGGATAAAGATGCAAAAAAGACAAATTACTCAGGCCAAAAATGCTTACAAAGAAAGATGCCATTTTTAACCCTGCATCACTCACTACTAGAGATTACTATCTGTTAACAATATTTTACAAATCAGTTTTTTAATATTGCGAGGGTGCGGAAGACATATTACCTTAGAATTGTAAATTGACGTGTATGCACTGGATGACTGGATAAACAAAGATGAAGCCAACATTAAAGTGTATCCACAATATCTTCGATTCTCAGGTTACCTTTTCAAGACACCTAATTGTTCAATAAGAAATGACAACTGAACACATTTTTCACTCTCACTATCGAAAATGTCACTAAGGATGTCTATTACTTGATCAATCTTATCCAAGATCTTATCTTTTACCACTTCTTTCCCGTTTGCAACATATTAGGTTTCAGTTTTATAGTTGGACCGACAAGGAACAACACTAATTACACGTTCGCGGCATTGTTTATCTTATAGGTATTTTCTTTATAATTTACTCATTAGCCATTAATTATTTTAACGCAGCCCACTACAGTCTTTTTCGTGGGCTGCGTTATTTTAATAACTTTGATAAAATTCACATAAAATTCGTGCCTGCATTAAAAAAAAATCGACGTAAATAAACATACCAAAACTGAAAACACATGTTTTATAATGACAGCGGGCCGTGAGGCGTTTTTTTGTGAGCCTCCTACGGTCACGTGATATTTCTGTGCCCGGGCCGGTCTTTCTCGTGGGCTGCAGGAACATCATTATGTTGTATTAGTATTTATATAAAGTAGATTTTTTAAACCAGTCTTATAATTTTATTGTCACACCTCGTATAAAAGTTACAATACATTACATTTTGCTAATCTATGGTAAACAGTTTGGTTGCGACGGCTTGCAGCCACAAGCTCCAAATATACGTTATTAACAGATATATTTTGCAGTACTCTGGTTAGTTTAGGCCCTATGAAGTCCTATACTGCGTTTAATAATAGAAGCAACACACTTGTTATGGGTAGACATTAAGGTTTCCCCCCCTTAAACTTGCTTTTTGACGGTTTCTTGCTAATAACTCGAAAACGGTCAACTTTTCTAAAAATACTCTAAAGATCATTTTGCAAGCGGATAAAATTTCCTTTTTAACCATGTTCCATAGTACCCTCTAGAGGCAGTGGTGCACGTTCCATAGGCCCACGAAAAAAGGGGAAAATGTTTAAAATATGTTTTTATATTTTTCTTCTGGCATATTGTATCCTTCACATATTGTTTTTTTTTTAGTATTTTTGTTTAAAAGCCCAATGTGTACAGTTAAATATTTTATAAGTTAAACCTAACTTTTTAAAGTAGCCGCCTTGAAATAAAAATAAATGTACAAATTGTGAAAGGCTTTCGCGGCCATCGTGCAATGGTGGGTGTGCTTTCGGGTTGTTCGGCCGTCGTCGTTGGAAATTTGTTCTCGACGTTTCGCCATCTCGAGTGGATGGCATCTACAGGAAATGTTGACTGTTTGTCGGCTTCTCGAAGACTGGTGGTTAGTCTGTCGCGGGCGCAGGTTATATACGCTATGGTGGGCGGGGCGTATATCAGAGCTGGTCGGTGATTGGTCACTTTCCCGAGATTCAGTTTTGTTGTTGTAAGCGAGCAGTTTAGTGTTTTTAAGAACCGGTACCCATGTTCTGTTAATTTTAAGAATTTCTTCGAGAACGAATTTCCAACGACGACGGCCGAATAGCCCGAACACACACCGACCAAAAATAAATGTGTTTGTAGAAATCCTCAAATCAAACAACATTGAACATTTATCAACATCGGTTCGGTTCTGAGGTTCATTTTGTGAGTTTATATGTAATTTAAATAGGAAGGAATGAAAGAGACGTTGGGACCGAAAAACAATAATTTAAAGATATAAACAAGTTACGTTGGTTTGTAAAAAATACTGGTCTGTGGGCAGTTACTAATAAATAACTCATCAAAAATCGTCAACTGAATGAATGAGCACGAGACTGACAATACAACACAAAAAAGTATTTCGGGGAAATGTCGCGCTGTCCTAGCCCTTGTAATATTTCTGTTTGTGATATGTCTGGAATTCTATTCAGTAAATTACAGTCTGTTGGGCTTTGCAAAAGGTGAAATGATATTATTTCTCTTTGTCTTTTTTTTTTGTTTAATTTAAGTAGACACATTATTAAATATTTTATAGTCTGGACCGCCTTTTTTTGCATTTGCAAGAGTCGAATCCACACAGTATGCTATACCTAGTGTTGTAAAATTCCTAGAAATATATTTTCGGAAATATTTCCTGAAATATTGGAAATATAGGAAATATTAAAAAAAATAAGAAAAAAGGGAATATTAATTTATAAAATCATAACAAAACACTGGTAAACGCAGAAGGCTTATATACATGAACACAAATCAGGAGTTATTCTTTAAACAAATATACAGAAATAAGGTCAAATTTGTACAACAAAAATCTCATTCTTGACACACTACACTATTCACTAATCAAGCAAGAGGTATATCTTCATCGCTGTCATCAACATCACACTCAATAACATCGTCTTGCCAGTCTACTTCCTCAAAATCTTTAATAGTATCGGAAATAAAAATTGTTCTATAGTAAGTTTAATGCTTATAAGGGCCTATCCTTAAATTACGTAACGCTCAAGGGGGGAGGGGGGGGGGGGGTTTGCCCTTGCGTTACACTCAATGTTATTTTAATGTGTTTTTTCTTGAAAATGTGTTATGAGGGGGGTGGGGGTCAAGAATCCTGAATTTTTGCGTTGCGTAATTTAATGCTCCCTAAGGTTACAAAATATGAAAGATAATATTTTTTAAAATATTTACATTATTTCCCATATTCCCGAGACACCTTCGGAAATTTCCAATATTTCCATTTCCAATATTTCCATTTCCATTTACATCACTAGCTATACCATACGCACGGAAGTCAGCTTGTCTATTTTAGAAGATCGAAACCTCAATATCAAACAAAAACATTCAGGGTTCCTTGAATTTCTTTGATATCAAACTATTTTCTATCAAAACCACTAATACCCTGTTTCCACCAACGCATGCCCACCCCGATTCTAAAAACGCATCATGTGATGGGTCATTGATTTGAACCGGTTTTAAATGCAGCGTCACCTGATGCGTTTTTTGAATCGGGGTGGGCGTGCATTGGTGGAAACAGGGTATTACTCTTAAAAAAGTGGTCAGTTACCTTATTACCAAACTCCAATGCAGAAAATCGATCAACTAACTCATTGTCACTTGTCACGACGACAAGTCACAGGCAGGATAGGGGATTTTCAAAAGTGCTCCAAGTTGGTAAATCATAGTTTATATGGTGATTTCTTCATGTATATTTTAAATATGGGTTGGTATCTTTAATTTTTACTATTAAACCATTTGTAAAGATTCAATTTGCTTATTAAAAAGATTAGATAACAGTTGTGTATTTAATTATAATAATTTTTCAAATATGTATTATACAGGGTGTCTCATAACTTAGGGGCCATATGCCAACCGGTGATAGAGGAGGTCTTGTCTGATAAAAAAAATCCCATAATGCATGCGTCAAAACTTTTTCTTTGTCGAGATACAGAGCATCAAAGTTGGTGATTTTTTTTACTTTTTTGATAATAACTTATTAAAAAAACGCAACGCAAAGGGCAATAAACTAAAGTAAAAATATTTTTAAAAAAAATTAGTCGGTCAATTTTTTTTAGAAAAAAACTATTTTTTTGGTATACATTTTTATGAATGCCATATTAAACGCAATGTTTTTTTTTATATTTTTTGCTAATAAAAACAAGTCTCTAGCGAGACATAGTAATAAAATATTATTGATATTTTTAAAAGAATAAGTAAGCAAAAATTTTTTTTTTTAATTATTATTTTTTATTTATTTTTGGAGGTTATTTGGACAGCCTGTATCTTCTCAACTTGTAATTTTATCAAAAAAAAATAACACATTTTTGAATCAAAATTAGCTGAGTATTCAGCTGGCTGTGACAGATTTTCTTTTTTTCTAAAACCCTTTTCCCCCACTTCTCTAACTATAGAAATCCTACATCTTAAAACCAGATGCGTGTTGACCCCAATGTTATATAAACTTTTTTCTCGGAAATAACCTCCTCTAACACCTGCTGCACTATGGCCCCTAAGTTATATATTGGACTGAAAAAGTCCGTATTATAACGCATTACGTATCAATTGCGCTTTTGACTTTATTATTTCAATCATGTATCAAGGGTTATATCTGTGCTACATTCAGCTACTGGTTCTTGCCGGAGTATTAGCTATGATTCATTGTTTCAGCGTTGGTGCATGGGATTGGCCGACGTAATTAATTTAACGTGTGGCACAAGAGACCGGTTTCACAGGATAAAAATCAATCCGTTTTGAACTATGTATGTGAAAATAGTGAATATAAAAATTACGATAAAGAATATCAGTGCATGGTAAAAAAAAACTTGCAAAATTTGATAGTGATTGACCTATGTTGATATATATAGTATAGCAAGATTAATAAATTTAGTTAGTTTATAATTTTTATGAAGAAACTATGTTAAATAAAAAAAGTTTTAAGCTAATTACATCCACACACTCTGAAAATATGAAACTTCTAAGTTATTTGCTGCGTTTTTGTCATTTACGATGGTGATTAGGGATTCATAAAAATCCGTTGAAAAAATTTTAAAATTCTAATTTATACGTAGATAATTGGATATCCATTCTACACTGAGCCAATACTAAGCTCCTACACACACATGGCTCAATAAAAAAAACATCGAATCAAAACTAGCAATCCGGAAATTTGTCGTTTTTTGTTTCGATTTTAATTTCGAACTTTCGATTCAGAAATCTGTTCTACTTTCGAAAAAATGGGAACTGTGTCACAAAGGAAAACATTTTCATTACTCAGAACGGAAATAATTTGTGAGTGATTGTCCGTTGTTGTTCTTTTTTACTTGAGCGAATACCGGTTTATGTTTTTGTAGTTATGTACAGGATGATTTTTAAATGGAACAATTGAGGTGATATAGATAAACTGAAACTTCTTTCGATGTTCAAAGTTAAAAAGTAAAAATCATTCCTTAAAAAATCAATCCGCTTTCAAGCTACACCGAGAGTTTTCAAAACTTTGTCCTTTGGGAGGGGGTCTACAATAACGGCCAAGTTTTGATAACCCATTATCTTAATACAAATGCAATTTTGAAAATTTGCTTTTTACTTTTCCTCTAAAGCTCCCTAAATATTTAGCCATGATCGCTTTGGCATTCATGTCATAAAAATTTGAATTTGGCTCAAACAGCGGTAACACAAGCCAACTTTGTATTAGAGAATTATTGGAAACGAGATACCCTAAGCTGCGTACTGATCTCAACATTTCAATGAACATTGTATCACGGATCACCTTTTGTTAGGTGATCCGTGATTGTGCCGTGCAACAAGCAGTGGCGAAGCATGGTGTAAAACTTTGAGAGTTCACAACCAAAAAAAAAATTGCGGCGCAGGTGAAAGTGCCACGCTTAGTTAGATATTACTTCTCTATTATTATTGGTTTTATAAATAAATAATAAATGGTTCATGGTGATTTTTGACGTGTGTTATAAATATGGGTTAGTATATTTAATTTTTACTATTAAATTATTTGCAAAGTTTCAATTTGCTTCGTAAAAAAATTAGATAAAAGTTGTGTATTGAATTATTATAATTTTTTAAATATGTATTTTATATATTGAACTGAAAAAGTCCGTATCATTACGTATCAATTGCGTTTGTGACTTTATTATTTCAATCATGTATCAAGGGTTGTATTTGTGCTACATTCAGCTGCCTGTTCTTGCGGAAGTATTAACTATGATTTATTGTTTCAGCGTTGGCTCATGGGATTGGTCAACGTAATTAATTTAACGTGTGGCACAAGAGACCGGTTCACAGGATAAAAATCAATCCGTTTTGAACTATGTATGTGAAAATAGTGAATATAAAGATTACGATAAAGAATATCAGTGCATGGTAAAAAAAAACTTGCAAAATTTGATAGTGATTGATCTATGTTGATATAGTATAGCAAGATTAATAAATTTAGTTAGTTTATAATTTTTATGAAGAAACTATGTTAAATAAAAAAAGCTTTAAGCTAATTACGTACACACACTCTGAAAACATGAAACTTTCAAGTTATTTGCTGCGTTTTTGTCATTTACGATGATGATTAGGGATTCATAAAAATCCGTTGAAAAAATTTTAAAATTCTAATATTTTATACGTAGATAATTGGATATCCATTCTACACTGAGCCAATACTAAGCTCCTACACACACATGGCTCAATAAAAAAAACATCGAATCAAAACTAGCAATCCGGAAATTTGTCGTTTTTTGTTTCGATTTTAATTTCGAACTTTCGATTCAGAAATCTGTTCTACTTTCGAAAAAATGGGAACTGTGTCACAAAGGAAAACATTTTCATTACTCAGAACGGAAATAATTTGTGAGCGATTTTCCGTAGTTGTTCTTTTTTACTTGAGCGAATACCGGTATATGTTTTTGTAGTTATGTACAGGATGATTTTTAAATGGAACAATTGAGGAGATATTCGTGGAGAGAGATAAATTGAAACTGCTTTTCGATGTTCAAAGTTAATAAGTTAAAATCGCTCCTTAAAAAATCAATCCGCTTTCAAGCGACACAGAGGGTTTTCAAAACTTTGTCCTTTGGGAGGGGGTCTACAATAACGGCCAAGTTTTGATAACCCATTATCTTAATACAAATGCAATTTTGAAAATTGGCTTTTTACTTTTCCTCTAAAGCTCCCTAAATATTTAGCCATGATCGCTTTGGCATTCATAAGTCATAAAAATTTGAATTTGGCTCAAACAGCGGTAACACAAGCCAACTTTGTATTAGAGAATTATTGGAAACGAGATACCCTAAGCTGAATACTGATCTCAACATTTCAACGAACATTGTGTCACGGATCACCTTTTGTTAGGTGATCCGTCATTGTGCCGTACAACAAGCAGTGGCGGAGCATGGTATAAAACTTTGAGAGTTCACAACCAAAAAAGAAATTGCGGCGCAGGTGAAAGTGCCACGCTTAGTTAGATATTACTTCTCTATTATTATTGGTTTTATAAATAAATAATAAATGGTTTATGGTGATTTTTTCACGTGTATTATAAATATGGGTTTAGTATCTTTAATTTTTACTATTAAACCATTAACAAAGTTTCAATTTGCTTATTAAAAAAATTAGATAAAAGTTGTGTATTGAATTATTATAATTTTTTAAATATGTATTTTATATATTGAACTGAAAAAGTCCGTATCATTACGTATCAATTGCGTTTGTGACTTTATTATTTCAATCATGTATCAAGGGTTGTATTTGTGCTACGTTCAGCTGCCGGTTCTTGCCGGAGTATTAGCTATGATTTATTATTTCAGCGTTGGCGCATGGGATTGGCCGACGTAATTTATTTAACGTGTGGCCCAAGACACCGGTTTCACAGGATAAAAATCAATCGGTTTTAAACTATGTATGTGAAAATAGTAAATATAAAGACTACGATAAAGAATATTAGTGCACGGTAACAAAACCTTGCAAAATTTGATAGTGATTGATCTATATTGATATATAGTATAGCAAAAATAATACATTTAGAAAAATTTTAATGAAAAAAATGATGTTAAATAAAAAAAAACTTAAAGCTAATTACGTACACACATTCTCAAAATACCAATTTTTCAAGTTATTTGCTTAAGAGAAAAAAGAAAAAACGATATGCGAAATTATTTTTGGAGGCGACTGTACCATCTCCAGGATGCACAGTATTTTAAAATCACATTGTTTAAACGCTAGTTGACATTTCTTAACTTTCAGCATTAATTTGTCAAAACTACAACCAAAAAATAATTTCGATCGTTCAGCCCACGAGAAAGACCGGCCCGGACGCGGAAATATCACGTGACCGTAGGAGGGTCACAAAAGAACGCCTCCCGGCCAGCTGTCATTATAAAACATGTGTGTTTTCAGTTTTGGTATGTTTGTTTACGTCGATTTTTTTTTTAAATTCGGGCACGAATTTTATGTGAATTTTATCAAAGTTATTAAAATAACGCAGCCCACGAAAAAGACTGTCGTGATCTACGTTAAAATAATTAATGGCTAATGAGTAAATTAAAAAGAAAATACCTGTAAGAGAAACAATGCCGTGAACGTGTAGTGTTGTTGGTTGTCGGTCCAACTATAAAACTGAAACCGAATATGTGTCAACTTTTAATTTGCCAGTGGAAAACATTTTCCTAACGAGCAGGTTATTTGGTTTGATAAGTGTGTTGTAAATGAAGAGCTAAAAAATGCTAAAAGTCAAAGACCCAAATTAACAGAAAATTATGTACCTACGATTTTTAAAAATGTTCCGAAATACCTAAGTAGACAACCTGTATCTACTGTTCGATTAGCTGATCGAGAGGCAACAAATGGAAACTGCAATACAAGAAAGTCTTGAAACACTTCAAGCTCATAAGAAATCAAAAGTTTTTTCAAATATTGAGGACATTTTAAACTTTTATTGTTCTATCTAATACTAAAATAAACAAAAGTTGGATTTTAACCCAAGAACGTGACACCTCTAGTTATTGAGGGAGATCTGTCATTTTTTGTAAATGTTAACAATGTGTCCATACCAAAAAACAAACTACCAAAAAAAGTAGGAGTTTTATTTTTGGACAGCCCCGATACACTTGAAAGCTAATGCAGTATATTGAAATGAAAGTTGCAAACGGGAATAAAGTGGTAAAAGATAAGATTGATCAAGTAATAGACATCTTTAGTGACATTTTCGATAGTGAGAGTAAAAAATGTGTTCAATTATCATTTCTTATTGAACAATTAGGTCTCTTAAAAAGGTCACCTGAGAATCGAAGATATTGTGGATACACTTTAATGTTGGTTACATCTTTGTTTATCCAGTCATCCAGTGCATACATGTCAATTTACAAAACTAAGGTAATATGTCTTCTGCATCCTCGCAATAGTAAAAAATTGATTTGTAAAATATCGTTAATAGATAGTAATCTCTCCGGTAGTGTGCAATATTTAAAAATAAGATACAGCTTTTAAAAGAACATGAGTTGGTAGTCAACTTACACTTTATTGAAATAGATATATTAAACTTTGTGCTGGGTAATTTTTCAAAAAGTTATTGACGACCACTACATTCAGTTTAATGAATGAGAAAACCATCTCACTTATTCACAAAATCACTTGTTTCTTTTTAATAAATTATTGTGAAATGTTTTATATTGAAAATTTTTCTTTAGATAACTAGCGAGTGTTTTTGTGGAGAAAAACTATTGTCAAAGCTTGAAAAAATTAGTTTAAGGGCATGTAAAGTTTTTTAAAATAATTTTATTACAAAGCACAATGATTTAGTGTCTGCTAATAAATCTTTGAATAAGAACTCAAAGATGACTGATAGTCAAAGAAAAATTAAAAAACTAAAAGCTTAGGTTTGATATGTCCAATTTTGAAAGACTTGTATAGATTTGAAGTAACTTACGATATTATGTACCTAATATATGTATCTGAAGATATTAGAGTGCAAATTTTATATAATTTTTTATTTTATAGATTCAGTTCATTTAACCATGATAAACACATACATCAGCAAAATATTTTTTTCAATTTTTGCCTATATGAAAACAAAAAAAATTGGTCAATTTATTTAAATTGTGTAAAAACAGATAATATATTAAGCAATACAATAAGAATCCTGGAACTCCTAAGATCACGTGACCGCGGACTTGCTTATACGCGCCATGGCCGGTCTTTATCGTTGGCTGCGGGTCAAATATAGGTAAATCTTTTTCCCAGTTTCTTTAAGGTGGAAGACACTAGCCTTATTTTAAAATTTCCAATAAGTCTCTATTTAATTGTGTCTCACCCTGCTTCTAAATCATCGTACCAAAAGCCTTTTATAACTTCAGAAACTTTATACCCGTGACACCCTATCATGCGAAAGTATAATCGTATTTAGGAATGTCAGACAACTCCCGTTAACTTTATTATAAATTAAAATTGAAGCCTGAGTTCATTTATTGGATCCGAGAATTATGTACTGCAAAATGTAGTTTTTTACTTAAATTGGACGTCAGTGTCCATACTGTGGTGTCCACTTTAATTAATCAATGCTTTTCGAATTGGTTCGTCAACAAGGTCTTGATAACACAATAGGGTTTCTTTCCGCAGAGGTCTTTGGAAACGAACCTACTGTGCTTTTAAAACTGCGTCCCTCAGCAGATAGATGAGGGAAATCAGGTCGACGCGGTCTACAGCGACTTCAGCAAGGCTTTTGACAGGATCGATCGCCAAATATTGTTGGGTAGACCGATGTCAGGGTGGATGCAGCCCTTATTCGGCTGACTAGTTCTTATATTTCAGACAGAGAAAGTACAGTAGTCAGTGGCGTATATAAGGGGGGGCCTAGGGGGCCCGGGTAAAAAAATTATAACAAAATACCGTATTGCGTAAAACTTTTAAAATATAAAAATTTAAGCATGAAATCAAGGATCTTATGCTAGTATTCTGTCAATGATTTTTTAACAGATTATTCACTTTAAACTCTAGAAACTATATTTCAAAAAATCATGTTTGTCATCACTTAAGTCCGTTGCAATTTACATACTCTTTAAAAGAATATGTTTTACTTTAGTTTGTAAGTACTTTCCTTTTAGTGTTAAGCGGGGTCTATACATAACGTTTTACCTTACGTCTTGCCTGTCAGTCAAAAGGGTCAAGTATGACGGTCGAAAGACTAGCGTACACACTTGATAGTTTTAACGTACGTTTTTAGATCAGTTTTTGATACACCATGGAGGAAGCACTGCTTTTGTCAATGTTTTTTGTTTTAAATGTCTATAACTTAACCGTTTCAGTAGCTAAACATAGTTTTTTAACCAGTTTTTTAAAATGTTGTGCTGATTTAGTTTGGTAATGTCCCCTGAAGATGTTAGTTTCTGCTTACCAAACATGTCGGGACTATTTGTTTAAAACAAATTAAAAATTAGTGGAGGGAGACAATAACCTGTTTGATTTCCTCAAAAATTATCTAATGTCGGACGGTTCGTATACCAACTTCTAAGTTGCACTCAAAATGAATTAAAATTGTATGCACTACCACAAGAAATGCCGCTAACACTGACGTTTTACCGGAAACAAAGCCTCTACCGATCAGTTCAACAGGTCCGACTTCAGTCCTGTTCAGTTCAGGCAAAACGTACGTTTTATTGTCTACACAAAAGGTTTTGCCTGATCCGTTTTACCTGATGAAGTAAAACGTCGGTCAAAACGTTAGGTGTAGACCCCGCTTTAAGTTAATTTGATTTGTACATCCATTGTATTGTGAGTAACATACAAAATAAAATAATCTAATCTAATCTAATCTATATTTGAAGTCAAGTAACTTGGCAATTCCCGCGCAGTTAGTAGTCGGCTGAACAAATAAAAGTATTTGTATACCATATTGAAACCAAAGTATACTTTGTACTGTGTGAATGGGGGTGGGCGCTAGTTTCTTCGTTCAATCCGCTTTTATAAAGGCTTAACGAGCTGTACATTTGATACGGGACAAAAAATTATCAAATTGTTTTTATAGGTCTGCTCTTTCCAAAATAGTATGTTGCTTTTGTGGGTTTGATTTATCCAAAATATTATATGGCATTATTTTTAAGGATAAATTTATATAGTTTTTCGATTTCGATTTCATGAAATTTTGCTTCATTCTGCCTTTCAAAAGTTATCCAAATTAATATAAAATCTTCCTGGTATAATTTCAACCCTACCGACAGAGAAGAGGCGCGGCTCTTTGCGGTTTGATCACAAAGTATTTGTTTTCCGACCGACCAAGCCCAGGTGGATGGACGGCACCTGATTGGCAGATATTTTTGAGATGCGCTTTTAATTGCTTGCAGGTGTTGTTTTCGGGACCCCTTTAGTCGGCAGTATGCAGAGTTAGAAAATAAATCAGTGTCGTTTCTGTAGGTGTAGGAATAGAAAGTTTTGTTATCTATTTTTATTTCTTTAGTTTACGCCATAATTAAATGAAATAATTTTCATTAGTATATCTATCGGCTTTTATCTTTGTTCAACTGACTTTGCAAAAACTATACCATGCGGTCCGAGTTACGAACATAGGGATTAATAAGTCGAATTTACTATCGACCGTCCAGGGGTGCGTTCACAGTTATCAATCAGAAATTTTTGTGTTTACCCATGTTAGCAAATTTTAGGGTAGAGAATTTTAAAAATTCATATTTCAAAAATATTTCAAAAACTATACAGTTTATCAACAAAATTACCAAGTTGCAGTATCGTGGGGCAATAAAGTTGCGGAAAAACGACACCCTGGGTTAAGATTTGAAAAAACGTCATTTAGCGAATGTTAGGGTAAGGAATCCCATAAGACCAAAATGGCCAAACTGAAAGTTCATATTTTAAAAACTATAGAGTTTATCAGCAAAAGCTCCAAGTTGCAGTACGGTGGGGCCATAGAGATGCGAAAAAACCACACACTGAGTTAAGATTCGAAAAAACGTCATTAAGCGAATTTTAGAGTAGGGAATCCCATAAGACCAATATTGCGAAATTTTAAAAATTCATATTTTAAAAACTATACAGTTTATCAACGAAAGCACCGAGTTGCAGTATTGTGGGGCCAAAGAGATCCAAAAAACCATACCCTGAGTTAAGATTCGGAAAACCATTATTTAGCGAATTTTAGGGTAGGAAATCCCATAAGAATAACCTGGTAAATTTTTGAAAATTCATATTTCAAAAACTATATAGTTTATCATCAAAAGCACACAGTTGCAGTATGGTAGGGCCATAAAGATAGGAAAAAACCACATCTTGAGTTAAGATTCTAAAAAACGTCATTTAGCGAATTTTAGGGCAGGGAATCCCATAAGACCAAAATGGCCAAACTTTGAAAATTCATATTTTAACAACTATACAGCTTATCAGCAAAAGCACCGAGTTGCAGTATGGTAGGCCCAAAGAAATGCGAAAAAACTACACCCTGAGTTAAGATTTGGAAAAACATCATTTAGCGAATTTTAGGGTAGGAAATCCCATAAGAGCAAAATGACCAAGCTTTGAAAATTCATATTTCAAAAGCTATATAGTTTATCCACAAAAGCACCGAGTTGCAGTATGGTGGGGCCATAGAGATGCAAAAAAACCACACCCTGAGTTAAGATTCGAAAAAACGTCATTTAGGGAATTTTAGGGTAGGGAATTCTATAAGACCAAAATGGCCAAACTTTGAAAATTCATATTTTAAAAGCTATACAGTTTATTAGCAAAAGCACCGAGTTGCAGTATGGTGGGGCCATAGAGATGAGAAAAAACCATACCCTGAGTTAAGATTCGGAAAAACGTCATTTAGGGAATTTTAGGGTAGGAAATCCTATAAGACCAAAATGGCCAAACTTTGAAAATTCATATTTTAAGAGCTATACAGTTTATTAGCAAAAGCACCGAGTTGCAGTATGGTGGGGCCATAGAGATGCAAAAAAACCACACCCTGAGTTAAGATTCGAAAAAATGTCATTTAGGGAATTTTAGGGTAGGGAATCCTATAAGACCAAAATGGCCAAATTTTGAAAATTCATATTTTAAAAGCTATATAGTTTATCCACAACAGCACCGAGTTGCAGTATGGTGGGGCCATAGAGATGCAAAAAACCACACCCTGAGTTAAGATTCGAAAAAATGTCATTTAGGGAATTTTAGGGTAGGGAATCCTATAAGACCAAAATGGCCAAACTTTGAAAATTCATATTTTAAAAGCTATACAGTTTATTAGCAAAAGCACCGAGTTGCAGTATGGTGGGGCCATAGAGATGCGAAAAAACCACACCCTGAGTTAAGATTCGGAAAAACTTCATTTAGTGAATTTTAGGGTAGGGAATTCCATAAACCATGAACTATATAGTTTATCAACAAAAGCACCGAGTTGCAGTATGGTGGGGACCAAGCGCGGATTAAGGGAGATAACGAAAAAAAAATATATGCACTTTTAGTTAATAAATTAACCTTCAAACATCAAGTTCATTTTTTTCATGAAAATACTCCAGGAATCCACACCACGAATTTTTGACCAATGTTTAAAAAACACCCTGTATAATGGAATCTAAAAGCAATAAAAGGAATTCATAAAAACCAATATAATATCTAACAGGGTTTATAAAAATTTTATAAGATTTATTTAACTATCAGTTAAGAACGTAACAGTTTGTAGTGAAACTTCTTGAATTCCCCTCGTAAACCCCTTCTTTTCTGATGTCCCTGGTAATACCACACAAATACCACATAGGTGTCTGTAATACTTTCCTTTTGGCGGATACGCCGGGGTCGTGCATGTTTGCCATGCTACATGTATTAATTTCAAATCTCCCGCTTTGAAATCAGGAACCATAACTCTCATTCTGTCAAGCGTAAAATCGGTCTTTCTTTTTCGGCCATCTTGATCCGCACTTGCTTCGCAATTAAATCTGTTTGAGTTATTTATGTTTTGAACCAATTGTTTTGGTGTTTAACCTCCTCGAGGTGACCCCACCGGCAGGTCTTTTCCTATTTAGGTATGTACCATTTTTTAAGTAATTAGGCAACACTCATGGGAAAGTTAGGTTAGAATGGGGCATGGGTGGGCATAGCCTTTGATAGTGTTTAGGCATTAATTGTAAACTTTTCCTATTTAGCTCAAGCTCAGACAATAAAGCAACTCTCCTCGACCACATTGTTGATTTTTTCATCACCCTCTGTTGATCCAACCTAACCCCCTAAGAAATTTTCGATTGTCTCAGCACAAGTTATAAATTAAAAAACCTGAATTTTAATATTTGCTATTATTAGGTTACCGCAGTGGCGGCGCGTGATAAAAAGCTTTGGGGGTGCACACCAAAAAAAAAAAAAAATTGCGCCGCAGGCAATAATTTTTTTTGAGTGCCACGCTAACTTTTTGGGCCATCAAGTGGGTCGTCATATCATATAATTTAGAGAAAATAATTCAAAAATTAGATATTTAGTTAGATATTAGTTAGTACCTATTATTATTGTAATTATAAATAAATAGTAAATGTATCATACCTAGTTAACATATATTTTCTCTCCTAATGGCAAAGATGAAAATTTAATTGCCTTTAAATATTGCACGCTAATGCTATCAGAATTAGAAACTTCCGCCATTGTCGTAAATATCAAATCGTCGAAATCAAAACAAACCGCTAGCGCCCGACTAATAATGCTAAGCGCGCACTACTGAAAACTGCGCGTGAACTGCTCCAAAATGCAACGCGAACCATGGACGCGGGAGGCATCACGGGGTGCAGGCGGCATCGAGGCTAGTTTTTGTAAAAGCGCGGTGCCGAAAGAACGTTCAGATTCTATGTACTGTAAAATTCTATTGGGGCATGTCGTCCCTGTCTATATTTCGTAATTAGCATGCAACATAACATCCACGGTGCATAGAATTTGGTTCCTGTAAATTACCGTAAAGAATTAGATTCGAGCTTGGTTTGAACACGAATACAAACACATACATACCGGGTATTAATTTCTAGATAATATTCCAGTGTTTAGTGAATTCCTTTTGGGGTAATTATTATAATTAAATTAAGCAACGATCAAAGTTTAATATTTTTTTTAAGTATAATTTGGGAGTGCACGTGCACATGTGCACTTATTGAGAAACCGCCACTGGGTTACCGCAACCTTTATAAAACCAGAAATTTTACTCGGGAATCGACGATATAAGACTTCCCTCTTAATATTAATAAATTTATCAAGCTAAAGGGGAAATGCACTCTCCCGTACGTGTATACACACACAAAAATACGTGTTTGTTCTGAAAACCATTAGGCCCAAACAACAATAAATAATAGATCTCTCATGCTTTTTTTACTACACAATGGATGTCGACATGACACTAGGGGGATTGATTGTGTCGCCCGGATTATTGGGATTGAGAACGTATTATTTATTACTAAAGCATATATGCAGCTAAGGGCACTGAAGACGTGTTGTTCTACTTGTGGGAGGGTGTGATTTTTTAACAGTCTGAGTCAAGGCCAACACAAAAATAGAGACTACGACCCTAAAAAAATCAGCTGTTCTCCCGGGGCTGAATTTTACATTGGGTCTTATTGGAGGTCAGACGTTTTTTTATGATATTTTCAAAATGGCACTACAGATTTCCGCAAAATTTCAGTGAAATATTCTCAGACACCATCCCGATATTCCACCAAAGGTTTGTAAGGAGCAACATGATTGAAAGGTTAAAATCTTCAAGATTTAGCATTCCTTATTTTGAATTCAAATTACCCGCCATGTACCACATGCCAACTGTTATATTTGATGTATTTGACTTTGTCATCTGTGATTGTCACATTCGCTTCTGCTTTACACTTAATTTTTATGTGAGCTAATGAAGCGACTCTGAAAAATTAAGGATTACTATACATTTAAACAAAATTATTCTGCCAAAATAAAGTAAAAACAATCTCAAAAACCGCTTTATTAAAAAAAAATCAAATATTCATGGACCGTCATTCCAACTTCAATATTTTAAAGACAATCAGCTGTGTCGTAACGTGACCATCAAAAAAAAAATCAGCCACGGATGTGACGTCAACAAAGTGGAGGTTCGTGGCCCGTCCGTTTTGATAGCCCTGTCTGAGTCAAGGCCAAGAAAAAAATACAGGCCACGACCCTGAAAAAATCAGCTGTTCTCGGAGGGTTGACTTTTACATTGGGTCTTATGGGAGGTCGGACGATTTTTTATGATATTTTTAAAATGGCACTACAGATTTCCGCGAAATTTCAGTGAAATATTCTCAGACACTATCCCGATATTCCACCAAAGGTTTGTAAGGAAGCAACATGATTAAAAGGTTAAAATCTTCAAGATTTAGCATTCCTTATTTTCAATTCAAATTACCCGCCATGTACCACATGCCAACTGTTCTATTTGACATGTATTTGACTTTGTCATCTGTGATTGTCACATTCGCTTCTGCTTTAAACTTAATTTTTGTGTGAGCTAATGAAGCTGATTGTCTTTAAAATATTGAAGTTGGAATGACGGTTCATGAATATTTGGTTTTTTTAAAAATAAAGCCGGTTATAAGAGTGTTTTTACTATATTCTTGAAGAACAATTTTTTTTTAATGTATAGTAATCCTTTATTTTTCAGAACCGCTTCATTAGCTCACACTAAAATTAAATTTAAAACAGAAGCGAATGTGACAAACACAGTTGACAAAGTCAAATACATGTCAAATATAACTGTTGACATGCGGTACATGGCGGGTAATTTGAATTCAAAATAAGGAATGCTAAATTTTGAAGATTTTAACCTTTTAATCACCTTGCATCCTTACAAAAGTTTCGTGGAATATGGGGATGGTATCTGAGAATATTTAACTGAAATTTCGCGGAAATCTGTAGTGCCATTTTGATAATATCATAAAAAAACCTCTGACCTCCCATAACACCCAATGTAAAAATCAGCCCCCGGACAACAGCTGATTTTTTCAGGGTCGTGGCCTCTATTTTTGTGTTGGCCTTGCCTAATGCAAACAGTTATAGAATCTTTCTCCAAAGCTGCCATCTTCTTGTTGTGAGTTTGAGAATTTTTTCTATGTAAATTTGAAAGACTCACAAATGTTTATAGCCTGTTTTGGTTAGTGTGCCCCTCAGTGTAACATCAATCCTATTAGGTCTATAGATCTATATTATATTAAAAATTATGGGAAAAATAACTGCTAGAAAGTGTGATACACTTTTTAAAATTTCTTTACTATCTAAATTTTTTTCCAGATTCTTCCAAACATAAGATTATAGTGTTGGGTATTGTGGTATTCTGGTTAAAAGGTTATACATAAAATGTACAGTAGATGTTCGCATAGTGTGCCTGAACGAAGTATACAAGGTTACATAAAAATGGTTCTAAAAACTAATTGCACATTTTCAATATGGACTCTTTCCTGACTTCAGAGCGATATTCATAGTAACTAAGTAAGTAAGTAAGACGTTTATTATTCTTCTTAACAGTTTTACACATATAGTACATTATATAGAAAAATATTGCAAGCTAGTGTTGAGGGAATAATGCGCTGGTTTGCAGCAGCTTAACCCAGAAGGTCAAGCGCTGTTTTTACATTTCTTATAAGCCCTTAAAGGGGCCTACAGACACGCGAGCATTTCTTGAGATTAGTACGCGCACTAATCTCTAGAGATTAGTACGCGCGAACTAATCTCTGAGAATCGCCTACACACACGAAGACAAAATTAAACGTTCTAAACATAAACACGATATTATCAATGCGTTTTGCCTAGACACCGAGAGATTTGCTCGCGTACATTGTGCGCGCGAACTAATCTTCGAGAGATATTTTAGGCGGATATTGTCTACACACGAAGAGATTAGTATGCGCAAACTTGTACGCGCGTACTAATCTCTAGAAATGTTCGCGTGTCTGTAGGCCCCTTTACACTAAAGATTCTTAAGACTAGTGTGAATTAAATAAGAAAAGTAAACTAATAATTTCAGAGAAATGTGGGGGGGGGGAGACACGAAAAGAAAAATAATAATAATAAGAAAAAGAAGAAATGCTAAGCGGGTTGGGCAAATATTAATAACTAATTAATGGTCATTTTAATAGTTGATTTGGCAAAAGGTGACTGGTAATAGCTATTCTTGCAAATTTTTAAAAGGTAGTGATGGATTGCGTTAGGTCAAAAATTTTAAAATGTTATTTAACGGTAGAAGCGATACCAAAAGAAAAACTTTTTTTTTAAATTTGTTTATTATGCTTTGGTATTTCTAACAGGTTTCTATGGCGAGAGTTGCGATTATGCATTTGATTGCGGCGGATCGCTTTGTTGCTAAGATAGGAGGGTTTTTTATTTTTTAGAATTTTAAAGTAAAAACAAAGTGAGTGAAATGTGCGACGATCAACTAGTTTATGAGAAATTCTCTATCTACGTCTTATACCGAATATAAATCGAATACAAGAGTTCTGAACTTTCTGGACTCGTTTTTTTGTGACATATAAATCCTAGCTGATCCCCTTCTTGAAATTTTATCAATTTTTACCATTTTTCTAGTTAGTCTAGACTCTAGACGGTGGCTCTTGTCTTGTGTGACCTAATATCTGCGCTCAGTTTAACTGCAGTGCATTGTTAATCACTCATAGATGTATAAAAAAAGTTTGGTCACGTTGTCGAACTCATCGTCTTTTGGCCGCCATCTATGAAAATGGCCGCCAAAATAATAGATTTTTTTGTTTAAGCGTATCTCCTTACCCCGTAATCCGATTTTAATTTTTTAAGGCTTCTTATACTCTCTTTTTAAAGGCAAATTAATTTATTACACAATAACTTACACATTTTTTAATAAATCAAGTAGTTTTTGAGATATACCAAGATTATTAGTATATCCGCTCGCAAAAGAATTAAAATAATACCCATGCTCATTTTATTGTAGCTACAATATTATTGACATTTGTTTTTTTGTTACATAGAAGGCTTTAAACTTTTCACAAAAGAGGATATTGACTTAATTTTTTTAAACTTCGATGGATGGTACCCTTAAAGACTGCCTTAAAGAGGATGGTTTCTGAAAAGCCGTTGGATCAAACTTCACCAAGTCATCCATACCACCACTTACAGATAAAAATACTCACTTAGCCACAACATCAGAGGAAAAAGCCAATATGCTGGCCAAAATCTTTTCCTCCAACTCAAACTTAACAGTGCCAAATGGAAGAACTCCACCGTTCATTGAAAGTGTTTCCCACAGTATGCCAGAGGTACCATTTTGTCACAGAGAAATACGAAAATCCCTTAAAAAGTTGGATACAAACAAAGCAATGGGTCCAGATGGCATTCCCGCGATAGTACTCAAAAATTGTGCTAGCGAACTCACCCCAACTTTCGCCAAATTATTCAATTTATCTTATAGGCAAGGAGTATATCCATCATCATGGAAGTCTGCCGCAGTACAACCCATTCCAAAGAAAGGAAAAAAGACAGATCCGTTAAACTATAGACCAATTGCTCTACTTCCGGTGATATCAAAAGTAATGGAAAGAGTTGTGAACAATGACCTAACCAAGTACTTGGAAAAGTACAAAATTATCAACGACAAGCAATACGGATTTCGAAAATATAGGTCAACTGGCGATTTACTTACATACGTCACTCACTTATGGCAAAAAGCGATTGAGTTGCGAGGTGAAACAAGAACAATTGCCTTAGATATATCTAAAGCATTCGATAAAGTCTGGCATGAAAATCTGCTCAACAAGCTCAAAGCAACGGGATTGTCGCCGAGACTTTGCACTTGGTTTGAAAGTTACCTTAAGGATAGATCCATTTATGTTGCACTGGATGGCCGGAACTCCAACTCTTACCAAATAAATGCTGGTGTGCCACAGGGAGCAATCCTTTCGCCAACACTTTTTCTGATTTACATAAATGACCTCATAGATAAAACAGTAAATCCACTTTATTGCTTTGCAGATAATGGCAATGTAGTCTCCTCAGTCATACCACCCACATGTTTCTCCACACGTGAATTCCATTACCTTAGACTAACTGAAATAGCACAGATAAATAACGACTTGGAGATAATAGAGGACTGGGGCAACAAAAACCTTGTACAGTTCAACGCGCAGAAAACCCAAGCAGCCCTGTTTTCGAAAAAGACCAGCACCGGTGAGCCAAATATCATGCTATCTGGAAGTGCTGTCGCATTGCAGAGCCAGTTGAACATCTTAGGAGTCACTGCAGAGACCAACATGTCTTGGCACAGTCACGTGGCAGATATAGCTAAAAGGGCGTCCCAAAAGCTTGGGGTGCTATTTCGTACAAGACATCTGTATACACCAAGCCAACTGCTGATACTCTACAAAGCCCAGATTCGACCAACTATGGAGTACTGCTCACATATATGGAGTGCGGCACCCAAACATACCTTAATGCTTTTGAACACCGTGCAAAAACGAGCTATCAAGCTGATCAATGACCCCGCACTTACCCGTAGCTTGGATAGTCTCGAACATCGAAGAACTGTGGGCGATCTATCTCTCTTCTACAGGTATTATCACGGAAAATGCTCTGAAGAGTTGGCACGTATGATCCCCCCGGGAGTAGCACCTACTAGGCGAACACGTCAAACAGACGGTAACTGTTCACAAGATTATACAAAAAGTGAATTTGCAGCGAAACGATGCATCCTTGTGAAAAAAGTTAAGAATAATTTTTTATAGTACTTTTAATTCCGTTTCTTCTGATCATTGTCATATCCTTTACAATTTTTAAGAAAAAAAATCAATTTTGGAGCGAAAACATGTAGTTTTTTACAAAATTGTATATTTTAGCTGTCTTGTACAGCTAATTATCAAAGCTAGGATGCTAAGTGATAAAAAATTAATTTGATCGTTTTTGGCTAAGATGCATGGTTTCGCTACAAATTCACTTTTTCTATAATATTGTGAAGAGTTTCAGAAACCACCCTCTTTAAGCAAGTCTTTAGGGGTACCATCCAACGAACTTTAAAAACATATAATCAATATCCTCTTCTGTGAAAGGTTTAAAGCTAAAAAGGTTGTTAAAAGTTAAAAAAAAAACACAAATGCTAGCTACAATAAAATGACCATGGGTATTATTTTAACTCTTTTGCGAGCGGAAATACTAATAATCTTGGCATATCTCAAAAACTAGGTAATTTATCAAAAAATGTGTTATGACAAAATTTGTTTGCCTTTCAAAAACAAGTAAAACAAGCTTCAAAAAATCAAAATAGGACCACTATGTAGGGAGATACGCTTAAACAAAACTCTTTTAATTTGGCGGCCATTTTTAAGGATGGCGGCCAAACGAACATGTGACCAAACTTTTTTTATACTACTATGGGTGCTTAACAATGCTCCGTAGTCAAACTGAGCGCACATATTAGGTCACACGTGACAGGAGCAAGCGCCTAGACTAACTAGAAATAAATTGGTAAAAAAAAATTTGTAAGTCACAAGCTTTTATAAAATGCACTAAAAATTAAAAAATAATTTTTTAAAATTCTAATATTATCATAATAATAAAAAAAAATTGACGATGTTAGCACGATAAGATATCCGTATCAATTAAATATCACTATTTGCAAGATTTAATCTAGCAGAAAAATGCAGAGGTACCAAACCCACCCAACCCGACCCAAGATACCCCAGCATTTCTCTGACATAGGTATGGTAGATAACATATCTTTGATGACCTGCTATGTTGAATATTCTTTAAGTGTTTAGATCACAAATTTAGATTAACTTATGCTTTGATTTTTTTTAATGTTGTATTGTCATCGGACCACCATGTGAATACCAAATTTCATCCAGATCGGATAATGGGAAGTGTGTCAAAAACTCATTTTTCTATGAAAGAGGGTGGGGGTAGGGGTGGGAGGATATTTTTTTCTTTATATTGTATTGTCATCGGAACACTATATGTATACCAAATTTCATTCAAATCGGATAACGGGATGTGTGTCAAAAACAAATTTTTCTATGGAAGGGGGTGGGGGTAGGGGTGGGAGGATATTTTTTCTTATTGTTGTATTATCATCGGACCACTATGTGTATACCAAATTTTATCCAAATCGGATAACGGGAAATGTGTCAAAAACACATTTTTCTCTAGAAGGGGTGGGGGTAGGGTGGGAGGATATTTTTTTCTTAATGTTGTATTGTCATGGGACCACTATGTGTGTACCAAATTTCATCCAAATCGGATAATGGGAAGTGTGTCAAAAACGCTTCACAAGATTTGATAGATAGTTAGATAGTTAGATAGTTAGATAGTTAGATAGTTAGATAGTTAGATAGTTAGATAGTTAGATAGTTAGATAGTTAGATAGTTAGATAGTTAGATAGTTAGATAGTTAGATAGTTAGATAGTTAGATAGTTAGATAGTTAGATAGTTAGATAGTTAGATAGTTAGATAGTTAGATAGTTAGATAGTTAGATAGTTAGATAGTTAGATAGTTAGATAGTTAGATAGTTAGATAGTTAGATAGTTAGATAGTTAGATAGTTAGATAGTTAGATAGTTAGATAGTTAGATAGTTAGATAGTTAGATAGTTAGATAGTTAGATAGTTAGATAGTTAGACAGAACATCTGAAGCTAAATAAAAGCTTGTAAAAAAAGGCTAAAAATTGATAAAATTTCGAGAAGAGGATCAGCTAGGATTTTTATGAATATGGCTCTGAAATCAGGAAAGAGTCCAAATTCAAAATGTGCAATTATTTTTTTGAAGCCATTTTTATTTAATCTATACTTCATTGAGGCACACTGTGTGCGAGAAACTTAAGCCGTTAAGGTCTACCTTTAGAAAAATTTAAATATGTCAAAACCTATTAATTTTTGCATGATTACCAGTAACCCTGTATGCACTGTATTTTTATTCGACCTCTCTTCACTGTCCCACTAACATTGTTTCCTTTTTGTTTCAGGTTTCCAGCAACAAAAAAAAAATGTAATTCAGCAGAGTGTTTTCGAACAAAAGCCTTTGCGAAAAAGTGACACTGGGCCGCGTGAATTCCAACTTTTTACAACAAAATTATTCTAGCGTCTCTTTGAACTTTTTCCTTGACTTTTTAACTTTTCACATTTTTATTTGTTGTGCTCTTTTTTCTCGTCGAAGTTTTGTTTTTTTTTACTTGAAGTGATTTGTCACGAAACAACAAAAGATTAAAAAATCAAAGTTTTTCTTATTAATTTAAAAAATAAGTACGTAACATTGTTTGTGTTTGTTCGCGGTACTTTGATAAAGTTCGAAGTGGCTTTTTTTATTTAAAAACGTGAAAATTAGACAATGGTATTGCTGCCGACATGAGAATCAGGATAACTGGGATTTTGCAATGGATACGCGTTTCCTTTCTTGTTGTACTAGTGTCTTCTGCAATAGGTAAGTCAAAATGTGTTAGAATTATAGGACCACGTTCGTATTATATTTGCCGCCTGGCCACTTCCATCGGCAGAGGCTTGCAAATTTTATAGACAAAATAAGATTCTACGCCATGCATAAAATAAGCACAATAATATTACCATTTGTTTGGTAACCTTACAGCTGTAATTATGTAACAGGGGCCTGTGTGTGACAGTGGTACTGTCACCTCAAGTGGCCAAGGCTTAAATGTTGTAAGCTACCAACTTAGGCTACAACTTATATAAATTATAAAAAGATTAAATGTTACTATATGTTATTAAATTTACACGATCTCGAAAGGGAATTTGGCGGTTCTTGGAGGAAAAGTATGCTATAAACGTTTTTCTCAAATGTATAACTAATAGGATAATCATACATACCTTTTCAATTTTCTTCTTGCAGCTTCACACTTTCACTTCTTATATTTATTAGTTGAATATCGACTTTTTACTACTATTAAACTTTTGTATTCAAATATTTACACTTCTTAAACTTTTAGGTTTTATGAACCTTTTATATATTTGTTGTAAATATATATATTTATCAACATGTTAAACGTTGATTGAATGAGTGAAACTATTCAATCAACTGTTTAATTTACTTAATATTACTGTTTAGGTTTGGGATATGTTATTAATTAAAAATGCCGATTTTAGGGCAACGAATGGTTTGTATTTTGTTGATAAAAAACCATAAAACAGTTAAACACATTATTTCAAAACACTGGAAACAGTAATAATTAATGACTTTAAAATCAATAAACTCCAAAAGAAAAGACTAAAATAATTATGAATAATAAAGATAATAGCTTATACAAAGTTAAAATAATTGATAAATTTCCCCAGTTGAAATAAAACCCCCCCTTAAGAAGTGTGAAGAAAGCGTACCGTACTAGGCAAAGGCAAACTTAAGAATAAACTCCCTAACGACTTTAGAAAGTTTCCCGTCTCAGTTAAAGCGACCCTGCGCTTGAAGGGACAAATATCTTGGCGTTGATTGGCTAGAATTCTACTCCCTTTCGCCTTGGCGAGAAAGAGATAGACTGCGCTTTAAGTGCTCTACTAAGAGACAAAATAGCAATGCAAGCCAGACTTGAAAACCCGTTAGAAAGTAAAATTACACAGTGTGTTTTTTTTTAATTGAAAATAGTTTAAAATTTGTTTCCAGTTACAAAATAAGAATTATGTTGATGTTAGTTGCTCAAAGGACATATTAGCCGAATACAACTTTTATTAAAATACAGCGAACCTGAAAACATGCCTAAAAACAAGTCGCCGTGTTGCCATAAATTTTACTTAATCTTAACCTAGTCTTGCATATAATTAATGCTTGTTGATGTCAAAACAATATTTAATTAAAAATCTTTAAAAACTTATAAATGGCAAAAATACCATTTATGCTCAAATCCCGTTTTGTTACAATTACATAAACCCAAAAACAGCCTCCATTACCTTAATTGTGCAAATTATATATCTTTCCTTGTTTACAAAAGACGCTTTTATTAAAATTATAAAAATGACGCTTTAATTTTGTTAATTTGGGTATTTAACGTTTAGTCAATAGGGACTTATTGCAATAAGTCCAGGCAGTAATAGTGCCGGGCACTATTCTAACCGTTTTCCATTGAAAACTGACAGTTGATCTTCCAAAATTGACGAATTTATAAATCCAGTCGTTTAGTTTCGATTAATAGTGGCGGCACTATTAATTCCGGCTCTTATAATACACAAAGGTTTAATTTTGAAAGAAGACAGCTGTTCTCATAATGCGAAACTGTCAGAATAGTGGCCGGCACAGTTACTGCCTGACTTTATTGCAATAGGTCCCTAATATCCCCAAAAATGCATTTTTTGATAAACATTCTGTGACCTCGAAAAAAGCAAATAACAAAAAGAACGTCTGAAAAAACCCTAAACAGCTTTCTTGAAACATAATTAGAAAGCCCTACTAACCCCTAACTCCTCCAAAAATTGGATTATTCAACAGTCGCCATCTGCTCTGTACCGCATTGTTGTAACATTAACCATTACTCTTTGTCTGGCCGTAATAACACTAAAGTTTATTTTTGCACCAACGCTAATCGTTGACATATTACTAACCTCCGGCAGTGGAAACGACTTGAGACTAATAGTCGGACACAAGACGCTAGCGCTACCAAGTCCACTTCCAATCCCTGGCTTCGCATGCGTAGATCTACCAATATTATTTACCTCATGTATTAGAATCGATGTACAGGGTGATTTTCACTTGAATGATTCTAACCACATGAAAATAGAAAGTTTCAAAAACCTAACCTAACGAAACCTAATCAGATCTAACCGAACCGAACCAAAGCAAACTAAACCAATATTAAAAAAAAAAAAAACTTTCCTACCTGGGATGCTAGAGGATGTGAATCCGAACCGGACCGTACCGAACCGAACCTATCCAAACCTAACCCTACCCAACTAAACCTAATTAGCAGTACGTGTTGTAGTTTAGTTTGGTTAGATTAGGTTTGGTTCAGTTTAGTTAGGTTCGGTTTGGTTCGGTTCGGATTCACATCCTCTAGGATCCCGGGCAGGAAGTCAGGAAAGTTTTTTTTTTGAAAAAAGTGAAAATCACCCTGTATGCATCTATTCTAAGACATGAGGTAAATAATATTGGTAGATCTGCGCTTGCGAAGCCAGGGATTGAAAGTGGACTTGGTAGCGCTAGCGTCTTGTATAGTCGGACTGCTTACCGGACACTGCTTAGCGGCGGCGCGTGAAGGTTAAAAGTGGCGGTTCTGCAAAGGCAAATTTTAAAAACAGTGTTAAAAATAATAAAAAAATTACCATATTTTTAGATTTTGTAAAGTCACATTAATCGAACGTAAAACACAGTTTTTAAGTTTTAGTTTTAAAGCGGTCGAACAATTTGTTTATTATTACACTTTTAATTATTCAGGATTATTATATTAACACATTGTACACATAGTACATAGGTAATAGATGGTCTTTGGAAACAGTCACTTCTTTTTATTTTTATATACAAGTTCATTGCGCCTGTCTTTTTTATTGGCAAAACATGCAATCACTTACTATCACTTAAATATTACAAAATTAAAAATGCCTTTGCTTTGGCAAAAAATAAAATAAATATTTAGTCATAAAAGTACCCTAATACCGTAAATTTTGTAAACACTCAACTAGGTACCAATTTGCAGTTCTCATCTGTTTCTAATATAAACGGGAAACTACCCCGAGTTTTTAAATATTGCATAGCTGCGACGTCAGTTGAATAGTTCTATCCTTTTAATTATGTGGTACAATCTGTATTCATCTGTACTTTATTCGGTGTAGTTTGATGAAAAGACCCGACAAAATCCACCGCGCCTCTACACCGCGCACAACGCCCACCAGACCACGAGAAGAGACCGAATAGCAAACAACGATATTAAAAATGCAGGCTTGCACCCGAGAAGAGCCTTGTACCAATTATACAAATGTTGTAGGCATGTAGCGTCCTAATTAGTGAGAAAAAAAAAGGAAAAAAATATTCTGTAGTAAAAAATATACATTACTGTAATCAAAATTAGCCGGTGCTGCAGCCCCGCAGCCCTTATTGAATAACCGCCACTGATCACTGCTCAGTGAAATGCGCATAGTAAAATATCACTTGAAGGCTATAGGTAAAACTAAAGATGCCTACTGCAGATTCTGGAGTATCTCAGAGTGGAGACAGCTGAACATCTACTTTGCTACTTTGCTACTGCCTTACTTTGAAAGTGACCACTACCTCGAAGGACGTAGCTACCTTCCAAGAAAATAGCTTCCCTTCGCAGAAGCTTGCACATCTTGGAGAAGAACTGAGATTCATAACCATGCTTAAAATATCTTGGAGGTATAGATGCTGACGAAATGATGTTTGTGGAGAGCGCTTTAGTTTGCTACACTGATGGATCCAAACTATCAGAGAGGCAAACCACAGGAGCGGGAGTATACGTGGAAAAACTAGAAGTTCAGAAGAGCTACTCGTTCGGTGAGCAGGCTACTGTTTTTCAAGCAGAAGTCTACGCCATAATAATGGTGGCAACCCTAGAAGAGGTTCGGAACAGCGAAGAGGAGCTTATATATATCTCTGACAGTCAAGCCACCCTGAAGGCGCTAAACGCACCCAAGATTGCTGACGGCTTGGTGGAAGAATGCGCAGAGGCGCTGGAGACCCTAAGCGATGGCAAACGGGTGACGCTGGTTTGGGTTCCGGAACATACGGGGGTACCAGGCAACGAGAAGGCGGACGAACTCGCACGACTCGGGGCAGGAACCGGAGCCACTTTTGGGCGTGACAAAAAGACAAGTGCAAAGCGGACTCAACAAATGGGCCCAGGACGCGCTATTGAACTCCTGGGAAACAGGAACGGGTTGCAGATAGACCAGAGAATTCGTAGACCGTCCAAAAGCGACCAGAATTAGATGGATGCTGGGACGGACACGAAAAGACCTCGGACTGCTGATAGGTACTCTAACCGGACATAACCGGTTGAGGAAGCACATGACACGTATAGGAGTCGAGAATGACCCTACCTGCCCAGCCTGTGGGCAGGAAGAAGAGACATCAAGACACCTCGTGGCAGAATGCGAGGCCTACGCAAGGATGAGACAACAGGCACTCGGAGCGCCAACTCTGAGCGAGGAAGAACTGCACATGCTCAAATGGGCAGACTTACTGGACTTTGTAAAGAGAACAGGAAGGCCCAATGAGTTACCCGACCATCAAAGGGAAGTGCAGAGAGTGGGTTAAGGGATAGACTTGGGGCATGGCAAAAAGGGCCTACTCTGGCCTACTTGTCAGACCCGCGGGTCAACCCCCCCCCCCACTACTACTACTACTACTACTGCTGAGCGGTATAGCGGCCGAAACGACTTCTCGAGTTATCAACAATCTATCTACATCTACAACATCAAACAGAATTATTACAGATAATATCACCATTTGTTTGGTAACCTTACAGCTGATATTAGGCTAAAAAATCATTCTTTTTTAGTATCGAACTGCACCAGTGCAACAATATAAATAAGGAATTTCCAAAACGAACCCATAGGACAAACAAATCCGGACCCGAATACTCTTTTAGATCGGTCCACGATTTCAACAAACTCGAACGATGCGCATATTGGGACTTATTGGAATAAAACCTGACTTTATTTTAAATTCGGCTTTATTCTCACAGATTTAAAAAGATAACTGACAGCCGACTTCTCAAAATTGACATACCAAAATCAAGTTTAAAAATAAAGTCGCTAACTTTCATTTAATGAAAACAGGCACCAATAAATCCGATTCTTAAATACGCAAAGGTCAAATTTTGAAAGAAAGCAGCTGCTTTTTATATGTAAATCTGTCACAATACTGCCGAGTTTAAAATAAGGTCAGGTTTTATTCCAATATATCCCTAATAAATAAGAATACAACGCTTTTATTCCAGTTTCAGTCGGCAGCAGGAGTTATTCCTTTAGCCAGACTAGTTAACCTGCGCGACTTTATCTATTCTATCTTTTTTTCGTATGTTTAGGAAATCAAATTATGCATGAGACCATACTAAAGGAATAGAGTATTTGACAAATTTTAGAAAAGAGTTTAGAATGATACATAGGTCCCTAATTTGCTACGCAAAAATTATTAAAGCAGTCTATTTTATCATGACTGCATTTAAAATCAAGTTTTCTAATTTCCGATTTGAATTTGCCGCTAGAACGCTCATTTCTAGCATTGCGTTGCAATGACGTCACAGCGCAGTAAACACGCGGACAGATACACGGCATTCAAGTGTTTATTTGTTTTTGGTCTGTGTTTTTACTGTTTTTTATGTAAAAAAATTGTTCTATAAGTGGTGTGTAGTGCCTCAGTGTTCGAATACTAGCATAAAAACACCTGAAAAACTATTTATTCATGTGCAAACAGCAGTAAAACAACGAAAAAAGTGGCTAGAACTTGCTCGAAGAGACCCAAGGGCCTTATCTAATACATCTTCACTTTACATTTATAAAGATCACTTTGATGTGAGTATAACTAAATTGTTTCTATTAATTTTTCTCACGTTGTCTATAATATATATAACTATTTCGTAAATGATGATGAAATTTTTGAGGTTATGTTTATTATAATAACTATAATAGGCAGAAAGGTGTACAAATTTTTAGGCGGTGCTAGGCAGTTATTAGGCAGGACTAGGAAGTACCTCTAAATGCAGGTTTAGGCAGTGCACATGCAGGCTAAATGTAGGACTAAGCAGTGCACATGCAAGACTAGGCAGTGCGTATTTGTTATAAAGTATATAAGAATTTTTTGAAACAAAATGTAATTAGAAAATGTTGTTTTAAAAAAGCAATTTTTGATTGTTTTTTAATGCTTAAAATAATAATGATTGGGTATTTAATTGAATCTATTGTAAGTGTCATATTAAACAAAAACGCAAAACATATAACCTAACCTCAAAATCTAAGTGAGTAAAAGTAGGCGAAAAATACCGTAAAAAAACTTTC
Organism: Aspidapion aeneum; assembly: GCA_963576565.1. NCBI lineage: Eukaryota > Metazoa > Arthropoda > Insecta > Coleoptera > Brentidae > Aspidapion > Aspidapion aeneum. Next base: position 7,801,687 of record OY755043.1, on the reverse strand, counting down.
AGTTATATTCAAAACAACTTATCGAATACTTACATCAACATTTTAACGTTTCTAGATTTCGCAGTACAAAAATCACTGTTGTTGGCAAAGAAGCCGACCACCATAAAGGAATTCAGCATTGGCAAGTTGGAGCTATCGGCTTTGGAGAATCCGTTTTCCATTGAAAATGTTTTTTATAAGCAAAACACAAAATAAAATCTGATTTAGGACGATAATTCGCACTTTAAACCAAAGCAAACATTACCATCTATAAGAAAACAACACAGAAAATAGGTTCGTTCGAGGCGTTTACTGTTTTGTGACGTCACTCGCAGCTGATTGGTAGACCGCCTGTTTTGAATTACGTCGCTAATTGTTTGAATTTAATGAATTTATTTATTTAAAGAAACTATGAATTTGAGAAAAAATTAAACAAAAAAGTTTGTTTTTAACATTACCAAGACCTAAAGAGATATCTAAAATTAAATATATATTTATTTCTTACTACTGTCAAACACCCTATTCTTACGGAATAAAAATAGAGGTTTTTTTATGTAGATTTTCGGGTTTTAATCACTTTCTTAGTTATCGAAATATTGCAATGGTTTTTGGAGACCTTCTAGCTCCAAGCAGCCAGCGTTGTTTTGTTTCTGTTTTTGGAGTTAGGTTGTTTTAAAGAATTGTAGATATTATTTCCCCTTTTCTGTTTTATTTTCTGTGGGAACAATACACTAAACTTTTCTTCTTTGAGCACAGCTTGTAAGAAGGAATAACTTGTTTGATTTTAGAATATACGGTCAGCCTTACCTCATTTTAGGAAAATCAGTGTTTCAAATTTTTACTACACAAATCATTACACACAAAGAGTGTGAAAACCAAATTATTTTGCGCTACGTCAAAATGTAGATTTCCACGACGGTTCGGCGAATCGTCACAGAGCTCAGCTTTCGTGTCAGAGTAAAAACGTTGGTCCTATATACTCATGTAGAGACTCTTTCAGAAAAAAAATTCGTAAAAAGCGAGGTTAACATATCTGATTTTATCGCATTCTTTTTTTCTCGGTGCTTATCGGACTGACCAAATAAAAATGTCAGATAAACGTCATATGTCAAAAAACCGGTTGACAAAATTAGATTATTTTACGAACTCGCCCAAAGCGATCCGTTGCAGTTTTCCAGCTGATTATTGTAAACAAAAGTTAGGTAGGATATCTGTTTAATGAATATTTTATACTTTTAATATTTTCTGCAAACTAAATCAATTTTCCAATAGTTTTTTAGATCTTGTAGTGATAATGTTTTTTGTCTTAAACAAGTAATTGAGAAAAGGAGTGCAAGAAATATAGAGACTTTACCTTTGTGGACCTATAAAAAGCATATGATACCGTTCCAGTAGAAAAATTATGGAGAGTGTTAGAGAAAACTAATTTCAATCATACATACATAAAAGCGATAAAAGAACTATACAAAGGGTTAAAATCTAAAATTAAAATTGGAAATGGACTTTCAAAAGAATTCCTGGTAACGAAAGGGTTAAGAAAGGATGTTGTACTTCTCCAATTCTTTTTAACATATATATTGCCAGTGGCCGATCCAGGGGGGGGGGGCACAACGAGAACTTTTTAAATATACAAAAAAGGAGTAAAAAGTAAGGTTTTTGCTAATAAAAACTCAAAATTTTTGCTTGCGGCGCATGAAAGTGTCTATTGTTATTATCATCGAAATAACAACCACTTTTGTTAATAAATTATCGTGAATTTGTAGCCTAAACTTGCAAAATATTTCGTAAAGATATATGTAAGATATTGTACTTTTTAGTTCTAAGTTAATAAAATGCTGCTTAAAAAAATATATACCGTTTTTTACCAACAGAGAATGTCACCTAAAGTGCCCCCCCGAGAAGCACCTCTGGATCCGCCCTTGTATATTGCACTAGCTCTAAAAAACTGGAAAACAACGGCATAGGAATACAACTTAACGACCGATTGACCATATACACACTACAGTTTGCTGACGACCAAGTAATTGTAGCTAATGATACAGAAGACATAGAGTATATGACGAGAAAGTTAACGGAAGAATATCAAAAGTGGTTAACAGTGAACACGGACAAGACGAATCAAGCGATAGATGATGATTAAACAATTACTCAATGCAATGAGTATGTATACTTGGGTGTCACATGCGATAAGCCAGGAACAGACTGTACGGAACTGGAAAAAAGAATATTAAAAGCAAAAAAAGTTATTGGATGTCTTAGCAGCATTTTATGAAGCAGAGAGATAAATAAGAAAGTAAAATTTAATATATGTAGAGTGGCGGGGCTAAGTGATCTAAGTGCCAAAAACTTTTTTACGAGAAAAATAAGAAAAACTGCCTATTATTGAAACTAAACAGAAATTTATATTCTTAATGGGTTCATGGTCAACACAAACATTTAAATGTAACATGACAAATTTAAAGAAAAACAACATATTTTTGCAAAAAAACACTTTGAAAATAGAAAAGATCCAAGTGCCTAGTTATGGTCATGGAAATAATCTGTATCCATGATCAACGTCAGCTTTAGGTACTTAGAATTTTTCAGACAAATACTCTACCATAGCTTCAATGTCTTTTTTCTTCGAAGGTTTCAGGGGCACTGCATCAGGTAAACTTGACATTTCAATTGACCTGATATGGTGAATGTTGTATGCCTTCTTCAGTACACGTAATTTATGCCATTGTAACAAATCACTAAAACCCGTTTTGAAAAACAGCACTCCGGGATTATCTGTGGTGATTGGCAGCCATGAAGCCTGGCTAATAAAGTTTTGAAATGTCAATGTATTTGGTAGAGGCGCTGTCAAAATCCAATAATGTTTTTTCTTCCATATCCAGTACCTTAAAGGGATGTGTCGGTCTTGCAGTACCAATACATTTCTTGACGTCTTCAACATTATTCAATTTTGAAACTCTTGCACATTTCTCGATGATGCCAAAGTCACGATCTGATGCAGAGAAACTGTCTCCCGAAATTAAAAATTTGTGATCAATCGTGTCAAACTTGCCAGTGGTTACAAGGAAAATGTACAAAAAGAGTAACATCCGATTTTTCAACTGCCCAGAACAAATATCACTCCATACGAATAACTTGCGTTTATAGGTAGTAAGAAGTCCAGTATTCAAAGCTTGTAAAATGCAGCTAGCCATCTGGTTCCCACCTCGACCAGACTGCCCTTCGTGCCAGACGCACATGATCCCATCGGCAGTGTCCGCAACATGGAAGCACGACAGCTGACGACTATAATACATGCTAGTGTGTGTAAGTTTGGGGAGTGGAAAAACTTTTTGTAGTTCGGTTCGTTTCGGTTCGAAACCACAAAAAGCGAAAAACACAACCAACATACCCGCTCAATATCGTCTTATAGACTGACAGGATTTGACTAGAGTCCCTGTATGTGACAGATATTGAATATCTTGTTGTTTTTGTTTAGTTATTCGTGGCACTTAGACCTATTAGACGTGTAATGAGATCGCGCTCTTAGCGGCGGAACCACCTTTCGATGGCTTATACGGCAAGAAGGAACGCGCGTTGGCAGGTAAATGATATAGCTCTGCATTGGCCTTGGCACATACATAATTTTGGTGGAAAAATCCGGAATTATGAAATATTGGCACATAGATCAATTAGCCCCGCCACTCTACATATATGAAGGAATACTAAAAAACAAACTGTTGTATGACTGATGAACAGAAAAATACAAAACAAAAGTAGAAAGGGTCAAAATAGATGAAATAAGAAGATCAATGGAAATATCTAGAATAGATCATATTATAAGAAATGAGACCATAAAAGAAAGAATAAGAATCGAGGGAAGCATAACGGATGATATCACTAAAAGACAACTGATATGATATGGCCATGTACAACGGATAAACGACAAAAGATTACCAAAGCAGGTCCTAGAATGGCAACCAATACGGCGCAGAAAATAAGGGCGTCCCACTCTGGTCGAATTTCCAGAAAAGCTGGCCATAATAGAGATTTTCGTTTGCGGAATTTTTAATCAAATTTATAACAAGATTATTTATAACACTCCAGTACTCTAGTTGGCCTTAAAAAAAGCAGTTAATATATTTTCATTTGTTTGCAGCGTCCTGTCAAACTTAGGTTATGCTTTCTTATTAGTGTTATTAATTTCACCAAATAAATATTTTGATAACGTTTGTATTCATCTGGCAGTTTTAAAAATCTACTGAAGTTTTTAATTAGTTATGGATACCAATACTTAAGGTATTTAGTAACTAATATTTAAAATATTTTTATTTTTCTGCTCATTACCTAGCGCTGGCGAATTAAAATGCAAAGGGTTGATATGTTAGTCAAATCACAATTACAAATTCGTAATATAATAACATTTTTGTTAATGATTTCACCATATTCCTGACTACAGGTATACTCAGAAATATTCAGTATGATTCTGAAAAAAACCTGCACCAATTTGCACCATTTTTTTAATTTAATTTTTGAAATTTTGGTGTTTTGGGTGATTTTTAAAACACATTATTTTTACTGTTTATTTAGTAAAATGCCTATTTTATATTTGTCTAATTAATACAAAATATTTAAAAGCTATCTAATTTGACTAAAAACATTTTTTTTTCCTTTTTTTACCAAAATAGTCTAGCAGAATAATGTGATTTTTAATTCTAATGATTCAAATTACTGTGATATTTAATTTTAATGATTAAGTAAAAGTAAATTGATAATTTACTTTTTATTAATAAAAAAAAACGTTTTCTAGTTACAAAAAAGTGACTCCTATTTTTTTTCTATATTGTTGATCAAAGTTATATATTTAACCTATTAAGAAAGCCTCAAAAATGCTAATGTTTTTGATATTTTGTCCAAAATTGTATTTTTTTAAAACAGCTAATTTTCAAAAAAGAGCAAACCTTCAGCTTATAAATATTTTTTACCTTTCTCTGCGAAAGTGACATATAGGTACGCGTGAGGGTTCCAAATTATGTAGATTTTTTTTAAGGAGTATGAACAAGATATTTTTTTTGTATGTTAGTAACACCGTTTTCTTAAAAAAATATATTTTTCGTGTCAGGAGATGCGATAACTGCCCCCAGGAAAAATATATTTTAGGTAAATTTGCAAACCCCGACTTAATTACAAAAAAAGTCCCGTAATAGTCTTAAGGGGCATATTACTAGTTTTTTATTAAAATATAACAACTATATTTATTAATCCTAACTTCAACCAACATTTGATTTATGTTCGTTTTTAGAAAAAAAATAAATCTATAAGAAATAAATTAGAAGAATGTAGCTATATTTAATTTGAATCACCCTGTATCATTTAAAGTTTTTATTATTTAAATATTTAATACAAATATTGAAAGATTTAAGTATCGTGTTTTAAAACGCTTCAAGAACTTACAAATCATTTTTAAATGTCGTTTTTATCGTTAGGGATAATTGCTACACCCTGTATATAATTATAATGATTCAAAAATTCAACAAAGAGGGATATTTACCTAAAACACAATATTTTAAACATGTTGTAACCTATAACGTTATTATGACCAGCTTTTCTAGAAATTCGACCAGTGTTCGTCCTAAGCTGGAATGGCAAGAGTCAATACAAAGATCAATGAATTAAAAAAAGTTGACAGAAGATAATTGTCAGGGTCGAAGGAGGTGGTGCTATAAGGCAACCTAGGAATTAAGGACACTAAAGTAAAGCTTGCTTTACGATAAGTGTTCTTACTAGGAACAAAATCATCATAAAGTTTTGCTTTTTTAGTGTGCAATTGCATTTCCCCTAATTTTGTTGTACATGTATTCAAAATATGCATATCTGGTTGATATCAAATTACAAGTATTAAAATTGCTGCACGCTTCTATAGAAAACAGTTTTCGTGCAAGAAAATTGGAAAACCCCGCTTGCACAGAGCACTGCACGCCTTAGTTTGCACATAAAAGAAATTTATAATGCTGCAACCTAGCCAAATATGAGGTAATATTGTAAACACAAAGATGAAAAGCATTTACGTGCTCAGGCTGCCTTTTATCTATTTCTGGTTAGTGCCATAATACTACCATGGGCACCTTAGAGTAATAATAATATGTTATTACTCTGAGATGGGCACACCCAGGGTGGGGCCTCGGGGCCAAGCCTAAGATTTTTTAGACATTTTCCACATATTTTATAAATAAAAAGATATATTACCATAAAATATGACACCATAAAGCTTCCCCCCCAGAAGCCTCGTCCCCCCCCCCCAAGACTCATTCCTGGGTGCGCCACTAATACAACTAACAGTATCTCCTAGAAATGTATTTTGATATATTAGAACAACTTTTAGAAAATATACACCTAAAATTATTGTTTTTTTTATCTGTCACTTTTAGTTTTGGAGATATAACACAAAGTTATATTTTTTCTTACGGAATGCCCAGTTTTAACCATTTTGTTTTGGTATATTGACTGCCTTTATTGTTTATGCTATATCTTAACTCTCCACTCCCCGTAGTAGTCCGGGAGAATTAGTCAATAAAGGTAAAAAAATTGCAGAATAAAAACTAAAAGAGGTTTCACCGAAAATACAATTCAGAAAAATAATACTGACTGCCCTTTATGGTTTATGCTATATCTTAACTCTCCACTCCCCGTAGTAGTCCGGGAGAGTTGGCCGAAAAATGTAAAAAAATTGCAAAATAAAAACTAAAAGAGGTTTCACCGAAAATACAATTTAGAAAAATAATACTGACTGCCCTTTATGGTTTATGCTATATCTTAGCTCTCCATTCACCGTAGTAGTCCGGGAGAGTTGACCGAAAAGTTTTAAAAAATTGCAAAATAAAAACTAAAAGATTTTTCACCGAAAACACATTTCAGAAAAATAATTGACTGCCCTTTATGGTTTATGCTATATCCTAACTCTCCACTCCCCGTAGTAGTCCGGGAGAGTTGGCCGAAAAATGTTAAAAAATTGCAAAATAAAAACTAAAAGAGGTTTTACCGAAAATACAAGTCAGAAAAATAATACTGACTGCCCTTTATCGTTTATGCTATATCTTAACTCTCCACTCCCCGTAGTAGTCCGGGAGAGTTGGCCGAAAAATGTAAAAAAATTGCAAAATAAAAACTAAAAGTGGTTTCACCGAAAATACAATTCAGAAAAATAATACTGACTGCCCTTTATGGTTTATGCTATATCTTAACTCTCCACTCCCCGTAGTAGTCCGGGAGAGTTGGCCAAAAAATGTAAAAAAATTGCAAAATAAAAACTAAAAGAGGTTTCACCGAAAATACAATTTAGAAAAATAATACTGACTGCCCTTTATGGTTTATGCTATATCTTAGCTCTCCATTCCCCGTAGTAGTCCGGGAGAGTTGACAGAAAAATTTAAAAAAATTGCAAAATAAAAACTAAAAGATTTTTCACCGAAAACACATTTCAGAAAAATAATTGACTGCCCTTTATGGTTTATGCTATATCCTAACTCTCCACTCCCCGTAGTAGTCCGGGAGAGATGGCCGAAAAATGTTAAAAAATTGCAAAATAAAAACTAAAAGAGGTTCTCCCGAAAATACAAGTCAGAAAAATAATACTGACTGCCCTTTATGGTTTATGCTATATCTTAACTCTCCACTCCCCTTAGTAGTCCGGGAGAGTTGGCCGAAAAATGTAAAAAAATTGCAAAATAAAAACTAAAAGAGGTTTCACCGAAAATACAAGTCAGAAAAATAATACTGACTGCCCTTTATGGTTTATGCTATATCTTAACTCTCCACTCCCCGTAGTAGTCCGGGAGAGTTGGCCGAAAAAAGGAAAAAAAGTGCAAAATAAAAACTAAAAGAGGTTTCACCGAAAATACAATTCAGAAAAGTAATACTGACTGCCCTTTATGGTTTATGCTATATCTTAACTCTCCACTCCCCGTAGTAGTCCGGGAGAGTAGGCCGAAAAATGTAAAAAAATTGCAAAATAAAAACTAAAAGAGGTTTCACCGAAAATACATTCAGAAAAATAATACTGACTGTCCTTTTTGGTTTATGCTATATCTTAACTCTCCACTCCCCGTAGTAGTCCGGGAGAATCAGCCATCAAATGTAAAAAAATTTCAGAATAAAAGCTTTCTCCTCCACTCCCAGTAGTAGTCCGGGAGAATTAGCCAATAAATGTAAAAAAATTGTAAAATAAAAACTAAAAGAGGTTTCACCGAAAATATAATTCAGAAAAATAATATTGACTGCCCTTTATTGTTTATGCCATATCTTAACACTGCACTACACGTAGTAGTCCGGGAGAATTAGCTAACAAATGTAAAAAAATGCAGAATAAAAACTAAAAGAGGTTTCACCAAAAATAAATTCAGAAAGATAATATTGGCCACCCTTTATTGTTTATGCCATATCTTAACTCTCCACTCCCCGTAGTTGTCCGGGAGAATTAGCCAATAAATTTTCAAAAAATGCAAAATAAAAACTAAAAGAGGTTTTACTACAAAAAGGAGTGAAATAATAATAAGAACATTTCATGTAAAAGAAAGCTAAGCACGCGAAAGTGATATTCCGTAAAAAGAATTGAGATAAAAGTCAAGCCAAGTTCTGCAGTACGAATTTCAAAATAAGGTTCTTACTAGTCTGGAAATATTTTTCTAAACTTGGCTTTAATTTTATCTCATTTCTTTTTATGGAATACCACTTTCGCGTACTTGGCTTTTTTTACATGTAATGTTTTTGTTATTATAAAATTCTCTTTTCTATTATGCTGGTGAGTTTTCATCATAGGCTTTTGTTTTTCTTTTAATTTATTTTATTACTGCCACTAGCATCATTACTAATTCTGTACATATTTTCCATTCTTTATTGCCAGGAATGCACAGTTCATATCTTTTTATTACGAAATGTTTGCCAGGGTTATTAAAAATATGTTCTCTGGCTGGCAATATCTATCCAGCACTAAATTTTATAAACATTAACGTTCCGTAGTTGCATATCTCGTTTCTTCGTTGCAAAAGAGACTGTAATCGTAAATTTAAAATGTACCCTTTTGTGTATAGTGCGCTAGATGTTTTAGATAGTCCTTTCATTTTGTGTTAGCAGGTAGCAACTATGATTTTGCTTAAGCTTTGTTTATCTTTAGTATTGTGCCTGTTGGACAGGACCAAGGTCTTTACAATTTTACACAGGTTACCTACAGAATTTGAAAGGTCATTGAACCTAACTGGCCAACTGTAATCAGATTAAATAATCTACGTCATCGGGTTGCCTTAAACCATTTGTTTTATGGAAACCCGATGACGCGTTCAGTTAAGTTCAGTGGCGGCGCGTGGGAAAAGCTTTCGAAGTGCATACCAAAAAAAAAAAAAATTGCGGCGCAGGCGAATTTTTTTTTGCATTAATAAATGAGATATTTAGTTAGATATTAGTTACCTACCTATTATTATTGAAATTATAAATAAATAATAAATGTATCATACCTAGTTTACGTATTTTCTCTCCCAATGGAAAAGATGAAAATTTAATTGTTTTTAAATATTGCAAGCTAATGCTATCAGAATTAGAAACTTCCGCCATTGTCGTAAATACCAAATGGTTGAAATCAAAACAAACCGCCAGCGCCCGACCGATAATGCCAAATTAGTGGTGTGCAAATACTATCTACTCGATACTTTAATATCTGATACATGGGCGGATTCGAAGTAATCGAATCCTTCGACGCTAAATACTCGTTACTCGAATCCCGAATGGGACCGAAGCCGAAGTGTAACGAGTTTGGATTACTTCTAATCATTTGGACCGATATTTATTTGCTTAAATTATTAAATGAACGTATACGTATACGCAAGTATACGTATACGATTGACAACATAGAAAATCTCAGTATTTATTGGATTTACCGATAATATAATATAAATAATAATAAAATTTGATACTCGAATAGGAAGTATCAGTATCTACTCAATACTTGGAAAAGTAATCGTTGCACATCACTATGCCAAATTGTCTAAGTGCACTAATTAAAAGTGGCCTTGAGCTCCTCTAACATGCAACGCGAACCATGGGTGCGGGGGACGTCACGGGGGTGCGGGCGGCATCGAGGCTAGTTTCTGTCCTAGGCACTGCCGCAGGAAGGTTCAGATTCTATGTACTGTAAAATTCTATTGAGACATGTCGTCCTCTCTTTCTATATTTCGTAATTAGAATGCGACACAACATCTACGGAGCAAATAAAAGTGAATAATTAGATTCGAACTAACTATATAGCGCATCCGCCATGCACCGCAGATGGTTTGAACAAGAATACAAACACATACATACCGGGTATTAATTTGTTGGTAATAATTCCAGTCTTTAGTGAATTCCGCTTGGGGTAATTATTAATTAAATTAAAGAATGATCAAATTTTAGTATTTTTTTAAATAAAATTTGGGAGTGCACGTGCACATGTGCACTTAAGGAGAAACCGCCACTGGTTAAGTTCACATGACTTGTCGAATTCCGTAGGCAACCTGTGTAAAAGTATAAAGACCTTGAGACAGGACAATAAAAATCTTCTCCGACAGTCAAATAGCCTTAAGAACGCTTGATTACTATAGGGTCTCATCAAAAAACGCGAGGAGCTGCAGGCATTCGCTGAATATGCTTGGTAGCGCTAACAATGTTTCATTATTATGGATACCAGGGCATTCTGGGCACGAGTGAAATGAAGCCGCAGATCAAGCAGCAAGGAAAGGGGCATCTGCCTAATTTTTCGGCCCCGAACCAGCTTTGGGGATATAATACAATGCTGCTAAAAAAGAACAGCTTCTAACAAACTGGATAAATATACCACAACTGGCTCACTCTGAGAAGTTCAGTTCATTAAAGGACCTTGTAGAAAGAGAGCCAGGAAAATTGTTGGACTTACCAGGCAGGAGATCCGTATAGTGACTAGACTTTTTACGGCTCACTGGCGACTTAGGATACCCATGGCCAGAATGAGACTGACAGAAAAGCCTGTATGATAAATGATGAAACATTTAGAAATGTACTTTGCGAATTTCTGTCTATTGCACGTTCACGTCAGAACGCTTTCGGTAAATCTTAGATTGATTCAGAAAATCGGAACAGTGTCTCACCCAAACTGATAGCTAACCTTTTTGGAGGATTAGGCATACAGTGGTAAGAAATCACTCAATAGTGAACCACAATAAAAAACAGTAGTGGTCGCAGTGGAAGGAGTGAATGGTCCACTTACACATGAATATAATCATCATCATCATAGTGTCAGTTTTATTGAGAGAAGGGGTAAAACTTACATGTTAAGTTCGGCAGGTTAAGATAGGGGCCTGATATCTAGCAACTTCAGCAGGACTGCGTTCAGCGTTGAAAATAGCCAAACCACATTTCAAGTGGATGAAGTAAAACCAAAAGCGGTTTTACTGCATCCACTTGAAATGTCAAAAATGAGTTCGTCATTGCTCAACCGTCTTTGAATGCCGAAAACTACAAAACTGTCAAAACAAGAACGGTATACCATTAGAAGAACCTACAACCTACAATTTGCCTATAAAATATAGGTATCATTTTAAATCTCCAAAAAACTGGCGTCAATATATTCCATTGCAGACAAAACATGAAAAAATTGACAAAACAGAACAAAAAAAAACAGTTTTTGAGGTTAGAAAACCGTTGGACCAATCACAATACGTATTGCCAATTCTGGTGACGGTGTTGACCTCCTCCAAAAGTAGTTTGGCTTTAGCCTATTTTTAACGGATTTTAAGAATTTTTGGTAAGCTGAAGCCATTTTCATTCCAACATTCACAGGGCCGATGGCATGCCAAATAGTTTTTTATTTTATTGATTAAAAAAGTTCTTTTGTATTTGGTAGATGTCGCCATTGCGTGAAGAGCATACGGTATCGCAGGCATTATTTTTAATTTCTCTTACCAATATCGTATATGAGATTTATATACAGTCTCCTAGCTTTACAAAGTGTCACATTGACCATGTAGTGTTCTGAAGAATCCCTTAAGGACGAAAGAGTTAATTGTTATAACTGAATAGGTGTCCGTTAGATCTTGGACCTCCGTGGGTGTACAGCTTTTGAACTGCACGCGAAAAAATACAAGGAAAACAAAACCTTTCTACAGTGTGTCCACGGATTGAGTTCGGGTAAGGTATAAATGACAAAACATTTTCGATTTAGATTCTGATTTGGTCTCAAACTAAGATGTTAAAAAAATGAGCCAAGTCAATTATTATACAGGGTGGTTTAGTAGGCTGATTTGATGATGTAAGGTATAGATGACAAAAATTTTCGATTTAGATTCTGATTTTCTGGGCATTGCGCCTGCTTGTTCTAAAACTAAGATGTTAAAAAAATTAGCCAATTCAAATTATCTACAGAGTGGTTTGGTAGACTGATTTGATAAAAAGTGTTAAGAGTAAAATACCTTTGTTTTAAAAGATATCGGAAAATGTTGTGAAAAAGAGTTGTTTAGATTCAAAAGTGACGGCTTAATTTTCAGAAAAATCAGCCAACTCTGAATTTATAAGTCGATTTTGAAAATTTTGTTTGGACGATTTTAAGCTGATTTTTTTGAAAATTAAAAATCAGTCGTAACTTTTAATTCTAAACAACTTTATTTAATAACATTTTCTATGATATCTCTTAAAACAAAGGTACTTTACTCTTAACCCTTTTTATCAAATCAACCTACTAAACCACCCTGTATATTAATTGATTTGGCTCATTTTCATAACATATTAGTCTAAGAAGTCAATCCGTGGACACACTGTATATCCGATTAGCCGTGAAAAATTGTTGTTTTCTTTATTCACGGGTCCTCTTTTATCCATTTATCAACTAAACTGTTTAAAATGCGCTTACAAGTTTTTAACTTAGCACAAGCCTTGTGTTTTAGATATACCATCACGCACTATACACAAGTTTTAAGTTTCCTTTTTCTTTTTGAATTTTCTTTTTACTTGAAAGGAAACTTTTGTTTGAGGCATGTTCGCAAAAGTTCAGGTTGCTACTTAATATGCTTTACCTCAAATAAACTTCATCCGTGAGATGGATTTCTAATATAAAATGAATTAAATATGCACTCTTGCCTTTGGTAAAGACCCTGTAGGTATGACATACTTTAATACAATGCATGACACATTTTAAAAAAGAACAGGGACGTGACAAACCCTTCAAAGTCACTAAAAGACCTTGACCGAAACCAAGGCCAACAAAAAAATACAGACCAATACAGAAACGAACACATTCGCTTCTGCTTTAAATTTAATTTTTGTATGCCAATGAAGCGGCTCTGAAAAATTCAGGACTACTATAAATTAAAAAAAGATTCTGCAAGAATGTAGTAAAACCAATCTCAAAACCGGCTTTATTTAAAAAAAAAATCAAATATTCATGAACCGTCATTCAAACTTCAGTATTTTACGAGTCGTTAAATACCGAGATGAATTCCATCAAAGGAGCATGCGCCAAAATTAACGTCAAAATGTCTAATTTAAATTATTGGCGCGAATACCGGGATTGGCGCAAGATCGAAGAACTTAAGGTATAATAAAAAATTCAAGGTATAAAATAATGGTCAATTCTAATTTTTAGGTATGATTTTATGTAGGTACCGGGTGGTTTTTTATAACTGGAGCACTCAGCAACTTTATCATTGAAAATAAAGGGCTATAATAAATTGTAGATTTTTTTTTGGTTAATTATGATGATGAACTTTAAAAGCCAACATAATTTTTTTCTATCCGTCACCATGTACAGGGTGTCCCAAATTCGATGTTTTTGGGGAGTTTCGGGTATTTCTAGAGGGGCTAAAAAAACTGATCAACCTTTGCGACACTCAAATTTCAAAAGAAGCTTAAAGGTGAAAATCGCATTTTGATATAGCAAGCCGTTTTTAAACTACGGGGTGTTTTTAAAAAGTCTGCATTTTGGGAAGGGGTCTATAACTTGTTTATTTATTAATATTTTTATTTCTGTGAAAACATTCTTTAGACACTTTTTTAAGAGGAATTCAACTGTTAATTTAAATTTCATTTGTCACGTTTAGTTTTTGAGATATCACATAAAATTAATTTTTCTTTATGGGATTAGTGGAATTTCTTTATATTTTTGTTTTTTTTTAATTTTTACCACATATTTTAGTTTGCTTAATGGGTTTAAAATATTTTAATATTATAAAATTGTGTGATACATCATTTTAAAGGAAATTTTAGAGAGAGTTTTAGAGTTATTCTGTAAGAAAAATAACAACTTTATGCAATATTTTAAAAACCAAAAGAGATACATAAAAACCGTTTACATCTGTCAATTCTTCAAGAAAAGATCTATAAGAAAGCTATTTACACAAAATGCAGACAAAAACACTCCGTAGCTTAAAAACGGCTTGCTATATCTAAATGTAGTTTTCACCTTTAGGCTTCTCTTAAAATTTGAGCGTCGCAAAGGGGGCTCAGTTTTTTTCTTTCTCCCCTAGAAATACCCGACACCACAAAAAAACAACGAATTTGGGACACCCTGTACAGGGTGTGACAATAAAGTCGATTTTTGAGAGGGGACACCCTGTATATTTTTGCATTTTAAGATTCGTCTTTTCTTTTTGATTTCAAACATATACAATATCTATGTGCTGCGATTAATATTTTTTGAGGTATATGCAGTATTTCTTCTATATGCATTTCACGTTTATTTTGTTTTGCCATGGGAGTATTGACAAATTTAAATGCGCTAAATCTTAAAAAAAATGTTTATCGTAGCATAGACATACAGTAGAACCCCGATGACACACAACTTGCACGTCACCGGCATTTTCACAGAACAAAAACGACGAATTTTCATCAAAAAGAACTGGGAATTATTAAAGTTTTGCTGTATAAAACCATACTGAAATATCTTTCAGTTGATTGGTTGGCAGAAGTGACAGATCAACGCTTGCGCACGTCTTGGAATTCATCTCGGTATTTAACGACTCGTAGTATTTTAAAGACAATCAGCTGTGTCGTGACTTGACCACCAAAAAAAATCGGCCCCCAATGTGACGTCAACAAAGTGGAGGATCGTGGCCCGTCCGTTTTGATAACCCTCGTATATTTAAAAAAAAACAGAGACGTGATAAACCCAGCGGCGTAGCGTGGGGGGGGGGGCGGGGGGTTCGTCGCCCCCCCCGCCCCGAGGGTAGTGGCGCCCCATAGGTGGCCGAAGCGCCCTCAGCTTTATTAAGTCGGGCCGGTAACGGCCAATTGAGTGGGTGCCAAAGGAAACTAACGACATGAAGACCTTTTGGTCGCAAGATTCGTGAGAGGCGCCCTTGTGACTTAGCGGCCGTCCCCTCACACATGATGACTTTTTTTTTTTGGTCGCAAGATTCGTGAGTTCGTGAGAGGCGCCCTTGTGACTTATCGGCCGCCCCCTCACACATGATGACCTTCTTTTTTTTTTTTGTTTCGGTGGCAAGATTTGTTTTGTTTTTTTTTTTCTCACAAGATTCTTCATCAGCTTTCAGAGGCGCCCTTTTTAGCTGTCACCCCCCCCCCCCCCCGCCCTTTCGGGCACGCTACGCCGCTGGATAAACCCTTCAAAGTCACTAAAATACCTTGACCGGAACTGACATTTTTGGTTATGTTATTTTCTTCTGAATTTTATCAGGACCGATATTTCTCTCCTTTGATTTTGACTTGAATAAATGTAACTTTGATAAGTTTGTCGCATTGAGCAAGAGCTAAAAGAATTGGTCTATTAAATTGTAAATCTGACGCTTATTTTAAACATGGGATATTATATGCTCCAAATGTTAATTTGATGTTTTGACTGTTTTACTAAGAATAGCAGGATATTGATGATGAATAAATTATCGAAAGCGCTCTGTCAAGAAGCTAACCAGAATAAATACAATTTTTTTTGCACCTAATACACAAGTTGTTTCTTTAAAATAGTTGTCAAGAACCCCCCCAAGGCATTTTCACGGTTTTAATAATAATAAACTGTCCAGTTATAAGTTTCGTGACGTTGTGTAGATGTTTAGGCACACAAAACCTATGAAGCTTTCTTACAGTTTTTGTTTTAGCTCACACATATACTATACTATAGTAGTGTGAGCTATGGTGATCCTAATTTTTTCGAGAAAAAAAAATTGCTCCGATTTCAAAAATTTTTATATATCTTTGCGTTTCAGATGATTTTCAAACTTTTTTGTTGCGCCGTCTGTCTGTCTGTCTGTCTGTCTGTAACGACCAACGCGCATAACTCAAAAACCGCTTGGCCGATTTTAATGAAATTTGGTACCTAGGCTGGGTTTTGGGCCGAGATGGTCCCATTTAAAAATGAACAAAATCCACCGAGCACAAACCAAATAAAAGGGTGGGGGTAGATTTCAAAAATTAGAGTTTATGGGAAAATATGGCGTGTGTGATATCAAACGAAAGGTAATTGAGTTTGCAGTTAAACAAAATACAGTTTAATTTATTTAAAAAAAAGGGTGGGGGTATATTTTAAAAATTAGAGTTTAAGTAAAAATATGGCGTGTGTGATATCAAACGAAAGGTAATTGAGTCCGGAGTTTAACAAAATACATTTTAGTTTTTGTTTTTTTTAAGGGCGGGGGTAGATTTCAAAAATTTGAGTTTAAGTCAAAACATGGCTTGTGTGGTATCAAACAAAAGGTAATTTAGTCCGGAGTTGACTAAAATATATTTCAATTTTTAGTTATATTAGCTCACACGTACACTATAACTATAGTAGCTAGTGTGAGCTAAGGGGCCCATATATTGGCAGAGTATTTTTTTATGTTTTTCGCACGTTAGATGAAAAATAAGTGTTCCTAACTCTTTCGCAAAGCTTCTTTTGCACACTTAATTGCTGACCGAACTCCAGTATGCATCTGTCGGTCAGCTGCATCATCGTGCGGAAACTAGACACCTTCCGCACTGTTAGGAAATATTAGTTACTCCAGCCGCCAATGGCATATATAGAAAAAAGTTTTGGGGGGGGGGGCCGGACAGTCTCTGGGGGGGCCCAAGAGCACCATGAGGCCGTATTTTATGCTGTTTTATGTTTGTATTCATGAAATATGTGGAAAATATCTAAAAAAAACTTAGCTTCGGGGGAGAGGCCGCCCCCCCCCTTATGTACGCCACTGCCGCCAATAAACAGATGATACAAATTGTGAAAGGCTTTCGCGGCCATCGTCCAATGGTGGGTGTGCTGCCTACTCACACAGACCGCTACCTAAACAACACATCTAACCACCACCCGTGCCAACGAAAAGGGGTAATAAGAACATTGGTAGAGAGAGCGAAAAGAATCTGCGAACCAGAACATCTAGACAAAGAATTAAACCATCTGAAAAACGCCCTCGTAACAAATGGATACACTCAAAGCGACATAGATAAAAGCATACGACCAAAGCCGAGCACTAGAAGTAACAGTAGCGGTGGACTGAGCAGCCGCGAAGTTACTTCAAGAGCCTGCCCTACATCCCTAGAGTGACAGATAGGATCGGACGTATTCTGGGAAAACACAACATAAAAACGATCTTCAAGCCATCTAAGAAGATCGAGAACCACCTCAGATCTGCGAAGGATATAAGGAACCCACTAAGTTCATCGGGGGTATACCGCATTCCCTGTACCTGTGGAAGTGTCTACATCGAAACAACCAAACGGTCCGTAAACACAAGAATCAAAGAACACAAAGCCAACTGTCGACTCGGACATACGGAAAAATCCGCAGTTGCAGACCACACACTAAACAATGAAGACCACCGAATAAAATTCGAAGACACACAAGGTCTCTGCGCCTCCTCTTCATACTATCCAAGACTCTATAGAGAAGCAATCGAAATTCATAAACACCAGCAGAACTTCAACAGATCTGAAGAAACTCTTAAAATTAACAGAACATGGGTACCGGTTCTTAAAAACATTAAACGGCTCGCTTACAATAACAAAACTGAATCAAGGGAATGTGACCAATCACTGACCAGCTCTGATATACGCCCCGCCCACCTTAGCGTATATAACCTGCGCCCGCGACAGACTAACCACCAGTCTTCGAGAAGCCGACAAACAGTCAACATCTCCTGAAGATGCCATCCACTCGAGATGGCGAAACGTCGAGAACGAATTTCCAACGACGACGGCCGAACAGCCCGAAAGCAGCACACCCACCAAACAGATGATAGTTTCTTTCTCAATCTTAAGATTCCCGGACATGAATGCTTTTTCTGGGTAGTTTACCAATAATATTTTCTTTTATAGATAAAAATTAGTTTTTTCCATTGACTTCTATACCCATCACAGAACACCAGTTTCCCCTGTCAAAAACGACAAGCAGGTTGGATCAACTCAAAATACGGCAGGTGGATTAAAATTAGCCAGCTGCTTTTCTCTTGCAGTTATGATGTCAGTGTGAAAGAGATAAAAGTACCCGTATATTATTTAGGGTGTTATTAGCATGCAACAATCAGTCAATCTTTTTTCCATTTCACAACTTCAGTAATTTCTATTTATTTTTTAATTGTATAAAAATACCTGTAGATAGAAATTAAATTACATAGGTCAACAAAAAATGCTTTGTCTATCGGTCTCTAAGGCCCTTTCAGGGCCTTATACAACTCATTGGTTTTTCCAAAATTACAACCTAGTTTTAACACGGATCTTGATTTAAAGTGTGATTGATTTTTTAAAATAAAAGTCTGTGGAGATTTTTAAGAAATTAAAAATGAATGGAGATTTTTTCTGTACAGTGTTTTTTACTTTTTAATATTCAAGTTGTTGGTTGCGTTTTTCATCACAGTCTTTAGTAATTTGTAATAAAGGATTACCAAACAATGGTTTTGAAAAAATTTATTCTTTAAAAGGTGGTGCCAAGAAGTTACCAATCTGATAAAAATTTACTTAAATATTGAGAATACGGCAAGTTTACTTTCCGCTTCTGCATTTAGAATTTTACTGCTGAAAAGCCTAGTTTTTAGAAAGCTACCTTAAATGGCTTCTGTCGTGTTTTAAGTTCCATGTATAGCCACAGACTCTTGGAAAACTCCCGTTGCATCATTTGTCTTGGGGGTATTGCGTTTGGGTTTTTCCAAGAAAACGTTTAAATAGAGTACTTTTCAGCCCTTTTGCTCCGTTCTTGCATGACAAAACCACAAGAAGGACGACCAATTCTTGAAGCAGCAGTCTTTTAAATAATGCTGACGTCGCAGATAAGGAAAACACGCAGCAGAAAAATTATGAATGAGTTTTCATTCATAATATTAGTCAGAAAGACGATCGATGGAACAAATGTTTGGCAAAATAGAGACCTTGGGAAAATAAAAGAAGTAAGGAATCACCCCAAATAAGATGGGCGGACGATTTGAAGAAACATGCTAGGACTAGATGGATGAACACGGCGACAGACAGAGAAGAGTGGAAGATATTGGGGGAAGCCTATGATCAAAGATGGATCGAAGAGGGCTAAATAGATAGATAGATAGACAGACAGATCCTATTTTAAAAATCAAAGGGTAGAGTCCGCGCTTCGAGAGTTGAAGCCACCCACGTCACGACTGAGTAGGATCTACTGGCCCCGCCTGTAGCTTGTGATTGGCTGTTTCGGAGATCCATACTGCCGTCCTTAGTAAGACCCACCTATCTACGTTTTCACTTATTTCGATAAAAGCGAGTTTAAAGTTTAAATGCTTGCCTAAGAATTATATAAAAATATATTTTTTTGTTCGTAAATATTTATGGGTTTTAGTAGCAATATCTAAGTAATAAAACAAAAAAAAATTTACAAAGGATTACCTATTTAAAGCCATTTGCGGTTCTAACTCATTTTTGATTTTTTTGCAGATAGGTGGGTCTTACTTAGGACGGCAGCATAGGCTTAGTGTTTTATACCGCTATAAATTATTATTTGGACCGTAAAACGGGGTTACTTTGCTCCACTTTTTTGAGTTAATTCGAAAAATTCAAAGAAATAACCAAAAATTATACCATAAAAAATGTTGGTAATTAACAAAGGACAATTTTATTACAAAATACTTAGTATTATAAATATTTTCTTAATTTGAAAAGTGGAGCAAAGTTTCCCATAGTCCGAGGTTACTTTGCCCCACTTTATAAAATATGAAAAAAACATTGGTGTTTATATGTTGGCGCAAAAATAAAAAATTTAAAAATATGTGTTTTTTAAGTTTTTATTGCATAGAAAACGATAACTGCACTAGACACCAAATTTTTCGAGGTCAAATTTTAAAGGAATTGCAAGCTGCACTTCACTCTGGTATTAACTCGAGGCGACTAAGCGAAAAACAGCGGCTACCGCGTACTCGCGGCTACAGACTAAAATGCACTCTAACTCCTTCGATTTCGCGGGTTAATTTGAACGTATATTTTTAAAATTCGTAGTAGTTCGGGGCCTGAGAGGGAAATTTTGGGGTTTGTCTGCATTTTTCCGTACCGTAATAAAATTTGGCACAGAGGTAGTAGACACCTAAAGATGCCATTTTAGAAGAGGTGCTCCGATGGAACCCAGTGCAGGGCCCAGATACAGGGGCGTACTTGAGGTGGGCAAGAAATTTTTTTTTAATTAAATATGAAACTCATTTCGCGTACAGTTTTTTGTTTGTTTCACCTTATAGCTTGTAAATCCAAAAAATTTACAAAAAGTAAAGTTATGAAAACAGTTTTTTTCAGGGGAGGGAGCAAAAGGAACGAGGACAGATATAAATTAAGTCAAAACGTCAAATTGTTCACATGATATATCAAAAACTGACACCTGAAATGTACCTGTTCTGAGATCTACGTGAGAGAATGTTAAAAACACCTAATCAAACCTAACTTAATAAAATTTGATAAATTAAGTAAAAATGAAGTTTCTGGAATTTTTGAATTATAATGTACAGGGTGTTAAGAGTTAAGTCGCCACTATTACTTACTTCGTTAATATTAGAGCTACAGGGTCGGTTAAATAGCCAAAGTTGTGGTATTTTTTTTCTCTGATTACGATGGTGATGAACGAAAAGAAAATCAAATGAAAAGTAGGTGAGTTATGTTAAAAAAACCACAATTTTTTAAATGGGACACCCGGTATTCAGTTCAGCCAATAAAATAGTACTACAGTGTTGTACTATATTCGTACCAAGTATCATTACGGTACCCAAAAATGCAGACAAAAGTGGCTTAGGCTCCGAACTATAGGAATCCAGGCTAAATCTTTTTGAGGTTTAGGATTTATGGAAAATTTGGTACTATATAATTAAATCACATTTATAATGAAGATTTGATATAAAACAAAAATAAACAAAATGTGAAATGTTTAAGCTATTAGCTGAACTCAAAAAAAGATTTTGGGAAACACAAAAATAACAAGTGGGCAGATGCAAAAATAAATTATTCTTCTAGGTATTTACTCTATTAGGTTTTTATTATTTTTAGGAATCAAGAATGTAACAATTGATTTGCTATTACAATTGTCTCTTCTGGCTTAGGCTCAACTCCAGACTAAATTACCTTTTGTTTGATACCACACAAGCCATGTTTTAAATTGAACTCTATTTTTTGAAATCTACCTCCACCCTTTTTTTTACCTAAAATTTATTTTGTTTAACTCTAGACTCAATTACCTTTCGTTTGATATCACACATGCCATATTTTCACTTAAACTCTAATTTTTGAAGTCTACCCCCACCCTTTTATTTGACGTGTGTTTGGTGGATTTTGTTCATTTTCAAATGGGACCATCTCGACCCAAGACCCAGCCTAGGTACCAAATTTCATTTAAATCGGGCAAGCAGTTTTTGAGTTATGCGCGTTGGTCCTTACTGACAGACAGACGGACAGACAGACGGCGCAACAAAAAAGTTTCAAAATCATCTGAAACGCGAAGATAAATAAAAAAATTTGACATCGGAGCAACTTTTTTTTTCTCGAAAAAATTAGGATCACCATAGCTCACACTACTATAGTATGGTATATGTGTGATAATAATAAATAATAAAAAGCATCAGGGTCAAAAATTTACCTGGATGAAATTTTTTTAAATGAGCTCTTAAATTAGACTTGGAAGAAAAACTGATCTCTTGAGTGCACTCGGTACATTCCATATTTTTAGGTCGATGTATTTTTATATGAATTGAAACAATAACACAAAATAAATTTGACCGAACTAACTACACGACAAATATAAAACACGGACTAATTTTTAAAACTGGAAGGGACTTCAAACTTTAAACAGTCCCAGGCTATTTGAACAAAAACAAAACAATTAAAACATAACCTTGAAATCGAAGGACCAGAGTGCATTTTAGTCTGTAGCCGCGAGTCTACCGCGTCTTTAAAAAGTCAAATTCGCAACGGATAATTCACGCGTGGTGGCGTTGTGGTGCATGCGCAGATTTTATAATGTGGAATATCTAAGAACTTTTTTTCGCAATGGCGCAAAGTAGGACCAAGTAACCTCGTTTTACGGTAATTTATTCCGCACGACACTGTCCGACCACAAGTAAGCGTATACCAAGACAAAATTGATGACGTGCGTGGCGTCAACTTTCACTGCGTCTACTCTACAGTGGGTTTGTTTTCGGCTTCTGTGTTTAAACTTTTAGTGCTGAAAAGCCTAGTTACTGAAATCTTTGACCACGCAGTTCATTCTTGATTTTCTGAGAGTATAGCATTCGTTGTAAGGAGGATGGACCACCAATTCGACGTTTAGTTGGGTTAAAAATGCAATGGTTTTATGTGCTTTGTGCGGAATTGCATTATTTTGGTGGAGGATGATTCGTCGTTCGGGGTTCATTTTTCGAAGCTTAGCGATGACTATCGGCAAACAAATGGTGATGTGTCAATATGCAGTAACAGTCCTTTGATCTTCTAGAGGAATTGTTGTTACATAATCTTGTTTTGAAGACAAATGTTGCAACCTTTTTTTTTGGATACACTTCGAAAACGGATGACTTTTGTTTGCCTTTTTTCATCTTGTAACAGCCAAACAAACGACTGACGTTTAGTTTCGGGATCATATGAGTACAGATACATATGCGACCTCAAAGCGGTCTAGAGTTTTCTGACACCAATTGGCCCCAGCTTCTTTCTGTTCTTCGGTTAACAGATGCAGCAGGAAACTAATTTTCTTATTCCAATTCTTCATGCAAACTTTTTTGAATTTAGGTCTTTGAAATCCTCAATGAAGCCTCAATCTCGCGATATGTCACATGAAGATATTCCGTGATAAGCATGCGCACAGCATTGATGTTTTCCTGGGTGACAGCCGTTTTTGGTGCTCCTAGCCTTGGATCGTCGCTAAGGCTTATCCGTCCATTCCTAAATTCTCAGTACCAACGAGAAACTGTTGACCGATGTGTTGCATTATTACTAAAAACAGAAATCAACTCGGAAGGCATACTTGTTGAGATAATTTACTTCGAAAGTTTTGAAAATTTATAACCCGAAAGTTCCATTTTTCAACTGATTTGTGAACTTAAACAATTCACTGTAGCTATAAAATTATAGACCTATTAGAATTGACGTTACACTGAGGGGCACACAAACCAAAACAAGCTATAAACAATGGTGACACTTTCAAATGTACACAGAAAAATAGGTCAAAGTCATGCCAAGAAGATGACAGCTTTGGAGAAAGATTCTTTTATTGGGTCGTATTTAAGCCCAGATCTATTTCGCTTTTATAGTTTTAGAGAAAGACTAGTGCTTGGATACGATTCTAGGAGAATCCAATCTGCTGTGTGCACCTCGAGGTGTCACATGACCTTAATAGGTCTATATGTATAGCACTGACCAAGGCCAACAAAAAAATAGAGGCCACGACCCTGAAAAAATCAGCTAATCTCGGGGGGCTGACTTTTATATTAGGTCTTATGGGAGGTCAGACGTTTTTTAATGATATTTTCAAAACGGCACTTAAGATTTCCGCAAAATTTCAGTGAAATATTCTTCGACACCATGCCGATATTCCACCAAACTTTTGTGCAAGTGCAAGATGACTAAAGGGTTAAAATCTTTAAGATTTATTATTCTTTTATTTAAATTCAAATTACCCGCCATGTACCGCATGCCAACTGTTATATTTGACATGTATGTGACTTTGTCATCTGTAGTGGTAGCCGTATACATCGATGTTACAGTCTCCTTAGACATTGTCAGTACGGCATAACCAAGATGGATGGAAAGGCGATGAAATGAAGATGATAAAATCTGAAAAGGAGAAATGAAATGTGGATACCCACTTTAGAAAACCAACTGCCAATTTGCGGTATCAGCTAGGGTAGCCTCGGGTCTGAGGCAAAAATCTAACATTACTACGGAGACAGCTAAAGTCAATCTCAGTAGGTATCCTAAGCCCAGGTTCAATATTAAATATGAAAGGAATTTTTTGAGGTGTGGTCATAGACTAAATAAATTAATTTACGTGCTGGTCGTCAGAACAAGGTAGTGGTGGCCGTATACATCGATGTTACAGTCTCCTTAGACATTGTCAGTACGGCATAACCAAGATGGATGGAAAGGCGATGAAATGAAGATGATAAAATCTGAAAAGGAGAAATGAAATGTGGATACCCACTTTAGAAAACCAACTGCCAATTTGCGGTATCAGCTAGGGTAGCCTCGGGTCTGAGGCAAAAATCTAACATACTACGGAGACAGCTAAAGTCAATCTCAGTAGGTATCCTAAGCCCAGGTTCAATATTAAATATGAAAGGAATTTTTTGAGGTGTGGTCATAGACTAAATAAATTAATTTACGGGCTGGTCCTCAGAACAAGGTAGTGGTGGCCGTATACATCGATGTTACAGTCTCCTTAGACATTGTCAGTACGGCATAACCAAGATGGATGGAAAGGCGATGAAATGAAGATGATAAAATCTGAAAAGGAGAAATGAAATGTGGATACCCAATTTAGAAAATCAACTGCCAATTTGCGGTATCAGCTAGGGTAGCCTCGGGTCTGAGGCAAAAATCTAACATTACTACGCAGACAGCTAAAGTCAATCTCAGTAGGTATCCTAAGCCCAGGTTCAATATTAAATATGAAAGGAATTTTTTGAGGTGTGGTCATAGACTAAATAAATTAATTTACGGGCTGGTCCTCAGAACAAGGTAGTGGTGGCCGTATACATCGATGTTACAGTCTCCTTAGACATTGTCAGTACGGCATAACCAAGATGGATGGAAAGGCGATGAAATGAAAATGATAAAATCTGAAAAGGAGAAATGAAATGTGGATACCCAATTTAGAAAATCAACTGCCAATTTGCGGTATCAGCTAGGGTAGCCTCGGGTCTGAGGCAAAAATCTAACATACTACGGAGACAGCTAAAGTCAATCTCAGTAGGTATCCTAAGCCCAGGTTCAATATTAAATATGAAAGGAATTTTTTGAGGTGTGGTCATAGACTAAATAAATTAATTTACGGGCTGGTCCTCAGAACAAGGTAGTGGTGGCCGTATACATCGATGTTACAGTCTCCTTAGACATTGTCAGTACGGCATAACCAAGATGGATGGAAAGGCGATGAAATGAAGATGATAAAATCTGAAAAGGAGAAATGAAATGTGGATACCCAATTTAGAAAATCAACTGCCAATTTGCGGTATCAGCTAGGGTAGCCTCGGGTCTGAGGCAAAAATCTAACATTACTACGCAGACAGCTAAAGTCAATCTCAGTAGGTATCCTAAGCCCAGGTTCAATATTAAATATGAAAGGAATTTTTTGAGGTGTGGTCATAGACTAAATAAATTAATTTACGTGCTGGTCGTCAGAACAAGGTAGTGGTGGCCTTATACATCGATGTTACAGTCTCCTTAGACATTGTCAGTACGGCATAACCAAGATGGATGGAAAGGCGATGAAATGAAGATGATAAAATCTGAAAAGGAGAAATGAAATGTGGATACCCACTTTAGAAAACCAACTGCCAATTTGCGGTATCAGCTAGGGTAGCCTCGGGTCTGAGGCAAAAATCTAACATACTACGGAGACAGCTAAAGTCAATCTCAGTAGGTATCCTAAGCCCAGGTTCAATATTAAATATGAAAGGAATTTTTTGAGGTGTGGTCATAGACTAAATAAATTAATTTACGGGCTGGTCCTCAGAACAAGGTAGTGGTGGCCGTATACATCGATGTTACAGTCTCCTTAGACATTGTCAGTACGGCATAACCAAGATGGATGGAAAGGCGATGAAATGAAGATGATAAAATCTGAAAAGGAGAAATGAAATGTGGATACCCAATTTAGAAAATCAACTGCCAATTTGCGGTATCAGCTAGGGTAGCCTCGGGTCTGAGGCAAAAATCTAACATTACTACGCAGACAGCTAAAGTCAATCTCAGTAGGTATCCTAAGCCCAGGTTCAATATTAAATATGAAAGGAATTTTTTGAGGTGTGGTCATAGACTAAATAAATTAATTTACGGGCTGGTCCTCAGAACAAGGTAGTGGTGGCCGTATACATCGATGTTACAGTCTCCTTAGACATTGTCAGTACGGCATAACCAAGATGGATGGAAAGGCGATGAAATGAAGATGATAAAATCTGAAAAGGAGAAATGAAATGTGGATACCCAATTTAGAAAATCAACTGCCAATTTGCGGTATCAGCTAGGGTAGCCTCGGGTCTGAGGCAAAAATCTAACATACTACGGAGACAGCTAAAGTCAATCTCAGTAGGTATCCTAAGCCCAGGTTCAATATTAAATATGAAAGGAATTTTTTGAGGTGTGGTCATAGACTAAATAAATTAATTTACGGGCTGGTCCTCAGAACAAGGTAGTGGTGGCCGTATACATCGATGTTACAGTCTCCTTAGACATTGTCAGTACGGCATAACCAAGATGGATGGAAAGGCGATGAAATGAAGATGATAAAATCTGAAAAGGAGAAATGAAATGTGGATACCCAATTTAGAAAATCAACTGCCAATTTGCGGTATCAGCTAGGGTAGCCTCGGGTCTGAGGCAAAAATCTAACATTACTACGCAGACAGCTAAAGTCAATCTCAGTAGGTATCCTAAGCCCAGGTTCAATATTAAATATGAAAGGAATTTTTTGAGGTGTGGTCATAGACTAAATAAATTAATTTACGTGCTGGTCGTCAGAACAAGGTAGTGGTGGCCTTATACATCGATGTTACAGTCTCCTTAGACATTGTCAGTACGGCATAACCAAGATGGATGGAAAGGCGATGAAATGAAGATGATAAAATCTGAAAAGGAGAAATGAAATGTGGATACCCACTTTAGAAAACCAACTGCCAATTTGCGGTATCAGCTAGGGTAGCCTCGGGTCTGAGGCAAAAATCTAACATACTACGGAGACAGCTAAAGTCAATCTCAGTAGGTATCCTAAGCCCAGGTTCAATATTAAATATGAAAGGAATTTTTTGAGGTGTGGTCATAGACTAAATAAATTAATTTACGAGCTGGTCCTCAGAACAAGGTAGTGGTGGCCGTGTTCGGTCCTCAGTACATTCATTTCGTGTGGATGTTAGAATTTAGTTATTTTAATTTTACTTTTTATTGGATTAGATATTTTTTGGCTCACTGTGTAGAATTGGGATTTGTCCACCTTAGCTGTAGCTTTTAGAAAAATATAATGAAAATTCAGTGTGAATTTGTAGTTACAACGGGATATATCGTTTCAAATCCCTATCCAATCACACGGTGTGCAATCAAGTGAAGCACTTTTAGTTAAATAATTTTAAGTAAATAGATTTACGAATTTTCGCGAGTGTTTTCCCTCGTCCTCCCTTCCTTAAAACCTCTGCAATGGAAACCCCTCAACAGAACTGCTGAAGCCAGGATAAAGGCGGCCGCCCATCGATCCCACAACACAGCAACGAACAGTGAGTAGAACAAAAACCCTTTATACAGTCCATTTTAAATCTCTCCTGAGTAAATTACTCAACACCCCCACATTTTTGGTCCTTCGAGCCGGATCCTTTCTAGCGTTACTCCTACTTTACTACCCTAATCGTCGTTTTTTTTTTATATAGTAGGTAGACTTTTTGATAAAAATACATAGTGACTTTGATCCGCCTTTCACTAAACTCAAAGTTAGGAGTAAACTAATCGGCATATAGTCATTAATTAACATAAATTTTTAGAGTTCTTGCTGTAAAACATTCACACAAAATTTCCAATTATAGGTCGTGCATTTATTCAAATTGAATAGAAATCAATTTCTTTATCGCCTTTTTTTGCTTTCTTTCGAAGCCGGCAGTTAGCAGCCGGTCTCTGTCGTGTTAGTAATGGGAATGGATTCTCATATAGTATAGAACGTATAGTCGTCTCAGTTAGCGCTTGATTCACCGTTGATTTCACACTCGCAATTAGAATTTAGCCACACTCCATATTAGAATTTACTGTATGCATTGCTTTAGTACTGTGTCCAGCCATTAGTCATACACAGTGACACGTATAAATTGAAAATTGTAGTAGCTTTTTTCTGAAACCATAAAATAATTAATTATAGATGCTAATTAGGTAAATAACTGATAAAATTAATTGCGTATTTAGTAGTAGGAGCATTTTTTCTTAAAATTTCCAATTGATTGCTCAATTTATTAGTTGAGAAAAAATAGTAGAAAAATTTTGTTTTCAACAAATAGTAGCACTCGTTTACCACGTTTAGACAACTTCATTAAATTGGTAGTTAGTAGATTTCTCGCCATTTATTAAGTTTAAAATTTAACTTAGGAAATAAAAAAAAAAAAAAAATTTTTGTTATTTTTTTAAATTTAAAAACAGATTTTTTTATAATTTTTAATTTGGTTTAATTATTAAGCTACAATGTCAGATAAAGTTAGAAAAGCAACAAACTTAAGACTGAGTGAAATTAGTCGCATGACGGAAATATACGATTTTGCTATAAAAGCTGAGACTGATAGCAAATATCATGCTTCACTCAAGGTTCGCTATCAAGACCTAGAACAAATTAGAGATGATTTCAGTAAACAGCATAACATTTTGATAGGTTTATTAGATGAACAGGATGATTTTCAAGCTGAAGATAAAGTTCGAGCTGATTTTGAAAATAAATTCTGGCATATTAAAAGCATATATTTTAGCTTATTTTCTCATACAACTAGTGAAACGCAATCTTCTGTTTCCTTATCAAGGGCACCTCAGTTTACTAACAATCTTAAACCTTTAGATTTACCTATTTTTAGAGGAGATGTAACTTCATTTCCTAGTTTCAAAGATATGTTTGAAGCCCTGGTTCATAACAATCCTCACTTTTCGGATGTAACTAAATTCGAATATTTACTGAAAGCCCTTGAGGAACAGCCAAAACTCCTAGTTCAGCATTTGCCACTAACTCATGCTAATTATTCCATTGCTTATGACACTTTGTGTAAAAGGTATTATAGAAAACGAATCATAGCAGCTAGTCATTGGTCAGCTATTGAAAATGCTAAAAAAGTATCTTCAGAAAATCCTCAAGATTTACGTACCCTGTTAGATACCTTTAACGATAATTTAGAGGCCTTGTGCAATTTACAGTTACCTATAGACGCCTGGTCATTTCCATTAGTTCAAATGATTAATAGAAAAATAGATATTTCCTTAGCAACCAAATTTGAGTTACAGCTTTCTGATTCCAATAAAATGCCTGATTATAAAGAGTTAATAGCGTATTTGGAAAAACACTGTGAAGCTTTAGATAATGTAGAATTAACCCGAAAAGAAGATAAAAAATTCTTTAAAAAATCTATAAATAATAATAGTAGTAGTTTTAAATCAGGTAGCTCCAGACAAACTTCCAATGTTTTTCTAAGTCAACCCAATCAAAATAATAATAAAAATACTTGTGTAGTTTGCAAACAGGGACCTTATCACACTCTTTTTAAATGTCAGTTTTTTCGCTCAAAAACTCCCAATGAACGTTATAAACTTGCCAAGGCAAATTATTTATGTTTAAATTGCCTTTCTAGATCGCATAGTATAAAGGAGTGCCCCTCTACTAATTCCTGTTTTCGTTGCGGTGTTCGTCACCATAGTTTACTTTGTTTCAGTGGAAATGATAGTTCCAATCAAGTTAGCACCTTATATAGTAGTCAGAATAATAGTAGTCAGAATAATAGTAGTCAGAATAATAGTAGTCAGAATAATAGTAGTCAAAATAATAGAAATTTTCAAGCCTGCAGTACTGTTACACACCATAATAGTCAGGGTCCTAAGTACAATCCTGTACACAATCATAGTCAGGGTCCTAACCCCCATTTTAGTAGCTTTAGTTCCACTCCAAATTATTATAATCAGAGTGTCAATACTAAGTACAATCCTGTACACAATCATAGTCAGGGTCCTAACCCCCATTTTAGTAGCTTTAGTTCCACTCCAAATTATTATAATCAGAGTGTCAATACTCATTGTAGTCCAGTAGCGCATTCTAGTTCTAGTTTCCCGAATTCCATTGGCCACCCCACTAGTTCGGGTGCCAACCACCATGCCAACCATAGTAGTATAGTTTCCAATAATGCTAACTCTGTAGCTCAATTACCTCATATTGATAGTCAAAATTCACAAAGCAACCCCAATGCTTTTGTCGGATTAACTGTAGACAACCCCTTATGTTTAAGTAGTAGCATCTATTCTTCGGGTGTATTATTATCCACCGCAATAGTAGAAATTTTAGATAGCAAAGGCGATTATCAACCTATTAGAATAATCGTAGATTCAGGTTCAACCTCAAATTTCGTAACGAAAGCTTGTGTTAAACGTCTTGGTTTACATAGTTACAAATCAGATATCGATGTGCAAGGCATTGGTGAAGCCCCTATGCTTAAAAGTTGTGAGAGCATTTCTTCTACCATTCGTCCTTCAGGAAAATCTAGTCCCCTTTTAGAATTTAGTGCCGTAGTTATCCCTAAAATATGTGGAAATCTTCCACTTTCAACACTTTCCACTACTAATTGGCCTTTCTTAAAAAATTGTCAGCTAGCCGATCCTTATTTTTACAAATCTAGACCGGTTGATATATTAGTAGGAGCTGATATATTTGCAAGAATTCTTAAAGATGGAAAGATTGTTGCTGGTCCTAATGATCCAGTGGCAATTAATAGTATTTTTGGTTATTTGCTTATGGGTAAAACTTGTTCTTCGTCTAAAGTAATTAGTCAATTCATTTCTCAAACATTTTTGGCAATGGACACCCTCGAAGATACCATTCAAAGATTTTGGCTTGTCGAGGAAGTTCCCAAGGTCAATTCAATGTCACCTGAAGATAGTTTAGCTGAAAAAATATTTTCTGAAACCACTTATAGAACCGAGACAGGCAGATTTGTAGTATCTTTACCTTTTAAATCTAGTGAACCTTCTTTTCCCAACAGTAGAGAGTTAGCACTCAAGCAATTCTTAGCATTAGAACGTAGATTGTTAAAAATTTCTGCTCTTTACATGCAATATTCCGATTTTATGAAGGAATACTTATCTTTAGGGCATATGAAAATAGTTTCATCTTTGGCCATTCCAGATAAAAGTTATTATATCCCACATCATTGTGTACTAAAGCCTTCTAGTGTCACAACTAAACTTCGCGTGGTTTATAATGGCTCTGCTAAAAGTTCTAGTGATCCTTATTCATTAAACGATTGCCTGCTTCCTGGTCCCAAACTTCAAGCTGACATATGTCAATTACTTCTGTTATTTAGATTGGAAAAATTCGTATTTACAGCGGATATCTGTAAAATGTTTAGACAAATTCTAGTTACTCCTCCTCATCAGGATTATCAACGCGTTCTTTGGCGTTTTCAGCCTGATGGTCCAATCGAAGACATAGCTCTCTGTACTGTTATTTATGGATTAACATGCAGCCCTTATTTAGCTATCAAATCATTGCTTACTTTAGCTGAGCAGGAGAAAGTTAATTACCCTGAAGCTTCAGAACTAATTATCTCGCACTCATATGTAGATGATATAACTGGCATGCATTGTGACCTTGAAGGTGCCAAAAGGATTCAGAAAGACCTAATTTCTCTTCTTGCCAAAGGTGGGTTTGAATTGCGCAAGTGGTGCAGCAATGACCCAAGACTCTTGGCAGACTTTCCTTCTTCTCATCTGTGTAATGAAAATTTATCCTTTGATGCTGATTCCAATAATACTCTTAAAGTTTTAGGACTTGAGTGGAGTCCATCATCAGATTGCTATCAATTTTCGATAAACTCAATTTTGTCACCGTGTACAAAACGTAATTTACTTAGCAACTTAGCTAAGATTTTTGACCCTCTAGGTATCTTAACCCCTGCTACTTTTTTCCTAAAACATTTAATACAGAAGCTTTGGGACTTAAAGCTCAATTGGGATGATCCACCCTCGATAGAAATTAGTAGAATATGGGAAAAATTTACAAGTGAAGTTAGTTTGCTATCTTTATGTAAAATAACTCGTAGAGTAGTGCCTGATCAATTCAGATTCATGGCTTTTCAGATGCCTCTGAAAAAGGCTATTGTGCTGTTGTTTATTTTAGATTTTCATTAAAAGATAATGAATTTTGTGTCAAATTTGTGACTGCAAAATCCAAAGTAGCCCCTTTAAAAACAATTAGTATACCCCGCCTTGAACTGTGTGGAGCAGTTCTGTTATCAAAATTGTTACATTATGTTCTAGGAATTTATCAGCCCAGGCTAAAAATTAGTGAAATATACGCTTGGTGTGATTCAACTATAGTCCTTTCTTGGATAAAGTCTTCCCCACATAGATTTACCACTTTTGTTAGTAATAGATCAACTTTCATCCAAGAAAAAATCCCTTCCTCGCATTGGCATCATGTCATATCTGAGAACAATCCTGCAGATTTAGGTAGTCGTGGTCTCCTCCCATCTGAGTTGTCAGAAAGCTCAATGTGGTGGTATGGCCCTAGTTTTTTGTCGCAACACACCGACACATGGACAGAAATAAATATTCCATTGTCTGATG
This sequence comes from Aspidapion aeneum, assembly GCA_963576565.1. Lineage (NCBI taxonomy): Eukaryota > Metazoa > Arthropoda > Insecta > Coleoptera > Brentidae > Aspidapion > Aspidapion aeneum. Next base: position 7,768,774 of record OY755043.1, on the reverse strand, counting down.
AAGACATTCCTGAACATAGAAAAACATGTCTTCTTGTAGCAGAATTAGAACCCCATTTGTTAGCTCAACTAATAGAAAATATTTCTAGTTTTGATAGATTACGTAGAGTTTTAGCATATATTTTAAGATTTTTGTCGAATTGTAGAAACAAAATCAAAGTAACTGAACCTCTTACTAGTTTAGAGTTACATCAGTCTGTCATGCTCTTAGTAAAGCATGTACAAACTTTAGCTTTTTCTCATGAAATTGATAGAATCCAACAGCATCTTTTACCCTCAAAATTATTTAGAAGACTAAGCCCCTTTTTAGATGATGAAAGCATACTTCGCCTTGGTGGCAGATTAAGAAATTCTACTTCGTTGTCCTATCAACAAAAATTTCCTGCTCTATTGCCCAACAATCATCGATTTACGGAACTTTTGGTTAGTTATGTACACTTGAAATATTTCCATGCAGGAATTCAATCAATTCAATACATACTTGCACAACAATTTTGGATAATTTCCTGCAAAAATGTAATTAGAAAGGTAGTTTCTAAGTGTATTACTTGCTATAAGATAAATCCAACCCCTGTTCAAGCTCCCATGGGTGATCTACCCTTACTTCGCGTGAGCCAAGTTAAGCCTTTTCTTCACACAGGTGTTGACTTCGCAGGTCCCTTTAATCTGTTAATGACTCGCTACCGAGGAGCTCGCACGACGAAAGCATACCTTTGTCTTTTCGTTTGTTATGCTACCAAAGCTTTGCATTTAGAGCTAGTTTCAAGCTTGTCTTCCGATGCTTTTCTGGCAGCCTTACGTCGCTTTGTAGGCCGTAGAGGCAGACTTGTTTCACTCCACAGTGACTGTGGAACTAATTTTACTGGAGCTTATAGAACTTTATGTAATCTAATGCGTGATGCTTCGAAAGCAGAAACAATTTCGTGGAATTTTAATCCCCCCTCTGCACCCCATTTTGGCGGTCTTTGGGAATCTTCAGTAAAATCCGTTAAAACTCATTTGTTACGTGTAGTTGGATCTCAAATCTTAACATACGAGGAGATGTACACTCTGCTTGTACAGATGGAAGCCTTTTTAAATAGTAGGCCTTTAACCCTCCTTAGCAGTGATCCGAATGACATTTCGGCAATCACCCCAGGTCATTTTTTGACCTTAGAGTCTCTTAGTGCACTTCCCGAACCCAATTTTAGTGACACCCCCCTTAATAGATTAGATCGTTGGCAATTGCTCCAGAAGTTGCACCAGGATTTTTGGTCTCGGTGGTCTAAAGAGTACTTACATACTCTTCACCAACGTGCTAAATGGCATGATAGTAAAGGTTCACTAAAAATTGGTAACCTTGTGGTTATAAAAGAGGATAACACTCCCTGTATGCAATGGCGACTGGGTCGTATTGAGGCAGTGTATCCAGGTTCGGACGGTGTAGTACGAGTGGCAAGCGTGCGTACCACTAACGGTACTTTAAAGCGACCGGTTGTTAAGCTGTGTCCGCTCCCCATTGAAGACAATGTAGATAGTAGTTAAAATTAAAAGGGGTAAACCCCTTTTGGCCGGCGGTATGTTCGGTCCTCAGTACATTCATTTCGTGTGGATGTTAGAATTTAGTTATTTTAATTTTACTTTTTATTGGATTAGATATTTTTTGGCTCACTGTGTAGAATTGGGATTTGTCCACCTTAGCTGTAGCTTTTAGAAAAATATAATGAAAATTCAGTGTGAATTTGTAGTTACAACGGGATATATCGTTTCAAATCCCTATCCAATCACACGGTGTGCAATCAAGTGAAGCACTTTTAGTTAAATAATTTTAAGTAAATAGATTTACGAATTTTCGCGAGTGTTTTCCCTCGTCCTCCCTTCCTTAAAACCTCTGCAATGGAAACCCCTCAACAGAACTGCTGAAGCCAGGATAAAGGCGGCCGCCCATCGATCCCACAACACAGCAACGAACAGTGAGTAGAACAAAAACCCTTTATACAGTCCATTTTAAATCTCTCCTGAGTAAATTACTCAACACCCCCACAGGCCGTATACATCGATGTTACAGTCTCCTTAGACATTGTCAGTACGGCATAACCAAGATGGATGGAAAGGCGATGAAATGAAGATGATAAAATCTGAAAAGGAGAAATGAAATGTGGATACCCAATTTAGAAAATCAACTGCCAATTTGCGGTATCAGCTAGGGTAGCCTCGGGTCTGAGGCAAAAATCTAACATTACTACGCAGACAGCTAAAGTCAATCTCAGTAGGTATCCTAAGCCCAGGTTCAATATTAAATATGAAAGGAATTTTTTGAGGTGTGGTCATAGACTAAATAAATTAATTTACGGGCTGGTCCTCAGAACAAGGTAGTGGTGGCCGTATACATCGATGTTACAGTCTCCTTAGACATTGTCAGTACGGCATAACCAAGATGGATGGAAAGGCGATGAAATGAAGATGATAAAATCTGAAAAGGAGAAATGAAATGTGGATACCCAATTTAGAAAATCAACTGCCAATTTGCGGTATCAGCTAGGGTAGCCTCGGGTCTGAGGCAAAAATCTAACATACTACGGAGACAGCTAAAGTCAATCTCAGTAGGTATCCTAAGCCCAGGTTCAATATTAAATATGAAAGGAATTTTTTGAGGTGTGGTCATAGACTAAATAAATTAATTTACGGGCTGGTCCTCAGAACAAGGTAGTGGTGGCCGTATACATCGATGTTACAGTCTCCTTAGACATTGTCAGTACGGCATAACCAAGATGGATGGAAAGGCGATGAAATGAAGATGATAAAATCTGAAAAGGAGAAATGAAATGTGGATACCCAATTTAGAAAATCAACTGCCAATTTGCGGTATCAGCTAGGGTAGCCTCGGGTCTGAGGCAAAAATCTAACATTACTACGCAGACAGCTAAAGTCAATCTCAGTAGGTATCCTAAGCCCAGGTTCAATATTAAATATGAAAGGAATTTTTTGAGGTGTGGTCATAGACTAAATAAATTAATTTACGTGCTGGTCGTCAGAACAAGGTAGTGGTGGCCTTATACATCGATGTTACAGTCTCCTCCAAGATGGATGGAAAGGCGATGAAATGAAGATGATAAAATCTGAAAAGGAGAAATGAAATGTGGATACCCACTTTAGAAAACCAACTGCCAATTTGCGGTATCAGCTAGGGTAGCCTCGGGTCTGAGGCAATAATCTAACATTACTACGGAGACAGCTAAAGTCAATCTCAGTAGGTATCCTAAGCCCAGGTTCAATATTAAATATGAAAGGAATTTTTTGAGGTGTGGTCATAGACTAAATAAATTAATTTACGGGCTGGTCCTATGCCGTACTGACAATGTCTAAGGAGACTGTAACATCGATGTACGCGGCTACCACTACCTTGTTCTGAGGACCAGCCCGCAAATTAATTTATTTAGTCTATGACCACACCTCAAAAAATTCCTTTCATATTTGTCATCTGTGTTTGTCACATTCGCTTCTGCTTTAAATTTACTTTTTTTGAGCTATTGAAGCGGCTCTAAAAAATTAAGGATTACTATACATTAAAAAAAATTGTTCTGCAAGAATATAGTAAAAACAATTTCAAAACCGGCTTTATTTTTTAAAAAATCAAATATTCATGAACCGTCATTCCAACTTCAAAATTTTAAAGACAATCAGCTGTGTCGTGACGTGACCATTAAAAAAAAATCAGCCCCCGATGTGACGTCCCCAAAGTGGAGGATCGTGGCCCGTCCCATTGACGTGTTATATTAAGGTTAAGTTTTAGAAACAGTGTCGCCCTCTATGTTTCTATATACAAAATATAAAAGTTCTCGTATTGACAGTATTTACCTAAAATAATTTGCTACACAGTCTAACATTCTGCGACCTCAGTGTTGCAATTTTTAAGATGTGAGAAGCCAACAGCGGTGGCAGAGCCTGATTTATTTATCTCCGCAATTTTCAGATGTTATCTCGTGTTTTGTGAATTAGCTTGACGTGATTTAGAGCCATTTTTATTAAACGATGCGCCATTTTGTGTGTCAACCGAGTTTCGTTTGGCTTGGGCGATGTTTTAAATTTAAGTTTCTTTTGTTGTGCGTTTGTTACAACCAAGAGTTTTTCGGCCACCTCGACACTTGTGACATTATGTAATCGTAGTAGGTCAAAGTAGGCCCTTTTTGCTATGATCCAGGTCTGTCCGTTAACCACTTCCTGCACTTCCATTCCTTGTCATAGAAGCCCATTGGGGCCTTCATTTTCTCAAAAACTAGTGTTAACAAAGTAGAAAAGGCAACTTCAAAGCGGTAAAGTCAACCACGGACACCGGTGTTTCGGAAATAGGCATTTCCATCCTCAGCGTTGCTTGCCTGACTGCCAGTGGCGTATATAGAAAAAAGTTTCGGGGGGGGCCGAGACAGTTTGGGGGGGGGGCATATTTTATGCTATTTTATGTTTGTATTGATGAAATATGTGGAAAATATCTTTAAAAAATCTTAGCTTCGGGGGGGGCCCGGGCCTCCCAGGCCCCCCTCCCCCTTATATACGCCACTGCTGACTGCAGTAAATTAAACTGACTACAAGATACAAGCAAGGTTAATGAAAAATAAATTTAAAAATTTATATTTTTTAATATATAGCAAGTTAACTCGCATGCTCTTGTTCTAGTTTCTCTCGTATCTCGGTAGATGGCGCTTCTTGCAAGGGTTTTCTCACTATAGACGTAGGGTGAGAGACAAAACGGTCTGATTAACTTCTCAAGGGTGTCACATTGACCAAGCAGTGTTCTAAGGAGTTCCATAAAGACGAAACAGTTAACCGTCAACACTTATTAGATGTCCATTAGATCTTGGACCCTCGTAAGGTTAAGCTTTCGAGCTACCCGCGGAAAAATATGAGAAAAACAAAAACTTTCTTTTACCCGATTAGCCACGAAAACTTGTTTGATTTTTAAATTAACGTGTACTAAAATATAATTATTGAATGCTGCCTAGGCCAGTCTTTCATGTCTTGATTTCAGCTGTTTGGTTCTTTCTTCTTAGGTTAATAATTCGTTCCAGAACTCCTCTACTATATACCTCTACTTGTTCTTTTTTTTCTTGGTTTATTTTGATCTTCATCTGTGTTTGTTATATTTTTAGTTTCATAGTTAAGCCTAAATTTTTAGCTGCTGTAGCCAGTTTTTCCAGCAATCTAATTAGTTTTCCTTTATTATCTGTTATTAACCCGGCGTTGGTACACCTATTTTTCCTAACGTGGATGATACACCTGGGTATGACATGCCCGCTTACAATTTCGCATTTGAAGTTAACAGTAGACATTTTGATATGATGGTTGTGTTTTAATTTTTTGAACCTTTTTGGCGTTGAAAAAAAAAATATAACATTAGTCATGTAGCGTTAGATACTAAAATGCATTTTTAAGTAACAAGGGCATTTTTCTAAAAATTAAAACTATTTTTTTTTTAAATAGCGTAAAAAATGCTAAAAGTAGAGAACCTAAATTTTTATTTTATTTCAAAGATAATACATAAAAAAATCGGAAAAATAAAAAAATATTTGACTAAATATTTTCAAACAGGAAAACCCAGGGGCGTACTTTTATATAAAAAAAACAAAGAAATTCTTACTTAGAACTAAAAAATACTTTTTAAATAGAAACAAAATTTCGGACTTCCATTGTCTTTATTTACTTTAAATACGACGTTTCGGTTAGTAAGTATCTCTAGTCGTTTTCAAGTGTAAACTTAACAATCCAGCTAGTCTATAGACTACTACTTATACTACTTGGTGTGCAGTCAGGTGTGACGGCCCTCCCCCTTTTTTATCCTAAGCCTGGTTTCCATATGTTTGGTATATCCGTGCTTGGTTGACTGAAAACTTCTTTATTCTGCATTATAAACGCAGCTTCAATAAACTTTCGTTTTCTCCAATGCAATACTTTAGCTTGTGACCACTGAATCCTGTGATCATTTGCCATGCATGATCCGCTAAACCTGATTTTTCAATAGCCCTAATTGGGTACTTTTTAGATGTTCATTTGCTCTAACTAGAAGAGGGCGTTTCGTTTCACCTACATATGATTTACCACATTCACATGGGATTTGGTAAATGTATTCCTTATTATTTGAGGGATTTCTGGTTTTATTTTAGTTACAAAACTCCTTATTGTCTTATGTTTTCTAAAATCCCTTAAACATATGGAATGTTAATAACACCCAACGGATTATTATTTTAAGAACTTGCTACAAAAAATGTTACACGGCTGGTACACCCGTGTATCACATGCCCGACGCAAGTTAAACTCTTAGCCAAAGAGGCATATTGATACTAAACCCCCTTTTTTTAGTGGTCCGCGATTAGAACAAGTGTTGCCTGAGAGTAGGTGGAGGGCCAAGCTTGAAGCGCTGCAAATTCATGTTCTGTTGGTTTTTCTCAATCCCGGGTATGTCATACCCAGGTGTAAGGCGAGATCGTCAGCATATCTTAGGTGGTTCAAGTAATGTCCGCTTATTTTGATGCCTATTTCTCCCCAATCTAAGTTATTAAAAACATCTTCTAGGGTATATTTAGTAAATAGTCTAGGGGATATTGTGTCACCGTGTCAGACAGAGATAATGTATGTATCTGTGTTCTATTCGGCTATTAATTAAAGATGCTTTAACTGTTTATTGCTCAATGCTATCGAAAGCCTTTTTAAAATCTATAAATGCAAAATATAGTGGAATATTTATATTAAATATACGTAATATTATAAGTTAATAAATAAATATATACCTATATATTTATTTTTTATATACCAACTGATCCTAAAATACCCCACACAGACTCTCCTAACTTTAAGACCGGCCTTATAAGCTGGGCGTTTTGGCGTAAAGTTAGGGTGTTAACAAGCAGCTGAGTTACAAGCCTTTCGAAACTTTTACGGTCGCCTCTATATAGCCTAGCATTTTGTGGTATTAGCTGGAACTGGAATCTTGTTAAAGTTGTTTCGAGTGAGTTAAAGGGAGTTTAGGTGCGCTCGGCTTGCCTATTTTTTGTCTCATTTTCCACAATTAAGATTATAGGATTCAATTGGATATTTTTCTTTTCTTTGGGTGCTTTTTATTATATCCAAAAGAGTATAAAAATGACAGCTGATAATATTGTGACGATTAATCCAAAAAGGCATTAAATATTCCTTCAAAGTTATAAATTTTATAATGTGTGTGTAATTTTTGGTTGACGCAATTTAGTCTAAACAATTACTCAAACATCGCAATGAGCCCTATGTTCCTAGGCCAAAAACTAGGTAAGCGCTGACCCAGCAGAAATCGAAGCCATTTCGAGGTTTGCGATAATTGACCAATAAAACGAATCCATGCTGAGTTTTGCAAGGACGTGGAAGTTAGCTGTCAGGTAAAAGAACGGACGTGGAAGGGGAACAGTGAAGGTAACGATGGCTTTTTGGAGTGGTGCCATTTGGTTTTGGGGGTTCGTAAATTAAGCACCTTAAGTGGCCCAGGCCAGGGAATCCGGAGGTCGACGGAAAGGTGATAGCCGAGTCAACAGGGCGGAAATAAGTGTAGTTTCTACAAACAGTGCCTAGCATTTTGTGGTATTAACTGGAACTGGAATCTTGTTAAAGTTGTTTCGAGTGAGTTAAGGGGAGTTTAGGTGCGCTCGGCTTGCTTATTTTTTGTCTCATTTTCCACAACTAAGATTATAAGATTCAACTGGATATTTTTCTTTTCCTTTGTGTGCTTCTTATTATATCCAAAGGAGTATAAAAATGACAGCTGATGATATTGTGACGATTAATCCAGAAAGGCATTAAATATTCCTTCAAAGTTATAAATTGTATAATGTGTGTGTAATTTTTGGTTGACGCAATTTAGTCTAAACAATTACTCAAACATCGTAATGGGTCCTGGGTTCCTAGGCCAAAAACTAGGTAAGCGCTTACCCAGCAGAAATCGAGGCCATTTCGAGGTTTGCGATAATTGACCAATAAAACGAATCCATGCTGAGTTTTGCGAGAACGTGGAAGTTAGCTGTCAGGTAAAAGAACGGACGTGGAAGGGGAACAGTGAAGGTAACGATGGCTTTTTGGGAGTGGTGACATTTGGTTTTGGTGGTTCGTAAATTAAGCACCTTAAGTGGCCCAGACCAGAGAATCCAGAGGGCGACGGAATAGTGATAGCCGAGTCAACAGGGCGGAAATAAGTGTAGTTTCTACAAACAGTGCCCAGCATTTTATGGTGTTAGCTGGAACTGGAATCTTGTTAAAGTTGTTTCGAGTGAGTTAAGGGGAGTTTAGGTGCGCTCGGCTTGCTTATTTTTTGTCTCATTTTCCACAATTAAGATTATAAGATTCAACTAGATATTTTTCTTTTCCTTTGTGTGCTTCTTATTATATCCAAAGGAGTATAAAAATGACAGCTGATGATATTGTGACGATTAATCCAAAAAGGCATTAAATATTCCTTCAGAGTTATAAATTGTATAATGTGTGTGTAATTTTTGGTTGACGCAATTTAGTCTAAACAATTACTCAAACATCGCAATGGGCCCTAGGTTCCTAGGCCAAAAACTAGGTAAGCGCTGACCCAGCAGAAATCGAAGCCATTTCGAGGTTTGCGATAATTGACCAATAAAACGAATCCATGCTGAGTTTTGCGAGGACGTGGAAGTTAGCTGTCAGGTAAAAGAACGGACGTGGAAGGGGAACAGTGAAGGTAAAGATGGCTTTTTGGAGTGGTGCCATTTGGTTTTGGGGGTTCGTAAATTAAGCACCTTAAGTGGCCCAGGCCAGGGAATCCGGAGGGCGACGGAAAAGTGATAGCCGAGTCAACAGGACGGAAATAAGTGTAGTTTCTACAAACAATGCCTAGCATTTTGTGGTATTAGCTGGATCTGGAATCTTGTTGAAGTTGTTTCGAGTTAAGGGGAGTTTAGGTGCGCTCGGCTTGCTTATTTTTTGTCTCATTTTCCACAATTAAGATTATAGGATTCACCTGGATATTTTTCGTTTCCTTTGTGTGCTTCTTATTATATCCACAAGAGTATAAAAATGACAGCTGATGATATACAGACAGAAATATATCTAGACACACCATAGTTTAGTTACAGATTATGGAATCTTGTTAAAGTTGTTTCGAGTGAGCTAAGGCGAGATTAGATTAGGTTGGCTTCCTTGTTTTTTTGTTTTATTCTCCACATTAAGATTATAGGATTCACCTGGATATTTTTCTTTTTCTTTCAATACATTTGTTCCATCGATCGTCTTTCTGTCTGATATTATGACCGACAAATTTTCATTTTAATTTTGCTACTTCTCCTTTGACATCCCTTACTTTTGTTTTATTTATTTTCCATTTATTCCTTTTTCTATCTGTTAGCTTTACATGTTACATTTCTCTTTCCATTGATCTTTTCATTTTGAGGTACGGAGGATATTTTTTTATTTTTTAATATGTAGCTTAATTTACCGATTGCTGCCCGGTCCAATCTTACTCGTCTCTTGATTTCAGCGGTTTGATTTTCTTTTTTTAGTTTAATAATTTGTCCCAGGTATATATATATATATATATATATATATATATATTCCTCTACTTGTTCTTTTTCTTTTGATTTTTTCTGACCCTAATATCTTCATCTGTGTTTGTTATGTTTTTGGCTGCTGTATCCATAAATATCTGGATTTTGATTGATGTTGTTGCCTCGCTATATATATTGGCTATTAAGTCTGTATATCTGTGATCTATTGATTAAAGATGTTTTTACTGCCCACTGCTCAATGCTATCAAAAGCTTTTTCGAAGTCTATAAACGCAATATTTATTTGAATGTTATATTCGTTGGCTCGTACTATTAGGATTTTCATGGTTAATAAGAGGTCAATTGTACTGAAACCTTTTCTAAAGCCTGCTTGTTCTTTCGATTGATATCCTTGAAATTTTGTTGTTAGTCTCTGTTAATATTTTCGTGAAATGCTTATAAATTACATTGAGGAGTGTTATAGGTCGACAGTTTTTTAGGTCTGCTCTATGGCCTTTCTTGTGTAGAATAATGGTTATGGATTCTTTCTTGTTGTTTGGGATTATTTTTTCTTTTAGTATTTTATTCAGGAGAATATGGATCCATCCAACATCCAACCAACCTTGTATTGCGATTAATCCAGTCGAAATTTGATAAACTTGTAAGCCTGCTTAAACATTTTGGTTGTTTAGTTATTTATACAGACCTCTTTTAGACAGCTTTAAATCTAAAATTATAAAAGATCCTTTTGAACAGCGTAAGAACCAACACAAACGTACCCTACGACAAAAACTTCTTAAATTGATTTCGAGAGCGTCTGGCATTTTAAACAGTTCAAACACGTAAATTGACAACACATTTGGAAATATAATACAGTGAAACCTCCTATAAGCGGACACTCACGGTTTCGTCGATTTTGTCCGCTTATTGGAGGTGTCCGGTTATAAGAGAGAACTGCGAAATTTTAATATATATTTATTAACAATTTTCGTTGCTTGAGTTTTTCCGATATTAAATTTTTCAGCGATCTTTCGTGCTTGTAGCACTCCGATGGCTCAGATTGAGTTTTGGTAGATACAGTGGACTATAATTAACATTGGCGCAAAAAATTCATTTAACTAGAGAAAGTAAATAATTTAAAAATTGTAGGTTAAATTTGAAAGAGAAATAAAATTGTGATATAGCCTCATGGAGAGGGACTTACCGCTGTTTTGAAGTTCCAAAGTGCAAGGTGTACACCTTTCCATAAGAGCTATGTGACTTGAAGTTCCAACAGGATGATGGCACGATAATTTTAATTATTTGCGGTATTTTAGAGGGAATTTTCACTATTTTTTTAAATTTAAATTTTAAGGTTGTCGTTTTCTAGACATGGCGACGCGCAGCACACTTTTTCTCTCTCTATCTTGCGCTTGCAGTTTTTTCGCACATGCGCACAGCACTTCACCCTCTATAGGAAACCATATCACTATATATTAAAATTTTATGGATATGTGAAAAACACGATAGGGACGCTTGTAGTGCCAAAGTATATAAAAATAAAGAAATAAGAAATAAAATGATAATTCTTCAATTTAGAATAGAAATTACATTTTTTGCGTTTAATTCTCGCATTTTAATGCAATTTTGCTTTAGGTAAATTTTATAATAACTAATAGTTGACCCATTTACTTAGCATTAATATAAATTTAAGACTAATAATTTTATGGTCAAGACAAAATTTGAGTCCATGAAAAATAGGAAAATTAAAAGTAAAATTCAAAAATAAAAGAAAAATAAAGAGGTTTTTTATGGAAACCGAACAGTGCTAATAGATATTTCTTCTTCGAAACGTTAACAAACTTCTATTTTTTTACGTAAACTTAGAAGAACTGAACAACAAAAATAAAACACAGCAGTCCCGTCAAATAAAATATGTTCTAAATACGACAGAAGTATTGAGTCTGCATTAAAACGGAAAGAGGTAATTCGCCGGCTGCAGAGTGCGTTGTCCGTGTCCGGTTATAGGAGATGTAGTAGTAGTAGTGGGGGGGTTGACCCGCAGGTCTGACAAGTAGGCCAGAGTAGGCCCTTTTTGCCATGCCCCAAGTCTGTCCCTTAACCCACTCTCTGCACTTCCCTTTGATGGTCGGGTAACTCATTGGGCCTTCCTGTTCTCTTTACAAAGTCCAGTAAGTCTGCCCATTTGAGCATGTGCAGTTCTTCCTCGCTCAAAGTTGGCGCTCCGAGTGCCTGTTGTCTCATCCTTGGGTAGGCCTCGCATTCTGCCACGAGGTGTTTTGATGTCTCTTCTTCCTGTCCACAGGCTGGGCAGGTAGGGTCATTCTGGACTCATATACGTGTCATGTGCCTCCTCAACCGGTTATGTCCGGTTAGAGTACCTAACAGCAGTCCGAGGTCTTTTCGTGTCCGTCCCAGCATCCATCTAATTCTGGTCGCTTTTGGACGGTCTACGAATTCTCTGGTCTGTCTGCAACCCGTTCCTGTTTCCCAGGAGTATAATAGCGCGTCCTGGGCCCATTTGTTGAGTCCGCTTTGTACTTGTCTTTTTGACACGCCCAAAAGTGGCTCCGGTCCTACATAGGCGGTTCCTGCCCCGAGTCGTGCGAGTTCATCCGCCTTCTCGTTGCCTGGTACCCCCGTATGTCCCGGAACCCAAACCAGCGTCACCCGTTTGCCATCGCTTAGGGTCTCCAGCGCCTCTGCGCATTCTTCCACCAAGCCGTCAGCAATCTTGGGTGCGTTCAGCGCCTTCAGGGTGGCTTGACTGTCAGAGCAGAGGTTATAGGAGATAATTTTACATGTAAGGAAACAGGGAAAAGCTTGGTTCCAACAAATTTGTCCGCCTAAAGGGAGTGTCCGCTTAATAGAGGTATCCGCAAGGAGAGGTTTCACTTAACATACTTATGTATAAGCAATTTATTGTCATTGTTATGGTAAAACCGATTTATATATTTTTAACGATCAGAAAATAAGTTTCACTTTGCAGAGTTGTATGAAAATCGCTTTAAAGTTTATTGAAATTTAATACCCATAGATACTCTCTTTTTGATGTGATAACTAAAATCAAAATACCTCAGGTTCCATAAAAGTACCAGTGCGTTATCAATGCCGCGGTAAGCAAGAATATATAATACAGAAATACAGGGTATTTATGACATATAAGAAATAGAGACACGACAAACCCATAAAAGTCAAATTTATTTAAGTTAATATCAAAGGAGAGAAATATCGGTCCTTAATACTCTTGCATTGTTTAAAAAGAGAAACGCATAGATATATAGTCTTTATGTGCCAAACACGATTTTTTTACTTGTCCACACGATTTTTTTATGCACGGAAAAATAATGAAACAGGATTTTTATATCATAATATATTTAATAAGAAACTTTATGTAAAGAACATTTTATTAACAATAACGAAAAAGTAAACGATGGTAAATATTGAAATTGAAAGTGCACTTTGTGTTTGTTGCATGCTGCAATATAGCAGATGCCACAACATCTTGAAGAACATCGTTCCTTATTTGAATTTGATTGGCTAGTGTTTGGTCCACTACAGAAATGCCTTGATCAGTTTGCTGCTGAGAATTACTAGTGTAGTGAATGGAGGAAGGTATATTGGTCTGTACAGGCTGTAACACATTACAGGATTCTTCCTTCGGTACTTCTGGTAGCAGCACTTCTTGAAAATAAAACTTGTGTGTAGGAGGACGGGTTTTTATTTGGAAACGATTGTGAACAGGAGGATTCTTGCATTTTGGACGTGCGGAAAAGTAAAATCGTGCGAAACAGTACATCCTTCCAAATCTTTTCCGCACGCTCGTAGGAAAAAGTACTTTCCACACATGTGCGGAAAAATTTCTGCACAGGGGTGAAATATAACGTTTTTTGGGGATGCAAATCGTGTGAAATCCATCATTTTCATATGTGCTTGTAAGATTTTTTTTTTCGTTTTAGTGTCTCGGATGCTGTTGTCACGTCTTAAAATATGTCGTACATACAGGGTCTTTGATTAAAGGTAGTACATATAAGAAGTTAAATCTAAGCACCCTCATCGTAGAGCATGATACTTAGTACCTATTCGAAACTGGTGGGAGGCCCTACTGGACCTCCATGCACTCAGTTTGACTGAAGTGGCATATTTTTTTTCCATATATATTTATCGGTTTCACAACGTTCTACGTCTTCCGATACCCAAACTCCACTCATTTGTGTTTGCCCATAATTCATTATCTAGGCCTTTTATTCTTATTTCACTGTCTATTCCTGCTCTCCAGCTTCTCCTTGGCCGTCCTCGTTTTCTTCGGCCAGTTGGTTTAAATTGTAGTATTTGTTTAGGTAGTCTTTCATCATTCATTCTTTGTACATGTCCGTACCACACCAGTTGTTTTGTTCTTATATCATCCAGTAAAGTACGTTCACCCACTGTCATGATTTATCTTATTCTTTGATTTGTAACTCTTTCTCTTTTTGATTTCCCTGCTGCTCTTCTCCAATAGTCCATCTCCGTAGCGGAAAGCATTTTTTCTATTCTATCCTTGATTGGCAATACTTTTGAGCAGTATGTAATAATACTTTTTACAATGGTGATATATATAAGCTTTTTGTTATGTTTTGATATACTTTGGTACCAAATTATTCTATTTAATAAAGTTATTGCTTTTCTTCCTTGTACGTTTCGATTTTTTATAGCTTTGTCTCGTGTTCCGTCAGCTGTAATTTTTAGACCTAAGTATTTATACTCATTACAGTACTGAATTCGCTGCCCGGTATTTAAGATAGGATCCTGTTTCATTCCACCGATACACATATACTCTGTCTTATTGAGATTAACCTCTAGTCCCCACTTATTGTACTCTTCTATTAGTTTTCTTGTCATATATTCGAGGTCGTCATCATTTTTTTTCCACCCAGCACATAAAAAACTCTGCAGATTACAACAACCTAACCTAAAGATTACAACAATAAATGTCTTCATATGAAGTTAGTGAAGCACTCTCGTAAAAATGGCTTTAGACATGATGTATCGAAATCGAATATGGTGGATAATTTGCCGCTAATTAGTCGTGAATTAGTTGTGGAAAAATTGATTTTGTTGCTCTTATTTTTGACCGGTTTTTTTGGGGGCTTCGCTATCTTCATATGAAGTTAGCGAAGCACCCTCGTAAAAATGGCTTTAGACATTACGTATCGAAATCGAATATGGTGGATAATTTGGTGCTAATTAGTCGTTAATTAGTTGTGGAAAAATTAATTTTGTCGCGTTTAGTTTTGAGTTTTGAGTGTTTTTTGGGTGCCTCTCTAACTTCATATGAATTAAGCGAAGCACTCAAAACACGGTCAAAAATAAGAGCGACAAAATTAATGTTTCCACAACTAATTAACGACTAATTAGCGGCAAATTATTCACCAAACATATGAACCGAAACCGTCAAAAACAAGAGCGACAAAATTAATTTTTCCACAACTAATTAACGACTAATTAGCGACAAATTATCCACCATATTCGATTTCGATACGTCATATCTAAAGCCACGTTTACGAGGGTGCTTCGCTAACTTCATATGAAGTTAGCAAAGCAAAATTAATTTTTCTACAACTAATTCACGATTAATTAACGGCAAATTATCTACCTGCCACCTAGTCACGATTCGATCTGCGATGGGTGCTTCCTAACTTCATGCTCATAAACTAATCTGTTCTGGTACTTTTAGCATTGCATTAGTGTTTACCATTAACGTGAGCAAAAACTATTCCACGTGAAAACTTCTGAAGAGTTTCTGTTTTAAGGCGCGTTAATTTCGTTTGTTAAATGTTTTACTTTAATTTTAGTTTAATTAAAACAAGCAATGTGTTTCCTAGGGGTATTAAGGGATTTAATTTAAAATTACATTGGAAGTTTGTCATAAACATTTTGAATTTCAAATAGTAAGTAAATAATTAAATAGAAGAGAAATACCTTTTTTAATTCTTACAACTCCACCACTGTGTTAGTTAAGATAATATTCATACACTTGTATAAGATTTTGAATATTCTTATTTATCTAAATTGATTCCTCAAAACCGTAGAAGGGTCACAATAACACATTTTTTTTATAAAACTTTGTAAAAAAGTGTGACATTACTTTTTTATGGGAAGTTTTAACAATTCATAATAAGTTACTACTTTATAGACAAATACTGAAACCAGTATGGACATATGGTATTCAACTATGGGGTTGTGCTAAAGAGAGTAACATTTTAGTTGTACAGAGATTTCAAAATAAAGTATTAAGAAACATTGTGAATGCACCTTGGTACGTTCAAAATAGTGACCTTCATCGAGATCTAAAAATCGAAACTGTAGCAGAGACTATAAAAAAGTACGCAAAAAGCCATGAAGATAGACTCCATCGGCATGTGAATGTGGAAGCAATTCAGCTTCTAGACAATACTATGCTAGTTCGAAGACTAAAAAGAGTGAAGCCGTTTGAGCTAGTAAACTAAGTGAATTACACATAAAACAAAATAATGCTATAAACACAACACAATTGTGAGTTACAGACTAAACAAAGCGGGGAGAACTGTTGAGTGAACCCTAAGTTTAAATCTGACTTTTCTAGTAAATTAAGTTAAAACAAAATTGCTAATTAGTCTTACTGACTAGATTGTAATAAAAAAACACAGTGTGTTTGACAAATAAAAAAAAAAATACTTTTTTTACAAACCTTCGCAAGAAATTGAAAATTTGATAATTTCGTAAAAAAGTGTAAATTCAAATTCTTTTGCAAATTCACTAATTTACAAAATTTAGAGAAATTGTGTGGTTTTCGAACAAAGATTTGTAAACTCACCCTTTTTACAAAATTGTCAAATTTTAATTTTTTGTTACGAAATTTTTATTCATAATGTAAATATGATTTTGTAAAGAGTAGTAAAAGTAGTAGTGGTGGGGAGACCATTTTGGGTCTAGCGACTAGGCCCTTTTCGCAAACCCCAATTTAGGATACAAGTTTTCTTTCTGTAAGAGGACTTCATTTTGCCTGACACCTCTTTGTCGAGGGAAGGGATCTTTATACTACGTAGCAAGTATACACAGTGGACCCACGTTTTTACACCCCTTCCGAAAGGTGGTCCTGCCACATGTTAGACTTTGCATCTATTGCAACACCGCTATCGTCCCAGCAGAACTTGGTTATAGACGATAGACTTCTTTCCTTTTCAGCTCAACAGTCGTGGTCGGCGTGAGTTGGCTGTAGGAGATTTATGCTTATCCTGGTTGCGTATTTACGTTTCCGTGCTGATTTCACGGCAGCGCTGTTTTGAAATAGACACGGAAATGTTGCAACATATTTGGTTACAAATGCGTGTTGATTTTAAGGCGTCGAGGCTCGAACAAGGCACGGATTTGTATTGAATTACGGGGTTTACTTATTAGTGCACATTTGAAACTTAAATTGGATTCACGTTGTTTATTAGTTTGATTTTGAGGTTATATGTTTGTTAATATGAAAATTATGGCGCAGTTTAAAAGTATTTTTACTAATATTACTCAAGATTTTGAAATTCTTTGAAGTTTGAAGAACACTCTTCCATTAACTATACCTGCAAAGTTTAGTGTTCATTGTCTTACACCGGCAACTACGACGACAGATGTTGTTCTGTTATTAATAAATTTTAATAATTTAAATGATTTTCACTTGATTTCTAACCACATGAAAATAAAAAGTTTCAAAAACCTAACCTAACGAAAGCTGATCAATCAAATCTAATCGAACCGAACCAAAGCAAACTGAACCAATAATTTTTTTCAAAAAAAAACTTTCCTGAGTTTCTACCCGGGATCCTAGAGGATGTGAATCCGAACCGAACCGATCCTAACTAAACCGAACCAAACCTAACCTAACCAAACTAAACTACAACACTATTCACACCCTCTAGGATCCCGGGAAAGAAGTCAGGAAAGTTTTTTTTTACTTGTTGGTTCAGTTTGCTTTGGTTTGGTTCAGTTTGGTTCAATTCGGTTCGGTTCGGATTCACATCCTCTAGGATCCCGGGTAGGAAGTCAGAAAAGTTTTTTTTTTAATTATTGGTTCAATTTGCTTTGGTTCGGTTAGATTTGATTGATTAGCCTTCGTTATGTTAGCGTTTTTACCTGACAGTTGAATACGCTTTTGTAATAGTTTAATGAGCGATGTTCTCTTACAGATCCGTGCTCATTTCGAGATCAAAACTCTTAAAATTAACACGTATTTGAACCCAAATATATTGTAACATTTCCGTGTCTATTTCAAAACCGCGCCGACGTGAAATGAGCACGGAAACGTAAATACGCATCATGATTCCGACTATATAGCACTTATAGCAGGCTCCTGGTATATTATCCCTGGTTCCTCGGCTGGCTGCGTGTCGGCTTCTGGACTACACCTGTGTATATTCTCGATGTTCAAGGTCAACTTATATTTTTCGACAGGGCGACGGATTTTATTTTTGTTTTTGCATCGTTGTTCCAGACGCGAGCCTGGTAGCTTCTGCATGTGAAACCGACGCGACGCCCATACAACGGCACTACACTGCCGCCCTAAAAAAAAAAAATTAATTTCATAATTTCGCAAAAAAAGGTGAATTTACATTATTTTTCCGAACTAACTTTTTTACGAAATTTGAAAAAAACCTGAATTTAAGAAAAATATTGTGAACTGCGGCTAGTACTTACAAGTAAATTTAGCAGTTGAGTGTTTTTTTTATAAAAAAAAATTTTATTAGAAAATTATCCCGAGTCGCAAAAATTTACGGAAATAATTTAACCTCTAGTGGTATTACTAGTAAAAATTTTATATTGTTTTACTAGCTAAATCAATAAGTTAATCGCTTGACATGTTTTTTTATAAAATGTCTGTTAAAAAATCACACTACCGCACCGGTTAATAAAAATTCAAAAAAAAGTACGGCATATTTGGTTTTGGCATCGAACATATATTGTTATATATTTGATGGTTTTGGTTAAAAATCAACGCGTGGAAAATCCATTAAAATGAAAACTTTTTTTCATAAAAATATAAACTTACTGGTTCGAAAAAACTATAGGCAAATTGGGTTTTATTGTTTGGTGCTTTTTATTGTTTGTTATCATTTCTGTATATCGTTTTTTTTTTCTGGTCGATAATTGAATTAGCTCATTTTTTACCCTGAAGGCAGTTATTTTTACAATCAATGACCATTGTTTAATATAGGATATTTTGTTCCTTTTTCCATTGTTAAAAAATAATTTAAACACAGTGAAACCTCCTATAAGCGGACACTCAGTGTTTCATCCATTTTGTCTGCTGGAGGTGACCGCTTATGAGAGAGAACTGCGAAATTTTAATATATATTTATTAATAATTTCGGCCACTTTAGTTTTTCAAAGATTAAATTTTTCAGCGATCTTTTATGCTGATAGATGTTCCTTCACCGAAACGTTAACCACTTCCGTTTTTTCACGTAAACTAAGAAGTTTTTACCAGGCGTCATTTCAAAGAAATTTATTACTACCCAACTGAACAATGAAAATAAAAGAGAGCAGTTCCGCCGAATAAAATAAGTTCTATATACGACAGAATTATTTAGTCTCCGCATTAAAACGGAAATAGGTAATTCCCTGGCTGCAGAGTGCGTTGTTGCCAACATACTACATAATATTTATTTTTGAAGGAAGTTCACGAGGTAAAAAGTTTTTACAAAAAAGTTTCACGGGCAAGACCTTAGAGGTAAAGGTAGCTCGGGGACGCGTTTCTGACTCATTAGGCTTCATTCAGCCCGAGCGTAACCATAAAATGGAAGGAGATGAAATGATGATGTGGATATCTAAAAAGGAATATGAAATATGGTGTTTACTGAGGAGAGATCAACTGTCAATTTGCAGCTTCGGTCAGGGTTGCCTCAGTTTTGAGGCTAATTTTGACGTCGCGACGGAGACAGATATAATCTGCTCCCAGAAAACACCATATTTCATATTCCTTTTCAGATATCCACATCATCAGTTCATCTCCTTTCATTTTATGGTTATGCTCGGGCTGAATGAATCCTAATGAGGCAGAAACGGGTCCCCGAGCTACCTTTACCTCTGAGGTCTTGCCCGTGAAACTTTTTTGTAATAATATTTATTCCCATCTCGTGCAGTGCTCCGTCTCGTTGTCAGAGGTTCGCGTCCGGTTAAGAGAGGCTTCGGATTTTTCTTACAAAAAGAAAGTGTCTGCGTCCGATTATTATTAGAGTGTCCAGTTATAGGAGTAAATTTTACAGGTAAGGAAATAGGGAAAATCTTGGGTCCAACAAATTTGTCCGTCCAATGGGAGTGTCCGCTTAATAGAGGTGTCGGCAAGGAGAGGTTTCACTTATACCAATAAATTAAAATTTCAACTAAATATTTTTATAATTATAATAACTTTCAGATATGACGACCTCGAATATATGACACGAAAACTAATAGAAGAGTACAATAAGTGGGGACTAGAGGTTAATCTCAATAAGACAGAGTATATGTGTATCGGTGGAATAAAACAGGATCTAATTTTAAATACCGGGCAGCGAATTCAGTCTAGTGATGAGTATAAATACTTAGGTCTAAAAATTACAGCTGACGGAATACTAGACAAAGCTATAAAAGATCGAATCGTACAAGGAAGAAAGGCAATAACTTTATTAAATGGAATAATTTGGGACCAAAGTATATCAAAACATAACAAAGAGCTTAACACCATTGTAAAAAATATTATTACATACGGCTCAGTATGGCCAGTCAAGAATAGGACAGAAAAAATGCTTTCCGCTACGGAGATGGACTATTGGAGAAGAGCAGCAGGGAAATCAAAAAGAGAAAGAGTTACAAATCAAAGAATAAGAGAAATTATGACAGTGGGTAAATTTAGTGGATAATATAAGAACAAAACAACTGGACGGGCATGTACAAAGAATGAATGATGAAAGACTACCTAAACAAATACTACAATGGAAACCAACTGGCCGAAGAAAACGAGGACGGCCAAGGAGAAGCTGGAGAGAAGGAATAGACAGTGAAATAAGAATAAGAGGCCTAGAAGATGAATATGGGCAAACAGAAATCAGTGGAGATTGGGTATCGGAAGACGTAGAACGTTGTGAAACCGATAAATATATATATATATATATATATATATATATATAATAACTTTCAAAAAATAGGAAGGTAATTTTTGATTAAAAAGCATTTATTTAAAGATGGTATTTTAAATAATAGGCATTTATTTAGAAATCTTTTTAAAAAAATCTCAACTGGCCTTTTTTTATTTAATAAACTTAATTTCCTTAATTTAGATAAAAACTTCTCTTTTAAAAGTCTCCCAAAGTCCCCGAAACTTTTAAATCGTCCTTCTTTGCCCAAAGACTGTTTGAGTTTTTTCTTTGAACCAAACTTCTTAAAACAAAATCTGTGTTTAGTTATCTTTTTGTTTTTCTTTTTAAGACACGTGACATGTCCAGTTTTTAAAAGTTTAGGAATATTTAAATAAATTACAGGCACTAGCAACGCGTGGTGTAAAAAAATGGGGATGCACACCAAATTTTTTTTTTTAATTACCGCGCCTTACTGTTTGTGCCATAATTGATGTTTTGAGAAAAACGCGTTTTAAACATTGAAGATACATTGCGAGAAATACGGATTTCATTTGTTAAATTTTTAAAGAAGGGGGAGAGAGAGCAAACATTTTCGCGCTTTTGGCATTGAATACTATGTATAAAATTCTACATACTGCTGCACATAGTCGAAAATTGCCAAATTTGCACATTCGTGACTTTGGTATTGGACCGACTATATAATTTAGATCAATTATACTATGTCGGTTCAGAACGTTTTTCTACGTTGTCCGATGCCTCTTCTCCACCTCCTTTGATCCTGACAATCATCTTCCGACAGATTTTTTTGACTCATTGATCTTTGGATTGACTGTTACCATTCCAGGTTAGGACGCCCTCTTCTTCTGCGTCCTATTGGTTGCCTGTAGTTACTTCCTCTCCATGTACTTCTATGTCTCTCCTCGGAGAGGCTGACAGATATTCGGGTCTTGTTTCCTGCAGCAGTCTCTTGTAGTCGTCTGTTCATTGTTCTGGTTTGATGATCTGAATGTTAACTTTTTCCTTTGTTGGGTTTTTTACCGTAGAAATGAATTTCCATACTTCAGAACTCTGCCTATTTTAGATCAAATTATTAAAAAATGAGATACAGTAGACTCGCGCTGGTGTGAACACTCTTTTTCAGCAGTAATTTATAGATTCTCTTATGTGTACAGTTCAATTTAAAAGTAGACAGTAAAAATATAAACGCTCTTCAAGATATACTTGGAACAAGACCTTAAAGTATGGAAGAGAAAATGCCAAAACATGGGAAATCCATTGGAAGAAACCATCTTGTATGCTTAATGTTTCGCCGATGATCAGATAGTAGTGGCTCAGGATTATGACGACCTCGAATATATGACACGAAAACTAATAGAAGAGTACAATAAGTGGGGACTAGAGGTTAATCTCAATAAGACAGAGTATATGTGTATCGGTGGAATGAAACAGGATCTAATCTTAAATACCGGGCAGCGAATTCAATCCTGTGATGAGTATAAATACTTAGGTCTAAAAATTACAGCTGACGGAACACTAGACAAAGCAATAAAAGATCGAAACGTACAAGGAAGAAAAGCAATAACTTTATTAAATGGAATAATTTGGGACCAAAGTATATCAAAACATAACAAAAAGCTTATATATAACACCATTGTAAAAAGTATTATAACATACGGCTCAAATGTATGGCCAAAGGATAGAACAGAAAATATGCTTTCCGCTACTATTGGAGAAGAGCAGCAGGAAAATCATAAAGAGAAAGAGTTACAAATCAAAGAATAACAGAAATTATGCCAGTGGGTGAACGTACTTTAGTGGATGATATAAGAACAAAACAACCGGTGTGGTACGGACATGTATAAAGAATGAATGATGAAAGACTACCTAAACAAATACTACAATGGAAACCAACTGGCCGAAGAAAACGATGACGGCCAAGGAGAAGCTGGAGAGAATAGGAATAGACAGTGAAATAAGATTAAGAGGCCTAGATGATAAATTATGGACAAACAGAAACGAGTGGAGATTGGGTATCGGAAGACTTAGAACGTTGTGAAACCGATAAATATATATAGTAAAAATATATTATATCTAACTTAATGTGTATTTAGTTAGATATTAGTTATCTATTATTATTGTTTTTATAAATAAATAATAAATGTAACATACCTAGTTTTTATATTTCACAAACACGTTTTGTATTGAAAATGAAGGCATCTGAATTTTTTTGAAATAAATTCTTTAATAACTAATTCATTGAACCAGAGTTAAATTTTAATTTAGCAGATAAATGTAATTTTAAATTATATAACGAGAAGAATTTAGTGGCATAAGGGCAAGGCAGTGGCGTATATAAGGGGGGCCTGGGGGCCCGGGCCCCCCCGAAGCTAAGATTTTTTTAGATATTTTCCACATATTTCCTGAATACAAACATAAAATAGCATAAAATACGGCCTCATATTGTCTCGGGCCCCCCCAAACTGCCTCGGGCCCACCCCGAAACGTTTTTCTATCTACGCCACTGGGGCAAGGGATAAATAAGAAAAATAAGATAATAAAAATATTTTACCTCAGGCTGAATTTGATGATTTTTCATTTTTTCCGATAATTGTAAGTCTTTAACTCCAGAGATCTTTTTCATCGCTTTCAAACAATAAACAAGGGAAACAGTAACATAAAACTCGCACCAGTCAGTTTTTTCATAAATTTTTAATTTAAAAGTTCGCTTATATTCACGATTTTGGTTTAGAAATTTGGTTTGGAACGACCGACATTTTTTATTTTATTTTCTCTTCTAATAATAAAGAAGAAAATTTAATTGTCTTTAAATCTCTATCTATCATTTAGCCATCTTCGATTCGTCTGCCTGTCGCCGTGTTCATCCATTTAGCTCCCGCATGTTTCTTCAAATCGTCCGCTCGTCTCATTTGTGGTCTTCCCCTACTTCTTTTATTTTCCCAAGGTCTCCAGTTTACAATACATTTGTTCCATCGATCGTCTTTCTCTCTGATATTATGACCGGCAAATTTCCATTTTAATTTTGCTACTTCTCCTCTTACATCCCTTACTTTTGTTTTATTTCTTATCCATTCATTCCTTTTTCTATCTGTTAGCTTTACATGTAACATTTGTCTTTCCATTGATCTTTGGGCTTTTGTTGCCTTATCCATCAAACTATTTCCAGGAATAATCGAACATTGAGGGATTGGATTTGATCAAAGTAAAAAAAAGACAAATAAAAAATGGCTGCCGTCTCGGCCGTTTTACCCATTGACATTTCGATGTCTGGTTTAGAAATGTCAAGGGTTTATCAACCGCCGCTTTGTTAATTTGTTTTTGGCAGTTTTTTTAATTAAATTTGCAATAAAATCTAACTGATCAGGGTCTTTAAACATTACTTTTCTCATTAGAGTAGAAAAAGTCCGAGAATTTATTTCTTTTTCAACAAAAACACAACAAAAATAACAACATTTGACCATTTTGACAGGGCCGTGATAAAATCAAAGTATAAGCACGGTTCACCTTTTGTTAGGTGATCCGTGCTATAAGTAGATTTGGTTCACGGTGGATAGAATAGACCGGTGTTCGGATCTTATATATATATATGTCGAATTTTTCACGTCACTGGTGGTCCAACTGATTTTTGTAAACTAAAGTTAGATCTGATATGAACAACTCCTTATAAAACATAGTTTTCTAGACTTATTGTCGTTATTTTTTTTTAGCCCGCTTTATTTTTTATTACACAAAACTTAAACTACAAGTCAAACTGAATGTAATCGTTTAGTATCAAAGGTGAACCGAGGACTTGGGAAGTAAACAAAGATGTACCTAGGTCAGCGGATTATTTTTGAAGCTGAAACAAACACATTATTTTCTTCGAATTTAAATTTTTGTGTAAAGAGAAATGAAGCGGGCTAAAAAAAATTAAGACTGGTATGTCTGAAAAATATTATTTTATAAGAATATACTAAAAAATAGTAGGAAAATTGCAAGTTTTTAAAAAATTCAAAAAATATTAGTTGTTCATATCATACTTTTGTTTACAAAAATCAGCTGGACTAGCAGTGTCCTGAAAATTCGACATATATTTATGATCCGTGGGTTTGGTTAGGCTGACTACCAGTACCCAACTACTTTCACCACATTTTCAATGGTAACGTCAAATCTATGGTGTACCCACTCTTTGTATTTTGGTTGGTTGTGAAATTCAATCTCTAGCTGTTCTACTATCTCTATTTCTGATTAATAATTTTTCTCATAGGCACAACCGAATCTAAGGTAATCTATATTTTGTACAAAATATATATTATACATAATATATATACAGTAAAACCTCCTATAAGCGGGTACTTACGGTTTCGTCGATTCTGTCCACTTATTGGAGATGTCCGCTTATGAGAGAGAACTGCGAAATTTTAATATATATTTATTAACAATTGCCGCTGCTTGAGTTTTTCCGATACTAAATTTTTCAGCGGTCGTTTGTGCTGATAGATGTTCCTTTTCCGAAACGTTAACAAATTTTATTTTTTCACGTCAACTAAAAAGTTTTTTAATAGGCACCATTTCAAAGAGATCTATTACTACCAAACTGAACAATAAAAATAAAACACAGCAATCCCGCCAAACAAAATATGTTGTAAATACGAAAGAAGTATTTAGTCTTCGCATTAAAACGGAAACAGGTAATTCCCCGGCTGCAGAGTGCGTTGTTGCCAACGTAATACATAATATGTATGCCAATATCGTGCAGTGCTCCGTTTCGTTGTTAGAGGTTCGCGTCCGGTTTAGGGAGGTTTCGGAATTGTTTTACCAAAAAAATTTGTCTGCATCCGATTATTAGAGTGTCCGGTAATAGGAGTGAATTTTACATGTAAAGAAATAGTGAGAAGCTTGGTTTCAACAAATTTGTCTATCTAATGGGAGTGTCCGCTTAATAGCGGTGTCCGCTTTACTCTATATAATTTTTCTAAATATTCTGTACTATCCGTCCAATCCCTTTCAACAAAAGTTCATAAATAACATTCCAAATATACCTGTTAAACCTATAGCTAAACCAAATAATATTTTTTTTTCCTCAGTTGTGGAAATAATCCGTTTCATATCCTATACTTGTCAAGAATATGACTTGATGAGGACAGACGGCCTCATTATTTAGACTACGTTTTGTTCATTTTCGGAAAATTCCCAAATTTAGGACATTCTTCTAATAAAACAAACTCAAAGCGTATTGCATTAACCAAACTGGTAACGAACTTACCTTAGTCATATCTGATATTTATGACGTCACAAACTAGTCGAGATTAAAAAAACCTCTACTTACCTACTATTTTTAAAAACGAATTACGTAATTAAACTCTTTCTTGAAAACTCGCAGGCGATGATTGAGTAGAAAAAAAATCGTACTTCCATTTTCTTCATTTATTTTAAAAGACGACGTTTTGGTTAGTAAGTATCTCTGACCGTTTTCAAGTGTAAACTAAACAATCCAGTCTACAGGCTACTACTTATACTATTTGGTCTAACGGTCTGTTCCTTTTTTTTTATTTAACTTTACGTGTATGTATGTATGTAAGTATGTATGTGGGTATGTATGTATGTAATCAAATCTTGCAACTCATTTTTGAAGAACGTCCAAACATCCGATTGACTTTAAATTTACCTACCTCCCCCCTGACGTGGGGGTGGAGAGGGGATAAAACTTTAGTTTGTCCGATTTCCACCAAAATTGGTATCTGGGGGTTTTTGAGGATGAAAATTACGAATTTTTGATCAGATTACAAAAATTCAATATGGCGGATTCAAAATTGACGATTTAATTTCAAGTTTTTCTGATTACTTTCAACTGAATTCCACGTATCCGATTAACTTTAAATTTTGCATAACGTTATAGTTCCGATGACAATCCAATAATGTGTTATCACTGACTGCCTATCTCCCCCCTGACGAGGAGGGCGGAGAGGGGGTAAAATTTTAGTTTGTATTTTGTTTGGAATCAAATCGTTGGTAGGGCTTCTCATCGAAGACTTAGATATTTCAAAATTGACAGGAAATCCTCCCTGCAATATCGATGCGCTAGCTGAAATGCATAGACAAATCTAAAAATTAAAAAAAAAATTTAGAAAAAAAAATCGCTTTTATTATTATGATATCAGAACACTCAAAAAATTATTTTATTCTTTTTAGTCCAATTTATAAAAGCTTGTTTTCAAAAAGTTTTTTTTCTAAATTTATTTAATCCTAAGACGCTAGTTTAGGACCGGTTTCTATATGTTTGGTATATCCTTGCTTGACTGAAAACTTCTTTATTCTGCATAATAAACGCAGCTTCAATAAACTTTCGTTTCCGCCAATACGACTCCTTATGCAAAACTTTAGCTTCTGACCATTGAATCCTGCAATCATTTAACCATGCATGATTCGCTTAACTAGTTATTCAATATCACCTAATTAGGTACTTTTTATTTACTCTAACCTGAATAGGGCGTTTCGTTTTACCTACATATGATTTAATACAATCACACGGGATTTGGTAAATACACTCCTTGTTATTTAAAGGATTTTCTGGTTTTGTTTTACTAAGAAATCTCCTTATCGTACTTCCAGATGAAAATACTGTTTTTATATTATAATTTTTGGCTCTTCATCTTATGTTTTCTGAAATCCCTTGAACATATTTTGAAGCTCTCTTGAATATCTTTACAACCGTGTAAAAATTTCGAACTCCATCGAATAGTTTTTGAGATATTTGCCTTCAAATTTTCAAATTTAACATGGAATGATAAAATAAAAATTAAATCCGAAAAATAATAAATTTCTAATAAAATTTTTATTTTATCAGTCCATGTTAAATTTGAAAGTTTGAAGGCAAATATCTCAAAAACTAATCGATGGATTTTCGAAATTTTTACACGGTTGTAAAGATAGCGATAGCTTTTGTTCTCTCGTGAAATATATCATCAGTTTGTACTTTGTTTTTAATGATACTGAGTGATTCATTTACTGGCTCATTGGTGTAAAGAATTTCTACATCAAAACTTACAAATCTATCGTTGGGATCTAATTTGATCCTTTTAAAACCTCGACAAAATGTTCCGAGGTTTTGACAAAAGATTCGGACTGTAATGGTTGAATTATATCCAACAAAAATGTAGTCCACCACTTTCCTTGACGGTCTAGAAATATAAGAAAGTGCAAAGGTAGTGGACTACGCTTTAAGGGAGGTTCACAAATAAAATAAATTCAGTGTGCGTGACTGAAAACACCGCCGACATTTCCAAAAAGGAAATATATTATTTTGATGTAACCACAGTGTAAAATGAACCGCTTAATTTACACAGATGTATATTTTCCTCCCCTACGTTTACCTAAATTTTAGTAAAATATGTATTTTATTGGAATTACTTAAATTAATTTAATAAAACTAATTATAATAAAAAATTTTAATTATATTAAATAAAAAAAATCGACCAAACGAACATCATCAGGGATTATTTCTAAAACGAAAGTCGTATTAACGCGTTGGATAACTGCTAGACTGATCTGTTAACCTGACCTATCCTTTGCTGCTAGTAAGGTATCCAATTTTAAAATTTTTTTGGAGTGGAAAACGTGTCCAAAAAAACAAAAAAACCGAAAGAAATACTCTGCCAATATATGGGCCCCTAAGCTCACACTAGGTACTATAGTTATAGTGTACGTGTGAGCTAATATAAATAAAAACTAAAATATATTTTATTCAAATCCGGACTAAATTACCTTTTGTTTGATACCACACAAGCCATGTTTTGACTTAAACTCAAATTTTTGAAATCTACCCCCACCCTTAAAAAAACAAAAACTAAAATGTATTTTGTTAAACTCCGGACTCAATTACCTTTCATTTGATATCACACACGCCATTTTTTCACTTAAACTCTAATTTTTGAAATATACCCCCACCCTTTTTTTTTTAATAAATTAAAATGTATTTTGTTGAACTCCAGACTCAATTACCTTTCGTTTGATGTCACACACGCCATATTTTTCCAGAAACTCTAATTTTTGAAATCAACCCCCCACCCTTTTATTTGGTTTGTGCTCGGTGGATTTTGTTCATTTTTAAATGGGACCATCTCGGCCCAAAACCCAGCCTAGGTACCAAATTTCATTAAAATCGGCCAAGCGGTTTTTGAGTTATGCGCGTTGGTCGTTACAGACATACAGACAGACATACAGACAGACAGACAGACAGACAGACGGCGCAACAAAAAAGTTTCAAAATCATCTGAAACGCAAAGATATATAAAAATTTTTGAAATCGGAGCAACTTTTTTTTTCTCGAAAAAATTAGGATCACCAAAGCTCACACTACTATAATATAGTATATGTGTGAGCTAAAATTAAAAAGCACGGCCACTTGGATTTTCAGGACGTGTTCCAAGCATAAATGATTCGTATTCTTGTGATCAACGTTGGAAAAAGTGAGAACCACATAGTTTCACTACATTTTATGTTGTCGGATGATATATGCCCATTATGCCTGATAAAATTTGCTCTCCAGTTGATGGATGATGGAGAGTGTAAGTTAAGTTAAGCAGCCCAATTTTGTTAAAGCTGAACTATCCTTTGCTGCTATAGTAAACTTCATAAACAGGTTTTAAACAGTATCGCTGCTTAATCGGTTTTCCAATGATTTTTTCCAGGCAATTTCATTTATTTTTTGTGGACTGGAAAACGTATATTCTGAAAAATAACAAAAAAACACGGGGAAAAATTAAAAAGCACGGCCAGAGCTTCGCATCAATTAATCAAGCGCAAAATTTTATTAAAATCCGCTAAGCGGCAAATTTTATTCACAAAGGCCTTTCTACACCTCTCTGGAGCCGTAAACAAATTTCACATAATAAATTGACATATTTATAAGGACTTGCGAGTATGTATAGTTGCGCTTTAAAAATCACATCAATGCTATGGAAACTCTTCCAAATTAAACAGGTAACCATTGCTAAAAACAAATTTTCGGACGTTTCGGTTAGTAAGTATCTCTAACCGTTTTAAGTGTAAACTAAACAATCTAGTCCCTGGGCTAGTACTTATACTACTTAGTGTGCAGTCAAGTGTGAGGGCCTGCCCCCTTTTTAATCCTAAGACGCCTGTTTTCCTGAAGGAGTGGTTTCCATATGTTTGGTATGTCCGTGCTTGGTTGACTAAAAACTTTAGCTTCTGACCACTGAATCCTGTGACTGTCTGATCATGCATGATTCGCTAAACCGGATTTTCCAATATCCCCTAATTGGGAACTTTTTAGATGTTCATTTACTCTAACCTAAAGAGGGCGTTCCGTTTCACCTACATATGATTTACCACACTATTGTATATGGTTCTTTAAATATTTAAAAATAAAAATTCTATGTTGACTGTTTTTGTTCTCTATTTTCTGACATAACAATAAATCAATATGACAAAACTAAACATAATTATAATATGACAAACGACATATAAAAGGACACTAAATACATAATAGTTCTCCGGCCTCTAATCTTAAGGTCACAGATCAAGGCGTTGAGGAGCTCGTCGTTCTCTTGTTGAACGTCTAAGTATTTTTCCCTGTGATGTATGTGTTTCTGTTTTTTCTTCAGTGGTGGTTTGTTCCCGCCTCTATTTCACTTTTGCAATTAGAAAATAGTTTTTGTTTTCACTTTTTTTATTATTTTCAGTTTTTTATTTTTACTTTTGCTTGCACTGCAAGTTTACTTAATTTAATTAATTCTACACTCGATAAGCTTTTAGTGTTTATCCCAATTTTTCTACAATTACCCTACATCCTTTGGGCCCTTTTTTCCTTGCTATCCCCTCTTTACCTTCCCGTAAAGCAGTGCGCGCTAGGCGAAAAGGACAAGAAGCGCGCGAACGTCTCTCCACTGCGCGGAGAAGTCGACCCATCGATCGACCGAAAAACAACGTCTACGAAAGGTATCGCCAATGCCACGTGCGAACCCAATCAATTTTACTACATGTGAAAATTACAATTTCCTTTAAGAAAATTACGGATTATTCCAAGAAAAATTAGTGAAAGTGCCAAATCTATACGGATTTCCTCTTTTACCCGGTGTTCCCTAGCAGAATCAAAGGTAAGTCGAGTGTACTTTTTTTCTTTGCGAATTTTCCTAATTTTTCATATAAAATTTTATATTCAAAAATATTATTTACAAGTGCTATACG
Source organism: Aspidapion aeneum (assembly GCA_963576565.1). NCBI lineage: Eukaryota > Metazoa > Arthropoda > Insecta > Coleoptera > Brentidae > Aspidapion > Aspidapion aeneum. The sequence goes on along the minus strand of OY755043.1, from coordinate 7,737,953 downwards.
GCACATCATTCATTATTGCCAATTACGGCAGCAGACATCACCAAATAGTCGAGATATCCACGGGAGTAGGATTGACGGTTGTTGGAGAGTTTCCGAACCAGTTTCCCTTATTTTATACAGTCCACCCTTTGATTTCTTAATTTAGGACTGCCCACCTTGTCCACCCCGAACAAGTGGTTTCTTCTATTGGTATTTTTACAGGACTTATTGGATTGGAGTTTGAAAATCCATAAAATGGTGACTGAAAACTTTCCACTGTTCACGTCTTTTAATCCAAGTTTTTCCAAGTCTAATTGATTTTTTCCACTGTGATTGGAAAAATGGCGTATTGTTGTTTGTGGTTGAACTTTGTTAACTGGTTCTGTATAACCATAAACTTCTTTATTTTGTATTTTAGATGCTTCTATTGCTAAAGCAATTTGAACTGCTTTATCAAATTTAATGTCAATTTTCTGTAGAATTTTTTCTCGAATTTCCTCGCTGTATAATCCTCTTATAAACTGTGCTCGAAGTAGTGTATTAATAATTGATAAATTACATGTATTGCAGTTATGATGCTTGCATTCTATTTTGAAATCGCAGTTTCTAATTAATTCTTTTAAAGATGCAATATAATTTGAAATAGATTCATTTTTATGTTGCAAACGTGTGAAAAATTTATGTTGCTCAGTAAGTACGTTCTTTTTTGGAGAAAGGTGATTATTAAGTAGGTTAATCAATGTATTATAATCTTTAGTACTGGGAAGTTCAGGTGATGTTAAACTTGAGAGTAATTTGTAATATTTGCTCCCTAGACAGTTGATTAATACCATAACTAAAGTACTATCTAAACTGTGATCATTTATATCTAGTCCTTTAAGTTTAAAAAAATTTTCAAGTCTTTGAATATAAGTTTCAAAATTTTCTGTATTTTCGTCAAACGGCTCAAAGTTAATGACTTGATGTTTCAGGTTTTCCTTTATATTACTTTCACTTACTTGTTGTTGTAATTGATTTTGTTGTATGGTGTTTACAAGTTGACTCAAAGCGGTGATTAAAGGTGCCAGTTGTTCAGTCATGTTTATGTTCAGGTAATCTTCTTCGTCTTTTAATCCTCGTCGCCAAATTATTGTATATGGTTCTTTAAATATTTAAAAATAAAAATTCTATGTTGACTGTTTTTGTTCTCTATTTTCTGACATAACAATAAATCAATATGACAAAACTAAACATAATTATAATATGACAAGCGACATATAAAAGGACACTAAATACATAATACACACTCACACGGAATTTGGTAAATACATTCCTAAATATTTCAGAGATTTTCTGGTTTTGTTTTAGATTCAAAACTCCTTATCGTATTTCCCAATGAAAATATTGTTTTTATATTATAGTGCTTGGTTATTTGTCTTATATTTTCTAAAATTCTTTGAAAATATGGAATGTTAGATAATAGACAATAGACAATAGACAACTTTATTAATCTTTTCAGCTACAATAATGTAGACAAGATACGTCAAATACAAAAAATATAACATTAAGTGTAAATAATAATAGTGTAAATATTTAAAAAAATAAAAACGAAAACACATTTACAATATTTGTATATATATGTATATAAATATTGAGGACAAAAATTTACCTTCTGCCCAACATATAGTTTTCAAATTCAATTAAACTATAAAAAGTTTCATTTAATAAAAGATTTTTGATTTCTTTTTTGAATCTTGGCAGCGACGTAGTTTGTTTGATTTTGTTTGGCAACAAGTTAAAGAATTTGCATCCAAGATAATGAGTACTTTTTTTTATATACTCATGGTTGTGTTTATGGATGCTGCAGTGGTTACGACTTCTAGTTGGATAGTTGTGATAAGAACTATTTAATGTAAAAATATTTTGGTGTTGAAAAATGAAAATGAGTAGTTTATATATGTAAATACTTGTTATTGTCATAATTTTATTATCCTTAAATGCAGAGCGACAAGTACCGTTGTAAGGTATATTGAAAATTAGTCTTATAAGTCTCTTTTGACCTACCAATACTCTTTCCACATCCTGAGCACTACCCCATACTGCCACACCATAGGCTAGAGCCGAGTATGCATTAGCATAATACACAGTAATGAGATTTTTTATACTGAGAGAGTTTTTAAGTGACTTAATCATGAAGTAGCATGTATTAAGTTTTGAGCATACACTACTTATGTGTAAACTCCACTCGAAATGAGTATCGACAATAGTTCCCAAAAATTTTGAGCTATCGCTAACTGGCAAAGGGATGTCATTAAAGATTATATTGAGGTCGGTAGGTTTACGGGACTTTGTTCTAAATTCCATAAAGACAGTTTTAGAGACATTTATAATCAGATTGTTTTGCTTGCACCAGTTCGAAAATTCATTTAGGGTTAAGTTGATTTTTTCATGAAGAAAATTTGTGTCTTTTGCGGATACAACGATGGACGTATCATCGGCGAACATAAACACAAGTCCCCACGTGATATATTCGGGAAGATCGTTAATAAACAGCAAAAATATTAAAGGTGCAAGCACACTGCCTTGGGGCGTGCCTATGCTTGATTCTGAAGATTCTGAATATGTGCTTCCTATTTTGATTTTAAATTTTCTAATTGCATTAAATCCAGTTATTAAGGGGGTTTTGGATACCTAGTTTTTCGAGTTTTTTATATACAAAGTTAGGGTCTATGGTATCAAAAGCACGGGTTAGATCAAACAATTGTTATCAAATGTTAATAACACCCAACGGATTATTACTTTAAGAATTTGCTACATTTGGTTTGTTTTTAATTTTAGAGATCGTTGAGTTAATTAATTTCTCGGAATAACCATTCTGTTGTAAGTCATTTTTAATGTTGTTAATTAATGTGGTTAATTCTTCATTATTACTCAAAATATTTACGGCTCTTAAAGACAAACTTCTTATAACTCTTTATTTTGTAACAACAGAATTATTAGACTTAAAATTTAGGTACTGTCCCGTGTGTGTAGGTTTTCTATATACAGTGGTTTGAATGTTTCTCTCTTCCAAAAAAGGTAAAGCCGAATCTTTTTCAATTTCCATGGTGCATTTGATTATTGGTCGAATACCGTTCAGATGGTGTAGAAAATGCTGTAGTTCGTCAACATTTTCCGGCCATATAATAAATATGTCTTCCATGTAACGTAGCCATAGTTTTGGTTTGACTCTTGCGGTGTTGATCGCATGGTCCTCGAACCACTCCATGTAGATGTTTGCTACCACTGACGAAAAAGACGAACCCATTGGAAGTCCATCATTTTAAACTCGTGAAACTCTTTCACTTGAAAGTAAGAGTTACAGAGCTCCAAATTAAAATTTTAAATAACTAAAGAAAATAACCATTGCTAACTTTCATATTATTTAAGATACATAACAATTAATTAATAAAATAGTATCATTATTATATATCATATAGTATCATTTTTAACGCTCCTAAACAGTAGCGCACACAAAAATTTGTCTTAGGGGGGGGCGATTCCATGATGTCGCATTTTATGCTATTTTTTGCTTTTATTCATGAAATAAATGAAAAATATCTACAAAAATCTTAGGCATGATGACTGGCGGCGCCCTTGTCTTAAATCATAAATTAATATCATGCACCAAACCTTAATAGGCGGCAGATTTTTTTTTTTAAATCTAATGCATGTTTCATCAAGCCTCTGTGTTCTTTCTTTATAAGGGGTTAAAATTTATTAATTTTTTCAGCTTTTTCTTATGACTTTCTTAAAAATTGCAATAGGCAAAGCAAATTTTGGTGTGCATGAACATTACAAAAAGATAATAAGTATTTTTTTTTGAAAAACGCAATGAAACAATTTTTAAACATTATAAATCGCAAAACTATTTGGAATTGTCACAAAATCTTTCCACACTAGTGCGGCAGAGTAATTCTGCATTAAAAATAGTGTGGAAAAATCACATTTTCCAGGCGCTTGTAGTAAAAATATTTTTGCACTTAGGGGAAAATTCTGGCAATATTTTTTCTAATTAGCAAATTAAGTACAACTTGTTCTAAACAGTATTTACACATGGGCGCACCCAGGGGGGGGGGCGGGGCCCGGGCCACCCCCAAGCCTGGGATTTTTGTATATATTTTCCACATATTTCATGAATAAACAAAAAAAAATAGCATGAAATACGACATTATGAGGCCTCGGGCCCCCCCCCCCCCCAGTCATATTCCTGGGTGCGTTACTGTTTACATCATGTAAAATTTAGTACCCGTAAATTAAAATTCAAACAAGTTTTCGTGGCTAATCGGGTAAAAAGAAAAATTAATTAATATTTGGCTTTAAACTCCGTTAACTGACGCGATGCCGACGTCTTGATAGCGGAACAAACGCAATTAGCGTTGACCTGATCTAGAAAGGCAATGTGTGTCGTAGGTCACTGTATGGATTCTTTCTTTCAATCGATACTTTCATCGATCGATGATATAGCAGTTTTACTCGCCTGCTGCTGTTTCATTCCTGTAATTTCTTGGTGTATTGCTACTTTTAATTCGTCAATGGTTCGGGAATAGTGTTCAGATGGAATTCCTGTTCAGATATTCCCAAAGTATCTGAAACTAAAGCATGTCTACCAAGTGCGAAGTAAGTACGAAAAGTTCTTTGTGTCTTAATCACAGATTCGTTACCTACTTTTGATTAATATCTCGATAACGAAGGCACGATGGCAAGGAAATGGCAAGCCGCGAGCTACCAACCAACTACGCTAAGCTTCCCCTCTCTTCAGTGATTCAGGCACAGTGGCAGTGCAAAATGTGGGAGATCATTATGCCGGACCCTGTTTAATTAAATGAATAACCGGCAATATTCACTTTACTTTAAAAGGCTTACGTTACATTTTTTAAACACCCATTAATACCTAGTTAATATAGGTTAAGAGTGTAAATTTATATAATGTTTAATTTAAATACATTTTTACATCACCTAGCTAATACTAACAAAATTTTCCAAATCCATTAGTTCTCATTTTTCCTGAAAAAACAATTAAAAAAGTTTCCGTTTATAGAAACATAACCTATATTTGCAACATTATTATGTATAAAGCATTGTAAAAGTATACATTATTAATATAAGTTAATGTAGAATATATAAATATTTTCTATGCACTAATAAAAAGGAATTTACTGCATAACATTCGTCAAAGAGCCCAGTCTTTTTTTAACTAGAAAATTAGCCTCTCAAGGAAATTTATGTACCTAAATGAATGGGAAACAAACTTTTAAACCTTATAGATTGAATAAAAATTTAACTTTCCTTTTTTTATTGCTAGTAGTCATTAATTTAAACTTTCTTTGATTAAGCTTCCTTATTGATTGGTGTTTATAGAGTCTGTTTAAGCAAATTGAGCTTTTTACACAAAATAACTCATTCTTACCAGCGCGCATCGTTTAAATTTAAAACTATGTAATTGACGAGTAGAATGAGTTTTTTGGTGTTAAAATTTAATTTGATAAGGACTGTTCAAAACACTATATTATAAGATGTAGCCTGATTGGAGAACGATTTCATTGATGGCTATGAGCATCCGGTATACAATAATTTGAAAAGCCATCCTGTAGCTTAGAGACAAACTGCGCAAGCGTTATATTGTTTCAAATCCCCCTGTAAATGTTTAGTATGGAGTACAAAGTTGGAGAGGCGCTGATTCGTGCACGACACCCCGGTATACTGCGCCAATTTAGTAATACAACTCCCACCGTGTAAGTGTCTGGTCTACCTCTGTCATTCGTCTATGGGTTAAGCTTTCGAGCTACCCACGGAAAAGTACTAGAGAAACAAAAAACCCTTAATTCAATCATTATCAGGTCAACGCTAATTGCGTTTGTTCCGCTATCAAGACGTCGGCATCGCGTCAGTCAACGGAGTTTAAAGCCAAATATTAAGTAATTTTTCTTTTTACCCGATTAGCCACGGAAACTTGTTTGAATTATTTACATATTTACTAAGAATGGGTGTTTAGAATGAGATATAGGATTTGATAACAGCTAAAAAGAAAAAAAAACTTTAAACCAATTGTCATTTTATAAACCCGGTTTGTGAAACCATGCTCTCCATAAAGTTTTAAATTAAATATTGCAAAACGTTTGTTAAAAATGTATGCGCACCTGATTCAAAATAAAGTGAAATCATTGGCAGCACATTTTATCAATTAATGAAAAATACAGTACCAAATTTTAAAAGAGCCCTATCCTCACAACTTTTGAGCCTCATTACATAAAATAAAATTTATGTGTTGTTTAGCCTGAAAGGTAAAAAAAAGACATAGCTTCTAAGAGAATCCAAATACCTTTCAAAAAAATTGTGTCACTTTCCACCATCAAAACAATATTCGGATATTTTGGAATCATACATACCTGATAGACATTTTAGAGTAAAACAGGAAGACTCATACTCAAGTTTAAGAGAAATTCAAGCAGGCGTGCCCCAGGGTAGCGTACTAGGCCCTTATCTATATTTAGTATTCACTTGCGATATCCCAAAGCCAGAATATTGTCACTTAGCAACATTTGCCGATGATACTGGTTTATTTACGGTAGAAAAATCTATTGAAAAATGCATAGAAAAACTAAAGGATGCAGTCACCGAAGTTCACAGTTGGACCACAAAGTGGCAAATAAAATTAAATGAAACCAAATCAATTCATCTTGATTTTACAAACAAAAATATAAATCACATACAAATAACAATTAACAACATTCCCGTACCATATTCAAATCAGGAAAAATATCTCGGTGTAACAGTTGATGCCAAATTGCGCTGGAAGAAAAAAAAAAGAAGAACTTGAGATAAGGTATAGAAAAATGAACTGGCTAATTCGAAGGAAGTCCAATTTAACAATTCATAATAAGTTACTGCTTTATAGACAAATACTGAAACCAGTATGGACATATTGTATTCAACTATGGGGTTGTGCTAAAGAGAGTAACATTCTAGTTTTACAGAGATTTCAAAATAAAGTATTAAGAAACATTGTGAATGCACCTTGGTACGTTCGAAATAGTGACCTTCATCGAGATCTAAAAATCGAAACTGTAGCAGAGACTATAAAAAAGTACGCAAAAAGCCAGGAAGATAGACTCCATCGGCATGTGAATGTGGAAGCAATTCAGCTTCTAGATAATACTATGCTAGTTCGAAGACTAAAAAGAATGAAGCCGTTTGAGCTAGTAAACTGAGTGAATTACATAAAACAAAATAATGCTATAAATACAACACAATTGTGAGTTACAGACTAAACAAAGCGGGGAGAACTGTTGAGTGAACCCTAAGTTTAAATCTAACTTTTCTAGTAAATTAAGTTAAAACAAAATTGCTAATTAGTCTTACTGACTAGATTGTAATACAATAAACACAGTGTGTTTGACAAATAAAAAAAAACTTTCCACCACACTATATTTCTATTTTTATAGAATATTATTGTAACTTTTTGACCTTGAACAAATGTAACAAAATTAATATTTACCTAAGAGGTCTATTTATTCGCACCATACATCGATGTCAACATTTATTATTGGGGGGAACAAGGCCGTACCTAGGGGGGGGACAAAAAAGGATCAATCCTACCCGAAATTGTCGATCAAGTGTGTTAATCCCTCCGAAATGTTTTCTTGGGTACTACGGCCTTACAGGGGAAGGCGAAAGACAATTTCCGCAACTTACCAAAAAGCGTCTGGAAATTTGGAAAAAAAATATTGATAAATACCCTCTATTCTGATTACCCACCCTAAATTTCTCAACTATCTAACAATATTGTGGGGAAGCCTACTCCCATCCCCTCTTCGCGACACCCGCTGCACCATAAGCCATAAGTAACTCCGAGATTTCGGCTACTTTAAGGGGAGTAAAAATGACCCTCGTCAAAGTTTCAAAATGAAAAGCTATTTTTGGAAAGGTCAGCAATTTTCTTTACGCAGATTTTTTTTAATGTTGGGGACTTTCAAAGCAAGAGAAATTTGCATATTTCTAAAAGATCAGTTGAGATTCGTTTGAAAGTTAAATCAATACGATTCAGGTAAAAATAAACCTAATTATATTATTGTGTTTTATCGACATTCGATCGACATACGATTTCTTAAGTTTTTCCTCATCTCTAATCTTCTAAGATTAGTCACCAAGACTTTTAAGACGGTACGTAGTTCTTAGATTTTTTTATTTAAAATAGAATGGCTTAGAAACTTGTTAGGCAGATATTACTATGTAATATATAATATAACAGGGGCCTGTGTGACAGTGGTTCTGTCAACTCAAGTGGTCAAGGCTTAAATGTTGTAAGCTACCACTTTAGGCTACAACTTATGTAAATTATAAAAACATTAAATGTTATTACTTATTTGTTCTCGTAATGGAATTTGATGGTTCTTGGAGAAAGATTATGCTATAAAAGTTTTTCTCAAGTGTATAAACAATGTAGGAAAATCTATACATACCTTTTCAATTTTCTTCCTGTAGCTTCACACTTTCACTTCTCATATTTATTATTTAAATATCAAATTTTTGTACTATTAAACTTTTGTATTTAATTATTTACACTTCTTAAACTTTTCGGTTTTTTTGTATATTTGTTGTAAATATTTTTATTTATCAACATTTTAAACGTTGACTGAATAGGTGAAACTATTCAATCAACTGTTTAATTTACTTAATATTACTGTTTTGGTTTGGGATATATTATTGATTAAAAATGCCGATTTTAGGGCAACGAATGGTTTGTATTTTGATGTTAAAAATCAGAAAAAAGATATTAGTAATATTTAAAAACACTGGAAACAGTAATAAAATCAAAAACTTTGAAGTTAAAATAAACACTAAAATAAAAGACCAAAATAATTATGGATAATAAAGTGAACAGTTTTATACAAAGTTAAAATAATTGATAAATTTCCCCAGTTGAAAAAAAAACCCCTTAAGAAGTGTGAACGAAAGCAAAGCCAACTAAAGAATGTTTTTTGTAACGACTTTCGAAAGTTTCTTGTCTCAGTCAAAGCGACCCTGCGCTTGAAGGCACAAATACCTTGGCGTTGATTGGCTAGAATTCTACTCCCTGTCGCCTTGGCGAGAAAGAGCTTTACTTCACTAAGAGACAAAATACCAACGCAAGCCAGACTTAAAAAACCCGTTATAAAGTAAAATTACACAGTGTGTTCTTTAAAAATTGAAAATAATTTAGCAAATTTGTTTCCAGTTACAGAATATAAATTATTTTGATGTTAGTGGCTCAAATGACATATTAGCCGAATACAACTTTTATTAAAATACAGCGGACCTGAAAATATGCCTAAAAACAAGTCCCCGGAGTTGCTATAAATTTTACTTATTCTTAACGTTGTCTTGCATATAATTAACGCTTGTTGATGCCAAAAACAATATTTAATTTAAAATATTTAAAAACTTATAAATGGCAAAAATACCATTTATATTCAAATCCCGTTTTGTTACACTAATAATGATTCAAATGTGAGAGGGTCTTACAGTCCTTTTTCTGCAACAACCTGTGAGTGTATTTTGGCTTATTTTTGAGGGATTTTTCTCCACTGCATGCTTAATCCTCGAAAAAGGTTAGCTATCAGTTTGGATAAGACATTGTTCAGATCTTCTGAATCAATGTGAGGTTTATCGAAGAAAGTGTTCTGATATTTAAACGTGGAATAGCCGGACATTCGCGCAGTACATGTCTGACTGTTTTGTCATCCTACAAACAGAGTCTACATTTGGTCTCTTCTGTTAGTCCCATTTTGTGCATTGGTACTCTTAGTCGACAGAACCCGTAAAAAGTCCAGTCACTATACGGATCTCCTATCTGGTAAGTCCAAACAAAAAAACAATTGAGATAGTGTTCCTGACTCTCTTCCTACAAGGGTCTGAACTTTTTGGAATGGGCCAGTCCTGGTATATTTATCCAGTATTTTTGGAAGCTATTCTGCATCCACTTCAATACGATTGATTTAGCAGCATTGTATGTTATTCCTAGGACTGATTTGGTGCCGAAAAATTCAAGCAAATATTATTACAAGTAAAAATGTATTTGTACATTGAACTATTCTGATTGGACTGATTTTTTTCGTGTAAAAAGTGGCGTAGCTTTAATCTTGGATGTGGCCCTTTTGTCTATAAAATTCAGTAAATTTGCCATGGCAGCGTATACAAAATGATAAAAATTGTTTAAGAATCAAAATATTTCCTCAAATTTGAAAAACAGCATTTTTATATATTTTATAATTTAAGCTTAAAGAATATCGTTATTAAGTTTTAATTATTATTATTTTTATTTGAAAGAAGTATATTATTTCAATACCTGGGACAAATTATTAAATTAAAAAAAGATAACCAAACAGCTAAAATCAAGAGACGAATAAGATTGGCCTGGGCAGCATTCGGTAAATTAAGCTACATAATAAAAAATAAAATATATCCTTAGTACCTTAAAACGAAAGTGTATAACCAATGTATCCTTCCTGTAGTTACCTATGGATCCCAGACCTGGACACAAAATCAAACATGGATAAGGTAACAAAAGTAAGGGACGTCAGAAGAGAAGTAGCAAAATTAAAATGGAAATTTGCCGGTCATAATATCATACAGAACGACGATCGATGGAACAAATTTATTGTAAACTGGAGACCTTGGGAAAATAAAAGAAGTAGGGGAAGACCCCAAATGAGATGAGCGGACGATTTAAAGAAACACGCGGGAACAAGATGGATAAACACGGCGACAGACAGAGAAGAGTGGAAGATATTGGGGGAGGCCTATGTCCAAAGATGGATTGAAGAAGGCTAAATAGAATAGATAAATATTATTTCATACCTTGTCTAAACAAAACTACTAAAAACCTTTTTAATTTCCTTAAACTTGGTTCAAGATATTTTATTATTGTTTTGACAATCATGGGAGTTAATTGTTTCCCACACGCCCTCTTGAAAGCGATGGTGCATAGCGCACAACATGCGTATAGCTTGCAGAAAGTTTAACTAAAAGTTTGAGAGAGGTTTAGGACAGGAACAGACAGACCGACAAGGAAGACGCAGCTGCCCCTTTTCCGGGCGTCATCCTGTCCTGTCACCAGCAAACTGAGATAAATTTATTTTAGGAAAGTAGTTCGATATTATTTTTTGGATTAAGCGTGGTAACAGAAAGGCAAGCCGCAGGCCAGACCTGTAAACTTGGAGAAATTTCAAAAAAAAAATTTCTGGTTACGTATCGTACTTATATATTTTACGGACTGGTTCAAACACACTTAACATAATTAAACAAAATTTTGAAACCCATATAAAACATCAAAAAAGATATTTCACATGTAAATATTAAGGTAGTTACTTAAAAGCTAGCAATTTTTTACTATAGAAAACAATTTTTTACGTTAAAGTAAGCTATTTTCCAGTTAACAGAAATGTCAAACCCATTAAAATAAACATAATTTAAAAACAGTCAAGATAATCACATATAAGTCATAACCAACTTGACTAAAAGAGCGACCGGTAAAAAGATTTTCCGGTCTCTTGATTTTTTTTCTTTCCATATCTTTTGGAAACAGATCATAATAAAGATATACCTCTAAACATTTGGAGGTATGTTAATAGAAACATGGTTTGTTATAATTGCCGTCAAACTGGACACAGAAATAGAGAATGTCCTAATCATAGAACCGTTCATTGCTATCGATGTGGTTTGGCAGATGCAAAAACATTTTCCTGCACTAGATGTAATCCAAATCTTAGTTCGAGAAACGGATCTCGGGTAAATTAATAGGTTGTGCGATACCTCCTGTATATAATAATAATAATAATTAATAATAATTCAAGTCATAAAGTACCATTAGATTTTATAGTTTCTCATGCTTATGGGAAAGAGCGTCCTTATTTAAAAATGTCCATTTTAAATATCCTATTTTGAGCTTATTAGATTCAAGAGCAAGGTAGGACTTTTGTTGGTCTACCTGGCTATCAAATTCTAAATAATTTAGGCTACCAGATGATACGATTCCTACAAAAGGAAATGATAAATTGTACTGTTGCAAATAAGCAGCGAGTTTTATCCGAGGGTATTATTTAAGCACCAACTAGTCTGATGGGAAAAACTAAAGTTTTAGATATTCTAGTCTTACCAGAACTTTCGCACAAGCTTGGCACTTTTCTCAAACTAATGATAATTGAGAAATTTGTGGCGTAGAAGATCAATCTTTTTTATCTCCACAGCAAAAATCCAAACTAGATTTAGAACTCAAAAAAAGATGATAATGTTTCCTGATACTCTGAGCTGTTACGCCAAAGAAGAGCATGTAATTGAAATAGAACCTGGCGTAAGGACAATCAAACAGCGCTACTATCCAGCGTCACCCTTTCAAACAAAATATTTTTCATGAACAGCTAGATGAAATGATCAAATTGAAAGTTGTTGAGTCCTCAAAAAACGTATGGTCTAGTCCTCTGGGTCTTGTTAAAAAGGAAGAAGACAGTAATCGATTCTGTATTGATTTTCGCAAAATTAATACCATAACGAAAAAGCATAGTTATCCTTTGCCATACATTTCTTCAATTTTGGATCAATTACCTGATGCAAAATATGTGAGTTCGATAGATGTAAAATCTATATTTTGGCAAGTTCCATTGAGCAAAGAGTCGAGGGAGTATACGGCTTTCACTATTCCTGGTAGCCGTGGTTTATATCAATTTACAAGAATGCTATTTGAACTTTGTTATGCCACAGCTACTTGGCAAAGAATCGTCGATAATATTTTAGGAGATCTATATCCTATTGTATGGTCTACATGGATAACCTTATTTTGACCAGTAAGACTTTTGAAGAGCATATGAGAATATTCTCCACTATTTTAGATACCACTAAGGATGCAGGTTTGGTTATATCTCCCGGAAATTATCTCAGTTTTGCGTAAAACGCAGTTACAGTCTTTTTATTTTGGACAGCAGGGTTTGACCTTTGAAAACCAAAAAACACAGATGGTTTGAATGCGTTAGGGTCAGCGATACACTACGGGTGCCGCAGCTATTCGTTACACGCAGGGTATTGGAACAAAGATAGACCTCTAAACCAGAGACCTTCAAATGTTAATAGAAACATAGTTTGTTATAATTGAAAACGGATCCATGGGGAATCAATAAGTAGTGCGATAACTCCTGTATATAATAATTATTCTACCATAGATTCAAGTCATAAAGTACCATTAGATTTTATAATTTCTCATGCTAATGGAGGCAAGCGTCCTTATATGTAAATTTCCATTTTTAGATATCCTATTTTGGGCCTATTAGATTCAGGAGCAAGTAAAACTTTTGTAGGTCTACCTGGTTATCAAATTTTAAATAATTTAGGCTACTAGATACAAAATGAAACAATAAATTGTACTGTTGCAAATGGGCAGCGAGTTTTATCCGAGGGTTTTATTTCAGCACCAACTAGTCTGATGGGATAAACTAAAGTTATAGATAATCTAGTCTTACCAGAACTTTCACACATTTAAGGTATAGATTTTTGAAAATCATTAAATATTGTTCCAGACTTAAAGGAATATGTTTGGCACTTCTTTGAAACTAATGATAATGTAGAAATCTGTAGAATATAGAATATTAATCTTCTTTATCTCCACAGCAAAAATCAAAACTAGATGAATTTCTTCAAGAAAAGAAGACAATGTTTACTGATACTTTATGCTGTTATACTAAAGAAGAGCATGTAATTGAAATAGAACCTGGCATAAGACCACACAAACAGCGCTTCTATCCGGTGTCACCATTTCAAACAAAATATTCTTAATGAACAGCTAGATGAAATGATCAAATTGAAAGTTGTTGAGCCCTCAAAAAGCGCATGGTCTAGTCCTGTGTACCTTATTAAAAAGAAAAATGGCAATTATCGATTCTGTATTGATTTTCGAAAAATTAATTCAATAAGGATAAAGGATAGTTGTGCTTTGGCATACATTTCTTCAATTTGGGATCAATTAATGCAAAATATCTGAGTTTTGATTGAAATTTGCATTTTGGCAAGTTCCATTAAGCAAAGAGTCTAGAGAATATATGACTTTCACCAGTCCTGGTGGGTTTGGTTTATGACAATTAACAAGAATGTCATTTAGACTTTGTTATGCCACAGCTTCTTGGCAAAGAATCGTCGATAATATTTTAGGAGATCTACATCCTGGTTGTATGGTCTACGTGGATGGCCTTATTTTAACCAGTAAGACTTTTGAAGAGCATACGACAATATTACATATAGTTTTAGAGAGACTTAAAGATGCCGGTTTGGTTATATCTCTCGGAAATTATCTCAGTTTCAACCTTTTCATTTTGGACAGAAGAACTTGACCTTTGGTTTGGATGCGGTAGGGCCAGCAATACCCTACGGGTCCTGCAGGTATCCGTCCGTAAGTTTGATACTTATAATGATACGGGCAAATAAAAAGTGATGCTTTTTTACTCTACTATATTAATAAATGCAACACTTCCCTTTTCCTATGAAGCTCGGATTCTATCCGTAACACCCGCCTCCTTCGATAAACAAGAAGCAGCCCTTATTATAATAAAGTTTGTTAGAAACAACTTTTCGGAAAAGTAGGCAGCATAAACCTAATTAAAACAGTTTCATATATATATATATGCACATCTTATTCTTAGAAGGCTTAAGTTTTCCGCTTTGCTGGTTAATCGCATCAGAGTCTAATTAACAATAAATAATTATAAAAGATATTTTAACGCAACAAGAGGATATTATATGTATAGACTATAACATTTAGTGTACATTTAAAAGTTCTGAACGGAATTAGATTGTAGAAGATCCAGGCAACTTTCGGCAGCTTTAGCGTAAGCATTACGTACACATAATTTTTTTACACTTAACTTAACTTATCACAGTACAAAAATGTCTGGGATCTTCAGCAAAACTGCTTAAAACCTCTTCTTCTACTTATTTATTTTTTTAACCAATTTCAGGTTCAGGTTTAATATATCCCCTGTTTTTTTGAATCTAGAGATACAAAAAGATCTTTCTACGGCACTTGTTTTATAATGCTAGCAAAATATGTAGAGCAGTTTTTGTTGATGAAAAAAAATCTGTTTGCTTTACAACTTGTGCTACTTCCAAATTTTTAACTTCACTTTATTAATTTGTCTCCCCACAAGTTGTACCAGAGATATATCTTTGGTTGTACCATAATTCAGCTTCACCGTTAAGTCAGTAAAAACGGATGTAGTGGTAATAGTTCGAAAGCTGGTAGGTTTTTGTTGGAAAACAATGCTCCAAAGACATTATCCTACTACTATGTCGGTTTAGAACGATTTTCTACGTTGTCCGACTCCTATTCTCCACCTCCTTCGATCCTGACAGTCATCTTCCGTCAGGTTTTTTTGACTCATTGATCTTTAAATTGATTGTTGCCATTCCAGTTTAGGACGCCCTCTTTTTCTGCACCCTATTGGTTGTCATTCTAGGACCTGCTTTTACATTCTTTTTTATCTCTCTGCTCCATAAAATACTGTTAAGACAACCAATAACCTTTTTTGATTTTAATATTCTTTTTCCAGTTCTTTACAGTCTCTTCCTGTCTTATCAAATGTGACACCCAAGTATACATACTCATTGCATGGAGATATTTTTTGTCCATTTTCTAGTTCTAATTCACTTGATTCGTTTCCAATACATAAGTACTGTGTCTTGTCCACGTTCACTGTTAACTCCCACTTTTGGTATTCTTCCGTTAACTTTCTCATCATATACTCCATATTTTCTTTATCATTAGCTACAATTACTTGGTCGTCAGCAAACCGTAGTGTGTATATGGTAAATCGGTCTTTAAGTTGTATTCCCGTGCCGTGTACTTTGCGTTTCCAGTTTTTTAGAGCTACTGCTAAAAAGAGTTGGAGAGATACAACATCCCTGTCTTAAGCCTTTCGTTACCAGGAATTCTTTTGAAAGTCGATTTCCAATTTTAATTTTAGATTTTAACCCTTTGTATAGTTCTTTTTTCGCTTTTATGTATGTATGATTGATATTAGTCTGCTCTAACACTGTCCATAATTTTTCTACTGGAACGGTATCATATGCTTTTTGTAGGTCCACAAAGGTAACATGAGTCTCTATATTTCTGGCGCTCCTTTTTTCAATTCCTTATTTAAGACAAAAAACATTATCACTACGAGATCTGCCTGCACGAAACCCACTTTGCTCTTCTTCTTCTTGTTCATGAAAATCATTCTCTATTAGATCTCTAAGAATCCTACCGTACAATCTACTTAGAGTACTGGTTACTGAAATTTCTCTGTAATCTCATTTGTTTCAAAGATGATTCTTAACTGTCTGTAAGTATTTTTTAGCATATTTTATTTTAAATATTATAATTTAATTATATTTTTTCATTATTCTTACAGACCAGACCACTTGACAATGGTTTTTTAAAAACCGAAACGCGTCGTGATTAGACAATAAAATATTTGTGAAGTAAGCAGGACTTTTCGTTTCTTCTCCTTTAACAATGTTTCTTCTCCTTTAACAATGGTCCTCTGTAATTGTTGCAATCCAGCTTGTTTCCTTTTTTATGTATTGAGAATATGAATGTAATTATCCAATCATCAGGTACTGGATGTCCGTTTATGCATTGATTGATAATATATGTGAGATTTTCGAGTAGTTTCTCTGATCCATATTTGAGCAAAGACATTATCAAGGAGTCCAAATAGGGTAATAATAATAAAGATCTTTTCCAGTACTCTGGCGGTTTATTTACTGGAACGACACGATGTTTCTGTCGCCCAATTACTATCGTTGGCACCTAAAACTCTACTCCAAGGTTTTCAGCATGTGTGCTGGCTTCACCTCAAATAGTGTTGATGACTTTTTCTTCAGATTCGCGGTGATGTTTAATTAGATCTAATACTCTTTTAATGTGATTTCCACATTGCAATAAATCTAAATTTTTAAATTGCAAGTTATATAGATGTAAAGATCATTGAAAGTAAAATATAGTTAGGAATAAGTATATCAATTGTGTGAAACCACCAGAAACAACTACTCCGAAGGAAAATACCCCTACCGGCAATGAATTATACTGATGGTTTGAGTCTACATTCACCTGAGGATGGCCCAAAAGGTCGAAACCGGTCCGGTCGTGGATTGGCATGGAACATTTGTTCCTGACTATCAGGACGTGTTCCAGACGGGGATCACTCGTATCCTCGTGATCGACGTTGGAGAAAGTGAAAACCAAACTGTTTTAAGTATATCAATTGTTCAATATTATGTAGGTAGGAGTAATCTTGTAGTTGAGAAAAGGAATGCCAGAAATATAAAGATTCATGTTACATTTGTAGGCCTACAAAAAGCATATGATATCGTTTCATTAGAACAATTGTAGACAGTGTTAGAACAAACTTATGTCAATCATACGTACATAAACGCGATATAAGGACTATACAAAGGGTCAAAATCTAAAATTAAAATTAGAAATCGATGTAACGAAAGGTCTAAAACAGAGATGTTGTATCTCTCCAAACCTTTTTAAAATATATATCGCAGTAGCTCTAAAAAACTGGAAACGTACAGTACACCGCATGGAAATACAAGTTATCGACCGATTTACCATATACACACTACATTTCGCTGAAGACCAAGTAATTGTAGCTAACGATAAAGAAGACATGATGTATATGATGAGAAAGTTAACGGAAGAATACCAAAAATGAGGGTTAAAAGTGAACGTTGACAAGACACAGCACTTATGTATTGGACGCGAATCAAGTGAGTTAGAACTAGACAATGACCAAAGAATATATCCATGTAATGAGTATATATTGCCACGGTTCAGGGGGCCGTACCCGGCGCCTCCACCATGTCACGGTTTAGGGGGCCGTAAGGGTGCTTTTTGGGTAGGGAGCGGTGTTTGTACCTAATTGTACCGCACTGTCGAATCGAGATAACAAGGTTAACCCGATTCGACCGTATCGATAACGATAAGGGAAATGTTAGCCTTGGCGTCCGCCGGGAAATTACTTGGCGGATGGATCAAGACCAAGGCTAAAAATCAACACAGTTTTAGAGGGCTACAACTTATTTATTGAAAGGTCTATGGAAACTTTAAGAGGAGGTTGGTCCATCCACTTACCCTTATTTAGTCTACACTGGTATATCCACTTTGTAGAATAGGTTTGTCTTTTCTCTGCCACAGAAGCTGTGGTCGCTACACACCCGTGACACTCAAAAGCCGATCGACTTGCTACACCAAATTCAGACTAACCCAAAAAAACCTTCTTGGGTTCGGTTCGGTTCGGTGCGTGCCCATATTCCAAATATTCGTTGTTTGAGTATTTATCTAGACGCATTTAGGGTTACTCCAGTGAGTTATTCCTAAGGTTACCAATAATTATTTATTATTCCTCACAATATACTTGTGTGTCACATTTGATAAGACAGGCACAGACTGTAAAGAACTGGAAAAAAGAATAGCAAAAGCAAAACAGGTTATTGGATGTCTTAACAGTATTGTATGAAGCAGAGAGATAAAAAATAATGTAAAATTTAAGATGTATGAAAAAAAGCACGCTGTTGTATGGAACAGAGACTTGTCGCGTAACAGAAAAATACAAAACAAAAATAGAAAGTGTTGAAATGGATGGAATAAGAAGATCAATGAGAATATCTAGAAAAGATAATAAAAGAAAGAATAGGAATCGAGGGAAGCATAACGGATGACATCACTAAAAGAAAACTGATATGGTACGGCCATGTACAAACGACGAAAGATTTCCAAAGCAGTTCCTAAAATGGCAGCCAATAGGGCGCAGAAAAATAGGGCGTCCTAAACTTGATGGCAACAGTCAACCCAAAGATCATAGAAGATGAAGAATAGCCGTCGGACAACGTTCTAAACCGATATATTAGTAGTAGTAGTAGGAATAAGTTATTTCTAAATTGATTGATTGATTGTTTTGTTTTATTCTGGACGTGAGGGGGGGGGGGGGGGTTCAAATGCCGCTAGCTGCGTACGGGTTGCCTACAAATTTTCAGTTTTTCAATGGAAATGTGAAACGGATGTTGTACCCACGTTGTTTATTTTGGTTGATGGTATAATCCGATCTCTAGCTATTATATAGTCTCTGATAAATACGGACAAGTAAAATTTTGCACAAAGAGTATGACAGACGACTTTTATTTGTCTAGTCGACATCCCGGTAAAGGGTATAAAATATGGATGGATGACCGGGGCATGCGACATTTGCGGGTCAATGAAACGTTGAAACAAAAACTGGCGTGCAACTGGACCGATAAAGTGTCACTGCTTTCCACCGTCCGACTGCTTTAAAAGGGTTGTTTTTCATTCCCTTTTTAACCCTTTACTGGATCACGTCTGGTGGACACTATATGGAGTATAAAATTTCATCGAAATGAAATATCCTAAAAAAAGGACGAGTTTCTTAAGAGAGAGCTCTGTGTATGGTATATAATAACAGCATAAGGTTTGTGAAATAACTGTTTTCTGGGAAAAGTTTTCAATACCGGATGGTCAGCCTTCTCATTATATAATTATAATTCTAATTATATAATTCTAATTATATAATTCTTCAGATAATTCGAATGAGAAGCCATACAGCAGAAAAAGAGCCATCACCATGCGATTTTACTCTCAGGTCATATCATAGGGCCCAACCTGGATTTAGGGTGTACCGAGTGACAAGCCTTCTATCTAGGGGTAGGATTTTTGTATGGGCCATAAGGATTGCATGGGAGAACAGATCAACTTTTCAGTTTTATGTAAGTGCATTCATAAAACGGGTTGATAAACAACCAGAATAATACCTTAAAATTCTGCTTGTTCCTAAATTTAAATAATTCACTTACTTTTACAAACAAACAGAATTTTAAAGTGTTTATTCTTGTTATTGATTTTCGTTTCACATTCACTAAAGTCAATTTTTTACACCACAATTTACTAAGCTAATTATTATTTAATTTTAGGTATTTTTTTAATGCATTTTTAGTCTGACCCTAACAAATGTAATGGTAAACCACAGTGAAAGCAGTGTGGTTATAGAACGCAGGAGGGTTGTCGAGACCTTAGGGGAGCGGCAGAGGTGGTATTGAGCCTCAAAAGTAGTTTCGCCGAGCTCAATTAGTACTTTTTCAAGACAAAAATATAATAATTAAGGGAAGTAAAGCCTTTTAAACTAAAAAGTAATGTTATAGTGGGTTTACACATGCATGAATTTAGTGGCGCCAGTGTTCGCGCCAGTTCTATTTGCACGCCAGTAAAAGTTTACACTATTGTGCGAAAATTAAAAAGACTGGCACGCCAGTTTCATTTTTAAAGTGTACACGATACGCGATATGTCGTCTGAACTCTCGGAAGCCTGCAAAATAGTCGCTAAACTTTTATTGAAAAAAAATAAAAGAGATTCAGAAAAAGGAACAACGAAAAGGCTGTATCTAGGTTAAAGCATGGATTGCTCGTCGATCTACTGAGTTTCTCTTATTTGAACAACATTCTTTAAAATTCGGTCTGCTACTTTAAACCATGGTACTTTTGGGGTGTATGTGTTCCGGAACGTGGGCTTTTTTTAATTTTTGTCAATTTCAAAGCATATGTGTTTCTTATGGATTGTATTTTTGCTTTTACTTCTGCAACTTCAAAGCCTTCAATATTCATTATTTCACTAATTTTTTGGTAAGCATTATCTGGACTATCTTTGTTTTTATAAGAACTACTGTGTACATCCCATAAACAAGGAAAACATTCAACGCCTTCAAGAGACTGTATGGTCAGTTCTGCTGACCACTTTTTTTAGCCATAATAAGCTAAAAAACAACAATAAACAAAATTTTGAAGCTCAAACACAATGAAAATAAATACTAATGTAAAATAATGAACTTAAAACTGGCGAGCCGACGTGCAAGCACCTGTTTACACATGAAAATTTTCTTTTTCTGCGCGCATGCGTCACCACTGGCGCCAGCAAATTCAGTCAGCTGCAGACTTTTTTGATAGATGCATGCAAAAAAATAACTTGTGTGCAAGTTGGTGTTACAAATTTAACTTACTGGCGTGCCAGTTTTTATTGGCGCCAGCAAATCCATGCATGTGTAAACTCTCCTTTACTTTAAATGCTCGCAGGCGACATGCGCCACACGCAAAAGGAACAGTTTTGAACAAAAATCGATTTAACAAGAAAAGTTGATAGTAAAGTCGATTGTTTTAATGTAGAGAATTGGTTAAATAATACTTTTAACTAACCATTTTTTCACCCAAAATCTAATTCCGACATAAAACTTGTTCTTGAGTTATCGTCTATTGAGACAGACAATTTAATTTGTTATTCGATCTAGGAGTTTTAGGAACTAAATAACTCACCTTTAATAAAATTGTAAAAATAAATTGTTCGCGTTTTTAATGGTCGAAGAGTGCGCCTGAAGTAATTTATCAAGGTTACCTTTGACAAGGCTGCAAAGCTTTCTGGGGGACTCGGACTCATCCTATGGAAATTTATACCCCTAGATGTGAACTTGTTCATGCGGTATAAAGTCTGTCGTAGTCAGTGGCGGATCCAGGGGGGGGGGGCACTTGCCCCCCCCCCCGAAATTTTTTTTAAATATACAAAAAATGAGTAAAAAGTAATGTTTTTGTTAATAAAAACTCAAAATTTTTGCATGCGGCGAATGAAAGTGTCTATTGTTGTTATCATCGAAATTAGAACCACTGACTAATTCAATAAAATGCTGCTTAAAAAATATATACCGTTTTTTACCAACAGAGAATGTCACCTAAAGTGGCCCCCCTGAGAAGCACCTCTGGATCCGCCCATGGTGGTAGTTGAGTAAATTTGTAGCGAATTTTATGGAAAAGCTGCAAAAAGGGTATGCAAAGCTAAATTTTTCCTTGATGATCCTTGATTTTCCGGGATTTAGAATCCAAGATGGCGGCTGCCAATGTTAAGAAAAACTAATTCCCTGTTTTAAGAGAAATGTAATTAATTTCGATGGATTTACTTTAAACGGGACTGTAAAACGTAAAAACAATTCTACACCAAAACAAAATGGCGGCTATTTTTCGAAAAATTAATTTTTCACTGATATTTCCTTTAATTTTTCGTTTGCCTGTGTTTACTCGATATGCCGCGGGGTAAAGGCGTTCGTTGGTTGTCATAACAACGGCGCATGCTTTGGCAGGGCAAAGAATCCAGTGTTGTCTGCGTACATTATTGAAATAGTGTCCGGTTACCGGCGTATTGTTTACTATCGGTTCTGATTCGGTTTTTGTTTTAATTAGTTTGCACAATGTTCCCCGTTTACGATGCAATGTGTGTTTTACTGGAAAACCCGTTTTGAAGGTGGAACGATAACAAAAGAGACTTTTTGAATTTTACACCAAAACAAAATGGCGGCTATATTTCGAAAAATTAATTTTTCTCCGATATTTCCTTTAATTTTTCGTTTGCCTGTGTTTACTCGATATGCCGCGGGGTAAAGGCGTTCGTTGGTTGTCATAACAACGGCGCATGCTTTGGCAGGGCAAAGAATCCAGTGTTGAATCTGCGTACATTATTGAAATAGTGTACGGTTACCGGCGTATTGTTGACTATCGGTTCTGATTCGGTTTTTGTTTTAATTAGTTTGCACAATGTTCCCCGTTTACGATGCAATGTGTGTTTTACTGGAAAACCCGTTTTGAAGGTGGAACGATAACAAAAGAGACTTTTTGAATTTTACACCAAAACAAAATGGCGGCTATATTTCGAAAAATTAATTTTTCTCCGATATTTCCTTTAATTTTTCGTTTGCCTGTGTTTACTCGATATGCCGCGGGGTAAAGGCGTTCGTTGGTTGTCATAACAACGGCGCATGCTTTGGCAGGGCAAAGAATCCAGTGTTGTCTGCGTACATTATTGAAATAGTGTCCGGTTACCGGCGTATTGTTTACTATCGGTTCTGATTCGGTTTTTGTTTTAATAAGTTTGCACAATGTTCCCCGTTTACGATGCAATGTGTGTTTTACTGGAAAACCCGTTTTGAAGGTGGAACGATAACAAAAGAGACTTTTTGAATTTTACACCAAAACAAAATGGCGGCTATATTTCGAAAAATTAATTTTTCTCCGATATTTCCTTTAATTTTTCGTTTGCCTGTGTTTACTCGATATGCCGCGGGGTAAAGGCGTTCGTTGGTTCTCATAACAACGGCGCATGCTTTGGCAGGGCAAAGAATCCAGTGTTGAATCTGCGTACATTATTGAAATAGTGTCCGGTTACCGGCGTATTGTTTACTATCGGTTCTGATTCGGTTTTTGTTTTAATTAGTTTGCACAATGTTCCCCGTTTACGATGCAATGTGTGTTTTACTGGAAAACCCGTTTTGAAGGTGGAACGATAACAAAAGAGACTTTTTGAATTTTACACCAAAACAAAATGGCGGCTATATTTCGAAAAATTAATTTTTCTCTGATGTTTCCTTTAATTTTTCGTTTGCCTGTGTTTACTCGATATGCCGCGGGGTAAAGGCGTTCGTTGGTTGTCATAACAACGACGCATGCTTTGGCAGGGCAAAGAATCCAGTGTTGAATCTGCGTACATTATTGAAATAATGTCCGGTTACCGGCGTATTGTTGACTATCGGTTCTGATTCGGTTTTTATTTTAATTCGTTTCCACAATGTTCCCCGTTTACGTGTGTGTTTTACTGGAAAAACCATTTTGAAGGTGGAACGATAACAAAAGAGATTTTTTGAATTCTGAAAAACCGTCCCCTATATTGAACGTAAATAAACCGGCTAAGATTAAAGTCAAAGTGTATAATAATCTTGGTACAAAAGGTTAAAGGATAGACGAATTTGCCTCACATACAAGCAATAAAATTTAAATTAAATTGCAATTGCGTGAGCCTACTACCTACCTGATTTCGCTGATTTTACTGAATTTAGGTAAGTTCTTTGTAGAATAAGTTTTTACATTATTAGCATATTATTATATTTTATATGTTTGTATAAAAAATACGAGGAGGGAAATCCTGCGTCACCTATTGCGAAAGTGACGAACCGCCACTGCTACTTCGGTATATTCGGTCTTTGTAATACAAAAACGAGTATTTAGGGTCATAAACGGCATGAAATCATCTGAATCATGCAGAAATCATTGATTGAGTATGCTAGTCAAATTTGGAATCCACAATATTTTAAATATATAGATATGTTAGAAAAAATTCAGCGTAGGTTTTTAAGGTTAATAAACTACAAACTAAAAATACCAAAAGATCATATTGACTACATATCTCTACAGAATTTATTGAGTATTCAATCTTTGGAAAAGCGGAGGTTTATGATGGATACCAGGTTACTGTTTAAAATTATAAATAATAATGTTGATTGTTCTAACTTATTAGAAATGATCTCTTTTCAAGTTCCACAAGGACAGACTAGAAATTATTCTTTATTGTTTGTGCATTTTCATAGAACTGCATATGGGATAAACTCTCCTCTTACTAGAATGGCAAATTCTTTAAATAAAATCGATGTAGATTTATTTAATGTAACTTTACAACAATTCAACAAGTTTGTGAAAAAATTTGCTCAATAATTATTACTACATAATACTGTTAGTTATAGTTCATACTATTGTAATTTAAATTTTTGTAAATGGCATGACCGTTGAAAAAAAAAAAAGAAATAAATTCAGGGAAAAAGTGATTTTGACCGTACAAGCAATTTATATTTTCGAATGCCTTCTGTTTATAAAGAAAAATCCTGACGAACTTCTTAAATACAAACCTTCCTCAGTACAAAATACAAGGCAAAAAGAGCTAGTCTACATATATCCAAACCACAGAATAACAGTAACAGAGAAAGAGCCCCACTATGCGGCTTTAAAATTCTTTAAATACTCTGCTAAAGACAATTAAACAAATAGACAGCATACAATTATTTAAGAAAACATGTGCCAACTTCTTGTGTAAGATCGAGCCCTACACTATCAACGAATACCTTAATCACAAACATTAGTGACAGATTCCAGACTGTGCAACAACGCTGTCAAATTAGCTTTATTTTAGTAGTGTTAGCGCAGTACAAAATTTTAGTTACTTCTAATATATATTTTGTAATTGTTCAAATCTCAGTCTTGTTTTATATTTAATGTATAGTGTCACTTTTACAATTCTTTGTATCAATGTTTTTTAGTTATTACCTAGATTAATTTTACATGATTAGAACTAACAACACGGTAAAAAAAATTGTCTTAGATCAAAGCGAAGTGCTTTAAAGTAAAATAATTTGTGCTTTCCTATTCACCATATTATTTTCTTGATATAGCACAAAAAGTGTATTGCCTTTTATTTTAATGTGAAACAGAAATTGTTTTAATATAAACTGGAACTGAATTAATCTAAGGCACCGTTTTCTTTGGAAGCAAAATATTACTTATGTGAAGAATATTCGCTTTGTTACAAAATGGAGTATACTAAATCAAAACAATTGAAGAAGAAAAATAAAGTCTCATTTCGGGATTAAACGCTGCGTTGAACTAAAAAGAAATATTTTAATTCAAAACGAATTGTCTTAAGGTAAAACAATTTATTCAAGAAAAGAACGTGTTTTCATTGTAGACAAAGTTTTTTACTGTGAATAGAAAATTTTTTACCGTGAATAATCGCGAAAAAAACAATATACATATTAAATGTAACGAATAATCTATATAACATATTTTTTTATTGTAAAACATTTAAGTGTGACGAAGTATGACGTTGCTGTGTATAGCAGTAAAATTATCGAAAACTTGATGATCCAAATGTACTTTTGTATATATTTTGGCTGAATAAATCCATTGTCTATTGTCTGTTTTTACTTCAAAAAAACATACTTTAAATATCGTGCTCCAAAGTAGGTAAACTTCGCAGACAGGTTAAGCCCCGTTTCTTTAAAAAAAGAACGTAAACAAACACAACCCTAGACATCCTTTAGAGTTTTTATTTAGTAAATTTTCAAAGCTAAAAATCAAGGATTTTCGCTTGTATTTTGAAGAAGAAAAATTATTATTGTAGCTTTTCTGGCGAAAATATAAATTGTCTTTTTTAACTCGCCGCATCCTGACACAAACGTCTAAAATTTACCTTAGGGGCTTTTCATCGCGAGGCAAAGTATAAAGAACGTCTAACTTAATCTGCCTCAATAGAGGGAGTCTCTGTGACAGAGACTGATCGTCTATATTGAGGCTATTGGTCATTTTTTGAATTAACTACGATGTTAACATGACACACACTGATGGCAAAAAGTATATTATTCCGTCTGTTAAAAAAGGTTGAGAAAGACTTATTTGCAGGAGGTTCTTTTATATTTTAACTTTAAAAAATTTGACCCTGTTTTTATCCAACTGCAGCACTGCGAAAGAAGGGTAATATTTTTCGTTTGGGATGTATATATTATGTAAGTAGGTATGTATGTAAATATGTATGTTTGTGTCGCGCTAGGGTCTAAACGGCTGAACCGATTTTGACAAAAAGGTTCATTGGCAGTAAAGTTTGTGAGTTCTGCCGATAGGGTATAAAAAATGCTACAAACACGACCATAACCTCCCGCTCATGCGTTTGGCGTCTTCTAAATAAATAAATGTGCCCGCAAACATGCTACTGTGAGCCCGCCCGCCCGGAATTGTACTGGAACTGCAAGTTTTGCAGCTCTATTTTTGCCTAGATTTCGCTATCTAAACCCACGAGCAAGTGCGGTGCGGCGCGAAGGAAGGGGTTCCTAGCCGAGCACAGATCTCGTTAGCCGCCCAGCTACGTTGTGTTGCAATGTAGCAGCGCAGCAATGCCAATAACTTCATTTGACCGACTGTGAAATGCGGCCTTCGGCGACGGCGCGCAGCGTCATACTCAACACACGTACGCGATTTGAAGGCCTACTATACCAACACCGGACCGAAAATATACTGCTATTCCAATAATTTTAGAAATAAAATATTTATATTAGAAAAATAGCAGCGGCTGAAAAATAGTCAAATAATGTGAAAATTTTGGGGATTCTGCAGCTCTGCAGCCCTTATGGACTAGCCGCCCCTGATTTCTACCACAAAAAAACACACTTTAAATACTGTACTCCAAAGTAGGTAAACTTTGCAGACAGGTTAAGCCCCGTTTCTTTAAAAAAAGAACGTAAACAAACACAACCCTAGACATCCTTTAGAGTTTTTATTTGGTAAATTTTCAAAGCTAAAAATCAAGGATTTTTGCTTGTATTTTGAAGAAGAAAAATTATTATTGTAGCTTTTCTGGCGAAAATATAAATTGTCTTTTTTAACTCGCCGCATCCTGACACAAACGTCTAAAATTTACCTTAGGGGCTTTTCATCGCGAGGCAAAGTATAAAGAACGTCTAACTTAATCTGCCTCGATATAGAGGGAGTCTCTGTGACAGAGACTGATCGTCTATATTGAGGCTATTGGTCATTTTTTGAATTAACTACGATGTTAACATGACGCACACTGATGGCAAAAAGTATATTATTCCGTCTGTTAAAAAAGGTTGAGAAAGACTTATTTGAAGGAGGTTCTTTTATATTTTAAATTTATTTAAATTATCAATTTGACCCAACCCACCCCAACCCTACTCAAACTACCCTTAAATTTTTCTGATATGGATGGACATTATTACGCCTGCTTTATATTAGGCAGATCATCCGCGACCGGCAGTGTGTGGATTTATTTTGTCACATTGAAAAGGAATAGTCGGCCCATCATCGGTTGTGGACGATCCATCAAATGCGCATGGAAATGCATTTACCTAATATTAAATACGCCCATCGCTTTTATTATTATGATATCAGAACACTAAAAAAATTATTTTATTCTTTTTAGTCCATTCTATAAAAGCTTGTTTTCAAAAAGTTTTTTTTTCTAAATTTATTTTTTAATTTTTAGATTTGTCTATGCATTTCAGCTAGCGCATCAATATTGCAGGGAGTCTTTCCTGTCAATCCCTAAAACTGTTCATTATTATTATGATCATTATACGCAAGGATTAATTAATTTTGGTCAAGATCGAACAAACTAAAGCCTTACCTCTTTTACGCCCCCCCCCTTTTTTAGCGGGAGAGCATGTGAATTTTGAAATCAATCAATACCTACGTGGAAGTCATTTGAAAGTAATCAGAAAAACTCGTCATTAAATCGTCAATTTTGAATCCGCCATATTGAATTTTTGTAATCTGATCAAAAATTCCTAATCCTCATCCTCAAAAACACCCAGATACCAATTTTGGTAAACATCCGACAAACTAAAATTTTACCCCCTCTCCGCCTTCCAGGTTAGGGGCGAGGTAGGCAGTCAATGATACGACATCATTGGATTGTCATCGGAAAAACAACGGTATGCTAAGTCATTCGGACACGTGGAAGTCAGTTGAAAGTAATCAGAAAAACTTGACATTAAATCGTCCATTTTGAATCCGCCATAATGAATTTTTATAATCTGATCAAAAATTCGTAATCCCCATCCTCAAAACCCCCAGATACCAATTTTGGTGGAAATCCAACAAACTAAAATTTTACCCCCTCTCCGCCCTCCAGGTTAGGGGTGAGGTAGGCAGTAATGATACCACATTATTGGATTGTCATCGGAACTATAACGGTATGCAAAATTTGAAGTCAATCGAATACGTGGAAGTCAGTTGAAAGTAATCAGAAAAACTTGACATTAAGTCGTCCATTTTGAATCCGCCATATTGAATTTTTGTAATCTGATCAAAAATTCGTAATTCTCGTCCTCAAAAACTCCCAGATACCAATTTTGGTAGACATCCGACAAACTAAAATTTTACCCCCTCTCCGCCCTCCAGGTTAGGGGTGAGGTAGGCAGTCAATGATACCACATCATTGGATTGTCATCGGAACAACAACGGTATGCTAAGTCATTCGGACACGTGGAAGTCAGTTGAAAGTAATCAGAAAAACTTGACATTAAATCGTCCATTTCCTCAAAACCCCCAGAAACCAATTTTGGTGGAAATCCAACAAACTAAAATTTTACCCCCTCTCCGCCCTCCAGGTTAGGGGTGAGGTAGGCAGTAATGATACCACATTATTGGATTGTCATCGGAACTATAACGGTATGCAAAATTTGAAGTCAATCAAATACGTGGAAGTCAGTTGAAAGTAATCAGAAAAACTTGACATTAAATCGTCCATTTTGAATCAGCCATATTGAATTTTTGTAATCTGATCAAAAATTCGTAATTCTGATCCTCAAAAACCCCCAAATATCAATTTTGGTATGTTTGTGTCGCGCTAGGGGCTAAACGACTGAACCGATTTTGACAAAAAGGTGTTCTTGAATTGCTACTGATTCCGAAGATGCTATAGGCTATATTTTTTTAGAAAGGAATGAACATGGCGGTCGTCAGAGGCCATTGTGTTACATAATGCAGGCTTTAAGGCATACAAATTATCACCCAATGCAAATGTCCTCTAATTTGCTTTAATTTCGTTGTAGTTCCTGCTTCCACCCATCTCCCATCCTGTCCTTCCCCCCACCCTTTTCCAAAACCATATTCGCATAATTCATTCAAATATAGAGCGATTTTTAAAAAAAATTATGCACATTCTTTAAGATTTATTTCCAATACACCATAAAGTTCATCTAACTCTAAAAAATATAAATTTTATTTAAAAAAAAAGTGATGTAAACAAAAGAAACCTAAAATATTCAATCACTTTTATCAACTAGATATAACAAATATTGTAAAAAATGATAAAAATATTCAAATGATGAAAAAAATATATGTATTAATAAATAAACAAACAAAAAAGACCAGAGAACCACAACTTAAGTGACGCACCACCGATTGAAATATGTCAAAAGTGTCAATTTCATGCTCCATTCCAATTCTTGAAACTTACAGTCGAACCTCTATAACTCGAACTCAAAGGGGCAACCAAAACAGTTCGAGTTATAGAGAGTTCGAGTTATAGAAATTCGAATTAAATAGGTTAAAATACATATAAAAAGTGCAGGGACCACTTAAAAGGTTCGAGTTATAGAGAGGTTCGTGTTATAGAGGTTCGAGTTAGAGAGGTTCGACTGTAGTTAATTCAAGGCTAACAAAAAAGATCAGGCCAGAGTCGAGAAATCCAGTTTTTAAAAACTTTATTTTAGACAAGTTAATGTTTACAGGCTAAGGCTTAAGCTAAGAATGATTTTAATATTAACAAATCGAAATATATAACCTAGTAGAAAAATGCAGGATAGCAAAAAGAACACCTGTGGGATATGGTGCAACTCATCTCTTCTAGGTACATAACTACCCTGAAAAAATTAGCTGTTCTCGGGGGCTGTTTTCTACATTTGGTCTTATTCCCATAATACGTCAGACGTTTTTTTATGATATTTTCAAAATGACACTACAGATTTCCGCGAAATTTCAGCTAAATATTCTCAGATACCATCCCGATATTACCGCAAACTTTTGTAAGGATGCAAGATGATTAGGTTAAAATCTTCAAGATTTAGCATTCCTTATTTTGAATTCAAACCGCATGCCAACTGTTATATTTGACATTTGTTTGACTTTGTTATCTGTGTTTATCATGGAATTTGGTTACTTATTTGTATTGTAACACTTTTTCGATTTTTTATAGATTTTTTTACAGTAAAGTTCATTTAGAATCCAAAAATACCCGCATTAATCTTATTACACTACAAAAAAATAATTTTTTGAGGTTGTAATTTTTGTAAATACATGTAAATAACTATATTAAGTTTTAAAAGTCTGCCGAGTGCCGAATATAAACAATTAGATGTAGGTAATCCAATTACTTTCCACGCAAAAAAAAAACAATCGCTTCTACTTTAAATTAAATTTTTGTGTGAGCTAATGAAGCGGCCCTAAAAAATTAAGGATTACTATACATTTAAAAAAAATGTTCTGCAAGAATATAGTAAAAAACATCTCAAACCGGCTTTATTTGAAAACAAATATAAATATTCATGAACCGTCATTTCAACTTCAATATTTGAAAGACACTCAGCTGTGTCGTGACGTGACCATCAAAAACAAATCAGCCCGTGATGTGACGTCAACAAAGTGGAGGATCGTGGCCCATCCGTTTTAATAGACCTGGGGTACGTTCAGATAGCACGTCGGATGTGGTCGGGCGCGCTCAAATCCAAATCAAATAAATTTACAGAAAACACAACTTTTAAATCTAAAACAAAACTTTATTTGTCTAATAAAACTCTGTCAGCCACCAAAAGTCGGGTACTCCAAAATACTGTCTATTTCCATTTTTCAAAACCAAAAAACACTTATTTGCATTTATGTTAACTCTACTAAATAAACTGTAACAAATTTTTAAATCTGATCGAATTTATATATATTTATCGGTTTCACAACGTTCTACGTCTTCCGATATCCAATCTCCACACGTTTCTGTTTGCCCATAATTCATCATCTAGGCCTCTTATTCTTATTTCACTGTCTATTCCTTCTCTCCAGCTACTACTTGGCCGTCCTCGTTTTCTTCGGCCAGTTGGTTTCCATTGTAGGATTTGTTTAGGTAGTCTTTCATCATTCATTCTTTGTACATGTCCGTACTACACCAGTTGTTTTGTTCTTATATCATCCACTAAAGTTCATTCACCCTCTGTCATAATTTCTCTTATTCTTTGATTTGTAACTCTTTCTCTTTTTGATTTCCCTGCTGCTCTTCTCCAATAGTCCATCTCCGTAGCGGAAAGCATTTTTTCTGTTCTATCCTTTGTTGGCCATACTTCTGAGCCGGATGTAATAATACTTTTTACAATGGTGTTATATATAAGCTTTTTGTTATGTTTTGATATACTTTGGTCCCAAATTATTCCATTTAATAAAGTTATTGCTTTTCTTCCTTGTACGTTTCGATCTTTTATAGCTTTGTCTAGTGTTCCGTCAGCTGTAATTTTTAGACATTATTTATACTCATCACAGGACTGAATTCGCTGCCCGGTATTTAAGATTAGATCCTGTTTCGTTCCACCGATACACATATACTCTGTCTTATTGAGATTAACCTCTAGTCCCCACTTATTGTACTCTTCTAATAGTTTTCGTGTCATATATTCGATCGAATTTATCAATTTTTAAAACATATATTTTAAGGTTAGTTTATTACATCCATACCGTTCACAAAGGCAAGACGTCCGGCGATTTACCCATGACGTCATTCGCTCGGCAAGACGTCTCGCCCGACGTTTCAATCTGAACGTACCCCTGGTTAAGTCTGACACTGTGCAAGTCACTTAAACTTAAGTGTAAGATTAACTAAGTTTTAACTTAGCTTAGTTTCATATTCAAGTGCCAGATGAAGAAGTGGCCCTTAAAAACGAACAACAAAGTATGTCAGCCAGAATTTGTAACCGTAATCCAACCGAGTTGCTGAGGGAGAGCTATTTACTTAATAATGTATGATATTGGAGTTTGCCTGTTACCACTGCTGTACAAACGTACGTTACGTTCCTTGTTCATCTTCAAAAAGCTCGGAGACTGCGACTCTCCAGCTTTATGAGTTTCTGAAGGGGAATGAAAGACTTTGAGGAAATTGCTATCTTTTGTTTAATACCCTCACGGGTAGTCGAGCTTACATGCTATTAATCTTTAACGAATGAAAAAATGATATTGAATTCTTGGAACTTTTCTATAATTTGTAACTAACATTGTATGTGTGCAAAAACTATACAGCATGAAAAAATAAGAAGTTTGTATTTAAGAGCCGTAAATATTTGTAGTAAGTCAAGATATACTTGGAACAAGTCCTTAAAGTATGGAAGAGAAAATGTCAAAACATGGGAATTCCGTTGGACGAAACCACCTTGTATACTTTATGTTTCGCCGATGATCAGATAGTAGTGGCTCAGGATTATGACGACCTCGAATATATGACACGAAAACTAATAGAAGAGTACAATAAGTGGGGACTAGAGGTTAATCTCAATAAGACAGAGTATATGTGTATCGGTGGAAAGAATCAGGATCTAATGTTAAATACCGGGCAGCGAATTCAGTCCTGTGATGAGTATAAATACTTAGGTCTAAAAATTACAGCTGACGGAACACTAGACAAAGCTATAAAAGATCGAAACGTACAAGGAAGAAAAGCAATAACTTTATTAAATGGGATAATTTGGGACCAAAGTATATTAAAACATAACAAAAAGCTTATATATAACACCATTGTAAAAAGTATTATTACATACGGCTCAGACGTATGGCCAATCAAGGATAGAACAGAAAAAATGCTTTCTGCTACGGAGATGGACTATTGGAGAAGAGGAACAGGGAAATCAAAAAGAGAAAGAGTTACAAATCAAAGAATGAGAGAAATTATGACAGTGGGGGAACGTACTTTAGTGGATGATATAAGAAGAAAGCAACTGGTGTTGTACGGACATTTACAAAGAATGAATGATGAAAGACTACCTAAACAAATACTACAATGGAAACCAACTGGCCGAAGAAAACGAGGACGGCCAAGGAGAAGCTGGAGAGAAGGAATAGACAGTGAAATAAGAATAAGAGGCCTAGATGATGAATTATGGGCAAACAGAAACGAGTGGAGATTGGGTATCGGATTCTCTCTAGGATTCATAGACTGCTTGCTATGCTTAATGTGTGTAAGAGAGAAGTAAAAGAGAGAAAACTACATTTTGGGCAGTGTCTTAAAATATTTCTCGCTGTCGGTTCGGTTCATTAGACCCGTATTTTGACTGGTAGTGAAAAAGTAGGGAAATACATAGTGACCTCTCGTCTTCACGAAGTTTTTCGTCATTTCGTCGTGTGCAGCGAAACAGGTGAGAAGTGGATATTTGTTTTTCACGCAAATACTAGCTCAAGTCATGCCGCGTATTAGAATTTAGCATGGAGGAAAAAGTACAGATGATTCAATGATATTGCGGGGAAATAGTTGTCAAGATGTGGCAAATTTATTTGTTGTCGAGTTTGAGAAAAGGGATATTCGAAGCCGTATCACGGTCCAAAAATTATTGACCCATTTCCAACGAACAAGTTGTGTCAATTTTTGCCACAAATGCAGTGTTAGAGGCACCTCCTGTTCGTGAAATGAGAGAGGAAAGGGAAAGGCGCGAAACTATGATTTGTGCCGCAGCAGAAGTTTTGCCTCCCTGTCCCAGTAAGGAAATTATCAATGATGTGGGCGATAAATTTCACCCTTTCCCGTTCGAAACATTTTAAAACGACATGTACCAGAGTTTTAAAGTAAAGAAAACATAAGACATTTTTCCAGATGATCAGTTTCGAAGAATGGAGTTTTTTTTTAAATTTTATTAAAAATATTTGTTTTACAGACGAAATTTCGTTTTTAATTCGTGACTGTCAGAATTAGTGTTGTAAAATTTCGTGAAAAATATTTTCGGAAATATTTCCTGAAACATTGGAAATATTGGAAATATATGAAATATTCAAAAAATAAGAAAAAAGGGAATATTTGTTTATAAAATCATAACAAAACTCCGGAAAACGCAGAATGCTTATACATGAACACAAATCAGGAGTTCTGGAAACAAGTATACAGAAATAAGGTCAAATTTGTACAACAAAAATCTCATTCTTGAAACACTACACTATTCACTAGTCGAGCAAGAGACATATCTTCCTCGCTGTCATCAGCAGCACACTTAATAACATCGTCTTGTCAGTCTACTTTCTCAAAATCTTCAATTGTATCGGAAATAAAAATTGTTCTATAGTAAGTTTAATGCTTATAAGGGCCGATCCTTAAATTACGTAACGCTCAAGGGGGGAACGGGGGTTTTGGCGTTACACTGAATGTAATTTAAGAACGCTCCCTAAGGTTACAAAATATGAAAGATAATATTTTTTTAAATATTTCCAATATTCCAAATATTTCCAATATTTCCGAGACACCTTCGGAAATTTCCAATATTTCCATTTCCATTTACATCACTAGTCACAATCCTTTCATTGTTCGTTACTGGTTACGGAGAAATAAACATTTACATACTACAGAATGGACCAAGTATCCTGAAAAATTTAATGTCTGTGCTGCAGCGATTTTGGGTGCCAATATTATTGGTTCTTTTTTGATCAATAATTAAATGGTTATTTCCGAGAGAGAAATTATTAAGCTCTGTTGCAGACAAAAAATTCTAAAGTTTTCAGTAAGTAAAGAAGCATTTGCTTATTTTTTGTTTTTGAGTTTTTTTGTATCAATGTGTTAGATATGTGTACAGGGTGTCCCAAATTGGGCACTTTTAGGGGGTTTAAGGTACTTCTAGGGGAGACAGAGAAAAACTGACCACGCATTGCGAGGCTCAAATTTCAAGAGAAGACTTATAGTGAAAACCGCATTTTGAAATATCGTCTCGTCTTTGAGCTACGGGGGCTTTTTGAAAAGTCTGCATTTTTGAAGGGGGTCTATAACTTTGTTATTAGTGGGAATTTTGATTTAGAGTAAATTGCAGTTTTATAGACTTTGTCACGAAGAATTCACGCGCTAAATTATATTTTAACTGTCACACGAATTCGTCATTGAATTCTTTTCAAAATGATGTATCATATGTCATTGTTTGATTGAGCGGTTTAGGAGATATTCAGCTTTTTCACTTATTTCTAGTGCGCTATGATTTCCTGCTGAGGCAGGTCAAGGCACTCCAGTTTTTTATTATTTTACACAGTAACATTTTAACATGTCATACTTTTCATCGTTTTGATACATATTAAAAAAAAAAATTAAAAACGCTTTTGTGAAAAATAATTTCACATCAAAGCGTAATGTCAAACTCTTTAAACAATTGAAAACAATGACAAAACGCCAAGACGCAAGGCCAACTTGATTTGCAAGTATAAGACAACAAAACTATAGGAGCATTGAAGTAGGATTTGACCGCAAGGCTTTCATGTCAATGGCGCATGACGTCATTCAACGCACACTAGATAAAAATAAAAAACTTTAATTATCTCCGAAACCGCTCAATTAAACCATGTCATATGTTACATCGTTTTGAAAAGAATTCAATGACGCATTCGAAAATTAATCAAAATATAGGCCATTCCATAAGAAAAAATGCAACGTTATGTCATATCTCAAAAACTAAAAGCGACAGTTAAAATTTAATTTTGCGGGTGAATTCCCCGTGACAAAGTCTATAAAATTGCAATTTACTCTAAGTCAAAATTTCCACTTATAGCGAAGTTATAGACCCCCTTCCAAAATGTATACTTTTCAAAAAGCCCCCGTAGCTCAAAGATGAGACGATTTTTCAAAATGCGGTTTTCACTTTAAGTCTTCCCTTGAAATTTGAGCCTCGCAATGCGTGGTCAGTTTTTCTCTGTCTCCCCTAGAAGTACCTTAAACCCCCTAAAAGTGTCCAATTTGGGACACCCTGTACGTGTGTTTTCCCTTTATTAATATTATTATTATTACCGCTTTGGTTTCAATCATTTTTTATTTGTAAACGTAATGTTTTGGCATAAACATATTTATAAGGGAAAAAGTTGATCAAAATTGAAATGAATTAGCAAAAGTTTAGGTTAAGCTGTTTGAAATATAACTGTTACTTTAACGAAACAAACTCAAATCAAATATAGGCTTTTAATCAGGATCAGAGTTTGTTAGGTCAACATTAAATTGGATATGGGGTTCATTCAAAAATCTATTTTACTACTGCGACTGATTGCAAAGGAATAAATTATTGAGTTTTAAGTTAATAAGAAGCATTAGAAGAATAATCTTAACACAATCGTTTTTATTTAATCTAATATAAAGTAGTATTCCATTGTCACGAATCACTTTTGTTTATGTAGCCACACTACTAATCGATAGTACGTTGGATAGTTTAGGTAGCCTTTCATGAATCTAATCAGATGGCAGGCAGATGGCGCAGAAATAAATTCATCTTATACTCAATATTCAGAGACAACTACGATGATCTAATGCCATGTATATGATAGACAGAAACCACGAAACTCGCACATGCAAGTAAATCATACTAGTAGTGCCTGAATATTGCGTACTAGACGAATTTATATTAGCGCCATCTGTCCCTCAATGTTGCAAAGCTCGCCGGTTGCCACTCTATAAGAGTCATCGCAGCCCACAAAAAAGACCGGCCCGGGCGCGGAAATATCACGTGACCGTAGGAGTCCCACAAAAAAACGCCTCACTGCCCGCTGTCATTAAAAACATGTGTGTGTTCAGTTTTGGTATGTTTGTTTACGTCGATTTTTTTTTAATTCGGGCACGAATTTTATGTGAATTTTATCAAAGTTATTAAAATAACGCAGCCCACGAAAACGACTGTAGTGGGCTGCGTTAAAATAATTAATGGCTAATGAGTAAATTATAAAGAAAATACCTATAAGATAAACAATGCCGCGAACGTGTAATTAGTGTTGTTCCTTGTCGGTCCAACTATAAAACTGAAACCTAATATGTTGCAAACGGAAAAGAAGTAATAAAAGATAAGATCTTGGATAATATTGATCAAGTAATAGACATCCTTAGTGACATTTTCGATAGTGAGAGTGAAAAATGTGTTCAGTTGTCATTTCCTATTGAACAATTAGGTCTCTTGAAAAGGTAACCTTTGGCTTCATCTTTGTTTATCCAGTTATTCAGTGCATACACGTCAATTTATAATTCTTAGGTAATATGTCTTCCGCACCCTCGCAATATTAAAAAACTGGTTTGTAAAATATTGTCAACAGATAGTAATCTCTCTGGTAGTGTGAAATATTTAAAAAGTAAGATACAACTTTTAAAAGAACATGAGTTGGTAGTTAACTTACACTTTATTGAATTAGATATTAAACTTTGTGCTGGGTAATTTTTCAAAAAATTTTTGACGAGCACTACATTCAGTTCATTGAATGGGAAAACCATCTCACTTATTCACAAAATCACTTGTTTCTTTTTAAAAAATTATTGTGAAATGTTTTATATTGAAAATTTTTCTTCAGATATCTCTAGTGAGTGTTTTTGTGGAGAAAAACTATTGTCAAAGCTTGAAAAAATTAGTTTAAGGGCATGTAAAGTTTTTTAAAATAATTAAAAAAAAAAATTAAAAAGCACAATGATTTAGTGTCTGCTAATAAATCTTTGAATAAGAACTCAAAGATGATGACAGTGATGACAGTTAAAGAAAAATTAAAAATATAAAAGCTTAGGTTTGATATGTCCAATTTTGAAAGACTTGTATAGATTTGAAGTTACTAACGATATTATTTACCTAATATGTACCTGAAAATATTAGAGTGCAAATTTTGTATAATTTTTTATTTTATAGATTCAGTTCTTTTTTCCATAATAAACACATATATCAGCAAAATATTTTTTAAAATTTTTGCCTATAAAAGAACAAAAATTTTTTGTTAATTTATTTAAATTGTGTAAAAACATATAATATATTAAGCAATACAATAAGAATCCTGGGACTCCTAAGATCACGTGACCGCCGACTTGCTTATAACGCGCCATGGCCGGTCTTTATCGTTGGCTGCGAAGAGCCATATACTCATTAATCTAATTTAAATGTCTCGGGCCATGACGACAAACTTCGTCTTACCCATGCGTAGGGTTACCAGATGAAAACGTCTCTAACCAGGACCAGCCGTCAAGAAAATCCGGACAAAATCCGGACGTCAACATTTTTTCGATGCCACACACAAAAAATCTACTTTTTTTTAATTGAAACAATAACTAATAAATAACATAATATACCTACTATTTTATAGGTACTTTTCACTGCTTTGTATTGTAAAGGTCGGGGTTTATTTAATAAAATATAAAAATATTTTGTCAAAAATATGAGAACTTTTAAGGTTTCCGTTTAGTTGATAATAACATTTAACAAGATGAAAAATAAATAAGTAAAAAAAAATAAATTAGATATTATTTTTTTTAAGAAAAAAAAATAATATTCATTAAGTTTAAATTTAAAAAAAAAATTAAAATAAAAAAAAAATATATAATAATTAATTAAAAAAAAAAAAGAAAAATATTCATTAAAACCTAAATTGAAAATATTAAAAACATATTCTAAAACTGGCAGAAAATATACAAGTATTATCGAAGCAAGAAAGTAAAAAAATCACAACAATAAAAAAATATTATTTTTAAAATAAAATAATAAAAACCAAAAATTTAAAATAATAAATTAAAAATCATAAAAACAAATATTGAGAGACCAGTCGATGAACAAGTAATATTTAAACCAAAAAAAAAAAAAGAGTTAAAATAAAAATGAATTAGTAAAAGTTGAGTTAACCATTTTATATAAAAATGTAGTCTTCAAGAAAATCTAGAGTTCTGAACTCTAGAATAAAAAATATATTTTAGTGATTCGATGACAGAAAGTAAGTTAAATGTATTTGAACATTGATTTAAAAGGAAAATATTACGTTTTAAACTAGTTGAACATTGATTTAAAAAGAAAATATTACCGTTTATTTAATTGCTCTAGACAATTAAATTATTAGACTTTTATACGTAAATAAGGATTAGTAATTATAGTAAAGATGAAAAGATGAAGAATGATTTTGAACTTTTGATAGTGCTTTTAGTATTTAACGAGATTTAGACTATTGGAATAAATTTACTGAAATGTTTACGGACTTATTATGTATGTGTTACCATTGAGTTAATATTACAATATTATGTCCTACAACGTTTTTTTTTAGACTCTATCATTTTAATTTGCGAAGACAATTTTGTGTCGGAAAAATTGTAATAAAACCAATTTTGTGTTGTTCGTAGATAGACTCTAAGGTATTGGCTAATGTTAATTTTAGCGCATTTTCGTAATTAATTTGAATGTTAGGACCATGCTAGACTTTGGATCTACGATTTTGTATTAATAATTTTTTACTTTAAATATAACGTATTCTTTATAACAATTGGTGTCTAATTTAATAACAACCAAAAGTCAATAACAACAAGTGGCTTCAATCATAGCTATGTGCAACTAGGACGCCTACCTCCAAATAAATTTAATGTAATCGTGGAAAGGGACAAGTTGTAAAAAATATACCGCTTGACTAAAGCACCCCTAACCGCGGCGTTACAGTATTTTATTCAACAGCGTTGAATTTTTAGGCAGAAATACAAAATCGTAAAATTCTGAGCAGCTCATATTTCTTAAATTGTATGAAGTCATGAGTATTCCTTTTACAGAAGATAAAAGCAGCCTATTTCTTTATTTGGTCCACTGGGTAGAAATACTTGCATTAAAATATTTTGCCCATTTTTCGTGGGTAGGCAGATTGTGGTCATCAGAAGTAAAATTGTCTGATATGTACTTTTTTAGATTACAAACTTCAACAAAAAAATTGTGTGTGCTTAAGACCACACGGCAGAAGTGTAAACTTCAACAAGGCGAAATTAATATTACTACTTTAAGCGGGATCTTCACATAACGTTTTACCTTACGTCTTGCCTGTCAGTCAAAAGGGTCAAGTATGACAGTTGAAAGACTAGCCTAGACACTTCGTAGTTTTAACGTACGTTTTTAGATCAATTTTTGATACAAAACGATGGTTTTAGTGGAAAACAATGCGTGATCCGGTCAGTTCTCTAGGCGGTCTTCCGTCTTAAATCAGTTCAAGTAAAACGTCCGTTTTTCCGTCTACACACAAAGTTTTACTTGATGCGTTTTAACTGAACAGGCAAGACGTAAGGTAAAACGTTATGTGAAGACCCCGCTTAAAGATGAATTCACACTGCTAAATTTATCGACGATTATTGTTTAATTACATTTTTTGAAACTAGTTTATTATGCATTATTTGATGTTTATAAAGGCGGTTACTTTAAAATCCGGGCATTTATGAAAAATCCGCCCGGACCCACACGGACGTAGTAAAAATCCGGACATGTCCGGATTAATCCGGACGTCTGGTAACCCTACCCATGCGCAGTTATGAAAAATCATATACATAATATTTCAATACTCACGGTAACTGCCCATTCATGATACAAACATGAGGGCCTTGGGGTCTAAGCCAAAAAGACCTGATTGGTTGCTTTCAAAAACAAAGGCATATTATTTCCATATAGTACGTATTATTGCAATACCTACGGTACCTTACGATGCAGAATTCAAACATATTTGAAATAGCAATATCAATGGGTATAAGTCTATCCTTTTTTGCAGTCCTTAAGATAAAATGTCCTGATTGGTTATACTTTTACGCATGAATATTATTTTATTATTGTATTCGTTACGCCAAATCATCGGCGTACAGTTGACAAAAACTCTATCTATGTAAATTTTGTATCTGTGCATTTTTCGTACCTTTATTTCTGAATGTTTGCATCAAACGCCAACCATTGTGTAAATAGGTAACAGGGAATATTGGAATACATATTATGTATATGCCTTTTCCCCTATATGGATAAAAGTTAATAATAATTGGAAACAAATTAAAGAAGCCAAAGAAGATTTTCGAATAACTTACATAGACCCCAACGTACGTGATAGTACTTGAGACTTTGTAGAGGTCGAGCAGCGTTTTAAAGTATCGACTAGAGGTTGGAGTAATCCTCAATTTCAAAATAAATTGAGTTTCTGGCCACAGGAGAGCGACTCCTCGGATTGGGGTAAAGAGATAAAAATTGAGCTGAATACTGAAAAGCAAACTATAATGCGGCAATAATATCAAAAATGGATTCCGCTCGGCTTTCTTTGGTATATAGACACAAGATGGGATTTCAAAATGTATGTTGTTCATTACATACATATTTTGTATACAGGAACATAGATGTCGACACTGATCGAATGTCGTTACGAAAACTTAACCTCAATCTTAACTATAGTCTAAATTATACGCATTTTTAATGACGTCACCAGGTGAGAAAAAAACATATGGCGTAGATATTTTTGCCAATCAATATTATTATATGTTTTTGATTGACAGTGACGGATACTTCACATAACCAATTACCTACCTATTTAATACTCTGCCAATATATGGGCCCCTAAGCTCACACTAGGTACTTTAGTTATAGTGTACGTGTGAGCTAATATAACTAAAAACTAAAATATATTTTATTCAACTCCGGATTAAATTACCTTTTATTTGATACCACACAAGCCATGTTTTGACTTAAACTCAAATTTTTTAAATCTACCCCCATCCTTAAAAAAACAAAAACTAAAATGTATTTTGTTAAAATCCGGACTCAATTAACTTTCGTTTGATATCACACACGCCATATTTTCACTTAAACTCTAATTTTTGAAATATACCCCCACCCTTTTTTTTTAAATAAATTAAAATGTTTGTTGAACTCCAGACTCAATTACCTTTCGTTTGATGTCACACACGCCATATTTTCCCATAAACTCTAACTTTTGAAATCTACCCCCACCCTTTTATTTGGTTTGTGCTCGGTGGATTTTGTTCATTTTTAAATGGGACCATCTCGGCCCAAAGCCCAGCCTAGGTACCAAATTTCATTAAAATCGGCCAAGCGGTTTTTGAGTTATGCGCGTTGGTCGTTACAGACAGACAGACAGACAGACAGACAGACAGACAGACAGACAGATATACAGACAGACAGACAGACAGACGGCGCAACAAAAAAGTTTCAAAATCATCTGAAACGCAAAGATATATAATAATTTTTTGAAATCGGAGCAACTTTTTTTTTCTCGAAAAAATTAGGATCACCATAGCTCACACTACTATAGTATAGTATATGTGTGAGCCGGGGTCCCCCCAAGCCTTAGATTTTTTTACATATTTTCGACATATTTCAGAAAAAAACACAAAAAATAGCTTAAAATTCGACATCATGAGGCTTCGGGCCCCCCTCCCAAGAGGCCTCGGGCCCCCCCCCCCCCCCAAGACATATTCCTGGGTGCGTTACTGGCATTTTCATCCGGTCAACAAAAAAAGTTTTATCTCTGGGAGGGGGGGGGGGGAGCCCGGGGCCCTCTGGTTCCCCCTGGATCCGCCACTGGCTGAGCTTCGAAAAACTAACCTCCAACGACGAATCATCCTCCATCAAGATAATACAAGTTCGCACAAAACACAAAAAGCATTAATCTTTTAACCCAAACGTCGAATTGTTCCCCTCCTCCCTCCAGTCTCGACGATTTCTATACTTTTCCGAAAATCAAAAATCGCCAGAGAAAGCACTCGACACCTTCAAGAATGCAATTTTGACAGTACCACGGCATTACGTATTATAAAAAAAAAACAAGCTTCAAGCGCGGATATACGTCAAAATCTAGAGGAGGTAATATTCAGCAAAAAATTATTTAAAATATTTATTTTTTTTCTAGAGGGGGTAATTCTCCTGTTTGCCCTTTAAATATTAATAAAAAGTGTATAATTTTTTTTTAGGGGGGGGGGAGTGTAATTACGACGCTACCCCGCCTTAAATCCGCACTTGACAAGCTTTATAAAAAGGAATATAGGTTACGTAGTTATCGTCTAAATTTCCGATATTTTATGTACAGGGTGTCCCAAATTGGGCACTTTTACAGGGTTTAAGGTACTTCTAGGGGAGACAGAGAAAAACTGACCACGCATTGCGAGGCTCAAATTTCAAGAGAAGACTTATAGTAAACACCGCATTTTGAAATATCGTCTCGTCTTTGAGCTACGGGGGCTTTTTGAAAAGTCTGCATTTTGGAGGGGGGTCTATAACTTCGTTATTATTGGAAATATTGATTTAGAGTAAACTGCAATTTTATAGACTTTGGCACAAGGAATTCACCCGCTAAATTAAATTTTACCTGTCACTTTTAGTTTTTGAGATATGACATAAAGTTGCATTTTTTCTTATGGAATGGCCTATATTTTAATCAATTTTGGAATTCGCCATTGTATTCTTTTCAAAATGATGTATCATGTGTCATAGTTTGATTGAGCGGTTTCGGAGATAATTAAAGTTTTTTATTTTTGTCTAGTGTGCGT
Organism: Aspidapion aeneum; assembly: GCA_963576565.1. Taxonomy (NCBI): domain Eukaryota; kingdom Metazoa; phylum Arthropoda; class Insecta; order Coleoptera; family Brentidae; genus Aspidapion; species Aspidapion aeneum. Next base: position 7,694,016 of record OY755043.1, on the reverse strand, counting down.
TGAATGACGTCATGCGCCATTGACTACTTCAATGCTCCTATAGTTTTGTTGTCTTATACTATGCAAATCAAGTTGGCCTTGCGTCTTGGCGTTTTGTCATTGTTTTCAATTGTTTAAACAATTTGACATTACGCTTTGACATGAAATTATTTTGCACAAAAGCATTTTAATTTTATTTTGAAATATATATCATTTTTGTTACTTTTTATAACAAGGCTTTGAGGGCCGTCAGCTAAGTTATAATTTTTCCAAACCAGGCTTACTATATTTTTAACTGTGTAAAATAATAAAAATACTGGAGTGCCTTGACCTGCCTCCGCAGGAAATCATAGCGCACTAGAAATAAGTGAAAAAGCTGAATATCTCCTAAACCGCTTAATGAAACTATGACATATGATACATCGTTTTGAAAAGAATTCAATGACAAATTCGAAAATTAATTCAAATATAGGTCATTCCATAGGAAAAAATGCAACTTCATATCATATCTCAAAAACTAAAAGTGACAGTTAAAATATAATTTAGCGCGTGAATTCTTCGTGACAAAGTCTATAAAACTGCAATTTACTCTAAATCAAAATTCCCACTAATAACGAAGTTATAGACCCCCTACAAAAATGCAGACTTTTCAAAAAGCCCCCGTAGCTCAAAGACGAGACGATATTTTAAAATGCGGTTTTCACTATAAGTCTTCCCTTGAAATTTGAGCCTCGCAATGCGTGGTCAGTTTTTCTCTGTCTCCCCTAGAAGTACCTTAAACCCCCTAAAAGTGCCCAATTTGGGACACCCTGTACAACTACCCTATCGAAAGAGAAGAACGCCGCGCTAAGGGAAACAATCGATGACATAAATTTATCCCCTTTACTCTACCGGGGCGCACAGAGGACAGGTATTGGCTGTGGGTTTGGCTATCGTGACGTGAGACAATGGGCGTAACCACGTTTAAACTTCTATCTTTTTTTCTTACATATTTTATGTACATCAGTCACCTCACATTAAGGATTCAAAGAAGTCATATAAAAACATCCACTTAATAGAGAACAATATTAGTTTTAACAATTGAAGAAATTTCGCGTCGCGCTTGAAAAATACCGCCTTAAAAGGGAAATTAGCGCTTTTAAACCTGTTTTTCCATTTCTTTTTCCTTCTGTATTCACCAAGGAATTTTGCCAAGGAAAGGACCGTGTAATAATAAAAACAAAAGCAAAAGCACCAGGCGATAAAACGTACGTTGGCTCAGGACCAGCGCCCTTTTTATCGGTTTATTTTCACCTTACATGCTTGGCGAATATGGCGATTTAGAAAGTTTTAAAATAAAAAAAAAACTTGTTAGAAAAGTTTGTTTGGATAATAGATAGTAATAGGACAGACATTTTCTATAACAGGTTTATCTGGAATATTCCATGGTGACTCGCGTTACAATCGATACAATAGATAGTTTAAGTTGTATTAAGTATTTTTACGTAAAACTGCACGTTAAGCGCTCTACGTTTTGTTCCAAATTTGAGTTTAAGTTGAATGTTTTTACGTTACCATAACAAGTCTACTAATAGCAGAGAATATGGAATTCGGCACTGTGTTTTTTTGATGTTACAATTTTGTTTTTTGCGTTGTCAACTACAGTAGGCATATATTTGCAAAGAATCGTTTGTACTGGAAACGGAAATTATCGTCTAGGCCTCATTTTTCGATCGGTCAATCAACCAATTCTATTCTTTGGTAACGTTAACGTGCCCGCAGACTGGCGTAAGCTAACGTAAATACGTAAGCTCCTAACGTGACCTTGACGACGGTGTGACGAAGTGCGCTTGCGTAACTGTCAAATCTCATGCTTACGTAAAAATAGGGTCTGTGACGTTATAAATTGAAGGGGCAGAAATTTAAATTACATGCACACGACCACAAAGAGTTTGCTATTGGTCAAAGCGTGTGATGTGGATGGTCACATCGTTCAAGACCCAGAATAGATACCCTGGTATATGTAGGAGTGACGGAAAACGGGTGGATGGTACCCAGGTAGCAAGGTCACGTTTTTTAAACGTCAAAAACAGGTCATTTTTAATGACCATTGAAGTCTCTAATCTGACGTGTAAATGACCTTTAAATGACGTTCAAAAGACACACCCAAAATTTCGTCATTTTTAGACGTTTTAAAGACGTCAGCAATATGACGTATTTGGGACCAAATCAGAATATTAGACACACACACAGAACCAAACCTATTTATGACTTTTTTTAAACTCGTCTGAATATATGAAATATTCCCTGCAGTTGAGAACACTGAAGGAAACTTAGACACAGAAGGTGACTTTCTGTGACTTAGATCTGGAAGTACTGGAACAAGTACAGCGGTGTTCGTCTGTGAGGTACAGATCAAAATAGACCTATACCTAGACTTACACATCTCCACCTTGATGCGAAAGAAGCTTCGAAGTTTGTCTTGATTTAATATTTAATTTATTTTACATACGTACCCCCACATTCCTTATAAATCCGGTCAAGTACTGACTGGGGCACTATCTATGTAAGTATGAGTGTATGCCCCTTGGACAAAGTGTGCAGTGTGGGTAGTGACCAATATATGACGTTTTTCAGACGTCAAAAACTACACTACGAAAAGACGTCAAGTAACTGACGCCTTAAAGACAAAATTTTTTGGTAGATGACCTGCTGGTCATCCAAATGACCACTTTTCGACGAAAAAAAGACGTCATTTGATGACCCCTTGCTACCTGGGTATGTTCCTGTTGCCCTGGAAGAGTGGTAAGACACTTTTGTGGGATTCTACTTACCGCGGTACTGTTGCAAAAACTTATCTATAAATGTGTTATTTGGCAACAATGTTCACCAACTAACCAAAAATCATCAATTTCCTGTGGAGGGTGTAGTAGTAATAGTAGTGGTGGGGAGACCATTTTTTATCCGTACACCATATACCAAACTGATGTACATGCCCCTTAGGATGCAAGTTTTCTTTCTCAAAGAGGACTTAATTTTGCCTGACTCCTTTTTGTCGAGGGCATGAACCTTAATACTGCATAGCAATTATACACAGTGGACCCACGCTTTTACACCCCTTCTGAAAGGTGGTCCTGCTACATGTTAGACTTGCATCTACCTAACATCGCTATCGCCCCAGCAGAACAGTCGCGGTCGTCGTGAGTTAAATTTTAAGAGATTTTTGCTGGCGCCGTCCTGGTTCGAACTGTAGCAGGCGCCTGGGTTACTAATAAGGACACTCATCGTAAAGGCAAGCTTTATAGGAAGCGAAGCTAACGTCAGGCTTTCTATTTTTTGGTTATTATTTTTGATATGTTTTCCTCGGTTTCACATTGGTGGTTCTGTTTTATTTTGAAGATGTTGTTTTACACAGTATGAAGGTGTAATTAGAATTAAAAAGTTATGCTGCAAACTATCTTGAAACTGTATCAATATTAAATAGATCTTTAGACTGTGTTAACACTACATTTTTAAAATAACAACGAGCCGCCAATGCAAATCGAGGAAAATCATAACCAAAAAATGGAAATTCAGAGTTAGGCTTCGCTACCTGTAAAGCTTGCTTGACGCTGAGTGACCTTAGTTACTAATCCTGACTCTTCGGTTGTTGGCTCCTGGACTACACCTGCTTATATTCTCGATGTACAGGGTGGGCCAAATTCGATGTTTTTTGCTGGTTTTAGGATATGTCCTGGGCTCGATTTTCGAGACGTCTTCAAATATCAAAACCGCTTCTTGATAAACCTTGTAGTTTTTTAGCTACAAGGGAGTTTTGAAAAGTATGCATTTATGGAGTTGGCCTATAACTTTTTTATTTATGAAAATTTCATTTTGGTGTAACATGCTTTTTCACAGATTTTTTTATGAAGAATCCAACTGTCAAACTAATTTTTGTCTGTCACTTTTAATTTTTGAGATATTAAAAAAAGTTTAAATTTTCTTATGGAATGACTCATTTTTTGTTTTTGTTTTGAAAGCTACGTCAAATATTCTGTTTAACGATATGTCAGAAATGACAGTTCGCTACGCAGTTTTCAAGATATTTATGACATATTGTTAAACAGAAAATTTGACGTAGATTTCGAAACAAAAACAAAAAATTAGTCATTCATTAAGAAAACTTTTTGTAATATCTCAAAAACTAACAGTGATGCATAAAATTTAGTTTGACAGTTGGGTTCTCCATAAAAGAACCTGCAAAAAGGCATCTTACACCAAAATGAAATTTTGATAAATAAAGTTATAGGCCAACCTCCATAAATGCAGACTTTTCAAAATCTCCTTGTAGCTAAAAAACTACGAGGTTTATCAAGAAGCGGTTTTGATATTTGAAGACGTCTCGAAAATCGAGCTCAGGAAATGTCCACTTGTTTTGGTGTATCTCGGCTAGAAATACCTAAAACCAGCAAAAAACATCGAATATGGCCCACCCTGTACAAGGTCAACCTTTGTTTTTGTGTGCATGTATATCGCACACCATTTCGATGTCGACTGTTGAACGCTGAAAAGCAATTGCGCGGCAGGGCTACGTCACTTTTTTTTCTTTTTGCGCCGTTGTTTGAGACGCGAACCTGGTATCTTCCCTGCAAAAAGTAGAAATTGGACTAATAATAAAAGGATAATGTAATTATTTTTTATTGGTGATATGATATGACACGAAAACTAATAAGAGTACAATAAGTGGGGACTAGAGGTTAATTTCAATAAGACAGATTATATGTGTATCGGTGGAACAAAACAGGATCTAATCTTAAATACCGGGCAGCGAATTCAGTCCTGTGATGAGTATAAATACTTAGGTCTAAAAATTATAGCTGACGGAACACTAGACAAAGCTATAAATGATCGAAACGTACAAGGAAGAAAACCAATAACTTTATTAAATGGAATAATTTGGGACCAAAGTATATCAAAACATAACAAAAAGCTTACATATAACATCATTGTAAAAAGTATTATTACATACGGCTAAGAAGTATGGCCAATCAAGGATAGAACAAAAAAAATGCTTTCCGCTACGGAGATGGACTATTGGAGAAAAGCAGCAGGGAAATCAAAAAGAGAAAGAGTTACAAATCAAAGAATAAGAGAAATTATGATAGTGGGTGAACGTACTTTAGTGGATGATATAAGAACAAAACAATTGGAGTGGTACGGACATGTACAAAGAATGAATGATGAAAGTCTACCTAAACAAATACTACAATGGAAACCAACTGGCCGAAGAAAACAAGGACGCCCAATGAGAAGCTGAAGAGAAGGAATAGACAGTGAAATAAGAATAAGAGGCATAGATGATGAATTATGGGCAAGCAGAAACGAGTGGAGATTGGGTATCGGAAGACGTAGAACGTTGTGAAACCGATAAATATATATATATTTTATTGTAGGAAAAAAATTACATATTTTTTACAAACTTTCACTTAACTCTGACGAGGGGCGACGGGCGTATATAGAGGGCAAAGTCTGAGTTTCACGTTGATGAGAAAAGTTTGTCTGCACAACTCTTAACTGTTTTTGACAACACTGGCTGTTGAACAGGCATTTTCCGGCGGGGCAGTATGAGCAAAAAAAAACTAATAACATTAACGATATAAAATATTGCGGAAATCATAAGAAAATTCCCTAAGCACATTAGTCTGATTTTGAGTTAGTAATTGTCAGAATTTTTAAATTAAACGGTTTTATTTTAAATAATTCCGTACTGTATCGTTCCAAAAACTAAACAATAATTTGGACACAGATCTGTCTTTTAATATACTATAAAATGCAAGAATACAAAATACAACTTAACGACCGATTTACCATATATACACTAGAGTTTGCTGACGACCAAGTAATTGTAGCTGATGATAAAGAAGAATACCAAAAGTGGGGGTTAACAGTTAACGTGGACAATACACAGTACTTATGTATCGGAAACGAATCAAGTGAGTTAGAACCAGAAAATGGACAAACAATATCTCCATGCAATGAGTACATATACTTGGGTGTCAAATTTGATAAGACAAGAACAGACTGTAAAGAATTAGAAGAAATAGTAGTAAAAGCAACAAAGGTTATTGTATGCCCTAACTGTATTTTGTGGAGCAGAGAGATCAAAAAGAATGTAAAATTTAACATATATGAAACAATGGTGAAAATCACGCTATTGTATGGAATAGAGACTTGCCGCATAACAGAAAAATACAAATCAAAAATGGAAAGTGTTGAAATGGATGCAATAAGAAGATCTATAAAAATATCTAGAACAGATCATATAAGAAATGAGATCATAAAATAAATAATGTGAATCGAGGGAAGCATAAAGGATGACATCACTAAAAGACAACTGAGATGGCAAGCCATGTACAACGGATGAACGACGAAAGATTACCAAAGCAGGTCCTAGAATGGCAACCAATAGGGCGCAGAAAAAAGGGTGTCCTAAACTAGAATGGCAGCAGTCAATCCAAAGATCAACCAATCAAAGAAACCTGACAGAAGATGATTGTCAGGATCGAAGGAGGTGGAGAATAGGCCTCGGACAACGTAGAAAACCGTTCTGAACCGACATAATTGTAGTAAATTCTAAACGTAGACTAAGTTAAAAAAAAATTATATTGCCTTATTTCTAGAAAAAAGCCTTTCATAAAGACATTTTAATTTTTATTTTAAGAATGTTTTTTTTATTAAGGAATTTTAATTAAGAAATACATAGTATTGCATTTTTTAATTCATTATTTCTTTCCTTATTGTTTTTAATGCCAAAAATTAAATTAAAACCTTTCTTATCGACTTTTTTCATGTCCCATCATGTCTTTAGAATATCTGCCCAAAATACTATTACAAAGGATAATTGAATCATATTTTCCGTCCCGTTGCGTTGGCGTATGGCGTCTGGAGGATAGCAGGCTTCAGAGTTTGTTTGGCTCAACATCGCCGGAAGTGTCAAAAAATATTTGCCCAAGCGTCACGCGAATGAAGAGCTTTGCCGAAAGCTATGCGTGACGGCGAATTTTGATTTTGATTTTAACGTAATATACATATTTTATACTTAATAAAAAAATTTGTTTGTGTAAAGAAAACGTGCCGATTCATTGGGGTTTTTTGCTGTATATTTCTAAAGGGTGCTTTAGTACAGTTGTACCATTTAAAAATGATACGGTCTCTCTTTTATATTTTCCCGCATCTATTAACCAAAGAACTGAAAGAAGCTACGGTCAATTGGTGTCAGGAAACTCTAGACCACTTTGAGGCAGGAAACTCGAAAAACGTGTACAGCAATGCTTGTGGTGATGAATCGTGGATTTATTCATATGAACCCGAAAATAAACGTCAGTAGTTTGTTTGGGTGTTCCAAGATGAAAAAAAAAGCAACGACATTTGTCTCAAAAGCAGGTCATATAGCTACAATTCCTCTAAATGATCAAAGAACTGTTACTGCCGATCAGTACATCACCATTTGTTTGCGGAAAGTCATCACTGAGCTTCGAAAAACGAACCCCGCTCGACTGATCATCCTCCATCAAGACAATGCAAGTTCGCACAAATTACAAAAAACCATTGAGTTTTTCACCCAACAAAACGTCGAATTGTTGGACCATCCTCCATACAGCCCAAACAATAACCTTTAAGAGTTATCTACTGTTTTATTACAGCTGTATTATACATGAAACCCTCTTATCGTTCGAAACGGAGAAGCGTTCCAGGACAGGTATTCTCGTAATCAAAAACGCATAGCGTTTTTAAGACGCTCACCGATTTATCACGTCAAAGTCACTAAGCACCTGACGAAAAGTGCAAAAATGGTATTCATGTATCATTGCACTGAGCATTTTTTTAAAACGGTAACCGTGTTTAAAAACACCTACCAATTGGCATCTGTTTCTGGAAATCGCTTGTCGTTTTTAAAAAGTCAAACCTATTAAAAAGTATTATGCACACTATTTTTAATTTTTTTGGCTAGTTTCGTATTTATAGTGGTTAAAGGAGGCCTTCAGCCTATACTTAAAGTACAATAAGGTACGAAAATAGCTACCTTTCTTATTCTTCAAGGTAGAAATGAAGGATTTTAAGGAGTTTGTGAATAAAGATTTACTGTATTTCTCTCCCCTCTGGAATCTATTTAAGTGGTACAGATAAAAAAATAATTAAAAATTGTCTATGGGCAAAGAAGATGCATCAACTGGGCAAGTTTTCTACACTTCTATATGTAAAGGTACCCTGTAGAGTACGTACCCGAGTATTTGAGCCTTGAAACACCCTAGTATGGGCGAGTGTATTTAGTTGGAACAGTGAAATAGTGGTGGTGGTGCCAAAGCGTTAAAAAATTTAAAATTTAATAATTATTGAAGATTTTTAACAATTTTTTTTTTATAAAACTTTAGTTTATTAGAATCTGATGAAAAAAGTGTATAGGTCATTACAATGATGTTAAGACACCGATAGCCCAACATTTCTCATTAAAACCATTTCTAACCATCACCTTTTCTAGATTTTCGATTAAATAAATACCAAAAATAACTAAGTGGGGTAAAAAAAATCTCTAATGTATGCCACAAATGTCAAAAAACATAAACAAAAAGCGAGAATTTAAAGGATGCTTGGCGAGTTTCATCGCAAGGGCGCGCTTACCAACGTGAATACCAAATTCAATCCGTCAGCGCGAATGCCATGCCAGAAGGGTGCTGTGCGTTTCGCTTAGCGTTTTCAAAACGTAACGTTTTTAAGCCAATTTATGAGAATACCAGTCCAGGACGAAGTGCGATTCTTCTGCAGGATAACGCGCGCCCTTATACCGTCTCACGCACGATACAATATCGGATTTGGGGTGGAAGGTACTGGAACACCCCCCCCCCCTACAGTACGAATTTATCACCCTGCGACTACCACATGTCTGGACGACTAAAAGAAGCGCTCGGAGGTCAAAGACTCAACACCGACAACGAGGTAGAGAAGTTCGTGCGCACATCGCTGTCCAAGGAATTCTTCGATAGCGGCATTAAAAAGCATCCGGAAAAGTTGACAAAATGCGTAGCTAGTGAGGGTAAGTATCTAGAAAAACTGTAAATTTTTCTATAGTAAATAAACGTGCCAAAGCATTTGTCTCAATCATATTTGAACCAGGTAGGTATAGGAAAATGAACTGGCTAATTGGAAGGAAGTCCAATTTAACAATTCATAATAAGTTACTGCTTTATAGACAAATACTGAAACCAGTATGGACATATGATATTCAATTATGGGGTTGTGCTAAAGAGAGTAACATTCTAGTTGTAGAGATAATTCAAAATAAAGTATTAAGAAACATTGTAAATGCACCTTGGTACGTTCGAAATAGTGACCTTCATCGAGATCTAAAAATCGAAACTGTAGCAGAGACTATAAAAAAGTACGCAAAAAGCCATGAAGATAGACTCCATCGGCATGTGAATGTGGAAGCAATTCAGCTTCTAGACAATACTATGCTAGTTCGAAGACTAAAAAGAGTGAAGCCGTTTGAGCTAGTAAACTAAGTGAATTACACATAAAACAAAATAATGCTATAAACACAACACAATTGTGAGTTACAGACTAAACAAAGCGGGGAGAACTGTTGAGTGAACCCTAAGTTTAAATCTGACTTTTCTAGTAAATTAAGTTAAAACAAAATTGCTAATTAGTCTTACTGACTAGATGTAATACAATAAACACAGTGTGTTTGACAAATAAAACAAAAAAAAATATTTGAACCACCCTCGTATAAGGAGTGTCCTCAATTTTAGGGAATAAAGTTTTATTAAACCTACTCACTCCGTTCTATTTTCGGCCTTCGAAACTTACCTTTAACATACTTAATGTACAAATAGTTTAGTTTAAATTTCAATTTGATTGAGGATTGACCTTAATTTTAGGAGAGTTGAGGTTTTGTTAAATACATTGGCGGGGCTCCCCCATGCCTAAGATTTTTTTACACATAAAATGAATAAAAAAATTTCATACCATAAAATACGACATCATAAGATCTTGCCACCCTCCTCCCCCCTAAGACATATTCCTGTGTGCGCCAGTGTAAACGTACTATTGTCGAACTCTGTTCTATTTTTATCTATTTAAAGTTCGCTGAATCACGTACTTTATCATCAAAATATCGAGCAAAGAAACAAAAACAACCTTTTTCGTTCTGAGAACTGCAATGTGTCTACCGCTTTAAGCATATAACTGTTAGATTATATAATGGCTTTTACGTATTTTTTATTTCTGGGCTGCTAGTAATAGTAGTAGCATTGTAATGAGCTCTGCGCTCCGCCAAGAAAAATTTGGCTAAGAAATAAATGGACACACAAAGAGTTTTTGTAAAAATCTTAGAAACGGAAGCTCCTACAAATTTTTTGGTAAGAATATAAATTATTGAGAAAAACGTGTTATACTTTCAATCCTCCGTTAAAAAGTTAGCATATTTTCAATGTTTAAGCTGTCAAAAAAATTACAAAAATTACAAAAATTACAAAAATTACAAAAATTACAAAAATTACAAAAATTACAAAAATTACAAAAATTACAAAAATTACAAAAATTACAAAAATTACAAAAATTACAAAAATTACAAAAATTACAAAAATTACAAAAATTACAAAAATTACAAAAATTACAAAAATTACAAAAATTACAAAAATTACAAAAATTACAAAAATTACAAAAATTACAAAAATTACAAAAATTACAAAAATTACAAAAATTACAAAAATTACAAAAATTACAAAAATTACATAAATTATAAAAATTACAAAAATTACAAAAATTACAAAAATTACAAAAATTACAAAAATTACAAAAATTACAAAAATTACAAAAATTACAAAAATTACAAAAATTACAAAAATTACAAAAATTACAAAAATTACAAAAATTACAAAAATTACAAAAATTACAAAAATTACAAAAATTACAAAAATTACAAAAATTACAAAAATTACAAAAATTACAAAAATTACAAAAATTACAAAAATTACAAAAATTACAAAAATTACAAAAATTACAAAAATTACAAAAATTACAAAAATTACAAAAATTACAAAAATTACAAAAATTACAAAAATTACAAAAATTACAAAAATTACAAAAATTACAAAAATTACAAAAATTACAAAAATTACAAAAATTACAAAAATTACAAAAATTACAAAAATTACAAAAATTACAAAAATTACAAAAATTACAAAAATTACAAAAATTACAAAAATTACAAAAATTACAAAAATTACAAAAATTACAAAAATTACAAAAATTACAAAAATTACAAAAATTACAAAAATTACAAAAATTACAAAAATTACAAAAATTACAAAAATTACAAAAATTACAAAAATTACAAAAATTACAAAAATTACAAAAATTACAAAAATTACAAAAATTACAAAAATTACAAAAATTACAAAAATTACAAAAATTACAAAAATTACAAAAATTACAAAAATTACAAAAATTACAAAAATTACAAAAATTACAAAAATTACAAAAATTACAAAAATTACAAAAATTACAAAAATTACAAAAATTACAAAAATTACAAAAATTACAAAAATTACAAAAATTACAAAAATTACAAAAATTACAAAAATTACAAAAATTACAAAAATTACAAAAATTACAAAAATTACAAAAATTAAAAAAATTACAAAAATTACATAAATTACAAAAATTACAAAAATTACAAAAATTACAAAAATTACAAAAATTACAAAAATTACAAAAATTACAAAAATTACAAAAATTACAAAAATTACAAAAATTACAAAAATTACAAAAATTACAAAAATTACAAAAATTACAAAAATTACAAAAATTACAAAAATTACAAAAATTACAAAAATTACAAAAATTACAAAAATTACAAAAATTACAAAAATTACAAAAATTACAAAAATTACAAAAATTACAAAAATTACAAAAATTACAAAAATTACAAAAATTACAAAAGTTACAAAAATTATACAAATTAAGAAAATTACAAAAACTACAAGAATTAAAATCTATTCCTCTACGCAATGCTGCGCGGGCCAGGAAGGTAAAATATATTTTTTTTGATAGAAATTAGTAGTGTTTACCTATACAAATAAAGACTAAAACTGTTTTTTTGTTCAAGCGGTGTTTTAATGCACTAACGCAGTAAATCGTGATAAAAAGTCAAAGCTTAGCTGAGAACTGTATAAACTATAGGTACCCTGAATCCGAATCCATGCTACTAAAAGTTCCTAGACTTTTGGAATTTTCCATTTAAGAGGATGAAGAATCTTAAATTTCAAAGTTGAGTCTTAACTTAGCATTACCACCCTTTCCAGGAAAACGGGTGGCGCAACAATTTTTTTTCTTTCCCGACAAATTTACAATAATTAATGCATATATTACGAATATATGCAATTCCTAAGTTGGAATCATAGACGAAAATAATTAGTATACTGTGGTTGGAATGCATAATTTAAGGCAGTTGAAATTAGATATCGCGTCGCCGTTAAATCAAGTAAGCTTTGAAACAAAAAAATTCTGTGTATGAGATGCGGAAAACCTTAAAACGTCACAATACATTTATTTCCTTATTTTTTTAGGTAAATCTGTGACTTACTCAAACTGCAAATAATAAATTATTTGCTTGCGAAAGTTTCGTTTTTGACAAATAATCGTGTCGAGAAATACGGAAATTGAAATACAGAATTATCAATCATCTCTTTAATATTTCAAGCTGAAGTTATTAGATATTTTTATTTTGAAAATTTCTTAGTAGTCTACGAACAGACCTAAGCCAAGCTTACATTGTTCTTTGTTATAATTGGCTATATTTATTACATTACTAAGTACTTCGAATCTCTTCTGATTTCATTGTATTTTGTTTTTGTTCTTGACTTTATTTATGTTTAAATCTCTTGTATTCTCAGGCACAATTGAATAAATAAATTTCAAACGCAAATGCAAAATCGCTTTTCAAAAATTATTTTTTTTAAAACTAGTTTGAGGTCAACCAACTTTTTTGGAAAGATACTTGTGACGTCTTTTAACGTCAAGAAAAATAAATTAAGGTGTCCCTTAAAAAAAAGTTATTTGACCCCAATACTTTTACACAGGTTCTCCACAGAATTTAAAAGGTCATTGAACCTGACTGACCAACTGTAATCAGATTAAAAAATCTACGTCACCGGGTTGCCTTAAACCATTTGTTTTATGGAAACCCGATGACGCAGCTACAGTCGTCCAGTTAAGTTCACATGACTGATCGGGTCAAAGCTCGTTTTGAAACTATTGCTAAAATGACACATTCTTCTTTTGACGTTTAGCTAAAAAATCAATGTTAAAATTTTGTTTTTTTTAATTAATTTTATTTAGTTTTTACTAAAATATTGACAATAAATTCACAATTTACACCTCTGTGAACGGTATTACTACATACATTACCCTTAATTTTTTAAAAAATTAATTTAATTTTATTAAAAGGCCGCAAATGCGGAAATGGAAACTATTTAAAATAAAAATATTTCTAGAATCCTCGCCAAGGGGAATCTCCGACCACTCTTTTATATTTAACTATCTCTAAAATCTGAATAATTCAAATTTTCTCGAGCTTTGCGCTTTTAATCTGCCACCGCTTTTTCAGGGCGCCCTCTGGCGGTCGGCAGTCGGTCGGTCAAACAAAAAGGCCGCCTGTTTCTCTCTGATGTGGCTGGCTTTTGGTTACAATTATTTGACTTGGTGTTTTTAACTGCCCCGTGGCTTTCAGACGGGCCTTAGTCTCGGATCTCGTTTCATTTCAAACAGAACGTGCCTAAAATGTAGATATTAAATTAAAAAAAAATTAAATAAAAAAACATCCAACTGCTCAATTCACTTGTAACTATACTCCATATCATAATTTTTGAGATAACTTTTTGACAGTTATCAGCTGTTTAACATAACAAAAAGCATAGGCCAACAAAAAAAAGTTGTCTCAAAAATACTGGTATGAACTGTACTAGTCTAGTAGTTGATGACAATAAAATTTCCTACAAAAACGCTTTCTTTTGTGAGACGAATGGTTTTTGAGTTATGACGCTAAACATTTCGCCGCCATTTTGGATTTTGACGAATATTTTTTTTGTGACCTTTAACTACGAAACTACTTATTTTTGAGAAAATCTATAATTACATACTCTGGGTAGTACCCTTGCTAAGATTCGCCCTTTCTGGCCCCCTATACGACACGCAACTGGTCAAGTCCACGGTTGGCACTTAATTGACATCCAAAAATTGGGATTATTTTTTAGGATCACGAAAAAAAATCATGTGTTTTTAGGTTTTATTAAGTTTTCAAAAAACTAAGCATTTTAAGGAAAAATTTTAAACGGCGTATTACGAAGTTGTGTTAAAGTTACTGTTGACACTCCAGGGGCGTCCGTATATTAAGGTTATTTTTTTATAATTAATTTTATTGAAAACTAAGCTTTATAAAAAATCTTGTTTTACTTTATTTTGTTAAAAATAAAATTAACTCTAAAACAATATGTATGTAGTCGATTTTTGTTAACGGGGAACACTTAGCTGTACAGAAAAAACACAGAACATATAAACTTTGGAAACGACAACAAACCGCTCAAAACCACACAGAATTTATAGAAGCCAGAAATAGTTGCAAAATTACTATTGACGCCGCCAAAGAAACATACAATCAAAGAATAAAAAACAGGTTGCTGAATTGTCCAAGTAGTTCTAGGTCCTTTTGGTCTCTTGCAAAAGCCGTTGGATCAAACTTCACCAAGTCATCCATACCACCACTTACAGATAAAAATACTCACTTAGCCACAACATCAGAGGAAAAAGCCAATATGCTGGCCAATATCTTTTCCTCCAACTCAAACCTAACAGTGCCAAATGGAAAAACTCCACCGTTCATTGAAAGGGCTTCCCACAGTATGCCAGAGGTACCTTTTTGTCACAGAGAAATACGAAAATCCCTTAAAAAGTTGGATACAAACAAAGCAATGGGTCCAGATGGCATTCCCGCTATAGTACTCAAAAATTGTGCTAGCGAACTTACCCCAACTTTCGCAAAATTATTCAATTTATCTTATAGGCAAGGAGTATATCCATCATCATGGAAGTTTGCCGCAGTACAACCCATTCCAAAGAAAGGAAAAAAGACAGATCCGTTAAACTATAGACCAATTGCTCTACTTCCGGTGATATCAAAAGTAATGGAAAGAGTTGTAAACAATCACCTAACCAAGTACTTGGAAAAGTATAAAATTATCAACGACAAGCAATACGGATTTCGAAAATATAGGTCAACTGGCGATTTACTTACATACGTCACTCACTTATGGCAAAAAGCGATTGAGTTGCGAGGTGAAACAAGAACAATTGCCTTAGATATATTGAAAGCATTCGATAAAGTCTGGCGTGAAAATCTGCTCAACAAGCTCAAAGCAACGGGATTATCGCCGAGACTTTGCACTTGGTTTGAAAGGTACCTTAAGGATAGATCCATTTATGTTGCACTGGATGGCCGGAACTCCAACTCTTACCAAATAAATGCTGGTGTGCCACAGGGAGCAATCCTTTCGCCAACACTTTTTCTGATTTACATAAATGACCTCATAGATAAAACAGTAAATCCACTTTATTGCTTTGCAGAGGATGGCAATGTAGTCTCCTCAGTCATACCACCCACATGTCTCTCCGCACGTGAATTCCATGACCTTAGACTAACTGAAATATCACAGATAAATAACGACTTGGAGATAATAGAGGACTGGGGCAACAAAAACCTTGTACAGTTCAACGCGCAGAAAACCCAAGCAGCCCTGTTTTCAAAAAAGACCAGCGCCGGTGAGCCAAACATCATGCTATCTGGAAGTGCTGTCGCATTGCAGAGCCAGTTGAACATCTTAGGAGTCACTGCAGAGACCAACATGTCTTGGCACATACACGTGGCAGATATAGCTAAAAGGGCGTCCCAAAAGCTTGGGGTGCTATTTCGTACAAGACATCTGTATACACCAAGCCAACTGCTGACACTCGACAAAGCCCAGATTCGACCAACTATGGAGTACTGCTCACATATATGGAGTGCGGCACCCAAACAAACCTTAATGCTTTTGAACACCGTGCAAAAACGAGCTATCACGCTGATCAATGACCCCGCACTTACCCGTAGCTTGGATAGTCTCGAACATCGAAGAACTGTGGGCGATCTATCTCTCTTCTACAGGTATTATCACGGAAAATGCTCTGAAGAGCTGGCACGTATGATCTCCCCGGGAGTAACACCTACTAGGCGAACACGTCAAACAGACGGTAACCATCAATTTATTATCAAAATAGAGGCACCAAGAACCTCATTATATCAGAATTCATATCTCTGGAGAACAGCATCGCTGTGGAATAAACTCCCTGCGACAGTTTTTCCCTGCAGGTTACAACCTGAACCGTTTCAAAACCAACACACACCAACATTTCCGCGCACTTGCCGCTTCTCGAGCGTGATAGGGACCTCCTTGCGAGTGCGCATACCCATAAAAAAAAAGAGTTTTTAAGAAAATTGAATAAAACCAACAAAAAATGTAAAAAAAATAACCTCAATATGCGGACGCCCTTGAAGTGTCAATGATAGCCCTAACACAACTTTGTGATATGCCCTTTTAAAGAACATTTTATTTTCCCTAAAAAAGGTGTTTCAACATTTTTCCCTAAAATGCTTAGTTTTTCTGAAAACTGAATAAAACATTATGTTTTCTCGTGATCTTAAAAATAACCATAATTTATGGATGCCAATTAAGTGCTAACCGTGAACTTGTCCCACTTCGATGATACATTGT
This sequence comes from Aspidapion aeneum, assembly GCA_963576565.1. Lineage (NCBI taxonomy): Eukaryota > Metazoa > Arthropoda > Insecta > Coleoptera > Brentidae > Aspidapion > Aspidapion aeneum. The sequence continues at coordinate 7,677,214 of OY755043.1, read as the reverse complement.
TTAATAGATAATTTAATTTTCTATAATAAAGTTGATTACACACTTTCTGTAAAATGCTTACCTTATGAGAAAATGACATAAAACTGAATAATTTCGGTTTATATTGCATATACTATGGAAATACATAGTGAACGGGTGTACTGCTGACACTTCAAGGTTCATATCTCAGCAAGGGTACTACTCAGAGAACTTAATAAAGTCTCGTTTTATAGGCTATTAGTTGGTATTTATTTTATATAATTACAAATTTTCTCTCACTAAATAAAATTTTTGGTCAAAATGTGGTAGCCGCCCTCCCCCTCAAGGTCAAAAACTCAATTTTTTTAGGACTCCAATGTGAACAATATATGTCAAAATCGCGTCTACACCACCTTTTTTTTCGCTTTAATTTGCATTTCTGAATAGGATAAAATTCTAGTTATTTGGACGAAAATATTGCCATTACTAAAATGAGTGCGTTATAAATTATCCATAATGGCCCGTTCTAAGTCAAACTAACCCAATAAAACAGAAGAAAATTTTGAAAAATGTCGTATTCAAAGAAAAAGCAAAAATATTTCTCCAGGGAATACGATCGGAAACCCACTAACCACGGGCTATGTGACAGATTGAATAGCGATTCTTGATGAAAATGCTTTCAGCTCTGCTCAGATAAGAAAATAAATCGATTTGATATTTTTGTCGGTTTCTGACAGCTTGTCTTACTAAAAAACCGCATTTAATTTTTATATGTGTATGCTTGTGTTGACCGTAGAGCATATACTTCGTAGATATACCCAAGACCAACAAAAAAATACAGCTCAAATACAAAATTGGAAATAATGCAAGAACCTAAAAGTATAAACAACAAGTAAAATTAAAGAAAGGAGAATAAGAAAAAAGTTTTTTTTTAAATATTCCAAACATTGAACTACCGAAGGCATACATAAATTTTTCGGAAAACTTTCATCTATGCAGGCTGCGGTGTCTTAATACAAAGACGAGAAACTCTCAGGGTATTAACTCGACCAAGTCATCAAACTGATCTCTATCTTCCTTCCCACTGTCAAAGATATGAAAACTCAAAAGTTCGACGTAAACTAGTAGTTCAATGCTTAGAATGTTTGCGTACATTGCAAGAGATCCCGGGTTCGAGTCCCGGCCGAAGCGGAAAAATTGTTTCTTATTTTTCTTTCTTTTAAAAAAATACAGGTCACGAAAAGGCCTGGGGGGTTGACTTTTACATTGAGTCTTATGGGAGGTCAGACGTTTTTTTATGATATTTTCAAAAGGCCCTACAGATTTCCGCGAAATTTCAGTGAAATATTCTCTTAAAATTTAGCATTCCTTATTTTGAATTCAAATTACCCGCCATGTAGAGGAGAGTAGCCTAATATGGGGAGGTTTTTTTCAAAAATAGGAAAACAAATAGCTTGATATGTTAAAAATTTGAAAAATTTTGTAGTGATAACGTTTTGCACCAGGACAGATGATATATGTACAAAACCACTCAAATTTTATTAAATTGGGGTAGTTATCCTATTTTTATTTACCTTTGCAGAAGCAATTTATGGATTCAATGGGATGCAAAGTGTATTTAAAAAAGAATGGATGTTATTTTTAAGAAAATAACTTTAAAATCTGCTAAGATGCATTTATTAAGAAACAACTTTCTTATAAAAAACAAATGGATCCATGACGGATCTCAGACCTTCCTAGCTAGCCTATTAGCTCACAAGCCATGATATATCAGCCTTGAAAACAATTTTTTGTAGATATCTCAGAAACTAAAGCTCCTACGAAGTTTTTAGTTGTAACACAAATTATTAGATAAAACAGTAAATCCACTTTATTGCTTTGCAGATGATGGCAATGTAGTCTCCTCAGTCATACCACCCACATGTCTCTCCGCACGTGAATTCCATTACCTTAGACTAACTGAAATATCACAGATAAATAACGACTTAGAGCTAATAGAGGACTGGGGCAACAAAAACCTTGTACAGTTCAACGCGCAGAAAACCCAAGCAGCCCTGTTTTCAAAAAAGACCAGCACCGGTGAGCCAAACATCATGCTATCTGGAAGTGCTGTCGCATTGCAGAGCCAGTTGAACATCTTAGGAGTCACTGCAGAGACCAACATGTCTTGGCACAGTCACGTGGCAGATATAGCTAAAAGGGCGTCCCAAAAGCTTGGGGTGCTATTTCGTACAAGACATCTGTATACACCAAGCCAACTGCTGACACTCTACAAAGCCCAGATTCGACCAACTATGGAGTACTGCTCACATATATGGAGTGCGGCACCCAAACATACCTTAATGCTTTTGAACACTGTGCAAAAACGAGCTATCAAGCTGATCAATGACCCCGCACTTACCAGTAGCTTGGATAGTCTCGAACATCGAAGACCTGTGGGCGATCTATCTCTCTTCTACAGGTATTATCACGGAAAATGCTCTGAAGAGTTGGCACGTATGATCCCCCCGGGAGTAGCACCTACTAGGCGAACACGTCAAACAGACGGTAACCATCAATTTATTGTCAAAATAGAGGCACCAAGAACCTCATTATATCAGAATTCATATCTCTGGAGAACAGCATCGCTGTGGAATAAACTCCCTGCGACAGTTTTCCTTGCAGGTTACAACCTGAACCGTTTCAAAACCAACACACACCAACATTTCCGCGCACTTGCCGCTTCTCGAGCGTGATAGGGATCTCTTTGCGAGTGCGCATACCCGTAAAAAAAAAAAAAAACAAAATATATTTAGGAGCTATCGTGTTAAGAACAGACACACATACACACCCAAATAACACATTTTCGACGTTAAATCAAAAAAAATGTTGTCGTCGAAAATAATACCTTCTCTAGCCATTGCTGCGCGGGCTATGAAGGTAAAAATAAATTCAAAAGTCACGATAAATGGTCATTTAAACATAGCTACGGCCTTAGGACCAAGATCCCCGCATAGTGTGTGAGTCCACTTGAAGCATACAGTGCAGCGAACCTTCACCTTCGTGGTCATCTGAAAAAAGTCCTCCGCAGTAAATGCACTCCGCATCTTCTTCATCAGACATTGAGTCGACTGCAGAGTCATCTATATATTGGGCGTCGCCTTCTTATTAGAGGATTCTCCTAATATGGGGAGCCCCAAATTAGGACTCCCTAATCTCCCCAGTCCTCTAAGGTTCATAACTTCAAAAAATAAATATCATATTTGTATTATTGAAAATAAACATATAGCATCAGTGTTATCTCTACAAAGGTTCGTTTAATAAAAAAACAAGTCATTAATTACTAACCTTACCGTAGCCATTAATTAAAACGGATAACACAAATAAACTTTCTAAATATTTCTATTCAGATAACGTGGGCCCATACTTTCATGTTTTTAATAAAACAGGTGATCATTGCTGCAGTATAGGCAACCGAACATACTGTACAAAATATTGTACGTGCGATTGGTCGTATACCCTCATTATCTGAGATTTTGGATCTCCCCAAATTAGGAAACCTCCCCATATTAGGCGACTTTCCTCTATATTTAACATGTATTTGGCTTTGTCATCTGTGTTTGTCACATTCGCTTCTGCTTTAAATTTAATTTTTGTGTGAGCTAATGAAGCGGCTCTGAAAAATTAAGGATCACTATACATTTACAAAAAATTGTTCTACAAGATTATAGTGGAAAACAATCTCAAAATCGTCTTTATTTTAAAACAAATCAAATATTCATGAACCGTCATTCCAACTTCAATATTTTAAAGACAATCACCTGTGTCGTGACGTGACCATCAAAAAAAAAATTAGTTCCTGATGTGACGTCAACAAAGTGGAGGATCGTGGCCCGTCCGTTTTGATAGACCTGGTCACGACCCTGAAAAAGTCAACTGTTATGGTGGGCCTCAGATATATTATTATTACTCTAAGTTGTGGGCTTAATTTTACATTAGGTCTTATGGGAAAACAGAGGTTTATTTGTGATATTTTAAAATTGGCACTACAGGTTTTCGCGAAATTTTCAAACAAGTTTCATGGCTAATCGGGCAAAAAGGAGTTTTTTGTTTCTCTCATATTTTTCCGTGGGTAGCCCGAAAGCTTAACCTCACGGGGGTCCAAGATCTAATGGACACCTAATAAGTGTTGACAGTTAACTGTTTCGTCCTTATGGGACTCCTCAGAACACTGCTGGTCAATGTGACAAATCTTGCGAAGTTAATTAGACGGTTTTGCCTCTAATTAAATGTAAATAATGAGAAAACTATAGCATGAAGCGCCATCTACCGAGATACGAGAGAAACAAAAAACAAAAGCAGGTGAAACACTGCTATACAATATCGATCAATGAAAAGATCGAATGCACACTATTCCGATATGCCGCCAAAGCAAGGATGCTAAAGTATTAAAAGGTTAAAATCTTCAAGGTTTAGCATTCCTTAATTTGAATTCAAATTTCCCGCCATATACCGCACGTCAACTGTTATATATGACATGTCTGACTTTATCATCTGTGTTGGTCATGGCATTTTTTTATTTGGTTGTACTGTAAAACTTTGTCGATTTTTTAATGATTTTTTACAATAAAGTTCTTTTAGAATCCAAAAATACAAGCAATAATCTCTTTAAAATAAAATTAAACTACAAAAAAATTTTGTTTTTGTTGTTGTAATTTTTGTAAACACATGTAAATAATTATACTAAGTTTTAAAAGTCTGCCGAATACAAACAAATAGATTTAGGTGAGCCGATTACTTTTTACGCAGAAACGAACACATTCGCTTCTGCTTTAAATTAAATTTTTGTATGAACTAATGAAGCGGCTCTGAAAAATTAAGGATTACTACACATTTAAAAAAAATTGTTTTGCAAGAATATAGTAAAACCAATTTCAAAACCGGCTTTATTTAAAAAAAAAATCAAATATTCATGAACCGTCATTCCAACTTCAATATTTAAAAGACAATCAGGACATCAACAAAGTGGAGGATCGTGGCCCGTCCATTTTGAAAGACCTGGTCACGACCCTGAAAAAGTCAACTGTTATGGTGGGCTTAATTTTACATTAGGTGTTATGGGAAAACAGAGGTTTATTTGTGATATTTTAAAATTGGCACTACAGATTTTCGCGAAATTTTAGTTAAATATTCCCAGACACTATTCCGATATGCCGCCAAAGCAAGTATGAGTATTAAAAGTTTAAAATCTTCAAGATTTACCATTCCTTATTTTGAATTCAAATTTCCCGCCATATACCGCACGTCAACTGTAATATATGACATGTCTGACTTTATCATCTGTGTTGGTCATGGCATTTTTTTATTTGGTTGTACTGTAATGCTTTGTCGATTTTTTAATGATTTTTTACAATAAAGTTCTTTTAGAATCCAAAAATACAAGCGATAATCTCTTTAAAACAAAATTACACTACAAAAAAATCAGTTTTTGATGTTGTAATTTTTGTAAACACATGTAAATCATTATACTAAGTTTTAAAAGTCTGCCGAATACAAACAAATAGATGTAGGTGAGCCGATTACTTTTTACGCAGAAACGAACACATTCGCTTCTGCTTTGAATTTAATTTTTGTATGAACTAAAGAAGCGGCTCTAAAAAATTAAGGATTACTACACACTTAAAAAAAATTGTTCTGCAAGAATATAGTAAAACCAATCTCAAAACCGGCTTTATTTAAAAAAAAATCAAATATTCATGAACCGTCATTCCAACTTCAATATTTAAAAGACATTCAGGTGTGTCGTGGCGTGACCATCAAAAAAAAATCAGCCCCTGATGTGACATCAACAAAGTGGAGGATCGTGGCCCGTCCATTTTGATAGACCTGGTCACGACCCTGAAAAAGTCAACTGTTATGGTGGGCTTAATTTTACATTAGGTCTTATGAGAAAACAGAGGTCTATTTGTGATATTTTAAAATTGGCACTACAGTTTTTTTGCGAAATTTTAGTTAAATATTCCCAGACACTATTCCGATATGCCGCCAAAGCAAGTATGCAAGAGTATTAAAAGGTTAAAACCTTCAAGGTTTAGCATTCCTTAGTTTGAATTCAAATTTCCCGCCATATGCCGCACGTCAACTGTTATATATAACATGTCTGACTTAATCATCTGTGTTAGTCATGGCATTTTTTTATTTGGTTGTACTGTAATGCTTTGTCGATTTTTTAATGATTTTTTACAATAAAGTTCTTTTAGAATCCAAAAATGCAAGCAATAATCTCTTTAAAATAAAATTACACTACAAAAAAATTTTGTTTTTGTTGTTGTAATTTTTGTAAACACATGTAAATAATTATACTAAGTTTTAAAAGTCTGCCGAATACAAACAAATAGATGTAGGTGAGCCGATTACTTTTTATGCAGAAACGAACACATTCGCTTCTGCTTTAAATTAAATTTTTGTATGAACTAATGAAGCGGCTCTGAGAAACATTAAGGATTACTATACATTAAAAAAAAAATGTTCTGCAAGAATATAGTAAAACCAATCTCAAAACCGGCTTTATTTAAAAAAAAATCAAATATTCATGAACCGTCATTCCAACTTCAATATTTTAAAGACAATCAGCTGTGTCGTGACGTGACCATCAAAAAAAAATTAGTTCCTGATGTGACGTCAACAAAGTGGAGGATCGTGGCCCGTCTGTTTTGATAGACCTGGTCACGACCCTGAAAAAGTCAACTGTTATGGTGGGCTTAATTTTACATTAGGTTTTTTTGCGAAATTTTAGTTAAATATTTCCAGACACTATTCTGATATGCCGCCAAAGCAAGGATGCAAGAGTATTAAAAGGTTAAAATCTTCAAGGTTTAGCATTCCTTAGTTTGAATTCAAATTTCCCGCCATATACCGCACGTCAACTGTTATATATAACATGTCTGACTTAATCATCTGTGTTGGTCATGGCATTTTTTTATTTGGTTGTACTGTAATGCTTTGTCGATTTTCTAATGATTTTTTACAATAAAGTTCTTTTAGAATCCAAAAATACAAGCGATAATCTCTTTAAAACAAAATTACACTACAAAAAAATCAGTTTTGATGTTGTAATTTTTGTAAACACATGTAAATAATTATACTAAGTTTTAAAAGTCTGCCGAATACAAACAAATAGATGTAGGTGAGCGGATTATTTTTCACGCAGAAACGAATACATTTGCTTCTGCTTTAAATTTAATTTTTGTGTGAACTAATGAAGCGGCCCTGAAAAATTAAGAATTACTACACATTTAAAAAAAATTGTTCTGCAAGAATATAGTAAAACCAATCTCAAAACCGGCTTTATTTAAAAAAAAATCAAATATTCATGAACCGTCATTCCAACTTCAATATTTTAAAGACAATCTGCTGTGTCATGACGTGACCATCAAAAAAAAATCAGTACCCGATGTGACGTCAACAAAGTGGAGAATCGTGGCCCGTCCGTTTTGATAGACCTGGTCACGACCCTGAAAAAGTCAACTGTTATGGTGGGCTTAATTTTACATTAGGTCTTATGGGAAAACAGAGGTTTATTTGTGATATTTTAAAATTGGCACTACAGATTTTCGCGAAATTTTAGTTAAATATTCCCAGACACTATTCCGATATGCCGCCAAAGCAAGTATGCAAGAGTATTAAAAGGTTTAAAATCTTCAAGATTTAGCATTCCCAATTATGAATTCAAATTTCCCGCCATCTTAATCATCTGTGTTGGTCATGGCATTTTTTTATTTGGTTGTACTGTAATGCTTTGTCGATTTTTTAATGATTTTTTACAATAAAGTTCTTTTAGAATCCAAAAATACAAGCGATAATCTCTTTAAAACAAAATTACACTACAAAAAAATCAGTTTTGATGTTGTAATTTTTGTAAACACATGTAAATAATTATACAAAGTTTTAAAAGTCTGCAGAATACAAACAAATAGATGTAGGTGAGTGGATTACTTTTCACGCAGAAACGAACACATTTGCTTCTGCTTTAAATTAAATTTTTGTATGAACTAATGAAGCGCCTCTGAAAAATTAAGTATAACTACACTTTTAAAAAAAATTGTTCTGCAAGAATATAGTAAAACCGGTCTCAAAACCGGCCTTATTTAAAAAAAAAATCAAATATTCATGTGTCGTGATGTGACCATAAAAAAAAATCAGTCCCCGATGTGACGTCAACAAAGTGGAGGATCGTGGCCCCTCCGTTTTGATAGCCTTGAGCTAGCAAATTGTCTACAATAAGCGGACAAAGACACTAAGTAAAAAAGAAACGAACTAACCTAAAAATATAAGACAAAGGGATAATAGTAATTATAGTTTAAAAAGGAACGCTACCTATTTGTTTGTGTAAATTAATTACAGAAGAAATTATTTCCAGAAGCTCTCTATTGTCCGTAAAAGCACGGATCACCTAACAAACAGATAAATAAGCCGGCTGGCCGTCTTTGATCTCGGATAATTCAACGATGGCTGAGCATTGGGAATCAAACTCAGAGCCGGACTAAAATAAATTTATCATAAAATATAATTGTTTCAGATTGTTGATGCGAAAAAATATTTTTACTGCCAGAAACAATAAAAACATTAAAATAGTTTTGTTCTGCTAAAAATGGGAGCTAAAATTAATTTTAGATTCTCGGCCGCGTAAAATTATTATATCTTGTCCTCTGTAGGGGACTATGGAAATAATGTGTTCTATTGAATACGAGATATGGGAAGTACAAAAAGAGGTCTTCTTCTTCGTTCAGAATACGTGAGCATGTTGTCGTTTCCAGCATACAGCCAAACACAAAAAGAAAAAAATTGATTGCTTTTTTTGTTGTATTGGGATAACATTTATTAAGTTTCAAGAGAAGTAAAATTGTGAATTTTAAATATAAGGAGTTTGACATTGTAGAGTGATTTCTTAATTTACTGGAATCATTTATTAGTTTTTGTGAAAAATTGAAAGTTTAAGGAGATACAGGGTGACCAAATAATCTTTACAATTAGCACAAAATTGCTTCACGGTAAATAAATATTTTAAAATTTAGTAAAATCCAATATTTAAAAAAAAAATAGTTGTTTTATATGTATTCTTAAAAGTGTAAATAGTAGCATAATAAAAAATTATAACAAATTTGTGTCAAAAACTCTTGACCAAATGTTATATAATAGTGTATTATACAGGGTTTTATTTAAATGATGCATGAAACTTTAAGGGGTTGTGGAAATGGTAAAAACAAAGATTTTTTTCGCATTACATTTAGACCTCTTTGTTTTTACAGGGTGTTAAAAAAGCATTTTTTTTTTCGATTTTTTGATCGTTTCTTAAAACCATTAAAATTTTGTGGAATTATGCATTACCAAAACGGTAATATTTAAGTTTCAAAATTATTCAAAACTATCTAAAAATTTTGAAACCTATTACACTAAAATCTGTTGTAAAAATGTTAATAAATTTAGTGCTAAAATGACTATTTTCTCTTTTTATTAAGGGCCATTTAGATGGGTAGGGGACGATTCGCCACGGCCAATTCGCTGTTGTCCAATTTGCCGCGGGGACAATTCACCGTGAGATTTTTTTGTTTTATGATGTTACCATTGGGAATTGTTTAAACAGTTGTATTTAGCTTGACTTCATATATATTTGTTTGATTATAACTTTTTCCCAACATTTTTTTATTACGAAAATAAATAAAATGGCGGATCCAAAATGGCGGATCCAGAATGGCGGATTTTTCCGTTTATGGACGGGCTTGTATCTAACTCGGACTGATGAGATTTTTAAGGTCGCTGGTAATTATTTTTAACTTAAATTTAAAAAAATCAAAATGGCGATACAACATGGCGGATTTTTTCATTTTTAAACCGATATGCATCAAATTCAGAAGTTTGGGTGTTTCAGGTCGGTTCCCATTTTGATTTTTTTTAGTTTAAGTTAAAAATAATAATCGATGCATATCGGTTCATAAATGGCAAAAACCGCCATTCTACATTCGTCATTTTGTTTATTTTTTCCAATTAAAAAATGCTGGATTGTATAGTTACCACCAAATAAATAGTTGGAAAGTTTGAAAACATTATTTTTATAAACAAATATTATATGAAGTCAAGGTAAATAAAACAATGGTAATATCATGAAACAAAAATCTCGCGGCGAATTGTTCCTGCGGCAAATTGTCCCCGCGGCAATTTGATTGGCGGCGAAATGTCCCCGCGGCAAAAAGAGCCGCGGCCAATCAGCCAGCCGCGGCGATTCGGCCGCGGTTAATCGGCTGCGGCGAATTGTCCCCTACCCTTTTAATTTGTGAACCTCTGCTTAATTTAAGGATCAAAATACCAATCTACATATTTCCCTTTTCTACAAACTGAACTTATGCCGCTGTTTCATACAAAACACCAAAAACTTTCTAAACAAAGCATAGTTTAAATCTTGTTTTTTAGGATCTAATGGCGGCGCATTTTTAAATTTGAGATAAATATAACAAATCCTGCAAAAGTATAAAAAAAATAAAAAAACAAAATCAAAGGGGTTGCAGATCTATATGTCCTTAAGAACTCTTTGTACTTAAATCATTTACAGATTCATCTCATAGGACATTTAATTATTGAACACCTTGTATAGGATATGGCAAAAGTTTTTAAAAAATCGAAAGATAAAATAATGTATAAGTTTGCCTTATAGGATCCTGCGGAAATCAAAAATTACTTCGATTAAGAGTAAACCGTCGCGTGGATTTACAGTCTCTTACGGCACAAACCGTTCCCATTGTTTAAAATCAAAAATAACATATATCAAATACAAAAACCACATCTACACACCACTAATGCTCAACACGTACTAAAAGTTTAAAAAATATTGAAATACAGAATGCGCCTCTGGAGTGGTTGACCCCAACATGGCAGGCTGCGTGAAAGATGCGCGTAGCACCCCCCACCACCTGAGTTCCCTATCTGTTTGTTAGGTGATCCGTGGTAAAAGCTCCGTCATTTTCAATAATGACTGTTCTTGCCCGGGGCCGTCAAGTCTCTCGTTTGTAGCAATTAAATTGACACAAAGCGTCGAAAAATCCATCCTGCCTGCGCTTCAACTCAAACAACTTTTCGCCAACACCCCAAAGGGATATCGAACAAATTTCGAGGGATTTATACACACGCTTTTGAAAAAGAAAATTAGAGGAAAATGTTAGTCGGTATAAAGGTTGTAGAAATAATATAAAGTCATAATATTCGGTTGCAAAACTCTGGTTTAGTTGTTGGTTTCTTTCCCCGGAAATACATACCTACATATATACATAGTGAGTAAAAAGTACAGGGACCCCTAAATATCTCGATAACTAAGAGTTATTTGCAAAAATGGTGTAAATAAAAGTTTTAGGATTGAATTTGTTCTATTTGGTCGTGACATTGACATTGACGTATCTGTCAGCATTAGGAGTTTTTCGGAGGTCAACTTTAAAAATTTTAATGAAAACCATATTTTTTTCTTTTACCATTCGATAGAGAATAAAAATCTACGTTTAAAATGACATTGTCATTTTTTGACGTTGAAAAATAAATGGATAATTAAATAAAATAATTAGTTTTAAGTTTTAGTGACCTTTTTTTCCATCTCTAAGGTCTTTAAATACGGCCAGACATTCCTTTTAAAAACATGTACCTACTGTTTTAAAATCATAACAGTAATAATTAAAAGTTTTGTTATTAATAACGAATAACATAATATTAGTCATTTTTTAAATAAATTTAATTAAAAAAATAACAAGATTTTCAAAATTCAAATTTAAGTGTAAAAAATTAAAATTAAATCAACTGTTCAAATTTTCCTCCGTTCACTGTTTGGCAAATGGCTATTCTGTGGTAAAAACTTTGAACGGCATTTCTGATAAAATCTAAAGGAATGAATGCTGCTACCTAAATTATACTGTTTCTTAATTCATTGAGATCCTGTGGATTAGTTTTGTATACTTTATCTTTTAAATATCCCCATAAGAAGTAGTCCATTGGTGTAAGATCCGGGGATCTAGGAGGCCACTCTACAGAACCTCTTCTACCAATCCACCGATGAGGGAACACTAAATTTAGGTACTGGCGAACGTCCCGAGCATCGTGAGGGGGAGCCCCATCTTGCTGAAACCATATGTTTTCAAAATTGTCCCCTACAGTATTACGTGCAGCTGGAATAATCTGATTTCTTAACATTGTTTCATACTTTTCTGAATTCAAATTTCCTTCGATAAAGAATGGACCAATTATCCTATTATCAATAATCCCTATCCAAACATTTAATTTTTGGGGATGCTGTGTATGAGCCTCATAAATCCAGTAAGGATTTTCGTTATTCCAATAGCGACAATTATGTCTATTAACATGCCCATTTAAGCAAAATGTTGCTTCATCCGTAAAAAGGATTTTATATAAAACTGTTGTCATCATTTATTTTTTCCATCGTCAACTCACAAAATTCTAAGCGTCTGTCAAAATCATCCTCATTTAATTCTTGAAGTAAATGGAGCTTATAGGGGTGAAACTTTGATTGTTTTAATATCTTCAAAACGGATTTTTGATCTATTTCGTGTTCTAAAGCCACTTTTCTTGTTGAAGTGTGAGGATCTTCTACAAATGACATCACCACGTTAAAGGATGTTTCAGGATTGGTTGCAGTTTTTGGTCTTCCTGATTTGGGCCTGGATTTAACGGCTCCCGTTTCCGAAAACCTCCTGATCGTCCTTTCTACAGTGGATTTTGATATTAAAGTTGCGTTGTTATGATTTCGAAAACTGGCGTTAAAAAGTAATTTTACATCGCTGTATGATCTTAGCCTCTCTCCCCATCCTCTCATCATCAGCAGAGAAATTCTTTCCTGTTCTGTAAGATGAAACATTTTGGAAAAAAGAAAACTTTTAAACAAATATCCTTCAAACAAGAAACAATTTGCGATTTGTTTTGACACAATATTAAGATATAATGTAATACAGGGGTAATTAAATAATCTATGAGTTTCTTAAAGTGTTAAGGCCACTTTAAGAACAATTATTATATTCGGTTGCAAAACTCTGGTTTAGTTGTTGGTTTCTTTCCCCGGAAATACATACCTACATATATACATAGTGAGTAAAAAGTACAGGGACCCCTAAATATCTCGATAACTAAGAGTTATTTGCAAAAATGGTGTAAATAAAAGTTTTAGGATTGAATTTGTTCTATTTGGTCGTGACATTGACATTGACGTATCTGTCAGCATTAGGAGTTTTTCGGAGGTCAACTTTAAAAATTTTAATGAAAACCATATTTTTTTCTTTTACCATTCGATAGAGAATAAAAATCTACGTTTAAAATGACATTGTCATTTTTTGACGTTGAAAAATAAATGGATAATTAAATAAAATAATTAGTTTTAAGTTTTAGTGACCTTTTTTTCCATCTCTAAGGTCTTTAAATACGGCCAGACATTCCTTTTAAAAACATGTACCTACTGTTTTAAAATCATAACAGTAATAATTAAAAGTTTTGTTATTAATAACGAATAACATAATATTAGTCATTTTTTAAATAAATTTAATTAAAAAAATAACAAGATTTTCAAAATTCAAATTTAAGTGTAAAAAATTAAAATTAAATCAACTGTTCAAATTTTCCTCCGTTCACTGTTTGGCAAATGGCTATTCTGTGGTAAAAACTTTGAACGGCATTTCTGATAAAATCTAAAGGAATGAATGCTGCTACCTAAATTATACTGTTTCTTAATTCATTGAGATCCTGTGGATTAGTTTTGTATACTTTATCTTTTAAATATCCCCATAAGAAGTAGTCCATTGGTGTAAGATCCGGGGATCTAGGAGGCCACTCTACAGAACCTCTTCTACCAATCCACCGATGAGGGAACACTAAATTTAGGTACTGGCGAACGTCCCGAGCATCGTGAGGGGGAGCCCCATCTTGCTGAAACCATATGTTTTCAAAATTGTCCCCTACAGTATTACGTGCAGCTGGAATAATCTGATTTCTTAACATTGTTTCATACTTTTCTGAATTCAAATTTCCTTCGATAAAGAATGGACCAATTATCCTATTATCAATAATCCCTATCCAAACATTTAATTTTTGGGGATGCTGTGTATGAGCCTCATAAATCCAGTAAGGATTTTCGTTATTCCAATAGCGACAATTATGTCTATTAACATGCCCATTTAAGCAAAATGTTGCTTCATCCGTAAAAAGGATTTTATATAAAACTGTTGTCATCATTTATTTTTTCCATCGTCAACTCACAAAATTCTAAGCGTCTGTCAAAATCATCCTCATTTAATTCTTGAAGTAAATGGAGCTTATAGGGGTGAAACTTTGATTGTTTTAATATCTTCAAAACGGATTTTTGATCTATTTCGTGTTCTAAAGCCACTTTTCTTGTTGAAGTGTGAGGATCTTCTACAAATGACATCACCACGTTAAAGGATGTTTCAGGATTGGTTGCAGTTTTTGGTCTTCCTGATTTGGGCCTGGATTTAACGGCTCCCGTTTCCGAAAACCTCCTGATCGTCCTTTCTACAGTGGATTTTGATATTAAAGTTGCGTTGTTATGATTTCGAAAACTGGCGTTAAAAAGTAATTTTACATCGCTGTATGATCTTAGCCTCTCTCCCCATCCTCTCATCATCAGCAGAGAAATTCTTTCCTGTTCTGTAAGATGAAACATTTTGGAAAAAAGAAAACTTTTAAACAAATATCCTTCAAACAAGAAACAATTTGCGATTTGTTTTGACACAATATTAAGATATAATGTAATACAGGGGTAATTAAATAATCTATGAGTTTCTTAAAGTGTTAAGGCCACTTTAAGAACAATTATTTAATTTATATTCTTCGAAATGTCATTCTGACACAAAATTACAAAACGTAGATTTTTATTCTCCATCGAATGGTAAAAGAAAAAAATATGGTTTTCATTTAAATTTTTAAAGTTGACCTCCGAAAAACTCCTAATGCTGACAGATACGTCAATGTCAATGTCACGACCAAATAGAACAAATTTAATCCTAAAACTTTTATTTAGACCATTTTTGTAAATAACTCTTAGTTATCGAGATATTTAGGGGTCCCGGTACTTTTTCCTCACCCGGTATATACTGGAAAGCAACTACAGAGGAATTTCAGTAACCAATACTCTAAGTAGATTGTACGGTAGGATTCTTAGAGATCTAATAGAGAATGATTTTCATGAACAAGGAGAAGAAGAGCAAAGTGGATTTTGTGCAGGCACATCTTGAAGCGATAATGTTTTTTGTCTTAAACAATTAATTGAGAAAAGTAGTGCCAGACATATAGAGACTCATGTTACCTTTGTGGACCTACAAAAAGCATATTATACCGTTCCAGTAAAAGAATTATGGACAGTGTTAGACCTAACTAATATTAATCATACATATATAAAAGCGATAAATTGAAAATTGATTTTCAAAATAATTTCTTGTAACGAAAGGCTTAAGACAGGAAAGTTGTATCTCTTCAACTATTTTTAAAATATATATCGCAGTAGGTCTAAAAACTGGAAACGTAAAGTTCATCGTATGAGGATACATCTTAACGATCGATTTATGATATACACACTACAGTGATGACTGATGACCAAGTAATTGTAGCTAATGATAAAGAAGAAGGATGGAGTATAAGATGAGAAAATTAACAGAAGAATACCAAAAGTTAGGGTTAACAGTGAACGTGGACAAGACACAGTACATATGTATTGGAAACGAATCAAGTGAGTGAGAACTAGACAATGGATAAACAATATCTCCATGCAATGAGTATACATGCTTGGGTGTCACATTTGATAAGATAGCAACAGACTGTAAAGAACCAGAAAAAAGAATAGTAAAGCAAAAAAGTGTATTGAATGTCTTAACAGTATTTTTTATACGACTGTATTGTAAAAGGGGGTTTTGCGCACGGAGAACACGATCTGAAAATGGCATTTTGCGCACGCTGTGTGCAAAACGTTTTGCACACACTTATGTCATTTTTGCGCACGCCTATGTCATTTCTGCATACGGGTCTCCCGTCATTGTGATTTTTGTTGTTGTCACCCATCAATATAAGTTGGCTTAGTTCCGTAGCAACCGTCACTGCTCGTATGTTTTGTTGATTAGATACGCCAAAAAATTGTTGAATTTTTAAAGTTTTGTTGTAAAAATGTCGGAAATAAAAACAAGTTAAATTAAAATTTGATTTTTCTTTCTTTATTAGCAGTCGTATAAAAAATATTGTAAAAAACTCGTTTGAAAACCTCTTTACACACTCCCTCGACTTGTAGACCTCGCCTTCGGCTCGGTCTACCAAACTGTCTCGATCGTGTGCAAAGAATCGTTTTCAAACCTTGTTGTTTAAATAACTATTATGGAGCAGAGTTAAAAAAATTAAATTTAATATATATGAAACATTGTTTTATGGAATAGAGTGTAACAGAAAAATTTTACAAAAATAGAAAGTGTTGAAATTGATGCAATAAGAAGATCAATGAGAATATTAAGAACAAATCATATAAGAAATGACCAGAAAAGAAAGAATGGTAATCGAGGAAAGCATAACGGATGACATTACTAAAAGACAACTGATATGGTACGGCCATGTATAACGAATTAACGACGAAAGATTACCAAAGCATGTCCCAGAATGGCAACCAATAGGGCGCAGAAAAAGAGGGCGTCCTAAACTGGAATGGCAATAGTCTGACCAAAGATCAAAAAACCTGATAGTAGATGATTGACAGGATCGAAGAAGGTGGAGAATAGGCGCCGGACAACGTAGAAAAACGTTCCAAACCGACATAGTTGTAGGTACTAGAAAAGAGCCTCTAAAGATGACTCCTAGAAACGTGAGGTTCATTTGAATCCAATATTTCGGAACCCTTGTAGCAGTTATTTTTAATTAATTTCTTGTATGCTTTAGTAGTATATCTGTTTCCATTCCAGGCACTTAATCATGTAAGTGCAGATTTATTGTGGACACCATAAAGGGTGTTTAATGGCAGCTATAAACCACTATTAACTTTATTAACAAACTACAAAGATAATACAAATACTTACCTATAAAATGGCTCTCCCTTACTTTTCTCGGACATTTTTCCTCAAACCGCACATGTTTTATGTGAATTATTTCCCATTTTTCACAAAAAAAACACACTTGTACACGATAAACGCAAAACACCGCAAAATGTAAATAAACAACAAATATGGTGTCCACTGACACGCATGCGCACTTGAAAATTCGCCTCTGCGAATTTAAACTTGTCACTGTTTCCAAAGCTAGTTATGAGTGCTTCACTTATCGATTTTTTGAACATTTAATTATGCTCAAATGTATTTGATTTGCCCCAACGATTTGTTTTATCAGTGTAGGTTATTTTCTGGGAACTCCAGTCAGTAAAACTCATGCATATTATATTAGAAATTGATTGAAAAAATATGAAAAAAAAACTTATTTAAAGGCGAAAAAAGGACCGAAAGAAGAAAATAAGTGGGAGTCAATCCAATAAAGCATGATGTACAAGGCCACTGAAAGAAACACTCTGCCAATTTATGGGCACTCAAGCTTACACCATTAATTTTTAATATATTATTTACTCATACGCAGATGGACTATTGGAGAAGAGCAGTAGGGAAATCAAAAAGAGAAAGAGTTATAAATCAAAGAATAAGAGAAATTATGACAGTGGGTGAACGTACCTTGGTGGATGATATTAGAACAAAACAACTGGTGTGGTACGGACATGTACAAAGAATGAATAATGAAAGACTACCCAAACAAATACTACAATGGAAACCAACTGGCCCAAGAAAACGAGGACGGCCAAGGAGAAGCTGGAGAGAAGGAATAGACAGTCAAATAAGAATAAGAGGCCTAGATTATGAATTATGGGCACACAGAAACGATTGGGTATCGGAAGACGTAGAACGTTGTATAATATATATATATATATATTTACTCATGTTGGTCAGCGAAAGTAACCCCCAATCGGCCACACGGGAACTCGTCCGATTGAAGATTCCCCCCTCCAGTGTAACACTACTAAACAGTACATAGGGGAGAGTTGCCATCATCGTACCGGCTCCTACATCGTACCTCTGCATTTCCTGCTAAACTGTGACCAGTAGCGCCACCTCGAAAATTATAGATAAAACTACCCCGCGAACAACTTTCAACGCAGTAGCAATTGTACTGTGCAAGCAGGTGTAGGCGGTGAAAACTTGAAAGAAAGATTTTAAGCTTTTTCGATGTAATTTTTTTACATCAAACGTAAGTATCCTATTATTGTACCATTGCCACAATTAAAAATTATTATATTTTGTCATATAGAACATTGTTTTGCCCTTTTTAAATTGTAGTTTTTGTAATTTTTCTTAAAAGCTTTGTGTCGAATTTATAGATTAGAAACAATAATAAGTCAGTTTCCTACATCGTACCTCTATCATGTTCCCTACATCGTACCGGTACGATGAAGGCAACTGCAAAAATCTGAGCAAAATATTTTGTTTTCAGATGGCAGAAAGAGAAATAAAACGGAAAAGAGAATATTACAAATGGTCAGAGTAGGATATGCAGGCTGCTATTACATTACATTAGGAGCAGGTATATGGCCTATCAATAGATATCAATAGATATGTATTTAAAGATTCAGAATTCGTAGCTGCAGACGCCCTAAATGCTACGGATGTTACAGAAGAAAAAGAAAATGACGTAGACAATAATGAATTTAAGAGAAACATAGAAAAAGAAACTTCTCAAGAAAATATTTACAGTTCGCAGTCATCTGATACAGATGATAAAATACCACTCATAAATTATACAAAACAACAAAATGAAAATAATAGAATTACCAAGAAAACCAACGAAGCTCTAGAAGAAGAAAGTTTATATTTTGGCCGGAAATGTTGAAGCCACTGCCAAAAATATCGCTTCAGCAAAAGAAAACGAAACAAGCACAAAAAGCAGTTGAGCTCACGTCCACCCCTTACAAAGAGGAACTCAAAGCTAAGAACGAAAAGATGAAGCCAAAGAAGGTTGTTGAAGTAAAAAGAAAGGACTTTACGAAAAAGAAACATGAAGAAAACAAAAATAAATTTAAAAAAAGCGATTGCGTCGACTCTAGAGCTTCGACGTCTAAAGCAGGAATAAATTTAGATGAATGATACTGTTTTATTTGTGACGAAAAAAAGGTTGAAGAAATGATTAAGTGTTGCCAATGTAAAACATGAGTTCATGCATCTTGTTCTACCGCTGAAAAAGGCAAAAAACAAATTTATGTTTGTGACAGATGTTAAAAACATCTAATTTCTGATTATTAAAAAAA
This sequence comes from Aspidapion aeneum, assembly GCA_963576565.1. Taxonomy (NCBI): domain Eukaryota; kingdom Metazoa; phylum Arthropoda; class Insecta; order Coleoptera; family Brentidae; genus Aspidapion; species Aspidapion aeneum. The sequence goes on along the minus strand of OY755043.1, from coordinate 7,657,908 downwards.
TAAAATAGGCATGTTTTCTCCAGTCACTTGTGTTAGTATACGATCTAAGAGAAAGCGGTACAATGTAGGAGAAGGGGGGTACGATGTTGGAGAAGGGTCTCCTACATCGTACCGTTTGAAATGTTTTTGTTTTTTAATTAAAAAAGATACTTTTAGCTAACCTTTTTTTTTCGTACCTGGTCGTTTATTGTAGGGAGTATCGTAGTTTTTTGAGAAATAACATTTAGTGTTTTTTGGCAAAAAATAGCTGAGTTACAGGCAAATATGTCAAAAGTGGTACGATGATGGCAACTCTCCCCTACATCATAATGTATATTTTCATCTTGCACAGTTGCCTTTAATATAGTACCACGCAAGTAATATTTTTACCAGAACTCTACTTTTTGACCCTGCCTCTTGTTTTCCACTTATGACCGATGGATTTAATACATTTTTAAATGGGACGATCTAGACCGAAAACCCAAATTTCATTAAAATCGGGCAAGCAGTTTTAAGTTATGCGCGTTGGTTGTTCCAGATACATAAAAAAATTTGAAATAGGAGCAACTTTTTGTTTCTTATTTTGGACACGATCACTATAGCTCACACCACTAATGAAGTTATAGTATACGTATGAGCAATCAGTATATCTCATTGATATGAGCTAAAATAAAGCAATGAGTATATGACTCATATAGAGTGGCGCTGAAATAAATTCGTCTAGTACGCAATATTCAGGGACAACACGGTAAAAATTTTTGTCTACAATTTTTTCTAAATTACTTAAGATATTTTTAAAGTGATATTATCAATCAAATTTAACATGGAATGGTTTCCAAATTGGGAGAAAGTAGATATGTATGAATGTTATATTTTGTGTAATAAGAATGCTGGAAGAGCTCGAGATTTGTACTTTCAGAGATCTCCAGAAAGACGACAACCAGGTTTGTTAATCTTCAAAATACTTAGAAATAATTTAATTGAATATGTTTCCTTTAAAAAACAAAATCGTAATCGACAACCTGATGAAAATATTGAAGCTCTGGTTTTACAAAGTGTCGTTGACAATCCTCGCATCTCCCTTTGTGAACTGGAAAATAATGTTGAAGTACCCAAACCAACAGAAGAAAGAATTCTTAAAAAATTTAAGTATCATCCATATGCAACACATATTAGTCAAGCACCTCGAGATGGTGACTTAAAGAGAAGAACCTTGTTTTGCAATTGGTTCATACAAAAATCGCAAGAAAACTTTCAATTTTCGCATAAGGTTCTGTGGTCCGATGAAAGCAGGTTAACAAACTGCGGAGTGTTTAACAGACATAACATCGTGAGGTGCACCATCAAGTTGAGGTGAGGTTTGAATGTATGGCTAGGAGTCATAAACAGACACATACTATTTAATATTTTTCATTATAATTTGACGGCACCTCAATATCTAGAAATTCTACAAAATTACGTTGACAAAATTTTAGAAAATTTGCCTCTTCAAGATGTAACAAACATGTGGTTCCAGCAAGATGGAGCACCTCCACATAATGCAAGAATCATAACCGACTATTTGAATCAGCAACATGGATATAACTGGATCGGAAGTCGAGGTCCAGTTGCCTGGCCTGCACGTTTACCGGACCTTACGCCTCTTGATTTTTGTATTTAGGGATACTTAAATAAATATACTCATAATAAGATAGAAGAACTTGAGGCAGCCGTTGTTCAACCCACAGAAGAAATTCCTGAACAAATGGTTAAAGATGCATACATGTCTTTAATTCATCGATGCAGGATTTGCATGAATAACAACGGTGGAATTTTCTAACATTTGCTTATTTAATTCAATGCTTTGTTATCGGTTTTTAGTTTTATTTTAAATTAAATAATAAATGCAGACTTTTGTTTCAGAAATAAAAGATAGACTTTAAGAAATTGTATTATTTCTTAGCCAGAGAAAAATTAAAAAATAAAGGCCTTAAAGATTTGCGTATAAATCAATTAAATGGAAAAGTTTTGAAAGGTAGTTACGTAGGTATGACAACAAACACAACTACGACATTTGTTTCACAGCCAACTAAGTAATAAACTATTTTTTTAATAAATTCATATTTTTCGTCATCCAAAGATAGGCTTATTATACACGGTTGCAAAGTTCCTTTTATGCTCTATATATTAAAGTATAAATCCAATATGGCGGTCATAAGAAATACCAAAGATGGCTATGGTTTCAAAAAAATTAGAAGGCCTAGAAAATTGTTAACGTTATTCAAATGGCCGTAGTTGCTTATACAAAACTACCAAATTTCATTAAATTTGTTTGCAAGATGGCGGCGATATTTCAAGTTTTCAAAAAACACAATTTTTAGTTTTTGTTCGATATTTTAAAAACCCCTGTAGATATTTTTAATTTTGATACGGCATCTGATTGGGCTTAGAATAGCGCAACTTTTTTCTCATTTAGACAAACTCGTTTCTCTCACCGTTTCCGAAATCCCATAAAATTACAATAAAATAATAAATAACATTAAAATTAAGTTTTAATAATTTAATAAAAATATTGGTCTTGTAAACCAAATTTAAGATTTTATCTTTTAAAACTTCAAAGAAAAGAAACTTCCATGTAGTTGCTTTTATCTGGGACACCCTGTATAGTAGGCAGTTGTTGGCTGCGTGGTTTAAAACTGTTGTTTTATTTTTATTGGACGCATTGTTTAACATTTTTTGGTGGTGAATTAGCTCTTTTAAGAAAAATTGTTTCCTAAGTCACTGAAGAAATTATACGGTTCGGCCAGTGTCGTTATTCTTGAACTCTTCCCCAGCGAGTACTCCTCGAAATTCGAGCCAGGACCAATAGAGATGCGGAAATTAACTGAAATCGCATGCGCAGTTTGACTTTCACCCGATTTTGAGGGAGTACTCCCCGGGGAGATTTCAAGAATACTAACACTGATGGCCTTATGGTATAAATTTCCTCGCGTGACTTATTAGACACTTATTGGAATAAAACCTGACTTTATTTTAAAATCGACCCCATGGTGACAGATTTACATATAAAAAGCAGCTGCTCTCCTTCAAAATTCGGCCTTTGTGTATTTAAAAACCGGATTTATTAGTGTCGGTATTTAATAAATGAAAGCTAGCGTCTTTATTATTAAATCTCGCTTTGGTATGTTAATTTTGAGAGGTCAGCTGTTAGTTTTCTGTAATGTAAATGTGTCAAAATAAAGTCGACTCTAAAATAACGTCAGGTTTTAATCCAATAAGTCCCTATTTTCAGTATAAGACACTATTTAGCAAACATTCCTCAAGTATACATTGGTAGTCCGATTCAAGATACAATAACCGCAGATCGGTTTTTCCCTATTTTACAAACAGATCTACTCAGATAGCCAACTGTTTAAATATTTATATATGCAGGCACGATGCGCGGTAAGGCATCCATTATTTATTACCTGGCTGTCAAATATCGAGTAATAACGAGTTCTGTTTCTGAAAAGCAGGATAAAATCTTATTTTCCTCAAAAAGGAGGGTAGCAATAGCTATCCCTGCCACCGGCATATTTTCAGGTTATTGAACTGGAAGACTACACTGAAAACACAAATCGGTTGGGCTAAATGAATACTCGTTTGATATAATGACAAATTCCTAAGATTTTAAACTGATCATGGTTTTGATAACAACATATTATGCTTTTTAATTGCAAAATTTAAGTCATTTAGATTAGAGCACAGTTTTTCTTTCCAAAGACATATTTTAAAAACTGTATAATTTTAAAATATCAATTTTCAATGTTTGGCCATTTCCCTACCCTAAAATTCGCTAAATGACGTTTTTCCGAATCTTAACTCAGGGTGTGGTTTTTTCGTATTACTATGGCCCTACCATACTGTAACTCGGTGCTTTTGTTGATAAATTGTATAGTTTTTAAAATATGAATTTTCAAAATTTGACTATTTTGGTCTTATGGGATTCCCTACCCCAAAATTCGCTAAATGACGTTTTTGCGACTCAGGGTGTGGTTTTTTCGTATTACTATGGCTGAGTTCTGTTTCGGAAAAGCAGGAAAAAATCTTATTTTCTTTAAAAGGAAGGGTAGCAATAGGCTATCCCTGCCACCCGCATATTTTCAGGTTATTGAACTGGAAGACTACACTGAAAAAACAAATCGGTTGGGCTAAATGAATATTCGTTTGATATAATGACAAATGCCTAAGATTTTAAACTGATCATGGTTTTGATAACAACATATGCTTTTTAATTGCAAAATTTAAGTCCTTTAGATTAGAGCACAGTTTTTCTTTCCAAAGACATATTTTAAAAACTGTATAATTTTAAAATAAGAATTTTCAATGTTTGGCCATTTCCCTACCCTAAAATTCGCTAAATGACGTTTTTCCTAATCTTAACTCATGGTGTGGTTTTTTCGCATCACTATGGCGCCACGATACTGTAACTCGGTGCTTTTGTTGATAAACTGTATAGTTTTTAAAATATGAATTTTCAAAGTTTGACCATTTTGGACATATGGGATTTCCTACCCTAAAATTCGCTAAATGACGTTTTTCCGAATCTTAACTCAGGGTGTGGTTTTTCCGTATTACTATGGCCCCACCATACTGCAACTCGGTGCTTTTGTTGATAAACTGTATAGTTTTTAAAATATGAATTTTCAGTTTGACCATTTTGGTCTTATGGGATTACCTACCCTAAAATTCGCTAAATGACGTTTTTTGGAATCTTAACTTGGGGTGTGGTTTTTTCGCATTATTATGGCCTCACCATACTGTAACTCGGTGCTTTTGTTGATAAACGGTATAGTTCTTAAAATATGAATTTTTAAAGTTTTACCATTTTGGTCTTATGGGATTCCACCCTAAAATTCGCTAAATGACGTTTTTTCTAAGCATAACTTAGGGTGTGGTGTTTTCGCATCACTATGGCCCCACCAAACTGTAACTCGGTACTATTGTTGATAAACTGTATAGTTTTTAAAATATGGATTTTCAAAGTTTGATTATTTTGGTCTTATGGGATTACCTACCCTAAAATTCGCTAAATGACGTTTTTCCAAATCTTAATTCAGGGTGTGGTTTCTTCACATCACTATGGCCCCACCATACTGCAACTCGGTGCTTTTGTTGATAAACTGTATAGTTTTTAAAATATGAATATTTAAACTTTTACCATTTTAGTCTTTAGGATTCCCTACCTTAAAATTCGCTAAGTGACGTTTTTCCGAATCTTAACTCAGGGTAAGGTTTTTTCGTATTACTATGGCCCCACCATATTGCAACTCGGTGCTTTTGTTGATAAACTGTATAGTTTTTAAAATATAAATTTTGACCATTTTGGTCTTATGGGATTGATTACCTACCCTAAAATTCGCTAAATGACGTTTTTCCGAATCTTAACTCAGGGTGTGGTTTTTTCGTATTACTATGGCCCCACCATACTACAACTCGGTGCTTTTGTTGATAAACTGTATAGTTTTTAAAATATAAATTTTCAAAGTTTGACCATTTTGGTCTTATGGGATTCCCTACCCTAAAATTCGCTAAATGACGTTTTTCCGAATCTTAATTCAGGGTGTAGTTTTTTCGCATTACCATGGCCCCACCATACTGCAACTCGGTGCTTTTGTTAATAAACTGTATACTTTTTAAAATATGAATTTTCCAAGTTTGACCATTTTGGTCTTATGGGATTACCTACCATAAAATTCGCTAAATGACCTTTTTCAGAATCCTTACTCGGGATGTGTTTTTTTCGTATTACTATGGCCCCACCATACTGCAACTCGGTGGTTTTGTGGATAAACTGTATAGTTTTTGAAATATGAATTTTCAAAGTTTGGTCATTTTGGTCTTATGGGATTCCCTACCCTAAATTTCGCTAAATGACGTTTTTCCTAATCTTAATTCAGGGTGTGGTTTTTTCGCATTACTATGGCCCCACCATACTGCAACTCGGTGCTTTTGTTGATAAACTGTATACTTTTTAAAATATGAATTTTCCAAGTTTGACCATTTTGGTCTTACTTTAGTCTTATTATTCCCAAACCCTAAAATTCGCTAAATGACGTTTTTTCGAATCTTAATTCAGGGTGTGGTTTTTTCGCATTACTATGGCCCCACCATACTGCAACTCGGTGGTTTTGTTGATAAACTGTATAGTTTTTAAAATATGAATTTTCAAAATTTGACCATTTTGGTCTTATGGGTTTCCTTACCCTAAAATTCGCTAAGTGACGTTTTTCCGAATCTTAACTCAGGGTGTGGTTTTTTCGCATCACTATGGCCCCACCATACTGTAACTCGGTGCTTTTGTTGATAAACTGTATAGCTTTTTAAATATGAATTTTCAAAGTTTGACCATTTTGGTCTTATAGGATTCCCTACCCTAAAATTCGCTAAATGACGTTTTTTCGAATCTTAACTCAGTGTGTGGTTTTTTCGCATCTGTATGGCTCCACCATACTGCAACTCGGTGCTTTTGTTGATAAACTGTATAGTTTTGAAAATATGAATTTTCAAAGTTTGACCATTTTGGTCTTATGGGATTCCTTACACCAAAATACGCTAAATGACGTTTTTCCGGATCTTAACTCAGGGTGTGGTTTTTTCGTATTACTATGGCCCCAAAATACTGCAACTCGGTGCTTTTGTTGATAAACTGTATAGTTTTTAAAATATGAATTTTCAAAATTTGACCATTTTGGTCTTATGGGATTACCTACCATAAGATTCGCTAAATGACCTTTTTCAGAATCCTTACTCAGGATGTGGTTATTTCGCAATACTACTGCCTCGCCATACTGCAACTTGGTGCTTTTGTTGATAAACTGTATAGTTTTTGAAATATGAATTTTCAAAGTTGGCCATTTTGGTCTTATGGGATCCCTACCCTAAAATTCGCTAAATGATGCTTTTTCGAATTTTAACTCAGGGTGGGCTTTTTTCGCATCACTATGGCCCCACCATACTACAACTCGGTGGTGTCGTTGATAAAGTATATAGTTTTTGAAATATGAATTTTCAAACTGGCTATTTTGGTCATGGGATTACCTACCCTAAAATTCAAAAATTCTACTAGTTTACCAAATTAAACTTTTTTTTTTGATAATAACAAAGTTAGCAATGGTATACACTAAACTTGGAACACCCTGTATAATTTATTCCTTACTAAAGTACATTTCTAGTGTTTCATACCAATTTTTTTAATGGATTTGTAACTGATTTTTTTTTTATTTTTAGGTAAGGGCGGATCCAATTTATGTTTTTCTTCAAGAAAAATTTGGTAAGAATTTTTTTTTATTTCCTTGTCTGATCTAAATAAATAATCAATGGCTAGAGAATACAGGGTGTTTTACAAACATCTTAACACAGACCTTTTTTTTTTATTTTTAGTGCGAATTTGGAGAAACGCTCGGTTACGTCGATTTTGTTTGCGAGGGAGACACTTTTTCGGTATCTTGAAATTTTTGTAGCACGAACCCTCTTCCAGGGGTATACTTTACCCCTATATTTTGAATAGGGAAAGTGGTTCTAGTGATACGTTGTTTTGAAGGTCTTTTGAATGTTCTTACAACCGTGTAAAAATTTCAAAAATCTATTCATTAGTTTTTAAGATAATTGCCTTCAAACTTTCAAATTTACCTTGGACTGGTAAAAATTTAATTAGAATTTTATATTTTTCAGATTTAATTTTATCATTTCATGTTAAATTTAAAAATTTGAAAACAAATATCTCAAAAATTAATCGATGTATTTTCGAAATTTTTACACGGTTGTAAAGATATTAAAGAGAGCTTTAAAACAAGTATCACTAGACCCACTTTACCTATTTAAAATATAGGGGTAAAGTATACTCCTCGAAGGGGGTTCATGCTACAAAAATTTCAAAACAGCCAAAAAAATCGACGTGTCCGATCGTTTCTCCTAATTCGCACTCTAAATACCCAAAAAAGTGTTCGTGAAACACAGTGTATGTTTTTTCGGGTTCTGGGGGGAAGTAATTTCCCCGTTTATCACCCCCCGTAGAACCGCCAATGGGTTAGCTCAGGGAAGAAGGGTAATCTATTTTTTTCTCATTCTATGGTCATTTTAGACCATCCGCCATTTTCCGTCTTGAAGTAAACTCTATTCCTCCTAAAATATATAAGCTAATCCAAATTTACCGAAGCCAAACACCATTATCTTTGCGATCCCAAACTTAAACTATATCAAAACAAACAATCTTTAACAACCCCTCTTTGTAATATCAGTTTCCCCGAACTTCGGATTGTCTAGTTTATCTTTTGATCTAATACCAATGTTGACTCTAGACTCAGGAACAATAAAGTTCCTATTAATTTGTTGTTTGTTGGACTAGGTTTATAGTCCATTTTCTGTATAGAGCAAAAAAGAGCAAGAGAGAAAATACTCTGCCAATTCATGGGCACCTAAGCTCACATGATTAATGTATAATATAATTATAACAAATACATTTCATACATACATAATGTTTTTTGAATATTGCTCAAAACTTTAGCAATTTAAATTTAAATTTTGGTGTTTTTATTTTTTTTGATATATTTTTTTCATAGCTCCTACCAGTCTTCCAAAGCTCAGCTTTGTAGCGTTTCTGGAAGTGGGCAATGTTACTTTTACATAACATCACATTTATAGGAGAGGAGAGTATATTAAAATTTTGGGGTTTTTTAAGTTTTTGCCACTGCTTTATTATAGTTCTTATCAGCCTTCCAAAGCTCAGCTCTCTAGCATTTCTGGAAATGCGCAATGTTAATTTTATATAAATTTACATTTATAGGAGAGGGAAGTAAATGTTGGTGTTTTTTAATTTTTTCCTATAGTTTTATCATAGTGCCTTCTCTCTAGCGTTTCTGGAAGTGGGCAGTGTTACTTTTACATAACTTTACATTTATAGAGGAAGGAAGTAAATTAGAATTTTGGGGTGTTTTAATTTTTTTATATAGTTTTATTGTAGTTCCTATCGGCCTTCCAAAGCTCAGACCTCTAGTGTTTCTAGAAGTGGGCAATGTTACTTTTACATAACTTTACATTTATAGGGGAAATTACAATTTTTGGGTTTTTAAATCTTTTTCTATACTTTTATTATAGTTCCTATCAGTCTGCCAAAGCTCAGCTCTCTAGCGTTTCTGGGCAATGTTACTTTTACATAAATTTACATGTATTTTTTGATTTTTTTTCGGGGTTTGGTCATAATTTCTATCAGTCTGCCAAATTTCAGCTTTGTTGCATCACAAAGTATACTTTGCATTTTAATGATTTATACATGAGTGAATGAGTGAGTAAGTGGGAATTTCAACGTTTTTTTGAAATTTCTAACTACTTTACGACTTCGTGAAAATCTATGAAACTTCTTGAAGATGTTAATTCTATGAAGATTAGATCGTTCCCCATTCCAAAGTAGAGTTTTAGAGAGGTCAAATAGGGGCTGAAATGTTTTAAGAAAAGATGGTACATTTGCGCGAACTTGGCAAGGCACTGCCGCCGTGCCCTCAGATAAGAAATTAATTATAATTAAAAAGTAACGTAAAGTTTAACGCAAATGTCAAAAATCGAATAAAACAGTTTCATTCCATAAGAAAAATACCAAAACTATGTAATATCTCAGAATCTAAATGTGACAAAATGAACTATAAAAAAGCAATGTAGACCAAAATGATATTTTCATAAATAAAAAAATTAAAAGCCTCCTCTCACAATGCAGACTTAAAAAAAGGCTTGCTATATCAAGATGCGGTTTTCACCTTGAAATCTCTTCATCATATAGTAAGTAATATATACGTAGAATATTTAGTATATATAGTAGTATATATTACTCAATGCTCTTCATAATATCTTAAAAATCGAAACTTGCAAGTGGAAATTAGTTAATTTAAGACACCCTCTACTAGGAAAGAGTGAATAAATTGTTTAAAAAAATACCTATTCAAACTTTATGTTATATATCAAATGCTAGCGTAAAATAAATATGCTCCCATTTTAAGTTTTATAACGGAGAACCAAGGTAAACTTTCTTGAAAACCCCCAGTCTAGAAAAGAGTTTCGAAACTTAAAAGTCTAAAGTTAAAAACTTGGTTAGGCCTAGCCACACTGAAGAAAAACGTGTTTTTAAAATAAAAAAAACCCACTCACTATAAAGTAAATTTTCCCTAACTAAATTAAGCAACTTATATAAAACAACGAAATAAGTTTTGAAAAACGTAAATCTTAAGAGAATCTTTATTATGCCAGGATTAAAGCAACATAGTAGTGCTAGAAATAAAACATCAGATCTATAGTCAGAGTAAAAAATCTGAACCAACCCACGATTTCGCCCTTATCCGACCCCGCTGAGAAAATCCCCCCCAAACCTCCAAAAAGCTGTTTTTTTTTTAGTTTGAATTTTCTTAAAAACAAAACTTTGTTTTTAAAATTGCAAAGAACATTTTTTTGTGGAGAACAAAATTCACTTTCCAAGAGTGTGTTAGTCAATAAGGTTAAAAGAAGAAAGTAAATTGGGATTATTTAGAAATAACATATTTATTATAGGTTTTATAAAATTTTCTCGAAAACTACAATTCTTGGAAAAATTTCTTTAAAAACTAACTTCTGTCATATTTGAGTTATTCATAAATTTTTTTAAAAATATTTTAACTCCCTTGCAAGAGTAAAATTTTTTTACAGAGCCAAAATCATCCAATTTAAAATTGTCTGCTCTATCATCCCGTATAAATCCTCTCCTTCTCCGAGTCGTTACTTAGTTCATCGCCCAAAATTTGTAAGTTGGTCATAGACTCTGGAAAGTTCTAACAAACTAAAATCAATCTATAACTTTGCCAACATAAACAGCTTTCTAACATTTAGAGATAATAGTTTAAAGGCAAACTGCAATCTGGCAAATAAGGTTTGTTTGTCCACGACTTTGTTACGTAAATATTAACAAGATTATATAGAATTATAGTCAATGTATTTAGCTATTAATAAAGCATCCGTATTTTGCAGCACTAAAATAATGTATGTTGTATACTAGGTAGATGCCGAAAACCAAACTGAGATGAAGGACTCGCATTTTGTCATCATTCTATGGATGATCAAAAAGTGACTGAATAAACTGATAAGGCAGTAAGCGCCACATCAGCACGAGTCCGTATACCTCGCTGCGGGGCAGAATGAACACTATAAGAAGGTATTCTTCAAGTACAGGATCAACAAATCGAACCCTCTAAGACTGGGTTCTTATTAATCAACAACCATTTGGTTTTTTGGTGTTTAAATTTAATCCAAATTCTGCACTATTAGTAGAAACCTGATCATGAAAAATCTGAAGACCCTCTAAAGAGTTTAAGACTATAACGGTGTCGTCAGTATACCTAAGATTGTTTATGTTTTCGCTATTGTTAGAAGTTCCTTTTTAACAACTTTCTAAGGCATTTTTAAATATTTTGTTTGAGTAAATGTTAAAAAATAATGGTAAAAGTATGCAGTCCTGCCGGATACCTCTTTTGAATTGTATTGCATCTGACATTGTTGGTCACCTTAATTCGTGTATTTTGGTTCCAGTAGAGATTTGCAATTATGTTGAGTTCTCTATCATCCAGGACTACGAATTTGGAAATTTCAATAAACTTTTAATGTTGCACTATGTCAAAAGCCTTTTCGTAATATATAAAGCAATCATAGACAGGAACATAAACATCCCTACATCTTTGGACTAACACTCTTCTGCCGAAGCCATTACAAAAACCAAACTGAGATTCACCTATGAAGGATTCGGATTTTGCATAATTTCTCCAACGACTGATCCTCAGGAAAATTTTAAGACAACTAATCATTAAGCTGATGAGGTGATAATCGCTATATGATTTTGCCGAAATCATTTTTGGAAACGTTACAAATGCTGATTGAAGTCAGCCAGAAGAAAAGATGCCCAAATGGTAGAAAAGTTTTATAATCACGTTTAGGGATTCGTCATTCTTTAAAATTTTAACAACTTCTGAGTAGATTCCAACTGGACCTACAGCTTTCCTATTTTGTGATACCGAGATTGTATGCTGGACTTCTTCCTTAGCTATATCAAGTCCTTATATATAGCTATATCAATGTTCTACTTCTACTTTATCCTTAACGTCAAGAGTAATTATATTTTGAGTCTACAAGAAAATACCAATTGGTGAAGGTCTGTATACACCAGCAGCTTCCTTAATTTTCATGTAAAAATTAAAACAATTCAAACCAACACAAATATTGCTGGAATTATTATTGCTAGACCTTATTTCAGTTGCAATAATTCTCTTCTACCCACTTTAAGATGTTCTATTAGTTAGTTCCCTTAAATTGCCAATTCCTTTCCAACAAAACCTAATTCAAAATCTGACATGTGAGCAGGTCCAGGCAAGGCAGGTCGCCATTTGTTGCGTTACCTAACTTTCCCGACTCAAACCTAAATGCGGTTGGCAACGGTTGACAATTGAAACGGATCCGCTTAACCAAAACGCATCGATTTACCTGCGTATACCCTTTTGGACGCATTCGAAGAATACCTCCTAAAACTGGGTTCTTATTAATCACCAACCATTTGGTTTTTTGTTGTTTAAATTTAATTCAAATTCCGCACTATTAGTTGTCACCTGATCATAAAAAATCTGAAGACCCTCCCAATGGTAAAAGTATGCAGTCCTGCTGGATACCTCTTTTGATTCGTAATGCGTCTGACATTTGTTGGTCTACCTTAATTTGTGTACTTTGGTTCCAGTAGAGATTTGCTATTATCTTGGGTTCTCTATCATCCAGGATCACGACTTTAGAGATTTCCATAAGTTTTTAATGTTGCACTTTGTCAAAAGCCTTTTCTTAATATATAAAGCAAGCATATACAGGAACAGAGACATCCCTATATCTTTCGACTAACACTTTTGTGCCAAACCCATTACGAAAACAAAGCTGAGATTTACTTATAAAGGACTCGGATGTTGCATAACTTCTCTAATAAATGATCCTCTTGAAAATCTTAAGAAGAAGAATCATTAAGCTGATGAGGCGATACAGGTTACATGTTTTCGCCCAACTCTTTTTTGGAAGCGTTACAAATGCTGCTTTACTATCACGTTTAAAAATTCGTCATCCACTTTTGTACCAAACCCATTACGAAAACAAAGCTGAGATTTACTTATAAAGGACTCGGATGTTGCATAACTTCTCTAATAAATGATCCTCAGGAAAATTTTAAGAAGAAGAATCATTAAGCTGATGAGGCGATACAGGTTACATGTTTTCGCCCAACCCTTTCAGTCAGAAGGAATGATGCCCGATCGGTAGCAAAGCTTTACTATCACGTTTCGAGATTCGTCATCTTTCAAAATTTTAACAACTTCCGAGTAGATTCCAACTGAACCTGCAATTTTCCTACTTTTTAATACCGAGATTGTATGCTGGTTTTCTTTCTTAGTATATCAAGTCATATATAAGGACTACATCAATGTTCTACTTCTACTTTATCCTTAACGTCAAAAATCATTTTATTTTGACTGTCCAAGAGAATGTCAATGTGTCAAGATCTGCATACACCAGCAGCTTCCTTAATTTTCATGTGCAAATTAAAACACTTCAAAGCAACACAAATATTGCTGGAATTATTATTGCTAGACCTTATTTCAGTTTCAATAAGTCTCTACTACCCACTTTAAGATATTCTATTATTTAGTTCCCTTAAATTACCAATTCCTTTCCAACAAAACCTAATCCAAAGTCTGACATGTGGGCAGGTCCAGGCAAGGCAGGTCGCCATTTGTTGCGTTACCTAACTTTCCCGACTCAACCCTGAGTGCGGTTGGCAACGGTTGACAATTGAAACGGATCCGCTTAACCAAAATGCATCGATTTACCTGCGTATACACTTTTGGACGCATTCGAAGAATACCTCCTAAAACTGGGTTTTTATTAATCACCAACCAGTTGGTTTTTTGTTGTTTAAATTTAATTCAAATTCCGCACTATTAGTTCGGTTCGGTTCGATCTAACTGATCTAAACTGATCATACAAAAAACCTGAAGACCCTCTAAAGTATTTGCGACTATAACGATGTCATCAGTTTACCTAAAATTGTTTATGTTTTCGCTATTGTTAGAAGTTCCTTCTTAGTAACTTTCTCAAGTATATTCAAATATTTTGTTTGGGTAAATGTTAAAAAGTAATGGTAAAAGTATGCAGTCCTGCTGGATACCTCTTTTGATTCTTAATGCGTCTGACATTTGTTGGTCTACCTTAATTTGTGTACTTTGGATCCAGTAGAGATTTGCTATTATCTTGGGTTCTCTATCATCCAGGATCACGACTTTGGAGATTTCTAAAGCTTTTAATGTTGCACTTTGTCAAAAGCCTTTTTTTAATATATAAAGCAAGCATATACAGGAACAGAGACATCACGAACACTTTTGTGCAAAACCCATTACGAAAACAAAACTGAGATTTACTTATAAAGGACTCGGATTTTCCATAACTTCTCTAATAAATTATCCTCTTGAAAATTTTAAGAAGAAGACTCATTAAGCTGATGAGGCGATACAGGTTACATGTTTTCGCCCAACTCCTTTTTGGAAGCATTACAAATGCTGACTGAATTCAGTCAGAAGGAATGACGCCCGATCGGTAGCAAAGCTTTACTATCACGTTTAAAAATTCGTCATCCTTCAAAATTTTAACAACTTCCGAGTAGATTCCAACTGGATCTGCAGTTTTCCTACTTTTTGATACCGAGATTTTATGCTGATTTTCTTTCTTAACTATATCAAGTCATATATAAGGACTACATCAATGTTCTACTTCTACTTTATCCTTAACGTCAAAAATCATTTTATTTTGACTGTCCAAGAAAATATCAATGTGCCAAGATCTGCATACACCAGTAGCTTCCTTAATTTTCATGTGCAAATTAAAACACTTCAAAGCAACACAAATATTGCTGGAATTATTATTGCTAGACCTTATTTCAGTTTCAATAAGTTTCTACTACCCACTTTAAGATATTCTATTATTTAGTTCCCTTAAATTACCAATTCCTTTCCAACAAAACCTAATCCAAAGTCTGACATGTGGGCAGGTCCAGGCAAGGCAGGTCGCCATTTGTTGCGTTACCTAACTTTCCCGACTCAACCCTGAGTTCGGTTGGCAACGGTTGACAAATGAAACGGATCCGCTTAACCAAAATGCATCGATTTACCTGCGTATACACTTTTGGGCGCATTCGAAGAATACCTCCTAAAACTGGGTTCTTATTAATCACCAACCATTTGGTTTTTTGTTGTTTAAATTTAATTCAAATTCCGCACTATTAGTTGTCACCTGATCATACAAAAAACCTGAAGACTCTCTAAAGTATTTGCGACTATAACGATGTCATCAGTTTACCTAAAATTGTTTATGTTTTCGCTATTGTTAGAAGTTCCTTCTTAGTAACTTTCTCAAGCATATTCAAATATTTTGTTTGGGTAAATGTTAAAAAGTAATGGTAAAAGTATGCAGTCCTGTTGGATACCTCTTTTGATTCGTAATGCGTCTGACATTTGTTGATCTACCTTAATTTGTGTACTTTGGATCCAGTAGAGATTTGCTATTATCTTGAGTTCTCTATCATCCAGGATCACGACTTTGGAGATTTCCATAAGCTTTTAATGTTGCAGTTTGTCAAAAGCCTTTTCTTAACATATAAAGCAAGCATATACAGGAACAGAGACATCCCTATATCTTTCGACTAACACTTTTGTGCCAAACCCATTACGAAAACAAAACTCAGATTTACTTATGAAGGACTCGGATTTTGCATAACTTCTCTAATAAATGATCCTCAGGAAAATTTTAAGAAGAAGAATCATTAAGCTGATGAGGCGATACAGGTTACATGTTTTCGCCCAACCCTTTCAGTCAGAAGGAATGATGCCCGATCGGTAGCAAAGCTTTACTATCACGTTTCGAGATTCGTCATCTTTCAAAATTTTAACAACTTCCGAGTAGATTCCAACTGAACCTGCAATTTTCCTACTTTTTGATACCGAGATTGTATGCTGGTTTTCTTTCTTAGTATATCAAGTCATATATAAGGACTACATCAATGTTCTACTTCTACTTTATCCTTAACGTCAAAAATCATTTTATTTTGACTGTCCAAGAGAATGTCAATGTGTCAAGATCTGCATACACCAGCAGCTTCCTTAATTTTCATGTGCAAATTAAAACACTTCAAAGCAACACAAATATTGCTGGAATTATTATTGCTAGACCTTATTTCAGTTTCAATAAGTCTCTACTACCCACTTTAAGATATTCTATTATTTAGTTCCCTTAAATTACCAATTCCTTTCTCAACAAAACCTAATCCAAAGTCTGACATGTGGGCAGGTCCAGGCAAGGCAGGTCGCCATTTGTTGCGTTACCTAACTTTCCCGACTCAACCATGAGTGCGGTTGGCAACGGTTGACAATTGAAAGGGATCCGCTTAACCAAAACGCATCGATTTACCAGCGTATATCCTGAATAAGATTTGGAAGTAAATTGGCTTGGGAAGTATTAAAGGCTAACTGTGTGGTGAAACTGGAATGGAAGCAAGAATATCCATATCCGGTATGTGCCTTAGAGTGCGTATTCATTTGTGAACAGGTTCGCATGTCTCGCTACGAGGTAGAATGAACATCTGTATGCCACATGACTTCGAAGCGCAGCACACGGTTCGTAAAGAAACCGGTGGCCTGGTAACTCGGGTGTCGTGGCAGCCGTTACGTCAATGCTCCCTCACAGTTAGCCCAAGGACTATAGACATAAAGGACTGCTTAGTTTCATTTAACCTGTGTTAACAAATTGGGCGGGGTGAGAAGAGCGGCGTGACGTCACCACTTGTGCTAGATCCTTTGTTTACGTTCGTTGTATATGATGTTATTTGTATTTTCAAGAGAGTTTTGTTGATATTTCGCTGAATAGTTTGTGTTTTTTTGGATTGTTTCAGTGCAGTGCTATTAAGAAAAGACATATAAATAAACATTTTCACGTTTGGTTTGTTAACAGTGTGTAAAAATTCGATTCAGGACAGAGAAGAACGTTTGTTTACAGGGTAAAAAAAATGGCTACGATTTTCTTCAGCAAATGGACTTCTTGTTTAATAATTTCTATTAAGAAAATTACAAAAGAGTGTGAATTGAAAATAAATATTTTTCTAAATTAAATATTATTATTTATATTAATATTTTTAATTTATTGTATGTACCTGTACTTTTCTGTTTTTTTGTAAAAATCGAATAATAAATACTTTTTTTTATGTTCTATATTCCCGTTTATTAATAATCTCTTAACATGCTTTAAAAAGCAGTTGTAAAAATTAAACTATACATTATGTGCATTTTTTTTTCTTTATTTTTTGTCTATTTGTTAAAACAATATTTGTGCTTTTCCTTTTTTAAATAAATCAATAAAATTTTCGTCTACCTATATTTCGGTTTTTAATTATTATCGCAAAATAATTTCTTTACATACTTTTAAAACAATTGGACAAATTATACAGGGTGTCCCATAACTTGGGGGTCATAGTGCAGCAGGTGATAGAGGAGGTTATTTCCGAAAAAAAAGTTTACATAACATGGGGTCAACACACATCTGTTTTTAAGATATAGGATTTTTAATGTTGGGGGAAAAAGGGTTTTGCAAAAAAAAGCAAATCTATCACAGACAGCTGAATACTCAGCTAATTTTGATTCAAAAATGTGATTCTCCTTTTTTTAATAAAATTACAAGAAGATACAGGCTGTCAAAATTACCTCCAAAAATGCATAAAAAAAAATATTTTTTTTTCATTAATTTTTGCTTACTTATTCTTTTAAAAAATATCAATAATATTTTATTTATTATTATGTGTCGCTAAAGGCTTGTTTTTATTAACAAAAAATATAAAAAAAACATTGCGTTTAATATGGCATTTATAAAAGTTTATATCAAAAAAATAGTTTTTTCTAAAAAAAATTGACCCACTAATTTTTTTCAAAATAAGTTATATTTCAATTTATTGCTCTTGTTCTGATACACGACTTTACCCAATTTCATGGTTTTACTGCGTTTTTTGAAAAAGTTATTATCAAAAAAGTTTAAAAAATTGTCATCTTTGATGCTCTGTATATGTACAAGGAAAGAGTTTTGACCCATGCATTATGGGAACTTTTTTATCAGACATGCTCTCCTCTATTACCTGTTGGCCTATGGCCCCTAAGTTATGGGACACCCTGTATAGATACTACGACATTATGTGTAGCTTTTTTTTCACTTTAAGTATTTAAATTTAATTTATTTAACAGATATTTCCATTAACTTCAGTAACCTCTAAATCAATGGATATTTCAAATATAAAATCATTTATCATCCCGGTAAAGACAATATTTTTAAATGTACAATGCCTCAATTTTGCATAAAATTTAATTTGCATAAAGAAAATAGCTCTAAAAGTACATAAAATCCAATTTAACGATAGGCGCGCTTTCTGCCCAGCACAAGTGGTGACGTAACAGCGAGTTTGACCTTGAACATCGATTACAGACTGAGCAATCCTGTCTAGTGTATAACCGTTGATGCCACATGACTTCGAAGCGCAGTACACGGTTCGTAAAGAAACCGGTGGCCTGGTAACTCGGGTGTCATGGCGGCCGTTACATCAGTGCTCCCTCACAGTTAGCCAAGGAATCAGCAGTTGCATTGTATTTCATAGCGGGTTTTGGTATTTTGCGTTTTTCTTTATACTTTGGTTTTATTTTGGCTTTGAAATTGTTTTAGTAACAGTTCTGGGGTTGTTACACATTTAATAAAGACTATAACTACAGGCTTTCCTATAGCCAGTACAGCTTTTTCCTGTATGGTATAGACTGTAACCATCAATTAATTTTTTGCCACATACACCACTTAAAAACAGGAAAATCTTACTTGACACAAAATCCACATCCGATAACCCGTTAACCTGCACGTTGCCAATCCATTTTAAAAATTGACATCAGTGTTTCTAAAGTTCAATTTTACAAAATCACATACGAAGTGAAAATGTATGTCCATATACAAGACACTTAAGCTGTCAATTCCTATTCGATGATCGATGGTTTTTATGGATTTGAGAATTCTCTTTTTTCCATTTTTGTGTTCGAACGAGGGGTGGTTGTGATAAAAGCATTTGCCAACTCCATTTCAGTGCGTCACGATGTGCAAAAAGCATTGCGAAATATTTAAAAAATATATTTCCCACGTTGTTAGAGATTTAAGGCTATAGCACATCAGATAGGGACTTATTCCAATAAAGCTAGGCAACAATATAGCCGGTCAGGATTTTGACAGTTCTATACATTATAAGATAACAGCTGAGACGAATTCTCGTGCAAAAAGTTTCGAAACAGTGCATAAAGGGGCCAATCGGGTGTAAAAGTGGAAGAAACTAAAAAAATACAATATCTGGACCTCAAATTATGTAGCAAACTAGTGGGTGCTAAAAATGCAACAGAGTATTTTTACTTGTTTTTTAGTATGACGTGAGTTTGACACATTAAAAAGCGTCTGTTTAATTTTTATGATAATTACATACAAATTATTGAATAATTATGTATTACTTTCTCTAATTATATGAAGTGTTATATTTAAAAATTTTTAAAAATTTTTACGATGGAGACATCCAGCACAGGTAATTTAATCAAAAAACACTAAATACCAATATCTAGCTGTAGGTTGTCATAGAGTAATCATATTTTTTAAACTAAGAAATATAAAAAAATATAATTTAGTGTGTGATAAAATTTTGTTAAGCTAAACTGTTATCACTTTTTTGTTAATTGAATGTTTCTTCACAACATGAAAAAAAAATGGCTGTGCTTTCTTGCGCCTTTTTGAGATTTTTAATATTAAAAATAAAGTGCCTACATACAACCCAAGTAAAAAAATATTAAACTATATATCTTAAATATAAAACTTGTTTGTTTATTAACGAATATTTATTAAATAAAAAGTGTTTAATTGACTAAAAATTTGATTGATAGTTTTTTAACATAAATTTGATTAACTCATTAAATTTAAAGATGACGGACGCGTAAAAATTAGAAAAAGCTTCGTTAGAAAAAATTTTAAAATAAAGGATTTTAATCAAATTAATTTAAACAACTTTTTTGGCCTGTAAAAAGCCATGTGAATTATGGTAGCGGTTACAGTTACTTTAGTTAAAAGAAGTGGGGAGAGGGTAAATCTTCGAAAGTCAAATTTTGAACCAAAACTTTTACAAACTTGCCATTTTCGTATTTTTATCTTAGGAAAGGTGTCCGAAAATATTTCAAAAATATCATTTTGACAGATCTTTGTTTTGGAAAGGGTTAAGTGGATTATCAAAGGACCACGCACTAGTTTACACAGGCCTTATGGGGAATTTTCGTCTCGGTTGAACTGGCTATAATCAGCGGCGTAGCGTGCCCGAAAGGGCGGGTGGGGGGCGACAGCTAAAAAGGGCGCCTCTGAAAAATGATGAAAAATCTTGTGGCAAGAAAAAAACAAAAAGGTCAAAAAGACGCCTCTCACAAATCTTACGACCAAAAAAAAAAACCGGCCCGACTTAATAACGCTGAGGGCGCTTCGGCCATCTATGGGGCGCCACTACCCTCGGGGCGGGCGACGAACCCCTCGCGCCCCCCCACGCTACGCCGCTGGCTATAATTTTAGTATGTTATAGTGGGGTATGTAACAAAAAAAATGTAAGTAAAGTTAAGTTTTTCTATGTACAGTTTTTAAGATATAAACGGTCAAAATTCGTGAAATGCTCGTTTTTTTGTATGTTTTAATAATATTAACTCTTACATCTTGACCGATAAAACTTAATTTACCATAAATATGGCTTAGTAAACGCCTAAAGACAAAGTCACTTGTAATGCAATTTTTTTTTTAATTTGTTAGATAATATATGGGGGTTAGTCAAAAAATCAACTTTTTTATATCAGCACTACTACCGAATTTTAAAACTAGCATAATGTATTCTAACATGAATTAATAGTTTTATACAATATTGCAACAAAAAAGTAACTTTTGTTTTTTGATTGGCTCTACTTTTATAGTTGTTAATTGTTTTATTGCAGATTTATTAAACCACTTTTCGTGTTTAGTTTTAAAGTTATTAGTTTTTATATTTTTAACTATTCTTAGATTTACCGGACGGCAACATAAAAAAAGGTATTTCGCCTCAAATTTTTGTATAGAGAATAGCAAAATGCAGTAAAAAAATAAACAACTTTTATCCAAAAAGCCTTTACATTAAATTCTTTTTTTTTAGAAAATGGTAAAATTAGTTTTTAGATGCAATATAAGTAAAAAAATATGCATGCATATGTCTTATTGAGAACACTCTGTACAATATAGTATTTTTAGGTGACTCCTCTTCCTATTTCAAAATTGACGTGTCCATGATTTTATTATTTAAGTTTAAAAAAAAAGGTGATTCCAGACTTTTGGGATATACTGTATATTATGAGCCATATTAAATAACTTAAATAGAAATATTATAAAATGTAGAATTTTTAAACTCATTTTTAATAAATGTTTAAGTCTTAATTACTTTTTTGTGTAAAAATTCTTAAATTTCTTTTAAAAAAATCTATTTTTAAATCACCCTGTAAAAAAAACAAATATTAAAGCTTTATAAAATATTAAACAGGTGTATTTTAACCTATATCACAATAACCAATATACATTATTTTTGTTTCTAATATTTTAGGTGTTTAAATAATTATTTCCGACATTAGCTCCATTTCGCCCCTCTGTGCAGTGGTTCAATAAATACGTCATCAATATTTGGTGACGTCATTGTTCGTGGCTATCGTGTTTTTGACCTTCCCAAGTAACATTTCTTTATTTATAGCAGAAGCTAAAAGGTTGCCAGGGCCTTTCCTTAAAACCATTAGTTTCAATGTTTGGTAGCTAGCACGTTTCCATTACCCTTATATACCCCTTAGACCTCCTAAATGGGACTCCCCAATTGGTCGTGGCAACCTATGTATTAAACTCACTATAAAACCATAAGAAATAAACTCCAGCTTCGCCCTCTAGCGGTTCCACCAGTATAGAACCTTCTAGAGCCTAAAGCTATTATGCCAGGTTCTAAAAGCAACTCAGAAATGACCTCTATCCTATTATAAAACTAGATTTGATAATTTGGTATCCTGGCGATTCTGTTGAAGACCATAATACCTTCAGAGTAAAGAAATTTTCCTATAAAAGCTATGGCGATATTTTAGATTCACAATGGCTATATAAAATAATTTAGGTCACGAAATTGCCAAAAATGTCCCAAAATTATTTTATCAAATAAAAATATACCGAGTTTGTCGTTTAGTTGATGATCAAATTGCCTGCCAGATTTATTTTTCTGATAAAATCGTATCTGAAAAGCTCTCAAAACAAGCGCGCCAGCGCAAAAATGCGTTTTAATAGTTTTTTGATAACAAAATAACAAATATTTAAAAAATAATAATAATAATTTACACTATTCACCATTAAAAAAGTCTAAATTTGAAGGAAGGAATTCAAGAAGAAACTTCAGCAAAAAGTACTTTTTTATAGCTTGATTTGTCCTTGTTTTTAAGTTATCTTTAAGCAAGTAGATTTAACAAAATAAATATTACATTATACAGTTCATGCCATTATTTTTGGGACAACTTTTTACAACTTTTTTTTGTTGGCCTATGCTTTTTGTTATGGTAAACAACTGATAACTGTCAAAAAGTTATCTCAAAAATTATGATATATAGTTTATGCGGTTGTTTTCAAGTAAAAAAAAAACTGTTATTTTTGTTCACGTTAATTTAACGTCGATGTGATTGATGTGACCAGTGGTTATCAATCCCCCCCTCTCCCCCGCGCCTCGAAGCGAATATTTTTTAATATATTTTCCACACATTTTAAGAATGAAAACATAAAAAATGTCTGTGTCTGAGAGCCCCCTCCAGAACTGTCTCGGGCCCACTCCGAAACTTTTTTCTATATACGCTACTGACCTCCACCATACAAAGATCATTGCCTCCACCTAACATGGACTATTTCTTTAATTAAAAAAAAAGTAACAAAGAAAAACTTTTAGTTTAAAATTACATTAAACTTGACTACTTAGTAACTAAACAATTAAAAATCCTTGGAATTTGTTTCAGAATACCCACGGGGTACATTGTGTCTTGAAAAAAAAACGTAAAACAAAGTTAAATCACGACTCTTATTTACAGTTTTTTGTCGTATTGGACAAAAAAAACCCTGTCGAAGTCAACTAGTTACCGAACCTGTTCGAAACAAAGAGCCCTCCAGCAAGCTTGCAGGGCTGACTCAAGAACCCTGGCCACCAGGCAGGCAGAGGCCGTTTTGGTGGCAAATGTTTTCAATATTAATTATAATAATAATAATAATCAGCTTTCAAAAATCTTCAACAGACACGTATACCCCTAGCAAGCTAATGCGAGGGTTCAAAAAAATGCTAATACTAGTTGAAAATCCAGTGAAAAAGAGGTTTCCTGAGCAGGAGTGTGAGTTGGAGGCACTACTCGACCATTTTAATTTACTATCTATTTCTAAAACTAAAACATTTTAATGTTTACATTTTTTTTACATTATTAAGTTTTCCCCACTTTTTGGAATCAAATTTAAATTTAACTTTTGACTATCTGAAATGCATTATGGCAAAAAAAAATTCTCTTTAGACTCGAAACATGTCCTAAATAAAACCTAAAACAATAAAGACTGTAGAAATAAAATTTCGGACTTCCATTGTCTTTATTTATTTTAAAACACGACGTTTCGGTTAGTAAGTATCTCTAACCGTTATCAAGTGTAAACTAAACAATCTAGTCTCTAGGCTACTACTTATACTACTTGGTGTGCAGTCAGGTGTGACGGCCCGCCCCCTTTTTTAATCCTATGACGCCTGTTTTCCTTAAGGAGTGGTTTCCATATGTTTGGTATGTCCGTGCTTGGTTGACTGAAAACATCTTTATTCTGCATTATATACGCAGCTTCAATAAACTTTCGAAGATGAAGAGTTTTTTCTTTGTAATAATAATAATGACTGAAAATAGCATCGCGTCATGAAAATAAGTAATAACATATTTATTTATTCAACAATAATTTTGAAATTCGAAGCATATTTAGTTATCTTAGCTGTATTCTGTGGAATCCAAAGAAAACGGTGCCTTAGATTAATTCAGTTCCAATTTATAATAAAACAATTTCTGTTTCACTTTAAAATAAAGAGGCAAGAGCTTTTTGCAATATCAAGAAAATATTTTCTTGATGAATAGGAAAGCACAAATTATTTTACTTCAAAGCAATTTGCTTTGATCTAAGACCATTTTTTTATCGTGTATGATTTGATCTGGCGACAATAAATTTTTAAGAACAAAAATCGGAGATAGGGTAGTAAGGGGTAAGTGGTGTAAAGGGGGTAAATTCATAACTTTCTAATCAAAACAGATACGAATATACGATTTTCAGAATTATGATTTGATCTAGTGACAATCCAATTTTATTAAAAAAACTGGAAGTAAGGGGTTGATAAGGAGTGTAAAATGGGTAAATTCAGAACTTTGATATCCAAATAGATACAAAAATGCAGTTTTTAGATTTATGTTTTGTTCTGGTTACAATAATATTTTATGAAGAAAACGGGCTTCATAAACTATGAACTGAGGAATTGGATTGTACAAAATTGACAAAAAACAAACTTTGTAATCATGAGGCACTGCTAGAAATGTAAAGGCTGTAAAAGCCATAATTATACATCTTGCATCTTCTTTTTTAGCTCACAGATATACTATACTTACTATAGTAGTGTGAGCTATGGTGATCTTAATTTTTTCGAGAAAAAAAAAGTTGCTCCGATTTCAAAAATTTTTATATGTTTTTGCGTTTCAGATGATTTTAAAACTTTTTTGTTGCGCCGTCTGTCTGTCTGTCTGTCTGTCTGTCTGTCTGTCTGTCTGTCTGTCTGTCTGTCTGTCTGTCTGTCTGTCTGTCTGTCTGTCTGTCTGTCTGTCTGTCTGTCTGTCTGTCTGTCTGTCTGTCTGTCTGTCTGTCTGTCTGTCTGTCTGTCTGTCTGTCTGTCTGTCTGTCTGTCTGTCTGTCTGTCTGTCTGTCTGTCTGTCTGTCTGTCTGTCTGTCTGTCTGTCTGTCTGTCTGTCTGTCTGTCTGTCTGTCTGTCTGTCTGTCTGTCTGTCTGTCTGTCTGTCTGTCTGTCTGTCTGTCTGTCTGTCTGTCTGTCTGTCTGTCTGTCTGTCTGTCTGTCTGTCTGTCTGTCTGTCTGTCTGTCTGTCTGTCTGTCTGTCTGTCTGTCTGTCTGTCTGTCTGTCTGTCTGTCTGTCTGTCTGTCTGTCTGTCTGTCTGTCTGTCTGTCTGTCTGTCTGTCTGTCTGTCTGTCTGTCTGTCTGTCTGTCTGTCTGTCTGTCTGTCTGTCTGTCTGTCTGTCTGTCTGTCTGTCTGTCTGTCTGTCTGTCTGTCTGTCTGTCTGTCTGTCTGTCTGTCTGTCTGTCTGTCTGTCTGTCTGTCTGTCTGTCTGTCTGTCTGTCTGTCTGTCTGTCTGTCTGTCTCAAAAACCGCTTGGCCCATTTTAATGAAATTTGGTACCTAGGCTGGGTCTTTGGTCGAGACGGTCCCATTTAAAAATGAACAAAATCCACTGAACACAAACCAAATAAAAGGGTGGGGGTAGATTTCAAAAATTAGAGTTTATGTAAAAATATGGCGTGTGTGATATCAAACGAAAGGTAATTGAGTCTGGAAATAAACAAAATACATTTTAATTTATTTTAAAAAAAGGGTGGGGGGTATATTTCAAAAATTAGAGTTTAAGTGAAAATATGGCGTTTGTGATATCAAACGAAAGGTAATTGAGTCCGGAGTTTAACAAATAACATTTTAGTTTTTGCTTTTTTTAAGGGTGTTGGTAAATTTTAAAAATTTGAGTTTAAGTCAAAACATGGCTTGTGTGGTATCAAACAAAAGGTAATTTAGTCTGGAGTTGAATAAAATATATTTAAGTTTTTAGTTATATTAGCTCACACGTAAACTATAACTATAGTAGCTAGTGTGAGCTTAGGGGCCCATATATTGGCAGAGTATTTTCATTAAGACAAATGTAAAAAATAAAATAAATATTTTTTTTTAGCGAAACGATTTTTTAAAAAAATTGTTTTAAAAAGTAAAAAATAATTCAGAAGATTTTTGTTGACACATTATATATCTTTAAGTTCGATATTAAATCGTAGCGCGTTTACATCTCAATTTGATCGTTGAAAATCGCGCCACGATTTTATATCGAACTTAAAAGTCTTTAATGTACCAGTAACGCTATTGGTAAATTTAGATAGTAACAATCTAGCAAATTATTTTAGTTATATTTTCTCTGGCATAACCTTTCCCGAACCGGGCAAAAGGCTAGTACCGGTCCTGTAGCAAGTGCAGTTTAATTAATTAAAGTTTCATTAATTGGCTCCGTATTTCCGCCTCCGGACAAGCGAACGGTTGACGGGGTAATATTGATAGTTTGGGATAACTTTAATGGAATCCCGCCGACTTGAATGACCGAAAGAGCCCTCGCGTTTAGAGAAATGAAACCTCTCGGTTTTGTAAGTTAGATTCGAAGTCTGTAGAATTTAATTGAATTTACTTATTCTTAAGTAGTATCCTTTGCTTTTGATTTTCTAATTGTCTTCGTCTTAATCTTAATTCAGAACAAGAAATAACAAACCTCTTGTTTTTCCTTAAATAATATTTTTTAAGCTTTTGAAATCTCCAATGAAGCCTCAATCTCGCATTATGTCAATGTCGATCTTCCGAGATCAGCATACGCACATCATCGATGTTTTTCTGGGCGACAGCTTTTTTTGGTGCACGTGGCCTTGGATCGTCGCTAAGGCTAATTCTCTGTACCAACGAGAAACTATCGACTGATGATATGCTTCATTACCAGAAATAAATATCAACTCGGAATTTTTAGCAAAATGGCCGATTACTGCTATGCTAACTGTTCTTATGAGGCTAATTTGCAAAAACAAGTGCAGGTTGTGTTTTCAGAAACAGTGAGATAAATGACAACATTAAACAAGCTCTAATTTCAGCAGGATTACTCGCTGTATGTTTCTCGGAGAGGTGGAAAACGGGTGGATAAAATGAATCGTACCCTACAGAAACTGGAAAAATATTTATTTTACCCTTTAACCTCTTCATTTTATATGTCCAAAAAATATCTAAAAATGCAAAAGAAGCTGTACTGTTTGTAAGATGACAACTGCATATGTATAAGATATGTAGTATGTAAGAAAAAACGATAGAAGTTTACGCTTGGTTACGTCAATTGTTTCAGGATAGCCAGACCTAGAGTCCCTGTATGTTGACATATTTGGATAATATATCCAAATATGTCAACATACAGGAACTCTAGCCAGACCCACAGTGAATACCTGTCCTCTGTGCGCCCCGGTAAAGTAAAGAGAGGTAATTTCTGACACCGATTGTTTCCTCCTTCGCCAAGCGCGGATTTGAGGGGGGATAACGGGGTAATTACCCCCCCCTAGAAAATAAAATATGCACTTTTTACTAATAATTAAAGGGAAAAAAGGAGAATAGTAGTAGACTATTATCCCCCCTAGATTTTGACCCAGATCCGCGCTTGTCCTTCGCAGCGATCTTTTCTTCCAGTTCTTAAAAAAAAATGATCCAGGGTAGTTGTACATAAAATATCGCAACTTTAGACGGTAACTACGTAACGTCTAATCCTTTTTTTCAAGCTTGTTCTTTTTTATAATATTTATTGAAGAGGTTTCTCTCATATCTCGGTAGATGGCGCTTCTTATAAAAGTTTACTCACTATAGACGTAGGATGAAAGACAACCACTTCAATACAATATCAACTATAGGTACATTAGATCTTGGACCCCCGTGAGGTTAAGCTTTTACCTATGGAAAAAGATGAGAAAAACAAAAACTTTTTTTGCCCGATTAGCCAAGAAAACTTGTTTCATATAGAAATTAAGTTACATCGATCGATTTGTGTATGTAGCTGTATTTATTATAAGGTTATTTGAGAGAACGAATCAAAGTTATTATTTTAGTCCCATATGGTTCAATTAAATTTTATCTATCTATATTTAATTTACCTCACATTGCCTTTCGTTTCCACAAAATGATTCCCATCTCTATCCATGAATTATGCGGTAAATATAAATCGTAAGTAGCGAAGTGTAAATACCACTTCGCTAACCCAAAATCTGCCGTGTTACCTTAAAGACACTCTGGCAAACAAGCTACGTGACTTTAAGCGCTCTAATAGTTTCTTAGGCAAAACACACGATACAGGCACAAACATAAACATGCTGTGAATTAGTTATTGTATCTAAATTATGATCAGAGCTATCAAAACGGACGGGCCACGACAAGCGCGGATCTGGGACAAAATCTAGAGGAGGGGCAATAGACGACAATTTTTTTTTGTAATATAATTTATTTTTTCTAGAGGGGGGTAATTCTTTTGTTTGCCCTTATTTTATTAGGAAAAAGTGTAAATTTTTCTTTCTAGGGGGGGTTTTTACCCCGTTACCCACCCTCAAATCCGCGCTTGGGCCACGATCTACAACTTTGTTAACGTCACAACGAAGGCTGAATTTCTTTTTGATGGTTACGTTACGCAACAGCTGATTGTGTTTAAAATATTAAAGTTGAATGACGGTTGATGTATATTTATATATATATATATATATATATATATATATATATATATATATATTTATCGGTTTCACAACGTTCTACGTCTTCCGATACCCAATCTCCACTCGTTTCTGTTTGCCTATAATTCATCAGCTAGGCCTCTTATTCTTATTTCACTGTCTATTCCTTCTTTCCAGCTTCTCCTTGGCCGTCCTCGTTTTCTTCGGCCAGTTGGTTTCCATTGTAGTATTTTTTTAGATAGTCTTTCATCATTCATTCTTTGTACATGTCCGTACCACACCAGTTGTTTTGTTCTTATATCATCCACTAAAGTACGTTCACCCACTGTCATAATTTCTCTTATTCTTTGATTTGTAACTCTTTCTCTTTTTGATTTCCCTGCTGCTCTCCATCTCCGTAGCGGAAAGCATTTTTTCTGTTAGTGTTATATATAAGCTTTTTGTTATGTTTTGATATATTTTGGTCCCAAATTATTCCATTTAATAAAGTTATTGCTTTTCTTCCTTGTACGTTTCGATCTTTTATAGCTTTGTCTAGTGTTCCGTCAGCTGTAATTTTTAGACCTAAGTATTTATACTCATCACAGGACTGAATTCGCTGCCCGGTATTTAAGATTAGATCCTGTTTCATTCCACCGATACACATATACTCTGTCTTATAAAGATTAATCTCTAGTCCCCACTTATTGTACTCTTGGAAAGGAAACCTTGTATATTTTATGTTTCGCCGATGATGTATATTTGATTTTTGTAAAATAGAGCCTGTTTTGAAATTGTTTTGACTATATTCTTGTAAAACAGTTTTTTTTTAGTAATCCTTAATTTGGATATGGAGAAAGGAATGACAGGGGTAGCCTAAATGAATTATCTAAAGGAAAAACACCTTTATGCAATGAATTCGTTCTATAGAAAGAAACCGCAACGAAAGTGGACATGGTTCAGCCCTAATGGAGTAACGAAAAACAAAATCGATTACATACTGACTACTAAGAAAAGCATCGTTAGAGATGTAACAGTCCTAAACAGGCAGTGATCATAGGATGGTCAGAAAATAGAGAAAATTGTATATCAGAAGAAGTAAAGAAAGTGATGGAAAAAAGGCGAAACTTAGATAAAAAAGGAAAAAGAACATAGATAGAATACACGGAAGTAAATAAAAATATACGAAAAATGATAAAAGAAAATAAAAAAGAGCCAAGAAATAAAAGTCGAGAAAGTTATAGAAAATAACAGAAATATGAAATGTCTAAGGCCGATTCTAGGTAGATATTGTCACAACTATATTTGTGACAAGTGGTATCTCTACTATATATGTCACAAGGTTTGTTATTAAGTACCCTTGTGACTAAGGGATTAGTTTTTTAGAAATTAAGGTGTGAAATTTAGTAGCTAATGAAGGCGAAATTTAAAAAAAAAATAAGTAGAATTTGTGACAAATTTTGCATAAATAATGCTGCTAAACTAAAAAATAAGTGGGTGATATGTAAAAAAACCACTTGTTAATAAGTAATTGTTTAAGATATAGTAAAATTTTTATCATAGGACCTGATATAGTTTTTGCAAAGTTACCTGAAATGCTCCTAATACGGGGTTCTATCGATTTCATGAAATTTTGCTTCAATCTGCCCTTCAAAAGTTATCCAAATTCATATAAAATCTTCCTGGTATAATTTCAACCCTACCGACAGAGAAAAGGCGCGGCTCTTTGCGGCCCGAGCACAACGTATTTGTTTTCTGACCGACCCAGCACAGGTGGATAGACGGCACCTGATTAGCAGATTTTTTTGAGATGCGCTTTTAATTGCTTTCGGGTGAGCTTTTCGGGACCCCTTTAGTCGGCAGTATGCAAAGTTAGAAAATAAATCAGTGTCGTTTCTGTAGGTGTAGGAATAGAAAGTTTTATTATGTATTTTTATTTCTTTAGTTTACGCCATAATTAAATGAAATAATTTACATGAGTATATCTACCGCCGCCAATGTCACTTTCTTTAAAGGATATGCCGATGGTCGGCTTTAACCTTTGTTCAACTGACTTTGCAAAAACTATACCAAACTTACCAAAGAACGAAGATTGAGGACAATGATAGAAATCGTAAATGATCGTATGATTGTTAAACTGTTTTATTAAATGGAAATACTTATCTGTAAAGAGAACCGGAAACATTTTGAATGTTAATAATTCTTGGAAAAAATTTCGATATTGCTCCTTGAAGCAAGACCTAGTTTAGGAGCATTTTGGCTTATAGGTACATAAAACGAGCTGTTACATATTCATGCAATCGCGAACTTATAGGACCAATATTTTGATTTTCAATTAGTGAATAGTTTCGGCGTTTTGGAGAAACGGTTTACATTTTATTTACCTTGAAAAAGATCTTTGGGAACAATCTTATCCATAAACTATCTATCTATTCTTCGATCCATCTTTGGATATAAGCCTCTCTCAATATCTTCCACTCTTCTCTGTCTGTCGCAGTGTTCAACAATCTCGCTTATATGGTCCAGTAAGTCCCTTTAGTATTCTGAATTTATTGTCCTTCCTTGTTCGAGATAACCTATGAGGAGTATCCCCTTGGCGTCCCAAAAGACCGTTGCCGTGATCTTTCCAGCAGACGGTACTGCCTTTGCCGTCTTTGGAACTGATTCGTCCTTTGCCGTCCATTGTTTGGACTGTTGCTTAGTTTCAGGGGTATATTGATGAATCCATGTTTCATCAACCGTAATAAATCTACGCAAAAAGTCCCCTAAATCACGTCTAAACAGTGCCAAATTCTCCTCTGTTAGACTCACGTGCTTTTGATCTGGCGTGAGCAAACGCGGCACCCATCGGGCGGACAGCTTTCTCATACCTACAACTTCACATAAAATATGGAGCTCGCTCTTTTGATATGCCCACAGCCTCAGCTACCTCTTTCAGTATTAATCTGCGATCTTTTAGAATTAGTTTGTGAATGGTTTGCACCCTTTCTTCAGAAGTTGCCGTTTTTGGCATGCCAGAACACGGAGCATTATTAGTGCTAGTACGACCACGTTTAAAGTCTGATACCCAGGTTTTCACTGTGCTATACGAAGGAACAGATTCCCCTAGTGTAGCATCTAGTTCAGCTTTTATTTCCGTCGGCGATAACCCTTTGATATGAAAATATTTATCTCGTTTTTTTCCATCTTTTAAAATACTTTCAAAATAAGCAGGACACAAACTACTTGACGCACTTTAAACTTCGAGCGAATACTGATCACAAGCAAGGCTACACAAACACATTGGAACACAAAAGCAAATCGGGCCTGCTATAGGCTAGGTCGGAAACTTTTCATGCCATCCTCATATTTCACCAATTTATATCATGTTTCCATCATCTGCAAAATTAGCTTAAGGCGTGAAGCAAAAACTGTGTCTATTTATAAGCTTTAGTGGCTTTAGTCTACGAATTCCATTAATTTTCTCGTTTGAGTCAGTTACGTGATTTGTGGCATGTCTTGGTGACACATACGCCCCTGCAACACCTGCTTATTGTCGACTGCAGCTGGCAAATAATTTAATTCGCAATTTCTGGAATAATTAATTTTCTTGGAATAATTTATTAACTTGTTAAATTTAAAAGTTAATTAAACACACTTCCCAAAATATATAACGAACATTAATGTATTAAACATTTTAAAATTTTGATTTTTTTACGGACAAAAGTAGAAGATGTTAGGGGGTAGTGCCGTGGTATGCTCGTCGGCTTCACATTCAGAAGGTGCTAGGTTCGCGTCTCGAACAACGATGCAAAAACAACAAAAAAATCCGTCTCCCTGTCGCCCTTCCTTTTTAGCGTTCAACAGCCGTCATCGAATAAGCATGCGATGCGATGCACGCAAAAATATAAATTGATCTGGAACATCGAGAATACACGCAGGTGTAGTCTAGGAGCCGACACGCAGCTAGCCGAGGAACCAGGGATTATTACCCAGGGGCCTGCTATAAGTGCTCTATAGTCGGAATCAGGATGGCGCAAGCATAAATTTCGACTACTACGACGTTGCGCTGAAAAGGAAAGAAGTCCATCGTCTATAACCAAGTTCTGCTGGGACAATAGCGATGTTAGATAGATGCAAGGCTAACATGTGGCAGGATTACCATTCAAAAGGGTTGTAAAAGCGTGGGTCCACTGTGTATACTTGTGTAACAAAACGGGATTTGAATATAAATGGTATTTTTGCCATTTATAAGTTTTTAAAGATTGTTAATTAAATATTGTTTTGATATCAACAAGCATTAATTATATGCAAGACTAGGTTAAGATTAAGTAAAATTTATGGCAACTCCGGCGACTTGTTTTTTGGCATATTTTCAGGTTCGCTGTATTTTAATAAAAGTTGTATTCGGCTAATATGTCCTTTGAGCCACTAACATTAAAATAATTTATATTATGTAACTCGAAACAAATTTGCTAAATTATTTTCAATTTTTTTTTAAACACACTGTGTAATTTTAACTACTATCGATTTTCTCCAGTCTTAAGTCCACGCATCTTGGCTTGCGTTGGTATTTTTTCTCTTTCTCGCCAAAGCGACGAGGAGTATAGTTCTAGCCAATCAACGACACGCTTTTTGTGCTTGCAAGCGGAGGGTTGCTTTGACT
This sequence comes from Aspidapion aeneum, assembly GCA_963576565.1. NCBI lineage: Eukaryota > Metazoa > Arthropoda > Insecta > Coleoptera > Brentidae > Aspidapion > Aspidapion aeneum. The sequence goes on along the minus strand of OY755043.1, from coordinate 7,624,563 downwards.
GAGACAGGAAACTTTCGAAAGTCAAACTTTCTTTAGTTGGTCTCTGTTTCGTTCACACTTCTTAAGGGGGGTTTTTTCAACTGGGGAAATTTATCAATTAATTCAACTTTGTATAAAGCTATTATCTTTATTATTTATAATTATTTTGGCCTTTTCTTTTAGTATTTGTTTTAACTTTAACTTTAAAGCTCTTGATTTTATTACTGTTTCCAGTGTTTTGAAATACTGTTTTATCTCTATTTTTTTTAGGTAGGTATTCGTGGGTAGAGAACAGACCAAAAAGAAACTAAGGTACCTTTGGCAACGTTTCGGATTTAATTACTCCTTTTTCAAGCCCTAAAAACAATGAACAGGTTCTATAGTTTTACATGGAAAAGAAATGTAACAAAATCTAATAACATTTTTTTGTCTTGAATTTTTTTTTTATGTTTATATGTTCAACCTAGGATTATTCTCTATTATCTATCTATAGTCCAAAGTAAACTTACTCAGAAATGTTTCTTGGGTCCATAAGTACAGCGAACAGGGGTGAGTGTTGATCGAAGAACATTTTACTTTAAAATTTTATAAACAAATCAATTGTTATTATTATAAAAATATGAGGTTAAAATTTACTACCATCTAAACGACAATGATCTTTAACCTGTCGAATCTAAAAAAACATAAAAATAAAAATAAACAAAATACTACACTTATGGTACCAATAAACACGTAAGGTTAAAACTATCATTCATAAAATCCTTTTGCTAAAAAAACAAAAATTTAAACTACATTAATTTTAAATTATAAAAGGACATTACTTAATACTTAACAAACTAAACATATATATCACAGTAGGTCAACACTATATTACAACATAAGCAATAGTAAGTAGAAACAATTTAGGAACTAGGTGTTTAAAGCTTGATTCCTGTACTTGTTCAATATATTCCTATAAATTCCACTTAATCCATCAGCATCCGTCTTGATGTTAACTGTGTCCTGGATATTGATTTGAATCATCTCACTTAATTTTCTTTTATAGGATTGAGTTTGCATGTCTAGAATTTTGACTTCTTCAAACTGAAATCGATCGCCTGTCTCAAAGTGATGTTTTGAGAGTGCAGTTTTATCGTCAGAATATTGTCTGTCATTTCTACAGTCATATTTATGCTGTTGTATTCTTTTAGACAAGTATTGCATTGTCTCACCAATGTAAAATTTCTCACATTCACAAGGGATACTGTAAACTAAAGAGCTTCTCTTGTCAAAAGGAATCTGGTCTTTTAGTGCCGTAAATAACGACTTGGTGGTTTTGGTGTTATAAAATGCCATTGTTATATCAAGATCCTTAAAGCAAGAGTTTATTTTTTGTGACAGGCCATCAATATAGGCAAATTTAATAAGTTTATTTTGCGTTTTTGGTTGATTTTTGTTTTTGTTTTTAAATCTAGAAATATTCCTGTTAATAAAATTTTCGGGATAGTTGTCTTTCAGAATTTTTTTAACTCGAAGAATATTTTCTGTATGAAAATCAGGGCAGTACCTTGCCGCCCAACTCGTGTTTTAAGAACGATTTTTCTTTTTTATTTTAAGTCCGTGGCCTGGCTTTATTGTAATAAGTTCCTAAAAACTTCTCAGACTGAATTATAAGTTTTAATAATTGGGGTATAATAATAATAAAGCCCTAAATGGGTTTCAATTAAAATTTCTATTCACATGTTTAGTAAACAATTGAGTAAAAAATGTCAAAACACAGATTATTATTGTTTACAATTTCAATTTCAACAAAATTGTTGATTTTTAATGTTTGCATTTGAGAAATAAATCAGAGGTAAATCAACATTTAAACTGTTTTCGTTTTGAAAACATTGTGTTTTTTATTAATAATAATAAATATATCATAAAACGAATTAAAATTTATATTTTTGGAGGCGAAAAAATTAAAAAAGCTAACGTTAATGGATTTTATTTTTTTAAACCACAACAATTTTAAAATATTCCAAAAATATCGTTTTTAAAACATGCCCAGATTTTAATAATTCACATGTAAAAAATTGTTTTTAAACAAAACCACGAAGTTGCAGTAGAAATAGGTCGAAATAAATGCTAGAAAGTCATTATAAAATAAAGAATTTACGAAATAAAATAAGTATAATCAATCTATTGGTAAGCTAACTATTATTTAATTTTTTTTTTAATGCATTTTTAGCCTAATCCTAACAAAGCTAATGGTAGACCACAGTGAACGCAGCGTGGTTATAGGAAGCGGGAGGGTGGTCGAGACCTTGGGGGGGACGACAGGGTGGTATTGAGCCTCAAAAGTAGTTCCGCGGAGCTCATTTAGTACTTTTTCAAGACAAATATTACAATTATGAGTAGAAATGCCTTTTAAACTAAAAACGAAAATTTTCAGAAAATATTGAAGAAATGTTATATTTTAAATGCTCGCAAGGGAACATGCGCCACAGGCAAAAATGTTTTAAAAACAAAAATCAATACAACAAGAAAAGTTGATAGTAAAGTTGATAGTTTTAAGGTAAAATTGGTTAAATAATACTTTCAACTAAGTTGTTTTAACCAAAATCTAATGCCGACAGAAAACTTGTGTATCATATTGTGTTAAAATCGTTTGAGGTGTTCTTGTGTTATCGTGTATTGAGACAGACAATTTATTTTATTATCCGATCTATAAGTGTTTTCGGAACTAAATAACTCACATTTAATAACATTTTAAAAATAAAATGTTTTTACGTTTTTAATATTAATAGTCCACTTCTTGTATGGTGACAAGTCAAGTAATAATTCTGGCTCTAAAAAATTGTTTCAGATTGTCTGCCCCTTGACGAGTGCGACTCCGTGCGCCTGTAGTAATTTATCAAGGTGACCTTTGACAATGTTGCAAAGCTTTCTGTGTGACTCGGGCGTATCGCGGTTTCTTTTTAATAAATGCTATACTCTATTTGATTTTTATCCTCTTATGAAAATTAATACCCCTAGAAGTGAACTTGTTCTCGCGGTATGGTGCGGTTTGGCGAGCGAGGTAAAACGTAGTGGAACCTTCCCTACTCTAGTGAAAAAAGTAATTATTTTGGATCACTGATCAGTTTTTGACCAATTTTATACCAAATTTAATTGAAAAAATTGGTAAAACACAAATAAACGAAACCGGCGGTTGCCGGACGGCAGCCATCTTGGATTTTCTAAATTAGATTAGGTCAAATCCAATCTAATTATATAATCCGTGGTCGAGGGCCTCTAATATTATTCACAGAAAGGTTTTTTTAGTTTCCTTTCTTTTTAATTCAGGGTATTTTTTTTCCGACAACTTTTTCTCTTTTAAATAGAAAATCTATATAAAAGGCTCTATAATTGACACTTTAGGAGATTGAGTCTAATGAAGCATGGGACAGACTTAATGGTATTCTATTCAGCCACATTTGTTAAAGTCTTCCACTGTAATTTAGTAATTCTATTCGACCTTTTTTTGTTGTTTTTTTTACAGAAAAAGAAGGATTCGGGTCTTGTATTTTGTAACGATAGACATTATTTTATTCACAACGGACGCACTAATATAAAGTAAATTCATATAGGTACTAACGCAGCCATGAGAAAGATTGGGCCCGGATGCGGAAATATCATGTGACCGTAGGAGGCTCACAAAAAAACGCCTCACGGCCCGCTGTCATTATAAAACATGTGTGTTTTCAGTTTTGGTATGTTTGTTTACTTCGATTTTTTTTTTAATTCGGGCACGAATTTTATGTGAATTTTATCAAAGTTATTAAAATAACGCAGCCCACGAAAAAGACTGTCGTGGGCTTTGTTAAAATAATTATTGGCTAATGAGTAAATTATAAAAAAAATACCTATAAGATAAACAATGCCGGGAACGTATAATTAGTGTTGTTCCTTGTCGGTCCAACTATAAAACTGAAACCTAATTTGTTGCAAACGGGAAAGGAGTGGTAAAAGATAAGATCTTGGATAAGATTGATCAAGTAATAGACATCCTTAGTGACATTTTCCATAGAGAGAGTGAAAAATATGTTCGGTTGTCATTTCTTATTGAACAATTAGGTCTCTTGAAAAGGTAACCTGAGAATCGAAGATATTGTGGATACACTTTAATGTTGGCTTCATCTTTGTTTATCCAGTCATCCAGTGAATACACGTCAATTTACAATTCTAAGGTAATATGTCTTTCCCACCTTCGCAATATTAAAAAACTGATTTGTAAAATATTGTTTACAAATAGTAATCTCTCTGGTAGTGTGAAATATTTAAAAAGTAAGATACAGCTTTTAAAATAACATGAGTTGGTAGTTAACTTACACTTTAATGAAATATATATTAATCTTTGTGCTGGGTAATTTTTCAAAAAAATATTGATGACCACTACATTCAGTTCATTGAGTGTGAAAACCATATCACTTATTCACAAAATCACTTGTTTCTTTTTAATAAATTATTGTGAAATGTTTTATATTGAAAATTTTTCTTCAGATAACTCTAGCGAGTGTTTTTGTGGAGATAAACTATTGTCAAAGCTTGAAAAAATTAGTTTAAGGGCATCTAAAGTTTTTTTAAATAATTTTATTAAAAAGCACAATGATTTAGTGTCTGCTAACAAATCTTTGAAAAAGAACTCAGACAAAGATGATGACACTCAAAGAAAAATTAAAAAACTAAAAGCTTAGGTTTGATATGTCCAATTTTGAAAGACTTGTATAGATTTGAAGTTACTTACGATATTATGTACCTAATATATGTACCTGAAGATATGAGAGTGCAAATTTTGTATAATTTTTTATTTTATAGATTCAGTTTTTTTATCCATAATAAACACATATATCAGCAAAATATTTTTTTCAATTTTTCCCTATAAAAGAACAAAAATTTATTGTTAATTTATTTAAATTGTGTAAAAACATATAATATATTAAGCAATACAATAAGAATCCTGGGACTCCTAAGATCACGTGACCGCCGACTTGCTTATAACGCGCCATGGCCGGTCTTAATCGTTGGCTGCGGGTACTAAGTAGTTGAGAAAGGAAAACCGTATAGGGGAATTTTGTCCGAGATGGCATACGCGGGTGAGATGGAATAGTGCACAGAAAAAAAGAAGTTCTTCAGTTAAGAAAAGTAGTTTTCTTGAAAAAATTATCTTGACCCAAAAGCAAAAGTCTGTGAACAAAATGTTTTCTTTTCGTCTAAGCAAACCGCTTGTCTTGAGAAAAAAAATTAATTGTCTTGGTAAATTGTTTTGATTTAAAACAAACTGCCTTTAGCGAAGAAAAAGTGGTTTTGAAGCAAGATATAAAATGTCTTACTAATATCTTCTTAACACAAATAAAGCTTTACTTTGCCTAAAGACTTTTAATTTTTTAACTCAATATATCCGGAAACTCAAAACGAAAATGGCGATTTATTCCAACGGAAACTTAATTTATTTTAACTTAAGAAAATGCAAAAAGAAAATTCTCAAAAGAAAAGAAGATCTGGGACTTATTCTCGAATTAAGATAGGTAAATAAATAATATCTTGAACACTATAAATAATATGGAAACAATGTGCTTTAACTCAAAATAACTATAATAATAATTTCTTGCACTAAAGAATACAAAAACAAGACAAGGGTATCAATATTTTCTTCAGTGAAAGCAATAAATTGTATACTCTCAAATGAAAATGGACAAGTTCAGACCTTTCGGAAATTCGTATTTTGAGCTTGAGGCGAACGCGTGTCAATGTCAGCTATTTCTTTAATACGTATTTTTCCTAAAAATAATTTTTTTTAACAAAGCGGTGTCGTCGTGACATATTTACATTCCCTACATTACGAGAACATAAATATGTCAAAATATCTTGTATCGCCTTGCTAAAAAAAAGTGAGTACATTTAAAAATAAAAAAATTGTGTTTACATAATAATTTATATAAACAATAAGTGAAATTAAAGAATGAAAAATAAGAAAAAAGTTTTTGCTTCGGCCGGGACTCGAACCCGGGATCTCTTGCTCTGTACGCAAACATTCTAAACATTGAACTACCGAAGCCATACGTAAATTTTCCGAAAACTTTCATCTATGCAGGCTGCGGTGTTTTAATACAAGAACGAGAAACTCTCAGGGTATTAACTCGATCAAGTCTTCCAACTGATCTACATAATTATTCTTTCCCACTGTCAAAGGTACGAAAACTCAAATTAGACGTAAAGTATCAACTTCTGAAAACATGAGATCACCTTTTCGTGTGTTAAAATTTCTGATCGCAATGGGCGATTGCCAATATAATTCTCAAGTACCAAATTGCAAATAATGCAAGGGCCTTTGCCGGGTTATGCTAGGAAAAAAACAAAAATTTTATAAAATTAAAGTAAAAATATTTTGCAACAAAAAACCACAAAAAATATGGAAATAGAATACGCGCCATTCATAAAGAATTCTTTTCAAATCCAATAAAATCGGCATTCAACCCTAAAAAGGGGGATGCAACATGAGGGTCTGAACCCTTGTGTGACATCCTTTATTAAAGAACTCATCAGCATGTTGATCTCTGATGGAATTTTAATATGATATTCAAAAGTGACGGACGCCTTTTCCGTCAGTGTGAAAAATTTGGGTTTGGGTTTGGCAATACAAGAATTTCAGAAATGCGTGACTTAAATTATTTTTAATAAAAATTTGATTTATTTTTAACAAAATCTATTATTAGTTACTGAAAAGTAAGTGTTATAAGATATTTTTCCACTCAGTAATAAAGTTAGTTAAACTTAAAGGCTCGTTTACACCCAAAAACAAATTTGCTAAAGTATATAAGATGAATACTCGTATGTTATATATATAAAGTTAGCAGAACAACTTTGGAAACTAAAAAAGATCATATGCTCATAATTTGCCGTTAATTATCCGTAAATTAGTTGTGAAAACCAAAAATTTGCCGTGCCTGTTTTTTTTAACACCTATAGAAACAATGGATTTATCTGAAAAAATTTTAGTTCACAATTTGCCGTCAATTATCCGTAAATTAGTTGTGAAAACAAAAGATTTGCCGTGCCCGATTTTTTTAAAAAAATATGGTGTTTTGCTAACTTTATATAAAGTTAGCAGAACACCTATAGAGACAATGGATTTATCTAAAATAATATTAGTTCACAATTTGCCGTTAATTATCCGTAAATTAGTTGTGAAAACAAAAAATTTGCCGTGCTCGTTTTTTTTAAATATGGTGTTTTGCTAAATTTATATAAAGTTAGCAGAACACCTATAGAAATAATGGATGAATGAAATGTAAAGATTCGATCAGAGCTTGCCCAAAATGGGTCATTAGTTGACCTACTTACACTCCACGTAACCATTTTTCTAACGGAATGTCAAGTTCAAAATGACTAGAGGAACACTTATATCGTTTAAGGAGAAAAATAGCATTGGAGTGTCTTTAGATAAATGTGTTGCGTAAAATTTCCCAGACGGTTTACTTCTTCATGCCCATGCAAGGTGAATATCAGAAAAATATAGAGAGTTGATCAGTTTTTGCATAAAATAAGTTAGTAGCTGACGTACTTACATTCCACCTAATCATCTATCTTAAGGCTCAGCAAGTCAAGAATGACTAGAGAAACATTTATAATATTTAACTTGGAATAGAGCACTAGAGTGTGTTTGCATTTCTAATGAAACCAGCTTTAAACCACGGTTTAATCAAATCCAGGACGTGGGCGTACAATTTGCACAGACGGTTTATGTCTCCATAGCTCCTGCTCAACTCAGTGTAAAATCCACAGCACGAACATATATCAAACAAAAAGAGAAAGACTTAAACCGAACCGAACTTTATACTACCAAAGACTTTAAGTATAATAACTTTGCAGAAGCTCATCTCAAAAATGTATTTTGCTTCATATTAGGGATGGGCGGAACAGCGTATTTTTAGGAACAGGTACAAATTGTTCCGGTTCTAGAATAAACCTGTTCCGAAAATTCTGCTCCTGTTCCGAACTGGACTGGTCAAAATAGCGTGGCGTGCCTTACGGCGCGGGGGGTCGAATGCTGCAAAGGGTATCCATAAAAATTTTGCGACCACAAAAAAAAAAGTTATCAGGTCTTTACTTTTCTCTTTTTTGTTCTTCGAAAGCCGATTTACCGCCCCCTCGAAAAAACTGTTCCGACAAAACGGAACAACTTGACAAAACTGTTCCGACCTGTTCCGAGTAAAAACCTGTTCCGAAAAGAACAGGTACTGCTCCAAGAGTCCATCCCTACTTCATATTGGATCAGGAATATCCTAAATGCAAGGTGAATGGAGATAAATGTAACAACCACCTATTTTAAGGCACAGTTAGTAAATAATGACTAGCGAAACATTTATATTATTTAACTTGGAAAGGAGAACTAGAGTGTCTTTGCATTTCTAATGAAACCATGGTTTAATCAAATCCAGGATGTGGGCGCACAATTTGCAAAAACGGTTTAGGTCTCTATAGCTCTTGTTCAACTCAGTGTGAGCTTCACAGCAGGTATATACCAAACTGAAGGAGAAAGGCTTAAATTGAACAAAACTTTATACGACCAAAGATTTTAAGTAAAATAACTTTGCAGAAGCTCATCATAAAAATGTATTTGGCTTTATATTGGATCAAGAATATCCTAAATGCAAGGTGAATGGAGATAAATGTACCAACCATCTTTTTTAAGGCACAGTTATTTAATAATGACTAGCAAATCATTTATTTTATTTAACTTAGAAAAGTGCACGAGAGTGTCTCTGCATTTCTAATGAAACCAGCGGTAAACCACGGTTTAATCAAATCCAGGATGTGGGCGCACAATTTGCAAAGGCGATTTATGTCTCCATAGCTCTTGCTCAACTCAGTGTGAGATCCACAGCACGTACATATATAAAAGAAAAATAAAAATAATTAACCCGAAACTATAAGCTCATCTCAAAAATGTATTTTGCTTTAGTTTGGATACGTACGTAAATCTATTTTAAGGCACAATTAGTCAATCATGAGTAGCGAAACATTTATATTATTTAACTTGGAAAGGAGAACTAGAGTGTCTTTGCATTTCTAATGAAACCAGGGGTAACCACGGTTTAATCAAATCCAGGACGTGGGCGCACAATTTGCAAAGGCGGTTTATGTCTCCATAGCTCTTGCTCAACTCAGTGTGAGCTCCACAGCACGTATATACCAAACTGAAAAAGAAAGGCTTAAATTGAACGAAACTTTATACGACCAAAGACTTTAAGTAAAATTACTTTGCAGAAGCTCATCTCAAAAATGTATTTGGCTTTATATTGGATCAGAAATATCCTAAATGCAAGGCGAATAGAGTTAAATGTACCAACTATCTATTTTAAGGCACAGTTAGTTATTAATGACTAGCAAAACATTTATCTTATTTAACTTGGAAAGGAGAACTAGAGTATCTGTGCATTTCTAATGAAACCAGCGGTAAACCACGGTTTAATCAAATCCAGGATGTGGGCGCACAATTTGCCAAGGCGACTTATGTCTCCATAGCTCTTGCTCTACTCAGTGTGAGATCCACAGCACGTGCGTATATAAAAGAAAAATAAAAAGACTTAAAGTGAAACTAGTTTCATACGACCAAAGGCTTTAATAAAAAATAACTTTGCAGAAGCTCATCTCAAAAATGTATTTTGCTTTAGTTTTAATATGTACGTAAATCTATTTTAAAGCACAGTTAGTCATTCATGACTAGCCAAACATTTATAATTATTATTTCACTTGGAAAGGAAAACTAAAGTGTCTTTGCATTTCAAATGAAACATGGAGTAAACCACGGTTTAATCAAATCCAGGATGTGGGCGCACAATTTGAGAAGGCGGTTTATGTCTCCATAGCTCTTGCTCAACTCAGTGTGAGATCCACAGCACGTACATCTATTAAACAAAAAGAAAAAGGTTTAAACCGAACCGAACTTTATAGAGTTTAAGTAAAATAACCTAGCAGAAGCTCATCTTTAAAATGTATTTGGCTTTATATTGGATCAGGAATATCCTAAGGGCAAGACGAACAGATATAAAAGTACCGACTATCTGTTTTAAGGGACAGTTGGGGAATAATGACTAGCGAAACATTTATATTATTGAACTTGGAAAGGAGAACTAATTTCTTTGCATTTTTAATGAAACCACGGTTTAGTCAAATCCAGGATGTGGGCGCACAATTTGCGCAAACGGTTTGTGTCTCCATAGCTCTTGCTCAACTCAGTGTGAGCTCCACAACACGTATATACCAAACTGAAAGAGAAAGGCTTAAATTGAACGAAACTTTATACGACCAAAGACTTTAAGTAAAATTACTTTGCAGAAGCTCATCTCAAAAATGTATTTGGCTTTATATTGGATCAGAAATATCCTAAGGGCAAGGCAAACAGATTTAAATGTACCAACCATCTATTTTAAAGGACAGTTAGTCAATAATGACTAGCGAAATATATATATTATTTAACTTGGAAACGAGAACTAGCGTCTTTGCATTTCTAATGAAGCCATGGTTTAATCAAATTCAGGATGTGGACGCACAATTGGCAAAAACGGTTTATGTCTTCATAGCTCTTGCTCAACTCAGTGTCAGATCCACAGCACGTATATACCAAACTGAAAGAGAATGGCTGAAACCGAAGCAAACTTTATTCATTCATAAAACAACTTTGCAGAAGCTTATCTTAAAAATGCATTTGGCTTTATATTGGATCAGGAATATCCTAAATGCAAGGCGAATAGATATAAATGTACCAACCACCTATTTTAAAGCACAGTTAATCAATAATGACTAGCGAAACATTTATATTATTTAACTTAAAAAAGAGCACTAGAGTGTCTCTACATTTCTAATGAAACCAGCGTTAAATCAAAGTTTAATGAAATCCAAATCAACGTAGGCATATAATTTGCACAGGCGGTTAATGTCTTCATAGCTCTTGCTCAACTCAGTGAGAGATCCGCAGCACGTATAGAGAGAAGATTTCTGTATTCTTTTTTTTTTGTTTTTGTTTTATAACGATCGTTGTGTTGGAACCTTTCGGTATGGCCTTTAATATTCCGGTTATCGTCTCCCATAGTTGTTGGCCAGTTTTATTCGTAAAATCAGAAAATCTCAATTTCGGATGCTTTTGCAAAAACTCGAATAGCATTTTTTTTTAATTGAATTTATGGTATCTACCTCTATTAGTTTTAACAAACCGAAATTCTTAAAAAAAACAAAGGGGCTTACCATTAGGTGCAACTTAACAAGGCTTAGCTAATCTATTCTCCCTCTTTGTTGTTTTATATGTGAGCAACAAGGACTTAAGATTAAGTGACTACCAAGATATATGGTTTTGGTCGTTATGGTTATAGAATACACAGAAACTAAAATGGTTAGTTTAGAAAGTAGGTCATTTCCCAACTAACATTTATAGTAGCGGCTACATGTTCTAAAGGCTTTGCTACTTTCTTATAGTAGAAATGTGGTGATCCCACCCAAAATTTGTTACTTTTTAGTTGTAACTACTATTTAGTATCAGGAAATAGTAGATGTTTCGTAAAAACGACCCTCTAAACTACTTCATAGGATTGTTTCTTGATAGTCGATTCTGATAGTCTTCTCTACCACAATAGGACGTTGCTAAAGTTTTACTTTCTTTTTAGTCGTTATTTCGTAGTCGCCCTGACTTTTATATCCTACTTAATTACCACTAGAAAGTTAAGCTTCATTGGAGTCCCAAACAAGTGTATCCGACAACTACATTATAACTTTAATTTTTACCACAAAAGTTTGTGTCATCATAGTAACATCTGATGTAACAATGTAGACAAAATAACTTTTTGGATCAACTTTAAAGCCGCAGCTACTTTCAAGTAACCTTTTCGACTATCAGGGAATATAGTTTGGGACGCCATGTTTTTATGTAAGAAAGAAAATTTAATATTTTTGTTGTCGTTTTATGAGCTCATATTAAAGAGCCATACTATTTTATAAACAAATTAGTTGAAGCTTACCAAAAATGCTCTTATTAAGCACCATTTGTTGGAGTTAACTGTCGATTATGAAAACATAACCTCCAAAATCACAACACAAAAATTCCATCAGCTACCAGAAAATGGCTCAATTTTACGGGCGCACCGGTTTTTTGCAATATATATAATGCATGTTATACAAAAAACTTTGCGTCGCACTCGAATTTTGATCCTCTGCTCGTAAATTCTCACACTTTTGGATAACATAGTTCATATTATAACCATAACCAAACAAAAAAACTAAGCGAGTCTGTTTACTGTTGTGTCCACCATATTGTGTAACAATTCTACCAAAAAGAAACGATTATATTATTTGCAACTACATCGCAACTTTTATGCCATTACGGAAAAAACACAGCCTCTACGACGTAGTAGATACCTGGCTACGACGTAGTAGTGTAGTTGTTACTACAGTGACTTTAAACACTTGGCCAAGTAGTTATAACCAGAAATTGGTTCCCCACTTAGGGAATTATAACGTCGCTGTATGGTATACTGAGACGTAGCGGGAGTATGTTGCGGTTACTTTTAAGAAGTTCTTTCTAGTTGGGGTTTCGTCGTTACAACTTTAATTGTTTGTTGGGTTGTACGTAGTAAATCTGGAACTGTACGCCTAGTCAGGGAATGGTTAAAAATAGGAGAGAGAACACGATGTAATGGGATCAGACCAGGGAGCGATCACATCTCTCGCGAGAACGTTCATTCCTATACAAACTAAGAATTGGCTTTACGAGATTAGACCTTGGTCCAGCTTCCCCTATCTCATTCTCAGTCTAGCATATATGCCAATTATTATAATGACACAAGAATATTCGTACAAAAAATAAATATAAAAAACACTTTTCAAATCCACTGGAGGAAATGCAAAGACACTAAAATCCGCAATTTTTTTACAGACTGAGCAAAGACAACAATTTGATAAGCGGCAGCACTCAAGTAAACTCTTAATAAAATATTAAAACCATTGAACTCAACCTAAGTTTAAACTTTTGGCGAATGCGACGCGGAAGTTCGGCTGCTTGTTCAAGGCGACCTCTAGAGGTAATTGCTTGTACTATGCTTGTTTACAATAGGGACATCTAGAGGTGACGCCTTTTACTCAAAATTTATACCTGCCCAGTAGTCTAAGGGATATCTATTTGTTTTTCTATATCTATGTAGTAGTAGTAGTGTGGGGTAGGCTCCAGGCCTGGCGACTAAGCACATAAAGCGCCCTTTTAGCCAACCCGCACGCATACCCCCTACTGCGTCCTTCACGAGTCGTTAAATACCGAGATGAATTCCAAGACGTGCGCAAGCGTTGATCTGTCACTTCTGCCAACCAATCAACTGAAAGATATTTCAGTATGGTTTTATACAGCAAAACTTTAATAATTTCCAGTTCTTTTTTATGAAAATTCGTCGTTTTTGTGCTGTGAAAATGCCGGTGACGTGCAATAAATTATTTAGTGCCCAATTTAATTTGAATAAACACTGTCAAAGTAAACATGACATACAAAAACAAAGGTATTCCTATGCAGAAAGTGTTTTTATGTTTAGATGCCTAGAATGTAAATGCTTCTTCACAAAAAACTTGGATCTGTGTGATGATTTGAAATACAAACACAATCAAGAAATACTTGAAGAAACATTGGAGTTGAGAGTCAATACTCCCATGCAGTGGCGTATATATGGAGGGGGGGGCCTGGGGCCCCCCCCCCCCCGAAGCTAAGATTTTTTTGGATATTTTCCACATATTTCATGAATACAAACATAAAATAGCATAAAATACAGCCTCATAAGGTCTCGGCCCCCCCCCCCCCAAACTGTCTCGGGCCCACCCCGAAACTTTTTTCTATATACGCCACTGCTCCCATGGCAAAACAAAATAAACGTGAAATGCATAAGATCATATAGAAGAAATACTACATATACCTCAAAAAATATTAATCGCAGCACGTAGATATTGTATATTTTTAAAATCAGAAAGAAAAGACGAATCTTAAAATGAAAAAATATACAGGGTGTTCCCTCTCAAAAAATCGACTTCATTGTCACACCCTGTACAGGGTGTCCCAAATTCGTTGTTTTTTTGAGGTGTCGGGTATTTCTAGGGGAGATAAAAAAAAACTGACCCCCCTTTTCGACGCTCAAATTTCAAGAGAAGCCTAAAGGTGAAAACCACATTTAGATATAGCAAGCCGTTTTTAAGCTACGGAGTGTTTTTGTCTGCATTTTGGGAGGGCGTCTATAACTTTTTTGTTTATGAAAATTTTGTTTTTGTGTGAATAGCTTTCTTATAGATCTTTTCTTGAAGAATTGACAGATGTAAACAGTTTTTATTTATCTCTTTTGGTTTTTAAAATATTGCATAAAGTTGTTATTTTTCTTACAGAATAACTCTTTTTTTATTCGATTTTTAAAATCAGCTTAAAAATTCCTTTAAAATGATGTATCACACTCTATTTAATTTTTTTATTTTTTTATTGTTTTCTCTATTTTTATTTTTTAATCACCTCTTTATTATTTTTTTATTTTTATAATTTTATAATATAAAAATATTTTAAACCCACTAAGTAAACTAAAATATGTGGTAAAAATAAAAAAAAATACAAAATGCAGATTTTTAAAAACACCCCGTAGTTTAAAAACGGCTTACTATATCAAAATGCGATTTTCACCTTTAAGCTTCTTTTGAAATTTGAGTGTCGCAAAGGGGGATCAGTTTTTTTTAGCCCCTCTAGAAACACGAAACCCCCCAAAAACATCGAATTTGGGACACTATGTACATGGTGACGGATAGAAAAAAATTATGTTGTCATAATTAACCAAAAAAATCTCAATTTATTTTCAATGATAAAGTTGCTGAGTGCTCCGATTATAAAAAACCACTCGGGACCGACATAAAATCATACCTAAAAATTAGAATTGACCATTATTTTATACCTTGAATTTTTTATTATACGTTAAGCTCTTCGATCTCGCGCCAATCACGGTATTCGCGCCAATAATTTAAATTAGACATTTTGACGTTAATTTTGGCGCATGCTCCTTTGATGGAATTCATCTCGGTATTTATCGACTCGTCGTCCTTCCTTCGCCACAGAATCTGCCCGTCTTCTGTACAAAGGCCAGAATATCGGGCCACCTTAGATTCAGAAGGTCATCCGTCTCAAAGGCTTCCTCTTCGAATACCTCTCTTCTTGCCTCTTTGTATGCTTCACATGATGAGAGGAAATGCGCCGAGGTCTTGTCCTCGGCCCAACATCGCTCTCACGTCGCGTCCTTCTTTACTCTTATCTTCGCCAAGTGTCCTTGTAGGACGCAGTGTGCGATAAGGACTCCCACTATGGCTCCCACATCTCTTCGTGTTCCACGGAGCAGCGAGTCGCTACGGGACTTGCTGTATCCTGTCACATACTCCTTTGCCTGTCTGGCGTTTCCTATGTTGGTCCATTCCTTTTGCCGTTTAGGTCGGACTTCATTTGCCCTCTTGTGTGCTTCAGGAAAGGCTCTGGCCTATATCTATGTAGCTATCCTGCTTAGAAAAACTTCTAATTCCACCTTCTTTGCTTGCAGCTTACTCGCAGTCTGTAATTACGTGTACCCACTTTAATTACAAAATGCGCACGTAAATTTTCCTTAAAAGAACACTCGAAATAAATTTAATTTTAACTCTGACTGTTGTAGGCGTTAACTTGCTAGTGTAAAATGTGGTTGAGTTTAAAATTAAAATTTTGAAATTCCTCTTTTGAGAAGAAAAATAAAATTTAATCTAAATTCTCAGTTGGTAATTTTTTTTTCGAAATATCCCAGTGCGAATACTGTATAGGTATATTTTTTTTCTAAAATTTTTGTCAGATTTTATTATTTCTCAGTATTTAGTGTTGTTTTGATATATTTTTTGCAAAATCTATTTTGCAGTAATCTGAAAAAGTCAAAAGAGACAAAGCAATCTCGATAGCACTGGAGGCGTGCTGCGAGAAATCAGGGAGACCAAATCTGTCGCCATCTTAGGCAAAACCGCTGTATCTACAAAAAATATATAAGCTTTAAAATAATCTTTCACATATTTTTTAGTTTCTCTTCTTAACTATATTTGTTTATGGATGATTCTACCAAAACTGGGCTGGATGGATATCATTTTTGGTCATTGCCTTTAAATAACAGTACAGCACAGTAAATAATTTTGTTTTGTTAATTTTATGTAACTAATTAGGTGTAAGCTAAGAAACATTTATTTTCCCAAATTTTAGGAATTATTGCATAAAAGTTCCAGAGGGATGAGTACCAAAGGAATGAGTTTTTTAATGGTTTTCCAATTTAAATCAAAATCTATTTAGACTACTTAACTTATGTTTTATATAAACAAAGTTCCTATACTTATAATTTTAAAACAATCAACAAAAAAATTACACTATTGATATCAGTCGAATATTTACTTACCAGAGGAATGATAATTGAAGCGTTCCTTTTTGATTTCTCCGAAAAAAACTAATTTTCTGCCGAAAATAAAAAGATCTATAACTTAAACCAAACTAAAGTTGACATTGTCTGTCAAAACTTGTCATCCTCACAAGTAAATTAGATATCCAGGGCCGCCTCTTTCTCTAGAAATTAACCGGTGATATTCACAAATATTGTGTTATTAAAAATGGAGCACGTATAAAATTGTAAAATTTTCTGGGAAGACGTACATTTGGATTTTCAAAAATATGACTGCAAACTTAAGTTTTATCAATTTTTTGATAAATAGTTAGGACTTGGTTAAATATTATTTATTAGGATATTTTTTTCAATCTGAGTTTTTAATATTTGGTTTGGGACTACACCAGAGGAATGAGGTATTTGCTTTGTAATAAAAAAAATTATAAACTTGCAATTTTTTTTATACATTAAACTCAAATTCTTCATAAAGAAAACATTTCGTTTTAAATCTTATAACTAAAACTATCCTTCATTTGCAGTCTGTGTTTGAAAAAAATGCATTCCCACTCCACAGCACCATTTTTGCAGAATCATCCTTATGCGAAAAAACCAATTACTGCCTAGTGTGCAAAACCTTGTATAATTAACATTGCATTAAAAGTTTTTGTGATTTGTAACAAAACGGGATTTGATATAAAGGGTATTTTTGCCATTTATAAGTTTTTAAATATTTTCAATTAAATATTGTTTTTGACGTCAACAAGCATTAATTATATGCAAGACTAGGTTAAGAATAAGTAAAATTTATGGCAACTCCGGCAACTTGTTTTTTGGCATGTTTTCAGGTCCGCCCTAAGTGATCTAAGTGCCAAAAAGCACATTTGTGAGAAACTAAAAAAAACTGTTCATTTTATGCAATATAGAGCATAAGGTTGGGAAATGACACTTAGATCTTATAGCCTCGTAATGGCCTTGACACCTACATCATTTTGGGTGGAAAATCTAAAATTTGTATATTTTGGCACTTAGATCATTTAGCATGGCTACTCTACATTTATGCTTTAACGTATTTGATAAAAACCAATAATAAATGCTGATACGTGGTTTTCGCAATACCTCTGTGAAAATCGCGTTAGCTCGCTGATTTTACAAAGCCAAGCTACACAATGCGTTAGCTGAATACTGAACAGCAACCCTGCAAAAAGTGGAAAAGCTTTTACAAATGAAGTAAAGCCTTTTTGTGGACTGCTGTTCAAAAAAACAAACAAAAGTCAACCATCTGTAAGATGCTAACGTGGTGTTTCGCAGACTTAAAATGTCGCATAAATTTTAGAGAAAAATGTAAACTTGTGTTGACTATTAAAAAAAGAAAATTCTAGCAGCAACTGCAAGTGCACGTTTATATTAGCCACAAGTTGTACACACTATTTTTTATGCATTTCTTAAAAATAACAAAAAATTTTGCAAAATAAATTTATAAAAAAGTTTAGAAAAAAAAATATTAGTTAATAAGGTAATGCGCACCTGCTATCAGAATTTGTTTTGTCGTAATTTTAATTTTATTTTTTGAAGTTTTTCTAGTCACTAACCTATTGGAAAACAAAAAAAATCTAGGGTTTTTTTTCTGCCATTAATAAACTTTTTAGTAAAATTATTCAGATTTTATAGGAATTTTTATAGCTGGTTGGTTAGGTTTAATGAAATGGCCAGGGATTTTTTTACCTTCCTAGCTCGCGTAGCAATGGCTAGAGAAGGTATTATTTTCGACGAATTTTTTTTTTGAGATAACGCCAAAAACGTGTTATTTGGATGTATTTTGACCTATCCTAGCAATATCGTCTTGATGTCTGTCTGTGTGTGTATTATTTCTGTCAGTGACAGATAGCTCCTAAACCGCAGAACCGATTTTCATAAAATTTTCAGGTAAAATAGGGTTCGACACACTTACAAACTGATTGGATTTTAAAATAAAATTTAAAAAAATGCTAACTGGTTAAGGGAGCATTGTATCAATATATTGTTTTTGGAATATAATAGACTATATTTTGCTCAATAATTTGTGTTAAAAGCTTCGTAGGAGGTTTAGTTTCTGAGATATTTACAAAAAACTGTTTTCAAGGCAAATATATTACCATGGCTTCACTTGTAATAATAGGCGAGCTAGGAAGGTATCAAATCCGTTATGGTTTATTTTATTTATTGCAATAAATATTTTAATTTAAAAATTTTAACACTATGTAATGACGCAGCCTTGTTGCATTTTCAGTTTGCATCTTGCGTTTATATCGAATCTGTTACTAAGTTAACTAAGTTCTTGTAAAACTATAAAACAGAGTAAACTACAACAAAGTAGGCAACGGATTGCAAGCATAAAATTTTATACCAATCTCATCACTTAGTTCCATAAACCTTCTTGCCTTCATCCTTTAAAACGGCGGAAACAAATTGGGCGATTGAATTAAATAAAATTGAAATAGAAAACATGGATCAATAGAATATTCAACAAGCCGCTTAACGTGACGTGGGATTCTTGAAATGTCACGTGACTAGCGTAAATATAATTTTAAGATATATTAAAACTAAAACACACTCTGTAATCTCAGCAAGCAAGATTTTTAAACTATAGTGAAACCTCTCCTTGCGGACACTTCTATTTAGCGGACACACCCTTTAGGCGGACAAACTTGTTAGAACCAAGCATTTCACTATTTCTTTACATGTAAAATTTACTCCTATTACCGGACACTCTAATAACGGGACGCGGACAATTTTTTTTGGTTAAAAAATTCTGAAACCTCCCTTAACCGGACGCGAACCTCTGACATCGGGACGGAGCGCTGCACGACATTTGCATAAATATTATGTAGTATCACAAAGGTTAGTTTTAGCGCCCTAGATATAAATTAAACAACGACGAGAATTTAGTGGCATAAGGGCGAAAAATAAGAAAAATAAGATAACAAAAAGATTTACCTCAGGCTGGGATCGAACCAGCGACCTTTCGCTACCTAGGTAAACGCTCTTCCACTGAGCCACCGAGGCACTGGTTCAAAATCCACCTATACGGAAAGTGTTTTGTAATAGTAAAGTTGGAACAATTTTTTCCCTGGCAGTCCATGGCTAGATAATAGACATCGGGATATTGTTTGACTAAAAAAATATCGTCGGCGATCTGATAATACCTGCTAAGTGACATTTTTTTTAATATTGGTATTTTATGCAGATAGCGCTAGACATTCATTGCCCACATGGTGAAATGAACTGCTGCTGCTGCTAACTGCCGATTAAATCCTTGTTTACTTTATAAAAAAAAAGAATATGTGCTATCAACTCTACCAGTTGCTGGGTGCGAGAATATCTGATATTTATATTCCCTCCTGTAAAATAATCTGACTTGCACTTAGCAGGTATTGTCAGATCGCCGACGATATTACTAAATTCACGTTCGAAAAAAGCAAGGCATGTACAAATCGGGCACAGCAAAACGTGTGTTTGAACCAACAATTCTTAGTGTCCAAATAAAGACTGCCCTCTGTAAAATCTGGCAGAGGAGGTTTGAATGGGGCGATAAGGGCTTCACGCAATAGTTGGCCGTGATTGAGGGCCATCGGAGTCTCCGCCAATTTTAGCCGATCCGCTCCAGTTTTTACGACACGAACCGTCAAAGAACATAAAACGCTTGTTAGAAAAGTTAAAGACAGGCAACCATTACATTACAAGCTGAAGAGTTTAGGAAGCAAACAAAAGAAATAACACATTATAAACTCAAAAGTTTAATTTAATTTTAATCTAGCCTCATCTAGTAATTCTTAAAAGCCAAAGTTATATCCCGCTTTTAATAGATTTTATTGGATGCAGACCCGCGCCCCGTTCCGCCCCTAACAGTAAAACAAGCAAATGAGACACGAGGTCCGGCGCGGAGCTTTTTAAAGGCGAAGCGGGACGATGCAAGCCATCCCCGAATTCGGTGACTTTTGGTAGGGATAACAAAGACCACTTTAAGAGGCGGAGTCACGAAAAAAAATAGTCAGACTATCTTTGTTGGATACATCTATATTTCGGATTGCTTTTTCGCACTTTTATAGAAGAAGCTTTTAAGAATTACTTTGGGACAAGCAGTATAATCGAAAGTATATTACGTTTCCACCAAACCATATAAATAAGGTAGTAGGTATAAGCAACGATTAAGAGTGTTCTAATTTGATGCTCCAAGGCGCTCGGTAGCTTCTCTTTTTTTATAGGTTTAAAGAGCATGAAACTCATTAAAAAAAAAGAAGAAGAGGTGTCGAGCGCTTCGGCCCGTGAAATGAAATGCTCGAGCCTGTGAGCACCCTCGGTTGGTGCTTCTATGACCAAAATAACATTTAGCAATTTATGTGTTTCTGTCGCATGTTTTTAAAAATGTTACTCAAAATTTGTTTTGGAAACAAGTGTCGGTTGCTGCTTCTTGTCGCCGGTTTTAAAATTCGTGCGATAAACTTCAATAAAAAAATCGGCAACAGTACGAAATAGGAACAAGTTGGAATATGGAAACACTACTACTACCTCTATGTCGGTTTAGAACGTTTCTCTACTTTGTCCGACGCCTATTCTCCACCTTCTTCGATCCTGACAATCATCTTATGTCAGGTTTTTTACTCATTGATCTTTGGATTGACTTTTGTCATTCCAGTTTAGGACGGTCTCTTTTTCTGCGCCCTATTGGTTGCCATTGTGGGACCTGTTTTGGAAGTCTTTCTAACTTGTCTTTTAGTGATGTCATCAGTTATGCTTTCCTTGATTCCCATTTTTTCTTTTTTGGCCTCATTTCTTAAATATATATATATATATATACATATATATATATATATATATATATATATATATTCTCTAATTTCTTATATTATATGTATAATGTATAATCTGTCATACTTATTGCATTGAGATATTGTT
This sequence comes from Aspidapion aeneum, assembly GCA_963576565.1. NCBI lineage: Eukaryota > Metazoa > Arthropoda > Insecta > Coleoptera > Brentidae > Aspidapion > Aspidapion aeneum. The sequence goes on along the minus strand of OY755043.1, from coordinate 7,603,210 downwards.
TTTTATAATCATTAATGCAATTCTATAATTCTTTGGACCTCCAAAACTATTACACGCTTTACAAAAATCTTATAAATTTTCCGCATAAAGAAATTGATATATTTTTAAAAATTACTTAGACGCATATAACTTTATTTTTGTGACTTCTTGTCTGTAATAAATGTCTTAAAGACTCAATAGCTAATCAAAGATCATGTTTTTAAAAACTGGTAAATTAGCTTTCTATAGTTTTTTGGGCCACCACTATATTTACACAAATGTTGCACCTTTTTTTTAAAAAATGTATCCATTTTAGGTTTAGTACGTATAGGACAGCGACTCCTTTTTGTTTGTTTTATTTTTTGTCTTATAAAGTAACAGATATATGCCACTACGTATGTGGTCCAGCCGACGCGACGATATGTACCATATAATGACTCTAGTTTATTTTTCTTTATTCTGTAGCCGCATTTTAAAACCCATAAGGTCCTGAAAGGCAGATTGATGGGTCCGGACAGAATGCTTTTACGCTAATATTTTTTAAAGGCCCAGGAAAGAAAACTGCTTCCTATACCTGCTTTACCCTTTTATTTTCAAATAAGGTTTTTTTTATAGGTCTTGACTTTGATTTTTAAGTTCATTTTAAGCTTCACTCTTTAATATTTTTATCGTTTTTAATAATAATTTTACGTTTGATTGATTTTGTAATAAAAAAGAAACACAACTGTAAACATAATTATTGTAGAGTGGAAAGGCTAAGTGATCTAAGTGCCAAAAAGCATTTTTGTAGAACACTAAAAAAACTGTACAATACATGCAAGCGGACTTACAGAAGACATTTTAAATATGCTTGTTAGAGCAGAAGGTGGGGAAATGACACTTAGATCTTACTGCCCCGTATTGGCCTTGGCACATACATCATTTTGGGTGGGAAATCTAAAATTTGTATATTTTGGCACTTAGATCATTTAGCTTGGCCACTCCACAATTATAAAATACAGTCGAACCTCTATAACTCGAACCTGAAGGGACAACCAAAACAGTTCGAGTTATGGAGAGTTCGAGTTATAGAAACTCGAGTTACATAGGTTAAAATACATGTAAAAAGTGCAGGGACTGCTGAAAAGGTTCGAGTTATAGAGGGGTTCGAGTTGTAGAGGTTCGAGTTAGAGAGGTTCGACTGTAGATTAAAAAAAATTATAATGGTTATTAAATATTAAAAACTGACATACAAGTAAAAAACTATGAATAGGCAAAAATGGAAATTTTGTATTTCGTGCAAAAAAACCTCTATTGAACTATGTCATGGGCAGAGCGCTTTCGACCACTTTGTGGTCATCATCAGTGCCTCTGAAATAAAGAGAGCCTATTTCAAAATTTAGATGATAGTCTGTAAAAAATAAGAGACTTACATGTTCTTGATCTTTGAGTGGTTCCTTAAGTTATAAAACAGATTAAGTCATAAAACAGATTAAAAATTGTCAAACGAACACATAACACGTTAAAATATAATATAAAAAGTTTGTTACCAAACTATGAATAGGATTTAACCAATCAATGCGGGACCAAATTATTACACGAACCGATTGGGGTTTTTTATCTTAAAAACTGTAATTCAAATAGAATTTTGTCTGTTTTTACAATACCTACTTGTTTTTATTAAGTACCCAACAAGATAAAAGAATTGAAATTAGGGTCATAATTTAAAAACGTTTTTCAAGTTTTTTAACTTAATGAAAACAAAGAAAATTCTGAATTTAATAAGTCCTAAGAATTCTTTACAGGGGCGGCTAGTGCATAAGGGCTGCAGAGCTGCAGAACCCCCGAAATTTTCATATTATTTGACTATTTTTCAGCTGATTTTTCTAATATAATTATTTTATTTCTAAAATTATTGGAATAGCAGTATATTTTCGGTCCGGTGTTGGTATAGTAGGCCTTCAAATTACGTGTGTTGAGTATGACGCCGCGCGCCGTCGCCGAAGGCCGCATTTCACAGTCGGTCAAATAAAGTTATTGGCATTGTTGCGCTGCTAAATTGCAACACAACGTAGCTGGGCGGCTAACGAGATCTGTGCTCGGCTAGGAACCCCTTCCTTCGCACTTGCTCATGGGTTTAGATAGCGAAATCTAGGCAAAAATAGAGCTGCAAAACTTGCAGTTCCAGTACAATTCCGGGCGGGCGGGCTCGGCGTTGCGTGTTTGCTGCATATACGTGGAATATTACGTATATGGTATGCGGGCGCATTTATTTATTTAGAAGACGCCCAACGCATGAGCGGGAGGTTATGGCCGTGTTTGTTGTTTGTTTTTGTATAATTGTGTCGGCAGAACTCACAAACTTTACTGTCACGAGCCGCCACTGATTCTTTATTTAAAAATAAAAATGTGTAGGTTGCGCTTGGCCTTTTTTCTTATATCCAAACATCTGTTATTTTTTTATTTTGCTTCTTACGTAAAAATTAAACAAAACATTATTAAAACGTCTTTTGTAACAAGAAAAAATAAAAAGGTGTCTTGTAGAGACATTTAGTTAAATTATGTTTAATCAGTGGGAGTTTTCCTGTAAGTAAGGGAGCTACAAAAACAGCTTCCAGTACACAAAAATACTTGACAAATTTTTTTTTGTTGGTTTTTACCAAATAATTGATGACTTTAACTGGTGCAGGGCTATCAAAACGGACGGGCTACGATCCTCCAATTTGTTGACGTCACATACGGGGCTGATTTTTTTTTGATGGTCACGTTACGAAACAGCTGATTGTCTTTAAAATATTTTTTTTAAATAAAAACCATTTTTGAGATTGTTTTTACTTTATACTGACAATTTTTTTAAAATGTATAGTAATCCTTAATTTTTCATAGCCGCTTCATTAGCTCACACAAATATTAAGTTTAAAGCAGAAGCGAATGTGACAATCACAGATGACAAAGTCCAATACATGTCAAATATAACAGTTGGCATGTGGTACATGGCGGGTAATTTGAATTCAAAATAAGGAATGCTAAATCTTGAATGAACCTTTTAATCATGTTGCTTCCTTACAAACCTTTGGTGGAATATCGGGATGGTGTCTGAGAATATTTCACTGAAATTTTGCGGAAATCTGTAGTGCCATTTTGAAAATATCATAAAAAAACATTCGACCTCCCATAAGACCCAATGTAAAATTCAGCCCCAGGAGAACAGCTGATTTTTTCAGGGTCATGGCCTCTATTTTTGTGTTGGCCTTGACTAGTCTTATAACCAGGGGAGGGAGCAGAGTGGCCCGGAGCTCCCCCCACCCAAACATAATAACTTATTTTTTAGTTTAGCAGCATCATTCATTTAAAATTTGTCACAAATTCTACTTATTTTTTACAACTTTCGCCTGTGGCGCTATTAATCTTCTTAGCTGCTAAATTTTACACCTCAATTTCTATCAAAAACCACAAAAAAATGTTTTTTTGATGTTTACTGCCAGTTTGGCCCTCCCAGAAATCCTGGATCCGCCACTGGTTATAACTAAAGTTAACTGTATTAAATTTTTTGGTCTATACGCCGGCTAAGACCATCTATATTGTTCCAGTTTAAAACCAAGCCCCCACTTGGCTACGCTACTGCAGTAGGGCATGTGTAATATAGATGGGTTCATTGTAATAAAGAATTAAAACAAAATTGTAAGCACCATATTAAAGTTTGGCTATAAATAAACGTTATTTGCTATTGCATAGCTTGTTCTGTAGTATTTACGCTTCTCCTAAACTGTGTTAAACTTTCAATTAAAGAAAATTTCAGAAAAATAAAAGGAATTGTTCTGTTACTAAACCACGATGCCGAACAGTCATATACAGGTTTTATGGGTTTACTGAGACACCGATTTAGTTATAATGTTCTTAGTTAGACAGTTCTGGGGTAGGTATAAAGTCTTTCGATGGCTTTCTAATAAGGATTTTGCGTAACCTATTCTAACTGATTTATTAATAAACCTACCAACACTACCTGCCCTGCTAACACACCCAATAATGCTGCAATAAAATGTAAGGGGTCATAGCTATAAGGTATAAAACTTTTGTTATCATTGGAGAACAACCTTATCCACTTCGTGTGAGAGCGACTATAACTAGAGAAGATGGATTTTTCGAACGTTAGATCTTTAGTAAAATATTGCTGGAACGATACAAAATGAATTAGCCTTCTTCGCAGTGGCGTGTCGTATAGGGGGACTGAGGGGGCGATGCCCCGCCCCTTTGCGCTTGGCGCCTATGGCGTCCTTTGAGAAAAAATAGAATTAATATTGTTATTATTTAAAAAAAAGGTTTGTAATTTATTTGACTCCCATACCTATATCTACGCCTCTTAAGGTTAAGGTCTTCGCCCCCCCCCCCCCCGCCCTTTTATCCACGACACGCTACTGCTTCTTCGATCCATCTTTGGACATAGGCCTCCCCTAATATCTTCTGTTCTTCTCTGTCTGTCGCCGTGTTTATCCATCTAGCTCCTGCATGTCTCTTCAAATCGTCCACCCATCTCATGTTATTTTCCCAAAGTCTCCAGGTTACAATACACTTGTTCCATCGATCGTCTTTCTGTCTAAGATTATGACCAGCAAATTTCCATTTTAATTATGCTATACTTCTTCTCTTACATCCCTTACTTTTGCTGTTAGCCTGGTAAATTATGCTACATATTAAAAAATAAAAAATATCCTCAGTACCTCAAAACAAAAGTGTATAACCAATGTATCCTTCCTGTACCTATGATCCCAGACCTGGACATTTACAAAATCCAACATGGATAAGGTAAAAAAAGCCCAAAAATCAATGGAAAGACAAATGTTACATGTAAAGCTAACAGATAGATAAAGGAATGAGTGGATACGAAAATAAAAGGGTGAGTAAGTACTCAAACTATATACAAGAGGCTTCACGAACGTCAGCTTCGTGCACAAAGACCAACTACAGTACTACGATTGAGCTCTGCACATCCTAGAGCAAGATATTTTTAAAGAAAACGTATCAATTGGACCATTGGTCAATGGATTTGAGACGTTATGTTTACTGACGAATTTAAATTTACAGTTTAACTTATGGTAACTGACCCTCGAAACAAAAATCAAAAAAACAGGCAGATACACAAAGTTTGATTCTATAAAAATGCATTAAAATAAACAGAAACTCTAACATACGGTATAAGGGCGGGCAGCGCTCATATAATCTTTATAGAATTTGACTTTTGTCGTAGGAGTTAGGTTCTTAAACTTAGCAGGAAATAGAGTAAAGTTATTGAACCTTTTATTGACGTAGTGTATCGTCAGCATTTACCTCCTATTGCATGTTACATTAAAATATGCCAATACCTATTGCTGCATAAGCAATATTATATATTATTTACTTAGGTTTAGTTAATTTTTGTTAAGTAGTAGTAGTAGTAGTGTGGGGTAGGCTCTAGGCCTGGCGACTAGGCATATTAAGCACCCTTTTGCCAACCCTCGGGCATCCCCTCTACTGCGATCTACCTTCGCTAAGGAATCTGCCCATCTTCTGTACAAAGGCGAGAATATCGGGCCACCTTAGAATCAGAAGGTCCTCCGTCTCAAAGACTTCCTCTTCGAATACGTCTCTTCTTGCCTCCTTGTATGCTTCACATGATGAGAGGAAATGCGCCTCCTTCACTCTCATCTTCGCCAAGTGTCCTTGTAGGATGCAGTGTCTGTTAGGGACTCCGACTATGTCTCCCAACTCTCTTCTTGTTCTACGGAGCAGCTAGTCCCTAAAGGACTTGCATAACCTGTCACATACTCCTTCGCCTGTCTGGCGTTTCCTGTGTTGGTCCATTCCTTTTGTATCTCTTTCTGGGGCCACTCTGTTAGGGCCGACTTCATTTGCATAGTTTTTTGGGCCACCACTTGTGAGCCCCAGGAAAGGCTCTGGACCGACGCATTTCTGCCGGGATCGTCCTCTGGCGAGTTCGTCCGCTTTCTCGTTTCCTGGGACTCCCATGTGGCGGAGGACCAATACGAGCTTCACCTCTCTCACTTCGGCCAACTCCTGAAGTGCATCCGCAACTCCTGCAACAAACCCGCGGATATGGTTGGTTTGCACAGTGCTTTCAGCGCAGCTTGACTGTCTGAACAGATGCAGAGGCGCTTTCCTGTTTCGTTCCTAATTTCTTCCTCACATGTTACCGTTAGTATAGCGTAAACCTCCGCCTGGAAGACTGTACCATTGGATCCCAGCGAGTAGCTTTTACCAATACCCCTGCTTTCCACGTACATTCCTGCACCGGTCGAATTCCGGTCTTTCAGCCTTGATCCGTCTGTATAGCAGACCGTGGCATCGCTAAAGAATTCAACCCCGTCCTTCTTCCATGGATCCCTTGGCCGTATGGTTACACGGTATCTCGTTTTCTCCCTTAACCGCTTCTCTGGCATCGATAGCCTGTACAGGGTGTCCCAAATTGGGCACTTTTGGGGGGTTTAAGGTACTTCTAGGGAAGACAGAGAAAAACTGACCACGCATTGCGAGGCTCAAATTTCAAGAGAAGACTTATAGTGAAAACCGCATTTTGAAATATTGTCTCGTCTTTGAGCTACGGGGGCTTTTTGAAAAGTCTGCATTTTGGAGGGGGGGTCTATAACTTCGTTATTATTGGAAATATTGATTTAGAGTAAATTGCAATTTTATAGATTTTGTCACGGGGAATTCAACCGCTAAATAAAATTTTAACTGTCACTTTTAATTTTTGAGATATGACATAAAGTTGCATTTTTTCTTATGGAATGGCCTATATTTTAAATAATTTTCGAATTCGTGATTGAATTCTTTTCAAAATGATGTATCATAAATTAATCTTCGGTTTAAGCGGTTTCGGAGGTAATTAAAGTTTTTTATTTTTGTCTAGTGTGCGTTGAATGACGTCATGCGCCATTGACGTGAAAGCCTTGCGGTCAAATCCTACTTCAATGCTCCTATAGTTGTGTTATCTTATACTATGCAAACCAAGTTGGCCTTGCGTCTTGGCGCTTTGTCATTGTTTTCAATTGTTTAAACAATTTGACATTACGCTTTGATATGAAATTATTTTGCACAAAAGCGTTTTAATTTTATTTTGAAATATGTATCATTTTTTATTACTTTTTATAACTAGGCTTTAAGGGCCGTCAGCTGAATTATAATTTTTCCAAACCAGCCTTACTATATTTGTGACTGTAAAATAATAAAAATACTGGAGTGCCTTTACCTGCCTCAGCAGGAAATCATAGCGCACTAGAAATAAGTGAAAAAGCTGAATATCTCCTAAACCGCTCAATAAAACTATGACATATGATACATCATTTTGAAAAGAATTCAATGACCAATTTGAAAATTAATTAAAATATACGCCATTCCATAAGAAAAAATGCAACTTTATGTCATATCTCAAAAACTAAAAGTGACAGTTAAAATATAATTTTGTGGGTCAATTTCTCGTGACAAAGTCTATAAAACTGCAATTTACTCTAAATCAAAATTTCCACTAATAACGAAGTTATTGACCCCCTTCAAAAATGCAGACTTTTCAAAAAGACCCCGTAGCTCAAAGGCGAGACGATATTTCAAAATGCGGTTTTCACTATAAGTCTTCTCTTGAAATTTGAGCCTCACAATGCGTGGTCAGTTTTTCTCTGTCTCCCCTAGAAGTACCTTAAACCCCCTAAAAGTGCCCAATTTGGGACACCCTGTACGTCAATACAGGAATCTCTTTTTCACAGTCGCGATCTCCGAATGTCACTTTTGGTCACCGCTCCTTCTCCACTCATTTTTGTTAAACTAATTATTATAATATTATTATTAATAAATTACTAAACCAACGTACATCAAACCAAATCGACCTTTATTTTCCAAAATATTAAATGGCGACCCTGCCAGGATCAACTTTACTAAAATCTGTAACGTTAAGTTGAAAAGAGTGCCAAAAGACTTCTTTTGTGTTGAATTGTTAGAAAGTGGCTGTTTTTTCGTTTTAATTAGTTATACATAGGCCAGATCAGATGACAAAAGTACCATCACATTTTTTTCCAAAAAACGAAAACATTTTAATGTCTGTATTATATATCAAATTATATTCCACGTACGAGTATATATCGTATTGGGGAAGAGCATGAGAGAAAAATTCCCGTCTTGCTAGCTGCCGTTCTTTATTGAATTCTGAAGGCTGTGGGGATGGCTGGCAGGAAATAAACTTCGGAGTGTTCAATTTAAGTGTTATTTTTAGAGGTTAAATTCGCGGAAACGTCCGCTGCAGCATCGTTGGAATCCCGCTTTTTGCAATAGAGGCCCCAAATTCATTAAGTTTAAATTGTAGTGGCGGGTATTTAACAGCCCTGTCCAATAAAGAAATAAAAAAGTCTTCTTAACTCTTACCAAATACGTTATAGCATAAATACATGTTCAAAGAATCGAAAAGTGAAGCGCTCGTAGCTGGCTTTGGAAACAATGGTAATCTTTTTCAAGTGCGCACGCGTGTGTTTTGTCATGTAGACACACAGCTGCTATGTGGGTGGTGACCATATTAACATTTTGCGGTGTTTTGCATTCGTCGTGTAAAATTATGTTTTTTTCTGTGAAAAATGGGAAATAATTCATGTAAAACATGTGCCGTTTGCGGAAAAATGTCCGGAAGAAGTAAGGGGGTGCCATTTCATAGGTAATTACGTGTATTTTCTTTATAATTTGTTAATAAAGTTAAGAGTGGCTTACAGATGCCATTAAACACTCTTCATGATGTCCACAATAAATCTGCACAATTAGATTTAGAAAAACTATAATTTTTTTTTTTACGGTTAAGCGCACTCGCAAGGAGATCCCTACCACGCTCGAGAAGCGGCCAGTGCGCGGAAGTGTTAGTGTGTGTTGGTTTTGAAACGGTTCAGGTTGTAACCTGCAGGGAAAACTGTCGCAGGGAGTTTATTCCACAGCGATGCTGTTCTCCAGAGATATGAATTCTGAAATAATGAGGTTCTTGGTGCCTCTATTTTGACAGTAAATTGATGGTTACTGTCTGTTTGACGTGTTCGCCTAGTAGGTGCTACTCCCGGGGGGATCATACGTGCCAACTCTTCAGAGCATTTTCCGTGATAACACGGATCACCTAACAAACAGATAAATAAGCCGGCTGGCGGTCTTTGATCTCGGAGAATTCAACGATGGCTGAGCATTGGGAATCAAACTCAGAGCCGGACTAAAAAAAATTTATTATAAAATATGAATATTTCAGATTGTTGATGCGAAAAAATATTTTTACTGCCAGAAACAATAAAAACATTAAAATAGTTTTGTACTGCTAAAAATGGGAGCTAAAATTAATTTTAGAGTCTCGGTCGCGTAAAAAAATTATATGTTGTTCTCTGTAGAGAAAGAGGTCGTCTTCTTCGTCCAGAATACGTTAGCATGTTGTCGTTTCCAGCATACAGCCAAACACAAAAATAAAAAAATTGATTGCTTTTTTTGTTTTATTGGGATAACATTTATTAAGTTTCAAGACGAGTAAAATTGTGAGTTTTAAATATAAGAAGTTTGACATTGTAGAGAAATTTCTTAATTTACTGGAATCAGATTATTTATTAGTTTTTTCGAAAAATTGAAAGTTTAAGGAGATACAGGCTGACCAAATAATCTTTACAATTAGCACAAAATTGCTTCACGGTAAATTATTATTTTCAAATTTAGTAAAATCTAGTATTTAAAAAAAATAGTTGTTTTATATGTATTCTTAAAAGTGTAAATAGTAGCATAATAAAAAATTATAACAAAACATATTTGTGTCAAAAACTCTTGACCAAATATTATATAATAGTTTATTATACAGGGTGTAATTTAAATGATGCATGAAACTTTAAAGGGCTGTGGAAATGGTCAAAACAAAGATTTTTTTTGCATTACATTTTCTTAGACATCTTTCTTTTTACAGGGTGTTAAACTTAGTATTTTTTTTTCGATTTTTTGTTTGTTTCTTAAAAATTATAAGAGACCATTAAAATTTTGTGGAATTATGCATTACCAAAACGGTAATAATTAAGTTTTTTTTTAAATAATTTGCTTGCCAAAATGTTAAATTTTGATAGGAGGGATCTTTTTTAAATCGACAACCTACAATTTTAGATATTTGTTTTTTTATTTTAAAAATATTCACAGCGTTTTGAGATATAATGCATTAATAACATAAATAATGATTTTATCAGAGCATCGACGCGTTAAAATTTTTAAAATCAGTAAGGAATAAGGGATCTTATAAATCTTATATGATGTTCTAAAGCTTACGTCAAAATTAGACATTTTCTAAAGAATGTTGGAACTTTAACCTAAAAATTTTTGAGGTGAATAAAAACATCAAATTTTTGTATTATTTATATTGTAATACCTACTAAACTTAAACAAACTCTTGTGATAGTATTTTTAAAAAACCGAAAAAAAGTCCCTTTGATTTCAAGGGGTGTTTAAAACTTTAGCAGTAAAATTTATATTAGTTGCAGTTTTAAGCTTGAAAACACACATCATGAAATGAACCAAAAATATTAAAAATGTGTTGGTGTGTTTGAATACCTTATAAACAAAAATGAAAAATTAACGTTTGCCAAACCTACCATTTTTTTAAGCGTTAACATTTTCGTTGGTGCACTCTTTTGTTTTAATATTTTAAATTGAGAGATGGGACAATTCGCCGCAGCCGATTTGCCGCGGGCCGATTCGCCGCGGGGACAATTAACCGCTAGATTTTTTGTTTCATGCCAGTGGCAATTGTTTAAACAGTTTTATTTAGCTTGACTTCATATAATATATTTGTTTGTTCGATTTTCGCTTTTTTTAAACTTTTCCAACAGAATCCTCTCAAATTTTAAACTTTGCAGTGATTAAGGTCACTGCAAGGATATGCATCAAATTCGGAAACTTTAAGGTGCTTCAGGTCGGTTCCCATTTTGATTTTTTTTAGGTTAAAAATTAAAAATAATTTAAAATTTAATAAAGTTTTTAGTTTGATGTATATCGGTTCATAAATAGCAAAAATCGCCATTCTACATTCGTCATTTTATTTATTTTTTCCAATTAAAAAAATGCTGGATTGTATAGTTGCCACCAAATACCTAGTTGGAAAGTTTAAAAACTTTATTTTTATAAAAAATATTATATGAAGTCAAGGTAAATAAAACAATGGTATTATCATGAAACAAAAATCTCGCGACGAATTGTTCCCGCGGCAAATTGTCCCCGCGGCAATTCGATTGGCAGCAAATTGTCCCCGCGGCAAAATGGCCTGCGGCCGATCAGCTGCGGTGAATTGGCTGCGGCGAATTGTCCCCTACCCTTTTAATTTGTGAACCTGTGCTTAATTTAAGGATGAAAATACCGCCGCTGTATTATACAAAACACCAAAAACTTTCTAAACAAAGCATAGTTTATATGTTGTTTTTTAGGATCTAATGAAGGCGCATTTTCAAATTTGAGATTAATATAACAAATCCTGCAACAGCATAAAAAAAATTAAAAAACAAAATCAAAGGGGTTGCAGATCTGTATATCCTTAAGAACTCTTTGTACTTAAATCATTTACAGATTCATCTCATAAGACATTTAATTATTGAACACCCTGTATAGGATATGGAAAAAGTTTTTAAAACATCGAAAGATAAAAGAATGTATAAGCTTACCTTATAGGATCTTGCGGAAATCGAAAATAACTTCGATTAAGGGTATACCGTCGCGTGAATTTACAGTCCCTTACGGCACAAACCGTTCCCATTATTTAAAATCAATCATCACATATATCAAACACAAAAATCACATCTACACACCACTAACGCTCAACACGTACTAAAAGTTTACAAAATATTAAAATACAGAATGCGCCCCTGGAGTGGTTGACCCCAACATGGCAGGCTGCGTGAAAGATGCGCGTAGCACCCCCCACCACCTGAGTTCCCTATCTGTTTGTTAAGGTGATCTGTGGTGATAATACCTGTAGAAGAGAGAGAGATCGTCCACAGTTCTTCGATGTTCGAGACTATCCAAGCTACGGGTAAGTGCGGGGTCATTGATCAGCTTGATAGCTCGTTTTTGCACGGTGTTCAAAAGCATTAAGGTATGTTTGGGTGCCGCACTCCATGTATGTGAGCAGTACTCCATAGTTGGTCGAATCTGGGCTTTGTAGAGTGTCAGCAGTTGGCTTGGTGTATACAGATGTCTTATACGAAATAGCACCCCAAGCTTTTGGGACGCCCTTTTAGCTATATCTGCCACGTGACTGTGGCAAGACATGTTGGTCTCTGCAGTGACTCCTAAGATGTTCAACTGGCTCTGCAATGTGACAGCACTTCCAGATAGCATGATGTTTGGCTCACCGGTGCTGGTCTTTTTTGAAAACAGGGCTGCTTGGGTTTTCTGCGCGTTGAACTGTACAAGGTTTTTGTTGCCCCAGTCCTCTATTATCTCCAGGTCGTTATTTATCTGCGATATTTGAGTTAGTCTAAGACACTGAGTGGGTGGTATGACTGAGGAGACTACATTGCCATCATCTGCAAAGCAATAAAGTGGATTTACTGTTTTATCTATGAGGTCATTTATGTAAGTCAGAAAAAGTGTTGGCGAAAGGATTGCTCCCTGTGGCACACCAGCATTTATTTGGTAAGAGTTGGAGTTCCGGCCATCCAGTGCAACATAAATGGATCTATCCTTAAGGTAACTTTCAAACCAAGTGTAAAGTTTCGGCGACAATCCCATTGCTTTGAGCTTGTTGAGCAGATTTTCATGCCAGACTTTATGGAATGCTTTTGATATATCTAAGGCAATTGTTCTTGTTTCGCCCCGTAACTCAATCGCTTTTTGCCATAAGTGAGTGACGTATGTAAGTATCGCCAGTTGACCTAAATTTTCGAAATCCGTATTGCTTGTCGTTGATAATTTTGTACATTTCCAAGTACTTGGTTAGGTGATTGTTCACAACTCTTTCCATTACTTTTGATATCACCGGAAGTAGAGCAATTGGTCTATAGTTTAACGGATCTGTCTTTTTTCCTTTCTTTGGAATAGGTTGTACTGCGGCAGGTTCCATGATGATGGATATACTCCTTGCCTGTAAGATAAATTGAATAATTTAGCGTAAGTTGGGGGTTTAATCCATAATATGATAAATTTTAGAAAGTAATCGGATTACGTCTCAAATGTATCAGTTGGCATTCGATACATGGCGGGTAATTTAATTTCAAAATAAGGAATGCTAAATCTTGAAGATTTTAACCTTTTAATCATCTTGCATTCTTACAAAGGCTTGGTAAAATATCGGGATGGTGTCTGAGAATATTTCACTGAAATTTCGCGGAAAACTGTAGAGTCATTTTGAAAATATCATCAAAAAACGTCTGACCTCCCATAAGACCCAATATAAAAGTCAGCCCCCCGAGAACAGCTGATTTTTTCAGGATCGTGGCCTGTATTTTTTTGTTGGCCTTGCTTAAACTAAATTGACCTGTTATTGATTGGGGGGCCTCTAGTTCGGGAGAACGCTAGTCTTTATAATTTACAGTGAGATAAATTGAGGTCAAGTGGATTACTATCTGCTCGGCTAGGTATTTCTTTTAATCGAAATTTCTGAACAAACGACTTTTTGATGACTCTATAACCAATAATTTCTTTGAAAGCCAATTATATCAAGTTTGTTCTTCAAGTATTTGAAACAAAAACTTAAAGTAGGGGAAAGTGGGGTACTTTCGGCGGTGGGGTAGATTCGTCAACCGCCAAAATCTCGCACGCTTTTCAAATTTCCCTGAAAAATTTTCATTAATAATGTTCTTTGTGACCTGTCAGTTAATGTTTTGATTTGTTGTGCTCTGTGTCGCGTCCCCAGAAAAAATTATTTTATCAAGTATTTTGAGACAGGATCAAGGTAAATATTTTCTAGATTAACTTTTTTGGATCTTTCCTCAAAAAACACAATATATTTTTGACTTATTTAGGCCATATTGATTATTTATCTCTATAGATTTGTATTCCATTCAATTCTAACCTAACATAATACCCATGTGAGTTTAAGAAGTTGAAAACCAAAGCAAGTACAGGTGGGGTACATTCGTCAACGACGTGTGGGGTAGATTCGACAGTTACGAATCTACCCCACTCTATCATTATAAGTTTATTGCCATATTTTTTGTCTAACATGTGCATTTAACAATTTTAGATGCCTAGAAAGTTCATCAGGAAGACAGATAGAGCCAATATCGATGACAGGGTTATGAAAAGCGCTTTAAATATATGCCTTAAAAATCGCATAAAAGTTGGCGAGGCAGCTAGGCAGTACCGCATCAAGAGAACTACTATTGAAGGAGTTACTCAATGAGGATTCAGGAAACGCGTCATCAGAAGATGAAACATTTGGCAACAAATACACTGTCAAACAATATAAACGGACACCCCGGAATTGAAAAAAAGAAAAGAAATCGAAGTTCTCTGGATGATATAAATTCGAATAGTAGTGATGACCAAGAATATTTTGAGCCAATAACCAGCTGCGACAAATTTGAAGTTGGAAACTTTGTATTGGTGAAATTCCCAGGAAAAATACGGTTATTTATTACATAGAAAACATACAAGAAATAGTTTCCCCTTCTCTCTCAATTAAATTCCTTAGAAGAAAAGGATGCAGTCACAATTTTGTGTATCGTTCAGTAGAAGATGTTTCGGAAGTTGATTTGGATGGTGTTGTAGCAAATCTTGAGACACCATCTCAAAGTGGAACAGCAAGATCCGCCTCAATTTATACATTTAATTATAATTTTACTACTCTTACTGTAAAATAATCACTTCATTTGAAATAAAGAATTTTTTTAATTTGGTTAAATGAAGTCATTATCAGTTGATGAAAGTACCCCATTGCTATGTCGAAACTACCCCATCATTGGGTACTTTCGTCATAATGCAGACATTTTCTAAAAAAAATCTTGGAAAGAAATATAAACTGCTAGCGACTTTTTGAACTGTAAATTAATATCCTAAAACTACAAATAATATTATTGCAAATAAAACCTTGATAACAATAAAGTATTTTAAAAACTACAGGGTTAGGTTTGGAAAAGTGCCGAATCATCTCCACTCTCCCCTATCTAGCCTAAAACTTTTTTTGAATAGGGAGCTGGACCGCAGCCAACGATAAAGACCGGCCATGGCGCGTTATAAGCAAGTCGGCGGTCACGTGATCTTAGGAGTCCCAGGATTCTTATTGTATTGCTTAATATATTATATGTTTTTACACAATTTAAATAAATTAACAAAAAATTTTTGTTCTTTTATAGGCAAAAAATGAAAAAAATATTTTGCTGATATATGTGTTTATTATGGATAAAAGAACTGAATCTATAAAATAAAAAATTATACAAAATTTGCACTCTAATATCTTCAGGTACATATATTAGGTAGATAATATCGTTAGTAACTTCAAATCTATACAAGTCTTTCAAAATTGGACATATCAAACCTAAGCTTTTAGTTTTTTAATTTTTCTTTGAGTGTCATCATCTTTGTCTGAGTTCTTATTCAAAGATTTATTAGCAAACAATAAATCATTGTGCTTTTTAATAAAATTATTTTAAAAAACTTTACATGCCCTTAAACTAATTTTTTCAAGTTTTGACAATAGTTTTTCTCCACAAAAACACTCGCTAGAGTTATCTGATGAAAAATTTAAACACATTTTAGAATAATTTATTGAAAAGAAACAAGTGATTTTGTGAATAAGTGAGATGGTTTGTAATGTAGTGGTCGTCAATAATTTTTTGAAAAATTACCCAGCACAAAGTTTAATATATATTTCATTAAAGTGTAAGTTAACTACCAACTCATGTTCTTTTAAAAGCTGTATCTTACTTTTTAAATAATCCAGAGAGATTACTATCTGTTAACAATATTTTACAAATGAGTTTTTTAATATTGCGAGGGTGCGGAAGACATATTACCTTAGAATTGTAAATTGACATGTATGCACTGGATGACTGGATAAACAAAGATGAAGCCAACATTAAAGTGTATCCACCATATCTTCGATTCACAGGTTACCTTTTCAAGAGACCTAATTGTTCAATAAGAAATGACAACTGAACACATTTTTCACTCTCACTATCGAAAATCTCACTAAGGATGTCTATTACTTGATCAATTTTATCCAAGATCTTATCTTTTACCACTTCTTTCCCGTTTGCTACATATTAGGTTTCAGTTTTATAGTTGGACCGACAAGGAACAACACTAATTACACGTTCGCGGCATTGTTTATCTTATAATTTACTCATTAGCCATTAATTATTTTAACGCAGCCCACTACAGTCTTTTTCGTGGGCTGCGTTATTTTAATAACTTTGATAAAATTCACATAAAATTCGTGCCCGAATTAAAAAAAAATCGACGTAAACAAACATACCAAAACTGAACACACACATGTTTTATAATGACAGCGGGCCGTGAGGCGTTTTTTTGTGAGACTCCTACGGTCAAGTGATATTTCCGCGCCCGGGCCGGTCTTTCTCGTGGGCTGCGAGCTGGACGTATGGTGATTAATGAGCGCGTAAGGCAGTGGCGGCTCGCCCAAAGACGCGACGTAGGTGAAGCGCTGGTAACCTTATTACCTATTATCCGATAAAAGCGGTTGGTTATCTTGTTACCTATTAACCGATACAAAACCGTTAGCGTTCCCCGCCCTGGATTCTGTACTGCTTTTCTATATTTTGCAATACGCATGCAGCAATTGAGAGAATGCGGCCCCAGCGTACAGACAAGCATGTTGAAGTGATATTTGTTTTTCTTTTCGTTCGCCTGTGTCTACTCGACATGCCGCGGGGTGAAGGCGGTTGGTTGTCATGACAACGTCGCATGCTTTTGCAGAGCAAAGACTTAGGTGATGACACCTGCGTCGATTAATAAAATAGTGAACAGTTTTGCAAATTTTGAAAAAAAAATTGTAGTTTTAAGAAGAGACAAATGTGCCGCGCATTTAAATCCCTCTACGCTCTTCAAGATATATTTGGAACAGGTCCTTAAAATCTGGAAGAGAAAATGCCAAAACATGGGAATTCCGTTGGATAACCACCTTGTATACTTTATGTTTCGCCGATGATCAGATAGTGGTGGCTCAGGATTATGACGACCTCGAATATATTATGACACGAAAACTAATAGAAGAGTACAATAAGTGGGGACTAGAGGTTAATATCAATAAGACAGAGTATATGTGTTGTTAGCTCCCGCTAAATTTCGCGGTTGTTTATATATATTTTTAAAAACACACAACTGTATGAAGGACAAAGCGCATTCAGCGTATTTGGACATGCGCACCAACAACCGGTGAGATCATTGTCAATCGCCTAGAGAAAAAGGCGTGTTAATTTCGTTCTCCAACTATTTCAAATATCTACACCTGAAAGTGCTCGATTTTTGTGTACTGAAGCATAGAACTAGAAACTTCAACCCTTCAGCTACGTGGTGACAACATTAGATCCATTCGGGGGCCCCTGGGAACGAGGAGAACTTGACTGCAAAGGAGGTGAGTGCTTGTCTTTGATTACCGTTGTGTGGTTCCAACAATTTTACCTATGGACATTTTGATTATTTCGTAAAATCATATCAATATATTTATGTTTGCTCGCGATATCATTAATTAATAATATTTACAGTCCATTCATTGCTTTTAACGTTTTTATATCCGTGGGCTAACATAAAAGTGTTCCTTTCGAGCCGAATTATTTTTAAATAATAAATCCATACGAAGGTATTAATAATTATTTGCAATAAGACGGCGGCCTTGAATTTTGTCGCAGCATCGTCGTTGAAACGTCGAGAGAGAAAGTCGGCCGGCGCAGTACGTGTTTTTGGTCCGCTGCCATGGTAACGGGTCTACTCCGCGTGGTGTAAACAAAACGAGTAGGAATCAAAACAAAACAAAACAAAAGTTCAGTGGTGTATCATATCATTTCGATATTTAAAACAATTTTTATCAATTGGCGATAGATTAGTGCATATTTTCGACAATTCGTCATTTTTCTATTTCAGAAGCATTAATTTAGCGTTAATTGTATATTTACCGACAATTTCGTCATTTCAAAGGTAAAATCATGTCCGTCAAAAAAGCCGTACAAAAACGCAAGGGTTTTTTATCTGCGATCACCGAGTGTTATGTGTTGTCGCAGACTGCGGAAAAAGATGAAAGAGCGAGAAACGAGTTTCAAGTGAGGTATGCCGATTTGGATGAAACCTTCGATAAATGCATGCTGGCACATAATGACGTCATTATGTTGCTAGACGACTCGGACGATGAGGAATTTAAAACGCAGGATGCGATCCTTTCAGAAGCTCGTAAATATTTTTATGCGTGTAAGGGGGTTTACTCTAAAATATTTCCGGTTGAGGCCCCATCTTTTTCGGGATCATATGTTCGACAAAACGAATACGAAACTCCAAAACTCAAAGAGTTAGGTATTCCCATATTTCGAGGTGATAAAAAATTATGGCCAAGCTTTTTCGATCTTTTTAATAACATTATAGATCAAAATCAAAGTCTAAGTAACGTTCGAAAACTTCAATATTTATTTTCATATCTCGAGGATGAGCCTTTAAAATTGATATCAGGGATTAGCTTATCTGATCAAAATTATAAAATTGCTTACGACAAATTAGTCAATAGATATCAAAACAAGCGAGACCTCGCAAATGATGCTTTAAGCTCAATTATGAACTCCACCTTAAAAAACGAGTCAGCTAAAGAATTGCGTAATTTAATTGACACCTTTTCTGAATCCCTAGAAATTTTAAAATCACTTAGCTTTGACGTTGACAGTTGGGATTTTATTATTTTTTTCATTTTATTAGAAAAATTGGATATTCCAACGCGTTCAAATTTCGAAATGAGTCACGCCAATACTAATACCGAAATTCCCACTTTTCAGTCACTTTTTCAATTTCTAGAAAAAAGATGTAAAGTTTTGGAATCACTTCCTCAATCAACAGCACCCAAAAAGGTGCCTATCTATCAAAAATCAAATTCTATGCAAAATCAGTCTGGGCAAAAGCCTACCTATCAAAATTCAAATTCTATGCGAAATCAGTTTGGGCAAAAGCCTACCTATAAATCATCCAATTCGCCTTTTATAGGACTGGCTGGCACCTCAACTAATTCAAGTACGGGAATAAAATGTTTCCGATGTAATCAAGGTCACGTGCTTTCGAAATGTCAAACATTTCTTGATCTCTCACCTATCGATCGCCTATCTTTCGTCAAACAGAAAAAATTATGTTTAGCGTGTTTTCATCCCTTGCATAATGTAGATACGTGCAAATCAAAATATTCATGCAGGACTTGCAATAGTAAAAGGCACCACACTTTAACTCATATCTTAGAAACTAATCAAGCGTCTGGAAGCCAAGATACTAGTCCTGTCATTCACACACCACCTGTCAATAATCTTCATGTGTCATTAAATGCCTCAGGACCTTCAGGTACCTTTCTTTTATGCACCGCCATAATAGATGTTATGGACAGTTGCGGAAATTTTCAACCTTTAAGGGCACTGCTTGATTCTGGATCACAGACAGGATTCATCAGTGAAAAGTGTATTCAGCGTCTTAATCTTCCTAGGCGAAGTTACACCACTGAAATATTCGGATTAAATCAGATGTCTTCTTTTACTTCCAAAGGGCTCGTTCAATGTCACATTAAGCCACAAGGGCAAGTCACTCCTTTACTTAATTTCGAAGCAATTGTTGTTCCACAACTATGTTCCAATATGCCTACATTCTCTTTGAACGATAATCAGTGGAAACACTTGGGAAACCTTAAACTTGCCGACCCATCTTATTTCAAATCTAGACCTGTGGACCTGGTTATTGGTTGCGAGCTATTCGCACAGATATTCAAGGAGGGCAGGGTTCTTGGACAGGTAGGGCAGCCTTCAGCCCTTGAAACTATCTTTGGCTGGGTCGTCATGGGAAAGGTTGACGAAGTAGGTAGTCTTACGGAACGAACCAGTTGTTTTTTAACGAGTCATTCACCTCCTTTAGAGGTCATTCTCCCTAGGTTTTGGGAAATCGAACATTTGCCTAAAAAACAAATCTTATCAAAGGAAGAAAAACAAGCAGAATCAATTTTTACTGCTAGTGTATTACGGCAACCGAGCGGTAGATTCATGGTAGATCTTCCGTTTAAAGATAAAATAAACCCTGACCTAGGAAATACTTATCCGCAAGCTTATCGTAGATTTTTACTTCTAGAAAATAGATTAATCAAAAATCCTGATCTGTACACTGCCTATTCAAATTTCATGCAAGACTATATCGATTCTAATCATATGAGTTTGGTTTTATCTAGTCAACCAAAGGTCGACGTATCGTGTTTTTTAGCACATCATTGCGTTTTAAAGCCGGAAAGCTTGAGTACAAAATTAAGGGTGGTCTGGGATTGTTCAGCAGTCACCCCAAAAAATATTAGTCTCAATGACACATTGTTATCTGGACCGAAACTTCAAAAAGATATTGCTTCTTTACTCCTTACATTTCGTCTTAATCCTATTGCCTACATTGCTGATATCAAACAGATGTTCCGTCAAGTCCTTATCAGTCCTTATCACCGTCCTTATCAAAGGATATTGTGGAGGTTTTCTCCACAGGACCCACTTTCAGTGTGGGAACTTTCTACTGTCACTTTTGGCATGACATGCTCACCTTTTCTAGCCATGCGTACCTTAAATGAGCTGGCAGAGAGAGAAAAGGAACGTTTTCCTATGGCTAGTACTGTTCTAAAAACGTCAATCTATATCGACGATATCTTGGGAACTAGCCCTTCGCTTTCTGAAGCTCTCTCCCTTCAAACAGAACTCAATGATTTGTTGAAGTCGGGAGGATTTGAACTTAAAAAATGGGCAAGCAATTGTCCTGAGTTATTGGCAACATTGCCAGAGTCCGATCGTCAAATGCCTCTCTCTTTCGACAAGGAGGAACCCCACTTTATCAAAGTTTTAGGACTTCAATGGCATCCAAAAAACGACATTTTTTCTTATCAATGCCGAATGAAGGACAAACCCCCAACCAAACGTTCTATTTTATCTATCATAGGAACAATCTTCGACCCTTTAGGTTTTCTTTGTCCCTTGTTGCTACAAGCAAAATTTATTTTGCAACAGTTGTGGATATCGAAAGTAGGCTGGGACGAAGAACCAGATTCTTCTATCATCGACTCTTGGAACAAACTTCGTTCTGAATTCCCGCTTCTTTCCAATTTTCAATTACCCCGACAAATCAAACTGTCAAAAACCAATACCTGTCAAATCATCGGCTTCTGTGACGCTTCAATTCGAGGCTACGCAGGCGTCGTATATTTTCGTGTAGAAGAGGAAAACAATATATCTGTTTCTCTCATATCTGCAAAATCTAGGGTCGCGCCTATAAAGTCACAAACTTTGGCTAGGCTAGAACTCCTAGGCGCATTTCTTTTAAGCGAATTAATTGACTTCGTTTTATCTAGCTATGAAGGAAAAATAACTTTTACAAATATCGTTACTTTCTGCGATTCGCAAGTCGTATTGCACTGGCTTTCATCCCCTCCTAATCGCTGGCAAACCTTTGTTGGAAATCGCGTCAGTAGAATCCAAGAAATCATTCCCTCAAACTCGTGGCGCTACATTCCTTCTGCTTTGAATGCAGCCGATATTGCGTCACGAGGGGCCACCCCTTCACAGCTCATGTCACATGACATGTGGTGGAACGCACCGTCGTTTTTGTGGTCTCCCGAAAACGAATGGCCCGATTTTCATAAACCAAAAATGCCGATTGATTTCGGAGATATTAATCTGGAGGAAAAGCCAAAAGTCTGTTGCAATGCGATAATTGATGTCAACTTCTTAGATCAGCTTCTTATCAAATATTCATCTATATCCAAAATTCAACGTATCATTTGTTATGTCCTTCGAATAGTTAACCTTTTTCAAAACCATTCCTATCAAAAACCCACTAAGCCGCCGGACCAAAAAGTTATTTTTGAGAATATTGTTTTTCCTACCACCGGTGAGATGCAAAGTGCGTTACACCTTCTTATCAAACGCGTTCAAGGTTCTTGTTTTTCTGAGCTTTTTTCTGCGTTATCTAAGGATAAACCAATACCGAAACCTTTGCGAAAACTTTCACCTTTTCTTGATGAGAATAATATCATTAGAGTCGGTGGCAGATTACAAAAATCTGACCTTTTGTCTTATTCTGCAAAACACCCCGTCTTACTTTCGAGTGACCATCGTTTAACTACACTTCTTATCGAGTCCGCTCATCGACAATATCTTCATCCTGGGTTTAAAACATTACATAATCTGCTTTTACAGCAATTTTGGATATTATCTGCCAGACGGGCAATTCAAAGAACCATATCCAAGTGCTTGCAATGTTTTAGAATCAACCCTAAACCCTATAGACCGCCCATAATGAGTTCACTTCCCGCTCATCGAATCAATCAGCTTAAACCTTTTTCGAGTGTAGCTATCGACTTTTGTGGACCTTTCTTTGTGATTCCTCATCGTTACCGTGGTTGTAGAGCTTTCAAATCGTATGTCTGTGTGTTTGTCTGTACGGCCACACATTGCGTGCATTTGGAATTAACCATGGAACTGTCCACCGAAGGGTTCGTAGGTGCATTCCATCGATTCATTTCTAGACGCGGAAGCGTGACGCAATGCTGGTCAGATCAAGGCAGTAATTTTATAGGGTTTCGTAACCAATTACTGGATTACGCAAGAAGTGCTGCCACCAGACTTTCTATTCGTTGGCATCTGGGACCTCCTCTCAGTCCACATTTCAATGGCCTGGCAGAAGCTGGCGTCAAAAGTTTTAAAACTCACTTTGTTCGAGTTGTCGGCGACCAGAAGTTGTCTATCATGGAGATGTCCACCCTTACCTGTCGCATAGAAGCCGTACTTAATAGTCGCCCTTTATCTCCTGCCTCTTCAGACCCACACGATCTTCAACCTCTTACCCCTGGGCATTTTTTGACACTTGAACCCCTTAACTCTGAAATTCCGGAGTCAGATTTGTCCGAGGTTCCCCTAAATCGGCTCTCGAGATGGCAACTAATCCAAAAACTACATAATGATTTTTGGAAACGGTATTCTATAGAGTATTTGCATACGCTACAACAGCGACACAAGTGGGCTGATTTGTCCCCAAATATCAAATTAAATGATTTGGTTATCATAACAAGTGATCACATTCAAACGCCTTTGAAATGGCCGGTCGGTCGGGTCATCGAACTGCATCCCGGCGGGGACGGTCAGGTGCGTGTTGCGACGGTAAAAACGGTTACCGGTGTTTATAAGCGGCCAGTTGTAAAACTGTGCCTCTTGCCAAATTAAAAGTAATTTTAATTTTCTACCTTTTACCGGGTATTACAATAGGTTTTTTATTTTTAATTTTTTTTTTTGAATTTTTTGTTTGTTTGTTTTGCCTTTTTTCGGGATTTCGTTATCTCTAAATAAACTTACGATACTTATCTATTTTCATTCATTTATATTTATCGGTCGATTCTTTTTCTTATATCTATATCTGTCCGGTTGAGATTCTAAATTTGTGTGTTTTGGAGGGCAGTTATGTTAGCTCCCGCTAAATTTCGCGGTTGTTTATATATATTTTTAAAAACACACAACTGTATGAAGGACAAAGCGCATTCAGCGTATTTGGACATGCGCACCAACAACCGGTGAGATCATTGTCAATCGCCTAGAGAAAAAGGCGTGTTAATTTCGTTCTCCAACTATTTCAAATATCTACACCTGAAAGTGCTCGATTTTTGTGTACTGAAGCATAGAACTAGAAACTTCAACCCTTCAGCTACGTGGTGACAACATTAGATCCATTCGGGGGCCCCTGGGAACGAGGAGAACTTGACTGCAAAGGAGGTGAGTGCTTGTCTTTGATTACCGTTGTGTGGTTCCAACAATTTTACCTATGGACATTTTGATTATTTCGTAAAATCATATCAATATATTTATGTTTGCTCGCGATATCATTAATTAATAATATTTACAGTCCATTCATTGCTTTTAACGTTTTTCTATCCGCGAGTTAACATGTGTATTGGTAGAACGAAACAGGATCTAATCTTAAATACTGGGCAGCGAATTCAGTCCTGTGATGAGTATTAATACTTAGGTCTAAAAATTACAGCTGACGGAACACTAGACAAAGCTATAAAAGATAGAAACGTACAAGGAAGAAAAGCAATAACTTTATTAAATGGAATATTTTGAGACCAAAGTATATCAAAACATAACAAAAAGCTTTTATATATAACACCATTGTAAAAAGTATTATTACATACGGCTCAGAAGTATAGCCAATCACAGATAGAATAGAAAAAATGCTTTCCGCTACGGAGATGGACTATTGGAGAAGAGCAGCAGGGAAATTAAAAAGGAATTACAAATCAAAGAATAAGAGAAATTATGACAGGGGGTGAACGTACGTTAGTGGATGATATAAGAACAAAACAACTGGTGTGGTACGTACATGTACTTCCTAAACAAATATTACAATGGAAACCAACTATCCGAAGAAAACAAGGAAGGCCGAGGAGGAGCTGGAGAAAAGGAATAGACAGTGAAATAAGAATAAGAGGCCTAGATGATGAATTATGGGCAAACAGAAACGAGTGGAGATTGGGTGTCGGAACCAGAACGTTGGGAAACCGATAAATATATATTTAAATCCCATTGCGATAAATAAAACGGTTGAAATGTTCCGAATTTTTGACAAATTAATTAAGATTTTACCTGCCGACAAAGGAAATGCGACGGTAATCATGGATGTCGAGACTTACGACCAAAAGATCAAAGAAGTTTTGGAGAAAAGAGACCAGAAGCAACTACCCAAAAATCCAACCACCACCATAGAAGGATGTATCAACAGGACTTTGAAGAAGTATGCTGAGAATATCACGGACGCTGTTAGATCCCGCCTGACTCCGCACGACAGTAAGGCACATTATTGGACTACCAAAGAACCATAAGAAGGATATACCACTGCGACCAATTACCAGCTCCAGAAACTCACCGACCAGCACTTTGTCGAGGTTTTTGTTGGACATAATTCAAGCACTACAGGGTAAGTCCAAATCTTTTGTCAAAAACTCGGAGGTTTTTTAGGAATTAGATCCTGACGATAGATTTGTAAGTTTTGATGTAGAAAGTCTGTACACAAACGTGCTAATAAATAAGGCACTCTAACATCAAAAACAAAATACAAACTGTTCTTTTTCATATGTTATATCCACGACCTGCCACAAATTTCCGAGCTTACTGAGATATCTTTTAAAAATTTTGCCGATGATACAAACATCAAGATATCAGCTTCATGTTTTGCAGTCTTGGAAGTTGTCATACAGGAGCTGTGGCAAGATTTGGAAGATTGGTGCTATGTAAACAATCTAGTCATTAATGATAGGAAAACACAATGTATGCTTTTTAAAAGTAATAATCTTAAAGAACAACATAAAAAAATTGACCTGGGATCTACCTCTTTTGCACTTTTGGATACTGTGAGACTACTGAAGATAACTTTGGACTCTAATATCAAGTGGAAAAATCAGATAATAGATTTGAGTAAAATTTTAAATAGTGTTTGCTATGCACTTCGCATTTTGTCAAAATCTTTTGAGAGCTCAGTTTTAAAGTGTATTTATTTTGCAAATTTTTACAGCCGTGTGAGGTATGGTATTACGGTATGGGGAAGTTCTGCTCTTTTGAATGAGATATTTATCATCCAGAAAAAGGCTTGAAGAGTGATATTCAAGATGAATTACTTAGATTCTTGCAGAGGGGTCTTTAGAAAAAACCGTATGGTCACTGTTCCAGGCATTTATATTTACTCTTGTTTGCAGTATGTTTTTAAAAACAGCTCGGAATTCAGCAAATTTGAACACCAACATGAGCACAATACGAGGAACAAGCATGCATATGCACTGCCTATCCACATATTGAAACTATATGAATCATCTCCTCAATATCAGTGCCTAAAATTAAAAAATTCTCTACCATCAAAAATTCTTGAATGTCAAAATCAAAAAAAGCTTTTTTCTCAAATATTTGAATATATCTGCGATATCGAGCCATACACTGTTGATGACTTTTTCCGATGTCAAAAAGGCTGACTTCTTTTATATCAGATTAAGTAAGATTTTTTTATTTGTTTTTATGTGTGTTTCAAATGTAAACTTTATGTACATAGGTACCATTTTTTATTTTATTGTTGACGTCCATTTTGTGGTAAATTTTTTAAATGTTTTCGTGTTTTTTAGGTTTCTATTTGGTGTTTTTTATCTTATATTAATTTTACTAATATGGATCAAAATTGTAAAATTTGTAAAGAGAAGTGTACGTTTACAAATTTATTCTTTAAAGTTACACTAAGGTTTTTTTTAGTATAATTTTTATAACTTACAGCTTATTTGACCAATAAATAAACTAAAAAAAAAAAAACTAACAACATTAAAAAGGACTTACAACAGAATGGTTATTCCGAGAAATTAATAAACTCAACCATCTCTAAAATTAAAAACAAATCAAATGTAGCAAATTCTCAAAATAATAATTGGTTGGCTGTTATTAATATTAACATTCCATACGTTCAAGGGATTTCAGAAAACATAAAACGAATAGCCAAGCACTATATATAAAAACGGTATTTTCATCGGAAAATATGATAAGGAGTTTTGTAACTAAAACAAAACAAGAAAATCCCTTAAATAATAATGAATGTATTTACCAAATTCCTTGTGAGTGTGGTAAATCATATGTAGGTGAAACGAAACGCCCTCTTCAGGTTAGAGTAAATAAACATCTAAAAAGTATCCAATTAGGGGATATTGAAAAATCTGGTTTAGCGGATCATGCATGGTCAAATGATCACAGGATTCAGTGGTCAGAAGCTAAAGTCTTGCATAAGGAGTCGCATAAGCGAAAAGGAAATTTTATTGAAGCTGCGTTTATAATGCAGAATAAAGAAGTTTTCAGTCAATCAAGCACGGACATACCAAACATCTTGAAACCACTCCTTAAGGAAAACAGGCGTCTTAGTATTAAAAAGGAGGAGGGCCGTCGCACCTGACTTCACACCAAGTAGTATAAGGAGTAGCCTAGAGACTATATTCTTTACTTTACACTTGAAACCGGTTAGAGATACTTACTAACCCAAACGTCTTGTTTTTTTTTAATTTTATTTCTACCTAGTAATATATTGTAGATATGTCTGTTTTATTTAAAACAAAAAACATATAGCTTCCGTAAAAATATTTCGCTATTTCCCTATGTCTTTTTTTTAAAGAAATTTGACTTATACTTGTGTAGTCAGCTCAAAAGAATCCAGATATATGTTCCAATTTCTTTTTATTTCGAAAAAATATTTGACGTGTGGCGTGATGTAAATGTAAGAGTCAGCCAGTTCTCTGGAGAAATGGGGGGATGGGACAAGTGAGGAGATAACAAATAAAAAGTAGGACAGAAAAAGTAAACCCAATTTAGATTCGAAAAAAGCAAGAAAAGAATGGTTATATACTTGTCCCGATTCTCGTCAGTGACCCATATTTCGTCAGTTTTGATTTTGTTTTGTCAACATTAAGAATATTCTTTGTTTGAAACTCGTAGATAATGATTGAGTAGAAATAAAATCTCTAACCGTTTTCAAGTGTAAACTAAACAATCTAGTCTCTAGGCTACTACTTATACTACTTCGTGTGTAGTCGGATGGGACGGCATGCCCCCTTTTTAATCCTAAGACGCCTGTTTTTCTTAAGGAGTGGTTTACATAAGTTTGGTATGTCCGTCCTTGGTTGACTGAAAACTTATTTATTTTGCATTATAAACGTAGCTTCAATAAACTTTCGTTTTCACCAATGGCCTTATGCAAAATTTAACTTCTGACCACTGAATCCTGTGATCATTTAACCAATTGATACTTTTTAGATGTTCATTTACTCTAACCTGAAGAGGGCGTTTCGTTTTACCTACATATGATTTACCACACTCACACGGGATTTGGTAAATACATTCCTTATTATTTGAGTGATTTTCTGGTTTTGTTTTAGTTACAATACTCCTTATCGTATTTCCCGATGAAAATACTGCTTTTATATTATAGTCGTTGGCTATTCATTTTATGTTTTCTAAAATCCCTGAACATATGGAATTTTAATAACACCCAATGGATTATTATTTTGAGAATTTGCTACAGTTGCTTTGTTTTTAATTTTGGAGATCGTTAAGTTTATTTATTATTTTTCGGAATAACCATAAAGACAATGAAAGTCCGAAAATTTATTTCTATTAAGAATATTAATGTACGAAATTCATAAAAAATACTTAAGTAAAAGTATGTCAGAAAAAGTAAACCTAATTTAGATATAAAAAAAGCAAGAAAGGAATGGTAAGGTACTTGTCCCAATCCTCGTCAGTGACCCATATTTCATTAGTTTTGATTTTGTTTTGTCAATATTAAGAATATTTTCTATTGCACGAAATTAAGAAAAAAATTGTTCAATGGTTTCATTTCCATTGGTTAACAACGCCTAAAATGGGCCCAACAATAAAAAAAAATTGAAAAAAATATTTACTACACGAAATAAACAAAATTGCAAACTTAAACCACGGCCGGCGGTGGCGAGTTGGTCGGCGGAGAGTTGATCCGATGCGGCGGAGATTCGGCGGGGAATTGACGGGGGTAATTTGTCTCATTCGCAGTCGTGGCTGAGCACTCAATCCAGAGGAGGATCTAGGAACTTTATTTAAAGGGAAATACCTATCATAATAAATATGGCATAAATATATTATAATATATAAAATTTTGTGTTCTGTGTGTCAAAACTAAATATAGTTTGAGATTTTGGGGGAGGGGTGTTTCCCCTTTTTAACCTCCCGTAGATCCGCGTCAGCGGCGTAGCGTGCCTGAAGGGGCGGGGGGAGCGACAGCTAAACAGGGCGTCCATCAAAAATCTTGCGACCAAAAAAAAAACAAAAAATAAAGGTCATCATGTCTTTAGTTTCCTTTGCCGCCCTCTCAATTTGCCGTTGCCGGCCCTGCTACCTAATAAAGCTTAGGGCGCTTCGGGCACCCATGGGGCGCCAGTACCTTCTGTGAGGAAGGGGGAAAAACCCCCCCCTCTGCTACGCCACTGCCATAGAGATACGAAAAAACGACACACTGAGTTGAGATTCGAAAAAACGTCATTTAGCGAAATTTAGGGTAGGGAATCCCATAAGACCAAAATGACCAAACTTTGAAAATTCATATTTCAAAAACTATACAGTTTATCAACAAAAGCACCGAGTTGCAGTATTGTGGGACCATAGAGATACGAAAAAACCATACCCTGAGTTAAGATTCGGAAAAACGTAATTTAGCGAACTTTAGGGTAGGGAATCCCAAAAGACCAAAATGATCAAACTTTGAAAATTTATATTTCAAAAACTATATAGTTTATCAACGAAAGCACCGAGTTGCAGTATTGTGGGACTATAGAGATACGAAAAAACTACACCCTGAATTAAGATTCGGAAAAACGTCATTTAGCGAAATTTAGGGTAGGGAATCCCATAAGACCAAAATGACCAAATTTTCAAAATTCATATTTCAAGAACTATACAGTTTATCGCCAAAAGCACCGAGTTGCAGTATTGTGGGACCATAGAGATACGAAAAAACGACACCCTAAGTTAAGATTCTGAAAAACGTCATTTAGCGAAATTTAGGGTAGGAAATCCCATAAGACCAAAATCACCAAACTTTGAAAATTCATATTTCAAAAACTATAGTCAACAAAAGCACCGAGTTGCAGTATTGTGGGACCATAGAGCAGTGGCGTAGCGTGCCTGAAGGGGCGGGGGGGGGGGCGACAGCTAAACAGGGCGGCCATCAAAAATGTTGCGACCAAAAAAAAAAAATACTCAATTTGCCGTTGCCGGCCCTGCTATTTAATAAAGCTTAGGGCGCCTCAAGCACCCATGGGGCGCCAGTAACCTCGGTGCGGGGGGGGGGCGACAAACCCCCCCCCCCACGCTACGCCACTGATCCGCGTCTGCTCAATTCCGTCATGGATGTTTTCCTATTAAGAGAACTGCAAGTATGAAATTTTCCAGCAAAAAAGGCTTAGGAACTTATAAAAATAATGAACTAAAAAATTATAGCACGCCACTGCACAGAGAAACTTGGCGCTTATTGAAGCAATCCCTTTTGTGCCTCATTTTATTCTGGCCGGACAATATTATCAACTGGAATTTTTATTAAATTATTTTATTTAATTTTTGGACCACAATTATTGTTATAATATTTAAATACAAAAGCAAATTAAATTTAGAATACCATTAAATAATCCCAAATAGTTTTTTATGCTTTGGGATAACTACTTTGAGTTTTATTAATATAAAATTAGGTTAAATTAATACAAAGACCAATATTATAAATGGTTTTGTTATTATTGACTAAGAATTCCATTACATTTATCTCAGATATAAATGTAACAGGGGCCTTTATTTGACAGTGGTATACTTTTTGCAAAGTCAGTTGAACAAAGATAAAAGCCAACCATCGGCATATCCTTTAAAGAAAGTGACATGGGCGGCGGTAGATATACTCATGAAAATTATTTCATTTAATTATGGCGTAAACTAAAGAAATAAAAATAGATAATAAAACTTTCTATTCCTACACCTACAGAAACGACACTGATTTATTTTCTAACTCTGCATACTGCCGACTAAAGGGGTGCCGAAAAAAACACCTGAAAGCAATTAAAAGCGCATCTCAAAAAAATCTGCCAATCAGGTGCCGTCCATCCACCTGGGCTGGGTCGGTCGAAAAACAAATATTTTGTGGTCGCACCGCAAAGAGCCGCGCCTTTTCTCTGTCGGTAGGGTTGAAATTATACCAGGAAGATTTTATATGAATTTGGATAACTTTTGAAGGCATTGGCGTAGCTAGGGGGGGCAGGGGGGGCCTGGCCCCCCTGAAGTCCCTCAGGCCTCCCCTAAGATATTTTAGGCCTCCCCTACCGACTACTAGTAAAAGAACATGACGCTGAAAATACATACTTTTCTATTATTATTCGGGAAATATTCAAATAAAATAGGTGCATTAAAATTTAAAATCATTCAGATAATGTTTACATTTCAGGAAAAAGCCCTTGTCTTGTGGAATTAGGCTTTTTCTCTTTAAATTATCAGTAACTTTTCTGCACTTATGCAATTTCCCGAAAATATTTTTTAAATTTAAACATAATTATACATATTGAATATTTCATACATATCGGCGACATCTTGTAAAATATTATAGAAGTGTAAGCTAAATTTCGCATTTAATAAAGACAGCGACCTTTGCCCCTCTGTTTCCGAAATCGGGTTGTAGATGTCGTAAGGTTATAAAAGACCTTTTTAAACTGTTTTTCTAAAATAAATATAATTATCTTTTTAGTTTTTTTGAGGTTAGCGTTTAGTGTCTTATGGAAATTTTCCGATTTTGGTGACAATTTCATAACCATTTTCATATTAAGTTTTCCCACGTCGTTAAATGGAATAAATTCGTCGAGCAATACCGGGAAATTTTTAATATTATTACTTCTGCTCTAAGAGCAGAAATGACCGTTTTAAAGAGTTGTATTTTTCGGTTAAATCAAACTGTTGTTCATGATTCTATCAAACAACATATAGCAGAAACCACCTATCCAAACCTCTACCAACTTTTTAAAGTTGCGAGTATTCTTCCAATTTCAAGTGCAACTTTTGAGAGGTCTTTCTCTGCCATGAGGAGAACAACTATGACTCAAGAGAGACACTCAGTTTTGTCATTGTTATTCATAGAAAAAGATGTTGAGGTCGACTTAGACAGTGTGGTAGACGCTTTCAGTCAGCGACGTAGAAAACTTTCTTTGTAGAATTGCTGAATTACATACTTCCTGTGTATACATATAAATAAGTTGGTAAATGTATTATTAAATTTGTTATATTAAAATATTAGAACATTTAATGCGCGTATTTTTTTTTTATTCATTGCACACTTTGCACGACTCTTTAAAACCTATGTTTGCTTTTTGTTCAAGATAGACCGGGGCCACGGCCCCCCCTGAAAAGCAAGGCTAGCTACGCCAATGTTTGAAGGGCAAAATGAAGCAAAATTTCATGAAATCGATAGAACCTCGTATTAGGAGTTATTCAAGTGACTTTGCAAAAACTATACGTATTTTGTCGGTAGTGTGCGGTACAGCGTCAGATAGTTGGATACGACAATCAGATCAAAAAGTAGTAAATTTGCGGTGGCCCTTGGCTGACAAAAATTATTAAAAAACTTACTATACGTTGTTAAATTTATTATTTTATATGATCTCGAAAGCACATTTGGCGGTTCTTGGAGGAAGTTTATACTATAAGCGTTTTTCTCAATTATATAAATAATGTAGGAAAATCATATGTACCTTTTCAATTTTCTTCTTGAAACTTCAAATTTTCACTTCTTTATATTTATTAATCAAAAATCAAATTTTACTACTATTAAACTTTTGTGTTCTAATAAATTATTTGCTACGTGATTACGTGGTTTTTTCAATGGACGAAACTTGTCATAGATGGCGCCGCTGTGTCTCAGACAAGACGATGCCAGTGTGCTTAAACTTTCGAGTGCTCGAACCAGTTCGCTAGATGGCGCTACACCTTGGAGTTTACTCACATTGCACGGACGCGAGTATTTCATATGTGGAGTTGGTTTTGTTTAAAATTGGCTTACCTGGTTGTGCTGTTCTCTACTGATGACGTGAAATAAACAGAAACGTACGTCTAGAGATGCTACCTTGTGTAAATAGGAAAACAACCAAAACCAACTCTTCCTTCTCTTTCTGACACTCGCAAGTTAGGCACGCACACCTTTGTGTGAAGTATAAAATTCGTTTTGATTTCTAATAAATTAGTTTTTGATGAATTACCCACGAGGACATTGTTGTATTATAACTAAACGTGAAACGGAATTTACCAATTATTATTGTTAATAAATATCTACCTAATTCATGAATTTTCATTATTATTATTGTAACCACATCGATTCTACTTTTTGTTCTATTCCACAAACTTCATTATAACAAATTTTATTCGAATAATGAGCAATAGTTCAGGCCCTATGGAGTCCGATACTGCCTTTAATGATAGAAGCAACATACTTGGTATGGATAGACATAAGATTCGCCCGAACGATTTGACGGTTTTTTGCTAATAACTCGAAAACGGTCAACTTTTCGAAAAATATTCTAAAGATCACTTTGTAAGCGGATAAAATTTTCTTTTTATCCATGTACCTTAGTACCCCCTAACGGCAGTGGTGTACGTTCCATGGGCCTACGAAAACAGGAAAAATGTTTAAAATATATATTTTTTATTTTTCTTGTGGTATTTTATATACTTAACATATTGTTTTTTTCAAAAAAGTACTTTTGTTTAAAAACCCATTGTATACAGTTAAATATTTAATAAGTTAGACATAACTTTTTATAGTAGCCGCCTTGAAATAAAAATAAATGTGTTTGTAGAAATCCTCAAATCAAAGAAAACTTTTGCACATTTATTTTTGTAAGTAAGAAAATTTAAAAAATATTGTTTTTTCCTCACCTTTCATTTATTTAAATGCCTATAAAAGGTGCGCAACTGATGTAAAGGGGGCGTGTTGTACATCGTTAGAGAGACTTTTGGTCACTCTCAATAACTATTACTTAGTTGTTTTTGGCCAAGTTAAAAGTTTGCAAATAATTAGAAAAATACTGAAAAGATCACTTTTGAGGGGGCGAGAGGGAGGATGCCCCCTCCCCCAAATTGAACTCTAAAAATTAAGTTTTAAGTTAGCACTAACCAAAATTTTTTTTTACTTACCTTGAGTATTATTTAATGAGTTACAAAAAAGAATGTTTAAAATGTTTGTTTGATTTGAGGATTTTACACATTTATTTTTCATGGCGGCTACTTTAAAAAGTTATTTCTAACCTCATAAATACTTAACTGTATGGGTTATTAAACAAAACTACTTTTTTGGAAAAAAACAATGTTAAGGATACAAAATTTCACAATAAAATAAAAAAACATATTTTAAACATTTCCCCTTTTTTCGTAGGCCTATGTAACGTGCACCACTGCCTTTAGAGGCTACTGAGGTACATGGTTAAAAAGGAAATTTTATTTGCTTGCAAAATGATCTTTAGAATATTTTTAGATAAGTTGACCGTTTTCCAGTTATAAGCAAAAAACCGTCAAAAAGCACGTTTAAGGGGGAAGGAACCACCCCCCTGCTAGGGTCTTATATCTATCCATACCAAGTGTGACTGATCTAAAACGGCTCTCAAAATTTTTAATTTAACTTATTTTCTCATTTGCTTAACGAATGGTGTATAATTATGATAAAAACATAATGTAAATTTGACACTTTTGGGAATTCATCAATAAAAAGAGTGATTTATTAATTCAATTAGTGCCACAAATTATTCCGGTTTCGGTATAATTTAAATTGATATAGTAGGTACTGTAATTTTGTAGTAATTATTAGAATCATACAAATTAAAATAAATGAAAATTTGCTTTGTACCCTTAATGTCGGACGGCTGTTCAATCAATTATATTATTTCTAATAAAAACGACTATTTAAATATTTAATTAACCAAAGAATGGGAATAATTGTAATAGCAACTGACATGTGTCATAAGCTAGATACTCTGGAACAGCTAGAGATTGGATGTCACAATCAACCCATCGGGAGTAGTAGATTTATGTACGTTTCAGCTCAAAATGTGATGATAATTGCGAGAAACAGAGGATTTGTCTTTTGTGTGCAGGTGCGAGTGGCTCTTTGTCTTTTTACCCATAGCCGAAAAGTGTGGGTAGTCATTTAGAGCAAAGGCCAATAATGTGAGTGGTTTTTTGACCTTGATATGACAATGTACAGTTATGTGAGCCTTTGTCTTTTGTATGCAGGTGCGAGTGGGTCTTTGTCTTTTTTATGTGGAGGCGAATAGTGTGGGTGGTCTTTTTGTGTATCATATTGGGTTAAAATGGTTTGACGTATTCTTAAGTTATCGTGTATTGAAGCAGACAATTTATTTTATTATCCGATCGAGGTGTTTTAGGAACATTTAATAAATTTTTAAAAATAAATCTGGTGACTAGTCAAGTAATAATTCTTGCTCTAAAAAAATATTTCAGATTGTCCGCCCCTTGACGAGTGCGACCGCGTGTGCCTGTAGTAATTTATCAAAGTTATCTTTGACAACGCTGCAAAGCTTTTTGCGGGACTCGGGCGTATCACGGTCTCTTTTTAATAAATGCTATAGTTTATATCTGTTTTTTATCCTCTTATGGAAATTTATACCCCTGAAACTGTGAACGCGGTACGAAAATGGCGGTTAGAGAGATCCCAAAGTATACTAAATCCGGATAGGATAACAGGCTTATTGCTGAGGCTTCCTATTCAAGGTCTGTATAGTTAATTTAATATTGCTTGTCTCTTTTTTTGAATTTGGACTGCGTTTCGTGCAAAAATGTCATTTTCTTTTAGAACAAAATATTGTCGAGAAAAGGGAAAATCCGCCTCTAAACTTGAACAATTAATCTTAATTTTCCGCAGCAGGAAATAAACCGAAGTTTCGCCACAATTACGAAACGACCTGTCGGAATTACGTAACACCCTGCAGGAGGAGCGGCCAGGTAAAAATAAAATTAATTTATTAACATAATTTGTTTTCCTTTTAATATACTGTATTATTTTAATTCTCCGATGCGAATGCAAAAAAGGGGAATTAGCAGTAAATTCTCGCGAGCTTTAAACAGGAGAGTTATTGTCAGTCATCTTGAGCCAAGGCCAACAAAAAAATAGTTGCCACAACCCTGAAAAAATCAGATATTCTCGGGGGGCTGACTTTTACATTGGGTCTTATGGGAGGTCAGAAGTTTTTTATAATATTTTCAAAATAGCACTACAGATTTCCGCGAAATTCCACCAAACTTTTGTAAGGATGCAAGATGATTAAAAGGTTAAAATCTTCAAGATTTAGCATTCCTTATTTTCAATTCAAATTACCCGTCATGTACCATGCCAATTTGACATGTATTTGAATTTGTCATCTGTGTTTGTTACATTCGCTTCTGCTTTAAATTTAATTTTAGTGGGAGCTAATAAAGCAGCTCTGATAAATTAAGGATCATTATTATATATAAAACAAAGGGGTACACTGGCTTCTTATGCATTGCGTCTGGAGGACTGTGGAGAACCCGTGGGCGGCCTGTAAAGACAAAGTAGAAGGAACCTTAGTACTTCCAAATAGTCAACTGGGTTTGTTCGAATGTGTGTATGTGTGTGTCGCTGTTGTGTTCACTTTTTTGGCCCTATGTATTTTTGCTTTAATGTATTTTATTAATTTTTAATTAAGAAAAAAAAATAAAACTAAATCTCCCTATGAGGTAACTTTTATTTTAAAAGAAATTTATTATTTATTTTAAAAAATTTCTTGTAGTTTAAGTTTTTGACGGGATCAACACCCTATGTGTAAAAAATGTTTCTTAGGCTTTACAATGTAAATTATTAAGAGAACATGATCGAATAAAGAATAAACTAAACTAAACTTATACATTAAAAAAAAATTCTGCAAGAATATGGTAAAAACAATCTCAAAACCGGCTTTATTAAAAAAAAACAAATATTAAAGAACCGTCATTCCAACTTCAATCAAGGCCAACACAAAAATAGAGGCCACGACCCTGA
The DNA here is from genome assembly GCA_963576565.1 of Aspidapion aeneum. Classification (NCBI taxonomy): domain Eukaryota; kingdom Metazoa; phylum Arthropoda; class Insecta; order Coleoptera; family Brentidae; genus Aspidapion; species Aspidapion aeneum. The sequence goes on along the minus strand of OY755043.1, from coordinate 7,566,442 downwards.
AAAAATCAGCTGTTCTCCCGGGGCTGAATTTTACATTGGGTCTTATGGGAAGTCAGACGTTTTTTTATGATATTTTCAAAATGGCACTACAGATTTCCGCAAAATTTCAGTGAAATATTCTCAGACACCATCCCGATATTCCATCAAAGGTTTGTAAGGAAGCAACATGATTAAAAGGTTAAAATCTTCAAGATTTAGCATTCCTTATTTTGAATTCAAATTACCCGCCATGTACCACATGCCAACTGTTATATTTGACATGTATTTGACTTTGTCATATGTGATTGTCACATTCGCTTCTGCTTTAAACTTAATTTTTGTGTGAGCTAATGAAGCAGCTATGAAAAATTAGGGCTTACTATACATTTAAAAAAAATTGTTCTTCCAGAATATAGTAAAAACAATCTCAAAAACGGCTTTATTTAACAAAAAATCAAATATCCATGAACCGTCATTCCAACTTCAAAATTTTAAAGACAATCAGCTGTGTCGTAACGTGACCATCAAAAAAAAATCAGCCCCGGATGTGACGTCAACAAAGTGGAGGATCGTGGCCCGTCCATTTTGATAGCCCTGCTTCAATATTTTAAAGACAATCAGCTGTGTAGTGACGTGACCATCAAAAAAAAATCAGCCCCCGATGTGACGTCAACAAAGTGGAGGATCTTGGCCCGTCCGCTTTGACAGCTCTGGCAAAACTCAAAAAATAACCCTCGTAATACAACAGCACTAAATTTAGTTTTGCTTTTTAGGTAAATTGTTTGTGGTAAAATGGGAAATTCCGAATTGCTAAATTCATTCATCATTCCATAAAATTTTAGACATACTGCCAGACGCTCCTTTTCGTAGCTGCTCGCAAATGTTTTGGCTTTTGTGAGTTCATAAAAGCAACTCTTAAAGTGTTTTCTGGTCTTTTTTATTTTAAAGAGCCCCTCTCCCTTTTAAGTAACTAAAGAGGATATTTGAGTATTTTTAAACGTTCGTAAGTTGGCACTTAAAAACAACGGATTTAGTATGTTACATAAGTTCATGATAAAAAGTATTGTTACGGTGAAAAATACATTGTCGTGTAAACTTAGTCTGTAGTAGTAGTAAACTGATGTACGATCTTTTCTTGAAACATTTCAGCCGATATTTGACCTATCTAACAAGCTTTAGAAGACTGATAGAAACTATAATAAAACTATAGAAAAAATTTAAAAACACGAAAATTTTGATTACTTCCCTCCCCTATAAATGTAAAGGTATGTAAAAGTAACATTGCCCACTTCCAGGAACGCTTGGGAGCTGAGCGTTAAAAGGCTGATAGGAACTATGACAAAACCATAGGAAAAATCCTCAAAAGACATTGCAATAGTTTTGAAAAATATTCCGCATATTTTACTATTTTAAAATATTATCCAAATCCTTTAAAAAAGGAGTGAAATTATAACAAAAACATTTCAGGTAAAAAAAAGCCACGTACGCGAAAATGATATTCCGTAAAAAGAATTGAGATAAAAGTAAAGCCTAAGTAAGTTCTCCAATACAAATTTCAAAATGAAAGGTTCTTAATAGTTTGGAAATGTTTTTTAAACTTTTATCTTAATTCTTTTTATGGAATTTCTGTTATGATCAAGTTTTTACACACACAAGCAAAAAGAATAAGCTACAAAATAGTAGTCAGATCCACCCAATGTGATGATTAAAGTTAGTTTCGATTGTTATACCATAATAAAATTGTTCAAACCACCATAGAATTATATGATAAAACAATAAGTTTATAGTTAAATTAACTATGTTTGGTAAATTGTTGATGAACAAATATTTTTAGTAAATTCAGCTTAGGAAATTTTACACTTTGCACTACTTTGTGAAGATACGATGACACGGTTAATATGAGATAAACATTCGACCTGAATGTATATGAAATATCCATTAACGTATTAACGTTAATGGAAATATCACACAATATCCCCTAAACTATTTAACCAGGCCCTAGAAGATGTTTTTAAAAACTTAGATTAGGAAGAAATAGGCATAAAAGTAAACGGACAATACTGGAACCACCTACGATACTGATGATATCGCCTTAATAACAGATAAGAAAGAAGAACTAATAATACGATAAAACGAAACAGCTGAAATCAAGAGACAAGAGTGAGACTGGCCTGGGCAGCATTCGGTAAATTAAGCTACATTTAAAAAAATAAAAATTCCTCAGTACTTCAAAACGAAAGTGTATAACCAATGTATTCTTGTACTTACCAATGGATCCCAGACCTGTGCACTAACAAAATCAAACATGGAAAAGGTAACAAAAGCAAAAAGATCAATGGACAAACAAATTACATGTAGAAAAAGAAATGAATGGATAAGAAATAAAACAAAACTAAGGGATGTCAGAGGAGAAGTAGCAACATTTAAATGGAAATTTACCGGTCATAATATCAGGAAGATGATCGATGGAACAAATTACTGTTCACCCTTGGGAAAATAAAAGAAGTAGGGGAAGACCCCAAAGAGTGGAAGATATTGGGGGAGGCCTATGTCCAAAGATGTATCGAAGAAGGCTGAATAGATAGATAGAGATATGAAATATAAGATCTTCCCACGTTTGGACCTATCTCTTCCCGATTTTCAGAGAGTCGACTCCTGGTAATACAATGATATTTGATTTGATACAGCACCTGATTGGGCTTAGAATAGTGCAACTTTTTCTCATTTAAACAAACTCGTATTTCTTACCGTTTCCGAAATCCCCATGTAGTTGCTCTTATCTGGGACACCCATACATTTGCCGTATTGTCAGGAATGTAAATTTCCCCTGACTGTGCCACTGTACGAAACCATCTTGGAAAAGCGACGAACACAATTATGGTTCTGTTGAGATAAGAAAGTGGTTCCGCCTCCCTCCAAAATGGAAAACATTTGGTTGCCGCCTACCACACAGCAGATGGTTAATGCAAGAAAAACTATTAAAAAGTCTAGATTGTAATGGTTAAGCGTACAGCAAGTAGCGAGAGGGTTTTCCCTTTAAAGTGATTGGACATGAAAATACTGTGAGATAAGAAAATGTTGTCTATAAAATGTATTTTATTTCTGTTTTCGTTTAGGTTTACTTGTTTAGCTCATTAGCTAGAATGTAAAGTAAATTTTAGGATTATCAGCAACGCCACTGACTTGGTTCCTCCAAGCTCTTCAAAGAGGGAATAATGGATTATTTAGGTCCAACCTATCGTTTATAAAAACCCAAACTTAATAAGAGGAGACAAGTGGGTAGTCACATTCTAAGTTTTGTTGAACTTAACTAAAACCTCTCAAATAATTATCAGTAAAGAAACATAAGATTTTTATATTTGAAGAATATTTTGCAGTTTGTTATTTTGGTAAGTTAAAGTATTTATTTTAACATTTTGGGTCTTGTTTGTTTTATAGGTCATAAAAAAAGTCTTAAAGAATTTGTAAATTGTAACAGAGTTTTATTTTGTATTCATTAAAGTTTGTAACGTTTTTAAAACTGTTTTATATTTATTTTATACACACAAGATATCTACTACGGTTCCCTCGTTTAAGGGTTCGATTTAAATTAAAATCATACCCGACAAGTTGGTGGAGGTTACACAATCCACAATAAATTTTGTAATTAAATAAATAAAAACTTGCTTTTAAAAATAAAAAAGAGTGAGATGATACGCTCTTGCACATAAAATCTCTACGGCTGGTGGCTACTATTATATTTTGATGTTTTCGCGAATGTATGCCCTTGGGTAATAAAAATGTAATTTGTTTTTCTTCCTTGAGGGGATGTTTCCCCAAAATACTCTGACTCAAATTGCTTTGCATTAGGCGCCTCTTATCTTGAGAGAACTTCATTTTGTTCGCATTTTTCATTTTTTGTGGTATATTCCATGTTTTTACACCACAGCTTTGGCTGTTTTTTTTGTACGAACATTTCGACATTTTATGGTTTCAAAAAAAGAGCGTTAAATGATACTTATACACCTGAAGGGCGTAAAATGGCACTTTTAAGCCTGAAGGGGTTTTCAATATGATGATCTCATGATACTGTTTGTTCACCTTTTAAACTTAAGATAATTTAGTTTAGTAATTAGTTATTTTGTACCTGTTTATAAAATTAAGTCCAAAAACAAATACTATATTAGGATAAGTGTTAGTATTTTCCAAACAAAAATGTATATTGCCAGTTCTTCAAGAACTGATTAGGAGTTAACCTTTAATTAGAAAAAATGTACGTGTATGTGTAACTTTTTCTAACAAAGTTGTTTTTCAAAAAAAAAATATAATAGTTACTTATTTTGTGTTCGTACAACAAATATCGCTGGCGTGAAATAGTATTCTTCCTCACTACTACTATGTCGGTTTAGAACGTTTTTCTACGTTGTCCGACGCCTATTCGCCACCTCCTTCGATCCTGACAATCATCTTCCGTCAGGTTTTTTTATCTCATTGATCTTTGGATTGACTGTTGCCATTCCAGTTTAGGACGCCCTCTTTTTCTGCGCCCTATTCGTTGCCATTCTAGGACCTGCTTTGGTAATCTTTCGTCATTAATCCGTTGAACATGGCCGTACCATATCAGTTGTCTTTTAGTGATGTCATCCGTTATGCTTCACTCGATTCCCATTCTTTTTTTTATGATTTCATTTCTTATATGGATGATTCTACCAAAAGTGGGCTATATGGATATCATTTTTGGTCATCCCCTTTAAATAACAGTACAGCACAGTAAATAATTTTGTTTTTTTAAATTTATGTAACTAATTAGGTGTAAGCTAAGAAACATTTACTTTCCCGAATTTTAGCAATTATTGCATAAAAATTTCAGAGGGATGAGTACCAGAGGAATGAGTTTTTAATGGTTTTCCAATTTAAATCAAAATCTATTTAGACTACTTAACTTTTATATAAACAAAGTTCCTATACTTATAATTTTAAAATAATCAACAAAAAACTTATACTATTGATATCAGTCGAATATTTACTTACTAGAGGGATGATAATTGAAGCGTTCCTTTTTGATTTCTCCGAAAAAAACTAATTTTCTGCCGAAAATAAAAAGATCTATAACTTAAACCAAACTGAAGTTGACATTATCTGTCACAACTTGTCTCCCTCACAAGTAAATTAGATATCCAGGGCCGTCTCTTTCTCTAGAAATTAACCGGTGGTATTCACAAATATTGTGTTATTAAAAATGGAGCACGTTTAAAATTGTAAAATTTTCCGGAGAAGATGTAAATTCGGATTTTCAAAAATATGACTGCAAACTTAAGTTTTATCAATTTTTTGATAAATAGTTTAGACTTGGTTAAATATTATTTATTAGGATATTTCATACCAGAGGAATGAGGTATTTGCTTTGTAATAAAAAAAATTATAAACTTGCAATTTTTTTTATACAATAAACTCAAATGCTCCATTAAGAAAACATTTCGTTTTAAATCTTATAACTAAAACTATGCTTCATTTGCAGTCTGTGTTTGAAAAATATGCATTCCCACTCCACAGCACCATTTCGACACTTTCCATTTTTGCTTTGTATTTTTCTATTACACGACAAGTCTCTATTCCATACAGCAGCGTGCTTTTCACCATTGTTTCATATATGTTAAATTTTACATTCTTTTTTATCTCTCTGCTCCATAAAATACTGTTAAGACAACCAATTACCTTTTTTGCTTTTACTATTCTTTTTTCTAGTTCTTTACAGTCTGTTCCTGTCTTATCAAATGTGACACCCAGGTATACATACTCATTGCATGGAGCTATTGTTTGTCCATTGTCTAGTTCTAACTCATTTGATTCGTTTCCAATACATAAGTGGACATAAGAATTTGGTATTCTTCCGTTAACTTTCTCATCATATACTCCATGTCTTCTTTATCATTAGCTACAATTACTTGGTCGTCAGCAAACTGTAGTGTGTATATGGGAAATTCGTCGTTAAGTTGTATTCCCATGCCGTGTACTTTACGTTTCCAGTTTTTTAGAGCTACTGCGATATATATTTTAAAAAGAGTTGGAGAGATACAACATCCCTGCCTTAAGCCTTTTGTTACCTGGAATTCCCTTGAAAGTCGATTTCCAATCTTAATTTTAGATTTTGACCCTTTGTAAAGTTCTTTTATAGCTTTTATATAATGTATGATTGATATTAGTTTGTTCTAACACTGTCCATAATTTTTCTACTGGAACGGTATCATATGCTTTTTGTAGGTCCACAAAGGTAACATGAGTCTCTATATTTCTGGCACTCCTTCTCTCAATTACTTGTTTAAGACAAAAACATTATCACTACAAGATCTGCCTGTTTCTAGTAGTTTTTCTGATCCATATTTGACCATTTCAGCGTATATTCCCCCAGGTCCGCTAGCTTTTCCGGATTTAAGCTTTTTAATACTATTCTTTATAATTTCGTTTTCTTGTCTCTCCTGGGAGAGGCTGACAGATATTCGGATCTTGTTTCCTGTAGCAGTCTCTTGTCTGTCTTGTTCTGTCCATTGTTCTGGTTTGATGACCTGGATGTTTACTTTTTCTTTTGATGGGTTTTTTAACGTTGAAAGGAATTTCCATACTTCAGAAATCTGCCTACCTCCTACGTGTGTATATATATCGTGGCATTTTCGCTCGAACATTTCATTTTTTTCCGTGCGTATCAGATTTCTTAGCTGTCTTCTGGTTTCCCTGTAGATTTCTAGGTCTCTTTTTTCTCTCGACCATTTCCTGTATTTCCTCCGTCTACTACATCTTATTGTTATTTTTATTACTTCCTCACAAGTGCGAAAAATGAACGTAGGTCAACACCTGAGTCTTTGCCTTGCGAAAGCATGCGACGTTGTCATGACAACTAACGGACGCCTTTATCCCGCGTCATATTGAGTAGACACAGGCGAACGAAAAACAAAAGTCGCTTCAACATACTTGTCTCTACGCTGGGCCCGCATTCTCCAGATATGTTTTGTTGTCTGTTAATTGCAAAATATAGAAAGAGAGTACAGAATCCACAGCGGGGAACGCTCACGGTTTTTATCGATTAGTAGGTAATTAGGTGAAGGTGTGTCTAAGATTCTTAGAATATTATATTTAGTCTGGAAAAAAGAGGTAAAGCAGCGCTTCACGTGGCTTTCCGCCACTGGTACATAATCACCAAAGATACCGGGAAATAATATATTACCACATCAATGGACGAAACTTGTCATAGGTGGCGCTTCTGCGTCTCAGACAAGACGATGCCAGTGCGCTTAAACTTTCGAGTGCTCGAGCCAGTTCGCTAGATGGCGCTACACCTTGGAGTTTACTCGCATTGCACTGACGCGAGTTTCTCATATGTAGGAGTTGGTTTTGGTTAAAATTGGACAAGACGCTAGCCCTACCAAGTCCACTTTCGATCCCTGACTTCGCATGGGCAGATCTACCAATATTATTTACCTGATGTATTATGAATACAGGTACAGGGTGATTTTCACTTCAATGATTCTAACCACATGAAAATCTAACCGAACCGAACCAAAGCAAACTGAACCAATAATTTAAAAAAAAAACTTTCCTGACTTCCTACCCGGGATCCTAGAGCATGTGAATCCGAACCGAACCGAACCTAACTAAACTGAACCAAACCTAACCTAACCAAACTAAACTACAACACTGCTAATTAGACTTAGTTGGGTATGGTTAGGTTTGGATAGGTTCGGTTCGGTACGGTCCGGTTCGGATTTACATCCTCTAGGATCCCGGGTAGGAAGTAAGGAAAGTTTTTTTTTTAAATTATTGGTTTAGTTCGGTTTGGTTAGATTTGATTAGGTTTCGTTAGGTTAATTTTTTGAAACTTTCTATTTTCATGTTGTTAGAATCATTCAAGTGAAAATCACCCTGTTCATCTATTCTAATACATAATAATATTGGTAGATCTGCGCATGCGAAGTCAGGGATCGAAAGTGGACTTGGTAGGGCTAGCGTCTTGTTAAAATTGGCTTACCTGGGTTTGCTGTTCTCTACTGATGACGTGAAACACACAGAAACGTATGTCTAGAGATGCAACCTTGTGTAAGTGGATAAACAACCGAAATCAACTCTTCCTTCTCCTTCTGACACTCGCAAGTTAGGCACACCTTTGTCACAGAAGGGGTAACTCTTCTGAGCCTTTGTGTGAAGTATAAAATTCGTTTTGATTTTTATCGATCCACACACAGCACGTTTTCCATCTTTCTTCTTTGAATAATATGATTAATGATTGAAAATTATCTACTTACTTCTTCTTCTTCTTATCTAAACATTCCGGAAAAGCGTACAAAGTTTTTGTTTTAAAATAAATTTGATCAGCTCAAATTAATTAAAGTTACAACCAACGACTCTGAAAAGTTTGCGCTTTCGAAAACGCAAAACTATTTTTGAATAAAAAGTAATTATTAAACGAATAAAATTTTAGCAATTAATTTCAGCACGATTGTGCTGTGAGGGTTTTATGGAGAAAGTTTTCTGTTGGACAATTCTACGGATTTATAAAATGTAAACAATGTACAAAATGCATGTTTACCCCTTGTTTATGAATAAAAAGCGATGCATTGCATTGTGTTTTGGTATGGTATGAAGATAAATAATTAATTAAGATCAAGGAGAAGGTGGCAGGGTATAGCTAAGTTTACATTTGGAGAGTTTACTGGCAGCCACTAAACTTGCCATATGTAAACTACAAGAAAGTTCACTTGCTACTCTCCTGCAAGTACAGCTACGTTTACATTTAGAGAGTTTACTGGCGGAAAGTACTAGCAGCCACTAAACTTGCCATGTATAAACTACAAGAAAGTGCACTTGCTACTCTCCCGCAAGTACTTTCCAAAAGTTGACGGACGGCTAGTTTAGTGGCTGTCAGTACTTTCCGCCAGTACTCTTCAAATGTAAACACATGTCAACAAGCGTTCTGTGAGAATGTGTCCACGTTTGTTACAATGAATAAGTTTTTTTTGTTTTATTTGTCAAACACACTGTGTTTTTTTTAATTACAATCTAGTCAGTAAGACTAATTAGCAATTTTGTTTTAATTTAATTTACTAGAAAAGTCAGATTTAAACTTAGGGTTCACTAAACAGTTCTCCCCGCTTTGTTTAGTCTGTAACTCACAATTGTGTTGTGTTTATAGCATTATTTTGTTTTATGTGTAATTCACTTAGTTTACTAGCTCAAACGGCTTCACTCTTTTTAGTCGTCGAACTAGCATAGTATTGTCTAGAAGCTGAATTGCTTCCACATTCACATGCCGATGGAGTCTATCTTCATGGCTTTTTGCGTACTTTTTTATAGTCTCTGCTACAGTTTCGATTTTTAGATCTCGATGAAGGTCACTATTTCGAACGTACCAAGGTGCATTCACAATGTTTCTTAATACTTTATTTTGAAATCTCTGTACAACTAGAATGTTACTCTCTTTAGCACAACCCCATAGTTGAATACCATATGTCCATACTGGTTTCAGTATTTGTCTATAAAGCAGTAACTTATTATGAATTGTTAAATTGGACTTCCTTCCAATTAGCCAGTTCATTTTTCTATACCTTATCTCAAGTTCTTCTTTTTTTTCTTAACATGTGCTTTCCAGCGCAATTTGGTATCAAGTGTCATACCTAGATATTTTGCCTGATTCGAATATGGTACTGGAATGTTGTTAATTGTTATTTGTATGTGATTTATATTTTTGTTTGTAAAATCAACATGAATTGATTTGGTTTCATTTAATTTTATTCGCCACTTTGTGGTCCAACTGTGAATTTGGGTGACTGCATCCTGAAGTTTCTCTATGCATTTTTCAATAGATTTTTCTACCGTCAATAAACCAGTATCATCGGCAAATGTTGCTAAGTGACAATTTTCTGGCTTTGGGATATCACAAGTGAATAATAAGTATAGATAAGGGCCTAGTACGCTACCCTGGGGCACGCCTGCTTGAATTTCTCTTAAATTTGAGTATGAGTCTTCCTGTTTTACTCTAAAATGTCTATCAGATATGTATGATTCCAAAATATCCGAATACTGTTTTGGCAGAAACCTTTTTAGTTTAAAATTAAGGCCTTCATGCCACACTTTGTCAAATGCTTGTGCTACATCTAGAAAAACTGCAGAACAAACTTTTCCCTCTTCTAGTGCTTTTTCTATTATATTAGTAATTCTGTGTACTTGATCTATCGTGGAATGCTTGTCTCGAAAACCAAATTGATGAGATGGAATAATTTCTTGTCTTTCTATGATGGGTTTTATTCTTTTAAGCAATAATTTTTCATAGAGCTTGGATATAATTGGCAGCAAAGATATTGGCCTGTAAGATGACACGTCATGGAGTGGTTTTCCCGGTTTTGGAATCATGATAACTTCTGCAACTTTCCACTGTTTAGGTACGTACCTAAGCCTAAAAGACGCATTAATTAGGTTGCATAGTTTTACGGTAGCTTTTCTGGGGAGTTGTTTTATGACTACCCCGTTAATAAGATCATACCCTGGGGCTTTTTTCGAATTAATATTTTTGATTTCTGTTAATATTTCTTTTGGTGATGTAAGCTTAATATGGTCCTCGATTTGATGGGGTTCATTTAAATGAAACTGTTCATCTGGTGCTTCGTGGGGCTGAAATGTTTTTTCTAAATGACTTGCAAAAATATCTGCTTTTTCTTCGTTACTCCTTGCCCACTGGTTGTTAGATTTTCGTATGGGTGGAATTTGGATAATTGGTCTTTTAAAATCTTTGGTTGCTTTCCAAAGGGAATAGTCGGTATTTTTATCATCTGTAAGCTCATTAAGAAAATGGTTAATAGATTCATTTTTTATTACTAGAATTTCTCGCCTAATGCGCTGCGTCATGTTGTTGAGATTTGTTTTGTCCCGAGGATCACGGCTTTGTTGCCACTTTCTTCTTAGTTTCCTTTTTTCCAATATAAGGTCTCTAATTTCCTTTGGATAGTTTTTTCCCTTAAAAATTCTCTTTGGTTTTGGACTGGTTTCCAAGCTGCTTGTTGAATATTTGTAACAAAATAATCAACTTCTTTATCGATTTGTTCTGGCGTTTGCAATGGTACTGATAGGTTTATTTTTTCTGACAGACTTTGTTTAAAACTAATCCAGTCAGTCAGTTCAAAATGAATAAGTGCGATGGAAATCAGATAATTTCCTCTTTAAACCTATATCAAAATTATGAAATTTTGTGGAATATCAAGTTCATCATCAACCTAAGTGGGATGGAAATTAGATAATTTCCTTGTTAAATATGTATCAAAAATATGAAATTTTGTGGAATATCAACTTCATCATCATCCTAAGTGGGATGGAAATTAGATAATTTCCTTGTTAAATATGTATCAAAAATATGAAATTTTGTGGAATATCAAAAGTTCATCATTAACCTCCGGTAAAAAACTGAAATAGTACATTTCGGTAGTCTGTATAAATACTGCAAGGAAGCAAAACTATCACCAGTGGCCAGATAGCGTAATGTGACTTCCAATTTAATTTGGGAAAAATAGAACTGCTCATACACGTTTCCGATTTGGTCAGTTTATGTTAACCTAGTCTTAACAGTTCTTTAAGTTTTTGGTATGATAATCTCATCAAATTCCTATAAAAATCGGGATTTTCAGTTGATATCTCCTTTAAGAGTCGTTCTGATGCAAGTACTTCTGCGTCTGATCCAATCTCTAACCCAAACTCGTTTTTTCCTAGTTTTCTTGCGTTATAACTTATTTATTAAATTATTGGCAATTTCACACACAACAAATATAACAGCAGCACGCACTACCACCATTTTGTTTTTAACTGCTTGGCAAGTTAACTTGAAAACGTGTAAACACAAAAGTTTAGTGGCTGCGAGTACTTTCCGCCAGTAAACTCTCCAAATGTAAACGTAGCTTATGGTCGTCGGCTTCACTTCGTTCAAAAAAGTCTACCCTGCCGCTCAGTCCAGGGACCAACACGCAGCCAGCCGAGGAACCAGGAGCCTGCTATAAGTGCTATATAGTCGGTACCAGGATGGCGCTAGCATAAATCTCCTGCAGTCAACTCACGACGACCACGATTGTTGCGCTGAAAAGGAAAAAAAATCTTTCGTCTATAACCAAGTTCTGCTTGGACGATAGCGATGTTAGATAGATGCAAGTCTAACATCTAGCAGAACCACCTTTCGGAAGGGGTGTAAAAGCGTGGGTCCACTGTATATACTTGCTACGCAGTATAAAGATCCCTGCCCTCGACAAGAGGTGCCAGGCAAAATTAATTCTTACAGAAAGAAAACTTGCGTCCTAAGGGGCATGTGCATCAGTTTGGTATATGGTGACCGGACAAATCGGGGTTTACGAAAAGAGGTGTGCTTAGTCGCTGGACCAAAAATGGTCTCTCCACCACTACTAATACTACTAGTACTTCTAGATCAAAGAGAAATAGTTTAGTGATAAAAGAAAAGAAGGTCCGTATATGACTGCACATAATAGTATCCATGGTAGGGTAAATTAGCCAGAATAAAAAAGACTAAGTACCAAATTTTGTGATGGTGTCTGTCCATCTGTCTGGGTCACGATAACTTGTAAACCTCGTTAAAAACCAATAAACCGACTTTAACGAAATTTGGCACAACGGATAAGGCAATTCCTTTTTGGCGGGTGCTATTGTGCTGCAAGGAGGTAGGAGGTAATTAACACGTAACCCCCCCTTAAATTCGAGCTTTCGGTTATTGATTAAAACAGTCAATATTTTTTAGTCCTGCGTATATTTTTGTTGTAGTCCAACCCCAACTAAAACGTTGTTTATCCGAACTTTTAATTGCCGTTTTCACTGTTGGCTTTACAGCTTTCTGTAGCATCATTTGAAGCTGGAATCATGTACTTTTTAAAGTAGAAAATAACTATTAAAAAAGCTTATCTTATCCAGAATTCATGAAAGGGGTATTAGTCCGGTCAGAATATAATGAGGTGAAAAAGAGAAGGCTTCAATTAGCGCTATCTTTCTCTGTCCAGTGGCGTGCTATTATTTTTTAATTCATTCAAAATTTTATTAGAAGTGAGTTGTTTAGTTCCTAGTATCGGTGGAATGAAACAGGATCTAATCTTAAATACCGGGCAGCGAATTCAGTCCTGTGATGAGTATTAATACTTAGGTCTAAAAACTAAAGCTGACGGAACACTAGACAAAGCTATAAAAGATCGAAACGTACAAGGAAGAAAAGCAATAACTTTATTAAATGGAATAATTTGGGACCAAAGTATATCAAAACATAACAAAAAGCTTATATATAACACCATTGTCAAAAGTATTATTACATACGGCTCAGAAGTATGGCCAATCAAGGATAGAACAGAAAAAATGCTACATAGATGGACTATTGAAGAAGAGCAGCAGGGAAATCAAAAAGAGAAAGAGTTACAAATCAAAGAATAAGAGAAATTATGACAGTGGGTGATGATATAAAAACAAAACAACTGGTGTGGTACGGACATGTACAAAGAATGAATGATGAAATACTACCTAAACAAATACTACAATGGAAACCAACTGGCCGAAGAAAACGAGGACGGCCAAGGAGAAGCTGGAGAGAAGGAATAGACAGTGAAATAAGAATAAGAGGCCTAGATGATGAATTATGGGCAAACAGAAACGAGTGGAGATTGGGTATCGAAAGACGTAGAACGTTGTGAAACCGATAAATATATATATTTTTAGTTCCTAAAATACTTAGGTCGGATAATAAAATAAATTGTCTGTCTCACTATACGATAACTCAAGAACATTTCTAACCATTTTAACCCAATATGAGCACAAGTTTTATGTCGGTATTAAATTTTGGTTAAAAAAAAGGGTTAGTTAAAAGTATTATTTAACCATTTTGCCTTAAAACTATCATTTTTACTATCAAATTTTCTTGTTGTATCGATTTTTGTTTAAAAATGTTCCCTTTGTATTTAAAACATTTTTGCCTGTGGCGCATGTCGCCTGCGAGCATTTAAAGTAACATTACTTCAATATTTCCTGGAAATTTTCGTTTTCGGTTTTAAAGGTATTACTACGCATAATTAAAATATTTGCCTTGAAAAAGTACTAAACGAACTCCGCGCAACTACTTTTGAGGCTCAATACGTCCTCTGCCGCCCCCTAAGGTCTCGACCGCCCTCCCGCGTCCTATAACCACGCTGCGTTTACTGTGGTCTACCATCACCTTTGTTAGAGTTGGACTAAAAATGCATTGAAACAAAACTAAAATTAAATAATAGTTAACTTACCAATAGATTGGTAAACTGTGGTGTAAAAAAATTGATTTTAGTGAATATGAAACGAAAATGAATAACAAGAATAACACATTAAAATTCTGTTTGTTTGTAAAAGTAAGCCCAGGTAGCAAGGGGTCATCAAATCTCTTTTTTTCGTCGAAAAGTGGTCATTTGGATGACCAGCAGGTCATCTAGCAAAAAATGTTGTCTTTAAGGCGTCAGTTACTTGACGTCTTTTCGTAGTGTAGTTTTTGACCTCTGAAAAACGTCATATATTGGTCACTACCCACACTGCACACTTTGTCCAAGGGACATACACTCATACTTACATAGATGGTGCCCCAGTCAGTACTTGACTGGATTTATACGGAATGTCGGGGTACGTATGTAAAATAAATTAAATATTAAATCAAGACAAACTTCGAGGCTTCTTTCGCTTCAAGGTGGAGATGTGTAAGTCTAGGTATAGGTCTATTTTGATCTGTACCTCACAGACGAACACCGCTGTACCTGTCCCAGTACTTCCAGGTCTAAGTCACAGAAGAGTCACCTTTTTGTGTCAAGTTTCCTTCAGTGTTCTCAACTGCAGGGAATATTTAATATATTCAGACGAGTTTAAAAAAAGTCATAAATAGGTTTGTGTCTGTGTGTGTGTTTGATGTTCTGATTTGGTCCCAAATACGTCATATTGCTGACGTCTTTAAAACGTCTAAAAATGACGTCATTTTGGGTGTATCTTACACTTCAGGTTAGAGACGTCAATGGTCATTAAAAATGTCGTGTTTTTGACGTTTAAAAAACGTGACCTTGCTACCTGGCAATGAATTATTTACATTTAGGAACAAGCAGAATTTTAAAGTAATATTCTGGTTGTTTATCACCCCGTTAGATAAATACACTTACATAAAACTGAAAAGTTGACCTTTCGCGAAACAAGGAATGGATTATACTGATATCCCATGCAATCCTTATGGCCCATACAAAAATCCTACCCCTAGAGAGAAGGCTCGCCATGCTGTATAACTTTGGTAAGCTTCCATTAATGTGGAAAAGTTGACGTTTTAAGCATATTATTAAATAAAATCTCGCACTACTACTACTACTGTTTAGAAGATACGTGCTGAAAGTATTAGAGCCTTTTTTAATTACGCACGTTGTAGGGGAGGTCGTGATGCGGTGTAATTTTGGGTATATTTTTCTTTACGTCTGTGTTTACGATTGAAACTCATTTTTGCTCATAAAACCCAAAGCGCTATTTTGTAAAAAATAATTACTTTATTTGCCAGAAGCTTTTTATCTTTTGCAAAAAAAATTGGCAAACATTAAAATATCATGCAATTTGCGAATTTTACTAAAATAAATAAATTTACATCAAAGTAAAAATCACCTTATTAGATTATTTAAGTTGTGCTACGTATTTTTACGTAAAACTGCACGTTAAGAGCTCTACGTTTTGTTCCAAATTTGAGTTTAAGTTGAATGTTTTTACGTTACCATAACAAGTCTACTAATAGCAGAGAATATGAAATTCGGCACTGTGTTTTTTTGATGTTACAATTTTATTTTTTGTCTTTTCAACTACAGTAAAAATATATTTGCAAAGAATAGTTTGTACTGAAAGCGGAAATTATCGTCTAGGCCTCATTTTTCGATCGGTCAATCAACCAATTCTATTATTTGGTAACGTTCAGGTGCTCGCAGACTGCAGTAAGCTAACGTAAATACGTAAGCTCCTAACGTGACCTTGACGACGGTGTGCCGCAGTGCGCTTGCGTAACTGTCAAATCTCATGCTTACGTAAAAATACCTAGCACAACTTAATCTATTTATTATCAAACAGGCATGTATTTTATGTTCATCTTTGGTAGAATTTGAAATGGACTTAAATGGTCTATTATTCTTAATTGATTTTTATAGTATTATTTTTTGGCATGTCTAAATTTATTATTAAAGTTGCGACTTTCTTTCTTTAATGCAACCCGAACTTAAAATGATTTTGTGATATTATTTAAAGTAAAAACTGTATAAAAACAACCCACATAGCACAATCATGTGTTTAAGACGTAAAAAACGTTGACTTTAAACGCTGCCAGAAAAAAACGTTTATTTCATAATGAAAGTTATAAAAAATAACATTGCTAAAAACAGCGTTGTAATAACGTCTTTATCAAATCAAAACAGCAATGTTTTTACGTTATTTTCAAGTGAATTCTAAGTAAATTTTTATCAACGTCAAAATCACATTAGGTTCACGCCTTTTCTACACGAACTTTAAAACGCGACTTGCGTGGCTTTTCTACCAAATCTTTTTGAGATTTTACCAGAAGCAGCGCCACCTATTGGCGACATTTTTGACTACGACGAAATCTATCTGGGAGTGCTTTGGCCTCTAAACTAGTCTAAACTCAGTGTTGCCAACCCTACGGATTTATCTGTAGATCTACGGTTCAGTTTGTTCATTTTGGACTTCGATATCCGATTTTGGATCCAAATCTACAGATTTTTGGTAATTTAACTAAAAAACGATAAACATCGAAACACAACGGCGGCCGCGCCTCATTCCTCTTTATCAGTCCTCGGGACCTATTGCAATAGTGCCGGGCACTATATTGACAGTTTCTCATTATAAGAACAGCTGTGTCCTTTTAAAATTAGGCCACTGTGTATTATACGAGCCGGATTTAATAGTGACGCCACTATTAATGGAAAATAAACGAAGGGATTTATAAATTCGACTTTGCTATGTCAATTTTGAAAGATCAACTGTCAGTTTATAATGCGAAACTGTCAATATAGTGCTTGGCACAATTTGTGCCTGGCACTATTGCAATAGGTCCCTATTATCTTTACTTTTTTTCTTACATTTTAATCATTTTGTAAAAAGGTTTTGCTTGGATCAGTGACCTTATTTTTCTAGACATCTAGCGGACGGTCGTTGCAACATTATTTAGAACTTTATTATTTTTGTTCTCGTTAATTTAACGTTGATGTGATTTTTGTGCTATGTGGGAAAGAAAATTAAATACACTAGAAAATTGCATTTTTAAAGTTGACTTAAAATGTCACCTTTATCTCCAAAATAAACAGTTCCGTTCCAATGCAATGGCTTATCGCATGTATGATTTAGCATACAATAGCATTGTCTTAAAACAATGGCGACACACAGACAATCAGAACTTCCGATTGACTAAAGCCAAGGAAGTGGCGATGATTCCAATGGAAAATTGCCTTTATTCCAGAGGGTGGCAGCCCTGCACCCTTTATAGTTTTAAGGTGTATTTGTGTTCGAAACCTCGGATGAAATTAAACAACGAAAAATAGTCCAGTCATATTAAGTGAAAAAACACTGAATCTTGGAAAATAAAAACATTTTTAAATAAAAAAAAATTGTTTGTGCTTAAGACCACACGCCAGAAATGTAAACTTCAACAAGGCGAAATTAATAATACTGGCCTTCATCTGCATCATCATATCGCTTGCTGAATGTTCCTCCTACAGTTAGTCGACTCGAGCCGACTTCAATGGAGTATACTAAATCAAAACAATTAAAGAATAAAAATAAAGTCTCATTTCAAGATTGAACTAAAAAGAAATTTTTTAATTCAAAACAAATTGTTTTAAAGTAAAATAATTGATTAAAGAAAAGAACGTGTTTCGTTGTAGACAAATTTTTTACAGTGTTGTACTATTTTATAATTTATGATTTAAGTCGCAGAAAAAATCTATAAAACTAATAATAAAAATTATCACTTCCATAACGAGAACTCCGTACCATACGGCAGCGGAAGTGGTTAATTATAGTTACTAATATGTAAGTGTCAAATAACGGTTCTAAAAACTCCCTAATATTAAAGTAAAACTGTTTGTGGCGAAAATGAAATATAAAAATAAACGAATGCTTCCATAATAACTCATTCGGAAGGGTGTGTGACACAAAGTTAATTTTTTACTAAACGTTAAACTCATTCGGATGAATTTATTCGACTATATTATTTGGCCTTTGTTTACTATATAGCTAAATATGCACCTTAAAGTGTGATGTGTACAGCGTGTCCCATTTTCGATGGGATTAAATGGGAAACTCGGTTATTATTAAAGATATCGATTTTCTGATTGCACCTTACTGTGCTCTTTTTTGAAGCCGTTAAAAATGGTGAAATCAGATTTTTGCTATACCCCGTGGTTTCGCTAATACAGGGAGTTTTTGAAAAAATTGCATTTTAAATAATTCATCTCGCCTATTTTGCAAGATATTTTTATTCTGTAAAAACCTTTCTATGGTAATTTTTTTACAGCAAAATAATGACGTTGTCAATTTTTTAAAATATTGTTTAGTTCTTGAGATATGGTATTTATCATAAAAAAATTAAATACGGACCTGGATTTTTTTTATTACTATTTTGATTGGTTCCATGCTATTATTACCTTAAAATAATAAAACTAATATTTTTTTGATTTAAGGTTAAAAAAACTATTTAATATTTGAAAAAAAAAATTATAGTCCGAACCTGGAAATTTCCAACGTAATTATAAATTAAAAATTGCAAGACACACTAGTTGAACGATTTTTAGTTTATCTGTTTTAAAATGATAATTAAAAGATTTATAAATAAAGTAAAAAACGTTAAAAAGTTACAAAAATAATATCATATTAATTATTTGATGGTAGCACAGCAGGTCGTGAAATTTACAAAACAAAAGCGTGGAATTGAATGTCATTTTACTTGTCATTGTCATTGGTCATTTTGGGAATAGCTTACAATTATATTCAACTGGCTAGAAATCGACCATATCCAGATTTTGAAAAATGTGATAGGTTTGACTGCTTCATTCAAGCAACAAAATCCCAATATTTAAATGGCAGAAATATTTGTATGCAAAATGCGTTAAGAAAAATTACTGAAAAATACCAACAATGTCTTACACATAATGGTAATCAGAAAAATTAGTTATTTTTTGTAATTTGTTTTTTTTTTGTATTTTTCGTAGACTTTTTCAAATAAATCTGTAAATTAACGTAAAACCATTTTAATATGCTAAGTATCAAAACAGTTAAACTAAAAATTGTTTAACTAGCAATTTTTTATTTATATTTATGTTGGAAATATCCAGGTTCGGACTATTTTTTTTTAAATATAAATATTTTTTTTACCTTAAAACAATTTTTTTTAATTTTTATTATTTTATGATAATACTTGCATGAAACCAATCAAAATAGTAATAAAAAAAATCCAGGTCCGTATTTAATTTTTTTATGATAAATACCATATCTCAAAAACTAAACAATATTTTAAAAAGTTGACAACGTCATAATTTTCTTCTAAAAAAGTTTCCAAGAAAAGGTTTTTACAGAATAAAAATATCTCGCAAAATAAATGAGATACAAGGGATTATTAAAAATACAATTTTTTCAAAAACTCCCTGTATTAGCGAAACTACGGGGTATAGCAAAAATCTGATTACGCCATTTTTAAGGGCTCAAAAAAAGAGCACGGTAAGGTGCAATCAGAAAATCAATATCTTTAATAATAACCGAGTTGCCCATTTAATCCCATCGAAAATGGGACACGCTGTATACCCTAGTAACGCCGAACGTTCTATGAGCGTACTTTTAAGGTCCCTTAGGGACCTAACCTAAAAAATACATTTTTAAAACCTCCCAAGAACGATGTTTTAAGAAAGTGCATGTTTTTAAAAGGTACTTTTAATCACCATAATCATTATGTACCTGGCTGATAAGAAAAAAGTATATTTCGAACGTTTTTACGGTACTCAAATTGGAGTGGAGTAGTTTTAATAGGGTTCAATATCAATGATCCCAATATAAAAGGCCCAATACGTAAAGGCCCATTAAACAGGGGCCTAGTGGCCTTGAAATTATGGGGCTTCTGTCCCCTGAACGTTTTTAAACGTCCCCTAAAACGTTTATTAAACGTATATTAAACCGTTTTTTAGACATCCCTGGAACGTTTTTTGTAGAGGAAAGGAAGGTAATTTGGAATACCGTTTATAAAAAAAATTGTAAAAAATAATTCTTTAGTTGTTAACGGATAAAAATATGGAAAATTATTTAAGAAAAATATATATTTCTTCTCACAAAATGGTTATAAAATTCTGGTAAAGAGAACAAGAGATATTTAAACCTAACTAAAAAATGAACATTTTGACATAAAAAGATAACCTGCAGGTAATTTGGAATAGGGTATTCCAAATTACCTGCCTGGTTAAAAATAAACTTTTCAAAACTAATTAAAACTAAAATCTATTTACAAAAGTCACAAATGTATGTACCCGCTTTATAACCCGCACATTCACTATGCACCCAGTGATATCACATGATGCACATGAGCCATGTTTCTCCCCTAACATCATCGCTAAACTTTCCATTAGAAAAAAAATACTCTGCATCCTGCTTAGTAGGATTCGTTGATTCTTCAAACAGTTCCACTTCATCGGACGAAGCAGATTGATATTTTCCACTTGTGTCAGTATCTGAATCTTCCTTCTTGGATTTCTTAAAATTTTCTTTTTAAGCTGGAACTTTCTTCTTTTTTCTGCAGTTTCTCTTTTGTTTACATTTAGTTTTACTTTTTCCACTTTAATTTTCTTCTGCTTTTCTGCCTCTTCTAGTTCTTGTTTATTCGGTGAACTTGTTATAATTGTAGATTTTAAATTAATTAATCAATTTTTAAATTACTTGCTTCCTTCCTTATCTTCGATAGAAGTAGATGTGGAAGATGGTCCTGACTCCGAGATGGGAGTACTTAATGGAGGTGCATTTATTTCCTTAAAGTCTGCAGCAAGGTAATCTGAATCTTGAAAGACATTCCTATTAAATAAAAAAATGCCTCCCACACTGAATCCCTTTGTTGCTACTTCTCCTGTTTGACACTTTCCAAACAACTCCATAATATCCATAATATTGTGTCAATGATTTGTTTTTTTCACGTAGCCATAGTCGAGCTTCTTCAGAATAATAGGTTTTCATTGGACTCATAAAAGCTCGATCCAATGGTTGAACCTTATGGGTGCAATGAGACACACAAATATATATTAAAGTAACATGATTGCTTCTTGCTAATTTACTCACAAAAAAAACAATCATTCATGGTGCAGATAACTGAATGCAATATGGAATATTCCAAATTAGCTTCATCAACAGTATTCCAAATTATCAACACTACAGCATTCTAAAAACTTTACCAAATTTTTGTCTTATACAGCACCCAATTAAAAACTATATTTAGGAGTGTGAGGGCCATAGACCATTAAAAACTATGTACAAAAAATAAAACCATGTTTTTTAGGATGACTTAAATAAAAATATATTTTATTCTTACCAAAAAAGTTTTCCAAGAGCACGTTTTGTATAGGCGACTGTCATTGCCAAACTGACTTTTATAAACACATGGTAACCTACAACCTGTGAAAATTGGTGGAAAATGGACTTAATACGTCTTTTTTGAGCAGGATATCGTTACTGGCATCGCGAAAACGTTGGTATTCCAAATTACCAACACTATTCCAAATTACCTTTCTTTCCTCTACGTCCTCGAAACTTTTAGGAACGTTTCCAAAGGTCACTGGATTATTAGACGTACCCAAATTTTGCAGAAGGTATAAAAAATTGAATTTGCACGTCCAAAAAACCTTTTTAAAACATTTTAGAAACGTTCTGTGAAGACGTTTAAATAATAATTATAAAGATTCCAGGTTTATTGAACTAGTATTACACCTTAATGTTGTAACATGTATATTTTATGAATGGAATGTCAGTGCAAGTCAAAGAATCCATACTCAAGCAACTTCGATGCTATGCGATCGCCTGCCCCACTCCAAAAAGCTTTTGTTTAGCGAATTCAATGCACCCTTAGGACACTTTTGGTGCTGGCACAATTTGACTCGTGAGATTTCAAACACTCAATGCCCGGAAATGGACATTAGGATATGGAATTTAACAGTTGAGCTATCACACTAGTCCATCAAAGCAAAGTTTTTAAAACTATTTAAAGCAGATGTATTTGATGTTGGTTGGTCTACTAAAAAAATATATTTTTAGGTTATGTAGCGGTTTTTGTAGTAGTTTTTTTATTGGTCTATACCGCAGCCAACGATAAAGACCGGCCATGGCGCGTTATAAGCAAGTCGGCGGTCACGTGATCTTAGGAGTCCCAGGATTCTTATTGTATTGCTTAATATATTATATTTTTTTACACAATTTAAATAAATTAACAAAAAATTTTAGTTGTTTTATTGGCAAAAATTTTAAAAAATATTTTGCTGATATATGTGTTTATTATGGATAAATGAACTGAATCTATAAATTAAAAAATTATACAAAATTTGCACTTGCATATCTTCAGGTACATATATTAGGTATATAATATCGTTAGTAACTTCAAATCTATACAAGCCTTTCAAAATTGGACACATCAAACCCAAGCTTTTAGTTTTTAAATTTTTCTTTGAGTGTCATCATCTTTGTCTGAGTTCTTATTCAAAGGTTTATTAGCAGACACTAAATCATTGTGCTTTTTAATAAAATTATTTAAAAAAACTTTACATGCCCTTTTCTCCACAAAAATACTCGCTACAGTTATCTGAAGAAAAATTTTCAATATAAAACATTTCATAATAATTTATTAATAAGAAACAAGTGATTTTGTGAATAAGTGAGATGGTTTTCAGACTCAATGAACTGAATGTAGTGGTCGTCAATAATTTTTTGAAAAATTACCCAGCACAAAGTTTAATATATATTTCATTAAAGTGTAAGTTAACTACCAACTAATGTTCTTTTAAAAGGTGTATCTTACTTTTTAAATATTTCACACTACCAGAGAGATTACTATCTATCAATATTTTACAAATCAGTTTTTTAATATTGCGAGGGTGCGGAAGACATATTACCTTAGAATTGTAAATTGACGTGTATTCACTGGATGACTGGATAAACAAAGATGAAGCCAACATTAAAGTGTATCCACAATATCTTCGATTCTCAGGTTACCTTTTCATGAGACCTAATTGTTCAATAAGAAATGACAACTGAACACATTTTTCACTATCTCTATCGAAAATGTCACTAAGGATGTCTATTGCTTGATCAATCTTATCCAAGATCTTATCTTTTACTACTTCTTTCCCGTTTGCAACATATTAGGTTTCAGTTTTATAGTTGGACCGACAAGGAACAACACTAATTACACGTTCGCGGCATTGTTTATCTTATAGGTATTTTCTTTATAATTTACTCATTAGCCATTAATTATTTTAACGCAGCCCACTACAGTCTTTTTCGTGGGCTGCGTTATTTTAATAACTTTGATAAAATTCACATAAAATTCGTGCCCGAATTAAAAAAAAAATCGAAGTAAACAAACATACCAAAACTGAAAACACTCATGTTTTATAATGGCAGCGGGCCGTGAGGCGTTTTTTTGTGAGCCTCCTACGGTCACGTGATATTTCCGCGCCCGGGCCTTTCTTTCTCGTGGGCTGCGGGTCTATACTTTTTTTGACGTTTCTTGGTTAGGCGCTCTCTGTTTGATTATTGCATTTAAACAAAGAGAACTGATAACCGAACGGTCCACCACAAAGGTTTATGGTCTTAGTCGGTTCAGCCTCTAGATTGGCTAGCTACAATCCAACATCAATACAACAGATGACATTACTTATCGTATGAGAGAGACATCATTACCGTAGAGTGATCGAACATATATAGATGTTATATGTACAGTCGAATTTCGATAACTCGAACAACCATGTGTCGACTTATCGAGACTTCGACTTATCAAATAATAAACAAAACTTTTTGCGGAGTTTTCGTATTTTTTGTGTTAAAATTTTATAATGAACAAATTGGTATACTTGCAATAACTCTGAGACAACCAAGTCTATATTAAAATATGAATTCAGAATTTTTGTTCTTATTTTTGGTCTTATACATATGTATGAATGTACATATTTATTTTCCCGCAAAAAAGTCGTCTTTTGTGACATTGTAACGTACAGGGTGTCCCAAATTGGGCACTTTTAGGGGGTTTAAGGTACTTCTAGGGAAGACAGAGGAAAACTGACCACGCATTGCGAGGCTCAAATTTCAAGGGAAGACTTATATTGAAAACCGCATTTTGAAATATCGTCTCGTCTTTGAGCTACGGGGGCTTTTTGAAAAGTCTGCATTTTTGAAGGGGGTCTATAACTTCGTTATTAGTGGAAATTTTGATTTAGAGTAAATTGCAGTTTTATAGACTTTGTTACGAGGAATTCACCCGCTAAATTATATTTTAACTGTTACTTTTAGTTTTTAAAATATGACATAAAGTTGCATTTTTTCTTATGGAATGGCCTATATTTTAATTAATTTTCGAATTTGTCATTAAATTCTTTTCAAAATGATTCCCCCTGAAAATTCGACTTATCGAAGTTGGCGCCACATACAATGTTCAAGTTTTCAAGATATTTGACTAATTGAAGTTTGAGTTATTGAGATCAAATTACATATATTTCTCACCTTTGACGCCATTGCCAACAGTTTGGTTTGACTTATCAAAGATTTTGAGTTATCGAAGTTCGAGTTATCGAAGTTCGATTGTATGTTCGATGTTCGAGTTTTATTGGAACCTTAACTGTATATTTTTCTCTAGACTGTAGCTTACCACCGGCTTCACTACTCCTGGTTTGCCTGAATGCAAAATGGGCAGTAAATTTGCTTTAAATGCGCACAATGGTTTTGCCAGAATTATTGTATTTTGTTAGGGAGTTGGTAATGCGATAAGCTGAGGTAAGGGTCTCTTGAGTAATAAATGTGTTGTTATTGTGCTGCTTCCTCTGTACAAATTGCAACGGTAATTGTTGTGTGGGATCTTAATAAATTGTATTAACATGTATGATGAAATAAAACAAACATGGTTTAATGTCGCATCTTTTTATAGTGTATTTTGTTGCATCTTTCGTATGGGATTTTAGGTTGGGGTAGAGTGGCTGAATGTTACTTAAAAACACTAACTTGTACTCAAAAATGGTTCTTAAGACTGATTTACGGCAAAAGAAGAAACTGCTCCACAGATATGCTTTTTCAGGAAACAAATATGTTGGATATACGTCAACTTTATTGCTTGGAAATAACAAAAAATATTCACAAAGGTAGAATAATTCTGAGGTAAAAAGTTAGAAACTATGAAATGCGAAGAAATAATTGTTTTGAATTTAGCTTTGCATCAAAAACTGTGTCTCAACGTTCTGTTGAATATTTTGCACCAAGAATATTTAATGCTCTTCCTCCAACTATGCAAACTACTCAAAAATTATTTTTATTTAAAAAACTTGTAAAGAACTGGATTTTAAACAACAGGAATAAACGTAATGAGCTAATCAATTAAAACTAGCTTACGTAAAAACTAAATTAAATTAAATTACTCCCATATAATTTTGTTTTAAGTCAACAAGACGCCATATACGCCGGATATACGCCAACTTTATTGCTTCGAAATAACACAAAATATTCACAAAGGTAGAATAATTCTGAGGCAAAAAGTTAGAAACTATGAAATGAGAAGAAATAATTGTTTTGAATTTAGCTTTGCATCAAAAACTGTGTCTCAACGTTCTGTTGAATATTTTGCACCAAGAATATTTAATGCTCTTCCTCCAAATATGCAAACTACGCAAAAATTATTTTTATTTAAAAAACTTGTAAAGAACTGGATTTTAAACAACAGGAATAAATGTAATGAGCTAATCAATTAAAACTATGTTACGTAAAAACTAAATTAAATTAAATTACTCTCATATAATTTTGTTTTAAGTCAACAAGACGCCATGTACGCCGGATGTACGCCAACTTTATTGCTTGGAAATAACAAAAAATATTCACAAAGGTAGAATAATTCTGAGGCAAAAAGTGAGAAACTATGAAATGCGAAGAAATAATTGTTTTGAATTTAGCTTTGCATCATAAACTGTGTCTCAACGTTCTGCTGAATATTTTGCACCAAAAATATTTAATGCTCTTCCTCCAAATATACAAACTACTCAAAAATTCTTTTTATTTAAAAAACTTGTAAAGAACTGGATTTTAAACAACAGGAATAAATGTAATGAGCTAATCAATTAAAACTATGTTACGTAAAAACTAAATTAAATTAAATTACTCTCATTTAATTTTGTTTTAAGTCAACAAGACGCCATGTACGCCGGATATACGCCAACTTTATTGCTTGGAAATAACACAAAATATTCACAAAGGTAGAATAATTCTGAGGCAAAAAGTTAGAAACTATGAAATGAGAAGAAATAATTGTTTTGAATTTAGCTTTGCATCAAAAACTGTGTCTCAACGTTCTGTTGAATATTTTGCACCAAGAATATTTAATGCTCTTCCTCCAAATATGCAAACTACGCAAAAATTATTTTTATTTAAAAAACTTGTAAAGAACTGGATTTTAAACAACAGGAATAAATGTAATGAGCTAATCAATTAAAACTATGTTACGTAAAAACTAAATTAAATTAAATTACTCTCATATAATTTTGTTTTAAGTCAACAAGACGCCATGTACGCCGGATGTACATCAACTTTATTGCTTGGAAATAACAAAAAATATTCACAAAGGTAGAATAATTCTGAGGCAAAAAGTTAGAAACTATGAAATGCGAAGAAATAATTGTTTTGAATTTAGCTTTGCATCATAAACTGTGTCTCAACGTTCTGCTGAATATTTTGCACCAAAAATATTTAATGCTCT
Source organism: Aspidapion aeneum (assembly GCA_963576565.1). Lineage (NCBI taxonomy): Eukaryota > Metazoa > Arthropoda > Insecta > Coleoptera > Brentidae > Aspidapion > Aspidapion aeneum. Next base: position 7,539,456 of record OY755043.1, on the reverse strand, counting down.
TCCTCCAAATATACAAACTACTCAAAAATTCTTTTTATTTAAAAAACTTGTAAAGAACTGGATTTTAAACAACAGGAATAAATGTAATGAGCTAATCAATTAAAACTATGTTACGTAAAAACTAAATTAAATTAAATTACTCTCATATAATTTTGTTTTAAGTCAACAAGACGCCATGTACGCCGGATATACGCCAACTTTATTGCTTGGAAATAACACAAAATATTCACAAAGGTAGAATAATTCTGAGGCAAAAAGTTAGAAACTATGAAATGAGAAGAAATAATTGTTTTGAATTTAGCTTTGCATCAAAAACTGTGTCTCAACGTTCTGTTGAATATTTTGCACCAAGAATATTTAATGCTCTTCCTCCAAATATACAAACTACTCAACAATTATTGTAAAGAAGTGGATTTTAAACAACAGAAATAAATGTAATGAGCTAATCAATTTAAACTATGTTACGTAAAAACTAAATTAAATTAAATTACTCTCATATAATTTTGTTTTAAGTCAACAAGACGCCATATACGCCGGATATACGCCAACTTTATTGCTTGGAAATAACAAAAAATATTCACAAATGTAGAATAATTCTGAGGCAAAAAGTTAGAAACTATGAAATGAGAAGAAATGATTGTTTTGAATTTAGCTTTGCATCAAAAACTGTGACTCAACGTTCTGTTGAATATTTTGCACCAAGAATATTTAATGCTCTTCCTCCAAATATACAAACTACTCAACAATTATTGTAAAGAAGTGGATTTTAAACAACAGAAATAAATGTAATGAGCTAATCAATTTAAACTATGTTACGTAAAAACTAAATTAAATTAAATTACTCTCATATAATTTTGTTTTAAGTCAACAAGACGCCATATACGCCGGATATACGCCAACTTTATTGCTTGGAAATAACAAAAATTATTCACAAATGTAGAATAATTCTGAGGCAAAAAGTTAGAAACTATGAAATGAGAAGAAATAATTGTTTTGAATTTAGCTTTGCATCATAAACTGTGTCTCAACGTTCTGCTGAATATTTTGCACCAAAAATATTTAATGCTCTTCCTCCAAATATACAAACTACTCAAAAATTATTTTTATTTAAAAAACTTGTAAAGAACTGGATTTTAAACAACAGGAATAAATGTAATGAGCTAATCAATTAAAACTATCTTACGTAAAAACTAAATTAAATTAAATTACTCCCATATAATTTTGTTTTAAGTCAACAAGACGCCATATACGCCGGATATACGCCAACTTTATTGCTTGGAAATAACACAAAATATTCACAAAGGTAGAATAATTCTGAGGCAAAAAGTTAGAAACTATGAAATGAGAAGAAATAATTGTTTTGAATTTAGCTTTGCATCAAAAACTGTGTCTCAACGTTCTGTTGAATATTTTGCACCAAGAATATTTAATGCTCTTCCTCCAAATATACAAACTACTCAAAAATTCTTGTAAAGAAGTGGATTTTAAACAACAGAAATAAATGTAATGAGCTAATCAATTTAAACTATGTTACGTAAAAACTAAATTAAATTAAATTACTTACATATAATTTTGTTTTAAGTCAACAAGCATGACTATACTTTTATGACTTATTTTGCGTTTATTTGTAATTATTACAATTTTTATTTATTATTAATTATTAAATTTAACTTAAAATATTTGTAAAAATTCTTGTAAACTTTTAAATTTGAATAAACTTATTTATTATTTATTATTATTACTCTTTATTTTTTTTTAAACTGGGACTATAATATAACTCACATTTAATAAAATTTTAAAAATAAAATGATCACGTTTTTAATATTCCACTTCTTGTATGGTGACAAGTTAAGTAATAATTCTCGCCCTAAAAAAATGTTTCAGATTGTCCGCCCCTTGACGAGTGAGACCGCGTGCGCCTGTAGCATTTATCAAGGTTACCTTTGACAACGCTGCAATGCTTTCGGCGGGACTCGGGCATAGCGCGGTCTCTTTTTAATAAATGCTTTACTCTATCTGTTTTTTACCCTCTTATGGAAATTTATACCCCTAGATGTGAACTTGTTAACGCGGTATGTTCTACCAAACATGCTCTAAATTGATTGAAACACATATTTAATTTATATGCAAATACGAGAGCTTATGCCATATTTATAAACACGTTAAGCATGTGATTTTTAATTTTCAATCCTCGATATTAAGGGAGAAGCGACGCGTGCATTCTCGTTAACACAATCCAATATTTGAAGGGTTCTTCTTTGTCCGTTAACATTGCTCCAAAGGACTCTGACGTAATATTTTTATTTATCTCGTTAACGCATACTGTGGTTAAATTAGAAATAAAATTTCGGACTTCCATTGTCTTTATTTATTTTAAAACACGACGTTTCGGTTAGTAAGTATCTCTAACCGTTATCAAGTGTAAAACTGTTTAGAGAGGTTAGAGATACTTACTAACCGAAACGTCGTCTTTTAAAATAAATAAAGACAATGGAAGTCCGAAATTTTATTCCTACACAATCATTGTCTACGAGTTTCAAAAAGTAGTTAAATTACCTAAATTTTTTCGGATTTTCCTGAAAAGTTGCCATTTGTACAGAGTGGGCCAAATTCGATGTTTTTGCTAGTTTTAGGTATTTCTAGCCGAAATACACAAAAACGAGTGGACATGTCCTGGGCTCGATTTTCGAGACGTTTTCAAATATCAAACCGCTTCTTGATAAACCTCGTAGTTTTTTAGCTACAAGGGGATTTTGAAAAGTCTGCATTTATGGAGGTGGCCTATAACTTTTTTATTTATGAAAATTTCATTTTGGTGTCAGATGCTTTTTTGCAGGTTTTTTTTATGGAGAATCCAACTGTCAAACTATAGTTATTTAAACAACAAGGTTTGAAAACGAAAGAGGTTTTCAAATGAGTTTTTTACAATATTTTTATACGACTGCTAATAAAGAAAGAAAAATCAAATTTAAATTTAACTTGTTTTTATTTCCGACATTTTTCAACAAAACTTTAAAAATTCAACAATTTTTCGACGTATCTAATCAACAAAACATACGAGCAGTGACGGTTGCTACGGAACTAAGCCAACTTATATTGATGGGTGACAACAACAAAAATCACAATGACGGGAGACCCGTATGCAGAAATGACATAGGCGTGCGCAAAAATGACATAAGCGTGTGCAAAACGTTATGCACACAGCGTGCGCAAAATGCCATTTTCAGATCGTGATCTCCGTGCGCAAAACCCCCTTTTACAAGACAGTCGTATAAAAAATTTTATGCGTCACTGTTAGTTTTTGAGATATTACAAAAATTAAATTTTCTTACGGAATGACTCATTTTTTGTTTTTGTTTTGAAATCTACATCAAATTTTCTGTTTAACGATATGTCATAAATATCTTGAAAACTGCGTAACGAATTGTCATTTATGACATATCGTTAAACAGAAAATTTGATGTAGATTTCAAAACAAAAACAAAAATGAGTCATTCCATAAGAAAATTTAAACTTTTTTTAATATCTCAAAAACTAAAAGTGACAGATAAAAAAGCATCTTACACCAAAATGAAATTTTCATAAATAAAAAAGTTATAGGCCAACTCCATAAATGCAGACTTTTTAAAACCCCTTGTAGCTAAAAAACTACAAGGTTTATCAAGAAACGGTTTTGATATTTGAAGGCTTCTCGAAAATCGAGCCCAGGACATGTCCACTCGTTTTCGTGTATCTCGGCTAGAAATACCTAAAACCAGCAAAAAACATCGAATTTGGCCCACCCTGTACCTTATTACCCCTTAGTACGGTGGTAAAACTGTAGTTAATACTCTCCATATTCTTCTGAATAAAATACTAAAATAAAAAATAATCCCAAACAACTGGAAAGAATCCATAACCATTATTCTACACAAGAAAGGCGATAAAGCAGACCTAAAAAATTATCGACCTATACACTCCTTAATGTGAATTATAAGCTTTTCACGAAAATATTAACGGATAGACTACCAACAAAATTTGACCGATATCAATCAAAAGAACAAGCAGGCTCCAGAAAGAGTTTCAGTACAGTTGACCACCTTTTAACCATGAAAATCCTAATAGAACGAGCCAACGAATACAACATTTCACTATATATATTGCGTTTATAGATTTTGAAAAAGCTTTCGATAGAATTGAGCACTGGGCAGTAAAAGCATCTTTAATTAATAGCCGAATCGATTGCAGATACACAGATTTATTAGCCAATATATATAGCGAAGCAACAACATCAATCAAAATCCACGAAGAAAACAAGCCAATCCACATAAGAACAGGTGTGAGACAGGGTGATACGATATACATATATACTATTTAACCAGGCCCTAGAAGATGTTTTTAAAAACTTAGATTGGGAAGAAATGGGCATCAAGGTAAACGGACAATACTTGAACCACCTAAGATATGCTGATGATATCGCCTTAATAACAGATAAGAAAGAAGAACTGGATACAGTAGCTAAAAATATAGGCTTGAGTATGAACTACACTAAAACTAAAATCATAACAAACACAGATGAAAATATCACGATCAGAATAAACCAAGAGAAAATCGAACAAGTAGAGGAATATCTATACCCAGGACAAATTATTAAACTAAAAAAAGAAAACCAAATAGCTGAAATCAAGAGACGAGTAAGATTGGCCTCAAAACGAAAGTGTATAGCCAATGTATCCTTCCTGTACTTAACTATGGATCCCAGACCTGGACACTTACAAAATCAATAACATGGATAAGGGAACAAAAACCCAAAGATCAATGGAAAGACAAATGTTACATATAAAGCTAAGATATAGAAAAAGGATTGATTGAATAAGAAATAAAACAAAAGTAAGGAATGTCAGAGAAGAAGTAGCAAAATTAAAATGGAAATTTGCCGCTTATAATATCAAACAGCTGCATCTGTTTTACGTGGATTTGCAGAAGGCATATGATAGTATACCACTAAATCTACTTTGGAAAGCGTTGGAAAACACAAACATAAGCGTACAACTAATTAAGGCCATCAAAGAGTTATACCGCAATAGTAAGGCAAAAGTTAAAATAAAAGCAAAACTAACCAAAGACTTTCAAGTAAATAAAGGTCTTAAACAAGGTTGCTGTATCTCGCCTACGCTCTTCAAGATATACTTGGAACAAGTCCTTAAAGTATGGAAGAGAAAATGCCAAAACATGGGAATTCCGTTGGACGAAACCACCTTGTATACTTTATGTTTCGCCGATGATCAGATAGTAGTGGCTCAGGATTATAACGACCTCGAATATATGACACGAAAACTAATAGAAGAGTACAATAAGTGGGGACTAGAGGTTAATCTCAATAAGACAGAGTATATGTGTATCGGTGGAATGAAACAGGATCTAATCTTAAATAACGGGCAGCGAATTCACTCCTGTGATGAGTATAAATACTTAGGTCTAAAAATTACAGCTGACGGAACACTAGACAAAGCTATAAAAGATCGAAACGTACAAGGAATAAAAGCAATAACTTTATTAAATGGAATAATTTGGGACCAAAGTATATCAAAACATAACAAAAAGCTTATATATGACACCATTGAAAAAAGTATTATTACATACGGCTCAGAAGTATGGCCAATCAAGGATAGAACAGAAAAAATGCTTTCCGCTACGGAGATGGAATATTGGAGAAGAGCAGCAGGGAAATCAAAAAGAGAAAGAGTTACAAATCAAAGAATAAGAGAAATTATGACAGTAGGTGAACGTACTTTAGTGGATGATATAAGAACAAAACAACTGGTGTGGTACGGACATGTATAAAGAATGAATAATGAAAGACTACCTAAACAAATACTACAATGGAAACCCACTGGCCGAAGAAAACGAAGACGGCCAAGGAGAAGCTGGAGAGAAGGAATAGACAATGAAATAAGAATAAGAGGCCTAGATGATGAATTATGGGCAAACAGAAACGAGTGGAGATTGGGTATCGGAAGACGTAGAACGTTGTAAAACCATTAAATATATATATATATATATATATATATATATATATATATAATATCAAACAGAAAGACGATCGATGGAACAAATGTATTGTAAACTGGAGACCTTGGGAAAATAAGAGAAGTAGGGAAGACCACAAATGAGATGCGCGGACGATTTGAAGAAACATGCGGGAGCTAGATGGATGAACATGGCGACAGACAGGGAAGAGTGGAAGATATTGGGGGAGGCCTATATCCAAAGATGGATCGAATAAGGCTAAATAGATAGAAAGATAGATAGAAATGTCCATTTAAGTAGACGTCAGGCCTCGGGAGAATCGAATACTAAAAATTTAACATTGCAAAGTAATCTGAATTTTATAAAAAACCTGTCACATTCAAAGAGTGCAGTGTAAGTGCCATTGTCCTTCCGGGCAGCACACGTGGTGGCGTATGGCGCATAATATTAGGATTTAGTGACCCTCCTGCATGTAGATTATTACCAATCTCTGCCGGTCTGCTTTTGGCACGTACGGGAGTGTCCATTTAATAATTCTCTTTCTGATAAATTTTAAATCTAAAATACAATATAAAACTGAAACATGAAAATATGGAAATAGAGTCAAATACGAACCGGAATATTCTTTTAAACATTTTATTGGTACAAAATAAAAGTTTGAATATACTGTACCACCTTTTCTTAAAACATTTCAGCCAATACGCGGTAAAAAAAATGTCTTAGATCAAAGCAAATTGCTTTGAAGTAAAATAATTTGTGCTTTCCTATTCACCAGGAGAATATTTTCTTGATATAGCACAAAAATGGCTTGCATTTTATTTTAATGTGAAATAGAAATTGTTTTATTATAAGTTGGAATTGAATTAATCTAAGGCACCGTTTTCTCTGGAAGCAAAATATTACTTATATGAAGACAATTTGTTTTGTTACAAAATGGAGTATACTGAATCAAAACAATTAAAGAAGAAAAATAAAGTCTCATTTCAAGATTAAACGCTGCTGAAATATTTTAATTCAAAACAAAATGTTTTAAAGTAAAGGAAATTATTAAACAAAAGAACGTGTTTTCGTTGTAGACAAAAAACGTCTAGTTGACCTATCTATAATTCTACTTCGTAATGAGCTACGAAACTCAAACTGTGCTCAGTCGTAGGCCTTGAAAGAGTTAAAAATCTCTGCAAGTATCCATGAAGCAGTAAAGTAATTACGGAGTTTTGAAAAACGTCTAATTTGCCACTTAACTCACTCACTTACTCATGTATAGATAATCAAAATTCTACTATACTTCCAGACATGCTACAAAGCTGAAATTTGGCAGACTGATAGAAATTATGACCAAACCCTTGAAAGAAATAAAAAAGCCCCAAAATTTTCATTTACAACCCTCCGCTATACATTTAAAGTTGGATAGATAGATAGATAGATGTAAAGTTATGTAAAATTAACATTGCCCACTTCCAAAAAGGCTAAAGGCCTGGATATTGGCAGACTGATAGAAACGATGATAAAATAATAAGAAAAAAATTAGAAATCACCACTTCTAGAAACGCTGATCTTTCGATAGGAAAAGATTAAACAACCCCAAAACTTTTATTTACTTCCCTCCTATATAAGTATAGGTTATGTAAAACTGTTATTGCCCAAACTAACAGAAATTATAGACGTTCTTAAAAAGAAACTCTAAAACCTCAAGCAAAAATTAATAGAAATAGAAATTTATTCATTTTAAAAGGAAAACTAAAATAAAAAGCTAAGGCATCGCAAAAGTTTTGAGCATATTCAGCATATTTTAATTCATTTGAAAAAGGAGTGAAATCATAACAAAAACATTTCATATAAAAAAGTCAAGTACGCGAAAATATTACTCCGAAAAATTCATTGAGATAAAAGTATACTAAGTTCTTCAATATAAGTTTCAAAACTTTTCCAAACTACAAAAAACCTATTGAAGAACTTGGCTATAATTTTATCTCAGTTATTTTAACGAAATACAAATGTTAGATGTAAAGCTAACAGATAGAAAAAGGAATGAATGACTAAGAAATAAAACAAAAGTAAGGGATGTCGGAGGAGAAGTAGCAAAATTAAAATGGAATTTTACCGATTATAATATCAGACAGAAAGACGATTGATGGAAAATAAAAGAAGAATGAGATGGGCGGACGAATTGAAGAAACATGCGGAAACTAGATGGATGAACACGACGATAGACAGAGAAGGGTTGAAGATAATGGGGAGGATCCAATGTAAATAGAGACAATAGAATAGATAGAGCCCTTTTTTTAGATATATGTTTTAAACGATTTTCTAGATAATGATACTATGTCGGTTTAGAACGTTTCGGTTCCGTTCGGTTCGGTTCGGTTCGGTTCATTTGTCCGACGCCTATCCTCCACCTCCTCCGATCCTGACAATCATCTAGAACAGATCACATAAGCTGTGCTAGATATTCTCATTGATCTTCTTATTGCATCCATTTCGACACTTTCCATTTTTCATACATACTTTTGGTATTCTTCCGTTAACTTTCTCATCATATTCTCCATGTCTTCTTTATCATTAACTACAATTACTTGATCGTCAGCAAACTGTAGTATGTATTTGGTAAGTCGGTCTTTAAGTTGTATTCTCATGCCGTGCACTTAACGTTTCCAGTTTTTTAGAGCTACTGCGATATATTTTATAGATACAATATAATAAAGGTCCTAAAAGGTTCAGATTAAATACGATGTAATTAATATTATCTCCAAGATTTATTTTGCCATCAGTTTATGTGACTGGATGCACCCTTCTTAGATTCTTACACGATACTTGTAATCAGTAATGACATTTACGCATTTCGGGAATTCCCAAATCCTATTTCGCAGATCCAATACTGCTCACCCTTCACAGCATTTTAAGTAAGTTTTACTTGGAGATTTTCGTTAGGTCACTATTCTTTAACACCAGTACCTACAAGGATTGTCTTTTAAGTGTTGCATATCATCGGTATACTTGCAAAATTCACTAAGACATCTTTTTTCTTTTTTATATGCGGATTCATAAACAAAAATACCATATCTTTAAGTTGGCAAAACCAGCTATAATAAAATCAAATTTAAAAAATAGAAAATAACACTTTTTCATTTTGTTACTGGCAAAATCGAATCCTAAGGACCTAATGTATTTCGCCGGAAGAACCAGAAAGCTATTTTTGATGCAAAATCCACTAAGTGTGTAGATTTTGCCCAAATATATTAGTTTGACTTTGACTTGCGGTTCGTTTTTTTGCTTGGTGTACAGCGTGTCCCATTTTCGATGGGATTAAATGGGAAACTCGGTTATTATTAAAGATATCGATTTTCTGATTGCACCTTACCGTGCTCTTTTTTTGAGTCCTTAAAAATAGCGTAATCAGATTAGTAGTATTTCGTAGTTTCGCTAATACAGGGAGTTTTTGAAAAAATTGTATTTTTAATAATCCCTTGTATCTCGCTTATTTTGCGAGATATTTTTATTCTGTAAAAATCTTTTCATGGCAACTTTTTTAGAGGAAAATAATGACGTTGTCAACTTTTTAAAATATTGTTTAGTTTTTAAGATATGGTATTTATCATAAAAAAATGAAATAGGGACCTGGATTTTTTTTTATTACTATTTTGATTGGTTTCATGCTAGTATTATCATAAAATAATAAAAATTTTAAAATTTTTTGTTTTAAGGTAAAAGAAAAATACTTAATATTAAAAAAAAAATTAGTCCAAACCTGGATATTTTTAACATAAATATAAATTAAAAATTGCTAGATAAACAAATTTTAGTTTAACTGTTTTGATACTTAGCATATTAAAATGGTTTTGCGTTAATTTACAGATTTATTTGAAACAAAGTCTACGAAAAATACAAAAAAAAACAAATTATAACAAATAACTAATTTTTGTGATTACCATTATGTGTAAGACATTGTTGGCATTTTTGAGTAATTTTTCTTAACTCATTTTGCATAAAAATATTTCTGCTATTTAAATATTGGGATTGTGTGGCTTGAATGAAGCAGTCAAACATATCACATTTTTCAAAATCTGGATCTGGTCGATTTCTAGCCAGTTTAAAATAATTGTAAGCCATTCACAAAAATGACAAGTAAAATGACAATGTCAATTCTACACTTTTGTTTTGTAAATTTCACAACCTGCTGTGCTACCATCAAATAATTAGTATGATATTATTTTTGTAACTTTTTAACGTTTTTTACTTTATTTATAATTCTTTTAATTATCATTTTAAAACAGATAAACTAAAAATCGTTCAACTAGTGTGTCTTGCAATTTTTAATTTATAATTACTTTGGAAATTTCCAGGTTCGGACTATAATATTTTTTTTCAAATATTAAATAGTTTTTTTTAACCTTAAATCAAAAAAATATTAAAGTTTTATCATTTTAAGGTAATAATAGCACGGAACCAATCAAAGTAGTAATAAAAAAATCCAGGTCCGTATTTAATTTTTTTATGATAAATACCATATCTTAAAAACTAAACAATATTTTAAAAAATTGGCAACGTCACTATTTTGCTCTAAAAAAGTTGCCATAGAAAGGTTTTTACAGAATAAAAATATCTTGCAAAATAAGCGAGATAAAAGGAATTAATTAAAATGCAATTTTTTCAAAAACTCCCTGTATTAGCGAAACCACGGGGTATAGCAAAAATCTGTTTACACCATTTTTAAGGGCTCCAAAAAAGAGCACGGTAAGGTGCAATCAGAAAATCGATATCTTTAATAATAACCGAGTTTCCCATTTAATCCCATCGAAAATGGGACACGCTGTACTTGCAGAAAACACTAAGTCAAAAACAAAATGGATAAAACTGCTTTTAGTGGTTTTTGGAAGTAGGTATGTCAACAATAAGATGTATACAAGCAAAACTAATCAAGTCATCTATTTCAAGCTAAATACATTAAGTCAGTGTATTGTCTTAGAAAAATGTGTAAAAAATTTCAAAACTTAAAAAAGGAAACTTTTTTTTATATGCTCACATTCTTTAATATCCATTGCTTCAATCGTGGAAAATTCAGTAGATTCTAAATTAAATCAAAGTCGCAAAACTGTGTTGCTGATTTCGCAATTTTTAAAATTCGATTTTTTGAAAACTAACTTTTTTGACTTAGTGGATTTTGCCAGTATACCGACGATATACAGCTGGAATAAAAGAGTAGATAACTTTTAAAGGCTATATTGTTTCTCGAAGTATTCTCCACGAAGATTAATACACTTTTGTATGCGCTCAAACAGTTGTCAAAGCTGTAATTCTACTCGTTTGTTGGTACTGTCAAAATTACATTCTTGAAAGCACAGATTAGGTTAAATAAGATTAGTAAAAAAGATGGGACACTCATTCTATGCCTCTTTTTTTAGTTCCTGACCTATCGAGCGCGGCGCTGCAATCGCCCAGCTGGCGCGGTGGCGGTAGCCGCCAATTTTAAAAATTAAATTTTGATTGCACCAAAATGTTTGCATTGTTTCATATCAAAAATGAAACAATGCAAATATTTTGGCAGTAAATTCAGAAAATAAAACTACATTATGTATGTGGATAGGTATTTATTATAAATAACTTATTTAAAACTTTATTAAAAGAAAATTAATTAATTTTTATTGTATAATTCAACACACTAAATATGTAATACCAGTATTATAATTAATCTCTCTTAATAATAAACATGTGAGTTCCTTACATATATTAGGGGGCTAGCTCAGTCACAATATATCATATTTTATATAACACTTTTGTCCAGAGGTGGTTCGGTTGCTAATTTTAGTACACCATATTTGCCCAGGTAGAATATCCTAGGTCACGTAGTGAGTGCTGCTCTCTTGATCAGTTACCTTAGCATATACACCAAATTACCCTAAATGATCTATCCCGCTGTTATAATTGGTCTCGTTTTTGAAAATGTGAATTGTGAACACGAGCCCCACTCTATGTGCATGTCAGTCATGTCTCCTTTGGAGCAGCTGGAAGAACATTACCTGAAACAATATAAAATTGTAATATACAAACAATATTCTTTCTTCGGAAAGTTATAATTCCTATTTACCAAAAGTGCTAGATAAGCAAACCGAACCCAGAAACCGAAAAAAATACAGATACAATATATGTGTATCACAGAAAGCATAGACGTAGGCCGCAGCCCCCTTCAGGCTGGCCACGCCGATGAAATTACTAATCTTGTTTAACCTAATCTGTGATGAAATTGGGCTTTTTGTTAAAATAAACCATACAAATTTATTTTATAGGTTATGTTATATACTTACTTGAGATTATTAACAAATTGTTGAATTTTTGGCTGGCCGGTAAAATTTGGTTTTCTAAATACCAAAAATGTTGGTAAAAGCCGTAAAAATTGCAGTTAAAAACGAAAAAATGGAATTCCAGAAAATTCGAGACCGATCAGCTGGTTTCTACCGAAAAGATGGGCAGTAGCGGGTTGGGTGAGGATGAGCAGGGGTCTACGGTGGCGCCGCCATCGACTGGTATGTGAAGCTCGAGTGACCAGGCCCTTCTTGAAGGCATCAGTCCTCTGGTGACTGAAATCTTTGATCACGCATTCCATTCTTGATTTTCGTAACAGTATAGAAATCGTTGGGACTGTATAGAGGATGGTCCATCAATTCGACGTTTTTTGAGTTCAAAATTTAATGTTTTTTTGGCTTTTGCGAAATTGCATCGTCTTGGTTGACGATGACTCGGTTGGTAGGACGCAACTCTAGGAATGATATCCGACGTAATGCCCAACACGGTGTACAACAGAAAGCTATACAACATTATCCTCCCAGAGAAGAACAGGATCAATTTTTCAAATAACCATACCTTCTGGTATACCGCCATCTTAAAGATAGTCTCGGCCAATTGGCTACTATATTTCAGGCCGAACGCGTAGCTATTGAACTGTGCGCCCGGTGGATTACTGACCACGAATGGACCAACAGGACAATAAAAATCTTCTCCGACAGTCAAGCAGCCTTAAGAGCGCTTGATTCCTATACGGTCTCATCGAGAACCGTTAGAAGCTGCAGGGATTCTCTGAATGCGCTTGGTAGCGCTCACAATGTATCATTAGTATGGATACCAGGGCATTCTGGACATGAAGTAAATTAGACCGCAGACCAAGCTGCGACAAAAGCGGCATCTGCCGAATTTTTCGGCCCCGTTCCACTCCTGGGATATCATACAATGTTGCTAAATCAACCATATTCGATAAATATACCAGAACTGGCTCACTCTAAAGAGTTCACTAAAGGACCTTGTAGAAACAGAGCCAGAAACATCATTGGACTTACCAGACAGGAGATACGAGTGACTGGTCAGAATAGGACTAACAGAAGAGACCGAATGTAGACTCTGTATGGAGGATGACGAAATAGTCAGACATGTACTGTGCGAATGTCCGGCTATTGTTTACTTCAAAACACTTTCGGTAAACCTCAGATTGACTCAGAAGATCTAAACAGTGTCTCACCCAAACTGACAGCCGGCCTTTTTGGAGGATTAGGCATACAGTGGTGAGAAGCCACTCAAAATTGAGCCACAATAGAGCTGCAAAGTCCACTTACATATGAATAATCATCACAATATAGTTACCGGAATAACAATACCAAATTTGGTTAGTTTATATTTTAGAACGTGAAGTTTGCAATATTGGCAATCATTGGCATTTGCCGATGATTTTAAATTGTTTGTGGAAGTTTTCTCATTGGAGGATTCTGAAACACTCCAAAGTGAATTTCAGGACACAGCTCTATATTGGAAAATGGTTTTAACGTAAATTTGGGTAAATGCTTTTGTTTGTCATTTAGTCGTAACAAAAACCTAATCGAATTTGATTATACAATAAATAATGTGAACCTGGAGCGTGTATCTGAACAAAAAGACCTAGGTGTAAATTTCGATGCTAATCTTTCATTTTCATCACATATTATTTCTAAAATCAGGAGTGCCCAGAAAGTTGCTGTGTTTATTTGTAGAAATACTAAAAGTTTTAACATAGACGTAAGCATATACTTATTTGACAGTCTGGTATTACCAATACTGGAATATGGAAGTGTTATCTGGTCCCCTCAATATGACATTTAGATTGGTATGATTGAGGGAGTTCAGCGAAAATTCTTAAAAGCCATGCACTTGCAAAGTTTGGGATTTATCCACAAAGAAGTTGTGACAACAACATCTTATTAAAAATATTTGATAGATTATCACTAAACCAAAGAAGAACTAAAATTTTTTTAACAACAATGTATAGAATTCTCAAAGGGGATGTTGATTGTCCTAATATAGTTGAACAACTTCCATTTGCCATAAATCGAATCAAGTCAAGGTCAAAAAATAAGTTTTATTTAGCTTATCCACGAACAAATCTTATCAAAACTTATTTAACAAGTTTGCTTCAGATGTTGATATTGACAATGTTAGCTATAAGAAATTCAAAAAAATGATAGATCAAAAAGTGCGCAGCAGTTAATCAATAAGTAATTATGTAATTTGATTTGTTTGTTAGTTATCATCTGTAGAAGTGACGTATTGTATAAAATCTTTTTTTTTTAAGTATCTGTAATTGACTTTTTGCTGTAGATACTGTTGAAATAAATAAATAAATAAATAAATAAATATTAGCTCAAACGTGCATTAATTAATTAAGTTATAAGTCACATAATTTTTATTGATGCAACGGGAAAAAATTAGACTTCGCTAAAAAATAACGGAAATCTAGATACAGAACTGTTTGCTTAAAAATGGTTTATGGAAATAAACATATTGTAACAGGGGCCTTGTATGACAGTGGTACTGTCACCTCAAGTGGCCAAGGCTTAAATGTTGTAAGCTACCAACTTAGGCTACAACTTATATAAAGTATAAAAAGATTAAATGTTACCAAACAAGTTTCGTGGCTAATCGGGCAAAAAGGAGTTTTTTGTTTCCCTTATATTTTTCCGTGGGTAGCCTGAAAGCTTAACCTCACGGGAGTCCAAGATCTAATGGACACCTAATAAGTGTTGACAGTTAACCGTTTCGTCATTATGGGACTCCTCAGAACACAACTGGTCAATATGACAAATCTTGCGAAGTTAATCAGACGGTTTTGTTTCTAATTAAATGTAATTAGTGAGGGAACTATAGCAAGAAGCGCCATCTACCGAGATACGAGAGAAACAAAAAACCAAAAGCAGGCGAAAACACTGCTATACAATATCGATCAATGAAAAGATCGAATGCAAATAAAAGAAAACAACTATAGTCCGTGACCTACGACAGCTCTTTGTCTTTCAGGCCGGGTCAACACAGATTGCATTTTTACCCGTCTTCAAGACAGTGAGCGTCAATCAACGGAATTTTTAAGCCAAGTAATACTAACAAACGTGGAATTTCGTACCCGTGAATTTAAAAATCAAACAAGTTTCGTGGCTAATCGGGCAAAAAGGAGTTTTTTGTTTCCCTTATATTAATATTAACCACGAAACTTATATTAATATAAGGGAAAACAAACAACTCCTTTTTGCCCGATTAGCCACGAAACTTGTTTGATTTTTAAATTCACGGGTACGAAATTCCACGTTTATTAAATGTTACTATATGTTATTAAATTTACACGATCTCGAAAGGGAATTTGACGGTTCTTGGAGGAAAAGTATGCTATAAACGTTTTTCTCAAATGTATAACCAATGTAGGATAATCATTAGAGATTTACACTTCTTAAACTTTTGTATATTTGTTGTAAATATATTTATTTATCAACATTTTAAACGTTGATTGAACAGGTGAAACTGTTCAATCAACTGTTTAATTTACTTAATATTACTGTTTAGGTTTGGGATATGTTATTGATTAAAAATGCCGATTTTAGGGCAACTAATGGTTTGTATTTTGATGTTAAAAAAAAACCATAAAACAGATAAAAACATTATTTTAAAACACTGAAAACAGTAATAATTAATAGTTTTAAAATTAATAAACTCCAAAAGAAAAGACTAAAATAATTAAAATAATTGATAAACTTCCCCAGTTGAAATAAAACCCCTCTTAAGAAGTGTGAACAGAAGCGTAACGAAACAAGCGAAGCGTAACTAAATAGTGAGCCTCCCAATTTTTGAAAGTTTCAGTACCCTGCTCTCTAGACATTCTCAGCTTGCCGCTAGCTGATTGGTCTAAATCTAAGCTTTCTTTAACGGATTTCTTCCACCACTCTGCTCTACAGACATTCTTGGTTGCCGTGGTCTGAAACTGAAGCTCTCTCGCATTGGCGAGAAAGACAAAGAGACAAAATACCACCGCAATTCAAAGATGCGTGGACTCAGAAATTCGGTAAACTTAAAATCATACAGTGTGTTTCTTAAAAGTTGAAAATAGTTTAGCTAATTTGTTTCCAGTTACAAAATATGAATTATTTTGATGTTAGTGGCTCAAAGGACATATTAGCCGAATACAACTTTTATTAAAATACAGCGAACCTGAAAATATGCCTAAAAACAAGTCGCCGGAGTTGCCATAAATTTTACTTAATCTTAACCTAGTCTTGCATATAATTATTGCTTGTTGATATCAAAACAATATTTAATTAAAAATCTTTAAAAACCTATAAATGGCAAAAATACCATTATATTCAAATCCCGTTTTGTTACAATATTTTTGTTGAGACTTTTATCTGGAAAGATGCGGGTTTTATGTGTGACCTTAACAACCATAACCACCCTTCGAATACGTCTTGATTTCCATGACTATAGGATGCAATTTCTCTCGTTATCTCGAGGTTGAATAATCGTTTAGATAGGAGGGTGTTCGTCTAGCTCGTCGCAAGTCGTAATGTCACCAGTAAATTCGATTTTACGGGTGGTTACGCAATTTTTGGGGATGCCGACGCGTATTATTACACACCATAAATTGATTCCCGCTGGATTGAATGCCTGAGTTGGCTTGATGCACTTTGTCTATCTGTTTATAAAATTGTCATGGTAAACGGTTTTTAGGCATAAGTCTTTTAAAAGGCTTAGTAGTTGTAACAAAACGGGATTTGAATATAAATGGTATTTTTGCCATTTATAAGTTTTTAAAGATTTTTAATTAAATATTGTTTCGACATCAACAAGCATTAATTATATGCAAGACTAGGTTAAGATTAAGTAAAATTTATGGCAACTCCGGCGACTTGTTTTTAGGCGTATTTTCAGGTTCGCTGTATTTTAATAAAAGTTGTATTCCGCTAATATGTCCTTTGAGCCACTAACATCAAAATAATTCATATTTTGTAACTGGAAACAAATTTGGTAAACTATTTTCAACTTTTAAGAAACACACTGTAAGATTTAAACTTTACCGATTTTCTGACTCCACGTATCTTTGAATTGCGGTGGTATTTTGTCTCTTTGTCTTTCTCGCCAATGCGAGAGAGCTTAAGTTTCAGACCACGGCAACCAAGAATGTCTGTAGAGCAGAATGGTGGAAGAAATCCGTTAAAGAAAGATTTAGACCAATCAGCTAGCGGCAAGCTGAAAATGTCTAGAGAGTAGGGTACTGAAACTTTGGAGTCTGGAGGGAGCTTACTCTATAGTCGCGCTTCGCTTGGTACGTTACGCTTTCATTCAGACTTCTTAAGGGGGGTTTTATTTCAACTGGGGAAATTTATCAATTATTTTAACATTTTATAAAAATGTTAACTTTAATATTCATAATTATTTTCTTTTGGGGTTTACTAATTTTAAAGCTTTTAATTATTACTGTTTCCAGTGTTTTGAAATGATGTTTTTATCTGTTTTATGGTTTATTTTAACAACAAAATACAAACCATTCGTTGCCCTAAAATCGGCATTTTTAATCAACAATATATCCCAAACCTAAACAGTAATATTAAGTGAATTAAACAGTTGATTGAATGGTTTCACCCATTCAATCAACGTTTAAAACGTTGATAAATATATATATTTACAACAAATATACAAAAGGTTTATAAGACCTAAAAGTTTAAGAAGTGTAAATATTTGAATACAAAAGTTCAATAGTAGTAAAAATTTGATATTTAAATAATAAATATTAGAAGTGAAAGTGTGAAGCTACAAGAAGAGAATTGAAAAGGTATGTATGATTATCCTACATTTGAGAAAAACGTTTATAGTATACTTTTCCTCCAAGAACCGTCAAATTCCCTTTCGAGATCGTGTAAATTTAATAACATATAGTAACATTTAATCTTTTTATAATTTATATAAATTGTAGCCTAAGTTGGTAGCTTACAACATTTAAGCCTTGGCCACTTGAGGTGACAGTACCACTGTCACACGGGCCCCTGTTACATAGTTCAGGCCCTACATCCGAGATTCAAGCAGCGGCGTAGCGTGCCTGACGGGGCGGGGGGCCGACAGCTAAAAAGAGCGCCCTCAAAAATATTGCGACCAAAAAAAAAAAAAGGTCATCATGTCTTTAGTTTCCTTTACCGGCCCTGCTCCTTTCTAAAGCTTGGGGCGCTTCGGACACCCATGGGGCGCCCGTACACTCGGGGCGTGGGGGGCGACGAACCCCCCGCGCCCCCCCCTCACGCTACGCCACTGGATTCAAGCGATATGCTGCGTTTAATGATAGAACCAACACACTTGGCATGGAATGAAATAAGACTCGCCCGAACGTTTTACGAAAGGGAACCACCTCCCCAACCCTGGCAGGGGGTTAGTTCCCCCCCCTTCTGGGGATCATTTTTCAAGCGGATATAATTTCCTTTTCAACGATGTACCTTAGTATCCTCTGACGGCAGTGGTGCACGTTTCATTAGCGTACGAAAAGAAGTAAAAATGTTTCAAATATTTTTTTTATATTTTTTTTGTGGAATTTTTTAGCCTTAACACTATTTTTTTCTCAAAAAACTATTTTTGGTTAAAAACCAATTGTATACAGTTAAATACTTATTAAGCTAGACATATTTTTTTAAATAGCTGCCTTGAAATAAAAATAAATGTGTTTGTAGAAATCCTTAAATCAAACAAAAATGTTGAACATACATTTATGTAACCCAGTAAATAATAATAAGAGAGAGTAAAAAATTATTTTTGGTTAGTAAGAACTTAAAACTGACTTTTTCTAGTTGACCTTCTTTAAAGTGATGGTAAGGGGTATCCTCCCTCTCACCTCCCTTAAAACTGCTCTATTACAGTCATTTCCCAATTATTTGGAAACTTTTAACTTGACGAAAAACAATTAAGTAACAATTGACGCTGATGAAAAGTACACTCTAACGATGTATAACACGGCCCCTTTACATCGCACCTTTTATAGGCATTTTTTCTTAAATTTTACTGCCCCACTATTCTACTTAATCGCGTCAGTCGGCGATCAGTTTCGGAGCTGAACTTAACAGTATGCGTCGAAGCCAAAAGAAAAATTATAGAATAAGCAAATAATTAAATACAAAATTATTTGACATAATTTTTTTTTGTATTTTTGAGGAGACGCGCGAGACACCCCTGTATTTTACGCAAAAATTTAACTTAAACTCAAGTATTTCAAAAAGTAATAATTAAATTTAAAAGGGTTAATTGTGTCATATTTTATTCCCTTTGCCCCGAAACGAAACTCACTCTATTCCGAAACAGAAAACTTTAAACCCGGCTAAATAAATTTTCGCTCTACGTCAAAGCGATACACTCCAAACGTAGAAATATTAGACAAGACTAGATTAGCCAATAGAGCACGGTGCCTGGGATAATAGACCGGTGTTTGGATCTTATATTATACAAGGTGTCCCATAACTTAGGGGCCATAGTGCAGCAAGTGATAGAGGAGGTTGTTTCCGAGAAAATAGTTCTTTTAACATGGGGGTCAACACACATCTGTTTTTAACATATAGGATTTTTAACGTTAGAGGAGTGGGGGGAAAAGGGTTTTACAAAAAAGAGAAAATCTGTCACAGCCTGCTGAATATTTAGCTAATTGTGATTCAAAAATGTGGTATTCCTTTTTTTGATAAAATTACAAATTGAGGAGATACAGGCTGTCAAAGTAACCTCCAAAAACGTATAAAAAATAAAAATTAAAAAAAAATAATTTTTGCTTACTTATTCTTTTAAAAAATATCAATAATATTTTATTAATATATCTTGCTAAAGACTTGTTTTTATTAACAAAAAATATTTAAAAAAAATATTGCGTTTAATATGGCATTTATAAAAGTTTATACCAAAAAAATAGTTTTTTCTTAGAAAAATTGACCGACTAATTTTTTTCAAAATAATTTTTAACGAAAAAACAACAAAGATTGACGTCAAATTTCGCCTCAAACCTGAGGCTACCCTGACTGATATTGCAATTCGGCAGTTGGTCTGTTTTCAGTAAATGTCCACATTTCATGTTTCCTTTTCAGACACCATCATCCCCATTAATCGTCCCTTAACACTTGTTACGCTCGTACCGAAGAGGTCCAAGAAGACCGAAACTAGTATGTGAGCTACTAATACCCCTTTTTGAGGAAATGCCCGCAATCTTTGTTGTTTTTTCGTTAAGTATGTCCTTACAATATTCCTTAAAATAATTTTTATTGCAATTTATTGCTCTTGTTTTAATATTTAGTGCGTTTTTTAAAAAAGTTTTGACCTATGCATTATGGGAACTTTTTTATCAGATATGACCTCCTCTATTACCTGTTCGCCTATGGCCCCTAAGTTATGGGACACCCTGTATATACGAGTATGTCAAATTGTCACGTCACTGGTGGTCCAGCTGATTTTTGTAATCAAAAGTTAGATGCTATGCTATTAAGCGGCCCATAATATTACCAATATTTTTATATACTTCTTTTTTTATATCATTTGAAAGATAATGACAAGAATAGAAATATTGACAATATTATTGAGAGCCCTTTTACGGTTGCCTTTTTCATTATACATTTTTTTTGGAGAGTTTAATGCCCGTTTTACATGGGACCGATTATCCGCAGGGACCATTGTCGACAGACGTTAAACTTTCGGGCATGATGATGATTCATGATTAATATGTGAGTGGGCCTTGCAGCCCTTGTGGGTCTATTGTGGCTCACTTTTGAGTGGTTTCTCACCACTGTATGCCTAATCCTCCAAAAAGATTAGCTATCAGTTTGGGTGAGATATCGTTCAGTTCTTCTGAATCAATCTGAGGTTTACCGACAGTGTTTTGACGTAAACGTGCAATAACCGGATATTCGCACAGTACATGCCTAACTGTTTCATCCTCCTCCACACAGAGTCTACATTCGGTCTCTTCTGTTATTTCCATTCTCTGCATTGGTACTGTTAGTCGACAGTGACCCGTAAAAAGTCCAGTCACTAGACGGATCTCCTGTCTAGTAAGTCCAATGATATTCCTGGCTCTTTTGACAAGGTCTTTTAATGAGTGAGTCAGTTCTGGTATATTCATCCAGTATTCTTGGAAGTTGTTCTTCATCTATTTCAATATGGTTAATTTAGCAGCATTGTATGATATCCCCAGGGCTGGTTCGGGGCCAAAAAAATCGGAAGATGCCGCTTCTCTCACTGCCTGGTCTGCGGCCTCATTTTCCTCGTGCCCAGAATGCCCTGGTATCCATACTAATGACACCTTATTAGTGCTACCAAGCGCATTCAGCGAGTACCTGTAGCTCCTCATGGTTCTTGATAAGACCGTATAGGAATCAAGCGCTTTTAAGGCTGCTTGACTGTCGGAGAAGATTTTTATTGTCCTGTTGGTCCATTCGTGGCTAGTAATCCACCAGGCGCACAGTTCAAAGGCTACGAGTTCGGCCTGAAATATAGTAGTCAATTGGCCGAGACTATGTTTAATGTCGACTTTTTCTTGGATACTAACAACTCCAGGTCCAACGCCTGCTGGCATTTTGGATCCGTTAGTATACCAGGAGCTATCGTTGTTTGAAAAATTGGTCCCGTTCATTAACCCGTCCTCCCTCTCTGGGAGTATAATGTTGTATAGCTTTCTGATGTACACCGTGTTGGGCATAACGTCGGATATCATTCCTAGAGTTGCATCCAACACTTGTTCCCTAATTAGGGCTGTTAATATCACTTTGTTTGCCCTCCCATCCTAGTGGTTGGCCCTTATTCTATAAGTTGCTCTTCTTGTCTCCGCCTCTAATAAAATGTGAAGCGGAGGTAAGTTTAGTAATCATTCAAGCGCAGTCGATGAGCTAAAGCTCATTGCACCGCATATGGCAAAACCGGCCTGTCATTGTAAGCTTAGGTAATTTTGGCCCTTGAGGTTCTTTGTTGTCCCTTCTCAAACCAGACTATTGCGCAGTACGCAATCATTGGTCTAATGACTATTATATACAGCCAGTACATTTGTTTGGGGCTAATGCCCTAGGTTTTTCCGCAAATTCTTTTGCACGTCCAACTTTCGGGCATACGTTGAGCTCTTTTTTCATCGAAACAATACCTTATCTAGCCATTAGTGCTGATCTAGGAAGGTAAAAATAAAACCTAAAATCCTTAAAATTTTCCATTAAGTGACCCATCTATTTCTGGTTTTATGCCGTCGTGTCTAAACAACTAAATTGCGTATCTTGTTGAAGTTCTGTCATTAATTATTGCTGACTGTTCTATATTTCGACGTCTCTTCTGCTGGCTTTCCATTAACGCATATTATTAAATTTTCTGGAGGCGAAGCTGTGGATATATATTTTAAATTTGTGGGCTTCCACGAAAATTGGGGTTCTGTTTGCCAAAATATTTGCAAACGTTAAATGCTCTTAGAGCTAAACTACGAAGGATCACAATAACGGACCAGACGATAAGTTACCTTCTGTTTTTTAAAGTTTTAGATTTTACAAAAAATGGATTATACACGTAATGGTTTTGTTTTTAAAACCGACATTAAAACAGGCTCAGTACAATTTTTATACCAAAAGTGTCACTTTTTTTGCCCTCCCATCCTAGTGGTTGGCCCTTATTCTATAAGTTGCTCTTCTTGTCTCCGCCTCTAATAAAATGTGAAGCGGAGGTAAGTTTAGTAATCATTCAAGCGCAGTCGATGAGCTAAAGCTCATTGCACCGCATATGGCAAAACCGGCCTGTCATTGTAAGCTTAGGTAATTTTGGCCCTTGAGGTTCTTTGTTGTCCCTTCTCAAACCAGACTATTGCGCAGTACGCAATCATTGGTCTAATGACTATTATATACAGCCAGTACATTTGTTTGGGGCTAATGCCCTAGGTTTTTCCGCAAATTCTTTTGCACGTCCAACTTTCGGGCATACGTTGAGCTCTTTTTTCATCGAAACAATACCTTATCTAGCCATTAGTGCTGATCTAGGAAGGTAAAAATAAAACCTAAAATCCTTAAAATTTTCCATTAAGTGACCCATCTATTTCTGGTTTTATGCCGTCGTGTCTAAACAACTAAATTGCGTATCTTGTTGAAGTTCTGTCATTAATTATTGCTGACTGTTCTATATTTCGACGTCTCTTCTGCTGGCTTTCCATTAACGCATATTATTAAATTTTCTGGAGGCGAAGCTGTGGATATATATTTTAAATTTGTGGGCTTCCACGAAAATTGGGGTTCTGTTTGCCAAAATATTTGCAAACGTTAAATGCTCTTAGAGCTAAACTACGAAGGATCACAATAACGGACCAGACGATAAGTTACCTTCTGTTTTTTAAAGTTTTAGATTTTACAAAAAATGGATTATACACGTAATGGTTTTGTTTTTAAAACCGACATTAAAACAGGCTCAGTACAATTTTTATACCAAAAGTGTCACTTTTTAGAAAACTTGCCGGTCTCCAACCAGTCCCTGAATTGAAAAAACCAAAACACCGGAATAGGTATTAACCTTATCAGACCGGAAACGTGAATTTTGCAGCTCGACTCAGGAAATTTACAGGATGAGCCGCGGGCAAGACCTGTAAACACTAAAAACAATTTTGGTGTTTTTCTTTAATATATCATGTAATTTTTTACATAACATTTTTATTTTATTTTTCCATTTTTTTACAGAATACATGGTTTTTACACAAATGGCAACTCGGTGCGTTTGTTGATAAACTGTCTAGTTTTTGAAATTTGAATTTTCAAAGTTTGGCGATTTTGGTCTTATGTGATTCCCAATCCTAAAATTCGCTAAATGAAGTTTTTTAGAATCGTAACTCAGGGTGTAGTTTTTTCGCGTTACTATGGCCCTACCATAATGCAAATCGGTGCATTTGGTGATAAACTGTATAGTTTTTAAAATATGAATTTTTAAAGTTTGTCCATTTTGGTCTTATGGGATTCCCTACTCTAAAATTTGCTAAACGGCGTTTTTCCGAATCTTAACTCGCGGTGTGGGTTTTTTGCATCACTCTGACCCCATCATACTGCAACTCGGTGCTTTTGTCGATAAACTGTATAGTTTTTTAAAATATGAATTTTCAGTTTGGTCATTTTGGCGAACCGAACCGAACCAAACCGAACCGAACCGAACCGAACCGAACCGAGCCGAACCGAACCGAACCTACCCTACCCTAAAATTATGTTTTTTTGAATCTTAACTCAGGGTGTGGTTTTTTCGTATCTCTATAGCTCCACCATACTGCAACTTGGCGGTTTTTTTGATAAACTGTATAGTTTTTGAAATATGAATTATCAAAATGTGATCATTTTGGTCTTATGAGATTCCCTACTCTAAAATTTGCTAAATGACGTTTTTCCGAATCTTAACTTGGGGTACAATGAATAGAGGAGTTTTACCCTACAAAAGATCCGGTAGTACTGAATTTCGGATATGTTATTAAGGTCGAAAGGGTAGTTAAAAATCTGAGTTTTCGTCACCCCCACCCCTGTGCTTCCTCCGCCATCTTGAAAACACCATCAAAAATTAGCACTTTTTGTAGTTTTTTGCCTGTAACTTCGTTCGAGTACACTAAATCGCAAAAAGAGTTAATGAAATTTTTTAGAGGATGTAATTATCTACAATTGGGTGGTACTATGGTTGTTCTGCGAGCAGTAGTAACGGAGCTAGATAATTTCCAAAAATGACTAAAATCATATTTTCAGATTTTTTCTAATTTAGACGGCATAAGCTCCGAAATACTTTGTTCTAGGGTAAAAGTTCTAAGAACATATCTTGTAGAGAATTTTATCAGCTACAAAATCCATTCTTTAAATGTATTTTTAAATATTGTAATGGAGTGGGAGTAACTTTTAACTTAAAGTAAGTAAGTTAGAAAATAATCATTTTTTTAAATTTAGTGCTTTAAACGGCACGTTTTTTATTTATTTTTATTTTTTTGTGTAAATTTAGTGACGTACAAAAAGGTAAGAGAGCTTGGGGGTCAAACACCTCCTTAAACTAACCACCTCTAAAAAATTTCATATAACTCTTTTTGCGATTTAGTGTACTGGAACGAAATTAAAGGTAAAAAGCTAAAAAAAGTGCCAATTTTTTATGGTTTTTTCAAGATGGCGGAGGGAGCACAGGGATGGGGGTGACGAAAACTCAGATTTTTAACTACCCACTTGAGCTTAACAACATATCCAAAATTCAGAACTACAGGACCTTTTTTAGGGTAACCCCCCTGTTCGGTCCTCAGTACATTCATTTCGTGTGGATGTTAGAATTTAGTTATTTTAATTTTACTTTTTATTGGATTAGATATTTTTTGGCTCACTGTGTAGAATTGGGATTTGTCCACCTTAGCGGTAGCTTTTAGAAAAATATAATGAAAATTCAGTGTGAATTGGTAGTTACAACGGGATATATCGTTTCAAATCCCTATTCAAGCACACGGTGTGCAATCAAGTGAAGCACTTTTAGTTAAA
This sequence comes from Aspidapion aeneum, assembly GCA_963576565.1. Classification (NCBI taxonomy): domain Eukaryota; kingdom Metazoa; phylum Arthropoda; class Insecta; order Coleoptera; family Brentidae; genus Aspidapion; species Aspidapion aeneum. Next base: position 7,513,663 of record OY755043.1, on the reverse strand, counting down.
TAATTTTAAGTAAATAGATTTACGAATTTTCGCGAGTGTTTTCCCTCGTCCTCCCTTCCCTAAAACCTCTGCAATGGAAACCCCTCAACAGAACTGCTGAAGCCAGGATAAAGGCGGCCGCCCATCGATCCCACAACACAGCAACGAACAGTGAGTAGAACAAAAACCCTTTATACAGTCCATTTTAAATCTCTCCTGAGTAAATTACTCAACACCCCCACATTTTTGGTCCTTTTCGCCAGATCCTTTCTAGCGTTACTCCTACTTTACTACCCTAATCGTCGTTTTTTTTATATAGTAGGTAGACTTTTTGATAAAAATACATAGTGACTTTGATCCGCCTTTCACTAAACTCAAAGTTAGGAGTAAACTAATCGGCATATAGTCATTAATTAACATAAATTTTTAGAGTTCTTGCTGTAAAACATTCACACAAAATTTCCAATTATAGGTCGTGCATTTATTCAAATTGAATAGAAATCAATTTCTTTATCGCCTTTTTTTTGCTTTGTTTCGAAGCCGGCAGTTAGCAGCCGGTCTCTGTCGTGTTAGTAATGGGAATGGATTCTCATATAGTATAGAACGTATAGTCGTCTCAGTTAGCGCTTGATTCACCGTTGATTTCACACTCGCAATTAGAATTTAGCCACACTCCATATTAGAATTTACTGTATGCATTGCTTTAGTACTGTGTCCAGCCATTAGTCATACACAGTGACACGTATAAATTGAAAATTGTAGTAGCTTTTTTCTGAAACCATAAAATAATTAATTATAGATGCTAATTAGGTAAATAACTGATAAAATTAATTGCGTATTTAGTAGTAGGAGCATTTTTTCTTAAAATTTCCAATTGATTGCTCAATTTATTAGTTGAGAAAAAATAGTAGAAAAATTTTGTTTTCAACAAATAGTAGCACTCGTTTACCACGTTTAGACAACTTCATTAAATTGGTAGTTAGTAGATTTCTCGCCATTTATTAAGTTTAAAATTTAACTTAGGAAATAAAAAAAAAAAAAAATTTTTTGTTATTTTTTTAAATTTAAAATATAAAACAGATTTTTTTATAATTTTTAATTTGGTTTAATTATTAAGCTACAATGTCAGATAAAGTTAGAAAAGCAACAAACTTAAGACTGAGTGAAATTAGTCGCATGACTGAAATATACGATTTTGCTATAAAAGCTGAGACTGATAGCAAAGATCATGCTTCACTCAAGGTTCGCTATCAAGACCTAGAACAAATTAGAGATGATTTCAGTAAACAGCATAACATTTTGATAGGTTTATTAGATGAACAGGATGATTTTCAAGCTGAAGATAAAGTTCGAGCTGATTTTGAAAATAAATTCTGGCATATTAAAAGCATATATTTTAGCTTATTTTCTCATACAACTAGTGAAACGCAATCTTCTGTTTCCTTATCAAGGGCACCTCAGTTTACTAACAATCTTAAACCTTTAGATTTACCTATTTTTAGAGGAGATGTAACTTCATTTCCTAGTTTCAAAGATATGTTTGAAGCCCTGGTTCATAACAATCCTCACTTTTCGGATGTAACTAAATTCGAATATTTACTGAAAGCCCTTGAGGAACAGCCAAAACTCCTAGTTCAGCATTTGCCACTAACTCATGCTAATTATTCCATTGCTTATGACACTTTGTGTAAAAGGTATTATAGAAAACGAATCATAGCAGCTAGTCATTGGTCAGCTATTGAAAATGCTAAAAAAGTATCTTCAGAAAATCCTCAAGATTTACGTACCCTGTTAGATACCTTTAACGATAATTTAGAGGCCTTGCGCAATTTACAGTTACCTATAGACGCCTGGTCATTTCCATTAGTTCAAATGATTAATAGAAAAATAGATATTTCCTTAGCAACAAAATTTGAGTTACAGCTTTCTGATTCCAATAAAATGCCTGATTATAAAGAGTTAATAGCGTATTTGGAAAAACACTGTGAAGCTTTAGATAATGTAGAATTAACCCGAAAAGAAGATAAAAAATTCTTTAAAAAATCTATAAATAATAATAGTAGTAGTTTTAAATCAGGTAGCTCCAGACAAACTTCCAATGTTTTTCTAAGTCAACCCAATCAAAATAATAATAAAAATACTTGTGTAGTTTGCAAACAGGGACCTTATCACACTCTTTTTAAATGTCAGTTTTTTCGCTCAAAAACTCCCAATGAACGTTATAAACTTGCCAAGGCAAATTATTTATGTTTAAATTGCCTTTCTAGATCGCATAGTATAAAGGAGTGCCCCTCTACTAATTCCTGTTTTCGTTGCGGTGTTCGTCACCATAGTTTACTTTGTTTCAGTGGAAATGATAGTTCCAATCAAGTTAGCACCTTATATAGTAGTCAGAATAATAGTAGTCAGAATAATAGTAGTCAAAATAATAGAAATTTTCAAGCCTGCAGTACTGTTACACACCATAATAGTCAGGGTCCTAAGTACAATCCTGTACACAATCATAGTCAGGGTCCTAACCCCCATTTTAGTAGCTTTAGTTCCACTCCAAATTATTATAATCAGAGTGTCAATACTAAGTACAATCCTGTACACAATCATAGTCAGGGTCCTAACCCCCATTTTAGTAGCTTTAGTTCCACTCCAAATTATTATAATCAGAGTGTCAATACTCATTGTAGTCCAGTAGCGCATTCTAGTTCTAGTTTCCCGAATTCCATTGGCCACCCCACTAGTTCGGGTGCCAACCACCATGCCAACCATAGTAGTATAGTTTCCAATAATGCTAACTCTGTAGCTCAATTACCTCATATTGATAGTCAAAATTCACAAAGCAACCCCAATGCTTTTGTCGGATTAACTGTAGACAACCCCTTATGTTTAAGTAGTAGCATCGATTCTTCGGGTGTATTATTATCCACCGCAATAGTAGAAATTTTAGATAGCAAAGGCGATTATCAACCTATTAGAATAATCGTAGATTCAGGTTCAACCTCAAATTTCATAACGAAAGCTTGTGTTAAACGTCTTGGTTTACATAGTTACAAATCAGATATCGATGTGCAAGGCATTGGTGAAGCCCCTATGCTTAAAAGTTGTGAGAGCATTTCTTCTACCATTCGTCCTTCAGGAAAATCTAGTCCCCTTTTAGAATTTAGTGCCGTAGTTATCCCTAAAATATGTGGAAATCTTCCACTTTCAACACTTTCCACTACTAATTGGCCTTTCTTAAAAAATTGTCAGCTAGCCGATCCTTATTTTTACAAATCTAGACCGGTTGATATATTAGTAGGAGCTGATATATTTGCAAGAATACTTAAAGATGGAAAGATTGTTGCTGGTCCTAATGATCCAGTGGCAATTAATAGTATTTTTGGTTATTTGCTTATGGGTAAAACTTGTTCTTCGTCTAAAGTAATTAGTCAATTCATTTCTCAAACATTTTTGGCAATGGACACCCTCGAAGATACCATTCAAAGATTTAGGCTTGTCGAGGAAGTTCCCAAGGTCAATTCAATGTCACCTGAAGATAGTTTAGCTGAAAAAATATTTTCTGAAACCACTTATAGAACAGAGACAGGCAGATTTGTAGTATCTTTACCTTTTAAATCTAGTGAACCTTCTTTTCCCAACAGTAGAGAGTTAGCACTCAAGCAATTCTTAGCATTAGAACGTAGATTGTTAAAAAATTCTGATCTTTACATGCAATATTCTGATTTTATGAAGGAATACTTATCTTTAGGGCATATGAAAATAGTTTCATCTTTGGCCATTCCAGATAAAAGTTATTATATCCCACATCATTGTGTACTAAAGCCTTCTAGTGTCACAACTAAACTTCGCGTGGTTTATAATGGCTCTGCTAAAAGTTCTAGTGATCCTTATTCATTAAACGATTGCCTGCTTCCTGGTCCCAAACTTCAAGCTGACATATGTCAATTACTTCTGTTATTTAGATTGGAAAAATTCGTATTTACAGCGGATATCTGTAAAATGTTTAGACAAATTCTAGTTACTCCTCCTCATCAGGATTATCAACGCGTTCTTTGGCGTTTTCAGCCTGATGGTCCAATCGAAGACATAGCTCTCTGTACTGTTACTTATGGATTAACATGCAGCCCTTATTTAGCTATCAAATCATTGCTTACTTTAGCTGAGCAGGAGAAAGTTAATTACCCTGAAGCTTCAGAACTAATTATCTCGCACTCATATGTAGATGATATAACTGGCATGCATTGTGACCTTGAAGGTGCCAAAAGGATTCAGAAAGACCTAATTTCTCTTCTTGCCAAAGGTGGGTTTGAATTGCGCAAGTGGTGCAGCAATGACCCAAGACTCTTGGCAGACTTTCCTTCTTCTCATCTGTGTAATGAAAATTTATCCTTTGATGCTGATTCCAATAATACTCTTAAAGTTTTAGGACTTGAGTGGAGTCCATCATCAGATTGCTATCAATTTTCGATAAACTCAATTTTGTCACCGTGTACAAAACGTAATTTACTTAGCAACTTAGCTAAGATTTTTGACCCTCTAGGTATCTTAACCCCTGTTACTTTTTTCCTAAAACATTTAATACAGAAGCTTTGGGACTTAAAGCTCAATTGGGATGATCCACCCTCGATAGAAATTAGTAGAATATGGGAAAAATTTACAAGTGAAGTTAGTTTGCTATCTTTATGTAAAATAACTCGTAGAGTAGTGCCTGATAGTTACCAATCAATTCAGATTCATGGCTTTTCAGATGCCTCTGAAAAAGGCTATTGTGCTGTTGTTTATTTTAGATTTTCATTAAAAGATAATGAATTTTGTGTCAAATTTGTGACTGCAAAATCCAAAGTAGCCCCTTTAAAAACAATTAGTATACCCCGCCTTGAACTGTGTGGAGCAGTTCTGTTATCAAAATTGTTACATTATGTTCTAGGAATTTATCAGCCCAGGCTAAAAATTAGTGAAATATACGCTTGGTGTGATTCAACTATAGTCCTTTCTTGGATAAAGTCTTCCCCACATAGATTTACCACTTTTGTTAGTAATAGATCAACTTTCATCCAAGAAAAAATCCCTTCCTCGCATTGGCATCATGTCATATCTGAGAACAATCCTGCAGATTTAGGTAGTCGTGGTCTCCTCCCATCTGAGTTGTCAGAAAGCTCAATGTGGCGGTATGGCCCTAGTTTTTTGTCGCAACACACCGACACATGGACAGAAATAAATCTTCCATTGTCTGATGAAGACATTCCTGAACATAGAAAAACATGTCTTCTTGTAGCAGAATTAGAACCCCATTTGTTAGCTCAACTAATAGAAAATATTTCTAGTTTTGATAGATTACGTAGAGTTTTAGCATATATTTTAAGATTTTTGTCGAATTGTAGAAACAAAATCAAAGTAACTGAACCTCTTACTAGTTTAGAGTTACATCAGTCTGTCATGCTCTTAGTAAAGCATGTACAAACTTTTTTCTCATGAAATTGATAGAATCCAACAGCATCTTTTACCCTCAAAATTATTTAGAAGACTAAGCCCCTTTTTAGATGATGAAAGCATACTTCGCCTTGGTGGCAGATTAAGAAATTCTACTTCGTTGTCCTATCAACAAAAATTTCCTGCTCTATTGCCCAACAATCATCGATTTACGGAACTTTTGGTTAGTTATGTACACTTGAAATATTTCCATGCAGGAATTCAATCAATTCAATACATAATCGCACAACAATTTTGGATAATTTCCTGCAAAAATGTAATTAGAAAGGTAGTTTCTAAGTGTATTACTTGCTATAAGATAAATCCAACCCCTGTTCAAGCTCCCATGGGTGATCTACCCTTACTTCGCGTGAGCCAAGTTAAGCCTTTTCTTCACACAGGTGTTGACTTCGCAGGTCCCTTTAATCTGTTAATGACTCGCTACCGAGGAGCTCGCACGACGAAAGCATACCTTTGTCTTTTCGTTTGTTATGCTACCAAAGCTTTGCATTTAGAGCTAGTTTCAAGCTTGTCTTCCGATGCTTTTCTGGCAGCCTTACGTCGCTTTGTAGGCCGTAGAGGCAGACTTGTTTCACTCCACAGTGACTGTGGAACTAATTTTACTGGAGCTTATAGAACTTTATGTAATCTAATGCGTGATGCTTCGAAAGCAGAAACAATTTCGTGGAATTTTAATCCCCCCTCTGCACCCCATTTTGGCGGTCTTTGGGAATCTTCAGTAAAATCCGTTAAAACTCATTTGTTACGTGTAGTTGGATCTCAAATCTTAACATACGAGGAGATGTACACTCTGCTTGTACAGATAGAAGCCTTTTTAAATAGTAGGCCTTTAACCCCCCTTAGTAGTGATCCGAATGACATTTCGGCAATCACCCCAGGTCATTTTTTGACCTTAGAGTCTCTTAGTGCACTTCCCGAACCCAATTTTAGTGACACCCCCCTTAATAGATTAGATCGTTGGCAATTGCGCCAGAAGTTGCACCAGGATTTTTGGTCTCGGTGGTCTAAAGAGTACTTACATACTCTTCACCAACGTGCTAAATGGCATGATAGTAAAGGTTCACTAAAAATTGGTAACCTTGTGGTTATAAAAGAGGATAACACTCCCTGTATGCAATGGCGACTGGGTCGTATTGAGGCAGTGTATCCAGGTTCGGACGGTGTAGTACGAGTGGCAAGCGTGCGTACCACTAACGGTACTTTAAAGCGACCGGTTGTTAAGCTGTGTCCGCTCCCCATTGAAGACAATGTAGATAGTAGTTAAAATTAAAAGGGGTAAACCCCTTTTGGCCGGCGGTATGTTCGGTCCTCAGTACATTCATTTCGTGTGGATGTTAGAATTTAGTTATTTTAATTTTACTTTTTATTGGATTAGATATTTTTTGGCTCACTGTGTAGAATTGGGATTTGTCCACCTTAGCGGTAGCTTTTAGAAAAATATAATGAAAATTCAGTGTGAATTGGTAGTTACAACGGGATATATCGTTTCAAATCCCTATTCAAGCACACGGTGTGCAATCAAGTGAAGCACTTTTAGTTAAATAATTTTAAGTAAATAGATTTACGAATTTTCGCGAGTGTTTTCCCTCGTCCTCCCTTCCCTAAAACCTCTGCAATGGAAACCCCTCAACAGAACTGCTGAAGCCAGGATAAAGGCGGCCGCCCATCGATCCCACAACACAGCAACGAACAGTGAGTAGAACAAAAACCCTTTATACAGTCCATTTTAAATCTCTCCTGAGTAAATTACTCAACACCCCCACACCCCCTATTTTGGCCTCTATTCATTGAACTATGTGGTTTTTTCGAATCACTATGGCCCCACAATACTGCAACTCGGTGCTTTTGTTGTCCCGTATTATTACTCTAAAATTCCCTAAATGACGTTTTTCGTAATCTTAACTTAGGGTGTGGTTTGTTCGCATCTCTATGGCTCCACCATACTGCAATTTGATGCTTTTGTTGATGAACTGTGTAGTTTTTGAAATATGAATAAAGCGAAGGTCAAGGAGAATTTTGGCAAAGAATATGTTTTTTTACCATTTTTCATAAATCTTCATTTTTAGTTAAATTTATTATTTAAACACAGGTGATCTTGAGAAATTAGGTTTTAATCACATAAACTAACCTTCTCAAGCTTACCTATTTGAATTAAATAAATTATTTAGTTTAGAAAACATCATATTATATAGAATTTTATATTTTATAATTTCTCACGAACCATAACAATTTTTAATATAAAAAGAGAGGATGTATCTTAATAAAGCAGATTCAACATTTGATAGTTGTTCTCACTATACCTACTTAGTTTACTGTACCATAAGCCTTCTTGGTCATTGCAGGGAGTGAGGCTGCTCCCTGGCAGTAAACTTTTTATTTTTTTCCCGCTGCTTAACCAAGCCGAGTTCAGTGGCGCACCCAGGAAAATGTCTTGGGGCGGCCCGAGGCCTCTTGGGGGGGGGGGGGGGGCCGAAGCCTCATGATGTCGAATTTTAAGCTATTTTTTGTGTTTTTTTCTGAAATATGTCGAAAATATGTAAAAAAATCTAAGGCTTGGAGCGGGCCCGGGCCCCGCCCCCCCCCCTGGGTGCGCCCATGCGAGTTAAGCAAGTGTAATTGTCAAGCACAGCTTGCACACTGGGCTATCAAAGATATACAAGTACCGAGGGTGGAAGTGAAGTATGTTTGTGGAAATTAAGTCGATTTAAAAAATTAATATTTACAAGTTTTCAAGGATGTAGAACTTTCATGAATCGTTGATGTTATGTAAGTGTGTTTGTGGTGTTCTATGTCGGTCTTAAAAAATACAAAAGTAAATTTACCGGTCTCCCCGCGTTTAAAGGTCTCGCCCCGTAAATTTTCTGGGTGAACCTGTAGAGTTAACGTTTCCGGTCTAGTAACGTAAATACTTCTGTATCAAATATATTAAATCTAAATACTCGAAAGTACTACTATGTAATAGTTATGCAACATAAAAGAGACAAAATTACAATATTTTGTGATAAAAGAGATTATTTCATAAAATATTCAAATTCAAAAATTTTTAAAAAATTTGTAAATGTTTCAAATTATTGCTTTATAAATTTTTAAAAATTCTTAAAATCGTAGAAAACTTTGGAAATTACTGTGCGTGCATGATAAGTTTTATTCTAATAAATCCATACTTACCTAAATACAATAAACAGTAATTTTAGAACTGAAAATAAAATATGACGAATAAAAAAATAATTTATTTGTGCCATGAAAACAGAGCAGATTATATATTTACTTCCTAGTAAATAGACATTAAAAACCTATATAGACATTTGAATTTTTTATAAATTTAGCCGACTTGACCATTTTAAAAGGTCATATTTACCCATACCTGATCAATATTTATTTATTAAATGCTTAAATCTAAAATTAAGTTTCAACCAATCAAAACAGTTTTCATAATAATATTACAACTTAAAGTTATATACTCGTCCCTATAATTTTAGAAATCTATTTATGACCTATTCCTTAAGGTGGCATCGATATTGATAAAATATTATTTTTCGGTCTACGGCCAGCGTAAAAAATGAGATAAGAATCGGGTAATAAATAAAAGAGGCCTGTTTCCACATGGGTGAACCCAAAAAGATATTGGAATAAAAAAAATGTCTTCCTATCTTGACGAAGACAAATCTTAAACGACATGGAGCATCCATATTAATAATAATTAAATGAAACAATTTGCAAAGTATACAAGGGCCGCCACAAGCGGGATGGGACAATTCGCGGAAATGGCGGATCCAACATAGCGGATTTTTCCATCTATGAACCGATTTGCATCGAAACTTTGAGATCTTTCAGGTCGCTGATTATTATTTGTAACTTAAATTTATGAAAATCAAAATGGCGGATACAAAATATCGGACTTTCCCATTTGTGAACCAATATACATCCAATTCGGAACATTGGGGTGTTTTAGGTCGCTGATTATGATTTTTAACTAAACTTTAAAAGAATTAAATTGGCGGTTCCAAAACTTTAACTTAAGATTATAAAAATCAAAATGGCGAACTTTCCCATTTATGAACCAATATGCATCAAATTCGGAACATTGGGGTCTAGGTCTCAGGTCGCTGAATATGATTTCTAACTATTATAAAAAAATTATTATAAAAAAAAATCTCAAAATTATAAAAAAAAATCTCAAAGTTCCGAATTTGATGCAAATCGGTTCATAAATGGAAAAATTCGCCATTTTGCATCCGCCATTTTATTAATATTTTTAATAAAAAAAAATGTTGAATAGTATACTAACCACCAAGTACCTAGTTCGAAAAATTTAAAAACAGTTATAATCAAACAAATATATTATATAAAGTCAAACTGAATAAATGGTAATATCATAAAACAAAATATCTCCCGCGGCGAACCAGATCGCGGCCAATAGGACCGTGCGCCGAAAGGTAGGGCGACTAATGCGACCGAGGGGTAAACCGCGCTCCAAAATTGGCTCTGGAACGAAATAGGGATGTACAAAATAGCGACGTACGAAATAGCGAATAATGAAATAGCGACTATCAAAATAGCGATGTAATGAAACAGCGACTATCAAAATAGCGATGTATCAAAATAGCGTTTGTAACAAAACAGCGACATATCAAAATAGCGATGTATCAAAAAAGCGACAATCAAAATAGCGATGTATCAAAATAGCGACAATCGAAATAGCGATGTATCAAAATAGCGATGAATCAAAATAGCGATGTATCAAAATACCGAATCAAACCAAACCGAATCGATTCAAACCAATCCAAACCGAACCGAACCGAAATGCGCTATTACATCCTAGCGGTATTTTGACTATACCACCTTTTCTTTCTAACAAATTTTTTCAAAAAAAAAACTTCCCTGACTTTTTTTCCAGGATCCTATAGGGTGTGAATCCGAACCGAACCGAGCAGAACCAAACTGAACCGAATTCGGTTCAGTTTGGTTCGGTTCGGATTCACACTTTCTAGGATCCTGGCTGGAGAGTTTTTTTTTAAATATGCTGGTTCGGTTCGGTTCGGTTCGGTTCAGATTCACAACCTCTAGGATCCCCAGAAAGAAGACAGGGAAGTTTTTTTTTTCAAAAAATTTTGTTAGAAAGAAACCCCTTTGTCGATCTATATGCCAAAACCGAACCAAAATATCGCTATTTTGTTACATCGCTATTTTGATAGTCGCTATTTTGTTACATCGCTATTTTGATAGTCGCTATTTTGTTACATCGTTATTTTGTTACATCGCTATTTTGTTAGAATCGCTATTTTGTTACATCGCCATTTTGTTACATCGCTATTTTGATAGTCGCCCTTTCATTACATCGCTATTTTAATGGTCGCTATTTCGATACCGCTATTTTGTACATCGCTATTTCGTTCCAGAGCCTCCAAAATTGTGTACACTAATACCTCATTTTACCTCTAATACCCGAATTTGTTTAACTAATACCTCTATTACCCACTAATACCTACTAATACCCACTAATACCTACTCGAGCCTACTAATACCCACTAATATTTCTGGAAAAAAATCCACTTTTCGCAGTTAAAAAGTTATTAGAGTGTTTTTGGTCAGCACATGTAGACGTCATTTCGTTATAGTTGTTCGTATAACTATTTGTCCCGAACAACACCAGTTTTTGGAGACGCCACATAATGAACTGTCATTTCAAATTTTTTTTTGCTGAAAATAGGTTTTCTACGCGTTTTGGGCCATTTTAAGATGATTTAGCCAATAAAAATTTTTCAAAGTGTTTTGCCGATACTGTACTTCCACATCATTTAGGACTTTACAAGTAAAAATGAACGGCAGTCAAAAACCAAAAATTTATTTTGACCCCTTGAAAAATTTAAAATTGAATTTCAAAAATCATATTACATCTGTATTACACTATTTGTTTCGGTTTCGCAAAAAACCTTTTTTTTTCTTTTAATCTAATTTTTATTATTTTTTCAGAACATTTCATTTTTATTTTTAAAACTCATATTTTGGGTTACAATTGGGTATAATTGGGTTGTAGTTTTACTCAATAGGTTAAGTTAAATTTAAAACTTACAAACTAGCTATAAACTATCAATTTGGCATAGTTTAATATTTAAATTCCAAACGCATTTAATAATATATTTCTAATTTTAATTCAATCCTCATATTACTACCGCCCTCTGCATATTTTAATTTAAATCGCGTTTTTATTCTTTTTAATAAAATTAGAATTCTAAATTATTTTTATTAGAAGTGATGCGATTTTCCTATAGAGGGCGAAGAAACACGCCGCAAAAACGACAGAACCTAAAAGTGAGTCGACAATTCAGACACGCTCTCGATCGGAATATTTTGAACGATCAACGCTTTTATAAAAAATGGTGAACTCTAAAAACCATTAAATTCCTCTAAAACTCCAAACATTTAAACTCGGGAGTGCTGGACCGCTATAGAAGACTTCTGGCGAATCTGGTGCACCAGTTGGAAGAGATCAAGACATCACCGGTAAGTCCCTCTCCTATAAGATCGCATCATTAATATTTTTCTATTATTTCGCTTTTAAATAGTCAACATATACCAATATTATTTTTATGTCTCAATTAAATTTCACTTCAGAAAGGTACGATTTCGCGTGCGTTCCTATACCCTTCAAATGAAAGCGAAGGAATTGTTTAAATACAGTCCGCTAGGTAAACCAATTTTTTGAGCTATCGGAGTGAGACATATTTTTGATCACTTCGATCGCCGGATTTTGATTTTTATTAGTTTGAAATTAAAAAATCATCCTTTCTAAAGTGAAACGCAGGTAATATTGGTAATAACATGAGGACTGTTTTTTACAAGAATTTTTAAATCTTAAAATATAAAAATATAAATTTATTTACTGCTCGTGTAGTAGGTATCGTCATATCAGTTTTTTTTATAAAATCCTTGGTCTTGACAATTTAACAAAAAAGGTTTATTCGGTTGTTTTGGATCACTGATCTGAGGTCACCTCGCTATACACATAAACGCATATATTTTCAGGAATTCTTTCAGTGGTATACTGAAAAAATGACTACGTTTATATCGCTTCTATAAATATTTTTAAAAAATTATAAAAATATTTTTAAATTATTTTCGCTTTTAAAATAGCTTTGATTTACAGTTTAATTTTAATAAACGCTTTTTATAAACGCTTTTTATAAACGCTTTTGATATTCGCTTTTAATATACGCTTTTATTATAATACAAAATGGCAGCTGAGAAAATCAAGAAAATTAAAGTTTTTCGAGATATGGAGGAATCCAATGTTAATGAAATTTTAGCAGTAGCCCTAGAAGCTAAAACTGACGCCACAAAACGTAATACTTTTAAAATTCGCTTTGAAGAACTTGAAGATATTCGCGCGGAGTTTTCAAAAAAGCATTCTACTTTGCTAAATGAAATTTTTGCTGATAAAAATGAAGTCGAATCAGCTAGGAAAAAACTTCACGATTTTCAGAAAAGTGTCACGCAAATTCAAGAAATTTTTAATGATCTTTTTCAAACTTCTGCACAGGCTTCTAGTGGCAATCGCCGTCTTACCATGAATCCACATTCTCCGGGTGGTTCGCAACAAAATGACAATATGTCTTATCATTTACCGAGGATCGATTTAATTAAATTTAATGGAGAATTGAATCAATTTCCAGCTTTTTATGATTTGTTTAAAAGCTTGATTCACGACAATCCAAATATTCCAAATATGCAAAAATACTCTTTGCTTGTAACAAATTTGGAAGGTCCTCCAAAAGAATTGGTCACTCAATTACCCCTCTCAGACGCGAATTATCCTATTGCTTTTGAACAATTAGTAAAACGCTATAAAAATGATCGCCTCTTAGCCCAAACATATTGGAATGCCATTGAAAACGCTCCAAAAGTTAATTCTGAAGACCCTTTAGCTCTCAGAAATCTACTTGATATTTTTACAAAAAATCTCGAGGCTCTTAAAACAGTTGGTTTAGAACCTGATTTTTGGGATTTTATTTTAGCGCAAAAACTGCTTAAATCGGTTGACCATAATATTCAAACCCGCTTTGAAGTTTTTCACGGAAAACCTACGGCAATTCCTTCCTATAGGAGTATCTACAATTTCTTTGATCAACATTGCAACGCTCTTTTTACTGTAAACGCTAGTTCCTCATTTAATATGCAAGTTTCTCTTAGAAATAAACCCGCAAAATCGCAAAATGATAATTTTAAAACGCAATCCACGCATCAATATAACACGCGACAATCTCCACGTGCCTTTTTTGGTACAAATAATTCGCCGCAAAATCAAACCCCTCAAAAATTAAAATGCCCTATTTGCACTCGCGATCACGCTTTAAGTTTATGTCCAAATTACGTTTCTAAGTCTCCTCAAGAAAGATTTAATTTTCTGAAGGATAAAAAATGGTGCATAAATTGTACTTCTAATATGCATCGCACTTTCCAATGCAAAAGCACACATTCATGTCGATTTTGCCGGAAACGACACCACAGTTCTTGTCACTTTAATACTCTCGATATAAACGCACCCACTGCCACTGAAACAATTTCAGGCGTCGCGACGTCCAGCAGCGAAGCGCGCATACAGCCACAACCAACGGTCGAAAATTTCCAAAATAACGGTGGTGCATGCTATTCGTCTTATATGAATAATTCCGCTGTACTTTTATCAACCGCGATTTTTGAAATCAAAGATGTTAGGGGAAATTTTCAGACTGTTAGGGGAGTTTTGGATACTGGGTCGCAGCTCTCATTTTTATCCTTGAAATGTGCAAATAAATTAGGGTTACCCCGCGTATACGTGACTACTGAAGTCCAGGGGATTGGTGACACACATTTACAGTCAAAATTGGGTTCTGTAAATTTAATTATCAGGCCTTGTAATGACACGCAAACTTTATCGGTTAATACTATAATTTTGCCGCAAATATGCTCTTCAGTTCCTAGCAGTGAGATTAAAATAAATGACTGGAAAATAGTTAAAAATTTGAATCTCGCGGACCCGAACTTTTATAGACCGGGAGCTATTGACATTTTAATCGGAGCTGATTTGTTTCCTTATATAATTCAAGATGGACGAATTTTTGGAAATAATCAGGAACCGATTGCGCTAAATACCATTTTTGGATATATTTTAATGGGAAAAGTTAATTCTCTCGCTACGCAGCAAATTTCACAATCATTTTTTTGTCAAATTTCAAATAAAATGCTAAATGATTCGCTTATAAAATTTTGGGAAATAGAAAATATCCCTGAAACGAAACGTATTCTTTCACCTCAAGATGATATGTGTGAAAAAATATTTCAAAATACGGTATCTCGTAATGATGAAGGCCGCTATACTGTAACTCTTCCTTTTCGCGATAATATTGAACCGATTTTTCCAAATAGTCGTGATCTTGCGCTAAAGAGGTTTCTCTCGCTAGAAAGAAGGTTAATAAAAATGCCGGAAACTTATAAAAAATATTCCGATTTTATGGACGACTATTTAACACTTGATCACATGGAATTAATCGAAAACCGGGAAGTTACAGAAAAAAGTTATTACATTCCTCATCATCATATTGAACGCCCTGAAAGCTTATCAACTAAGCTTCGAGTCGTTTTTAATGCGAGTACAGTTATGCAATCAAATAACCAAAACCTCTCCTTAAATGATACTCTTTACGCTGGTCCTAAATTGCAAAAGGACATTTGCAGCATTTTACTTAATTTTCGATTACACGAAGTAGCTCTTTGTTGCGACATTTCTAAAATGTTTCGTGGAATCTTAATTGCACCTCAGCACCAGGATTATCAAAGAATCCTGTGGCGTTCTAATAACTCTGAACCTATTCGCGATTATCGTTTAAAAACTGTGACATACGGTACTACCCCCGCTCCTTATTTAGCTCTTAGAGTTTTACAGCAATTGGCTGAAGATGAGAAACAAAATTTTCCTCGCGCTTCTCAAGTCTTAATGTCTGACAATTTTGTCGATGACTTTGTAACGGGCGCTAGCTCCGTACAAGAAGCTATTTCGCTTCAAAAAGAGCTATCTTGTTTGCTTAACTCTGGAGGCTTTAAGCTTCATAAATGGGCTAGTAATAACAAAAAAGTTTTAGAAAACTTGTCTGAACCCGATATAAACCCAACCGCGCTTTCTTTAGATACGGACGAGACCACTAAAATTTTAGGTCTTAGATGGCAGCCTTGTTCTGATTATTTTTCTTACTCGGTAGAACCCTTGAGTCGCGAATGTACCAAACGCAATATACTTTCTGAAATTTTTAAAATATATGACCCTTTAGGTTGGCTCGCGCCAGTAACCATTTTAATAAAATGTCTAATTCAAGAATTTTGGAAACTTAAATTAGACTGGGATTCCGAAGCACCTGTTGAAATTATTCGACTTTGGGAACGTTATAAATCGGAACTACCCTTACTCAAAGATTTTCGCTTGCCTAGATTTATAAATAGTTTTTCTGGTAATGCACGCATTGAAATAATCGCATTTTCGGACGCTAGTAATAAAGCTTATGCCGGAATAGTATATTTACGCGTTATTTACAAAAATGAAATATCAGTTTACCTTTTATGCTCTAAAACTAGAGTTGCTCCTCTCAAATTTACAAGTATTGCAAGACTTGAATTAGCCGCTTGTAATCTTGTGGCTGATTTAGTTCACTTTGTTTTAACCACTTTTGAGTCCCGCTTGAAAATACATCAAGTTTTTGCTTTTAGTGACTCACAAGTAGCACTTTCTTGGATAAGAGCGCACCCTTCTAGGTGGAAAACGTTCGTTCAAAATCGTGTTACACAAATTCAAGATAGAGTACCACCCAAAAATTGGTCATACATCTCAACGTCACAAAACCCCGCAGATGTTGCTTCAAGAGGAGTTTATCCCAGTGAATTAATTAATCACAAATTATTTTTTAACGGCCCTGATTTTTTGAGAAAATCTTATGAATACTGGCCTAAAGACTGTGAACAAAATGACTCTCCTGAAACTCTTTTAGAGGAGAAATCATGGCCTAATTTAACTTTAATTGCAACGCAAAATACAGCTCCTAATTTTTTGGACACGCTTTTAAGGGAAAACTCTAATTTTTCTAAAATGTGTAGAGTTTTAGCCTATGTTTTACGCTTTTTAAATAATAAATTTTTCTTAAAACCGCCTAATTTAAAAATTAATGAAGATTTTCTGACATTTGTTGAAATAACAAACGCAATTCATTTACTCATAAAAAATGAACAGTCTATTTATTTCTCAGAAGAAATTCACGCTTTAAAAAACAACTTAAAACTAAATAAATCAATGCAAAAATTAAATTTATTTTTAGATCCTCACGATTTAATCAGAGTAGGGGGTAGATTGCATCACTCCTCTCTGCAATATGACAAGAAACATCAAATTTTATTACCACGCAAGAGTAAACTCACCCTCATGATTATCGAACATTTCCATATAAAATATCTTCATGCAGGAGTGAGGACGGTACATTTTTTGCTTAGTCAATTGTACTGGATCATTGCCGCAAAACGCGAAATTGCACATGTTTTATCAACTTGTATAATATGTTTTAAATGCAATCCTAAGTCGGTTCAGCCTATGATGGGTTCATTACCGTTTCCCCGCGTATCTCAGTTGAGAGCATTTTTGCACACCGGTGTTGACTACGGAGGTCCAATAAATATAGTCATGAGTCGACATCGTGGAAATCGTACTACGAAGGCTTACATATGTCTGTTTGTTTGCCTAAGTACTAAGTGCATTCATATAGAAATAGCAAGCGATTTGACCGCTGATTGTTTTACTGCTGCGCTTCGCAGATTTGTTGCGCGCCGAAACTACGTATCCGATTTGTATAGTGATAATGCCACTAACTTTTTCTCAGCTAACCGCAAGCTTTTACAGCTTGATTCTACGCGTCCCATTAAATGGCATTTTATCCCGAGTAATAGTCCAAATTTTGGAGGACTTTGGGAGTCAGGAATCAAGTCAGTTAAAAAACACTTGATCCGCTTAATAGGACATCAAATATTAACTTTCGAAGAACTATACACTGTAACTTGTCAAATCGAAGCTATTTTAAACTCGCGTCCTCTCACTGAAATTTCTAGCGATACAAATGATATTTCCGCGCTGACCCCAGGTCACTTTTTATCTCTGGAACCGCTAAGTGCCGTTCCTGACGCAAACTTTATTGATATTAAAATAAATCGTCTCACGCGTTGGCAGCTCCTCCAACGAATCCACCAAGATTTTTGGAGACGCTGGCAACAAGAGTATCTCCATACTCTACAACAAAGGAGTAAGTGGTTGGAACCCACTTCAACTCCTGAAGTTGGACGCTTAGTTATAATTAAAAACGATTTATTACCGCCCCTTCAGTGGCAACTCGGCAGAGTGGTTGAAATTTTTCCCGGTAAGGATGGGATAAATCGAGTAGCCTCTGTCAAAACCAAGGATAGTTTGTTAAAGAGACCAATCTCTAAACTGTGTCCTTTACCTATTGGCCCCTTGGAAAATGCATAGCATTTTCGGCCGCCAGTATGTTTCGGTTTCGCAAAAAACCTTTTTTTTTCTTTTAATCTAATTTTTATTATTTTTTCAGAACATTTCATTTTTATTTTTAAAACTCATATTTTGGGTTACAATTGGGTATAATTGGGTTGTAGTTTTACTCAATAGGTTAAGTTAAATTTAAAACTTACAAACTAGCTATAAACTATCAATTTGGCATAGTTTAATATTTAAATTCCAAACGCATTTAATAATATATTTCTAATTTTAATTCAATCCTCATATTACTACCGCCCTCTGCATATTTTAATTTAAATCGCGTTTTTATTCTTTTTAATAAAATTAGAATTCTAAATTATTTTTATTAGAAGTGATGCGATTTTCCTATAGAGGGCGAAGAAACACGCCGCAAAAACGACAGAACCTAAAAGTGAGTCGACAATTCAGACACGCTCTCGATCGGAATATTTTGAACGATCAACGCTTTTATAAAAAATGGTGAACTCTAAAAACCATTAAATTCCTCTAAAACTCCAAACATTTAAACTCGGGAGTGCTGGACCGCTATAGAAGACTTCTGGCGAATCTGGTGCACCAGTTGGAAGAGATCAAGACATCACCGGTAAGTCCCTCTCCTATAAGATCGCATCATTAATATTTTTCTATTATTTCGCTTTTAAATAGTCAACATATACCAATATTATTTTTATGTCTCAATTAAATTTCACTTCAGAAAGGTACGATTTCGCGTGCGTTCCTATACCCTTCAAATGAAAGCGAAGGAATTGTTTAAATACAGTCCGCTAGGTAAACCAATTTTTTGAGCTATCGGAGTGAGACACTATTATTGGCAACATTGTAAAAAAAGTAGCAATCGTGCTGCACTCGGTGCTGCATGAAAATATTGGAGTTAACATAACCTAACTTTATTGCTCGCTTTATTGCTTTAGCCGATTGCCAACTTAAATTAAAGTACATATTATGAAAACTGAATCATATAGACAATTATCAGTCTCACAGACATTTCTACTGAACATAACTTACCTTATTTTTTTTTCACTGCCACCAAAAAAAAACCATAAAGTTTATCACTAGATATGCACCTTGATACGCACGGTTTTTTTTACAACAGGTATAGGCAATGTTGCCAAATCGTTAATATGTATCTACTTATAAGGAGGTTCCCATAAAAAATGCTCATAATTTACTGTAGCATATTGATACGCGTCGAAAGGTACCAGATACCAGGTTACATTGGACTTGTTCTGTGGTAAATAGGGAAATAAGTTTGAAAAATCGTATGTACTTTTATAATTAATACAGCTATTACCCAGACTAATTCCTCTAATACCCCGGCTATTACATCTAATACCCTTCTAATACCCACTAATGCCTACTAATACCCACTAATACCCTAATAATACCTCTAATACCCACTATTTCCCTAATTCCCCTAATACGCAAGATTTGTACACCAAAATACCCACGCGGTTTACCACTCGAATGCATGAACCTGGGACGCAACGATCCAGAGACGACTCAATCGTTGAAACTGCCTAAGCGCGGATCTGATTCAAACTCTAGGGGGGGGGGGGGGGTAATAGTCGACGAAAAAATTATTTGTAATATGATTACTGGTCACCCAGTTTAGCCCCGGGTTAGCTGGCGGTAGGGCCAGGGGCTACTTTGGTAAAAAAATGTTATTATTTGGTACGCCGGCGCCGGGGCCCTCCTCTGATCAAAATTAAGACGATAATATTCCTGAAGACATTAGTATGATTATTGTACTTTATATTTAAACTATCTGTGGTTGTAGAATGTTCTATAGTGACTTTATGAAAACTGCCTAAATGTAGGGTTACCAGACGTCCGGATTAATCCGGACATGTCCGGATTTTTACTACGTCCGGGTGGATCCGGGCGGATTTTTCATAAACGTCCGGATTTTAAAGTAGCCGCCTTTATACATCAAATAATGCAAAATAAACTAGTTTCAAAAAATGTAATTAAACAATGATCGTCGATAAATTTAGCAGTGTGAATTCACCTTTAAGCGGGGTCTTCACATAACGTTTTACCTTACATCTTGCCTGTTCAGTCAAAACGCATCAAGTAAAATTTTGTGTGTAGACGGAAAAACGGACGTTTTACTTGAACTGATTTAAGACGGAAGACCGCCTAGAGAACTGACCGGTTCACGCATTGTTTTCCAATAAAACCATCGTTTTGTATCAAAAACTGATCTAAAAACGTACGTTAAAACTATCAAGTGTCTACGCTAGTCTTTCAACCGTCATACTTGACCCTTTTGACTGACAGGCAAGACGTAAGGTAAAACGTTATGTGAAGACCCCGCTTAAAGTAGTATTATTAATTTGGCCTTGTTGAAGTTCGGTTCGGTTCAGTGCCGTGTGGTCTTAAGAACACACAATATTTTTGATGAAGTTTGTAATCTAAAAAAGTACATATCAGACAATTTTACTTCTGATGACCACAATCTGCCTACCCACAAAAAATGGGCAAAATATTTTAATGCAAGTATTTCTACCCAGTGGACCAAAGAAAGAAATAGGCTGCTTTTATCTTCTGTAAAAGGAATACTCATGACTTCATACAATTTAAGAAATATGAGCTGGTCAGAATTTTACGATGTTGTACTTCTGCCTAAAAATTCAACGCTGTTGAATAAAATACAAAGCAGTGAAAAGTACCTATAAAATAGTAGGTATATTATGTTATTTATTAGTTATTGTTTCAATAAAAAAAAAGTTGATTTTTTGTGTGTGGCATCGAAAAAATTTTGACGTCCGGATTTTTTTGACGGCTGGTCCTGGTTAGAGACGTTTTCATCTGGTAACCCTACCTAAATGGACCATCCAGTGACGTTATTTTGAAATAACCTCTTTTTTAGTATTCGTTCTTGTTCCTATCAAGTGACCACGTGGCGTTTCCCAAGACGGCCCACCAAATTTACCAATGTTTGGCATTTCTAATTTTAAGTTAACCTTGCTCTATATGTTGTTTAACTCTTCTCCTGTAGATTCTAAATTGATTTTATTGGCTGACAATCTTGTAAACGAGAAAGATTGCAAAATTGCCTCTAAAACTATTCGGTTCAGACGTATAGACAATACTTATCTTAAATTGAGAGGAAACTTTTATCAAAGGGAAAAGTTTAATATTGCTTTGGAGGCAATACGGGGAGGAACCCTTTTAGACAGAGGAGATTTCGATTGCTTGAAATGGGATAACGAGAAAATAGATCGGGAGTAGGTGTATGGGAATTAAAGGCCTCAAGTTATTTTTCTTTCTATATAACAGGTCTTTTAGATTCTTACTTCTTCGTACGTCTTAAGCGGGGTCTACACATCACGTTTAGCCTGACGTTTTACTTGATCAGGAAAAACGAATCAGGCAAAACTTTTCGTGTAGACAATAAAACGTACGTTTTGCCTGAACTGAACAGGACTGAAGTCGGACCTGTTGAACTGATCGGTAGAGGCTTTGTTTCCGGTAAAACGTCAGTTTAAGCGGCATTTCTTGTGGTAGTGCATACAATTTTAATTCCTTTGGAGTGCAACTTAGAAGTTGGTATACGAAACGTCCGACATTAGATAAGATATTTTTTTAGGAAATTAAACAGGTTATTGTCTTCCTCCACTAATTTTTAATTTGTTTTAAGCAAATAGTCCCGACATGTTTCGTAAGCAGAAACTTACATCTTCAGGGGACATTACCAAACTAAATGAGCACAACATTTTGAAAAACTGGTTAAAAAACTATGTTTAGCTACTGAAACGGTTAAGAAATAGACATTTAAAACAAAAAACATTATTGACAAAAGCAGTGCTTCCTCCATGGCGTATCAAAAACTGATCTAAAAACGTACGTTAAAATTATCAAGTGTGTATGCTAGTCTTTCAACCGTCATACTTGACCCTTTTGACTGACAGGCAAGACGTAAGGTAAAATGTTATGTCTAGACCGGGATTTAAATATATCAGTTCTGGGAAAGGGCCTTACAAAATGACTGCTGCAAGCGCAAGCGCGAACCTGAGTCAAAATTTAGGGGGGGTAATAGAGGACAAATTTTATTTGTAATATAATTTTTTTCTAGGGGGGGTTAATCCTCCTGTTTGCCTTTTAATTATGAACAAAAAGTGCTTATTTTTGTTTCTAGGGGGGGGGGAGGGGTAATTACCACGTTATTCCCCCACGAATCCGCGCTTGTGCAAGCGTGCCGACATGTTGGATTTCAAATAAACCCAAACATATGTCTTGGATAAATTTAGGCTACTGATAATGGGTCCTGGGTTGCGTTCATGATTCGGGTTAAAATTTACCGTGTGAATTTTACCCAGACGCGCGTTGACCGGACGTCTTCTGTCTGTCATTTGTCAATTTTTTATTTTTTTATTGGTTCGGTTTGAATTGAAACGATTTTTCCGCCAATAACACAGATTTAAGAGATGAACCCAATTTATGTTATACTTTGAAGGCACCAAAAATAATTGTAATAGAATTTTGTATTGTTTTTATAGCCGATTTCCATCTATGGGGGCACACCTTGATTCAAAAAACGCATCAGGTGAGGCTGCATTTAAAACCGGTGAAAATCCTTGTCCCGTCACATGATGTGTTTTTTGAATCAGGGTGGGCACGCATAGGTAAAAACTAGGCTTTAAGTGTCCAAGCAATTTGATGGAATTTAAAAAAAAATGATTTTGACAAAAAAAAAGGAAGTAAAGTTGGGTTAGAGTTTGCTCTCATATGTTTCATCTTCGCTATGCGCTTGCGCGACCAGTTAAATTTTATCCAACTAATCGAGGTAAATAAATGGTTGTTCGCCGTGTGTTAATCGTGAACGTCATTTCACCTTCCAGTGTGTGCACCAAAGCCACCAACCGAATCATGAATAGAAAATTCATCATACCGGACGCACGCGGCGTCAATCGTGAACGGGCAAAAAGTAATGCCGGGTGCGTCCGGTGTGCACACGGCGTTAATCATGAACGTCCCCCTGCGCTTTCAGCTCCATCTCTTTTCTAAGCTTAAAAACACCCATTATCAGTTACCTTAGTAAGTAAGCGGCTACGTCAACTCAAGATAATGACTTTGTTTTCTAAAAGTTCCCAAATCCAAAGAATCTTCTTAAATTTAAATTATACATCAGAAATAATTTTTGGCTTTGTTTCCGGTAAAACGTCAGTTTTAGCGGCATTTCTTGTGGTAGTGCATACAATTTTAATTCCTTTCGAGTGCAACTTAGAAGTTGGTGTACGAACCGTCCAACATTAGATAAGATAATTTTTTAGTAAATCAAACAGGCTATTGTCTTCCTTCACTAATTTTTAATTTGTTTATCAACTAACTAAATCAGCACAACATTTGGAAAAACTGGTTAAAAAATTATGTTTAGCTACTGAAACGGTTAAGTCATAGACATTCCTCCATAGTGTATCAAAAACTGATCTAAAAACGTACGTTAAATCTATCAAGTGTGTACGCTAGTCTTTCAACCGCCATACTTGACCCTTTTGACTGACAGGCAAGACGACCGGACTTTAAATATATCAGTTCTGGGAAAGGGTCTTACAAAATGACTGCTACAAGCGCAAGCGCGGACCTGAGTCAAAATTTACGAGGGGTAATAGAGGACAAATTTTATTTTTAATATAATTTTTTTCTAGGGGGGGTTAATCCTCCTGTTTGCCTTTTAATTATGAACAAAAAGTGCTTATTTTTGTTTCTAGGGGGGGAGGGGTAATTACCACGTTATTCCCCCACGAATCCGCGCTTGTGCAAGCGTGCCGACATGTTGGATTTCAAATGAACCCAAACGTATGCCTTGGATAAATTTAGGCTACTGATAATGGGTCCTGGGTTGCGTTCATGATTCGGGTTAAAATTTACCGTGTGAATTTTACCCAGACGCGCCGGGCGTTGACCGGACGTCTTCTGTCTGTCATTTGTCAATTTTTTATTTTTTTATTGGTTCGGTGTGAATTGAAACGATTTTTCCGCCAATAACACAGATTTAAGAGATGAACCCAATTTATGTTATACCTTGAAGGCACCAAAAATTGTACTAGAATTTTGTATTGTTTTTATAGCCGGTTTCCATCTATGCCACCTTGATTCAAAAAACGCATCAGGTGAGGCTGCATTTAAAACCGGTGAAAATCCTTGTCCCGTCACATGATGTGTTTTTTGAATCAGGGTGGGCACGCATAGGTAAAAACTAGGCTTTAAGTGTCCAAGCAATTTGGTGGAATTTAAAAAAAAAATTATTTTGACAAAAAAAAGGAAGTAAAGTTGGGTTAGAATTTGCTCTCATATGTTTCATCTTCGCAATGCGCTTGCGCGACCAGTTAAATTTTGCCCAACTAATCGAGGTAAATAAATGGTTGTTCGCCGTGTATTAATCGTGAACGTCATTTCGCCTTCCAGTGTGTGTACCAAAGCCACCAACCGAATCATGAATGGAAAATTCATCATACCGGACGCGCGCGGCGTCAATCGTGAACGGGCAAAAAGTATTGCCGGGCGCGTCCGGTGTGCACACGGCGTTAATCATGAACGTTTCCTTGCGCTTTCAGCTCCATCTCTTTTCTACGCTTAAAAACACCCATTATCAGTTACCTTAGGATAAATACCTTTTAATTTGTTGCAAAAACTACTAAGTAAGCGGCTACGTCAACTCAAGATAATGACTTTGTTTTCTAAAAGTTCCCAAATCCAAAGAATTTTCCTAAATTTAAATTATACATCCAAAATAATTTTTGTATTTTTTTTGTTTTTAATTGTTTTGGCCTTAAAATTTACGTAGGTTTCGAAGAGAATTTTAAATTTCTTCTTAAAGAATCGAATCAATCGCGACAA
Organism: Aspidapion aeneum; assembly: GCA_963576565.1. Lineage (NCBI taxonomy): Eukaryota > Metazoa > Arthropoda > Insecta > Coleoptera > Brentidae > Aspidapion > Aspidapion aeneum. The sequence goes on along the minus strand of OY755043.1, from coordinate 7,488,795 downwards.
AGCTAGCAAATAAGAAACTTTTTTGTCATAATTTGTTACCCGTATTATCCCTGAGATTGAAATCTGAATCTATGAATACATGTTTCCAATCAGAAAATATGAAAGACTAGATAAAACAATATATTGTAAACATTTATGCACACATACAAACTAATCCGTGACCTACGACAGCTCTTCTACCTTTCAGGCCAGATCAACGCTGATTGCTTTTAGTTTGTTGTTTATTTGGAATCGATCTTTTCATTGATCGATATGTATAGCAAATTATTTTCGCCTGTTCTTGTTCTGGTTACTCTCGTATCTCGGTAGATGGCACTTCTTGCGATAGTTTTCTCACTATTTACATAGGATTAGAGACAAAACCGTCTAATTAACTTCGCAAGAGTGTCACATTGACCAAGCAGTGTTCTGAGGAGTCCCATAAGAACGAAACAGTTAACTGTCAACACGTATTAGGTGTCCATTAGATCTTGGACCTCCGTGAGGTTAAGCTTTCAAACTACCCACGGAAAAATATGAGAGAAACAAAAACTTCTTGTTACCCGATTGGTCACGAAACTTGTTTGATTTTTAAATTACATGCATAAAAATTTTTAGCAGTACTTGCTTAAACATATTTCTAGAATATATGTATAACCAGCGCAGCAATGATTTTTCCATTGGAGTACGCTATAAATATGCGGTCGTTTTGCAAAATGCATAATACATAATACGGTAAGGTATTTTGAAACCATTCAAGTTCATATTAATACACATTCGTGTGAACCGTACATAGATTATACAGTCCGCCTAATATGCAAATGATACCTTTTCACGTACTAAATCAACATCTTCTATAATAACATGAGACCATCAAAATGCATATGAATATGTCCACTGTAATAAGGTTACTCTATCGATCAAATAAATAATAAATAACTAGAAATTGTTAGACTAAGATTCGATCGATGAAACAAATGTATTGAAAATTGGAGACCTTGGAAAAATAAAAGAAGTGGGGAAGACCCCAAAGGAGACGGTAGGACGATTTAAAGAAAGATGCGGGAACTAGATGGATGATCACGGCGACAGACATAGAAGAAGAGTGGAAGATATTGGGGGAGGCCTATGTCCAAAAATAAATCGAAGAAGACTAAATAGAGAGATAGAATAAGGATTTTAGGTTAAAAGACCAGCATTACAATTTTGCAAACTTACCTATCAATAGGGACATATTGGAATAAAGCCAGGCAATAATTGTGCCTAGCGCTATTCCGACAGTATCTCATTGAAAACTGACAGTTGATCTTTCAAAATTGACATACCAAAGTCGAATTTATAAATCCAGTCATTTATTTTCCGTCAATAGTTGCGACACTATTATTTTTTTTTTGTAGTTGGTTTAGAACGTTTTTCTACGTTGTCCGACGCCTATTCTCCACCTCCTTCGATCCTGACAATCATCTTCTGTCAGATTTTTTTGCCTCATTGATCTTTGGATTGACTGTTGCCATTCTAGTTTAGGACGCCCTCTTTTTCTGCGCCCTATTGGTTGCCATTCTAGGACCTGCTTTAGTAATCTTTCGTCGTTCATCCGTTGTACATGGCCGTACCATATCAGTTGTCTTTTAGTGATGTCATCCGTTATGCTCCCTTCAATTCCCATTCTTTCTTTTATGATCTCATTTCTTATGTGATCTGTTCTAGATATTCTCATTGATCTTCTTATTGCGTCCATTTCGACACTTTCCATTTTTGTTTTGTATTTTTCTGTTACGCGACAAGTCTCTATTCCATACAACAGCGTGCTTTTCACCACTGTTTCATATATGTTAAATTTTACATTCTTTTTTATCTCTCTGCTCCATAAAATACTATTAAGACATCCAATAACCTTTTTTGCTTTTACTATTCTTTTTTCCAGTTCTTTACAGTCTGTTCCTGTCTTATCAAATGTGACACCCAAGTATACATACTCATTGCATGGAAATATTACTTGTCCATTGTCTAGTTCTAACTCACTGGATTCGTTTCCAATACATAAGTACTGTGTCTTGTCCACGTTCACTGTTAATCCCCACTTTTGGTATTCTTCCATTAACTTTCTCATCATATACTCCATGTCCTCTTTATCATTAGCTACAATTACTTGGTCGTCAGCAAACTGTAGTGTGTATATGGTAAATCGGTTGGTAAGTTGTATTCCCATGCCGTGCACTTTCCGTTTCCAGTTTTTTAGAGCTACTGCGATATATATTTTAAAAAGAGTTGGAGAAATACAACATCCCTGTCTTAAGCCTTTTGTTACCAGGAATTCTTTTGAAAGTCGATTTCCAATTTTAATTTTAGATTTTGACCCTTTGTATAGTTCTTTTATCGCTTTTATGTATGTATGATTGATATTAGTCTGCTCTAGCACTGTCCATAGTTTTTCTACTGGAACGGTATCATCTGCTTTTTGTAGGTCCACAAAGGTAACATGAGTCTCTATATTTCTGGCGCTCTCTTTTCTCAATTACTTGTTTAAGACAAAAAATATTATCACTACAAAATCTGCCTGCACTATTAATTCGGGCTCTTATAAAATACAAAGGCCCAATTCTGAAAGAAGGCAGCTGTTCGTATAATGCGAAACTGTCAGAATAGTGCCCGACACAATTGGTGCCTGGCTTTATTGCAATAAGTCCCTATTATTAGTATTCGTAACAAATTCTTATCCGTAATTAGCAAAATAAGGATAAAATGCAAATGTATAAACGTAACCAATATCCAATTAGTAACAAAATATGAATGCCGTGCTCTTAAATAAACAAGCCAGATCTTGTTGTAAATTGAAACAGTGTCGAATGCATTTCAAAAAATACAAGGATTGTCCGTAAATTAAGGTATTTCACATAATAAATATAATTTTATTGAAAAACTAATTACATGTTTTGAAAGCTTAGATTTTAACCTATTTTTCAAAGTAGTCCCCGTCACAATGGATGCACGTTTGAAGACGCTCTGGAAGTTTATTCATACCCACGTCGTACCATTTCCCACCGACTCACATAGGAAAGAATTGATAGCTGCCTGCAGCTCTATGTCGCTTAAGAACTTCATGATAATCACTTAGGGCCAAATCAGGGCTATATGAAGGATGGTGTATGATGTCCCATCCAAATTTGGCGATAAGATCCATTGTGGTTGAGGCAACGTGAGGCTGGGCTTTTTTATGGAGTAAACAAACTCCTTTTGTCAGCATAAACTTTAAGATACTTTAAAATCTTACAGTTACACGGCGATCCGCAAACAAAATTTCTTTAACTTTTGTCACTGTCTCATCCGAAACTGTTGGACGACAAGCAGTTTCATCATGCCCCAGGTAGCAAGGTCAGATTTTTTAAACGTCAAAAACAGGTTATTTTTAATGACCATTGACGTCTCTAATCTGACGTGTAAATGATATGATATGATAGATAAATAGGGTTACCAGATGAAAACGTCTCTAACCAGGACCAGCCGTCAAGAAAATCCGGACAAAATCCGGACGTCAAAATTTTTTCGATGCCACACACAAAAAATCAACTTTTTTTTTATTGAAACAATAACTAATAAATAACATAATATACCATCCTTTTATAGGTACTTTTCACTGCTTTGTATTTTATTCAACAGCGTTGAATTTTTACGCAGAAGTACAAAATCGTAAAATTCTGACCAGCTCATATTTCTTAAATTGTATGAAGTCATGAGTATTCCTTTTACAGAAGATAAAAGCAGCCTATTTCTTTCTTTGGTCCACTGGGTAGAAATACTTGCATTAAAATATTTTGCCCATTTTTCGTGGGTAGGCAGATTGTGGTCATCAGAAGTAGAATTGTCTGATATGTACTTTTTTAGATTACAAACTTCATCAAAATAATTGTGTGTTCTTAAGACCACACGGCACCGAACCGAACCGAACTTCAACAAGGCCAAATTAATAATACTACTTTAAGCGGGGTCTTCACATAACGTTTTACCTTACGTCTTGCCTGTCAGTCAAAAGGGTCAAGTATGACGGTTGAAAGACTAGCGTAGACACTTGATAGTTTTAACGTACGTTTTTAGATCAGTTTTTGATACAAAACGATGGTTTTATTGGAAAACAATGCGTGATCCGAACAGTTCTCTAGGCGGTCTTCCGTCTTAAATCAGTTCAAGTAAAACGTCCGTTTTTCCGTCTACACACAAAGTTTAACTTGATGCGTTTTGACTGAACAGGCAAGATGTAAGGTAAAACGTTATGTGAAGACCCCGCTTAAAGGTGAATTCACACTGCTAAATTTTTCGACGATCATTGTTTAATTATATTTTTTGAAACTAGTTTATTTTGCATTATTTGATGTTTATAAAGGCGGCTACTTTAAAATCCGGACGTTTATGAAAAATCTGCCAGGACCCACCCGGACGTAGTAAAAATCCGGACATGTCCGGATTAATCCGGACGTCTGGTAACCCTACCTTTAAATGACGTTCAAAAGACACACCCAAAATGACGTCATTTTTAGACGTTTTAAAGACGTCAGCAATATGACGTATTTGGGACCAAATCGGAACATTAGACACACACACAGACACAAACCTATTTATGACTTTTTTTAAACTCGTCTGAATATAGGAAATATTCCCTGCAGTTGAGAACACTGAAGGAAACTTAGACACAGAAGGACTCTTCTGTGACTTAGACCTGGAAGTACTGGAACAGGTACAGCGGTGTTGGTCTGTGAAGTACAGATCAAAACAGACCTATACTTAGACTTACACATCTCCACCTTGAAGCGAAAGAAGCCTCGAAGTTTGTCTTGATTTAACATTTAATTTATTTTACATACGTACCCCCACATTCCGTATAAATCCGGTCAAGTACTGACTGGGGCACCATCTATGTAAGTATGAGTGTATGTCCCTTTAACAAAGTGTGCAGTAAGGGTAGTGACCCATATATGACGTTTTTCAGACGTCAAAAACGACACATCAAGTCAAGTAACTGACGCCTTAAAGACAACATTTTTTGACCTTGCTACCTGGGGCACGTTTCACCAGAAATATTGGTCAACTGGCGATAAATTTCAATCGGGGTTGTTTCCTTAAACCACAAAAAATCTATTAACAGAACGCAATTCGCACTTGGTGGGAGCGTCAGTTTTTCTATCCATCATAAATGGCTGCCACGTCACGACTGAGCATCGGAGAGATGCGGGGATCGGTCAGAATAGTAGTGGAAGAAGCAAAGTTCGCGCTGCTGTTGCCAGATTTACTCTAGCTCACGCAGTCGCGACGGGAGCTCACTGGAAACCTTAATTTATGGACAACCCTCGTGATTTAAAATGTCAGAGAGTGTTCTAGTTCAAACAAGAATCAGGTTTGTTAGTTTTAGTGGTCTGTGATATAATAGACGATACGTTTTCAGCTACGAGAATTACGTCAAGACAAAAGAGTATAAATTTGGATACAAACTGTCTTCTTGTCGTAGTCCTGTGTGGGTTTAAAAGGACCTTGACGTTGTTGGCTAGCCTTGCTTTATAGCAAAATTTGACCTAGTTACGAGGACAGTTATAGTTAATCTCAGCAAATATTCTAATCGTTGGATTTTCTTTAAACTACAAAATCCAAAAGCCTTAACAAAAATGTTTAAAAATCAAAACGAATTTGATTGCTGTTCTCTACTGATGACGTGAAACACACAGAAACGTACGTCTAGAGATGCAACCTTGTGTAAGTAGGAAAACAACCAAAATCAACTCTTCCCTCTCTTTCTGACACTCGCAAGTTAGGCACACATACCTTTGTGTGAAGTAAAAAATTCGATTTAATTTTTAGCGATCCACACACAGCACGTTTTCCATCTTTCTTCTTTTAAAAATGTTTAACTCGCAAAAGAGCTACGGAGGCGCTGAGGGGTTGTTTCATTTAACTTTATTTAATTTGATGATAACCAAAATCGACTGAGATATAATATAAATGATAATGTCTAAAAAATTGAAATTAAATGTAAATATTTGATTTCATAAGTAAAGAGTCTTATATTTGTTTTAATTTGAAATATAAAAGAAGGTTCTCTGGTCGTCTTATACTATAATTAATATTATGTTCTTTTTATGCCTTCCTTTTTTGTGATTATTTTGTAAATAGAGATTTGGTTCGGGGACAATTAATGAAAAGTAGAAATTTGTTATCACATAAGTGCCACTAAATAAAAGACACGGCGATTTTCTATATGCAGATGTAATGCCCGTTTCACACGGAACCGAAGATCAGTACTGATGACCGGTACGATCATTGGCTAAGATATTTTAGGCCTCCCCTACCGACTACTAGTAAAAGAACATGACGCTGAAAATACATACTTTTCTATTATTATTCGGGAAATATTCAAATAAAATAGGTGCATTAAAATTTAAAATCATTCAGATAATATTTACATTTCAGGAAAAAGCCCTTGTCTTGCGGAACTAGGCTTTTTCTCTTTAAATTATCGGTAACTTTTCTGCACTTATACAATTTCCCGAAAATATTTTTTTAATTTAAACCTAATTATGCATATTGAATATTACATACATATTGGCGACATCTTGTAAAATATTATAAAAGTGTAAGTTAAATTTCGCATTTAATAAAGGCAGCGACCTTTGCCCCTCTGTTTCCGAAATTGGTTTGTAGGTGTCGTAAGGTTATAAAAGACCTTTTTAAACTGTTTTTCTAAAATAAATATAATAATCTTTTTAGTTTTTTTGAGGTTAGCGTTTAGTGTCTTATGGAAATTTTCCGATTTTGGTGACAATTTCATAACCATTTTCATATTAAGTTTTCCCACGTCGTTAAATGGAATAAATTCGTCGAGCAATACCGGGAAATTTTTAATATTAATACTTCTGCTCTAAGAGCAGAAATGACCGTTTTAAACAATTGTATTTTTCGGTTAAATCAAACTGTTGGTCATGATTCTATCAAACAACATATAGCAGAAAACACCTATCCAAACCTCTACCAACTTTTTAAAGTTGCGAGTATTCTTCCAATTTCAAGTGAAACTTGCGAGAGAAAGAGCAAAGAGGCTTAGAACAACTATGACTCAAGAGAGACACTCAGGTTTGTCATTGTTACTCATAGAAAAAGATGTTGAGGTCGACTTAGACAGTGTGGTAGAGGCTTTCAGTCAGCGACGTAGAAAACTTTCTTTGTAGAATTGCTGAATTACATACTTCCTGTGTATACATATAAATAAGTTGGTAAATGTATTATTAAATTTGTTATATTAAAATATTAGAACATTTAATGCGCGTATTTTTTTTTATTCATTGCACACTTTGCACGACTCTTTAAAACCTATGTTTGCTTTTTGTTCAAGATAGACCGGGGCCACAGCCCCCCCTGAAAAGCAAGGCTAGCTACGCCAATGGGTACGATCCATTGGTTTTCATTATATCGGTGGACCGATGATATGCGATCGTAAAGACAAAATTTAAACCAATTTATAAAATTGATTTCATAAGTAGATTGTACGGTAGGATTCTTAGAGATCTAATAGAGAATGATTTTCATGAACAAGAAGAAAAAGAGCAAAGTGGGTTTGGTGCAGGCAGATCTTGCAGTGACAATTTTTTTTGTCTTAAACAAGTAATTGAGAAAAGGAGTGCCAGAAATATAGAGACTAATGTTACCTTTGTGGACCTACAAAAAGCTTATGATACCGTTCTAGTAGAAAAATTATGGACAGTGTGAACAAACTAATATCAATCATGCATGCATAAAAGCGATAAAAGAACTATAAAAGGGTCAGAATCTATAATTAATATTGGAAATCGACTTTCAAAAGAATTCCTGATAACGAAAGGACAGGTACGTTATATCTTTCCAACTTTTTTTAAAATATATATCGCAGTAGTTCTAAAAAACTGGAAACGTAAAGCACACGTCACGACAATACAACTTTACGACTGATTTTCCATATAAACACTACAGTTTGCTGACGAAGAAGTAATTGTAGCTAATGATAAAGCAGACATGAAGTATATGATAAGAAAGTTAACGAAAGAATACCAAAAGTAGGGTTAACAGTGAACGTGGATTCTTAAGACAGAGTACTTTTGTATTAGAAACGAATTAAGTGAGTTAGAACTAGACAATGGACAAACAATATATCCATGCAATGAGTATGTATATGTGGGTGCCACATTTGATAAAACAGGAATAGACTGTAAAGAACTGGATAAAAGAATAGTAAAAGCAAAAAAGGTTGTTGGATATCTTAACAGTATTTTTTATGGAGCAAAGAGTTAAAAAGCAATGAAAAATTTAACATACATAAAACAATGCTGAAAAGCACGCTGTTCTATGGAATAGAGACGTATTGAAATTGATGCAATAAGAGGATCAATGAGAATATCTAGAACATATCGTATAAGAGATAAGATCATAAAAGAAAGAATGAGAATCGAGGGAAGCACAACGGATGACATCACTAAAACACAACTGATATGGTACGGCGATTTACAACGGATGAACGGCGAAAGATTACCAAAGCAGGCCCTAGAATGGCAACCAATAAGTCGCAGAAAATGAAGGCGTCCTAAACTGGAATGGTAACAGTCAATCCAAAGATCAATGAGTAAAAAAACCTGACAGAAGATGATTGTCAGGATTGAAGGAGGTGGAGAATAGACGTCGGACAACGTCGAAAAACGTTCTAAACCGACAAAGTAGTAGTAGTAGTAGTAGTAGTAGTATAAGCAGAACAAATATAGCCTATAGCAAAACTGAGATAATAAAATTACCAAATAACTATTTGAGTTCAACACCTTGTCTATTTTGTATCCTAAAACACGTGAATTCTACCCCTCGCACGGCATGAGGGCTGAACTGCTTAACCATATTTTGTCGGTTTAATATGCGGGAAAGGGTTTATAAATATTTAGCGGAAAAACACTGCGTCATGATTATGGTAACACATCGTAAACTCTTAATTTACTTTTAAACATTATAGTTGAGTGGATTATAGTCAAAAATCGTGTCCCCTGGGATAATTGTGGAAGATCTACCCTAGATTAGTTTGCCTCCAGTTTGAGTAGGAGTGCATGTGAGACTTCAGAAATCCAAGAAGGTAGCTTTTTTCATGCTTTGGCACATAATTTTGAATAAATTTAACAGAAAAACTGTTATTAAGTTTTTTGTTTGCAAGAGAACATTTAATGTTGTAAAGAAATCAGCTATATATTTTAAAAACTAATAAAAATATGTTTCTTTGATAAAAGACTTACTATTTTAAGTATTTAAAAAAAATTATATTATCTTTGTTAGTTTTTAAGATAGAAGGCCAATTTCCGAATGTGTCCGTTTCTGCGTGGAAAGTAATCGGATTACCTTCATAATATTTGTTTATATTCGACACTCGGCAGACTGTTAAAACTTAATATAGTTATTTACATGTGTTTACAAAAATTACAATCATTGGCGTAGCTGTTGGTCATGATTCTATCAAACAACATATAGCAGAAAACACCTATCCAAACCTCTACCAACTTTTTAAAGTTGCGAGTATTCTTCCAATTTTAAGTGCAACTTGCGAGAGGTCTTTCTCTGCCATGAGGAGAGTTTTTAATTGGCTTAGAACAACTATGACACTCAGACAGAGACACTCAGGTTTGTCATTGTTATTCATAGAAAAAGATGTTGAGGTCGACTTAGACAGTGTGGTAGACGCTTTCAGTCAGCGACGTAGAAAACTTTCTTTGTAGAATTGCTGAATTACATACTTCCTGTGTATACATATAAATAAGTTGGTAAATGTATTATTAAATTTGTTATATTAAAATATTAGAACATTTAATGCGCGTATTTTTTTTATTCATTGCACACTTTGCACGACTCTTTAAAACCTATGTTTGCTTTTTGTTCAGGATAGACCGGGGCCACGCCCCCCCCCCCCCCCTGAAAAGCAAGGCTAGCTACGCCAATGATTACAATTATCAAAAAATGATTTTTTTGTAGTGTAATTTTGTTTTAAAAAGATTAATGCTGGTATCTTTCGATTCTAAATTAACTTTATTGTAAAAAATCCTTAAAAAATCGAAAAAGTTTTACATTAAAAACAAATAAACAAATGCCATAATAAACACAGATGACAAAGCCAAATACATGTCAAATATAACAACAGTTGTCATGCGGTACATGGCGGGTAATTTGAATTCAAAATAAGGAATGCTAAATCTTGAAGATTTTAATCTTTTAGTCATCTTGCATCCTTACAAAAGTTTGGTGGAATATCGGGATGGTGTCTGAGAATATTTCACTGAAATTTCGCAGAAATCTGTAATGCCATTTTGAAAATATCATAAAAAAAACTCTGACCTCCCATAAGAGCCAATGTAAAAGTCAGCTCCCCGAGAACTGCTGATTTTTTCAGGGTCGTGGCCTGCATTTTTTAGTTGGTCTTGTCTGTACATTTTAAATCGATGGTATTATTCCTAATGACCTGGTTTACACCTTTGTCACTGATCTGGTCAGTGACGTTTTCGATCAATTATGAATAATTCGATTAGGTTTGATGGGGTTTCACAGATATCTGGATATAGCGGAAAATCACCCCATATGTATACCCTCATCCCCTAGCTGGACTCATCTTCCTAATGCAATCGTAAGACAACAAAACACCAGCAGCATCACTCGTCAGGGTTTTTTGGTAAATAAATGTTATTATTATTATTAAACGATTTTTAAACAAGTTTATTTACAACCAATTGTGAAAAGGAGGGCCAGAAATATAGAGACTCATGTTACCTTTGTGGACCTACAAAAATCATATGATACCGTTCCAGTAGAAAAATTATGGACAGTGTTAGAGCAAACTAATATACATGAAAGCGATAAAAGAACTATACAAAGGGTGAAAATCTAAAATTAAAATTGGAAATCGACTTTAAAAGAGTTACTAGGAACTCTCCATTTGTTTAAAAACTATATATCGCAGTAGCTAAAAAACTGGAAACGTGATGGAAATACAACTTAACGACAAATTTACCATATACACACTACAGTTTGCTGACGACCAAGTAATGGTAGCCAATAATAAAGAAGACATGAAGTGGGGTTAACAGTGAACGTGGACAAGACACAGTACCTATGTTTTGGAAACAAATCAAGTGAGTTAGAACTAGACAGTAAAGAAACAATATCTCCATGCAATGAGTATGTATCCTTGGGTGCAGTGGCGTATATATGGATTGGCCCGCGGGCTAAAATTTTTTTTAGATATTTTCCACATATTTCATGAATACAAACATAAAATAGCATAATATAATTCCTCATGTGATCTCGCCCCCCCCCCCCCCCCCAAAACTGTCTCGGGCCCCCCCCGTAACTTTTTTCTATATACGCACTGCTTGGGTGTCATATTTGAAGAACACAGGCAAAGAAGGCACTATGTCAATTATAAAGGAAATTGAGTTATTAGTTCGATCTATTAGAAAAATTTCAAAAGTTTCACCATATCCTATTGTTCAGGCTATAAATGCGCTCAGTCAGGAGTAATTTCAATTTGTAATATTGACGAACAGGCTAAAATGGCGCCATGTTCCAATGCTTTAGAACGGGTATTCTCGAAATCCCGTTTTTTGACATAGTGCCTTTTTTGACAAATGTTTCTAGGAACTTTTTTTTATGAAAATACTCCAGGAATCACACCATGAATTTTTGACCAATGTTTAGTTCGATTGCAAATAAAAAGAAGCCATCCGTGACCTACGGCAGCTCTTCTGTCTTTCAGGTCAGAGCAACGCTGATTCTAACAAACGTGAATTTTAACACCCGTGAATTTAAAAATCTTTTCGTGTCTACTCGAACTCAAAATCTGTTTGCAGCGTGTATTACGCTGCTTTGGGTTTCAGTGGTCCATGCATCGAGTCGGAGTGTGATCCACTGCATAAAATAAAAACCTATAAAGATGTTTTAAAAATGAAAAAGAAAAGTTTTTTTGCCGTGGCACTACCTCAAGAGCGCTACTGCCTAGAGCTGACGCTTGCCCCGTATTTGTTTGTGCTAAAAAAATCCTGCTACTGATTTACGTGGTTGTGCCGGACTTCCATCTTCCTAATGCACTATGTGCGACTGGATTAAGTTTGCCCCGGTGAAATGCGTTATCTGCACTTGGCCATTTGGACTTAATTGAAAGCGTTATTACTGCTACGGATTGTACTAGGGAATTCACCAAAAGAATTACTAAATAGGACAGTTCTCGTCAAAATCAACTTAAAAAAAATATTGGAATTTTAATAAAAACTTGTTTACATCACATAGAATGAGCTAAACTTCTCGAGGCAAATTTTCTTCAGTCGATTTTAAAAATAAATCTAATGCAAGAATTGCGCCAAGGGTAGATCCCGGCAGCAATGCGTCGGGCCAGAGCCTTTCCTGGGGCTCACAAGAGGACAAGTGAAGTCGGCCCTAACGGAGTGGGCCCAAAAAGGAAAGATACAAAAGGAATGGACTAAAACAGGAAACGCCAGACAAGCGAAGGATTGTGTGACAGGATACAGCAAGTCACGAAGGTACTGGCTGCTCCGTAGAACACGAAGAGAGATGGGAGCCATAGTGGAAGTCCTAACCGGACACTGCATCCTACAAGAACACCTGGCAAAGATGAGAGTGAAAGAGGACCCGACGTGCGAGCGATGTTCTGCCGAGGACGAGACTTCGGCGCATTTCCTCTCATCATGTGAAGCCTATTAGGAGGCCAGAAGAGAGGTATTTGAAGAGGAAGCCTTTGAGACGGAGCACCTTCTGAATCTGAGGAGGCCCAATATTCTGTCCATTGTACAGAAGACGGGCAGATTGCTTAGCGAAGGAAGGAAGCACATAGAATAAACCAAACCTCCCGAGACTAAATTTCTTTAATGGACATAAAAATAAATCTAATGTAGAAAAATTAACCGAAAGAGGAGAGGAGAGGTTCAATGCTACTACTACTACGTCGGTTCAGACCGTTCTTCTACGTTGTTCGACACCTATTCTCCACCTCTTTTGATCCTGAAAATCATCTTCTGTCTGGTTTTTTTGACTTATTGATCTTTAGATTGACTGTTGCCATTCCAGTTTAGGACACCCTTTTTTTCACTATGGGTTGCCATTCTAGGACCTGCTTTGGTAATCTTTCGTCGTTCATCCGTTGTACATGGCCGTACCATATCAGTTGCCTTTAAGTGATTTCATCCGTTGTGCTTCCCTCGATTTCCATTCTTATTATTGCATCCATTTCAACACTTTTCATTTTCGTTTTGCATTTTTCTGTTAGGCAACAAGTCCCTATTCCATACAACAGCGTAATTTTCACCATTGTCTCATATTTATTAAATTTTACATTCTTTTTTATCTCTTTGCTCCATAAAATACTATTATACTATTCAATAACCTTTTCTACTATTAGTATCCTTTTTCCAGTTCTTTACAGTCTGTTCCTGTCTTTCAAATGTAACTCCCAAGTATACAGACTCATTGCATGGAGATATTGTTTGTCCATTTTCTAGTTCTAAGTCACTTGATTTTTTTCCAATACATAAGTACTGTGTCTCGTCCACGTTCACTGTTAACCCCTAGTTTTGGTATTATTTCGTTAACTTTCTCATTAAATTTTCCATGTCTTCTTTCTCATTAGCTACAATTACTTGGTCGTCAGCAAACTGTAGTGTGTATATGGTAAATCGGTTGTTAAGTTGTATTCCCATGCCATGTACCTTACGTTTCCAGTTTTTTTGAGCTACTGCGATATATATTTTAAAAAGAGTTGGAGAGATACAACATCCATATCTTAAGCCTTTCGTTACCAGGAATTCTGTTCAATGCGATTAGCTTGATTTAATTTCTTTTATTGTTTTTTCTATTTGTTTCTTACCTGAACATAAAAAAATATTTATATTATTCTTCAGTCCATTTAAACAGGCTAAAATATCCGAAACATATGATTTAATTTTTAGTGCCAAATACTATTTTGGGAACCATATTATTTAGAAAATAAAGTAAAGTATACTACATGAAGTTAAGTGCATATTTCATTATTATTTATATAATTATATAAAAGCTGTTAATATTTCCATCTGTTGATATTTAAATCAAAAATTCTTAGTATCCATTAAAGGTCATTAGTCACTACACGCAAATTAAATACTAATAATAATAACATATAGTGTCACTAGATTAGGTGCGTTCATTACTTTTACTTAAAGACATTAGGAACATTTTTCCAGTATCGCGTGCCACTTTACTGGCAGTTTTTATGTATTTATTCTCAATAGAGGAACTATATTAGTCTATTAACTAATCCACTTGAGACCTCTAGTCCTTGCGTTACGTAAAATAAACAAAGCCCAGTCCAGACAAAACATCGAGCGCTTTGATCCTAAAACAAACATCTTTAAACAAAGAGATACAGGAGTGTAATAAGCCTTGGTGTAGTGTTACGAACCTTGTTTTTCGTTCCGTCTTTTGCCGAATTGACTAGCAACAGGATGTGTTAAAAAATGGACTTGACAAAATATCAAAGAAACAGTAGCGTAGCGCCAACGATCCAATGGGGGGGGGGGGTGTTTGAATGTATGAGTGAATATATAAAAAATTTTATTCAAAAAATTTCAAACAGTTTTACTAACAATGCACAAATTTTTTTACAATACGAGAGGTGGGGGGTTTGACATAGGAATACAACTTACCGAATGATTTACCTTATACACACTACAGTTTGATGATGACCAAGTAATTGTAGCTAATGATAAAGAAGACATGATGATGATGATGATGAGAAAGTTAACGGAATACCAAAAGTGGTGAAAACAGTGAACATAGACAAGACACAGTACTTATGTATTGAAAATGAATCAAGAGTTGGAGCTAGATGCTAGACAAACAATATCTCTAGCCAGTGGCGTATATAAGGGGGGGCTTGCCCCCCCCCGAAGCTAAGGTTTTTTTTGATATTTTCCATATATTTCATGAATAAAAACATAAAATAGCATAAAATACGGACTTATAGGGTCTCGGGCCTCCCCCCGAAACTGTTCGGGCCCCCCGAAACATATTTCTATATACGCCACTGTCTCTAGCCAATGAGTATGTATACTTGGGTGTCACAGGAACAGTGTAAATTACTGGAAAAAAAAATTGCCAAAAATAATACCTTTTCTAGCCATTCTTTTCCGGGCTAGGAAGGTAAAAATACAAGTTTAAACTCTGTAATAGTTATTTACCTAACAAGTGCGGAAAGTGATACTTTTCCGCACGCGACGGAAGTTGCACGAAAGACGCGGAGCGGAGTTCGGGCAACCGTCAAGGGCGGAAAAGACATTTTCCGCAAGTGTTAGGTACAACATTTTTCCTATGAACGTGGAAATCGTCAGTTTTTTAGAAAAAAAATAGTTTTTATCGGACAATTTTTTGGTCTTTTAGGTTAGAACACGCCAAGCACAAAGAATAAGGAATGAAATTGATGCATTCTTCTTTAATAACTTAAAAATAAAGTTATAAAAAATGAGTGCGGAAAAGTTACTTTTCCGCACTAGTGCGGCAAAGTTACTTTTCCGCACTCAAAACTATTTTATGTAATTTTGCATAAAATTAAATAAGAAACTAAAGATTTGTTAATATTTTCTTTATTTTTTAAAATAATAACAGAAAAATCGGAAAACTTTAAACTAATTTTACTATTTACTATAAAAATTAAAATTGAAGCTACAATTTGTAGCGCATTGCAGGTTCACTGCTGAGTCAGCTCCTTTTAAATGTGCTTTCATTTCACTGGCGTTTATAATTTGGCCCGTTTTTGAAGTAAAAATATGAGATTCCTGGATTTCCATGGATTTTACGACACTGGAACTTTCTTCTTGGCCTTGATAAATAATGGAAGATGGTGCCTCACTTTCAATGTGATCTAGCTGCAGATTCTGATACATGTTGTTTAATGGTTTTTTTGATAAAATGTTTTCCGCAATTTTTTTCTTATTTTGTAGGGAATCCTCTATATAGGATTCCGCCACAGAAGTGGACTTCCAGCCCCCATGCCTTTTAATATTTGTGATATTGCTTCCTGCGTCAGCTAGCATTGTGGCCGATGATCGTCTAAAGCAATGGCCGGTGTACATTTCAGGATTTTTGAGGCCCAGATATCCTGCAATGTTACTTGGCATTTTTCCAAACGTATTAATGCCGACGCATTGATTACCGCACTTTCCAGCTTTGTAGTTTAGGAAAAAACGATTTGTGGTGCAGTTTAAAGGACGTAACGACTTGTATTTTTTATATAAAGCGATGTAGCTGTCTTCGCAAACCACAAATTTTCTACATACCTTTGTTTTAGTATCTGGTATGGTAATCAAGAGAATGTCGTCTTTTTCTTCAATGTTGTCGATGGTTAGTTTCGTTAGTTCTTCCCTGCGACACGCCCCAGCTACGCCGAAGATGGTGGCAACTTTCATCATGAGATAAACCGAGTCTGGCGCTTGGGTCAAAAATTTTTCCGTGTCCTCCTTTTCAAATATTCTGGATTTTTTTGGTTTAAAGCCTTCATTTTTGCGTTTTAGAAAGGCTGTCAATTTACAAAAATTTTTAAGATCGATGTTATGTTTGACTTTAAGGACCATTTTAACCATGGAATACTTGGACCATAAAGTAGAAGGAGAGAGTTTCTTCGATAAATAATAAAAATAGGCCAATATTACCTCCTCTTTTGAAGCAGCCACTGCTAAGGTCATACTCTTGCTTTTACACCATGATTCTAAAGCTTCGTATTCTTTGTTGTATCTTGGCGAAGATTTCTCGGGTATCAACGATAGTGTGGCCGCATTTGCTGCCTCCAAAATCTCCTGGGGCGTTTCCTGTTCGGAATCTGAGTCCATTGGGTCAAAAATAGTGGATAATATTATACTATAACGACGCTGCAGCTCAAAAAGCTATCAAACCGTTTGTTTGTATTTTAATTTGTTGCTATGGTATCTAAACAGTGATGCTATACTTACTCATAGCCACCTTAAAAATAATGACATCTACATGTTGGGTGTCAGTTCTGTTATTCTGTTAATAGAGTGCTTGACAAAGTAAAAAACTGTCATTAATAAAGGCAGCTTCTAAAAAACTTTGCTTATTAATAGAGTACCTATGAGAAACAATAGTAATACTCACATAATAAATATTGCAAAAAACTGTTTACTGTTATTGCAGTTCCATATTTTCATTAAAACTCATGTAAAAACAAAATTCAAGGGGCAGTGCGGAAAAGTAACTTTTCCGCACTAGTGCGGCAAAGTAACTTTTCCGCACTAGTGCGGAAAAGTGCTACTTCCCGCACGCAAAAGAGTGCGGAAAAGTACACTTTTCCGCACGCGAGTAGGAAAAGAGATAAATAAAACAGGATGCTAAAATTCATAAAACCTGCCTTATAGATAAAATTTTCAATAAACTTTGTAAAAACCTTTTTTATATTTTCCATCGACCTTAAGGGAATTTTTTCCAAACTTTTTCCCAAAGGCAAAAACCTCGATAAATATAAAAGGAATTTTCTGGTGGCCGAAAAAGAAAAAGAACCAATAAAAAACTCACGTGCAAATCTAAGTCAGCTTATGGGAAAACCTACTTGGAGTAGAGAAAATATTGCTCTCTAGAGGACAGAAATATTGAGCTGATGTCCAGGTGGCCAATAGATGGAAATTTTTTATTGTTGATTTAGGAACTAAAAAGGAATAAAATTTCGGACTTTTCATTTATTTTAAACAGGACGTTTCGGCTTAGTAGGAGTCTAACCGTTTTCAAGTGTAAATTAAACAATCCAGTGTAAAGGCTAGTACTTATAATACTTGGTGTGCAGTCAGGTATGACGGACCGCGCTCTTTTTTAATTCTAAGACACTTGTTTTCCTTAAGGAATGGTTTCTAAATGTTTGGTATATTCGTGCTTGGTTGACTGAAAACTTCTTTATTCTACATTATAGCTGCAGCTTCAATAAACTTTCGTTTTCGCCAATGTGGCTCCTTATGCAAAACTTTAGCTTTAGACCATTGAATCCTGTAATTATTTGACCATGCATGATCCGTTAAACCGGATTTTTTAATATCCCCTAATTGGGTACTTTTCCAATTATTCGTTGGTGCTCAGATTCTTTTTGGAGATGTTCACCATAGTACTTGGTGTTGTTGAGTTTGGTCAATCTAGACTACTTGTCTCTAGTTTCTTCGGGTTTTCTCGGTGAGTTTAAACTAAATAAGTCCAAAATTTTATTTCTACTCAACCATTGTCTACGAGTTTCAAACTAAAAAGAGTTAAAATTAACAACTAGCGATATTCAGTTAATATTAAGTAACATAAAAAGTTAAAATTATTTTTTTTTTCTCTTCATAATTTAAAACTTAAATTAAAGTTAAAACTGGTAGTAATTTAGTTAGCCCAGTTTAGAGCCTTATCGCAAAAATGGCGTTAGTAGTATAAGAAAAACTTTATTCCAGTAGTAGAGTATAGAGAAGACATTATTAAAGTGAAAACTTCTTTAGGCGCGTTTAGCAGTTTTTGAAGGTAGTGAATTGAACTAAGCCGTCAGGCTCGGCTATGTTTCGCTCATTCGGGTGAAGTCGGCTCGAGTCGACTAACTGTGAGAGGAACATTCAGTGAAGCATAACCCAAACGTTAATTTAGTAGTTTCACACTCATTAATTTTTTTGTGTATTTATTTTTAATTTATCTGGCTTTTTACAAATTAAACTGCCAAATCTTAGTAAAAAATGCGACTGCATTTAAAAAAAAAACAATACAAAACTAACCTTAAAAAATAACGGTAACATTAAAACGGCTACCATAAGTACCGGGCGCCATTGCCGTAAATAACAAAAAAGGAAAGAGAAACTAATAATGCGCAGACACGGTACACAAGTAACATTATTGCCACTCAAGGTTTTATTAATTTGGTTCCTAGGTTATTTAGAGGGTGCTGTTATGGGTTTTAGGATCAATTTGGCTACATAAAGGTAATTTATATTGCCAATTACCTAAAGGGGTGTTATACAACCAAAAAGTGATTTATAAAGGGAGTATAATAAAACTGATATTCCTTCTGTTACTTTTAAATACTTTTCATTTTATAGATTTCTGATTTATAAAGATGGTCTTATAAAACCATTTTACCTAAAGTTTTTAAAAATAAATAAATATGAACTTTGGTCATTTAGTTTTTTTCATTACTTTAGGTCATCACAAAAGTGTTTTATAATAGAGCTAAAAGGTTATCTTATATCCTTTTGTTTTTATAGTTACCAGTAGTTTAAAAGTAAATATGATTAGGTAGGCGGCCATATAGAACCTAGTTTCCTTAAGGTTTTTAAGAGTGGTAAATATAAACTTTAGACTTTTGGTTTTTGCTATTACTTTTAGGCATTTTAAAAACGTTTTATAGGAAGGCTTAAAGGTAATCTTAATTTTTTTGTATTTATAGTTACCCATAGCTGTATATTACATATTATTTAAATAGGCGGCCATATAAAACCTTGTTTCCTTAAAGGTTCTAACAGAAGTAAGTAAATACTTTCGTGTTTTATTTTTTTAGGTATTTCTTGTAAAAATAATAGATATACCTAGGTACAGATTGGTACCTACCTATTCCAAGATTGATTAATTAAAGCCCAATAATTAATAATTGTTGAGTTTCCGTCCTCCTGGGTAGGACACCCAGGCCTAGATAAGGCCTGTTTAGACGGCCAATATAAGAGGTTGCCCTCCAACCTGCAGGCACAACGAATATCATTGCACTGGCCCTCTCGATTGTGTCGAAATTGCACGATAAAAAACATTTAAGTGATGAATTATACGCTTTTAAACACTTTAAAAACAAATACAAAAAATTTAATTGAGGTTATGTTGACTATGTTTACATTGTTCTTTTTTGTTGGTTTCATAAGGGCACTAAAAAATCCTTGTTGCGATACAGTAACAAATAAAACTAAGTGACCACTATAAAACCATAATGACGTATATAAATTTATTTAAAAAACATTGTAAAGAGAAAATATTTATCTAGTCGTTTTAGCAGTGTTTTTTAACAATAATTTTACTTTAATGTTGGTTTATGTTAACCAAACAGACTTTTTTAATGGTGAATAGTGTAAATGATGTTTTTTTTAATTTTAAATATTTGTTATTTTGTTATGAAAAAACTATTAAAAAGCATTCTTGAGCTGGCGCGCTTGTTTTGAGAGCTTTTCAGATACGATTTTATCAGAAAAATAAATCTGGCAGGCAATTTCATCAACAAAACGACAAACTCGGTATATTTTTATGTGATAAAATAATTTTGAGACTCTGACATTTTTGGCAATTTTGTGACCTAAATTATTTTATATAGCCATTGTGAATCTAAAATATCGCCATAGCTTTTATAGGAAAACTTCTTTACTCTAAAGGTATTATGGTATTCAACAGAATCGCCAGGATACCAAATTACGAAATCTAGTTTTATAATAGGATAGAGGATGTTTCTGAGTTGCTTTTAGAACCTGGCATAATAGCTTTAGGCTCTAAAAGTTTCTGTACTGGTGGAACCGCTAGAGGGCGAAGCTGGAGTTTATTTCTTATGGTTTTATAGTGAGTTTAATACATAGGTTGCCACCACCAATTGGGGAGTCCCATTTAGGAGGTCTAAGGGGTATATAAGGGTAATGGAAACGTGCTAGCGACCAAACATTGAAACTAATGGTTTTAAGGAAAGTCGCTGGCAATCTTTTAGCTTCTGCTATAAATAAAGAAATGTTACTTGGGTAATAATAATAAGGGTAACAAAGTGTAAAATACGCGACCCAAAATGTCCCTAAGAACTGGCCACAATGTACTTCATCTGTTTTTCTTTGACCGCCACAAAACTAAACATTTCTGTTTGGCATATCCTGTTGAAGTATGAGAATCGCACAGACTTCTAAAATCGCAATTCTGTAAACGGATTCTTTTTCTTGTTAGCTCTAATTGAAATATTACCTAACCAAAAGTGTAGTTTGCATATACTATGCTAATGTCATAAGTGTCATCTATTTTAACACTGCATGGGTGGCGCAGGGCATACAGTACCCCAAGACAGGTTTGCTTTCCTATATTTTCGGAGTGGGCGCCGGTATGTTTACGCAGACTCAGGTAACCTTCAACAGTAATATTTGCAGCCTATTAGGGTGTACCACGTTGTTTTATGTGCGACAGTCTATAGGTTTTCTTTATTTTTATTTTTTTGAATTTTTTGTTTGTTTGTTTTGCCTTTTTCGGGATTTCGTTATCTCTAAATAAACTTACGATACTTATCTGTTTTCATTCATTTATATTTATCGGTCGATCCTTATTCTTATTATCCGGTTGAGATAAAATTGTGTGTTTTGGAGGGCAGTTATGTTAGCTCCCGCTAAATTTCGCGGTTGTTTATATATTTTTAAAACCACACACTTGTATGAAGGACAGAGTGCATTTGCGCATTTTGGACATGCGCACCAACAACCGGAGAGATCCTTTGTCAATCGCCTCGAGAAATGGTGTGTTAATTTCGTTCTCCAACTATTTCAAATTTCTACACCTGAAAGTGCTCGATTTTGGTGTACTGAAGCATAGAAAAGAAACTTCAGCCCTTCAGCTACGTGGTGACAGCATTAGATCCAAAAAAGGGGCCCCTTGGAAGTGGATAATTGGCTGCAAACTGGTGAGTGCCTTTGTTTCTGATTGCCGTTGTGTGGCACCAATATTTTACCTATGGACGTTTGATTATTTCGTAATTTCATATCAATATATTTATGTTTGTTCGCGCTTCATTTAATTAAAATATTTACAGTCCATTGCAGTTATCGTTTTTCTAACCGCGAGCTAACATTGCACTTCCCAAGTAAAGGGGTTACACAGTGCCTCACGCCACCAGTCGCGTGATATTTGTGTTTTCCGATTTATTTATTTTTGTGATTGTTAATTATTTTACGTATTCTGAAGGTAATGGTATATTTACAGAGTTACACAATGGCTCATCCTGTGAAAGGTAGTAAGGGTCCAAATCAGTGAATAAAATGTTTGGAAGAATTGGAACAAGAAGAAGACGTTAATGAGTGGTCAGAATCTAGCTGGGAAGATAAAAATGTTATGTTAGATGTGGAACAACAAATTTATGATTCCGATACTGAGTTAGAACTTGATGATACTCTAGAAGAACATAATTTTGAACAAGAATCTGCTATTAGCGAGTTACGTAATGAAGCGCTGGTTGAATTGACACGTTCGCAACCCTAATACACTCTTATGAAAACGCCTATAACAAAAGTAGCTAGAGTAAATTGTAATGAAATAGAGGTTCTGATTAGTTTTTTTCAGTTATGTACTTGTTTACTTAGTAATTGATTAGTTTTCGTCGGCTTCCAGAGCCATGCTTATTCCTTTCAGTTTCTTACTCACTAAGAACACCAAATACTATGTTACTGAATTGATAGATAGCATTGTACTTTTGTTCAAATTTACCAATATTTATGATAAACATATTGTTTATTCAAGAAAAATACACTTTTTCTGAACTGGGGAACACAGTGCCCCACGCCTGCCTTCGTGTTAGAAAATTGAGCGCCACTCAGGCAGTGTGAAACAGAAATTGTTTTATTATAAATTGGAATTGAATTAATATAAGGCACCGTTTTCTCAGGAAGCAAATGAAGAAGAAAAATAAAGTGTCATTTCAAGATTAAACGCTGCGTTGAACCAAAGAGAAATATTTTAATTCAAAACAAATTGTTTTAAGGCAAAATTTGTTTTAAGGCAAAATAATTTATTCAAGAAAAAAACGTGTTTTCATTTTAGACAAAATTTTTTACCGTGTGTAATTACAAAGTTTTTCCTAAATATACTCAGTTTATGTACTTAAAATCAACAATATTTTATTCCTTAATATCAATATATCTTTAGAAGCACTGTATATTCAAATACGTATAGACATTACTAAGGATTAATTAAACTATAATCGTTTTGTGGTGAGCTAAAACCTACTTAGTTATTTTATGTTATATGCTCGCTCAAAATGAGGCCTTATTAGAGTTACCCTCAAAAGGAATAATATAGAGCTCTAGTAAATTTTAACGAAGCCTCTAATAAGCACGAAAAGTGAATTCTTGTTAACACACACGTATGGTATGCAATGAGGCACTATGCTAAAATAAAATATGCTTATCTGAGACCTTTTATTTAAAATTTAAACGGTAAAGATAACTGAAATATATTTATTTATTCTTTATTCAACAGTATCCACAGCAAAAGGCCAATTACAGATACTTTCTTACATTAAAAAGACATCTATTCTATAAAATACGTCACTTATACGTGATAAATACCAAACAAATCAAATTACATAATTACCTACTTATTTTTCAAAACAAATATCATAATTATGAGGAGTAATGCCTTTTAAACTAAACACGAAAATTTTCTGAAAATATTAAAGTAATGTTACT
The DNA here is from genome assembly GCA_963576565.1 of Aspidapion aeneum. Lineage (NCBI taxonomy): Eukaryota > Metazoa > Arthropoda > Insecta > Coleoptera > Brentidae > Aspidapion > Aspidapion aeneum. The sequence continues at coordinate 7,465,324 of OY755043.1, read as the reverse complement.
TTAAATGCTCGCAGGCGACATGCGCCACAGGCAAAAATGTTTTAAATATAAAAGGAAAATTGTATTGTATAAAAACAAAAATCGATACAACAAGAAAAGTTGATAGTAAGGTTGATACCCAAGTAACATTTCTTTATTTATAGCAGAAGCTAAAAGGTTGCCAGCGCCATTCCTTAAAACCATTAGTTTCAATGTTTGGTCGCTAGCACGTTCCAATTACCCTTATATACCCCTTAGACCTCCTAAATGGGACTTCCCAATTGGTGGTGGCAACCTATGTATTAAACTCACTATAAAATCATAAGAAATAAACTCCAGCTTCGCCCTCTAGCGGTTCCACCAGTATAGAACCTACTAGATAAATATATCTGATTATTATTTTTAACTAAAATATACAAAAAATCAAAATGGCAGTTCCACAATGGCGCACTTTCTTGTTTATAAACCGATTTGCCTCAAAATTGGGGGGGGGGGCTGATTTCTCTGGGGGAGGGGGCGAAGCCTCATGATGGCGAATTTTATACTCTTTAATCTTTTTATTCATGAAATATGTGAATAATATCTAAAAAAATTTTAGGCTTGGGGGGGGGGCTACGCCCCGAGGGATCCGCCATTTTCAGGTTTTTACATTTAGATTAAAAATTGTATTGAGTTACCTTGCTTCAAGTTTGAGGCAAATCGGTTTATAAATAAGAAAGTGCGCCATTGTGGAATCGCCATTTTGACTTTTTAAAATTAACTTAAAAATAATAATCAGCGACCTGAAAGATCTTAAAGTTCCGAGTTTGATGCAAATCGGTTCATAAATGGAAAAATCCGCCATTTTGGATCCGTCATTTTATTTAATTTTTCTAATAGAAAAAATTGTTGAATTGTATACTAGCCCCAAATACCTAGTTTGAAAAGTTTCAAAAAAGTTATGATCAAACAAATATATTATATGAAGTCAAGCTAAATAAAACTGTTTAAACAATTGCCAATGGTAACATCATAAAATAAAAAATCTCGCGGCGAATTGTTCCGCGGCGAATCGGCCGAGGCGAATTGTCCCCTACCCAACGCCAAAACCAAATCAAATCAAAATTAGCTTTATTAGTCAGAATACAATAGTATACATTGACAAAGCCTTGCTTATCTAAAGTACAAATATCCAACTAAAAGCTTTAAAACTATGGAGATACATTAATCCCTATCAAAATAACAATAATAGAAAAACTAAATAAAGTTTAAAAATAAATTTAACTAACATTTGATGTACTTACTTTTAATTGCTAACGCCATAATTTTATTTAAGTTCCAATACAAAAATTGGCTTTATTAGTCAGTTTACCAAAGTAGACATTGACAAAAGCCTCATTTATCCAATTATAGTCTATTGAACACTAAATAATTATTAATGATTTAAAATTATTTAAATGAAAAAAAAGTCAAACAGTCAAACTTAAAACTATATAAAAATCGGTTAAAATAAGAAAAATCTAAAATTTGATTAAAACATAACGACGCCAAAATTTAAATTCAATGGAAATTATTGATTTAAAATTATTTAAATAATAAAAGTAAGTCAAACTTAAAACTATAGATAAAAATTGGTAAAAACAATAAAAAGCTAAAACTTGATTAAAACAAAACCACGTCAAAATTTACATTCAATAAAATCAAAACCCCACGATCTGTGTCAGATTTTGTCAGATAAACCTAAATATAAAAATAAATAGTTTCAGTCAGCAAAGTATTCTTTCAAAGTATAGTAAGCTTTGCTCGCTAAAAAATCTTTTGTTTTTCTTCTAAATTTCCCTAGATTTTTTATTTCTCGAAACTCAACTGGCAAATGATTAAAAAGCTTTTTTCCATTGTAAATAAATGAGTGTTATACTGTCTAGGTAATAATAATTCATGATGATACTTTTTAAACATTAAACATACAGTTTTTAAAATAAAAATACAACACAAAGTTAAAATTCTGTGCCTCAAAAAAAGAGGCCTGCAAGAAACGCGCTTTTTGACTCCACACAAATTCCTTATTGCCCTTTTTTGGAGGACAAAAACTAAATTTATTAAAAACTGCGAACAGGATCCCCAAAAGCAAATGCCATATCGAAGATGCGATTCTACCAACGAGTGATAAACATTTTTGGCAACATCCAAGCCAAGGTTATCACCAATCACTCTCACAGCATAACAGTTTGAAGCAATTTTACTTTGAAGGTTTGCAATATGCTTATCGAACTTTAAACATCGATCGATTGTTAGACCTAAAAATCTGTTTATTTCTGGATTTGATAACACTTCATTTTCTAGTGTGATATCACCTATATCACATTTAAAATTTAAAATATGTGTTTTTGATATATTAAAGGACAGAAAGTTTGCGTCACACCATTGTTTTATTTTACAAATATCGTTCTGAACATCAATATTTAGTCTGTCTATATCAGTATTGTGCCAAAGAACTGTGTTATCGTCACAAAAAGCTGTTATTTTGCCCGTAATGTCAATGTTTGGTAGGTCATTAACAAAAACCAAAAATAATAATGGGCCCAAAATTGAACCCTGAGGAACACCTGTATCAACTTCTTGTTCAATTGAAGTTTCTTCGTTAAAAAAAAACTGATTGAAGTCTCCCAGACAAATATGAGCGAAACCAATCTAAAGCTATGCCTCTGACTCCATATTTTTGCAGTTTTTGCAGCAAAGCTTTCTGCGGGACTCGGGCGTATCGCGGTCTCTTTTTATTAAATACTATACTCTATCTGTCTTTTATCCTCTTATGGAAATTTATACCCCTAGATGTAAACTTGTTAACGCGGTATAAAAATTGACCGGTATACTGTGAACTTTTTTTTATATAGTTTAAAGTTTTCTTTAATTAATTGACGCTCGGTTGCCGCAAAATTATTTTCGTGCGGTTAAAATAAAAAGCGAATATTTGAAAAATTAGTTTTCACCACAAACTAGATTGTTGACGAACTGCTAGCTGTGCCCTTAAATATTAAATTAATCAACTTCGTAAATCAACTCAGTTAAGTTTTAACAAGTTGTTTGCGGGGTCAAACCACAGGCACAGACTGATTTACAGAACACTTTGATTAAATGACGTCGCACAAATTACATGGAAGTTGGGCTTCGGTGGAATTTTAGACTCATGTATGTTATAAAGGAGATCCTTCCGTACAACGGCTAAATAGGACAAATCTTCCCATGGGTTCCAGGAACTTTGGAATTTCCATCTAAAGTTTGCAATTTGAAAATGTTGTGATATTGAAAACAAGTCAATATGTCAAATTATTTCGACGATAGTTTATTTTGGCAAATTTTTAGACCAACACACACCACTATATTGTCATAGAGAAAAATGGACCTAGGGGTCTTTAATTTGGAGACGTAGAAAATTATTGGAAACGGGGGAAGTTTAATACATATATTTCGTTTATAATTATACAGCGGATAAATCGACAGAAATTATAGCCTACGCTAACCTACCCAAAAAAAATATGGAGAACCATAAATACGGTCATTAGGGCCTTACTGTGAATTATGCCGGGTAGGACTCGGGGGACGCAGTACACATGACCACAGGTTCAGGGTTAAAAAAGAGACGACGTCCAGAAACTGGTTACTAAGCTCAGCGGACGTCCAGAAACTGGTTACGAACGCTTAGTTAAGGGGCAAATGAGACGACGTCCAGAAACTGGTTACGAACCTCAGCAGGACGTCCAGAAACTGGTTACGAACGCTTAGTTAGGAGTGGACCCCGGGTACTGGTCACTTGTATGGTGTGTTACATCGCCTTTTATATTAAATTATTGCAAATTCAGCAATATTGCTAGTGACGATGGTTTTCGATACTTAGGTACCACAATTATTATTGTTGCCAATAACTTGGTATTTTATAATAATAGACGCCTTAAATTTATATGGATCCCAATAATTAAAGTAATACGAAATGCATCTGTTTTGTTTAGATAAATGTATTACTTTGAGATAGTTTAATTATGATCTGTGTGACAATATAAAGGTCTACATTTAAGGTTAGGTAATAACAGTTAAGAATTTTTTAAATGTCTGTGAAAGTGTGACTTTTTTTATGTATGTAAATACCGAGGGTCACGGGACTCACGGGCCATTACACCCAACTTATTACACCCAACTCTATTTCCGTAAATTGCCAAACTAAAAAAAAATGCCGAAATATCTTGACGTACTTGCTTATTTTTATTATAAAAACATTGTCAAATTGCAAACTTTGGATGGATCAGGGCTATGAAAACAGACGGGCTACGATCCTCCACTTTATTGACGTCACATCGGAGGCTGATTTTTTTTTGATGGTCACGTCACGATACAGCTGATTGTCTTTAAAATATAGAAGTTGGAATGACAGTTCATGAATATTTGATTTTTTGAAGATTTTCACCTTTTAATCATCTTGCATCCCTACAAAAGTTTGGTGAAATATCGGGACCTCCCATAAGACCCAATGTAAAAGTCAGCCCCCGAGAAAACAGCTGATTTTTTCAGGGTCGTGGCCTCTATTTTTTTGTTGGCCTTGGATGGATATTCCAAAGTTCCTGGAGCCTATCAGACGATTTCTCCCTCTTAAACATTGTATGTGAGGATCTCGTTTATAACATTCGTAAGTCTTAAAGTATTCCACCGAAGCCCAACGGCCATGTTATTTGTGCGACGTCATTTGGGAGGATGTCATTAAAAAACCTGTAAAGATTGTCAGACGAATACTAGTGTCTTAATTAATCTGAGCGTGTAATGACTATAACATGCGTGTTCTCTATTTAAGACAGGGTTGTACAAAGAAAAAGGGTTTGGGGGGGATTAAAAAATTTCAATAAAACTTGTGATACTCTAAGATTTTTTAAAAATTTCCAAGAATTCTTAAAAATTCAAATTTTATAAAAAGTTTTTAAATTTTGCGAAATATTCATAAAAATTACAAACAAAAAATTAAAATTTTAACAAATTTTTAGACTTTGGAGAGTTTTTTGAAAATTTGAGATTTTAAAATTTCTTTCTTTCAAAAAATTCTCAAAAATCTAAATAAGTGCTTTTGAATGTTTTTATAATAAATATTTTTTACACTCAATATCTATAGATTCCTAATCTATTCAAAATATTGAAAAATTAGTCTCTGGAATTTGTGGTAAATGTGTCTGTATGGGCTTCCCTTTAGGTTAGTCCATTTATAATATAAATATTATCAATCACCAGGGATATAAGTGAGTCTTACAACGACGAAGAGAGATCCTTTCAAATTTGGAAGATAAGCTCGCGAAAGCTCTTTTAGTGAATTTACTAAAGAATATATTAGGTACGGACGTTGACTAAAAATGTTAACAAAGATAATCCAATGAAAAGGTCGAAACGCTTAAAAGGTCAAACAACTTAAAAAAGGCACGTAGATAAGGGAGGGGATACTGGGGGACAGACGACGTTTTAATGGCGGAATAAACACAATCAGCGTTGTCTGACCTAAAAAACAATTTGTGTCGTAGGTCACTTAATGGATTCTCTCCTTCTATCGATATTTTCATCGATGGATGATGTAGCAATTTTAGTCGCCTGCTGTTGTTTTAGTTTCTGTCGTATTTCGTCTTGCAGATAATATGGTTTTATTTTCTCACTGGAAACGTAAAATGAGAGATAACACCGTATACTTAATTTGGCAGGGGTGTCACATTGACCAAGCAGTCAGTGTTCTGAAGAGCCCCATAAGGACGAAACAGTTAACTGTCAACAGTTATTAAGTGTTCAATACTTCTTGGACCCCCGCGAGGTTAAGCTTTTGAGCAACCTACGGAAAAAGACGAGAGAAACAACAAAACTCTTATTTTTACCCGCTTCGCCGTAAATAGTGTAATAGTTGCTTTTTTTTCTTCAGGCCTCTGCGATAGTATTCGAAAGTAGAAATGAGAGTAGAGTAGTAGTAGTGTGGGGTAGGCTGTAGGCCTGGCGACTAGGCAACTGAAGCGCCCTTTTCGCCAACCTCCAGACATCCTCCCTACTGCGTCCTTCCTTCGCTAAGGAATCTGCCCTGTCTTCTATACAAATGCCAAAATATCGGGTCCCCTCAGATTCAGAAGGGCCTTTGTCTCAAAGGCTTCTTCTTCGAATACGTCTCTTCTTGCCTCCTTGTATACTTCACATGATGAGAGGAAATGCGCCGAGGTCTCGTCCTCGGCTACACGTCGCTCGCACGTCGCGTCCTCCTTGACTCTCATCTTTGCCATGTGTCCTTGTAGAACGCAGTGTCCGGTTAGGACTTCCACTATGGCTCCCACCTCTCTTCGTGTTCTACGGAGCAGCCAGTCCCTACGGGACTTGCTGTATCCTGTCACATACTCCTTCGCCTGTCTGGCGTTTCCTGTGTTGGTTCATTCCTTTTGTATCTCTTTCTGGGTCCACTCTGTTAGGGCCGACTTCATTTGTCCTCTTGTGAGTCCCTGGAAAAGGCTCTGGCCCGACGCATTTTTGCCGGGATCCTCCCCTGGCAAGTTCGTCCGCTTTCTCGTTTCCTGGGACTCCCATGTGGCCTGGGATCCATACGAGCGCCACCTCTCTTACTCCGGCGAACTCCTGAAGTTCATCCAAACACTCCTGCACCAAACTCGCGGACATGGTTGGTTTGCACAGTGCTTTCAGCGCAGCTTGACGATCTGAACAGATGCAGAGGTATTGGTAGAGTAACTAGCCGCCACTGAAATCATCTTTCGGTTTTTTCCATTCAAGGGTCTGTACGAATGTATGGAGCTTTAATTTGAGCAAGGAACAAGTCTGTCAATATTTCCTATGAATAGAGAGTAGCTAGAGCTTGCAGCTCTCGTTGGGATTAAGCTGGATGAGTAAGTGTGTCTATCACCATAACTCGATAATACAGACGAATTTCATTATACAAGTAAGGTAAATTGAGCAAATTCTTAAATATCGGTTCGTAAAATATATTAACGTCTTTGTTACATATTGTATATTTTCTGGTTTACAAAAAAACAGATTGGCTTAAAAAGAAAACATTTAAAAAATAAATGGATCCATGTCGGATCTAATACAGTGACGGTTAGTGAGGTAGTGCCACGGTGCCAGGGCACTCTTCAATATTTCTGCAAAAACCCGTTTTTTTTTTCATTTTTAAAATTTCTTTATAGTTCAGGCCCAACATCCGAGATTCAAGCGAAATGCTGCGTTTAATGATAGTAGTAACACACTTGGTATGGATAGACATGACTCGTCCGAACATTTTACGAAAGGGAACCACTCCCCCAACCCTGGCAGGGGGTGGCTCCCTTCCCTTAAACGTGTTTTTTGATAGTTTTTTAATAACTCGAAAACAGTCAACTTTTTCAAAAATCTTCTAGATATCATTTTTCAAGCGGATACAATAATTTCCTTTTCAACAAGGTACCCTAGTACTCTCTGACGGCACTGGTACACATTAGCGTACGAAAAAAGGGAAAAATTAAAAATATATATTTTATATTTTTTTGTGGTATTTTTTATCCTTAAAACTATTTTTTTCTCAAAAAAATATTTTTTGTTAAAAGCCCATTGTATATAGTTAATTTTTTAAATAGCCACTTTCAAATAAAAGTAAATGTGTTTGTAGAATTCCTTAAATTAAACAAAATTGTTGAACATTCATTTTTGTCACTCAGTAAATAATAATGAGAGTGAATAAAAAATTATTTTTGGTTAGTAATAACTTAAAACTGACTTTTTCTCGTTAACCTTCTTGAAAGTGAGGGTTGGGAGCATCCCACCTCTCACCCCCTCAAAAGTGCTCTCTTACAGTATTTTCCCATTTCTTTGTAAACCTTTAACTTGGCAAAAACAGTTAAGTCACAATTATTGAGGCTGATGAAATGTATGCTGTGATAAGAGATGTGGAAAAAACATTTTTTTTTTTAAATTTTACTGTTCCACATTTCTGGTTTTAAAAGTTATTTTTAAAGCAGAAGAAATTCTCTTTCCAACGATGTACATCACTCCCCCCTCAACGCAGGAGCAGATCTTACATTTAAAAAATAAAACGCCCTAAAAGTAATAAAAAATGTCAAAATTTTTTTCAAAACATTTTCCCTTTTTTCATAGGCCCATGGAACGTGCACCACTGCCTCTAAAGGGTACTAATTTACATGGTTAAAAAGCAAATTTTATCCGCTTGCAAAATGATATTTAGAATATTTTTAGAAAAGTTGACTGTTTATTAGCAACCGAGTTATTAACAAAAAACCTGCAAAAAGCATAGGCAAATTATCTTACAAAAAGTTATTATCGTAAACCTGGTATCGTACATCGTACATTGGTTCGGTTCGGTTATCGTACAAAATCGATAGTTATCGTATATCTGGTAACGCTGCGCTCCGCGAGTCGTGAAGTTTAAAGCCACGATCGGTTCCGCCCCACGTATTCGTCTTTGATCCGATCTTTGCCGACTAGCTGAAGTTACTTTCTGGAATGGAAATCTAATCGTCAGAGTTACAGTTTACGTGCAAAACGCAAAAAACCGTCATGGTCACATTTGGACGGGTAGTTTTTTGACAAAAAGGAATTGAAGCTCCCCCCCGGGTGTGGGGGGGCTAACCCTACGGATCTGTATTCGGGTTTTTACTGGGAATTCACAACCAAAATTTCTAAACTTTGTTATGAAAAGTCTAATTTGTCTATTCTAAATTATTTTGCTAACTTATTATCCAGGAATTATTCTAATAAAAAGAGAACCTAAACAATCTACCAAGATAGTTTTATATCAAAACTAAAGCTACACCAAAGCTGCCCTTAAGAGTGCCCCAGCAACCGGAGGCGTCAAGAAGCCACATCGTTACAGGCCAGCAACTGTTGCCCTTCGTGAAACCCGTCGTTATCAGAAAAGCACTGAGCTTTTGATCAGAAAATTGCCATTTCAAAGTTTGATCAGAGAAATCGGCCAAGATTTCAAAAAAGACTTACGTTTCCAGAGCTCCGCTGTGGTGGCCCTTCAAGAAGCTAGAGAAGCCTACCTTGTTGGCTTGTTCGAGGACACCAACTTGTGCGCTATCCATGACACACGTGTCACCATTATACCCAAAGACATAATATTCTAAATTATTTGGTTAATTTATTATCTCAGGAATTTATTTTAATAAAAAGAGAACCTAAACAATCTACCAAGATAGTTTTATATCAAAACTAAGTATGTGCCAGCGCGCTGTGCCAACTGGAGCAAAGGTGCAACTCGCGCTGGAAACTAGCATTTTATAGCCCTTAATGTGTAATAAATTGAATTTATTAAAACTTTGCATTTTCCGGAAATTGAGAGGCCTTTTCTGGAGCCGACATATTTAAAACGACATGGGCTTACGAGCAATTTTCCGTGAAAAGACTGCGCAAGGCCAACAAAAAAATATAGGCCACGACCCTGAAAAAACCTGCTGTTCTTGGGGGGGGGGGCTGACTTTTACATTTGGTGTTATGGGAGGTCAGACGTTTTTTTATGATATTTTCAAAATGGCATCACAGATTTCGGCAAAATTTCAGTTAAGTATTCTCAGACACCATCTCGATATTCCGCCAAACTTTTGTAAGGATGCAAGATGATTAAAAGGTAAAAAAATTTCAAGATTTAGCATTCCTTATTTTGAATTCAAATTACCCGCCATGTACCGCATGCCAACTGTTAAGTGCGGTTCAGACGCAGCCAGTAGTTTAGTCAAGTGGTCGAGTAGTTTAGTGACTTGACCCATTTGAACACATTCGTTCTAGTCGAGCCCATACCTAGGAAACTCAATGCAATTTGACAGGTCGTTAGGTTAAAGTTCTCACTAAGCTCAAAAGAGGCACTGCGGTCGCGCGTTTGTTCCTTATTCTATTTTTTTGAGAATTATCTGTGGTTTGGATTTTCCGTCCCCCTTTTATTCAGGTAGAAAAACCTCTTCCACCACATTTTATTTCGGGTTCATTTTAAATCCATCTTTTTGGCTTATGTAGGTAATCTTTGCTGCTCTGACGCATTAAAATTAAATTTTGTTAAATTTGTAACTTGCATTTTTAAATATAAAACAATGAGAATTTCTAGTTGCTTTCTTGGGTGAAGTGTCTAAAGTTTAGACGCATAGTTTTCCGAGAAATTTTAAGGTAAGTTTTCTTATTTTCTCATTTAAGGTTAGATTAGCAATTGATAAAATTTGTATTGGTAGTGTCTTTTTACCTTCTTATCGCTTACTTTACGGAACTCTGAATACAGGTTTCCAATGCCTGGTAGGTGCCTTATTTGCCCATCAATGAAGCACAAATTTATTGTTAATTTTATGTCTATCTCTTTCTTTTGATATTAAGTAAAAAGGAGAGACGAGGGATTAGCCAGCAGCGTAATGTACTTTGAATAAATTTATTCCTTAATTTTAAATCTTTATGTTACCACAATCTAGTACCTATGATGAATGTGGTTATAACTTGATTTTTTTTATTGTTTTCAGCTTTTGGATGATATATGCGACCACTGATAAGCTATGTATATACTGCTTTAAAACATACCCTACACAACCAAGGCGAGGAGGTACTTTTAAATCATGTCAGATTTTCGTCAAGCTGTTAAAAAGTAGACATTTAAAAATGATTCTCTTCACGAACAACTGTTTCATTATTTATTCACTCATGACTCACCAGAAATGTTAAAAGCAAATTTAAATATACTAGATAGTGCTTGGTTTTTCATTATATTTTATTTTACTTCCGACTTATTTCATCAATAGTTAGTCGTTAATTTGTAGCTTGTTTTTATAATAATAATAACTCATTTAAAAAATGTTTTATTTATTGCACTTTATATATTATTTTCAATCTGTTTATATCTTATAAAGACAGTGTCTTTATAAAATATTGACTGATTAAAAATTTCAAAAAAACTTAACTTTAAGAAAATTTATTATAAAAGGCGATTCAAATTTCCCGCCTCAACTTTTAGTTCGTCACTAAGCTCAGTTGTGGGCGCCACAGAGCTAACGATCTGTCAAACAGCCGGAGTTGCCTATCTAATAAAAACTCACTGAACCGCAGCAAAAATCCTTTATCTATGGTCGAGCCCACTGGAAGGCGAGTACAGCGTGTCCCATTTTCGATGGGATTAAATGGGAAACTCGGTTATTATTAAAGATATTGATTTTCTGATTGCACCTTACCGTGCTCTTTTTTTGAGCCCTTAAAAATGGCGTAATCAGATTTTTGATATACCCCGTAGTTTCGCTAATACAGGGAGTTTTTGAAAAAATTGTATTTTTAATAATCTCTTGTATCTCGCTTATTTTGCGAGATACTTTTATTCTGTAAAAACATTTTTATGGCAACTTTTTTAGAAGAAAATAATGGCCTTGTCAATTTTTTAAAATATTGTTTAGTTTTTGAGAGATGGTATTTATCATAAAAAAATTAAATACGGACCTGGATTTTTTTTATTACTATTTTGATTGGTTTTTTGCTAGTATTATCATAAAATAATAAAAAGTTAAAAAAGTTTTTGTTTTAAGGTAAAAAAAAAAAATTTAATATTTAAAAAAAAAATTAGTCCAAACCTGGATATTTCCAACATAAATATAAACTAAAAATTGCTAGTTAAACAATTTTTAGTTTAACTGTTTTGATACTTAGCATATTAAAATGGTTTTACGTCAATTTACAGATTTATTTGAAACAAAGTCTACAAAAAATACAAAAAAAAAACAAATTATAAAAAGTAACTAATTTTTCTGATTACCATTATGTGCAAGACATTGTTAGCATTTTTGAGTAATTTTTCTAAACGCATTTTGCATAAAAATATTTCTGCCATTTAACTATTGGGATTTTGTTGCTTGAATGAAGCAGTCAAACATATCACATTTTTCAAAATCTGGATATGGTCGATTTCTAGCCAGTTTAAAATAATTGTAAGCCATTCACAAAAATGACAAGTAAAATGACAATGTCAATTCCACGCTTTTGTTTTGTAAATTTCACGACCTGCTGTTCGGTTATCAAATAATTAGTATGATATTTTTTTTGTAACTTTTTAACGTTTTTTACTTTATTTATAAATATTTTAATTATCATTTCAAAACAGATAAACTAAAAATCGTTCAAGACACACTAGGTCTTGCAATTTTTAATTTATAATTTCCAGGTTCGGACTAGAATTTTTTTTTTTCAAATATTAATTTTTTTTTTTAACCTTAAATCAAAAAAATATTAAAGTTTTATCATTTTAAGGTAATAATAGCATGGAAATAATCAAAGTAGGAATAAAAAAAATCCAGGTCCGTATTTAATTTTTTTATGATAAATACCATATCTCAAAAATTAAACAATATTTTAAAAAATTGACAACGACATCATTTTGCCTAAAAAAGTTGCCATAGAAAGGTTTTTACAGAATAAAAATATCTTGCAAAATAAGCGAGCTACAAGGAATTAATTAAAATGCAATTTTTTCAAAAATTCCTTGTATTAGCGAAACCACGGGGTATAGCAAAAATCTGATTACACCATTTTTAAGGGCTCCAAAAAAGAGCACGGTAAGGTGCAATCAGAAAATCGATATCTTTAATAATAACCGAGTTTCCCATTTAATCCCATCGAAAATGGGACACGCTGTACACGGTCGTGTTTTGGAAATAGAACTCTATTCTATTTTTCTGGTCGAGTAGCAGCCCCCACCACACAGAAAAGCCGATTAGCGCGCTGACTAGACACGTCTTGACAGGCCGGCACGAGTAGTGTAGTCGTTTTGGTTTAGTTGAAGAACGGTTGGATGCTCCAAGGTCATTTCTTCTAAGAATCTAGCTTTTTACTCATACTCGTTTAGGCTTTTGCATTATTTCTAAACATATGTCTTCTGTTTCATGAGTCACAAGTTTTAAAATTGAACGAAGAAGAACTTTTTTTTTCACTTGCACTTTTCGATTCATAGCATTTGTTTTCTATGTTTTCAATAGAAAATATACAATGTTTGTTTCGATGTTATTTTCAGCTGCGAACGGCGACACCTCGACTTAGACTAATTTACTCGTCTAAAACACTGTAGACGCTGTTTTTACTTGACTCGATTAAATAAACTCTACTGATTTACTTGACTTGTGTGAACAGAAGACATACTTGACTAAATTACTTTACTCTACCAAACTACTGGCTGCGTCTGAACCGGCCTTTATATTTAATATGTATTTGACATTGTCATCTGTGTTTATCATGGCATTTGTTTGTATTGTAAAACTTTTTTGATTTTTTAATGATTTTTTACAATAAAGTTCATTTAGAATCCAAAAATACCAGCGTTAATCTTTTAAAATCAAAATTCCACTACAAAAAAATCTTGTCTTGATGGTGTAATTCTTGTAAAAACATGTATAGAACTATATTAAGTTTTATAAGTCTGCCGAGTGCCAAATATAAACAAATAGATGTAGGTAGTCCCATTAAGAACACATTCGCTTCTTCTTTAAATTCAATTTTTGTGTGAGCTAATGAAGCATCTCTGAAAAATTAAGATTCAGTATACATTAAAAAAAAAAGGTTCTGCATGAACATAGTAATTCCAACCAAGGCCAACACAAAAATAGAGGCCACGACCCTGAAAAAATCAGCTGTTCTCCCGGGGCTGAATTTTACTTTGGGTCTTATGGGAGGTCAGACGTTTTTTTATGATATTTTCAAAATGGCACTACAGATTTCCGCAAAATTTCAGTGAAATATTCTCAGACACCATCCCGATATTCCACGAAAGGTTTGTAAGGAAGCAACATGTTTAAAAGGTTAAAATCTTCAAGATTTAGCATTCCTTATTTTGAATTCAAATTACCCGCCATGTACCACATGCCAACTGTTATATTTGACATGTATTTGACTTTGTCATCTGTGATTGTCACATTCGCTTCTGCTTTAAACTTAATTTTTGTGTGAGCTAATGATGCGGCTATGAAAAATTAGGGATTACTATACATTTAAAAAAAATTGTTCTGCCAGAATAAAGTAAAAACAATCTCAAAAACGGCTTTATTTAAAAAAAAAAATCAAATATTCATGAACCGTCATTCCAACTTCAATATTTGAAAGACAATCAGCTGTGTCGTAACGTGACCATCAAAAAAAAATCAGCCCCGGATGTGACGTCAACACAGTGGAGGATCGTGGCCCGTCAATTTTGATAGCCGTGTTCCAACTTCAATATTTTAAAGACAATCAGCTGTGTCGTGACGTGACCATCAAAAAAAAAATCAGCTCCCGATGTGACGTCAACAAAGTGGAGGAGCCCATCCGATTTGATAGCCCTGACTGCGATAAAGCAAACAAGGGCGTGGTTAGAGAGGGGCAATGAGGTAATTACCTCCCTCCAATAATAAATATGTAACTTATGGTACTACATTCCAACTTCTTTTTTTTTCATTTCTCAAATTAAAAAGCTTTTACTCATCCCAAGAAAATTCTAATAAGTGGAACAATTTCCGCTGCTTGAGTTTTTCCGATATTACATTTTTCAGCGACCTTTCGTGCTCATAGATGTTTCCTCTCTAAAACATTAACAACTTCCATTTTTTACGCATACTAAGAAGTTTCTTCTTCAAAGAGATCTATTACTACCCAACTGAACAATAAAAATTAAACACAGTAGTCCCGCCGAAGAAACTATGTTGTAAATACGACAAAAGTATTTAGTCTCCGCATTAAAACAGAAAGAGGTGATTCCCCGGCTGCAGAGTGCGTTGTTGCCAACACACAAAATATTTATGAACATGTCGTGCAACGCTCCTCTCGTTGTCTGAGATTCACGTCCGGTTAAGGAAGGCTTCAGTATTTTTTAATAAAAAAAAAATTGTCCGCGTCCGGTTATTAGAGTGTCCGGTTAGAAGAGTGAATTTTTGAAACGAACACATTTGCTTCTGCTTTAAATTTGATTTTTGTGTGAGCTAATGAAGCGGCTCTGAAAAATTAAGGATTACTATACAATAAAAAAAATGTTTTACAAGAATATAGAAAAACAATCTCAAAACCAGCTTTATTATTTTGTCCAACATTCTACATATCGCACACCCGCTGAAAAAGAGTCACAACTCAAAAATCGCCCTTATTGAGATAAAACTGCCGCCATCATCGAAATAACTTGTACTTTCTTCCATAAACGCGTCACATTTTTGTTTTGACAATTCACCGCGAAATGACGATGTGACTCTTTTATTTTGTCCAGTTTAGCTGAGGATGCGTTCCTTTAGTGTTACTTTTGACTTTATAACAGCGTAAACGTGGAGTTTCATCCTGAAAAGAGTCACATTTCGAGTTGTGAAGGTTTTTGTGTGAACTATTGGTTAAATCTGACCCATATAACAAGTAAAATACTGTTCTTTTTTGTTTTGTGACTGTTTTTCGAATTGTTCAGTGTACTTAGAATTAAGGAGAATAAGGAAAAAATCTTTTGAATTTATTAGAAAATAATCACATTCCCAGTTGTTATTCAGCATTTTCTAACTCGTTGTAAAAATAAATACAAAGTTTCTTCTTTATTTGTTTTCTTTTTTTATATTATTTACCATCCTGCGTGACATCCTGATTTACAACGTCATGATGCCTTGTTCTAAAAAAGTGTCACAATATCGGGTTTTTGTCTTTTTTTTAACTAAAAACGACAAAAATCATTTTTTCTGAGAAACGTACTGCACCAATTACATTGAGTTAATAGGTTCCTGTTGATATAAAATAACATCTTAACTCGTAATTTGTCATGTAAGTGAAAAATGAATCTTTCTAATGAACTAAATTCTTTAACAGCGATTTTCTCAAAACAATGTTGTTTGAGTCGTGACTATTTTTTAGCGGGGGTGCAATATGTTACAGTTTATTACATAATTTTTAAGACAACTTTTTTTCGTTGGCATATGTTAATTTGTGATGATAACCTGTTTAAACCTGTCAAAAATTTTGCTAAAAAATTATTAAATGTACTGAACCACTTTTTGCTCTGTGCATTAAGTAAAACTGACTTTAATAAAGTAAAACCATGTTGTTGTATATTAATTAAGTGGCATCGATCCATTGCTAGCACGCGATCGAGATTTTATCTTCAATTTAAACCAATTTGTAATGCATTTTCGATGTCTCGTCACGAAAGCCGCTTCTTGTCTTAGCGACCCTTATGCCATGCATGTAAGCGCCTTTAATTTGCATAAGTGCAATACGAGAGAGAGCCGGTCTATAAACGTTTAATTTACAACATATTTAAAACGATTTTTTTTTAGCACAGGATCCCTATTTAAAATATTTTATCTCTTGCGGAAAGAAATGGTGTATTTTTCATTGAAATCGATTGATATAATGCTATGTCTTTGGTGAGAAAACCGTCACAAGAAGCGCCATCTATTGAGATACAAGAGAAAGAACAAGAACAAGCGAGAATAAACTGGTATGTATACAAGGTGTTCGGCACATGAACCGTCAAAATTTTTTGGGATATTGTTGGGGTTATTTGCTACCTTTTTCAACCTTGGAACTTGGGTCCTTAGAGTCACGGCTAAAGAGATATGAATTTTTTTATTTTTTTTCTCAAATTTCCCAAAATCTCACCTTTAAACCCTCGTAAGCTTTTTATTAATGTTTGGAAAAAGCACCATTTTTTTTTATAATTCTGCAATCTTATGCTACTTCAAATAATTAATAGATTTGTTAAAATTTATGTACCAAAGGGACATACGAGGTTTTTTATTGAAGAACATTAGTGATTTTGTAAAAGAAAATCAATTTCAAAATTAAAAATTAAAAAAAGTATTGACACTTGAGAACTTTATTTTCTTTTAAAAACTTCTCTAGTTGATTACCTTTCTAATGGTATGTTATACATTGATTTAAAAAAAAAAACAATTCTGCTTTAAAATACGGATATTCTGTGAGACGGGCAATAATCATTCGGACTTGATAAGAAAAACAATTTGATGTTTATGATCGTTTCGAACAAAATTTATAAATAAAGAACACAATACATTATTGTTAAAAGTTTAACTTTTGTTTAAGTAGGTAAACGATCATAAACATCAAATTGTTTTGCTTACCGATTCCGAGCGATTCTCGCCCTTCTGACGGAATATCCGTATTTTAAAGCAGAAATGTTTTTTTTTTATCAATGTATACATACCGTTAGAAAGGTAATCAACTAAAAAAGTTTTCAAAAGAAAATGAAATTCTCAAATGTCGATACTTTTTTTGATTTTTAATTTTGAAATTGATTTTCTTTTACAAAATCACTAATGTTCTTCAATAAAAAACCTCGTATGTCCCTTTGGTACATCAATTTTAAGATTACAGAATTATTTTTAAAAAATGGTGCTTTTCCAGACATTAATAAAAAGCTTACGAGGTTTGAAAGGTGGGATTTTGGATAATTTGAGAAAAAAAAATTAAAAATTCATATCTCTTTAGCCGTGACTCTTACTACCCAAGTTCCAAGGTTGAAAAGGTAGCAAATGACCCCAACAATATCCCAAAAAATTTTTACGGTTCATGTGCCGAACACCCTGTATATATACCAGTTTATTCTCGCTTGTTCTTGTTCTACTTTCTCTTGTATCTCAGTAGATGGCGCTTCTCGTGACGGTTTTCTCACCAAAGACATAGCATTAGAGACAAAACCGTCTAATTAACTTCGCCAGGGTGTCACATTGACCAAGCAGTGTTCTGAGGAGTCTAATAAGGCCGATACAGTTAACTATCAATACTTATTAGATGTCTATTAGACCTTGGACCACCGTGAGGTTAGGCTTTCGAGCTACCCACGGAAAAATATGAGAGAAACAAAAACTTCTTTTTACCCGATTAGCCACAAAAACTTGTTTGATTTGAAGCTCACATGTTATAAAATACATATAGAAACTTAAACCAATGTTTACTATTAGTATTAACACTTAGACCAGACTCTAAGTACTTATAGACTTAGTTCCAAGCGGTAATTTTTGATACTCACAAGTCAAATAACTGTAAAGATTTTGGTTACGCTAACGTGAAGTAGTATAACAAACATTTCTCAGTGAGTTTTATATTCTAAAAATGTACAGAAACATAAAAAATCAAGATTTTTGCAACAATGTCATTGGCATTTTAGGGATAAAATGGTCACTTTTTATTCCAGGGATGAAAAGTGACGAATCAGAGTTGTGCATGATAAGTTTCTTTTATATCCCTTGCGAATTGTGCGTCTCCCTCTGGTTTGATTATAGTTTTTTTGAATTTTGTCTTTTTTGAGTTTAGTTTAATGTTTAATAATTTATTTGTTTTGTTTTAGGTAAGCAAATCTACTGGCAATACGAAAATAGTGGCATATGTGTGTAAGTATGGTTAGATAAAAGCACGATACCTCTTATATCGTGCGTCGAGTTGCAAAGCATAATGGTGCGTATTCATTTGAGGCAGAGTTCGCATGCCTCCATGCGAGGCCTAACCAACATACGTTTGCGTACAGACTTTAAAGGCGTGGCCAACATCAATCGCTTGCGCGACACATGCGACGTCATTTGATTGGAGTCGGTACTTCAAACGAACATTCAGTGGGATATGGACGGCATTTCTTCGATTAATCTGCGTATTACTTGAGCATGAATGCAAACAAAGCATTCGTTGGCCTCGCAACGAGGCATGCGAAAGCTGCCTCAAAATGGATACGCAGCTTAACACATTTATTACGTTTATTTTGTACTTAAACAGAGACAAAACTACTGGTCGTAAAAAAGTGTTTATAAACTTTATCTTTATTAAACATAATAGTCCAACCGTTGCTTTACTTTTATCGTTAATTTTTACAACTATCTACAAATAAAATCTATATGTTTGTATAGCGGATTCATTTTTAAAAAAAATTATTTGAGAAAACAAAGAAAAATTTCTAATTTGGCAGTGGTTTATTGGAAAAAAATAAACATAAGCCTAACAAAATTTGAAAAACTTATTATTTTGACAAATAACACTAATGCAACGTTTCGATTGTTCTTCTACTATCGTTCTCAAGCTCTTTAAATATCTATTATTTAAATTATTCTTTTCCAATAAAAAAGCAGAGTTAATAGTCGGAGGCTGTAATGCCGCAGAAGAAAAATTATAAATTATACATTTATTAACAACAATAAAATAAAGTTACTAATACATTTTTGTGAATAAGTACTGGTCATGCAACCACCTATATGTCAATAAATAAAATGGTAAAATGTGAGAATAATATTATTATAGGTCAGTCATGAAAACGCCATATCATTTCCTTTACATTTATGAAAATTTTATTGTCTCAGTTTACAGAGCAATGGCGTGACACGCGTCATTCTATCTCTTTTCTATTATTAAACATTGAATAAATAAATTATTTAGAAAGCACACACAGCACGTATGAGAAAATAAAATATATACATAATTTAATTTTGTGACAAAAATGAAATTAGGATTTAGGGGAGTGAAGGTAATCACAGGATATAAATAACAAAACAATAATTAACTTGGTGTATTGATCACGAGAAACAAAGAAGAAACTCCAAACAAAAATAAAGAACATAAACTGAGAACTACAACTTCAAATAAGCAAAGCGGAAATAATGCAGCCCACAAGAAAGACCGGCCCGGATGCGGAAATATCACGTGACCGCAGGAGGGTCACAAAAGAAACGCCTCCCGGCCAGCTGTCATTATAATACATGTGTGTTTTCAGTTTTGGTATGTTTGGTTACGTCGATTTTTTTTTTAATTCGGGTATGAATTTTATGTTAATTTTATCAAAGTTATTAAAATGACGAAGCCCACGAAAAAGACAACAATGCCGCGAACGTGTAGTGTTGTTGGTTGTCGGTCTAACTATAAAACGGAAACCGAATATGTGTCAACTTTTAATTTGCCAGTGGATAAACAAATACATAAAATTTGATTGCGAAAAATTCCTAATGATTTAAGTATCTTAAAACGTCCACAAGTTTGAATCAAACATTTCCCTAACGGGCAGGTCATTTGGTTTGATAAGTGTGTTGTAAATGGAGAGTGTTGAAAATGTTCCGAAATACCTAAGTAGACAACCTGTATCTACTGTTCGATTAGCTGATGTTGAGAGGCAACAACTGGAAGCAATACAAGAAAGTCTTGAATCACTTAGCTTAGCTCATAAGAAATCAAAAGTTTTATCAAATATTGAGGACATTTAAAAATTTTATTGTTCTAATACTAAAATAAACAAAAATTGAATTTTTACCCAAGAACTTGACACAGTCTGCCTGTGCCTGATGACATTTTTGAACAACAATCGATCACTGTTAGCATCTCTAGTTGTTGAGGGAAATCTATCATTTTTTGTCATTAATGTTAACAATGTGTCCATACCAAAAAACAAACTGCCAAAAAAAGTAGGAGTTTTATTTTTGGTCTAGAGACAATTAGGTCTCTTGAAAAGGTCACCTGAGAATCGAAGATATTGTGCATACACATTAATGTTGGCTTCATATTTGTTTACCCAGTCATCCAGTGCATACATGTCAATTTACAAGGTAATATGTCTGCACCCTCGCAATATTAAAAAACTGATTTGTAAAATATCGCTAACAGATAGTAATCTCTCCGGTTGTGTGCAATATTTAAAAAGTAAGATACAGCTTTTAAAAGAACATGAGTTGGTAGTTAACTTACACATTGATGAAATATATATTAAACTTTGTGCTGGGTAATTTTTCAAAAAATTATTGACGACCAACACATTCAGTTTATTGAACGTGAAAACCATCTCACTTATTCACAAAATCACTTGTTTCTTTTTAATAAATTACAGTTGAACCTCTATAACTCGAACTCAAAGGAACAACCAAAACAGTTCGAGTTATGGAGAGTTCGAGTTATAGAAATTCGAATTAAAGGGGTGAAAATACATATAAAAAGTGCAGGGACCACTTAAAAGGTTCGAGTAATAGAGAGGTTCGAGTTATAGAGGTTCGAGTTAGAGAGTTTCGACTGTATTGTGAAATGTTTTATATTAAAAAATTTTCTTTAGATAACTCTAGCGAGCGTTTTTGTGGAGATGGCAGAGATGTTTAAGTACGGTGATAAAGCTGTAGTTAATGCCCTTTAAATTCTTCTAAATAAAATACTAAAAGAAAAAATAATCCAATCAACTGAAAAGAATCCATAACCATTATTCTACACAAGAAAGGCGATAGAGTAGACATAAAAACTATCGACCTATCACATTTATAAGCCTTTCACGAAAATACTAACAGATTGACTAGCAACAAAATATGACGGACATCAATCAAAAGAACAAGCAGGCTTCAGAAACGGTTTCAGTACAGTTGACCACCTATCAACCATAACAATCCTAAACGAGCCAACGAGTACAACATTACATTTTATAAACAACAAGTGAAATTAAAGAAAGAAAAATAAGAAAAAAGTTTTTTCTGTCTTCGGCCGGGACTACATTTTATATTGCGTTTATACACTTTAAAAAAGCTTTCGATAGCATTAAATTTTCGGTCTTATTATCAGACAGAAAGAAACTGAAGACCTTGCGAAAATAAATGACGTGGGTGGACGATTTGAACAAACATGCGGAAACTAGATGGACGAACACGGCGACGGACAGAGCAGAGTGCAAGATATTGGAGTAGGCCTATATCCAAAGATGTGCTCAAGAAGGCTGAATAGATAGGCATATAGATAGATTGATCACAAATAAAATGTATTACTTAACTGTTCAGATAAAAGTTAATAAATAAACTAATAAGCCCTGTATATTTGCAAATTCAAATTCAATCAAATCAAATTCTTTTAATGTTTAATTCTTAATGCCTTAAGCCGCAAATTCATTTGAGGAAGAATTCGCATGCCTCGCTGCAAGACTAAACAAATGCCTCATTCGCATTCAAGCTCAACCCAGCAAACATCGACCTGCTGGTACTTTACTAATATTGTACTTTAACTGCTGGCAATTGCTGGCATCGGCAACGATGTGCATTATTTTTATTAATTTTGTATTGTCTAATTTGCATATTATTTAAAAGTGCAAAAAATGCATCATTTTAGTACTTTATTTTTAATACAACGAAAAGTTATACTTTATTCTTGAAGAATGCCAAGTGCAGCCAGCGTTAATGGCAAAAAAATATTTTAAAAGTATATTTAAACAGTTGCTTTTCAGTCACTTTATTTTAGTATAAAACAATTAAATATTTTACTGTGAAAATAAAATATTCACAAAAAAACATTTTAATAACATTTTGAAGAAGGTACTCTTAAAGTACATTTAATTTATTATTAAAAGTTTAAAAGTTTTACTGCAAAATTAATATAACAGTGAAAAAACATTTTAAAAGTATTTTTAAACACTTTATTTTAGTACAAAAATATTAAATATTTTACTGTGAAAATAAAATATTTACAAAAAAACTGACAAGTTGATGTTTTCCGTCCTTGCCACTAGATGGCAAACACTAGTCAACATTTTACAGGTACACTAAAGAATGTCAAGCTTAAGAATGTGAATGATTTTATTTATTTTTAAATTGATGTGGAATGTTCCATAATCCTTGTAAATATCCTCATCTGATATGGAATGGAATGATCAAATATTTCTTTCCGTAAATATGAAACGTGAGTGAAGTAATGTCCTTACAATATTGTCAATAAAAGTAGATTCTTTGTACTACTAAAAAAATGAATATAATACATTGCTTTAAAAGTACATGCTTTTGTGTGCAAAGAAGTTAAAAAAAAATGCATTACTTTAAAAGTACAGTGTTTTTTGTACTAAAATATATACTTGCTGACCTGATGCAGGCCGTTGTTCCAAATTAATACGAATTAAGTACTTCCTACTTAGTAGTTTGCCGTTATGGGCAGCAGTGAAAGCCAGTACTTAAAAAGTACTTTTTTTGTAATCCATGTTTGCTGGTAAATATGCGTATTGAGATGAACAATATTCAACTGAATGCTCGTTTGAAGTTCACACTCTGATCGGATGGCTACGCATTGCATGACGCGAGTCCATGCGTGTTGCTATTGGCCCCGCCTTCAAGGCACGTACACATATGTATGAACGTTAGGCCTCGCTGCGAGGCATGCGAACTCTGTCTCAAATGAATAAAAGCCTTTACGCTTCTTCCTTTGTGCCGATCAACGATTTTACCGTAAACGAAATTATGGTTTATCATTCTACATTTAATATTTTATAACACATAACATTTATTTAATAGTTCAAGGGTGTTTTACCCAAACGATTTTGTAAGTTTATGTTCCATGTCAAAAATTACACATGGTCGTTTATTTTACATTTGGAAATATATGAACATATTAAATATATAAATCTAGTCATATACGTATACTTTACGACCTGATCCATGTCAATTCTTCCATTAAGAAGTCACAAGTGTAAGAGATAAAGTATATAATTCAAAAGTACATGAGTAGTAGTCCCTTACATCATTATGATTGGATGCACGCAATTTGCTTTCTCTGTTTTGCAGCATTAGATCATATAGCTTGTCTCGCGCACTTTTGATTTTTGGATTAAGAAGTTAAAATAAAAAACCTTGTTTAGGTAGAAACAAAATTTCGGACCTCCATTATCTTTATTTATTTTAAAACGCGACGTTTCGGTTAGTAAATATCTCTAACCGTTTTCAAATGTAAACTAAACAATCCAGTCTATAGGCCACCACTTATACTACTTGGTGTGCAGACCCGCCCCCTTTTTAATCATAAGACGCCTGTTTTCCTTAAGGAGTGGTTTTCATATGTTTGGTATGTCGGTGCTTGGTTGACTGAAAACTTCTTTATTCTGCATTATAAACTCAGCTTCAATAAACTTTCGTTTTCGCCAATGCGACTCCTTATGCAAAACTTTAGCTTTTGACCACTAAATCCTGTGCATATGATAAATAAAGAGGTTGGAAATGTCAGAAAAGTATAACTGCCTATGGCAAGAACTATATACAGCATGTTCGTAATTATTTTGACAATGTTTTTAAAGCATTACTCTTAGTTGTCAATACATTGAGCCGGGCTTTGTTATTGGATGTCTATAATGTTGGTTTAACGTCTTGTAATAACACGTTCCCTGGTGGACGTTAAACTATCAAAAAGTACATTCACATCGCACTTTCTATAGTACCTAAGTGCATGCTTTAAAATTTAAGCAAACATATGAAGTAAGGTAGTCGGAAAATTGGTTAAACTTTCAACACTGAATCGATCAGGGACTGATTTAAACAAACTCTTATATTTCAACTAGCATTAACAGCATTAACATTAACAGCATACACCCCAGTATACAATTTACAATGGAAACAGAGAATTAGCATTCCTTGACGTACTAGTAACGAGGAAAGAGGGACGACTAGGACATACTGTATACAGAAAACCTACTCACACAGACCGCTACCTAAACAACACATCTAACCACCACCCGTGCCAACGAAAAGGGGTAATAAGAACATTGGTAGAGAGGGCGAAAAGAATCTGCGAACCAGAACATCTAGACAAAGAATTAAACCATCTTAAAAACGCCCTCATAGCAAATGGATACACTCAAAGCGACATAGATAAATGTCTACGACCAAAGCCGAGCACTAGAAGTAACAGTAGCGGTGGACTGAGCAGCCGCAAAGTTACTTCAAGAGCCTTTCTGCCCTACATCCCTAGAGTGACGGATAGGATCGGACGTATTCTGGGAAAACACAACATAAAAACGATCTTCAAGCCATCTAAGAAGATCGAGAACCACCTCAGATCTGCGAAGGATATAAGGAACCCACTAAGTTCTACGGGGGTATACCGCATTCCCTGTACCTGTGGAAGTGTCTACATCGGAACAACCAAACGGTCCGTAAACACAAGAATCAAAGAACACAAAGCCAACTGTCGACTCGGACATACGGAAAAATCCGCAGTTGCAGACCACACACTAAACAATGAAGACCACCGAATAAAATTCGAAGACACACAAGTTCTCTGCGCCTCCTCTTCATACTATCCAAGACTCTATAGAGAAGCAATCGAAATTCATAAACACCAGCAGAACTTTAACAGATCTGAAGAAACTCTTAAAATTAACAGAACATGGGTACCGGTTCTTAAAAACACTAAACGGCTCGCTTACAACAACAAAACAAAATCTCGGGAAAGTGACCAATCACCGACCAGCTCTGATATACGCCCCGCCCACCATAGCGTATATAACCTGCGCCCGCGACAGACTAACCACCAGTTTTCGAGAAGCCGACAAACAGTCAACATCTCCTGAAGATGCCATCCACTCGAGATGGCGAAACGTCGAGAACGAATTTCCAACGACGACGGCCGAACAGCCCGAAAGCACACCCACCATTGGACGATGGCCGCGAAAGCCTTTCACAAAAGCATTTTTTAGTTGTGCAAGTTGTTAAACCCTAAATTGATCAAAACATAAGCAACTTAAATTTATATAATTATAACAAAAACATTTCATATAAAAAAAGCCAAGTACGCGAAAATGATATCCAGTAAAAAGAATTGAGATAAAAGTAAAGCCAAGTTGTCCAATACAAATTTCAAAATTAAAGGTTCTTATTAGTTTAAAAATGTTTTTTTAAACTTTGCTATGATTTCGCTTGTTTTTTAAAGGATTTGGATAATATTTAAGTTTTAAAGTAGTAAAATATGCGGAATATTTTTGAAAACTTTTGCAATGCCTTATTTAAAATTTTTAGATTTTTTAATTTTTGCCCATGGTTTTATCATAGTTTTTATCAGCCTTCCAAAGTTTAACTCTCTATGGTTTCTGGAAGTGGACAAGTTTTACATAATTATACATTTAAAGGGAAGGGAAATAAATTAAAACGTTTCTGGAAGTGGGCAATATTACTTTTACATAACTTTACATTTATAGGATAGGGTAGGTACTTAATTAGAATTTTGGGGTTTTTTGACTTTTTCCAAGAGTTTGGTCATAATTTCTATCAGTCTGCCAAATTTCAGCTTTGTAGCATGTCTGGAAGTACAGTACAATTTTGATGATATATACATAAGTGAGTAAGTGGTAATTTCGACGTTTTTTGAAATTTCGTAAATATTTTACTACTTTATAGAAGAAGTCCATAAAACTTGTAGGCATTTTTAACTTTATGAAGATCTACGACTGTGTAAAGTTTGAGTTTCGTAGCTTATTCCAAAGTACAGTTTTAGATAGGTCAAATATGGGCTAAAATTTTTCAAGAAAAGATGGTACAGCAGTCTACGCCAACTTGGCGGGGCACTGCCGTGCCCCCAGATTTGTCATTAAAGTACTACGATATAAAATGTTATAGTATTGTTAATTTATTTTATTATCTTCAACATATACTTGAAACAAGTCCTTAAAGTATGGAAGAGAAAATGCCAAAACATGGGAATTCCGTTGGACGAAACCACCTTGTATACTTTATGTTTCGCCGATGATTAGATAATAGTGGCTCAGGATTATGACGACCTCGAATATATGACACAAAAACTAATAGAAAAGTACAATAAGTGGGGACTAGAGGTTAATCTCAATAAGACAGAGTATATGTGTATCGGTGGAATGAAACAGGGTCTAATCTTAAATACCGGGCAGCGAATTCAGTCCTGTGATGAGTATAAATACTTAGGTCTAAAAATTACAGCTGGCGGAACACTAGACAAAGCTATAAAAAATCGAAACGTACAAGGAAGAAAAGCAATAACTTTATTAAATGGAATAATTTGGGACCAAAGTATATCAAAACATAACAAAAAGCTTATATATAACACCATTGTAAAAAGTACTATTACATATGGCTCAGAAGTATGGCCAATCAAGGATAGAACAGAAAAAATGCTTTCCGCTACGGAGATGGACTAGAGAGAGAGAGAGAGAGAGAGAAAGAGTTACAAATCAAAGAATAAGAGAAATTATGACAGTGGGTAAACGTACTTTAGTGGATGATATAAGAACAAAACAACTGGTGTGGTACGGACATGTACAAAGAATGAATGATGCAAGACTACCTAAACAAATACTACAATGGAAACCAACTGGCCGAAGAAAACGAGGACGGCCTAGGAGAAGCTGGAGAGAAGGAATAGACAGTGAAATAAGAATAAGAGGCCTAGATGATGAATTATGGGTAAACAGAAACGAGTGGAGATTGGGTATCGGAAGACGTATAACGTTGTGAAACCGATAAATATATATATAATTTATTGGTCAGTGAGTTATCTAGCTTTATATATTATTTAGGTAAACATTTCAAACCAGCGGTATATAATAAACATATACTGGAGCAGCAGCGCACCCAGGAATATGTCTTGGGGGTGCGGAGACCATAATGCCGTATTTTTTGCTATTTTCATGAAATATGAGGAAATTATCCAAACAATCCGTAGGCTTGGAGGCTGCCCGGGCCCCGATCCCCCTCCCCTGGGTACGCCCATGACTGTAGCTTTGGCGTAATTGCCTTCACAAAGTTGACTCAATTAAAAAATCATTCACAGAACTTAGGTAAAAAAGGGTCGCATTTAAAGCAAACTAGACGTTGTGACGCAACGTTTGCAAGCAATTCACAACGTTGACTGGTGGACAAATTGCTAGTGCGACCGTGCGCCTTAAAACAACACTATTAATATTGTTTGGTTTTCATATCCCTGTGACATTATTTTGATTTGGTGGCTTTGGTGGAGAAAAAACAACAATTTTTCCTTGGGACGTTTCGTTAGTGTATTCTAACTTTTTTAACCCTGTATAAACACAACACATTATTAGTTTTCGGCTGAATTTTTTTTAAATTATTTTTTTACGACTTACTTTGAAATATGGATTCCTGGAAAGTATGGTCCAGGCATCATTGACAGATTCTAAAGTAAATTTGTCTTTTTTCTTCATCAAAGCCTATCCCACAACCCACGAAACCAAATAAAAAAAATAAAAAAAAACTATCAATTTCTCTCAGGAAACAAGTGCATATTGTTTTTCCAATACACGATCTTTATTTTAAACTTGCAATATTTTAGCATAAACTTGGTTAGTTTATGATTATTTTATTAACTGTAGCATAATAAAATCTCTAATCTGTGGGGTAAAAGTCTATCCGCGTTAAACAGAGCCATTACAGGGTTTAATGGTGTTATAATCCTAAATTACTTAGCAAGGTTTTTCGAGAATTAAATTTTAGTATGATGGCTTGTGTGTCGGTTGTTTGCGATAAGAAGATAATGACTTCGTAAAGTGGTGTAAGTTAGTTTGAAATATGATAGGGTCAGTATCATTATACATGGTCCGGCAAAATGATCTCCCATGTTTTGCGCCACCATAATGTGCCCGAATTGAGGGAAGTTTTTTTTTCCATCAATTTTTGTCCATCAAAGGATTTGCGATGCCAACAGTTGGTTGACAGCTGACATTATGTCATCAATCTGACAGTATTTCTGATTGCATAAGAAGATAATGACTTCCTAAAGTCAGGGGTGTAAGTTAGTTTGAAATATGATAGGGTCAGTATCATTATACTTGGTCCGGCAAAATGATCTCCCACGTTTTGCGCCACCATACTATGCCCAAATTGGAGAAAAAAATTTTTCCATCAATTTTTGTCCATCAGTGTATTTGCGATGCCAACAGTTGGTTGACAGCTGACATTATGTCATCAATCTGACATTATTTCTGACTGCATAAGAAGATAATGACTTCCAAAAGTCAGGGGTGTAAGTTAGTTTGAAATATGATAGGGTCAGTATCATTATACATGGTCCGGCAAAATGATCTCCCACGTTTTGCGCAACCATACTGTGCCCGAATTGAGGGAAGTGTTTTTTTCCATCAATTTTTGTCCATCAGAGGATTTGCGATGCCAACAGTTGGTTGACAGCTGACATTATGTCATCAATCTGACATTATTTCTGATTGCATCAGATGAAGCCATCGTTGAAATAAAAACCCGATGGCATCACGCTCACAAGTGACAACAGAGAAAAGAGACATAACCCAACTTTTTTTCGATTTTTCACCATCGTTTTTTACCTTCAGTTTTTCGAAGAAAAACCAGGGCTATCAAAGCATACGGGCCACGATCCTCCACTTTGTTGACGTCACATCCGGGGCTGATTTTTTTTTGATGGTCACGTTACGTCAAAGCTGATTGTCTTTAAAATATTAAAGTTGGAATGACGGTTCATGAACATTTGATTTTTTTTTAAATAAAGCCGTTTTTGAGATTGTTTTTACTTTAATTTGGCAGAACAATTTTTTTTTAATGTATAGTAATCCTTAATTTTTCAAAGCCGCTTCATTAGCTCACACAAAAATTAAGTTTAAGGAGAAGTGAATGTGACAATCACAGATGACAAAGTCAAATACATGTCAAATATAACAGTTGGCATGTGGTACATGGCGGGTAATTTGAATTCAAAATAAGGAATGCTAAATCTTGAAGATTTTAACCTTTTAATCATGTTGCTTCCTTACAAAACTTTGGTGGAATATCGGGATGGTGTCTGAGAATATTTCACTGAAATTTTGCGAAAATCTGTAGTGCCGTTTTGAAAATATCATAAAAAAACGTCTGACCTCCCATAAGACTCAATGTAAAATTCAGCCCTGGGAGAACAGCTGATTTTTTCAGGGTCGTGGCCTCTATTTTTGTATTGGCCTTGGAAAAACATATCTGATGAAGAAGAAATTCTGATGGCTCTTGAGGTACCTAAAATGAACATGAGATTCTACTTGAATTCTTTAAATTTTATTGGAAAACTTTCAAAGATTTTTCATTATTTGGTTTCTTTTTTAATTCTCATTTACGGCTTCGTTAGGTAGGTTTTTTTTAGTAATGAAATTACGCTTTCCCTCCAAACCATTATTTTAGTTGTGGGGACTGCCGGGGTTTGTCGCTGGGTGTCATATTTATTTTTCAATGACAGGAATAATAGCCTATAATGAACCATCTGACAAGATTTTATATGCTGATGATATCGCCTTAGTAACAGATAAGAAAAAAGAAATTATAAAAATGCTGCAAAAACTGGATAGCGCAGCTAAAAATATAATGTTGAGTATGAACTACACCAAAACTAGAATCATAATAATCACAGATGAAGATATCATGATCAGAGTAAACCAAGAAAATATAGAACAAGTAGGGTAAACTGCCCAATTGTCGTCCAGTTAGTGGAAAGTTCTACTTTAGAGCCCGAAATCTCGAATATTTTACATCATTTGGTATTATGAGCGGGTAATTTCCATTCTTTGATGATTTAAGAATTCAAAAATAATTAATTTAGATTTTTTTGCTTTAATCTAACAGTTCCAGACAATTAAAATGACAAAAATTTCGTTTTGCCCAGTTTCCGTCTACGGCCTTCCCTCCTTCTGTCCAAAAATTTTTAGTTTTTCGACCGGACGAAAACTAGGTTTTGGTGGTTCGAACAACTGGTTTGTTGGCGGTCGAAAACTGGTATTATTCGACCATTTTAGGACGAAAAATAGGAATTAATCGACCACACGCCAAATAAACTGGTCGAAAATTGGGGTTTTTTGGACGAAATTTACAAGGAAAAACTTGATTTGAGCAGATTTAGGAGCAATATTTCCGCGAAGTTCGTTAAGCGTATTAGTGTACCTAAAAAACATAAACTAGAAGAGTATTCGGTTTCTTGCGTTTAATTTTCTTGTTGAAGGCAACTTCAAATATCTTGATGGTAAACTAGTTTAGTCACATAAGTTACAGTCGTTATTATTCTTGGGTTGAGGAAATTTAGTCGAAATATCTGTGTACTTTTTTTTGGTATATCTAGAAATCCAATTTTTTTATTTTGTTATGGTTACAAAGAGAATATGAAATATAGTTAAATTTTTTATTGCGGACAGTGATATCATAGAAAGTAACGACAGATTTAAAATAATATTTTTTAAAATGTTTTGACGCTATTATCCTTATTGAAAAATTCAGCCATTTTTAAATACAGAAAAACAAAGCATTTAATTTTCAACTTTTATGAAAAAAATTAAACAAAATAAAGCGTTAAGTATCGAAAATGTTTCAATACATAAAAAAGTACAAAATCGTCTAGACAAAACAAAAAAACAAATTATTGGAACTAACCTAAATAATAAAATTATGAACACCAATGCAGTTTTTTCAAAAGGATTTGTATCTCAATTTCATCAAATTTAAATTCTTATAAAATTTAAACTTTGCAATGTGGACCATTTTTTTATTGTCCCTAGAAGTACCCGAAAAATTTCAAGGGTTTCCAACTGGGAATGCCTTATACTTATAGGTAGGTACCTACTTCCATTTGTTAATTACCTATTTTAACAAGAAACAGTCAGGGATTAACTTCTTAATTGCTAGGGGTCGAAAAAAACCTGTTTTTCGTCCGTCAAAATCAACAAAAAATTGATGTGGTCGAAAGATTCCAGTTTTTCGTCCGGCCGTATTTTGGGTGGTCGAAAAATTCCATTTCTTCGACCAGCCAAATTTTGCCGATTTTGTGTCAATAATAACTCTGGTAAACGAAGAGAAAAATGCGGACGAGAACTGGACATGATATTATAGAAAAAAAAAATCTGTTTGCAATGTGTCTTAAAATTTCACTAATTTTAATAATAAAAGATTAGGATAGATTATAAGCACATGGACCAGTAACCCAGTTTTCGTCCACCTGGACGAATAATTATTTTTGACCTTTTTTTCATCCAGTTCGGCGACCACCCATTTTTTGATAGAAAAACTAAGAAATTGTAACTAAAAGTGATATTTTTCGATGAGAAAATTATTATTCTAACTAAAAAATATAAAAGTTCAACATATTTTGTAAAATTCTAATAATTAATCGCTATTTCCCTCAGGCACCTACACTAGCAAAAACATAACGAAAACTTCACTTTGGTTCAAGGCACGTTCACCCTTCTAAACACAAGACTGTACTGGCTAAACTTTTGGCGCGACCTAAAAAACGACTTTACCGTTTAGAAGGATCATTTTTTAAGAAAGTGTCCATAGATGGAGCCATATGGTGCTTGTTATCTTATTTTTAGGCAGAAAGTGTCAAAGTGGACGACAATTGGGGATGGACGGCTAACTGGGTGTTTTACCCTAGAGGGAATTTATATATCTGGGACAAATTATTAAACTAGAAAAAGGAATAAGCGGGAATCAAAAGACGAGTAAGATTGGCCAGGAAAGCATTCGGTAAATTAAGCTACACATTAAAAAATAAAAATAACCTCAGTGTTAAAACGAAAGTGTATAACCAATGTATCCTTCCTGTACTCACCTATAGGTCCCAGACCTGGACACTTACAAAATCAAACATGGATAAGGTAACAAAAGTCCAAAGATCAATGGAAAGACAAACGGGAAATAGATGGATGGATACGGCGACAGAGAATAGTGAAAGATATTGGTGGAGGCCTATGTCAAAAGATGGATCGAAGAAGGCTAAATAGATATACAGAGATTTTTTTAAAGAGCTGAAAAATTTTCAGCACTTTAAAACAAAATGCCTGTACGATCTATCTGTCTGAAAATACCCACACACACATACACACACACTGTATGTCGCATCGCGTCCTGGGTTAACCGTCATTACGCCCTCCAGACACTATTGACCAAAGTGTCTTGATTTATCGGTCCACATGACAAAGTGCAAATGGCCCAAAGAGAAACGCCCAAAGCCAGCTTTCTGTGCTTTTGCTTTTGTTGATATTGGCTTTGTCGAGGGACGGCAATATTTAACAACACGTTATTGACTCGAAGGGCAAGAATGCAATATTTCCGATCCAGGAAAGTTCTTATTTTGCTCTAAGCGACCTTCACATGATTATTATGATTAACAGTTTTTAATACTGTTAATACCTATGGGCATATGATAGTATACCACTAAATCTACTTTGGAAAACGTTGGAAAACACAAACATAAACGTAAAACTAATTGAGGCCATCAAAGAGTTATACCGCAATAGTAAGGCAAAAAATAAAATAAAAGCAAAACTAACCAAAGGCTTTCAAGTAAATAAAGGTCTTAAACAAGGTTGCTGTATCTCGCCTACGCTCTTCAAGATATACTTGGAACAAGTCCTTAAAGTATGGAAGAGAAAATGCCAAAACATGGGAATTCCGTTGGACGAAACCA
The DNA here is from genome assembly GCA_963576565.1 of Aspidapion aeneum. NCBI lineage: Eukaryota > Metazoa > Arthropoda > Insecta > Coleoptera > Brentidae > Aspidapion > Aspidapion aeneum. The sequence continues at coordinate 7,432,210 of OY755043.1, read as the reverse complement.
CCTTGTATACTTTATGTTTCGCCGATGATCAGATAGTAGTGGCTCAGGATTATGACGACCTCGAATACATGACACGAAAACTAATAGAAGAGTACAATAAGTGAGGACTAGAGGTTAATCTCAATAAGACAGAGTATATGTGTATCGGTGGAATGAAACAGGATCTAATCTTAAATACCGGGCAGCGAATTCAGTCCTGTGATGAGTATAAATACTTAGGCCTAAAAATTACAGCTGACGGAACACTAGACAAAGCTATAAAAGATCGAAACGTACAAGGAAGAAATGCAATAACTTTATTAAATGGAATAATTTAGGACCAAAGTATATCAAAACATAACAAAAAGCTTATATATAACACCATTGTAAAAAGTATTATTACATACGGCTCAGAAGTATGGCCAATCAAGGATAGAACAGAAAAAATGCTTTCCGCTACGGAGATGGACTATTGGAGAAGAGCAGCAGGGAAATCAAAAAGAGAAAGAGTTGCAAATCAAAGAATAAGAGAAATTGTGACAGTTGAACGTACTTAGTGGAACAAAACAACTGGTGTGGTACGGACATGTACAAAGAATGAATGATGAAAGACTACCTAAACAAATACTACAATGGAAACCAACTGGCCGAAGAAAACGAGGACGGCCAAGGAGAAGCTGGAGAGACGGAATAGACAGTGAAATAAGAATAAGAGGCCTAGATGATGAATTATGGGCAAACAGAAACGAGTGGAGATTGGGTATCTGAAGACGTAGAACGTTGTGAAACCGATAAATATATATATAATACCTATGGGCTAGTTTTTAAATTAATCCAAAATTCATCTGATTGCTGCCGTAAATTCAACATAATTATTTTAAAAAATACTATTTAACCATTTAGCTATTTAATTTTTACCTTCCTAGCCCGCGCAGCACTTCTAGCCAAGGTATTATTTTCCACGATTTTTTTTTTAGATAACGTGAAAAATGTGATATTTGGGTGTTATTTGACCTATCTTAGCAATATCGTCGTGATGTCTGTATGTGTGCAGTGGCGCACCCAGGAATATGTCTTGGGGGGGCTCGAGGCCTATTGGGGGGGGGGCGAAGCCTCTTGGGGGGCCCGAAGCCTCATGATGGCGAATTTTAAGCTATTTTTTGTGTTTTCTTCTGAAATATGTCGAAAATATGTAAACAAATCTAAGGCATGGATGGCCCGGGCCCCGAAAAAAAAATCGAACAAAGTTGTCCCAAAAATAATCAAATGAACCTATATATTATAATAACAATCTAATATTGCCTAAAGGGTTGACACAGAGAGATTTATATTATGATGATAATGGATGGGGTTAAAGCAACCTCGAAAACAATAACACATGATTATGCGCTTAGTAACCGCCAAAACAAACAGCCCCACCTGAAATCTGTTTCTAAGGCAACAGAGATTAAGGTAAGAACAAAGACAGATCATAAATGCCGAGATAGAATTAGTTTTAAGGTCCAAAGCCTCCGCTAACCATTAAACGGAAAACAAAGATATATATAAGAACAAACTTTAGCAATTTTTTTTCCCAGGGAATTATTTAGTTTGTTAATTTTTACTAATTAAGTAATAAGGAGTCATTGGCGTAGCTAGGGGGGGCAGGGGGGGCCTGGCCCCCCCCTGAAGTCCCTCAGGCCCCCCTAAGATATTTTAGGCCTCCCCTACCGACTACTAGTAAAAGAACATGACGCTGAAAATACATACTTTTCTATTATTATTCGGGAAATATTCAAATAAAATAGGTGCATTAAAATTTAAAAGCATTCAGATAATGTTTACATTTCAGGAAAAAGCCCTTGTCTTGCGGAATTAGGCTTTTTCTCTTTAAATTATCGGTAACTTTTCTGCACTTATGCAATTTCTCGAAAATATTTTTTAAATTTAAACATAATTATGCATATTGAATATTTCATACATATTGGCGACATCTTGTAAAATATTATAGAAGTGTAAGTTAAATTTCGCATTTAATAAAGACAGCGACCTTTGCCCCTCTGTTTCCGAAATCGGGTTGTAGATGTCGTAAGGTTATAAAAGACCTTTTTAAACTGTTTTTCTAAAATAAATATAATTATCTTTTTAGTTTTTTTGAGGTTAGCGTTTAGTGTCTTATGAAAATTTTCCGATTTTGGTGACAATTTCATAACCATTTTCATATTAAGATTTCCCACGTCGTTAAATGGAATAAATTCGTCGAGCAATACCGGGAAATTTTTAATATTAATTCTTCTACTCTAAGAGCAGAAATGACCGTTTTAAAGAATTGTATTTTTCGGTGTAATCAAACTGTTGGTCATGATTCTATCAAACAACATATAGCAGAAAACACCTATCCAAACCTCTACCAACTTTTTAAAGTTGCGAGTATTCTTCCAATTTCAAGTGCAACTTGCGAGAGGTCTTTCTCTGCCATGAGGAGAGTTTTTAATTGGCTTAGAACAACTATGACTCAAGAGAGACACTCAGGTTTGTCATTGTTATTCATAGAAAAAGATGTTGAGGTCGACTTAGACAGTGTGGTAGACGCTTTCAGTCAGCGACGTAGAAAACTTTCTTTGTAGAATTGCTGAATCACATACTTCCTGTGTATACATATAAATAAGTTGGTAAATGTATTATTAAATTTGTTATATTAAAATATTAGAACATTTAATGCGCGTATTTTTTTTTATTCATTGCACACTTTGCACGAGTCTTTAAAACCTATGTTTGCTTTTTGTTCAAGATAGACCGGGGCCACGGCCCCCCTGAAAAGCAAGGCTAGCTACGCCAATGTAAGGAGTACATTACTTTAGAATATTATGTTAAATGCTTATAAGCAAACCAAACTTATTGTTATAAAACTTAATGTTTTTAGAAACAATAAAAAAAAACTTTAGCAATTATGCAAGATATTATTTTTATTTTATTTTACAGTTTTTTGAAAAAATACTTTTATGGGTCATGGTTAGATATATATAAATTCAATATGGCGGCCCTAAAAATTAACGAAGTTGGCTATGGCTACAAAAAAACTAGAAGAACTAGAATAATTCGGTATCCTATACAAAACTGCCATATTTTATATAAAAATTAAAAAGAATTTTATACTTCACACAAAGGTGTGTGTGCTTAACTCGCGAGTCTCAGAAAGAGAAGGAAGAGTTGGTTTGGTTAGTTTCCAACTTACTTATGGAGATACTGCCTTGTAAGTTGGAAACTAAGCCAACAAAAAAATTCAGACCAAGATCCGAAAAAAATCAGCTGTTGTTGGGAAGGACTATCTCTTACTAAGTCCGATTACCTTCCACGCAAAAACAAACACATTCGCTTCTGCTTTAAATTTAAAGTTTGTGTGAGCTAATGAAGCGGCACTGAAAAATTAAGGATTGCTGTACATTAAAAAAAAATTGTTCTGCCAGAATATAGTAAAAACAATTTCAAAAGCGGCTTTATTTTAAATAAAATCAAACATTCATAAAGCGTTACTCCAACTTCAATATTTTCAAGACAATCAGCTGTGTCGTGACGTGACCATCAAAAAAAATCAGCCCCCGATGAGACGTCAACAAAGTGGAGGATCGTGGCCTGTGCGTTTTGGTAGCCCTGGCTCACACATAAAATTTAATTTAAAGTAAAAGCAGAAGCGTTTCTACAATCGGCAACTTTTAGATGTCTTTACGAAAATTAAAACATCAAAAAATGATTTTTTTGTGGTGTAATTTTGTTTTAAAAAGATTAACACTGGTATTTTTGGATTTTAAATGAACATTATTGTAAAAAATCATTTATAAATCTAACAATTTTTACATAACAAGCAAAGAAATAAATGCCATGACAAACAGTGACAAAGTCATATCCATGTCAAATAAAACAATTGGCGTGCGGTGCATGGCGGGCAATTTGAATTTAAATTAAGGAATGCTAAATCTTGAAGATTTTAACCATTTAACCATATTTAACCCTTTAAAAAGTTTAGTGGAACATTGGTATAGTGTCTGGTAATATTTCACTGAAATTTCGCGAAAACCTGTAGTGTCATTATGAAAATATCACAAATAAACCTCTATCCGTCCATAAGACCCAATGTAAAATTCAGCACTTCAACAACAGCTGATTTTTTCAGGTTTGTGGCCTGTATTTTTTGTTGGCCTTGCCTGTATATTTATATCTGAGAGCACGGCAGTGCCTCGCCAAGTTCTCGCGCCGTAACCATCTTTTCTTGAAACATTTCAGCCGATATTTGACCTACCTAAAACTCTACTTCAGAATGAGCAACGAATCTCAAACTTTGCACAGTCGTAGATCTCCATGAAGTTAACAACCCTTCCAAGTTTCATGGAATTCCATAAAGTAGTAGTAGTAATTGCCACTCACTCACTCACTTACTCACTCACTCATGTATAGATCATCAATATTCTACTGTACTTCCAGACATGCTACAAAGCTGAAATTTGGCAGACCGATAGAAATTATGACCAAATCCCTGGAAAAAATCAAAAAACCCCAAAATTTTAATTTACTCCCCTCCCCTATACATTTAAAGTTATCTAAAAGTAGCATTGCCCACTTCCAGAAATGCTAGAGAGTTGAGCTTTGGCAGACTGATAGGAACTATGATAAAACTATAGGAAAAAATTAAAACACCCCAAAATTCTAATTTACTTCCCTCCCCTATAAATGTAAAGTTAAGTAAAAGTAACATTGCCTACTTCCAGACATGCTAGAGAGCTGAGCTTTGGAAGACCGATAGTAACAATGACAAAGTTATAGAAAAAAATTAAAACACCCCAAAATTCTAATTTACTTCCTTCCCCTATAAATGAAAAAAGTTATGTAAAAGTAACACTGTCCACTTCCAGAAACGCTAGAGAGCTGAACTTTTTAAGACTGAAAAATGATAAAACTATATGAAAAAATTTAAAAACACCAACATTTTAATTTACTTCCCTCTCCTATAAATGTAAATTTATATAAAACTAACATTGGAATGCTGACAGAAATTATAATAAAACCATAGAAAAAAATTTAAAAAGTCCAATTTTTTCATTTACTCTCCTCCCCTATAAATGTAAAGTTATGTAAAAGTAACATTACCCACTTCCAGAAACGCTAGAGAGCTGAGCATTGGAAGACTGATAGGAACTATGATAAAACTATAGGACAAAATTTAAAAACACGACAATTTTAATTTATTTATCTCTCCTATACATGTAAAGTTATGTAAAAGTAACATTGTGCACTTTCAGAAATGCTTGAGAGCTGAGCTTTGAAAGGCTGATAGGAACTACGATAAAACCATGGAAAAAAATAAAAAAACCTCAAAAATTTAGGTAAGGCATTGCAAAAGTTTTGAACAATATTCCGCATATTTTACTACTTTAAAAATTAAGTATTATCCAATTTCTTTAAAAAAGAAGTGAAATAATAACAAAAACATTTCATGTAAAGAAAAGCCAAGTACGCGAAAATGGCATTCCGTAAAAAGAATTGAGATAAAAGTAAAGCCAAGTTCTCCAATACAAATTTCAAAATTCTTCTTACTAGTTTGGAAATATTTTTCTAAACTTGGCTATTACGGCTGTAAATGACTTTTAGGCACAGTGCTAAATTGAACATAAAGAAGTTTGGCTGTAATATCAAAGTTTAAAAAAATATTTCCAAACTAGTAAGAACCTTTCATTTTGAAATTCGTATTGGAGAACTTGGCTTTACTTTTATCTCAATTCTTTTTACGGAATGCCATTTTCGCGTACTTGGCTTTTCTTTAAATGAAATGTTTTTGTTATTATTGTAACCATCTGTTACTGTCATTGAAATGGGACCACAACTCCCAAGAAACTTCATGTGATTGCTTCTGTGTGTTTACACAAAGCTTAGAGCCGCCGACGAGACATATCGTGTTAGCCTTGGTTAACCTTTCGGAACGTCATGAAGTCATGACTATTATTACGATTTGGTAGGTACATAATGAAACATGTTAAAGCTCTAGGTAAACAAATCTTTGTTATTTTACAAGCTTAAAACAACTTGGGCAAAAATCTTAAAAAAAAATACATAAATAAGAAATTGATCGTTCTATTCTTGAATATGATTTACAGATTTTTTCAAAATTAATTTATACTATAAAATTTTTATTATAATTATTACTTTTGAACTAATTTTAATTATAAATTGTTAGTTTTATTTGGTTTGAAAATTCTGCTGATTGACGCTTACGTGTCTGATGGCGGGTAAAAACGCAATAAGCGTTGATCGGTCCTGAAAGGCAGAAGAGCTGTCGTAGGTCACGGATCAGTTTGTTTCTTTTTATTTATAATCGATCATTTCATTAATCGATATTTATAGCAGTTTATTTTCGCCTGCTCTTGTTCTGGTTTCTCTCGGATCTCGGTAGATGGCGCTTCTTGCGAGAGTTTTCTCACTAATACATACGATTAGAGACAAAACCGTCTAACTAACTTCACAAGAGTGTCCACATTGACGAAGCAGTGCTCTGAGGAGTCCCATAAAGACGAAACAGTTAACTGTCAACTTAACTTATTAGGTGTCCATTAGATCTTGGACCCCAGTGAGGTAAAGCTTTCAAGCTACCCCCGGAAAAATACGAGAGAAACAAAAAACTCCTTTTTACCCGATTATCTACGAAACTTATTTGATAATTTAAATTATTAATAAAAACTTCGTAGGAACTTCCGTTTCTGAGATATTTAGCAAAACTTTTTTTAAAACTAATATATCGTGGAGTTCACTTGGAGCGTGCTAATGGGCTACGAAGTTATCAGATCCATCATGGATCCATTTATTATTACGCAAGGTTTGCATTATTCCAACGCATGTTAAAAAAAAATTGGAAAAACAAAAGTTAGAAACAAGCACGGAGAAAAACACGAAACGCATTATTCTTGTTGTCACTGTGCTGCCGAAATAATTCGTTCGAAAATCCGTTTTTCCTCGGGTTTAACAAATGGCGAAACGTTATTGTATATAGGAAGCTAATTTGTAAACATCCAAAAAGATGGTAAATGTTCACAATGACATCGGTACGCATGGAGCATAACGTATCGCAAATAAATGGAAGAAATCTATTTTTACAGCAAAATGAGCAAGTTAAAATGTATTTTTGTTGAAAAAAAAAATATTTTGGTATAAACATTAATTTTTTCGATTTTTTATGGTTTTTAAAAGATGGTATAATGACAGTTTTTTCTACTTCTGTGCGAGAAGTATCAACTTCGGATCATAAATCTCCTACGGTCACACAATGGTCTGAGGGTTCAATATTTTGGCCAAAAATAGATTTTTACAGTTAAACTCTCTAATCACTTAAACGCAAATCAATAAAGAAGTCTAAATTGCTAATGTACAAATAAAAAGTATTTTTTATTACCCCCCACTCTTGCCACTACCTTTTTCGTGGTTTATACTGCCTAAAAGCCCTTTCAAAAAGTGTATTATTTTTAATATGATCTGCAGATTACACAGCCTCACAAAAAAATATAGGTTGCAAAACTCAGAGGGAGTCCCCCAAATCCTCCTAATTTTGGTGCACAAAACAGAGTTTCCCAAAAAAAAAATGTCAATTATCGAATTTGCCCCTATTAGGACCCCCTGGGGGGTAAAATTTGGTCTATTATAAAAATTCAAAATATTATAAATATACTCTTAAATATTTTGGTCCGCACATTTAAAATCTAAGCATTAAAAAGTTTTTTAACCATTCATTAACCATATCCCCCCTTTTACTCAATTTATTTGGGGGTCCAAACTTTACTTTTTTAATGAACATGAACAGTTTATCATGGAAATATTTCTATTTGCTAAATTCAACCAAGAGAATAAAAAAAATAATTCACTCAATTAAACCCTTAGCACAAAGGCGTATTCGGCGGGGGGGGGGGGGAGAAGGGCAGCTGTTGGGCTGTCCCCCTTTTTAACCAGGTTGTTTAAAATCGGACATTGAAACACAGTTCGAATATGAATTCCCCCCTCTAAATAAAGAGGGCCATGGAATTCAGAAACCTGCCCTTTTCTGTTTTGGGTTGGATACGACCTTGCACCAGCACCCCTTTTTCCTCCCTAAGAGGAGAAGTCGTAGAGACTAAAATAAAAACTCATATAGAAGTTTAATCGTGCCTATAGTAAGTTCCATACAAAATTTATTTATAGACTCTCACTCTCAGGCCTCCCCTCCCAGGGGGATGCTAAACAGTTTTTCTTGTTTTGGTTGGATTCAGCGAATATCTAATATTGCATTAAAAACTTTTAATGTTCATAAAAAGTGAAGTTCTTACCTCCACATAGGGTGTAAAAGAAAGAATGAATCCGATGAATGATTTAAATCGAGGAAAAATTTATATTGATCATCATATTTTAGTTGGAGGACTGATAGAGGAAGTTAAATAATTAAAACCTATTTTTTTAGGTTCAACACTTTAATTAATTGATGTTACATATGTCAAATTTGATTTTTTTAACCTAGTTAACCCCTCCCCCTCCATTATAAATTGTTATTTCCCTCCGCCAATAAATTGATGCTCCAAATACCCTGAAACTGATGTTAAATGTTTGCAGTGTCTATTAATTTTCTATCTATTTTGCCGGCCATCTTGAATTTTTTCCTTGTTTATAAAGTTCATTGCTAAGACAGGAGTTTTGATATCTATGATTCATTCTGCTTTTTTTAAGGTACCTTGCTAACTACTTTCTATATAGAAGACACACGAAAACACAAATTAAAATGCACTGGAATAGGTACTCTGTGTTTATCAGAATATGTACTGTCATGATTAATAACAAATTTGGAGACTATCGCACCTTTTCGCACCAATAGTGTATGTACCCTGGAAAGTACAAATCAAGACGAAAATATTTTCTCAAAAATTAACATGTAAGTTCGTAAAAGCTTTTTTGTTAGTCCAATGAAATATTGAGGAAAAAAATTCATACATTTCTTGCACAATTTTTCTATTATTCGTATTTAAAGAATATGTTTAAAATTCCTGTGACTGAAATTATCAATAAATAATCTAATTGCCATTAGTTAAACAAGCCATTTTTAAAATTTTTTATAACTATTCGCACTTCTTAGAAATAGCACGTTAAAATTAGTGAAAAATAATGAACAATAAATAAACAATTGCTCATTGTCAGGAAATGTCAAATTCAAACAACGATATTTCGAAGCCTGGTTTGGCAATGAAGCCAATTATGCTGGAATTTTGAGGTGCCACTATTTAGCTTTAAAAAATATATAACTAAACAGTTTTATTGTGAAGTTAGTTTTTGCTATTTTTGGCCAAAATATTGGGATTTCAGACTAAAGTGAGTCAGCTTACGCTGAAAAGGAAAAGAGTCTATCGCCTATGGCTACGCAGTATAAAGATTTCTGCCCTCGACAAAATGGTGCCAGGCAAAAGTTAAGTCCTCTTAAGCCGGGATCAAACGACTCGTGTACTTGGCGAATAATTGTTATTTGCGCATACTTGCCATGTCGTGTGAGTGGGTTACTTGTACAATTAGTTGTCACTGGTTGGTTTTCCATTTGTTGTCGGTAAAAATGGAACGAGTCAAAGGGCTCACGATTATTCGTACACTTGCCAGTACAATACTTGTCTATAGCCGGGATCAAACGACTCGTGTACTTGGCGAATAATTGTTATTTGCATATACTTGCCAAGTACGCAAATAATTGTGTATTTGCCAAATACACGAGTCGTTTGAGCCCAGCTTTAGAGAAAGAAAACTTGCATCCTAAGGGGCACGTGCATCAGTTTGGCATAAGGTGTACGGACAAATCGGGGTTTGCGAAAAGGGCGCGCCGTGCAACGATTATAAACACACAGGATTGCCTATTAGCTCAAATCTTTCAGCGGTAGGCGGCGCTTTGCTTACGTCACTAGTGGACCTCTGCTCAGCGCGCTTCATTTAATACACATTGCAATCGTGAGTTTTTCCCGCTTTTTTCTTGCTTATTTGCAAACAAATTTTTTATTCGTGTTAGTAAATATAATTAATAATTTCATTCATTCAAAACAAATGATTTGATAAATCAAGAGTTTGCTCTGAGAGCTGAATTTTCCTACCAGACGATATGGTGGAGTTTCTTTTTTAAATAGTTGAAAGTTTTAGAGTAGAAGTAGGATTTTTTCTAAAAGTTTAATCAATTTAAATCATGTATAATGTAATGTTTTTGTTGCGGATATAACAAAAAACACGTATATTATGTAGTAACAAAAAGGTACTAATTGCAACATTTATTATATTATTATGTCAAAAACCAGTCAGCTTTTGGAGAAAACAGCCAAATAAGATGTGTTTTTCAACTTCTTATGCTTTAAATCAATAGATTTTTTTTCAAATGATTTACATTGTTTGTCTTATCTTCTTCAGCATAATAAAAGAAGTACGTTTACGGCATAATTACCAATTTTCTTCAATGTGATTAATTTAATGAGCAAGGAGTTCCCAAAAATCCAAAAAAAAATTAAAAGTTTATATAAATATAATTATATAAAAGCAGTGGCGCACCCAGGCATAGGTCTTGGGGGGAGCGAGGCCTCTTGTGGGGGGGGGGGGGGGGTGCAAAGCCTCATGATGTCGAATTTAAAGCTACTTTTTTTGTTTTTTTATGAAATATGTAAAGAAATCCAAGGCTTGGGAAAAGGGGCGGGCCCGCTTCCTAACCCCCCCCCCTGGGTGCGCCTGTGATAAAAGTATATATATTTATATTTCTACACTAAAAGAGGGAACACAAAGCTTTTATTTCAACAATAAATTAATGTGCTTTGTTTATATAAATTCACTTAATTCACATTTCTAAAGGTTTATTTACCTCCTAAATAGTCAACCACACCGTCAAATTAATGAAAAAAGGCAAAAAAACGGAGATAAAAACGTCAAAAACACCTTAAAATCACACAAACTCTCAATACAGACAAAGCAACTGGTCCGCTGGTGACGTAAGCAGGCAGTGCTCGTCTCGCTTGAGCGACGCCAACATAGAGTTAAATGGAAATAAGCAATCCTGTGTGTTTAGGATCGTTGCGCGCCGTGTGTCTAGTCGCTAGATCAAAAATGGTCTCTCCACCACTGCTACTACTACTAGGTACGTCACGAGTCAGCGCCTTATTGCTATGGCATTACAGTTGGCCATTCAAATGTCAATGACCTTTCAACCTGGTAACCTGTTTTATGAAGGCCATGAAGCACACCTAGGTATTTAAAAATTGACAGCGGACAGATAATATGTAACAGGCGAGAACTGAAATTAGCCAGATGACAGTTGACAAATAACTGCTGCTGCAGTTCACGGAATATAGCGTATTGACAAAAAAAATAACAATGGCGATTCGGCTCGGTTGACAGATGGCAGTTGATAACTTAACAGATGTAATTTAATAGACGACAAATGATGATTGAGTAAATATTAAATATGATAATTCATTCATTTTATCCCGAAATGATTAAAGGAGTAAAGGATGCCCGTGGCACCCTAAGGACATAAAACAAATAAAAGGTCGGTATCCGTTTTTCAGATATGAATTATACAAGGACGGAGTTTCACCCCCCAGTTTGAATTTCAAAGAAGATAAGGACACAGTGGAAAAATATTTATTTTAGAGGAAACGTAGCCAAGAATTTGAAGCGTAAAATGAATTATTAGATTATATTGTGAATCAAAAATTAATTGGGTATAACAATCGTTTTTTTGCCACAGTCACTAATTCTTTAACGGAGAAGTCCAGGTAATATCAGCACCTTTATTCTACCTCGATGATCAGCACAAAGTACATAACCTTATTATTTGTGATATCAGATTTCTTGATCTGTACGTATGACTAAGGTCACTCATCGTCAAGCAAGCTTGCTTGAGGATGAGTGACCTTACGTATGACATATTTTAAGGATATAGGGAGGCGACAAACTTATCAAAGTCAAAGGAGGAAAATATGGGTCATCTATACTTTGGCATTCTTTAGAAAAATAAGTTAATTCTTAAGCGACGGCACAGCGGAAAATTAAAACAAACAATTTTTGAGAAAATATATCGCACCCCCGCTAAAAAATAGTCACAACTCAAAAAACATGTTTTGAGAAAATCGCTGTTAAAGAATTTAGTTCATTAGAGAGATTCATTTTTCACTTACATGACAAATTACGAGTTAACATGTTATTTTATATCAACAGGAACCTATTAACTCAATGTAATTGGTGCAGTACGTTTCTCAGAAAAAATGATTTTTGTCGTTTTTAGTTTAAAAAAAGAGAAAAACCCGATATTGTGACACTTTTTTAGAACAAGGCATTATGACGTTGTAAATCAGGATGTCGCGCAGGATGGTAAATAATATAAAAAAAGAAAACAAATAAAGAAGAAACTTTGTATTTATTTTTACAACGAGTTATAAAATGCTGAATAACAACTGGGAATGTGATTATTCTGTAATAAATTCAAAAGATTTTTTTCTTATTCTCCTTAATTCTAAGTACACTGAACAATTCAAAAAAACAGTCTCAACACAAAAAAAAACAGTATTTTACTTGTTATATGGGACAGATTTAACCAATAGTTCACACGAAAACCTTCACAACTCGAAATGTGACTCTTTTCAGGATGAAACTCCACGTTCACGCTGTTATAAAGTCAAAAGTGACACTGTAAAGGAACGCATCCTCAGCTAAACTGGACAAAATAAAAGAGTCACATCGCCATTTCGCGGTGAATTGTCGAAACATAAATGTGACGCTTTTATGGAAGAAAGTACAAGTTATTTCGATGATGGCGGCAAGTTTATTTATTATAGGGCGATTTTTGAGTTGTGACTCTTTTTCAGCGGGTGTGCGATATACCGAGGGTGTATATAGGTAGGTACCAGGTTCGCCTCTCGAATAACGATGCATAAACAAAAAATAAGTCTGTCCTGCCACTTAATTCCTTTTCAGCGTTCAGCAGTTGTCATTGAACATGGAGAATATACGCAGGTGTAGTCCAGGAGTCGACACGCAGCCAGCCGAGAAACCAGGAATAATAACCCAGGAGCCTGCAATAAGTGCTATACCAGGATGGGGCCAGCATAAATCTACTACAGTCAACTCACGACGACCACGACTGTTGAACTGAAAAGGAAAAAAGTCTGTCGTCTATAATCAAGTTCTGCTGGGACGATAGCGATGTTAGATAGATGCAAGTCTAACATGTAGCAGGACTCTGTATAGATTCCTGCCCTCGACAAAAAAGTGCCAAGCAAAATAAAGTCCTCTTAGAGAAAGAAAACTTGCATTCTTAGGGGCATGTGCATCAGTTTCGGATACGATGTACGGACAAATCGGGATTTGCGAAAAGGTCGCACCGTGTGCCTAGTCGCTAGACCAAAAATGGTCTCCCCACCACTGTTACTACTACTACTATTACTACCCACTACATACTCTTAAAAAACTACTAAGCTACAAAATGTTGGCATTATTCTAAATATTACCAAAACTGGCATCAATCATAAAAAAATTCCAAACAAATGTTAAAAATGTTTGTTTTTTGAGGCTAGAGAACCCTTCATCATGATGCGTATCGCCTATCTCTTTTGGCGTGTTCGTATTCCACCAATTTTGAACGGAGCTTGTCTTCGACATGATATGACGCCTGATAAACAGATAATGCCAAGAACTTTAAGGTTCATTTGACTCTATATATCGAAATAAATGTTGATGCTTTTTGATGTTCCGATAACTAGTTTTCGTTATATCTCCTTGTATACTAAGTAATGCTTAATAAATACCTTTGGTAGTTAGATGAATTAACTGTTAATTTTTATGAGCTATGACTAAGGCGGAGATCGTTAAGGCCAGAGGAAAAAGCCTTTTGAAATGCGAACGCGAAAATTGTTGGTGCTAATTGACCCAAATGATTTTAGAGGGGTACAATGTGGATTAGCAAGTTTAATTTGATTAATAATAATGCAAGTAGTTAATACAATTACTGGTGTTTCTTTTCCGACATATTTTTACCTTCCTAGCCCGTGTAGCAATGGCTAGAGAAGGTATTATTTTCGACGAAAAAATATTTTTTACAGATAACGCCAGAAATGTGTTATTTGAATGTATTTTGACCTATCCTAGCAATATCGTCTTGATGTCTGTCCTATTCAGGTAAAATAGTGTTCGACACTTTTACGAGCTAATTAGATTTTGGTCAAAATCCATTAATGCTAATGACAATTAAAAACTTTCAAAAATGCTAACTTTTTAACAGAACTGTTTTCGAAATATAGGAGACTATATTGTGCTCAATAATTCGTGTTGTAACAAGAAACTACGTAAGAGCTTCAGTTTCTGAGATATTTACAAAAAACTGTTTTCCAGGCTAACATATTATCATGGCTTCACTTGAAGGGTGATAATAGGCTAGCTAGAAAGGTGTCAGATCCGTCATGGATCCATTTATTTATACAGCGTGTCCCAACTAAAAGGCCACAGAGATGTTTTTGGGTATTTTTCGTGTGAATTTGGTGAAACGCTCGAACATGTCGATTTTGTTTGCGAGGGGGACACTTTCTGGCCATCTTGACATTTTTGTGGCACGCACCATCTTCGAGGGGTATACTTCACTCCAATATTTTGAATAGGAATATGGGTCTTGTAATACGTTGTTTTGAAGTTCTCTTGAATACCTTTACAACCGTGTAAAAATTTTGAAAATCCATAGATTAGTTTTTGAGATATTTGCTTTCAAATTTTTAAATTTTACATGTATTGATAAAAATTTGAAAAATCCATAAATTAGTTTTTGAGATATTTGCTTTCAAATATTTAACTTTTACATGGAATGATAAAATAAAAATTAAATCCGAAAAATATAAAATCCTCATTAAATTTTTATTTTATCAGTCCATGTTAAGTTTGAAAGTTTGAAGGCAATTATCTCAAAAACTAATTGATAGATTTACGAATACCGATCCGAAAATTAAATGATTACTTTCGTTACTTTGATTCCTTCGATTATTTTAGTATTCAGTAATCACTTGGTAATCCAAAATCAGGGAGTTGTTTTTGTTCAAATTTTTTGTATATTTGTTGAGTTCTCGTCTAAGATTGTTATTTTTCTCTCTATTTTTAGTTACTTTTAGATTTTAAGTATGTAGTTTTTTGTATGTAAGGCATTAGACTTTTAAAACAAAGTTGTACACAGAATAGTGCCTACATAATTACTACCTTTATTAGCTCACACATATACTATACTATAGTAGTGTGAGCTATGGTGATCCTAATTTTTTCGAGAAAAAAAAAGTTGCTCCGATTTCAAAAATTTTTATATATCTTTGCGTTTCAGATGATTTTGAAACTTTTTTGTTGCGCCGTCTGTCTGTCGGTCTGTCTGTATGTCTGTCTGTCTGTCTGTCTGTCTGTCTGTCTGTCTGTCTGTCTGTTTGTCTGTCTGTCTGTCTGTCTGTCTGTCTGTCTGTCTGTCTGTCTGTCTGTCTGTCTGTCTGTCTGTATGTCTGTAACGACCAACACGCATAACTCAAAAACCGCTTGGCCGATTTTAATGAAATTTGGTACCTAGGCTGGGTCTTGGGTCGAGATGGTCCCATTTAAAAATGAACAAAATCCACCGAACAGAAACCAAATAAAAGGGTGGGGGTAGATTTCAAAAATTAGAGTTTATGTGAAAATATGGCGTGTGTGATATTAAACGAAAGGTAATTGTGTCTGCAGTTAAACAAAATACATTTTAATTTATTTTAAAAAAAAGGGTGTGGGTATATTTTAAAAATTAGAGTTTAAGTGAAAATATGGCGTGTGTGATATCAAACGAAAGGTAATTGAGTCCGGAGTTTAACAAAATACATTTTAGTTTTTTGTTTTTTTTAAGGGTGGGGTAGATTTCAAAAATTTGAGTTTAAGTCAAAACATGGCTTGTGTGGTATCAAACAAAAGGTAATTTAGTCTGGAGTTAAATAAAATATATTTCAGTTTTTAGTTATATTAGCTCATACGTACACTATAACTATAGTACCTAGTGTGAGCTTAAGGGCCCATATATTGGCAGAGTATTTTTTAAATTTTAGCCTGCATTTTGAAAATTTCAGTTGAATATTTCCACAATATCAACAACAAAAATATACTTACAAGTAAATGATCTTCGAATTAAGGACAGTCCGAGAATTTTGAACTAACTGTAAGACTGACTTGAATATAAGTAGTTACAGTAATCAAAGTAACGATAGAAACGAATATATACAATGATTACTTTGTAGTCGAATAACAATAAGTAACGAGTATTCAAAAGTAGCGATAATCAACACCTCTACTACTAGGGTCATCAGGGAAGACCCAACAAGGTCGCGTAACGGGATCGAGATTGTCTTTTCTTTTAAATCTGCGCGAAAAGGAGGTTTTTATAAACCCTGTTAATTTCTTTCTCGGGTTTTATGCCGGCGTTAAAATTTACTATCTAAGAAAAGGTTCAAATGGTGTTTGCAGGAAACTTCGCTCGGAATGCAATAAATTTGTTTATTGTTAATTTTGAGGACCGTGATATTCCTTGAAAAACTACTATTTTAAATATAATTAGCCATTTTGATAAATTTGGATGCGTTAAGCTACCCGTACTTTACTTTAATGCTTACTTATAAAACTTTGGGTAGATAGATAGATAGATAGATAGATAGATAGATAGATAGATAGATAGATAGATAGATAGATAGATAGATAGATAGATAGATAGATAGATAGATAGATAGATAGATAGATAGATAGATAGATAGATAGATAGATAGATAGATAGATAGATAGATAGATAGATAGATAGATAGATAGATAGATAGATAGATAGATAGATAGATAGATAGATAGATAGATAGATAGATAGATAGATAGATAGATAGATAGATAGATAGATAGATAGATAGATAGATAGATAGATAGATAGATAGATAGATAGATAGATAGATAGATAGATAGATAGATAGATAGATAGATAGATAGATAGATAGATAGATAGATAGATAGATAGATAGATAGATAGATAGATAGATAGATAGATAGATAGATAGATAGATAGATAGATAGATAGATAGATAGATAGATAGATAGATAGATAGATAGATAGATATAATCATGCTGTAATCCAAATCAAGACAGCCATATTTCCTGTTCTCTAGTTTATTTTTGCAGCTAACGCCCGGTCTATTTTAATTTGAGAAAACACGTCAGCATCAGTCCGGCATGCTTTGATCCACTAGAAGATGAAAGTGTTGCGTATGTGTGTGTTAAGCAAATTTACCTTAAGATACACAACCGGTGGTGGTGTGGTTATAATAATACCCTTTATCTCATGTTGATTTACGCCAATATACGGGGCCAATCGGCACCTGCGAAAGTAAAAAAGGCCTTTGGACGTGATAATATTAGTGGGGCGGCTAGCAGGATGTAGGCTATCGATGGGCCTCAGATGTGGGCATCAGGTTGTGTGAAAAGAGCGAGTTTTTGTGTTTTTTCAAAATTTTTGGAGTTTTCAGGCGATCTTTATTGTTCTTTTGGTTGCGATCAACCACCAATACAGCACAGTTCGTACAATGGACATTTCTGGACCAAGAATGGACGTCCAATGAACGTCTATTGGACGTCGTGTGCTGTCTGAGCAGGCTAGATTGCCGTACAAGTGATTGGTAAAAAACTAAAGAGGGAATCACCACATAAGGACGAATGGTTTTGTGTTTTCTTTGCCCAAACAATCTAAAGCATAGCATCTGTTAGGTTAGTCAGTTTGATGTTATTTGGGAGGTGATAACGGTGACTAGGCTAAAGAAAATCATTGAAAGCACATTGCTGAGCTACTGCAAGACATAAAATAGAATTTTCAGATAATGATATTTAAGGATTCAAGCGTAAGTAACAAAAAGTAGGTACCTTCCTTTTGCTTATTGCAACTTATTATTGTTTGCACGTTTTCAAGAAGTACAATATTTTATTAGTGGCATTTAATTTTATAAAGGAATTTAATTTTATTTTGTATGTCTCCCTTTTACTACTTATCAAAATAGATGTAAAATTAGTACTAAATTTGTAGTGAAAATATGGGTAAATGGGACATAAGATTTGGGTGATAATAATGGTAAGGAAATAATTATTATATCCTGTTAAATATTGTAGTACTACATATTCGCAGTAGTTCATTACAGTAAGGGAAATATTGACACGACGAGGTTGTAGACCTTGATGCATATTCATATCCAGGGCCGTATCTGGACCAAAATTTTGGAGGGTGTTAGGCCAGTGGAATTTGAAAAATTGTGGGTCAGTGGCGCACCCATGAATGTGTCTTGGGGGCCGTCAGCTAACAAGGGCACCTCTCAAAAATCGCGCGACCAAAAAAAAAAAAAGGTCATCATGTGTGGGAGGGGGCCGACAGCAAAAAGGGCGACCCTCAAAAATCTTGCGAACAAAAAAAAAAGGTCATCATGTTTATGAAAAAAATGTTAAACTTAAAAAACACATTCCTATTTAATTTTCGGGGGGGGGGGGGGGTTTGAACCCCCAAACCCCCCCACCAGATATCATATCTATCACCTGGAATAGCGAATCGGGTAAGCCCGAACGTATGCCGGACCTAGGCTCTTATCTATCACTTGTTAAGCATCGCGCCTTCATAACTAGCACCCGCAATCGCGAAAATAAGATGTTAGTTCACCTTCAGCTGTGTAGCGAGCTATATGCTTTTGTCTTATTTTGCAAAAAAGATGAGCTTATTTTTACCCTCAACATATAGTTACCATCACATTGATGATTGTTCATTCAGAGTGAACTTGTCAACGGAAGAAGAAACGAGGTAAGTTGTATTCACTGTTTAGGGTTCGGTTCGGTTCGGAACAATGGTTCGGTTCGGTTCGGAACAATGGTTCGGTTCAGTTCGGAACAATGGTTCAGTTCGGTTCGGTTCGTATTATTTTTACTACCTCATCAAAATCAGCTTGGCAATATTTGTGTGATGACAGACATACACAAAAATTGTGAAAATTGCATTTTTGATATCTAAGTAGGTATTTAAAAATTATTCAATGTACTAAAATATCGCGATTGCACATGCTGGTTATGAAGACGCGTTGATAACATGTGATGGATAAGAGCTGCGCTCGAGCTCGCTTGATGCGCGATACCAAGTGATAGATATGAATATAACATGTGATGGATAAGAACTGAGCTTGGGCTCGTTTGAGTCGCTATTCCAGGTGATAGATATGAATATGCGACCGGGATATAGGTAGAATTTATAAAAAGTGTATGAATAGCCCAGAGAAATAGGTTCCTATCTATATTAATATAGTAAAATAATATGGGTAGTATATTCTAACATAGCACAATCACGTGCTTTTGATTTTAAAAGCTGCTAGAAGAAAAAGTTTATTATACATATTAAAACAAGCGTAAAAGGTCATTAATGTTATAAAAAATTACGTTGCTAAAAACGGCGTTGTAATAACCCCATTATTAAATTAAAATAGCTTTTTACGTTACTTTCAAGTGAATTTTTATCAACGTCAAAATCACATTAGGACCATTCCTTTTCTAAACGAATTTTAAGATGCATAAATTTTCTACCGAATATTTTTGGGATTTTACTAAAAGCAGCCCCATGTATTGGCGGCATTTTTCAATTTTACGAAATCTATCCGGGAGTGCTTTGGCCTCTAAACTCCAAAAACCAGTTAATGAACTGATTCCTGATGATCACGAGGTATCAGTTATTAACCTGTTAAGACTCATTATTGTGTTTATTGTTAAAAAATCTTGTTTAGCTTTAAAAAAAAATGTATTTATAAAGATTTTGTCTTGCCTTGATCGCCTTTTTTTAAAATTGTCTTGAAGTGTTGTAGAATTAAACTAGTGAACTTTTAGCACTTTTTTTCGCGTCACTTTTAAGTTATAAAAAAGTAATTAAAAAAACATGACAAAAAAGACGCAGACAGTTAGTAGGTTTGAGAAATCTTAATCTAGTGGCATTTTAGAACATGTTGTGGAGGACTTTTCCAGTGTATATTTGGCACATGAAAAGAACGAGGGTAAAAAAGACGTTATATACACAGTCCCAGAAACTTCTGCAAAAATTACATTTTTATAGCTTGATTCCTTCATGTTTTTAAGTTATCTTTAAGGATGTAGATTTAACAAAACAAATATTATATGGTATGAGGTTGTTTTTTAGTAACTTAACTTTATTATTTTTGTTCACGTTAATTTAACGTTGATGTGATTTTTGTGCTATGTGGGTTATTGTCAGCCTATCCACATAGCACAATCACGTGTTTAACACGTAAAAAAGGCGTGAGAAAAAAAAACGTTGATTTTAAAAGCTGCTAGAAAAAAACGTTTATTTCATATATGAAAACAAGCTTAATAGGTCATTAATTAACGTTATGAAAAATAACGTTGCTAAAAACTGCGTTGCAATAACGCCATTATCAAATTAAAACAGCACTGATTTTACATTAGTTTCAAGTGATTTGAATCAACGTTAAAATCACATTAGATTCACGCCTGCTCTATTTGAATTTTAAAACGCGACTTGCATGGCTTTTCTACCGAATAATTTTGAGATTTTACTAGCAGCAGCGCCACCTATTTTCGGCATTTTTCACTTTGACGAAATCTATCAAGCAGTGCTTTGGCCTCTAACTCCAAAAACCTGTTAAGAAACTGATCCCTGATCCTTTACGATCACGACGCAACAGTCATTTAATCTGATAAAGACACATTAATACCCTGTGAAAGTGACAAGACGCTAGCGCTACCAAGTCCACTTTCAATCCCTGGCTTCGCAAGCGCAGACCTACCAATATTATTTACCTCATGTCTTAGAATAGATGCATACAGGGTGATTTTCACTTGAATGAATCTAACCACATCAAAATAGAAAGTTTCAAAAACCTAACCTAACAAAACCTAATCAAATCTAACCGAACCGAAGGAAACTGAACCAATAATTTTTTTCAAAAAAAAAACTTTCCTGACTTCCTGCCCGGGATCCTAGAGGATGTGAATCCGAACCGAACCAAATCGAACCTAACTAAACTGAACCAAACCTAACCTAACCAAACTAAACTACAACACGTACTGCTAATTAGGTTTAGTTGGGTAGGGTTAGGTTTGGATGGGTTCGGTTCGGTACGGTCCGGTTCGGATTCACATCCTCTAGCATCCCAGGTAGGAAGTCAGGAAAGTTTTTTTTTTGAAAAAAAATATTGGTTTAGTTTGCTTTGGTTCGGTTCGGTTAGATCTGATTAGGTGTCGTTAGGTTAGGTTTTTGAAACTTTCTATTTTCATGTGGTTAGAATCATTCAAGTGAAAATCACCCTGTACATCGATTCTAATACATGAGGTAAATAATATTGGTAGATCTACGCATGCGAAGCCAGGGATTGGAAGTGGACTTGGTAGCGCTAGCGTCTTGTGTGAAAGTGTTAACTGTTAAGAAATCTTGTTTAGCTTTTAAAAAAAAACTTCATTTCGCATCTCTTTTAAGCTAAAAAAATGTTATTAAAAAAACGTGACCAAAAAAGACGTATAAAATTAGTAGGTTTTAGAAGTCTTAATCTAGTGGCGTTTTAGAACATGTTGTGGAGGACTTTTCAAGTGTGAATTTGGTACATGAAAATAACGAGGATAAAAAACACGTTATATACACAGCAGCAGAAACTTCAGCAAAAAGTGGATTTTTATAGCTTGATTTCTCCTTGTTTTTAAGTTATCTTTAAGCATGTAGATGTAACAAAATAAATATTACATGGTATAAGGTTGTTTTCAAGTAAAAAAAAACTTTGTTATTTTTGTTCACGTGAATTTAACGTTGATGTGATTTTTGTCCTATATGGGTAACTTCTTCCTGCCCCCTTAATGCGTTAGTAGGCCTTGCTTATTCGCAGGTTTTGGACCAATCGATTGAGCGCAAATGTAAATTCAAATTGTTCGACACGTATAATTTAGATGCAAATGTGTCAACGAAGCGACGACCCCGCTATGGCATCTGTCGTGATTATATCGATACGCCCTCTATAGAGCCGCGTCGTAAATCAACATTTGACAACGTCCGTAGGGCTCGAAGTGGATGTGAGACAATACACCACCGGAAACTTGAGCCATGTAAAGACAGAAGCGTAGAAAATTTAAAATGCAAAAGCATTATGAAGACGGCGAACCAGTCATAACCACGGATTTGTTAAACTGAAAATGGATAAGTGGTATAATAGATAGTTTAAGTTGTGCTACGTATTTTTACGTAAGATTTGACAGATACGCAAACGCACTTCGTCACACCGTCGTCAAGGTCACGTTAGGAGCTTACGTATTGACGTTAGCTTACGGCAGTCTGCGGGCAACGATTATAAACACACAGGATTGCTTATTTCCATTTAACTAATGTTAGCGTCGCTCAGCGAGACGAACAGTGTCTGCTTACGTCACCAGCGGACCAGTTGCTTTGTTTGTATTCAGAGTTCGTGTGATTATAAGGAGTTTTTGACGTTTTTACCTCCGTTTTTTGCGTTTTTTCATTTATTTGACGGTGTGGTTGACTATTTAGGAGGTAAATCTGAGGGCACAGCCGTGCCTCGCCAAGTTCACGCGCCTTACCGTCTTTTCTTGAAACATTACTTGACCTATCTAAAACTCTACTTCGGAATGAGCTACGAATGTCAAACTTTGCACAGTTGTAGATCTCCAGTTAGTTAGAGTTAACAATCCCTTCATGTTTAGTTTCATGGAACTCCCAAAAGTACTGAAGTAGTTACGAAATGTCAAAAAACGTCGAAATTTTCACTCACTCACTCACTCATGTATAGATAATCAAAATTCTACTGTACTTCCAGACCTGCTACAAAGCTGAAATTTGGCAGACATAAGTCTGCCAAATCCCTGGAAAAAATCAAAAAACCCCAAAATTCTAATTTACTTCTCTCCCCTATACTTGTAAAGTTATGTAAAAGTAACATTGCCCACTTCCAGAAATGGCAGACTGATAGGAACTATGATAAAACTATAGAAAAAAAATTTAAAAACCCCAAAATTATAATTTACTTTCCTCCCCTATAAATGTAAAGTAATGTAAAAGTAACATTGCCCACTTCCGGACACGCTCGAGAGCTGAGATTTGGAAGGCCGATAGGAACTATGATAAAACTATAAAAGAAAATTAAAAACCCCAAAGTTTAATTAACTTTCCTCCCCTATAAATGTAAAGTTATGTAAATTAGCATTGTCCACTCCCAGAAACGCTAGAAAGCTGAGCTTTTGAAGAAAACGCTTAGATTTTAATTTACTTTCCTTCCCTATAAATGTAAAGTTATGTAAAATTAACATTGCCTACTTCCAGGAACCCTAGAGATGTGAGCTTTAGAAGGCTGATAAGAACTATGATAAAACCATAGGAAAATATAATAAGGCATTGCAAAAGTTTTGAACAATATCCCGTATATTTTACTACTTTAAAACTTAAATATTATCCAAATCCTTTAAAAAAGCAATGAAATCATAACAAAAATATTTAATGTAAAAAAAGCCAAGTACGCGAAAGTGGTATTCCGTAAAAAGAATTGAGATAAAAGTAAAGCCAAGTTTTACAATACAAATTTCAAAATGAATGGTTCTTACTAGCTTGGAAATGTTTTTCTAAACTTGGCTATTATTATTAAACCTTTATAAATGTGAATTAAGTGAATTGATATAAAGAAAGCACAATTTTTTGTTGAAATAAAAGCTTTGTGTTTCCTCTTTCAGTGTAGAAATATAAATATATATACTTTTATATTATTATATTTATATAAACTTTTCATTTTTTTTTGATTTTTGGAAGCTCCTTGCTCATTAAATTATTCACATTAAAGAAAATTGATAATTATGCCGCAAACGTACTTTTTTTATTAAACTGATTACTGGAAAGTTTATTTTGTAGACAGTTTCTCCAAGTTTAGTTTCAGTTTTTTTCTTAAGTTTTTTTAGTATGTATAAGGAGTGAAAACGGGCGCAAACAATGTTGAAAAACACATCTTATTTGGCTGTTTTCTCCAAAAACTGACTGGTTTTTGATATAATAATATAATAAATATTGCAATTTTAGATCTGAAATATCAAATAAATACCTTTTTGTTACTGCATAATATAAGTGTATTTTATTATATCGACAACAAAAACAATAAATTATACATCTAATGATTTAAATTGATTAAACTTTTTAAAAAAATCCTACTTCTATTCTAAAACTTTCAACTATTTAAAAAACAAACTCCAACATATCGTCTGGTAGGAAAATTCAGCTCTCAGAGCAAACTCTTGATTTATCAAATCATTTGTTTTGAATAAATAAAATTATTAATTATATTTACTAACACGAATAAAAAATTTGTTTGCAAATAAGCAAGAAAAAAGCGGGAAAAACTCACGATTGCAATGTGTATTATATGAAGCGCGCTGAGCAGAGGTCCACTAGTGACGTAAGCAAGGCGCCGCCTACCACTAAAAGATTCGAGCAAATAGGCAATCCTATGTGTTTATAATCGTTGGTCTGCGGGCACCTTAACGTTACCAAAGAATAGAATTGGTTGATTGACCGATCGAAAAATGAGGCCTAGACGATAATTTCCGCTTGCAGTACAAACGAGTATTTGCAAATATATTCATACTGTAGTTGAAAAACAAAAAACAAAATTGTAACATCAAAAAAACACAGTGTGGCATTCCATATTCTCTGCTATTAGTAGACTTGTTATGGTAACGTAAAAACATTCAACTTAAACTCAAATTTGGAACAAAACGTAGAGCGCTTAACGTGCAGTTTTACGTAAAAATACGTAGCATAACTTAAACTATCTATTGTCAGGATAGAAAATAACGTCCTACTGATTAAATGGCACAAATTACGTTTATAAGCAAGTGCACATTTACCCTAAACAATCTAAGGAAACGAACTTCTGTATATAGTTTAATTACTGTTAAAACGTATAATAAACTGTATACGAAATTAAAACCAATAAGCTATTGACCGGTCATCAATTATGTTTATACAGGAAACAAAACATATCTTGATCTCCTATTAATTAAATCCTCAGGGTGTGGTTTTTTTTGCATCTCTATGGCCCCACCATACTGCAACTCGGTGCTTTTGTTGATAAACTATATAATTTTTTAAATATGAATTTTCAAAGTTTGACCATTTTGGTCTTATGGGATTCCCTACCCTAAAATTCGCTAAATGATGTTTTTCCGGATCTTAACTCAGGGTATGGTTTTTTTGCATCTCTATGGCCCCACCATACTGCAACTCGGTGCTTTTGTTGTTGATAAACTATATAATTTTTTAAATATGAATTTTCAAAGTTTGACCATTTTGGTCTTATGGGATTCCCTACCCTAAAATTCGCTAAATGACGTTTTTCCGAATCTTAACTCACGGTGTAATTTTTTCGCATCTCTATGGTCCCACTATACTGCAACTCGTTGCTTTTGTTGATAAATCGTATAGTTTTTGGAGTATGAATTTTCAAAGTTTGACCATTTTGGTCTTATGGGAATCCCTACCCTAAAATTCGCTAAATGACGTTTTTCCAATTCTTAACTCGGGGTGTGATTTTTTCGCATCTCTTTGGCCCCACCATACTGCAACTCGGTGCTTTTGTTGATAAATCGTATAGTTTTTAAAATGTGAATTTTCAAAATTTGAGCATTTTCGTCTTATGGGATTCTCTACCCTAAAATTCGCTAAATGACGTTTTTCCGAATCTTAACTCGGGGTGTGATTTTTTCGCATCTCTTTGGCCCCACCATAGTGCAACTCGGTTCTTTTGTTGATAAATCGTATAGTTTTTGAAATATGAATTTTCAAAATTTGACCATTTTGGTCTTATGGGATTCCCTACCCTAAAATTCGCTAAATGACGTTTTTCCGAATCTTAACTCAGGGTGTGATTTTTTTGCATCTCTATGGCCCCACCAAACTGCATCTCGGTGCTTTTGTTGATAAGCTCTATAGTTTTTAAAATATGAATTTTCAAAGTTTGGTCATTTTGGTCTTATGGGATTTACTACCTTAAAATTCGCTAAATGATGTTTTTCCGGATCTTAACTCAGGGTATGGTTTTTTTGCATCTCTATGGCCCCACCATACTGCAACTCGGTGGTTTTGTTGATAAACTATATAATTTTTGAAATATGAATTTTCAAAGTTTGGTCATTTTGGTCTTATGGGATTATTCCCTACCCTAAAATTCGCTAAATGACGTTTTTCGGAATCTTAACTCAGGGTATGATTTTTTCGCATCTCTATGGCCTCACCATACTGCAACTCGGTGCTTTTGTTGATAAACAATATAGTTTTTAAAATATGAATTTTCAAAGTTTGATCATTTTGGTCTTGATGAGATTCCCTACCATAACTTGCAAACCCTTGCTAAATGATGTTTTTCCGGATCTTAACTCAGGGTGTGGTTTTTTTGCATATATTTTAATTGTGTAAACTTTAGTTTGGGCTCCCCTAATTATCCGGCACTGTTTATGGATACGCAGAGGAAGCAAGATCTATCAGGTCATATTTTCTATTTTAGAATAATAGTGCGGTATGTCATCGAGATGGCTGTTGGTTAGCAGTTTTAATTAAGTTTCGTTTTGCGCTTGATTAAATACCGGCTCGTCAAAATGGCGAATTGAGTAAATCTCATTCTCTGTGGGACTGATATCTGTGTGACGGATCTTGTAAGTACAACAAATCAAAGAAGACACCAAAATCATGTCAAAACTAGGTATGAAAATTTCAAGATATATTTGTAGTAATAAAGAAGAATTAACCACAAAAATTAACAACATTAAAAAGGACTCACAACAGAATGATTAGTCCGAGATATTAATCAGCTTAACGATCTCTAAAATTAAAATCAAACGAAATGTAGCAAATTCTCAAAATAATAATCGGTTGGGTATTATTGACATTCCATATGTTTAGGGGTTTTAGAAAATATAGGACGAATAGCTAAACACTCTAATATAAAAACAGTATTTTCTTCTGCAAAAATCGTTACAAAATTTGTATGTAGTTTTTCTTTATTACTAAAGTTAATTTGAATTTATATGAGATGAAACTCACTGAGAAATGCTTACTATTATATTGCACATTAGGGTGAACCGAATCTTTGCAGTGATTTGACCTGTGAGTATTAAAATACTCTGCCAATATATGGGCCCCTAAGCTCACACTATATACTATAGTTATAGAGTACGTGTGAGGTAAAATAACCAAAAACTGAAATATATTTTATTCAACTCCAGACTAAATTACCTTTTGTTTGATACCACACGAGCCATGTTTTGACTTAAACTCAAATTTTTGAAATCTACCCCCACCTTTAAAAAAAATCAATAACTATAATGTATTTTGTTAAACTCCGGACTCAATTACCTTTCGTTTAATATCACACATGCCATATTTTTACTTAAACAATAATTTTTGAAATATACCCCCACCCTTTTTTTAAAATAAATTAAAACGTATTTTCTTTAACTCCAGACTCAATTACCTTTCGTTTGATATCACACACGCCATATTTTCACATAAATTCTAATTTTTGAAATCAACTCCCACCCTTTTATTTGGTTTGTGTTCGGTGGATTTTGTTCATTTTTAAATGGGACCATCTCAACCTAAGACCCAGCCTAGGTACCAAATTTCATTAAAATCGGCCAAGCGGTTTTTGAGATATGCGCGTTGGTCGTTACAGACATACAGACAGACAGACGGCGCAACAAAAAAGTTTCAAAATCATCTGAAACGCAAAGATATATAGAAATTTTTGAAATCGGAGCAACTTTTTTTTTCTCGAAAAAATTAGGATCACCATAGCTCACACTACTATAGTATAGTATATGTGTGAGCTAAAATACACTTAAACCGGTATACTTAAACCCGGTCTAAAAGGCTAAGTTTTAAGGTCTTAGTAAATATATATATATATTTATCGGTTTCACAACGTTCTACGTCTTCCGATACCCAATCTCCACTCGTTTCTGTTTGCCCATAATTCATCATCTAGGCCTTTTATTCTTATTTCACTGTCTATTCCTTCTCTCCAGCTTCTCCTTGGCCTTTCTCGTTTTCTTCGGCCAGTTGGTTTCCATTGTAGTATTTGTTTAAGAAGTCTTTCAACATTCATTCTTTGTACATGTCCGTACCACACCAGTTGTTTTGCTCTTATATCATCCACTAAAGTAGGTAGTTTTAAGGTCTTAGTAAATATATATATATATATATATATATATATATATATATATATATATATATATATATATATATTTATCGGTTTCACAACGTTCTACGTCTTCCGATACCCAATCTCCACTCGTTTCTGTTTGCCCATAATTCATCATCTAGGCCTTTTATTCTTATTTCACTGTCTATTCCTTCTCTCCAGCTTCTCCTTGGCCTTTCTCGTTTTCTTCGGCCAGTTGGTTTCCATTGTAGTATCTGTTTAAGAAGTCTTTCATCATTCATTCTTTGTACATGTCCGTACCACGCCAGTTGTTTTGCTCTTATATCATCCACTAAAGTACGTTCTCCCTCTGTCATAATTTCTCTTATTCTTTGATTAGTAACTCTTTCTCTTTTTGATTTCCCTGCTCTTCTCCAATAGTCCATCTCCGTAGCGAAAAGCATTTTTTCTGTTCTATCCTTGATTGGCCATACTTCTGAGCCGTATGTAATAATACTTTTTAGAATGGTGTTATATATAAGCTTTCTGTTATGTTTTGATATACTATGGTCCCAAATTATTCCATTTAATAAAGTTATTGCTTTTCTTCCTTGTATGTTTCGATATTTTATAGCTCTGTCTAGTGTTCCGTCAGCTGTAATTTTTAGACCTTAGTATTTATACTCATCACAGAACTGAATTCGCTGCCCGGTATTTAAGATTAGATCCTGTTTCATTCCACCGATACACATATACTCTGTCTTATTGAGATTAACCTCTAGTCCCCACTTATTGTACTTTTCTATTAGTTTTCGTATCATATATTCGAGGTCGTCATAATCATGAGCCACTACTATCTGATCATCGGCGAAACATAAAGTATACAAGGTGATTTCGTCGAACGGAATTCCCATGTTTTGGCATTTTCTCTTCCATACTTTAAGGACTTGTTCCAAGTATATCTTGAAGAGCGTAGGCGAGATACAGCAACCTTGTTTAAACAAGATCTTAGTAAATACTGGTGTAAAAATACGTCATTCAGAACCGTACTTACTTAAATCTGTGTCCATTCAAAATGCGGGACGTGAACATACGGATGAACACATGACGTAAATCCTCAGTAAGGAAGTGGACAAGCCAAATACGAAAATCGCGTTAAAAGCATATAAATTCGATTCCAAAATAAACGAGTTTAAAGCTGTTATTTCTTTTTAAACCGATCAGACACAAGCATTTTCAATACACATTATCACTTTATAGGCAGGTCCTTTTAAAAAGCTTTCTTGGTAACTATTCTGGGTCTTGAACGATATGACCATCCACATCACACGCTTTGACCAATAGCAAACTCTGAATGGTCGCGAGTTGTGCGAAATGACTTGTCTCGGCCAATGGCATAGTCGTCCGCTCCTTTTTTTTGTAATAAGTGAAATTTGTTCTCCTGCCCCGTACCGTCTGAACGTTTCTCGGTCAGATCGTAGGAGAAGCTTGCGCAATGGACGTCTTTTTGCATAGCACGTGATGGCTTGGAGCTAGTTTTAAACTTGCCATTGGTCAAAGCATGTGATGGGAACTATCACATGGTTCCAGACCCAAAATACCTACCCAGGCGTAGAACCTACCCCACACTGCTACTACTACTAAAATAGCTTGAATTTAAAAAAAATTGTGTGTGCTTAAGACCACACGGCAGAAGTGTAAGTGACCTTCATCTGCATCATCATATCGCTAGGACAGATATTCTCGTAATGAAAAACGCATAGCGTTTTTAAGACGCTCACCGTTTTATGACGTCAAATTCGCTAAGCACTTGGCCAAAAGTGCAAAAATGGAATTCACGTACGATTGCGCAGAGCATTTTTTTAAAACGGTTACCGTGTTTAAAAACACCTTAAACCAAAATCGTTTGGCATTTTTTAAAAATTCAAACCTATTAACAAGTACTATGCACACAGTTATCAATTTTTTTGGCCAATTTTGTATTTATAGTAGTTAAAGGAGGCCTTCAGCCTATACTTTAAGTAGAATAAGGTACAGTCGGGGACTTTTTAAATTGCCGCTGTATTTTTTTTCTATCAAAATTAATAATTTAAAGAAATCAAAAAACTTTAATTTTTAAATATATATGTATACAAACAGAGGTAAGGATCTCAATTTTTTTGTTTTGGTTCAAACTACTTTTCCGAATTTCAAATAGGAATATTTTTTATTTTCAAGGGCGGCAATTTAAAAAGTCCCCGACTGTACCAAAATAGCTACCTTTCTTATTCTTCAAGGTAGAAATAAACGATTTTAACGAGTTTGGGAATCTATCTAAGTGGTACAGATAAATGAATAATTAAAAATTGTTTATGGGCATGTTTTCTACACTTCTATATGTAAAAGTACCCTGTAGAGTAGGTAACCAAGCATTTGAGCCTTATTGGAAACAATAAGCGAGTGTATTCAGTTGGAACAATGAAATGGTGGTGGTCGTGCCAAAACTTTAAAAAAATTTAATTTCTAAAATTATTGAGGATTTTTTACAAAATCTTCTTTTAAAACCTTATTTTTTAGAATATGATGAAAATCTATGGTTTACGTCTATATAACTTTTATTAGTATACCCTAGGAGTGTAGGGGTCATTACAATTATGTTAAGACACCGCTAGCCCACCATCTCTCATTAAAACCATTTCTAACTATCACCTTCTCTAGATGTTGTTATCAACAAATAACAAAAATAACTAACTGGGGAAAAAAAATCTCATGTATGCCACAAAAACATGAACAAAAAGCGAGAATTTGAAGGATGCTTAGCAAGTTCCATCCCAAGGGCGCGTTTACCAACGTTATTACCAAATTCGATCGGTCAGCGTAAATGCCATGCGAGAAGGGTGCTGTGCGTTTCGCTCAGCGTTTTCAAAACGTAACGTTTTTAAGCCAATTTATGAGAATACCAGTCCTGCTGACTATTCCTCTCACAGTCGACTCGAGCCGAATTCACCCGAATGATCGTTACATAGCCGAGCGTGACGGCTCAGTTCAATTCAGAACCCACAAAAAGTGCTAAACGCGCCTAAAGAAGTTTACACTTCAATAACATTGGAGAAAAACATAAAGTTGTAAAAGATATTTTTAAAAAAGAACATATCTTTTGCGTGATCAATAACTCTAAAATAACGTGATTTATATGATTTTTAAGTAATGCTAGGGCTAGCTATTCCTGCTTTTTTTAAGAATTGTAATTTACCAAATGGTGACGCAAATAAATTGTTTTTTGCGAAAGCATCTCTAATGAGGACGTTAAATTTTAAACCCCTTTAATATATACATATATATAATATGTTTTTCCACATAAGTACATTTTTTGTTGGTAACTTTTTCTTCCTTTTGGCTTTATTTTAGTTGGTTAAATTTATGCACAAATTAGTTTTATGCATCACGACGCGATGTAACGCAGTGTGAGAGAGAAGCTTCCGAGAAATAATTAGTCAGCTTTAGAAAAAGCTTTTTTCCAAAGCGTGGATACGTGCTTTAAAAGCTTTGGAAAAGATTTACGCCGAACGAAAACTAAAGCTAATCAGTTTTTGCTGGACTTTCATTTTTTTTTCATTTGATCTAAGTCATAGAAATAGAAAAATATATAGCACAATTTATGTCAAATCAGCGCGGACTAGAAAAAATGGAATGAAATTGAATCTACCATTTTTTTACTGATTGAGCTAGGCAATTTTGACAAGTAAATAAAGGTCTTAAACAAGGTTGCTGTATCTCGCCTATGCTCTTCAAGATATACTTGGAACAAGTCCTTAAAATATGGAAGAGAAAATGCCAAAACATGGGAATTCCGTTGGGCGAAACCACCTTGTATACTTTATGTTTCGCCGATGATCAGATAGTAGTAGCTCAGGATTATGACGACCTCGAATATATGACACGAAAACTAATAGAAGAGTACAATAAGGGGGGACTAGAGGTTAATCTTAATAAGACAGAGTATATGTGTATCGGTGGAATGAAACAGGATCTAAATACGCGGTAAATTTACGGTATAAACAAAAAACTAAAAAAAAAAGAGATTTTAACACCCTGTATCTCGAAAACCAAGCGTTTGCGAGCCTATGTTTATATGAACTTTTTGTCTTAAAATTACTTCAGCACTAAAATTATGATATTGAATTATGAAACACCCTTTATAGACGAAACGCATTTAAAATTGTTTTTATAATTTTTCTTCAAAATGTATACATTTTTACAAAGTAAGTTTTAAGACTCTTTTAATCCCGTAAAAAATAACCTAGTTCACGCTTTAACACACTCCAGTGGGAAAAGATGGATTAAAGTTTAAATTAGGGTAAAAAATTAGGCGGTGAAACACCTGTTATTTAGTGCATCTTCACATCTTAAGATATTTAAATAGCTGCCAAAGTGATCAGGAAAAAAATGTTTGATTATTTTAGTATTTTTATCTTGTAAACAAATTTAATGAAATTTGGTAGTTTTGTATAACCAATTACGTCCAATTGAATGACGTTAACAATTTTTTTCTAGGCTTTAGTTTTTTTGAAACCAAAGCCAACTTTGCTATTTCTTATGACCGCCATATTGAATTTATACGTCAATAAATAGAGCATTAAAAGAGCTTTTCAAGTATGTATAATAAGCCTATCTTTGACTGACGGAAAGTGTGAAGTTAATTATAAAACTGTTTTTCACTTGGTTGACTGTGAAACAAAGGCCGTAGTTGCGTTTGTTGTCATTTATTTGATTTATCTGTTGGAGTTTTAAAGTTTCTAAATTACTTAAGTCTTTTTTTAAGTCACATTATCAATCAAATTTAACAAGGAAAGGTTATGTGAATGTTATATTTTGTGTAATAAACATGCTGGAAGAGCTCAAGAACTTTTAAAGATTTCCAGAAAGATGACAACCAGGTTTGTTAATCTTCAGAATACTTAGAAATAATTTAATTGAATTTGGTTCCTTTAAAAAACAAAATCGTAATCGACAACCTGATGAAAATATTAAAGCTCTGATTTAAAGGGGCCTACAGACACGCGAGCATTTCTTGAGATTAGTACGCGAACTAATCTCTGCATACATGTACGTTTGGTGGAATTGCCTACACACACGAAGACAAAATTAAACGTTCTAAACATAAACACGATATTATCAATGCGTTTTGCCTAGACACCGAGAGATTTGCTCGCGTACATTGTGCGCGCGAACTAATCTCGAGAGATATTTTAGGCGGATATTGTCTACACACGAAGAGATTAGTATGCGCAAACTTGTACGCGCGTACTAATCTCTGGAAATGTTCGCGTGTCTGTAGGCCCCTTTTTACAAAGTGTCGTTGACAATTTTCGCATCTACCTTCGTGAACTGGAAAATAATGTTGAAGTACCCAAGTTAACTGCACAAAGAATTCTTTAAAAGTTTAAGTATCATCCATATGCAACACATATTAGTCAAGCACTCCGAGCTGGTGAATTAGAAAGAAGAACCTTGTTTTGCAATTGGTTTATACAAAAATCGCAAGAAAACCCTCAATTTTCGCTAACGTTGACCAAATTTTAGAAAATTTGCCTCTTTAAGATGTAACAAACATGTGGTTCGGTTCGGTGTCTGTCAAGAATGAGAATTTTGTTGAACAAATTTAACCTTATTTCTGTTTTTTTATTTGAAAAATAACTCCTAATTTTTGTTTATGTATAAGCCTCCTGCGTTTTCTGGTGTTTTGTTATGATTTTTACAAATAAATAATCCCTTTTTTCTTATTTTTAATAATTCATATATTTCCATATATTTCAAATTTTCCAGGAAATATTTCCGGAAATGTTTTCGAAAATATATTTCTGGAAATTTTACAACGTTATATACGACACAAAAAAGCATAATATTAAAAATATTTAACTTCTGGTTAGATATAATAGATATTACAGTAATTATTATAAAATTGTGGATAAAAGAGTGTTTAACTAAACTTAAATGTGACAAAGGGGTTTAGGCAAAATAAAGGGAACATAAAGGCAATGATCTCTATCATAAGGGCAGTGGCGGATTCATAAGAAACTTTTAGAAAAGAACATTTATTTAACAATAACGAAAAAGTTCACGATGGTAAATATTGAAATTGAAAGTGCAGTTTGTGTTTGTTGCATGCTGCAAAATAGCAGATGCCGCAACACCTTGAAGAACTTCGTTTTTTATTTGAATTTGATTGGTTGGTGTTTGGCCCACTACAGAAATGCCTTGATCAGTTTGCTGCTGAGAATTACTAGTGTAGCGAATGGAGGAAGGTATATTGGTTTATAAAGGCTGTAATACATTACAGGATTCTTCTTTCGCTGTTTTTGGTAGCATCGGTACTGCAGCACTTCTTGAAAATGAAACTTCTGTATGGGAGGACGGGTTTTCATTTGGAAACAATTGCGAGCAGGAGGATTCTTGCATTTTGGACGCGCGGAAAATGGTGCGAAAAAGTAAAATCGTGCGGAAAATTACATCTTTCCAAACGAAAAATCGTGCGGAAAAGTTACTTTTCTGCACGCTCGTAGGAAAAGCAACAAACATTCGCAGTCACCTAGGGTGCTGTATCAAAAATATATTCTATGACTTTATGCAACCACCCACGCGAACTTGCTACATTTAGAGCAAAAACTTCTTAAACTAACAGCTGGGGATTAAGTGGAGTTTTGAGGAAAAATTAAACTTTAAGTGTGATACTATATTCAGGACATTTTGAGTCAGTTAAAATAACAGAAAATTTGACAGCTGTTACCGTTATTGTTACTAAGAAGAACGGTAATATTCAGGACAAAAAAGATAGATTTGGAACACTAGAGATAAGCATAAGACAAACGCTAATTTAGTAGTTTTAAACTCCTTCCACTTTTTGTTTATTTATTGGTTTTTACAAACCAAATCAGCGAATTTTAATAAAAACTTCGACAGCATTAAAAAAAAATACAAAACTAACTTTAAAAAATAACGGTAACATTAAAGGACGGCCACCATAAGTACTGGGCGCCATGACCGTAAATAACAAAAAAAGGTGCGAGAAGCTGCTAATGCGCAGACTCAGTAATAACAATAACGTTAACAAAGTGTAAAATACTGTAACCAAACTCTCCCTATTATTAGAAAATTCTTACCTATCCACTCAATTCTACATATATCGCTCACTATTAAAACCGTCAAAGATGCATGCTTCTCCCGTCTTAATTTTCCCACATTTTTAGAATACAAAGAAACCGTGAGTTGTTTGGTAACATGGCATGGTTTTAAATATAAAGTTTTGTTTAATAAATGATTTTCTTTAGCAGTTTCCGAACTTTCGAAACAAGTTTTCTTAATTCCAAGATGAAATAAAAAAAGAGGGTGACCATACCAATGCAAAAAAACCATATTTCTTCGAATAAGAATTCTGGAATCACCAAGTTTTCTTCAAAAATTAAAGCTAAAAAAGCTTAGAGATGCGCCGATTTTACATTTTATTAAAGTACGCTCGCTGTCTTGGTTACAAATTTTGCTTCACCTAGGTTTGGTGTTATATTTAACAGAGATAAAATTTAGTGCAGATTAGGTAACAAAAGAAAAAATAACACATTTAAAAAATTTTTGATTTTAAGCCGAAGTTATTATGACCAATTGTGGAAAACTGCATATTGTTGGACTCCGGCTTTTTTTTTCTCATAAGCGAATTTTTGCCTCCCCCAGATTCCGTGAGTTAGACCATAGAGGTGTGTGATTCCGAGAGTTTCCTTCCCACCCGGGGGCAAATTCCTTTTGTTTTCAAATGTGCCATGATTTTTCCCATTGAAGGGTATTGGCATTAAAACACCACGCTTGCCAGGCATGTTGGTGAGTTTATATTCAGGCGCCCAATCTGGAACAGACGCTGTTTGCAGCCGCTCAATATGAGCAGTGGCGGTTTCTCCATAAGTGCACATGTGCACGTGCACTCCCAAATTTTACTTAAAAAAATATTAAAATTTGATCATTCTTTAATTTAATTAATAATTACCCCAAAAGAAATTCACTAAAGACTGGAGTATTATTTACAATTAATACTCGGTACATATGTGTTTGTATTCGTGTTCAACCAGCCTGCGATGAATGGATATTCTCGTGGTTACATTCTTTACTATTAGTTACTGGAACCAAATTCTCTGCACCGTAGAAATTATGTCGCATTCTAATTAGGAAATATAGAAAGATAGGACGAAATGTCCCAATAGAATTCTACAGTACATAGAATCTGAGCCTTCCTTTGGCCGTGCTCTTCTACATAAATTAGCCTCGATGTCGCCCGCACCCCGGTGATGACTCCCGCGGCCACGGTTCCCGTTGCAGATGTACAGCAGCTCCCGCGCACCTGTAATTAGTGAGCTTGGACAACTTGAAATTGTCGGTCGGGCGCGGGGTGGGCGATTTGTTTTGATTTCGATGATTTAGTCTACGACAATGATGGAAGTTTCTAATTATGATAGCATTGGCGTGCAAAATTTAAAGACAATTGCTAGAGGCAGTGGTTACGATGCCTATGACAACCGCAGAAGCAGAACGTTGTTTCTCTTCCGTAAAGAGAATTAAAACTTTCCTTATGAGCACAATGGGTGAGAATAGATTAACTGCCCTAGCAATGTTATCTATTGAGAAAAAAATGATTCAAGAAATTCCAAAGTTCAATGAATTGTACAAACACAACTTTTTCTGGGTATTACGCCACTAGTAAGGAAAAATTATATTGAATATTGACAATTTGTCAACGATATAATAATAAAAAAATATATTTGAACAAGAAACATTTAAGATTTTGAGAGAAAATATAAATAAAAAGCTTGAAAACGATTGTAGATTGGCAATCGAAACGTAGCGTATTCAAATTCAATTAAAAGATAAGTGGTTTAGGTTTTACTAGGCAATTATTTATTTTTATAGAAAGCCACTGACAAATTAGTTATTTTTATTTTTCTAGGAGAAACGCAGTGGTTTTTTAAAATAATTTTTCCTTACTAGTGGCGTAATACCCAGAAAAAGTTGTGTTTGTAAAATGAATCCGCCACAAACATATAGATTTTATTTTCAATGAATTGGTTATTAAAGAATTTATTTCAAAAAAGGACAGACGCCTTCAATTTCAATACAAGACGTGTTTGTGAAAGATAGAAACTAGGTATGATACATTTATTATTTATTTATAAAAACAATAATAACAGGTAACTAATATCTAACTAACTAACTTATTTTTTAATTATTTGCTCCAAATTATATGATATGACGGCCGCCTACTCGATGGCCTAAAAACTTGGGCGTGGCACTCAAAAAAAAATTTCGCCTGCGCCGCAATTTTTTTTTTTTTTGGGTGTGCACCCCCAAACTTTTCACCACGCGCCGCCACTGAATATGAGTCAGACGCTGCTGTGTTTTTTCTTTTCTATTTTCCCCAAAAAGAAGGGATACCACCTACGCTATGTTCACCGTACCGAGGTCCTTCCTCTCCGCCTTTCATACCGGTGTGGTCTTCTCCCGTATCCCTGGGAAAGGGACCCTAGATAGGTGCTAACCCATGGGCGCACCCAGGGGGGGGCCCCAGGGCCCGGGCCACCCCCAAGCCTTAGATTTTTTAATATATTTTCTACATATTTGATGATAAAACATGAAAAATACCTTAAAATTTGACATCAGGAGGCTTCGGGCCCCCCCCAACCCCAAGCAGTGGCGTAGTTGCGAAAAGACATGATGACCTTTTTTTTTTTTTTTGTCGCAAGGTTTTTGAGGGTGCGCTTTGTAGCTGTCGGGCCCCCCCACACATGATGACCTTTTGTTTTTTTTTTTTTTTGGTCGCAAGATTTTTGAGGGCGCGCTTTGTAGCTGTCGCGCCCCCCCCAAGACACATTCCTGGGTGCGCCACTGGCCAACCCTCCGGGTCAGAGAGTACCTGAAATCTACGGAAGGCAGAGGTCTATTTATTTCCCTTATAAACATCTTATGAGGTCCACCTGTACCTATCCGTACCGAACTCAGGTTTTACATAAAATAATTCAAATCATCAAGTATAAAGCAAAACAAAAAGAAATAACCGTCAAGGAGAAGTAGTTAGCTTCTTTATGTAGGAAAAAACCCTGGTAATTTCTCGCTTGAAATTGCTTTTAGAAATATCCTCTTATTTATACCGTTTCTTCCTAGATGGCATAAGAAAGACAAAACAGAAAATAATTTTTTAAAAATTCATTTCAAAAGGCAAGGATTACGAATTAAATCCTGAAAATAAGAATAATTGTCAAGCATTTTAAAAGAGGCTGCTTCTTTATAGTCTACATAAATTTATACAGTGTGATTTAAAGATAATTTAACATAGGCTTCTGGGGGCATTTCTTGACGGAATTTGTAAAAACCCTTGGACACCTCAATTTTGTATCTAAGGGAGAACATTTTTGGCTTAAAATTTTTGTAGCGCGCACCTCTTTGAAGGAAAAGTGGGTCAAGTGATTGCAGATTACGTTCCAGTGGCAGTTCCAGTGGCGTATATACGAAGCTAAGGTTTTTTTGGATATTTTCAACATTCAAACATTTTTCTATATACGCCACTGGGCAGTTCCATGATGCAGGTGAAGCGCTGCTCCACCTCCTTTTTCCAGACTAAATATTATAATCTTAGAATTTAAGACAAGACAAAAAATTAAAAATCGGAGCTGCGCCACCTCTGCAAAACCATTTGGTCACCTTATTACCTATTAACCGATAAAAAACCGTGAGCGTTCCTCGCCGCGGATTTTGTACTGTCGATTCTATAGCGACATGTCGTCCTCTTTTTCTATGTTTTGCAATTAGCAGGCAACAAAGTATATCGCTATGGAATTCTACAGTGCACAGAAGCCTGGCCCAGCATAAATCGCTCCAATAGTCCTTGTCTGTACAAGGACTATTGGAGCGATTTATGTTTTTCGTTCGCCTGTGTCTACTCGATATGTCAGGGAGTGAAGGCGTGCCTTGGTTGTGATGACAACATAGCATGCTTTGGTAGGGCAAAGAATCAGTTGTAGGGTTGATTCAAGGGGGGGTAACATGGTAATTAACTCCCCCCTAGAAAAAAATACATGGAATTTCATTTAATAAATAACGAAAAATAGAAAAAAAAAATAAATGTACTAATATTTTTTCTTTCACAATTACCCCCCTCTAGATCTATGCCTAGATCCGCGCTTGCTTGTTTATTACTACAAAACTTTCTTCTGTTTCCTGTTTAAATTTACATTTTTGGAGTTGACATGAGAATATCTGGTAATTTAATTATTTCTTTATAGTTGAAAATACGTCGCTTTAGTTTACCCCTAAATTAAGTAAACTGAAGTTAACTAAAAGGTGTTACTTGAGTTTTAGTGACCCATTCAGAATTAGTCAAACAGTGTCCTCGTAAATTTTCTGGAACTACCGCTGCATCTGGACCCTCGGCTCTTAAAACTAATGCTACTTTCACCTCATAGTTTTGATTTGTTATACCGTTGTTTGATTTTCATCAATAAATAATTACAACCGTTATACCTTCAAACATTGTAGTACAATGTTCTAAGGTTTTTAGGGCCCATCGCACCAACTTTTTTTTCCGTTTCTTAGCCTAAAGAATACCTTATTTACCTTATTTCGTAAACTTTCGTTGCACCGAATTTAAAGGCAGACTTGTTCCTTCCTTAGTGTTGTTAAAATTAAGTCAGCTTTTTTCGTGACTTTACTAAGTTCCTTAAGAGCTGCTTAGATAAGATGCTGGTCACATAATGTTACCCGTCTGGCATAGCCATAGCAACTGACAATACCTACATGAGCAGTGTTTTTTGATTAAAGTGAATTTTGTCTTTTTTAAGTAAATAAAGTAAAAAACATGTTTTTTTTAAATAAATAAAAATGATTTTGAAAAACTTTATTGCACAAGATAACGGCTAGATTCTGGTTCTTTTAGCACAATGTTTTTGTGAAAAAATATACCTATGTATCGATTACAAAAAGATTTGTAAGGAAGGAAAATAATTTAAATAAAGTTGAATCTAATTTTTATTACAGTATTTTCGTCCGATTTTTGAGTTAACTATTGTTCACAGCCTAGTGGGTACAGCGGTAAGGGTAGGATAGGACTGACCAGGGTAAGAAAACAGTGCATGAAGTAACAAGACGATTTTCCTTTCTGCCTTTACATTTTACCCTAATTTCATTATAATTTTTAATCCCTTGGTTATATCCAGGGGTGTATGGGCCGCTGCCTTATGGGCAGGTGCCTTATTGGCCTGTGCTTAAGGAGCAGTACATTTTTCAGCCGGGCGCGGATTTTATCCTGGGCTGGATGGGGAACCGTAAACCAACCCGGGAATAAATACACGACTGTACCAACAAGGCGACAAGGACACCCAAATTCCAAAAAATCGAGTAGCACCATCTCGATTTCATCATCTTCCAAATATTCTTCCAAAAATTCAAGAACTTTCATTTTTGTAAATAAATTTTTAAAGGCGACTTGACACAGAAAATTGATGGGTTTTGACAAAACTATTTTGGGACGTACTGGGTGTTGTTGTTGATTTTTCATAGTTTAAAAATTATGTTGGTTGAAACAGCGGCGTTGCCCGATTGGGTCACAAGGTGGCCGCATCTTAACAAAGAAGAGAAAATTTTTGCTCGGTGCAACAAATTTAAAAATAAGGCATGCTTAAATTTAAAGCAATCCATAGTTAAGAAAGGGTACTTTAAAAGTAGGTGCGATGGGCCCTAAAAGCTTCGAATTTATTCAAAAAAAGAGGTCTTCCCATACAATATAATGCTTTTTTGTCTCTCTCTCTGGAATCAATTTTCCAGCATGGGGCTCAGTCCATTTGTATTATAGGTCTATGGTATCTTCTCACATCTTGTCACTTGCCTTAACCTACTCAATTCCTGAACCGTCAAGATGATGAGTGCTGAACATTTCGCCAAACGACAAAGTGAACATTGGTCTCCTATTGGTTTATATATTTTGACCGTTTTCTATTGGTCCAGATATTTTGAACTAAGGTGACGATAAACGCTTTCTTTATGACCTGTGTAACTACTCCTAAACGATGTGACCATCCACATCACACGCTTTGACCAATAGCAAACTCTGAGCGGTCGCATGTTGTGCGAAATGACTTGTCTCGACCAATGGCATAGTCGCCAGCTCTTCAGAGTGAATCTTACGCGTTTAAAGTGCCCCGTACCCAACGACTATAAATACACAGGATTGCTTATTAGCTCGAATCTTTCAGCGATAGGCGGCGCCTTGCTTACGTCACTAGTGGACCTCTGCTCAGCGCGCTTCATTTAATACACATTGCAATCGTGAGTTTTCCCGCTTTTTTCTTGCTTATTTGCAAACAAATTTTTTATTTTTGATAGTAAATATAATTAATAATTTCATTCATTCAAAACAAATGATTTGATAAATCAAGAGTTTGCTCTGAGAGCTGAATTTTCCTAATAGACGATATGTTGGAGTTTCGTTTTTAAATAGTTGAAAGTTTTAGAATATAAGTAGGATTTTTTCTAAAAGTTTAATCAATTTAAATCATTAGATGTATAATTTATTGTTTTTGTTGCGGATATAATAAAATACACTTATATTATGTAGTAACAAAAAGGTATTTATTTGATATTTCAGATCTAAAATTGCAATATTTCTTATAGTATTATATCAAAAACCAGTCAGTTTTTGGAGAAAACAGCCAAATAACATGTGTTTTTCAACTTTTTATGCTTTAAATCAATAGATTTTTCTTAAGTTTTTTTCAAATAATTTACATTGTTTGTGTTATGAGTTGTTTTTATCCCACCCAGCGCCCGTTTTCACTCCTTCTCCTGTAACATGTTTCTGAAAACTTCTATAAAGAGACTAAAAGAACTTAAGAAAAAAACTGAAACTAAACTTGGAGAAACTGTCTACAAAATAAACTTTCCAATAATCAGTTTAATAAAAGAAGTACGTTTGCGGCATAATTACCAATTTTCTTTAATGTGATTAATTTAATGAGCAAGGAGTTTCCAAAAATCCAAAAAAAAATAAAATTTATATAAATATAATATTATAAAAGTATATATATTTATATTTCTACACTGAAAGAGGGAACACAAAGTTTTTATTTCAACAATAAATTAATGTGCTTTCTTTATATCAATTCACTTAATTCACATTTCTAAAGCTTTATTTACCTCCTAAATAGTCAACCACACCGTCAAAATAATGAAAAAACGCAAAAAAAACGGAGACAAAAACGTCAAAAACACCTTAAAATCACACGAACTCTTAATACAAACAAAGCAACTGGTCCGCTGGTCACGTAAGCAGACATTGTTCGTCTCGCTGAGCGCCGCTAACATAGAGTTAAATGGAAATAAGCAATCCTGTGTGTTTATAAGCGTTGCCCCGTACCGACTGAAAGTTTCTCGTTCGGATCGTAGGAGCAGTGGCGGATCCAGGGGGGGAGGGGCACTAGGGGCACTTGTCCCCCCCGAGAATTTTTTGAATATACAAAAAATTAGTAAAAAATATTGTTTTTGCTAATGAAAATTCAAGATTTTTGCCTGCGGCGCATGAAAGTGTCTATTGTTGTTATCATCGAAATTACAACCACTGACTAATTCAATAAAATGCTGCTTAAAAAAATATATACCGTTTTTTACCAACAGAGAATGTCACCTAAAGTGCCCCCCCGAGAAGCACCTCTGGATCCGCCCTTGCGTATTAGAAGCTTGCGCAATAGAGGTCTTTTCGCATAGCACGTGACGGCTCGGAGCTAATTTAAACCTTGCTATTGGTCAAAGCGTGTGATGTGGATGGTAACATCGTTCGAGACCCAGAATAGATACCCTGGATAAATACATTTCATCAAGTCCCGTCTTTCACACACCAAGTGTGGGATAGCTGTAAGTTTCGACTTTCAAATCGTGTATAAAAGGAGAATCCACACCCGTGACCACACAGTTTCTATTTACATTCGAAATTATCTGGAATACATTTGAATTTATATTAAATCCCTAAAGGGTGTACCAAAAAAGTGATCTAAAAAAAACTATATAATGCAAAAATAAAAG
Source organism: Aspidapion aeneum (assembly GCA_963576565.1). Taxonomy (NCBI): domain Eukaryota; kingdom Metazoa; phylum Arthropoda; class Insecta; order Coleoptera; family Brentidae; genus Aspidapion; species Aspidapion aeneum. The sequence continues at coordinate 7,388,906 of OY755043.1, read as the reverse complement.
ATTTTATATTTCAAATAAATACTTCTAAATATAAATTTTGACATATTTGCAAATGTAAGGAATTTACACAAACTGTTTCTTACTCACCCTGTAGCTTTTTAAAATTATTGAAAACAACAATATTACTTATTTCCGATTTAGATTTGCTGCCAAACTTCCATGATACCGATTTACATAAGAGGAAGAAAAAGTGAAACAAATTACATGAAAAGAAAACAGGTAAAAATGGCCCATGAGAAGTTGAAATAAATATGGATCCATAACGGATCTTATACCTTCCTGGCTAGTATTAGCACACTTCAAGTGAAGCCATGATATATCAGCCTTGAAAACAGATTTTTGTAAATATCTCGAATGATATAACACAAACTAACACATACACCAGGGGCGGCTCGTCCATAGGAGCGCTGGTGCGCGCGCACCCCCAGCAAAAATAAGAAAAAAATAAATACAAACTATTTTTAAATAATTACTGTTGTTATTTATGTGCACGTGCCGTCCCAAATTTTACTTTAAAAAATATTAAAATTTGATCATTCTTTACTTTAATTAATATTTACCCCAAAAGGAATTCACTAAAGACTGGAATATTAACTACAATTAATACTCGGTACATATATGTTTGTATTCGTGTTCAACCAGCCTACGATGAATGGATATTTTCGTGGTTACATTGTTTACTTTTAGTTACTGGAACCAAATTCTCTGCACCCTAGAAGTTATGTCGCATTCTAATTAGGAAATATAGAAAGAGAGGACGAAATGTCCCAATAGAATTTTACAGTACATAGAATCTGAGCCTTCCTTCGGCCGTGCTGTTCTACATAAATTAGCATCGATGCCGCCCGCACCCCGGTGATGACCCCTGTTGCCGCGGTTACCGTTGCAGATGTACAGCAGCTCCCGCGCACCTGTAATTACTGCGCTTGGACAACTTGAAATTGTCGGTCGGGCGCAGCGGCGTAGCGTGGGGGGGGGGGCGCGGGGGGTTCGTCGCCCCCCCCGCCCCGAGGGTAGTGGCGCCCCATAGGTGGGAGAGGCGCCCTTGTGTCGTATCGGCCGCCCCCTCATACATGATGACCTTTTTTTTTTGGTGCAAGATTTCGCCAGACGCGCCCTTGTGACTTATCGGCCGCCCCCTGACATATGATGACCTTTTTTTTTTTTTTTGGAGACGGCGCGGTTCAAATTTCTACGGCGCGGTTCTTTTTTTTTGGGCGCAAGATTTGTGAGAGGCGCCTTTTGGTTTTTTGTTTTTGCCGTAAGATTTTTCATCAGTTTTCAGAGGCGCCCTTTTTAGCTGTCGCCCCCCCCGCCCTTTCGGGCACGCTACGCCGCTGGTCGGGCGCGGGGTGGGCGATTTGTTTTGATTTCGACGATTTAGTCTACGACAATGATGGAATTTGTTGGAAAACGTTGTTTCTCTACCCTAAAGAGAATTAAAACTTTCCTTAGGAGCACAATGGGTGAGAATAGATTAACTGCCCTAGCAATGTTATCTATTGAGAAAAAAATGCTTCAAGAAATTCCAAAGTTCAATGAATTGGTTATTAAAGAATTTATTTCAAAAAAGGACAGACGCCTTCATTTTCAATACTATGTATGATACATTTATTATTTATTTATAAAAACAATAATAACAGGTAACTAATATCTAACTAACCAACTTATTTTTTAATTATTTGCTCTAAATTATATGATATGACGGCCCACTCGATTGCCCAAAAAGTTGGACGTGACACTCAAAAAAAAATTTCGCCTGCGCCGCAATTTTTTTTTGGGTGTGCGCCCCTAAAGCTTTTTACCACGCGCCGCCACTGCCTAGTGGCATCTATCGGCCATTAACGGAAGTAATTTAGATCTTTTCGACTTGACGCTTGCTGCCGCATATGGTGACCTTCGATCGCCTCGCCTCGCTTAAATCTAGAGATATGACAGGGCGGGCTTGAATCTGGAGGTGCGCGTGGTTTCGGCGTTCCTCTTTAATCCAATTTTTGCCACGCAATTGGATCGGAAATGCTCGGGATATCGGCCGAGAAAAGGGCGGGGTGGTGGCTGATTACTATTTATATTATCGTTAGTATACGTGTATTGGGCGTAATTAAAATTTATTTACGCAGTTTTAAGTGAATTTTATGCTGTTTTCGGCTTCTTGTTTGTAATTTTTGGGTTAATTATTATCTACTAAGTGTCGAATATGTCTGAGGCAGTTATAAGTTCGGGTTCGGGTAATCCTGGAAGTAATTCAAGACTTAATTGTGTACAAAACATTATAGCAAGCTTTTCCTCCTTTAATTTAAATCAAAAAATTGAAATTAAAAGATTAGGAAGGCCGACTCCAGAACTAGAATTATCACAAACTTGCTCCAAAAGAAAAGAAGGTAGGAATTTAAAAAAAAACAACTGGATTTGTGGATGTGATGTTACAAACTCGTTATTTTGTTTTCCATGCTTAGGGGTAACTGACTTAAATCATCTACAGGCAAAAATTAAAAAGCACGAGTTTTTGAACCAACGTATACGAACATTACAATATGAAATGGTATTTGAATCAAAAGTCAAGATAAAACGGTTTTGTACATTGAATTAATGTTATCCATTGCCAAAAAACTAATATGTATGTATACTGTAGGTAATTTTTTTTTGTGTAGGCATATTTGTATTTATTGGAGACCTGCTTTTTTTACTTTGACAATCTTATTACCTAGTGGGCACCATAAGTTCTTTTATTTGGCTTCAAATAAATATGCAAATATTTTTAACTTTATTTATTTTAAATTTATTTCGACTCACTTATTATAGCGCACACCCATTCTTATACTTCACGAGCCGCCACTGACAAACACACAAATTATTGAGCAAAACGTAGTCTACTACATCCCGAAAACCGCATATTAATGCTCCATTAAAAAGTTTGCATTTTTTAAACTTTTTAGTTGGCAAAAAACTGTCATAAGCATTATTCGATTTTTATCAAAATCTAATCAGCTCGTTAGCGTGTCAAACGCTATTGTACCTCAAAATTTTATGAAAATCGGTTCAGCGGTTAAGGAGCTATCGTGTTACGGACAGAAATACACATACACACAGACAGACATCACGACTATATTGCTAAGATAATTCAAAATCCACCACACGGCGCCGGAGCGCCCTTTTCGCAAACCCCGATTTGTCCGTACACCATATACTAAACTGATGCACGTGCCCTTTATAGATGCAAATTTTCTTTCTCTAAGCGGACTTCATTTTGCCTGACTCCTCTTTGTCGAGGACAGGGATCTTTATACTGCGTAGCAAGTATACACAGTGGACACACGCATTTACACCCCTTCCGAAAGGTGGTCCTGCTACATGTTAGACTTCCATCCATGCCTAGGAAACTCAATGCAATTTGACAGGTCGTTAGGTTAAAGTTCTCACTAAGCTCAAAAGAGGCGCTGCGGTCGCGCGTTTGTTCCTTACTCTATTTTTTTTTGAGAATTATCTGTGGTTTGGATTTTTCGTCCCCTTTTTTTTCAGGTAGAAAAACCTCTTCCACCGCATTTTATTTCGGGTTCATTTTAAATCTATCTTTTTGGCTTATGTAGGTAATCTTTGCTGCTGTGACGCATTAAAATTAAATTTTGTTAAATTTGTAACTTTTGCAATTTTAAATATAAAAGAATAAGAATTTCTAGTTGCTTTTCTGGGTGAAGTGTCAAAAGTTCAGACGAGTATAAAATGCATAGTTTTCCGAGACATTTTAAGGTAAGTTTTCTTATTTTCTCATTTGAGGTTAGATTGGCATTTGATAAAATTTGTATTGGTAGTGTCTTTTTACCTTCTTATCGCTTACTTTACGGAACTGATGCCAATGCCTGATAGGTGCCTTATTTGCCCATCAATTAAACACAAATTTAGTGTTAATTTTATGTCTATCCCTTTCTTTTGATATTAGGTAAAAGAGAGACACATACAAAATTAAGACTAAATTTGTGCTTAATTGATGGGTAAACAAGGGATTACCCAGCAGCGTAATGTACTTTGAATAAATTTATTCCTTAATTTTAAATCTTTATCTTTCCATAATCTAGTGTGGTTACAAGTTGATTTTTTTTATTGTTTTCAGCTTTTGGATGATATGTGCGACCACTGATAAGCTATATATATATACTGCTTTGAAACACACCCTACACAACTTACAACCAAGGCGAGGAGGTACTTTTAAATCATGTCAGATTTTCGTCAAGCTGTTAAAAAGTAGACATTTAAGAATGATTCTCTTCACGAACAACTGTTTCATTATTTATTCACTCATCACTCACCAGAAATGTTAAAAGCAAATTTAAATATGCTAGATAGTGTTTGGTTTTTCATTATATTTTATTTTACCACTCAATTAGACTATGTATTATTTCTTCAATAGTTAGTCGTTAATTTGTAGCTTTTTTTATAATAATAAACACTCATTTAAAAAATGTTTTATTTATTGCACTTTATATATCATTTTCAATCTGTTTATATCTTATAAAGACAGTGTATGTCTTTATAAAATATTGACTGATTAAAAATTAAAAAAAAAACTTTAAAATTAAAGAAAATTTATTATAAGAGGCGATTCAAATTTGCCGCCTTAACTTTTAGTTCGTCACTAAGCTCTGCAGTGGGCGCCACAGAGCGAACGACCTGTCAAACAGCCGGAGTTGCCTATCTAATAAAAACTCACTGAACCTCGCCGCAAATCCTTTATCTATGCTTCCATCTACCTAACATCGCTATCGTCACGGCAGAACTTAGTTTTAGACGATAGACTTCTTCTTTCCTTTTAGAATTACTTCAAGAAGATTTTAAAAATCTATTAATTTTCTTCTAATAGCTTTAAAACTATAAAAGCTAAATAAAAAGTGTGCGGTATTGCTAAATTCAGAAAAAAAGTGTTCTATAATTTTAAAAAGCTACAAGACGAGCAAGGAAGAAAAGTTTGTGTAAATTCTTAACATTTGCAAATACAGTCGAACCTCCATAACTCGAACTTAAAGGGACAACCAAATTAGTTCGAGTTATGGAGAGTCCCAGTTATAGAAATTCGAGTTAAAGAGGTTAAAATACATATAAAAAGTGCAGGGACCACTTAAAAATTAGTTCGAGTTATAGAGAGGTTCGAGTTATAGAGGTTTGAGTTAGAGAGGTTCGACTTTATGTCAAATTCTAAAAAGACAAACTTGCATGATACCGATTTGCATGATATGGAGAAACGGGGAAATAGTTTACATAAGAAGAAAAGAGATAAATAGTGGCACATGCGCAGTTGAAAAAAACCGTGCCCGTTTTTTAATTTATAGCGTTTTAAACAACTTTACCCACTTGTGAGTACAAAAATAGTCATCAAAGGTCGATGTCTCATACCCTTCTGAATTTTTAATACATTCATTAAACCTCAACTTTACGGTCTGAAAGTTATTAAAAGCAAGCTTTTCTTTAAATAGGCCTTAGGGAGTTTAGGGATTTTACACAGGATTGTTATCTTTTTGAAATTTATACCAAGAAGATGGACATCTATTTTATTTTTTTAACAAGAATAATCTTTTTTTAAAGGCCCTATATCCGATTCTCGGCCTATACCGAGTGGGCCAAAAAATCATATACGTAATACTCCAATACTCCCTGTTACCTATTTATACAATGGTTGGTGTTTGATGCAAACATTCAGAAATAAAGGTACGAGAAATGCACAGATACCAAATTTACATAGAAAGAGTTTTTGTCAACTATACGCCGATGATTTGACGTAACGAATACAAGAATAAAATAATATTCATGCGTAAAAGTATAACCAATCATGAAATTTTATCTTAAGGACCGCAAAGAGGATAGACTTATACCCATTGATATTGCTATTTCAAATATGTTTGCATTCTGCATCGTAAGGTACCGTAGGTATTGCAATAATACGTACTATATGGAAATAATATGCATATGTCTTTGAAAGCAACCAATCAGGTCTTTTTTGCTTAAAGGCCCCAAGGCCCTCATGTTTGCATCATGAATGAGCAGTTACCGTGGGTATTCGAGTATTATGTATATGCAAAAAATACTTAACAATTTTTTTTCGTTAAAACTTTTGAACTATATAATCGATTTTAATGGGACAAACTGCACTTGGCAGAGAATTAGTCAGAGTTTTGACTAAATTTATTTTTTTGTCCACCATCTCAAAATCCAAGATGGCGGAGACAATTAAATTGTACCCTTCAAAGATGCTGGTTTATTTTTGTGTTGCTAACATGTTTTAATTATTTTTTTTAATTTGAAAAGAAGTTGCGTTCTTACCACGCACAACAAGGTATGAATCAGCAAAATTGGTTCAGTGGTTCTAAAAAAATATTTTTGTTGCAACTATTGTTTTGCATATTATACGATTGCCTTACCAATCATATCTGCATTTATTTTCTTATAAAATCATTACTACTGAATCGATTTTAATGAAATACAAAACTTCCTGGTGAAAATTGATTACTTTTTAAAGATCATGATCAAAGTTTATCGCCATTTAAAAGTTTAAGATGGCGGACCAAATCATACTTGATTCTTCAAAATGGCGTGTTTATTCTTATTTTCCGATAAAGTTTAAGTTTTTTTTTACATTTGATAGAAAAGCACTACTTTTTTTTTACGGTTAAGCGCACTCGCAAGGAGATTCCTACCATGCTCCTGGTGCCTCTATTTTGACAGTAGATTGATGGTTACCGTCTGTTTGACGTGTTCGCCTAGTATGTGCTACTCCCAGGGGGATCATACGTGCCAACTCTTCAGAGCATTTTCCGTAATAATACCTGTAGAAGAGAGATAGATCGCCCACAGTTCTTCGATGTTCGAGACTATCCAAGCTACGGGCAAGTGCGGGGTCATTGATCAGCTTGATAGCTCGTTTTTGCACGGTGTTCAAAAGCATTAAGGTATGTTTGGGTGCCGCACTCCATATATGTGAGCAGTACTCCATAGTTGGTCGAATCTGGGCTTTGTAGAGTGTCAGCAGTTGGCTTGGTGGATACAGATGTCTTGTACGAAATAGCACCCCAAGCTTTTGGGACGCCCTTTTAGCTATATCTGCCACGTGACTGTGCCAAGACATGTTGGTCTCTGCAGTGACTCCTAAGATGTTCAACTGGCTCTGCAATGTGACAGCACTTCCAGATAGCATGATGTTTGGCTCACGGGTGCTGGTCTTTCTTGAAAACAGGGCTGCTAGGGTTTTCTGCGCGTTGAACTGTACAAGGTTTTTGTTGCCCCAGTCCTCTATTATCTCCAGGTCGTTATTTATCTGGAATATATGAGTTAGTCTAAGATGATGGAATTCACGTGCGGATAGACACTGAGTGGGTGGTATGACTGAGTAGATTATATTGCCATGTATAATTTAGTAAAATCGGTGTGACGGTTCTCAAAAAAATCTATTTTTGTTTCAACCATTGTTTTACAGATTATACGATTGCATTGCTAATCCTGTCTGCATTCAATTTCTTATAAATTCGTTATTACTAAACCGATTTGAGTGAAATAAAAAAAATCATGGTGAGAATTGATTGCTTTTTAAATATTATAATCTCAATTTGCCGCCATCTTGAAATTTAAGATGTCGGACAGAATCATACTTGAATCTTCAAAATCGTGTGTTTATTCTTGTTTTCCGAAAATGTTTTAGTTTTTCTTTAAATATTATTTCTCGGTATTTTTTAGGTAATAAAAACACTACGTTTTTCTGTCAAATAAAAACATTTTCGGAAAATAAGAATAAACACGCCATTTTGAAGAATCAAGTATAAGTTTGTCCGCCATCTTAAACTATTAGATGGCAATAAACTTTAATAATGACCTCTAAAGAGCAATCAATTTTCACCAGGGCGTTTTTTATTTCATTAAAATCGGTTCAGTAGTAATGAATTTATTAGGGAATAATTGCAGACATGATTGGCGAGGCAATCGTATAATATGCACAAAAATAGTTGAAATAAAAATGTTTTTTTTAAAAACCCATTAACCGATTTTGCTAACTTGTAACCTATTGTGCGTAGCAAGATCGCGGCTTTTTAACTAATTTTAAAAAAATATTAAAACATGTTCGCAACATAAGAATAAACGAGCATCTTTGAAGGGTACAATTTAATTTCGTCCGCCACTTTAAACATTAATCAATGTTCTAAGGTCCGCCATCTTGGATTTTGAGATGGCGGACAAAAAATATATTTAGTCAAAATTCTGATTAATTCTCTGCCAACTGCAGTTTGTGCCATTCAAATCAATAATATAGCTCAAAAGTTATAATAAAAAAAAGATTGTCCGGTTTTTTTGGCCCACTCGGAGACTAAAGTTTAGATCTTTCTTTTTTATTTTAGGATATCAATCAAATGAGCCTTCCAGCAAAAAAATGTGTTTTACAAAACTAAAATACTAATCTGTCAATTTGATCTAGACAAGCAACATATAAAATACCTAAAGATATACATCACAGAAAGAAGAACAAAAAATAATTATTGAGTTTCAGGATATCTAAAAAATTATTTGGAAAGTTTCGATATTCTTATTTCTAGCTTTAAAATTAATCAGACACATAGGGACATTTTGGATCAGTTAAAATAATAGAAAATTTGACAGCTGTTTCGGGGCAAAAAAAAATTTTTTTAAACAATACAGATAAGCATATCACAAACGTTATTTTAGTAGTTTCACATTCAACTTTTTGTTTATTTATTTTTAGACAATGAACTAACAATACAAACTAGAAAAACGAATAGTAAAAGCAAAAAAGGTTATTGGATATCTTAACAGTATTTTATGGAGCAGAGAGATAAAAAATAATGTAAAATTTAACATATATGAAACAATGGTGAAAAGCACGCTATTGTAAGGAATAGAGACTTGTCGCGTAAAAGAAAAATATTTAAAAAATGGAAAGTATCGAAATGGATCAATGAGAATATCTAGAACAAACCACATAAAAACTGAGATCATAAAAGAAAGAATGGGAATCGAGGGAGCTTAACGGATGACATCACTAACATACAACTAATATGATACGGCCATGTACAACGGATGAACGACGAAAGATTACCAAAGCAGGTTCTAGAATGGCAACCAATAAGGTGCAGGAAAAGGGGGCGTCCTAAACTAGAATGGCAACAGTCAATCCAAAGATCCATGACTCAAAAAAAAACAATACGAAACAAACGATTTCAAAAATTTTTATATATCTTTGCGTTTCAGATGATTTTGAAACTTTTTTGTTGCGCCGTCTGTCTGTCTGTCTGTCTGTCTGTCTGTCTGTCTGTCTGTCTGTCTGTCTGTCTGTCTGCTGTTTTTATATATCTTTGCGTTTCAGATGATTTTGAAACTTTTTTGTTGCGCCGTCTGTCTGTCTGTCTGTCTGTCTGTCTGTCTGTCTGTCTGTCTGTCTGTCTGTCTGTCTGTCTGTCTGTCTGTCTGTCTGTCTGTCTGTCTGTCTGTCTGTCTGTCTGTCTGTCTGTCTGTCTGTCTGTCTGTCTGTCTGTCTGTCTGTCTGTCTGTCTGTCTGTCTGTCTGTCTGTCTGTCTGTCTGTCTGTCTGTCTGTCTGTCTGTCTGTCTGTCTGTCTGTCTGTCTGTCTGTCTGTCTGTCTGTCTGTCTGTCTGTCTGTCTGTCTGTCTGTCTGTCTGTCTGTCTGTCTGTCTGTCTGTCTGTCTGTCTGTCTGTCTGTCTGTCTGTCTGTCTGTCTGTCTGTCTGTCTGTCTGTCTGTCTGTCTGTCTGTCTGTCTGTCTGTCTGTCTGTCTGTCTGTCTGTCTGTCTGTCTGTCTGTTTGTCTGTCTGTCTGTCTGTCTGTCTGTATGTCCGTCTGTAACGACCAACGCGCATAACTCAAAAACCGATTGCCCGATTTTAATGAAATTTGGCACCTGCGCTGGGTTAGGGTCGAGATGGTCCCATTTAAAAATGAACAAAATCCACCGAACACAAGCCAAATAAAAGGGTGGGGGTATATATCAAAAATTAGAGTTTATGTAAAAATATGGCGTGTGTGATATCAAACGAAAGGTAATTGCGTCTGGAGTTAAATAAAATACATTTTACTTTTAAAAAAAGGGTGGGGGTAAATTAAAAAAATTAGTGTTTATGTGGAAATATGGCGTGTGTGATATCAAATGAAAGGTAATTGAGTCTGGAGTTAAACAAAATACATTTTAGTTTAAAAAAAAAGGTGGGGGTAGATTTGAAAAATTAAAGTTTAAGTCAAAACATGGCTTGTGTGGTATCAAACGAAAGGTAATTGAGTCTGGAGTTCAATTAAATATATTTCAGTTTTTAGTTATATATTAACTCACACGTACACTATAATTATAGTACCTAGTGTGAGCTTAGGTGCCCATAGATTGGCAGAGTATTTTAAATATTTTCTTTATTTTAATCGCCCTGTAGAAAATGTATTTTACGTTTTATACTATCTCTCAATAGTATGTCAATCAATCGATCAAACAAAACTTCTTGGGGAGTGCGGTTGCCAAGCAACCCTAACTCTATGTTGTTGGTTTCATGCTGTTCATTTTATAACTAAACTTTCAAGGTAGCATGTTTGCAACTTTGTAGAAACAAATTTTTGTTTCACACTTTTATCGGAATAATGTGTAGTGTTAATAATAATTATTAATAGTTTCGTATTATAATTGTTAAAGTTAAATACTATTTTACGTAAAATAAAGGTCACTAAAATGAAGTTTAAAGTCAAAGTGATTTGTTGAAAGTAAGGTCACTCATCGTCAAGCAAGCTGTTGAAAGCGCTTTTAAAAGTGATCGATTATTGTTTGTGTTGTGAATTTTTTTTTCTGGATAACCGACGGCTTCTGACAGTTTTTAAATGAAAATATTTTTTTAAAATAACTCCTAACAAATGAGCTTCTTTCAAGATATACTCGCCAAAGTAGGCTGGGATGATGGATTTCAGGTTCCTGTGGCAAACGCAGAAAATGCTGAATTAGAGAAAGAATTCGCAGAACTCGCTTTGCGCAAACTTAAAAGCAAAAATGTGCTTGATAATCTTAATGAACGTTTAACAAACTTAAAAGAACATCAGAAATATGTTGGACAAGAAAATGAACAAACGCAAAAACTTATTGTTGCCTACAAACAGCAATTTGACTCGGAAGAAAATCAATACCACACAGTAAGAGCCGAGAAAAACAAGACTGAACTCGATGTTAATCAGCTCACCAAACGAATTCAAGATTTAGATAAAGCTCAAGATAACAAAAGAGTTGACCTTAAAAAAGCTTTGCTGAAAATAGACAAAATAAAATCGGAAACAAGTTGGGATATCGAAGCCCTTCAAAGCTGGGAAGAATCTTTAAAAAAACGAGATGAAGATAACGAGCTAATTAAAAAGTTTTCAAGGGAAGACGAACGAAAATTTAACGAGCTAGAGGCCAAAAGGCAACAACTTCAGACAGAAAGTGATCAAAAGGCTGCTATCGTAAAGAAGCTGGTTTGTGATTTTCACAGTTGTGAAATGATTATAGAGAGAACAGGTAAATTTGCAATTATTCATCGTACAAATTATTAGACTCAGAATAAACAAAAGTGAGTCATGCTTGCGCAGATTTACAGGATTTTTTCATATACCTACATCCTTGTTTACATTACATGTCAAGAGATAAAAATACACACACAAGTTTTTTCTCATACTGTCGTAAGCAATTAGTATACTGACATTGCGACTATGCTGATATTTCACTTTTTATCTTGATATTGACTTTTAATCCTTGATCCATCATTTTTTATTCCGGAAATGAAATCTCTAAAATGCGTGATAAAATGTAGAGAAAGTCTGGAGTACCGCCCACTTCATAAAAAAATATATTTTTTTAACAATTCAAGTTTTATATTAGTTTTATATTTTATATATACTTAAAACATAAGGTACCTAAGTCAAATATTGCCACCTTAAGGAATTTAATTTTTTGGTTGCCTTTGGAACAGCTGTTCCAAATATTTCCAGGTATGTAGGTATGTAAGTATGTATTCTAAAGTGGTGCAAACCTAAAAGCAAAAGTGTGCTTGATAATCTTAATGAACGTTTAACAAACTTAAAAGAACATCAGAAATATGTTGGACAAGAAAATGAACAAACGCAAAAACTTATTGTTGCCTACAAACAACAATTTGACTTGGAAGAAAATCAATACCACACAGTAAGAGCCGAGAAAAACAAGACTGAACTCGATGTTAATCAGCTCACCAAACGAATTCAAGATTTAGATAAAGCTCAAGATAACAAAAGAGTTGACCTTAAAAAAGCTTTGCTGAAAATAGACAAAATAAAATCGGAAACAAGTTGGGATATCGAAGCCCTTCAAAGCTGGGAAGAATCTTTAAAAAAACGAGATGAAGATAATGAGCTAATTAAAAAGTTTTCAAGGGAAGACGAACGAAAATTTAACGAGCTAGAGGCCAAAAGGCAACAACTTCAGACAGAAAGTGATCAAAAGGCTGCTATCGTAAAGAAGCTGGTTTGTGATTTTCACAGTTGTGAAATGATTATAGAGAGAACAGGTAAATTTGCAATTATTCATCGTACAAATTATTAGATTCAGAATAAACAAAAGTGAGTCATGCTTGCGCAGATTTACAGGATTCTTTCATATACCTATATTTACATTCTCGTTTATATTACATATCAAAAGATAAAAATACACTTATTTTTTTAAGTTTTTTCTCATACTGTCGTAAGCAATTAGTATACTGACACTGCAACTATGCTGATATTTCACTTTTTATCTTGATATTTACTTTTTATGCTTGATCCATCATTTTTTATTCCGGAGAGGAAATCTCTAAAATGCGTGATAAAATGTAAGGAAAGTCTGGAGTACCGCCCACTTCATAAAAAAATATATTTTTTTAAAAATACAAGTTTTATACAATCAATATTGAACAAACGTTGAAATTAATCATAATGCTATAATATATTTGAAATATAAGGTACCTAAGTCAAATATTGCCACCATAAGGAATTTAATTTTTTGGTTGCGTTTGGAACATCTGTCCCAAATATTCCCAGGTATGTAGGTATGTAAGTATGTATTCTAAAGTGGTGCAAACTTAAAAATCAAAAATGTGCTTGATAATCTTAATGAACGTTTAACAAACTTAAAAGAACATCAGAAATATGTTGGACAAGAAAATGAACAAACGCAAAAACTTATTGTTGCCTACAAACAGCAATTTGACTCGGAAGAAAATCAATACCACACAGTAAGAGCCGAGAAAAACAAGACTGAACTCGATGTTAATCAGCTCACCAAACGAATTCAAGATTTAGATAAAGCTCAAGATATCAAAAGAGTTGACCTTAAAAAAGCTCTGCTGAAAATAGACAAAATAAAATCGGAAACAAGTTGGGATATTGAAGCCCTTCAAAGTTGGGAAGAACCTTTAAAAAAACGAGATGAAGACAACGAGCTAATTAAAAAGTTTTCAAGGGAAGACGAACGAAAATTTAACGAGCTAGAGGCCAAAAGGCAACAACTTCAGACAGAAAGTGATCAAAAAGCTGCTATTGTAAAGAAGCTGGTTTGTGATTTTCACAGTTGTGAAATGATTATAGAGAGAACAGGTAAATTTGCAATTATTCATCGTACAAATTATTAGATTCAGAATAAACAAAAGTGAGTCATGCTTGCGCAGTTTTACAGGATTTTTTCATATACCTACATCCTTGTTTACATTACATGTCAAGAGATAAAAATACACACACAAGTTTTTTCTCATACTGTCGTAAGCAATTAGTATACTGACATTGCAACTATGCTGATATTTCACTTTTTATCTTGATATTTACTTTTTATACTTGATCCATCATTTTTTATTCTGGAGATGAAATCTCTCAAATGCGTGATAAAATGTAGAGAAAGACCGGAGTACCGTCCACTTCATGAAAAAATAATTTTTTTTAAAATACAGGTTTTGTACAATCAATACTGAAATAAACGTTGAAATTAATCATAATATTTAAAACATAAGGTACCTAAGTCAAGCATTGCCACCTTAAGGAATTTAATTTTTTGGTTGCCTTTGGAACATCTGTCCCAAATATTGCCAGGTATGTAAGTTTGTATTCTACCGTGGCGCCAACTTAAAAGCAAAAATGTGCTTGATAATCTTAATGAACGTTTAACAAACTTAAAAGAATACCAAAAATATGTTGGACAAGAAAACGAACAAATGCAAAAACTTATTGTTGCCTACAAACAACAATTTGATTCGGAAGAAAATCAATACCACACAGTAAGAGCCGAGAAAAACAAAACTGAACTCGATGTTAATCAGCTCACCAAACGAATTCAAGATTTAGATAAAGCTCAAGATAACAAAAGAGTTGACCTTAAAAAAGCTTTGCTAAAAATAGACAAAATAAAATCGGAAACAAGTTGGGATATCGAAGCCCTTCAAAGCTGGGAAGAATCTTTAAAAAAACGAGATGAAGATAACGAGCTAATTAAAAAGTTTTCAAGGGAAGACGAACGAAAATTTAACGAGCTAGAGGCCAAAAGGCAACAACTTCAGACAGAAAGTGATCAAAAAGCTGCTATTGTAAAGAAGCTGGTTTGTGATTTTCACAGTTGTGAAATGATTATAGAGAGAACAGGTAAATTTGCAATTATTCATCGTACAAATTATTAGATTCAGAATAAACAAAAGTGAGTCATGCTTGCGCAGATTTACAGGATTCTTTCATGTACCTATATTTACATCCTTGTTTACATTATATGTCAAGAGATAAAAATACACAAGTTTTTTCTCATACTGTCGTAAGCAATTAGTATACTGACACTGCAACTATTTTTTTAAAAATACAGGTTTTATACAATCAATACTGAAATAAACGTTAAAATTAATCATAATGCTATCATATAGTTAAAACCTATGGTACCTAGTCAAACATTGCCACCTTAAGGAATTGCATTTTTTGGTTGCGTTTGGAACAGCTGCCCCAAATATTGCCAGGTATGTATATATGTAAGTATGTATTCTAAAGTGGCGCAAATTTAAAAGCAAAAATGTGCTTGATAATCTTAATGAACATTTAACAAACTTAAAAGAACATCAGAAATATGTTGGACAAGAAAATGAACAAACGCAAAAACTTATTGTTGCCTACAAACAGCAATTTGACTCGGAAGAAAATCAATACCACACAGTAAGAGCCGAGAAAAACAAGACTGAACTCGATGTTAATCAGCTCACCAAACGAATTCAAGATTTAGATAAAGCTCAAGATAACAAAAGAGTTGACCTTAAAAAAGCTTTGCTGAAAATAGACAAAATAAAATCGGAAACAAGTTGGGATATTGAAGCCCTTCAAAGTTGGGAAGAATCTTTAAAAAAACGAGATGAAGACAACGAGCTAATTAAAAAGTTTTCAAGGGAAGATGAACGAAAATTTAACGAGCTAGAAGCCAAAAGGCAACAACTTCAGACAGAAAGTGATCAAAAGGCTGCTATTGTAAAGAAGCTGGTTTGTGATTTTCACAGTTGTGAAATGATTATAGAAAGAACAGGTAACTTTGCAATTATTCTTCTCAGAATAAACAAACGTCAGACATGCTTGCGCAGATTTACAGGATTTTTTTACATTACATTTACATTACATACCAAGGGATAAAAATACACTTTTCTCACGTTGCGTTTTTCGCACGTAAACTATTTTTTTTCCAAGCTTTTTCTCATACCCTAAGCAATTATTTTACTGACTGCAACTATGCTGATATTTCACTTTTTATCCCGATATTTACTTTTTTTCCTTGATCCATCATTTTTTATTCCGGGGATGAAATCTCTAAAATGCGGGATACAAAGTCTGGTCTGGTAGTACCGCCCACTTCATAAAAATATATATTTTTCTAAAAATACAGGTTTTATACAATCAATATTGAAATAAACGTTGAAGTGAATCATATTGCTATCATATATTTAAATAAAACATATAACGAAAGAACACTTGTTATAAAAAAAACAACAAAAAATACTTATAAAGCATTTAAAAACTAAGTAAAAAATGTTGGTAGTACCGCCCAGTAGAAAACCTATATTTAAATACAATTAACGAACTAATGGTATACCAAAGTTGCTTCTACTTTAGCACATGCATGTGCTCATTCTGCACATAAATTTTTAAAAAATCTGCCAATATATGGGCACCTAAGATCACACTAGGTACTATAGTATAGTGTACGTGTGAGCCAATATAACTAAAAACTGAAATATATTTTATTCAACTCCAGACTCAATTACCGTTTGATACCACACCAGCCATGTTTTGACTTAAACTCAAATTTTTCAAATCTATCCCCAACTTTTTTTTTTAAACTAAAATGTATTTTGTTTAACTCCAGACTCAATTACCTATCGTTTGATATCACACACGCCATATTTTCACAAAAACTCTAATTTTTGAAATTTACCCCCACGCTTTTATTTAGCTTGCGTTTGGTGGATTTTGTTCATTTTTAAATGGGACCATCTCGACTCGAGACCCAGCCTAGGTACCACATTTCATTCAAATCGGGCAAGCGGTTTTTGAGTTATGCGCATTGGTCGTTACAGACAGACATACAGACAGACAGACGGCGCGACAAAAAAGTTTTAAAATCATCTGAAACGCAAAGATTTATAAAAAAATTTGAAATCGGAGCAACTTTTTTTTTCTCGAAAAAATGAGGATCATTATAATAGCTCACACTACTATAGTATAGTAGTAGTGTAAGCTAAAAATTCCACGTTTGCTTTATCGTTTGTTTTCGACTCTCCCACTTGTTTTGGTTATTTTAACTTTTCCATTCTTATAAACTTCTTGCTCTGTGGAATCAAAAGCAATCTTTCTCTTCCCTTCTTTTATTCGTTTGTTATTATTTATATTATTATGTTTTTCATCTATTTCACCTTTTATTGTGTGTGAAGAATTTCATTTCGAGCAGCACAGCCTTATTATTTGGTATTCAGACGTTTTCGTTTGAGAACGCTGCGCTGTAAGCTGTTCGATTTTTGAGATTTCTTACCTTTTTTCCGTAAAAAAAGAAGAAGACTTGTATTTTGTTTAAAAAAACGAAGGCTTTGTAGATTTTGAGTGAGTTATAATCTGGGCGGTTTTGCAGGAAGTTTTGATGGGCGGTACTACCGGAATTACTGGAAAAACTGCCGAGGTATTTTGTAGAATGCAGCAGTCGGAAAGCTTAGACTCACTAATTCAAAAGATTATTAAAACCCTTTGGCTGAACCAATAAAATAACTCCACAAAGTTATTACACGTTTTAAAAAACTAACCAAATAAACAAAAAATTGATAATAAATTAGCAACTAAGCAGCTAATCAAGGACAATCTTCTAGGACACGTTTTTACTTGTTCAAAAACACACCCTGCTCTAGTAGTGGGGGTCATCCAGTGTTGCCATACTTTTTTGACAACTCTCCTTCAACTAAGTGACAAAAACCCTTCATATCCTTCAAAACAGTAAGACATTACAAAACATTTAGCAAACAAAATGTTTATTATGAATTTTTTTTATAAATATTGTAGGAACAATTAAACAAATAAAAGCTTTATAAATAGAATCATAAATTATGAAAATCAAAATTAAAAACAAAGTATTTAAATTTATACCTGCATAGTTTAGGTGTAGCAAGATTATTAAAATATTTGTAAACTATAAAACTTTGCCTCAAAATCCTTTAAATTCGGATAAAAACCTTCAATCCTTCAATAGTCAAAATTTAGTAAAAACCCTTCATAGTAAAGGAAATCCAATCTGGCTAGAGAAAGCACGCTTGGGCGATACTACCGGGTAGACGGTACGTTCAACTGGACCTTTCTCTACACTTTTTATCCCTAAGGTGTCAAATAGTACATTATATACCCAGGGACTAAAGTGATACTTTTTATCCCGAGGCGAAATGTTTGTAGCCCTCCCTGCGGTCGGGCTACAATACGCTGAGGGATAAAAAGACACTTTAGTCAGTATATATACTATTTTTTTGCAATTCTGGGCATAGTTTCATTCAAATTTTTAATTAAATTTTTCGAAAAGAAAGTCATCTCCACTGCACTATTGATTGGCCTATAAAATGTGACAACCAATAAAGTACCATTCATTCTCTGACGTTAAGTCAGTTGATATTTCTTAGATAGCCTTGGATAATACTTGGTTGTCAGGGTGTTGTCAAGGTACCATAAAATAACTGTTAAAATACAAACAACGCCGTGGAGATTTCTGCGATTTGCTAGTGCGTTCCCAAAAGTAAAAAAAATGGATATTGATATTGATACAGCTGCCGCAGAGGCAGTGAAGGCACTGCTGCCCGCTAAATCGGAGAAAATATATGAAAAACAATACAAACATTTCCTGGATTGGTGTCAAGCTAAGGATGTTGCTGATGTTACACAGGAGAAGGTACTTCTTGCATATTTCTTCCATCATGCGAAAAATTTGAAGGCTTCAACGGTTTGGTCACATTATTCAATGATTAAATCAAAGCTGATCGTTGAAAAAAGTTTGGACATTGGAAAATATTCAAAATTGAAGGCATTTTTGAAAAGAAATGGGGATGGCTACCGCCCAAAGAAGTCTCGAATACTGGACATGGATCATATCCAGCAGTTCCTCCAGGAAGCACCAAATCAAGAATATTTGATGATCAAGGTAAAGTGAACTGTTTTTACATTATTTTGAACCATGTTAACGTCACTGATTCGAAATATCATTTGTTGCTATCAGGTTACGTAGTTTGTACAAAAAATTGTATTGCTACTTAGTAACTGAAAAATCTTTTTTTTCCAGGTGGCGTTGATAATGGGAGTTGCCGGTGCATGCAGGGGTGTTGAACTGTGCCAGCTACAGAATGAAGATGTTCAAGTCCAAGATTTTCATCTTGTTGTCACAGTTCGAAACACGAAAAATCAAACTGACCGATGCTTCATAGTGAAGAACTCCAAAGAAAGCAACGCTACAGACGTAGTGAAAATCTGTAAATCCTACATGGCTCTGAGACCAACAAATTTGACAATATCGAGATATTTCATTGGCTATAAAGACGGCAAATGTTTATCACAACCTGTTGGAAAGAATACTTTTGGGCTTTTCCCGCGAAAAATAGCTGCCTTCCTGAACCTGCCAGAGGCCGTTTTATACACAGGACACTGCTTCAGGCGTACCTCTGCTTCCCTTTTAGCAGATTCTGGAGCGAATATTGACCAGCTCAAAGGACACGGTGGTTGGAAAAGTGCTACCGTTGCTGAAGGGTATGTTGAGCAATCAATCGAAAACAAAAAAAATGTGGCGGATAAAATATTCAGTCAAAACTTGAGGACAGATGTCAAGAGTCATAAAAGCCAAGGCCAATCACGTACCGTAACAGTATGCAATTTTCCAGAACCCACAATCAACGAAGACAGCAGCACTGATCACACCGAACCAGCAATTTTCGGATCTCCACTGCAAAACATCAACCTCAACCAACAGGGAAGCGAAATCGATTCAGATCCACGATCATTGATTCATTTAGTTGGCTGTAGCGGCGCTATTTTGAATATCAATATAACAAACAATAATAATGTCAAATAACGTAGGAATGTATAGATTAGGCTAGGTAGTTTATTTTGATAGTGTATAGGCCTATTTTTAGATGCTCCCAAATACAAAAATACAAAATTTGAAAAAACCATGAATTCGAGTCCAGGGACTAAAATATTTTAGTCCCGGGAGTAAAATATTTTAGTCCCCGGGATAAAAGGTACTATTTTAGTCCCTAAAATGAGGGACTAAAATGCGTTTTTAGTCCCTGAATTGCAAAAAAATATTTTTTAACTCCTCAATGTAATTTACATCAATTTGTGTTAGAATTTATTATCGCGTAATAGCTTTGATATTTTAATCAACATTAAATATCTCCTTTAACCGTTCAGAGAGCTGTAACATGCCTTCAATACTTGTTTAATGACTGTAAGCCTCTACGCTGATGTTTTGTCTTAACTGCATCCCTTTGCCTGATAATGTACACATGATGCATAATAAATGTCACAGTGAATAGTTTGTCTAATCTTCAACTGATGTAGAGCAATAAGCAGGCAAGCAGCAACTCTTTGTCTCATTTCTGCATTATGGCTTTACAGAAGGTCACTGATGCATTTAAAATCCATTTTTTTCCAATAATTTTTGTTTCATTCATTTATTCAATTGGAATAGCAATAAGATACTACGATTGCATTAGTGAAAACATACTTCGAGTTAACATGAAGATGCTTGGACATAATATAAGCATAATAGCAGCCTATGCACCATCAAATGACGAAAGAGTAGCTACAAAACAAATGTTCTTTGGCCAACTTGATGAAACTATCACCAAAATCGGTAACACCAGGGAAATAATTATGCTTGGCGATTTTAACAGTCGAACTGATAGACAAACTCAAAGCAAAGTGGAAGGACCATTTGGACAGGAAGTAACAAATAATAATGGCTTGAGACTCATGCAGTTGTGTGAAACCCACAACCTTAAAATAAATAATGGTGTTTTTAAACAAGGATATTAATCGATATACCTGGATTCAGCCAACAAGAAATCTTAAATAATTCATTGATTATGCTATAGGTGGACAACACTCGGCATTAAAGTGGTATGATGTGCGAGCACTTCGTGGTGTTACCTTTTTGTATATATCTCTTCAAATGAGTGTTCTGTGTTTATTAATTTGTTATCTAATCGGTTCTGATACAATCTTGCGTACTTTCGATTTCTAGACTTCTAGAGTTATATTTTTGATTGTCTTCGATCCATTCTAGGTTTTCATTTTCTCCAATACTTTCGTCCTCTAGGAAATAATATTTTTGCTTTTACCAGATGGTGGTCAGATCCACAGGTAACACCACGAAGTGTTCGCACATTAAACCACTTTAATTGCGGTGTTGTCCACCTATAGCATAGTAATATATATTTTTTCTTTTCAAATAAAAATATGAAATTTTGCATCGATAAGGAGTGTCCTTAATAGCCTAATCTTACCTTATTTGTTACGCTCGACTAGGCAAAGCAATCAAACAGCAATTCAACGAACGAGAAGCCCTCATCGTGCAATGGAAAGACGCAATTAAGATGTTGCAACAGCGCGACGCTGATATCGCCGAAGAACAGCAACGGATTATAGGTTAGCAACGAATTAGTAAATTATAGCAACAAATTTCTAATCTATAGCAAAACTTTTTCGACTTCACTACAATATTATTCTAAACATTTGGGTCGTGGAAATCTCTCCCATTTCGTACTCTCAAAGAAAGCCTGAACGCTAGTTTAAAAAAATTTCGAAAAGATTTTTGATAGAGGTTAATTTTTTTCGAAAAAATTTCCGATGAAAAAAATGAGTTTCCAAGTTATTTTTTCACAGAAATGTTTTAAAAAACTTTTTTGTCAAAAAATTTAAAAAAAAATTGTCAAAAATTTTTGTCGAATAACACTTTTAAACTTAAACTAGCTTTACCATCCCCTTTTTAAGAGTTTGAAATCTTCGTTAACCAAATTAACCTTTGTCAATTAATCGTAAACGTATCCTAAGCTGTTCATTGCAGATATTTTAACGTTCCATCCATAAAAAATGGAGAAAAAAGGTCCGTGGACAGGTTAGAATACGGTTCTGATCAATTGACAAAGGTTAGGATAACGCGGATTTCGAACTTCTAAAAGGTCGACTCTAGTTTCAAAAAAATCGTTTTTTAGAAAAATTATTTTTGAAATAATGTAAATTAAAGAAAATGTAATTCAACTTTTTGTTTTTTCGAAAAAATGTTTTTCCAAAAAACGTGCATCCGAAAAAAAGTTGACACAAAAAAATTTCCAAAAATTTCGGCGACTCCAATTTTTTTTTAATTCATCAAATGTGACTGAATTTAAATGAAACAACGTATGTAGACAAGACGCTAGCGCTACCAAGTCCACTTTCAATCCCTGGCTTCGCAAGCGC
This sequence comes from Aspidapion aeneum, assembly GCA_963576565.1. NCBI lineage: Eukaryota > Metazoa > Arthropoda > Insecta > Coleoptera > Brentidae > Aspidapion > Aspidapion aeneum. The sequence continues at coordinate 7,366,900 of OY755043.1, read as the reverse complement.
AGATCTACCAATATTATTTACCTCATGTCTACAGGGTGATTTTCACTTGAGTGATTCTAACCACATGAAAATAGAAAGTTTCAAAAACCTAACCTAACAAAACCTAATCAAATCTAACCGAACCGAAGGAAACTGAACCAATAATTTTTTTCAAAAAAAGAACTTTCCTGACTTCCTGCCCGGGATCCTAGAGGATGTGAATCCGAACCGAACCAAACCGAACCTAACTAAACTGAACCAAACTAAACTACAACACGTACTGCTAATTAGGTTTAGTTGGGTAGGGTTAGGTTTGGATAGGTTCGGTTCGGTACGGTCCGGTTCGGATTCACATCCTCTAGCATCCCAGGTAGGAAGTCAGGAAAGTTTTTTTTTTTGAAAAAAAATATTGGTTTAGTTTGCTTTGGTTCGGTTCGGTTAGATCTGATTAGGTTTCGTTAGGTTAGGTTTTTGAAACTTTCTATTTTCATGTGGTTAGAATCATTCAAGTGAAAATCACCCTGTACATCGATTCTAATACATGAGGTAAATAATATTGGTAGATCTACGCATGCGAAGCCAGGGATTGGAAGTGGACTTGGTAGCGCTAGCCTCTTGTCGTATGTAGTAGTTGTCCTAGCCTGTGCGCAAATTTATGTTTGCTTAAATGTATGTTTTTTATAGATGCGCAAGATGAATTAACCAAAGTTCAGGAAAATCTCGAAGAAGAAGTCCGATTCCTTGATAACCATAAAAAAAACAACAAAGAACTTCAAACGGAAATACAAAATTTAAACTTTACTCATACCAGATATCGTCGAGAAACAGAACAAGTCTCACAAAATATTTATGTAATTAATAACGAGAATCATTCACTCAAGAGGAACATCGCCGCCGCATCCTTGGCTTTGGAAAAACTTCGAGTGAAAAGAAGACGATTAAACAAAACTTTAATTGATAGAGAAGAGCAAATAGAATCTCTCAAGGAAAGTATAATAGATCTTGAGGAGAAACAAGAAGAAATGATAGGAACAGGTGCATCTTCCACCGAACAAATCAAAAAAATTCAAAAAATGATTACAACTATTGAAGATCAATGCAAAATATTTAAGGCTGATACAGATAAACTAAACGCAAGCATTTATCGATTGGATATTGCACTTAAAGAATACAAAGATGGTGGTATTATTATTGAAAATGAGATCAACAATATGTCTTGTATTGATGCAAAACTCAAAAATCATATCCGTGATGAAGAAAAAGATTTAGAATGTCTAAAGGAAGTAGTCTATAATATGCAGTATAGAATCGACGAATTCGAACAAAAACTAGGTAGACTAGAAGGACTTAACAAACAAGATGACCAGCTAGATGAAAAAGAAGAAAAAATTAAAGAATTCGAAAAAGAATTAAATGATTGCTTGGATGTGCAAAATACTCTGCAAGGACAAGTTAGCCGTTTACAAAATGAAATGCTTAAATTATCAAACTTTATCCAAAACGATAGTCATAGGTTAGAAGAGTTGCAAAATAAAGTGGAAAATCATTTGCTTGTCTATGATATCGGCAGAAAACAAGTCAATGCAGCAAAACAGTCTTGTCAAGAAAAGCAAGTAGAGGAAAATATTATGAAGCTTAGAATTGATCATATAGAAAACGATCTTGAAACAGAAGAACAAAAAATTTACAGTCTTCAAAAGTTAAGGCTTAGCCTGGATCAGATTATGAAAGAACGACAAATTGAAATCGATGCACGTAAGCAAATCGTTTTAGCTAAAAAGAGACATATAGAAGAAGACGCGGGACGATTAAAATCCGATATTAACCTAAGGAAAGTTAAGATTGAACATTTGCAAAAAAAATATCATATTGAACTTCTTTCACTAGGTAAAGATTCAGATGGACAAAGTTTATCGTTGACTCATTATAAAATTAAACATGCTCAAGAAAAGTTTTTTGTACAACAAGAAGGGGATGAACTAGATAAAAAGATTAAAAAGGCTGAGAAAGAAATTATTGCAATGGAAAATACTTTAAAAGTAGTAAACCTAACCAATGTTACTTTTAAAAATAACTTACTTCAAGTAAAAGATGATGACAAAGAAGCAGTTGATATGAATAACTTGCAGGCAGAACTAAAAAAGGCAATTATTAAACTAAAACAGGCTAAAGAAAGTTTTGACGTTAGTAGATCTGAATTAAATATTTTAAAAGATCAAGTGGAGCAACTTGAAAGTCAGAAAGCTGAACTCAAGGAAAAGGAAGCATTTTTACAAGAAGAAAACTTACTTATTGAAAACCAAGAGCGTTCTAAACAAGAAAAGCTAGAACGTGCTCAGAAGCAGATAAGGAAAGCTATGAAAAAAATACCGCAAAAAGACAGTATAGTTTATTTGCAAGATCTAGAAATCAGGCATTTAAAAGACATCAACAAAAGTGTAAGAAAAAAACTGCAGAATATGCGTGAAACGCACACAGATATGGCTCCCAATATACAGAAATATTTTGTAGAACAAGATATTGATTTAGAACAATCGTCAAGTGGCAGTACTGTTAGTAGTTTGTTTTCTTCGGTGAGTTCAGATTCAAGCATACGATTTAAAGGCCCTATTCAGCACCTTGTGAAAGTAAAGAAACTCAATCTTAAATTGTAGGATATTGATAAATGAAATTTCTCTAATTATATTTTTTAGCTTCTACAATTTGTTTTAATTAATTGTAATTTTTTGCAATTCAGGGACTAAAAACGCATTTTAGTCCCTCATATTAGGGACTAAAATAGTACTTTTTATGCCGGGGACTAAAATATTTTACTCCCGGGGACTAAAATATTTTAGTCCCTGGACCCGAATTCATGGTTTTTTCAAATTTTGTATTTTTGTATTTGGGAGCATCTAAAAATAGGCCTATACATTATCAAAATAAACTACCTAGCCTAATCTATACATTCCTACGTTATTTGACATTATTATTGTTTGTTATATTGATATTCAAAATAGCGCCGCTACAGCCAACTAAATGAATCAATGATCGTGGATCTGAATCGATTTCGCTTCGCTGTTGGTTGAGGTTGATGTTTTGCAGCTACAATTACTTGCTCGTCAGCAAACTGTAGTGTGCATATGGTAAATCGGTCGTTAAGTTGTATTGCCATGCCGTGTACTTTACGTTTCAAGTTTTTTAGAGCTACTGCGTCTATGACCTTGTGAATAAAACGTAAACAAAATAATTTTACTCTGTTAAGTAATAAATAATATTTGTTGCACATGTTTACTTCGTCCATAATCGGGTACGAATACAAACAGTCAGTAATAATCTAATGCAAAGGGAGAAATGTTGTTCTAGCTAATAGCAGAAAATTTCGAATATCACGTATCACAACATTTTCCAATAGCGCGAACAAAAGTACAATGACCCCGTTCGCATTTGAACATAATGCCAAGGGCGCATCCAGGAGGGCTTCGTGGGCCGTGCTCTCCCCCCAAGCTTAAGATTTATTAAAATATTTTCCACATATTTTATAAATAAAACAAAAAAGAGCATGATATTATGATATCTTGGGCACGCGATTCCAGCAAACCAGCAACCAGCTAATATATCGCCCAGCGTTGAGCTGATGTCATGGGTTAAATGTCATCAATGACCTACGTAACTATCTGCTTTTTCTTTTATTATTATATAAATTGTTCCTCTCTCTTTTTTTTGACCTCACCTGTCCAAGAATGCTTTTTTAAATTAGCTCTTCTTAGGGGGTAGTAGTAGTAGTAGTTGTAACGGTGGGGAGACGGGTACACGGCGCGCCCTTTTCGCAAACGCCGATTTGTTCGTACATCATATACCAAACTGATGCACATGCCCCTTAGGATGCAACTTTTCTTTCTCTAGAGGACTTAATTTTGCCTGACTCCTTTTTATCGAGAGCAGGACTCTTTATATTGCGTAGTAAGTATACTTAGTGGACTCACGCTTTTACACCCCTTCCGAAAAGTGATCCTGCTACAGTTTAGACTTGCATCTACCTAACATCGCTATCGTCGCAGCAGAACTTGGTTATAGACAATAGACTTCTTTCCTTTTCAGCGCAGCAGTCGCGGTTGTCGTGAGTTGACTTTAAGAGATTTTTGCTGGTGCCGTCCTGGTTCCAACTGTAGCAGGCTCCTGGATTAATTAATCCTGGCTCTTCGGTTGTTGGCTCACACCTGCTTATATTCTCGATGTACATTAAAGTCAACTTATGTCTTTGTGTGCATGTGTATCGCACACCAATTCGATGTCGACTGTTGAACGCTGAAAAGGAATTGCGGGGCAGGGCCTTTTTTTTTCTTTTTACTTCGTTGTTTGAGATGCGAACCTGGTATCTTCTGCATGTGCAGCCGACGACCATACCACTGGGTCAGCCTGTCGTACTTTTTAGGAGGTCCAAATCGGTGTTAAATTGGTCAATTGATCAGAATTTCTTAAATCGACTTAAACAATCTCAACATAACCTCAGAATGCTGATCTATTAACAAAAATTAAAACTTAAGCCTATGGATCTGTTTGAGCATTATTTATTAAATTTTCTCGGAACACTGAAGAAATTCTCAAAATGGATTTTCTTAGGCCAAAAAAATTGTTAAAAATTAAAATTAAAAGCTATGGATCTGTTAAAGCAGTATTCTTTAAATTTTCTCGGAAGAGAGAGAAATTCTCTATAAGGATTTTGTTGGGCCAAAAAAGAAAGTTGTTGTTTTTGCAGGAGAAACAAATGGTTTTTTACATCAAGCTAAATCAAGGCCAACACAAAAATAGAGGCCACGACCCTGAATAAATCAACTGTTCTCCCGGGGCTGAATTTTACATTGGGTCTTATGGGAGATCAGACGTTTTTTTATGATATTTTCAAAATGGCACTACAGATTTCCGCAAAATTTCACTGAAATATTCTAAGACACCATCCCGATATTCCACCAAGGGTTTGTAAGGATGCAACATGATTAAAAGGTTAAAATCTTCTAGCATTCCTTATTGTGAATTCAAATTACCCGCCATGTACCACATGCCAACTGTATATTTGACATGTATTTGACTTTGTCATCTGTGTTTGTCACATTCGCTTCTGTTTTAAATTTAATTTTAGTGTAAGCTAATGAAGCGGTTCTGAAAAACTAAGGATTACTATACATTTTTAAAAAATTGTTCTTCAAGAATTAGTAAAAACAACCTTAAAACCGGCTTTATTTTTAAAAAATCAAATATTCATGAACCGTCATTCCAACTTCAGTATTTTAAAGACAATCAGCTGTGTCGTGACGCAACCATCAAAAAAAAAATCAGCCCCGGATGTGACGTCAACAAAGTGGAGGATCGTGGCCCGTCCGTTTTGATAGCCCTGGCTAAATATATATATATATATATCAACGTGTCCAAGCGTTTTTCCTCATGTCCTCATTTATTCGTCGTCAACATTTGTCAAGTGTTTCACATTTGTCATTTTCAGATTCTGAGGTCTCAGTAAAAATCCTTTAACTTTGATAATTTAAACATGACAGATCAATATTTTTCTTTTATACTGGGACATTTCATCCAATCAGGAGGAGTTCGAGCAAGGTTAAAGCATTTTAAAAAAAACACAAATAGCCAAGTACCTAGCCAGGAATCAAACCCGGACCGCCGGAGTGGGAAACAAACAACAGCAAACAAAAAGATCAATATTAACTGAGATAGCTATTGAGTAAAATATGGTGCACACAACTCGATAGAAAGTAACTGTCTTAAACCCGGTTCCCACCTACGACTTTCTCGTGCGTGCCCGCGCACGCGTCACTTGACTGTCATAACATTTCATATTGAGATCATGAGACGCGTGAGCGGGCACCCATAGATAAAGGATTTTTGCTTCGGTTCAGTCAGTTTTTATTAGATAGGCAACTCCGGCTGTTTGACAGATCATTAACTCTGTGGCGCCCACTACTGAGCTTAGTGACGAACTAAAACTCTAGGCGGAAAATTTGAATCGCCTTTTATAATAATTTTTTTTTAATTTTAAAGTTTTTTTGAAATTTTTAATCAGTCAATATTTTATAAAGAACTACAATGTCTTTATAAGATATAAACAGATTGAAAATGATAAGTGCAATAAATAAAATATTTTTTAAATGAGTTTTTATTATTATAAAAAAAGCTACAAATAAAAACTAAATTAATGACTGACTATAAATGAAATAATACATAGTCTAATTGATTGGTAAAATAAAATATAATGAAAAACCAAACACTATCCAGTATATTTAAATTTGCTTTTAACATTTCTAGTGAGTGATGAGTGAATAAATAATGAATCATTCTTAAATATCCACTTTTTAACAGCTTGACGAAAATCTGACGTGATTTAAAAGTACCTCCTCGCCTTGGTTGTAAGTTATGTAGGTTATGTTTCAAATCAGTATATACATAGCTTATCAGTGGTCGCACATATCATCCAAAAGCTAAAAACAATAAAAAAAATCAACTTATAACCACATTAATCATAGGTGCTAGATTATGGTAAGATAAAGATTTAAAATTAAAGAATAACTTTATTCAAAATACATTACGCTGCTGGTAATGCCTCGTTTACCCATCAATTTAAATTTAGTGTTAATTTTGTACTTTATATCAAAAGAAAGAGATAGACATAAAATTAACACTAAATTTGTGCTTAATTGATGGGCAAATAAGGCAGCTACCAGGCATTGGAAACCTGTATTTAGAGTTCCGTAGAGTAAACGATAAGAAGGTAAAAAGATACCACCAATACAAATTTTATCAAATGCCAATCTAACTTCAAATGAGAAAATAAGAAAAATTACCTTAAAATTTCTCGGAAAACTTTGCATCTACATCTGAACTTGAGACACTTCACCCAGGAAAGTAACTAGAAATCCTCATTTTAACTTAAAAATTGCAAAAGTTACAAATTTAACAAAATTTAATTTTAATGCGTCAAAGATTACCTACATAAGCCCAGGGGCGGCCAGTGCATAAGGGCTGCAGAGCTGCAGAACCCCCAAAATTTTCACATTATTTGACTATTTTTCAGCCGCTGCTATTTTTCTAATATAATTATTTTATTTCTAAAATTATTGGAATAGCAGTATATTTTCGGTCTGGTGTTGGTATAGTAGGCCTTCAAATCACGTACGTGTGTTGAGTATGACGCCGCGCGCCGTCGCTGAAGGCCGCATTTCACAGTCGATCAAATGAAGTTATTGGCATTGTTGCGCTGCTAAATTGCAACACAACGTAGCTGGGCGGCTAACGAGATCTGTGCTCGGCTAGGAACCCCTTCCTTCGCCCCGCACCACACTTGCTCATAGGTTTAGATAGCGAAATCTAGGCAAAAATAGAGCTGCAAAACTTGCAGTTCCAGTACAACTCCGGGCGGGAGGGCTCAGCGTTGCGTGTTTGCGGGCGCATTTATTTATTTAGAAGACGGCAAACGCATGAGCGGGAGGTTATGGTCGTGTTTGTTGTTTTTTTATTATGTTAAAATTAAAATTTAAAAAATATATTAGTGAGTTAAATGTGATGTTAAATTTAAATACATTTAAGTATACAAACTTATTCGAGTACTGCCCAAAAGTGTACGAGTACGAGTTCTCAGATGTCTAGAAAATACGTGCAGGCAAAACATTGGTGAGTACATATTATGCTAAGGTAGTGAATGTGAATTAAATCTTTTGTAAAAACGCTATTTTTTCCTAGGCATTGTAATTTTTGCCAAACCAAACTTGGCAATTTTTTACTTTTTATAATAGACACGTGATCTGGAGACTGTAAAAAATAGCATTTTTTATACCCTATCGGCAGAACTCACAAACTTTACTGTCACGAGCCGCCACTGAACCCGAAATAAAATGCGGTCGAAGAGGTTTTTCTACCTGAATAAAAGGGGGACGGAAAATCCAAACCACAGATAATTCTCAAAAAAAATAGAATAAGGAACAAACGCACGACAGCAGCTTTAGCTTAGTGAGAACTTTAACCTAACGACCTGTCAAATTGCATTGAGTTTCCTAGGCATGCGGGCACCCACGAGAAAGTCGTAGGCGGGAACCGGGTGTTAGACTCGCGTGTTGCTTGACTCGGCTTGCGCCTCGTTCACTACATTCACGCTAATGTGAAATTTGTCACTTTCTTTTCTTATTAAGTAATACACCATTACCGAATGACAATTAGAAGTCAGAAATGCGAGGTTACTGCATAAAGGCAACAGAATTATTAGCGTTAGAGCGATACATGCACGCACGCAAAGCGTATGTGGTAAATTTATCATGTTTAATATGAAACCATAAATCCGCAGCACGGTCCTTCAAACAACTAAATCTAATTATTGCTACCAATATTTACAGTTAGAGTTTTGCGTTAATTGTAATCAAGCACGTCCGTATAGCGATTCTAGCCGCTCGTCAGTAGACAAATATACAAATACAGAGTGATTCAAAAGTATGCGGCATCCCTTTGGAAGTGTAATACTTGAATAAAAATAAGGCAAATTCTTTGGTCAGTACAATCTTGGTCAGTAAAATAGAAATTCCCCAGTACACAGATATCCAAGGCCAACACAAAAATAGAGGCCACGACCCTGAAAAAATCAGCTGTTCTCCCGGGGCTGAATTTTACATTGGGTCTTATGGGAGGTCAGACGTTTTTTTATGATATTTTCAAAATGGCACTACAGATTTCCGCAAAATTTCAGTGCAATATTCTCAGACACCATCCCGATATTCCACCAAAGGTTTGTAAGGAAGCAACATGATTAAAAGGTTAAAATCTTCAAGATTTAGCATTCCTTAATTTGAATTCAAATTACCCGCCATGTACCACATGCCAACTGTTATATTTGACATGTATTTGACTTTGTCATATGTGATTGTCACATTCGCTTCTGCTTTAAACTTAATTTTTGTATGAGCTAATGAAGCGGCTATGAAAAATTAGGGCTTACTATACATTAAAAAAAAATTGTCCTGCCAGAATAAAGTAAAAACAATCTCAAAAACGGCTTTATTTAAAAAAAATCAAATATCCATGAACCGTCATTCCAACTTCAATATTTTAAAGACAATCAGCTGTGTCGTAACGTGACCATCAAAAAAAAATCAGCCCCGGATGTGACGTCAACAAAGTGGAGGATCGTGGCCCGTCCATTTTGATAGCCCTGAGATATCCTATATTTTTATGGCAGTTTTCTACTGGTACTGGTTTTTTTAATTTTTCCCTAGTTGTTTTTGGAACTTTTTAATTAATTTTGCCAAAACATACTTTTGACAAATAAAGGATAACAAAAATAACGCAAATAAAAATTGTGTCTGCCAAGGGTCAAAATTGGACAATAACTTTGAAATGTTAGTAAATATGTGTTTTTTTTATGTGTTTTCCCGTAAACATTACGCTCTATCGAATTGATATTAGAGTGCCTTTTTTTCGTAAAAAACTCTGGGAATGTTATAATTTTTAAACAGAAACGCAATAGCAAAAAGTCGCTTGTGACGCCACTGAATAAAATTTTTAAATTTTGAATTTAGAATATTTTTACCATCATATATTTGTACAGTACACCAATTTTCAAAGTTTAATTGTAAAGATTTTAAAGTTATAGAGAAAAAATTGTGTTAAAAAAAATTCTCTGTGCTTAAGAACACGGCAGAAGTGAAACTTCAACAAAGCGAAATTAATAATACTTGCCTTCATCTGCATAATCATATCGCTGTTTCTCTCACAGTTAGTCGACTCGAGCCGACTTCACCCGAATGAGCGTTACATAGCCGAGCCTGACGGCTCAGTTCAATTCACTACCCATAAAAACTGCTAAACGCACCCAAAGAAGTTTACAATTCAAAAATAAAATACGCCCCAAAAGAATGCCGCTTACTTTAGAATCACCCTGTATATATTGCGTTTATTGATATGATTAATCATTCACAAACAATTAAATACCGTAAAATTTTCAATAAGCCACAAGTTTTCATTAAGGTTGTTTTTGGTCAGGCACTTTAATCTCGACTCTTATAAACTTAACTTTAACTCGATAAAAAATTAGCTACCGAGATAATAAATATAATTTTTTTTAAATTTCAGGTTGCTTTTACGGGTGAACTGTTTCCACTGGGAAATGATTCCACGTTTTGATTGATTTTTTGAAATATTGAGGTCATTAACACCAATTTTTTACCTATTTTTATAAAAAAAAATTTAAACTTTTAATAAAAACCCGATAAAACAAAACTGACACTTAAAACTAAAGTAATAAACACCTCCAAAACTCTCGTAGATTTATATCTCCGTGGAAAACTTAAGTTTAAAACAGTAAAATACAAAGTCTTGCGATGAAAAATTTACAGACCAAAAATATTTTTCTTCCGTTCTTAATCTGTGGCATTGAACATGTTCGAAGTTTGTGGTCATTTCAAATGTTACAAAAACACACTAGTGCGGTATGATGTCAAATGAACTGTTAAGAGATGGAATCTCTAGAAGTTTTTATATTATTATGTTGTGTCATAGCATGTAACTTTTTGTCAATTCTCTCGGCAGAATTTTTATCTTATTCATCCGTACATTTCGCAATGATTGTATTATAATAATTTTCTTTATTAAAAGCCCTTTGGCTAAAGAACGGTAAAAGTCTCTATCAGCTTCTATCAACCAACTTATTTAATAGGTTTTACCGCCTTCTTTCTTATTCCCTAATCCTCCCTTAATTTGATAAAACAAAGTTAGGACATTGAAGGAACTATACGGATAGATACCACGTTAACAAGTTCACATCTGGGGATATAAATTCCCATAAGAGGATAAAAAACAGATAGAGTAAAGCATTTATTCAAAAGAGACCGCCATATGCCCGGGTCCTCAGAAATCTTTGCAGCGTTGTCAAAGGTAACGTTGATAAATTGCTACGGTTGCATTCGTCAAAGGTTGGACAATCTGAAACATTTTTTTAGGTCGAGAATTATTACTTGACTTGTCACCATACCAGAAGTGGACTATTAAAAACGTGAACATTTTATTTTTAAAATTTTATTACATGTGAGTTGTTTAGTTCCTAAAACACATAGATCGGATAATAAAATAAATTGTCTATCCCAATACACGATAACTCAAGAACACCTCAAACGATTTTATCCCAATATGATACACAAGTTTTATGTCGGCCTTAGATTTTGGTTAAGAGAAAGGGTTAGTTGAAAGTATTATTTCACCAATTTTACCAATCAACTTTACTACCAACTTTTCTTGTTGTATCGATTTTTTTTTAAATGTTTCTTAACGCAACATTACTTCAATATTTTCTGAAAATTTTCGTTTTTAGTTTGAAAGGCAGTACTACTCAGAATTATGATATTTGTCTTGAAAAAGTACTCAATGAGCTCCGCGGACCACTTTTAAGGCTCAATACCACCTCTACCGCCCCCCTAAGGTCTCGATCACCCTCCCGCGTCCTATAACCACGCTGCGTTCACTGCGGTCTACCAATACCTTTGTTAGGCTTCGGTTCGGTTCGGTTGGGGTGTAAAAAAATTGACTTTAGTGAATGTGAAACGAAAATTAATAACAAGAATAATAAAACTTTAAAATTCTGTTTGCTTGTAAATGTAAGTGAATTACAGTAGAACCCCGATTATCCGTGCACGGATTATCCGGGCTGCGGATTATCCGTGCTATGATTTCCCATCATCGAAATTGTGTTTTTGAAGTTCTATCGAAATAGCGTTACCGGAAATCACTGGACCAAAACCTTCTGTAGAATTATATTTTTTGTTCTGTTATCTTTTTATGAAATACGTACATATAAACTTAGTTTAAACTTATGCGATCTTTTTTTTTCTGTCATATTTTGAGTATATACAGGGTGTTCCTTAAAGGTTTGCGAATATTTAAGGAGGTGATTCTACATTAAAAAATAATGATAATTTGTCGTATAAACTATGGTCGAAAAATACACCGTTATAAAAATACAGAGTGTTAAAGTTTTTAAAAAAAAATTGGAATTTATTACTAATTTCGAAATCATTGGGGATATTTTATTCAAATTTGGCACATAACCATAAATATCTAAGGCGCATATTTTCCAAGAAGAAAATGATGGTTAACTTCGACAGTGGCGTGCGTACGGGCACTAGCTTTTTTATTTTTACAGAAAAAAATAGTACGCCACTGGTTTTTTTCAAAAAAGTTTTACTTTTTGAATTATCCACTTAATTCAAAAGAAAAAAGGTCTCTTAATTTTTTTCTCTACAGGGCGTCGTTCTTGAGTAAAAAAATAAAAACCGTTGTTCTGCAAAAGCAAAATAATGTGACCATTTAAAGAATACAATTGATCAAGTTGCCTTAGAAATATCTCGATTTAATTCAAATTTAGTACGTAATAATAGGCTATTAAGATGCGTTTTTCTCAACAAAAAATAATGTTTAGCTTCATCAGTGGCGTGCGTACGGGTACTAAATTTTAAATTTTTAAAGAAAAAATAGTACGCCACTGGTTTTTTTCAAAACATTTTTACTTTTTGAATAGTGCACTTAATTCTAAAGAAAAAAAGTATCTTTATTTTTTTTTTAAGTGTCATATTTTAAGTATGTCCAAGGCAACTAGATTCATGAATTCTTAAATAAATTATATTCTTTGGCAACACAACGGTTTTTATTTTTTTACTCAAAAACAACGCCCTGTAGAAAAAAAACTAAAGATACTTTTTTCTTTTAAATTAAACGAGGAATTCGAAAGAAGAAAAATGTTTTTAAAAAAACCAGTGGCGTACTATTTTTTCTTTAAAAATTTAAAATTTAGTACCCGTACGCACGCCACTGATGAAGCTAAACGTTATTTTTTATTGAGAAAAACGCATCTTAATAGCCTATTATTACGTACTATATTTGAATTAAATCGAGATATTTCTAAGGCAACTTGATCAATTGTATTCTTTAAATGGTCACATTATTTTGCTTTTGCAGAACAACGGTTTTTATTTTTTTACTCAAGAACGACGCCCTGTAGAGAACCTTTTTTCTTTAGAATTAAGTGGATAATTCAAAAAGTAAAACTTTTTTGAAAAAAACCAATGGTGTACTATTTTTTTCTAAAAAAAAAAAAAAGCTGGTGCCCGTACGCACGCCACTGTCGAAGTTAAAAATCATTTTCTTCTTGGAAAATATGCGCCTTAGACATTTATAGTTATGTACCAAATTTAAATAAAATATCCCTAATGATTTCGAAATTATTAATAAATTTCAATTTTTTTTTTGAAAACTTTAACACCCTGTATTTTTATAACGGTGCATTTGTCGACCATAGCTTATACGACAAATTATCATTATTTTTTAATGTAGAATCACCTCCTTAAATATTCGCAAACCCTTAAGGAACACCCTGTATACATAATATGTATGTAACATGTAATAAATGAATGTTCGGATTATCCGTGCTTTTTACTTATCCGTGCCTCGTCCAGTCCCGTGGAGCACGGATAATCGGGGTTCCACTGTATTTGTCTTGAAAACTCTACTCTACCGCCCCCCTAAGGTCTCAATCACCCTCCCGCGTCCTATAACCACGCTGCATTCACTGTGGTCTACCATAACCTTTGTTAGGGTTAGACTAAAAATGTATTAAAAAAAAACTTTAAATTAAATAATAGTTAGCTTACCACTAGATTGGTAAACTGTGGTGTAAAAAAATTTACTTTAGTGAATGTCAAACAAAAATCAATTACAAGAATAATAACACTTTAACATTCTATTTGTTTGTGTAAGTGAATTATTTACATTTACCCTCAGATGCACCGTAAGCACCTAAGCTCGATTTTGGGTTTAATCGCGATTAGGTCCTTGTTGCTCACATAAAAAAACAACAGAGAAGAGAGAGAATGGATTAGCTAATCCTTGTTACGGTGCATCTAGGGGTTAGGAACAAGCACAATTTCAAGGTGTTATTCTGGTTGTTTATCACCCCGTGTAATAAATGTACTTCCATAAATCTAAAAAGTTGACTTTTTGCAAACCAAGTAGAGGATTAAACTGATATTTTCGCTAAACTGGCAACGTTGGTTTATTCTCCCATGCAATTCTTATGGCCCATACAAAAATCCTACCCCTAGATAGAATGCTGGCCACGTGGTAGAACTTAAACGTGATTATAAGAGTGTTAATTATGGATGAAATAAATTTTTTAGAGGGGTACGCTTCGACGATTCGACGAACCATTGCTTTAACTCTGTTTTTAACTCTTTCTACTCAGTATGCACCTAATTACATTTACATAAAGCTACGTTTACATTTGGAGAGTTTACTGGCGGAAAGTACTGGCAGCCACTAAGCTTGCCATGTATAAACTACAAGAAAGTACACTTGCTACTCTCCCGCAAGTACTTTCCAAAAGTTGACGGGCCGGCAAGTTTAGTGGCTGCCAGTACTTTCCGCCAGTACTCTCCAAATGTAATCACATGTCAGCAAGCGTTCTGTGAGAAAGTGTCCACGTTTTTTACAATGAATAACTGGGATGGAAATCAGATAATTTCCTCTTTAAACATATATCAAAAATATGAAATTTTGTGGAATATCTAGTTCATCATCAACATAAGTGAGATGGAAATTAGATAATTTCCTTGTTAAACATGTATCAAAAATATGAAATTTTGTGGAATATCAAGTTCATCAACCTAAGTGGGATGCAAATCAGACAACTTCCTTTTTAAACATATATCAAAAATATGAAATTTCCTCCGGTAAAAAAACTGAGATAGTACATTTCGGTAGTCTGTACAAATACTGCAAGGAAGCAAAACTATCACCAGTGGCCAGATAGCGTAATGTGACTTCCAATTTATTTTGGGAGAAATAGGACTGCTCATACACGTTTCCGATTTGGTCAGTTTATGTTAACCTAGTCTTAGCAGTTCTTTAAGTTTTTGGTATATGAAATTCCTATAAAAATCGGGATCTTCAGTTGATATCTCCTTTAAGAGTCGTTCTGATGCAAGTACTTCTGCCTCTGATTCAATCTCTAACCCAAACTCGTTTTTTCCTAGTTTTCTTGCATTCCAACTTATTTATTAAATTATTGCCAATTTCACACATAACAAATTTAACAGCAGCCCGCACTACCACCATTTTGTTTTTAACTGCTTGGCAAATAAACTTGAAAACGTATAAACACAAAAGTTTAGTGGCTGTCAGTACTTTCCGCCAGTATATTCTCCAACAAAGCAAGTTTAGTGGCTGAAAGTACTTTCCGCCAGTAATCTCCCCAAATGTAAACGTAGCTTAACGTAGAATAAATTTACACAACTTTGTCGTCAGTATAAAAAAATCCACTGTAGACAGATTAGACTTAAATGTTGATTCTTTACTTTGCTCTTTGCTCAACGGTAAAACAAAGTTTGAGAAAATGTGGGAAAGTCGAAAGTTCATTATCCCTTTTGCTATCTTAATTTTTATTTTCCTGCTTGAGTAAAGAAACTTTTCTCAGTAAATTTGGCCAATCGGACTTTTATGCAGTACTAAAAAGTGTACATTTTCCTGAAGCGTTGCCTGCAAAAAACGTAGGCTTTCATACCACAAATAAAACAAAAATATTGTGGGTTTTGAGTAGTAGACATATATACGTTCCAGACCAAAATGAGGAGGTAATAACGTCATCGTGATTGGCGAATAGTGTGGGAGGTCTTTTTGTCCATAGGCCAATAGTGTGATTCTTTTGACCTTGAAAAATTGTGAATTTTGTATGTGGAGGGCGAATAGTGTGGTTGGTCTTTTGTAAATGGCCTTGAGCCCAAATTTATCATCAGTCAACAACTCAATGTCACTGCAGATTTAAAAGTCAAGGTCGCACCCTGTAACTACTAATTAACAATTGTGGTGGTGTGATTCATAACAGGTATTCATTTTTTTTAAATACAAACACATACATACCAGGTATTAATTTCTAGTTAATATTCAAGCCTTTGGTGAATTCCTTTTAGGGTTTATTGATAGTTTGATGAAATTATTATATAAAGAATGATCAAGTTTTAATATTTTTACAAGCCTTTATTTAACTTCACCTGTATGTATGTATGTATGTGGGTATGTATGTATGTAATCAAATCTTGCAACTCATTTTTGAAGAACTTCCAAACATCCGATTGACTTCAAATTTCGCATAGCGTCTTAGTTCCGATGTGGTTTCATCGGGTACCTACCTCCCCTCTAACGTGGGGGATGGACAGGGGGTAAAACTTTAGTTTGACCGATTCCCACCAAAATTGGTATCTGGGGGTCTTTGAGTATGAGAATCACGAATTTTTGATCGGATTACAAAAATTCTATATGGCGGATTCAAAATGGACGATTTAATGTCAAGTTTTTCTGATTACTTTCAACTGACTTCCACGTATCCAATTAACTTTAAATTTCGCATAACGTTATAGTTCCGACGACAATCCAATAATGTGGTATCACTGACTGCCTACCTCCCCTCTAACGTGGAGGGCAAAGAGGAGGTAAAATTTTAGTTGGATTTCCACCAAAATTGGTATCTAGGGGTTTTTGAGGATGAAGATTACGAATTTTTGATCAGATTACAAAAATTTAATATGGCGGATTCAAAATGGACGCTTTAATGTCAAGTTTTTCTGATTACTTTCAACTGACTTACACGTATCCGATTAACTTTAAATTTCGCATAACGTTATAGTTCCGATGACAATCCAATAATGTGGTATCACTGACTGCCTACCTCCCCCCTAACGTGGAGGGCGGAGAGGGGGTAAAATTTTAGTTTGTATTTTGTTTAGTAACAAATCGTTGGACGGCCTTCTCATCGAAGACTTAGATATTTCAAAATTCACAGGAAAGACTCCCTGCAATATCGATGCGCTAGCTGAAATACATAGACCTAGACAAATATAAAAATTAAAAAATAAATTTAGAAAAAAAACTTTTTGAAAATAAGTTTTTATAAAAAGCATAAAATAATTTTTTGAATGTTCTGATATCATAACAATAAAAGCGATGGGCGTATTTAATATTAGGTAAATGTCTTTCCATGCGCATTTGGTGGATCGTCCACAACCGATGATGTGCCGACTCTTCTTTTTCAATGTGACAAAATAAATCGACACACTACCGGTCGCGGATGATCTGCCTAATATGAAGCAGGCGTAATAATGTCTATCCATATCAGAAAAATGTAAGGGTAGCTTGAGTAGGGTTGGGTTGGGTTAAATTATCTACCCTTACATTTCTCTGCTATAATAAATGAATTTGGATTTTCACTAAACGTCGAGTTAACAAGGCTAAAAGAAAAACGGGTAAATTTCCTTTAATAACGCCCATCGCTTTTATTATGATGATATCAGAACATTCAAAAAATTATTTTATGCTTTTTAGTCCATTTTATAAAAACTTGTTTTCAAAAAGTTTTTTTTTCTAAATTTATTTTAAGTAAAATTTAGGAGCACACGTGCACCTGTGCACTTATGGAGAAACAGCGACTGATTAAAAAAATAATAGCTACTTTTGGCCTTTTGTTTTAATGAGCGATGGTTTAAGATCAAAGTAAATAGTTTAGTTTTTATATTATGCGCCATGGCGGAATTGGAGATGTTTGATTTAGACAAGGCGGAATTTATTGCGATTGTAAAGTGCATTTCTCCAGCATTTTATTGCACTTTTAGAAGCTAAAGTTTTCTCTACTTTATTGTTTTATTTTTTTTTTGAAAGTTTTATAGGTTATCCAATAGGTATAAACTTATCAAATACCAAATTGCAAATAATGCAAGGACCTAAAACTATAAACAACAAGTGAAATTAAAAAAAGAAAAATAAGAAAAAAGTTTTCTGCTTCGGTCGGGGATCGAACCCGGGATCTCTTGCTATCTAGGCAAACATTCTACCACTGAACCACCGAAGCCACACATAAATTTTTCGGAAAACTTCTATCTATGCAGTCCGCGGCGTCTCAATACAAGAACGAGAGACACTCAGGTATTAACTCGACCAAGTCACCCAACTGATCTCTAAATTCATACCTTTGACAGTGGGAAAGAAGAATTTAGAGATCAGTTGGATGACTTGATCGAGTTAATACCTGAGTGTCTCTCGTTCTTGTATTGAGACGCCGCGGCCTGCATAGATAGAAGTTTTCCGAAAAATTTATGTGTGACTTCGGTGGTTCAGTGGTAGAATGTTTGCCTAGATAGCAAGAGATCCCGGGTTCGATCCCCGCCCAAAGCAGAAAACTTTTTTCTTATTTTTCTTTCTTTAATTTCACTTGTTGTTTATAGTTTTAGATATAAACTTATTACTGAGATTTTAAAATGGACGGTCCGCAATTTTCTACTTTCTTCAAGTCAAGGGCGGGTGTAATTGTTTTTGTAATTTTTTTTAAACGCCAAGCTTAATGGTTTTTCTGTTTTTGTAGTTTTAATCAGCGATAAAAATACTACTAGTTTGCTAAATCAAGGCCAACACAAAAATAGAGGCCACGACCCTGAAAAAATCAGCTGTTCTCCCGGGGCTGAATTTTACATTGGGTCTTATGGGAGGTCAGAGGTTTTTTTATGGTATTTTCAAAATGGCACTACAGATTTCCGCAAAATTTCAGTGAAATATTCTCAGACACCATTCCGATATTCCACCAAAGGTTTGTAAGGAAGCAACATGATTAAAAGGTTAAAATCTTCAAGATTTAGCATTCCTTATTTTGAATTCAAATTACCCGCCATGTACCAAATGCCAACTGTTATATTTGACATGTATTTGACTTTGTCATCTGTGATTGTCACATTTGCTTCTGCTTTAAATTTAATTTTTGTGTGAGCTAATGAAGCGGCTATGAAAAATTAAGGATTACTATACATTAAAAAAAAATTGTTCTGCCAGAATAAAGTAAAAACAATCTCAAAAATGACTTTATTTAAAAAAAAATCAAATATTCATGAACCGTCATTCCAACTTCAATTTTTTAAAGACAATCAGCTGTGTCGTAACGTGACCATCAAAAAAAAATCAGCCCCGGATGTGACGTCAAGAAAGTGGAGGATCGTGGCCCGTCCGTTTTGATAGCCCTGGCTAAATTATAAACTAATGCTGTACAAATCCAAAAATAAAAAAGTTACCAATGATGCTGACTTAAGGTCCGTTCAGCTTCATAAATTACATTAGATTAAATTAAATTAACTTACATTAACTTACCCTAAGCCAAATTAGACTAACTTAAGAGGAAATTTTCTCGATTTTTACAGCTTTTCCGAAGTTTTTCACTTGTATTTTCTGTAAACATCTTATTTTATAAAAAAGTTTCACGGGCAAGACCTCAGAGGTAAAGGTAGCTCGGGGACGCGTTTCTGCCTCAAATTTAAAAAATCCAGGGCTCAGGCTGTTTTCTGGGAGCAGATTATATCTGTCTCCGTCGCGACGTCAAAATTAGCCTCAAAACTGAGGCAACCCTGACCAAAGCTGCAAATTGACAGTTGATCTCTCCTCAGTAAACACCATATTTCATATTCCTTTTCAGATATCCACATCATCATTTCATCTCCTTCCATTTTATGGTTATGCTCGGGCTGAATGAAGCCTAATGAGGCAGAAACGCGTCCTCGAGCTACCTTTACCTCTGAGGTCTTGCCCGTGAAACTTTTTTGTAAAAACTTTTTACCTCGTGAATTTCCATCTTATTTTATGCCTTTAGGAACCTTCTAAATAAATAAAAAATACTTTTTTCTCAAAAAAATCGCTTAAGTTAGTCTAATTTGGCTTAGGGTAAGTTAAATGTTTTTAATTTAATTTACTCTAATGTAATTTATGAGGCTGAACTGACCTTTAATGAAGCAGCCGTTTCCATGACATATCTGACACCTTCCTAACTAGTCTATTATCACACTTCAAGTGAAGCCATAATAATTAAGGACACTCATCGTAAAGGCAAGCTTTTGTTTACGATCAGTGACCTTAATAATAATATATTAGCCTTGAAAACAGTTTTTTGTAAATATCTCAGAAACTAAAGCTCCTACGAAGTTTTTGGTTAAAATACGAATTATTGAGAAAAATATAGTCTACTATATTCCGAAAACTGTGTACTAATACGCTTCGTTAAAAAGTTACAATTTTTTTAAATTTTTAATTGTCAAAAAACTGTCATTAGCATTAATGGATTTTGACCAAAATCTAATTAGCTCGTCAGACACTATTTTACCCGGAAATTTTATCAAAATCGGTTTAGGAGCTTAGGAGCTATCGTGTTACGGATAGAAATAATATACACACACACACACAGACACACATCACGACGATATTGCTAGGATAAGTCAAAATACATCAAAATAATACATTTTTGGAGTTATCTCAAAAAAATACCTTCTTTAGGTAATTACAAAAATTTGAACAGTATCGATGCAGGCTAAAGATGCAGAGAGACCGCAGAAAGGAATTAGAAAATCCAGCTGTCGCAAAAAACTGACCGTGCCAGGACTGCGGAAAAATATGCGTCTCCAAAATTGGCATATATAGCCATCAAAGCATTGACGTAGCTAAGGGGGGGGAGGGGGGGATCTGCACCCCCCTGAAGTCCCTCAAGCCCCCCCTAAGATATTTTAGGCTTCCCCTACCGACTACTAGTAAAAGAACATGACGCTGAAAATACATACTTTTCTATTATTATTCGGGAAATATTTAAATAAAATAGGTGCATTAAAATTTAAAATCATTCAGATAATGTTTACATTTCTGGAAAAAGCCCTTGTCTTGCGGAATTAGGCTTTTTCTCTTTAAATTATCGGTAACTTTTCTGCACTTATGCAATTTCCCGAAAATATTTTTTAAATTTAAACATAATTATGCATATTGAATATTTCATACATATTGGCGACATCTTGTAAAATATTATAGAAGTGTAAGTTAAATTTCGCATTTAATAAAGACAGCGACCTTTGCCCCTCTGTTTCCGAAATTGGGTTGTAGATGTCGTAAGGTTATAAAAGACCTTTTTAAACTGTTTTTCTAAAATAAATATAATAATCTTTTTAGTTTTTTTGAGGTTAGCGTTTAGTGTCTTATGGAAATTTTCCGATTTTGGTGACAATTTCATAACCATTTTCATATTAAGTTTTCCCACGTCGTTAAATGGAATAAATTCGTCGAGAATACCGGGAAAATTTTAATATTAATACTTCTGCTCTAAGAGCAGAAATGACCGTTTTAAAGAATTGTATTTTTCGGTTAAATCAAACTGTTGGTCATGATTCTATCAAACAACATATAGCAGAAAACACCTATCCAAACCTCTACCAACTTTTAAAAGTTGCGAGTATTCTTCCAATTTCAAGTGCAACTTGCGAGAGGTCTTTCTCTGCCATGAGGAGAGTTTTTAATTGGCTTAGAACAACTATGACTTAAGAGAGACACTCAGGTTTGTCATTGTTATTCATAGAAAAAGATGTTGAGGTCGACTTAGACAGTGTGGTAGACGCTTTCAGTCAGCGACGTAGAAAACTTTCTTTGTAGAATTGCTGAATTACATACTTCCTGTGTATACATATAAATAAGTTGGTAAATGTATTATTAAATTTGTTATATTAAAATATTAGAACATTTAATGCGCGTATTTTTTTTTATTCATTGCACACTTTGCACGACTCTTTAAAACCTATGTTTGCATTTTGTTCAAGATAGACCGGGGCCACGGCCCCCCCTGAAAAGCAAGGCTAGCTACGCCAATGCATCAAAGAATAGATTATAATCATATTTGATTGTTCATAATGATTAAAGACAACGTAAAAAACTAAAAAGATTTTATCATTCTCAAATCAGCGCTTTGTTCTCATGTTGTGTATGGTTCTGTAAAAAAACACATTTACGTTGACGAGAGATTGCTCAAACAGGATGTTTCTGATGGAGTCTGGGGTTTTATTATTCACCATTCACTCCATCTTTTCAGAAAAAGAAAAAGTGAAAAAAATTGTATATGTAAATGGTAATATAACTTGTAAAGTAGAAAATAAGGATGGGGACGGAGCGCTCAAGGAGCTCAAGGAGCTCAAGAAAATAAGAATTTTGGGCAAGATATGACATTGACGTATCTTTTAAGAATCAAACAAGTTTCATGGCTAATCGGGCAAAACGGAGTTTTTGTTTCTCTCATATTTTTCCGTGGGTAGCCTGAAAGCTTAACCTCACGGGGGTCCAAGATCTAATGGACACCTAATAAGTGTTGACAGTTAACTGTTTCGTCCTTATGGGACTCCTCAGAACACTGCTGGTCAATGTGACAAATCTTGCGAAGTTAATTAGATAGTTTTGTCTCTAATCATAAGTAAATAGTGAGAAAACTATCGCAAGAAGCGCCATCTACCGCCTTTTTGTCCGATTAGCCACGAAACTTGTTTGATTTTTAAATTCACGGGTACGAAATTCCACGTTTGTTAGTATCTTTTAAGCCCTTTATGATGCATGTCAACGTAAGATTAATCTCAGAAAAGTCTCTGGACAGTTACTTTTACTATTGCCGCGAGACGAGACGAGACGAGAGCGAGCCTTCTCTCGTCTCGTATCATTATGCGAGATAAAATAGGTCTCTCGTCTCGACGATAGAACTCTTCTATCGCTCGGGAGAGCCTTTCTCTCGTCTCTCGTGTTTCGTGATTTATATTAGCTATACAATGTTTTTGAGACACCCTGTGTAAAAGTGTTTTTTCCAGGTGATTCTTATTATTTATAGCATTTACTTTTTGTCAAAATAAAATGTTAAGTTCATTCTGGTATATTCTTTGTATATATGTATATATACAATAAATAAAGAAGTAAATACAATGCATGTACTAAAATACCACGTTAAAGAGGATGAAATAAAAGCTGTGGAAAAGTTTTGCATCGCTTTATTTACTTAAAACTGTACCTCAAATCTCAAGTGTTCGTTGATAAAAGATTATTTTCTCTTTTGCCAATAATATATATATTTATCGGTTTCACAACGTTCTATGTCTTTCGATACCCAATCTCCACTCGTTTCTGTTTGCCCATAATTCATCATCTAGGCCTCTTATTCTTATTTCACGTCTATTCCTTCTCTCCAGATTCTCCTCGGCCTTCCTCGTTTTCTTCGGCTAGTTGGTTTCCATTGTAATATTTGTTTAGGTAGTCTTCCATCATCCATTCTTTGTACATGTCCGTACCACACCAGTTGTTTTGTTCTTATATCATCCACTAAAGTACGTTCACCCCCTGTCATATTTTCTCTTATTCTCTGATTTGTAACTCTTTCTCTTTTTGATTTCCCTGCTCCTCTTCTCCAATAGTCCATCTCCGTAGCGGAAAGCATTTTTTGTGTTCTATCTTTGATTGGCCATACTTCTGAGCCGTATGTAATAATACTTTTTACAATGGTGTTATATATAAGCTTTTTGTTATGTTTTAATATACTTTGGTCCCAAATTATTTAATTTAATAAAGTTATTGCTTTTCTTCCTTGTACGTATACGTAAGTATTTATACTCAGCACAGGACTGAATTCGCTGCCCAGTATTTAAGATTAGATCCTGTTTCGTTCCACCAATACACATATACTCTGTCTTATTGATACTAACCTCTAGTCCCCACTTATTGTACTCTTCTATTAGTTTTCGTGTCATATATTTGAGGTCGTCATAATCCTGAGCCACCACTATCTGATCGCCGGCGAAACATAAAGTATACAAGGTGGTTTCATCCAACGGAATTCCCATATTTTGGCATTTTCTCTTCCATACTTTAAGGATTTGTTCCAAGTATATCTTCAAGAGCGTAGGCGAGATACAGCAACCTTGTTTAAGACCTTTATTTACTTGAAAGCCTTTGGTTAATTTTGCTTTTATTTTAACTTTTGCCTTACTATTGCGGTATAACTCTTTGATGGCCTTAATTAGTTGTACGCTTATGTTTGTCTTTTCCAACGCTTTCCAAAGTAAATTTAGTGGTATACTATCATATGCCTTCTGCAAATCTACGTAAAGCAGATGCTCTCTGCCAATAATACAAATCCTTAAAAATAAAGCAATAAATCTATTATTTAAAATACTTAGGTCCTGAAGATTTCTATGGAATTTGCAGATTCTGGAAACCAAGATTTTCCTTGCAGAAATGTGTTTTTTTGAAAACTAGCCAAAACTTTTTTTTAAATAACTTTCTTTTATCTTAATTTTTCGTATTTTTTCAGCTTTTGTTACTTTATCCATGTTTGATTTTGTAAGTGTCCAGTTCTGGGATTTGTAGGTGAGTACATCAATGATGGGGATACATTAGTTATAGACTTTCGTTTAAAGGTATTGAAAACGTTTTTAATTTTTTAATATACAGCTTAATTTACAGAATGTTGCCCAGGCCAATCTTACTCGTCTTTTGATTTCGGTTGTTTGGTTCTCGTTTTTTAATTTAATAATTTGTATTAGATATATGTATATTCCTCTACTTGTTCTATTTTTTCTGTGTTTGTTATGATTTTAGTTTTTGTGTAGTTCATACTAAAGTCTATATTTTTAGCTGCTGTATCCAGTTCTTCCAGCATTTTTATCAGTTTTTCTTCCTTATCTGTTATTAGGGCGATATCTTCAGCATATCTTGGTGGAGATTCTTAGTATATTAATCTGTCAATGTCATTCAGGAAGGTCTTAGAAAAGTGTGTATTCCCGGAAGAAACCGTTTAGCATTTTTATAAGTTGGATCCTGGATAAAGCCTCACACACACACGCTTGCCGGATTTTTAAATTTAGATTATACCATATAGAAAATACACTGTTCACTTTATTTTTATAAGTAGGGGAAGGCTGGACAACCCGCATGGCTAAAGACGAAATCAATCGGTATGCGGTTTACCAAATCTTGTGTTCATGATAGCCCTTTAACGATATGTTTTGGTTTGCAAACCCATTTGTGTTTATATCTTTAGCAAACTTACGATTAAATATACTCACAAGATGCAGGAAAGACCTATTTTAACTTATGTGGTCATCGTATTGTGGTCAGGAGTACAGACCAAAGCCATAAGAGCTCAACCTAATAGGATTCAGCAGCTTGCATGTCTGGGAGTTACTGGTGCGATGAAGACAGCACCCACTAGAACTATTGAAAGGATCGCGGGACTGCCCCCTCTGTCTCTATCCCTGAACCACATGGCGTTAAGGAATATGTATAGAGCTGAAAGCCTCGGCAATCTTAAGCTTAAAAGCTTTAAAAACTTTATAGAGATGTATCGGAGATCTGCCCTCCACTTAACATGAACAGGGACAGGATACTTTTACAAATTAAACCAATGCCTCCTGTAAGAGTCTTTGTACTCAAAAGGGAAGCCTGGAAGAAGTGGATGTGTGTACCTCTCATCCGTAATCGAGTGGTCTGGTATACTGATGGCTCCGAAATGGGGGAGAGGTCTGGAGCAGGGTAGTACCGCCATCAAATCGGCCACAGTAAGCTCTACACTTCTAACTGAGTGTAGGGATGTACGGAAAACCCTGGTAGGACACAACAAGCTTGATCTCTTCTGGGTTCCAGGACATGAGGTCATTCTTGGAAACGAGTAGGCTGATAAACTGGATAGAATGGAATCATTAGCTGACCTAATGGAGCCTGAGACGCTCTGGAAATATACGGAAGGAATGAGAAAATATACTGGTGACAGGTCTTTTAACAGGACAGTGTCGCCTTAATAAACACCTTAGCATTATGGAAATCGTTGAAGACTCGAAGTGTCGATGGTGTATGGAGGATAAAGCTAGACATAGACCTGAGGCAGCTTATTACAAAACTGTGCATCGGAATGAAACGTTTTAAATATAATATGAGCATTTACGTAAATTAGGAAAGAATCCGTGAAATATGGCAACGCTTCGGAAACGAGATCTTGATTGCACCCGTGTCGCCTACACCCGGTCCAGAGAAAATATGAGGGGATAAAATGAGAAATTCATTTTGGACACACAAGAAACCACGTAAATTGGGTTTTAAAAAAGTAGTGTCATAAAAAAATTAATTATTTATAATGTAATTACTACTTAGAACGTTTTTCTACGTTGTCCGACGCCTATTCTCCACCTCCTTCGATCCTGACAATCATCTTCTGTCTGGTTTTTTGACTCATTGATCTTTGGATTGACTGTTGCCATTCCAGTTTAGGATATCCTCTTTTTCTGCGCCCTATTTGTTGCCATTCTAGGACCTGCTTTGGTAATCTTTCGTCGTTCATCCCTTGCACATGGCCGTACCATATCAGTTGTCTTTTAGTGATGTCATCTGTTAAGCTTCTCTCGATTCCCATTCTTTCTTTTATGATCTCATTTCTTATGTGATCTGTTCTAGATATTCCCACTGATCTTATTGCATCCATTTCGACACTTTCCATTTTAGTTTTGTATTTTTCTGTTACGCGACAAGTCTCTATTTCATACAACAGCGTGCTTTTCACCATTGCTTCATAAATGTTAAATTTTACATTATTTTTTATCTCTCTGCCCCATAAATTACTGTTAAAACATCCAATAAACTTTTTTGCTTTTACTACAGTCTGTTCCTATCTTATCAAAAGTGACACCCAAGTATACATACTCATTGCATGGAGATATTGTTTGTCCATTGTCTAGTTCTACTCACTGGATGCGTTTCCAATACATAAGTACTGTGTCTTGTCCACGTTCACTGTTAATCCCCATTTTTGATATTCTTCCAGAGAGAGTGAGTAAATCATGTAAAATATTTACCATTGTAAAAGACGTGGCGAAAAGAAAATGAGGTTGGATTGTCGACAAAATTTTCTTAGACGTCGCGCCTTATTTATGCATGAGCTTCGAGATACTTGAAGATTGACGAGGGGAGAAATAAGGTCACTGTGTGCCTACCGTTTAATAATGTGTTAAAAGTTTGTATTCTACGGGCACAATAGCAGCCCCACGATCTACGATTAAGGGCCGGTTTATCAATGGAGGGTTACCCCTCGAGTTAGAGATAGCCCTGGGTTAAAGTTGTCAAAAGTATTTATCCATCCAAGGTTAAATGCACACTCGAGGGTTAACCCTAGGCTAACTTGACCCGCGCTCGAACGGCAGGGTAGCGTATTTAGCTCTGGGTTAACGTCAAAATTTCGAATTATTTTAAAGTGTTTTTTTTTATTTTGGTTGATTATTCTCAAAAGCATAACATTTAAATTGTGTACTTTCATTTTATAAGTGTTAAATACGATGCTCCGAAATTTTTACAACAGCAGGCTGAGATGCTGGAATTCCCCACAGACATGGAGATTTTTGCAATGGGAGCAGTCTACCAAGCAAGCCTCAAATATTTTTTCTATGAGCAAGATAATGTTTAATAGAAAAGCACTCCATGAATAACCCAATAAATATCCCACCCGTCAACAGAGCTATACCTACTATTTGTACCGAGCCTCAATACAGACCCTCTGGTGGTCACAGTGAGAGGGCTGCAATGCCCATTCTAATTTATGTATATAGTTTTAAAACTTTTTATATTTATTTAAAAATGCAAAATGCAAACACTAAGTTATTAAATTTTTATTTGGGGGCCCCTGAAAAATGACTAACAACTTCTTTTGTTATACAACAGTGTTTTAGGAATCAGAAATAATCAACAATTAACTTTTAGAGTAACATCAAAATAAAATACTGAACTCATTCAAACATGCTAGAGCACTTTTATAATTAAAAAAAAATATGCTACAGAATAAATAATATATAAAATGCAGGTTTTGAAACAACTTCTGGTCAGCCAGGAAACCTCTTGCTCTGCACAGGGTGTTTGTAAATCATTCATCAGTCATTCCGGGATAACAGTTTCATGTGCCAGAAACTAGTACCATTATTTCTTGTTGACATACCTTGTTAATATTTCTTCATTAGAATGCCCAAGTTTAGAGAAGTTTATTTTTTTCCTTGCAAAGACATGATCTGTAACAAAAATAAAATAGGTGTAGTAGTTTAAAAATAAACTTAAAAAATGCAGCATTATGATCCAATATGGACATTAATCCATTTGCTTTTCACTCAATTCATCTCTTAAATTATGTAATGTATAAATCTAGCTTTAATAGGTTAGACAGGTACCTATAGATGCATTTTTATTTTAAGTACAAGTACAACAGAAACAATTTACAAATTTGGAGCTACATGCTAATTTTTATGTAGGTAAACTATTTTCATCATACGTAGTAAATACTTACTGGCTAGAGTACAATAACTGAAGAAGGTGAATAAGGTTTTTTCAAATGATTTTTTAAAACAAAATAACCAAAAATACAAAAACATATGATTATAACCACAAACTGTCAAAAATACCATAGACTATCAAATAAGAAGCGAAAACTTAGATGGTCGATTGTTACCAGCATTGCCAACCTGCGAGTTTCGGAGCTCTGGGTTAAAATCGCGTGGATAAACACTTTTCTCTTTAACTCGAGGGTTACCCCAGGTTAGAGTTGGCCCAGGGCTAGCTAACACGACGAGATACCCCGCCATTGATAAACCGGCCCCAAGTCGTAAACAAAAATAATCAGTTGAATGATGATACTATACTACTATGTCGGTTTGGAACATTTTTCGATGTTGTCCGACGCCTATTCTCCACCTCCTCCGATCCTGACAATTATTTTGTGTCAGGTTTTTTTTGATTTATTGATTTTTGGATTGACTGTTGCCATTCTAGTTTGGGACGCCATTTTTTCTGCGCTCTATTGATTGCCATTCAAGGACCTGCTTTGGTAATCTTTCGTCGTTCATCCGTTGTGCATGGCCGTACCATATCAGTTGCCTTTTAGTGCTGTCATCCGTTATGTTTTTCCCGACTCCTATTATTTCTTTTATGATCTCATTTCTTATACGATCTGTTCTAGATATTCTCATTGATCTTCTTGTTGTCGAAATGGTTGCAATATGAAGATCAATGATGATGATACCTTATTAATATAGTCCTATTCAAGTTCAGCAGTAAATAGAGTTCATTAAATAATGTTGGAGTCCACTTTTTTCTTGTTGGCCTTTGTTATTGTTATGATAACCAGCTGATAACTTCAAAAACTTCAGAAACACAATTTCGGGCTTGGATTTTATCTATAAAATATTTAAATGTAATGTAAAATGGTCAAAGTGTTTAAATAAATAAAGAAAATGGAAGTCCGAACTTGTGTTTCTATATGCAATCATTGTCTACGAGTTTCAAACAAAAGAGTACAAAAACTTTCTTGTCAAAATACCGTCTGGATACAATAGGGACTTATTGCAAGAAAGCCGGCAGTGCTAATAGTGCTGGGAACTATTCTGCTGACAGTCGAGTTTATAATTTTAGTCGTTTATTTGCCATTAATAATGGCGGCGCTATTAATTCCGGCTCTTATAATACACAAAGGTCTAATTTTGAAAGAAAACGGCTGTTCTTATGATGGAAAACTGTCAGAATAGTTCCCGGCACAATTACTGCCCGGTTTTATTGCAATGTCATGTATGACGTCATACGCTTCAACCATGACCGCTTATATATAGTTGGTAATTATCAGTGGCGGATCTAGAGGCAGGCATAGACCGCAAAATTTTACCACATGTAAAAATATTTAAAAAATTTCTCTAAAATGTAATTTTTTCAAATTTTAACGCAAAATTAAACTGATTTTCCTCGCATGTAGTGGAAAGTTGAAAGCTTAGTCTTATTAAATCCAGCAAAAAAAATTGTTTTGTGTTTTTTGGCCCCTCCACCCCGGACATCCTGGATCAGCCACTGGTCATTACCAAATTAGAACGGTTAGTTCTAGATGGCCAATTGAATAGAACTTATAACATTAATTGTTTTTGAATTTTTATGTATTTTTCAAATAACTAATGCTCTGGTAATATTTTATAACGAAAATTCTGTTATTATATAAATGTTGTCCCCAATAAGATATTTTTTAGGTTTAGCAGGAATTAGGGGAGAAAAAAACCGGGATTAATACGAGCCTCGATTTTCAAGAGAAGCTTAAAAGGAAATCCGCATTTTCAAACAGCAGGTCATTTTTAAGCTTTTGAAAAGTCTGCATTCCTTTATTTATGAAAATTTAATTTTTTTGTAAAAAAAATTTTTTATAAATAATTTTTTTATGCAAAAAACTTGATTTTACTTTCTTTTTTTTATCAGGTACACTATTTACTATTTTTTTTCCTAGCCCGCGTAGCAAAGAGTAGAGAAGGTATATTTTCGACGAAAAAATGTTTTTTGAGATAACGCTAAAAATGTGTTATTTGGATGTATTTTGATTATTCTAGCAATATCGTCTGTGTGTCTGTGTGTGTGTATATTATTTCTGTCCGTAACACGATAGCTCCTAAATCGCTGAACCGATTTTCATAAAATTTTAAGGTAAAATAGTGTTCGACACGAGCTGATTAGATTTTGGTCAAAATTCATTAATGCTAATGACAGTATTTTGACAATTAAAAACTTGGTATTTGGTTTCACATAACTACACATAATTGGTAAATATTAATAGTTTTATAGAGATCATTGTTTTATAATGATAAGTAATTAAAATTTTTTAATTTAAAAAATTAACGAGTATTTAAAAAATCAAATTAAAAATTATCAGCAAACAGATTTTATTTATCCCAAAAACGAAAATTGATAATTAAATTCTTTATAAAAAAAGCTCTAAAAAAGCAATTTACACCAGAATAAAATTAATACGTACCTCAAAAAGTGACACCGGGGCCTTAAGTTGGAAACAGGCAAAAACAGATCCTGCTAAAACGTCCTAAAATTAGATTGCCTGCAAAAACTCCTCAACTTTGACGAGCTGGTTAGCCGAAAAAGACACATATTCTACAACTACCCCATAAATTATTTAATTTTTTTATACAAAATATTAATTATTAACTCTATTTAAAATAAACGTGAAATTTAGTACTCGTGAATTTAAAAAACCAAACAGGTTTCGTGGCTAATCGGGTAAAAAGGAGTTTTTGTTTCTCTCATATTTTTTCGTGGGTAGCTTGAAAGCTTAACCTCACGGGGGTCCGAGGTAAAACAATGCCTGAAACAAAAATAGATTTTTTGAGAACCACCAAACCGATTTTACTAATTTATACTTTGTTGTGCGGGAGAAAAGTAGTGTTTTTCTACAAATTAAAAAAAGCTAAAACATTTTCATAAAATAAGAGTAAACACGCTAGTTTTAAGATTCAATTATGATTCTGTCCACTATCTTAAATTTTAAGATAATAAATTTTTATCATGATCCTTAAAAAGCAATCAATTCCCCCCAAGCTATTTTTTATTTTATCAAAATCGGTTCAGTAGTAATGAATTTATAAGGAAATAAATACAGACATGATTGGCAAGGCAATCGTATAATATAGTGAAGTCCGGATATAACGAACCTCAAAAATGAACTAAATACGGTTCGTTATATCCGAGGTTCGTTATAAAGAGTAATGAATAAATTTTGTTTATTTTTTTGTGTTTCTTTTTTTAATAGTATCCAAGATTAAGAAAACTAAAAATATTACAAAAAATACTGTTATAAATTTTTATATTTTTAGAAAAAAGCAGAATACATACGAATAAAGACGTTTATTATTATTGTTATACATATAAATATGTAAAGTACATAATGTGGTGGTATGTAATACATACAATCTTATATAAATTTAACGAATACAAAGCCTAAATCTACGTTATGAAATCTGTAATTTTTGTTTGTACATTTCTACTTGAAAAATATTCCCTGTTTATGTAGCTTTCAAGGTTCCAAAATGATGCCCATATTTTATCAGGAACTTGGAGTGATTCCAAAAAATTACGAGTTTTTGAAATTTTGTTTTCATTTCACGAATGGTTGGAACATAAACCTTAGTGTCTTCAAGAGAATTATCTTGAACAAGATCATCATTATCTTCGTCATTATCACTTGAAACCATGTTTGAGGTTACGGAGTCTATAATTTGCTCATCAGTCAACGTTTCTCTTGCTACAATGTCTTTATCAATAGTCACATAACAAGCAGTTGGCAATTGTTTCTTGGCTAAATTTTTCCCAAGCCATATGAAGAAAGTGAATAGCGTCTAATAGGTCTACAGAAAATGTTTTATTTTTGTCAATTGCGTCCAACATTTTCATAAGAAGAATTTTTCTGTAGTGACATTTTGGGGAATGTATCACTCCTTGATCCATAGGCTGAAGCTTTGAATTTGTGTTTGGTGGCATAAAAATCAACTTCATTTGTTTTAATTTAACATCGGGATGTACTGGACAGTTGGCAATAAGAAGTAGAATTTTTCTTTTCTTCAATTTCAGTTTTTCATCCCATTCATGTCATCCAAGCTTTGCTACTACTACTACTACTACTACTACTACTACTACTACACTACCTGTTTCTACCACCTGCTCGAGTCGCCGCGAAATCGAGGTCAAGGTGGCAGTAGGGCATTTTCACACTAGACGACACGACACCGATTTTAATGCAATAACACGGGACAAACTATGACGGCATCTCTTTCCTTTACACGTTATGTCGTTGGCGTGTCATTGTCGTATCGTCTAGTGTGAAAACGCCCATTGTCTGCTTATATAAAGTTCGTTTTAAAAGAAAAATACATATTCTAGAATAGTAAAATTAGGTTCGCTATATCCGGAAGTTCGTTATAAGCGGGATCGTCATAACCAGTAAGACAATACATTAGTATTTATGGATGACTTTTTCGTATAAAGAAAAAAGGTTTGCATTAACCAGAAGTTCGCTATAAACGGGTTCGTTATAAGCGGACTTCACTGTATTTAAAACAATGGTTAAAACAAAAATATTTTTTTTAGAGCAACCTAACCGATTTTCCTGATTCATACCTTGTTGTGCGTGACAAAATTGCTGCTTTCTAAGTGATTTAAAAAAATTATTAAAATATGTTCGCAACACAAGAATAAACGAGCATCTTAGAAGGGAACAATTTTATTTCGTCTGCCATCTTGGATTTTGAAACGGCGGACAAAAAAATGTATTAATTCAAACTCTGACTCCATTCAAATCGATAGTATAGTTCAAAAGTTACAAACAAAAATTATCCGGTTTTTTTTTTGCCCACCCGGTATAGGGTATCAAATTATGCGTGAGACTCTACTAAAGGAATTCTTGCGGAATAAAAATAGAGCTTTTTCATGGTTTTTTTAATGTAGATTTTAGGGTATCCAGTACCGGGACTTGGTCCTGGGACGGTCCCGGGAGTTTTCCTAAAAAACCTGGTCCCGGACTCAGTAAATGTCCCGGGACCTCAACTTGGTCCCGACACCGCTAAATTATACCAGACACATGCATAATAAGCGTAACGCAGCGCCGTCTATTGCATGAACGCGAAAGGATCGCAAAAAAGTCAGACGGATTTATTGAAAATACAATATTTGCTACTGCCTCAACAAGTACAAGAGCAATCATACAAACGTAATCAAGTGCAAAACCAGATCGACTTTGGGACAGATGGTCCTTTTTGAGAATGGCGGTTGTCGAGAACAATATTTGCAGCTACACTACGAGCATTTACTGACTATACCACCTACCAGCGTCCAGTCGGAGGGAGCTTTCTTAGTGGCCGGCGGTTTTTTGTAACAAGCTTCGTTTAAGATTAAATTATGAATCCTTAAATGCACTCGTGGCACTTAAATCTCAATTTGGACAAAAGTAATGTTTCCCTATACTTACCTTTTCATTTGCTACGTTTGTTAATTTGTTTTTATGTTAACCATTTACCAATATCAATAAACCTGTGTTAAATTAATTTAATAACTTTTATTTTAGTTTCGAGACCAGTCCCGGGACTAGCACCGGGACCCTGGCATTTGGTCCCGAAGTCCCGAAAACATATTTGGTCCCGGGACTTGGATTCCCTAGTAGATTTTTGGTTTAAAAACCGGGCCTGGAGTTTTACGATTATTTCGTAATTTCATGGGATACAGAACCGTGAGGTAGATGTATTATTATATCCAAACTTAAGTGGAGGTTTTTAGGCATACAATTTGCGTAAAAGATAAATAAAAACTTTCATCAGCAAGTATGAGGGTCTTTACGGGATAAAGTGGCCCTAAAAAGGGTAAGTAATTAATTATTTTTTGAATTAAAAATTCATTGGATATTTTATTTTCCCTAAAATAAATAAGTTGTAACTTTTTTAATTACCCACAACCTTCGTTATAAATGGATCCTACTTCTTTGGTCAGACTTTTTGAAGATCTACCTATTATTGTCCACATTTTGGCCAGTCATTAGTGCGAAAAAAAAACCTAGCTTGCAAAAGATGGTGTAGTCGCGATTTTGACATGGAGTCCTAAAAAAAAAATTGAGTTTTGGAGCTTGGATTTAGTGTGCACGAAAAGGTTTTTTTTTTAAACTTGGCACTTGTACATTTTACAAAAAAAAGTTCTTAATAGTAGTTAAAGATAATAAAATTTATTACAGAAACGCAGTTGTACGTTTTTTCGTCAGAGAAATTGGTTTTAAAGGCGAAATTTATAATAGGAAATACAAGATTTTTTGCGTTGTATATTGACAAAGTAATACACAAAGTAATAACATTTACATAATTATAATTGGGTATAAATTACTCTGGTCAATTTTGCTCTGAGTGTTCCTCTCACAGTTAGTCGACTCGATCCGACTTCACCGGAATGAGCGTTACATAGCCGAGCGTGACGGCTCAGTTCAATTCAGTACCCACAAAAAGTGCTAAACGCGCCAAAGAAGTTTGTTTACACTTCAACAAACAATCGAAGAGGAATGTTTTACTTTTTCGTTTAAGTTACTTTCTCATTTTACGGCGAATATTTCTTATCTATACATACTTATCTTATGTGTTCGGTCATATTTGTTTATTTTAAATAAAATTCACAAATCACTAAAATAAATTACAGATCATATATTTTATTATGCATGGAATTTTGATAATTGAAATATAATGAAGACAATGGAAGTTTGAAACACAACTTAATTTAAAAGTTTTTCAGCTCTTCAGTTAAAAAAAAATCACTAAATTTAAATAGGTATGTATAACATTTAAAGTTTAAATTTAAATTATTGAATGTATTTTGGAAACGTAAATAAATAAACACACCATTTGGTTCCTAAAAGACTCCTACACTAACTTTATGTTAAATCGATGTAAATTTTTAGTATCTATTTAAAATTTTTGTGTTTACGCATTTACTTAATTTGTCAGGCTTTTTAATTTGAAAAATCCGGCAACCCTGTTTTCGAGTTATGACGCTAAACATTTTTGTCGCCATTTTGGATTTAGCCAAATTTTTTATTTAGTGGCCTTTAACCTCGAAACCTTGTTATTTTTAAGAAAATATGTAATAATATACAACAAAGACTAACTAATAGCCTGTAAACCAAAATATCACTCAGTCTCTGGCAGCGGCGTAGCGTGCCCGAAAGGGCGGGGGGGGGGGGGGGGGGCGACAGCTAAAAAGGGCGCCTCTGAAAACTGATGAAAAATCTTGTGGCAAAAAAAAAAAACAAAAAGGTCAAAAAGGCGCCTCTCACAAATCTTGCGACCAAAAAAAAAAACAAGGTCATTATGTGTGAGGGGGGCGGCCGATAAGTCACAAGGGCGCCTCTCACGAACCTTGCGACCAAAAAAAAAAAAAAAAAAGGTCTTCATGTCGTAAGTTTCCTTTGGCACCCACTCAATTGGCCATTACCGGCCCGACTTAATAAAGCTGAGGGCGCTTCGGCCACCTATGGGGCGCCACTAACCTCTGGGCGGGGGGGGGGGGGGGTGTCGACGAACCCCCTGCGCCCCCCCCCCCCCCCCCCCCACGCTACGCCGCTGTTCCCTGGGTAGTACCCTTGCTGACATACAAAGTGTTATAGTATATGCAAAATAATCCGAAATTATTCCGTTTTATGTCATTTTTTCAAAACATTATGATTTTTCATGATCTTAGAAAATAACTCCAATTTATGGATGACAATTAAATGCTAACCGTAGACTTGGCCCACTTATGTGATACATCGTTTAAAAGATAATTTAATTTTCTATAACAAAGTTGATTACACACTTACACACTTTCGTAAAATGCTTACCTTTTGAGAAAATGACCCTAAAACTGAATAATTGAACATAGATTTTCACTTAACTATTCTGATAAATATTTTTATGAAGGTACTCTTTGTATTGTTCCTCCTAATGACTTTTCGCAGGAATTTATCCCATTCTATACTTAATTTCAAACGATCTCAAAAAGTAGGTCACTATAATCCTGTCAAAATTACATTTTGTTAGCCCAATGAAATTCCCTTTCACGTTACGTTATGGAGAGAAGCTTAATTCTAAACCTTTTCTAAGCTATATCTTTGATGTTTCAAACAAATTGGGATTCCGTATATGTACACACACACACACACTACTAAACTTCATAAGCTTTAATCAGTGCCGGCTGAGGCGGGGGGGGGGGGGGGGGAAGAATTTATATTGCATGAAAAAGAAGACAAAAAAAATTAACCTAACAATTTTATTTTAGCATTTTAGAAACAAGCAGCTACTTGTTATAGTTTTTACTTTATTTGTTTATAGATAAAGTCCATTCGCCTTTCTTTTACATGCGCAACAATATAATATCAGTCTTACCTAGCATAGAAAATTCTATGTGGTTATTTAAATGAATACCACTTACTCGTAGTTTTTTAACTTTTCACTAAAGTGCTTGATATTACACATTCCCTTTGTCACCCACGCACGATGGCTTCGTGGATTGTTCATAATAAGACAAATAAAGCAAAAAAAAGCATTTCTTTTGTCACAACCGCACAACCAGTTTTCAGCATCGTATAATTTTTTTATGAAATTTTTTATTATAAGTTTTTTTGGAACACCACTCTGCATTACTTGCACTAAAATTTTGGTTAATTTTCAGGTCCGGTCTATGTGGCCCTAAAGATTTTATTTGTAATCGAAGTTTTTCTGTCAACGTATTTAAATATGTACATTTAGTTATATAATCGACGGTATATATTTCCATTTTGAAAATAAACGAAAACAAACAATGGATACGTGACCGGCAAGGGCTTTTAACTACTAACCTACCCCAAATCAAAAGAAACTCACACGTTTTCACAAAGGATAGAATCGGCAACGCGTCGGAAGGGCACCCAACGTTTTCGCACGATGAAGATGGCCGACGTCACCTAAAACAAACATTCCTGTCGACCTCGCGCTTCAACACACACCCATACATCGGTAAAAAAAACGGGTGAAACTGAAACCTTGTCCCGTGCGGTGCTGCCGGCTTGTAATTATTTACGCTAAAAAAATTTACCCATTCAATTACCTTTTGTTAACCACCGACTCAAAATAAATTGGTAAAATTTTTTTTAAGTCACAAGCTTTTGTAAAATGCACTAAAAATTAAAAAATAATTTTCTAACATTCTAATATTATCATAATAATAAAAGCGATGGCCGACTGATGGAAATTTTGACGATGTTAGCACGATAAGATATCCGTATCAATTAAATATCACTATTTGCAAGAATCAATCTAGCAGAAAAATGCAGAGGTACCAAACCCACCCAACCCGACCTAAGATACCCCAGCATTTCTGTGACATAGGTATGGCAATGGCATAACATTGCGGCACATCAAACATATCTTTGATGACCTGTTATGTTGAATATTCCTTAAGTGTTTAGATCACAACTTTAGATTAACTTATGCTTTGATTTGCGGCCATCGCTTTTATTATTATGATAATATTAGAATATTAGAAAATTATTTTTTAATTTTTAGTGCATTTTATAAAAGCTTGTAACTTAAAAAAAAAATTTTACCAATTAATTTTCTACTTTTTGGTCTCAGCTATCTACTCTATTAAATGAAAATATTTGTTCAATAACAGAACAGAAGAGTTTATTCTAGATTATAATGAAATCGCTGATCGTGAGTTGTTTGGAAACTCATTTTTCTATTGGGGGTAGGAGAGGGTGGGGGTAGAGGTAGAAATATATTTTTTGTTTGGGCTATATTGCCATCGGACCTTTATGCATATACCAAATTTTATAAAATCATTTGAAGTGAAGTGTGTTAAAAACGCATTTTTTATGGAAGGGGGTGGGGGGTAGGGGTAGGAGGACATTTTTTCATTACTGTTGTATTGTCATGGGACCACTATGTGTGTACCAAATTTCATCCAAATCGGATAATGAGAAGTGTGTCAAAAACGCTTCACAAGATTTGATAGTTAGTTAGTTAGACAGAACATCTGAAGTTAAATAAAAGCTTGTAAAAAGAACTAGACATGTAAAGGAAGATTTAATTTTGTTTAAATAAATCTATTGGAAATACTGTTTGTTGTCAAGTTTTGGGAGGGCACTGCCCCCGTTGCCCTCCCTGTAACAGCCACCACTGGCTGTAATAGTGTTAAAGTATTGGTAATGGGCCATTTAGGAGCTTTTAGCTGGTCTATCCCAAAGTAAATTGTCCCCTACGTTACCCTGTTTAGTCTCCTACACCAATAAACAGTTTCGTATCCGCAGGAAAAGGGGTCGTCTGCGTCCCTCTTAGAAGTATGTAAGATATAAGAACTGAGAGGTACTAGATAAGTTAAATGCAAAAAAAATTATATTTTTGATACGCTAAATCCAAAGACAAACTTTGTTGTGCATGTAAACCCCAAACAATTTCGAGAAAATTACTAAATTGCAAAAAATTTGATCAAAATAATGCAATATAAAATACAATCCTAACCTCAATCTAAAAAATACTATTTGACAATTTTGTAGATCTACTTTTATATAACTTAAAATAAAAAAAAAATTGTATTTTTTTAAAACTGCAATTTCTTGTAATTTTCATGAGTTTTCGTAATTTTTTTTGTGGAGGTGCAAAAAACTGCAACATTTTTTTAATTTGCTCGAGAACCACCCATGAACCAATAATACGAGCTTAAAATATAATGGCCCATTTATGCTCCTAGAATTATAATAAAAGAGACCTAGATTATAAGATGTTTTAAACAAAATTTATTTGAACTAGCAAAAAATGTTTAAAAATTCTCCAAACATCCAAAAAATGTTAAATTTTAATTTTTAAATATTTGAATAATTTGAAAGTTTTCATGAGTTTTTAAAATACAAAAAAAAATTCAAAAATGTGAAAATTTTCAAATTATTACTACTGGATTAATTTGAATTATCTTTTTTGTATACAGTGAAACCTTTACTTGCGGACACTCCTTTTAAGCGGACAAATAAAATTCATTCCTATAACCGGACACTCTAATGACCGGACGCGGACAATTTTTTTTGGTTAAAAAATTCTGAAACCTCCTTTAAGCGGACGCGAACCTCTGACATCAGGACGGAGCGCTGCATGAGATGGGCATAAATATTATGTAGTATGTTGGCAACACCGCACTCTGCAGCAGGGGAATTACCTCTTTCCGTTTTACTGCGGAGAGTAAATACTTCTGTCGTATTTACAACATATTTTATTTGGGGGACTGCTGTGTTTTAATTTTATTGTTCAGTTGGGTAGTATTAGATCTCTTTGAAATGGCGACTAGTAAAAAACTTCTCAGTATACGTGAAAAAATGGAAGTTGTTTACGTTTCGAAGAAGGAAAATATATCAGCACGAAAGATCTACTACTATGTGCGCTTTTTGTCATCTGGGCTCTTTTGCCTGCGCTTTTTTCCTGTGCGAACATTACCTTTATGCGTTTCTTCTGTGCCCTTATTTACAGTCACCGATTTACCCCTCCAATTTGTATTTATATATTTTCCAAAAATATTGATATTTTTAAAAAGCAAGTTTTTCTTGATACTGATTTTAATGATGATTTCTTCATTTGTTACCTCAACCAAAAGAAAAATAAATAAATTGGTAAAAAAAAATTTTTAAGTCAACAAGCTTTTATAAAATGCACTAAAAATTAAAAAATAATTTTCTAACATTCTAATATTATCATAATAATAAAAGCGATGGCCGACTGTTGGAAATTTTGACGATGTTAGCACGATAAGATATCCGTATCAATTAAATATCACTATTTACAAGAATCAATCTAGCAGAAAAATGCAGAGGTACCAAAACCCACCCAACCCGACCCAGGATACCCCAGCATTTTTCTGACATAGGTATGGCAATGGCAAAACATTGCGGTACATCAAACATATTTTTGATGACCTTCTATGTTAATATTCTTTAAGTGTTTAGATCACAAATTTAGATTAACTTATGCTTTGATTTGCGGCCATCGCTTTTATTATTATGATAATATTAGAATGTTAGAAAATTATTTTTTAATTTTTAGTGCATTTTATAAAAGTTTGTGACTTAAAAAAATTTTTTTACCAATTTATTTTCTACTTTTTAGTCTCAGCTATCTATTCTATTAGATGAAAATATTTGTTCAATAACAGAACAAAAAAGTTTATTCTAGATTATAATGAAATCGCTGATCGTAAGTTGTTTGGAAACTCATTTTTCTATTGGGGGAAGGAGAGGGTGGGGGTATAAATATATTTTTTGTTTGGGTTGTATTGCCATCGGACCTTTATGCATATACCAAATTTTATAAAAGCAGAGAACATATAATTTCTTCGATGATAAAAGTCATTTGAAGTGAAGTGTGTCAAAAACGCATTTTTTATGGAAGGGGGTGGGGGGTAGGAGTGGGAGTGGGAGGACATTTTTTCATTATTGTTGTATTGTCATCGGACCACTATATGTATACCAAATATCACCCAAATCGGATAATGGGAAGGGTGTCAAAAACGCATTTTCTATGGAAGGGGGTGGGGGTAGGGGTGGGAGGATATTTTTTTCTAATACTGTATTGTCATCGGACCACTATGTGTATACCAAATTTTATCCAAATCGGATAACGGGAAGTGTGCCAAAAACACATTTTTCTATAGAAGGGGTGGGGGTAGGGGTGGTAGGATATTTTTTTTAATTTTTTATTGTCAGGGGACCACAATGTGTGTACCAAATTTCATCCAAATCGGATAATGGGAAGTGTGTCAAAAACGCTTCACAAGATTTGATAGATAGTTAGATAGTTAGACAGAACATCTGAAGCTAAATAAAAGCTTATAAAAAAGCAAATTCCTTTTAATTTTTATGAGCAATTCTTGATAACTTTACTTATCTTAAAGTTTTAACAGGCTGTAGTTAGGATGTAGGGTCTCTACATTAGTAGGGCAACTAATATCGTTAAATTTCAAGACAACGGAACTTTGCGAAACTTGTATAAATTGAACCCTTCATGAAGTCTAATCAAACACGCGTTTAGTGAGAAATTGCTGTTTAACGCTACACCCTGCCTTCTAAAGGAGTGTTTACACATCTCTTTGTTAGTACATAGTTTATTAGTATATTTACTATTGGTACTTATACCAAACAAAAAAGAACCATTACGAAAAACCACGAAGAAACAGATAGAAACAGATACGCTTTGTGCAATTTGGTTAAAATATTTACCTTTTGTAGAAACAAACATGGCAAATTAAAAGCACAATTATTAATAATGATAGTAAATACATATTTGGATACGAATATACACCAGTTGTGTGGAAAAGATGGTGTAGTTAAAGAATAACAAATATGTATGCAATGATTTAAATTAAGCATCACAAAATTAGGTAAGAAAAGTAAACAAAAGTAAAAAAATTGTTTTGTATGGAATATCGCATACCTACGTTACAGTTAATCAGACAGGGGATGCTACAATTCACCGCGAATGATTAGCCGCCGGACCCTAAGCCGCGTATTCCTTTGAGGCAGATTTCGCAAGCCTCGCAGCGGGACCAAACGAATGCCTCGGCACGGGACCCCATCCGATCAGAGTGTGAATTTCAAACGAGCATTCAGTTGAATATTGTTTGCCTTGTATTCACTTGAGCATTCATGAGAACGAGAGCGAGGCACTTACTACAAAATTATTGTTTACGTATAATTTTAAATTTTATTTTCAGAAGCTACGGATCCGAATTTCCTTTACTGAGTGTCGAGTTCACGAAAACCTCAACGGACTCTTGCTGCTCTGCTTTTCCAAAATAGAAGAATTTTATTTACATTATTTAAGTTACCTTATCTTTAGAGATATTTGAAAAAAATGTATTTTTTCATTGTTAAAAAAACATTTATTTTTCAATGTTAGAAAAACATTTCTTTTTCACTGTTTAAAATCAATATTTGTTTAACACGCTTGAAAAACACTTTAAAAAAACTTTATAAAAACATAAGATTATTTTCTAACGTCAGAAAACGGGTTATTAAGCTTCTTTTTCACTATGAATATGACGTTAGAACTAACATCCACCTAATGTTTTTAAATTAAACATTATTTTGACATTTTGTAAACTTATCACGTCCTTGCAATGCAACTATAGGTAAATTTAGTGGGAATAAGGACACTGTTGTTCTGGTAATAAAAATAAAAAAGATAAGACAGCATTAGCCACTCATCATTTTTCAACACAGCATGAGTTTAAGTTTGAGGAAGCAAAGATCTTGGAAAAAAGAAACTAATTATTACAAACGCTCCATTTTGGAAATGATATATATAAACATTAATAAAGATAGAGCAGTTAATTTACGTAGTGATGTTAACAAATTGAGTACGGTCTATAACTCCCAACTCATAGAATTCGCATAAAATAACCCCCAAATGACGATTAATGAAATTAACAATAAACAAATAAAGTAAACTTAAAAGAAAATTATATTAAAAAATAATATAAAATATTTATAGAAAGAATATATATATTAATATACATTAATATTGATATTATAAAAATGATCAAATTATATAAAATATAAAAAAATAATAATAATAGAAATTAAAAAAAATAATAATAACAATAACATTAATAAAAAATATAAATATAATATGTGTATGTATGTATGTGCATGTGTGTATATGTATGTATGTATGTGATTGTAATGTATGTATATGTGGGTGTATGTATGTATATGTATAATATAATAGGAAAAAATAAAGCTTTTCCCCAATTAAACCACGACAACAAAATACGAAGTGTCTTTCTAAGTAGTCATGAATACGTAAATGAGTTGAAAATTAGCGTTCAACCAAAAAATATTTTTTGCTTTTTTAAAAATTAATTGTATATACCAAGGTTTAAACAGGAAAAGTTTTGTGTTTCTGACAATAATGCATGTTATCAATGCATTTTAATATACAACAACTCCAAACTAGAAAATAAGTTCCATCACTGTCTTAATTGTATCATACTATATACACTTGTCCCACTCTAAATTAAATCAGTACCGTACACTACTAGTGCCACTCTATTCAAGGTTGCCTTTTGCTTTAAACTTAAAGAATTTTTTTTCCTGATTTGGTAACCGTGACTCTTTCGCCGAGACTAAGGCCGCCATTTCGGAACGCCTAATTGCATGGGTCATCGGCCACCTTTGGAACCCCAGACCGGGTATTTTTTTTA
Organism: Aspidapion aeneum; assembly: GCA_963576565.1. Taxonomy (NCBI): domain Eukaryota; kingdom Metazoa; phylum Arthropoda; class Insecta; order Coleoptera; family Brentidae; genus Aspidapion; species Aspidapion aeneum. Next base: position 7,323,472 of record OY755043.1, on the reverse strand, counting down.
TCCGGTCCTTTTGTCCCTTAGAATGGCCTACCGACTGAAGGAGTGTGTAACAAAGTCCGCCTTCACGAGATATCCGACCTCATCCGGCCTGGTTACCGGCGTGAATGAAGGGGTAGGACAATATTACATTTTACACTCCCCAGGAATCCTATAAATGTCTGCTGCACCCGACCTCGGCAACCGACGGGGATCGAACCCGCCACTGTAGCAAGCGAGATTCCTTAACTCACTCGTGTTCAATGCGCGAACGCACTGAGCCAATTTGTTTTAATATTTCGGAACAATGAAAATCCAGAATAGTGACAACAATGCGGACTAATTTTGCCGCCAATAATATAACCTGTCTGATAAACAAAACAAAAGAAAATATAAATAATTAGCAGATTAATGTCGGGTTTCGTTTTTAATTTTGTGCCGTTTGTTTTCCTGATGTGCTTGAATTCTTGTTTTTTGTTGTTCCAATGTACGATCTAGTCTGAAGGGTGAGTACGGAATTTTAAATATTTTAACAGTCCTTTTTAAATTTTAACATAGGTTTATAATGTGTACATTGTTGTTATTTTCTACATGGTATTATGGCTTGCTACAGGTTTTATTTGTTATTGTTGTTTTTATATGAATAGCTGATTGATCTCTTTGTGCGTATTTTATTGAGCCACCCATCAGTTACTATAGTGACAAAAAATTTTTTGAACCTTTGTATAAAAAATTTTATATATGTATATTAAAAAAAAAGGAAGAAAAATAAACCATAATTATTTCTTTATATAAATAAATAAAAAAATCAGTTACATATACATTAAAAGGGAAAAAAATATTTAGGAAAAAAATAATATATTGTCAATAAGGTCATTTTTAAATGTTATTTATTGGGAAAAGAATAATAATTTTTAATTGGTGATGTATTAATGTGCCGTATTTTGTATTATCTTACTAATGAGTTGTAACATTTTTAGTCTGATGAAGACAAAAACCATTGTCGAAACGTTACCGATGGATTAAAACGTATATTTACCAGAACAACAGTGTCCTTATTCCCACTAAATTTACCTATAATTATTTTGACATTATTAAAATGTTTTTGTGTTTAGTGGGAATAAACCACACGGACCTATTATCCATTTTATTCTTGATTTAAATTTTGATAGATACTTAAATGCTTAATTTATTATCTGGGTTCGCAACTAGTGTGGATTGGCCATAAAACGGTAGCCTTTAGAAAGCAATTAAGTTAAAGCTAACCTATTTAATTTACGACTCAAGTTTTAGTGATGTAGAATGTGAGGTTTAGTAACTCAAAGCAGCCCTGCGTGATTAAAAAGAAACCTCTTACTTTATTATTAGTAAAAGTTGTTAAAGCCCGCTTGACATGGACCAATTTGACTTGCATTGCATTGCAATTCGCAAGAAACTCTGTTTTGAACATGCGCATTTTCAACCCAGCTGATAAAGTGCAAGGCTTGCAAATGTTGCAAATTTATAGATCTGGGGCGATTTCTATTGCTGAAAGGCCTGCAATGCTAGGGAATTCTTGTGACAAATCTAGTTACTTTTGTTTTCCTACATATTTGACCCACCATCGTCTTTGCGCTCTTTCTTTTTCATTATCCTAGAGCAATCAAGCTGCAGCAATTAATAAATAGATGGATGCGCTGATTTATTTTTATGTTTATTTTTAACAGACAAAATTTTTAAAATTAAAACCATAGAGAAAGAAATCAAAATAAAACTGTAAAACCAAAACAAGATATTTGAGGTTAACCTTAAGGTAGCTGATAATTAGTTTCGCAGCACCTATTATCAGTTAACTTAGGAACCTGTGGTTTAAAATTGAATTAAGAATACACGTGTGTTCTGTTACCAAAATTACGGGGTGATTAAACAAAAGGAAAAGCCTCATTGCAAAGACTATACAGATAGACAGAATGGTGCACTGACTGTCTCAAACTAATATGCTGTTTGTTTTCATATTCCAGCTGAAATTTTCCTATTTTTAGCTGTGGTTGGCAAACCTTTGCAATTAAAATAGATTTGCACCATGTCAATGGACCTGCAAAATTCATTGCTTGCAATCTTTTGACCTTGCAAGTTATTGCTGCATGATTTTATCGCTCCATGTCATGCGGCCTTAAGGTAGGTATTTATTTGCAACAAAACACTCCAAATGAACCAAACGCTTCGCCTACTTTTCGCCCAATGCAACAAACATTCGTGAGCAAAAGGATACAACTATAGAAAAAAATTTTAAACACACCAAAATTTTAATTTACTTACCCCCCCCCCCCCCTATAAATGTAAAGTTATGTAAAAGTAACATTGCCCACTTCGAGAAACGCTGGAGAACTGAAAATATTACGCATATTTTAATACTTTAAAACTTAAATATTATCCAGATCCTTTAAAAAAGTGGTGAAATCATAACAAAAATATTTCATGTACAAAGAACTAAGTACGCGAAAATGGTATTCCGTAAAAAGAATTGTGATAAAAGTAAAGCCAAGTTCTCCAATACAAATTTCAAAATGAAAGGTTCTTACTAGTTTGAAAATGTTTTTCTAAACTTGGCTATTACGTCTGCAAATGACTCTTAAACACAGTGCTAAATTGAACATAAATAAGTTTCGCTGTAGTAGCAAAGTTTAAAAAAACATTTTAAAATTTGTATTGGGAACTTAACTTTACTTTTATTTTAATTCTTTTTACGGAATATCATTTTTGCGTACTTTTTTAGTTACTTTTGACATGAAATGTTTTTGTTTTTCTATAAAAGCTTTATTTCATATACGGAATGATTCTTTTCAAACATGATTAAACTGTTTATCCAAAGGACTTGTATTCCAAATTCTACTCAGGTTAGCCTAAAGACTTTTTGTGCTATTCCACTTCCTTCTGGACAATAAGGCCCACCACAAATTAGTGCTACAAAAAGCCCTATAGTAAAAAAATTATATATATATATATATATATATATATATATATATGTATATATATATATATATATATATTTCACAACGTTCTACGTCTTCCGATACCCAATCTCCACTCGTTTCTGTTTGCCCATAATTCATCATCTAGGCCTCTTATTCTTATTTCACTGTCTATTCCTTCTCTCTAGCTTCTCCTTGGCCGTCCTCGTTTTTTTCGGCAAGTTGCTTTGTTCTTATATCATCCACTAAAGTACCTTCCCCTACTGTCATAATTTCTCTTATTCTTTGATTTGTAACTCTTTCTCTTTTTGATTTCCCTGCTGCTCTTCTCCAATAGTCCATCTCCGTAGCGGAAAGCATTTTTTCTGTTCTATCTTTGATTGGCCATACTTCTGAGCCGTATGTCATAATACTTTTTTACAATGGTGTTATATATAAGCTTTTGTTATGTTTTGATATACTTTGGTCCAAAATTATTCCATTTAATAAAGTTATTGCTTTTCTTCCTTGTACGTTTCGATCTTTTATAGCTTTGTCTAGTGTTCCGTCAGCTGTAATTTTAGACCTAAGTATTTATACTCATCACAGGGCTGAATTCGCTGCCCGGTATTTAAGATTAAATCCTGTTTCATTCCACCGATACACATATACTCTGTCTTATTGAGATTAACCTCTAGTCCCCACTTATTGTACTCTTCTATTAGTTTTCGTGTCATATATTCGAGGTCGTCATAATCCTGAGCCACTACTATCTGATCGGCGAAACATAAAGTATACAAGGTGGTTTCGTCCACCGGAATTCTCATGTTTTGGCATTTTCTCTTCCATACTTTAAGGACTTGTCCCAAGTATATCTTGAAGAGCGTAGGCGAGATACAGCAACCTTGTTTAAGACCTTTATTTACTTAAAAGCCTTTGGTTAGTTTTGCTTTTATTTTAACTTTTGCCACTATTGCGGTATAACTCTTTGATGGCCTTAATTAGTTGTACGCTTATGTTTGTGTTTTCCATCGCTTTCCAAAGTAGATTTAGTGGTATACTATCATATGCCTTCTGCAAATCGACGTAAAGCAGATGCAGCTCTTGTCCGTATGCCATTTTCCTTTCAATAACTTGGGTTATACAAAAGAGATGATCTGAAGTCGATCTACCCGCCCTAAAACCAGCTTGTTCTTCTGCCTCCATGTCTTTATATTCGCTCTCCACTTTATTTCATATTATTTTACCGTATATTCTGCTTAGCGTACTCGTCACATATATCTTTCCTTCCTTTTTTGTGTATTGTGGATATATATGACGTTTTTCACTCAGTTGGTAATACAGTTCCATTTAAATATTTTTGGAAAAGATTCCGTAATCTCCAAAACAGTTCTTCAGTGCCATATTTAATAAGTAAAAAAATTATCCAGAACTAAAAGCAGTTTAGCAGCGGAGGTGCAGTCCCTGCAAGTAAGGGAAGCATTGCATCCCTTAAGCAATCAGACATAATAAAAAAAGTTGTTAATAGTTTACTAACAAAACTCGACGTAATTAACGACAGTCTTGTAGGAGCGGTAAGACTGTATCAGAAGCAATATATTTTGCGCATACCTATGTACTAGAAAATCGGAATCTTATGTTATATACCTATTTGTATATAATAGAAGGGCGTATATCAAATGACAAAAAAGTACGCAGTTGTCTTTGTCGTACGCGTAGAAAACGAGTAAGAATTCATTGACTCTTGGTCTTTATTTGACCCGAGAGCAAGGTCCCTACAATTGCTTCTCTCATTCGGAAAAAACATAGTGGGGGTCGATGCATGCAAGCCCAATGCGAGAAACCGTTCGCGCCATTTAGCCTTCAAAGGAGCAGTCTGTTCGATTACCTACATACGCGTTTCACAATGACGTGCCAGCAAGAAGCTTCGGTTTCGGTAAGGGATATTGCAACGGCCAGTTAAACTATACAGTTGTGTGATTTTATAGTGTGTTTTTTAATTAACAAAAAGATTTTTTCCCAAAGTTTTAATGAAAATTCCGAAAACTAAAAAGGATAGAAAAATACAAGTTTAAATCAAAATTGCTTTCCTTGTTTCAAATTCCACCGCAAGGCTTTGACCACAACAATATCCGTGGAAAAAGGTGGCGAACTTAAGTTCAGCTGACGGCAATCAAAAATAGCGTCTTGAGATTTGGTGAGCGCTTACCTCACCTCACCTCACGAACCTTCAAGAATAAGCGTCCAGTTTCGTTATTCTTGAAATCTCCCCGAAATTTGAGCGAGGACCAATAGAGATTCAGATATCAATTGAAATCGCATGCGCAGTTTGACTTTCACTCAATTTTGAGGGCGTACTCCTTCTCCCTCGTTCAAGAATTCATGCACTGGCCTTATGTTTGTAGATGGCGTTGACTGTAGGTATACGTCAATAGCCTCTCGGGCAAATCTTCTGACTATACACAAGGAATAGGGTATAAAGAGGGGTTTCCCAAAATAAATTATGTCATTCGAACTACGTGGTGGCGGACCTTCTACTACTATGGCAAAGCCTTCTATGGAATACGTAATGAGACGGCCTTTGCGACAACCAAGATTTAAGGTCCAGTGGCGTCGCCAATTCAAAACTACTTTTAAATAGCTTAATTTGAAGTGGTTGTGTCCCTCTGAAATCATTTGAAATAATTGTAATAAATACACGATTGCATTTTTTAAAATTTTATTGATACCATGTTACTTTAAGTTCAAATGCATTTAAGAAACAATAGGGAATTTTGGAAAAATCACAACTTTTTTATTTTTTATCCGATATTTTTCAAACTAATTTTATTTTATTTGGATTATAGTGATCTTTTACAAAAACTATTAATCACTTGCATTTTTAATATTCCTGTGTCTGAAATAAAATATATTCCGTAACGTTATGTTTTTTTTTTGGTGTTTTTTGCGTGTTTCAGAGAAACTGTTGATTTTACAAAAAAAATATAGGATTCAAAACATTTTTTATTCTTACCATAAGTTAAAATTTTTTTGTTAAGCTCCAAAAACTTCGAAATTAACCTGAGGGTACCCCAGACACCAAAATTTTACTTTTTCATGAAGGTTTCAAAAGTGGAAAAAATGCTTCACACAACACATTCTAAATAATATGAAATAATTTTTTATTTTTTGTAGTTTATATTCTGTCAAATATGATGCTTTAAATATGGCCGACCTACGATTTTGCACCAATGTTTTCCCGACTATTTTTTATACCTTATGGCATCCCTAGGAACCTAAAAGGCACAACGGTGGAAAGGTAATTTAGAGCTGTACAAAAAACTACCAAAGTATTGGTCTGTTAAAATTACAGCTTGTCAAAAATGTACCCTGTATGTATACTCTCGTCGATAATTTTCGAGGCAATTTCTCTTAAATTTCCTTCCATCCTTTCAGAAGAATTTCTGGATTTTGCAGAGCTTGTTTAATACTACTACTATGTTGGTTCAGAATGTTTTTCTACGTTGTCCGACGCCTATTCTCCACCTCCTTCGATCCTGACAATCATCTTCTGTCAGGTTTTTTTGACTCATTGATCTTTAGATTGACTGTTGCCATTCTAGTTTAGGACTCCCTCTTTTTTTGCGCCCGCCTAGGACCCGCTTTGGTAATCTTTTGTCGTTTATCCGTTGTACATGGTCGTACTATATCAGTTGTCTTTTAGTGATGTCATCCGTTATGCTTCCCCCGATTCCCATTCTTTCTTTTATTATCTTATTTCTTGTATGATCTGTTCTAGATATTCTCATTGATCTTCTTATTGTATCCAGTCTCTATTCCATACAGCAGCGTGCTTTTCACCATTGTTTCATATATTTTAAATTTTACAATCTTTTTTATCTCTCTGCTCCATAAAATACTGTTAAGATATCCAATAAACCTTTTTTGCTTTTACTATTCTTTTTTCCAATTCTGTACAGCCAGTTCCTGTCTTATCAAATGTGACACCTTGCATGAGGATATTGTTTGTCCATTGTCTAGTTCTGAATCACTTGATTCGTTTCCAATAAATAAGTACTGTGTCTTGTCCAGGTTCAGTGTTAATCCCCATTATTGGTATTCTTCCGTTAAATTTCTCATTATATACTCCATGTCTGCTTTATCAATAGCTACAATTACTTGGTCATCAGCAAACTGTAATGTGTATATGGTAAATCGGTCGCTAAGTTGGATTCTCATGCTGTGTACTTTATTTTTCCAGTTTGTAAAAAGAGTTGGAGAGATACAACATCCCTGTCTTAAGCCTTTCGTTACCAGGAATTCTTTTGATCGATTTCCAATTTTAATTTTAGATGTTTACCCTTTGTAAAGTTCTTTTATCGCTTTTATGTATGTGTGATTGATATTTGTTTGCTCTAACATTCCATAATTTTTCTACTTGAACTGTATCATATTATTTATACAAAGGTAACATGAGTCTCTATATTTTTGGAAATCCTTTTCTCAATTACTTGTTTAAGACAAAAAAACATTATTACTACAAGATTTGCCTGCAGGAAACGCACTTTGCTCTTCTTCATGAAAATCATTCTCTATTAGATCTTTAAGAATCCTACCGTATATTCTACTTAGAGTATCTACTGGTTACTAAGATTCCTCTGTAATTGTTGCAATCCAGCTTGTCTCCTTTTTAATAACTAATGTATTAAGGATATAAATGCAATTTTTCAATCATCAGGTACTGGATGTCCGTTTATGCATTGATTGATAATATATGTGAGATTTTCTAGTAGTTTCTCTGATCCATATTTGAGCATTTCAGCGTATTTTCGCCAAGGTTCGCTAGCTTTTCTGGATTTTAGCTTGTTTAATTTAAACTGCAAAGATGACACTAAATCATACTTAATGAATATAAATCCTTAGCTACATCTATTACAAGATATATATATATATATATATATATATATATATATATATATATATATATATATATATATATATATATATATATTTATATTTTTAGTTTTATTGGTTTCTTGGGGATATGGTTCTAATAAAACTAGCAAATACGGATTCACATTTACTGACGTTTCGGTCCGAAGACCTTCTTCAGAAACATTCCTACATTTTATGTCAACATCAGTTTTAAAAAGACAGTCACACTTCTTATACGAAAAACACTTTAAATATTAATATACAAACAAATAACACGCATACGAAGACTCTTAGTTTGCTAATCTTTATTAAAACCACATCCCCAAGAAACCAACAAAACTAAAAATATATGGTTCAAGAAAAAAGAAAAAAATATATATTTATATATACTCCGCCACTGTACACCCATAGTCCGATATCCGATAGTCCTTGTTAACTCATAAATCCTGTGTAATTAATTTGCCTTGGGACAGAATAAACGGCCTTAGCTTGCAAAAAATACTTCCGTGTTTTTTTTTACAATAATTTACTGCTTTACTCTAACGCAAAATGAGGATTATCTATTCCACCGCGTATTCATAAATTAGTTTAAACCGCATTTTTTTTCTAAAACTGAAATAAACGGAGTAGGTATCAATGGAAATTAATGAAATACCGAGACTACCAGGGTAGGTATTTTGGGTCTTGCATAGTGATGTAAATGGAAATATTGGAAATTTCTGAAGGTGTCTCAGAATTATTGGAAATATTAAAAAAATATATTATCTTTCATATTTTGTAACCTTAGGGACGTTCTTAAATTATTCAACGCAAAAATTCCGAATTTTTGACCCCCACCCCCGCAAACGCATTTTCAAGAAAAAAACACATTAAAATAACATTGAGTGTAACGGGAGGCCAAAACCCCCCTTGAGCATTACGTAATTTATGGATATGACCTTATAAGCATTAAACTTACTATAGAACAATTTTTATTTCCGATACTATTGAAGATTTTGAAGAAGTAGGCTGGCAAGACGATGTTATTGAGTGTGATGCTGATGACAGCGATGAAGATAATACCTCTTGCTAGTGAATAGTGTAGTATGTCAAGAATGAGATTTCTGTTGTACAAATTTGACCTTATTTCTGTATAATTGTTTGAAGAATAACTCCTGATTTGTGTTCATGTATAAGCCTTCTGCGTTTCCGGTGTTTTGTTATGATTTTATGAAAAAATATTTCCTATTTTCTTATTTTTTTAATATTTCATATATATTTCCAATTTCATATATATTTCCTTATATTTCCAATGATTCAGGAAATATTTCCGAAAATATATTTCTGGAAATTTTTCAACACTAGTCTTGCACGATGTGATAGTTCCCATCATATGCTTTGACCAATGGCAAGCTCTAAATTAGCTTCGAGCCATCACGTCCTATGCGAAAAGACCTCCACTGCGCAAGCTTCTCCTACCAGTACCGGGAGGAGAACAGATTTCATTTCAAACGCCTAAAATTCACTAACTCTGAAGAGTGGGCGACTATTCTATTGATCGAGGCAAGTCATTTCGCACAACACGTGACCGTTTAGAGTTTGCTATTGGTCAAAGCGTGTGACCATATACATCACACGCATTGAACAATAGCAAACTCTGAGCGGTCGCGTTTTGTGCGAAATGACTTCTCTGGACCAATGGCATAGTCGCTCGCCTTTGGGAGTTAGTGAATTTTAAGCGTTTTTCTGGGTCGGATCGTATAAAAGAAGCATGCGTGGAGGTCTTTTTGCTCAGCACGTGACGACTCCGAGCTAATTTAAGGCTTGCCATTGGCCAAAACATGTGATGGAAACTATCGCATCATTCAAGACCCAGAATAATGGACGTAGTCAGGGTCTCGCTCAGGGTGGGGCAAAAAAGCAAAAAAATGTACAATCAAATAACCTAAACTTAATTTAATATAAACTTGCGAGGATTGCGAATAAACCTTGATAAAACGTCTGACAAAATGAGCTAAAGCCAAGATGGGGCAGGTGACAAGCCAGGGTGGGGCAAGTGCCCCACCCTACCCCACCCTGACTACGCCCATGCCCAAAATAACTACCATGCTGCCAAGCCAAGGCCGTGTAAGATGTGATCTATCACTTCCTACGAACAGAAGAGCTGTGGCCAATGGCAAGCTCTGAATCGTCATGGGTGCCCACGCTTCTCTTCAAGGGCGTAGTCAGGGTGGCAACTGGTTTGCTGGTGACGTAAACAGGCAGTGTTCGTCTCACTTGAGCGAAGCTAACATAGATTTAAATGGAAATAAGTAATCCTGTGTGTTTAGGATCGTTGGTCTATTCTAGAGGCCCTCGATACATTTGACACTTGTTTTAACAAGTGTCAAATGTATCGAGGGCCACTAGTCTATTCTAGGGACGGTGGGTATCTAAATGGTTTTGTCTTAAATATAAACGCAAGTTTTGTCTTTTAAAGAGGCAATTTCGTACCACGCTTTTTCGACAAATTTATTACGAACAAAAGTCGAAATTTGCATTCGAAGACTCCAATTCGGTAATAAATTCCATCCTCGTCTAACTTTTACCGGCTAGATAACCAGATCCACAGTAGAACAATCAATTTTTGGGTAGCAAGAAACTCTTGTTATACCAATTTCAGAAATTTTTGAAGTATAGTTAATCTGGATACTTATTCTTGAATTTTTGGGAGGAGAATGTGAGTAATTCTCACCATAAAAAGGTGAAAGCTCTATTCTCGAAAGAACGCTCTCGTGAATTCAAGTTCACCACATCTTACCGGTGAAAACGAGATCCCGGGAAAGTTACTAACCACACCTTTTTGTTTTTTTTATATTGTAAAAATAGAGTATATGCATTGAAACTAAACTGCTATAGGTTAAAAGCAATATCTCCACTTTCAGACCCAAGTGAGTGAGAGTTTTTAATTTAATGCATAATATAATTGTGTAGCTATACAACACATTATATTACATCTTAGAAGGGAGAAAAGCCGCGTGTTTATTAATTTGGCACTACAGAGAAACGTTTATCTGAACCTAAAGGCAGTTTATACGCGGCAACGCTTTGCACTGGAGTTGCAAGGCGTGATTCTAAACCTTACACTCACAAACAGCTTCGAGCATTCAAGAATAAGACATTTTCATTCCCGGGAGAAAAAGTGAGTTTGATTTCCCGGGAACGTTCCCGGGATCACTCCTTTCACAAACTTTGAAGAATACGGCTCCTGTTGTTTTTTAAATAAACAGTGCACAGTTATTTTTAAAAAACATTGTTTGTCGTATGAAGTTAAATGTAACTTATAAATAATAATTACTTCGGGTTCCTATTTTCCAGGAACTAAAAAAATTAAACCGTTCCAGCTGAAAAATTAAAGACAGTGTTCTAGCAAACTAATATCATTCATGCATACATAAAAGCATTAAAAAAACTATACAAAGGGTCAAAATGTAAAATTAAAATTGGAAATCGACTTTCAAAAGAATTCCTGGTAACAAAAAGCTAAAGACTGGGATGTTTTAGCCCTAAAAACTGGAAACGTAAAGTACACGGCATGGGAATACAACTTAACGACCGATTTACCAGACACATATTACAGTTTGCTGACGACTAAGTAATTGTAGCTAATGATAAAGAAGACATAGAGTATATGATGACCAAGTTAACGGAAGAATACCAAAAGTGGGGGCTAACAGTGAACGTGGGACAAGACATAGTACTTATGTATTGAAAACGAATAAAGTGAGTTAGAACCAGATGATGAACAAACCATATCTCCACGCAATGAGTATGTATATACTTGGGTGTCACACTTGATAAGACAGGAACAGGTGTTAACGAAATGGAAAAAAAATAGTAAAAGCAAAAATGGTTATTGGATGTCTTAACAGTATTTTATGGAGCAGGGAGATAAAAAGAATGTAAAATTTAACATATATGAAACAAAATACGCTGTTGTATGGAATAGAGAGTTATAGAAAATACAAAACAAAAATGGAAAGTGTCGAAATGGATGCAATAATAAAATAACTGAGTATATATCTAGAACATATGGGGATCGAGGGAAACATAACGGATGACATCACTAAAAGACAACTGATATGGTACGGCCATATAAAACGGTAAAACGACGAAAGATTACCAAAGCAGGTCCTAGAATGGTAACCAACAGGGCGCAAAAAAGAGGGCGTCCTAAATTGGAATGGCAACAGTCAATCTAAAGATCAATGAGTCCAAGAAACCTGACAGAGGATGATTGTCAGGATCAATGGAGGTGGAGAATAGCTGTCGAACAACGTAGGAAAACGTTTTAAACTTAAATTCTTGGTAATTCGGCTCCCGTCCTACTCCTTCAACCAGGGGTCTACTAGCCCTCCCAAAAACGTCAGCTTATCGTCGTCGGACATATATTCAATGCCCGTTAGAAGACGGATCTTTCAAAAGGAGAGTCATGACTGTAAAAACTTAAAAAAGTGGAGATTATAGGGCAAAAAATCCTTGACGAGGTAAAGGCCTAATAATGATTATAAGCCAACGAATAAAACGAATGATCGTGAGAAAATCATAAATGATTTTTATGTCTGTATCTTACTAATTGCTATACTGCTGTACTGTTTAGGACGTTTGTCTCCACTGGGGTCTTAGATAACCAAACGGGTTGGCGCAAAAATTCACCCCCGTAAAATTTTATTAGATATTCTCGAAAAGCGTCCCGAAAAATGTTATAAGAGAGCATTTCCAAAGGACAAAGATTGTAACTGACGGATCTGAACAACTGGCGACTACTTAAAACATATCTGTTAAATATTTGTTGCTGTATACATATAGATTTGCTTCTTATAATTCTAATTAAATTAACTTGCCGTCGACTTCTAATTCTTATCTAGCAGATACCTTGGTATGATATATTTCATTTAATAAAAGATTGTTAAAACCATTTATCAGATTCCACTTATGTAAAGAAAAATCAACGACTAGTCAAGATGCAAGACGTAATGAAGAAATAGCAAAACATTTTGCAACCGATTTAGAAAAAACATATTTTCGTCTATGAAAAAATAATGCTACCATTAATAGAAAAAAATAAATTATCACGTCATTAATTTGGGTTTTGATCAAGCACTTCAAGATAGAACAAGTCACAGAACTTTTAATAATAGAAAAATTAATCCAAGAGGACATGTGGCACAAGCAGTTTACAGAGTTTGGCATTAGTTTAAGTATTTGATAGGCACTCCTAAAACAGGCCGATTTGTATTTAACTAAGAAAAAATAAAAGCAGGCATATCTCCATTAGGACCCTATTTTTATATTATTTGTTATTCCCTTGGAATAGCCAAAACCAGAAAATTGTCTTTTAGCAACATTTTTTATGAAACTGGGTAACTGACCATAGAAAAAAATTAAGTATCTATAAAAAAACTGCAGGGAAAAACCAATTAAGATCGCAATTAAACCAAAATTTAAATAAAACTATATTATGTTTATTTTACAAACAAACAAATGAATAACATATAAATTAAAATTAAGAAAAGTCCCATTCCATATTCAAAATCAAGCAAACCATCTTGATATGACAAAAATAAAAGCAGGCATATCTCCATTAGGACCCTATTTTTATATTATTTGTTATTCCCTTGCAGTGGCGGATCCAGGGGGGGCGGGGCACTAGGGGCACTTGCCCCCCCCCAAGAATTTTTTGAATATACAAAAAATGAGTAAAAAGTAATCTTTTTGCTAATAAAAATTCAAAATTTTTGCCTGCGGCGCATGAAAATGTCTATTGTTATTTTCATCGAAATTACAACCAATAACTAATTCAATAAAATGCTGCTTAAAAAAAGATATACCTGTTTTACCAACAGAGAATGTCACCTAAAGTGCCCCCGCCCCCCCTCCCCTCCCCCCCCCCCCGAGTAGCACCTCTGGATCCGCCCGTGCAATAGCCAAAACCAGAAAACTGTCTTTTAGCAACATTTTTTTATAAAACTGGGCAACTGACCATAGAACAAATTGAAGTATCTATAAAAAACTGCAGGAAAAAACCAATTAAGATCGCAATTGAACCAAAATTTAATAAAAACTATGTTATGTTTATTTTACAAACAAACAAATCAAAATTAAAAAGAGACCCATTCCATATTCAAATCAAGCAAAACATCTTGATATGACTAAAAAACTCTGCAAAGTCGTTGGAAGCAAACTGAATAAAATGAATTTAAAAAAAAATAGTCCTTCAAATGAAACAAAATTGTGACTCACATTTAAAAAAAGAGGTAAGAAGTTTAGAATGAACCATAAGTTTATATTTATCGTTTCTAATAAATTAGGATAAAACCAAATTGCTAATTAGACTTGTAATAAGTAAGGTGCTAGATTACTAACTGGCAACGTCACCCATGTAAAAAATTCATAAATCTGGACAGAACGCCAAGCTCTTCTAAATCTTGGAATTAAAGAAGACCTGCAGCGTTAGATCTCATCCTAGCAAGGCCACGGAATTCACATAACACATGTCTTATGCTATTAGGTTTCTCCTAGAGTCCCTACTACTAAAGCAGTAGTCGTCTGACAGGTTTAAACGAGTGGCATTTGATTCAAAGATTCAGTGACCTTTAATAACTGTAAGTCACTTTTCTTCTTAGAATTAGACTTCGGACATTATTCAATACTAATAATATGTCACAATCATGTATGTGCATTTCCTAGAAGAGCATTTAGGAGAAAATACGGCTGCGTAATCAGACTTGGGGAGTCGTATGTTCACCTTAAATAAAAACTTATTGGACAGACTCGCTTAACCTCCAACCGAGAAATTTTCTCATGCATCGCTTTCGCCAAAATAGGGGCTTCTTTAAACTTTGCACTTTATTGGCGACAAGGATTTTTGTCTATAAGGTCTCTATGGTCATTCATTAAGCTGGATTTCCACGGCGCGGTTGTCTTCCCATGATGCTGAATATCGGTAGCAGTAGAAGGGGTGAGTGGGTAGGTCTGCGTCAGCGCGCACTTAGCGGTTTCCTTCGCACCTTTGATTTTACTGACTATAAAGCGTTTCGTCGCCCCTTCTCCAACTTGGGCGAATCGACCGCTTCCCACTTTGTTTGGTGATCGCTGGTGCGTTGACGGCGCTCTGCTCGCTCATGCTCGTGATATCACTGGTGATCCTTGGTGATATCACGCACCGTGGAAAGCTGTGATGAACCTATATTATGAGGGTTTCACAGCTTTAACAGGCAGCATAAAAATCTTATTTATGCAAAAAAGAAAGGGCATAAATTGTTTTAAAAGTAATCAACAAATAAATTAAATCTTAATAATAAAACTAAATTTGACCACGCATAAATATTCACATCGTTGTACAGTCGGGGACTTAATAAATGGCCGCTGCCGTTTTCAGAAGAGCTTGGATAAGAATCCCAATACCGGCCGAGGTTATTGACCGGATTTCGTGGCGCGTCGTTCAACACATATAATTTATTCGCATTCCTGGGTTAAATTCAATCATGAAAAATTTCTCTTCGGTCCGGTATTCCGTTTGAATGTTCGGTTAAAAAAATACATATAATTGCGGAAAAAATTAGCTTTGGTCTGTAGTCCGTTTGAATGTTCGGTTATAAAAATACACATAATAGTGATTTTTCAGGATTTTAATTTGTTGTTATGTTTTTTATTACATACTTACATAGCAAAAAACAAATGCAACATGTTTGTATTTTAACTATTTTTAAAATGGTAAGTTTTTAAAGTGTAAAGCTAAAAAAAATAAATACAAGCAAAAGTTGGTTATTTTACTAAGGGCGATTAGAAAACAGCTGTGATGACGGCCTTTACTTTAAGATTTGAATTGTTGTAAATGTGTAACTACCCCGACTTCTGGACACCCAAGAACACTATTTTTGGGAGTTGCTAAATAGTCCAATCATTATAGAATTTTAGCTTGCAAAAATAAACTTGAGTTTTCGACCTTGGGGGCGCCAGCTCCCCCCGCCATCTTGGATTTAGTGTGCATAAAAAGGGTATTTTTAAAATTACTTGGTTACTGTACGTTTTAGAAAAAAAGTTTTAAACAAAAGTTGAAGACAAAAAATTTCCTATAAAAACACTTTTGCATGTTTATTTGTCAGACGAATGGTTTTTGAGTTATGGCTAAATATTTCGCCGCAATTTTGGATTTTGACCAATTTTGATTTTTAATGGCCTATAACTTCAAAACTGCTATGTATTTCCATAGTATATGCAAAATAATCCGAAATTATTCAGTTTTATGTCATTTTCTCAAAAACTAAGCATTTTACAGAAATTGTTCAATTAACTTTATTGTAGAAAATTAAATTATCCTTTAAACGATGTATAACCTAATGGCCCACGGTTACCTTGCCCATGGGCACACTCCAAGTCAACCCCACGCTATATCAGCTTTAAAAACAGTTTTTTATAAGTACATTACAATACAAAATTACAGTGTCGAACACCGAAATGAAAATGAAAAATAATGAAAAATGAAAAATGAAAAATGAAAAATGAAAAATGAAAAATGAAAAATAAAAAATAAAAAATAAAAAATAAAAAATAAAAAATAAAAAATAAAAAATAAAAAATAAAAAATAAAAAATAAAAAATAAAAAATAAAAAATAAAAAATAAAAAATAAAAAATAAAAAATAAAAAATAAAAAATAAAAAATAAAAAATAAAAAATAAAAAATAAAAAATAAAAAATAAAAAATAAAAAATAAAAAATAAAAAATAAAAAATAAAAAATAAAAAATAAAAAATAAAAAATAAAAAATAAAAAATAAAAAATAAAAAATAAAAAATAAAAAATAAAAAATAAAAAATAAAAAATAAAAAATAAAAAATAAAAAATAAAAAATAAAAAATAAAAAATAAAAAATAAAAAATAAAAAATAAAAAATAAAAAATAAAAAATAAAAAATAAAAAATAAAAAATAAAAAATAAAAAATAAAAAATAAAAAATAAAAAATAAAAAATAAAAAATAAAAAATAAAAAATAAAAAATAAAAAATAAAAAATAAAAAATAAAAAATAAAAAATAAAAAATAAAAAATAAAAAATAAAAAATAAAAAATAAAAAATAAAAAATAAAAAATAAAAAATAAAAAATAAAAAATAAAAAATAAAAAATAAAAAATAAAAAATAAAAAATAAAAAATAAAAAATAAAAAATAAAAAATAAAAAATAAAAAATAAAAAATAAAAAATAAAAAAGGAAAACTGGAAACGGAAAGTAATCACATTAAGTATTATTCATAAAAAAAGTCACTGTTTATCTGGCGCACACTTAAGACGACCGACCATCATCGATTTGAAGCGCGCGTAAGTTTTACACTAAATTATTAAATCCTTTTAATAAACCAAATAGGTGTTCAAACTTAGCACAGCACCTGTGAACTAAGAGTATACGAATTTCATATGACGATATTGGTAAGAGAAATGAACAAAAAATTCCATTGATTCCGTATGCTCTTCACACAAATGGCGACATCTACGAATATCGTAAGAGAGATTAAAGCCTGATTTAGACATAACATTTTACCTTACGTCTTACCTGTCAGTCAAAAGGGTCAAGTATGACGGTTGAAAGACTAGCGTACACACTTGATAGTTTTAACGTACGTTTTTAGATCAGTTTTTGGTACACCATAGAGGAAGCACCGCTTTTGTCAATAATGTTTTTTGTTTTAAATGTCTATGACTTAACCGTTTCAGTAGCTAAACATAGTTTTTTAACCAGTTTTTCAAAATGTTGTGCTGATTTGGTTTAGTAATGTCCCCTGAAGACGTAAGTGTCTGCTTACGAAACATGTCGGGACTATTTGTTTAAAACAAATTAAAAATTAGTGGAGGAAGACAATAACCTGTTTGATTTCCTAAAAAATTATCTTATCTTGTCGGACGTTTCGTATACCAACTTCTAAGTTGCACTCAAAAGGAATTAAAATTGTGTGCACTACAACAAGAAATGCCGCTAAAACAAAGCCTCTACCGATCAGTTCAACAGGTCCGACTTCAGTCCTGTTCAGTTCGGGCAAAACGTACGTTTTATTGTCTACACAAAAGGTTTTGCTTGATCCGTTTTACCTGGTCAAGTAAAACGTTATGTGTAGACCCTGCTTAATATACCGTCTCTATAGCTTTACAAAAGTGTCACATTGACCATGCAGTGTTCTGAAGAGTCCCTTAAGAATGAAACAGTTAACTGTCAACATTTAATAGGTGTCCATTAGATCTTGGACCCCCGTGGGTGTACAGCTTTCGAGCTACCCACGAAAAAATGCAAGAGAAGCAGAGTCTTTCTATGCCCGCTTAGTTACGGAAAATTGTGGTTTTCTTTATTCACGGGGACAAGACGGGTACTAAACTTTACGTTTGTAAACTTCAATAAGTTCAAAGACATAGTAAGTAATAAAAAATATGATAATATAAAATTGTAGTAGGTATCGTAGCTACTTTTAAGAAAAATATGTTTTTGTCATGGGCTGACAGTGCGTAAAATAATATTGTTGACATAGGTATAACAAAAAATATTTGATACCCTGTGAAATCCAAAATAAAATTAATTTAAAAAAAAACCTAAATCGCTGAATCCCCTTTTAAAAAAGAAATCGTTTTAAACCTGCCAGCCGCAGTTAAAAAGAGGAAAAAAAGACGTTTTGGAGAGTTAAATTAAAGAAAAAAAGGGGCAGAACCTTTTGCCATTTATTCAGCGGATTTTAGTGGGAGAATTAATCAAAATCAGAACCTAAGGTCAATATTTATTCAATCAATCTATCTATCTATCTATCTATTTAGCCTTCTTCAATCTATTTAGCCTTCTTCAATCCATCTTTGGACATAATCCTTCCTCAATATCTTCCCCTCTTCTCTGTCTGTCGCCTTGTTCCCCTACTTCTTTTATTTTCCCAAGGTCTCCAGTTTACAATACATTTGTTCCATCGATCGTCTTTCTGTCTGATATTATCACCGGCAAATTTCCATTTTAATTATGCTACTTCTCCTCTGACATTCCTTACTTTTGTTTTATTTCTTATCCATTTATTTATTTTTCTATCTGTTAGCTTTAGATGTAACATTTGGAGCAACAACAAACCTATATTTTGATAGATGTTGTTGCTTCGCTATATATATTGGCTATTAAGTCTGTGTATCTACGATCTATTCGGCTAATAATTAAAGATGTTTTTACCACCCAGTGCTCAATGCTATCGAAAGCTTTTTCGAAGTCTACAAAGAATACACTTAACTAATAATAATAATAATAATAATAATAATAATAATAATAATAATAATAATAATAATAATACATTTATTTGCAATTAAACGGTTTACAATCCACTATTCTTAACAATAGAAAAGTTATTTAAATAAATTGCAAAAAGGACTGGAAGGCAATTAAATTGATCTAAGTCCAGCCCCTACTTTATTTACAAGGTAAATCACTCAATAAATTATAGTATCAACCAGTGGCGGACCCAGGATTTCCGAGGGGGAGGAGCCAAAATGGCAGCAAACAAAAAAAAAAATTTTTAGTGGTTTTTGATAGAAATTGAGATGTAAAATTTAGCAGCTAAAGGAGAATAATAGCGACATTTTTTAAAAAATTAATTAGAATTTGTGACAAATTTTAAATAAGTTATGCTGCTAAACTAAAAAATAAGTTATATGTTTGGGAGGCCCCCCCCCCTGGATCCGGCACTGGTATCAACAAAACGAAATTATTTTAAATAAACTATGCGTTTTATTTGCTTTAATTTTTTTAAATCAACTTTTGGAATGAAACTAAAAAAAAAGTTGATTGTTATTTCTGTTATGCCTGCCTAATTCTGCGCCTGTTGTCTTTGCTTGAAATAAATTGATTAGTGCCCTTGTTAATTTCATTCAACTGTTCAAACATTCTTTAAAAGGTTTTTCTTATTTAATTTACCAAAAGTTGTTTGAATTCTAATTGAAAGCCTTCCTTTAAAAGAATATTAAACTATTTTGACACAATCTTGTTATGATGTCTACCTGTCTGTCTGTATCTACCTCAAAATCTCAGCAACTATCACACTTCAAGTGAAGCCATAATATATTAGTCTTGAAAACAGTTTTTTTGTAAATATCTCAGAAACTAAAGCTCCTACGAAGTTTTTGGTTATAACACGAATTATTGAGCAAAATATAGTCTACCATATTACGAAAAGAGTGTATTGATACAATGCTTCGTTAAAAAGTTAGCATTTTTTAAAGTCATTAGCATTAATGGATTTTGACCAAAATCTAATCAGCCCGTAAGAGGGTCGAACACCATTTTACCTGAAAATTTTATGAAAATCGGTTTAGCGGTTTAGGAGCTATCGTGTTACGGACAGAAACAATATTGCGACGATATTGATAGGATATGTCAAAATAAATCCAAATTACACATTTTTGGCGTTATCTCAGAAAAATATTGTTCGTCGAAAATAATACCTTCTCTATGATCTTAGCAGTGGCGCACCCAGGAAAATGTCTTGGGGGGGGGGGGCGAAGCCTTATGATGTCGAATTTTAAGCTATTTTTTGTGTGTGTGGGCCCCGCCCCCCCCCTGGGTGCGCCCATGATTTTAGTCGACAATAGAATCTGAAAAACTCTGATTAAAATTAGTCTCTCCAAATGAACGTTTAATGTTTTTGGTGGAAATTAAGAAATAATCATCAGCGAAAAGTTTATATTTGTACGATTCGTTGAGGGATAAAAAGGCACTTTTATCACGAGGTTTATAGGCTATTTTTCACAGTTTTTAGTTAATTTTCAGAATTTTTTCTATTTTCTTGGTATTTCTAGCTTTGAATGTTTTTTTTTTAATTACTTTTACTGTTTAAGTCTGATCAGTCACTATAAATCCCTATTTTTTTGATACCTTTGTTCTTAAAAACGGGATGAAAATTATGCTTTATATGACAATTTGGACGTCGAAATTTTATACACAGTTTCCATCTGTTTTTTTTTATCGGTACATTTTCAAAGCCTGCATAAACCCAGGAATATATCATGGCCGATACATTTTAAAAAAATTGTTCTGCAAGAATATAGTAAAGACAATGTCAAAACCGGCTTTATTTAAAACAAATCAAATATTCATGAATCGTTATTCCAACTTTAATATTTTAAAGACAATCAGCTGTGTTCTGACGTGACGTGACCATCAAAAAAAAATCAGCTTCCGATGTGACGTCAACAAAGTGGAGGATCGTGGCCCGTCCGTTTTGATAGCCCTGGTTTATTTGATTATTTTATCGCGTCTCTATCTCTTTAAAATATGTCCCACATACACGGTCTTTAGTCCCCCTCTCCCCCAACCATACTAAGGTCACTCATCGTCAAGCAGCTTGCTTTTACGATGAGTGTCCTTAAACCATACAGCTTAGCAGAACTACTTTTGATCCATCCGTTAGTCCGCCTCTGGCAGACTCGCAGAAATGCATTTATTTATTGCATATGCATTACAGCTTTATGCATATGCGTTTCAGTTTTAATTTATTTTGTTTAAATACAGGCTAAATTTTTTGTAAATAGATTCATTTTGCTGCGACTTCTTCACGGTAAAAAAAATTGTCTTAGATCAAAGCAAATTGCTTTGACGTAAAATAATTTGTGCTTTCCTCTTCACCAAGAGAATATTTTCTTGATGTAGCACAAAAAATGTCTTTCCTCTTTATTTTAATGTGAAACAGCAATTGTTTTAATATAAAATGAAACAGAATTAATCTAGGCACCGTTTTCTCTGGAAGCAAAATATTACTTATATGAAAACAATTTGCTGTGTTACAAAATGGAGTGTAATGAAACAAAACAATTAAAGAAGAAAAATAAAGTCTCATTTCAAGATTAAACGCTGCGTGGAACTAAAAAAAAAATATTTTAATTCAAAACAAATTGTTTTAAGGTAAAACAATTTATTCAAGAAAAGAACGTGTTTTCATTGTAGACAAAAATATTTACCATGTCAGTATTTTCTCTGTGCTATTTAAATATGTGCTATTTTAATACGCGCCGTTTTACACACGCGCTACTTTGAACAAGCGCTATTTTTATACGCGCCGTTTTAAACACGCGCTATTTTAAACACGCGCTATTTTGATACGCGCTATTTTGAACACGCGCTAGTTTGCTATGCGCAATTTTGATACGCGCCATTTTGATGAGCGCTGATTTAATAGGCGTTCTTTTGAACATACGACATTATGATACGCGCTGTTCTGAACACGCGTTTTTTAAATACGCGCTATTTTGATACGCGCTATTTAGATACGCGCTATTTTGTTACAGAGCCCAGTTTAACTGACCCAAAAATTCTAGAATAAATTTAATAATGACCCAAAATTTACATAATAGCCAAAATCAAAATACATATTAAATTGCTACCTACTGTTTGCATAAAAATTGTTACCTATGCAAAACTGTGTCCCATTGAAACGAATTTTCTGAAAGAAAAAACAAGAAAACCCGCAGTAAAAACAAAAGCAAACTGCGAGAATTTATTGCTCAAAAATGTCATTTCTATTGAAATCACGTATATGTATATATATCGAAAAAAGAGGCCTCTGTGAGCGGAAAAGTTCGCAAACATACAAACGGGCTCCGACTAAAAAAATCAATAAAATACGTGATTGTTAAAAATCTACAAAAGGTCCTCTCGTCTGTATGGGTCTCCTTTTAATAGTTAAATTGGCAAAATCTTAAGCATAACATAGAAAGGAAATATTTTTAGTGACGTAACGGGTGATGACGTTGTTGAACTCCACTGTCATTTATGGGTATAAGTCTTCTGGATTTCTCCTACGTACAGGGTGTCCCAAATTGGGCACTTTTAGGGGGTTTAAGGTACTTCTAGAGGAGACAGAGAAAAACTGACCACGCATTGCGAGGCTCAAATTTCAAGGGAAGACTTATAGTGAAACCGCATTTTGAAATATCGTCTCGTCTTTGAGCTACGGGGGCTTTTTGAAAAGTCTGCATTTTGGAAGGGGGCCTGTAACTTCGTTATTAATGGAAATTTTGATTTAGAGTAAATTGCAGTTTTATAGACTTTGTAACGAGGAATACACCCGTTAAATTAAATTTTAACTGTCACTTTGAGTTTTTGAGATATGACATAAAGTTGCATTTTCTCTTATGGAGTGGCCTATATTTTAATTAATTTTCGAATTGTCATTGAATTTCTTTGACAATGATGTATCATATGTCATAGTTTGATTGTGAGGTTTCGAAGGTAATTAAAGTTTTTTATTTTTGTCTAGTGTGCGTTGAATGACGTCATGCGCCATTGACGTAAAAGCCTTGCGGTCAAATCTTACTTCAATGCTCCTATAATTTTGTTGTCTTATACTATGCAAATGAAGCTAGCCTTGCGCCTTGGCGTTTTGTCATTGTTTTCAATTGTTTAAACAATTTGACATTACGCTTTTATATAAAATTATTTTACACAAAAGCGTTTTAATTTTATTTTGAAATATGTATCATTTTTGTTACTTTTTATAACTAGGCTTTAAGGGCCGTTAGCTGAATTCTAACTTTTCTAAACCAGGCTTACTATATTTTTGACTGTGTAAAATAATAAAAATACTGGAGTGCCTTGACCTTCCTCAGCAGGAAATCATAGCGCACTAGAAATAAGTGAAAAAGCTGAATATCTCCTAAACTGCTCAATCAAACTATGACATATGATACATCATTTTGAAAAGAATTCAATGACGAAATCGAAAATTAATTAAAATATAGGCCATTCCATAAGAAAAAATGCAACTTTATGTCATATCTCAAATACTAAAAGTAACAGTTAAAATTTAATCTAGCGGTTGAATTCTTCGTGACAAAGTCTATAAAATTGCAATTAACTCTAAATCAAAATTTCCATTAATAACGAAGTTATCGACCCTCTTTTAAAATGCAGACTTTTCAAAAAGCCTCCGTAGCTCAAAGACGAGACAATATTTCAAAATGCGGTTTTCACTATAAGTCTTCTCTTGAAATTTGAGCCTGGCAGTGCGTGGTCAGTTTTTCTCTATCTCCCCTAGAAGTACCTTAAACCCCCTAAAAGTGCCCAATTTGGGACACCCTGTACATGACGCACTGGCTAGTAGAACACCACTTAAACCCGCACACGCGGATTTATGGGAGGGAATTTTCCCCTCCAAATCTCAAACCATATGTGGCTTTGACACACCAAATACACCTCTTGGTCACTATGCAAAATAGTTTTATGCAATATTTAGTATGAAATTCCTCAAACACTTTACTCAAAGAATGCGTCTTAGAGTAATATATTTTATTACTCTAATGAATGCATAAAAAAACTTCAGGATGCAGTCACCAAAGTTCACAGTTGGAACACAAAGTGGCGAATAAAATTAAATGAAATCAAATCAATTCATGTTGATTTTACAGATAAACAAAAATATAATTCAAATACAGATAACAATTAACAACATTCCCATACCATATTCAAATCAGGCAAAATATCTCGGTATGACACTTGATGCCAAATTGCGCTGGAAAGCACATGTTAAGAAAAAAAAGAGAAGAACTTGAGATAGGATATAGAAAAATAAACTGGTTAATTGGAAGGAAGTCCAATTTAACAATTCATAATAAGTTACTGCTTTTAGACAAATACTGAAACCAGTATGAACATATGGTATTCAACTATGGGGTTGTGCTAAAGAGAGTAACATTTTAGTTTTAGAGATTTCAAAATAACGTATTATGAAACATTGTGAATGCATCTTCTTACGTTCGAAATAGTGACCTTTATCGGGATCTAAAAATCGAAACTGTAATAGAGACTATAAAAAAGTACGCAAAAAGCCATGAAGATAGACTCCATGTGCATGTGAATGTGGAAGCAATTCAGCTTCTAGACAATACTATGCTAGTTCGAGGACTAAAAAGAGTGAAGCCGTTTGAGCTAGTAAACTAAGTGAATTACATAAAACATTATAACACAACACAATTGTGAGTTACACACTAAACAAAGCGGGGAGGACTGTTGAGTGAACCCTAAGTTTAAATCCAACTTTTCTAGTAAATTAAGTTAAAACAAAATTTCTAATTAGTCTTACTGACTAGATTGCAATACAATAATAAACACAGTGTGTTTGACAAATAAAAAAAACTTTACTTAAACTTCTTGATAGTTGAGTTTTACACACGAATTCCGCGACCAAGTAAAGAAGTCTTTCGTAGGCTTGTGGCATTGTGTGTTCCAGTATTCAAATGTCAAGCAGAAATATTGTTATTGGCTTTTTTCCATTTCACTTTTCTACAGACGTTTTTATAAATTACGGTATTGGTTCAATACATCCAAAGGAGCCGTATAATTGAAAAAGCTTTGTATGATCCAGTCGCGTACCCAGAAATATTTTTAGGGGGCCGAGAATCTTGCTATT
Source organism: Aspidapion aeneum (assembly GCA_963576565.1). Lineage (NCBI taxonomy): Eukaryota > Metazoa > Arthropoda > Insecta > Coleoptera > Brentidae > Aspidapion > Aspidapion aeneum. The sequence goes on along the minus strand of OY755043.1, from coordinate 7,298,221 downwards.
TTATTTTTATTTATGAACTGCTTTAAAAAAATAGGTTTTAGGGAGACCCGGGCCCCGATTCCCCCCATCCTGGGTCCGCCTATGATTACCAACCGTTTACTTTGAACTAAATTATTTTGTTTGCCTATAAGTATTAACAATAAGAAAACTTTGCCAGTGCAGTTTTTACAGACCTAAAATCCCTGTTTTATTGTTGCTATCCAATAAAGCAGAAGCCCTAAACCGTATATAGATTATATTAGTTTTAATGATCATCCAGATTTATAAAAAGAATATGTCAGTCCATCGACTCCTTGGTTCACTGTTGTTTCACTCGTTGAATTAATAAGTAACTTCACCTATTTTTTCATTCTTTGTGATTTTCCTTGTATCTTGTAGTCGGTTTGATTTACTTTAGTCTGGCAAGCCAGGATGGAAATGCCTTTTTCCGAAACACCGGTGTCCGTCGTTGACCTTACTTCTTTGAAGTTGCCTTTTATACTTTGCTAGCCAATAAAATGTTATATTTTTAGATATGTTATCTTGGAATAGACATTTTTCTGGGGTATTATAAAATGTATTTTTAGTCAATACACAAGAACTGTGTCTTGTGCACGTTCACTGTTAACGCCCACTTTTCGTATTCTTCCGTTAAATTTCTCATCACATACTCCATGTCTTCTTTATGATTAGCTACAATTACTTGGTCATCAGCAAACTGTAGTGTGTATATGGTAAATCGAACATTAAGTTGTATTCCCATGCCGTGTACTTTACGTTTCCGGTTTTTTAGAGCTACTGCGATATACATAGTGTCCCTTAACTTAGGGGCCATAGTGCAGCAGGTGATGGAGGAGGTTATTGCCGAGAAAAATGTTTATATAACATGGGGTCAACACACATCTGTTTTTAAGATACAGGATGTGTAGAGTTAGAGGAGTGGGGGGAAAGGGTTTTACAAGAAAAAGAAAATCTGTTACAGCCAGCTAAATACTCAGCTAATTGTGATTGAAAAATGTGGTGTACGTGCAAGACAAATAATACTTAGTTAATTTTCCTAAATATTAATTATTCCGTTGCACTGAGCCATACAGGTTGTCACGTGACACCGCAAAGTGCGCGGATAGAAAGTGCGCAACCCACCGGCGCGATGACAAGAGAGAGATCATCGTAGCCTCCATATTGAAACCGGCGTGTTTTACTCGGTTTTTCGAAAACTATTCAATCAATTACAATTAGTACCAATCAATTCTAAAATCATTCCAATCCGTTACCTCAACTCCTCACAGTGATTTCGATCAACTCAAGAACTCTGGTAGAAGCCTGGGCGCCCAGTGAATGGAATTTGTACCGCCGAGAAATAACAAGGTAGGTGTCAATCGACATTTTGTATGGTTCTCGCGTTATTTTCCATTTTTATCCTTAATGCGTTAAAAGTTTAACCAGCGCCTAAAGCTATCGAAAAAGGGTGTATGTCTTGTGCATACATGTGGTATTCCTTTTTTTGATAAAATTACAAGTTGAGGAGATACAGGCTGTCAAAATAACCTCCAAAAATTTATAAAAAATAATAATTAAAAAAGAAAAAATTTGCTTAATTATTTTTTTAAAAAATATCAATAATATTTTGTTGTTATGTCTTACTAAAGAATTGTTTTTACTAACAAAAAATATAAAAAACATTGCGTTTAATATGGCATTTATAAAAGTTTATACCAAAAAATTGTTTTTGGTTATTTTCTTTGACCCATGCATTATAGGAACTTTTTTATCAGACATGACCTCCTTTATCACCTGTTAGTCTATGGCCCCTAAGTTATGGGACACCCTGTATATTTTAATGGACTTAACAACCTTTTAAATTTTCCACGGTCACGGCAAGTAAATCCCATATTTACACATTGAACTCTGTGCTTTATAGCGTATTCCCGACTCTTGGCACTATAACCATAAAAACAAATCTAAAGCCAATTATCCCCTTACTGGGAACTGCAACCGTTTTTACATTTTCATACGGTACAAAAACAGCCAAATGCATTTTTCCAAGAAAAGTAAATTTTTCCAAGCTTTAGTGTTTAAACAGCACGGAGTAAATAAAACGTAAACGATATGGTCACGCCACATGCGAGGTAGACATTTCAAGATTAAATCCGAGTAAGAGGGAAATTAAAAGAGGATATTTATGGGATTGCCACAGAAACGCTACAAAAGGTAGGGGAGATCGGGGCTAGTTGTCACCCCGGCCAAAGCCTAAAACAAACCAAGGCCAACGAAAAAATAGAGTTAGTAGTAGTAGTAGTAGTGGGGGGGGGTTGACCCGCAGGTCTGACAAGTAGGCCAGAGTAGGCCCTTTTTGCCATGCCCCAAGTCTGTCCCTTAACCCACTTTCTGCACTTCCCTTTGATGGTCGGGTAACTCATTGGGCCTTCCTGTTCTCTTTACAAAGTCCAGTAAGTCTGCCCATTTGAGAATGTGCAGTTCTTCCTCGCTCAGAGTTGGCGCTCCGAGTTCCTGTTGTCTCATCCTTGCGTAGGCCTCGCATTCTGCCACGAGGTGTCTTGATGTCTCTTCTTCCTGTCCAGAGGCTGGGCAGGTAGGGTCATTCTCGTCTCCTATACGTGTCATGTGCCTCCTCAAGCGGTTATGTCCGGTTAGAGTACCTATTAGCAGTCCGAGGTCTTTTCGTGTCCGTCCCAGCATCCATCTGATTCTGGGCGTTTTTGGACGGTCTACGAATTCTCTGGTCTGTCTGCAATCCGTTCCTGTTTCCCAGAAGTTTAATAGCGCGTCCTGGGCCCATTTGTTGAGTCCGCTTTGCACTTGTCTTTTTGTCACGCCCAAAAGTGGCTCCGGTCCTACATAGGCGGTTCCTGCCCCGAGTCGTGCGAGTTCGTCCGGCTTCTCGTTGCCTGGTACCCCCGTATGTCCCGGAACCCAAACCAGCGTCTCCCGTTGGCCATCGCTTAGGGTCTCCAGCGCCTCTGCGCATTCTTCCACCAAGCCGTCAGCAATCTTGGGTGCGTTTAGCGCCTTCAGTGTGGCTTGACTGTCAGAGCATATATATATAAGCTCCTCTTCGCTGTTCCGAACCTCTTCTAGGGATGCCGCCATTATTATGGCGTAAACTGCTTGAAAAACAGTAGCCTGCTCACCGAGAAAGAAAATACAGTTAACAAAGTATCTTGTAGTCAGTTTGTTCTACTTTGTGTAAGGCAAGGCAAGGTTTCGGAAAAAGGCAGGAAATGCCTTTTTCCGAAACACCGGTGTCCGTGGTTGACTATACCCCTATGAAGTTGCTTTTTATACTTTGTTAACTCATTGTTTTCGGTTCCGAACCGACACCGTGAAGCAGAGATATTAGAACATTGAAGAGATTGGATTTCACAACAAACCAAAATAGAAAAAGTGGGGACGCCATGCGTTTGACATATCGAAAACAATAGTTGGGCACTTGGTGTTCTGTGGGTCATGGCCTGCCGGCAGCCCAAACCAAACTGTTTTATACTTTGATTTTATCGTGACGGGCCCGTGCAAAATGGCGGAAGACGGGTTGTTTTTATGTTGTGTTACTGATATTTCTCCAATTTATCCAAATTCGATTAAGAAAACTCCAAAAACTTTCAAAAAAATAAACAAAAACAGCGGTTGACAAGAATTTGACATTTTGTCTTTTGTTCTGTAGGTTTTTTTGGTTGGGACGCGGCCATTTTTGATTTGCCGGTTTTACTTTGGCCAAATCTAATCCGCTTATGTTCTATTATCCGTGCCGTGGAGACGGTGATAGCATGGTCTGGTTAAACTGTGACGAAATCTTTCTTCCTTATAGACCGGTCGACATTTTCGTCCCGCCATGAACTTAGTTTCGTTGGTTTGCTGTCGTTTCACTCGTAGAATAAAAAATAGGTTTCACCTATTTTTTCATTCTTTTTGATTTACGAAAAAATACAGGCCAGGACCTTGAAAAAATCAGCTGTTCTCGGGGGCTGACCTTTACATTGGGTCTAATGGAGGTCAGACGTTTTTTATGATATTTTTAAAATGGCACTACAAATTTCCGCGACAGTTCAGTGAAATATTCCCAATCACCATTCCGATATTTCACAAAATTTTTGGAAGGATGCAAGATAATTAAAAGGTTAAAATCTTAAAAATATAGCATTCCTTATTTTGAATTCAAATTACCCGCCATGTACCGCATGGCAACTTTTATATTTGACATGTACAGGGTGTCCCAAATTGGGCACTTTTGGGGGGTTTAAGGTACTTCTAGGGGAGACAGAGAAAAACTGACCACGCATTGCGAGGCTCAAATTTCAAGAGAAGACTTATAGTGAAAACCGCATTTTGAAATATCGTCTCGTCTTTGAGCTACGGGGGCTTTTTGAAAAGTCTGCATTTTGGAGGGGGGTCTATAACTTCGTTATTATTGGAAATATTGATTTAGAGTAAATTGCAATTTTACAAACTTTGTCACGGGGAATTCAACCGCTAAATTAAATTTTAACTGTCACTTTTAGTTTTTGAGATATGACATAAAGTTGCATTTTTTCTTATGGAATGGCCTATATTTTAATTAATTTTCGAATTCGTCATTGAATTCTTTTTAAAATGGTGTATCATATGTCATAGTTTGATTGAGCGGTTTCGGAGATAATTAAAAAAATTTATTTGTGTCTAGTGTGCGTTGAATGACGTCATGCGCCATTGACGTGAAAGCCTTGCGGTCAAATCCTACTTCAATGCACCTATAATTTTGTTGTCTTATACTATGCAAATCAAGTTGGCCTTGTGTCTTGGCGTTTTGTCATTGTTTTCAATTGTTTAAACAATTTGACATTACGCTTTGATATGAAATTCTTTTGCACAAAAGCGTTTTAATTTTATTTTGAAATATGTATCATTTTTTTTTAACTTTTTATAACTAGGCTTTGAGGGCCGTCAGCTGAATTATAATTTTTCCAAACCAGCCTTACTATATTTCTGACTGTGTAAAATAATAAAAATACTGGAGTGCCTTTACCTGCCTCAGCAGGAAATCATAGCGCACTAGAAATAAGTGAAAAAGCTGAATATCTCCTAAACCGCTCAATCAAACTATGACATATGATACATCATTTTGAAAAGAATTCAATAAAGAATTCGAAAATTAATTAAAATATAGGCCATTCCATAAGAAAAAATGCAACTTTATGTCATATCTCAAAAACTAAAAGTGACAGTTAAAATATAATTTAGCGGGTGAATTCCTCGTGACAAAGTCTATAAAACTACAATTTACTCTAAATCAAAATTTCCACTAATAACGAAGTTATCGACCCTCTTCCAAAATGCTGACTTTTCAAAAAGCCTCCGTAGCTCAAAGACGAAACAATATTTCAAAATGCGGTTTTCACTATAAGTCTTCTCTTGAAATTTGAGCCTCGCAATGCGTGGTCAGTTTTTCTCTGTCTCCCCTAGAAGTACCTTAAACCCCCTAAAAGTGCCCAATTTGGGACACCCTGTATTTGACTTTGTCATCACTAGCTGCGTTCGGTATTTACGTCGGATTAATCTTTTTGATCGAAATCGTTCGTTAATTCCATCTAGATCTAGGGGACGTAGATCTGAATCGTTCGGTAATTCTGCTCAGACTAGTCGGACGTAAATCTTGTTGCTCCGTACATTTTGATCGCCGAAACAGATTAATCTGAGATTTTGACGTATGTTGTGTATTTGTTTTGTTTACAAAAATAATTTTTTTATGTAAAAAGATTGAAATTGAATTATTTGATGTTGAAGACAACAAATTATATAAATTTCCGACATCACAGGAAAATTTTGTCAAAATTATAGCTGGGCGTGAGTTGCAATATGTATACATAATATTTTTGGTTATATTTAAGGTTATAACCATTAATCAAAATTTGATCAATTTGATCTGGATCGTTCGTTAATTCCAATTTGCTCAGACTAATCTGTAATCACGTGACCAAAAATCCGTCACGTCTGTAATGCAAATACCGAACGCAGCTCGTGTTGTGTTGTTTGTATTGTAAACATTTTTCGATTTTTTAATGATTTAAAAGAAACTACTGAAGCGTGTTAAAGCGTTAAAATTATAAGCGACAGATGCATAAATTAAAAAAAAAAATAATATTTTATTTAAAAGAGTAATAAGTAGAATTACAAAATAATCAAATATTTTCTTTATTCGCTTGTATTTTTCAAAGGTAAATATAGCTGCAAAATAAGATAAGCTCAATACACACCCCTTTCATCGCTGTACTTTCTTACGAAAGTTTGTTTTTTTGCGGTCCTAAACAAACTTTGTTGTCCGAATATTTTCCGCATCGGGTTTCTTATCCCTTGTATATTTACGTGTATTTTCGATCGAGGTATAGCATTGGATAAAATATTTATCTAGAACAACTTAGGAAATAGGGAGTTATTGCAATAAGGCCAGGTAGTAATAGTACCGGGCACTATTCTGACAGTTGATCTTTCAAAATTGACATACCAAAGTCGAGTTTATAAATCCAGTCGTTTATTTTCCATTAATACTGGCGGTACTATTAATTCCGGCTCTTATATTCCACAAAAGCCTAATTTTGAAAGAAGACAGCTGTTCTTATAATGCGGAAAAATGGATAAAATATTTATCTGGAACATCTTAGGAAATAGGGAGTTATTGCAATAAGGCCAGGCAGTAATAGTGCCGGGCACTATTTTGACAATTTTCCATTGAAAACTGACAGTTGATCTTTCAAAATTGACATACCAAAGTCAAGTTTATAAATTTAGTAGTTTATTTTCCATTAATAGTGGCGGTACTATTCATTCCGACTCTTATATTCCACAAAAGCCTAATTTTGAAAAAAGACAGCTGTTCTTATAATGCGGAACAATGGATAAAATATTTATCTAGAACATCTTAGGAAAAAGGGAGTTATGGCAATAAGGCCAGGCAGTAATAGTGCCGGGCACTATTCTGATAGTTTTCCATTAAAAACTGACAGTTGATCTTTCAAAATTGACATACCAAAGTCGAATTCATAAAACCAGTCGTTTATTTTTCATTAATAGTGGCGGTAGTATTAATTCCGGCTCTTATAATCCACAAAGGCCTAATTTTGAAAGAAGAAAACTGTTCTTATAATGCAAAACTGACAGACTAGTATCCGGCACAATTAATGCCTGGCTTTATTGCAATAAGTCCCTATAATATTACGTAATACGCCGCATTTCATTATGTTAGTTACCTACACACCTACCTAATGTGTCCCATAGTCACGTAACCTTTTAGTTTGTTGACATACCGTCAAAGAAAATATATCAACAAGAAGCGACAAAACCTGAATGACAGTAATGCAGTACTATTACACTCAAAGCAAAAATTGTGCAATTTTTGTTTTACACGAAAAAAAAACAAATTCAAATCTTTGCTAGCAAAAATATTATTAGGAATCCCTATAATTTACTTTATTTGAATGGTAACCTTATTTGTTTATTTGAGAAATGGAACCACGTCCTGTATACAGGGATGAATGTTTCACTTTGGCCTATAAATATATTTGGTATCCCTTTCAACTGGTCTAGCATGTCCTATGAGTTCTAGGATGTAACGAGTTTTAAAAGAGAATAAGGTTTGTACCGGTATTTATAATGTGCTTTTTCAGCTCAACACCGGCACGAGCCGCGGCTGACTCCAAAACATTTTATCTGACTAATCCATTTCTCTAGTGTCTAGTGGAAATTTTCTTTATGTTGCCATAAAAGAATTGCATGTAGGTGTGTAATACGCCAGAATGTGCCTCTTATTTTTGAAGTTCTCTGGAAAGAAAAATGGCGAATGCCCCCGCCTGAGACCACCTAATTTATTTCTATATTAGAATTTGTTTTATAAACACAATTTCTTTGCATATTTTAGCTGTAATTATTTTTTTTAAACCGACTGGAAAACAAGTACTTTGCGCATATTTTTTTCTTTTTGGAAAATTTTCGTTTTCAAAAGGCACGGAAAAAGAACAAAGAGACTGAAAAATCTAATTTTACGGTCCCTTTTTTAAAAATGATCTAAAATATAAAGTGAGATTTAAAATTAAGCAGGACTTAATTGAAATATAGTCAATTATAAATGCAACCTATGGGGTTTTTGATATTTATAAATATAATAGCTTTTGAGTTAGTACTGTAATATCTACATGTAGAGTAGCATGTTTGTAGGGTTTCATTTCGTTTTAAAAAAATATTATTTACATGTTTGTTGTGTTTGTGCTGTTTTATACCGGTTTAAAAAAAAATACGTACGATACACGACCGGAAACTATATTTACAGGTCTAGTAACGTAAATACCTATTAATTGTTTTTCCCGCCAATTGTGGTTGGGTTTGTTCCTGTTTCTAAAACCATAAAAACATATAACGGAGATTCAAAACGTTTTATAAAAATCTCTACTTTAACAAAATTTGTGTTATTGTTAATCCCCTTTTTTCCCTTTTCTCATAATTTTTAAATTTAAAATGGCTGGAAAGAATCTTTAAACAATATAATGTTACTTAGATTTTTATAAATATTACAATAATTATTGTTTATTTTTTTGTTATTATTTTTTCTATTAAATTCCGTAACCGATTTTTCTCGATAAAAATATATAACCGTTTTTGCAAACTATCAAATAAAAAGTTAAAAAGGGTCGATTTTCTATGACCACAGTTATATGATTATGTAGGTGTAATGTCCCTCTTAATTTGATTTTTTTCTTCGTGTAATAAAAATGCACCACAAACCACAGTTACACAAAATTTTTCTCAGTGTAATATAACTGCATTAGTGTCATTTGGTCCAAGCGTGACGTCACATATTTGTTTCCCATATGAACAATGCTTTGAGTGACAGTATTTCGCTTCTTGTTGATATATCTTCTTTGATACCGTGAGGGTAATAGTTATACTTACCACGAAGATTCTTCTTAGATAGAGAAAAAGTAATTTAAGGTGTTTAGATAAAAATAGCATTATAATGGTGTACCCCAATCTCAACAAATCGCGACGGTATGTGAATTAAAAGTTAAAAAAGAGGGGAAACACCAAAAGATAAATTATAGGCAGGTAGACAAGAGCTGACTAGGGATATCAGGGGATATCCAACGAGATCGCGTTATGGGTTCGAGATTGTCTTTTCTTTTAAATCTGTGAAGCGAGAAGAAAACAAGTGCGCTTTTATAACCCTTACTAATTTTTTTCTCGAGCATTATACCATCGTTAAAATTTACTATCGAAGACATTTTTTAAATGATAAAATGATATTTTGCAGAAAACTCCAAAACTACAAAATCAAATCAAGATCAAAATATTTATTCGTTACTTAGGCCTATTAACAATAGAATGTAACAAGTCAGTAATTGTATTTAAATAGGTACAAGAGTACTATAGTAAAATGAAATTACATTACGTTCTTACACTAGATCATGTCATATGTATATATGTATAACAAATGGTAGATATATACACAAATTACAAAAGAAAACACAGAAACGCTCACACACATACTTTTAATAGCACACAATAGTGCTTTGTTACGCCAAATGTGATTTTGTTCATTTATTTTTTGACAAAAACTTTTAGTTTGTAAAATGTTTCAGTACAAAGAAGTTTCTTAAGTACTTTTATAAACTTATTTAAAGATAAAGGTTTGAAATCATTTGGTAACATATTATATAAAGAAATTCCAGCATATACTGGGCTCTTTTTAAAAAACTCATGTTTATGGAATGGTAAACAGAAATTGTTACCAGACCGGGTAGAGTAACAATGAAAAAAGTCATTTTGCGAATACGTATGTTTAGGTTTATGTTACAGTTCCGTGATATGTATTAATAATTTGTAAACATATAGTGAAGTAACAACAGTCTTTAAAAATTTGTTGGCACGAATCCGATGGTTTTTGGTTAAAAACTATTCGCAGGACCCTTTTCTGCGAGACCAACACTCTTTCCAAATCTGAAGATTGACCCCACAATATTATACCGTAGCTGATAATGGAATGTATGTTGGCGAAATATGCAGTTAGCAATGTCAACCTGCCTAGAGAGTTTTTCAAACATGTTATGGCATAGGTGTTTTTGTTAATTTTAGAGCACAATTGATTAGTATGTTCACTAAAGTTCAGATGTGTATCAAATGTAACACCCAAAAGCTTAGCCGTTGCGGAAAATACAACAGGGACGTCGCCAAAATGTGTTACAATTTCCAATTTCCAAGACACAGTACTTATGTGCTGGAAACGAATCAAGTGAGTTAGAACTGGACGATAGACAAACAAAATCTTCATGCAATGTGTATGTATACTTGGGTGTAACATTTGATAAGACAGGAACAGACTGTAAAGAACTGGAAAAATAATGTAAAATTTAACGTATATGAAACAATGGTGAAAAGCACGCTGTTATATTGAATAGAGACTTGTCGCGTTACAGAAAAATAGAAAATAAAAATGGAAAGTGTCAAAATGAATGCAATAAAAAGATCAATGAGAATATCTAGACCAGAATCGAGGGATGCATACCGGATGACATCACTAAAAGACAACTAATATGTTACGGCTATGTCCAACGGATGAACGACGAAATATTACCAAAGCAGGTCCCAGAATGGCAACCAATAGGGCGCAGAAAAAGAGGGCGTCCTAAACTGGAATGGCACCAGTCAATCCTAAGATCAATGCGTCAAAAAACTCTGATAGAAGATGGTTGTCAGGTCAAAGAGGTGGAGAATAGACGTCGGGCAACGTAGAAAAACGTTCTAAACCGACATAGTAGTAGTAGTAGTAGTAATTTTCATCCTGTATTTAAACTAATCATGAAATTCGCCAAACACGGACATACTTAAGCTCTAAACATTTTATTTATCGATCGGAAAAACAGTATAAGTGTCCTTTAACAATTGCAATTGAATTCTGAAGGGCCCTCAGCATCGACATACATCACAGCGTCAACTCGTGCCCTATTGAAACGGATCTAAAAGTGCGATCAAGAGGTTCTAGGAAGCCTATCGCAATAAGCCTTTTCATGGGTAAAAATTCATCTATCCTGCAGTTCTGCACTCATAAAATATAGACATTGAAAAAGTATTATAAAAGAAAAAATAAAACTTCGACATTGTCTTTGTTTATAGTAAACCAATAAGAGAAAAGAAAAGAAAGAGGAAGTATCACAAATTGCAGTTTAGATGACAATGCTTGGGCTCTTTCTAGTTTACCAGTGAAATTCGGTGGATTAGGCATTCGTGATGCTTCTTCACTATGTTTTTAACTTTTTTGGGTTCTATTACTAATGTTTCTTCGATGTTACCTTGTGTTCTCCCAACTGAAAGTTTTTCTGCCTTAGATTATTCACGCAGCCAACGATAAAGACCGGTCATGTCGCGTTATAAGCAAGTCGGCGGTCACGTGATCTTAGGAGTTCCAGGATTCTTATTCTATTGCTTAATATATTATCTGTTTTTACACAATTTAAATAAATTGACCAAATTTTTTTGTTCTCATATAGGCAAAAATTGAAAAAAATATTTTGCTGATGTATGTGTTTATTATGGATAAAAGAACTGAATCAACAAAATAAAAAAATATACAAAATTTGCACTCTAATATCTTCAGGTACATATATTAGGTATATTGTTAGTTACTTCAAATCTATACAAGTCTTTCAAAATTGGACATATCAAACCTAAGCTTTTAGTTTTGTAAGTTTTCTTTGAGTGTCATCATCTTTGTCTGAGTTCTTATTCAAAGATTTTTTAGCAGACACTAAATCATTGTGTTTTTTAATAAAAATTATTTAAAAAAACTTTACATGCCCTTAAACTAATTTTTTCAACCTTTGACAATAGTTTTTCCCCACAAATACACTCGCTAGAGTTATCTAATGAAAAATGTTCTATATAAAACATTTCACAATAATTTATTAAGAAGAAACAAGTGATTTTGTGAATAAGTGAGATGGTTTTCACATTCAATGAACTACATACAGTGGTCGTCAATAATTTTTTGAAAAATTACCCAGCACAAAGTTTAATATATATTTCATTAATGTGTAAGTTAACTACCAACTCATGTTCTTTTAAAAGCTGTATCTTACTTTTTAAATATTTCACACTACCAGAGAGATTACTATCTGTTAACAATATTTTACAAATCAGTTTTTTAATATTGCGAGGATGCGGAAGACATATTACCTTAGAATTGTAAATTGACGTGTATGCACTGGATGACTGGATAAACAAAGATGAAGCAAACATTAAAGGGTATCCACCATATCTTCGATTCTCAGGTTACCTTTTCAAGAGACCTAATTGTTCAATAAGAAATGACAATTGAACACATTTTTTACTCTCAATATCGAAAATGTCACTAAGGATGTCTATTACTTGATCAATCTTATCCAAGATCTTATCTTTTACCACTTCTTTCTTTTTAATAAATTATTGTGAAACGAAAATTTTTCTTCAGATAACTCTAGCGAGTGTTTTGTGGAGAAAAACTATTGTCAAAGCTTGAAAAAATTAGTTTAAGGGCATGTAAAGTTTTTAAAATAATTTTATTAAAAAGCACAATGATTTAGTGTCTGCTAATAAATCTTTGAATAAGAACTCAGACAAAGATGATGACACTCAAAGAAAACTTACAAAACTAAAAGCTTAGGTTTGATATGTCCAATTTTGAAAGACTTGTATAGATTTGAAGTAACTAACAATATACCTAATATATGTACCTGAAGATATAAGAGTGCAAATTTTGTATATTTTTTTATTTTGTAGATTCAGTTCTTTAATCCATAATAAACACATAGAATTAGAAGAAAAATTAAAAAACTAAAAGCTTAGGTTTGATATGTCCAATTTTCAAAGACTTGTATGGATTTGAAGTTACTAACGATATGTACCTAATATGTGTACCTGAAGATATTAGAGTGATTCAGTTCTTTTATCCATAATAAACACATATATCAACAAAATATTTTTTTAAATTTTTGCCTATAAAAGAACAACAAATTATTGTTAATTTATTTAAATTGTGTAAAATCATATAATATATTAAGCAATACAATAAGAGTCCTGGGACTCCTAAGATCACGTGACCGCCGACTTGCTTATAACGCGCCATGGCCGGTCTTTATCGTTGGCTGCGCACTGCTAAAATTATTAGGCCCATTTTACCTATACAATAAAAAAGATTAAAGTGGGTTAAATGAATTTTCACTTTTTCATATTCTATGCAACGCGTCAGGGGGTAACGCCGTTTTGGCACGTCAAACAAAATGATTTATTCGTAAAATATTCCGCCGGCGTTGATTTTTATTGAGTGGTGCAATATCACAGCAACGACAGGTTAAATTTCTGGATATACAAAACCCTGACGTATTTTATTAAATTTTATATAAAATACAGAATACATAACATAGGTATTGAAAAATATCAAATTTTTTATAAATTATTACAATGCAAAATGACAAATTTTGAGTGGTTTATTATAATATTAATTTAAAATTGATTACTAAGAGCTTCCTACTATACAGGGTGTTCATAACATGAACCGTCAAAATTTTTTGGGATATTGTTGTGGTCATTCGCTACCTTTTCAACCTTGGAACTTGGGTCCTAAGAGTCACGGCTAAAGAGATGAATTTAAATTTTTTTTTCTCAAATTATCCAAAATCCTACCTTTAAACCCTCGTAAGCTTTTTATTAATGTCTGGAAAAGCACCATTTTTTTTATAATTCTGTAATGTTATGCTACTTCAACTAATTAATAGATTTGTTAAAAATGATGTACCAAACATACGAGGTTTTTTATTGAAGAACATTAGTGATTTTGTGAAAGAAAATCAATTTTGAAAATTAAAAATCAAAAAAAGTATAGACAATTGAGAACTTCATTTTCTTTTAAAAACTTCTTTAGTTGATTACCTTTCTAACGGTATGCTACACATTGATAAAAAAAAACACTTCTGCTTTAAAATACGGATATTTCGTCAGAAGGGCGAGACTCGTTCGGAATTGGTAAGAAAAACAATTTGATGTTTATGATCGTTTACCTGCTTAAACAAAAGTTAAACTTTTAACAATAATGCATTATGTTCTTTATTTATAAATTTTGTTCGAAACGATCATAAACATCAAATTGTTTTCCTTATCAAGTCCGAACGATTATTGTCCGTCTCACAGAATATCCGTATTTTAAAGCAAAATTGTTTTTTTTTTAAATCAATGTGTAGCATACCGTTAGATAGATAATCAACTAGAGAAGTTTTTAAAAGAAAATGAAGTTCTCAAGTGTCGATACTTTTTTTAATTTTTAATTTTAAAATTGATTTTCTTTCACAAAATCACTAATGTTCTTCAATAAAAAACCTCGTATGTCCCTTTGGTACATAATTTTTAATAAATCTATTAATTAGTTGAAGAAGCATAAGATTACAGAATTATAAAAAAATGGTGCAGACCCATTATTATGCCCATTTTGCCTATACAATAAAAAAGATTAAAGTGGGTTAAATGAATTTTCACTTTTTCATATTCTATGCAACGCGTCAGGGGGTAACGCCGTTTTGGCACGTCAAACAAAATGATTTATTCGTAAAATATTCCGCCGGCGTTGATTTTTATTGAGTGGTGCAATATCACAGCAACGACAGGTTAAATTTCTGGATATACAAAACCCTGACGTATTTTATTAAATTTTATATAAAATACAGAATACATAACATAGGTATTGAAAAATATCAAATTTTTTATAAATTATTACAATGCAAAATGACAAACTTTGAGTGGTTTATTATAATATTAATTTAAAATTGATTACTAAAAGCTTCCTACTATACAGGGTGTTCGGCACATGAACCGTCAAAATTTTTTGGGATATTGTTGTGGTCATTCGCTACCTTTTCAACCTTGGAACTTGGGTCCTAAGAGTCACGGCTAAAGAGATGAATTTAAATTTTTTTTTCTCAAATTATCCAAAATCCTACCTTTAAACCCTCGTAAGCTTTTTATTAATGTCTGGAAAAGCACCATTTTTTTTATAATTCTGTAATGTTATGCTACTTCAACTAATTAATAGATTTGTTAAAAATGATGTACCAAACATACGAGGTTTTTTATTGAAGAACATTAGTGATTTTGTGAAAGAAAATCAATTTTGAAAATTAAAAATCAAAAAAAGTATAGACAATTGAGAACTTCATTTTCTTTTAAAAACTTCTTTAGTTGATTACCTTTCTAACGGTATGCTACACATTGATAAAAAAAACACTTCTGCTTTAAAATACGGATATTTCGTCAGAAGGGCGAGACTCGTTCGGAATTGGTAAGAAAAACAATTTGATGTTTATGATCGTTTACCTGCTTAAACAAAAGTTAAACTTTTAACAATAATGCATTGTGTTCTTTATTTATAAATTTTGTTCGACACGATCATAAACATCAAATTGTTTTCCTTATCAAGTCCGAACGATTATTGTCCGTCTCACAGAATATCCGTATTTTAAAGCAAAATTGTTTTTTTTTAAATCAATGTGTAGCATACCGTTAGATAGATAATCAACTAGAGAAGTTTTTAAAAGAAAATGAAGTTCTCAAGTGTCGATACTTTTTTTAATTTTTAATTTTAAAATTGATTTTCTTTCACAAAATCACTAATGTTCTTCAATAAAAAACCTCGTATGTCCCTTTGGTACATAATTTTTAATAAATCTATTAATTAGTTGAAGAAGCATAAGATTACAGAATTATAAAAAAATGGTGCAGACCCATTATTATGCCCATTTTGCCTATACAATAAAAAAGATTAAAGTGGGTTAAATGAATTTTCACTTTTTCATATTCTATGCAACGCGTCAGGGGGTAACGCCGTTTTGGCACGTCAAACAAAATGATTTATTCGTAAAATATTCCGCCGGCGTTGATTTTTATTGAGTGGTGCAATATCACAGCAACGACAGGTTAAATTTCTGGATATACAAAACCCTGACGTATTTTATTAAATTTTATATAAAATACAGAATACATAACATAGGTATTGAAAAATATCAAATTTTTTATAAATTATTACAATGCAAAATGACAAATTTTGAGTGGTTTATTATAATATTAATTTAAAATTGATTACTAAGAGCTTCCTACTATACAGGGTGTTCATAACATGAACCGTCAAAATTTTTTGGGATATTGTTGTGGTCATTCGCTACCTTTTCAACCTTGGAACTTGGGTCCTAAGAGTCACGGCTAAAGAGATGAATTTAAATTTTTTTTTCTCAAATTATCCAAAATCCTACCTTTAAACCCTCGTAAGCTTTTTATTAATGTCTGGAAAAGCACCATTTTTTTTATAATTCTGTAATGTTATGCTACTTCAACTAATTAATAGATTTGTTAAAAATGATGTACCAAACATACGAGGTTTTTTATTGAAGAACATTAGTGATTTTGTGAAAGAAAATCAATTTCAAAATTAAAAATCAAAAAAAGTATAGACAATTGAGAACTTCATTTTCTTTTAAAAACTTCTTTAGTTGATTACCTTTCTAACGGTATGCTACACATTGATAAAAAAAAACACTTCTGCTTTAAAATACGGATATTTCGTCAGAAGGGCGAGACTCGTTCGGAATTGGTAAGAAAAACAATTTGATGTTTATGATCGTTTACCTGCTTAAACAAAAGTTAAACTTTTAACAATAATGCATTGTGTTCTTTATTTATAAATTTTGTTCGAAACGATCATAAACATCAAATTGTTTTCCTTATCAAGTCCGAACGATTATTGTCCGTCTCACAGAATATCCGTATTTTAAAGCAAAATTGTTTTTTTTTAAATCAATGTGTAGCATACCGTTAGATAGATAATCAACTAGAGAAGTTTTTAAAAGAAAATGAAGTTCTCAAGTGTCGATACTTTTTTTAATTTTTAATTTTAAAATTGATTTTCTTTCACAAAATCACTAATGTTCTTCAATAAAAAACCTCGTATGTCCCTTTGGTACATAATTTTTAATAAATCTATTAATTAGTTGAAGAAGCATAAGATTACAGAATTATAAAAAAATGGTGCAGACCCATTATTATGCCCATTTTGCCTATACAATAAAAAAGATTAAAGTGGGTTAAATGAATTTTCACTTTTTCATATTCTATGCAACGCGTCAGGGGGTAACGCCGTTTTGGCACGTCAAACAAAATGATTTATTCGTAAAATATTCCGCCGGCGTTGATTTTTATTGAGTGGTGCAATATCACAGCAACGACAGGTTAAATTTCTGGATATACAAAACCCTGACGTATTTTATTAAATTTTATATAAAATACAGAATACATAACATAGGTATTGAAAAATATCAAATTTTTTATAAATTATTACAATGCAAAATGACAAATTTTGAGTGGTTTATTATAATATTAATTTAAAATTGATTACTAAGAGCTTCCTACTATACAGGGTGTTCATAACATGAACCGTCAAAATTTTTTGGGATATTGTTGTGGTCATTCGCTACCTTTTCAACCTTGGAACTTGGGTCCTAAGAGTCACGGCTAAAGAGATGAATTTAAATTTTTTTTTCTCAAATTATCCAAAATCCTACCTTTAAACCCTCGTAAGCTTTTTATTAATGTCTGGAAAAGCACCATTTTTTTTATAATTCTGTAATGTTATGCTACTTCAACTAATTAATAGATTTGTTAAAAATGATGTACCAAACATACGAGGTTTTTTATTGAAGAACATTAGTGATTTTGTGAAAGAAAATCAATTTCAAAATTAAAAATCAAAAAAAGTATAGACAATTGAGAACTTCATTTTCTTTTAAAAACTTCTTTAGTTGATTACCTTTCTAACGGTATGCTACACATTGATAAAAAAAACACTTCTGCTTTAAAATACGGATATTTCGTCAGAAGGGCGAGACTCGTTCGGAATTGGTAAGAAAAACAATTTGATGTTTATGATCGTTTACCTGCTTAAACAAAAGTTAAACTTTTAACAATAATGCATTGTGTTCTTTATTTATAAATTTTGTTCGAAACGATCATAAACATCAAATTGTTTTCCTTATCAAGTCCGAACGATTATTGTCCGTCTCACAGAATATCCGTATTTTAAAGCAAAATTGTTTTTTTTTAAATCAATGTGTAGCATACCGTTAGATAGATAATCAACTAGAGAAGTTTTTAAAAGAAAATGAAGTTCTCAAGTGTCGATACTTTTTTTAATTTTTAATTTTAAAATTGATTTTCTTTCACAAAATCACTAATGTTCTTCAATAAAAAACCTCGTATGTCCCTTTGGTACATAATTTTTAATAAATCTATTAATTAGTTGAAGAAGCATAAGATTACAGAATTATAAAAAAATGGTGCAGACCCATTATTATGCCCATTTTGCCTATACAATAAAAAAGATTAAAGTGGGTTAAATGAATTTTCACTTTTTCATATTCTATGCAACGCGTCAGGGGGTAACGCCGTTTTGGCACGTCAAACAAAATGATTTATTCGTAAAATATTCCGCCGGCGTTGATTTTTATTGAGTGGTGCAATATCACAGCAACGACAGGTTAAATTTCTGGATATACAAAACCCTGACGTATTTTATTAAATTTTATATAAAATACAGAATACATAACATAGGTATTGAAAAATATCAAATTTTTTATAAATTATTACAATGCAAAATGACAAATTTTGAGTGGTTTATTATAATATTAATTTAAAATTGATTACTAAAAGCTTCCTACTATACAGGGTGTTCGGCACATGAACCGTCAAAATTTTTTGGGATATTGTTGTGGTCATTCGCTACCTTTTCAACCTTGGAACTTGGGTCCTAAGAGTCACGGCTAAAGAGATGAATTTTTAATTTTTTTTCTCAAATTATCCAAAATCCTATCTTTAAACCCTCGTAAGCTTTTTATTAATGTCTGGAAAAGCACCATTTTTTTTATAATTCTGTAATGTTATGCTACTTCAACTAATTAATAGATTTGTTAAAAATGATGTACCAAAGGGACATACGAGGTTTTTTATTGAAGAACATTAGTGATTTTGTGAAAGAAAATCAATTTTGAAAATTAAAATCAAAAAAAGTATAGACAATTGAGAACTTCATTTTCTTTTAAAAACTTCTTTAGTTGATTACCTTTCTAACGGTATGCTACACATTGATAAAAAAAAACACTTCTGCTTTAAAATACCGATATTTCGTCAGAAGGGCGAGACTCGTTCGGAATTGGTAAGAAAAACAATTTGATGTTTATGATCGTTTACCTGCTTAAACAAAAGTTAAACTTTTAACAATAATGCATTGTGTTCTTTATTTATAAATTTTGTTCGACACGATCATAAACATCAAATTGTTTTCCTTATCAAGTCCGAACGATTATTGTCCGTCTCACAGAATATCCGTATTTTAAAGCAAAATTGTTTTTTTTTAAATCAATGTGTAGCATACCGTTAAATAGATAATCAACTAGAGAAGTTTTTAAAAGAAAATGAAGTTCTCAAGTGTCGATACTTTTTTAATTTTTAATTTAAAATTGATTTTCTTTCACAAAATCACTAATGTTCTTCAATAAAAAACCTCGTATGTCCCTTTGGTACATAATTTTTAATAAATCTATTAATTAGTTGAAGAAGCATAAGATTACAGAATTATAAAAAAATGGTGCAGACCCATTATTATGCCCATTTTGCCTATACAATAAAAAAGATTAAAGTGGGTTAAATGAATTTTCACTTTTTCATATTCTATGCAACGCGTCAGGGGGTAACGCCGTTTTGGCACGTCAAACAAAATGATTTATTCGTAAAATATTCCGCCGGCGTTGATTTTTATTGAGTGGTGCAATATCACAGCAACGACAGGTTAAATTTCTGGATATACAAAACCCTGACGTATTTTATTAAATTTTATATAAAATACAGAATACATAACATAGGTATTGAAAAATATCAAATTTTTTATAAATTATTACAATGCAAAATGACAAATTTTGAGTGGTTTATTATAATATTAATTTAAAATTGATTACTAAAAGCTTCCTACTATACAGGGTGTTCGGCACATGAACCGTCAAAATTTTTTGGGATATTGTTGTGGTCATTCGCTACCTTTTCAACCTTGGAACTTGGGTCCTAAGAGTCACGGCTAAAGAGATGAATTTAAATTTTTTTTTCTCAAATTATCCAAAATCCTACCTTTAAACCCTCGTAAGCTTTTTATTAATGTCTGGAAAAGCACCATTTTTTTTATAATTCTGTAATGTTATGCTACTTCAACTAATTAATAGATTTGTTAAAAATGATGTACCAAACATACGAGGTTTTTTATTGAAGAACATTAGTGATTTTGTGAAAGAAAATCAATTTTGAAAATTAAAAATCAAAAAAAGTATAGACAATTGAGAACTTCATTTTCTTTTAAAAACTTCTTTAGTTGATTACCTTTCTAACGGTATGCTACACATTGATAAAAAAAAACACTTCTGCTTTAAAATACGGATATTTCGTCAGAAGGGCGAGACTCGTTCGGAATTGGTAAGAAAAACAATTTGATGTTTATGATCGTTTACCTGCTTAAACAAAAGTTAAACTTTTAACAATAATGCATTGTGTTCTTTATTTATAAATTTTGTTCGAAACGATCATAAACATCAAATTGTTTTCCTTATCAAGTCCGAACGATTATTGTCCGTCTCACAGAATATCCGTATTTTAAAGCAAAATTGTTTTTTTTTAAATCAATGTGTAGCATACCGTTAGATAGATAATCAACTAGAGAAGTTTTTAAAAGAAAATGAAGTTCTCAAGTGTCGATACTTTTTTTAATTTTTAATTTTAAAATTGATTTTCTTTCACAAAATCACTAATGTTCTTCAATAAAAAACCTCGTATGTCCCTTTGGTACATAATTTTTAATAAATCTATTAATTAGTTGAAGAAGCATAAGATTACAGAATTATAAAAAAATGGTGCAGACCCATTATTATGCCCATTTTGCCTATACAATAAAAAAGATTAAAGTGGGTTAAATGAATTTTCACTTTTTCATATTCTATGCAACGCGTCAGGGGGTAACGCCGTTTTGGCACGTCAAACAAAATGATTTATTCGTAAAATATTCCGCCGGCGTTGATTTTTATTGAGTGGTGCAATATCACAGCAACGACAGGTTAAATTTCTGGATATACAAAACCCTGACGTATTTTATTAAATTTTATATAAAATACAGAATACATAACATAGGTATTGAAAAATATCAAATTTTTTATAAATTATTACAATGCAAAATGACAAATTTTGAGTGGTTTATTATAATATTAATTTAAAATTGATTACTAAAAGCTTCCTACTATACAGGGTGTTCGGCACATGAACCGTCAAAATTTTTTGGGATATTGTTGTGGTCATTCGCTACCTTTTCAACCTTGGAACTTGGGTCCTAAGAGTCACGGCTAAAGAGATGAATTTTTAATTTTTTTTTCTCAAATTATCCAAAATCCTATCTTTAAACCCTCGTAAGCTTTTTATTAATGTCTGGAAAAGCACCATTTTTTTTATAATTCTGTAATGTTATGCTACTTCAACTAATTAATAGATTTGTTAAAAATGATGTACCAAAGGGACATACGAGGTTTTTTATTGAAGAACATTAGTGATTTTGTGAAAGAAAATCAATTTCAAAATTAAAAATCAAAAAAAGTATCGACAATTGAGAACTTCATTTTCTTTTAAAAACTTCTTTAGTTGATTACCTTTCTAACAGTATGCTACACATTGATAAAAAAACATTACTGCTTTAAAATACGGATATTCCGTCAGAAGGGCGAGACTTGTTCGGAATTGGTAAAAAAAACAATTTGATGTTTATGATCGTTTACCTATTTAAACAAAAGTTAAACTTTTAACAATAATGTATTGTGTTCTTTACTTATAAATTTTGTTCGAAACGATCATAAACATCAAATTGTTTTCCTTATCAAGTCCGAACGATTATTGCCCGTCTCACGGAATATCCGTATTTTAAAGCAAAATTGTTTTTTTTAAATCAATGTGTAGCATAGCGTTAGAAAGGTAATCAACTAGAGAAGTTTTTAAAAGAAAATGAAGTTCTCAAGTGTCGATACTTTTTTTAATTTTTAATTTTGAAATTGATTTTCTTTCACAAAATCACTAATGTTTTTCAATAAAAAACCTCGAATGTCCCTTTGGTACATAAATTTTAACAAATCTATTAATTAGTTGAAGTAGCATAAGTTTACAGAATTATTTAAAAAAAATGGTGCTTTTTCAGACATTAATAAAAAGCTTAAGAGGGTGTAAAGGTGGGATTTTGGGTAATTTGAAAAAAAAAATAAAAAATTCATATCTCTTTAGCCGTGACTATAAGAACCCAAGTTCCAAGGTTGAAAAGGTAGCAAATGACCCCAACAATATCCCAAAAAATTTTGACAATTCATGTGCCGAACACCCTGTATAGACCAGTAGCGCCTCGTGACTTTCGAAATAGGTGACATATACATAAAAAAAATAAAATAACATGCTAATAATGTAAATACCTATAGAACTTACCTAAATTCAGTAAAATCAGCGAAGTCAGGTAGGTATTAGGTTTACGATAATGCATTTGCTATTAAATTTAAATTTTACTACCTGTGTGTGAGGCAATTCGTCTATCCTTTAAAATGTACACTTTGTCTATTGCCTTAGCCCGTTTATTTACGTTCAATATGGGGAAAGGCTTTCAAAAAGTATTTTTTGTCATTGTCGTTCCACTTTAAAAACGATTTTTCCATTTAAAAACACACTGCATCGTACCCACAAAATAATACTACTATTATGTCGGTTTAGAACGTTTTTCTACGTTGTCGTGCCTGTTCTCCACCTCCTTCGATCCTGACAATCATCTTCAGTCAGGTTTTTTGACTCACTGACCTTTGGATTGACTGTTGCCATTCCAGTTTAAGATGCGCACTTTTTCTGCGCCCTATTGGTTGCCATTTAAGGACCTGCTTTGGTAATCTTTCATTGTTTATCCCTTGTACATGGTCGTACCATATCAGTTGTCTTTTAGTGATGTCATCCGTTATGCTTCCCTCGATTCCCATTCTTTCTTTTATGATCTCATATGATCTGTTCTAGAAATTCTCATTGATCTTCTTATTGTATCCATTTAAACACTTTCCATTTTTGCTTTGTATTTTTTGTTTTTGATACGCGACAAGTCTCTATTCCATAAAACAGCGTGCTTTTCACCATTGTTTCATATATGATAAATTTAACATTCTTTTTTTTCTCTGCTCCATAAAATACTGTTAAGACAACCAATAACCTTTTTTGCTTTTACTATTCATATTCCCAGTTCTTTACAGTCTGTTTCTGTCTTATCAAATGTGACACCCAAGTATACATACTCATTGCATGGAGATATTGTTTGTCCATTGTCTAGTTCCAACTCACTTGATTCGTAAAGTACTGTGTCTTGTCCATGTTCACTATTAACCCTCACGTTTGCTATTCTTCCGTTAACTTTCTCATCATATACTCCATGTCTTCTTTATCATTAGCTACAATTACTTGGTCATTAGCAAACTGTAGTGTATTTTGTAAACGGTCGTTAAGTTGTATTCCTATGCCGTGTACTTTACGTTTCCAGTTTTTTAGAGCTAGTGCGATATATATTTTAAAAAGAGTGACAGATACAACATCCCTGTCTTACGCCTTTCGTTACCAGGAATTTTTTGAAAGTCGATTTCCAATTTTAATTTCAGATTTTGACCCGTTGTATAGTTCTTTTATCGCTTTTGTATATGTATGATGGATATTAGTTTGTTCTAACACTGTCCATAGTTTTTCTACTGGAACGGTATCATAAGCTTTTTGTAGTTCCAGAAAGGTAACATGAGTTTCTATATTTCTGGCATTACTTTTCTCAATTACTTGTTTAAGACAAAAAACATTATGCTTTTCTTCTTGGTCATGAAAATCATTCTCTATTAGGTCTCTAAGAATCCTACCGTACAATCTTAGAGTACTGGTTACTGAAATTTCTCTGTAGTTGTTGCAATCCAGCTTGTTTCCTTTTTTTATGTATTTATGATATGCATGCTATTTTCCAATCATCGACTACTGGATGTTCGTTTATGCATTGATTGATAATATATGTGAGATTTTCTAGTAGTTTCTCTGATCCATATTTGAGCAAAATAATTAAAATTAATATTATAAACTTCAAAGTGATGAAACAATCATCTGTAAAATAATTCAAACAACCTCTAAATATTATAAAAGAGGAAGCTTAATAAGAACAGGAGTGGCAACAGCTAGCACTATGATGTCCTCGTTTTCACACTAAGTAGGTATTATCAAGACAACACGGGCTGTGTTTGTCTGTCTCTCTGTTTGTCTCAAAGGGCATTAACCATATACCTACCAATACCAACAAAGGTCGACTTTCTTACCTGTCACTTGGATACCGAACTAAGCAAAGTTAAAACTTAGTTTAATCTAGCACTTTACTTTAAGTGACTTGCACAGTTTCATACTTAACTAAGTTTCAGGAAACCAACAAGAAAAAATAATAAGATGCTTTTTAGCTTGCATTGTGGCTCTCTGATCTTGTTTGTTTATTGTTTAATTAATGTTATATATATATATATATATATATATATATATATATATATATATATATATATATATACAGTCGAACCTCTATAACTCGAACCTGAAGGGACAACCCAACTAACATTTATAGTAGCGGCTACATGTTCTAAAGGCTTTGCTACTTTCTTATAGTAGAAATGTGGTGATCCCAACCAAAATTTGTTACTTTTTAGTTCTAACTACTATTTAGTATCAGGAAATAGTAGATGTTTCGTAAAAACGACCCTCTAAACTACTTCATAGGATTGTTTCTTGATAGTCGATTCTGATAGTCTTCTCTACCACAATAGGACGTTGCTAAAGTTTTACTTTCTTTTTAGTCGTTATTTCGTAGTCGCCCTGACTTTTATATCCTACTTAATTACCACTAGAAAGTTAAGCTTCATTGGAGTCCCAAACAAGTGTATCCGACAACTACATTATAACTTTAATTTTTACCACAAAAGTTTGTGTCATCATAGTAACATCTGATGTAACAATGTAGACAAAATAACTTTTTGGATCAACTTTAAAGCCGCAACTACTTTCAAGTAACCTTTTCGACTATCAGGGAATATAGTTTGGGACGCCATGTTTTTATGTAAGAAAGAAAATTTAATATTTTTGTTGTCGTTTTATGAGCTCATATTAAAGAGCCATACTATTTTATAAACAAATTAGTTCAAGCTTACCAAAAATGCTCTTCTTAAGCACCATTTGTTGGAGTTAACTGTCGATTATGAAAACATAACCTCCAAAATCACAACACAAAAATTCCATCAGCTACCAGAAAACGGCTCAATTTTACGGGCGCACCGGTTTTTTGCAATATATATAATGCATGTTATACAAAAAACTTTGCGTCGCACTCGAATTTTGATCCTCTGCTCGTAAATTCTCACACTTTTGGATAACATAGTTCATATTATAACCATAACCAAACAAAAAAACTAAGCGAGTCTGTTTACTGTTGTGTCCACCATATTGTGTAACAATTCTACCAAAAAGAAACGATTATATTATTTGCAACTACATCGCAACTTTTATGCCATTACGGAAAAAAAACAGCCTCTACGACGTAGTAGATACCTGGCTACGACGTAGTAGTGTAGTTGTTACTACAGTGACTTTAAACACTTGGCCAAGTAGTTATAACCAGAAATTGGTTCCCCACTTAGGGAATTATAACGTCGCTGTATGGTATACTGAGACGTAGCGGGAGTACGTTGCGGTTACTTTTAAGAAATTCTTTCTAGTTGGGGTTTCGTCGTTACAACTTTAATTGTTTGTTGGGAACCAAAACAGTTCGAGTTATGGAGAGTTCGAGTTATAGAAACTCGAGTTACATGGGTTAAAATACATGTAAAAAGCGCAGGGACCGCTTAAAAGGTTCGAGTTATAGAGAGGTTCGAGTTATAGAGGTTCGAGTTAGAGAGGTTCGACTGTATATATATATATATATATATATATATATATATATATATATACATATATTTTTTCTATCATTTGAATATTTTCCTATTTTTAACAATATTTGTTATCTCTATTTGAGAAAGGTGATTGAAAATTTTAGGTTTATTTTGTTTATATCACAAAATAAAATGTAGTTAGATAGTTGATGTACAGAGGTATCCTTTATAAATGTAACCACGACTATTCCGTTTTGTTACCTGACTTTACGGAACTATAAATCCAGCTTTATCATTTTTATGTTTACAATTTTGTTAAAGTAAACGATATTTTATTTAATCTGGGGACATTTGTATCCCTTTGTTGTATAGTAGAGCACATGTAAATCACCAAAAATCTTAAGAACAGTTCCAACATTTAAAAAAAATATATCAAAACGTAGACCAGGGCTATCAAAATGGACGGGCCACGATCCTCCACTTTGTTGACGTCACATCCGGGGCTGATTTTTTTTGATGGTCACGTTACGACACAGCTGATTGTCTTTAAAATTTTGAAGTTGGAATGACGGTTCATGGATATTTGATTTTTTCTTAAATAAAGCCGTTTTTGAGATTGTTTTTACTTTATTCTGGCAGAACAATTTTTTCTAAATGTATAGTAAGCCCTAATTTTTCATAGCCGCTTCATTAGCTCACACAAAAATTAAGTTTAAAGCAGAAGCGAATGTGACAATCACATATGACAAAGTCAAATACATGTCAAATATAACAGTTGGCATGTGGTACATGGCGGGTAATTTGAATTCAAAATAAGGAATGCTAAATCTTGAAGATTTTAACCTTTTAATCATGTTGCTTCCTTACAAACCTTTAGTGGAATATCGGGATGGTATCTGAGAATATTTGACTGAAATTTTGCGGAAATCTGTAGTGCCATTTTGAAAATATCATAAAAAAACGTCTGACCTCCCATAAGACCCAATGTAAAATTCAGCCCCGGGAGAACAGCTGATTTTTTCAGGGTCGTGGCCTCTATCTTTGTGTTGGCCTTGCGTAGACTTAAGGGATAGAAATTCTAGCACTTATAACTAAATCGAAGAAATGTCAACTTAACTTGACATCAACTCCAAGTTCTTAAGTGAAACTAAGTGGAACATGAGACTTAAGTGCTAGATTAGAAAGTAGTTCAAAGAGCATGTCTAGTATTTAAAGATGTTTGGTTCGGACATGTAGAGTAAGATCAAGGTCTTTATTCTTTTACAATGGTTATCTACATAATTTGAAAGGTCATTGAACCTGACTGGCCAACTGTAATCGTGATTAAAAAATCTACGTCACTGGTTGCCTTAAACCATTTGTTTTATGTAACAGCTACAGTCGACCAGTTAAATACACATGACTGGCCAAATTCTGTAGGCAACCTGTGTAAAAGTATCAAGACCTTCGCGTAAGATGGAAAACCACTAACTGGTAACGTCAGCCAGTGGCGTATATAAGGGGGGCCTGCCCCCCCCCCCAAGCTATCAAATAGCACAAAATACGGACTCATGGGGTCTCGCCCCCCCCCACCGAAACTTTTCGCCCCCCCCCGAAACATTTTTCTATCTACGCCACTGACGTCAGCTGATCTGACGTAGACCTTCCGGTTCATTGTGATACAGTAGCGGCTCGTGACTTTTGCAATAGGTAGCGCAGGATATCCATCCCCCCATTTTTTAAACACATATAAAAAATCAAAATATAATATGCTAATAATGTAAATTCTTATTTCACAAAGAACTTAAAGTCCTTTCATTTCAAAAAGCCGTAAAAAAAACCATATTAAAATTTGAAGTGTGAAACCCATTAAGAAATCCTAAACAAATAAAAGAGAATATGGGCCGGACTGGGAACTGTTTATAGTATATAGTCAAGTAAAAAAATACGTTTTATAAAAGTTGCTGCTTAATACGTATAATAATCATTAATAGATAGGTACTATATACTATGTAGCTTGCCCCTGTAATATGTGTAATACGTTCGTATATTCTGAAACGATTTCCGTAATTTTCTATTGAGAGTTGCGCATACATATCAAAAATAATATCTTGAGTTTTTCTGGTACAATGTGTTTTTAAAAGTTTTGCCTTGCCCTTTGGATATTTTTACTTTCCTAGCCCGCGTAGCAATGGCTAGAGAGAAGGTATTATTTTCGACGATTTATGATAACGGCAGAAATTTGTTATTTGGATGTATTTTGACCTATCTTAGCAATATCGTCGTGATGTCTGTCTGCGTGTGTGTATATTATATATATATATATATATATATATATATATATATATATATATATATATATAGGTAAAATAGTGTTCGATACTCTTACGAGCTTATTAAATTTTGGTCAAAATCCATTAATGCGAATGACAGTTTTTTGACAATTAAAAACTTTAAAAAATGCTAACTTTTTAATGGAGCATCGTCTTAATATACTGTTTTCAAAATGTAATAGACTATTTTTTCTTCAATAATTCGAATTATTACCAAAAACTTGGTAGGAGCTTTAGTTTCTGAGATATTAAAAAAAACTGTTTTCAAGGCTAATATATTTTCATGGCTTCACTTGAAGTTTGATAATAGGCTAGCCAGGAAGGTGTCAGTTACGTCATGGATCCATTTATTTTTTAGGGCTAAGGTTTGGTTTCTGTAAAACCGCAGACTCTAATGGTACCACCACTTCTTCTCCTCCTTGGTCCTCAAATGGTCTCCAAAAATTTGTTTGTCGTGTTTCAAATGGCCGCCGAAACGTCATTAATTAATATCACTTACTAGGTCCTCACTTATAAAAACAAACTAAAATATACAGGTTTATAATTGTTATTATTCACAATATTAATGAAAATGTCACTATCATAATGACATGAATTCAAATCCGTAATATAAACACAACCGCTAACAATTTTAAAATGAGTTTGAACCTGTATTAAAGAATGCAGGTGGTACCTTTCGAAAGCCTTTGTTATATTTCGAGAAGGGATTAGGTACTTATAGAATGGTATAAGGTATGTTCGAAACTTTAACTTTAAAGAATGATGTATACCTAGCCGTGCTTAAAACACAGTAATTCTTCCCAAAATTTGAAAATAAATTTTCAATTTTTGCACAGACTCCTGCAAATCCCAAAATGGTTATTATGATTAGGGTGGCACGCGCCAGTTTTTTGTGCGGCTTTTTGACATGACAGAACTTTACTAATTTCGCGATTATGCAATTGGAAATTAATTTAAATTTTACTGCTTGTATATGAGGCAGATTGAAGAAAATCCTGCGTCGCCTATTGCGAGTGACGAACCGCCACTGTCAGAGTGTACAGCGTGTCCCATTTTCGATGGGATTAAATGGGAAACTCGGTTATTATTAAAGATATCGATTTTCTGATTGCACCTTACCGTGCTCTTTTTTGGAGCCCTTAAAAATGGTGTAATCAGATTTTTGCTATACCCCGTGGTTTCGCTAATACAGGGAGTTTTTGAAAAAATTGCATTTTAATTAATTCCTTGTATCTCGCTTATTTTGCAAGATATTTTTATTCTGTAAAAACCTTTCTATGGCAACTTTTTTAGAGCAAAATAATGACGTTGTCAATTTTGAAAAATATTGTTTAGTTTTTGAGATATGGTATTTATCATAAAAAAATTAAATACGGACCTGGATTTTTTTAAGTAGTTTGATTAGTTCCATGCTATTATTACCTTAAATTGATAAAACTTTAATATTTTTTTGATTTAAGGTTAAAAAAAGCTATTTAATATTTGAAAAAAAAATTATAGTCCGAACCTGGAAATTTCCAACGTAATTATAAATTAAAAATTGCAAGACACACTAGTTGAACGATTTTTAGTTTATCTGTTTTGAAATGATAATTAAAAGATTTATAAATAAAGTAAAAAACGTTAAAAAGTTACAAAAATAATATCATACTAATTATTTGATAACCAAACAGCAGGTCGTGAAATTTACAAAACAAAAGCGTGGAATTGACATTGTCATTTTACTTGTCATTTTTGTAAATGGCTTACAATTATTTTAAACTGGCTAGAAATCGACCATATCCAGATTTTGAAAAATGTGATATGTTTGACTGCTTCATTCAAGCAACAAAATCCCAATATTTAAATGGCAGAAAAATTTTTATGCAAAATGCGTTAAGAAAAATTACTCAAAAATGCCAATAATGTCTTACACATAATGGTAATCAGAAAGATTAGTTATTTTTTATAGATTGTTTTTTTTTTGTATTTTTCGTAGACTTTGTTTCAAATAAATCCGTAAATTAACGTAAAACCATTTTAATATGCTAAGTATCAAAACAGTTAAACTAAAAATTGTTTAACTAGCAATTTTTAGTTTATATTTATGTTGGAAATATCCAGGTTCGGACTAATTTTTTTTTAAATAATAAATATTTTTTCTTTACCTTAAAACAAATTTTTTTAAATTTTTATTATTTTATGATAATGCTAGCATGAAACCAATCAAAAAAGTAATTTAAAAAATCCAGGTCCGTATTTAATTTTTTTATGATAAATACCATATCTCAAAAACTAAACAATATTTTCAAAAATTGACAACGTCATTATTTTCTTCTAAAAAAGTTGCCATAAAAATGTTTTTACAGAATAAAAGTATCTCGCAAAATAAGCGAGATACAAGGGTTTATTAAAAATACAATTTTTTCAAAAACTCCCTGTATTAGCGAAACTACGGGGTATAGCAAAAATCTGATTACGCCATTTTAAAGGCCTCAAAAAAAGAGCACGGTAAGGTGCAATCAGAAAATCAATATCTTTAATAATAACCGAGTTTCCCATTTAATCCCATCGAAAATGGGACACGCTGTCTTTTAAGTAAGTAGTTAAGTATATGGTTTGTTTCTAGAGCCATTAGCCAACATCACAGTAGGACGCGACGTCATCCCAGCAAAATTACAAAACATTTAAAATTAATTTCGTTCTATAAAGCTTGAAATATTCTCACCCGCACCTAATTGCAACGCTTTGCATTCTCCATGCCTGGATTATTCCAGTTTGGTGTTTATTTTTACTTGTTTAGACCGGGGCTTACCACGGACTCAAAAAAAGGCATTTTAAGAGATCCGGGAAATTTTGTTACAAAACAAAAGAATAACTACATAAAAAAAAATCAAATTGCGCAAATAAGTGACAATATGTAAACTTGTCGTTATCTCTTTTGAGATTTTACTCATATTTCGAAACTGAAACCTTAGGGATTTTTTTTATATGAAGCAAATAGTTAAACATACAAACACTCAATAAACAGTGAAATCACATAGTAACAGTTATTATGGTTTTTGAGATATTAAAATTTTTATTTACTCAAATATATGCCTTTTATCTAGCTACATTATCTATTATGATTTACAACTGTACAGCGTGTCCCATTTTCGATGGGATTAAATGGGAAACTCGGTTATTATTATTGATATTTATTTTCTGATTGCACCTTACCGTGCTCTTTTTTTGAGCCCTTCAAAATGGCGTAATCAGATTTTTGCTATATCCCGTAGTTTCGCTAATACAGGGAGTTTTTTTGAAAAATTGTATTTTTAATAATCTCTTGTATCTCGCTTATTTTACGAGATATTTTTATTCTGTAAAAACCTTTTCATGGCAACTTTTTCAGAAGAAAATAATGACGTTGTCATATTTTTAAAATATTGTGTAGTTTTTGGGATATGGTATTTATCATAAAAAAAATAAATACGGACCTGGTTTTTTTTATTACTATTTTGATTGGTTTCATGCTAGTATTGTCATAAAATAATAAAAATTCAAAAAATTTTTGTTTTAAGGTAAAAAAAATATTTAATATTTTTAAAAAAATTAGTCCGAACCTGGATATTTCCAACATAAATATAAATTAAAAATTGCTAGTTAAACAATTTTTAGTTTAACTGTTTTGATACTTAGCATATTAAACTGGTTTTACGTTAATTTACAGATTTATTTGAAACAAAGTCTACGAAAAATACAAAAAAAAAACAAATTATAAAAAATAACTAATTTTTCTGATTACCATTATGTGTAAGACATAGTTAGCATTTTTGAGTAATTTTTCAAGCATATCATATTTTTCAAAATCTGGATATGGGCGATTTCTAGACAGTTTAAAATAATTGTAAGCCCAAAATGACAATGTCAATTCCACGCTTTTGTTTTGTAAATTTCACGACCTGCAGTGCTACCATCAAATAATTAGTATGATATTATTTTTGTAACTTTTTAACGTTTTTTACTTTATTTATAAATCTTTTAATTGTCATTTCAAAACACATAAACTAAAAATCGTTCAACTAGTGTGTCTTGCAATTTTTAATTTATAATTACGTTGGAAATGTCCAGGATTGGACTATAAATTTTTTCTTCAAATATTAAATAGTTTTTTTAACCTTAAATCAAAAAAATATTAAAGTTTTATCATTTTAAGGTAATAATAGCATGGAACCAATCAAAATAGGAATTAAAAAAATCCAGGTCCGTATTTAATTTTTTTATGATAAATACCATATCTCAAAAACTAAACAATATTTTAAAAAATTGACAGCGTCATTATTTTGCTCTAAAAAAGTTGCCATAGAAAGGTTTTTACAGAATAAAAATATCTTGCAAAATAAGCGAGATACAAGAAATTAATTAAAATGCAATTTTTTCAAAAACTCCCTGTATTAGCGAAACCACGGGGTATAGCAAAAATCTGATTACACCATTTTTAAGGGCTCCAAAAAAGAGCACGGTAAGGTGCAATCAGAAAATCGATATATTTAATAATAACCGAGTTTCCCATTTAATCCCATCGAAAATGGGACACGCTGTACTGTATTTACCGTCTATAATTTTAATCCACAATCCAAAATATAAAAAACTGCAGTTTTAAAGAAATTTAACACGTTGGCTACCAAGCATGATTTTCGCATCCTGGTCCAGGGTACCATATGAATCACCGGTGACTCGTACAGTACAGTTCAATTCTGTACTTTATGTATCACCGGTGATAACGAACAAAAGTCATTTTAAATGCTTGTAAAAAATGCCGGTGCATAAAGAAAGAAATTAGATTTTGGGTACGGTACAGGGATGAACTAAAAAATGTATGGTTGCTTTGGGCATCACCGGTGATACACAACGGTTCGGTAAATCTCAAAAAATTTTTTTTAATATTTATAAAATCGATTCGAACAGAAACGGCGGATATTTGTATTATAGAACTAAAAAATTAAACACTAACAAATATTTTACGTCTGAAAGACTAAAACAACTTAAAGCTGAACAATAATTAATATATGATGAAAGACTAAAAATGGTTCATGTATGTAGCCAACGTGTTAAGCTTTGTTCACTACACTTAAAAATGCTTGTATATAATAGAATCTTAAATAAACGTAAGAGCAAAATGGATTAATCGCATACTTAAATAGATTTGGCACCGGATCGACCCAATACCGCGATCCATCTCTTTTTTACATGCACGGGCTGCTCGCATGTTATCGATCGGATTAATTCACTGGATAAGTTTAGTTTTGTGAAACAAATATACCCCATGTATATACTTTTATCTCTATTAGCGCATTGAAACTATTTATTACATTTTGTCTTTTTTTATAAAATTATTAAAGAGAAACGATTGTCGAAACGAACCTAACCAAAGCAAGCAATTTTTTGATCTTTGCCTTGCTGCTATGTTATGGTATGAAAAAATGTTATCCCAAAAATAATGAAATATACTGTATATATTTATTTAAATATAGGTATACGATTCAGATTCTTAATTTCACCCGGATTTTCCGGGGTATGATCAAAGCATCTTTTATCTATTAAGTGGACACTCCCTTTAGGCGGACAAATTTGTTAGAACCAAGCTTTTCCCTATTTTTTTACATGTAAAATTCACTCCTATAACCGGACACTCTAATAACCGGACGCGGACAATTATTTTTTGTTAAAAAATTCCGAAATCTCCCTTAACCGGACGCGACCCTCTAACATCGGGACGACGACAACATAGGCATAAATATTATGTAGTATCTTGGCAATACCTCTTTCCCTTTTAATGCGGAGACTTAATACTTCTGTCGTATTTACAATATATTTTACTCGTCGGGACTGCTGTGTCTTATTTTTATTGTTCAGTTGGATAGTAATAGATCTCTATGAAATGACGCCTAGTAAAAAAACTTTTTAGTTTACGTAAAAAAATGGAAGTTGTTAACGTCTCGGAGAAGGAACATCTATCAGCACGAAAGATCGCTGAAAAATTTAATATCGGAAAAACTCAAGCAGCGGAAATTGTTAATAAATTTATATTAAAATTTCGCAGTTCTCTCTGTTAAGCGGACACCTCCAATAAGCGGACAAAGTCGACGAAACCGTGAGTGGCCGCTTATAGGAAGTTTCACTGTACCTAACTTTTGGTTAGCCTAACAATAAGGGATTTAATGATCATTTTTTGTGGGTCCACATGTTTTGGATAGACTTTATCTATGCTCTATGTAGATATGTACGCTGTTGTTGATGAGCATGAAGTTAGCGAAGCACCCATCGCAGATCGAATCGTGACTAGGTGGATAATTTGCCGTTAATTAGTCGTGAATTAGTTGTGGAAAAATTAATTTTGTCGCTCTTATTTTTGACCGTTTTTGAGGGTGCTTCGCTAACTTCATATGAAGTTAGCGAAGCACCCTTGTAAAAATGGCTTTTATCAAAATCGAATATGGTGGATAATTTTCCGTTAATTAGTCGTGAATTAGTTGTGGAAAAATTAATTTTGTCGCTCTTATTTTTGACCCTTTTTTTTGGGTGCTTCGCTAACTTCATATGAAGTTAGCGAAGCACCCTCAAAAACGGTCAAAAATAAGAGTGACAAAATTCATTTTTCCACAACTAATTCTCGACTAATTAACGGCAAATTATCCACCTAGTAGCGATTCGATTTGCGATGGGTGCCAAAATATGAAGTTAGCTAAGCACCCAAAAAAAGGGTAAAAAATAAGAGCGACAAAATTAATTGTTCCACAACTAATTCACGACTAATTAGCGGAAAATTATCCATCATATTCGATTTTGATAAAAGCCATTTTTACGAGGGTGCTTCGCTAACTTCATATAAAGTTAGCGAAGCACCCTCAAAAACGGTCAAAAATAAGAGCGACAAAATTCATTTTTCCACAACTAATTCACGACTAATTAGCGGCAAATTATCCACCATATTCGATTTTGATAAAAGCCATTTTTACGAGGGTGCTTCGCTAACTTCATATGAAGTTAGCGAAGCACCCTCAAAAACGGTCAAAAATAAGAGCAACAAAATTAATTTTATCACAACTAATTCACGACTAATTAACGGCAAATTATCCACCTAGTAGCGATTCGATTTGCGATGGGTGCCAAAATATGAAGTTAGCGAAGCACCCAAAAAAAGGGTAAAAAATAAGAGCGACAAAATTAATTTTTCCACAACTAATTCACGACTAATTAGCGGCAAATTATCCACCATATTCGATTTTGATAAAAGTCATTTTTACGAGGGTGCTTCGCTAACTTCATATGAAGTTAAAGTTAGCGAAGCACCCTCAAAAACGGTCAAAAATAAGAGCGATAAAATTAATTTTTCCACAACTAATTCACGACTAATTAACGTCAAATTATCCACCTAGTCCCGATTCGATCTGCGATGGGTGCTTCGCTAACTTCATGCTCATCTGTTGTTGGCTTATGATCTAATAATATGGTCGCCTGTGCGGCCATCTTTTATAGTTTTTAATTTGCCGAGGCATTTAAGAACTGCAAAATAATTAAAGTTTCAGAGCTAGCTACGTTTGTTTGCCTAATACCACAAAATAACCATCTACCCCGTTTTTTCCGCTTTTTAATTAAGCCCGTGGTTTTGAAATTAAGTTCTTTAATGCTTTAAATATTTTAAAATATTATTTGGTGAAGAGAGAATATTTTATTAGGTTTACTTATATTATACTACTTATACTGGGGATGGGACAATTCGCCGCGGCCGATTCGCCGCAGCCGATTCGCCGCGGGACAATTCGCCGCTGGCCGATTCGCCGCGGGGACAATTCGCCGCAAGACTTTTTGTTTTATGATATTATACCATTGGCAATTATTTAAACAGTTTTATTTTGCTTGACTTCATATATTTGTTTATTAGTTTGATCATAACTTTTTCAAACTTTTATTTGGTGGTTAGTATAATACAATTCAACATTTTTTTTATTAAAAAAATAAATAAAATGGCGGATTTTCCTATTCATGAACCGATTTGCATCAAACTCGGAACTTTGAGATCTTTCAGGTCGCTGATTATTATTTTTAACCTAATTTAAAACAATCAAAATGCCGGTTCCACAATGGCGCACTTTCTTATTTATTGTTTTGCCTCAAACTTGAAACATTGCGGCGCTTAAGGTAACTTAATACAATTTTTGACTTAAATTTAAAAAAATGAAAATGGCAGTTCCTCAATGGTGCACTTTCTTGTTTATAAACTGATTTTCCTCAAAATTGGGGGGTGGCTGATGCCTCTGGGGGGCCGAAGCCTCATGATGGCGAATTTTGTACTCTTTAATTTTTTTATTCATGAAATATGTGAAAAATATCTAAAAAAATCTTATGCTTGGGGGGCCTAGGCCCGAGGAATCCGCCATTTTCAGGTTTTAAAATTTAAGTCAAAAATTGTATTGAGTTACCTTCTAGGCGCCCGGATGTTTCAAGTTTAGGGCAAATCGGTTTATTAATAAGAAAGTGCGCCATTGTGGATCCGCCATTTTGATTTTTTTAAGTTTATGTTAGAAATCATAATTAACGACCTGAAACACCCCAAAGTTTAGAATTTGATGCATATCGGTTCATAAATGGGAAAACCCGCCATTTCGGATCCGCCATTTTGATTCTTTTAAATTTAAGTTAAAAATTGTATTAAGTTACTAAAGCGCCGCGATGTTTCAAATTTGAGGCAAATTGGTTTATAAATGAGAAAGTGCGCCATTGTGGAACAGCCATTTTGATTTTTGAAAGTTTAAGTTAGAAATCATAATCAGGGACCTAAACAGCGGCGTAGCGTGGGGGGGGGGGCGCGGGGGGTTCGTCGCCCCCCCCGCCTCGAGGGTAGTGGTGCCCCATAGGTGGGAGAGGCGCCCTTGTGACTCATCGGCCGCCCCCTCACACATGATGACCTTTTTTTTTTTTTTGGCCGCAAGATGCGTGAGTGAGAGGCGCCCTTGTGACTTATCGGCCGCCCCCTGACACATGATGACCTTTTTTTTTTTTTTTTTGGTCGCAAGATTTGTGAGAGGCGCCTTTTTGACCTGTTTGTTTTTTTTGTCACACGATTTGTCATCAGTTTTCAGATTTCCAGAGGCGCCCTTTTTAGCTGTCGCCCCCCCCCCCCGCCCTTTCGGGCACGCTACGCCGCTGGACCTAAAACACCCCAAAATTCCAAATTTAATGCATATTGGTTCATAAATGGGAAAATCCGCCATTTCAGAACCGCCATTTTGTTTATTTTTTAAGTTTTAGTTAGAAATCATAATAAGCGACCTGAAACACCCCAAAGTTCCGAGTTTGATGCATATCGGTTCTTAAATGAGAAAATCCGCCATTTTGGATCCGCCATTTTATTTATTCTTCTAATAAAAAATACTCTGCCAATATATGGGCCCCTAAGCTCACACTAGGTACTATAGTTATAGTGTACGTGTGAGCTAATATAACTAAAAACTGAAATATATTTTATTTAACTCCAGACTAAATTACCTTTTGTTTGATACCACACAAGCCATGTTTTGACTTAAACTCAAATTTTTGAAATCTACCCCCACCCTTAAAAAAAACAAAAAACTAAAATGTATTTTATTAAACTCCGGACTCAATTACCTTTCGTTTGATATCACACACGCCATATTTTCACTTAAACTCTAATTTTTAAAATATACCCCCACCCTTTTTTTTTAAATAAGTTAAAATGTATTTTGTTTAACTGCAGACTCAATTACCTTTCGTTTGATATCACACACGCCATATTTTCACATAAACTCTAATTTTTGAAATCTACCCCCACCCTTTTATTTGGTTTCTGTTCGGTGGATTTTGTTCATTTTTAAATGGGACCATCTCGACCCAAGACCCAGCCTAGGTACCAAATTTCATTAAAATCGGCCAAGCGGTTTTTGAGTTATGCGCGTTGGTCGTTACAGACATACAGACGTACAGACAGACAGACATACAGACAGACCGACAGACAGACAGACAGACGGCGCAACAAAAAAGTTTCAAAATCATCTGAAACGCAAAGATATATAAAAATTTTTGAAATCGGAGCAACTTTTTTTTTCTCGAAAAAATTAGGATCACCATAGCTCACACTACTATAGTATAGTATATGTGTGAGCTAAAATTGTTGAATTGTATACTAATCCCAAATACCCAGTTGGAAAACTTTCAAAAAAGTTGTGATCAAACAAATAAACAAATATATTATATAAAGTCAAGCTAAATAAAATTGTTTAAACAATTGCCAATGATAAAAGCATACAATAAAAAATCTCGCGGCAAATCGGCCGGCGGCGAATTGTCCCGCGGCGAATCGGCTGCGGCGAATCGGCCGCGGCGAATTGTCCCCTACCTACTTATACTTATTCTAGAAAGAAAAACGTTATCTGATGCGTTCATACAACTAACTAGTTATACACTTGTCAGGGTTGACAGGGAGGATGGAGGGGTGTATTAATGTACATTAAAAATAATATTAGGTTCACGGTACTCGAATCGCAAGACGAAATAAAACAATTTTGGATTAAGTTCAAGCTAAAGAAAAAGTGGATAGGGGTTGGAAAAATATATAAACTGCCAGATTTTTTACAAAGGTCGTTTTTATACTTTTTTGAGCAATCTATTACACAGTTTTTTTCGAAAGCTGACGATTTTATTTGTTTGGGCGATTACAATGTTGAAACGCAATACTACATTTTATAAATGGATGATTCTACCAAAAGTGGGCCATATGGATATCATTTTTGGTCATTGCCTTTAAATAACAGTACAGCACAGTAAATAATTTTGTTTTGTTAAATTTATGTAACTAATTAGGTGTAAGCTAAGAAACATTTATTTTCCCGAATTTTAGGAATTACTGCATAAAAATTCCAGAGGGATGAGTACCAAAGGAATGAGTTTTTTAATGGTTTTCCAATTTAAATCAAAATCTATTTAGACTACTTAACTTAAGTTTTATATAAACAAAGTTCCTATACTTTTAATTTTAAAACAATCAACAATAAAATTATACTATTATCAGTCGAATATTTACTTACCAGAATAATGATAATTAAAGCGTTCCTTTTTGATTTCTCCAAAAAAAACTAATTTTCTGCCGAAAATAAAAAGATCTATAACTTAAACCAAACTAAAGTTGACATTATCTGTCACAACTTGTCACCCTCACAAGTAAATTAGATATCCAAGGCCGTCTCTTTCTCTAGAAATTAACCGGTGGTATTCACAATTATTGTGTTATTAAAAATGGAGCCCGTTTAAAATTGTAAAATTTTCCAGAATGATGAAAATTCGGATTTTCAAAAATATGACTACAAACTTAAGTTTTATCAATTTTTTGATAAATAGTTAAGACTTGGTTAAATATTATTTATTAGGATATTTTTTTCAATCTGAGTTTTTAATATTTGGTTTGGGACTACACCAGAGGAATCAGGTATTTGCTTTGTAATAAAAAAAAATTATAAACTTGCAATTTTTTTTATACATTAAACTCAAATGCTCCATAAAGAAAACATTTCGTTTAAAATCTTATAACTAAAACTATGCTTCATTTGCAGTCTGTGTTTGAAAAATATGCATTCCCACTCCACAGCACCATTTTTGTAGAATCATCCATATATAGACCTAACTCAATTTATAAAACAACCAACACGCTTGACATTGACCAGTAAAACCCTAATCAATCATATCTTGATAAGCAATGAATCTCTCATAAAAGAAAGTGTTGTTTCTGTAGATCGTATATCTGATCATGAATTGGCATATTGTGTTCTTCACTCTACCTCTAGTAAGCCTCCACCGGAATTTA
Organism: Aspidapion aeneum; assembly: GCA_963576565.1. Classification (NCBI taxonomy): domain Eukaryota; kingdom Metazoa; phylum Arthropoda; class Insecta; order Coleoptera; family Brentidae; genus Aspidapion; species Aspidapion aeneum. Next base: position 7,258,016 of record OY755043.1, on the reverse strand, counting down.
AAACAAATAGAGATTTAAAAAATTTTAACCCAGAAACATTTAACGCTAGTCTGAATTCAATACCTTTTAATCAAATTTATACTCTTTCAACATAAATGAAAAACTAGAGTTTTTGAATTATGAAATATTAAACTTCTTCAATAAACACGCACCTTTCAAAGAAATAAAGATAACCAAAAACTACAGCCCGTGGCTAACTGATAATTTACAGTCTATTTCAAAGCGATGAAACACTGCCAAACCTAAACGGCAACGCACACAAAATGCTAACGATAGAGAATATTTTGCTAACTGCGCGTAACTATGCGACTCTAGCTACACGTAATGAGAAACGGGCTTACTTCGAACATAAAATGGGTGTAAAAAAACCTGGAAAAATTTAACATTCGTCCAAAAGACATGGAAATTCCCCAGATTTTAAAGAATGTAAATAAAATTAATGCCAACTTTATAAATGCTAAACCAACTCCCACAATTAAACAGATAGTGTTATACTCTTACTTATTTAATCAACCACGCTGGGAAAAAATTTTACTTTCAAGAAGGAACTTTGGAACATATCCAGGAGATAGTCTATAACATGAAATCAAATGCACAAGGTCCGGATAATATTAACATAGAGATGATTCTCTACTGCTGCATTACACATATCGTTAACTTTTGTCTTTTTAAAGGCGCTTTCCCTAATATATGGAAGCAATGGTTGGTCCCACCTTTACCAAAATTAAATATTCCGCAAGAATTAAAAGTTTTTCGACTAGTTAGTATTATGTGCACTCTTTGAGAAGTCTTAGAGCGTGTCTTTGATCAACAAATTAGAGAATTCATAAATGCAAAGACCCTTTTGGATTTGACAGATCACATTATGTATAAGCTCTTATAATAGTAGATTATTCAAAAGCATTTGACACAATAAGTCATACTCTGATCTTAAAATAGATAGGTTTCTCGGACATTTCCCTTAATATTTATAAGAATTATCTTAAAGATAGATGTCAGAGTGTTAGGATTAATATAAATGAATCCTTTGATAGAGTCCTTAAGGCTGGTGTTCCGCAAGGCTCAATTTTAGGTCCACTTTTATTTATTATTTTCGCTCACAAATTATTAAATATTGCACAGCTTATTTAAGACCTTATTATTTATTTATTTATTTACTAGCCCATTTACTAAGTTGGTATCAAAGAAAAATTTTGGGGGAATGGCCTACTGACAGATACCCATGGCGTACTCCTCCTCCTACAGTACTCCTTATAAATGGTTAAATTTGAAAATAAAATAATGGGTTTTGTTTCAGGTTATGCAGAAATCAAATCCCACACCCGACATCCCCACCACATGAGCAGCGTCCACCGTCGATCGACACGAGCTGACATTCGTACCAATCTTAGCTACGAAAAAACTGGGCCTAATGGCCAAGAGATCACTCAGACGTTTGCGAAACAGAACACGAAAATCGTGTTGGACTGCGCAGTCAATATCAATTTTAGGTAAGTACCCTTTTAGACCATTTTATAATCGTACATGTAAGGTAAATTCAGCTATTACGGTCCTATTTTCGATACGTTTGTGTTTAAAATCAAACATTAAGATAGTAGTAGTGGTTTTTGGTCTAACGACTGAGCAAACGACGCGCCCTTTTCGCAAACCCCGATTTGTCCGTACAACATATACCAAACTGATGCACGTGCCCCTTAGGATGCAAGTTTTCTTTCTCTAAGAGGATTTAATTTTGCCTGACTCCTCTTTGTCGATGGCAGGAATCTTTATACTGCGTAGCAAGTATACACACAGTGGACCCACGCTGTTACACCCCTTTCGAAAGGTGGTCCTGCTACATGTTAGACTTGCATCTATTTAACATCGCTATCGTCCCAGCAGAACTTGGTTATTAAGATAAATATAGGGTCTGTTGGGGTTTTCTTTGTTTTGTTTAATAATCTAGGGTATTATATGTAAGAATATGTAAAAAGTTTAACTCTCCACTGCCCGTAGTAGTCCGGGAGACTTGGCCGAAAAGTGTAAAAAAATTGCAAAATAAAAACTAAATGAGGTTTCACCGAAAATACAATTCAGAAAAATAATACTGACTGCCCTTTATGGTTTATGCTATATCTTAACTCTATACTCCCCGTAGTAGTCCGGGAGAGTTGGCCGAAAAATTTAAAAAAATTGCAAAATAAAAACTAAAAGAGGTTTCACCGAAAATACAATTCAAAAAAATAATTCTGACGGCCCTTTATGGTTTATGCTATATCTCAACTCTCCACTCCCCGTAGTAGTCCGGGAGAGTTGGTCGAAAAAGGTAAAAAAATTGCGAAGAAAAAACTAAAAGAGGTTTCACCGAAAATACAAATCAGAAAAATAATATTAACTGCCCTTTATTGTTTATGCTATATATTAACTCTCCACTCCCCGTAGTAGTCCGGGAGAGTGTGTCGAAAATGTAAAAAAATTGCAAAATAAAAACTAAAAGAGGTTTCACCGAAAATACAACTCAGAAAAATAATACTGACTGCGCTTTGTTGTTTATGCTATATGTTAACTCTCCAATTCCCGTAGTAGTCCGGGAGAGTTGGCCGAATAATTTAAAAAAATTGCGAAATAAAAACTAAAAGAGGTTTCACAGAAAATACAATTCAGAAATATAATACTGACTGCCCTTTATTGTTTATGCTATATATTAACTCTCCACTCCTCGTAGTAGTCCGGGAGAGTTGGTCGAAATATGTAAAAAAATTGCTAAATAAAAACTAAAAGAGGTTTCAGTTTTTTTTCTATCTCCCCTAGAAATACCCAAAACCCCCAAAAACATCGAATTTGAGACACGCTGTACATAAAATCATTACCAACTTTTAATGGTACTTAAATTCCATATTATATAGCGGTAATAACAATATGAATAATAAAAGTTTAATTCAATGCCGCCTATAAATCAAATATATATTTTCAATTTCGTAAATCATATCAAAAAGATAATCGTTTTAAATGATGTGAATAGAATTTTGTATTAGTGGCTGTTATTTAAAAAAATATATTATATTAAAAATTAACCATTTTATTTAGAAAGTTTAAAAATGAGATTCACCAAGATCAGTTAAATTTGAGTATTTCTGGATGAAAAGCCATGGACGTAATATGATGTTAATATTTGTTCTACTTTATACTATATATTAATATAAAAAAAGATACTTATATTAATATAAAAAAAGAAAAATATATTTAATGTATATATATATATGTATTTTAAAAAATGAAATTTAAAAAAAAAACATTACGAATTGCGATTACCGTTCTAATCGAGCGGTATTACGAAACTGCCCAATTTTTTATTATATTTTTTTTTATTTGTTTTTAGTTATTAAAAAAAAGTTGATATTCTTATTATTTGGAAGTCCTTCTAACATATAGTATAAATAAGCTCCATCTTTAAAGTTATTTTGAATATAATTTTTAAGAAATCGCTTAACCTAGCAGATTCAAATTCTTAACCAAAATATATAGGTTTTCACTTGACTCCACATCTTTCAGCGACACGCAAACAAATAAATACTCTTTTTTGCGTTTTTTTGAGTTCCGAGCTACATGTCTTTAGAAAAAGACAACACTGTGAGTCTAATTCACAATATTTCACAAAAAAATTAACTGTAATGCCAATGGTAGGCTTGCCGTGTCGGTAGCGGTAATAGCTGAATGTATATATATATTTATCGGTTTCACAACGTTCTACGTCTTCCGATACCCAATCTCCACTCGTTTCTGTTTGCCCATAATTCTTCATCTAGGCCTCTTATTCTTATTTCACTGTCTATTCCTTGTCTCCAGCTTCTCCTTGGCCGTCCTCGTTTTCTTCGGCCAATTGGTTTCCATTGTAGTATTTGTTTAGGTAGTCTTTCATCATTCATTCTTTGTACATGTCCGTACCACACTAGTTGTTTTGTTCTTATATCATCCACTAAAGTACGTTCACCCACTGTCATAATATCTCTTGTTCTTTGATTTGTAACTCTTTCTCTTTTTGATTTCCCTGCTGCTCTTCTCCAATAGTCCATCTCCGTAGCGGAAAGCATTTTTTCTGTTCTATCCTTGATTGGCCATACTTCTGAGCCGTATGTAATAATACTTTTTACAATGGTGTTATATATAAGCTTTTTGTTATGTTTTGATATACTTTGGTCCCAAATTATTCCATTTAATAAAGTTATTGCTCTTCTTGCTTGTACGTTTCGATCTTTTATGGCTTTGTCTAGTGTTCCGTCAGCTGTAATTTTTAGACCTAAGTATTTATACTCATCACAGGACTGAATTCGCTGCCTGTATTTAAGATTAGATCCTGTTTCATTCCACCGATACACATAAACTCTGTCTTATTGAGATTAACCTCTAGTCCCCACTTATTGTACTCTTCTATTAGTTTTCGTGTCATATATTCGAGGTCGTCATAATCCTGAGCCACTACTATCTGATCATCGGCGAAGCGCAAAGTATACAAGGTGGTTTCGTCCAACGGAATTCCCATGTTTTGATATTTTCTCTTCCATACTTTAAGGACTTGTTCCAAGTATATCTTGAAGAGCGTAGGCGAGATACAGTAACCTTGTTTAAGACCTTTATTTACTTCAAAGCCTTTGGTTAGTTTTGCTTTTATTTTAACTTTTGCTGAATTTACCTTATCCTAAAAAAATGCTAACTTTTTAACGGAGCATCGCGTCAATATGCGGTTTTCGGAATAGAGTGGACCACATTTTTCTTAATAGTTTATGTTATAACCAAAAACTCCGCAGGAGCTTTCGTTTCTGAGATATTTACAAAAAACTGTTTTCAAGGTTTATATCATGGAGTTTACATGAAGTGTGCTAATAGGCTAGCAGTTCAATGGATAGAGGCCAAAATAGGGGGGTTACCCTACAAAAGGTCCGGTAGTTCTAAATTTTGGATATGTTATTGGGCTCAGGAGGGTAGTTAAAAATCTGAGTTTTCGTCACCCCCACCCCTGTGCTCCCTCCGCCATCTTAAAAAAACCATAAAAATTGGCACTTTTTTTAGTTTTTTGCCTTTAATTACCTTCCAGTACACTAAATCGCAAAAAGAGTTATATGAAATTTAAAAAAAATTGTTTTAAATTAAGCACACCACTGGAGCGCTAAATATGAAATATTTTTTACCATGTTACACAACGTTTAAAAGGAAATTTTATTATCAACAATGAAGTAAAAACAATTTTTTTGATAAAGGGCATGGATTTCATAAAGTCAAATAAAACCTGTGCCAAAAATAATCTTTAAAAAAAATTAATTAAATGGCTGCCATTTACGGACGTCGCTGGCGGGTTCGTTGTAAGTCAAACCCCATCGAGTTATACATGGTTGAAAAGAGAATTTTACTGTCAATAAAGTGCATGATAGCATTTTTTTAAATTAGGCTTAGTTTTTGAAGAAATTAGATAAAACTTGTAACAAAAATATTTTAATTTGTGATTTTTTAAAATTGGTTATATTTACAGGCGCCTCTGAATTTATACCCGTGAAACCAATCCGACTTTCTTGTACAGCATTTTAAAGGAAATTTTATTTGCAATAACACATTTTGTTCTATAATCCTTGGTTTTAAAAAATATCGAATAAATCATGGAAAAAACATGGATATTTTTTGACATTTTTAAATAACTTCAATTAACGAACGCCGCTGAAGAGTTTATAAATAGTTGACCCCCTTCGAGTTGTCCCTTTTTCAAAAGGAAATTTCATTGTCTACAATAAAGTATATTAGACATTTTTCTCTTAGAAGCGTATTTTTTGAGAAAATTTGAGAAAACCTAAATATGTTAGATTTTGGGGGGTCTGGGGGGGTTTTTGAAGAGGTGTTTAGTTTAAGGCGGTGTTTGACCTCTAAGCTCTATTACCTTTTTGTACGTCACTAAATTTACACAAAAAAATAAAAATAAATAAAAAACGTGCCGTTTAAAGCACTAAATTTAAAAAAATTATTATTTTCTAACTTACTTACTTACTTTAAGTTAAAAGTTACTCCCACTCCATTACAATATTTAAAAATACATTTAAAGAATGGATTTTGTAGCTGATAAAATTCTCTACAAGATATGTTCTTAGAACTTTTACACTAGAACAAAGTATTTCGGAGCTTATGCCGTCTAAAGTAGAAAAAATCTGAAAATTTGCCCAAGCACGTGATTTTAGTCATTTTTGGAAATTTCCTAGCTCCGTTAGTACTGCTCGCAAAACAACCGTGGTACCACTCAATTGTAGATAATTATATCCTCTAAAAAATTTCATATAACTCTTTTTGCGATTTAGTCTACTGGAACGAAGTTACAGGCAAAAAACTACAAAAAGTGCCAATTTTTGAAGGTTTTTTCAAGATGGCGGAGGAAGCACAGGGGTGGGGGTGACGAAAACCCAGATTTTTAACTAACCTTTCGACCTGAATAACATATCCAAAATTCAGAACTACCGGACCTTTTGTAGGGTAAAAATCCTCTATTCATTGTACTATAGCTAAGAAGGTATCAGATCCGTCATGGATTAATTTATTTTCATAATTGGATTAAGTTTTATATAAAGTAGTTTGTTTTAAAGAAAACTTTTCCACAAACAATACATAACATCAAACATTTAAGTCTTTGTCCCAAATTGAATTGCATGATTGTCTTTGGCAACAATCACATATTTCAAAAACTTTATAATACCATTCTCTGCCATTTGGCAATTTCATATCGTAGAGGAAATCAATGAACCATATTTGTAGGTAATATGAGATACAGTAGGGTAATTTAAAATTCCTAATTTCGAAAATGGAACATACATGTTTCTATCTAGGTCGGGGATACGCTTGGGAATTGCTGTCCCTGAAAGTCAAGGAACTGACGATATTGGTGAGAATATGGATACTAAAAATATCCTAATTATCTATATGGTTTTCCTCGAATTATAGTGAATAAAACTGTACTATTTTAGCTCAAAAAGCTAAAAAGTCAGATTTATCAACAAATTTAAAACAGTTGTTTAGTATAAGCCTATATTTTTAGCTGCTGTATTCAGTTCTTCCAGCATTTTTATCAGTTGTTCTTTCTTATCTGTTATTAATTAATATTGATCTATTAATTAGTTGAAGAAGCATAAGATTACAGAATTATAAAAACAAAATGGTGCTTTCCAGACATTAATAAAAAGCTTACGAGGGTTTAATGTGCCGAACACCCTGTATAGTGGAATGTTTTATTCGTTAACATCGTTCTGTTAGGATTTATCAGCGCATACAAAACAAAATTTGAAAAATGGTTAATTTCTGTACAGTAGAGTTTGGTAAAATATAAAAAGGAAAACCTCTCTTAGTCTTCTCCAGAAGTTCGCAACCCTCTCTTCATCTAGTGGACCTAGAAATATCCATTAACGGGGGAGGGGCTCTCACATGTCCGATACGGGCAAAATGTAAATCTAATTATTATTTTTTCAGTACTAGTATATGGCTTCACAATGGCCAAATAGTTCAAACAATACTTAAGGACAACACGAACAACAAGCGCGTATTGGGTCACGGACTTCTGGTCGATGCCACCGGCAACCTCTTTATCGAGAACGTGAGGCTGGAGGACGACGGCAAGTGGCAGTGTGAGGCGGAGGACGCGTTTGGATTCGTGGTGCAGGGAAAGCCTATTCAGCTTACAGTGCTGGGTAAGTAGAATATTTGTTATTATTAAAAAATTAACTAAGATCGAGAGTGCTCAGAAAATATCAGGCTTTATTGCTAGGAACACCAAATAATTTAATGTAGAGGTTGGCTTGCACCTTTTTGACAGCCTGGTGTCGCCTATACTAGAATACCGTTATGTTATCTGGTCCCCACAGTATGACGTGTAGATTTCACTTCTAGAGGAAGTTTATGAAATGCATGTATTTCAGGAAATTTGGTCTTTACCCTCAAAGGGGGTAGAACAATAATTACTTTTTGACAACATTTAATCGGCTTTTTCTAAATGAAAGGAGGCACAAAATACTGTTATGTACTATTAAATATGAAAGAAATTTTTTGAGGTGTGGTCATAGATTTAGTTATGTACTATGTTCAGAATTTTAAAGGACACTATCAACTGTCTAGAGATTCTTGCTCTGTTACCATTTGCTCTAAACCGAGTTAACTCTCGTAATTCCAAGATGTTTTATTTGACATATCCGCAAAGAAACCTCTATAAGAATTCACCTATTTATAAAATGTGTAATTTATTTAATTTGTATGCTTCAGAGAGTGATATATATACTACTACTCTCTAAATTTAAAAAGATAATAGATGATAAGTTACGTGCGAATAGACGGTCTTAGGCTGTGTGTCCATCTGGGAGGGGTCCTCTCAAGAACTGCAATGTGTGATCATCGCTCAAAGTGTTTGAGTGTGTGACAATTGTGTCGATATGTGAAAAATACTCTTGGGAGCGGTACTTGAGAGTGCCTTTCTTGGATGGACACTGAATCAGTATCTGTAATTGGCAATTAAGCTGTTGATCCTTTGAATAAATAAAATAAATAAATTATAAATTTTAACGCAAACTTTTAGAAACCTGTTCCAGCAGATTTTTTCACAGTTCCAATGAAGCATCAGTTTGGTGGGATAAGCACCAAACTTTTTTTAGAATAACCATTTTAACCCCTTTATAGTTTTTGTAGTAGGGAAGCCTTGTATAGAAACCTGGTCGCATAACCTTCTTTCGAAAATTACAAGATTCCATGTTGTGCTGGATTCCTACCCGTTTTAACCAGCTTAATTGTCTCCATTTTACCAATGGTAGTGTCAAGTCACTCCACTATTCTCACGACAGACTTATTCTGCAACGTTATTTGCCTAGGATAATGCTTCTATTTGTTTTTCTACTGAACAAGTTTGTACTACTATGTCAGCTTAGAAAGTTTTGTCCTTGTTCGACGCATATTCTCCACCCCCTTTGATCCTGAAAATCATCTTCTGTTAAGTTTTTTTCACTCATTGATCTTTGGGTTGACTGTTGAAATTCCAATTTAGGATGCCCTTATTTTCTGCGCCCTATTGGTTGCCAGTCTAGGACCTACTTTGGTAATCTTTCTTCGTTCATTCCCATTCTTTCTTTTGTGGTCCCATTGTTTTATTTATTATCTAGTTCTAGCTCACTTGATTCGTTTCCAATACATAGGTACTGTGTCTTGCCTATGTTCATTGTTAACCCCCACTTTTGGTATTCTTCCGTTAACTTGCTCATCATATACTCCATGTCTTCTTTATCATTAGCTACAATTACTTGGTCGTCAGCAAACTGTAGTGTGTATATGGTAAATTGGTCTTTAAGTTGTATTTCCATGCCGCGTACTATTCGATTCCAGTTTTTTAGAGCTACTGCGATATACCTATATTTTAAAAATAGTTGGAGAGATACAATACCCCTGTCTCAAGCCTTTCGTTACCGGGAATTCTTTTGAAAGTCGATTTCCAAGTTTAATATTCGATTTTGACCCTTTGTATAGTTCTTTTATCGCTTCTTATGTATGTATGATTGATATTAGTTTGCTCTAACACTGTTCATAATTTTTGTACTAGAATGGTATCATATGCTTTTCGTAGGTCTTCAAAGGTAACATGAGTCTCTTTATTTCTGGCACTCCCTTTCTCAATTACTCGTTTAAGACAGAAACATTATCACTATACAAGATGTGCTTGCACGAAACCCACTTTGCTCTTCTTCTTCTTGTTCATGAAAATCATTCTCTATTAGATCTCTAAGAATTCTACCGTACAATCTACTTAAAGTACTGGTTACTGAAATTCCTCTGTACTTGTTGCAATCCAGCCCGTTTCCTTTTTTATTTATTCAGGATATGAATTCAATTTTCCAATCATCAGGTACTGGATTTCCGTTTATGCATTGATTAATTATATATGTGAGATGTTCTAGTAGTTTCCCTGATCCATTTTTAAGCCTTTCAGCGTATATTCCCCCAGGTTCTCTAGCTTTTCCGGATTCAACCTTTTTAATACTAATTTTTATCATTTCTTTTTCAATGTGACACAATATTTTTGGTTCCATACTACCATCGAAAAATGTATGTTATCTGTCAGAAATTTTTTTATTAATTTAATTTTTTTATGTTTTTCTGATGCTGGTAGAAAAACAATTGTTCGTTTCGTAACACTGGCAGAAACCTATTTTTCCGCACTTGTTAGGAAAAAACTATTTCATTATTGGGATAAATAAGGTGCATGACTAGAATTACCTATCAAACCTGATAAGTCAAAATGGGCACACCTCAAATAGAGCTTTCAAAGAATTCGCACTGTTTGGATTTCCAACAAAGGAAGTAAAATAAAAGAAAACCAACTTGGAATCCTCCTAATCTGAAAAGCAAGCCTTTTCCCTTTACGGCCGTTACGTGACTTTACGATTACTTAAATTTTTATACACGCCCTGCTGATTTGCAGTCTTCTCAGCACTTTTGACCGGAAATGTTGAAAGATTGGAAAGACGGCTTTATCCGGCGGGTACATCCACTACTATAGATATCACAGAATAGCAGCAAAACAAACGAATATCAAACAAGTTTTGATGGCTAATCGGGTAAAAAAAAGTTTTTATTTCTCTCATATTTTTCCGTAGGTAGTTTGAAAGCTTAACCTCACGGGGGTCCAAGATCTAATAGACACCAACTAAGTGTTGAAAGTTAACTGCTTCGTCCTTATTTGACTCCTTAGAACACTGCTTGGTCAATGTGACACCCTTGCGAAGTTAATTAGACGGTTTTGTCTCTAATCTTATGTATATAGTGAGAAAATATAGCTAAGTTGAGTCTGAACTTAGCATTAATTACCACTTAGGAACTGATATATTCCCAATAGGGTAAATGCGGGAGAGACGCCGCTTTTCACGTATTTCAATGATTACGCTATAACATAGGCAACCAAGTATGCCCACATTCAGAGGTCATCATTTAGTGAATGGTTATAACATCGGACGTGTTTTTTTCTAAAATATCGCTTGCAGTCCTTGAATTTCCGACAGTAAGGTAAATTTTTTTTAGCAAAATTTTAAGTACTGTCCTAATAAGTGTGGTTCTTTGCAACGTGGTCGTTTTTTTTCACATTCGTGTGTTTTATTCAGTATTTTGGGGTTATGTTTACAGGTGCCATGCCGTATTTTGTTGCGTTTTAAATCTGTGACCTTGATAATCAGGTGCGGCATCTCCCCCAACAAAAAGGACAGTTGCCTCATTTTCAAGAAGACCGAGAAAAAATTCAATGGAGTGACAGCGGTGATGAACCTCTAGCCAAAAAGAAAAATGAAAACCAGGAACGCTGCGTGGAATGCTTTGAAATTTACGCAACAACTAAAAAAGTGGATTGGCTATAATCAATGTTTACACGAGTCGTGTAAACATTGCTATAAAAGTGGGTATTGACTTGCAACAAAACACTACAAACACTCCAAACATTTTCGCCGAAAATGTTCGCTCAGTGAGTACGTGTCTATGCAATGCTTATGTAATTTTGCAATCTGGGAACACAGCGCGCATCAAACACTACAAACAGGACAAACATTTTCGGCGAAAATGCGCGGAGTGTGTGTGAGTGAATACGTGTACTTCAAAAGCACAGACCGCGCTGCAACAAATTTTGCAAGTCAATACGTCACGGCGAACGCGCAAAACATTTTCCGAGGCTTGTCGGTAAATCGGAATACCACAAAGAGATTTATTCCTTCTTGTTTGTTCAGTGGGTGCAGTCGTTTTTTTTTTACTTGGCAATTAAAAAATTGAATGGACCATCCATCTCCCGCACAACGCTCAAAAAGTATTGAACCTTCATATCCTTAATTTCAATACGCATCTGATTATTCAGCTGACAAAACATATGTAAACTACGACATTGAGGAAAATTTTTTAAATTAATTTATGCGGTTCGGTTCATTTAGTTTAATGTCGAAGTTGGGTATCTTTCTTGAATATTTTAGGACCCACTAGACAAATTAAGTTTTCAAAATCCTCTGCAGATATTCTGGTAAAGTTTTTGAAATGTAATTAGTCCATATCTCTCAGTAAACTTAAATTTTGTCTTTGTAAATACAGACGTCTGGACCATTCTTTTCGCTGCTCTTTTTTATTTTTTCTTCGCAAACTCTCAATAATCAGAAGAGCGCCGCTACAACCGCGTCGTCATCATCCATCACGGTTGACGGTGATACTGAGTTAAAATAGCGAGAATACAGGACGCAGAGCAAATGCTATATACCAATTAAAACCGTAATTTCAGAAAAATGAGCCAATCACATTGCATCTGTACACCTGGTGAATTGCAGATTTTCACTCCACGTGGACTACGATAACCTACTTGCTATTAGGGAAGTGTTGAATTGATTAATAATCACTTTTCCTAATTTCCATTAAATTTGACTTGTGCAGCGTTAAAAATCAATCGGTGTGTGGGTAAGTTGAAATATTGTTTGCCACCATGTCATTTAAGAAAAGTAAACTACTAATCCGATTATAATGAGAATTTTAAAAATAGTAAATAAAGAAAAATAATCAAAAATAATTTGCAAATAAAATTCTCTCCCAATTTTTGGGCACCTAAGCTAACACAATTAATGTATGTATAATATAGGTAATTTTAACTAATTTTGGTCCACAAAAAAAACCTCTTTGCGACACCCGGGGACCCGACCAGTGGACCAGTGTAATACCAAGTATAATGTTTTAGCTCACACGTATACTATAAGTAGGGTGAGCTATGGTGTCTGTCTGTCCGTCTGTCCGTCTGTCCATCTGTCCATCTGTCCGACTGTCCGTCTGACCGTCTGTCCGTCCGTCTGTCCATCTGTCCGTCCGTCCGTCCGTCTTTTTATTTTGCAGTTCTTGTGTTATCTTTATTATTTAATATTGTTATTATCCTTTTACCAATACCTACAGTTTTATTCTAAATGACTCTAAATATTGAATAAACTTACTTAATTTAGATATATAGATATATATAATATATATATATATATATATATATAGATATATATAATATATATATATATATAGATATATATTATATATATATATATATATATATATATATATATATATGTCTGTATTTCTGTATGCCTGTATGTCTGTAAGTCTGTATGTCTGTCTGTCTGTCTGTCTGTCTGTATGTCTGTATGTCTGTATGTCTGTATGTCTGTATGTCTGTATGTCTGTATGTCTGTATGTCTGTATGTCTGTATGTCTGTATGTCTGTATGTCTGTATGTCTGTATGTCTGTATGTCTGTATGTCTGTATGTCTGTATGTCTGTATGTCTGTATGTCTGTATGTCTATATGTCTGTATGTCTGTATGACTGTATGTCTGTATGTCTGTATGTCTGTATTGCTGTATGTCTGTATGTCTGTATGTCTGTATGTCTGTATGTCTGTATGTCTGTATGTCTGTATGTCTGTATGTCTGTATGTCTGTATGTCTGTATGTCTGTATGTCTGTATGTCTGTATGTCTGTATGTCTGTATGTCTGTATGTCTGTATGTCTGTATGTCTGTATGTCTGTATGTCTGTATGTCTGTATGTCTGTATGTCTGTATGTCTGTATGTCTGTATGTCTGTATGTCTGTATGTCTGTATGTCTGTATGTCTGTATGTCTGTATGTCTGTATGTCTGTATGTCTGTATGTCTGTATGTCTGTATGTCTGTATGTCTGTATGTCTGTATGTCTGTATGTCTGTATGTCTGTATGTCTGTATGTCTGTATGTCTGTATGTCTGTCTGTCTGTATGCATACATGTGAGCTAAAAATTAAAAAATATCAAAGTGCGAAAAATTATTTTTTTAAATTTTACGCAATTTCAAAAATCATATCGAAAAAAGTTTATTAAAGATTAACATTATGTAAATCATCATTTCATATTCTACAGAAGCGCACCTTTTGAGGATATGCCCACATACAAGGATCCTGGAATTTCTGTTCGATTTATATTTACCTGTAGTTTATGTGATTTCCGCGAGGGAAGTGTTGGAAATCTTGTTTTCATTTCTTTTTAGTGACTTTGGTCGAACCCGAAAAGAGCCGCGGCTGTTTGTGTCGGTAGGGTTAAAATTATACCAGGAAGATTTTATATGAATTTGGATAACTTTTGAAGGGCAGAATCAAGCAAAATTTCACGAAATCGTTAGAACCCCGTATTAGGAGGTATTTCAAATGACCTTGCAAACACGACGATCTTTTGCGCGCGAATGTTTGTTGCATTCGGAGGAAAAAGATTGGAATGTTCGTAGTGTTTTGCGCGTTTGGAGTGATTTGTTGCAAGTCAGTACGCACCTTAATGTATTAAATGTTTAAAATGGCTACATGTCACTTGCACCATGTATGGTGAAGTTTGTAATATCTGTTCCAGACTCGAATTACGGAAAAAAAGTGAAAATTAGAGGTTTTTTAGAGAAACGGTTACAGCGGCGTATCTTCTATTTTCATGCGGCATCTCGCCCAGCAGTATGGGAGAGATGCCGACTTTAATTAATTTTTTTTTTGCTATGTTTATGTTTTCTTACATACAGAATGTAAACGATCCTAATGTAGACCTGTTAATAGGTGATAGAGGAGGTCAAAATAAGAAAAAAAGTTCATATGATATGAGGGTAAAAAATAATTTTTTTTCGAGATATAGCCCTTTGAAGTTTTTTGATATCGGCAACATTGTAAATACATTTAACCAAATAACCCAGTACCTTTTCTTAATTCAAGATTAAAGCAGAACAATTAGTCCGATGCATGCAACTTGGTTGTCGGTTGGACCGCGGTGGGAGTTGGGTGGGGATTACGCTCACCGATAGTTGATTCCCCGACTGATTTGATGACTATGATGCTACCGCTAAGTCAGGCCAGGTTGATAAGGTACATCGTTTATAAAAAAAAAAAAATTCGGAATATCGAATAACTACTTTCAGTTTACTTTATTTTCAAAGCAGACAAAAACTGAAGCCAAATTTTGTGCAAAAACCATCGGCAAAATGCCAACCTTTTTGGATAATCCGCAGGTGTCAATGCCTGGACTGAACATGGTAAGGATAGAGCAGATTACCACGTAGAATCCTGTGTACGGATGTATGAGATAGGCCAACTTGCCGGGCTAGAACTCGCGTACTAATAGCAGCCTCTACAATTCCTAAAACTCGGTCTTCTTCTTGCACTGGTATCTCTCTGTCTCTTCCATGAATCCGCGGTTGAACTTGCCCTGTGTCAATGAGTCTTTGACATACTTGCACTATTGTTCTCGCGTCGGGATGTCTCCGTTGAGGAAATCTTTCTCGATAAACGCGACTTGCTAAGTTCGAATTTCTACGCGCTTCCCCATACACTAGCAACATATTTACGTATTCTCCGTTAGTGAACATTTTGAAGTTTTTTATCAAATATGAACATGCGCACTGAAAGCTAAGAGTAAAGTCACACTTAATCGCGCACGACAAAACAAAAACTAATGCGGCGTTTAGATTTTGACCATGTCTCTTGCCCATTGGCGAATTTGCTAGTAGGAGGGAAAATTTCCCCGTCTTTCCTAAAATATTTCCGCGAAAATAAGTGTTTACATGAATGTCCATCTCGTTGAGGCAAGGTCTTGACGATACCCCTGTTTTGACAGTGAGTTCGATAAATGACTGAACAGCGCGGTACATGATCTCTATCTCGCTTCTATGCACCTTATTCAAAAGAGAGAAAAAGGTGATCGGGTGATGAACCGAACCGAAGCCGTCGCGTACGGTCAAGGGGAATCACACAGTGCGTTTCGTTTCAAACGTTCACCTTTAAGGTGAGCAACGTGAGCCAGTGACCCTGGGGTAAGATACGTTGCCAAGTTTTTTTCGATTATCAAAATGCCAGTTAATTTTTTTTTTGTGATTTTTTTATTTTGTTAGTTTGTAATTTTGCGGTCTGAATTTTCTTTAGATTTATTGAAAATTGAACTGACTGCAACTTATCGTGGCCAGTTTTTCTCTGAGTGAAATGGTTTTGCAGCAAATTCAATTCAAAGTTTCTAGATTCAAAGTCATTTAGACAAAAAACTATTGATTTTTGACCCCAATATTATATAAACTTTTTTTCTTATTTTGACCTTCCCTATCACCTATTAACAGGTCTACATTAGGATCGTTTACACCCTGTATATTTTTTATTTTTATATTTTAAGAAAGTTTAACGCAGTACTGTGCATTGATTCATTTTGAAGAAAAAATCTCGAGACTTACAGATGTTACGCTATTTTTCAAAAAGTGCGCATCTCGCATTTACCCTAAATGCATTAATTATTGTCGTAAATTTGTCGTGAAAGAAAAAAATTTGTCGCGTCATCCGTTTGCTCGAAAACGGACTGTGAGCAATTTTGAGATTTTTCATCCATATCTCAGTGATCTTTAAGTTCTTGAGACTCAACTTAGCATTATACTTTTTGCAAAGTCACCTGAAATGCTCCTAATAAGGGGTTCTATCGATTTCATGAAATTTTGCTTTATTCTGCCCTGCAAAAGATATCCAAATTCATATTAAATCTTTCTGGTATAATTTCAATCCTACCGACAGAGAAAAGGCGCGGGTCTTTGCGGTCCGAGCACAAGTCTTTGTTTTCTGACCGACCCAGCCCAGGTGGATGCACGACACCTGATTGGCAGATTTTTTTGAGATGCGCTTTTAATTGCTTTCAGGTGTTCTTTGCGGGACCCCTTTAGTCGGCAGTACGCAGAGGGAAAAAATAAATCAGTGTCGTTTCTGTAGGTATAGGAATAGAAAGTTTTATTATCTATTTTTATTTCTTTAGTTTACGCCATAATTAAATGAAATGATTTTCATGAATATATCTACCGCCGCCCATGTCACTTTCTTTAAAGGATATGCCGATGGTCGGCTTTAACCTTTGTTCAAATGACTTTGTAAAAACTATACCACCCCTCTTCAGGAAAACGAGTGGGGCAAGAAAATTTTTGTTTTCACGACAAATTTACGACAATTATTTCATAGATTATTTTTTGAAAATTATAATTCTTTCTGGGGTGGTAGTGATAAGTTGAGACTCAACTTAGCATTACACCCCCTTTTCAGTAAAACAGGTGGCGCAAGAAATTTTTTGTTTTCACGGTAAATTTACGACAATTATTTCATAGAAAGGTTTTTGAAAATTTTTTGTCTTTTCTGGGGTAGTAGTGCTAAGTTGACACTCAACAAGCATTACACTCCCTTTTCAGGAAAACGAGTGGCGCAGGAAAATTTTTGTTTTTATGACAAATTTACGACAATTATTTATTCATAGATTATTTTTTGAAAATTTTAATTCTTTCTGGGGTGGTAGTGATAAGTTGAGACTCAACTTAGGATTACACCCCCTTTTCAGTAAAACAGGTGGCGCAAGAAATTTTTTGTTTTCACGGTAAATTTACGACAATTATTTCATAGAATGGTTTTTGAAATTTTTTATCTTTTCTGGGGTGGTAGTGCTAAGTTGACACTCAACAAGCATTACACTCCCTTTTCAGGAAAACGAGTGGCGCAGGAAAATTTTTGTTTTTACGACAAATTTACGACTATTATTTCATAGATTATTTTTTGAAAATTTTAATTCTTTCTGGGTTGGTAGTGATAAGTTGAGACTCAACTTAGCATTACACCCCCTTTTCAGTAAAACAGGTGGCGCAAGAATTTTTTTGTTTTCACGGTAAATTTACGACAATTATTTCATAGAATGGTTTTTGAAATGTTTTACTTTTTTTAGGGTGGTAGTGCTAAGTTGACACTCAACAAGCATTACACTCCCTTTTCAGGAAAACGGGTGGCGCAGGAAAATTTTTGTTTTTACGACAAATTTACGACAATTATTTCATAGATTATTTTTTGAAAATTTTAATTCTTTATGGGGTGTTAGTGATAAGTTGAGACTCAACTTAGCATTACACCCCCTTTTCAGTAAAACAGGTGGCGCAAGAAATTTTTTGTTTTCACGGTAAATTTACGACAATTATTTCATAGAATGGTTTTTGAAATGTTTTACTTTTTTTAGGGTGGTAGTGCTAAGTTGACACTCAACAAGCATTACACTCCCTTTTCAGGAAAACGGGTGGCGCAGGAAAATTTTTGTTTTTACGACAAATTTACGACAATTATTTATTCATAGATTATTTTTTAAAAATTTTAATTCTTTCTGGGGTGGTAGTGATAAGTTGAGACTCAACTTAGGATTACACCCCCTTTTCAGTAAAACAGGTGGCGCAAGAAATTTTTTGTTTTCACGGTAAATTTACGACAATTATTTCATAGAATGGTTTTTGAAATTTTTTATCTTTTCTGGGGTGGTAGTGCTAAGTTGACACTCAACAAGCATTACACTCCCTTTTCAGGAAAACGAGTGGCACAGGAAAATTTTTGTTTTTACGACAAATTTACGACAATTATTTCATAGATTATTTTTTGAAAATTTTAATTCTTTCTGGGGTGGTAGTGATAAGTTGAGACTCAACTTAGCATTACACCCCCTTTTCAGTAAAACATGTGGCGCAAGAAATTTTTTGTTTTCACGGTAAATTTACGACAATTATTTCATAGAATGGTTTTTGAAATTTTTTATCTTTTCTGGGGTGGTAGTGCTAAGTTGACACTCAACAAGCATTACACTCCCTTTTCAGGAAAACGAGTGGCACAGGAAAATTTTTGTTTTTACGACAAATTTACGACAATTATTTCATAGATTATTTTTTGAAAATTTTAATTCTTTCTGGGGTGGTAGTGATAAGTTGAGACTCAACTTAGCATTACACCCCCTTTTCAGTAAAACATGTGGCGCAAGAAATTTTTTGTTTTCACGGTAAATTTACGACAATTATTTCATAGAATGGCTTTTGAAATTTTTTATCTTTTCTGGGGTGGTAGTGCTAAGTTGACACTCAACAAGCATTACACTCCCTTTTCAGGAAAACGAGTGGCACAGGAAAATTTTTGTTTTTACGACAAATTTACGACAATTATTTCATAGATTATTTTTTGAAAATTTTAATTCTTTCTGGGGTGGTAGTGATAAGTTGAGACTCAACTTAGCATTACACCCCCTTTTCAGTAAAACATGTGGCGCAAGAAATTTTTTGTTTTCACGGTAAATTTACGACAATTATTTCATAGAATGGTTTTTGAAATTTTTTATCTTTTCTGGGGTGGTAGTGCTAAGTTGACACTCAACAAGCATTACACTCCCTTTTCAGGAAAACGAGTGGCACAGGAAAATTTTTGTTTTTACGACAAATTTACGACAATTATTTCATAGATTATTTTTTGAAAATTTTAATTCTTTCTGGGGTGGTAGTGATAAGTTGAGACTCAACTTAGCATTACACCCCCTTTTCAGTAAAACATGTGGCGCAAGAAATTTTTTGTTTTCACGGTAAATTTACGACAATTATTTCATAGAATGGCTTTTGAAATTTTTTATCTTTTCTGGGGTGGTAGTGCTAAGTTGACACTCAACAAGCATTACACTCCCTTTTCAGGAAAACGAGTGGCACAGGAAAATTTTTGTTTTTACGACAAATTTACGACAATTATTTCATAGATTATTTTTTGAAAATTTTAATTCTTTCTGGGGTGGTAGTGATAAGTTGAGACTCAACTTAGCATTACACCCCCTTTTCAGTAAAACATGTGGCGCAAGAAATTTTTTGTTTTCACGGTAAATTTACGACAATTATTTCATAGAATGGTTTTTGAAATTTTTTATCTTTTCTGGGGTGGTAGTGCTAAGTTGACACTCAACAAGCATTACACTCCCTTTTCAGGAAAACGAGTGGCACAGGAAAATTTTTGTTTTTACGACAAATTTACGACAATTATTTCATAGATTATTTTTTGAAAATTTTAATTCTTTCTGGGGTGGTAGTGATAAGTTGAGACTCAACTTAGCATTACACCCCCTTTTCAGTAAAACATGTGGCGCAAGAAATTTTTTGTTTTCACGGTAAATTTACGACAATTATTTCATAGAATGGCTTTTGAAATTTTTTATCTTTTCTGGGGTGGTAGTGCTAAGTTGACACTCAACAAGCATTACACTCCCTTTTCAGGAAAACGAGTGGCACAGGAAAATTTTTGTTTTTACGACAAATTTACGACAATTATTTCATAGATTATTTTTTGAAAATTTTAATTCTTTCTGGGGTGGTAGTGATAAGTTGAGACTCAACTTAGCATTACACCCCCTTTTCAGTAAAACATGTGGCGCAAGAAATTTTTTGTTTTCACGGTAAATTTACGACAATTATTTCATAGAATGGTTTTTGAAATTTTTAATCTTTTCTGGGGTGGTAGTGCTAAGTTGACACTCAACAAGCATTACACTCCCTTTTCAGGAAAACGGGTGGCGCAGGAAAATTTTTGTTTTTACGACAAATTTACGACAATTATTTCATAGATTATTTTTTGAAAATTTTAATTCTTTCTGGGGTGTTAGTGATAAGTTGAGACTCAACTTAGCATTACACCCCCTTTTCAGTAAAACAGGTGGCGCAAGAAATTTTTTGTTTTCACGGTAAATTTACGACAATTATTTCATAGAATGGTTTTTGAAATGTTTTACTTTTTTTAGGGTGGTAGTGCTAAGTTGACACTCAACAAGCATTACACTCCCTTTTCAGGAAAACGAGTGGCGCAGGAAAATTTTTGTTTTTACGACAAATTTACGACAATTATTTCATAGATTATTTTTTGAAAATTTTAATTCTTTCTGGGGTGGTAGTGATAAGTTGAGACTCAACTTAGCATTACACCCCCTTTTCAGTAAAACAGGTGGCGCAAGAAATTTTTTGTTTTCACGGTAAATTTACGACAATTATTTCATAGAATGGTTTTTGAAATTTTTTATCTTTTCTGGGGTGGTAGTGCTAAGTTGACACTCAACAAGCATTACACTCCCTTTTCAGGAAAACGAGTGGCACAGGAAAATTTTTGTTTTTACGACAAATTTACGACAATTATTTCATAGATTATTTTTTGAAAATTTTAATTCTTTCTGGGGTGGTAGTGATAAGTTGAGACTCAACTTAGCATTACACCCCCTTTTCAGTAAAACAGGTGGCGCAAGAAATTTTTTGTTTTCACGGTAAATTTACGACAATTATTTCATAGAATGGTTTTTGAAATTTTTAATCTTTTCTGGGGTGGTAGTGCTAAGTTGACACTCAACAAGCATTACACTCCCTTTTCAGGAAAACGGGTGGCGCAAGAAAATTTTTGTTTTTACGACAAATTTACGACAATTATTTCATAGATTATTTTTTGAAAATTTTAATTCTTTCTGGGGTGTTAGTGATAAGTTGAGACTCAACTTAGCATTACACCCCCTTTTCAGTAAAACAGGTGGCGCAAGAAATTTTTTGTTTTCACGGTAAATTTACGACAATTATTTCATAGAATGGTTTTTGAAATGTTTTACTTTTTTTAGGGTGGTAGTGCTAAGTTGACACTCAACAAGCATACACTCCCTTTTCAGGAAAACGGGTGGCGCAGGAAAATTTTTGTTTTTACGACAAATTTACGACAATTATTTATTCATAGATTATTTTTTAAAAATTTTAATTCTTTCTGGGGTGGTAGTGATAAGTTGAGACTCAACTTAGGATTACACCCCCTTTTCAGTAAAACAGGTGGCGCAAGAAATTTTTTGTTTTCACGGTAAATTTACGACAATTATTTCATAGAATGGTTTTTGAAATTTTTTATCTTTTCTGGGGTGGTAGTGCTAAGTTGACACTCAACAAGCATTACACTCCCTTTTCAGGAAAACGAGTGGCACAGGAAAATTTTTGTTTTTACGACAAATTTACGACAATTATTTCATAGATTATTTTTTGAAAATTTTAATTCTTTCTGGGGTGGTAGTGATAAGTTGAGACTCAACTTAGCATTACACCCCCTTTTCAGTAAAACAGGTGGCGCAAGAAATTTTTTGTTTTCACGGTAAATTTACGACAATTATTTCATAGAATGGTTTTTGAAATTTTTTATCTTTTCTGGGGTGGTAGTGCTAAGTTGACACTCAACAAGCATTACACTCCCTTTTCAGGAAAACGAGTGGCACAGGAAAATTTTTGTTTTTACGACAAATTTACGACAATTATTTCATAGATTATTTTTTGAAAATTTTAATTCTTTCTGGGGTGGTAGTGATAAGTTGAGACTCAACTTAGCATTACACCCCCTTTTCAGTAAAACATGTGGCGCAAGAAATTTTTTGTTTTCACGGTAAATTTACGACAATTATTTCATAGAATGGTTTTTGAAATTTTTTATCTTTTCTGGGGTGGTAGTGCTAAGTTGACACTCAACAAGCATTACACTCCCTTTTCAGGAAAACGAGTGGCACAGGAAAATTTTTGTTTTTACGACAAATTTACGACAATTATTTCATAGATTATTTTTTGAAAATTTTAATTCTTTCTGGGGTGGTAGTGATAAGTTGAGACTCAACTTAGCATTACACCCCCTTTTCAGTAAAACATGTGGCGCAAGAAATTTTTTGTTTTCACGGTAAATTTACAATTATTTCATAGAATGGTTTTTGAAATTTTTTATCTTTTCTGGGGTGGTAGTGCTAAGTTGACACTCAACAAGCATTACACTCCCTTTTCAGGAAAACGAGTGGCACAGGAAAATTTTTGTTTTTACGACAAATTTACGACAATTATTTCATAGATTATTTTTTGAAAATTTTAATTCTTTCTGGGGTGGTAGTGATAAGTTGAGACTCAACTTAGCATTACACCCCCTTTTCAGTAAAACATGTGGCGCAAGAAATTTTTTGTTTTCACGGTAAATTTACGACAATTATTTCATAGAATGGTTTTTGAAATTTTTAATCTTTTCTGGGGTGGTAGTGCTAAGTTGACACTCAACAAGCATTACACTCCCTTTTCAGGAAAACGGGTGGCGCAGGAAAATTTTTGTTTTTACGACAAATTTACGACAATTATTTCATAGATTATTTTTTGAAAATTTTAATTCTTTCTGGGGTGTTAGTGATAAGTTGAGACTCAACTTAGCATTACACCCCCTTTTCAGTAAAACAGGTGGCGCAAGAAATTTTTTGTTTTCACGGTAAATTTACGACAATTATTTCATAGAATGGTTTTTGAAATGTTTTACTTTTTTTAGGGTGGTAGTGCTAAGTTGACACTCAACAAGCATTACACTCCCTTTTCAGGAAAACGAGTGGCGCAGGAAAATTTTTGTTTTTACGACAAATTTACGACAATTATTTCATAGATTATTTTTTGAAAATTTTAATTCTTTCTGGGGTGGTAGTGATAAGTTGAGACTCAACTTAGCATTACACCCCCTTTTCAGTAAAACAGGTGGCGCAAGAAATTTTTTGTTTTCACGGTAAATTTACGACAATTATTTCATAGAATGGTTTTTGAAATTTTTTATCTTTTCTGGGGTGGTAGTGCTAAGTTGACACTCAACAAGCATTACACTCCCTTTTCAGGAAAACGAGTGGCACAGGAAAATTTTTGTTTTTACGACAAATTTACGACAATTATTTCATAGATTATTTTTTGAAAATTTTAATTCTTTCTGGGGTGGTAGTGATAAGTTGAGACTCAACTTAGCATTACACCCCCTTTTCAGTAAAACAGGTGGCGCAAGAAATTTTTTGTTTTCACGGTAAATTTACGACAATTATTTCATAGAATGGTTTTTGAAATTTTTAATCTTTTCTGGGGTGGTAGTGCTAAGTTGACACTCAACAAGCATTACACTCCCTTTTCAGGAAAACGGGTGGCGCAGGAAAATTTTTGTTTTTACGACAAATTTACGACAATTATTTCATAGATTATTTTTTGAAAATTTTAATTCTTTCTGGGGTGTTAGTGATAAGTTGAGACTCAACTTAGCATTACACCCCCTTTTCAGTAAAACAGGTGGCGCAAGAAATTTTTTGTTTTCACGGTAAATTTACGACAATTATTTAATAGAATGGTTTTTGAAATGTTTTACTTTTTTTAGGGTGGTAGTGCTAAGTTGACACTCAACAAGCATTACACTCCCTTTTCAGGAAAACGGGTGGCGCAGGAAAATTTTTGTTTTTACGACAAATTTACGACAATTATTTATTCATAGATTATTTTTTGAAAATTTTAATTCTTTCTGGGGTGGTAGTGATAAGTTGAGACTCAACTTAGGATTACACCCCCTTTTCAGTAAAACAGGTGGCGCAAGAAATTTTTTGTTTTCACGGTAAATTTACGACAATTATTTCATAGAATGGTTTTTGAAATTTTTAATCTTTTCTGGGGTGGTAGTGCTAAGTTGACACTCAACAAGCATTACACTCCCTTTTCAGGAGAACGGGTAGGGCAGGAAAATTTTTGTTTTTACGGTTGAGACTCAACTTACCCCTTTCTAGGCAAACGGGTGGCTTGATAATTTTTTTTCTTTTACGACAAATTTACGACAATTAATGCATATGTTTCGAATATCCAATTCTTAAGTTGGAAAGGAAAAGGTTTCTAGATATCAGACATTACTTTTCACATTAATGAGCATAATAGATTTTTGTTTCTTTATAATTCTGTAGTTCGTAGCTTTTGCTTTCTTTTAAAACTTTCGGAAAATAAAACGTAAACAGTCGAATTTCAAAAGCTTTATTTTCTTGTTTATTTGTATACCTAGCTCCTAGCTTATATGTTATTTTAAACGACAAGGTTTGATATCCAATTCTAAGCAAGGCTCAACTTTGTTTTTATACCGGAAATCTTCGATAAAGTTAAGATAACATATCAAGTACTTATTGAAAATAAAATGCGTTAGCCACATAGCACGATTCTTTTGAGTCTAAAGCGGGGTCTACACATAACGTTTTGCCTGAAGTTTTACTTGATCAGGTAAAACGGATCAGGCAAAACCTTTCGTGTAGACAATAAAACGTACGTTTTGCCTGAACTGAACAGAACTGAAGTCGGACCTGTTGAACTGATCGGTAGAGGCTTTGTTTCCGGTAAAACATCAGTTTTAGCGGCATTTCTTGTGGTAGTGCATACAATTTTAATTCCTCTCGAGTGCAACTTAGAAGTTGGTATACGAAACGTCCGACATTAGATAAGATAATTTTATTTTAAATAGTCCCGACGTGTTTCGTAAGCAGAAACTTACATCTTCAGGGGACATTACCAAACTAAATCAGCACAACATTTTGAAAAACTATTTAAAAAACTATGTTTAGCTACTAAAACGGTTAAGTCATAGACATTTAAAATAAAAAACATTATTGACAAAAGCAGTGCTTCCTCCATGGTGTATCAAAAACTGATCTAAAAACGTACGTTAAAACTATCAAGTGTGTACACTAGTCTTTTAACCGTCATACTTGACCCTTTTGACTGACAGGTAAGTAAGGTAAAATGTTATGTCTAGACCGGGCTTAAGGGATGTTATTATGTTTGTAATGATAAATAGGGACTTATTGGAATAAAATCTGACTTTATTTTTGAGTCGAATTTATTCTGACAGATTTACAAAGAAAACTAACATCTGATCTATCAAAATTGACATACCAAAGTCAAATTTAAAAATAAAGTCGCTAAATTTAATTTAATCAAAACAAACAATAATAAATCCGGTTCTTAAATACACAAAGGCCGAATTTTGAAAGAAAGCAGCTGCTTTTTATATGTAAATCTGTCACAATACGGTCGATTTTAAAATAATGTCAGGTTTTATTCCAATAAGTGTCTATTATTAGAGATCTAATAGAGAATGATATTCATGAACAAGAAGAAGAACAGCAAAGTGGGTTTCGTGCAGGCAGATCTTGTAGTGATAATGTTTTTGTCTTAAACAAGTAATTGAGAAAAGAAGCGCCAGAAATATAGAGACTCATGTTACCTTTGTGGACCTACAAAACGCATATGATACCGTTCCAGTAGAAAAATTATGGACGGTGTTGGAACAAACTAATATCAATCTTACATACATAAAAGCGATAAAAGAACTATACAAAGGGTCAAAATCTAAAATTAAAATTGGAAATCGACTTTCAAAAGAATTCCTGGTAACAAAAGGCTTAAGACAGGGATGTTGTACCTCTCCAACTCTTTTTAAAATATATATCGCAGTGGCTCTAAAAAACTGGAAACGTAAACTGCACGGCATGGGAATACAACTTAACGACCGATTTACTATATACACACTACAGTTTGCTGACGACCAAGTAATTGTAGCTAATGATAAAGAGGACATGGAGTATATGATGAGAAAGTTAACGGAAGAATACCAAAAGTGGGGACTAACAGTGAACGTGGACAAGACACAGTACTTATGTATTGGAAACGAATCCAGTGAGTTAGAACTAGACAATGGACAAACAATATCTCCATGCAATGAGTATGTATACTTGGGTGTCACATTTGATAAGACAGGAACAGACTGTAAAGAATTGGAAAAAGAATAGTAAAAGCAAAAAAGGTTACTGGATGTCTTAACAGTATTTTATGGAGCAGAGAGATAAGGAAGAATGTAAAATTTAACATATATGAAACAATGGTAAAAAGCACGCTGTTGTATGGAATAGAGACTTGTCGCGTAACAGAAAAATACAAAACGAAAATGGAAAGTGTCGAAATGGATGCAATAAGAAGATCAATGAGCATATCTAGATTAGATCACATAAGAAATGAGATCATAAAAGAAAGAATGCGAATCGAGGGAAGCATAACGGATGACATCACTAAAAGGCAATTGATATGGTACGGCCATGTACAACGGATGAACGACGAAAGATTACCAAAACAGGTCCTAGAGTGGCAACCAGTAGGGCGCAGAAAAAGAGGACGTCCTAAACTAGAATGGCAACAGTCAATCCAAAGATCAATGAGTCAAAAGAATCTGACAGAAGATGATTGTCAGGATCGAAGGAGGTGGAGAATAGGCGTCGGACAACGTAGAAAAATGTTCTAAACCGACATAGTAGTAGTAGTCTATTATTAGTCTAATAATGCCTTTAACCCTTAAATTTCAGTTGGTATGTATATTGTACTATTTTATTTAAATCTTAGATTTTGTTGTACCCAATAGAAAACTTAGATGTACAAGAGCAACATTTCGATTGTAAAAACAAAACATATTAGTTAACGTCACAAACATGCGGTATGATGACATGTCTCTATAATAGAGGCCCTGTTGGAAATAAAACTGGACACTTGAATTTTAGTTGAGTGGCATATAGTCAAAAATCGTGTCACGTGGGATATTTGTGGTCGATATAGATCACATTTGATCTAATTTGAGTAGAAGGGCCTTTGTGACGTTATAAATCCAAGATCGCAGCTTTTTTCATGTTTTTTCACAAACTTCGGCATATAACTTTTCCTACGTTAGTTTTACAGAAAAAACTGTTGATATGTTTTTTATTTGCAATGGAACCCCAACAAAGATGGTGTTTCAATTAGCTTAATATCTTTGAAACTAACAAAAATATTAATTTTTTAAAAAATACTAAAAAATAGAAACTTTTTTTTATCCAAAAAAAATTGAGGACTACTCCAAATCGATTGGTTATGGATCACTCAATAAAATTAAGTTGCCGGGTGTTTCCTCATATTTGAGTAAGAGACCCAGTGTGATGTCATAAATCCAAGATTGCAATTTTTTCTCTGTTTATTTATAAACTTTTGCTTTTAACGTTTGCCACATTAACTTTACAGAAAAATTGTGTGGGT
Organism: Aspidapion aeneum; assembly: GCA_963576565.1. Classification (NCBI taxonomy): domain Eukaryota; kingdom Metazoa; phylum Arthropoda; class Insecta; order Coleoptera; family Brentidae; genus Aspidapion; species Aspidapion aeneum. The sequence goes on along the minus strand of OY755043.1, from coordinate 7,230,267 downwards.
TATTATTTGTTTGCAATAGAACCACACTTACGTAATTGTTTCAATGGACTTTATATCTCAAGAATTAAAGAATATATTGGTTTTTTTTAAATAATACAAAAATTTAGCAAGAAAGTTTAAAACTACCGTCGATTGATTGGCGATGGATTACTAAATATCAAATCTATGGGTGTTTGCCTCAAACTTGATTACGAAGGACTATATGACGTCATAAATCAAAAATGACGTCTTTCCATTTTTTTACGAACTGTGGCTTATAACTTTTGCTAAATTAGTTTTACAGAAAAACTGTAAGAAGCGTTTGTGTTTGCAAAAAAGCACAACAAAATATTGTTTTTAGTACCTCACTTTTTTTACATCTTTTTACTGTGTAATTTTTGGCCTTTAAAATGAGGAGCGGATCTAGAAAGTTTATTTGGGGGGGGGGAGTAAATATCATAATAAATATTCCATTAGATTATTTTGCATAGTGACCAAGAGGTGTACTCTTTGAATAGAGTTTGGGGGTGGGGGGAATTTCCTCTTTTTCCCCTCCGGCAGTTCCGCGCCTGCTTAATTACGTAATTTATTGGTCACCACCCATACAGTATACTTTTTTCCAGGGTCGTGCATTATCATAGATAGCGCCCGAGTCAATATCACATCGGCATTATACATGGAGTGACATTACGCCAAGTAAATAATATTTTAAATTGAAAAAAACTTTTTATACGACTGTCTTGTAAAAGGGGGTTTTGCGCACGGAGAACACGATCTAAAAATGGCATTTTGCGCACGCTGTGTGCAAAACGTTTTGCACACGCTTATGTTATTTTTGCGCACGCCTATGTCATTTCTGCATACGGGTCTCCCGTCTGTGATTTTTGTTGTTATCACCCATCAATATAAGTTGGCTTAGTTCCGTAGCAACCGTCACTGCTCGTATGTTTTGTTGATTAGATACGTCAAAAAATTGTTGAATTTTTAAAGTTTTGTGGTAAAATTGTCGGAAATAAAAACCAGTTAAATTAAAATTTGATTTTTCTTTCTTTATTAGCAGTAGTATAAAAAATATTGTAAAAAACTCGTTTGAAAACCTCTTTGCACACTCCCTCGACTTGTAGACCGAGCCGAAGGCTCGGTCTACCAAACTGTCTCGATCGTGTGCAAAGAGTCGTTTTCAAACCTTGTTGTTTAAATAACTATTAAAGTAGAAACTAAACTCTTATATCGAAATAGGTTTGCGATATACTTCCACCTAGTATAATGTATACTTGTTCCAAGTGCAAACATATCCAGGTCTTAGTTCCTGTCAGTATTACCAACTACAGGAAATACTCCATGTATTTAAATTATCTTTAAAGATTTTTGATAACGTCATGAATATGTCACTGCTGTTCTTTTTTTATCCCAAATACATTATGTTACTGACGTCTTAAACACGTCTAAAAATGGCCTTATTTTATGGGTGTCTTTTGAACTTCATTAAGACGTCATTTACACAACATTTTAGTTACCGTTTTTTCATGCTTATAATAGACATCACCCAGCTACCTGGGCTATTGGGCTTTATTTGCAGCCGGGCCATATTTGCCACAGATACCCTGAACGCAAAAAGATAATAACTTGCAGGGCTTTTACAGGGTTGCATGCTCAAAGCAGGCTGAAATGTATCGTGTGCCATTTTTCATATTTGATAGAAACTATATATTTAGAAAATATGAACCGAACGCCAAAATTAATATATCAGCGTCAGTCGGTGTATGTCAAACTAAAATAAAAAGCAGAAAGAGGGATATTAAAAATATGCCATGGTATTTTTAAAATTAGCTTTTGGAATGTTGTCATGTGTTTATAACGTTATATGGAAAAATGTAGAAAATACATGAAGTTTATTTTCCGATGAAAGTGTATAAAAATGTAGTTTATGTAATAATCAGGTAAAAGTAACCACATGGGGATTTCAAAAATGGTAAGATACAATTTCGGTTAAAAACGAAAAAAGTTATGCTATTCCAAGCCCAATCATATGCTGTATTGAAATCTGAAGTTCACATATTTGACCTATCTAAAGCTCTACTTTGGAATGAGCTAAAAAACTCAAACTTAGCATCAGTTAACAACCCCTCCAAGTTTCATAAAGTAGTAAAGTGGTTACGAAATTTCAAAAAACGTCGAAATTGCCACTCACTCACAAAGCAGTTTGGCAGGTTGCTAAGAATTGATTTGTTGAATTTGATTTATCGGTGGTTTTAGCCTTACAAAACTGAAAAATTTTCACAAATTTCAGGAAATTCCTAGCTACATCCAACATAAACTCAAAGCAGTTTGGCAGGTTGTATGTACAGCGTGTCCCATTTTCGATGGGATTAAATGGGAAACTCGGTTATTATTAAAGATATAGATTTTCTAATTGCACCTTACCGTGCTCTTTTTTTGAGCCCTTAAAAATGGTGTAATCAGATTTTTGCTATACCCCGTGGTTTCGCTAATACAGGGAGTTTTAAAAAAAAATTTATTTTAATTAATCCCTTCTATCTCGCTTATTTTGCGGGATATTTTTATTCTGTAAAAAGCTTTTCATGGCAACTTTTTTAGAAGAAAATAATGACGTTGTCAACTTTTTAAATATTGTTTAGTTTTTGAGATATGGTATTTATCATAAAAATATTAAATACAGACCTGGATTTTTTTTATTACTATTTTGATTGGTTTCATGCTTGTATTATCCTAAAATAATAAAAATTTAAAAAAATTTTGTTTCAAGGTAAAAAAAATATTTAATATTTCAAAAAAAAAATAGTCCGAACCTGACTATTCCCAACATAAATATAAATTAAAAAATGCTAGTTAAACAATTTTTAGTTTAACTGTTTTGATACTTAGCATAATAAAATGGTTTTACGTTAATTTACAGATTTATTTGAAACAAAGTCTACGAAAAATACAAAAAAAAACAAATTACAAAAAATAACTAATTTTTCTGATTACCATTATGTGTAAGACATTGTTGGCATTTTTGAGTAATTTTTCTTAACATATTTTGCATAAAAATATTTCTGCCATTTAAATATTGGGATTTTGTTGCTTGAATGAAGCAGTCAAACATATCACATTTTTCAAAATCTGGATATGGTCGATTTGTAGCCAGTTTAAAATAATTGTAAGCCATTCACAAAAATGACAAGTAAAATGACAATGTCAATTCCACGCTTTTGTTTTGTAAATTTCTCGACCTGCTGTGCTACCATCAAATAATTAGTATAATATTATTTTTGTATTTTTTTACTTTATTTATAAATCTTTTAATTGTCATTTCAAAACAGATAAATTAAAAATCGTTCAACTAGTGTGTCTTGCAATTTTTAATTTATAATTACGTTGGAAATTTCCAGGTTCGGACTATAATTTTTTTTTCAAATATTAAATAGTTTAATTTTAACCTTTAAATCAAAAAAATATTAAAGTTTTATCATTTTAAGGTAATAATAACATGGAACCAATCAAACTAGTAATAAAAAAAATCCAGGTCCGTATTTAATTTTTTTATGATAAATACCATATCTCAAAAACTAAACAATATTAAAAAAAATTGACAACGTCATTATTTTGCTCTAAAAAATCTGCCATAGAAAGGTTTTTACAGAATAAAAATATCTTGCAAAATAGGCGAAATACAAGGAATTAATTAAAATGCAATTTTTTCAAAAACTCCCTGTATTAGCGAAACCACGGGTATAGCAAAAATCTGATTACACCATTTTTAAGGGCTCCAAAAAAGAGGTGCAATCAGAAAATCGATATCTTTAATAATAACCGAGTTTCCCATTTAATCCCATTGAAAATGGGACACGCTGTACTTCCAGACATGCTACAAAGCGGAAATTTGACAGACTGATAGAAATTATAACCAAACCGTTGGAAAAAATCAAAAAACCCCAAAATTCTAATTTACTCTCCTCCACTATAAATGTAAAGTTAGGTATGTCAAAGTACCATTGCCCTCTTCCAGAAACGCTAGAGAGCTGAGCTTTGGAAGACTGTTAGGAACTGTGATAAAACAATGGGAAAAAATTTTAAAGCACCAAAATTTATTTCAGTCCCCTATTAACATAAAAGTAAAGCCAAGTTCTCCAATACAAATTACAAAATGAAATATTCTTACTAGTTTGGAAAAGCTTGTATCTGGAAACAAATAAGTATAACAAACTATTTTCAATTTTTAGTCGATGCATCTCTAGCTTATGCTGGTGTTTTGTCTCTATGTCTGGAGCGTTTAAAGCACACCCACATAGCATAATTAACACGTAAAAAAGGCGTGAGAAAAAAAAACGTTTTCTTTAAAAGCTGCTAGAAAAAAACGTTTATTTCATATATGAAAACAAGCTTAATTAGGTCATTCATTAACGTTATAAAAAATAACGTTGCTAAAAACTGCGTCGTGAAAATGCCATTATAAAATTAAAACAGCAATGTTTTTACGTTAGTTTCAAGTGATTTTCACGTTAAAATCACATTATATTCACGCCTTTTCTACACGAATTTTAAAACGCGACTTGCATGGCTTTTCTACTGAATATTTTTGAGATTTTACTAGCAGCAGGGCCACCTATTGTCGGGATTTTTCACTTTTACGAAATCTATCAGGCAGTGCTTTGGCCTCTAAACTCCAAAAACCTGTTAAGGGACTGATCCCTGATCCTTCACGATCACGACGCATCTGTTATTAACCTGATAAAGACACATTAATATTCTGTGAAAGTGTTTACTCTTAAAAAATCTTGTTTATAGATATATAGATATTTTGTCTTGCTTTGAGCGCCATCTTTAAAATTGTCTTGAAGTGTTGTAGTCTTAAACTAGTGAACTTTTATAACTTCCTTTCGCGTCTCTTTTAAGTTAAAAAAATGTTATTAAAAAGACGTGACCAAAAAAGACGCAGAGAGTTAGTAGGTTTGAGAAGTCTTAATCTAGTGGCGTTTTATGACATGTTGTGGAGGACTTTTCAAGTGTGAATTTGGTACATGAAAATAACGAGGGTAAAAAACACGTTATATACACAGCACCAGAAACTTCAGCAAAAAATACATTTTTATAGCTTAATTTTCCTTGTTTTAAGATATCTTTAAGCATGTAGATTTAACAAAATAAATATTACATGGTATGAGGTTGTTTTCAAGTAAAAAAAAGCTTTGTTAATTTTGTTCACGTTAATTTAACGTTGATGTGATTTTTGTGATATGTGGACAGTCAGTCTCTTTTTCGCCAAAGCGTTTTAGGCTTAGAGCAGGGTTGTTTCCGTTGAGACAAGAAAATTGTTAGAGAGTATTCTTTAGTTGGTTTTTCCACGCTTCACTTCGTTTGATTTAAGGTTTTTTTTTTCAACTAGGTAGATATTATTTCTGACAATTATTTTAGCATTGTATAAAACTATTATCTTTGTTATTCATAACTATATTTTGGTCTTTACTTTTAAAGTTTATTTTAATTTTAAACCATTTTTATTATTGCTGTTTCCAGTGTTTCAAAATATTGTTTCTATCTTTTTCTGGTGTTTTAACATCAAATACGAACCTTTTGTTGAACTAATATCGACATTTCTAATTATTATAAAATTCCAAACCTAAACAGTAGAACTAAGTAAATTAAACAGTTGATTCAATACCTTTATTCAATCAACATTTAAAATATTGCTAAATAAATATACATACAACAAACATGCAAGAGGTTCACAAGACGCTAGCGCTACCAAGTCCACTTTCAATCCCTGGCTTCGCAAGCGCAGATCTACCAATATTATTTACCTCATGTCTTAGAATAGATGCATACAGGGTAATTTTCACTTGAATGATTCTAACCACATGAAAATAGAACGTTTCAAAAACCTAACCTAACAAAACCTAATCAAATCTAACCGAACCGAAGGAAACTGAACCAAAAATTTTTTTCAAAAAAAAAACTTTCCTTACTTCCTGCCCGGGATCCTAGAGGATGTGAATCCGAACCGAACCAAAACGAACCTAACTAAACTGAACCAAACCTAACCTAACCAAACTAAACTACAACACGTACTGCTAATTAGGTTTAGTTGGGTAGGGTTAGGTTTGGATAGGTTCGGTTCGGTACGGTCCGGTTCGGATTCACATCCTCTAGCATCCCAGGTAGGAAGTCAGGAAAGTTTTTTTTTTGAAAAAAAATATTGGTTTAGTTTGCTTTGGTTCGGTTCGGTTAGATCTGATTAGGTTTCGTTAGGTTAGGTTTTTGAAACTTTCTATTTTCATGTGGTTAGAATCATTCAAGTGAAAATCACCCTGTACATCGATTCTAATACATGAGGTAAATAATATTGGTAGATCTACGCATGCGAAGCCAGGGATTGGAAGTGGACTTGGTAGCGCTAGCGTCTTGTAAGAGGTTCCCAAAACCTAAAAGTTTAAAGTTTGAATATTAGAATACAAAACCTAATACAAATGAGTAGATACTGAGAGAAAGAAAACTATAAATTAGAGAAAAATTCAAACGCAGTTCAAAAAATTGGTTTGCGTTTCCGGTTTTAGCATTAAGTATCGCTCTTTACATGCAACTTCTTTTAATAAGTTAAACACATACCATAACTGTTTAGGCTTACAAATTCAAAAAAACGTTTATATAAGTACTTGCGTCAGCCCTTTGTAAATTCTGTTATATTTTAACCACATCACAGCCTGTCAGCGTAACGTCACTATTGTCGGTAAATTAAATTGATGTGGGTCAAAACCTCTTAACTCCAGTCCACTCTTGAAAAAAGAACGAAATTTTGATTCTATTGGCAGGACGACCAATATGAGGACACCCTATCAAAAAGGTCTCATTTTACCGCGTTTATAGTGCTGACTTTTGCATACAATTTGAGACCTTTTCCATAAAAACGTGGACTACTTACTTTTGTTGGAGACCCTAAATCTGACAATATATTCAGCATGTTATTTTTTTCAAGGATTTTTTGATTTCCTTTAAACTACCCATAAAAAGATGTTTTAATATTAAGATCAAAACTTTTTGATCATTTATTTTGTCGTCATTTTTCCTGGCATATCAAGGATATTTTATCCGATAACCATGGGTTTGTTCAAGGCAGGTCAACGGTGACTAACCTGCTATCTTATCAGCACATTCTGTTGAGTGCCTTTGAGGGGTCAAAACAAGTGGACAGTGTCTACACAGACTTCTCAAAGGCATTTGGCAGGGTGAGTCATGCACACTTGGTGAGCAAGTTGCCTGCCACATTGATCGTTTGGAGTCTGTACAGAGAACTTTTCTTTGTTCTCTTGCATTCAGGGCTGATATAGCCATTTACAACAACAATTAGAACATAAATTATAATGCCATTAGCCTGACATATTATATTGATACTTTGGAAAGAAGAAGGACATATTCTGATGTTATAACTTTTTATAAAATATTAAACGGAATCTGCTTTTGTCCTTCTTTATTGGAGATTATCGGTTTCAACACTATTCAGCGTATAGGCATAACTCGCCAATGTTTCGCATTCCCTTTCATCATGCCAATTATGGCTATTATTCACCATTGACTCGTACTCTTCGTCTGTACAACCAAAACAATCTTGATCCATTTGCAGCCAGTCTCAGTTCCTTTAAGGGTAGTATTAGGGAATTACTATAGTAAAACCTACAGTTCCTATATTTTAATAAAAGAGAGAATTTTTTGTCTTTAGTCAATTTTCTTAGTTCTAGTTTCTTATTATTGTTTTTTTTGTTTGTTTTAATTAGTTTTATTACTTTTTTTTTATTTTTATCTTGTTATTAATTAATTACTCTGTAATATTATTGTAAATTGGCTCTGCCGTTGAAATAAAATAAAAATTTTATGCAGTTAATAAATTATTTTATATTGGAATTTTTGAGATTGGCTATTATAGTGTAGGTCCGTAGACTAAAAAATAGTAGTTTACCTAACTAGTGCGGAAAGTGCCTCTTTTCCGCACGCGATTGCAGATGGCCAAACGACGCGATAGCGGAGTTTGGCCAGCAATCAAGTGCGGAAAAGACACTTTACGCACGAGTTAGGTACACTATTTTTTCTATAAGCGTGAGGAAAAAACTAAAAATTAATCAGAAAATTATTTATATTCAAAACGTTTTAATCAAATCAATTATTATTATTCACATTCTAGCGGCTTCTAGAACTGACTGGGATAGATCTTCGTCCGAAGAATCCATTGAAAATCTGATTTTTTTGTTTGAAAAATTCAAAAGACGCTTGTATCTGCAAAATTGGCTTTGTTTTGACCGTTTGTTTGTACTTTGTTGCTATGGTGATTTAAGATGCCAAATCTAAAACCACTAGTGTTCATTGTTGTTTGACATTGACAATGACGATATTTATACCGGGGAGGTTTAAAACTTATAATTTGAACCTATTTTACTGAAAACTTTATTTTATCGAAAATATTGAAAATATAGCAGAATTTTAGTCAATTTGAATATTTTTAGGATATTTCGTGTGCTAGGAAAGATACAAATGTATTTCGAACGGTCTAAATGTTATAGAACACCTCAAAATCGTTACAAATTTACTTTTCCGCACTAGTGCGGAAAAGTGGCACTTTCCACACTAAAATGCGTGCGGAAAAGTGGACTTTTCCGCACGCTTATAGAAAAAATATTTTTCATAAATATTTGAAGTTCTATTCTCCGAAATTTTGATAAAGAATTTTTTTTTCTTCTTTAGTTATCTACTTGTTAACTCAGTTTAGCTAGAGATCCTGTATGCATGATACAGGATCTCTAGTTTTTTATACATGTGGAAAAAGAAGACATCGAAATTCGCAATTTTTTCAATAACTGAACAATTTTAGCTTTGATTAGATTTAATTAAGATACCTTTAAAACAAGAAGGAATCATGCTATAAAAATGTAATTTTTGCTGAATTTCTATTGCTGTGTATATAACGTCTTTTTTACCCTCGTTATTTTTATGTGCCAAATTCACACTTGAAAAGTTCTCCACAACATGTTCTAAAACGCTACTAGATTAAGACTTCTCAAACCAACTAATTTTTTACGTATTATTGTGTCACGTTTTCAATCAATCAAATAAAGGCGCGAAAACATGTTCTAAAAGTCCTCTAGATAAAGACTTGTTAAAAGTAATAACTTTCTGCGTCTTTTCTTCTCACGTTTTTTTTAATAACTTTTTTTTAACTTAAAAGTGACGAGAAAGGAAGTTCTAAAAGTTCACTAGTTTAAAGACTACAACACTTCAAGACAATTTTAAAATATGGCGCTCAAGACAAGACAAAATCTCTATACAGTGTGTCCCATTTTCGATGGGATTAAATGGGAAACTCGGTTATTATTAAAGATATTGATTTTCTGATTGCACCTTACCGTGCTCTTTTTTTGAGCCCTTAAAAATGGCGTAATCAGATTTTTGCTATACTCCGTAGTTTCGCTAATACAGGGAGTTTTTGAAAAAATTATATTTTTAATAATCCCTTGTATCTCGCTTATTTTGCGAGATACTTTTATTCTGTAAAAACATTGTTATGGCAACTTTTTTAGAAGAAAATAATGACCTTGTCAATTTTTTAAAATATTGTTTAGTTTTTGAGATGTGGTATTTATCATAAAAAAATTAAATACGGACCTGGATTTTTTTTATTACTTTTTTGATTTGTTTCATGCTAGTATTATCATAAAATAATAAAAACTTAAAAATTTTTTGTTTTAAGATAAAAAAAATATATTTAATATTTAAAAAAAAATTAGTCCGAACCTGGATATTTCCAACATAAATATAAACTAAAAATTGCTAGTTAAACAATTTTTAGTTTAACTGTTTTGATACTTAGCATATTAAAATGGTTTGACGTTAATTTACAGATTTATTTGAAACGAAGTCTACGAAAAATACAAAAAAAACAAATTATAAAAAATAACTAATCTTTCTGATTACCATTATGTGTAAGACATTGTTGGCATTTTTGAGTAATTTTTCTTAACGCATTTTGCATAAAAATATTTCCGCCATTTAAATATTGGGATTTTGTTGCTTGAATGAAGCAGTCAAACATATCACATTTTTCAAAATCTGGATATGGTCGATTTCTAGCCAGTTTAAAATAATTGTAAGCTATTTGCAAAAATGACAAGTAAAATGACAATGTCAATTCCACGCTTTTGTTTTGTAAATTTCACGACCTGCTGTTCGGTTATCAAATAATTAGTATGATATTATTTTTTTTTTACTTTGTAACGTTTTTTACTTTATTTATAAATCTTTTAATTATCATTTCAAAACAGATAAACTAAAAATCGTTCAACTAGTGTGTCTTGCAATTTTTAATTTATAATTACGTTGGAAATTTCCAGGTTCGGACTATATTTTTTTTTTCAAATATTAAATAGCTTTTTTTAACCTTAAATTAAAAAAATATTAAAGTTTTATCATTTTAAGGTAATAATAGCATGGAACTAATCAAAGTAGTAATAAAAAAAATCCAGGTCCGTATTTAATTTTTTTATGATAAATACCATATCTCAAAAACTAAACAATATTTTTAAAAATTGACAACGTCATTATTTTGCACTAAAAAAGTTGCCATAGATAGGTTCTTACAGAATAAAAATATCTTGCAAAATAAGCGAGATACAAGGAATTAATTAAAATGCAATTTTTTCAAAAATTCCCTGTATTAGCGAAACCACGGAGTATAGCAAAAATCTGATTACACCATTTTTAAGGGCTCCAAAAAAGAGCACGGTAAGGTGCAATCAGAAAATCGATATCTTTAATAATAACCGAGTTTCCCATTTAATCCCATCGAAAATGGGACACGCTGTACATACATTATGTTTTCTTTAAAAGCTAAACAAGATTTTTCAACAGTAAACACTTTCACACAATATTAATGTGTCTTTATCAGGTTAATAACTGATGCGTCGTGATCGTGTGTTGTTCTGTGGGGATCGTGAAGGACCAGGGATCGGTCTATTAACTGGTTTTTGGAGTTTAGGGGCCAAAGTACTCCCGGATAGATTTCGTCGAGGTGAAAAATGTCGCCAATAGTTGGCGCTGCTTTTAGTAAAATCTCAAAAATATTTGTTAGAAAAGCCATACAAGTTACGTTTTAATTCATGTAGAAAAGGCGCGAACCTAATGTGATTTTGACGTTGATAAAAATCACGTGAAAATAACGTAAAAATATTGCTGTTTTGATTTTATAATGGCGTTATTACAACGCCGTTTTTAACAACGGTATTTTTTATAACGTTAATGAATGACCTGCTAACCTTGTTTTCATATATGAAATAAACGTTTTTTTCTAACAGCTTTTAAAATAAACGTTTTTTTTTCTCACGCTTTTTTTACGTGTTAAACATGTGATTGTGCTATGTGGGCAGTAGTCAAAGCCTTTGTAACAGGCGGCCGTTATGACGGTGGTTCTGTCAACTCAAGTGGCCTAGGCTTAAACGTTGGAAGCTACCAATATGTGCAACGATTTAAAAATTGATAAAATTATTAAAAGTTTCTATATGTTATTAAATTTACACGATCTCGAGAGGGAATTTGACGGTTCTTGGAGAAAGAATATGCTATAAACGTTTTTCTTAATTTTATAAACAATGTATGAAAATCATACATACTTATTCAATTTTCTTCTTGAAACTTCACATTATCACTTTTTAGGCTTAGGTATGTACCTAAACTGTGGAAAGTTGCAGAAGTTATCATGATTCCAAAACCGGGAAAACCACTCCATGACGTGTCATCTTACAGGCCAATATCTTTGCTGCCAATTATATCCAAGCTCTATGAAAAATTATTGCTTAAAAGAATAAAACCCATCATAGAAAGACAAGAAATTATTCCATCTCATCAATTTGGTTTTCGAGACAAGCATTCCACGATAGATCAAGTACACAGAATTACTAATATAATAGAAAAAGCACTAGAAGAGGGAAAAGTTTGTTCTGCAGTTTTTCTAGATGTAGCACAAGCATTTGACAAAGTGTGGCATGAAGGCCTTAATTTTAAACTAAAACGGTTTCTGCCAAAACAATATTCAGATATTTTGGAATCATACATATCTGATAGACATTTTAGAGTAAAACAGGAAGACTCATACTCAAATTTAAGAGAAATTCAAGCAGGCGTGCCCCAGGGTAGCGTACTAGGCCCTTATCTATACTTATTATTCACTTGTGATATCCCAAAGCCAGAAAATTGTCACTTAGCAACATTTGCCGATGATACTGGTTTATTGACGGTAGAAAAATCTATTGAAAAATGCATAGAAAAACTTCAGGATGCAGTCACCCAAGTTCACAGTTGGACCACAAAGTGGCGAATAAAATTAAATGAAACCAAATCAATTCATGTTGATTTTTCAAACAAAAATATAAATCACATACAAATAACAATTAACAACATTCCAGTACCATATTCGAATCAGGCAAAATATCTAGGTATGACACTTGATGCCAAATTGCGCTGGAAAGCACATGTTAAGAAAAAAAAGGAAGAACTTGAGATAAGGTATAGAAAAATGAACTGGCTAATTGGAAGGAAGTCCAATTTAACAATTCATAATAAGTTACTGCTTTATAGACAAATACTGAAACCAGTATGGACATATGGTATTCAACTATGGGGTTGTGCTAAAGAGAGTAACATTCTAGTTGTACAGAGATTTCAAAATAAAGTATTAAGAAACATTGTGAATGCACCTTGGTACGTTCGAAATAGTGACCTTCATCGAGATCTAAAAATCGAAACTGTAGCAGATACTATAAAAAAGTACGCAAAAACCATGAAGATAGGCTCCATCGGCATGTGAATGTGGAAGCAATTCAGCTTCTAGACAATACTATGCTAGTTCGAAGACTAAAAAGAGTGAAGCCGTTTGAGCTAGTAAACTAAGTGAATTACACATAAAACAAAATAATGCTATAAACACAACACAATTGTGAGTTACAGACTAAACAAAGCGGGGAGAACTGTTGAGTGAACCCTAAGTTTAAATCTGACTTTTCTAGTAAATTAAGTTAAAACAAAATTGCTAATTAGTCTTACTGACTAGATTGTAATAAAAAAAACACAGTGTGTTTGACAAATAAAAAAAATAAAAAAAAAAAAATCACTTTTTAATATATATATATTTATTTGTTTTTGTTGCTAATAAACTATTTTGCTATTCTGCAAGTAATCAAAATCTACATAATACTACTGTTTAGGTTTGGGATGTTATATATTGATTAAAAATTTTGTTTGTATTTGATGTTAAAAAACGAGAAAGAGATAAAACAATATTTCAAAACTCTGAAAACAGTAACAAAATTAAAAGCTTTAAAATTAAAATAAACACTAAAATAAAATAAATTTTCCCAGTTGAAAAAAACCCCCCTTAAGAATTGGTGTGTACGAAACCCAACTAAAGAATGTTTTCTCATGTTTTCTTTAACGACTTTCTTGTCTTAGCCTCCCTGCTCTCTAGGCATCTTTAGCTTGCCGCTGATTGGTTTGAAACTTAAGCTCTCTCTCCTTGGCGAGAAAGAAAAAAAGACAATATAAAAGCGTAATCCAAAGATGCCTGGACTTAAAAAATCGATAAAAATTAAAATTATACAGTGTGTTTTTAAAAATTGAAAATAAATTAGCAAATTTGTTTTCAGTTACAAAATATGGATTATCTTGATGTTAGTGGATCAAAGGACATATTAACCGAATACAATTTTTATTAAAATACAGCGAACCTGAAAATATGTCAAAAAACAAGTCGCTCGTGTTGTCATAAATTTTTCTTCTTCTTAACCTAGTCCTGCATGTAATTAATGCTTGTTGATGTCAAAAACAATATTTAACTGAAAATATTAAAAAACTTATAAATGGCAAAAGTACCATTTATATTCAAATTCCGTTTTGTTACACCTTCTACTTATTTTTTTTACGAAGATCTTTCATTATCAGATAAAGTGAACCTAGAAAATATCCTCAATAAAATGTATGCTACTGCTGACACGTGCTGAAGAACTTATATCTGCAAATGGTCAGGTTAAGTGCCTATAAAACCTAAGACGCATTGTGCCTAGAATGTTATGACTTGCTGCGGAAGCGGTTCTAATATGATTACTTCTTATGCGCCAGGAATTTTATGTACTATCCAGTGGCAGATCCAAGATGTCCGGGGGGCAATAAGGAAAAATAATACAAAACAGTTTTTTTTGCGGAATTTAATAAGAGTTAGCTTTAAAGTTTACCACTACGTGCAAGCAAAATGTTTTAGCAAAATCAGAAAAATTTTATATTTGGTAAAAAGTTGCGGCCTATGCATTGGTTATTTTTTTTCTGGAACTAAAAATTATAAGCTTTATGCCAAGGAGTAAAGGGCGGGCTTTTCTGGCCTGTTCTGGATCCGTAAATGGTACTTATTATCTAATTTGATAAAAAGTGGAATAGCTGCTTTCTAAATTTAATATCCCACGATACTGCAAATTAAAGAATTTCTAAATCAGCTGATAGGCATCCTGTTTTTGAGAAAAATTCTGAAAGAACTGATACCTGCTTTTGTTGATAAATCGTAGAGTTTTTAAAATATGAATTTTCAAAGTTTGACCATTTTCGTCTTATGGGATTCCCTACCCTAAAATTCGCTAAATGATGTTTTTCAGGATCTTAACTCAGGGTGTGGTTTTTTTTCCATCTCTATGGCCCCACCATACTGCAACTCGGTGCTTTTATGGATAAACTATATAGTTTTTTAAATATGAATTTTCAAAGTTTGACCATTTTGGTCTTATAGGATTCCCTACCCTAAAATTCGCCAAATGACGTTTTTCCGAATCTTAACTCAGGGTGTGTTTTTTTTCCATCTCTATAGCCCCACCATACTGCAACTCGGTGCTTTTGTTGATAAACTATATAGTTTTTAAAATATGAATTTTCAAAGTTTGACCATTTTGGTCTTATGGGATTCCCTACCCTAAAATTCGCTAAACGACGGTTTTCCGAATCTTAACTCAGGGTGTGATTTTTTCGAATCTCTATGGCCCCACCATACTGCAACTCGGTGCTTTTGTTAATAAACTATATAGTTTTTGAAATAATAATTTTCAAAATTTGACCATTTTGGTCTTATGGGATTCCCTACCCGAAAATTCGCTAAATGACGTTTTTCAGAATCTTAACTCAGGGTGTGATTTTTTCGCATCTCTATGGCCCCACCATACTGCAACTCGGTGCTTTTGTTAATTAACTATATAGTTTTTGAAATATGAATTTTTAAAGTTTGACCATTTTGGTCTTATGGGATTCCCTACTCTAAAATTCGCTAAATGATGTTTTTCCGGATCTTAACTCAGGGTGTGGTTTTTTTGCATCTCTATGGCTCCACCATACTGCGACTCGGTGCTTTTGTTGATAAACTATATAGTTTTTGAAATATTAATTTTCAAAATTTGACCATTTTGGTCTTATGGGATTCCCTACTCTAAAATTCGCTAAATGATGTTTTTCCAGATCTTAACTCAGGGTGTGGTTTTTTTGCATCTCTATGGCCCCACCATACTGCAACTCGGTGCTTTTGTTGACAAACTATATAGTTTTTAAAATATAAATTTTCAAAGTTTGACCATTTTGGTCTTATGGGATTCCCTACCCTAAAATTCGCTAAATGACGTTTTTCCGAATCTTAAGATAAATAGTGCTCTGGAAAAAAGTATAGAGCATATTGAATAAAGTTATAAATTATGACATAATTACATTGAGTTTACTTAATATAGACTTAAGGGTAAATCATCCAATAAAACTGTCGAGTTCATGGTCAGGTGACCAATATTTGCGCATAACAGAGTACCCCGCAAGCCGCAACAGTGTACACGTACATAGGCGCAATATCCTGCGGGTGCACCAATCTCTAGATTTTATACAACCTTTTAGATAGAGCAATCATGTAAACTG
Organism: Aspidapion aeneum; assembly: GCA_963576565.1. Classification (NCBI taxonomy): domain Eukaryota; kingdom Metazoa; phylum Arthropoda; class Insecta; order Coleoptera; family Brentidae; genus Aspidapion; species Aspidapion aeneum. The sequence continues at coordinate 7,214,325 of OY755043.1, read as the reverse complement.
TATTTTTAAGAATAAAACAAGTTATCGTGGCTAATCGGGTAAAAAAATGTTTTTGGTTCTCTCATATTTTTCCGTGGGTAGCTCGAAAGCTTAACCTCACGGGGGTCCAAGATCTAATGGACACCTAATAACTGTTGACAGTTCAATGTTTGGTCCTTATGGGACTCCTCAGAAAACCGCTTGGTCAATGTAACACCCTTGTGAAGTTAATCAGACCGTTTTGTCTCTCATCCTACGTCTGTGGAAAGTTGCAGAAGTTATCATGATTCCAAAACCGGGAAAACCACTCCATGACGTGTCATCTTACAGGCCAATATCTTTGCTGCCAATTATATCCAAGCTCTATGAAAAATTATTGCTTCAAAGAATAAAACCCATCATAGAAAGACAAGAAATTATTCCATCTCATCAATTTGATTTTCGAGACAAGCATTCCACGATAGATCAAGTACACAGAATTACTAATATAATAGAAAAAGCACTAGAAGAGGAAAAAGTTTGTTCTGCAGTTTTTCTAGATGTAGCACAAGCATTTGACAAAGTGTGGCATGAAGGCCTTAATTTTAAACTAAAACAGTTTCTGCCAAAACAATATTCGGATATTTTGGAATCATACATATCTGATAGACATTTTAGAGTAAAACAGGAAGACTCATACTCGAATTTAAGAGAAATTCAAGCAGGCGTGCCTCAGTGTAGCGTACTAGGCCCTTATCTATACTTATTATTCACTTGTAATATCCCAAAGCCAGAAAATTGTCACTTAGCAACATTTGCCGATGATACTGGTTTATTGACGGTAGAAAAATCTATTGAAAAATGCATAGAAAAACTTCAGGATGTAGTCACCCAAGTTCACAGTTGGACCACAAAGTGGCGAATAAAATTAAATGAAACCAAATCAATTCATGTCGATTTTACAAACGAAAATATAAATCACATACAAATAAAAATTAACAACATTCCAGTACCATATTCGAATCAGGCAAAATATCTAGGTATGACACTTGATGCCAAATTGCGCTGGAAAGCACATGTTAAGAAAAAAAAAGAAGAACTTGAGATAAGGTATAGAAAAATGAACTGGCTAATTGGAAGGAAGTCCAATTTAACAATTCATAATAAGTTACTGCTTTATAGACAAATACTGAAACCAGTATGGACATATGGTATTCAACTATGGGGTTGTGCTAAAGAGAGTAACATTCTAGTTGTACAGAGATTTCAAAATAAAGTATTAAGAAACATTGTGAATGCACCTTGGTACGTTCGAAATAGTGACCTTCATCGAGATCTAAAAATCGAAACTGTAGCAGATACTATAAAAAAGTACGCAAAAACCATGAAGATAGGCTCCATCGGCATGTGAATGTGGAAGCAATTCAGCTTCTAGACAATACTATGCTAGTTCGAAGACTAAAAAGAGTGAAGCCGTTTGAGCTAGTAAACTAAGTGAATTACACATAAAACAAAATAATGCTATAAACACAACACAATTGTGAGTTACAGACTAAACAAAGCGGGGAGAACTGTTGAGTGAACACTAAGTTTAAATCTGACTTTTCTAGTAAATTAAGTTAAAACAAAATTGCTAATTAGTCTTACTGACTAGATTGTAATAAAAAAAACACAGTGTGTTTGACAAATAAAAAATAAAAAAAAATCCTAAGTCTGTAATGAGAAAACCCTCGCAAGAAGAGCCATCTACCGAGATACAAGAGAAACTAGAACAAGAGCAAGCGAGTTCTAGTTTCTCTCCCCGTTGCCTTTTAAGACCGTACTAGCTTATTCATTAAGCTCCTGACCACTTTCAAGCCCGGATTGTGTCAACAGGGTTGGCACAAGTCGCGACGGTTCCTGGGTCCTTCGGGATCGTTGCCTTAAGAGTGAAAGATCCAGGGACGAGAAACGCTGTCCCGAGAAAACAGAATATTGGTTTGGGTTAGAAATTGCTATAATGATTACTTTGGGTTCTGATTTACAAAGGTCAATAATACAGGTTTAATTTACTTACTTTTAATCGTATAACCGGCACTGTATTTCACCGCTTTTTGTAGAAACTACACTTATTTCCTTGCTGTTGACTCGGCTATCATCGCCCTCCGGATTCACTGGCCTGGGCCACTTAAGGTGCTTAATTTTCAAACCCCCAAAACCGAATGCCACGAGGCCACGACTTCCAAAAAGTCACCGTTACTTTCACTGTTCCGCCCCCACGTTCGTCCTTTTGCGTGACAGCTACTTCTACGTTTTCACAAAATTCCAGCATGGAGCCGTTCTATTGGTCAATTATCGCAAACCCCGAAATGACTTCGATCTCTGCTGGGTCAGCGTTAACCTAGTTTTTGGCCTAGGAACCTAGGGAAACGAACCCATTACGATGTGTATGTAATTGTTTAGACTAAATAGCATCAAAGAAAAATTCCACATGCAATTTATAACTTGAACGAATGTTTCCAACGCTTATAAATTAACAAGGATGAAAGGTGAATCTTTCTCTAAACAATGGTAGAGTATAGAGGACCAATATTTTCCTCCTTTAATTTTGACTTAAATAAATTTGACTTTGATACCCACATAGCACAAAAATCACATCAACGTTAAATTAACGTGAACAAAAATAACAAAGTTTTTTTTTACTTGAAAACAACCTCATATCATGTAATATTTATTTTGTTAAATCTACATGCTTATAGATAACTTAAAAACAAGGAGAAATCAAGCTATAAAAATGTACTTTTTGCTGAAGTTTCTGGTGCTGTGTATATAACGTGTTTTTTACCCTTGTTATTTTTATGTACCAAATTCACAGTTGAAAAGTCCTCCACAACATGTTCTAAAACGCCACTATATTAAGACTTGTCAAACCTACTAACTTTCTGCGTCTTGTTTGGTAATAACATTTTTTTAACTTAAAAGAGACGCAAAAGGAAGTTATAAAAGTTCACTAGTTTAAGACTACAACACTTCAAGACAATTTTAAAGATGGCGCTCAAGGCCAGACAAAATATCTATATATCTATCTATATACATTATGTTTTTTTTTAAAAGCTAAACAAGATTTTTTAACAATTTTACAGAATATTAATGTGTCTTTATCAGGTTAATAACAGATGCGTCGTGATCGTGAATCAGGGATCAGTTCCTTAATAGGTTTTTGGAGTTTGGAGGCCAAAGCCTGATAGATTTCGTCAAAATGAAAAATCCCGACAATAGAGGGCACTGTTGCTTGTAAAATCTCCAAAATATTCGGTAGAAAAGCCATGCAAGTCGCGTTTTAAAATTCGTGTAGAAAAGGCGTGAATCTAATGTGATTTTAACGTTTATAAAAATCACTTGAAACTAACGTAATATATATATTGTTTTTTTGCAGTTTTTTGCAACGTTATTTTTTATAACGTTAATGAATGACCTATTAAGCTTGTTTTCATATATGAAATAAACGTTTTTTTCTAGCCGCTTTTAAAATCAACGTGTTTTTTTTCTCACGTCTTTTTTACGTGTTAAGCACGTGATTGTGCTATGTGGGTAAGTTTGTCGCGTCTCTAATTCTTTAATGTATGTCATACATACAGGGTCTGTAGACAAACAAATTTTAAACTAGTAGCCAGAAGTGAAATATTTTAGTCGCATTTTGTCAGTAAATCCACGAACTGAATGAAACTAGATTAGACTGATCCATCTATTCTTAGTGATACATCTATCACATCCCAATCAAATTAAATTAGGCCAAAAGCAACAAAATGAAGTGCCTTTTATGGCGGCGAGCGTGTAATTAGGTTCACGGCTAAATCATTTCATTTTCCCCGTTAATTAGGGTGTATATATCTTTATATAGCTATACGCAACGGTTCGGTTCGGTTTCACCGTGGTATAGGCAGTGGCGGATGCAGGATTTCCAAGGGGGAGGGGCCAAGGAGTGGAGTGCGTGGATTTGTAATAATTTTTAGGTCTGAATTTAAATTTACAGGTGACAAAAAAATTAAAAAAGTTATGTTTGGAGTAAATTTTGTTGTTGCGAATCTTAAGTCAGGGTGTGGTTTTTTTTATTTCTACGGTCCCACCATACTGCAACTTAGTGCTTTTGTTGATAAACTGTATAGTTTTTGAAATATGAATTTTCAAAGTTTGGCCATTTTGGTCTTATGGTATTCCCTACCCTAAATTTCCCTAAATGACGCTTTGGCGAATCTTAAATCAGGGTGTGGTTTTTTTGCATTTCTATGGTACCACCATACTGCAACTCAATGCTTTTCTTGATAGAAGTACTGTATAGTTTTTGAAATATGAATTTTCGAAATTTGGCCATTTTGGTCTTATAGGATTCCCTACCCTAAAATTCCCTAAATGACGTTTCTCCGAATCTTAAGTCAGAGTGTGGTTTTTTGCATCTCTATGGTCCCACTTGTTGATATACTGAATAGTTTTTGAAATATAAATTTTCGAAGTTTGGCCATTTTGGTCTTATAGGATTCCCTACCCTAAAATTCCCTAAATGACGTTTTTCCGAATCTTAAGTCAGAGTGTGGTTTTTTTGCATCTCTATGGTCCCACCATACTGCAACTCGGTGCTTTTGTTGATATACTGTATAGTTTTTAAAGTATGAATTTTCAAAGTTTGGCCATTTTGGTCTTATGGGATTCCCTACCCTAAATTTCCCTAAATGACGTTTTTACCAATCTTAAGTCAGGGTACGGGGTAGACCTCGTCAGATGTCTATCAGGGGAAATGAATCGACCCCTGCCCTCCGTAGATTCCAGGTACTCTCTGACCCGGAGAGTTAGCACCTGTTTAGGGTCCCATTCCCAGGGTTACGGGAGAAGACCACATCGGTATGAAAGGCGGAGAGGATGGACCTCGGTACGGTGATCATAGCGCAGGTGGCAACCCTTTCTTTTAGGGATAGTATAAAAGGAGAAGATGCTGCCTTGTAGTACCGGCGTTGGAATCGTCAAAGGCTAGGGGAAGAAAACCTCGATCAAAAATCACCTGGTCCTCCAGGTTGGGGGTTGGGGCATTAGACTAACTCTCTGATACCCGGAAAAAACGTACACTGTTAAAAAACCCAATCAAACGCCTCGGAAAGAAATGAAAAACCTAAGACGAACCAAGCAAAGAAACAGGAATATGATTTTTGGTACATGGAACGTACAAGGAATGAGTCGAAAAGTGAATGAAATAGTCCATGAGTGCAGCAGAATGAAGGTTGACCTTGCTGTACTAACAGAAACGAAGAAGAAAGGAAAAGGATCTGAAAACCTAGGACAGTATGACCATTTCTATAGCGGAGTGGCAAAAGAAAAACATGCTCAACAAGGAGTATCTATTTTGGTCAACAAAAGATTTAGAAAATATATCACCAACTGGGAAGCAGTAAATGAACGGCTAATAAGAATGAATATAACAATAAAAGGAATGAGACTTACGATTTTTGGAATCTATGCGTATAATGACGATGCAAATGTAGCCGTGAAAGACAATTTTTTTGAAGAAATCCACAATGAAATATCAGCAGTAAGTACATCTAGAGAAATTGTAATATTGGGAGATTTAAATAGTAGAACAGGTAACAGAGTAAATGATCTGACAGTTGGCCAATATGGAGAAGATGTTGTTAATGACAATGGAAACCGGCTTATCACAGTATGTGAGCAATTAGACCTAAAAATCCAAAACGGTTTTTTCCAACATAAGAAAATACACAAATATACCTGGACCAAACCCTCACAAAACCTGAAATCCGTCATTGATTATCTTATCACTAAACAAAAGACAAAACTAAAAATTCAAGATGTCAGAACAAAGCGTGGATCAACATGCGGAAGTGATCACTATTTTCTGGAGACCAAAATTATCTTTCCTTATCAAGGCCGAAGCCTCCATCAACAAAATCTTGATGATACAGTGAATGAGGAAATTGATCACTGTCAATATAATCTACTAAGCCTAGAACATGACAGCGTAAAAAACTTATACAAAAAGAGACTGAACGAAAAACTTAATTCAAGTTCAGGTGAAACCCCAGATGAGGAATACGAATGTATCACATTAAGCATTCATCAAGCTGCAAAAGAAGCACTAGGATTAGTGGAAGAAACTCCTAAAAGAACAAAACCATACTGGTGGGATGCTGAGATTGAAAGTGAAATAGAGGAAAAAAGGAAATTATATCACACGTACTTATCCCAAAAGACCGATAGAAGCAGAGAAGAATACAAAATCGCGCAATCAAAGGTGAGAAGAATGATCAGTGATAAGAAGAATCAATCTTGGATGCAAAAGTGCCAGAAAATAGATTCTTACTTAGGAGGTAGGAGAAGTACTGAAAGCTGGAAAACTATAAGATGGATCAAAAAAGAAACATGCAGAGATATTATTTCACCAATACCAGACAAAGAATGGGATGAGCATTTTAAAAAACTTTTAACTGAAGATAGAGCAGAATTCAAGGAAGACGAAAGAGACAATATCATTAGAACGATGGGATCTCCAGTACCCCTCACAATATCTGAGGTCAAAAACGTGTGCAAAACCTTAAAAAGCGGTAAATCTGCCGGACCCGGAAATATCCCAGCTGAACTTATTAAATATGGCACTGAAGAATTGTTTTGTAGATTACGGAATCTTTTCCAAAGATATTTAAATGGAGCTGTAGTACCAACTGAGTGGAAAACGTCATATATATCCACAGTACACAAAAAAGGAAGGAAAGATATATGTGACAATTATAGAGGTATATCTGTAACTAGTACGCTAAGCAGAATATATGGCAAAATAATAAGAAATAAAGTGGAGAGCGAATATAAAGATATGGAGGCAGAAGAACAAGCTGGTTTCAGGGCGGGTAGATCGACTTCAGATCATCTCTTTTGTATAACCCAAGTTATTGAAAAGAAAATGGCATACGGACAAGAGCTCCATCTGCTTTACGTAGATTTGCAGAAGGCATATGATAGTATACCACTAAATCTACTTTGGAAAGCGTTGGAAAAGACAAACATAAGCGTACAACTAATTAAGGCCATCAAAGAGTTATACCGCAATAGTAAGGCAAAAGTTAAAATAAAAGCAAAACTAACCAAAGGCTTTCAAGTAAATAAAGGTCTTAAACAAGGTTGCTGTATCTCGCCTACGCTCTTCAAGATATATTTGGAACAGGTCCTTAAAGTCTGGAAGAGAAAATGCCAAAACATGGGAATTCCGTTGAATGAAACCACCTTGTATACTTTATGTTTCGCCGATGATCAGATAGTGGTGGCTCAGGATTATGACGACCTCGAATATATGACACGAAAACTAATAGAAGAGTACAATAAGTGGGGACTAGAGGTTAATATCAATAAGACAGAGTATATGTGTATTGGTGGAACGAAACAGGATCTAATCTTAAATACTGGGCAGCGAATTCAGTCCTGTGATGAGTATAAATACTTGGGTCTGAAAATTACAGCTGACGGAACACTAGACAAAGCTATAAAAGATAGAAACGTACAAGGAAGAAGAGCAATAACTTTATTAAATGGAATAATTTGGGACCAAAGTATATCAAAACATAACAAAAAGCTTATATATAACACAATTGTAAAGAGTATTATTACATACGGCTCAGAGGTGTGGCCAATCAAAGATAGAACAGAAAAAATGCTTTCCGCTACGGAGATGGACTATTGGAGAAGAGCAGCAGGGAAATCAAAAAGAGAAAGAGTTACCAATCAAAGAATAAGAGAAATTATGACAGTGGGTGAACGTACTCTAGTGGATGATATAAGAACAAAACAACTGGTGTGGTACGGACATGTACAAAGAATGGATGATGGAAGACTACCTAAACAAATATTACAATGGAAACCAACTGGCCGAAGAAAACGAGGAAGACCAAGGAGAAGCTGGAGAGAAGGAATAGATAGTGAAATAAGAATAAGAGGCCTAGATGATGAATTATGGGCAAACAGAAACGAGTGGAGATTGGGTATCGGAAGACGTAGAACGTTGTGAAACCGATAAATATATATATATATAAGTCAGGGTGTGGTTTTTTTGCATCTCTATGGTCCCACCATACTGCAACTCAGTGCTTTTGTTGACATACTGTATAGTTTTTGAAATATTAATTTTTAAATTTGCTCATTTTGGTCTTATGGGATTCTCTACCCTAAAATTCCCTAAATGACGTTTTTCCGAATCTTAAGTCAGGGTGTGGTTTTTTGCATCTTTATGGTCCCACCATACTGCAACTCGGTGTTTTTTTTGATAAATTTTATAGTTTTTACAATAAAAATTTTCAAAATTTGGCAATTTTGATCTTAATATGGGGTCAAGTACAAAAACGAATATAGTTTTTTTTCGGACCAAAAACTATGCCCTGATAGTGGAGATACTTAAAACTAGTTATGGCTTTAAAGTTGTTTCAAAAAGTTATTTTTTCTACACTCATACTATAAAGACTCAAAAGTAAATATAAAATTTATAACGTAGTTTTTTACAGATAATTAAGTATCATATTAAAGTCAGAGTGACTATCAGAATAGACGATCAAGAAACAATCGTACAAAGTAGTTAAGAAGATCTTTTTTACGAACCCTCTACTTATTGGCGTTACCAAATAGTAGTCCGAACTAAAAAGTAACGAATTTTTTTTGGGACACCACAATACCACAGTAGTAGTAGTAGTAGTGGGGGGGTTGACCCGCAGGTCTGACAAGTAGGCCAGAGTAGGCCCCAAGTCTGTCCCTTAACCGACTCTCTGCACTTCCCTTTGATGGTCGGGTAACTCATTGGGCCTTCCTGTTCTCTTTACAAAGTCCAGTAAGTCTGCCCATTTGAGCATGTGCAGTTCTTCCTCGCTCAGAGTTGGCGCTCCGAGTGCCTGTTGTCTCATCCTTGCGTAGGCCTCGCATTCTGCCACGAGGTGTCTTGATGTCTCTTCTTCCTGTCCACAGGCTGGGCAGATAGGGTCATTCTCGACTCCTATACGTGTCATGTGCCTCCTCAACCGGTTATGTCCGGTTAGAGTACCTATCATCAGTCCGAGGTCTTTTCGTGTCCGTCCCAGCATCCGTCTAATTCTGGTCGCTTTTGGACGGTCTACGGATTCTCTGGTCTATCTGCAACCCGTTCCTGTTTCCCAGGAGTTTAATAGCGCGTCCGTGGCTCCGGTCCTACATAGGCGGTTCCTGCCCCGAGTCGTGCGAGTTCGTCCGCCTTCTCGTTGCCTGGTACCCTCGTATGTCTCGGAACCCAAACCAGTGTCACCCGTTTGCCATCGCTTAGGGTCTCCAGCGCCTCTGCGCATTCTTCCACCAAGCCGTCAGCAATCTTGGGTGCGTTTAGCGCCTTCAGGGTGGCTTGACTGTCAGAGTATATATACCATAAGGAAATATCAAAACCGTTGAAATATGTAGCCGCTAGTTAGTATTAGTTGATTTTTTTTTCTTGCTAAATGTTACTCGAACGTAATTAACAAATCCCCTGTCCTGTAGGTATATGTATATTAATTAAAACGTGCTTTTATAAGCAAAACTAAGCAGGTATAACACATTTTGTACTACTTTGACGGCGAAAAAGGTATTTTATAAATATATTTGTAAACAAAAATTATAATTATCCAAATGGAACTGCGTAGTATTAAATTTATTAAGCCTGCATACACAAAATGTTATGTGCATTGGCGCAATTAAAAATTAAATAACGACGACGCGACGCCGGCGAATGGAAAAACGTTAATGAAAAACCAAATTTTAACGGTATTCTCGAGCTAGTTAGGTTTATGTCATGAAACAACCTTCTCAAACTCTTCAAAGAACAAAGATTTTTAGCTCTGAGCTCAGACGGATCAAGGCTAACAGATCGGAATTCGACAGATGCCGGATTGTACATGGAAAGCAAGAGGGTATTGCAAAACGCTACTCGCTGCCCAGGTAGCAAGGGGTCATCAAATGACGTCTTTTTTTCGTCGCAAAGTGGTCATTTGGATGACCAGTAGGTTATCTACCAAAAAATTTAGTCTTTGAGGCGTCAGTTAATTGACGTCTTTTCGTAGTGTAGTTTTTGACGTCTGAAAAACTTCATATATTGGTCACTACCCATACTCCACACTTTGTCCATGGGACATACACTCATACTTACATAGATGGTGCCCCAGTCAGTACTTGACCGGATTTATACGGAATATGGGAGTACGTATGTAAAATAAATTAAATATTAAAACAAGACTTCGAGGCTTCTTTCGCTTCAAGGTGAAGATGTGTAAGTCTAGGTATAGGTCTATTTTGATCTGTACCTCACAGACAAACACCGCTGTACCTGTTCCAGTACTTCCAGGTCTAAGTCACAGAAGAGTCACCTTCTGTGTGTAAGTTTCCTTCAGTGTTCTCAACTGCAGGGAATATTTCATATATTCAGATGAGTTTAAAAAAGTCATAAATAGGTCTGTGTGTCTGATGTTCTGATTTGGTCTCAAATACGTCATATTGCTGACGTCTTTAAAACGTCTAAAAATGACGTAATTTTGGGTGTGTCTTTTGAAATTCATTTAAAGGTCATTTACACATCAGGTTATAGACGTCAATGGTCATTAAAAATGACCTGTTTTTGACGTTTAAAATACGTGCCCTTGCTACCTGGATGGGATCCAAAGCAACAGTCTTCCAGGCGGAGGTTTACGCTATACTGGCGATAACATGGGAGGAAGAAATTAGGAACGAAACAGAAAAGCGCCTCTGCATCTGTTCAGACAGTCAAGCTGCGCTGAAAGCACTGTGCACACCAACCCTGTCTGCTAGTTTGGTGCAGGGGTGCGCAGATGCACTTCAGGAGTTGGCCGGAGTAAGAGAGGTGGAGCTCGTATGGGTCCCAGGCCATATGGAAATCCCAGCAAACGAGAAAGCTGACGAACTGGCTAGAGGTGCGACGGGTCTAAGCCTTTCCTTGGGCTTACAAGAGGGCAGATGAAGTCGGCTCTAACAGAGTGGGCCCAGAAAGAGATAAAAAAGGAATGGACCAATACAGGAAACGCCAGATAGGCGAAGTAGTGAGTAACTGGATAAGGGAAGTCCCGTAGGGACTGACTGGTCCGTACAACATGAAGAGAGGTAGGAGCCATTGTGGGAGTTCTCACCGAACACTGAGTCCTCGGTGCCTTTTCTCTCCTCATGTGAAGCACACAAAGACAAGAAGAGAGGTATTAGAGGTATGTAGTTAGAAAGGAATTGAGTTTTGAGTCTGCCAGAATGGTGTATTTCTCTCTCTTTGAATCTCGCCTAAGATATGGTTTGGCTTTCTGGGGCCTGTGTTCTGCCACCCTTTTTGAATCAGTGTTTATTCTATAAAAACGGGCCATAAGGAGGTTGTTTAATGGTGCGCCTCGCGAAGAATGAACCTCTTCATTACTTCAAACATTTTAACATTGCCGTGTCTGTTTATACTGGAAACTGTTAGCCTGGTTCATAAAAAGAAACTCCAACAGGAGGACCAAATCAATTCAAGACATTATAATACTCGGTAATCTGAGAACCTACCACTACCGATACCAAGATTAACATTGACAAAACACTCATTGATCTATGAAAGCTTTATAATCATTTGCCAGTGGCGCACCCAGGAATGTGTCTTGGGGGGGGCCCCGACAGCTACAAAGCGCGCCCTCAAAAAAGTGGCGGCCAAAAAAAAAAAAAAAAAAAAAAGGTCGTCATGTCTTTTCGCAACTACGCCACAGCTTGGGCTTGGGAGGGGCCCGAAGCCTCCTGATGTCAAATTTTAAGGTATTTTTCATGTTTTATCATCAAATATGTGGAAAATATATTAAAAATCTAAGGCTTGGGGGGGGCCCGGGCCCCGGGGCCCCCCCCTGGGTGCGCCCTTGCATTTGCCATTACCTATTAGACAAATGCAAACTTTGAAATTATTTAAAAGGGCAGTTCGTAATTGTTTAGAAAAAAAAATGTTTTATAGCTGTGATGAGTACTACACGGAGAATTTAAATTTCATAATAAATTGACCTTTATAAATTGAATGTCCAAACTTATTTTATAGGTGTGCTTGTTGTTTGTTGTGGTTTGTTTCTTTTTTGTTTTTTTTTTACTTTTTATTGTTTTGATCTTTGTTTTGCTTTGACTCTTATGCATGTACAGCGTGTCCCATTTTCGATGGGATTAAATGGGAAACTCGGTTATTATTAAAGATATTGATTTTCTGATTGCACCTTACCGTGCTCTTTTTTTGAGCCGTTAAAAATGGCGTAATCAGATTTTTGCTATACCCCGTAGTTTCGCTAATACAGGGAGTTTTTGAAAAAAATTGTATTTTTAATAATCCCTTGTATCTCGCTTATTTTGCGAGATACTTTTATTCTGTAAAAATATTTTTATGGCAGCTTTTTTAGAAGAAAATAATGACGTTATCAATTTTTTAAAATATTGTTTAGTTTTTGAGACCTGGATTTTTTTTATTACTTTTTTGATTGGTTTCATGCTAGTATTATCATAAAATAATAAAAATTTAAAAAATTTTTGTTTTAGGGTAAAAAAAAAATATTTAATGTTTAAAAAAAAAATTAGTCCGAACCTGGATATTTCCAACATAAATATAAACTAAAAATTGCTAGTTAAACAATTTTTAGTTTAACTGTTTTGATACTTATTAAAATGGTTTTACGTTAATTTACAGATTTATTTGAAACAAAGTCTACGAAAAATACAAAAAAAAAAACAAATTACAAAAAATAACTAATCTTTCTGATTACCATTATGTGTAAGACATTGTTGGCATTTTTGAGTAATTTTTCTTAACGCATTTTGCATAAAAATATTTCTGCCATTTAAATATTGGGATTTTGTTGCTTGAATGAAACAGTCAAACATATCACATTTTTCAAAAATCTGGATATGGTCGATTTCTAGCCAGTTTAAAATAATTGTAAGCCATTTACAAAAATGACAAGCAAAATGACGATGTCAATTCCACGCTTTTGTTTTGTAAATTTCACGACCTGCTGTTTGGTTATCAAATAATTACTATGATATTATTTTTGTAACTTTTTAACGTTTTTTACTTTATTTATAAATCTTTTAATTATCATTTCAAAACAGATAAAGTAAAAATCGTTCAACTAGTGTGTCTTGCAATTTTTAATTTATAATTACGTTGGAAATTTCCAGGTTCGGACTATATTTTTTTTTTCAAATATTAAATAGCTTTTTTTAACCTTAAATCAAAAAAATATTAAAGTTTTATCATTTTAAGGTAATAATAGCATGGAACTAATCAAAGTAGTGATAAAAAAAATCCAGGTCCGTATTTAATTTTTTTATGATAAATACCATATCTCAAAAACTAAACAATATTTTTAAAAATTGACAACGTCATTATTTTGCTCTAAAAAAGTTGCCATAAAAAGGTTTTTACAGAATAAAAATATCTTGCAAAATAAGCGAGGTACAAGGAATTAATTAAAATGCAATTTTTTCAAAAACTCCCTGTATTAGCGAAACCACGGGGTATAGCAAAAATTTGATTACACCATTTTTAAGGGCTCCAAAAAAGAGCACGGTAAGGTGCAATCAGAAAATCGATATCTTTAATAATAACCGAGTTTCCCATTTAATCCCATCGAAAATGGGACACGCTGTACCTGATATAACATTTTAAAATTTAGTATTAATAGAAATACCACTAAAATTGTAGTTATTAGGCATATAACAGATTTTACTTTTTGTAATTTTTATACTTTTACTTTTAGACCATAAGATATTTTTTTTTGCTTTGTCAATAAGACTAGTTTCTTCCGACAATAAAGCTTGTTTGAATTCACTATGAGACAGAAGATCCTCTGAATCTGTGATAGCCCGATATTCAGACTTTGTACAAAAGACGGGCAGATTTCTCAGCAAAGGAAGACACAATAGGGGATGCACCGGGGTCGGCGAAAAGGGCTCTTCATGAGCCTAATCGCCAGGTCTAGAGCCTAGTCAGCTGGCCTAGAGAGGCCTAGAGCCTAGACGGCAGGCCTAGAGCCAACCCTATAGTACTATTACTAATACTACTACCTCTCAACAACTTTTATCCCTAAAAACATTTGAAGACCACAGGCAAAGAAGGCGCTTTATCAATTTTTAAGGAAATTGAGTTGTTAGTGCCATATATTAGAAAAATTTCAAAAGTTTCACCATATCCTATCGTTCAGGCCATAAATGCCCTCAGTCAGGAGTAATTTCAATTTGTAATATTGACGAACATGCTAAATAGGCGTCATGTTCCAATCTTTAGAACGGGTTTTCTCGAAATCGTTTTTTTACATAGCGCCTTTTTTGCCTGTGGTCTTCATTTGTAATTTTAAAGTCCGCAATCTTATAAAACCAGGTTGCGACTTTTTTTTATTTTTAAATAACTTTATTTTCTTAGCATTTTATGGTGTTTATTATAATATTATAACTACTTTTATAACTGAAACATTAAAAATCAAGAAAGAAAATTGTAGTTTTTAATTTGTCTGGCAGAGATGTTAATTTTCGTTACTTTTGAATACTCGTTACTAATCGTTACTCGACTACTAAGTAATCATTTTATATATTCGTTACTATCGTTACTTTGATTACTGTAACTATATTCAATTCAATCATGCAATTAGTGCAAAATTCTCGGACTGTCGTTAATTCGTAGATCATGTACTTGTAGGTATATTTTTGTTGTTGATATTATGGAATTATTCGAGGGGTGAACAGCTAACCCAAAATGTGTACACCGATTGTGAAAATCCACATCTTTTGCTAAGATTGTGTAAAGATTGTGAGGGATTGTGGTAAGATTGTGAAAGATTGTGAGGGATTGTGGAGGACTGTGCAGCGGCGTAGCGTGCCTGAAGGGGCGGACAACTAAAACGGGCGCCCATCAAATCAAAAATTCTGGCGACCAAAAAAAAAAAAGGTCTCATCATGTCTATAGTTTCCTTTGCCGCCCTCTTAATTTACCGTAACTCCTACTCAATCACGATTAGGGCTCTTCGGGCGCCAGTACCCTCGGGGCGGGGGGAGGGGGGGCGACGAACCCCCCGCGCTACGCCACTGGGACTGTGGTAAGATAGTAAAAGATTGTGAGGGATTGTGAAGAACTGTCGTAAGATTATGAAAGATTGTGAGGGGTTGTGATAAGATTGTGAGGGATTGTGGTAAGATTGTGACAGATTGTGAGTGATTGGGACGGACTGTGTAAAAATTGTGAAGGATTGTGGGAAGATTGTGAGAAATGTGTACACCGATTGTGAGAGCTATTCACCCCTCGGAAATATTCGATTGAAATTTTCAAAATGGGGGCTAAAATTAAAAAAATAAAGGTAGGAATTACGTAGGAACTGTCCTGTGTACAACTTTGTTTTAAAAATCTAATGCCTTACATACAATGAAATACATACTTAAAATGTAAAAGTAAATAAAAATAGAGACAAAAATAACAATCTTAGACGAGAACACAAAAAATATTTTACAATTACAATTTAAATCCGTTAGTTACTTAAGTTTTCATAGTTACTCCCTGATTTTGGAATGCCTACTTTCGAGTGATTACTGAATACTAAAATAATCGAAGGAATCAAAGTAATCAAAGTAACGAAAGTAATCATTTAATTTTTGGATCGGTATTCGTTACTCTGTTAGGTGTCGAGTAACGAGTACTCAAGTAACGAATAGTTACTTTTTCAACACCTCTATTGTCTGCCCTTGAAAAACAAGGAGGCAAAAAATATTTGAAAAACGGACTCCAGGCCTAAATAGGCCACTTCCGGTCGACTCTTAAAGTTGAAAACATCTACCAATAATCAAAAGAGCTTACTCAAGTAATTTTAATAACTTTTTCCCTAGATTTTAAAAGGGGTGGACGAGTGGTCTGGTACACCCTGTATATAATTTCTTAACCTGTATTTTTGGGAAAAAAATACTTGTAAAATATTAATTTACGCGATTTGAAAAACAAGACCATACTCATAACGAAAAACGAACATTTTAAATTAACCTGTTAAATAATTGTAATTTTTACATTAAATGGCGTATGAAAAAATTATATTGTGAATTTGATTTTTGCACACATAAATTTAATATGCTGTCCAAATGCACCATTAACTTAAAATATAATTTAGGTCAAATATTTTAGAGCTTCCAAGGTTCAAAATTTTTCACACTCTAAATATTGTGCTGCACAAAACTCTGAACAGCAACTAGATCATTTTTTAGGGTATGAATACCATAGAGTAATATATCTTACTCTATGTTAATAATTTTGCTGGGTTGAGCTCCATTTGGTCTCCTACGGGGTGGTTTTTAAACAATATAAATTTATTCAAAACATAAACATTTTCTTTAATTTATTTTAGCGTTTTGTAATCGGGTTTTAACTAAAAAATTAAGAATTTATTTTTTGTCCATCTATCTATCTTTGGCTATAGGCCTCCGACAAAAACTTTTTACTTTTTTCTGTCTGTCACCGCGTTCATCCGTTTAGTTCCTGTATGTTCCTGCAAATCGTCTGCCTATCTCACTTGAGGTGTTTTCCTATTTCTTTTATTTTCCCAAGGTCTCCAGTTTACAATACACTTATTCCAACGATCGTCTTTCTGTTATGTTATGACCCGAAAATGTCCATTTTAATTTTGCTACTTCTCCTCTGACATCCCTTACTTTTGTTTTACCATTCCTTTTTCTATCTGTTAGCTTTACATGTAACTTACACAGTACTAAGAATAAACCACGTAAAAACGAATTATATACGCGGATGTTTCTTGGCAGCGGCAATTTTACGTGGCTCTTAGCACTGTACGCTTCCGCGGTTTTAAGCACTAAATAAGTGTGAACAAAATGACGATTATGCAAACTCCAGTGCTTGTAGTGATTCAAATAATACTAGTGATAATATTAAAGTCAATACGGAATTTTAACTCGTTTAAATGAAAATGTTACCAAGGTTGGTACTGGAGCAACTAAATTTCAAGAACTTGTAGATGGTTTTTTTATCATCCCTGTTTTATTTCTAAAGTTTGATGCTCTGCCAAAGCCAAGGGACGAGTACCTAGAGCGGTTCTAACACTGTAAACTTTAAGCAATTAAATCCTTTATCACTTTAGTATTAATGAGTGTTTTTCTCGTCCTTTTTCTGTTTATTGCTCGACTAAAGCTAAGTAAGTACGTGTTTCTATTTTAGTATTGTAAATATATTTTTAATTTTTATGTTATAAAACAGATATTTATTGCTTCATTAGCAAATAATCTGTTTTATTCAGTCGCTTTTTTTAGTATCTACATTTGTGCAATATAAGATTTTATTCCGGAAAATAAATTTCTGTTTTATTTGCATCCAAAATTTTACTTTCCATTTTCTCAAAAATACAGATTGTGTTAAATACGTGGTTTTTTCTTTTGACGGCAACACTGCTCTAACTATATGCTTATTTTAATATGCTTATTTTAAACCTTAGAGTAATAATAATATAAAGAGAAGAAATCAACCGCGGCCCCGTGTCAATTTTCCCTATTCGTGGCGGTCATTCCTGAAAACTTAGAATTTGCAGAATCCCCGGCGATGGCAACATAGCTGCGTCACTGGAATCATGTCGAAAAAACCACACTGGGCTGAACTGTCACAATATTTTGAGAAACATAGCACTTTTTGTTTATTTTTACGTCCAACTAAGTTCTTTTTTACAAAAATAAAACTCAGCACACAGAAAAAAACACCAAAAATTCAATATACCGAGTCCGACGGCCAAGACAACACTGTATTTAATACAAACACATGTTATTGTCAGTGTCGACCTTAGAGCTTAGGAATATCTGGGCTAACCGTTCACGACTTCAGGACCCACCTAATTAAACGTGTTGCCATTATATAAGTGAAAAAATAATCTTTTGTTTGAAATTCGTAGACAATGATTGAGTAGAAATAAAACTTTGGACTTCCATTGTCTTTATCTGAGGGCATGGCAGTGCCTCGCCAAGTTCGCGCTGCCGTACCATCTTTTCTTGAAACATTTCAGCCCATATTTGACCTATCTAAAACTCTACTTCGGAAAGAGCTGAGAATCGCATACTTTGCACAGTCGTAGACCTTCATAGAGTTAACAACCCCTCCAAGTTTCAATAAAGTAGTAAAGTAGTTACGAAATTTCAAAAAACGTCGAAATTGCCACTCACTCACTGACTCACTCACTCATGTATAGATCATCAAAATTCTACATTTTAAAATAATAAAATAGAATATCCTTAATACCGGTTGAAACTGTTGGAACAATGACTAATAGTTAATCGTCCTCTACAATAGGAAAAAGGATTCCCTTTTTACCTGGGGATATAGTCCAAGTAGCTAACACGAAATCCGTAATATGATGTCATTCACCTGTTGCCACATCCTGAAAAAATTGTGGGAAAAGGGGCCGTTCATAAATTATGTTGTCTAAATAAGTTTTTATCGCAGATTGTAATAAGAAATACACAGCATAAAACGACGCGACGCGGGTTAATAAGCGCATGACAAATTATCGCACGGTTTAAATAGCCTATAACCAACTCAAAGCACTATATGTTTTGTAAGGTAAGAAGTTGAACCTTACTTATTATTTATAAAATTTTACAGAGGCAGAGGAGGCGGCAACAGCGGAAAAGCTACATTGTTTACCAACAAATGAATGAATGACCGCCGAAACCGGGGCTACTACTTCTCTTTATATGTTATTACTCTGAGTTTTAAACACTGTTAACGCAATATTCGCCGGCACGGGGTTGCTTACGCTTATTTGAGCCTCTTTCTATCGATAAGAAACTCGTTAATCGTCTCTCCTTTATCTGTCCGAGAATTTGAGCTTTTCACGCGGGAAGTGCTATTTAAGGGAAATTTTGTGTCACGATAATTTTAATGATACGGGTTTCCTTAAAAGACGATCTGCTTTAATCAGACATTCCATTCCAAAATCAGTGGCGGATAAATTGGGGCGCCTGGGGGGACACTTCTTTTAATTCGAATCTGGATTATATTTTTTTTCTAATAAACAATTAAGCTTAGGGCAAGTTGTAATAAAATGACTAAGCTAAGTTGTAATATTTTAAAAGTTATCTCGGAACTAAAAACAAAATATACAGGGTGTTCGGCACATGAACCGTCAAAATTTTTTGGGATATTGCGTCCTTAGAATCAGCGGCGTAGCGTGGGGGGGGGGGGGCGCGGGGGGTTCGTCGCCCCCCCCCCCGCCCTGAGGGTAGCGGCGCCCCATAGGTGGCCGAAGCGCCCTCAGCTTTATTAAGTCGGGCCGGTAACGGCCAATTGAGTGGGTGCCAAAGGAAACTAATGACATGAAGCCCTTTTTTTCTTTTTCTTTTGTTTTTTTTTTGGTCGCAAGAATCGTGAGAGGCGCCCTTGTGACTTATCGGCCGCCCCCTCACACATGATGACCTTTTTTTTTTTTTTTTGGTCGCAAGATTTGTGAGAGGCCTTTTTGTTTTTTTTTTGACAAAAGATTTTTCATCAGTTTTCAGAGGCGCCCTTTTTAGCTGTCGCCCCCTCCGCCCTTTCGGGCACGCTACGCCGCTGCTTAGAATCACGGCTAAAGAAATATGAATGTTTTAATTTTTTTTCTCAAATTATCCAAAATCCAACCTTTAAACTCTCGTAGGCTTTTTATTAATGTCTGGAAAAGCACCATTTTTTTTTATAATTCTGTAATCTTATGCTACTTCAACTAATTAATAGATTTGTTAAAATGTATGTACCAAAGGGACATACGAGGTTTTTTATTGAAGAACATTAGTGATTTTGTAAAAGAAAATCAATTTCAAAATTAAAAATTAAAAAAAGTATCGACACTTGAGAACTTTATTTTCTTTTAAAAACTTCTATAGTTGATTACCTTTCTAACGGTATGCTACACATTGATTAAAAAACAATTCTGCTTTAAAATACGGAAATTCCGTGAGACGGACAATAATCGTTCGGACTTGATAAGAAAAACACTTTGATGTTTATGATGGTTTCGAACAAAATTTATAAATAAAGAACACAATACATTATTGTTAAAAGTTTAACTTTTGTTTAAGCAGGTAAACAATCGTAAACTTTAAATTGTTTGTCTTACCAATTCCTAACGAGTCTCGCCCTTCTGACGGAATATCCATATTATAAAGCAGAAATGATCTTTTTTATCAATGTGTAGCATACCGTTAGAAAGGTAATCAACTAAACAAGTTTTTAAAAGAAAATGAAGTTCTCAATTGTCGATACTTTTTTTGATTTTTAATTTTGAAATTGGGTTTCTATCACAAAATCACTAATGTTCTTCAATAAAAAACCTCGTAGGTCCCTTTGATACATCAATTTTGACAAATCTATTAATTAGTTGAAGAAGCATAAGATTACAGAATTATAAAAAAAAAAGATGCTTTCCAGACATTAATAAAAAGCTTACCAGGGGTTTAAAGGTGGGATTTTGGGCAATTTGAGAAAAAAAAATGAAAAATTCATATCTCTTTAGCCGTGATTCTAAGGGCTCAAGTTCCCAGGTTGAAAAGGTAGCAAATGACCGCAACAATATCCCAAAAAATTTTGACGGTTCATGTGCCGAACACCCTGTATAGTTCAGGCCCTAGGGGGTCCAATACTCTCTTACAGTATTTTCACAATTATTTGCAAACTTTTAACTTAGCAAAAAACAACTAAGTAACAATTATTAAGGCTGATCAAAAGTCATCTCTGACGATGTATAACACGCCCCCTTATATCAGTGGCGCACCTTTTATAGGCATTTAAATAAATTAGAGGTGTGGAAAAAATAATATTTTTTTAATTTTCTTGAACTTTATTGTCTTTTTAAAACTCGTTTTAAAAGCTGAAGAAATTTCCTTTCCAACGATGTATATCACTCCCCCTCAAGGCAGCGGTAGATCTAGCATAGACGCACCAAAAATGGTCAAATTTGTTATACACTTGAATCTTCATTTAAGACAGCCATGTTGGAACGGTACCAATACACACACTGCGTTGAATAAGAGAAGCAACACACTTGGTATGAATATACAGTATACTCCCCGAAGATATAACGGGGGGAACCACCCGCCCACTCTTGATGGGGGGGATGGTTCCCTCCCCCTAAATATTTTTTCGACATTTTTTATACTTGGTATATCAAACTTGACCATTTTTTGGGGCGTCTATGCAAGATCTGCTGCTGCGTTGAGGGGGGAGTAATGTAAATCGTTGGAAAGGAAATTCCTTCGGCTTTAAAAATGGGTTTTAAAACCAGACAGAAAAATTTGAGAACATTAAAAAAAATAGTTTTTTTCCACGCCTCTTATTTATTTAACTGCCTATAAGAGGTACGTCAGTGACGAAAGGGGGGCGTGTTATACATCCTTAGAGAGGACTTTTCATCGGCCTCAATAATTGCTACTTGGTTGTTTTTTGCCAAGTTAAATGTTTGCAAATAATTGGGAAAATACTGTAAGAGACCACTTTTGAGGGGGGTGAAAGGGGGGATGCCCCTCACCTAGGGTTACCAGACGTCCGGATTAATCCGGACATGTCCGGATTTTTACTACGTCCGAGTGGGTCCGGGCGGATTTTTCATAAACGTCCGGATTTTAAAGTAGCCGCCTTTATAAACATCAAATAATGCAAAATAAACTAGTTTTAAAAAATGTAATTAAACAATAATCGTCGATAAATTTAGCAGTGTGAATTCACCTTTAAGCGGGGTCTTCACATAACGTTTTACCTTACATCTTGCCTGTTCAGTCAAAACGCATCAAGTAAAACTTTGTGTGTAGACGGAAAAACGGACGTTTTACTTGAACTGATTTAAGACGGAAGACCGCCTAGAAAACTGACCGGATCACGCATTGTTTTCCAATAAAACCATCGTTTTGTATCAAAAACTGATCTAAAAACGTACGTTAAAACAATCAAGTGTCTACGCTAGTCTTTCAACCGTCAGACTTGACCCTTTTGACTGACAGACCCCGCTTAAAGTAGTAGTATTAATTTCGCCTTGTTGAATTACACTTCTGCCGTGTGGTCTTAAGCACACACAATTTTTTTGATGAAGTTTGTAATCTAAAAAAGTACATATCAGACAATTTTACTTCTGATGACCACAATCTGCCTACCCACGAAAAATGGGCAAAATATTTTAATGCAAGTATTTCTACCCAGTGGACTAAAGAAAGAAATAGGCTGCTTTTATCTTCTGTAAAAGGAATACTTATGACTTCATACAATTTAAGAAATATGAGCTGCTCAGAATTTTACGATTTTGTACTTCTGCCTAAAAATACAACGCTGTTGAATAAAATACAACGCAGTGAAAAGTACCTATAAAATAGTAGGTATATTGTTATTTATTAGTTATTGTTTCAATAAAAAAAAACGTTGATTTTTTGTGTGTGGCATCGAAAAAATTTTGACGTCCGGATTTTGTCCGGATTTTCTTGACGACTGGTCCTGGTTAGAGACGTTTTCATCTGGTAACCCTACCCTCACCGCCACTTTAAAGAAGGTTAACTAGAAAACGTTAGTTTTAAGTTTTTACTAACCAAAAATAATTTTTTACAGACTTTTATTTAAAAAGAATGTTCAACATTTTTGTTTAATTTAAAGATTTCTACAAAAACATTTATTTTTATTTCAAGGAGGCTATTTAAAAAATATATGTCTAGCTTAATAAGTATTTAACTGTATACAATGGGCTTTTAACCAAAAATTTTTTTTTGAGAAAGAAATAGGTTTTCCCTTTTTTCGTACGCTAATGGAACGTGCACTACTGCCATTAGACGGTACTAAGGTACATCGTTAAAAAGAAAATTATGTCCACTTGAAAAATGATTTTTGGAAAAGTTGACTGTTTTCGAGTTATTAGCAAAAAACTATCAACTCGGCGCCGCCAACTGGGCGCCGGGTCAACTCGGCGCCGGAGAAATTTTTTTTTTGATAAAATGTGTAGATAAGAAACAAAATATATTATTTATATATAAAAACATCTTTAAAAAATCCCTTACGCAATTTTTTTGAAATTTCTTTTTGTTAAGTAAAGTTAAATCCATTAAGTCGACTGTTGAATCTTGGTAGTTATAGTGTTTGGTACCCTGGTAACACAACAATTTACGTTTTTTATTACAACAATGACGGAAACAAAATGGCGGATTTCTTTAATTTTAAATCGATTTGTCTGAAACTTGAAAGTTTGCAGTGCTAAAGTTCACTAAATACAGTTTTATCCTCAAACTTAAAAAAATCAAAATGGCGGATTTCCTTATTTACTAACCTATTTGTTTCAAACTTGAAATATCACATTGCTTGAGGTCATTTAACAAAATTTTTTACTCAAACTTAAAAAAAATCAAAATGCAGATCCAAAATGGCGGATTTTCTTATTTACCAACCGATTTGTCTCAAACTTGGAATGTTACATTGATTGAGGTCATTTAACAATTTTTTTTACTCAAACTTAAAAAAATCAAAATGGCGGATCCAAAATGGCGGATTTTCTTATTTCCAACCGATTTGTCTCAAACTTGTAATGTTACATTGATTGCGGTCATTTAACAAATTTTTTTACTCAAACTTAAAAAAATCAAAATGGCGGATC
Source organism: Aspidapion aeneum (assembly GCA_963576565.1). Taxonomy (NCBI): domain Eukaryota; kingdom Metazoa; phylum Arthropoda; class Insecta; order Coleoptera; family Brentidae; genus Aspidapion; species Aspidapion aeneum. The sequence goes on along the minus strand of OY755043.1, from coordinate 7,190,719 downwards.
CAAAATGGCGGATTTTCTTATTTACTAACCGATTTGTCTCAAACTTGGAATATTACATTGCTTGAGGTCATTCAACACAATTTTTAACTCAAACTTAAAAAAATCAAAATGGCGGATCCAAAATGGCGGATTCTCTTATTTACTAACCGATTTGTTATAACAAAACAAATTTAAAAAAAAAGGCTTTTTTAAAGATGTTTTTATATAAATAATATATTTTGTTTTTCATCTACACATTTTATCAAAAAAAAAAATTTTAGTCCGGCGCCGAGTTGGCCCGGCACCCAGTTGGCGGCGCCGAGTTGGCCCAGCGCCCAGTTGGTCCGGCGCCCACTTGGCGGCGCCCGGTTGGCGGCGCCGAGTTGGCGACGGCCAATTGACGGCGCCCAGTTGTCCCATTCCGCAAAAAAATGTATCAATAAAATTTTTATTTTGGTCCATATTGATTGAGTTTAACTAATATTAATATAATAGCCAAAATATACAAGTGCAAATCTAAATATTAACATATAAATTTTGAAGAAAACTACACAAAATTAAAATGTAATAACTAAACATAAAACAAAATTACATGAGAAATAGTGCACAAAAGTGCTCTTTTTCAATTGCTCGTAGGGCAATTTTATATTCACTGATCTCGCCAGAATTTAAGTCATAAAACCAGATAAAACATAATTTTATCAAGCGACTTCACGAAACACTGCGCTTGCTTTCGTGTGATAAAATTTTAGCTCAGTTTTTCATTTAATAAAATTCTTTTAGCTGTCTGGGTAGCACATATCATACATGCACTGACACACTTTGCTTTTTTACAGAAAAAAAGGGACAAAAGCTTCTTATAACGAACTTTAATTTAATTTATTCGAAAATAAGTTTGCAAAAACTTCTTTTTAAATTTGCGTTTCGAAAAAAGATTCATTTCAAAACTCATTTTTTCAAAAAACTTATTTTTGAAAAGCAAAAACCAAAAAACTAATTCAGGCATCTTTACTTTTATCTCAATTCTTTTTACGGAATACTACTTTCGCGTATTTGTTATGATTAACTTTTCTAAAAAAACACTCTGTATGATGGTGTCCAACGTGCGATAAAAACGCTGCAAACAAGACAGAAGTAAAAATATATGCTTTACAAATTCAGTAAAAAATAAGTCAAATTTTTTTAGTTAAACATACTTATACCATTGTTCTTTTAATTTTATCTAAAAACTTTACAATGCATTGCACCGCAGTCGCATTGGACAGAAAAAAAACCTAAATTTAAAAAATAGTTTTCTCGCAAAAACGTTGCACAGCCAGATGTGATTTTTCAGGAAAATATAAATATCTTTTGCGTTTGTGCATGCACCAGAAAGCTGTTTTTCTATGCTCGCAAAATATATGGCTTAGAAAATGTTCGCTTACATCGGCGGATGAGCTGAAATGTATGTCAGTTAATACCAATGGCGGGGGGGGGGGGGCGTTGCTGCCCATCCCTCCACACATTTTTTGATCCCTATAATATTTTTTCAAAATCCATGTTTAAAACAAAATTTTGGACTTACATTGTCTTTATTTATTTTAAACAAGACGTTTCGATTAGTAAGTATCTCTAACCATTTTCCCTTGAAAGATAAACAATCCAATCTATACTACTTGGTGTGCAATCAGGTGTGATGCCCCGCCCCCTTTATTGTAATCTTCATACGCTTGTTTTCCTTAAGGAGTGGTTTCCATATGGTTGGTATGTCCGTACTTAGATGACTGAAAACTTCTTTATTGTTTTATTATTATTACTTGTGTTATTTTAATTTCTAACGATTATTTTTAACAAAATCTATTATTTTAAACAAACACTGATCGAGAAACCAATATCGCTTTTTTTATACTTTCTTTTTTAAAATCGCTTTTTATGTTTAATTATGAGGTAGTTTTTTTGTTTCTATGTTATCGTAATTTTTTTTACGCTCCAATGAATATTCATCGACGCCAAATCAGGGATTAGTCAAAATAAAAACAGAGCTTGGGTAATCGAAAAAAATCAATTTACACAAAACTAGTAGAAAAGCAATGGAAACTCTTTATTAAAAAAGTTAAGCTTTACCTCACAGAACTGTGATCTTATATAAATGACTTATGTTTTACATTTTAGGTTTATTTATAATAAAAAAATCAAATTTACACTAAATATTTCACAGTTTTTATACAGTAAGATTACTAAACATCTGTATGTCCTTTTGCTTTATATACATTCTATCTACTTAGCCTTCTTCGATCCATCTTAAACATAGACCTCCCCCAATATCTTCCACTCTTCTCTGTCTGTTGCCATGATCATCCATCCAGTTCCCGCATGCTTTATTGTGGCTTAAAAGGCGTATCTTTTTTCAAAACCATAAAATTACCTACAGGGTGAGAAAAAGTTATCAACTTTCGGGAAAATCGTATAAAAAACTGATTTTACGGACATTTCGGGCCCTATATCTAGCGAAGCTCAAGGAGAATTTTGGCGGAGAGTATGTGGCAATCTGTCCCAGATGCTAAGGAGTACAAAAATTTGGCCGGGATCTGTTTTTTTTTAGGGTTTTTCTTAATTGACCGGGCTAATTATTTTATACTTTTTATATGTTTTCCATTCACATGAAATTCTGGAAATCCTGCAGCAATTTCAAGTCTAAAGCCAGTGCTGCTAGTGTTTGGTCGGTCAATAATGTTGGCCGATCAGTGTTTGCCAACAATAACTTTATTAGCTCAATACGGCCGATATAATGTTGCTTTAGGGATTTGTTTATGTTGCGAAACTTTAATGGAGAGAGATTGTTTTTATTGTTTGAATCTAAAGTGGATTAAAATTAAAAAAGTTTTGAAAATTAACTGATTTAATGGCTATTTTATTAGGTTGGAATTTTATTCAGGGTAATAATAGAAATACATAATAAATTTAAACACAGTTTTTATAAATTTAGATAACTAAACATCTCTATGTCCTTTTGCTTTATATTCATTCTATCTACTTAGCCTTCTTCGATCCATCTTTGAACATAGACCTCCCCCAATACCTTCCACTCTTCTCTGTTGCCGTGTTCATCCATCTAGCTCCCGCATGCTTTACTGTGGCTTAAAAGGCGTATCTTGTTTTCAAAGCCATGAAATTACCTACAGGCTAAAAAAATATTATTAACTTTGGAGAAAATCGTATAAAAAACTGATTTTATAGACATTTCGCCTTATACCTAGCAAAGCTCAAGGAGAATTTTACCAGAAGATATGTGGCAATATGTCCCAATTGCTAAGGAGTACAAAAATTTGGCAGGGATCTGTTTTTTTTTTAGAGTTTTCCTTATTTCACCGGGCTAATTATTTTATACTTTTTATATGTTTTCCATTTACATGAAATTCTGGAAATTCTACAGCAATTTCAAGTTTAAAGCCAGTGCTGCCAGTGTTTGGTCGGTCAATAATGTTAGCCGATCAGTGATTGCCAACAATAACTTTATTAGCTCAATACGGCCGATATAATGTTGCTTTAGGGATTTGTTTATGTTGCGAAACATTAATGGAGAGAGATTGTTTTTATTGTTTGAATCTAAAGTGGATTAAAAGCAAAAAAGTTTTAAAAATTAACTCACTTAATGGCTATTTTACTAGGGTGGAATTTTACACAGGGTAATAATAGAAATACATAATAAAAAAACACAGTTTTTATAAATTTAGATAACTAAACATCTCTATCTCCTTTTGCTTTATATTCATTCTATCTACTTAGCCTTCTTCGATCCATCTTGAACATAGACCTCCCCCAATCTGTTCCACTCTTTTCTGTCTGTTGCCATGATTATCCATCTCGTTCCCGCATGCTTTACTGTGGCTTAAAAGGCGTATCTTTTTTCAAAACCATAAAATTACCTACAGGGTGAGAAAAAGTTATTAACTTTCGACAAAATCATATAAAAAGATTATTTTACGGATATTTCGGGCCTTATATCTAGCGAAGCTCAAGGAGAATTTTGGCGGAGAGTATGTGGCAATCTGTCCCAGATGCTAAGGAGTACAAAAATTGTGCCGGCATCTGTTTTTTTAGGGTTTTTCTTATTTGACCGGGCTAATTATTTTATACTTTTTATATGTTTTCCATTTACATGAAATTCTGGAAATCCTGCAGCAATTTCAAAGCTAAAGCCAGTGCTGCTAGTGTTTGGTCGGTCAATAATGTTAGCCGATTAGTGTTTTTTGCCAACAATAACTTTATTAGCTCAATACGGCCTATATAATGTTGCTTTAGGGATTTGTTTATGTTGCGAAACATTAATGGAGAGAGATTGTTTTTATTGTTTGAATCTAAAGTGGATTAAAAGCAAAAAAGTTTTAAAAATTAACTGATTTAATGGCTATTTTACTAAGTTGGAATTTTACACAGGGTAATAATAGAAATACATAATAAATTTAAACACAGTTTTTATAAATTTAGATTACTAAATATCTCTATGTCCTTTTGCTTTATATTCATTCTATCTACTTAGCCTTCTTCGATCCATCTTTGAACATAGACCTCCCCCAATATCTTCCACTCTTCTCTCTGTCGCCGTGTTTATCCATCTAGCTCCCGCATGCTTTACTGTGACTTAAAAGGCGTATCTTGTTTTCAAAGCCATGAAATTACCTACAGGGTGAGAAAAAGTTATTAACTTTCGACAAAATCATATAAAAAGATTATTTTACGAACATTTCGGGCCTTATATCTATCGAAGCTCAAAGACAATTTTGGCGGAAAATATGTGGCAATGTGTCCCAGATGCTAAGGAGTACAAAAATTCGACCGGTATCTGTTTTATTTAAGGTTTTCCTTATTCCACCGGGCTAATTAGTTTTTACTTTTTATATGTTTTCCATTTACATAAAGTTCTGGAAATCCAGCAGCATAGTCAGGCCACATGGAAGTCCCAGGAAACGAGAAAGCGAACGAACTTTCCTGGAGCTCACAAGAGGGCAAATGAAGTCGGCCCTAACAGAGTGGACCCAGAAAGAGAGGCAAAAAGAATGACCAACACAGAAAACGCCATACAGGCGAAGGAGTATGTGACAGAATACAGCAAGTCCCGTAGGGACTGGCTAATCCGTAGAACACGAAGAGAGGTAGGAGCCATAGTGGGAGTCCTAACCGGCCACTGCGTCCTACGAGGACACCTGGCAAAGATAAGATTGAAGGAGAACGCGACGTGCGAGCGATGTTGGACCGACGACGAGACCTCGGCGCATTTCCTCTCATCATGTGAAGCATACAAGGAGGGAAGAACAGAAGTATCCGTGAAGGAAGCTTTTGAGATGGAGGACCTTCTGAATCTGAGGGGCCCGATATTCTGGCCTTTGTACAGAAGACGTGCAGATTCCTTAGCGAAGGAAGGACGCAGTAGGAGGGATGCCCGGGGGTTAGCGAAAAGGGCGCTTTATGTACCGAGTCGCCGGGCCTAGAGCCTAATCCACACTGCTACGACTACTATGAATGCAATTTTCTAATCATCAAGTACTGCATTTTCGATTATGCATTGATTCATGGGCGCACCCAGGGGGGGACCCGGGGCCCGGGCCCCCCCCAAGCCTTAGATTTTTTTACATATTTTCGACATATTTCAGAAAAAAACACAAAAAATAGCTTATCATTCGACATCATGAGGCTTCGGGACCCCTTCCCCCCCAAGAGGCCTCGGGCCCTCCCAAGACATATTCCTGGGTGCGCCACTGATTGATTGATAATATACATGTGAGATTTTCTATTTCAGCGTATATTTTTCAGATTTAAGCTTGTTAATTTCAGATTTAAGCTTGTTTACCACACCTTAAAGTTTGGTGCATCATTTAATATAGGTATACCCTGTATATTTGCGGTAGCCTTAAATCTTCAGTTAGCTTAATTTATAATTGGTATTTATATCTATAGGCTTTTGTAGCTTGGACTAAAATTTCATTAAGAAGTATCTGAGGGCAAAATCCACCCGAGTCTTCGCTGAATTAAACCTAAGGCATTCATTCATTGGAAGCTCAAATTAAAGCCAAATTTAATTTTCTTTGAATAATTTAGCGCCTTTGCAAAATTAAAATACTCAAGAGCTAAGTGCGCCTTTATGTTAACAGCAAAGTAAAACTCACGAAAAGTGGGAAAATTTTAATTTTTAATGAAATATTTTCAAAACTTTAAATAAAAATTAAATTATTTTAAAATTTTCTAAAACAATTTTTGTTAATCTTTTTAATTTTATATATTAGCCCAAGGCCAACAAAAATATACAGGCCACGACGCTGAAAAAATCAGCTGTTCTCTGGGGGCTAACTTTTACATTGGGTCTTATGGGAGGTCAGATGTTTTTTTAGGATATTTTCAAAATGGCACTACAGATTTCCGCAAAATTTCAGTGAAATATTTTCAGATACCATCCCAATATTCTGCCAAACTTTTGTAACGATGCAAGATGATTAAAAGGTTAAAATCTTCAAGATTTAGCATTTTTTATTTTGAATTCAAATTACCCGCCATATACCGCATGTCAATTGTTATATTTGACAGGTATTTGACTTTGTCATCTGTGTTTGTCACATTCGTTTCTGTTTTAAATTTAATTTTTGTGTAAGCTAATGAAGCTGCTCTGAAAAATTAAGGATTACTATACATTTAAAAAAAATTGTTCTGCAAGAATATAGTAACAACAATCTCAAAATCGGCTTTATATAAAAAAAATTTCAATATTCATGAACCGTCAATCCAACTTCAATATTTTAAAGACAATCAGCTGTGTCATGATGTGACATCAAAAAAAATTCAGCCCCGGATGTGACGTCAACAAAGTGGAGGATCGTGGCCCATCCGTTTTGATAGCCCTGATTAGCCATCAAAACGGACGGGCCACGATCCTCCACTTTGTTGACGTCACATCGGGCGCTGATTTTTTTTTTATGGTTACGTTACGACACAGTTGATTGTCTTTTTTTAAATAAAGCCGGTTTTGAGATTGTTTTTACTATATTCTTGCAGAACATTTTTTTTTAATGTATAATAATCCTTAATTTTTTAGAGCCCCTTCATAAGCTCACATTAAAATTAAATTTAAAGCAGAAGCGAATGTGACAAACACAGATGACTAAGACAAATACATGTCAAATATAACAGTTGGCAAGCGGTACATGAATGAATGAATGAAATTGGCATACCTGCATGTCAGTTTTGTTCAGCCTGTCACTTTACAAAAATATCCTTAAAAAAACTAATTTTAATGTTATTTTAAGGTTATAAGAGAAGCTGCTTAAAAAAACATAAATAAAAACATGGATAGTATATTAAGTGATTCCCAGTTTTGAATATCTATTAAATGTTTCTACAATAGTATAAATATTTCAAATATTCATCGATTAGTTTTTAAGATATTTGCTTCCAAAGTTACCATAAATAAAAAAAAAAACAAAAAAAATAATTTTAAAAAGTTTCATAGAAAATATGAAATTAGAATCATTGCAAAATGTTCATTGGATAAAAAATAAATCGATGTGTTTCAAAATTTATTTAACTTTTTCTTAATAATTGTTATCGCTATTTCTCAAAAAAAATTTGCACACTGTTGTCAAAGCATTTAAGAGGCCTTTAAAATAAGGTACCTACAAAAACTGATGAATCTTCTTCTGTCCATGATCCTTATCACTTAATTAACCAATTCAACATAGAGTGATGAAAATTACCCCTCAAAGATAGTTAAAAAGTGTCTTCCTCGCAACAAAATCGATGAGTCTAAGGATTTTTCCAAAAACGTAGCTACAATAAATGCCCTGTATAATAGCATTCAAACCAGAAATGGACAGAACACTACAAGGGACTGCTGCAGGAGACGAGACCCGAATATATGGCAGCCTCTCCGAGGAGAGACATAGAAGTACATGGACAGGAAGTAATCATCGAAAAAGAAATGATAAAGAATAATATTAAAAAGCTTAAATCCGGAAAAGCTAGCGGACCTGGGGGAATATATGCTGAAATGCTCAAATATGGATCAGAGAAACTACTCGAAAATCTCACGTATATTATCAATCAATGCATAAACGGACATCCAGTACCTGATGATTGGAAAATTGCATTTATATCCTTAATACATTAGTTATTAAAAAGGAGACATGCTGGATTGCAACAATTACAGAGGAATTCAGTAACCAGTACTCTAAGTAGATTGTACGGTAGGATTCTTAGAGATCTAATAGAGAATGATTTTCATGAACAAGAAGAAGAAGAGCAAAGTGGGTTTCGCGCAGGCAGATCTTGTAGTGATAATGTTTTTTGTCTTAAACAAGTAATTAAGAAAAGGAGCTCCAGAAATATAAAGACTCATGTTACCTTTGTGGACCTACAAAAAGCATATGATACCGTTCCAGTAGAAAAATTATGGACAGTGTTAGGCAAACTAATATCAATCATATATACATAAAAGCGATAAAAGAACTATACAACGGGTCAAAATCTAAAATTAAAATTGGAAATCGACTTTCAAAAGAATTCCTGGTAACAAAAGGCTTAAGACAGGGATGTTATATCTCTCCAACTTTTTTTAAAATATATATCGCAGTAGCTCTAAAAAACTGGGATCGTAAAGTGCACGGCATGGGAATACAACTTAACGACCGATTTACCATATACACACTACAGTTTGCTGACGACCAAGTAATTGTGGCTAATGATAAAGAAGACATGGAGTATATGATGAGATAGTTAACAGAAAAATACTAAAAGTGGGGATTAACAGTGAACGTGGACAAGACACAGTACTTATGTATTGGAAACGAATCTAGTGAGTTCGGTTCGGTTCGGTACTAGAAAATGGACAAACAATATCTCCATGCAATGAGTATGTATACTTGGGTGTCACCTTTGATAAGACAGGAACAGACTGTAAAGAATTGGAAAAAAGAATAGCAAAAGCAAAAAAGGTTATTGGAGAGAAATAAAAAAGAATGTAAAATTTAACATTAATGAAATAATGGTGAAAAGCACGCTGTTGTATGGAATAGAGACTTGTCGCGTAACAGAAAAATACAAAACAAAAATGGAAAGTATCGAAATGGATGCAATAAGAAGATCAATGAGAATATCTAGAATAGATCACATAAGAAATGAGATCATAAAAGAAAGAATGGGAATCGAGGGAAGCATAACGGATGACATCACTAAAAGGCAACTGATATGGTACGGCCATGTACAACGGATGAACGACGAAAGATTACCAAAGCAGGTCCTAGAATGGCAACCAATAGGGCGCAGAAAAAGAGGGCGTCCTAAACTAGAATGGCAACAGTCAATCCAAAGATCAATAAGTCAAAAAAATCTGACAGAAGATGACTGTCAGGATCGAAGGAGGTGGAGAATAGGCGTCGGACAACGTAGAAAAACGTTCTAAACCGACATAGTAGTAGTATAATTGCATTCATGCGGAAAATTCTAAATCTTAAAACTTTCTTTGCTTTATTTTCAACATTTCTTTTTATCAGCCTTATCGGCCTTCTGCTGTCACTAAAAAGTAATTAGCACAAAAAAATTCAAGATTAATAATTTCCAAATTTTTCCCTGATAGACGTCATCGTCTTGAAAATAATATCTTTCGCCGCTGAAAAATGTTTCGCAATAAAAGGCTCTTTACCCAGTGACGTACTCTAAAGGCTGACGCAATTTAAAAAAAAATGGTTTCAAATAATTTGGAGTAGAATTTTTTATCAAACGTGAAATTTAGTACCCGTGAATTTAAAAAATCAAAAAAGTTTCAATCGGGTAAAAAGGAGTTTTTGTTTCTCTCATATTTTTCGGTGGGTGGTTTAACAGCTTAACCTCAGAACACTGCTTCGTCAATGTGACACTCTTGCGGAGTTAATTATACGGTTTTGTCTCTAATCCTATGTAAATAGTGAAAAACCCAAGCAGCATTTAGACGTCATATTACGTTACGCATACGTTGCTTGCGATAAACGCGACGTCGGGTGCCGACGTCGTTTCGACCGCCTGACGACCCTCGTTTGCACCTAAATGGGGAATACAAATTCGGGTCGCTACGACGTCAGCATCTGACCTTATAGGTAATAGAGTTTACCAATTAACAACGTAATTGTACGTTGGATTTCCGTCACTTAAATTTAGTCGCAAACAGGTAAGTTGCGTTTGGTTTCGTTTCCATTGCCTAGAATATATATAGTTTTTGCTAAAAAGAATTCCTGTCAAGTAACTAAAATTATACCTGATAAGTAAATATTTTAAACTTATTAAACAAGTCTCATAAAAATGGGTGCATTTTACAAATGACAATTATAGTCATGCATAAAAGGCGGTATTAGAATATTAATAATTTATATTTTAAAGCAGGAATCCAACTAAAATTTTACAACGAAGGCATGTTTATTGATAAATGTGATTAAAATACTTTCAAAAAAAGCAAGCGCTCCTGAAATATGCAAGATTTACTAAAATATACATATTTTTTAAATAGATCTAATTTTTATTATTACTTTATTTTTGTAAAAAAAAATGTTTTGCTGCTTCACTAAACTCAAATTTGTTACTAATTTTGCAATTATTCCTTCATTTCTACTTAAAATTAGAAAAAGAAAAAAATATTTTATAATGGCCGACAGACGCTAACCTTTTCAGAATGGCGGATTTCGGTGTCTGACTTAATGTGAACTAATAATATACCAATTCGGACCGGGTCTCCACTTTTGGTTGTGAAAGATAACCAAAGAGTGGAAGTCCGACGTCTGGCAAACGTATTTCGTCCCATTAAATTCGGACGTTCGCCCCGCATGATTTTGCGTCGGCCTACCAACGGATTGGAACTCTAGGTTCGCAACTATAACTATCATATTAACCAAAATCTCGGTATAGAATTCAACGTCCGCTCTTTTTTGCCTACAATAGGTAAAGCCCACGGTCCCAAAGCTAACTACCGCGCTGTCAACTGTCAGGCAGTGACGAAATCATTGTTTTTTTTATATTTTTTTGTTTTTAGAAATGTTTGTTTAAATACCAAAAATCTAAGGGAAATAAAACCGATACCCCACCTGTGGGAAGAGGATAGGCTATTATGGTTTCCAAAATCCAAAAAAGATATAAAACTGCGTCATGTCCTGACATGTAGCCATCCTGACCAAACAAATGCACTTTCTGTTAGGTTATGGGCGTCTATAAATGACAGTAGGCTGTAAATATGACGCGTAGGCCATATGAACGGACGTCGAATAGGTCAAGTAAGAGTTACGGGAAATACACCAACCAAACTAAACGCTAGTTAGGCCTGAAGTTAGGGTCTTCACCGGAGGTACCCGACGCCGACGTCTGTTGGTCGTTGGGTTGGTTAGAGTTTTTGTATGTCGAACAAACGAACGTAAGACCGACGTTGGGAAATCAATGGAATATTGCGTTAAAATATATGACGTCGCGAGATCGTTAAAAAAACGGACGTATATTTAATAACGTCGGTTTTGATATAAATGTGACGTCGCTCAACGCATAATCAATCTTGCAACTTAATATTTCACTAAATCCAACGTCGGTGCAGGTCTCATTAGGTTGTAAGTCAAATAAATGTTTCTTGGGAAACTTTCGCAAGAAGCGCCATCTATCGAGATACGAGAGAAACAAGAACAAAAGCAGGCAAAATAAACTGTATAAACATATCGATCAATGAAAAGATCAATTACAAATAAAAAAAAACGAACTAATCTGTGACATTCGACAACTCTTTCTGCCTTTCAGGCCAGATCAACGATGTTTGCGTTTTTACCCGCTATCAGACACGTGAGCGTCAGTCAACTGAATTTTTAAGCTTTTTGTTTCTCTCGTATCTGGGTAGACGGCGCTTTTTACGAAAGTTTTCTCACTATTTACATAGTCTTAGAGACAAAACCATCTAATTTACTTCGCAAGAGTGTCACATTGACCAAGCACTGTTGTGAGGAGTCCCATAAGGACGAAACAGTCAATAGACAATAGACAACTTTATTAATCTTTTCAGCTACAATAATGTAGATAAGATACGTCAAATACAAAAAATATAACATTAAGTGTAAATAATAATAGTGTAAATATTTAGAAAAATTAAAACGAAAACACATTTACAAAATTTGTATATATATGTATATAAATATTGAGAACAAAAATTTACCTTCTGCCCAACATGTAGTTTTCAAATTCACTTAAACTATAAAAAGTTTCTTTTAATAAAAGATTTTTGATTTCTTTTTTGAATCTTGGCAGCGACGTAGTTTGTTTGATTTTGTTTGGCAACAAGTTAAAGAATTTGCATCCAAGATAATGAGTACTTTTTTTTATATACTCATGGTTGTGTTTATGGATGCTGAAGTGGTTACGACTTCTAGTTGGATAGTTGTGATAAGAACTATTTAATGTAAAAATATTTTGGTGTTGAAAAATGAAAATGAGTAGTTTATATATGTAAATACTTGTTATTGTCATAATTTATAAGTACCGTTGCAAGGTATATTGAAAATTTAAGTTTAGTTAACTGTCAACACTTATTAGGTGTCCATTAACTTGTTTGATTTTTTAACTTTACGGGTACTAAATGTTACGTTTGTTAGAATTGTTTGCCCAAAAAATTCCGTTGACTGACGCTCACGTGTCTGATAGCGGGTAACTGATATTAGGTGCCAATTGAATAGTGCCTATAGGCAAAACATTACCGAACATAATTAAAATGTGTATTAGTAGGTTAAAAGACTTTAAAATCTGTGGGATTTTTGAGGTTGCTCTACGGAACCATAAAAAAGAAAGGCAAATGGACTTTATCTATAAACAAATAAACTAAAAACTACCCCAAGTAGCTGCTTGTTTGGAAAATAATAAAATAAAATTGTTTCGGCAGGTTTTTTTTCTTTGTATCATATTTTTCATGCATTTTAAATTTCTGCCCCCCCAATTTATAACGTCACCAGCCGCCACTGTGTGGATCGCATCAGAACTTTTTAAAAACCTGTTTGATTGCATCGATTAGCACATCGCACACAAGGACAGAATAACAATTTGGCGCGACAAAAATCTAAAATTTGATTTTATGTGACAATATGAACAGAAATGCTTATGAGGCATATATTCAATGCTTATTTTGCAAAAACATGCATAATAAATGTTATTTGAAATTAGGTATTTTAATTAAAAAGAAAACAATTGCATACTAAAGCTTCCTCGGAACTGTACGGTCTTACAGTAGTATAACTAGAGGCTGCATTGTTTACCATTTTCATTTTTTTAAGCCGTCTGGGCGATGTTTTAAGTGCTAACTTCATAACTTGGGCGGCAGTTCTTTTACCTGCCTTTTCCAAGCTTGTTTCTGCTGCTAAGCATAGCTGCTCTGGACTGAGATTTGATACAATCGATTGCACATGTCTTTGTTTACCGCGTTTACAACACTCTTCAAATGATTTTTTTGGCCTGCCTCGTGGTGCTGAAGCTATATGCTGTAGTGGCTGCCTCATATTTGGACGTTTTATGTAATCATCAAGCCATTTCATATGTGTGTTAATAAATGTACATGTATTTACAATCACGCCATTTCGCCAATAGCTTTGTGAGAAACACTTTTATTAAAAGTAGTTTTTGTTTTACGTAGTTTTCAGAAAGTTCACTAACCCCAAATTTTTCCACTATATACTGTACTAACTGTTCATTGCACTCTGATGACGATAGCTTAAAAAATGGTTTATTTTTCAACACTATAAATAGCTCCCTTCTCTTAATCTGCATTTTTTTTTTAACGGGATCGTTTCCACAACTACCTAAAAATAATGTGCTCAATGCAAAAAACACCAGATTACAAACTTGGATCCGCAATTTTGATTTTAAATTAAGAAGTTTGAGTTAAAAATTAAAGAAGAATGATATATTTTTTTTTAATTTGAGTCAAAAGGCATATTCAGCGAAAGTCCCCTAAAGGTTTGAATTTGATACATATTGACTCGTAAATTGGAAAGGCCGCCATTTTGGATCGGTCATTATACTTTTTTTAAGTTTAAATCAAAAATCGTATTAAGTTACCTTAAGCAGTGCAAGTTTTTAAATTTAAGGCAAATTAGTTGTCAAATAAATAAGTCCGCCATTTAAAATCCACCATTTTTATTTTTTATAAAAAAAAAATTAAAGTTATATTGTCAACGAAACACTATACCAAATTTCAAGTCTCTAGTTCATCGGAAAGTATCTGAAATAGCTGTCGCAAAATTTGAAACAAAAATTGGCAGGAAAACAAATATACGGATTCAACTAAAATAAAGCCATTAAAACAAAGAGGGGGAAAAAAAGGGACGTAAATTATACTTTTGTCAAATTGGCTATAAGATATGGTTTTCAGCCAGTAAAGAAATATCGGTGTACTTGGCGGAACTTTTTTTATAACTCTAGCAAACTTAAAACTTTTAAAAATTTTTTGATCAAAAATACTATTTTATAAAACCCTGTATATACCAGGTCTAAAAATAACTGGTTTGTTAACAATAATTGCAAAATTAAGTAATTACCTGCCGCATCACTATCCATGTTGACACCCTCTCAATTTAAATTCTGACAGCAAATAATACTAATACAATTGGGTGGCCTTAAAAATTAAAATTCTTATGTTGCCTTGTGGCCGCATCTATTGGCAACATTTTTAATATATGTGTGATTAGATTGAACCAAATTGATTTTAGTATTATTGTCGCGCCAATGTAGCCATTTGTCCTTATGTGCATCGATGAGATTAAGAACTATCCCTGTTTGTCGCGTCTCTATTTCTTTTAAAGATGCTAGACATACAGGATCTCTAACCTAACCTACCAAAACTCGAATTTCCAGATTTGTCATAGTTTGGTTCTGGTATAGATATTTGTATCCTGAGTTGAAAAAGTAAAAGATATAGTTGCTCCAATGTTGATACCGATTTAATGATTTAGTAGCCCTCAAGTAAATTAATCAACTTGGACTACGCCACTGTGTCCAACCCATCTCTTTTCACGACACGCCGGATTAAAAAAGTTTAATAACTTTTTAATTACTTTTCGGCAGTCCCAATTATAATGGTAATTTTCAGCCACCTGAATTTTGTTCGTTCTTACCTTCTTAACTCACTCAAATTACTCCATCTTTTTTTTAATTGTCCAACAAAGAGAGAAAGATGCTTATTCTAACTAACTCAAAATTAACTTCGGACACTCGGCGCGAAAAGAATTAATGATGGCTCGCCCGGCTTCGTATAAAAATCTGAAAGTTTTTCAGAAGTGTATTTAAGATACTTTTCGAGCAATCTAAATTTTAAATTAAGATTTTTGATTGAGAAAAATGGTAATTTCGTACTTTTTAAGAAAAAGGTATCTTTTTTTTTGGCATTTATGTATTTTTGATGTTTAAAAAGAAAAAGAAAGTAAATCTACCTATTATCACTAACAGCTTTTTATTTAATGCTCGTGTTTGATTTTGTCTGCTATCTTGGATTTCAAGATAGTGGACAAAAAGCTTTTTCTGTCTAAAAGCGCCTGCAAAGTTCTGTTTGTTTCATGAAAATTGATGATATTGTTCAGAAGTTATAACGAAAACCATTTTGCCAGGTTTTGATTTGGATACTGATAATGAAGTCGATAATAATTCTTGGGTTTATTTTAAGAAAGAAATTATGAATAAACATTAACTTTTGCAGTAGCGCACACAGAACAATGTCCTGGGGGGGCCCGAGGCCTTTGATGGAGCCTCATGATTTAGTAGTAGTAGTAGTGGGGGGGTTGACCCGCAGGTCCGACAAGTAGACCAGAGTAGGCCCTTTTTGCCATGCCCCAAGTCTGTCCCTTAACCCACTCTCTGCACTTCCCTTTGATGGTCGGGTAACTCATTGGGCCTTCTTGTTCTCTTTACAAAGTCCAGTAAATCTGCCCATTTGAGCATGTGCAGTTCTTCCTCGCTCAGAGTTGGCGCTCCGAGTGCCTGTTGTCTCATCCTTGCGTAGGCCTCGCATTCTGCCACGAGGTGTCTTGATGTCTCTTCTTCCTGTCTACAGGCTGGACAGGTAGGGTCATTCTCGACTCCTATATGTGTCATGTGCCTCCTCAACCGGTTATGTCCGGTTAGAGTACCTATCAGCAGTCCGAGGTCTTTTCGTGTCCGTCCCAGCATCCATCTAATTCTGTGATTTAGTATTTAATGCTATTTTATTTTCTATATAAGTGGGGACTAGAGGTTAATCTCAATAAGACAGAGTATATGTGTATCGGTGGAATGCGAATTCAGTCCTGTGATGAGTATAAATACTTAGGTCTAAAAATTACAGCTGACGGAACACTAGACAAAGCTATAAAAGATCGAAACGTACAAGGAAGAAAAGCAATAACTTTATTAAATGGAATAATTTGGGACCAAAGTATATCAAAACATAACAAAAAGCTTATATATAACACCATTCTAAAAAGTATTATTACATACGGCTCAGAAGTATGGCCAATCAAGGATAGAACAGAAAAAATGCTTTCCGCTACGGAGATGGACTATTGAAGAAGAGCAGCAGGGAAATCAAAAAGAGAAAGAGTTACAAATCAAAGAATAAGAGAAATTATGACAGTGGGTGAACGTACTTTAGTGGATGATATAAGAACAAAACAACTGGTGTGGTACGGACATGTACAAAGAATGAATGATGAAAGAAACAAATACTACAATGGAAACCAACTGGCCGAAGAAAACGAGGACGGCCAAGGAGAAGCTGGAGAGAAGGAATACACAGAGAAATAAGAATAAGAGGCCTAGATGATGAATTATGGACAAACAGAAACGAGTGGAGATTGGGTATCGGAAGACGTAGAACGTTGTGAAACCGATAAATATATATGCTATTTTATCTTTTTATTCATGAAATATGTGGAAAATATCTATAAAAATCTTAGGCTTGAGAGAGGTCCCGGGCCCCGAGCCCCAAAGCGATGCAAAAATAATTTTTTGAAATCAAATCAAATCAAATCAAATCTTTATTTTTCCTCAAAATGATTGTAAAATACAATATGGAAATCGTCACTAATAGCTAATTATTTAATAAAAAAAAGAAATTCCCTTGCGGTTATGTCAATACTTAATTCTAATAACATATTTATCAATGTAAACCACAACAAAAAATATGCATAGATATAAAACCTATACATACATATACACACACGCACAAACAATATTATGAAATAAACGATTTTTCACATCAGGTCACAAAAAAGTAAATAAATAAATACGACCACAAATACTTTTACTACAAAAATTATTCATAATATAATGAATAAAAACAAACGTTATATATGGATAAAATGTTACAATGCATAGTTTAGAAAACATTTTATATCATAGGGGCATATATCTAGCAGAATTTTTTTAACTGCATCTTTGAATTGTGTTACATTATTAATAACCTTGATATTATTTGGTAATTTATTGTAACACTTGATCGCCATATAACTTGGTGACTTCTCATAGAGAGTACTAACATGCTGGTCTACCCTAATCATATTCCCATTTCGGGTGTTAAAACGATTACTATTAACTCTGGAAATATTTTCAAAGTGTTGTTTATTATTTCTAAGAAATAATATAGATCTATAAATGAAAATAGTTGGGAGTTAATATTCTATTTTTAACGAAAACAGGCCTACACGAGTCTCTCGATCTTATTATAATTTGCATTGCCCCAAAAGACAACATTATAAGATAGAACAGAATAGGCAAGCGCATAGTAGACATTCATAAGCCCACTGTTATCAAGGGTATCTTTAAGTTGTAAGATAGCATAATAGGCTGAGTTCAGTCTCTTACATACATGATCAATGTGACTCTGCCAATTTAGGCCACTATCGATTTTGATACCAAGAATTTTCGTTTCCTTAACAACATCCAACTTGCTTCCACCGATTTGTACATCTCCAATCTCGTATGCAATTCTGTTATTATTGGATGAAAATGTCATCACAACAGTTTTTCTTACATTAACAATAAGCTTGTTTTTAGTGCACCATGAACCAAATCTAGAACATACTTGATTCAGTTGAAGCGTTAGTTCTTCAGATGAATCAGCAGCCACACCCACACTAACATCGTCTGCGAAATTTGGACAGCACTCTACCTTCAATGTTTCTTTTAGATCGTTAATAAAAATGAGAAAGATTAAAGGCCCAAGAACTGATCCTTGAGGAACTCCTTGATTAACCTCAACAAAGTCAGCTCATTGTCAGAAATTGCTCTATACTTGTTAAAATTAGGCGAATATGGTTTTTGAATGGGGTGGGAGGATGGGTGGCAGCAGGGAGGACTACAATGTAACTACAGCAAATTAGAGGACATTTGCAATGGGTAATCAAAGGCATTTCAATAAAATCTCCTGAAATTTAGATAATTTGTATGCTTTAAAGCCTACATCATGTGACAAAATGGTGTCTGACGACCGCCATGTTAATTCCTGTTCGAAAAAATATAGCCTATAGCACCTTTGGGATCGACAGCAATTCAACGACACCTTTTTTGTCAAAATCGGTTCAGCCGTTTAGCCTCTAGCGTGACAAAAACATACATATTTACAAACATAAAACAATCGAAAAACATTACCATTCCTTCGCCGTGCTGTAGTTGGGTAAAAACACTTTTTCACAGGGTGTCTCAAAAACTTTTTATAGCTGATATAAATTACGAGACACGAGAGACGAGAGGAGACATGAGAAAGGCTTTTTTTTTACAAAAACTCCTAAACCTCAATTCACTTGAAGAGAGAAGGGAAAACATGGATGTATGCATTATGCATAGGATACTGAATGGTAAGATTGATTCTATGGAACTTGTTTCATCAATTGGGCTTAAAACCACGAGAACTTTGCGAAATAATGAGCTTTTTCAGGTTAATTTTCATAGTACCAACTATGGGATTTTCACCCCTTTAAGTCGTAGCCGTGGTGGCTCAGTGCGTTCGCGCATTGAACACGAGTGAGTTAAGGAATTTCGCTTGCTACAGTGGCGGGTTCGATTCCCGTCGGTTGCCGAGGTCGGGTGCGGCAGACATTTATAGGATTCCTGGGGAGTGTAAAATGTAATATTGTCCTACCCCTTCATTCACGCCGGTAACCAGGCCGCATGAGGTCGGATATCTCGTGAAGGCGGACTTTGTTACACACTCCTTCAGTCGGTAGGCCATTCTAAGGGACAAAAGGACCGGATAAAAAAAAATACCCGGTCTGGGGTTCCAAAGGTGGCCGATGACCCGTGTAATTAGGCGTTCCGAAATGGCGGCCTTAGTGTCGGCGAAAGAGTCACGGTTACCAAATCAGGAAAAAAAAAACCCCTTTAAGTCGAATGTCAATATCAGCCAACAAACTGGGAAATGATATTGACCTTTTTCAATTAGTTACCCCAGTCTAAAACATAAATTAAATAAATTTTAAATTGATATATTTAGGGAACTTATTTATATTTTAATTATGTTTAATTTTTTTAAAAACTATAAAACACTGTATTGTTTTTTATTAAATTGTTGTCTTTTTATTGTAATATCATTTTATCCTTAAATTTAACAGTATTGCTTTTTGGTGTTCTCTTATTGTGATATCATTTTATTTCTACATTTTAACTAATGGATCGTTCATACTCGTCTTTTGTCTAGTCTTTTGTCTTGGTTTAGTCATATGTCTTGTCATAAGAAAGTTAAAACCACTGTTTCTTATGGGAGTGTTCATACAATGCTTTTGCTTTTGTTTTTGATTAGTCTTTGTCTTAAGAGTTGCCAACTTTCAATCCTTAGGACAACGACTAAGACGAGTGACAGACATCAGCTGATATTTGTTGTTTTTTTTTACAGGGCGTCCGAAGAGCGCAAGCGCGCGGCCGAAATTTTGAATTTACCGCCATTAATCATGTTTTTAACAGAAAATCTCAACATAACCTCAAAATTTTATTTGTTTTTATTTTCTTTTTCGATTTTGTTCTTTCGTGTCTGTGTTTCGTGCACAAATTAGGTTAAATAAGATTGTTTTGTGTAGAAAATGACTTTTGAAAAGGGGCCTTTTTATTGAAATTGAATTTTTTTTCAGTGGGCTATGACTAAGACTAATCAAAAACAAAAGACGAGTGTGAACAGCCGATTTTGTTTAAGACAGCTAAGACTAATCAAAGGACAAAGACTAATCAAAAACAAAAGACTAAGACGAGTATGAACAATACTTAAATTACTATCATAAAACCTACTCAACAATATTTTTATTTTTTTTCCTCTATGTGTAATTTTTTATTATAAAATATTATAAAAAGGAGAAACAATTGATTGAATAACTACTAGATAAAATTACTTTTTATGCAAATTACATTGTAGAGAAGGAAAAATAGTTTTAGGATTTAAACAAGAATGTTTATCTAAAAATACTTAAGCCTAGATAAGGAATTTTGTAAATTGACTAGTTCGTAAATATATATTCTATTCTATTCTATTCTATTCTATTCTATTCTATTCTATTCTCGAGCGATAAAAGAGACGAGAGACCCATTTAATCTGACATAACGAGACAAGACGAGAGAATGCCTTCTCTCATCTCGTCTCGTCTTGCGGCAACACTACTCTTTACTTTATACTAAAAAGGTAACTAAACATGCTTCCTACAAACACCAACTTAATTCTAAAACTTTCGAAAATAAAAGTTTTATCGTTGCAAGGGCGCACAGAGCAGAAGTTACTGCTTTATAGAACGCATTTGAAATTAGTAACATTTCCTCTAGTTTGCTACTTATGCATTCTGGAAGCCTTTATAATTCATAGCATGCGCAAGGTACTACGTATATTTTTAAAGAGAGGTTTTATATGTCAACGTGCAGCGACCATTGGCGTAGAATGTATAAATGTATGAATGTACGGTAGCGGCAGTTAGCACCAGGGTTGCCAGACGTCCCGCTGTAGGGGGAGCGGTCCCGCTTTTTGTAGTTCGGTCCCGCTTTTTTTAAATCCTATGAAAGTCTCGCTTTTTATGCAAATTGTCCCAATTTTTCCGCTTTTGTTTCATTTCTGTCCTATTTTTTTACCTGTCTGTATCTTCTAATAAATAAAACTTATAAATTTTATTTAAAAAAAAATTGTGTATGCTTACTTCAACAAGGCGAAATTAATAATACGAAATACAAGATTTTTTGCGTTGTATCCCAAGTAACATTATTACCACTCAAGGTTTTATTAATTTGGTTCCTAGGTTATTTAGAGGGTGCTATTATGAGTTTTAGGATCAATTTGGCTACATAAAGGTTATTTATATTGCCAATTACCTAAAGGGGTGTTATACAACCAAAAAGTGATTTATAAAGGGAGTATAATAAAACTGATATTCCTTCTGTTCCTTTTAGATACTTTTGGTTTTATTGATTTCTGATTTATAAAGATGGTCTTATAAAACCATTTTACCTAAAGTTTTTAAAAAGAAATAAATATACTTTGGTCATTTAGTTTTTTTCATTACTTTAGGTCATCACAAAAGTGTTATATAATAGAGCTAAAAGGTTATCTTATATCTTTTTGTTTTTATAGTTACCAGTAGTTTAAAAGTAAATATGATTGATAGGCGGCCAAACGACCATGAGTTCAACCACGTGACCAAACTTAAATATTCATATTCAAAAGTTGCAAGTTTCCTTAAGGTTTTTAAGAGTAGTAAATATAAACTTTAGACTTTTGGTTTTTGCCATTACTTTTAGGCATTTTAAAAAGGTTTTATATGAAGGCTTAAAGGTAAACTTAATTCTTTTGTATTTATAGTTACCCATAGCTGTATATTAAATATTAGTTAAATAGGTGGCCATATAAAACCTTGTTCCCTTAAGGGTTCTAACAGAAGTAAGTAAATATTTTCCTGTTTTATTTTTTTAGGTATTTCTTGTAAAAATAATAGATATACCTAGGTACAGATTGGTACATACCTACCTATTGCAAGATTGATGATTTAAAGCCCAATAATTAATAATTGTTGACAATAATTAATAATTGTTGAGTTTCCGTCCTCCTGGGTAGGACACCCAGGCCTAGATAAGGCCTGTTTAGACGGCCTATATAAGAGGTTGCCCTCCACCCTGCAGGCACAACGAATATCATTGCACTGGCCCTCTCGATTGTGTCGAAATTGCACGATAAAAAACATTTAAAAGTGTGTTATACGCTTTTAAACACTTTAAAAACAAATACAAAACATTTAAGTGAGGTTATGTTGACTATGTTTACATCGTTTTTTTTGTTGGTTTCATAAGGGCACTCAAAAATCCTTTTTGCGATACAGTAACAAATAAAACCAAGTGACCACTATAAAACCATAATGGCGTATATAAATTTATTTAAGAAATATTGTAAAGAGAAAATATTTATCTAGTCGTTTTAGCAGTGTTTTTTAACAATAATTTTACTTTAATTTTGATTTATGTAAACCAAACAGACATTTTTAATGGTGAATAGTGTAAATGATTTTTTTTTAATTTTAAATATTTGTTATTTTGTTATCAAAAAACTATTAAAAGGCACTCTTGAGTCGGCGCGCTTGTTTTGAGAGCTTTTCAGATACGATTTTATCAGAAAAATAAATCTGGCAGGCAATTTGATCATCAACAAAACGACAAACTCGGTATATTTTTATGTGATAAAATAATTTTGGGACTCTGACATTTTTGGCAATTTTGTGACCTAAATTATTTTATATAGCCATTGTGAATCTAAAATATCGCCATAGAAAAACTTCTTTACTCTAATGGTATTATGGTATTCAACAGAATCGCTAGGATACCAAATTACCAAATCTAGTTTTATAATAGGATAGACGTTTCTGAGTTGCTTTTAGAACCTGGCATAATAGCTTTAGGCTCTAAAAGGTTTTATACTGGTGGAACCGCTAGAGGGCGAAGCTGGAGTTTATTTCTTATGGTTTTATAGTGAGTTTAATACAAAGGTTGCCACCACCAATTGGGGAGTCCCATTTAGGAGGTCTAAGGGGTATATAAGGGTAATGGGAACGTGCTAGCGACCAAACATTGAAACTAATGGTTTTAAGGAAAGGCGCTGGCAACCTTTTAGCTTCTGCTATAAATAAAGAAATGTTACTTGGGATTTTGACAAAGTAATATACAAAGTAATAACATTTACATAATTATAATTGGGTATAAATTAATCTGGTCAATTTTGCTCTTAGTGGCCTTCATCTGCATCATCATATCGCTCTGCTGACTGTTCCTCTCACAGTTAGTCGACTCGAGCCGACTTCACCCGAATGAGCGTTACATAGCCGAACGTGACGGCTCAGTTCAATTCAGTACCCACAAAAAGTGCTAAACGCGCCTAAAGAAGTTTACACTTCAACAAACAATCGAAGAGGAATGTTTTACTTTTTCGTTTAAGTTACTTTCTCATTTTAGGGCGGATATTTCTTATTTATACATACTTATCTTATGTGTTCGTTCATATTTGTTTATTTTAAATAAAATACACAAATCACTAAAAGAAATTACGGATCATATATTTTATTATGCATGGAATTTTGATAATCGAAATATAATGAAGACAATGAAAGTTTAAAACACAACTTAATCTAAAAGTTTTTCACCTCTTCAATTAAAAAAAAACTCAATAAATTTAAATAGGTAGGTATAACATTTAAATTTTAAAATTAAATTATTGAACGTATTTTAGAAACGTAAATAAATAAACACACTACTTAGTTCCTAAAAGACTCCTACACTAACTTTATGTTAAAATCGATGTAAATTTTTAGTATCTCTTTAAAATTTTTGTGTTTACGCATTTACTTAATTTGTCCCGATTTTTAATTTGAAAAATCTGGCAACCCTGGTTAGCACCCTTAAAGGATCTAACCTGATACCTAGGCATGCCTTTGTGGGCCCGTTGTGCACCACGTACCATGTGTTCGACTCGATAATTTAAATACTATCTAGTAAATAGAACCCAGTAGATTTCAAATCATATTTTATGCCAGAACCTTAGTCATCATGATATACCGCATAATGCCATGGTTATAGCCTTAGACCACTGGTCGGTCATAAACCTTTTGACATAATCAACAGGGTACAGAGAGCCACAATGTGCCCGCACTAGCTGCTAGCTCCAAATAGGCACCCCATATAACCTGTTCCATGTGGTGATTTCCCGAATGGCCAGGTCACCGAATCCATTCAGAGAATCACCAGATTAACCCACCCCCTTTGTTTGATCCCAAATGTTACCAGTTAAAAAAAAAATTGTTCCATATTGGTCCAAGGCCAACACAAAAATAGAGGCCACGACCCTGAAAAAATCAGCTGTTCTCCCGGGGCTGAATTTTACATTGGGGCTTATGGGAGGTAAGACGTTTTTTTATGATATTTTCAAAATGACACTACAGATTTCCGCAAAATTTCAGTCAAATATTGTCAGACATTATCCCGATATTCCACCAAAGGTTTGTAAGGAAGCAACATGATTAAAAGGTTAAAATCTTCAAGATTTAGCATTCCTTATTTTGAATTCAAATTACCCGCCATGTACCACATGCGAACTGTTATATTTGACATGTATTTGACTTTATCATATGTGATTGTCACATTCGCTTCTGCTTTAAACTTAATTTTTGTGTGAGCTAATGAAGCAGCTATAAAAAATTAGGGCTTACTATACATTTAAACAAAATTGTTCTGCCAGAATAAAGTAAAAACAATCTTAAAAACGGCTTTATTTAAAAAACAATCCAATATCCATGAACCGTCATTCCAACTTCAATATTTTAAAGACAATCAGCTGTGTCGTAACGTGACCATCAAAAAAAAATCAGCCCCGGATGTGACGTCAACAAAGTGGAGGACCGTGGCCCGTCCATTTTAATAGCCCTGATTGGTCAAAGCTCATCCGTTACGAGACTACCCATTTACCCATGGGTCGAGGCTCCTTTAGTCGCCTCCTACGACAGGCCCAGGGGTTACCTTGGTGCTATTCTTATCTCCGGACACCATACGGACGGACCATTGGCGTAGACAAAGAAATAAATGCGAAATTGGTTTGGTTGGCCTAAGCAAAATATAAATAGTAATAGATGTGTAATTGTATACAGCATGATTAAATGATATATAAGAATCATGGAAAATTTTTACTGCATGAAAGATAAAAACAACTGCATATGTATAAAATATGTAGTATGTAAGAAAAAAGGATAGAAGTTTACACGTGATTACGCCCAGTGTTTCAGGATAGCCAATACCTGTTCCCTGTTCGCCCGAGATAGTAGAGGAAGGAAATTTCTGACACCGATTGTTTTCCCTTGCGCGGCGATCTTTTCTTTCAGTTCGTAAAGAAAATCGTTTGGGGGCAGTTGTACACAAAATATCGGAAATTTAGACGATAACTGTGTAACGTCATAACTCAATACTTAATAACTGTGTAACGTATAATACTTTTTTTTATAATAGTTAATGCCGTGTCTACTACAAACTGAAGTATATGACTTCCCACTGAAACAAATAAGAGAGGGGTCTGCTTTAAAAGCAAATTCTTTTATATTGATTTAAGAACTAACTAACAAATTAAATTTTCAAAAATACCACTCTATCCTAAACAGACATTACTAAGCATTTCAGGGTGTCACTGATTTTTTCCCGAAGTTCTTCCAAAACAGTAGCTCTTAAATGGCAATGCGAATAAATTTGACTTTTTGCATACCTCCATAAAAAAATTATTGGGTGCCAAATCTGATGATCTCGGAGACCAGCTCATAGTATCTTGCCTGCTTGTAATAAGCCGCCTTGGAAATGTTTCATTTAAAAACTCTTTTACAGGCAAAGTATCATGAGCTGAGCAACCATCTTGCGTAAACCAAATTTGGTTAAAATCAACATTTGGAATCTGTCGAATCGCAGGATGATAATTTGATCCTGCAACAAAGCTAAATAATATATCCCTTGTAAATTACAATTGAAGAAAAAAAAGGACCAACGATTAAGTCCGTTCTGCAGTATGAAAATGTTTATTTTTCCGTGACCAGTAACGAACAACAGAAGGCTTGTGACGGCCAAGAAATAAAAACGAACTTTCGTATGTAAAACAAATATTTTTAATAAAATTTTCATCCTGATTCGACTTTTAATTCATGGTTTCACAAAACTCCATTTTTCAAAACTGATCCTCTGCAAAAATTTCTTGCGTTTTCTTAACTTTAAAACTCCGGTATCCATGTTGTGTCAAAATGTTTTGGACGGTTAAGGGTGAAATATCACCGCCCACATCATTGGCAATTGCCTTACTGGAACAGGGAGGCAAAGCTTCTGCTGGTGCACAAATCATAATGAATTGTAGATTTCTCCAGGGTGAAGTCCTTGAACCATTGTTAAAGGAGAAGAAACGAAAAGTCCTGCTTACTTCACAAATATTTTATTGTCTAATCACGACGCGTTTCGGTTTTTATTATTTTAACCTATATCTTCTTTGTCAATTAATTGTATTTTATAAAAATTACGTGTTTATGTCCGTTTGACTGATTTTTAATCTGTATGTTGTTTTAGACTGTTTTAAATGTTTTTTAATTTTTTATTTTTGTATGTTCCAGTTTTTCATTTGTTTCAAAGATGATTCTTAACTGTCTACCAGACCACTTGATAATGGTTTTTTAAAAACCGAAACGCGTCGTGATTAGACAATAAAATATTTGTGAAGTAAGCAGGACTTTTCGTTTCTTCTCCTTTAACAATGGCACAAATCATAGTTTCACGTCCTTCCCTTTCCTCTCCCATTTCACGAACAGAAGGTACCACCACCACTGTATTTGTGACAAAAACTGACTCGCCTTGTTCGTTGGAAATAGGTCACTATTTTTTGGTCCTTGCTACGGCTATAGGAATATTCCTTCCCTCAAACACGATAACAAATGAATTAGTCACATTTTCTCCGAAATATCATTAAATCATCTATACTTTTTCCTGAACGCTAAATGTAATACGCGGCATGGCTTGAGCCAGAATTTGCGTGAAAAACAAATACCCACTTCTCACCTGTTTCGCTGCACATGACGAAATGACGAAAAGCTTCGTAAAGACGAGAGGTCTAAAACATAAAATATATTTTTTCTATAAGCGTGCGGAAAAGTCCACTTTTCCGCACGCATTTTAGTGTGGAAAGTGCCACTTTTCCGCACTAGTGCGGAAAAATATTTTTTCCGCACTAGTGCGGAAAAGTAAATTTGTTACGATTTTGAGGTGTTCTATAACATTTAGACCGTTCAAAATACTTTTGTATCTTTCCTAGCACACGAAATATCCTAAAAATATTCAAATTGACTAAAATTCTGCTATATTTTCAATATTTTCGATAAAATAAAGTTTTCAGTAAAATAGGTTCAAATTATAAGTTTTAAACCTCCCCGGTATAAATATCGTCATTGTCAATGTCAAACAACAATGAACACTAGTGGTTTTAGATTTGGCATCTTAAATCACCATAGCAACAAAGTACAAACAAACTGTCAAAACAAAGCCAATTTTGCAGATACAAGCGTCTTTTGAATTTTTCAAACAAAAAAATCAGATTTTCAATGGATTCTTCGGACGAAGATCTACCCCAGTCAGTTCTAGAAGCCGCTAGAATGTGAATAATACTAATGGATTTGATTAAAACGTTTTGAATATAAATAATTTTCTGATTAATGTTTAGTTTTTTCCTCACGCTTATAGAAAAAATAGTGTACCTAACTCGTGCGTAAAGTGTCTTTTCCGCACTTGATTGCTGGCCAAACTCCGCTATCGCGTCGTTTGGCCATCTGCAATCGCGTGCGGAAAAGAGGCACTTTCCGCACTAGTTAGGTAAACTACTATTAAGACACCGCCCAAAATATATGTTTCTGTACTACACACATTAAGCACAGCTAGCAATCTATGAACCCTATAGCTTTTAATCATATTGTACAAATATAGCTGTCGACTTTGTGCAAGGTAGGGGTGGAAAAAAAACTTTGAATAAATTTTAAAAACTGCCGCACTGTGACGTAAATAAAATTGCAGGAAGTTGCGGTCCAGTGGCTATTTTGAATAAAATAACTAAGATTTTTTTAAAATAAATCCCAGTTTCTGTTATACCTTACTGGTAAACTTGATTTTAAAAATGTGCAAATTCCTTTAAATGGAAAAAATTCTATAGAAAATGTCTTTAGACTTCCGTGTGTATTGTTACGCCTTTGCAGGATTACTTCTTGTGTACGGTGTCTATCATTTAAAATGAAACACTCAGGATTTGGTTTTATAGTGCAGTGCTGGCAATATCTAATAAATGTACCTATCAATTGGGTTTAAAAATTAATCCTGCCTGAAGTAATAATAATAAGACTAATAAAATATTTTTCAAACAAGAAAATACGAGGGTGGTCTTTTAAGTAAGAATTCTTAAAGCCGTCGACTGCTTCCTATTACGACTGATATTTTTGACCACACACGCTTGATTTTCGGAAAAGTATAAAAATCGTTGGGACTTAGGTCTGCACGGAGGATGGTCCAACAATTCGACGTTTTGTTTTGTTGTTAAAAATTCAATAGTTTTTTTGTGTTTTGTGCGAACTTGCATTGTCTTGGTACAGGATGATTCGTCGTTCGGGGTTTGTTTTTCAAAGCTCAGCGATAACGTTCGGAAAACAAATTGTGATGTACCAATCGGCAGTAACAGTCCTTCTTTCAGAATTGTTGCTACATGACCTGCTTTTGAGACAAATTTCGCGACCACCTTTTTGGATACACTTCGAGAACAGATGAGTTTTGTTGAGTTTTCGGGTTCATATGAGTAAATTCACGATTCATTACCACTGACAATACTGTACACGTTTTTCGAGTTTCCTGCCTCAAAGTAGTCTAGAGTTTTCCAACACCACCCTTCCTTCTTTCTGTTATTCGGGTAACAGATGCGGTTGATTTTTTTTTTAATTTGAGGGACGTTCATAAGGTAAAAGATCTTGACAAAAAAGTTTCACAGGCAAGTTCTCAGAGGTGAGACCGAGCATAACCATAAAATGAAAGGAGATGAAATGATGATGTGTGTATCCAGTAAACATTCTGAGCATCCCCGAACTATCTGTACCTCTGAGGACTTGCCTGTAAAACCGTTTGGTTTAGACTTTTTAGTTGCATAGTTGGTCATATTTATTTCTCAGATAGCCACATCATGTCTTTGTTCAGTTCTGCTGCATATTGTCATGTATGTAATTTGGGCATGCTATCCGGAACTTGGTTGGTTGACTCATATTTGTCTGGGAGACTTCAATCAGTTTTTTTTAACGAAGAAACTTCAATTGAACAAGAAGTTGATACAGGTGTTCCTCAGGGATCAATTTTGGGCCCATTATTATTTTTGGTTTTTGTTAATGACCTACCAAACATTGACATTACGGGCAAAATAACAGCTTTTTGTGACGATAACACAGTTCTTTGGCACAATACTGATATAGACAGACTAAATATTGATGTTCAGAACGATATTTGTA
Source organism: Aspidapion aeneum (assembly GCA_963576565.1). NCBI lineage: Eukaryota > Metazoa > Arthropoda > Insecta > Coleoptera > Brentidae > Aspidapion > Aspidapion aeneum. The sequence continues at coordinate 7,161,218 of OY755043.1, read as the reverse complement.
AAATAAAACAATGGTGTGACGCAAACTTTCTGTCCTTTAATATATCAAAAACACACATTTTAAATTTTAAATGTGATATAGGTGATATCACACTAGAAGATGAAGTTTTATCAAATCCAGAAATAAACAGATTTTTAGGTCTAACAATCGATCGATGTTTAAAGTTCGATAAGCATATTGCAAACCTTCAAAGTAAAATTGCTTCAAACTGCTATGCTGTGAGAGTGATTGGTGATAACCTTGGCTTGGATGTTGCCAAAAATGTTTATCACTCGTTGGCATCTTCGATATGGCATTTGCTTTTGGGGATCCTGTTCGCAGTTTTTAATAAATTCAGTTTTTGTCCTCCAAAAAAGGGCAATAAGGAATTTGTGTGGAGTCAAAAAGCGCGTTTCTTGCAGGCCTCTTTTTTTGAGGCATAGAATTTTAACTTTGTGTTGTATTTTTATTTTAGAAACTGTATGTTTAATGTTTAAAAAGGATCGTCATGAATTATTATTACCTAGACAGTATAACACTCGTAATACTTTTACTCTTAATCTTCCTATACCTCGCTCAACTTTGGTTAAAAACTCATTTATTTACAATGGAAAAAAGCTTTTTAATCATTTGCCAGTTGAGTCTCGAGAAATAAAAAATCTAGGGAAATTTAGAAGAAAAACAAAAGATTTTTTAGCGAGCAAAGCTTACTATACTTTGGAAGAATACTTTGCTGACTGAAACTATTTATTTTTATATTTAGGTTTATCTGACAAAATCTGACACAGATCGTGGGGTTTTGATTTTATTGAATGTAAATTTTGACGTCGTTTTGTTTTAATCAAGTTTTAGCTTTTTATTGTGTTTACCAATTTTTATCTATAGTTTTAAGTTTGACTTACTTTTTTTATTTTAAATAATTTTAAATCAATAATTTTCATTGAATTTAAATTTTGGCGTCGTTATGTTTTAATCAAATTTTAGATTTTTCTTATTTTAACCGATTTTTATATAGTTTTAAGTTTGACTGTTTGACTTTTTTTTTATTTAAATAATTTTAAATCAATAATAATTATTTAGTGTTCAATAGACTATAATTGGATAAATGAGGCTTTTGTCAATGTCTACTTTGGTAAACTGACTAATAAAGCCAATTTTTGTATTTGAACTTAAATAAAATTATGGCGTTAGCAATTAAAAGTAGGTACATCAAATGTTAGTTAAATTTATTTTTAAACTTTATTTAGTTTTTCTATTATTGTTATTTTGATAGGGATTAATGTATCTCCATAGTTTTAAAGCTTTTAGTTGGATATTTGTACTTTAGATAAGCAAGGCTTTGTCAATGTATACTATTGTATTCTGACTAATAAAGCTAATTTTGATTTGATTTGATTTGATTTGACCTGATGTAAAAGTATTAGGGACGTCAACCTAGGAAGTATGTGGTGCAAGCGATTTATTTTTAAGATTGAAACACGTTTGTAATCACATGCTTCTATAAAACCAATCAAGAACGGATAGTCGGGGTTCAGTTCAGTGAGTACACTAAGTAACTAAGTTCTCAATAGTTAAGTAGAGAAGCATAAAGAGATTCTGATCGATAGCTGAACCCGACCTACACTTGAATAATATTTGTATCAGGCAACTGGGCCAGACAGTAGTGATTAGTGAGTAAGTATCTTTGTACTTAGTATTAATAAACCCATAAACTATCTCACGATCCTCTTTATTTGTGCGCAACACGTACATTAATAGTCACGACAACCCCCTCGTGACAATATTATGCAGCCCTACTCTAGCTTACCAACTGGCGACGCCCTTGATCTACAGCGGTTATTATTAAACTCAGCCAAAATTTTTCACGGTTTCCAAATGTTAGTGGTTTTTGTAAATTCCTGAATTTACGTTTTAAATGGGACATACTGTACTGCAATCCTTATAATCTCCTGGCAAAGTCTATTTCAGCGTTAATAGCAAAGTTCTCTGCATTTTTAAAACTTCTTAGCGCGTCCTGGGTGTAACATAAGACACTTTAAAAAGTTAAAATTCCACGGGAGGAAACAAACTTTCTCTTCTTTGCTTCGTGCCATTCGTTGTTTGTAAGTAAGAAATGCGAAGCCAAACTCGAATGAAGTTACAAAACTTATAATTCTATACTATTATTTTACTTTGTTTAGAAGATAAACAAGGCCACCTATTTTACCATTTCAGAATTTAAGGTAATAGGTATTTTCCTACAACCACATAACATGAAAATAATGGATTTCACAACGATTTGCATCCTCAGAAAACTTTTACCCGTGTTCAGAAATTTTTCCGCACATGTGTGTAAAAGTACTTTTCCTTCCTTTTCTTGTAGTGATAATGTTTTTTGTTTTAAAGAAGCAATTAAGAAAAGGAGTGCCAGAAATATATAGACTCATGTTACCTTTGTGGACCTACAAAAAGCATATGATACCGTTCCAGTAGAAAAGTTATGGGCAGTGTTAGAGCAAACTAATATCAATCATACATACACAAAAGCGACAAAATAACTATACAAAGGGTCAAAACCTAAAATTAAAATTGGAGATCGACTTTTAACAGAATTCCTGATAACAAAAGGCTTAAGACAGGGATGTTGTATCTCTCCAACTCTTTTTAAAATATATATCGCAGTAGCTGCAAAAAACTAGAAACGTACAGTACACGGCATGGTAATACAACTTAACGACCGATTTACCATTTACGCACTACAGTTTGCTGACGACCATGTAATTGTAGCTAATGATAAAGAAGACATGGAGTATATGATGAGAAAGTTAACGGAATAATACCAAAAGTGGGGGTTAACAGTGAACATGGACAAGACACAGTCGTTATGTATTAAGAACGAATCAAGAAAGTTAGAACTAGATGATGGACAAACAATATATACATGCAATGAGTTTGTATACTTGGTCCGGCTCGGTTCGGTCTCATTTGATAAAACAGAAACAAACTGTAAAGAACTGGAAAAAAGAATAGTAGGATGTCTTAACACTATTTTATGGAGCAGAGAGATACATTTAACATATATAAAACAATGGTGAAATGCAAGCTGTTGTATGTAATAGAAACTTATCGCGAAACAGAAAAATACAAAACAAAAAATTGGAAAGTGTCAAAATGGATGCAACAAGAAGATCAATGAGAACATCTAGCATAGATCATATAAAAAATGAGAACATAAAAGAAAGAATGGGAATCGAGGGAAGCATAACGGATGACATCACTAAAAGACAACTGATATGATACGGTCATGAACAATGGATGAACGACGAAAAATTACCAAAGCAGGTATTTACCAATGTGGCAACCAATAGGGCGCAGATAAAGAGGGTGTCCTAAACTGGAATGGCAACAGTCAATTCAAAGATCAACGAGTCAAAAAAACCTGACAGAAGATGATTATCAGGATTGAAGGAGGTGGAGAATAGGCGTCGGACAACGCAGAAAAACGTTCTAAACCGAAATAGTAGTAGTATTAAAGGGTACCTACATAATATGGCACCGTGTACGAGATTCTTGAAAAATATAATTTTGAGGTTAGATGCGGTAATATTGGGTCAAGGTCTTTTACTTTTACACAGGGTACCGACAGAATTTAAAAGGTTATTGAACCTGACTGGACAACTGTAAACAGATTGAAAAAAATCTACGCCACCGGGTTGCCTTAAACTTCATTAAACCATTTGCTTTAAGCAGCTTATTCATTTGAAGCAGAACTGGCAGGCCTCGCTGCGAGCCCGAACGAAAATACATTTGTATATGTGCCTTGAAGGCGTGGTCAAAACCAAAACGCATGGACCCGTGGCACGCGATGCCATCCGATCAAATTGGGACTTCAAACGAGCACAGTGTTGCCACCTCTACCGATTTTTCGGTAGATCTACCGATTTAGCCTTTTACTTTACGATATACCGAATTACCATAGTTTTCTAACGATTTTTCGATATGAACTTGTTTTTTTTATTCGCCTCGTAATCGCGATTAAAAAAACACCATAAATAAAATATTCTTTTTATGTAAGATCCTTTGTAGAATAAAAATTTTATTTCAAGCCATTGTTTTTAAAAGCGGCATTAAAGATTAAGCTATTATAAACCCTGAGGTTTTTTTTATAATATTATCTACCTAATAGGGACCTATTGCAATAAAGCCAGGCACAAATTGTGCCGGGCACTATATTGACAGTTTCACATTATAAGAACAGCTGTCTTCTTTCAAAATAAGGCCATTGTGTATTTTAAGAGCCGGAATTATTAGTGACGCCACAATTAATGGAAAATAAACGACTGGATTTCGAAATTCGACTTTGGTATGTCAATTTTGAAAGTTCAACTGTCAGTTTTTAATGCGAAACTGTCAATATAGTGCCCAGTACAATTTGTGCCTGGCTTTATTGCAAGAGGTCCCTATTATGTACCTAATTTTTTTATTTAATTCTTAATTTTGGTATTTTGTCAGTAAAAACAAATCGTAGAAATACAATTTACCTACTAAATCAATCCAAACTATCGATAGTTCTCCAGCACTGCTTGCTGAGATGATTAAAAAATCTACCGAAATCTACCGATTTTTCTCGAAGCCTTCTACCGAGGACCTCAAGGTCGAGGGTGGCAACACTGAACGAGCATTTAGTTGAATATTGTTCGCCTCAAGATACGTACTCACTTGATAGTGAATGCGAACGAGGTATTCCTTTGGGCTGGCAGAGAGGCATTGCTTTATGGAACGCGATGACACAGCTACAGTGCTCCAGTTAAGTTCACATTACTTGTCAAATTCTGGAGGTAAAAGTATAAACATCTTGGGATTGAATAGAGTCCCTGTATGACATTGGCTGCCGCCAAGATCTGTCACATACAGGGACTCTAGGACTGCGGACTTCTAGTATTTTTACGCTAAGCAGCTTTTCCAAGATACTTAAAAAAAATCTTATGTATCTTTTTTCCGAGGGGTGAACAGCTAACCCAAAATGTGTACACCGATTGTGAAAATCCACAATCTTTTGCTAAGATTGTGAGGGATTGTGTAAAGATTGTGAGGGATTGTGGTAAGATTGTGAGGGATTGTGAAGGATTGTGATAAGATTGTGAAGGATTGTGAAGGATTCTGAAGGATTGTGAAGGGTTGTGAGAGATTGTGAGAGATTGTGACAGATTGTGGGTGATTGGGAGGGATTGTGTAAAGATTATGAGGGATTGTGGCAAGATTGTGAGGGATTGTGGAGGACGGTGCAACGGCGTAGCGTACCTGCGAACCTGAAGGGGGGGCCATCCCATCAATTCATCAAATTCTGGCGACCAAAAACAAAAAACAAAAACAAAAAAAAACAAAAGGTTATTATGTCTATAGTTTCCTTGGCCGTCCTGCTCCTTAATAACCGAGGGGTGAACAGCTATCCCAAAATGTGTAGTACACCGATTGTGAAAATCCACAATCTTTTGCTAAGATTGTGGAAAGATTATGAGGGATTGTGGAAAGATTGTGAGGGATTGTGGCAAGATTGTGAGGGATTGTGGAGGACTGTGCAGCGGCGTATTTACCATTACCGGCCCTGCTACTTAATAACCGAGGGGTGACCAGCTAACCCCAAAATGTGTACGCCGATTGTGAAAATCCACAATCTTTTCCTAAGATTGTGAGGGATTGTGTAAAGATTGTGAGGGATTGTGGTAAGATTGTGAGGGATTGTGAAGGATTGTGGTAAGATTGTGAAGGATTGTGAAGGATTGTGAAGGATTGTGAGAGATTGTGAGAGATTGTGACGGATTGTGGGTGATTGGGAGGGATTGTGTAAAATTGTGAAGGATTGTGAACAGATTGTGAGAAATGTGTACACCGATTGTGAGAACTGTTCACCCCTCGCTTTTTTCTATAGAAACTATTCTATCTGTTATCTAATATGTCAATAATCTTTATTCAGCCTATTCCTAACGCTTTTTTATTCACTCTTTTTTAAAATCCTTCTTCCTTTCATACATGTGACCTTATCAAAAAAAATCCCGGGCTCAGGCGGCTTCCAGATATGACTAGAAAGAGCTATACACTTCTAATCAAATAAATTTCATCTGAATGGGCGGTGAATCCATTGAGAAGCCTCTATTACGTCCATTTTCGAAATATCGTAACCATTTTCTGCAGTTTTCCCTGCACTATTACATCTTCATATACCTACTTAGTTTTGGACAATTTTATTATTATATTTTATTTTGGAGACCAATGTAAAGCTAAAAACTATGGTCTTAGGTTATTTTGGGACTATATCCTTAAAAGTAAATGGTCTTATTTCATGGGCGTAGTCAGGGTCTCGCTCAGGGTGGGGCAAAAAGCAAAAAAATGTCCAATCAAATATTTATTACTAAATGAGCTAAAGTCAGGATGGGGCAGGTGACAAGCCAGGGTGGGGCGAGTGCCCCACCCTGCCCCACCCTGACTACGCCCATGTCTTATTTGTTCTTTAATTGTCAGGACTATGCTTGACGTGGTTTCTTATCGCCTTGGTATAGCCAAAGAAACTTCAAAGAGAATTCAAAAAAAGGCAAAAATTGATTATTAAAAACTTTGTTTTATCTCACTGAAAAAATATTTACTAACATTTAATAAACTATGATCGGATAAATATTTCATTAGTTATTCAAGATTATAATCATATTCCTTTGATATAGGCATATTTCCGAAAACGAAACGAAATTTTATGGAAGCTGACTTTTGAACTGAATATTCTTGAAAATTCATATTTTAAAAACTATACAGTTTATCAACAAAAGCACCGATTTGCAGAATGGTGGGGCCATAGAGATGCGAAAAAAACCACATCTTAAGTTAAGATTCAGAAAAAACGTCATTTAGCGAATTTTCGCATAAGAAATCCCATAAGCCCAAATTGCAAAATTTTGAAAATTCATATTTCAAAAACTACACAGTTTATCAATAAAATCACCGAGTTGCAGTATGGTTTGGTCATAGAGATGTAAAAAACCACACCTTGTGTTAAGATTCGGAAAAACGTCATTTATCGAATTTTAGAGTAGCGAATTCCAAAAGACCAAAATGACCAAACTTTGAAAATTAATATTTCAAAAAGTATGCAGTTTATAAGCAAAAGCACCGAGTTGCAATAAAGTGGGACCATAGAGATTCAAAAAACCACATTCTAAGTTAAGATTCGGAAAAACGGCATTTAGCGAATTTTAGGGTACGGAATCTCATAAGACCGAAATGGCCAAACTTTGAAAAATCATATTTTTAAAACTATACAGCTTATTCACAAAAGCACCGAGTTGCAGTATGGTGGGGTAGAGATGTGAAAAAACCACACCCTAAGTTAAGATTCAAAAAAACGTCATTTCGCGAATGTTAGGGTAGGGAATCCCATAAGACCAAAAATGACCAAATTTTGAAAATTGATAATTCAAAAACTATAGAACTTATCAACAAAAGCACTGAGTTGCAGTATAATGGGGCCAAAACTACACCTTGCGTTAAGATTCGGAAAAACGTCATTTAGCGAATTTTAGGGTACGGAATCCCTTAAGATCAAAATGGCCAAATTTTGAAAATTCATATATCAAAAACTATACAGTTTATCAACAAAAGCACCAAATTGTAGTATGGCTTTTTCAGGACTATGCCTGATATGGTTCGTTATCATCTTGGTAGCCAAAGAAACTTCAATGATAATTTTCGTCTCATTGGAAAAATTTTCCGATAACCATACCTTCTCCAGCTATTGCATTGCTGAGTTGGCTAAGATGGTAAAAATAGAACGGTGTACTGTGGACCATAAGTATATAGTTACTGGCTGCTTCATCTGCCAATTGTAATATTTCCAATTCAATAGGGCAAGTCCCGTCATATACTTAGCCCCATTTTCAAAATGGAGAAGGAATATAACAAGTCGGATGTATATTCAAATGAGGCAAAACGGCACATTTTCCGGTCTGAAAAGGTCACTTAAGAAAGATGGAACACTATAATGCAGATATACATATTGGCGGATCCAGGGGGGGGGGCAGAGCTCCCCTGCCAGTCATATAACTTAGTTTTTAGTTTAGCAGCATCACTTATTTAAAATTTGTCACAACTTCTACTTAATTTTTTTTTAAATTTTGCCTGCGGCGCATTAAATCTCCATTAGATACTGAATGTCACATCTCAGATCTATAAAAAACCGCTAATAAAAAATATTTTGATGTTTTGGCCCCTCCCCCCTGGAAATCCTGGATCCGCCACTGGATATACACATTTTTGAATTTAAAATTAATCAGTGGCGGCTTCTCCATGAGGTAATTTGGTCAATGCCCTTCCATAATAAATGTCTGTATTAATTAATCAATTTAATAATCTATGTTTGAAACTATTATTTTCTATATAGGTATTTAAAATAAAGAAATTATGTATTATTATTCTCCAGTGGCAGCATCTTTTCGATCATCCCTCGTATTACACGCTCAAGCTTACATCTTGTTCGAGAGACCATAGGCCACCAGTGATTCGCGTCGCTTGACAACCAGGGCCGAGATTCTATGTAGTGTCGAATTTAATAGACATGTCCTTTCTTTCTATTTTTCGCAATTAGTAGGCGACATAACATATCGGTATTAAATTATATAGAATGTGGACCCAGACGCGCGTTTCGTATGATGTCTTCTAGGTCAAAGCCGACCGACGCCCATTGCGGATTACGATTATCCCTCTTAAAGCCCATCACACACAAAAATGCATAAGCGCATAGCATGGCACATAGTGGTGCAAAGCCAATCAGCGATCGAATAGCCGCGGCCATATTGAATTTGCGTAAGAAAAGTCCATTTTTGTGTGTGATGGGCTTTAGATAGTTTAAATTGTGCTACGTATTTTTACGTAAGCATGAGATTTGACACTTACGCAAGCGCACTTCGTCACACCGTCGTCAAGGTCACGTTAAGAGTTTACGTATTTACGTTAGCTTACGGCAGCCTGCGGGCACCTTAACGTTACCAAAGAATAGAATTGGTTGATTGAACGATCGAAAAATGAGGCCTAGACGATAATTTCCGCTTCCAGTACAAACGATTCTTTGCAAATATATTCCTACTGTAGTTGAAAAGACAAAAAATAAAATTGTAGCATCAAAAAAACACAGTGCCGAATTCCATATTCTCTGCTATTAGTAGACTGGTTATGGTAACGTAAAAACATTCAACTTAAACTCAAATTTGGAACCAAACGTAGCGCGCTTAACGTGCAGTTTTACGTAAAAATACGTAGCACTTAAACTATCTTTTGTCTATAAAACATACAGAAATCAAGCAGGTAAAGGAACGGCAACGTTGCCGAAATGTTCGATTTATTTGGGCTATAAACCTGAAATTTCAAATAAGAACCGATTAATCGATGGCCGCCATAATTATTTTATGGCCCGTGGCACCATCAACGTATAAATTTGTTTTATTTGTACGCTGTTGGTATTTCTGATCTTAATGAGGGGCCTTAAGATTTTGACTTTTTATAATATAAAAAAATAATAAATTTTAGCTTAGATTGGACAATAAACTAAATTTTAAAAAAATTGTTAAATATTTGTTATATACAAGAGAAAAATTGCAAATCTAGACATTAAGATATAACTAAACTAAATTTTTTGTGCAGATTTCTCAACTTATTGTTGTGTAAATCCTTCTTTAAATAAATTAATATTTTTTTAGTTAAATATAATTTTGGACGCAAAAGTTTTAGAGCAAACAAAATATAGACAAATATTGTTTTTGCAACAGTGTCTCTAATGTCTATCGTGCATCTATTAAAATAAATTGATTTGACAAAATTATCTGATCTTTATTTTAGTTTAGAAATTTTTATTATTATGGAATTACTCTTGGGTAAATTATTTTTTTTTCGTAAATTATTGTTTTCGTATTTATTTTCTTATCCAATTAAACCAAAACGAAATCAAATAGAGTTAACAATATTGACATTTAGACATAAGAAAAATAAAAGACACCCACTGAAATTCGATATCAGACGATTAAACTCAAATATTTATTGGCTTTTTTTCCATGTATAGAAAATAAATGTTTGTTTACCCTATGAGACTCTGGTTTGTTTGCAGACATAATAAATAAGATCAATTTCAGTAATGTTATTGTTGTTTACAAACGTAAAAATATCCAGGACTATTAAATCGTACGGTTCACGACCTTCCACTTTAATGACGTAACAACTGTTAAGCGATTTTCCTAGTCTAATCTTGCAATAGTGGCAGAACAAAAGAAGTGACGCCAAGTCTGACAGAAACCAAAATTAAAAAGAAAAAATAAAAACTGGTAATGATATTAATATGCTAAAGCTGCGTTATGTTTTAGGTACCTTTCGGCAAAGAAATACATTATTCACAAAATGATATATTGTCATTGGCGTAGCTAGGGGGGGGGCAGGGGGGGCGTGGCCCCTTCTGAAGTCCCTCAGGCCCCCCTAAGATATTTTAGGCCTCCCCTACCGACTAGTAGTAAAAGAACATGACGCTGAAAATACATACTTTTCTATTATTATTCGGGAAATATTCAAATAAAATAGGTGCATTAAAATTTAAAATCATTCAGATAATGTTTACATTTCAGGAAAAAGCCCTTGTCTTGCGGAATTAGGTTTTTTCTCTTTAAATTATCGGTAACTTTTCTGCACTTATGCAATTTCCCGAAAATATTTTTTAAATTTAAACATAATTTTGCATATTGAATATTTCATACATATTGGCGACATCTTGTAAAATATTATAGAAGTGTAAGTTAAATTTCGCATTTAATAAAGACAGCGACCTTTGCCCCTCTGTTTCCGAAATCGGGTTGTAGATGTCGTAAGGTTATAAAATACATTTTTAAACTGTTTTTCTAAAATAAATATAATAATCTTTTTAGTTTTTTTGAGGTTAGCGTTTAGTGTCTTATGAAAATTTTCCGATTTGACAATTTCATAACCATTTTCATATTAAGCTTTCCCACGTCGTTAAATGGAATAAATTCGTCGAGCAATACCGGGAAATTTTTAATATTAATACTTCTATTCTAAGAGCAGAAATGGCCGTTTTAAAGAATTGTATTTTTCGGTTAAATCAAACTGTTGGTCATGATTCTATCAAACAACATATAGCAGAAAACACCAATCCAAACCTCTACCAACTTTTTAAAGTTGCGAGTATTCTTCCAATTTCAAGTGCAACTTGCGAGAGGTCTTTCTCTGCTATGAGGAGAGTTTTTAATTGGCTTAGAACAACTATGATTCAAGAGAGAGACACTCAGGTTTGTCATTGTTATTCATAGAAAAAGATGTTGAGGTCGACTTAGACAGTGCGGTAGACGCTTTCAGTCAGCGACGTAGAAAACTTTCTTTGTAGAATTGCTGAATTACATACTTCCTGTGTATACATATAAATAAGTTGGTAAATGTATTATTAAATTTGTTATATTAAAATATTAGAACATTTAATGCGCGTATTTTTTTTTTATTCATTGCACACTTTGCACGACTCTTTAAAACCTATGTTTGCTTTTTGTTCAAGATAGACCGGGGCCACGGCCCCCCTGAAAAGCAAGGCTAGCTACGCCAATGTATATTGTTCTAAAAAGAAAGTAATTTAATTTATTTAATTTAAACAAATTTAAATTCTAAAAAATGTTATCCAGGAAAAAAAATATTATAATACTAAAAATTAAAAGAGAACATAAAATACATCTTTTTTTTGAAACTAGAAGAAACAAGAAAGGGTGCGAATTAATTTATGTAATCACCAATGGGACAGGCCAATAATGTTTTGCACAATTCACAAAAATATCGTGTGTATAGCTAGTAAGCCGTGGAATTTGGGCAGGCGGTGTTTCCTGATCATCAACGTCGCTTTGTCCTCTTTGTTTATTCTCAGAATTATCCACACGTTCCTCAGTATTGTCTTCTTCGCTCTCAGATTCTCCATCATCACAACACTCTTCTGTGGCGGTCTCCTCTTCATCTAACAGTCGAAGTAAACAAGCTTGTTCTTTTTTATATGACACGTACGACATTATGCTCAAAATGATAGTGTCACTGTGAGGAATGTAAATTACCCTTGACAGGAAACCAGCTTGGAAAAACAAAAAGCGCAAAACATGGTATTGCACAATAATAACCGTCTAGGTGCCACCTACCACACAGCAGGTGATTGATGCAAGAAAAACTACTGAAAAGTGAAGAGTGGGAGTCGTAATGGTTAAGCGTGAGAATACATCACATAGAGAGGGTTTTCCCTTCACAGTAATTGGATTGGCTATGGAAAAACTGTGAAACAAGAAAATTTTGTCTATTAAATGTAATTTTATCTCTGTTTTCGATAAGGTTTTCTTGTTTGGCTCATTAGCTATAAGGTAAAGTAAACTTTAGGATTATCAGCAACGCCACTCACCTGATGCCTCCAAGCTCTTCAAAGAGGGGATAGTGGATTATTTAGGTCCAACCTACCGTTAATAAAAACTCAAACTTTGAGGTGACAAGTCGGTATTCACATTCTAAGTTTTGTTAAACTTAAACTTAAACCTCTAAATTATTTGTCAGTAAAGAAACATAAGATATTTCTATTTGAAGAATATTTTGCAATTTGTTATTTTGGTAAGTTAAAGTTTTTATTTGAATATTTTGGGTCTTGTTTGTTTTACAGGTGATAAGAAAAGTCTTGTAATAATTTGTAAATTGCATTGAGTTTTATTTTGTATTCATTAAAGTTTGTAACGTTTTTAAAACTGTTTTATATTTATTTTATACATACAAGATATCTGTTAAGGCAGTGGCGTATATATGGGGGGGCTGGGTGGCTCGGGCCCCCCCGAAGCTAAGATTTTTTTGGATATTTTCCACATATTTTATGAATACAAACATAAAATAGCATAAAATACAGCCTCATGAGGTCTCGGCCGCCCCCAAAACTGTCTCGGGCCCACCCCGAAGCTTTTTTCTATATACGCCACTGTGTTAAGAGCTCGATTTAAAACAAAATCGTACCTGACAATAGTTTATTAGTAAATTAAAACAATAAATAAAATCATGTATCATTCAAATACAGAAAATGCCAAAACATGGGAATTCCGTTGGACGAAACCACCTTGTATACTTTATGTTTCGCCGATAATCAGATATTAGTGGCTCAGGATTATGACGACCTCGAATATATGACATGAAAACTAATAGAAGAGTACAATAAGTGGGGACTAGAGGTTAATCTCAAAAAGACAGAGTATATGTGTATCGGTGGAATGAAACAGGATCTAATCCTAAATACCGGGCAGCGAATTCAGTCCTGTGATGAGTATAAATACTTAGGTCTAAAAATTACAGCTGACGGAACACTAGACAAAGCTATAAAAGATTGAAACGTACAAGGAAGAAAAGCAACAACTTTATTAAATGGAATAATTTGGGACCAAAGTATATCAAAACATAACAAAAAGCTTTTATATAACACCATTGTAAAAAGTATTATACGGCTCAGAAGTATGGCCAAGCAAGGATAGAACAAAAAAAAATGTTTTCCGCTACGGAGATGGACTATTGGAGAAGAGCAGCAGAGAAATTAAAAAGAGAAAAAGTTACAAATCAAAGAATAAGAGAAATTATGACAGTAGGTGAACGTACTTTAGTGGATAATATAAGAACAAAACAACTGGTGTGGTACGGAAATGTTCAAAGAATGAATGATGAAAGACTACCTAAACAAATACTACAATGGAAACCAAATATCCGAAGAAAACGAGGACGTCCAAGGAGAAGCTGGAGAGAAGGAATAGACAGTGAAATAAGAATAAGAGGCCTAGATGATGAATTATGGGCAAACAGAAACGAGTGGAGATTGGGTATCGAAAGACTTAGAACGTTGTGAAACCGATAAATATATATGTATCATACAATTAACAAAAAACCAAAAAAAATAATTTCGTAAACACCTAGATACTTTTGCTCACTGTATGTGCACCTGGATGTGCATATCTACCTATTGTTTTTAACAAGTTAGCAGACGAAGAGATTTTTGCAATTAAAAAATAAATCGGACAACAAAGTCATAAATAATCAGAAGCAGTAATTGCTTGTTATTTTACGCCAATTTGTCCGTTTTAACGAGCTTTGACAATCAAATAACGCTTCGTGAACTACTAATGCGGAAAACAAGTTTTGCAATCTTTAATCAGCTTAGACTTAAAATATTAAATTCAAAAATATTTCGGAACCATTTTAATATTTTACAACCAAAATATTTTTAACCAAGTTTTTTTGATAATCTTCAGCAGCTGTCATGATAAGCGATCGATGGATTCACCGGTGGAATCTAAGCAGCAGTAACAGCAGTGCCTAGCCAAGTTCGCGGCGTAAACTGCTGTAACATCTTTTCTTGAAACATTTCAGCCTATATTTGACCTATATAAAACTCTACTTCGGAATGAGCTAGGAATCTCAGACTTTGCACAGTCGTGGCTCTTCATAGAGCTAATAACCCTTCCACGTTTCATGGACTTTCATAAAGTAGTAAAGTAGTTACGAAATTTCAAAAAACGTCGAAATTGCCACTCACTCATGTATGCATCATCAAAATTCTACTGTACATCCAGACAAGCTACAAAGCTGAAATTTGGCAGACTGATAGAAATTATGACCAAAGTATTGTGTTTTTTCATTAAATCCCCACATATCAAGGAACCTACAACATGAAATGAATAAATAAACTAAATCGTCGTTCGCAACTTCGCGCCATAACATATTGGCCCTAGCGGACTGAACCGAACTCTTCTGTGACTCGCGCGCTTGACTGCATGGCTATGTGAGGCGATTAAAAAAGTGATGAATTTGTGTGCATCAACATGCCACGCTGGCCTTACATAATTTAAAGCACAAAACTTTTAGTTTTTTGTTTTACTGGAATGCTTTTAACAATATAATATGAAATAATAAAATATTTCAAAAAAATATTTTTCCCTGCATAAACTTGGCTTTAGAATTCGCTAAATTTTGGGTTTCCATGACGCGGCGGGCAGCTCCGCTTCACTTACGCTGCGGGTGGTCATATCGCGTCTGGTCCACATCACGTGGCGGAAAATTATTGAGGTCGTTCGAAGACTAAAAACTATAATGAACCCGCTTTGAGTCATTCGCCAACCGATTACCTAATTAGTCATTATTTTGAGCTTTTATTAAAACTTTGCTTATGCTGTATTTTTATTAAAAAAATGTACCATTTCAACGCCGCAGTAATTTTGAAAAGACAGAAATCTTGACAAATAGACCAACGCCAGACTTAAATATTTTAAGTCTAGACAAAAAAAAAGTGGCAAGGAGTTTTCTCGAAGCTTCAAAATCAGAGTCTACACTTATGGCACAAGGTTTTCTCAATAAATAAAAGTTTTAAATTCCTTTTTTTGATTTTAATTTTTAAGATATTTAACACTATTAAAATATCATGTATCAATTTTTGCAACAAGTTAACGTAGATGTAAATATATGCATCACTCAAATTAAAATATGCTGTTCAAGATTACAAGATAAATATGAAGTTTTTGAAGATATATTCGAGAAAACTAAAAATGTAACATGAGCTCCAATTATCCTTAAAAATTCTGAGGAAACTATTTATATTTTATATTACAAAATTTTGGATAATATAACTTTTCAGTTACAAACAAGCATTAAAGATTTTAAAAAATTAGAATTTGTTGCAGTACTACACACCTCCAAGTTCGATGAATATTCGAAAAAATTTCCCAAAAAATGTATTGATAGTTTAGAAAATGCATATAAAAAAGTTTGATATAGACACATTAAAAAATGAATTATCAGTAATTTATAAAGACTAAAATTTTAAGTGCCTAAAAGTTAAATCTATGTGAAATTTTTAGTGAAACTAAAAAATTTTGTGATCTTGTTTTAACTATTCCAGTTACGATCAAAAATGACACAAGATAAAATTTCCGCGCTGGCACTTTTTTCCATAGAAAAAGAACTTTTACAGACTTTGTATGAAAATGACAAAACTTGAACCTCTCTATAACTCGAACATTTTAAGTGGTCCCTGCACTTTTTATATGTATTTTAACCTCTTTAACTCGAATTTCTATAACTTAAACGCTCCACAATTTGAACTGTTTTGGTTGTCCCTTTAAGTTCGAGTTGTAGAGGTTCGACTGTAATTGATAAAAGTTTGTATTGTTAAAAGAAAGAAGGATACCGCTTGTTTACAAACTGTAATTTTTGTCTTTTTTTAAAGTGAGTACCTAAGTGTTAGCTCCCGCTAAATTTCGCGGTTGTTTTTAAATTTTTAAAACCACACAATTGACGAGTCGTTAAATACCGAGATGAATTCCATCAAAGGAGCATGCGCCAAAATTAACGTCAAAATGTCTAATTTAAATTATTGGCGCGAATACCGGGATTGGCGCGAGATCAAAGAGCTTAACGTATAATAAAAAATTCAAGGAATAAAATAATGGTCAATTCTAATTTTTAGGTATGATTTTATGTAGGTATCGGGTGGTTTTTTATAACCTGAGCACTCAACAACTTTATCATTGAAAATAAAGGGGTATAATAAATTGTAGATTTTTTTTGGTTAATTATGACAACTTTAAAAGCCAACATAATTTTTTTCTATCCGTCACCATGTACAGGGTGTCCCAAATTCGTTGTTTTTGGGAGGTTTCGGGTATTTCTAGAGGGGCTAAAAAAACCTGATCCCCCTTTGCGACACTCAAATTTCAAAAGAAGCTTAAAGGTGAAAATCGCATTTTGATATAGCAAGCCGTTTTTAAACTACGGGGTGTTTCTAAAAAGTCTGCATTTTGGGAAGGGGTCTATAACTTGTTTATTTATTAATATTTTTTATTTCTGTAAAAACATTCCTAAGACACTTTTTTAGAGGAATTAAACTGTTAAATTAAATTTCATTTGACACCTTTAGTTTTTGAGATATCACATAAAATTAATTTTTTTTATTTTTACCACATATTTTAGTTTGCTTAATGGGTTTTAAATATTTTAATATTATAAAATTATAAAAATAAAAAAATAATAAAGAGGTGATTAAAAAATAAAAATAAAGAAAACAATAAAAGAAAATTAAAAATAAAATTAAAATATGATGTATCACTCATTTTAAAGGAAATTTTAAGCTGATTTTAAAAAACGAATAAAAAGAGAGTTATTATGTAAGAAAAATAACAACTTTATGCAATATTTTAAAAACCAAAACAGATAAATAAAAACCGTTTACATCTGTCAATTCTTCAAGAAAAGATCTATAAGAAAGCTATTTACACAAAAGCAAAATGCAGACAAAAACACTCCGTAGCTTAGGCTTTAGGCTTCTCTTAAAATTTAAGCGTCGCAAAGAGGGCTCAGTTTTTTTCTATTTCCCCTAGAAATACCCGAAACCACAAGAAAACAACGAATTTGGGACACCCTGTACAGGGTGTGACAATGAAGTCGATTTTTTGAGAGGAAACACCCTGTATATTTTTGCATTTTAATATTTGTCTTTTCTTTTTGATTTCAAAAATTTACAATATCTATGTGCTGCGATTAATATTTTTTGAGGTATATGCAGTATTTCTTCTATATTGCATTTCACGTTTATTTTGTTTTGCCATGGGAGTATTGACAAATTTAAATGCGCTAAATCTTAAAAAATGTTTTTCGTAGCATAGACATACAGTAGAACCCCGATGACAGTGTTTATTCAAATTAAATTGGGCACTAAATAATTTGTCACACAACTTGCACGTCACCGGCATTTTCACAGCACAAAAACGACGAATTTTCATCAAAAAGAACTGGGAATTAAAGTTTTGCTGTATAAAACCATACTGAAATATCTCTCAGTTGATTGGTTGGCAGAAGTGACAAATCAACGCTTGCGCACGTCTTGGAATTCATCTCGGTATTTAACGACTCGTCACAATTGGATGAAGGACAGAGTGCATTTCGCGCATTTGGACATGCGCACCAACAATCGGTGAGATCCTTGTCAACCGCCTCGAGAAAATGGTGTGTTAATTTCTTTCTCCAACTATTTCATATTTCTACATTTAAAAGTGCTCGATTTTGGTGTACTGAAGCATAGAACTAGAAACTTCAGCCCTTCAGCTACGTGGTGCCATCATTAGATCCAGAAAGGGGCCCCTTGGAACGTGGAGAAATTGGCTGCAAACTGGTGAGTGCTTTGTTTCTGATTGCCGTTGTGTGGCACCAACAATTAACCTATGGACGTTTGATTATTTCGTAATTTCATATCAATATATTTATGTTTGTCCGCGCTTTCATTAATTAAAATATTTACAGTCCATTGCAGTTATCGTTTTTATAACCGCGGGCTAACACCTAAGTATATTTATTATCTTTGTAGAAAATAACATTTTTCGACAATCATGGAAAGGGACAATTGGAGAAAAAATAAACATTGCATTTGATCATTTATTCCCATTTCATGAAAGATTTTTTTTTCATTTTTGGCCTTGGTGCCTCATCAGTTTTACAAGTCACGAGCCGCCACTGCACAGTGCTAAATAGAACATAAAGAATTTTGGCTGTAATGTGATGCGCTTAGCGAGCTGGCCCATGGATGTGAGAGTGAATGAGTTGTGATTGTGTCGGCCACCAAGTGACTTTGAGTCAGATTATTTTGGTATCCATCGAATTAAGCTGACAAATCGTCTGCAATAAAGAGACAGAGCCTATATAAGCAAAAACGAAACGAAACGAAAAACGAGAAGAGAGAGAGACCTGTTGTGATGCTTGTTAATTATAATAGGGCGTAGCAGGTAAACAATCGTTTTAATTTAATGAACAGTATTCCTGGAAAACGCATTAATCCCTTATGATTAATTTAAATCCGAAATCTGTCCGAAATTACCAATTTACCACGGCAAATATAATTCCACGGGAAAGGCTTTAACGACTGTTTATTAATTTTATATTATAAAGGCGCAAAACAAAACCCTGCCGCCCATAAATTATTGTTTATTGGTTATGTATCGAATAAACAATTGTTATTATTGTGACGTAATCCATATCCAGCTTTGGTCTGGGCTATCAGTCAATTAACCACATTCAGCTATTTATTTAAAATAATTTATGATACAAAAACCTGTTCAATTCCATCTTTTATTGGAGGTAAGGTATTTTATCGCCATTGCTGGATATGGATGACATTTTAAAAGGTATAAAAGTTAATGGAATAGTAATCAAGAACCTGCAGGCTGACAAATCAATCAAGATTCTACCTGCCGCCAAAGGAAACGCGATGGTGATTATGGATGTCGAGACTTACGACAAAAAGATCAAAGAAGTTCTGGAGAAAGGAGACTACAAGCAACTACCCGAAGATCCAACCACCACCATAGAAGAACGCATCTACAGAACTTTGAAGAAGTATGCTAAATGTGGAATGTGATGTATTGAAGAGAAACAGGTAGCCTCAAGGTTCCCAGTTTGTTTACTTGAACTCACCATATATGTATCGCACTGAATTTTTTTTTGCAAATAAATAAAAAATTAGATATTTAGTTAGATATTAGTTGCCTACCTATTATTATTGAAATTATAAATAAATAATAAATGTATCATACCTAGTTTACATATTTTCTTTTCTAATGGCAAAGATGAAAATTTAATTGTTTTTAAATATTGCACGCTAATGCTATCAGAATTAGAAACTTCCGCCAAATCAAAACAAACTGCCAGCGTCCGACCGATAATGCCAAATTAGTGGTGTGCAAATACTATCTACTCGATACTTTAATATCTGATACATGGGCGGATTGGAAGTAATCGAATATCCTTCGACGCCAAATACTCGTTACTCGAATCCCGAATGGGACCGAAGCCGAAATGTTACTTTGGTATCAATTGTATCGGCATCGGCCGTATGAGTAACGAGTTTGGAGTACTTGTAATCATTTGGACCGATATTTATATATTGGATTTACCGATAATATAATATAAATATAATAATAAAATCTAATACTCGAATAGAAATTATCAGTATCTACTCAATACTTGGAAAAATGGTTGCACATCACGATACCAAATTGTCTAAGTGCACTAATTAAAAGTGCCCTTGAGCTCCTCTAACATGCAACGCGAACCATTGGTGCGGCAGGCGTCACGGGGGTGCGGGCGGCATCGAGGCTAGTTTTTGCACAGATTTTGTCCTAGGCACTGTCGCAGGAAGGTTCAGATTCTATGTACTGTAAAATTCTATTGGGAAATGTCGTCCTCTCTTTCTATATTTCGTAATTAGAATGCGACACAACATCTACGGAGCAAATAAAAGTGAATAATTAGATTCGAACTAACTATATAGCGCATCCGCCAGCATGCATTGCAGGTGGTTTGAATACGAATACAAACACATACATACCGGGTATTAATTTGTAGGTAATATTCCAGTCTTTAGTGAATACCGTTTGGGGTAATTATTAAATAAATTTTAGTATTTTTTTAAGTAAAATTTGGGAGTGCACGTGCACATGTGCACTTATGGAGAAACCGCCACTGAGGTAAAGATTGAGGTTCAGCCAGGGCTGTCAAACCGGACGGCCAACGATCCTCCACTTTGTTGACGTCACATCGGGGGCTGATTTTTTTTTGGTGGTCACGTCACGACACAGCTGATTCTCTTTTTTCAGGGCAGCTTCATTGGCTCACACAAAAGTTAAATTTAAAGCAGAAGCGAATATGTTCGTTTCTACGTGGAAAATAATCAGATTACCTACATCTATTTGTTTATATTCGGCACTCGGCAGACTTTTAGAATTTAATATAGTTATCTACATGTCTTTACAAAAATTACAACATTAAAAACTGATTTTTTTGTAGTGTAATTTGTTATAAAAAGATTAAGGTATTTTTGGATTTTAAATAAACTTTACTGTAAAAAATCATTAAATAATCGAAAAAGTTTTACAATACAAACAAATAAACAAATACCATGACAAATACAGATGACAATGTCAAACACATGTCAAATATAACAGTTGGCATGCGGTACATGGATAATTTGAATTCAAAATAAGGAATAAAATTTTGACCTTTTAATCATCTTGCATCCTTACAAAAGTTTGGTGGTATATCGAGAAGGTCTCTGAGAATATTTCACTGAAATTTCGCAGAAATCTGTAGTGACATTTTGAAAATATCATAAAAAAACATCTGATCTCCCATAAGACCCAATGTAAAAGTCAGCCCCTCGAGAACAGCTGATTTTTTCTGGGTCGTGGCCTGTATTTTTTTGTTGGCCTTGGTTCAGCTTTAGTAACAACCATATATGTATTAAAACGACATATGCAAAATATAAAAGACAGCTATAGTCTAAATTATACGCATTTGAAATGACTTCACCACGTTAGAAAAAAACGTATGGCGTAGATATTTTTGCCAATCAATGTTTTTTGATTGACAGTGACGGATACTTCACATAACCAATTATCTACATTTTTAAATCATGAACACTACTTTTTTTTAAAGTTTATTGTCACCGCTGTTTATAATATTCTAAAGAAAGATAAACAAAAATGACGTCACTACAAATGGGTATAATTTCAACTATACTTATTGATTTTATGTATCTTTTTCGTTCTTTGTAACCATCATAACGTGTGTAGGCATGCTTAACAAATTAACATACATTTTCCTATATTTAGTGTCACCTTGTTAACGTCCAAAAAACTTTAAATAATTTAGCACTCCGTCTCTAATAAACTAAATAAAGTTCCGAAAACAGTTTCAGCTTTCAAAACCGCATCCGCAAAAAATTTGTTGCAACGTCGAAAATTGGGCCAGGCACACAAAGTCTAACTATGCAACACACACATAGACACATACACACAAGTAAAGTTGTGAAGTTAGCACACACACAGATGCGGTTTATATCGAAAGTTAGTTCTAATAATATTAGTTTCAGCCGAGACCGTACTCCATAAAGGTAATTAGGGCTTTTGTTTAGGTTTTTGTTGCGGGTCGGTTTCTTTTTTATAATAAAAGTTACTCTTTTTTATTAAAATTTATTTGTGGAATAGAAAAAGCAACACAATTTTTATTTTTGTTCAAACATACATTTTTGGATATTTTGTAGTAAAAGGGCGTAAAAATATTTTATTTTTACGCCATCAAATATGCCGATAAAAAATCGACAATTTTAACAGACTTAGGGCCTGTACTTATACAACGTAACGCTCTAGGGGGGAGGGGGGTTTGGCCTTGCGTTACACTCAATGTTTTTTTAGTGTGTTTGTTCTTGAAAATGCGTTACGAGGGAGGCGGGGTGTTCGGTTCGGTTCCTGAAATTTTGCGTTACGTAATTTAAGAACCAAACAAGTTTCATGGCTAATCGGGCAAAAAGGAGTTTTTTGTTTCCCTTATATTTTTCCGTGGGTAGCTTGAATGCTTAACCTCACGGGGGTCCAAGATCTAATGGACACCTAATAAGTGTTGACAGTTAACCCTTTCGTCCTTATGGGACTTCTCAGAACACTGCTGGTCAAGTGACAAATCTTGCGAAGTTAATCAGACGGTTTTGTCTCTAATTAAATGCAATTAGTGAGCGAACTATAGCAAGAGGCGCCATCCACCGAGATACGAGAGAAACATAAAACCAAAAGCAGGGAAAAACACTGCTATACAATATCGATCAATGAAAAGATCGAATGCAAATAAAAGAAAACAACTATAGTCCGTGACCTACGACAGCTCTTTGTCTTTTCAGGCCGGATCAACGCATTTTGCATTTTTACCCGTCATCAAGACAGTGAGCGTCAATCAACGGAATTTTTAAGCCAAATAATACTAACAAACGTGAAATTTCGTACCCGTGAATTTAAAAATCAAACAAGTTTCATGGCTAATCGGGCAAAAAGGAGTTTTTTGTTTCCCTTATATTTTTCTGTGGGTAGCTTGAAAGCTTAACCTCACGGGGGTCCAAGATCTATTGGACACCTAATAAGTGTTGACAGTTAACCGTTTCGTTCCCTTATGAATAACCGGACCATGCCGAGCGAGGTGCCTAATTTTATATTAAACACCTTAAACAAGACACCGGCACCAGGTTTTGTAACCATTAATATTTATATAAATTTCTATAAAAAAAATATAAACTCTAGATCATAAAAAGGGTAATAAATTTTACAAAAATGGGACAACTGGGCGGCGCCAACTCGGCGCTGGAATAAAGAAAAATATTTGATAAAATGTGCAGATGGAAAACAAAGAAGATATATTATTTATACAAAAACATATTATTTAAAAAATCTTTAGGCAATTTTATTGAAATTTGGTTTTGTTAAATAGAGTTAGATCCATTAAAGCGAGTGTTGGAATTTGGTAGATGTAGTGTTTGTCAACCTGGTAACAATACAATTTACGTTTTTTATTACAACAATGGCGGATCCAATATGGCGGACTTTCTTATAGATAGAAATTGGCGGTGTTTTCAGTCGCTGATTATAATTTTTGACTTATATTATAAAAAATTCAAAATGGCGAATCAAAAAGAACGGACTTTCTTATTTATAAACCGATTTGTCTCAAACTTTACATTTCTTAAGGCCATTTAATACAATTTTTTACTTAAACCCAAAGAAATTAATATGGCCGATCCAAAACGGCGGACTTTTTTTTTATGAACCGATGTTTTTCAAATGGAGACATTGGCGGTGTTTCAAGTCGCTGATTATGATTTTTGACTTAAACTTTAATAAAAAATTCAAAATCTCGAATCCAAAATGGCAGATGTTCTTATTTACTAACCAATTTGTCTCAAAACTTGAAATATTACATTGCTTAAGGCAATTTAATACAATTTTTTACTTAAATTTAAAAATTCCAAATGGCTTTTCTGACTACAGTAAATCAACCTGACTACAAGATACAAGGTAAATATAAAGATACAATCTAAATTATACACGCTGAGGATGGAAATGCCCTTTTCCGAAACGCCGGTGTCCGTGGTTGACTTTACCCCTTTCCCTTTAAAGTTCCTTTTTCTACAATGTTAACCTATTTTCTGTTCGTACAAAAAATCTTGTATAAACTAAAGGCTTCTTGGTGACCTTGGAAGCCAGTGCATCAACAGCCATGTTGGCAAGTTTCGGAAAAGGAACATCTATCAGCATGAAAGATCGTTGAAAAATTTTATATCGAAAAAACTCAAACAGCGGAAATTGTTAATAAATTTATATTAAAATTTTGCAGTTGTCTCTATTAAACAGACACCTCCAATAAGCGGACAAAATCGACGAAACCGTAAGTGTCCGCTTACAGGAGGTTTCACTGTATTTTGTTCCATTCGAAATGAGCTTTCTCCCAACATTGCTTTTAATTTTCAAAGATGCACAAACATTTTATTGCTTCTTACACTTTAGAAAAATATAACGCCCTTATATAAGCACCTCATAAAAATTTAATGGGGTTGTTGAGTATGGTTACGAAGAACATTATATTAAGATCATCAAAGATAAGGATAAACACAATTATTTTTTTCCAATATCCACGAAAAATATTTACTCATCTTTCACGATAACCAAAATTTATGTTAGTATTGTTCGGATCTTATACGAGGGTAGATCAAATATAAACAAGCCTTTTAAATTTACTAACGGAAAAGTCATTCAAGATGAACGTGGCCGTTATAATTTTGAAGTAGGGATATTCAGCAGCATGTAGGCGGCTGGTAGTGACGCGATGCTCATTTGGCCAGGAGCAATCGCAATGAGCGAGAAGAAGGTACACAGCAGTGTTGCGCAAAGAATAATCATTAAATTTCTTACACGCGAAAACCTTAAACCTGCTGAAATTCGATGCAGAGCACAGTTCGGAAATAAGACGCTGTCGTGGGTACCTGTAAAAACTTGGTGCAAAGAAATTAACGACGGCTGTGAGCGTGTCGACAACGTGAGTCAACCACGTCGTCTTACCATCATTTCTGCAGTCAAAGTTTTAGCGACCGTTTTCTGGGACTGGAGAGGAGTTATGTTATGTCGATTTTTTGCTACTCGACCAGGTAAAGCACACCCCATCCAATACGTGTTGCTCCAGTATGACAACGCTAGACCTAATACGGCAGTTTTAACACAGGCCAAAATCAATTAAATGCACTGGACTCTGCTGGAATACCCTCCATACAGTCCAGATTTGTCACCTTGCGATTTTCATATGTTTGGCCCACTCAAAGATTTATTGGTAGGCGAGCAATTTCAGATCAATGAAGAGGTGGAGGCATTCGTGCGCAACTGGTTAGATACACGCCCAGCTTCCTTTTATGAAAACGGGATTAAGAAACTGTCAAACCGTTGGGAAAAGTGTATTAACAGAGGGGGATGTGTACAAAAGTAGAAAAAAATTCTGTTTTGTGTCATGTTTCTAAATAACTAGTTTAAAAACAAAAGCTTGTTTATATTTGATTCACCCTCGTATATATGTCTAATTTGAAAAATGAAGCGGGCTAAAAAAATAACGACTGGTATGTCTCAAAAATATTATTTTATATGTATATACTAAAAAATAGTAGGAAAATTGCCTTAGTTTTCAAAAAATATTAATTGTTCATTAAAGCGATATTCTATCTATCTTTTGTTTACGAAAATCAGCTGGACCACCAGTGACGTGAAAAATTCGACATATCCGAAACGAACACATTCGCTTCTGGACACAAAAATAGAGGCCACGACCCTGAAAAAATCAGCTGTTCTCCCGGGGCTGAATTTTACATTGGGTCTTATGGGAGGTCAGACGTTTTTTTATGATATTTTCAAAATGGCACTACAGATTTCCGCGAAATTTCAGTGAAATATTCTCAGACACCATCCCGATATTCCACCAAAGGACTGTAAAGAAGCAACATGACTAAAAGGTTAAAATCTTCAAGATTTAGCATTCCTTATTTTGAATTCAAATTACCCGCCATGTACCACATGCCAACTGTTATATTTATGTATTTGACTTTGTCATCTGTGATTGTCACATTCGCTTCTGCTTTAAACTTAATTTTTGTGTGAGCTAATGAAGCGGCTATGAAAAATTAAGGATTACTATACATTTAAAAAAAATTGTTCTGCCAGAATAAAGTAAAAACAATCTCAAAAATTGCTTTATTTAAAAAAAAATGAAATATTCATGAACTGTCATTCCAACTTCAATATTTTAAAGACAATCAGCTGTGTCGTAACGTGACCATCAAAAAAAATCAGCCCCGGATGTGACGTCAACAAAGTGGAGGATCGTGACCCGTCCGTTTTGATAGCCCTGTGTGAGCTAATGAAGCGGCCCTGAAAAATTAAGGATTACGATACATTAAGAAAAAAATGTTCTGCAAGAATATAGTAAAAACAATCTCAAAACTGGCTTTATTTAAAGAAAATCAAATATTCATGAACCGTCACTCCAACTTCCATATTTTAAAGACAATCAGCTGTGTCGTGACGTGACCATCAAAAAAAAATCAGCTCCCGATGTGACGTCAACAAAGTAGAGGATCGTGGCCCGTCCGTTTTGATAGCCCTAATATTATATCCAAATATGTCAACATACAGGGGCCCTATAGTTCAGCCAATTGTTTGTTTTATCTTGATCTTTGCGCGCTTCGTGTCATGTCAGTCGCAAGATCTTTACTTTTAATTGCGAAATAAAACTCTGCGCTCGAATAAAAAGTACACTCGTGGCCTCAAGTGCGCCATTATTAAAGTTCAAATTAAACCTTTTAATATTATATAGATGGCGCTTTTACGAGCGCGGGCAATAAACTGGTGCAAAGTGGTCATTGAAAACATACTAGATTATAGATTACTTTTTGATTAAAATTTTGTTTTCGTTACACAAATATTGGTTTGGTTCGCTTCTAAATCTGTCCCGAAGAACTCCATTTCAAACACACAGGCAAGCAGAGTTTACATTTTATCTATAAGTATGTATAGAGATCAGGGGCGCAGCAACTAGCCTTGTCAATTCAAGCGCGGATTTGAGGAGGGGATAACGGGGAAATTACCCCCCTAGAAAAAATTATTTACACTTTTTCCAAATAAAATAAGGGAAAACAGAAGAATTACCCCCCAGAAAAAATAATATTACAAAAAAAAATCGTCGACTATTACCCCCCCCCCCCAGATTTTGACCCAGATCCGCGCTTGGGTCAATTTTAGGGAGTTGAGTAGGGTTGCCAACCGTACTATATTATACAGGATGTCCCATAACTTAGGAGCCATAGGCCAACAGGTGATAGAGGAGGTCATGTCTGATAAAAAAGTTCCTATAATGCATGGGTCAAAACTCTTTCTTTGTCGAGATACAGAGCATCATAGTTAGCAATTTTTAAATATTTTTGATGATGACTTTTAAAAAAACGCAGTTAAAATATGAAATTGGGTAAAGTCGTGTACTAGAACAAGAGCAATAGACCGAAAAAAATTATTTTGAAAAAGTTAGTCGGTCAATTTTTTTTCAAAAAAACATTTTTTTTGGTACAAACTTTTATAAATGTTTTTTTTTTTGATATTTTTTGTTAATAAAAACAAGTCTCGAGCGAGACATAATAATTGATTGATTTTTTTTTGAAAAAACATTTTTTTTGGTACAAACTTTTATAAATGTTTTTTTTAATATTTTTTGTTAATAAAAACAAGTCTCGAGCTAGACATAATAATTGGAATATGATTGATATTTTTTAAAAGAATAAGTAAGCAAAAATTATTTTTTTTTAAAAATATTATTTTTTATACATTTTTGGAGGTTATTTTGACAGCCTGTATCTCCTCAACTTGTAATTTTATCAAAAAAAAAAATAATATCACATTTTTGAATCACAATTAGCTGAGTATTTAGCTGGCTGTGACAGATTTTTCTTTTTTTCGTAAAACCCTTTTTGTCGGAAATAACGTCTCACATAGCACAATCACGTGTTTAACACGTAAAAAAGGCGTCAGAAAAAAAACCATTGATTTTAAAAGTTGCTAAAAAAACGTTTATTTCATATATGAAAACAAGCTTAATAGATCATTCATTAACGTTATAAAAAATACCGTTGCTAAAAACTGCGTTGTAATAACGCTATTATCAAATTAAAACAGCAATGTTTTTACGTTAGTTTCAAGTGATTTTTATCAACGTTAAAATCACATTAGATTCACGCCTTATACTACCGAATATTTGAAAAATTTTACTAGCAGCAGCGCCACCTATTGTCGGCATTTTTCACTTTGACGAAATCTATCAGACAGTCCTTTGGCCTCTAAACTCCAAAAACCTGTTAAGGAACTGATCCCTGATCCTTCACGATCACGACGCCTCTGTTATTATCCTGATAAAGACACATTAATATTTTGTGAAAGTGTTTACTGTTAAAAAATCTTGTTTAGCTTTTAAAAAAGACATAATGTATATAGATAGATATATAGATATTTTGTCTTGCCTTGAGCGCCATCTTTAAAATTGTCTTGAAGTGTTGTAGTCTTAAACTAGTGAATATTTATAACTTCGTTTCGCGTTTCTTTTAAGTTAAAAAAATGTTATTAAAAAAACATGACCAAAAAAGATGCAGAAAGTTAGTAGATTGTGAAGCTGCCCCAGGGTTTCGTGCAAACCGAGCGAATATTTTTCTAAGTTACCCCGGGTGCAGTTACAAAATCTTTACCATCTTTTTAGCGTAAGCGTTTTAGCGTATATTGCTTTGTTTGCAACCGTGTTATTGATATAAATTAAACACTTTCTTTAAAGCAAGTTATTATATATTGATAAATAAAATATAGTACATATTCCAAAGTATTGCATGTCGTTATTTTTATTCAAGTCACACAAAAGTTAAATTTATAACATTAAAATCATATTTTTCAATAAACTCTTTTTAACCATAGTCTATCAGTTAACATATTAGCAAAACGCTCTTGTGAGCAAAAGTATGTATGGTAAAACAAAATGATTCAAAGTCAATTTTCATAGTCCACGAATTTTTAAGCAACAACCGATAGATTAAAGTTCAAAATAAATCTCTCACCATAATTACAGCCAGAATGCCACCACTAATATTTAACACTACTTAGTTTTTGTGTTTTGTGGCATTACAGTTACCTTTGGCACATTTAGTCACTTTTATTATTTATTTACTTATTTTCACTTTTTGGTTTGGATTCAAAAATCATAACTTGACTGATTTGAACTGATTTTAACAGAGATCATGACTCCGATTAAAATTATTACTCCGACTGATTTGAACTGAATCTAACAGAGATCATGACTCCGATTAAAATTAATACTCCGACTAAAATTACTACTCCGATTGATTTAAATATTACAACTGATCTACTCTGATTAATCTATTCCGACTGATCTACTCCGATTGATATTACTACTCCGATTGATATTACTACTCCGATTGATCTCTTTTGCTATCCAGGTCGCGCTTTTATAACAAGTGTTAAAGTGGGGAACAACATCAAGATTTCCTGCTCGTGATTTTCAACACCATTTAAGGTCATACAAAGTATCAAAGTTTGGCGTAGTGGGATTAACCTTGCGGTCTGCCTGCTTTTATTTTTAGCAATGCGCAAAGCCATGCAAACACAGAGTAAAGATTTTGCCTTGTTTGGCTGTCCTAATTAAAATTAGGTTGGCGCCGTTTTTGTCTCGAGGCTTTAGAACCTTGATTTGGCGGATATTTCATCATCGAACCGAGTTGATAAAAAGGCTAGGATCTATTCTTTTTTTATTTAATTTAAGCTCACAGTCTCTACAAGTAAGGTGTTGTCAAGTGTTAGTCAGTGGTTATACAAAGTGATGGGTTAAATACAATAACGTGAGTTACTTTAATTTAATATCGTACAATAGTGAGTGTTAAAAATAAATGAATTTTCTTTACGGTTCAACCTCTAACTGAGTAAAATTATTAATTAAGTTGCCATTGTAGATCTTTAAAATTAAGCTGTTAGCTGACCCCTACATTCCTCCCTTCTTACAAGACCAATGTAAGCTCTTAAATAGCTTACATCTGGTTTAAGTACTTTTCATTGGATGAAGATTTTTTTTTTTTTAATATAGCATAGTTTTTATTGTGGCATAAATTTAAGTAGTTATTGTTTATATAAATATTTACCTTGATAGATAATAGTCACTTTATTTTAAATTAAGTTAAGAGATATTGCTGTGCATTGTTAGATTAAGTAAAAATTGTCAAAAAAAAACTAAATATGAATATCATTAAAGAAAATATTACGATTATCTCTGTGACTTTATTTTTATGTTAACCTATATTTTCTTTTGACCTACTATTATTGTATACCAATAATTTTATTAAGTATTCCTAGTAATTTGATACAGCTGTCTAAGAACGTCTGTTAACGCCTACCTACTTTAAAGCCTCTTGGGAGTGCGCGACAATCGCTTTAATTTGACCCACTTTTATGAGGCCCTAACTTTCTGTTGACAGAAACGATTTATGGCTTTCCAAAGAGCTGAATATTTAATTATTTTATTTTACTTTGGCCTATTATAAAGAGCCTTTAATCTGCAAAACCAAAACGAGAATCAACTTATTTGATTGCGAATGACTCAAATGGCAACAATTGAGATTTTATTTATTGCCATTTCCAAAAATATAATATTTGTCTTGTGCTTTTGTGCTTAAAGGTAAGGTACATGCCACGCTAAAATTAAAATTTTGTACAATCATTAATCGGTTTTAGTATAATCTTAGAGTGTAAGCTATTTAGCAAAAAAAAATTACCTAAAGTTTCATTCTTTAAATTTTAAATTCTACTTACATCCTTAATCTGCATTTATAATACCTATGTCTAAACCTCACTTGCTTCTTAGTTTTCGTAGCTTTCCTGTAAAAGGTGGTTGGAGAGAATCTGCACGTTCATCTTTCATGTAGATATCGAACTGCAGCTACATCTGACGCCGTCCCGTTCTAACCATATTCCAACACGTTTGTAATTAGGTTAAACTTTTTCTTTTATATTCACTTCTTTTTATTTTATTTTTTTAATTTCCACTTCATTTTTGAATTATTATTTTCTTTTATTGCACTTTATGTAACCTTTCTTATTAATTTTAAGTTACTTAGCCTCCGCACTCTTTAAAATGTATCATTTTAAACTTAAAACTAAAGGTTACTTTGACACATACAGAACTAAAAGGATTTACTGCTATAATATTTCCTAAACTAATGTTAAATTTAAATTAGAACATTTTTAATCTTTAGCGGCCTAAAATAGTTTACATGAAAGCAATATAAATCAACTTCCTCTAAAGTTTAGCAAATACAACCCAATAACATATTTTATAAAACATTTGCTCCTCTAGGGCTTAGTTTCATAGCTGTCACTATTTAAACACTTAATAACCCAAATCGAAAAAAATACTTGTCATGACAGTAATAACAAACGCACCCTGAATATCTTCTTGCACACTAGTTTGAGCATTCACCGCAAACAAAAAATATATCATCTCAACCTATAAAGTTGACGCACTACAAAATATTTTACTTGATACGTGTTTCAATTTTCAAGACCAAGTAATATAAACAAAATCCGACCGCAAGTAAGACACTCTGCCCGGTCTAGGCATCTACACTGCATCTAACCCTGTTTGCTGTTCTCGGTCTAACCATCTTCACTATAACGTAGGACTTCTCTTTTCGTCGAGACGCTATGACCCAATTAATGTATTTTCCTGGTTCAAATTTCAAGTCGTCTGTCGTCTAGTATATTGTGGACCAGTCCGATGTCCGATTGGTTTATTTTTTTTACTAACGTCTAGTAAAAGAAAAGTGACGGCACAATGGGTCGAGACAAGAAGGAACTCTCTTTAGTTCTTTTACGCACATTTTATTTTAGCTTTATTGTTACCCAGGCATTTTGTTGACTGCTCGCACTTTTCTAGCTTTGCAGAAATCTTGCTTCGCGCCACTGAAGTACCATGCAACATCATAATGCTAACTCCTTACACTCTCAGAGAACTCTTTTTTGAAAACTGCATTTTGATTTGTACATCAAAATGTTGTGTCGTTGCACATTTTCCATTTCAAAACTGCTTAAGTTCTACTGATTTATTGGATGTCTTCCACAACTTCTCCGTGACTATCTCTGTCACAGTAGCTGGCCATCTACCAGCTACCAACTCACCGTAACTGACCCTCTCTCAGCTACCTTAAAACTCAAATGATCGCGGGTAATTAAAACTGCTCTCTTTTAGCAACAACTTCTTTATTATCCGCTCAACCAACTTTTCAGATCACCTCTCGTAT
Organism: Aspidapion aeneum; assembly: GCA_963576565.1. Taxonomy (NCBI): domain Eukaryota; kingdom Metazoa; phylum Arthropoda; class Insecta; order Coleoptera; family Brentidae; genus Aspidapion; species Aspidapion aeneum. Next base: position 7,128,943 of record OY755043.1, on the reverse strand, counting down.
TACATCTCCACAGTATCTAATAAAATAATTGGTTTAACTCTATAATTCCTCTATATTGATCAAAGTTATCTAAACTCAACTTTGTCAATAACTAAACTCACCATCCAATTCTGCATTTAGATCACATCTAAATTCTATATGTGCGTAAACTTCTTCTCTTATGTCTCTTCTACTTTTTCTCATTGGTATTGGTATGCTTCTTTCTCTGCCTCCCTCTTTTTTTTTTTTAAATCTATAATAACTCAACCTAATATGCCCACCAAAATATCTTCACCACTGTCTGCATATTATTAAAAGGGAAATCCCATCAAATCCGTTTGCAATTTCACTGTAGTACATATACGTTATATTTTATGCAACTAACTCTTTTGTCGATTTTTAATCAATTTGAGGATTAACTATTTAAAAATCTCGGCAATATATTCAGAACACACTTGTCAAACTTCTTGTTCTCTTTGGCCGATTTCTTCTCTTTGCTCTGCATTAAAAACCCTAAAGCCGTTTTGCACAAGACTCTTGCCACAAGCAATCCCGTAGGATTATCCATTACTGGTTCCAGAACCATTTGCTGGGTATCAACTTTGAATATTTTGCGAATGGTAGCTGAACAAAATGCATGGCTATGCGGCGGTATAATTAAGTCTTCCTTTAAATACACAGACAAACTTCTTTCTTTTTTTCTACTGATACAACTTGCTCTAGAGATGGCCGACTTGCTGGGCCTTCACTTCTCTGGGCTTTCTCCAAAACCCTATCTCTTATCTCTCCGAACAATTTTTAATTTTTCTTACTGAAGAGTTTCTGCTCTCGGAAGCTACAGTCTTCCTTTCTTTCCTCTGTCGTTTGGGTCATAGAATCAATCCTTGAGTTGTTATGACACTTGAGACCGGTTGCCGCCGATTCAGTGTACAAGTTCTCAGTAACGGCACTTACATGAGAACTTTGATTATTTCTTCTTTCCTGGGACAAAGTAAGTTTCGTCAACTCTTTTTGAACTTCCGCTATTTTGCTTGTCAAATTTTCAATCTGAACGGAAGTTTGCTTGCATATCTTATTGCACAAACTATCGGAACTTCTTTTTTCTTCAAATAGGGGTATTTCTCTCTCAAAAGCATACATTAAATTATTTCCCCAGTCTATTTTTACTCCATACTTGTGCAAAAAATCTAACCCCAACAGTATATCAGCTCCAAAACTATCGGCGTCTATCAAAACAAATTCATGAGGCACTTCTAAGTTTTCAACAAATGTAACCGAACACAATACTTGTCCTCTTGTGGGTATTGTGTTGCCTTGTACGTCTACTAATCGTTGCTTGGCGTCGAAGCGTCTTGAGAACCCCTCCGATAAATGGACTTTCATTAGGGATACTACTGCCCCAGAGTCTATAAGGGCGGTACATGCACGTCCGTTAATCTTAACTTCAACTACATTAAACGGGGTTCCATTGGGCGTGCATGCAAAGATCCCTACTCTCTCTGTATTTAGTCCCATCTCTCTTCTTCCACAGCGGAACCCCGGGGTTGCTGGCCCGCTGCGTTGGGGTTTTCCGACTGGTTCGCTCGGTTTCCGGCTGGTGCTTTCTTGCAGAATCGAGCCATGTGACCTGTTTCCCTGCATCTGAAACAGACTATTGAGCGATTGCAATTTCGCATTAAATGACCTTTTTGCTGACAATTAAAACAAATAACATCCCTTCTGTTATTTTCTCCCAATCTTGCTGCATAGTCAGTTCTCCTAGTTGCTTGAAAAGTGCGGCTGCTCGTACCTGCCATTGTGCGTATGGCTCTAGTCGGTGGTCGTAACAAATGTTCAATGCTTTCTTCTCGCTCTGCAATCTCCAGTGCTTTATTGAGCGTGGTGGGGTTACTGGACAGCACTCTTTGCTTAATGGGCATCAGCAAACCCAACGAAAATTGCGTGGCAATGTCTTCATATAGCTTGTCTTTGATATGCGGCTGGCTAGCTTGGGCACTGGTTAACGTGAGGTTAGCTAATAATTTTAGACGTGTGAGAAATTGCCTGCATGTTTCTCCGGAGCGTTGGCGACATTCAATAAAATTTTGCATTGCAGACCCCCGTACATGCTGTCGAATAAACTGTTCGCGTAGAGCCTGCTTTAAATTCTCCCATGATATACCTGCCGCCTTTAGTGACGGTTCGCTGTCAAGAAACTGTTTGGCCTTAAAGCGTAACTTTAGGCGCGTCACACTCACTCTTTGCTGTTCAGTCCAGTTCCCTAGTGAAGCGGTTTCTTCGATAAGCGCTAAAAATTCATCAACGCTGGTTTGTCCGTCGTAGGTCGGGATCGACTCGATGCCTACTTGAACCTGCGGCGGGACTTGCAATACTATGGGTGACGCTGAAGGGTTTTCGGTTGCCATATTAAAAGCTATTTACTGTCCAAAGGGGACCTAAAACTTTTCTGAGTTTGTTGTTTTTTTTTTTCTTCTTATTCTAAGACTTCTCTCTCTCTTTCTCTCAGAAAATCATCCTACCGACTGCGCCAATTGTGAAGCTGCCCCAGGGTTTCGTGAAAACCGAGCGAATATTTTTCTAAGTTACCCCGGGTGCAGTTACAAAATCTTTACCATCTTTTTAGCGTAAGCGTTTTAGCGTATATTGCTTTGTTTGCAACCGTGTTATTGATATAAATTAAACACTTTCTTTAAAGCAAGTTATTATATATTGATAAATAAAATATAGTACATATTCCAAAGTATTGCATGTCGTTATTTTTATTCAAGTCACACAAAAGTTAAATTTATAACATTAAAATCATATTTTTCAATAAACTCTTTTTAACCATAGTCTATCAGTTAACATATTAGCAAAACGCTCTTGTGAGCAAAAGTATGTATGGTAAAACAAAATGATTCAAAGTCAATTTTCATAGTCCACGAATTTTTAAGCAACAACCGATAGATTAAAGTTCAAAATAAATCTCTCACCATAATTACAGCCAGAATGCCACCACTAATATTTAACACTACTTAGTTTTTGTGTTTTGTGGCATTACAGTTACCTTTGGCACATTTAGTCACTTTTATTATTTATTTACTTATTTTCACTTTTTGGTTTGGATTCAAAAATCATAACTTGACTGATTTGAACTGATTTTAACAGAGATCATGACTCCGATTAAAATTATTACTCCGACTGATTTGAACTGAATCTAACAGAGATCATGACTCCGATTAAAATTAATACTCCGACTAAAATTACTACTCCGATTGATTTAAATATTACAACTGATCTACTCTGATTAATCTATTCCGACTGATCTACTCCGATTGATATTACTACTCCGATTGATATTACTACTCCGATTGATCTCTTTTGCTATCCAGATCGCGCTTTTATAACAAGTGTTAAAGTGGGGAACAACATCAAGATTTCCTGCTCGTGATTTTCAACACCATTTAAGGTCATACAAAGTATCAAAGTTTGGCGTAGTGGGATTAACCTTGCGGTCTGCCTGCTTTTATTTTTAGCAATGCGCAAAGCCATGCAAACACAGAGTAAAGATTTTGCCTTGTTTGGCTGTCCTAATTAAAATTAGGTTGGCGCCGTTTTTGTCTCGAGGCTTTAGAACCTTGATTTGGCGGATATTTCATCATCGAACCGAGTTGATAAAAAGGCTAGGATCTATTCTTTTTTTATTTAATTTAAGCTCACAGTCTCTACAAGTAAGGTGTTGTCAAGTGTTAGTCAGTGGTTATACAAAGTGATGGGTTAAATACAATAACGTGAGTTACTTTAATTTAATATCGTACAATAGTGAGTGTTAAAAATAAATGAATTTTCTTTACGGTTCAACCTCTAACTGAGTAAAATTATTAATTAAGTTGCCATTGTAGATCTTTAAAATTAAGCTGTTAGCTGACCCCTACAAGGTTTTAGAAGTCTTAATCTAGTAGCGTTTTAGAACATGTTGTGGAGGACTTTTCAAGTGTGAATTTGGTACATGAAAATAACGAGGGTAAAAAACACATTATATACACATCACCAGAAACTTCAGCAAAAAGTACATTTTTATAGCTTGATTTCTCCTTGTTTTTAAGTTATCTTTAAGTATGAGGTTGTTTTCCAGTAAAAGAAAACTTTGTTATTTTTGTTCACGTTAATTTAACGTTGATGTGATTTTTGTGGGGTCCTCTATCACCTGCTGCACTATGGCCCCTGAGTTATGGGACACCCTGTATTTATATAAGATCCAAAGACCGGTCTATTCTAGGAAACGTGTCGGGAGCGTACCGATCTTGTGCAACGGGTTTGCACAAAAGCTAATAGATTGCACAAAAGCCAATAAAATAGGCAACCTCGTCCCACACAAGCACAGTACAGTAGTGTGCAATGCAGACCGGAGTGTTTAATTGAATCCCCTGTCACCATTCTGCGACAACTAAAACTACATTACGTTCAAATTACTGAAAATTTCAGAGAACGCTTTTTGTAAAAAGGCAAAAAAACCTTGGACATAAAGCAGATTGTGCACAAATATGGACATGGATACCCTTTCAGAATTCAGAATAAAATTTGCTCCGCATAAAAATCAAGTCTTCCATGAGTTTTCATTCTAGCAAACATTTTTAGATGTCATTCCATAACAATTGATAAGATCTTTAACCTTGAATTGTTAACTAAATCATTCATTTATTCATATTTTGGTTTGTAAATTTAATCTAAAGTCCTAATTAAAAAAAAAGTAATTTGGTGCTGGTAGCTTATAACGGGGATGGGACAATTTGCCGCTGCCGATTCGCCGCGGGACAATTCGCCGCGAGATTTTTTGTTTTATTATATTACCATTGGCAATTGTTTAATCAGTTTTATTTAGCTTGACTTCATATAATATATTTGTTTATTTGTTTGATCATAACTTTTTCAAACTTTTCCAACTAGTTATTTGGTGGTTAGTATAAAACAATTTAACATTTTTTTTATTAGAAAAATAAATAAAATGGCGAATTTTTCCTATTTATGAAACGATTTGCCTCAAACTTGAAACATCACGGCGCTTAGGGTAACTTAATACAATTTTTGACTTAAATTTAAAAAAATTTAAATGGCGTATTTTCCCATTTATGAACCGATTTGCATCAAACTCGGAATTTTGAGATCTTTCAGGTCGCTGATTATTATTTTTAACTAAAATTTAAAAAAATCAAAATGGCAGTTCCACAATGGCGCACTTTCTTGTTTATAAAGCGATTTGCCTCAAAATTGGGAGGGGCTGATTTCTCTGGGGGGGGGGGCGGGAAGTCTCATGATGGCGAATTTTATACTCTTTAATCTTTTTATTCATGCAATATGTGAAAAATATCTAAAAAAATCTTAGGCTTGGGGGGCCTAGGCCCCGAGGAACCCGCCATTTTCAGGTTTTGAAATTTAAATCAGAAATTGTATTGAGTTACCTTAGGCGCCGCGATGCTTCAAGTTTGAGGCAAATCGGTTTATAAATAAGAAAGTGCGCCATTGTGAAACCGCCATTTTGATTTTTTTAAATTAAGTTAAAAATAATAATTAGCGACCTGAAAGATCTCAAAGGTCCGAGTTTGATGCAAATCGGTTCATAAATGGGAAAATCCGCCATTTTGGATTTGTCATTTTATTTATTTTTCTAGTAGAAAAAATTGTTGAATTGTATACTAACCCCAAATACCTAGTTGGAAAAGTTTCAAAAAAGTTATGATCAAACAAATAAACAAATATATTATATGAAGTCAAGCTAAATAAAACTGTTTAAACAATTGCCAATGGTAACATCATAAAATAAAAAATCTCGCGGCGAATTGTCCCCGCGGCGAATTGTCCCGCAGCAAATCGGCCGCGGCGAATCGGCCGCGGCGAATTGTCCCTTACCCGCTTATAACAACCATAAGGCCAACTTTTAAAAATGGTCCCAAATAAACTGTTACAAGAATCTGAATTTATTTCTAAAAGCCAATCTAAATATTCCTGAATATTTTTTTAACTGTTTGTATATTGCCTTAAACATGTCAATTCTGAAATCCAAACAATTACACGGCAAAAAAATTTGTCTTAGATCAAAGCACATTGCTTTGAAGTAAAATAATTTGTGCTTTCCAATTCAGAAAGAGAATATTTTCTTCATATTGCACAAAAAATGTCTTGCCTCTTTATTTTAATGTGAAACAGAATTTTTTAAATTTTTTAACTTTAAAACTTTATTTAGCAAGAATATGCTACAATTTTAACAATAGTAAAGTTAATTACATTAAAATCCAATTGTTAAGCTATATAAATATTAATAGACTAAGTAATATTTTCAACTGTAACACAATAATTTATTCTACCTGCATCCAAATAAATAATACTATAATTAAACAAACTGCGTTGAAAATAAATATTTTTTTAAACTTTTTTTAAATGTGGTTAATTTCTTTTCATTTTTTATTGAGTTTCTTAATTTATTGAATTCTGACAAACCTTTACAAAAAATTGATTTTTGGACAATTAATTTTTGGGAATTATTTAAATGAAAATCGTCTTTGTATCTTGTATAATGTGAATGGAAATTTGAATTTTGGAGGACAAAGTCTCTGGTAGTAGATTGTTTTGAATTTTGTAAATAAATATACAAACATTATAGAAAATGAAATTTTTTACATTAAGTCAATTTAATTTTTTTAACATTAGTGTAATTTTTGTGTATTTATCTGCTTTAAGAATTATTATCATTGCTCTCTTCTGTAATATTTGAAGATTATCTAAAATATTTTCATTCGCTGTGTATAATATAGTTGAGCAGTAGGAAAAATGTGGTAATATTGTTGTATTGTAAACACATTTTTTAGAAAAAAATGATAAATAATAACTAATCCTTCCTAAATACCCAATTTTTGAAGAAATTTTTGATATAATATATTCGTAGTATTTATCATACTTTAATTTTGAATCTATAATGATACCAAGATATTTGAATGAACTTGTAATTTCTAATTTCTCATTATTTATTGTGATTGCAAAATTTGTTAAGTTGTTTTTGAATTTAAAATCATACATTTTGTTTTGTTTACATTCAATTTTAATTTGTTTGCGTTTAGCCAATGTACTACATTTTTTAATTCTGAATTTTTCTCAATAGTTAGGTTTTCTAATGAAGTTCCTTTTAAATAAAGTAATGTATCATCTGCAAACATCTGTATCATACAATTTTTTAAAACTGTTGGTAGATCATTTATATATAAAATAAAAAGTATATTTATATATAAAATAAAAAGTAATGTTTTATTATAAATTGGAACTGAGTTATTCTAAGGTACCGTTTTCTCTGGAAGCAAAATATTACAATTTGCTTTGTTGCGAAATGTAGTATACTGAAACAAAACAATCAAAGAAGAAAAATAAAGTCTCATTTCAAGATTAAACGCTGCATTGAATTAAAAAGAAATAGTTTAATTCAGAACAAATTGTTTTAAGGTAAAACAATCTATTCAAAAAGAGAACGTGTTTTTATTGTAGACACATGTACTATTTACCCAATATTTATACAAATGATTACCTAAGATGATAATTTTATATAATTATGAGATACTTCGAATGAAGCCATGAAGTAGTAGTGTCAATCAGTATTTTGACAGTTTTACATTGGAAGGTGATTACTGATCTTTCAATAATGCTCTGTTTACCATAAGAATCAGAATTAATACTGCCGTCTGTAATTAAAGATAAATAAACAACTTTTATATTCTACTTTTTTATTTTAATGATGCCTTAACTGTCAGCCTACAATGTAAATCTGGATCCATCTCTTATATATTGCGCATTTCTAGTTTATTTTTGTTATTTAAATTTTCTCAATACTAACCTAAATGAGGTAGCTAACTTCGTTCAGAGGGACCAAAAAACTACTGTTAACAGCTGTTAAATCTAGAAGGTGTTGACAGTTTACGGTGTCATTTCAATTTGTGATGCCTTAACTGTCAGCCTACATTGTAAATCTGTTTCTATCTTTTATATATTGTCCATTTCTAGTTTATTTTTGTAATTAAAATTTTCTCAATACTAACCTAAATGAGGAAGCTAACTTGGTTCAGAGGGTCCAAAAAACTACTGTTTAACAGTAATAGAGAATGTTGACTGTTTACGGTGTCATTAATACTATATTTTTATAAATATACAGCAGAACTCGGATTTTTAATTTTTTTTTCGTTTAAATATTTTAATTCAATGAAGAAGTCAACATGTTTGTATGGACCTATGACTGTGTGGATATTTGTCGACCAAAAACTATCATTGACTGTCAAGTCAAGTAATATTATTTAAAACACAACTGTTTATAAATAAAATAATTGGTATTATCATGCAAAACAAGGTTTTTTAGAAATTGAAAGAAAAATATGGGGAACATGATTGAAATTTAGAAGACAAAAATATTTTGCCACTCACTTCGCATGCATTTGTCTATAAAATAAGCTTGAGATTTTAGTTTTTTTAGAAAATAAAATACTACTTTATCCAGCATTCTCCACCTCCTTCGATCCTGAAAATCATCTTCTGTCAGAGTTTTTTGACTCATTGATCTTTGGATTGACTGTTGCCATTCTCGTTTAGGACGCCCCTTTTTCTACGCCCTATTGGTTGCCATTCTAGGACCTGCTTTGGTACTCTTTCTTCGTTCATCCGTTGTACATGGCCCAACCATATCAGTTGTCTTTTTGTGAAGTCATCCATTATGCTTCCCTCGATTCTCATTCTTTCTTTAATGATCTCATTTCTTATATGTTCCATTCTAGATATTCTTATTGATCTTCTTATTGCATCCATTTCCACACTTTCCATTTTTGTTTTGTATTTTTCTGTCACGCGACAAGTCTTTATTCCATATAACAGGGTGCCTTTCACCATTGTTTCATATATGTTAAATTTTACATTCTTTTTTATCTCTCCGATCCATAAAATACGGTTAAGATATCCAATAACCTTTTTTGCTTTTAAAATTTAGAAAATAGAATATTTAACCAAATTTTAGTTTGAGCATGTTTTCAGCTAATGTAGCAAAACTCTAAAAAAATCAAAGTCAAATCTGCCTTTAAAAAAATGCCAATTGCCCATATCTCTACTACTAATATTTTTTAATTTTTGAGACCTAAAAATTTTGAGGGGGGAGGGATTGATCCCGCTGGAACCCTCCCCTAGGTACGGCCTTGCTCTGTATCAACAGTTAAATTCCCATAATATGTCCATGTTTAAATTTTTTTAAATAAAAATAACTTTTTAACTTTATTTCACACAATTTTTCAAAGGGGTGTCCACAGTAAGCCTCGTTTAGGTACCTACTCTTTTTGTTCGATTCAAAATTTATTTTGAAAACGTTTGAATGTTGTAATTTATACCGTAGGGATTATTGACGATTATTTGAGTTAAAAAGTTTAAATTGCAACTCGCAATCAACACTATGTATTTTGTGCTTTTGTAACAAAATAACCAAAACTTTATGCCTTAATGACTGCATACTGGATGGAAATTTTAAATAAAGTATGATAGTGCAGGCGCTAGAGGTAGTTGAGTATGCAAAATATAAGGAGCGCAGTAAATTCTAGCTGATAATATCCAGTTTTTGTTTTTTCATCCCCCTCCTGTTATAGTCGTTTTTGAATTTCTGAAAATTTTACTAAATTGACGTCCCAAAGCCACAATTACACAGAAATGCATCGAAAATGTCTAAAATCTAACCTTAAAATAAAATTAAATTAGTTTTTTTAACTTCTAAATTAACGTTTGTGTTATACTTATCTTTAAGCCTCTAAGGCTTTAAAATGCAGAGGAATATTTATTTTGCATTCTTTCCAAAGGCGATATAGATTTAAGACAACATTGTAAATATACAGGTAAAGAACTGTAAATAAATATTATTTGAAATTTGAAATTTGAAATTTAGTGTTCCAAAATCTATCCTTTTTGCCCTGAATATTATCGTTATTCTTAGTAACAATAACGGTAACAGCTGTCAAATTTTCTGCCCCTAAATGTCTCTATTAAACATTTAAAAGTGGGGTTCAAAATAAAGGACGGCCGTAAAAAAGCATATTTTAATAACTCGTTTTTTGTCCCAGCCACTTTAAGGTCTAGCACTATTTAAATAAAGTCGTTGCCTTATTACTGCAAGCCTTATTTTGTAAATACCAATAACTCTCTATCACCTGATAAGAACCTTTATTAAAGCTTAAAGAAACAAAACTCTGTGCTAAGTAGAGCGGATATAGCCAACAGTTAAATGCCCCGCAATTAAAGTTAAACAGGTTTCATAACTTCATCGATATAGCCTGGCAGTAAAACGAGGCAACTTTAACAACTACAGTGCTGCAAGCTGCAAATGTCTGTGCTATGTTGTTCGTTGTCGTTAGCAAGAACGTATTCTTAATCTGATAAAAGGATATTAGGCGACCACAGAAAAAAAGGAACGTTTTAGCAAGAACTGCAGGTGTTGTACGGGACTGCAGGCTCTTCTGTGACTGCAATATATTGTTAAGCTATTTTTCTGACGGTAGGTAACTCAGCAAGATGTCACGTCAAAAAAAAATTTGATCATTAGACGTTTGCGAGAATAAATAAAATATGCCTGGCACGCGAGGGTAAGAAAGGCAACTTTTTCTTTGCAATCGATCTCTTCATTGATCAATATGTATAGCAGCTTATTTTCGCCTGTTTTTGTTCTAGTTTCTTTCATATCCCGGTAGATGGCGCTTTTTGCGAGGGTTTTCTCACTATATACCGCAGCCCACGAGAAAGACCAGCCCGGGCGCGGAAATATCACGTGATCGTAGGAGGCTCACAAAAAAACGCCTCACGGCCCGCTGTCATTATAAAACATGTGTGTTTTCAGTTTTGGTATGTTTGTTTACGTCGATTTATTTTAATTCGGGCACGAATTTTATGTGAATTTTATTAAAGTTATAAAAATAACGCAGTTGCGTTAAAAAAATAATGGCTAATGAGTAAATTATAATGAAAATACCTATAAGTTAAACAATGCCGCGAACGTGTAATTAGTGTTGTTCTTTGTCGGTCCAACAATAAAACTGAAACCTAATATGTTGCAAACGGGAAAGAAGTGGTAAAAGATAAGATCTTGGATAAGATTGATCAAGTAATAGACATCCTTAGTGACATTTTCGATAGTGAGAGTGAAAAATGTGTTCAGTTGTCATTTCTTATTGAACAATTAGGTCTCTTGAAAAGGTAACCTGAGAATCGAAGATATGGTGAATACACTTTAATGTTGGCTTTATCTTTGTTTATCCAGTCATCCAGTCACGTCAATTTACAATTCTAAGATAATATGTCTTCTGCACCCTCGCAATATTAAAAAACTGATTTGTAAAATATTGTTAACAGATAGTAATCTCTCTGGTAGTGTGAAATATTAAAAAAGTATGATACAGCTTTTAAAAGAACATGAGTTGGTAGTTAACTTACACTTTAATGAAATATATATAAAACTTTGTGCTAGGTAATTTTTCAAAAAATTATTGACGACCACTATATTTAGTTCATTGAATGTGAAAACCATCTCACTTATTCACAAAATCACTTGTTTCTTTTTAATAAATTATTGTGAAATGTTTTATATTGAAAATTTTTCTTCAGATAACTCTAGCGAGTGTTTTTGTGGAGAAAAATTATTGTCAAAGCTTGAAAAAATTAGTTTAAGGGCATGTAAAGTTTTTTAAAATAATTTTATTAAAAAGCACAATGATTTAGTGTCTGCTAATAAATCTTTGAATAAGAACTCAGACAAAGATGATGACACTCAAAGAAAAATTAAAAAACAAAGCTTAGCTTAGCTTGATATGTCCAATTTTGAAAGACTTGTATAGATTTGAAGTTATTAACGATATTATGTACCTAATATATGTACCTGAAGATATTAGAGTGCAAATTTTGTATAATTTTTATTTTATAGATTCAGTTCTTTTATCCATAATAAACACATATATCAGCAAAATATTTTTTTCAATTTTTGCCTATAAAAGAACAAAATTTTTTTGTTAATTTATTTAAATTGTGTAAAAACATATAATATATTAAGCAATACAATAAGAATCCTGGGACTCCTAAGATCACGTGACCGCCGACGTGCTTATAACGCGCCATGGCCGATCTTTATCGTTGACTACGCTATATACATAGGATTAGAGACAAAGCCGTCTAATTAACTTCGCAAGGGTGTCACATTGACCAAGCAATGTTCTAAAGGGGTGCCATAAGGATAAAGATGAGCGGAAAAATATAAGAGCAACAAAAGACTTTTTACCCGATTAGCCTCGAAAACTTGTTTGATTTTTAAATTAACGAGTACTAAATTTTACGTTTGTTAAAATTATTTGGCTTAAAAATTCCTCTGATTGACGCTCGCGTCTGATGGCGGGCGAAAACGCTAATCAGCGTTGCTCTGGCCTGAAAGACAGGAGAGCTGTCGTAGATCACGGATGGTTTTTTTCTTTGGAATCGATCTTTTCATTGATCGATATGTATAGCAGTTTATTTTCGCCTGCTCTTGTTCTAGTTTCCCTCGGATCTCGGTAGATGGCGCTTCTTGCGAGGGTTTTTCACTATACCGTCTAATTAACTTCGCAAGGGTGTCACATTGACCAAGCAGTGTTCTGAGGAGTCCCATATTGACGAAACAGTTAACTGTCAACACTTATTAGGTGTCCATTAGATCTTGGACTTACGTGAGGTAAAAAAAAATAGAAAAAAAGAAGCCGCAAACAAAATAACAACAAGAACACTCTAGAATTGTTTTCTGATCTAAACTAGCAAGTTTGTATGTAATACTATATATACCCTTAATGTCCCACTATAAAAGAAAATCTGCTTTCAGAGTATTTAGTTTGGTATTCAAGGCAATGAAAAAGCTGATGAACTAACAAGACAAGGATATTGGACCACAGCCACTCTGGGTGTACCAAAGAGTACTATATAAATAAATAAATAATAAATAAATAAAAACGACTTTTATTAATTTGAAAAAATAAATTACAAATCTCATACAAATAGGCTTCAGTGTGGCGAAGTCTAGCTATTAGCTATTCTACTTAACCACTAGAAGACAAAAAAAGCATTGACAGCTGATCGAGCATATCAAGAAAAAAAATATAAACACAACATTATTCTTTTCAACATAGTATTGATAAGGAGAAAAAAAAACAGTGAGCATACAATATTTCACAAAAAATAGTCACATTTTTAGTTTGTAAACAGATATTTTTTTACTTCTTTTTTAAACTTTATTATTGTTAGACTCTTCAATGCACTGGGCAAGGAGTTGTATAACATTATAGCATTGTACACATAACTTCTTTTAAAACTTCTTTAAAAAAGGGCAGTTCGATATTTAGGAATTGATAATAGGTTATCATTTCTTAAACTACGTATACGGTCATTTTGCCGTGTTATAAACTTAGCTTTAAGCAGTGGCGCACCCAGGAATATGTCTTGGGGGAGGCCCAAGGCCTCTTGGGGGGGGGGGGCCGAAGCCTCAAGATGTCTAATATTAAGCTAATTTTTGTGTTTTTTTTTTAAATATGTCGAAAATATGTAAAAAAATATAAGGCTTGGGGGGGGGGCGGGCCCCGGGCGCCCATGTATATTGTCCCAGGTCAAACTCTGGGTAAGGAAAAAACATGAAAACCACTGGTTAAAAAGACAGGGACTAAGACACAGCAAAGCCTTTATTCTTCCTCCTCTTATAGTCGTATTTGAATTTCTAAAAATTTTATTTATGGACGCCCCTGAAGTTTTAAAAATAAATTAATGTTACCATTTTATACATCATTTAAAAGGAAATGTTACTTTGTACAGTCAACTGTAGGCTAAATATCTTGTAAAAAGCTTCGTTTTTTGGAAAATTGGGTGACACATGTGACAAAAATGTTTTTAATTATTTATTTTTTAAATGAACCCGATTGACGTACGTCGCTGGAGAGTTTGTCATCAATCAAACCCCACTGACTTATATATATTTAAAAAGGAAATTTTATACAATAAAGTATAGAACATATTTTTTCAATAATTGAACTTAGTTTCTGAGCAAATTAGATAAAACCTGTAACAAAATTAATTTGTTTGGTGATTTGTATAATTTGATTTTATTTACGGACGCCTGTCAAGTTTTAATCTAAAGATAAATCTTACTTTGTGGTACAGCGTTTTAAAGCAAATTTTATTATCTCTTATAGACTATAGGGCACAATTTTTGAAAGAGGGCTTGGTTTTTTTTTCTTTTTTACATTTTCTTAAAAAACGGACGCCGTTGGAGAGTTTGTTATTAGTCTGGTTACATTGGCGTAGCTAGGGAGGGCCAGGGGGGCCTGCCCCCCCCTGAAGTCCCTCAGGCCCCCCCCTAAGATATTTTAGGCCTCCCCTACCGACTACTAGTAAAAGAACATGACGCTGAAAATACATACTTTTCTATTATTATTCGGGAAATATTCTAATAAAATAGGTGCATTAAAATTAAAAATCATTCAGATAATGTTTACATTTCAGGAAAAAGCCCTTGTCTTGCGAAATTAGGCTTTTTCTCTTTAAATTATCGGTAACTTTTCTGCACTTATGCAATTTCCCGAAAATATTTTTTAAATTTAAACATAATTATGCATATTGAATATTTCATACATATTGGCGACATCTTGTAAAATATTATAGAAGTGTAAGTTAAATTTCACATTTAATAAAGACAGCGTTTGCCCCTCTGTTTCCGAAATCGGGTTGTAGATGTCGTAAGGTTATAAAAGACCTTTTTAAACTGTTTTTCTAAAATAAATATAATTATCTTTTTAGTTTTTTTGAGGTTAGCGTTTAGTGTCTTATGAAAATTTTCCGATTTTGGTGACAATTTCATAACCATTTTCATATTAAGTTTTCCCACGTCGTTAAATGGAATAAATTCGTCGAGCAATACCGGGAAATTTTTAATATTAATACTTCTACTCTAAGAGCAGAAATGACCGTTTTAAAGAATTGTATTTTTCAGTTAAATCAAACTGTTGGTCATGATTCTATCAAACAACATATAGCAGAAAACACCTATCCAAACCTCTACCAACTTTTTAAAGTTGCGAGTATTCTTCCAATTTCAAGTGTAACTTGCGAGAGGTCTTTCTCTGCCATGAGGAGAGTTTTTAATTGGCTTAGAACAACTATGACTCAAGAGAGACACTCAGGTTTGTCATTGTTATTCATAGAAAAAGATGTTGAGGTCGACTTAGACAGTGTGGTAGACGCTTTCAGTCAGCGACGTAGAAAACTTTCTTTGTAGAATTGCTGAATCACATACTTCCTGTGTATACATATAAATAAGTTGGTAAATGTATTATTAAATTTGTTATATTAAAATATTAGAACATTTAATGCGCGTATTTTTTTTTATTCTTTGCACACTTTGCACGACTCTTTAAAACCTATGTTTGCTTTTTGTTCAAGATAAACCAAGGCCACGGCCCCCCCTGAAAAGCAAGGCTAGCTACGCCAATGTCTGGTTATACTGACTTATACACTTATAAGAAGAAAATTTTATTTTATACAATAAACTGTGGAATAATTTTTTTCCCAAAAAGCATAGTTTTTGGAAAATTGGATAAAACTTGTAAAAAAATTGGTAAGTTTAGTGATTTTTCAAAATTGATTTAATTTACGGATGCCCCTAAATTGTTCTAAATAAAACTAATCTGGCCTCGTTATACACCATTTAAAAGAAAACTTCATTGCCTACAACCTACTATGGGGTGCAATTTTTGATACAGAACTTGTTTTTTACGAAAGTCGGGTAAAATATGTAATAAACAATTTATTATTTTTATTTTTTTATATAACCTCAGTAAACGGACACCGCTGGAGATTCTGTCATTGGTCGTACCTTACCAAATTGTATATCGTTAAAAAGGAAATTTTATTGTCTACAATAAAGGTAATTACATATCGCTCCAACTCTTTTTAAAATATATGTCGCAGTAGCTCTAAAAAAATTGTAAGTACGCGGCATGGGCCTACAACTTAACAACAGATTTACCATATACACACTACAGTTTGCTAACGATCAAGTATTTGTAGCTAATGATAAAAAGAACATGGAGTATATGATGAGAAAGTTAACAAAAGAATACCGAAAGTGGGGATTAACAGTGAACATTGACAAGACCACTTATCTATTGAAAACGAATCAAGTGAGTTAGAACTGGAGGACGGAAAAACAATATCCCCATGCAATGAGTATGTATAATTGGGTGTCCCATTTGATAAGACAGGAACAGACTGTAAAGAACTGGAAAAAGGAATAGTAAAAGCAAAAAAGGTTATTGGATGTCTTAAAAGTATTTTATGCAGCAGAGAGATAAAAAAGAATGTAAAATTTAACATATATGAAACAATGGTGAAAAGTATGGAATAGAGATAGATAGTCGCGTAACAGAAAAATTCAAAACTAAAATGGAATTTGACGAAATTGATGCAATAAGATCAATGAGAATATCTAGAACAGATCATATAAGAAATGAGACCATAAAAGAAAGATAGGAAATCAAGAAGCATATCGGATGACATCACTAAAAGACAACTAATACGATAGGGCCATGTACAACGGATGAAAGATCAAAGATTACCAAAGAGGCCTGGAATAGCAACCAATAGGGCGCAGAAAAAGAAGGCGTCCTAAACTGGAATGGTAATATTCAATTCAAAGATCAAAGAGTCAAAAAAACCTGACGGAAGATGATTGTCAGGATCGAAGTAGGTAGAGAATTGGCGTTTTTTAGAGCTACTGTTTTATATATTTTAAAAGGAGAGGTACAACATCCCTGTCCAGGAATTCTTTTGTAAGTTTTTTCAATTTTAATTTTAGATTTTGACCCTTTGTATAGGTCTTTTATTGCTTTTCTGTATGTATGATTGATATTAGTTTGCTGTAAAACAGTCCATAATTTTTTTACTAGAACGGTATCGTAAGCTTTCGGTAGGTCTACAAAAGTAACATGAGTTTTCTTTATATTTCTGGCATTCCTTTTGTCAATTATTTTGTTTTTTTTGTTTTAAGCTTTTATTTAGCATATTTGCTACAATTTTTTCTTAAATCAACTTAAAACTATACTTAAAATTCAAATTTATACAACAAATAAATAAATAGGTATAAACTAACACTATATTAATAAAATTTAATAACTTTATATAAATTGTATTGAAAATAAATATTTTTTTATAATTTTTTTAAATTTTTTTAAATTTGGTTCATTTTTAATTGACACATTTAATTTATTGTATTCACTCAAGCCTTTTGAAAATATTGATTTTTGAACAACTAATTTTGATGTAGTGCTTAAATGAAAATCTTCTTTTGTCCGGGTATTGTAAGTATGATAATTATAATTTTGATTTATAAATTGTTTTAAGGAATCTGGTAGTAAATTATTATTAATTTTATAAATAAAAATACAAACATTATAAAATATTAAATTTTTTACATTTAGCCAGTTTAATTTCTTTAACATTGTTTTTATTTTGGTATATTTATCTGCATTTAAAATTATTCTCATTGCACGATTTTGTAAAATTTGTAATTTTTCCAGAATGTCTTCATTAGCTGAATATAAAATAGTTGAGCAATACAAAAAATATGGCAAAATTATTGTGTTGTATACACATTTTTTTGAGAAAAATGATAAATAATGACTTATTCTTCCTAAATATCCAATTTTTGCTGCTATTTTCGAGATGATATTATCGTAGTATAAATTAAACTTTAATTTTGAGTCTACTATAATTCCTAGATATTTGAATGAATTCACGATTTCCAATTTTTCATTGTTTATTTGAATTTCTAAATTTAATGGATTACTTTTCAAATTTATTGTCATACATTTCGTTTTATTAACATTTAATTTAAAAATCATTATCACTACAAGATATGCATGCACGAAACCCACTTTGCTCTTCTTGTTCCTGAAAATAATTTTCTATTAAATCTCTAAGAATCCTGCTGTACAATCTAATTAGAATAATGCTCTGTAATCTGTGGTGTAAAATTATTTAAGCTTTTAAAATCCCTTAAGATATGGCGGGTCCACTAATGACGATACACTGTAAATAATTAAACTAATCGATAAGAACAGGTCCCGATAACATCATTAAAGGGTTATTAGTAGCTGGGATTATAGTCGGGTGATTGATGCATTACCCACCCTTCGTCAAATTCAGATCCCACCTGGGGCACTTATAGCCTCTTGCTGCAGGCTATAATCACCTATGATACAAGATCGATTAAGTATATAGGTACACAATTATACAACGTGTATCAAAAGGCCTGGAACGTTTAGAAAGGCCCAGGGACGTGCGTAACTTTTTGGTTGCCAGAGACAAAGGAAAAAATTGCTGCCCCTTATTTTAAAACCAAAATATCGCGCAATTGTTTCTTTCTGCAACCTAGGATTTTCTTAATGGACTTTAGATATTAAAAGTTTCTTTTTTTCAAGTAAATAAAGGTTTTAAACAAGGTTGCTGTATCTCGCCTACGCTCTTCAAGATATACTTGGAACAAGTCCTTAAAGTATGGAAGAGAAAATGTCATAACATGGGAATTCCGTTGGACGAAACCACCTTGTATACTTTATGTTTCGCCGATGATCAGATAGTCTTGGCTCAGGATTATGACGACCTTGAATATATGACACGAAAACTAATAGAAGAGTACAATAAGTGGGGACTAGAGGTTAATCTCAATAAGACGGAGTATATGTGTATCGATGGAACGAAACAGTATCTAATCTTAAATACCGGGCAGCGAATTCAGTCCTGTGATGAGTATAAATACTTAGGTCTGAAAATTACAGCTGACGAAACACTAGACAAAGCTATAAAAGATCGAAACTTACAAGGAAGAAAAGCAATAACTTTATTAAATGGAATAATTTGGGACCAAAGTATATTAAAACATAACAAAAAGCTTATATATAACACCATTGTAAAAAATATTATTACATACGACTCAAAAGTATGGCCAATCAAGGATAGAACTGAAAAAATGCTTTCCGCTACGGAGATGGACTATTGGAGAAGAGCAGCAGGGAAATCAAAAAGAGAAAGATTTACAAATCAATGAATAAGGGAAATTATGACAGTGGGTGAACGTACTTTAGTGGATGATATACGAACAAAACAACTGGTGTGGTACAGACATGTACAAAGAATGAATGATAAAAGGCTACCTAAACAAATACTACAATGGAAACCAACTGGCCGATGAAAACGAAGACGCCCAAGGAGAAGCTGGAGAGAAGGAATAGACAGTGAAATAAGAATAAGAGGCCTAGATGATGAATTATGGGCAGACAGAAACGAGTGGAGATTGGGTATTGGAAGACCTAGCACGGTGTGAAACCGATAAATATATATACAGATATTAAAAGTTTACTTTGAGTCTCTCTAATCCTTCCAAAGATGCATGAATAACTTTCATAGATCCTTAATCCTACGGAGATTAAAAGGAACCGCAAAAATCGAGTAGATAATTATGCAGCATACAAAACTTTGAGGAGACCTACGTCTTCACATTTTCAGTGCACTATTCTTGTCCGTCACAGTGATTTCTTTAACCATTTTTTAAATATTTCCAATACTTTTCCACTAACCCATCAACTCGGAGGCACAACTACCAGGCTATTTTGGGGGCTTGAAGCCCAGACCTAATACCTAGCGAATGCGAAAAATACTACTTTAAGAGGGGGCATGAGATGGCTTAACACACCCTAAGATAAAGGAAAGTATTGCAATATAACAAACATTTGACAAAAACTAATTAATTTATATATCGAATAAAACAGCGACAAAGGCAAACATTTAAAAAAAATTATGTTCAAAAGGCGCGACAGAAGAAAATGTTTGCAATATAAAAAGACTAACTGGTAAATTAAAAACAATTGCTCGTCAGGAAAAAATGTTAAAGTACATTTCGGAAAAATCGCGTTGTGGAAAACTTTTTGCAGATTCCTTGTTTGAAACTCGTAGACAATATTTGAGTAGAAATAAAACTTCGGACTTTCATTGTCTTTATTTATTTTAAACACGACGTTTCGGTTAGTAAGTATCTCTAACCATTTTCAAGTGTAAACCAAACAATCTAGTCTCTAGGCTACTACTTATACTACTTGGTGTGCAGTTAGGTGTGACGGCCCACTCCCCTTTTTATTCCTACGACGCCTGTTTTCGTTAAGGAGTGGTTTCCATATGTTTGGTATGTCCGTGCTTGGTTGACTGAAAACCTCTTTATCCTGCATTATTAACATAGCTTCGATAAACTTTCGTTTTCGCCAATGCGACTCCCTATGCAAAACTTTAGTTTCTGACCACTGAATCCTGTGATCATTTGATCATGCATGATCCGCTAAACCGGATTTTTCAATATCCCCTAATTAGGTACTTTTTAGATGTTCATTTATTCTAACCTGAAGAGGGCGTTTCGTTTCACCTATATATGATTTACCGCACTCACACTGGATTTGGTAAATACATTCCTTATTATTTGAGGGATTTTCTGGTTTTGTTTTAGTAACAAAACTCTCTATAGTGTTTGGCTACTCGTCATGTGTTTTCTGAAATCCTTTAAACATATGGAATGTCAATAACACCAACGGATTATTATTTCGAACATTTGCTAAACTTGGTTTGTTTTTAATTTTAGAGATCGTTGAGCTTATTAACCATTCTGTTGTAAGTAAGTAAACATTTTTTCCACAAGGTTTTTTCTCCGTAATTAATTTTCCCCTACTCTATTATGGACTACTTAAACAATAATTTTTCGATTTTTCTTTCTTTTAAAAATTGCAGCTGTTTAATACGATCCGGAACTCATTTTTCATTGATTGACACAATACTATTTTATAAAATGTGACATGCAATGATAAATGGACCAATCCTGCAATATCTATCTGAGTTTGCTACATCATCGAATGGAGTGTTTATCAAATTATGACCTAGAACAATAGGATCCATTATAGCTTTACATTGTTGGAATTGGACTAGGTGGGACAGAGATAATTAATAATAATTTATATTGCGTTAATCTATTGAAAAAGAATAAAGGAATAAAAATATCGTCCAGTATAGCTTTTATCAAAATTAGGGAAAACGGGAAGTCTTCCTTGAATACGCCTCACCTTTCAAATTCTTGTGACCAATGTACTTGTAAAAGGTTGCTAACAGTGGTGGCTCCTACACGGGGGGCAGTGCCCTCCCAAATCTAGACAACAATTAATTTATAAAAAAAAGTAAAATCTTTCCTTACGACATGTGTAGTTCTTTTTTTTAGTCTGTGGTTAACTCGGTAAACTTTTTTAGCGTAAATAATTACAAGCCGGCATCATCGCGCGGGACAAGATTTCAATTTCACCCGTTTTTTAGCGGTGTTGGCGTGCGCGGGGCGGGACGAATGTTTGTCTTATCTGACGTCGGCAATATTCATCGTGCCAAACCGTTCGTAACCTTTCCCACGTATTGCCGGTTCTATCCTTTGTGAAGATGTTTGAGTTTGTTTTAATTTGGGGTATGTCAGGGTCAGTAGTGTGTCGCGTGTCCATTTGTTTGTTTTTTTCTGTTTTCAAAATGGAAATTAATACTTTCGATTATATATTTAACTGTGCAAATTTAAATACGTTGACATATGAACTTCGATTACAAATAAAATCTCTAGGGCCACATAGACCGGACCTAAAAATACTAAAAATTAACAAAATTTTAGTGCAAGTAATAAAAAATTATACTAATAACTAGTAATAAAAAATTATATTAATAGAGGTGTCCGCAAGGAGACGTTTCACTGTATACCATTCAGAAGCAACCGTGCTTTGATTTTCCTAAGCTACCGTCACGGATCACCCGTGCTACCGTCGTACGGAGGTCAGCCTGTCTAATTTAGACGATCGAAACCTCAATATCGAACTATTTTCTATCAACTACTAAGTCTTAAAATAGTGCCCAATTACCTTATTAGTAGACCCCAATGCAGAAAATCGATCAACTAACTTGTTGTCACTTGTTACGAAGACAAGTCATAGGCCGTCGTAATGATCCGCACATATTTCACGTGGAAAGGCGCTTTTCAAAAGTATATTTAAAATATGGGTTAGTATTTTTAATTTTTACTAATTTGCAAAGTTTCAATTTACTTGTTAAAAAAATTCGATAAAAGTTGTGTAATGATTTATTATAATTTTTCAAATATGTATTATATATATTGGACTGAAAAAGTCTGGATCGGTACGTATCAATTGCGTTTGTGACTTTATTATTTCAATCATGTATCAAGGGTTGTATAGGTGCTACATTCAGCTGCCGCTTCTTGCCGCTGTATTAGCTATGATTTATTGTTGCACCGTTGGCGCATGGGATTGGCCGACGTAATTTATTTAAAATCGGGCACAAAATACCGATTTAACAGGATAAATTTCAATCCGTTTTATACTATGTATGTGAAAATAGTGAATATAAAGACTACGATAAAGAATATCAGTGCACGGTAAAAAATTGATATATAGTATTGTTAGCTCCCGCAAAATTTCGCGATTGTTTGTAAATTTTAAAACCACACAATTGAATGACGGACAGAGTGCATTTTCGCGCATTTTGGACATGCGAAGAACCGCCTCGAGAAATGGCGTGTTAATTTACTTTCTCCAACTATTTCAAATTTCTACACTTGAAAGTGCTCGATTTTGGTGTACTGAAACATAGAACTAGAAACTTCAGCCCTTCAGCTACGTGGTGACATCATTAGATCCAAACAGGGGCCCCTTGGAAGTGGAGAAATTGGCTGCAAACTGGTAAGTGCTTTGTGTCTGATTTCCGTTGTGTGGTACCCACAATTAACCTATGGACCTTTTAATTATTTCGTAATTTCATATCAATATATTTATGTTTGTTCGCGCTTTCATTACTTAAAATATATACAGTCCATTGCAGTTATCGTTTTTCTTACTGCGGGCATAACAAGTATAGCAAAATTAATAAATTTAGTTAAATTTTTATAAAAAAACTATGTTAAATAAAAAAAGCTATAAGCTACTTACGTAGACACTCTCAAAGTATCAATTTTTCAAGTTTTTTGCTTAACAGGAAAAAATCGATATGCAACATTTTTTTTGGAGGCGACTGTACCATCTCCAGAATGCACAGTACCTATATTAAAATCACATTTTTTTAAACGCTAGTTGACATTTCCTTACATTCAGCATCAATTTGTCAAAACTAAAACCATAAAATGATTTCGATCGTTCAGAACCGACAAGCTGACCACCGTGCGTCGTGATGTATCCACTTTTGAAAAAAAAATGTTGCGACCATTTTCTCTTTCACTCAACACTCAGGCATAAACGAATTTTCGTTGGAAGCTGCTCACCTTCAAAACACCGTTTTACTAATACATCCCTTTACTATAGGGGAAGTCCGGGCAAAGTGAATACCCCGGGCAAAGCGAATTCTCCCTATCGCTACCAAATGATGAGGTCACGGTTTGTTGCGTATTAACAACTAAGCTCAGCCACCGCATCTCAGTTCCAGGCAAACATTTGCTTAAGCGATCACGCCACGTAGCTTGTGTAAAACGTTAAAGTGTGTTATTCCGTAAAATATATTGATTTCACAAGGTAAGTTTTTCGCAAATAATCATAGCGCTATTTAATTGGCAATTTTAGGTTTTTTACAGTTCTAATCTATACTTAAGTAGCTCTACTTTGTGTGTATATAATTTGGATTGAAGTGGCTATTTTTTTTTTAAAAACAATATAACCTCGAAAATGGTTACCTCGGGCAAAGTGAATAGGGCAAAGTGAATACTTTGCCCGGCCGTTTTAATATTTTACGTTAACTTTAATAACAGATACATTTTGTTATAGATGGTCAACAAATACAAAAGAAGGACAAAACAAGACACCTGGAGTAAAGATGTGATACAAACAGCCATAGATTTGTGCAAAAGTGGCGAATCGATTAAAGGAACAGCCAAAAAGTACGGGTTACCTTATGCAACTTTATATAGGCACCTAAAAAGTGGCACTGCGTCTCCACAAGTACACCAATAAAAGAACAAAATGAAAGATTTGAAAAAACAAAGTTGAGAAAATTACTAAGAAATTGTATAATAACTCTACGACAATTTCGCAAAAAACTGGCAAAGAGAATAAGAATACTAAAAACAAACCCTCCAAAAATGACAAGGAAGCTAAAAAGCAGAGGAAAGTTGAGAAATTTAACGATATTACATGCATTTTTTGTGGTGAAATTTATACTGAAGAAGATGGCAATCCAACTAAAATTGGATTTGATGTATTTGAAGGCAGCGGAGATTACATATGTGATAATTGCTCCAATTAGATATTTTAAAAAAATATTTATGTTTAGTATTCTTCAAGAATGTACTTATATATTTAGATAATATAAGTTTTCAAGTTTATAGGATTACATTTTACGTGTCTTGGCTGCATTTCCTAATCTTATCCACTTTGCCCAGCTGTAGTATCCACTTTACCCGGAGGTCCGGGCAAAGTGGATACTGCTACCATTTTTATTTTTTTTTATTTTTAGCCAAACGACACAATAGTTTTAAGAAAAAAAATCTACTACTTTAAAAACTAAATAAATAAGGACTGATTTTAGATAGTTACTTTAGTTTATTTTCTAATAACTTTGTATTGAAATCCATACAAAACTTAAGGTATTCACTTTGCCCGGACTTCCCCTAATTATAATTTTTACCTTCCTAGCCCGCGTAGTAATGGCTAGAAAAGGTATTATTTTCGACGAAAAATTTTTTTTTCAGCCAAAAATGTGTTATTTGGATGTATTTTGACCTATTCTAGCAATATCGTCGTGATGTCTGTCTGTATGTGTGTATATTATTTATGTCCGTAACACGATAGCTCCTAAGCCCCTGAACCGATTTTCATATAATTTTCAGGTAAAATAGTGTTCGACACTCTTACGAGCTAATTAGATTTTGGTCAAAATCCATTGGTGTTTAAAAAATTCTAACTTTTTAACGGAGCATCGTATCCATACACTGTTTTCGGAATATAGTAGATTTTGCTCAATAATTCGTGTTGTAATTAAAAACTTCATAGGAACTTTAGTTTTTGAGATATTTACAAAAAAACTGTTTTTAAGGCTAATATACGAGGGTGGATCAAATATAAACAAGCCTTTGTTTATAAACTAGTTATTAAGAAACATGACACAAAACAGAAACTTTGTCTACTTTTCTACACATCCCCCTTCTCTTTTAATACACTTTTCCCAACGGTTTGACAGTTTCTTAATCCCGTTTTCATAAAAGGAAGCTGGGCGGATATCTAACCAGTTGCGCACGAATGCCTTCACCTCTTCATTAGTCTGAAATTGCTCGCTTCCCAGTGAATCTTTGAGTGGGCCAAATATATGAAAATCGGAAGGAGACAAATCTGGACTATGTGGAGGGTATTCCAGCACAATCCAGTGCATTTCATTGATTTTGGTCTGTGTTAAAGCTGCCGTGTCAGGTCTAGCGTTGTCATGCAGGAACAACACGTCTTGGATGGGGTGTGTTCTTCTCTTTTGGCGATAATCAAGCTTTACCTGGTCAAGTAAGTTGCAGTAGTAAACCCTTTTTATTGGTATTCGCTCGTGCAAAAAATCGACCAACAAAACTCCACTCCAGTCCCAGAAAACGGTCGCTAAAACTTTGCCTGCAGAAATGTTGGTACCGGGACGACGTGGGTGACTCACGTTGTCGACACGCGCACGGCCGTCGTTAAGTTCTTTGCACCAACTTTTTACAGGTACCCATGAAAGCGTCTTATTGCCGAACTGTGCTCGCCATCTGCATCGAATTTTAGCAGGTTTCACGTTTTCGCGTGTAAGAAATTTTATGATTATTCTTTGCGCAACACTGCTGTGAACTTTCCTCTCGTTCATTGCGATTGCTCCTGGCCAAATGAGCCATAGATAAAGGATTTGCGGCGCGGTTCAGTGAGTTTTTATTAGATAGACAACTCCGGCTGTTTGACAGGTCGTTAGCTCTGTGGCGCCCACTGCAGGGCTTAGTGACGAACTAAAAGGCGAGGCGGGAAATTTGAATCGCCTTTTATAATAAATTTTCTTTAATTTTAAAGTTTTTTTTGAAATTTTTAATCAGTCAATATTTTATAAAGACATACAATGTCTTTATAAGATATAAACAGATTGAAAATGATATATAAAATGCAATAAATAAAACATTTTTTAAATGAGTTTTTATTAATATAAAAAAAGCTACAAATTAACGACTAACTATTGATGAAATAATACATAGTCTAATTGATTGGTAAAATAAAATATAATGCAAAACCAAACACTGTCTAGTATATTTAAATTTGCTTTTAACATTTCTGGTGAGTGATGAGTGAATAAATAATGAAACAGTTGTTCGTGAAGAGAATCATTCTTAAGTGTCTACTTTTTAACAGCTCGACGAAAATCTGACATGATTTAAAAGTACCTCCTCGCCTTGGTTGTAAGTTGTGTAGGGTATGTTTCAAAGCAGTATATATATAGCTTATCAGTGGTCACACATATCATCGAAAAGCTGAAAACAATAAAAAAAATCAACTTATAACCACATTAATCATAGGTACTAGATTATGGTAAGATTTAAAATTAAGGAATACATTTATTCAAAGTACATTACGCTGCTGGGTAATCCCTCGTTTACTCATCAATTAAGCCCCCCCCCTTTTACTTAATATCAAACGAAAGGGATAGTTCGTTCGTTTCGTCGCCCCCCCCGCCCCGAGGGTAGTGGCGCCCCATAGGTGGCCGAAGCGCCCTCAGCTTTATTAAGTCGGGCCGGTAACGGCCAATTGAGTGGATGCCAAAGGAAACTAACGACATAAAGACCTTTTTTTTTTTGTGGTCGCAAGATTCGTGAGAGGCGCCCTTGTGACTTATCGGCCGCCCCCTCACACATGATGACCTTTTTTTTTTTTTTTTTTTGTTTTTTGGTCGCAAGATTTGTGAGAGGCGCCCTTTTGACCTTTTTGTTTTTTTCTGTCATAAGATGATTTTTCATCAGTTTTCAGAGGCGCCCTTTTTAGCTGTCCCCCCCCCCCCCGCCCTTTCGGGCACGCTACCCCGCTGGGTGTCAGATCCGTCATGGATCCATTTATTTTTAATAGACCTAATTCTCTTTTTTGATACTGCTAAAAAGAGTATTTGCCTAAATGATCAAATTTAAAACATTTATTGCGTTATAAATAAATTGTTAAAATAAATTGGAAGCAAATAAAATCTAAACTATTTATTAATGAAATATTGAATTATTTATTCGTAGCCTACAGGAAAAAGGCCCTAAATCTGATAAAAAAGATTTCTTTGTTTTAAAATAAAAATTTTGGGAACTTTTTTAAAAGTTACTGGTTGAAGCTCTTTCGCTTAGATGTTTGTTTTGGTATTCTTGACTGCCGGGGGATGGTTTGATTTGGTTTGGTTTGGTTTGTTACGGTGTTGTACAATAAAACCACTGAAAAATACAAAACTAGCGAACAAAATTGCATCTCGCACTTTAATATACCTGTGGCGGCAAAACTACTACCGCCAGTTTAGTTTTTTAGATCAGTTTGAGCCGCCGTATCGCTTTTGTGTTTAAGGTGGGAGGGTTTGAGAAAGAGATGAGTTCAAAACGAATCTTCACTAGATGTGTTGATTTTCGTTACTTTTAAACAATTACTATTCATTACTCGACTACTTGATATAGGGGTACCTCAGGGTAGTGTGCTAGGGCCACTGTTATTTTTAATTTATATCAATGACATTGTTCAAATAATAGGTAGATGCAAAATAAAATTGTTCGCTGATGATACTTTGATTTTTATAGCTGGAAAAAATTTGAATGAAATAATAGATATATTAAATGGGGATTTATTAAAATTGAATGGATGGTTAAATCAAAATAAGTTAAAATTAAATGTGTTAAAAACAAAAGCCATGATATTGGGGAAAAAAGATTTTGATCTCAATGCAATAAATATTAATATAGATGGAGAAAAAATTGAATTGGTAAATGACATGAAGGATTTGGGGGTCATTATTGATAAAAAATTAAATTTTAGAAAGTATGCTGATTATCTTGTGAAAAAAATTGGGAAAAAATTGGGGGTGTTAAGAAGAGTAAACAAATTTATTAGCAAACAAACAGCATTAATAGTTTACAATACGATAATCCTACCACATTTTACATATTGCTCTACAATCTTTTATTTAATGAATAACGAAGATCTTAATAGGTTCCAAAAATTACAAAATATTGGCATGCAAACAATTTTAAGAAAAAACCGATATACTAGAATAGAACATATGTTAAATGAGCTTCAATGGTTAAATGTAAGGAAATTTTCAGAGTTTAATGTAATTCTTTTTATTCACAAATTAAAGAATAATCAACTACCTAATTATTTGGACAACAGATTGATAAATGTCACAAATGTTCATGCCTATGCAACAAGGAATAACTGCAATTTTTATTTAAATAGTATAAATACTGAGTTAGGATATAAATCATTGTTTTATAAAGGAATCAGATTGTATAACAAATTACCCTTATACATAAAAAATTGTAAATCAAATAATATGTTTAAGAGAACACTTAAAAATTACTTGTTGCCTAGTCAGTTTGTAAGCCTGATTGTTTAGGTAAACCCTTGGTACCATATATTATATTATAATATTATTTTAGTCTACATATTATTTTTGGTGTGTTTTAGTCTAGTATTGTTGTTTTCTTAGGCTAAGATTAAATTGTATTTTAAAGTACAGGGTGTCCCAAATTAATTGGGCACTTTTGGGGGGTTTAAGGTACTTCTAGGGAAGACAGAGAAAAACTGACCACGCATTACGAGGCTCAAATTTCAAGAGAAGACTTATAGTGAAAACCGCATTTTGAAATATCGTCTCGTCTTTGAGCTACGGGGGCTTTTTGAAAAGTCTGCATTTTGAAGGGGGGTCTATAACTTTGTTATCATTGGAAATATTGATTTAGAGTAAATTGCAATTTTATAGACTTTGTCACGAGGAATTCACCCGCTAAATTAAATTTTAACTGTCACTTTTAGTTTTTGAGATATGACAGAAAGTTGCATTTTTTCTTATGGAATTACCTATATTTTAATTAATTTTCGAATTCGTGATTGAATTCTTTTCAAAATGATGTATCATATATCATAGTTTGATTGAGCGGTTTCGGAGATAATTAAAGTTTTTATTTTTGTCTAGTGTGCGTTGAATGACTTCATGCGCCATTGACGTGAAAGCCTTGCGGTCAAATCCTACTTCAATGCTCCTATAGTTTTGTTGTCTTATACTATGCAAATCAAGTTGGCCTTGCGTCTTGGCGTTTTGTCATTATTTTCAATTGTTTAAACAATTTGACATTACGCTTTGATATGAAATTATTTTGCACAAAAGCGTATTTTAAAATATGTATCATTTTTTTAAAACTTTTTATAATTAGGCTTTGAGGGCCGTCAGCTGAATTATAATTTTTACAAACCAGCCTTACTATATTTGTGACTGTGTAAAATAATAAAAATACTGGAGTGCCTTTACCTGCCTCAGCAGGAAATGATAGCGCACTAGAAATAAGTGAAAAAGTTGAATATCTCCTAAACCGCTCAATCAAACTATGACATATGATACATTATTTTGAAAAGAATTCAATGACGAATTCGAAAATTAATTAAAATATAGGCCATTCCATATGAAAAAATGCAACTTTATGTCATATCTCAAAAACTAAAGGTGACAGTTAAAATATAATTTAGCGGGTGAATTCCTCGTGACAAAGTCTATAAAACTGCTATTTACTCTAAATCAAAATTTCCACTAATAACGAAGTTATAGACCCCCTTCAAATATGCAGACTTTTCAAAAAGCGCCCGTAGCTCAAAGACGAGACGATATTTCAAAATGCGGTTTTCACTATAAGTCTTCTCTTGAAATTTGAGCCTCGCAATGCGTGGTCAGTTTTTCTCTGTCTCCCCTAGAAGTACCTTAAACCCCCTAAAAGTGCCCAATTTGGGACACCCTGTACACAGTGTTAGTACCTGATGAAACTGTGTGTTGCTATTATTCTTTTAGTAGGTAGGTATATTTAGTTCTGTTCGGAATAAAAGGAATGCTTGTTTGTTTTTAGATTTTTCGCGGTATTATGCCTAGTTTATAAATATACCTAAATAATAAGTAAATAGTTATTAGTATCATGTTTGGAATTATTATGTTTTATTAACATTAACATTTAAATGTATTTTTTTATAATAATGTTTGTATTATGAAATAGTATAAATTTGCTAATAAAGATTTATTCAATTCAATTCAATTAATCATTTTATATATTTGAACACTGAATACTACAATAATCAAAGGAATCAAAGTAAAGAAAGTAATCATTTAATTTTTGGATCGGTATTAGTTGCTCCGTTATTTATCGAGTAACCAGTAGCGCACCCAGGAATATGTCTTGGGGGGGGGGCCCGAGGCCTCACGATTTCGTATTTCATGCTATTTTTTGTGTTTATTCATGAAATATGTGCAAAATATATACAAAAATCTTAGGCTTGGGGGGCTAGGGCCCCGGCCCCCCCTAGGTGCGCCCGTGGAGTAACGAGTAACGAGTAACGAATAGTTACTTTTTAACACCTCTAATCTTATATTTAGTCTATAGGAAAATTCTGCCTCTTGAACGATTCACACGCTTTGAACAATAGCAAACTCTGAGCGATCGCGTTTTGTCCGAAATGACTTGTCTCGACCAATGGCATAGTCGCCCGCTCTTCACAGTTAGTGAATTTTACGCGTTTAAAGTGAAATCTGTTCTCCTGCCCCGTACCGACTGAACGTTCCTCGGTCGGCTTGTAGTGCTTGCGCAATAAAGGTCTTTTTTGCGTAGCACGTGGCGGCTCGGAGCTAATTTAAAACTTGCCATTCAAGACTCAGAATAGCTACTCAGAGCGGGAGGGTGTGACAGAGAAACAAGCTTTTGTGACATTTTAAGATAAATAAGTAAAAAAAAGAAGTAATTATCGAAAAAGAAATGTTACAGAACAGTATTGAAAAGCTTACATCCGGAAAAGCTGAGCTAAAAAAGTTTTTTAAAAAACTTCCGTTTGGACTCTGTCATTGACCTACCACAATTTTGTTTAAAATTTTTGTCAAAATCAGTTTAGTAGTTTCAAGGCTTTTACGACGCAAAGTAGTCCGTGAATATTTAATTTATAATAAATTTCTTGTAAAATGAAGCTCTGAAAGCCTTGCTTATTACAATTTTAGCAAATCCGATAATATTATCGGATATCTTTTGTGGGTGGGTTATTCGATGTTTGCTTTTTCTACATTTGTGTTTTGAAGCCTTAGCCACATTTTTAATTTCATTAGCAAAGAAGTTATTTTATTCAAAACGCGATTTATAGTTTTTTTGCGTTAAAAATGATTATTAGAATAATTATTATATTTTTTAAACTTTTATACTTTCGGCCTGTTTTCCAGTAACCTACGATTGAATTCAGTAGTTTAAACTGAAAATGGGTTTATAAATTAAAACCACGGTTGCGTACTATTGACACAAACAATTTTTGTTCGTAATTTCGATTTACTAATCAAACTTTTGTCTTTTTCAAAATATAATCATTATTGTTTGCTGTTTGCATACTTTAAATCTAATATAATCCAGGAATTATTTCCGCTATAAAATGGTTTATTAATTTTATAATCGTTGTGCTATAGACCAGGCAAAAATTTAGGATATCCAAATAATTAAGCCCTTCCATATTTCCAAGAACCTTCTTTAAGTTTTTTGTTAACTTTTCTGTAGTGCAGAGGCGATTTACTGATATCTAAGGGCACGGCAGTGCCACGCCAAGTTCGCGCAACTGCTGTGCCATCTTTTCTTGAAACATTTCAGCCCATATTTGACCTATCTAAAACTCTACTTCGGAATGAGCTACAAATATCAAACTTTGCAGAGTCGTAGATCTTCATAGAAATAACAACCTTCCAAGTTTGACCAATAGCAAACTCTGAGTAATCGCGTTTTGTCCGAAATGACTTGTCTCGACCAATGGCATAGTCGCCCGCTCTTCAGAGTTAGTGAATTTTACGTGTTTAAAGTGAAATCTGTCCTGTCCCGTACCGACTGAACGTTCCTCAAACAATTGTAGTGCTTGCGCAATGAAGGTCTTTTTGCGTAGCACGTGGCGGCTCAGAGCTAATTTAAAACTTGCCATTGGCCAAAGCATGTGATGGGAACTATCACATCGTTCAAGACTCAGAATAGCTACTCAGAGCGGGAGGGTGTGACAGAGAAACAAGCTATTGTGACATTTTAAGATAAGTTATAAAAAAAGAAAGTAATTATCGAAAAAGAAATGTTACAGAACAGTATTGAAAAGCTTACATCCGGAAAAGCTAGCGGACCTGGGGTAATAAAAAAAAGTTTTTTAAAAAACTTCCGTTTGGACTCTGTCATTGACCTACCACAATTTTGTTTAAAATTTTTGTCTAAATCGGTTTAGTAGTTTCAAGGCTTTTGCGACGCAAAGTAGTCCATGTAAAATGAAGCTCCGAAAGCCTTGCTTATTACAATTTTAGCAAATCCGATAATATTATCGGATATCTTTTGTGGGTGGGTTATTCGATGTTTGCTTTTTCTACATTTGTATTTTGAAGCTTTAGCAACATTTTTAATTTCACTAGCAAAAGAGTTATTTTATTCAAAACGCGATTTATAGTTTTTTGCGTTAAAAATTATTATTAGAATAATTGTTGTATTTTTTAAACTTTCATACTTTCGGCCTATTTTCCAGTAACCTACGATTGAATTCAGTAGTTTAAACTGAAAATGGGTTTATAAATTAAAATCACGGTTGCGTACTATTGACACAAACAATTTTTGTTCGTAATTTCGATTTACTAATCAAACTTTTGTCTTTTTCAAAATATAATCATTATTGTTTGCTGTTTGCATACTTTAAATCTAATATAATCCAGGAATTATTTCCGCTATAAAATGGTTTATTAATTTTATAATCGTTGTGATGTAGACGAGGCAAAAATTTAGGATATCCAAATAATTAAGCCCTTCCATATTTCCAAGAACCTTCGTTAAGTTTTTTGTTAACTTTTCTGTAGTGCAGAGGCGATTTACTGATATCTAAGGGCACGGCAGTGCCTGGCCAAGTTCGCGCAACTGCTGTGCCATCTTTTCTTGAAACATTTCAGCCTATATTTGACCTATCTAAAACTATACTTCGGAATGAGCTACAAATATCAAACTTTGTACAGTCGTAGACCGTCATAGAGTTAACAACCCTCCAAGTTTCATGGAGTAGTAAAGTAGTTACAAAATTTCAAAAAAAGGCGAAATTGCCACTTACTCACTCACTCATATATACAGGGTGTTCGGCACATGAAATTTTTTGGGATGTTGTTGGGATCATTTGCTACCTTTTCAACCCTGGAACTTGAGTCCTAAGAGATATGAATTTTAAAAAAAATTTTCTCAAATTATCCAAAATCCCACCTTTAAACCCTCGTTTAGCTTTTTATTAATGTCTGGAAAAGCACCATTTTTTTTATAATTCTGTAATCTTATGCTTCTTCAAGTAATTAATAGATTTGTTAAAATTGATGTACCATACGAGGTTTTTTATTGAAGAACATTAGTGGTTTTGTGAAAGAAAATCAATTTCAAAATTAAAAATCAAAAAAAGTATCGACAATTTAGAACTTCATTTTCTTTTAAAAACTTATTTAGTTGATTACCTTTCTAACGGTATGCTACGCATTGATAAAAAAAAAACATTTCTGCTTTAAAATACGGATATTCCGTCAGAAGGGCGAGACTTGTTCGGAATTGGTAAGAAAAACAATTTGATGTTTATGATCGTTTACCTACTTAAACAAAAGTTAAAATTTTAACAATAATGTATTGTGTTCTTTATTTATAAATTTTGTTCGAAACGATCATAAACATCAAATTGTTTTTCTTATCAAGTCCGAACAATTATCGCCCGTCTCACGGAATATCCGTATTTTAAAACAGAATTGTTTTTTTTAATAAATGTGTAGCATACCGTTAGAAAGTTAATCAACTAGAGAAGTTTTTAAAAGAAAATCAAGTTCTCAAGTTTCGATACTTTTTTTAATTTTTAATTTTGAAATTGATTTTCTTTCACAAAATCACTAATGTTCTTCAATAAAAAGATGTCCCTTTGGTACATACATTTTAACAAATCTATTAATTAGTTGAAGTAGCATAAGATTACCGAAATATACAAAAAAAAATGGTGCTTTTCCACGCTACAAAGCTGAAATTTCGGCAGACTGATAAAAATTATGACCAAACCCCGGAAAAAATAAAAAAACCTCAAAATTCTAATGTACTCCCCTCCCCTATACTTGTAAAGTTATAAAAAAGTAACATTGCCCACTGCCAGAAACGCTAGAGAGCTCGTGGGGTCAAAAAAGTAGAAAGCTCGCAGCATCGCACTATCTCAAAAAATTAAATTGTTGGAAAATCGCAAAAAACTTCTGCGCTTACCAAGAAGCTGTTTTTTTTTTAATTTGAATTTGCTGCTAAAACTACATAATCTTATTTTAAAAAGATTCGTTCTGAGGATGAGAAAGGTGTGTTTCCTTTCAGACATCACACAGTTGATTGAGGTAAGCCGCGATAAAAATCGTATCTTCAGAACCGGCAAACGGATTTTTAATAAATCTGTTAATCTCATTTTCAAAGGGTTAAAAAAATGTAAAGTTTATTTAGAAATTTTTTTAAGCATATGGGAACGCTGAACAAATTAGATCTTGGAGCCCCGCACACAAGGACAGAATAACAATTTGGCGCGACAAAAATCTAAAATTTGACTTTTCCAAGCTTGTTTCTGCTGCTAAGCATAGCTGCTCTGGCCTGAGATTTGATACAATCGATTGCACATGTCTTTGTTTACCGCGTTTACAACTCTCTTCAAATGATTTTTTTAGCCTGCCTCGTGGTGCTGAAGCTATATGCTGTAGTGGCTGACTCATATACTGTACTAACTGTTCATTGCACTCTGATGACGATAGCTTAAAAAATTGTTTATTTTTCAACACTATAAATAGCCCCTTCACTTAATCATTTTTTTTAACAGGATCGTTTCCACAACTACCTAAAAATAATGTGCTCAATGCAAAAAACACCAGATTAAAAACTTGGATCCGCAATTTTGATTTTAAATTAAGAAGTTTGAGTTAAAAATTAAAGAAGAATGATATATATTTTTTTAATTTGAGTCAAAAGTCATAATCAGCGAAAGTCCCCTAAAGGTTTGAATTTGATACATATTGACTCGTAAACTGGAAAGGCCGCCATTTTGGATCGGTCATTATACTTTTTTTAAGTTTAAATCAAAAATTGTATTAAGTTACCTTAAGCAGTGGAAGTTTTTAAATTTAAGGCAAATTGGTTGTCATATAAATAAGTCCGCCATTTAAAATCCACCATTTTTATTTTTTATAAAAAAAAATTAAAGTTATATTGTCAACGAAACCCTATGCCAAATTTCAAGTCTCTAGCTCATCGGAAAGTATCTGAAATAGCTGTCGCAAAATTTGAAACAAAAATTGGCAGAAAAACAAATATACGGATTCAACTAAAATAAAGCCATTAAAACAAAGAGGGGGAAAAAGGGGGATGTAAATTATACTTTTTTAAATTGGCTATAAGATATGGTTTTCAGCCAGTAAAGAAATATCGGTGTACACGGCGGAACTTTTTTTATAACTCTAAGAAACTTAAAAATTTTTTAAATTTTTCGATCAAAAATACTATTTTATAAAACCCTGTATAAACCAGGTCTAAAAATAAGTGGTTTGTTAACAATAATTGCAAAATTAAGTAATTAGCTACCGCATCACTATCCATGTTGACACCCTCTCAATTTGACTTCTGACAGCAAATAACAAATGAAAGTTTTTCTGTCACATTTTTAGAAACACGTCATTTAACAAACAGCGCGTAGGCAAAGCCAACTTTGAGCTAATACTAATACAATTGGGTGGCCTTAAAAATTAAAATTCTTGTGTTGCCTTGGGGCCGCATCTATTGGCAACATTTTTAATATATTAGATGGAACCAAATTGATTTTAGTATTATTGTCGCGTCAATGTAGCCATTTGTCCTTATGTGCCCCGTGAGGTGAAGCTTTCAAGCTACCCACGGAAAAATATGAAAGAAACAAAAACTCCTTTTTACGCAAGTAGCCACGAAACTTGTTTGTTTTTTTTTTTTTTTTGATGAAAATTCAAAGTACGATCTTTATCGGGCCTGAAAAATCCCGACCGGGGTAATAAAGATAGCCTTTTATTTTTCGAAATCGCTCATCGTACAAAAACCACTTTCCACCCTCGAATGGAAATAGCCTGTTTGAGATGGAATCCCACTTATATAAGAAATATGAATGCGTGTTCTACATATCTAAAAGCGCTTTTCCTATTGTAGGGCGGTGCATGCACTCGTTTAGTCGTCTTGACGAATAAAATGCAAAAAGTCAAACTTATAAGCTTTTTCTGCTTTTAAATTTATTCCGTGATGTGATGTACAAAGGGCCACTTTCTGACCTGGCACTTGGATATAAAACTGAGCTAAAGGCCTTCACACACACTCCTCCGTAGCATGGTGCATAACGCGTGGCATGGGGCTTTCAACCAATCAACGATTGAATAGCAGCGGCCATATTGGTTTTGCATAAGAAAAGTCCATAAGGTTGAACTTCTATGCGCCACGCTATGCGCTATGCATTTTTGTGTGTGATCGGCTTAAGTTAAAACTTATTTTAATCTTACACCCGGTTTCCACCTATGCATGCCCACCCCGATTAAAAAAACGCTCATCAGTCAGGTGACGCTGCATTTAAAACCGGTGCAAATCCATGGTCCATCACGTGATGCGTTTTTTGAATCGGGGTGGACATGCATTGATGGAAACAGGGTATTAGTGACTTGCACAGTGTCATCCTTAGCTAACAGCTATCTGCACCAACCTAGACCACCTAGACCAGGAATAGCTAAGTGTTAGGGGCGCACCTAAGATGAAATGGTTTCCACCGGCCTTATTTCAGGCGTCACCTTGCTAAGTGAAGTAACATTCTGGCAACATTGTTCTTCTAACCTAACTCTTTTGTTGATTTGTAAAAAAAATGTGATTTCCCAAGCAGCATTTGGACGACATATTATGTTACGCATACGTTGCTTGCGATAAACGCGACGTCGGGTGCCGACGTCGTTTCGACCGCCTGACGACCCCCGTTTGCACCTAAATGGGGAATACAAATTTGGGTCGCTACGACGTCAGCATCTGACCTTCTAGGTAATAGAGTTTACCAATTAACATCGTAATTGTACGTTGGATTTCCGTCACTTAAACTTAGTCGCAAACAGGTAAGTGCGTTTGGTTTCGTTTCCATTGCCTAGAATACATATAGTTTTTGCTAAAAAGAATTCCTGTCGAGTAACTAAAATATACCTGATAAGTAAATATTTTACACTTATTATAACAAGTCTCATAAAAATGGGTGCATTTTACAAATGACAATTATAGTCATGCATGAAAGGCGGTATTAGAATATTAATAATTTATATTTTAAAGCAGGAATCCAACAAAAATTTTACAACGAAGGCATGTTTATTGATAAATGTGATTAAAATACTTTCAAAAAAAGCAAGCGCTCCTGAAATATGCAAGATTTACTAAAACATATATTTGTTAAATAGATCTAACTTTTATTATTTTTTTTTTGTAAAAAAATGTATTGCTACTTCACTAAACTCAAATTTGTTAATAATTTTACAATTATTCTTTCATTTCTACTTAAAATTAGAAAAAGAAAAAAATATTTTATAATGGCCGACAGACGCTAACCTTTTCAGAATGGCGGATTACTGTGTCTGACTTAATGTGAACTAATAATATACCAATTTGGACCGGGTCTCCTCTTTTGGTTGTGAAAGATAACCAAAGAGTCGAAGTCCGACGTCCGGCAAACGTATTTCGTCCCATTAAATTCGGACGTTCGCCCCGCATGATTTTGCGTCGGCTTACCAACGGATTGGAACTCAACGTCCGCTCTTTTTCTACTACAATAGATAAAGCCCACGGTCCCAAAGCTAACTACCCACCGAAATCATTGTTTTTTTTTTATTTTTTAGAAATGTTTGTTTTAATATCAAAAATCTAAGGGAAATAAAACCCATACCCCACTTGTGGGAAGAGGATGGGGTATTATGGTTTCCAAAATCCAAAAAATATATAAAACTGCGTCATGTCCTGAAACGTAGCCGTCCTGACCAAAATATCTCTCGACCAAACAAATGTTTTGTTAGGTTATGGGCGTCTATAAATGACAGTAGGCTGTACATGTGACGCGTGGGCCATATGAACGGACGTGGAATAGGTCAAGTAAAAGTTACGGAAAATACACTAACCAAACTAAACGCTAGTTTACGTCTGAGGTTAGGGTCTTCACCGGACGTACCCGACGCCGACGTCTGTTGGTCGTTGGGCTGGTCAGAGTTTTTGTACGTCGAACAAACGAACGTAAGACCGACGTTGGGAAATTAATGGTATATTGCGTTGCATTATTTGACGTCGCAAGATCGTTAAAAAAACGGACGTATATTTGATAACGTCGGTTTTGATATGAATGCGACGTCGCATAACGCATAATCAATCTTGCAACTTAAAATTCCACTAAATCCGACGTCGGTTCAGGTCACATTAGGTTGTAAGTCATATAAATGTTTCTTGGGTTTTAGCACAGATCGGTTATTTTTTTATTTGAAAAAAAAACAAAAAATGTAAGTTTTTGTTAATTTGACGAAGACTTGTCGCGTAACAGAAAAATACTAAACAAAAATGGACAGTGTCAAAATCAATGCAATAAGAAGATCAATGAGAATATCTAGAACAGATCATATAAGAAATAAGACCACAAAAGAAAGAATGGGAATCGAGGGATTAATAATACTGCCGTGCTAAGCAAGAAGGTCGTATCTGCATATTTTGTTTATCTGAGAGAAACAGGTTTTTATAAAAAATAGAGTTTTTTCTGTAAAACTGCAGTTAGCACCATGTGTGTATAACACGACGAAAATAGTTTGAAATTCTTTTTTTTTAGTGTTTGAGTATTTTCAAGGTGACAGAGCTAGCCGAATGCAGATACGACATTTCTCTTTAGTTTTATTTATACTTATGCTAATAAAAATCGTCATATTTGTCAAAGTAATGTATTAAACTCTCAAAATATAATGCAGTTTAAACATGGTTAGAGAGTTAAACTTGAAATTTTGTTATTCACTTAATTCGAATTATTCTAAATCAACTTCATGCTCGGTTTCTTTAAGATTTTGCCAAAAATAGTAAATTTGTAACATACGACAATTCTTCTTAGCACAAGTGATACACTACAAATTGTATTGAAATCAGACACAACTTTTTCAGTGATCACATTAAAAGAATTAGTCAGTATCTGTCATATACGACATTTTTTCTTAGCATATGCTACATACCAGATATTTTATTGGGACTAGTGGCAATTTTGCAGATATGACATATTTTATAAGCTCATGTATACACCTAATTTTCATCTTACGACATATATTTCTAGTACGATAGGTGTAAAATGACGCAGAAATACTTAAACTGGAAAAAAAATATTTTCGGCAAAATTGTCCCATACGACCCTCTTGCCTAGCAGGGCAGAATAGATGATATCACAAAAGACAACTGATATAGTACGGCAATGTACAATGGATGAACGACAAAAGATTACTAAAGCAGGTCCTAGAATGGCAACCAATCATTGGCGTAGCTAGCCTTGCTTTTCAGGGGGGCCGTGGCCCCGGTCTATCTTGAACATAAAGCAAACATAGGTTTTAAAGAGTCGTGCCAAGTGTGCAATGAATAAAAAAAAAAATACGCGCATTAAATGTTCTAATATTTTAATATAACAAATTTAATAATACATTTACCAACTTATTTATATGTATACACAGGAAGTATGTAATTCAGCAATTCTACCAAAAAGTTTTCTACGTCGCTGACTGAAAGCGTCTACCACACTGTCTAAGTCGACCTCAACATCTTTTTCTATGAATAACAATGACAAACCTGAGTGTCTCTCTTGAGTCATAGTTGTTCTAAGCCAATTAAAAACTCTCCTCATGGCAGAGAAAGACCTCTCGCAAGTTGCACTTGAAATTGGAAGAATACTCGCAACTTTAAAAAGTTGGTAGAGGTTTGGATAGGTGTTTTCTGCTATATGTTGTTTGATAGAATCATGACCAATAGTTTGATTTAACCAAAAAATACAATTCTTTAAAACGGTCATTTCTGCTCTTAGAGCAGAAGTATTAATATTAAAAATTTCCCGGTATTGCTCGACGAATTTATTCCATTTAACGACGTGGGAAAACTTAATATGAAAATGGTTATGAAATTGTCACCAAAATCGGAAAATTTCCATAAGACACTAAACGCTAACCTCAAAAAAACTAAAAAGATTATTATATTTATTTTAGAAAAACAGTTTAAAAAGGTCTTTTATAACCTTACGACATCTACAACCCGATTTCGGAAACAGAGGGGCAAAGGTCGCTGTCTTTATTAAATGCGAAATTCAACTTACACTTCTATAATATTTTACAAGATGTCGCCAATATGTATGAAATATTCAATATGCATAATTATGTTTAAATTTAAAAAATATTTTCGGGAAATTGCATAAGTGCAGAAAAGTTACCGATAATTTAAAGAGAAAAAGCCTAATTCCGCAAGACAAGGGCTTTTTCCTGAAATGTAAACATTATCTGAATGATTTTAAATTTTAATGCACCTATTTTATTTGAATATTTCCCGAATAATAATAGAAAAGTATGTATTTTCAGCGTCATGTTCTTTTACTAGTAGTCGGTAGGGGAGGCCTAAAATATCTTAGGGGGGGCCTGAACCCTCCCTAGCTACGCCAATGCAACCAATAGGGTGCAGAAGAAGAGAGCGTCCTAAACTGGAATGGCAACAGTCAATCCAAAGATAATTGAGTGAAAAAAACCTGACAGAAGATGATTGTCAACGTAGAAAAACAATCTAAACCGCCATAGTAGCGGTAGTGTTACTTTAATCGAAATTTTAGATCTGCCAGCCTTCAACAATGTTGCAATTCACAGTAGGATCAGGACTTAACCGTTTAATTAGGCGCCAGGGTAGTCCTGGTATGGTCGTCGGCTTCACATGCAGAAAATACCAGGTTCGCGTCTCGAATAATGATACAAAAACAAAAAAAGTATGCCCTGCCGCTCACTTCCTTTTCAGCGAGCAACAGTCGTCATCGGCGTACTTAATAATTAATATAAATTGACCTTGAACATCGAGAATATACGCAGGTGTAGTTCAGGATCCGACACGCTGCCAGCCGAGGAACCAGGAATAAATACCCAGGAGCCTGCTATACGTGCTATATAGTCGGGACCAGGATGGCGCCAGCATTAATCTCCTACAGTCAACTCACGACGACCACCACTGTTGCGCTGAAAAGGAAAGAAGTCTACCCAAGTTACATTTCTTTATTTATAGCAGAAGCTAAAAGGTTGCCAGCGCCTTTCCTTAAAACCATTAGTTTCAATGTTTGGTCGCTAGCACGTTCCTATTACGCTTATATACCCCTTAGACCTCCTAAATGGGACTCCCCAATTGGTGGTGGCAACATATGTATTAAACTCATTATAAAACCATAAGAAATAAACGCTAGCTTCGCCCTCTAGCGGTTCCACCAGTATAGAACCTTTTAGAGCCTAAAGCTATTATGCCAGGTTCTAAAAGCAACTCAGAAACGTCCTCTATCCTGTTATAAAACTAGATTTGGTAATTTGGTATCCTGGCAATTCTGTTGAATACCATAATACCTTTAGAGTAAAGAATTTTTCCTATAAAAGCTTTAGCGATATTTTAGATTCACAATGGCTATATAAAATAATTTAGGTCATAAAATTGCCAAAAATGTCAGAGTCCCAAAATTATTGTATCACATAAAAATATACCTATATATGAGGAGTTTGTCGTTTTGTGGATCATCAAATTGCCTGCCAGACTTATTTTTCTGGTAAAATCGTATCTGAAAAGCTCTCAAAACAAGCGCGCCAGCTCACAAATGCTTTTTAATAGTTTTTTGATAACTAAATAACAAATATTTAAAATAAAAAAAATAATTTACACTATTCACCATTAAAAAAGTCTGT
Source organism: Aspidapion aeneum (assembly GCA_963576565.1). Classification (NCBI taxonomy): domain Eukaryota; kingdom Metazoa; phylum Arthropoda; class Insecta; order Coleoptera; family Brentidae; genus Aspidapion; species Aspidapion aeneum. Next base: position 7,086,604 of record OY755043.1, on the reverse strand, counting down.
TTGGTTTACATAAATCAAAATTAAAGTAAAATTATTGTTAAAAACACTGCTAAAACGACTAGATAAATATTTTCTGTTTACAATATTTTTAAAATAATTCTATATACGCCATTATCGTTTTATAGTGGTCACTTGGTTTTATTTGTTACTCTGTCGCAACAAGGATTTTTGAGTGCGCTAATGAAACCAATAAAAAAGAGAAGGTAAACATAGTGAACATAACCTCACTTAAATTTTTTGTATTTGTTTTTTAAACTGTTGTGTTAAATTTAAATGTTTTTTATTGTGCAATTTGCACACAATCAGGAGGGCCAGTGCAATAATATCCGTTGTGGCTGCAGGTTGGAGGGAAACCTCTTATATTGGCCGTTTAAACAGGCCTTATCTAGGCTTGGGTGCCCTACCCAGGAGGATAATAAATAATCAATCTTGCAATAGGTATGTACCAATCTGTACTAGTACTAGTAAAAACTAAAATACGAAAGTATTTATTTACTTCTGTTAGAACCCTTAAGGAAACAAAGTTTTATATGACCGCCTATTTAAATAATATTTAATATGCAGCTATGGGTAACCAAAAATACAAAAGAATTAAGTTTACCTTTAAGCCTTCCAATAAAACCTGTTTAAAATGCCTAAAAGTAATGGCAAAAACCAAAAGTTTAAAGTTTATATTTACCACTCTTAAAAACCTTAAGGAAACTAGGTTCTAGATGGCCGCCTATATAATCATATTTACTATTAAACTACTGCTAACTACAAAAACAATAGGATATAAGGTAACCTTTTAGCTCTATTATAAAACACTTTTGTTATGACCTAAAGTAATGAAAAAAACTAAAAGACTAAAGTTTTTATTTATTTCTTTTTAAAAACTTAGGTAAAAGGGTTTTATAAGACCATCTTTATAAATCAGAAATCAATATAACCAAAAGTATCTAAAAGGAACAGAAGAACATTTTTGTTTGTATAACACCTCTTTGGGTAATTGGCAATATAAATTACCTTTTTGTAGCCAAATTGATCCTAAAAGCCATAACAGCACCCTCTAAATAACCTTGGAACCAAATTAATAAAACCTTGAGTGGTAATAATGTTACTTGGGTATCGTCTATAACCAAGTTCTGCTGGGACGATAGCGATGTTGGATAGATGCAAGTCTAACATCTAGCAGAACCACCTTTCGTAAGGGGTGTAAAAGCGTGTATACTTGCTAAGCAGTATAAAGATCCCTGTCCGCCAGGCAAAATTAAGTTCTCTCAGAGAAGAGAAAAAAAACTTGGATCCTAAGGTGCATCAGTTTGGTATATGGTGATCGAACAAATCGCGGTTTGCGAAAAGAGCGCGCTGGGTCAAAAATGGTCTCCCTACCACTACTACTACAACCGTTTAATAAAAAAAAAACAACTATATCAAATCAGCAACTGTATACAATCGGACTTGGTATATTTACGAGCGTAATTTTGTTCCAAGAAAAGATGTTCCTTTAATAAGTAGCGAAGCAGATAAGAGAAAAATGTAAGACAATTTCGTTTTGAATGGCGGGTTTTTAGGTTATTGCCAAGCAGAGTTCGGGTTATTCCAAATTGACAAGAGGACCTTTTTCCTTTTATTTGAGAAATGTAGATACATTTATTTTATATGACTCCGTTCGGTCCGTTTGATTAAATTGACTTCGTTTATTTACTTCTTTGTTCATACTCAAAATATATTCAATTTTTTTTCTTCAAAATTTAAATATCAAGGAGCCCATAAGCAAGAGACATTCAAGCAGTTGCGGCTGCTACAGGGAGGAGAACGGGGCAGTGCCCCCCCAAAACTAGACAACAAACAGTATTTTTAATTCATTTATTTTAAAAAAGTTAAACTTTCCTTACGACACACAATGGGTTATATGACGGGGCTAGCACGACATTAGCCCTGTATATCAGAGTCAGAGTCAGAGTCAGAAAAAGCTTTATTGTCAAAGAAAAAAAAATCTTATTGACAAAGCATCAATCTTATAACTAAAACATATTTTGTCTAAAGTTATAATTAAGTAAAACTAATAAAAATAAGTTCACATTTTTAAAATACTAGGTAATTTCTAGCAAAAAATAAGTAGGAAATGGGTAGGACCTGCAATTATAAAAAAAAAACAAGCAAAGCAAAACAGATAGGTAAAATAAAAAAGTGCAGAAACATATTTAAAGAAAAACAAATTTTAACCGCTTGTGATATATATCTATTTAAACTTTCAAATTGTGTCCATGAAAATGTAAACGAATTAAAAAATAATAATAATAATAAAAATTTACAGATGTGCATACCTATAGCACAAGAAACACAAAAAGCTAGTGCAGCCCAAATTTAATCATAATTTTATTAGAAAATTGGCTTACTTTACCGGCTTAACTTACTATAACTTGCTTCCAGATAATTCAACATCATTACAAAACAAAATCATTAAAAAAAAAATGCTACTAAATTTAGCACCGTACACTTTAAGTGAATATAAAAAATCTTTAAAAATCTAGAAACTGGTTTTAAAATATTTTTAAATATATTTTTTGTCTGTTTGTTTGTTCATCAGTGAGAAAAAAAAAGGTTTGTCATATACCTAGTGTTTTTCAGTCACCTTAATCACCTATAATTCTTTACAATTGCAAATACTATCATTTTGTGGCAAAGCCTGTATTTGTATAATACTTTGGTGAATAAATATATCTATCTATCTACATTCACACATATTAATTAAATCGTTGTTTGATGGAGAATCAAACAACGATCAAATACAAACAGTAAGACATCAAAAAAGATTAAGAGATTAAAACAAAATAAAAGCATTAAAAAAAAACAAAAACCAAATTAACAATACAAAACATTTAAAAAGTTGAAAAATATATAAAACAATTCTTGGTAGATTCCTTTTATTTAGTTCCTTCCAAGGTATAAAAACACTTTTCTAAAAGGTATTCCTTAATAGCAGTTCTAAAGCCATTATATCCATTAATTTCTCGGAACTGCAATGGAAGTTTATTAAAAAATTTTCTACTTTCGTAGATAATGGATTTTTGTATCATTGTTGAACAAGGGATTGGAAGACGAACTACTTGTCTTTGCCTAGTGTTGTGATTATGATGGTAGTTATAATCTTGTCTGTGTTTATTTTTAAAGATTAAACAAACTGATTCTAGAATGTACAACGAAACTAGGGTAAGTATTCTACAATTTTGAAAATGTGGTCTACAAGAATCAGTTTGCTTTAATTGCCACATAGCCCTGATAGCTCTCTTCTGATAACGAAAAACTCAAACAATGTGTAACTACATGAACCCCAGAATGCTATTCCATAGCGTAAATGAGATTCAACTAGGGCAAAGTATACATTTCTCGCCAATTCCACCCCAAGCTCCCTCCGAACCACTCTTACAGCAAAACACCCTGATGCGATCTTCCTTCTTAATGGAGTTATATGTGCCTCGAAATTTAGCTTTTCATCAATGAAAACGCCTAGGATTTTTGTGTTTTTTTCCTGTTGTAAAGGATTGTTTGCTAATATTTATAGCATAATTTTGTTCTTATCAATATTAAGCGCAAGTTTATTGGCATCAAACCAACGCTTAATCTGTAGCAATCCTGAAGAAACTACTCCCCTTAGTTCTTCCACACTTTCACAGTGCCAAAGACAAGTTACGTCGTCTGCAAAAACAGCCAGCTCTGCTCCCACATTCATTTGACACAAGTCGATGACATACAAAAGGAAAAGCAGGGGACCAAGTACTGAGCCCTGTGGAACACCGCAATTTACATTTCTGGATTGGGAGTATTGATTGTTAGCAAAAAATCTTTGCTATGCTTTTTAAATTATGATAACCACACCCACCCAAATGTATTGCAGATAGTCCAGTTAATAAAAAAAATGCAACTGATAAAAAAAGTCTTAATGTATTTCTCTGTAACAGAGCCCCAAAGTTGAAAAATATTTTGGGAGAAAAATGTCTGTATTTTTACAGTATTTTTAAATAAAAAAAATTACAATACAAACAGCACTTTTTGAGTATATGGGTATAAAGTGGGCATAAGCAGTAACTGCACTATTCAAAACTACTAGTAATTTCCTAATTCCATAACCCTTTTTATGGTTAAAATTTTTTGAAATATATTACGTATATTTTCGTCTCTATTTTTCTTTGTAAAGCCTGCAGAAACAAGTTTAGCAAGGCTTAATAAAATCTCCACCAGAATATTAGAGAGAGGGGTCTATTTGACTAAAAAAACAAAAAATTTGCTCCTCCTCGCTGCTCCTGTGGGGGTAGCCCTTAACACTCGCATGTACGTGGTCTTTATACAATCAGTGTATCAGCCAAATGGAATAAATTCGACAGCGGATTGAATTTAGATTATTCTGAAAAATCCAAAAGCACTTCGACTAAGATTTTTAACGAGCAATATTTCTGTTTGAAATTTTTTTGTATAGACCCCCTGCAAAGTGGTCTACTCGCATAAAACTTTTTTTTTCAAATTAGATAACCTCACTTGTGGCACCTTGCTCGAAATCTTATCAAAAAAGGAGAACGATAAACTACTTTTTTTTGACACCTGTCAAATATTAAAAAAAGCTAACCTTGTTTGCCATTTTTGACAATAAAAAATATCCTTTTAAGTAAAATTTATAATTTAATTAAAAAACTTAAGTAAAAAGTTAGTAACATCCAACCTCTTTTGCAACTGGTAGACCCAACTTGTAAAAACTTGTTCGAAAGCTTATTAAATAAGAAAAAATATGGTGCGTGATCCTAAACCCCGAAAACCCCTCCATTATCCTTAAAGGTGGAGAGTCTCCAACTTTAGAGCTTTATAATATTGTATTGTCGCTGTAACTATAAGTCTATACCTAATTTGATGTTGATCGAATATGTACAAGTTGGTCAAAATTGACTTACAAGAGGGGCAAGGGCGGCGTCAATTTCACAATTTAAAAATATGATTAAATATTAGTGATCCCTATCCCCAAAAGTTCCTACATACCAATTTTGAACAAAATCGGACATACTTAGATGCATGGGCGCACCCAGGGGGGGGCCCGGGGCCCGCCCCCCCCCCAAGCCTATGATTTTTGTATATATTTTCCACATATTTCATGAATAAACACAAAAAATAGCATGAAATATGACATTATGAGGCCTCGGCCCCCCCCCCCAAGACATATTCCTGGGTGCGTTACTGTTAGATGGTCCCCTTCCACCCCCTTCAAAGGGGTGAGGGGTTGCCAACTTTAAAGCATTATAATATTGTATTGTGTTGGCACTGTAACTTATAATAACTATAAGTCCACAACAATTTTGATGTTGATCGGATATGTACAAGTAAGTACAAGTTACTTTCACAATTTTAAAAATCTAATTAAAAATTCTTGATCCCCATCTCCAAAAGTCCCTGCATACCAATTTTGAACGATATCGGACATACTTAGATAGTAGCCCCCCCTCGAGCATTTTCAAAGGGGGGGGGAGCTGTGAACTTCATAATATCCGTATATTGTATTGTCATCGGAACTTTAAGTGTGTACCAAATTTGAAGTTGATCCGATGTCTAGAAGTGGGTTAAAACTGAGTTAAAATTCAGTGTCGCGCTAGTCCTCTCATATAACCCATTGTGCGACATCTAGTTCATTTTTTTAGTCTGTGGTTAAGTGAGTAAACTTTTTTAGCGGAAATAATTACAAGCTGACAACACCGCGCGGGAAAAAATATCAATTTCACCCGTTTTTAAGCGGTGTATGGGCGGCTGTTCTCGCGTGGGGGCGGAAGGAATCTCACAGTTCACGTCGGCCATATTCATCGTGCAAAACCGTTCGTTGTCCTTACAAGTCTTGCCGGTCGCGAGTCCATTGTCCTTGGTTTTTGTTTGTTTTCGACATGGAAATAAATACCATCGATTATATAAATAACTGTGCAAATTTAAAAACGTTGACATATGAACTTCGATTACAAATAAAATCTTTTGGGCCACATAGACCGGACCTAAAAATCCTAAAAATTAACCAAAATTTTAGTGCAATCAATAAAAAATTATACGATGCTGAAAGCTGGTTGTGCGGTTGTGAAAAACGAAATGCTCTTTTTTGCTTTATTTTTTTTTATTATGAACAATCCATAAAGTGATCCTGCGTGGGTGGCCAAGGGAATGTGTGATATCAAGCACTACGATGCTCCGTTAAAAAGTTAGCATTTTTTTAAATTTTTAATTGTCAAAAAACTGTCATTAGCATTAATGGATTTTAACCAAAATATGAGAGCAGAGTGTCGAACACTATTTTACCTAAAATTTATAAAAATCGGTTCAGCGGTTTAGGAGCTATCGTGTTACGGACAGAAATAATATACAGTAGCGGACAAAAGTTTGGAAACATATATTCAAATTATTATCAATTCTTTCTCATACCTAAATAAAATTTGTGGAGGAACGAATACTATTCATATTATAGTTTACCTTTGGCTCCCGTACTAATGCAATGTTTATCTTATCAATATTCGAATTCTTTCTACATAAAAACATTTTTTTTTGTCTAGTACCGAATATATTTAAACGACAAATGTATGGAAACAAATCTGTATTTCATTTATTTTTCACTCTGCTTCATATTGATATTGCGTGCGGTAAATAACCAACATCTGTGAAAATGGCTAAAGTGAAACAATTTTCAAAAGATTTAAGAGACAAAGTTATTGACCTTTTCAAAAGTGGTGTCAGAAATGTTGATATTTCTCAAAGATTAAAACTCTACAATGGGACGGGTTCGAAAATTATCAGGAAATATGAAGAATATGGATCAACTGCGACGCGGCCCAGGCGCGGAAGACCGAGAAAAACCAATCGGGTGTTAGATCGTTACATTAAACGTTTGTCCCATGATAATCCTCGATTGCCAGCTACACATATTTTCAAACAAATAGTAGAAGAAGGTGCCGATGCTGGTCTCTTTGGTAGGCGTCCTGTGAAAAAGCCCCTAATATCAAAAAAAAATCGCACCGCCCGACTTGAATTTGCCAAAGCTCATGTACACTACACAGAACAACAATGGAATACAATTTTATGGAGTGATGAATGCAAGTTCAACTTGTTTGGATCTGATGGTACATGCTATGTGAGACGTCCAATGCGAAAAAGACTCGATAAAAAGTATCAGTTACACATGGTGGGGGCAACATTATGGTGTGGGGTTGTTTTTCTAGTTCTGGAACTGGCCCAATCGTCAAGATTGAAGGGAAAATGGACAAAAAAGTTTACAGAAATATTCTTAGTGAACACATGCTCCTTTTCGCTGAAGAAGAAATGCCTCTACGATGGACCTTCCAACAGGATAATGATCCTAAGCATTCATCAAAATTCGTAAAAGACTGGTTCAAGCTGAAAAATGTTAATGTTCTTAAATGGCCTTCACAATCCCCCGACTTAAATCCTATTGAACATCTCTGGGAGCATGTTAAAAGACAACTTGCAACAACACGGTTCAAAAATAAGAATGATTTGTTTGATAGCATAAAAAATATTTGGCAAAATATACCGTCAGATGTCTGTAAAAAATTGGTGTATTCAATGAACAATAGATGTCAAGCAGTGTTGGAGGCTAAAGGCTATGGTGCCAAATATTAGCGAGATAGTATTCTTAAAATCTTTTTGTAGAGTTATTGTTTAATTTTGCAATTAAAAAAATATGTTTCCATACTTTTGTCGTATCATATTTAGTCATAAAATAATATGTAGGTATTTCAATGCTAGCCTGTAGTACCAAAACAAAGACAAATTACAGTTTTAGATTCCTAAGACTATAGGCAAACTTCAAGTAAAAAAAAAACAATCTTTAATAACAAAGAATAGGAAATTAACGTAAGGATAAAGAAATTCAGAAAAAGTTTCCAAACTTTTGTCCGCTACTGTATACACACACACAGACACACAGACAGACATCACGACAATATTGCTAGGATAGGTCAAAATACATCCAAATAACACGTTTTTGAGGTTATCTGGAAAAAAAATTTTTCGTTGAAAATAATACCTTCTCTGGCCATTGCTATGCATAAGGGCTAGGAAGGTAGTAACGAAAATACGTCTAGAAAATTATATTTTATAAGAATGTACTAAAAAACAATAGGAAAATTGCCTTAGTTTTCAAAATATTCGAAAAATACAGTTGTTCATATTATATCTAACTTTAGTTTACAAACATCAGCTGGACCACCAGTGACGTGAAAACGCACCCTTAAATCTAAAGAGACGCAACTGAAAAATTTTGAAAATGAGTTTATGCAACAAAAATGCATTCAAATGTCCTTTTTAACTAAAGATCACAAAATCTTACTTTGTTTACAATTTTTTGGAAAATTATGAAAAACTTTTGTTTATAAGCACAAAGTTCAAATATGAGCTAAAAAGACACGCTGTAAGTATTTTTATTGCAGGGACACATTTTAAAATTTTTGAGTTATGTCTTTTTAGTTTTAAGTGTGCCAAAAAGTCGACATGTGTAGATCATATCAGGGCTATCAAAACGGACGGGCCACGATCCTCCACTTTGTTGACGTCACATCCGGGGCTGATTTTTTTTGATGGTCACGTTACGACACAGCTGATTGTCTTTAAAATATTGAAGTTGGAATGACGGCTCATGAATATTTGATTTTTTTTAATAAAGCCATTTTTGAGATTTTTTTTACTTTATTTTGGCAGAACAATTTTTTTTAATGTACCTATAGTAATCCTTAATTTTTCAGAGCCGCTTCATTAACTCACACAAAAATTAAGTTTAAAGCCGAAGCGAATGTGACAATCACAGATGACAAAGTTAAATACATGTCAAATATAACAGTTGGCATGTGGTACATGGCGGGTAATTTGAATTCAAAATAAGGAATGCAAAATCTTGAAGATTTTAACCTTTTAGTCATGTTGCTTCCTTACAAAACTTTGGTGGAATATCGGGATGGTGTCTGAGAATATTTCACTGAAATTTTGCGGAAATCTGTAGTGCCATTTTGAAAATATCATAAAAAAACGTGACCTCCCATAAGACCCAATGTAAAATTCAGCCCCGGGAGAACAGCTGATTTTTTCAGGGTCGTGGCCTCTATTTTTGTGTTGGCCTTGATCATATACGTAATATTCCAATACTCCCTGTTACCTATTTACACAATGGTTAGCGTTTGATGCAAACATTCAGAAATAAAGGTACGAAAAATGCACAGAAACCAAATTTACATAGATAGAGTTTTTGTCAACTGTACGACGATGATTTGACCTAACGAATACAAGAATAAAATAATATTTATGCGTAAAAGTATAACTTAGGACTTAAGGACCGCAAAGAGGATAGACTTATACCCATTGATATTGTTATTTCAAATATGTTTACATTCTGCATCGTAAGGTACCGTAGGTATTGTAATAATACGTACTATATGGAAATAATATGCATATGTCTTTGAAAGCAACCAATCAGGTCTTTTTTGCTTAAAGACCCCAAGGCCCTTATGTTTGCATCATGAATGGGCAGTTACCGTGGGTATTGGAATATTAGGTATATGCAAGGCGTTATACAATTCTGTCTCAAATAAAGACGCGACTTTAAGGTTATTATATTCATTATTTGTGCGAGGCCAGGAAAACACGTATCAACCAATATCGATCTCTATAAACGAGGCCTTAAAGGACTTTTTATCACCTACAAAGCGATTTAAGGAAATGTAAATGGGCCTGCAGGTTTGGCCACCTGCGGCTTTGAAATTGGAAACTATAAATTTCTTTGCAACTCTTAAAATAAAACGATATAAGATGTATGGATGCATACATGTTAAAGGATATACATAAAGTGGAACATTTTTACGAAAAGCGTACTACAAAATATAATAAATATGTATGTAAGTAGGTACACTCGTGCTCATAAAAATCCCGTACACGGAAAATTGAATTGATAATTTTTTAGGTTTGGCATTTTTAGTTTTTTTGTGACCGAGTAAATTTTGGGAATAACACTATAAACATAGCTAATGTAATAGGCGGCTGTGTGACAGTGGTACTGTCACCTCAAGTGGCCAAGGCTTAAATGTTGTGAGCTACCAACTTAGGCTACAACTTATATAAATTATAAAAAGATTAAATTTTATTACTTATTTCTTCTCGAAAGGGAATTTGACGATTCTTGGAGGAAAAGTATGCTATAAACGTTTTTCTCAAATGTATAACTAATGTAGGATAATCATACATACCTTTTCAATTTTCTTCTTGTAGCTTCACACTTTCACTTCTTATATTTATTAAGTGAATATCAAATTTTTTTGTACTATTGAACTTTTGTATTCAAATATTTACACTTCTTAAACTTTTAGGTTTTATAAACCTTTTGTATGTTGTAAATATATTTATTTATCAACATTTAAAACGTTGATTGAACAGGTGAAACTGTTCAATCAACTGTTTAATTTACTTAACATTACTGTTTAGGTTTGGGATATGTTATTGATTAAAAATGCCGATTTTAGGACAACTAATGGTTTGTATTTTGATGTTAAAAAACCATAAAACAGTTAAACACATTATTTCAAAACACTGGAAACAGTAATAATTAAAAGCTTTAAAATTAATAAACTCCGAAAGATAAGACTAAAATAATTATGAATAATAAAGATTGATAAATTTCCCCAGTTGAAATTAAACCCCCCTTAAGAAACTAACGAACGAACGAAAGCGTAACGAACCAAGTAAAGCGTAACTAAAGAGTGAGCTCCCTCCCGACTTTCGAAAGTTTCAGTACCCTGCTCTCTAGGCATTCTCAGCTTGCGGCTAGCTGATTGGTCTAAATCTAAGCTTTCTTTAACGGTTTTCTTGTCTACAAGCCACTCTGCTCTAAAGACAAAGAGACAAAATACCACCGCAATTCAAAGATGCGTGGACTCAGAAAGTCGATAGAAAGTTAAAATCATACGGTGTGTTTCTCAAAAGTTGAGAATAGTTTAGCTAATTTGTTTCCATTTACAAAATATGAATTATTTTGATGTTAGTGGCTCAAAGGACATATTAGCCGAATACAACTTTTATTAAAATACAGCGAACCTGAAAATATGCCCAAAAACAAGTCGCCGGAGTTGCCATAAATTTTACTTAATCTTAACCTAGTCTTGCATATAATTAATGCTTGTTGATGTCAAAAACAATATTTAATTAAAAATATTTAAAAACTTATAAATGGCAAAAATACCATTTATGGTCAAATCCCGTTTTGTTACACTAATAGTGGGTTTACACATGCATGAATTTAGTGGCGCCAGTGTTCGCGCCAGTTCTATTTGCACGCCAGTAAAGGTTTACATTATTGTGCGAAAATTAAAAAGACTGGCACGCCAGTTTCATTTTTAAAGTGTACAGGATACGCAATATGTCGGCTGAACTCTCGGAAGCCTGCAAAATAGTCGCTAAACTTTTATTGAAAAAAAAATAAAAGAGATTCAGGAAAAGGAACAACGAAAAGGCCATATCTGCATGGGTTAAAGCATGGATTGCTAGTCGATCTACTTTGGGTGCTTCCGAAAAACTTTTAGGAGAACTTGCAGCAGAAGATCCTGCGAGCTATAAAAACCATCTTCGAATGACAAAGCAATATTTTGATATTCTTCTAGAGTTTCTCTTATTTAAACAATATTCTTTAAAATTCGGTCTGCTACTTTAAACCATGGTACTTTTGGGGTGTATACTTCATTTGCACCGGCTCCGGAACGTTGGCTTTTTTTAATTTTTGTCAATTCCAAAGCATATGTGTTTCTTATGGATCATATTTTTGCTTTTACTTCTGCAACTTCAAAGCCCTCAATAGTCATTATTTTACTAATTTTTTGGGAAGCATTATCTCGACTATCTTTGTTTTTATACGAACTACTGTGTACATCCCATAAACAAGGAAAACATTCATAGCCTTCAAGAAACTGTATGGTCAGTTCTGCTGACCACTTTTTTTAGCCATATTAAGCTATAAAAACAAAAATAAACAAAATTTTTAAGCTCAAACACAATGAAAATAAAAAATAATGTAAAATAATGAACTTAAAACTGGCGAGCCGACGTGCAAGCACTTGTTTACACATTAAAATTTTCCTTTTCTGCGCGCATGCGTCACCACTGGCGCCAGCAAATTCAGTCAGCTGCAGACTTTTTTGATACATGCATGCAAAAAAATAACTTGTGTGCAAGTCGGTGTTTACACTTGCAAATTTAAATTACTGGCGCGCCAGTTTTTATTGGCGCCAGCAAATCCATGCATGTGTAAACTCTCCTTAACAACAAAATATAAGTAACCTATTACAAGCTTCCGTGTATGGGATTTTTAGAAGCACGAGTGTACAGCGTGTTCCATATTCGATGGGATTAAATGGGAAACTCGGTTATTATTAAATGAGATAACCGGACGAAATAAAGAAACTTGCGGAAACTGGATGGATAAACACTGCGACAGACAGAGAAGAGTGGAAGATATTGAGGGAGGCCTATTTTCGAAGATGGACCAAAGAAGGCTAAATAGATAGATAGATACAGAAGACCTTGTATAAAAACCCTAAACTCACGATGCTCTCTGCCAATATATTCGCTTAATCTATATGCTATTTGATACGTGCCTCGCTCTATATTTTTATTTTCTTTTCGAGTTACGTGTTGGAAACCCATAGAGTGCAAGGTTTACTACCCTTGGAGGTGTTTACGACCGTAAGCGCGAAAGCCAGGACCATAAAACTAGCACATTAGCCAGTCTGAATAACACACATATTATGTTTCCACCTTTTAAAATGCCGGGATCGATAGATGGAGCCATATATACGATTACGACTAAGTATACAATAAAAGGCTATAGGCAGTCAACGATTATACACTAGACAGGATTGCTCAGTTGCCGAATCTGTCTGCAATCGATGTTCAAGCTCAAACTCGTTGTTACGTCACCACTTGTGCTGGGCAGAAAGCGCGCCTAACGTTATATTGGATTTTATGTGCTTTTAGAGCTATTTTCTTTATGCAAATTAAATTTTATGCAAAATTGAGGCATTGTACATTTAAAAATATTGTCTTTACAGGGATGATAAATGATTTTATATTTGAAATATCTGTTAAATAAATTAAATTTAAATACTTAAAGTGAAAAAAAAAGCTACACATAATGTAGTACCTATACAGGGTGTCCCATAACTTAGGGGCCATAGGCCAACAGGTGATAGATGAGGTCATGTCTGATAAAAAAGTTCCTATAATGCATGGGTCGAAATTTTGTAGAGATACAGAGCATCAAAGTTGGCAATTTTTTAAACTTTTTTGATAATAACTTTTTTAAAAAACGCAGTAAAAACATGAAATTGGGTAAAGTCGTGTATCAGAACAAGAGCAATAAATTGAAATAAAACTTATTTTGAAAAAAGTTTTGTCGGTCAATTTTTTTTAGAAAAAACTATTTTTTTTGTATAAACTTTTATAAATACCAATGTTTTTTTTTATATTTTTTGTTAATAAAAACAAGCCTTTAGCGACACATAATAATAAATAAATTATCATTTATATTTTTTAAAAAAATAAGTAGGTAAGCAAAAATTAATTTAAAAAAAAATTATTATATTTTATACATTTTTGGAGGTAATTTTGACAGCCGGTATCTTCTTAACTTGTAACTTTATTAAAAAAAGGAGTATTAAATTTTTGATTCACAATTAGCTGAGTATTTAGCTGTCTGTCGTAGATTTTCTTTTTTTTGCAAAAGCCTTTTTCCCCCACTCCTCTAACATTAAAAATCCTATATCTTAAAAACAGATATGTGTTGACCCCATGTTATATAAACTTTTTTTTCGGAAATAATTTCTCTCACCTCTATCACCAGCTGCACTATGGCCCCAAGTTATGGGACACCCTGTATAATTTGTCCAATTGTTTTAAAAGTATGTAAAGAAATTATTTTGCGATAATAATTAAAAACGGAAATATAGGTAGACGAAAAATTTATTGATTTATTTAAAAAAGGAAAAGCACAAATATTGTTCTTAACAACTAGACAAAAAATAAAGAGAAAAAAAATGCACATAATGTATAGTTTAATTATTACAACCGCTTTTTCAAGCATGTTAAGAGATTAATAATTAGATAATTAAAAATCGGGAATATAGAACATAAAAAAGTATTTATTATTACATTTTTAAAAAAAAACAGAAAAGTATTGATACATACAATAAATTAAAAATATTAACATAAATAATAATATTTAATTTAGAAAAATATTCCTTTTCAATTCACAACCTTTTGTTCTTGATAGATATTATTAAACAAGAAGCCCATTTGCTGAGAAAATCGTGGCCGTTTTTTTACCCTATAAACAAACGTTCTTCTCTGTCCTGAATCGAATTTTTACACACTGTTAACAAAGGAAACGAGAAAATGTTTATTTATATGTCTTTTCTAAGTAGCACTGCACTGAAACAATCCAAAAAACAGAAACTATTTAGCGAAATATCAACAAAACTCTTTTGAAAATACGAATAACATCATATACAACGAACGCAAACAAAGGATTTAGCACCAGTGGTGACGTCACGCCGCTCTCCTCACCCCGCACAATTTGTTAACACAGGTTAAATGGAACTAAGCAGTCCTTTATGTATATAGTCCTTGATAGGCAGTAGCGTGTCGTGGATAAAATGGCGAACGCGTTCGCCCCCCCAGGCCCCCTATACGAGACGCCACTGGCTATGGGATGATGGAAACTAATATACTTGCTCAATAAAGAGTGTTCGGATAATAGAGATATTTTGGGTCAGTTAAAATAACAGAAAATTTGACAGCTGTTACCATTATTCTTACTAAGAATAACGGTAACATTCAGCCCACATAGCACAAATCAAAACAACGTTAAAAAAAACAGACTTTTTTATATTTAATAGGTTGCTTTTTAACGTTTTTTTTAAAATCGCATTAAAATCACACCGAAATAACGTGGTTTTGAAAATAACGTTAAAAAGCGACCTATTATACTTAAAAAAGTGTGTGTTTTTACCGTTGTTTTGATTTGTGCTATGTGGGCTGAATGTTACCGTTATTCTGGGTCACGGAACTTTCTTCGAAAACACGTTGTTCGAAAACCATTTTTTTGAAAGCAATAGTTCGAAAACATTTTCTTCGAACGGAAATCTGTTCAAAAACATTTTCTTCGAACGGAAATTTATTTGAAAACATTTTGATCCAACGGAAATTTGTTCGAAAACATTTTTTTCGAACGGAAATTTGTTCGAAAACATTTTGTTCGTACGAGAATTTGTTCGAAAACATTTTGTTCGAACGAAAATTTGTTCAATAACATTTTGTTTGAACGAAAATTTGTTCGAAAGGACATTTGTTCGAAAAAATTTTGTTCGAACGGAAATTTGTTCGAAAAAAATTTGTTTAAACGGAAATTTGTTCAAAAAAAATTTGTTTAAACGGAAATTTGTTCGAAAACGTTTTCTTCGAACGGAAATTTGTTCGAAAACATTTTGTTCATTAAAAACAGCAACTGTTTGACTAAGGGGTCTCTTTCTAACATATTTTTTCAAAAAAAAAAACTTTCCTGACTTCTTTCCGGCATCCTAGAGGTTGTGAAACCAAACCGAACTAAACCGATACTTCGATTCGGTTAAGTTCGGTTCGGTTTAGTTTTGTTTCACATCCGCTAGGATCCCGCGAAAGAAGTCAGGAAAGTTTTTTTTTGAAAAAATATGTTAGAAAGAGATCCCTTAGTCAAACAGTTGCTGTTTTTAACGAACAAAATGTTTTCGAACGAATTTTCGTTCGAACAAAATGTTTTCGAACAAATTTCCGTTTGAACAAAATGTCTTCAAACAAATTTCCGTTCGAAGAAAATGTTTTTGAACCAATTTCCGTTCGAAGAAACTGTTTTCGAACAAATTTCCGTTCGAAGAAAATGTTTTCGAACAAATTTCCGTTCGTACAAAAATGACTTTCGAAGAAAATATTTTCGAACAATTTTCCGTACGAACAAAAAAATTCGAAGAAAATTTTTCGAAGAAATTTTCGGGACCCCGTTATTCTTAGTAAGAATAACTGTAACAGCTGTAAAATGTTTTGAGTAAACCTACCGTATGGATGGTTAAAAAACAAAAGAAAGCAGTTCGCACTAAAATAAATGTTTTACAAACATAAAATAAGGACCTTCTTTTAAAATTTACGTTTACCTATGTAGCAATATAGGTACGCACGGGTTTTATGCAAGATTTTTGTATGCTAAAAATTAATTTATTTATTTCAGACTCTCCCAAGAAGGCCTACTTGATGATTGATAACAGAATCCTGGACCCGGGCAATCCTTTTATCCCGGTCAAGGAAAACGCCGACCTGACGGTGTCCTGTGTCGTGGACGAGGGCAATCCAAAGCCAACTTTAAGTTGGGAATTATCGCTAGGCTCTCTAGCCCTGTTGGACGCGCCAGAAGTGCCCCTCGAAGTACTTAACCTCACCGAGACGACCATTGATCAAAAGGTATTTTATAAATAGTAGAGAAGAATATCGCTAATCTAATGCAAACGCAAGGTATAAGTGACAAAAAAAACTCGATTTAGTTTCTGATTTTGTGGGAATCGCTTCTGCTTGGAACCCAACCCAAACTAACATGTTAAAAAAATGAGACAAATCAATCAATTAACAATCCACAAAATCAGAATTAAAATCAATTTTTTTGTCATTGATACCTTACCGACACTGAATCCGTGGACTTGTAGACCTGAGCTTCTATTACTTTCCGTGCCATTTCGGTTCGGCTGAAGATAGCTGCACAGTTCACTGACCGCAGTGTTGATGATCCATTCTCCTCCATCCAATTTTTGTAGTTTATAAATTTATAGATACTTTTAAACAAGGTACCTCACTAAGCACAAAATCGTAAAAAACGTTAAATAAATGATGAATTTTTTGTTTTAACACAAATTTGTGTTAAAATTAAGTCAACTTTTAACATTAAAAAAACATGTAGAAAATCCTAACGAAAATTTCATGTAAAAGCATTACCAAAAATATATTTCTTAATAACGTTAAGAAACCAGCATTAAAAAAACCATAATTTCACATTAAAAATAGTACCATCAATATTGTTGTTAAATGTTTTTCCTAGATCTCTTCTATATATATACAGGGTGAGAAAAAAGTACCGGGACCCCTTCAAACAAGAAACAATTTGCGATTTGTTTTGACACAATATTAAGATATAATGTCATTGTCACAGCTACACGCATAATAAAATACAGGGGTAATTAAATATTCTACGAGTTTCTTAAAGTGTTAAGGCCACTTTAAGAACAATTATTTAATTTATATTCTTCGAAATGTCATTCTGACACAAAATTACAATGTCATTTTAAACGTAGATTTTTATACTATCGAATGGTAAAAGAAAAAATATTGTTTTCATTAAAATTTTTAAAGTTGACCTCCGAAAAACTCCTAATGCTGACAGATACGTCAATGTCAATGTCACAACCAAATAGAACAAATTTAATCCTAAAACTTTTATTTAGATAGATAGATATTTAGGGGTCCCGGTACTTTTTCCTCACCCTGTATGTATATATATATACGATGACAGAGCCCTCTGTAGTATAGCAGTCACACTACCTGAACATCGCCATTAGTTGCGTTTTGCTGCGAGTTGATACGATTCGGTAGCAAAGACGCTTTTTGTAATTTACCATGGCAAATTTAAAGCACAATTATTAATATTGATAGTGAATACATATTTGGATTGGAATATTACTCCAGTTGTGTGGGAAAGATGATATACAAATGTGTGTGCAGTGATCTAAATGAAGCACCACAAAATCAGGTAAGAAAAAGTAAACAAAAGAAAAAAAATGGTTTTGTATGAAATATCGCATACCTATAGGTAAATAGACAGGGAATGCGACAATTCGCCGCGAAGGATTACCCGCCGGACCTTAAGCCGCGGATTCATTTGAGGCAGAATTATATAATAATAATAAATCCTCTTTATTGATAAAATAAATGTTACATAGGCGAGGTTTAGCAAACTGCTACTTCGCAAGCCTCGCAGCGGGACCAAACGAATACTTCGTTTGCATTCATGCTAAAGTGAATACACGCCTTGAAATTGTTTGCCTTGTATTCACTTAAGCATTAATTGTTTGACCTCGTAGCGAGGCACTTACTACAAAATTATTGTTTACATAGAATTTTAAATTTTATTTTCAGAAGCTACGAGCCGAATTGCCTTTACTGAGTGTCGAGTTCACGAAAACCTCAACGGACTGTTGCTGCCCTGCGTTTCCAAAATTGAAGAATTTTATTTACATTATTTATGTCACCTTATCTTTAGAGATAATTGAAAAAATATATTTTTTCATTGTTATAAAAACATTTATTTTTCAATGTTAGAAAAACATTTCTTTTTCACTGTTAAAAATCAATATTTTTTTAACGTTCGAAAAACCCTTTAAAAAAACGTCAGAAAACGGGTTATTAAGCTTCTTTTTCACTATGAATATGACGTTAGAACTAACATCCAACCTAACGTTATGTTTTTAACTTATACATTATTTTGACGTTATTAAAATGTTTTTGTGTTTAGTGGAACCTAAATCTAATTGTGTATTATTAATACATAAATAGAGATAGTAGGTACGTTTAGTAGTAAACTATTTGATTTTGAAAATTAAAACACGAATTCTACAGACGGAACCCATTCATTTTACATAGGGGAAGATAGGGGAATAAGAAACAGGTGTAATATCTAAAAAAAACATTGTCTTCACAATATTAAAAAAGTTTTAGCACTTCAGTGCCCATTTTTAAACATATTTTTGACCTTTTTTTTTGTAAAAACAAATATTTTTTTGATAGGTCGGTGCAAGGAATGACGCATACATGGGGAAAGTGTTACGAGCCCACCACAATGCCACCCTGACCTGCTTCGTAAGACATATTGCCTTGGAAAAGTCCTTAAACGTCTCCGTTTTGCTCAACGTTCAATGTAAGTAGCTTAGTTGAAAAATAGTTTCAAATTTTTCTTTTTGTTTTCTCCTTTCTAAAATAAAAATTGGCCGAGTATATTTGTCTTTCTTATTCGGAATCTAGTTTAATTTTTGCCGCAAAGTAAAATTAGTTTAGTAATTTATCGCTAATATAATATTAGAGTGTTTTTAGCCTGTACATTTACACGTTATGGCGATAATCGAATACGAGTCGACGCAGTAGCCACTTGTAAATTGTATTTTAGCTTTCGTGTAATAAAAAATAACGCGGGCTAAAAAAAAATAACGACAATACGTCTAAAAAATTATATTTTGTAAAAATGTACTTAAAAACAGTGAGAAAATTGCTTTAGTTTTCAAAAAATTCAAAAAATATTAGTTGTTCATATCATATCTAAGTTGTTTACAAAAATCAGCTGGACCACCAGTGACGTGAAAAAAATTCGACTTATATAAAAGATCCGAAGACCGCTCAATTCTAGGAACCGTGATCAATACTCTCTGGTACCTATTTACACAACGGTTGGCGTTTGATGCAAACATTCAGAAATAAAGATACGAAGACTGCACAGATACCAAGTTTACATAGATAGAGTTTTTGTCAACTGTACGCCGACGATTTGACGTAACGAATACAAGAATAAAATAATATTCATGCGTAAAAGTATAACCATTCAGGACATTTTCTCTTAAGGACCGCAAAAAGGATAGACTTATACCCATTGATATTGCTATTTCAAATATGTTTGCATTCTGCATCGTAAGGTACCGTAGGTATTGCAATAATACGTACTATATGGAAATAATATGCATATGTCTTTGAAAGCAACCAATCAGGTCTTTTTTGCTTAAAGACCCCAAGGCCCTGTTTGCATCCTGAATGGGCAGTTACCGTGAGTATTGGAATATTATGTATATGGGTCAACCCTATACCAACAAAACTATGAGGCAACTGCAAAAAATAAACCTTATTAACGCACATAACCCCAAGTGATTTATTATTAATCAGTGTTTTTCGTTAGTTTTTTTAATTGTAAGAGCCTAATTGATAAATCGTTTTAATTTATTTTTGTAAATTACTGCAATAAAGCAGTATATTTTATCAAATATTTCTGTTCTGTATTTAACCCACAGTAATTTATTTAATTAATCGTTTCTACTGAATATTTTATTACTTCGTATATTTTAAAATGTTTTAATTGTTTTCGTGACGTTGGCTTTTAAACTTTAGAGAAATAAAAAGGTTAATAGCACAACAAAGCAAGTAATACTAAGTAACATTTTATCAACATTAGATCAACATTCCAGAGTCTGAATAAACACTTGTAGTAGAGTAAATTTGTAAAAAAAAGCTGCAAACGGAGCATACTTTTTTATATTTTGCATAAGAATGAATGAATAAGAAATAAAACAAAAATATGGGATGTAAAATGGAAATTTGTCGGTCATAATATCAGACAGAAAAACTATCAATGGAACAAATGTATTGTCAACTGGAGACCCTGGAAAAATAAGAGAAGTTGAGGAAGACCCCAAATGAGATGGGCGGACGATTTGAAGAAACACGCTGGAACTAGATGGATAAACACGGCAACAGACAGAGAAGAGTGGAAGATATTGGGGGAGGCCTATGTCTAAAGATGGATTGTAGAAGGCTAAATAGATGGATAGATATTACCTATGACCCATAGCTAAATTTTCATTCGAAGATCCCCGATTTTCCAGCTTCAGAATCCAAGATGGCGGCTGCAAGAATTAAGAAAAAAAATTAAAAACGAATCTTTGTTGGACCGCAGATTAGGTCTTTAATGAAAGATCCAGGATTTGAAAATGTTATGGAAGACAAGGAAAAAGTTGTTGGAGTGCTTTTAGAGAGTTTGTCTCTAAATTTCTAGGAAATTACA
The DNA here is from genome assembly GCA_963576565.1 of Aspidapion aeneum. Taxonomy (NCBI): domain Eukaryota; kingdom Metazoa; phylum Arthropoda; class Insecta; order Coleoptera; family Brentidae; genus Aspidapion; species Aspidapion aeneum. The sequence goes on along the minus strand of OY755043.1, from coordinate 7,065,663 downwards.
CAGATCCCAATTATGTAAAATATTTAGAAGATTCCATCAAGATATTAAAGAGATGGAAAGAAGGTATTGAATCAAGTGACTTAGAACTAGACAATGGACAAACCATATCTCTATGCAATGAGTATGTATACTTGGATGTCACATTTGATAAGACAGGAACAGACTGTAAAGAATTGGAAAAAAGAATAGTAAAAGCAAAAAAGGTTATTAGTTATAGGTAGAAGAAAATCACGAGCTTTTGGACTGGTAAATTTTTTATTGTCTGTTGTTGTTAATTTTTGCTGACGTTTCGGTGATGGTTTTTCACCTTCTTCAGAGCTAAAAAGACGTTACACTATTTGAATAAAATCTCAATTAACAAAAAAGTTAATCCTATTACAAACACAAGTGGTAAAAATGTTTAAAAAATAATAAAAACAAAAAAGTTGGAGGAGTTAAAAAGACATTATATTCAAATGTTAAAAAAAAATACAAGTAAAAATAGTTTAGGAGATAAAATCAACATTTTTTGAGGAGATGTAATATATATCTTGTTTTCTCCACTTACTTCAATTACTCCAACTGACAAAGGTCATAATCTAATTTTTTTAAATTAGTAAAAAACGTAAAATATATAATAAGTATATTATTATTAGTCTGACTAATAATAAATAAACAAACGATAAAAATATATTGTGTTGTAGTGTGTCTTCAGTGTGTTTGTATGGTTCTTGATGTACTTATTATATATTTTACGTTTTTTACTAATTTAAAAAAATTAGATTATGACCTTTGGGGCTCCCTGGTGGTCCAGAAAGGAGATTTGTCTGGAATTTAACGGTGTCAGGCGTGGACTGTAATTTTAAGGGAATAAGGTCATAGGCTAAGCTGGTACAAGGGATTCTGAAATGGTCTAGTCTACCTTCTAGGTTAGTGTAGCAATAAACAAATGTATGTAAGGTAAAAATAATGCATTTTCACTTACCATTTTCATACAGGAAGTGGAACTCATGGGAGGACGCACTGTCAAACCGTATTTTTTGCACCCACATTCATGTGGTAGGAGAGTCGCTAACACGCGTGTATTATCGTTCGAAGGCGAAACGGTTCTCTGTGATGCTGCAGCAGGTATTCGCTACTGCGTTCGTTCTCCCACATGTCGCCCAGTGGCGTCGTTAATCCATAGGCGTAGGAGAAAAGGAATAAGTAGGAAGGAATGAGATTACGAAGGTCCATATTAAAGGAACTAGGAACCTTAGTAATTCAAAATGCATTTTATGTAAAGTAAATTAATTATAGCAAATTGTAATATTTGCCTTTAAAACCGCGGGAGTTTCAAATGCAAATAACCCAGTAATTTTAAGTACTTAATTAGTTAATTAATACTAAATAAACAAAAAATAGAAAATGCTCTAGTGAATCACCAAATAGCCTAATTCGAACCAATTTGGTAAATTATAGTAAAAAGAACATATTTACAAAAAGGAAGGCGGGACGAACCATTTCCCACCCCCCTGAGAATGCCCAGGGGCATTTCAGAGAGTTTAATTTGTAGGCAGGGCGCATAGTTTTACCAAAGGCCGTTTGTAGGTACCTTTAGTAGTCTTTACAATAGCAACCCGTGGAACATTATCAGAACCTTTAATAAGGTCTTCAATGCGGCCTAGGGGCCAATCCAATGGAGTGGAATTTTCATCTTTGATCAGTACCATAGTACCAATATCAATGGAAGCAAGAGGTTGGTGCCATTTGGCTCGCTGTTGCAAAGTGTGCAAATATTCGCGATGCCAGCGAATCCAAAAATCGCGGTGCATTCTTTGCAACAGTTGCCACCTGGACAGCCTGTTTAACGCAATATCGCAGTAGTTTGGATCGGGTATTGTACCTGGAGGCCTCAAATTTAAAAAATTATTAGGAGTCAAGACCGCCAGATCAGTAGGATCGGTGCTTAAGGCACATAAAGGACGTGAGTTCATTATGGCTTCAACTTGGGTTAAAACCGTATTTAATTCCTCATAGGTGAGTATTTGATTTCCAACTACCCTGTGAAGATGAGTCTTTAAAGATTTAATGTTTGATTCCCAAATGCCTCCCATGTGGGGAGCAGCAGGTGGGTTAAAAGACCAAACTATACCTTCCCCCTTCACGCAATCAGAAAAAATTTGTCGCAAGTATTTTTCAGAGGCCACGAAGTTGGTCCCGCAGTCTGAAGAGATCTTTGAGCATAGTCCTCTTCTAGCTATGAAGCGGCGCAGAGCAGCCAGAAAGGCTTCTGATGTCATATCAGAGACTAACTCTAAATGCACGGCTTTAACAGCGCAACAGATAAATAAACAGACATATGCTTTCATGGTTTTTGCACCTCTGGTCCGACCAAGAGTAATCGTGAACGGACCACAAAGATCTATACCTACATTTTCGAACACCTTTGCTTCGGAAACTCTAAATTTCGGTAGGTTACCCATAGGGGGTTGAAGGGAGTTAGGTTTAGTTTTCCAGCAAGTATGGCAAGAACTTAAAACTTTTCTCACTACCTTTTTAGCAGACAATACCCAGAAGTTTTGCATTAGTAAAAAAGTTGTGGTCTGTATACCACAATGAAGATTGCTGCGATGCAAATCTAAAATCTGTAATTCAGTGAATTTTGCACTAGAAGGCAAAAGAATTGGAAATTTTTTATCGTATGATAAATTTGAATGGCATAAACGGCCTCCAACACGAAGCAAATCGTAGCTTTCATTATGCAAAAATGGACATAATTTTTGAAAAGCTTTTGGAAGCTGTTTCTTATCTTTTAGTAATTCAATTTCTTTTTGGAAAGAAAAAGATTGTACGCATTTCGAAATAAAAAGTAAGCTTTTGTAGTAATCCTGATTTGTAAGGTAATCAGTAGCAAAATTGTATGAGGGATTTTTAAACTTTTGTAACCCTCGCAAAAAGTAAGCAACTATTCTCTTAATTTTAAAAAGAGAACTGTATTTTTCAAACAAGTTGTTTACATAATATTCAACTGTTTGTTCGCAAGTAAAAACGTTAAAAATATTTTTTCGCTGTTCTTCCAAAACTGCACTCCCATCGTAAGTAACTGTCATAAAATCCCAAGTATTTGTAGGTTGGTTTAGAAAAGAAGGCCCTTCTAACCAAAAATAAAATCTTTGTAAATCAGAGGGATACATTTCCCTAGTACCGCAGTCAGCAGGATTTTGTTCAGTAGGAACATAATGCCAAAACTCAGGGCTAATTCTTCCTTGTATATAGGCAGTTCTATTCGAAACAAATGTTTTAAATTTGTGAGGAGATCCCTGAATCCAAGATAAGGTCACTGTGCTATCAGTAAAAGCAAGAATTTTATCAAATTTAATTTTTTCCGAGAACGTTTCTAGTAAAAAATCCATTAATTTAGCCAACAAAACAGCTCCTAAAAGCTCTAGTCTTGGTAAAGTTAGTTTACGACGCAACGGTGCGACTCTAGATTTACTACAAACAAAAAAAACTTTAATGTTTCCATCAGAATAAAAAATTCGAATATAAGCGACAGCACAATAGGCCCGTTCTGAACTATCGCAAAATCCTACTAGCTGGATTTGACTAGCATTAGGCAAAATTATTTGACGAGGAATTTTAACAGAATGCAAAAACTTTAATTCATTTTTAAATTTTTCCCATTTAAAAACAATTTCCGGACTGACAGGGTCGTCCCAGTTTAAGTCTTCTGCCCAGCAGTATTGAACAATTAATTTTAAAATTAAAACTATTGGCGCCAAAAAAGACAGAGGGTCGTAAATGCGGGCCAAATTACTTAAAATTGTTCTTTTAGTGCATGTTTGGAGAGAACAGTCGAAAGTATAAAAAAATTCATCAGTATGAGGGTTCCAATTTAAACCGAGAATTTTCAAAGTTGAATTTTCAGCATCTAAATCGAGAGAAAGAGCCTTCATCGAAATGTGTGACTCAGGAAGATCGGATAGTAACTCGGGACAATTGCTCGCCCATTTACGCAATTCGAATCCACCTCGGCTAAGTAGCTCGATTAATTGATTTTTCATCTCAGTGGCCTTAAAAAAGTCATCACTTCCCGAAATCACATCATCGACAAAAACTGCCTCCTCAATGATTTTTGAGGCAAGAGGAAGGTCCTCATGCTCTCTAGCAAGTTGCAGCAAAGTTCTGATAGCCAAAAATGGGCTACAAGAGACCCCGAATAAAACTCTATTTATTTCGAAGTCTTGAATAGGCTGGTTAGGATCAAACCTCCAAACTATTCTTTGAAAATTAGTTTGACTAGGGTCAACTAAAATCATCCTGTACATTTGACGGATGTCGCAACAAAAGCAAAATTTATGCAAACGATAAAGTAATAAAATTTTTTGTAAGTCCCTTTGTAAAGGGGGCCCAGTATAAACAGCGTTGTTGAGCGAGATTTTGCCAGGGGCGTGCATGCTCGCATCAAAAACCACCCTCAGGGGGGTGCTAGTAGAATCTTTTTTAAACACCGCATGGTGTGCAATATAAAAATGATTTGAAATTTCGGTCGGCAAAGGTGCAGAAACCGGTTGCATATGATTATTATCTAAATAATCTTGTAAAACAGAGCTGTAGGCAGCATAAAAATCAGGGTTTTGTAGCAATTTCTTCTCAAGGGAGAAAAAACGACGTACGGCAATGGATCGAGTGTCGCCAAAATCTGGAGCAGTAACTTTAAATGGTAAAGATACAATATATCTCCCCTCCTCATTTTTTGAGGTAGTTTTCAAAAAATAATTTTCGCAAAACTCATCTTCGGGATCAATGGCCTTGACATTAGGTATGTCATCTATTTGCCAAAATCGTTGTAGATTTTTATCTAAATTGACAAAAGAATCGTTCATTGACGTAGTAAAAAATGTTTTAATTTGATTTGTAGTTGAAGGTGAAAGTGAAAGATTGCCCATTATTCCCCAACCAAAAATAGTATTAATGCAGACGGGGTTGTTGGGTCCCGTAGACAAACGACCATCTAGCAAAATGTAAGGGTACACATCGCCGCCCAACAATAAATCAATTTTATCGCTTTTATTAAAGCCTGGGTCAGCTAGTTCTAAGTTGGCGAGAAAAGGAAAACTTTTAATCGAAAATGAGGAATGAGGTAAATCACTACAAATTTTATCGAGTATTATCGCATCAAAATTAAAAACAAAATTATTATCACGCAATGGGGCTCCCTGGTGGTCCAGAAAGGAGAGTTGTCTGGAATTTAACGGTGTCAGATGTGGACTGTAATTTTAAGGGAATAAGGTCATAGGCTAAGCTGGTACAAGGGATTCTGAAATGGTCTAGTTTACCTTCTAGGTTAGTGTAGCAATAAACAAATGTATGTAAGGTAAAAATAATGCATTTTCACTTACCATTTTTATACAGGAAGCGGAACTCATGGGAGGACACGCTGTTAAACCGTGCTTTTTGCACCCCACATGAATGTGGTAGGAGAGTCGCTAACACGCGTGTATTATCGTTCGAAGGCGAAACGGTTCTCTCTGATGCTGCAGCAGGTATTCGCTACTGCGTTCATTCTCCCACATGGCGCCCAGTGGCGTCGTTAATCCATAGGCGTAGGAGAAAAGGAATGAGTAGGAAGGAATGAGATTACGAAGGTCCATATTAAAGGAACTAGGAACCTTAGTAATTCAAAATGCATTTTATGTAAAGTAAATTAATTATAGCAAATTGTAATATTTGCCTTTAAAACCGCGGGAGTTTCAAATGCAAATAACCCAGTAATTTTAAGTACTTAATTAGTTAATTAATACTAAATAAACAAAAAATAGAAAATGCTCTAGTGAATCACCAAATAGCCTAATTCGAACCAATTTGGTAAATTATAGTAAAAAGAACATATTTACAAAAAGGAAGGCGGGACGAACCATTTCCCACCCCCCTGAGAATGCCCAGGGGCATTTCAGAGAGTTTAATTTGTAGGCAGGGCGCATAGTTTTACCAAAGGCCGTTTGTAGGTACCTTTAGTAGTCTTTACAATAGCAACCCGTGGAATATTATCAGAACCTTTAATAAGGTCTTCAATGCGGCCTAGGGGCCAATCCAATGGAGTGGAATTTTCATCTTTGATCAGTACCATAGTACCAATATCAATGGAAGCAAGAGGTTGGTGCCATTTGGCTCGCTGTTGCAAAGTGTGCAAATATTCGCGATGCCAGCGAATCCAAAAATCGCGGTGCATTCTTTGCAACAGTTGCCACCTGGACAGCCTGTTTAACGCAATATCGCAGTAGTTTGGATCGGGTATTGTACCTGGAGGCCTCAAATTTAAAAAATTATTAGGAGTCAAGACCGCCAGATCAGTAGGATCGGTGCTTAAGGCACATAAAGGACGTGAGTTCATTATGGCTTCAACTTGGGTTAAAACCGTATTTAATTCCTCATAGGTGAGTATTTGATTTCCAACTACCCTGTGAAGATGAGTCTTTAAAGATTTAATGTTTGATTCCCAAATGCCTCCCATGTGGGGAGCAGCAGGTGGGTTAAAAGACCAAACTATACCTTCCCCCTTCACGCAATCAGAAAAAATTTGTCGCAAGTATTTTTCAGAGGCCACGAAGTTGGTCCCGCAGTCTGAAGAGATCTTTGAGCATAGTCCTCTTCTAGCTATGAAGCGGCGCAGAGCAGCCAGAAAGGCTTCTGATGTCATATCAGAGACTAACTCTAAATGCACGGCTTTAACAGCGCAACAGATAAATAAACAGACATATGCTTTCATGGTTTTTGCACCTCTGGTCCGACCAAGAGTAATCGTGAACGGACCACAAAAATCTATACCTACATTTTCGAACACCTTTGCTTCGGAAACTCTAAATTTCGGTAGGTTACCCATAGGGGGTTGAAGAGAGTTAGGTTTAGTTTTCCAGCAAGTATGGCAAGAACTTAAAACTTTTCTCACTACCTTTTTAGCAGACAATACCCAGAAGTTTTGCATTAGTAAAAAAGTTGTGGTCTGTATACCACAATGAAGATTGCTGCGATGCAAATCTAAAATCAGTAATTCAGTGAATTTTGCACTAGAAGGCAAAAGAATTGGAAATTTTTTATCGTATGATAAATTTGAATGGCATAAACGGCCTCCAACACGAAGCAAATCGTAGCTTTCATTATGCAAAAATGGACATAATTTTTGAAAAGCTTTTGGAAGCTGTTTCTTATCTTTTAGTAATTCAATTTCTTTTTGGAAAGAAAAAGATTGTACGCATTTCGAAATAAAAAGTAAGCTTTTGTAGTAATCCTGATTTGTAAGGTAATCAGTAGCAAAATTGTATGAGGGATTTTTAAACTTTTGTAACCCTCGCAAAAAGTAAGCAACTATTCTCTTAATTTTAAAAAGAGAACTGTATTTTTCAAACAAGTTGTTTACATAATATTCAACTGTTTGTTCGCAAGTAAAAACGTTAAAAATATTTTTTCGCTGTTCTTCCAAAACTGCATTCCCATCGTAAGTAACTGTCATAAAATCCCAAGTATTTGTAGGTTGGTTTAGAAAAGAAGGCCCTTCTAACCAAAAATAAAATCTTTGTAAATCAGAGGGATACATTTCCCTAGTACCGCAGTCAGCAGGATTTTGTTCAGTAGGAACATAATGCCAAAACTCAGGGCTAATTCTTCCTTGTATATAGGCAGTTCTATTCGAAACAAATGTTTTAAATTTGTGAGGAGATCCCTGAATCCAAGATAAGGTCACTGTGCTATCAGTAAAAGCAAGAATTTTATCAAATTTAATTTTTTCCGAGAACGTTTCTAGTAAAAAATCCATTAATTTAGCCAACAAAACAGCTCCTAAAAGCTCTAGTCTTGGTAAAGTTAGTTTACGACGCAACGGTGCGACTCTAGATTTACTACAAACAAAAAAAACTTTAATGTTTCCATCAGAATAAAAAATTCGAATATAAGCGACAGCACAATAGGCCCGTTCTGAACTATCGCAAAATCCTACTAGCTGGATTTGACTAGCATTAGGCAAAATTATTTGACGAGGAATTTTAACAGAATGCAAAAACTTTAATTCATTTTTAAATTTTTCCCATTTAAAAACAATTTCCGGACTGACAGGGTCGTCCCAGTTTAAGTCTTCTGCCCAGCAGTATTGAACAATTAATTTTAAAATTAAAACTATTGGCGCCAAAAAAGACAGAGGGTCGTAAATGCGGGCCAAATTACTTAAAATTGTTCTTTTAGTGCATGTTTGGAGAGAACAGTCGAAAGTATAAAAAAATTCATCAGTATGAGGGTTCCAATTTAAACCGAGAATTTTCAAAGTTGAATTTTCAGCATCTAAATCGAGAGAAAGAGCCTTCATCGAAATGTGTGACTCAGGAAGATCGGATAGTAACTCGGGACAATTGCTCGCCCATTTACGCAATTCGAATCCACCTCGGCTAAGTAGCTCGATTAATTGATTTTTCATCTCAGTGGCCTTAAAAAAGTCATCACTTCCCGAAATCACATCATCGACAAAAACTGCCTCCTCAATGATTTTTGAGGCAAGAGGAAGGTCCTCATGCTCTCTAGCAAGTTGCAGCAAAGTTCTGATAGCCAAAAAGGGGCTACAAGAGACCCCGAATAAAACTCTATTTATTTCGAAGTCTTGAATAGGCTGGTTAGGATCAAACCTCCAAACTATTCTTTGAAAATTAGTTTGACTAGGGTCAACTAAAATCATCCTGTACATTTGACGGATGTCGCAACAAAAGCAAAATTTATGCAAACGATAAAGTAATAAAATTTTTTGTAAGTCCCTTTGTAAAGGGGGCCCAGTATAAACAGCGTTGTTGAGCGAGATTTTGCCAGGGGCGTGCATGCTCGCATCAAAAACCACCCTCAGGGGGGTGCTAGTAGAATCTTTTTTAAACACCGCATGGTGTGCAATATAAAAATGATTTGAAATTTCGGTCGGCAAAGGTGCAGAAACCGGTTGCATATGATTATTATCTAAATAATCTTGTAAAACAGAGCTGTAGGCAGCATAAAAATCAGGGTTTTGTAGCAATTTCTTCTCAAGGGAGAAAAAACGACGTACGGCAATGGATCGAGTGTCGCCAAAATCTGGAGCAGTAACTTTAAATGGTAAAGATACAATATATCTCCCCTCCTCATTTTTTGAGGTAGTTTTCAAAAAATAATTTTCGCAAAACTCATCTTCGGGGTCAATGGCCTTGACATTAGGTATGTCATCTATTTGCCAAAATCGTTGTAGATTTTTATCTAAATTGACAAAAGAATCGTTCATTGACGTAGTAAAAAATGTTTTAATTTGATTTGTAGTTGAAGGTGAAAGTGAAAGATTGCCCATTATTCCCCAACCAAAAATAGTATTAATGCAGACGGGGTTGTTGGGTCCCGTAGACAAACGACCGTCTAGCAAAATGTAAGGGTACACATCGCCGCCCAACAATAAATCAATTTTATCGCTTTTATTAAAGCCTGGGTCAGCTAGTTCTAAGTTGGCGAGAAAAGGAAAACTTTTAATCGAAAATGAGGAATGAGGTAAATCACTACAAATTTTATCGAGTATTATCGCATCAAAATTAAAAACAAAATTATTATCACGCAAAGAGGATATATTGCAATTAATTCCAGATTTTGCCGAAGTTGTCATTCGATCTAAGCTTTGTAGAGTCATGGCGATATTAAATTTAGGAAGGCCCAAACTATCAGCACATGACTTAGATATAAATGAAGATTGAGCACCAGAGTCACAGATGGCGCGCACTGTGTGCCAATTTTGAAAAACATCCTGTATTTGTATTAAAGCGGTACAGAGAAGTATTTCGCGATCATTTAAAGACATACCAGTAACAATGGTGTTAGTGGTTCTATTAAATTCGGTAGCCACGGGGCTCCTCGGGGGTTGCACTGCAGAAGTAGAGGGGCTACTCGCAGGACTAGGTGTAGAATTAATAGGAAAAAAATGTAAGAGACTGTGATGAAATTGGCCACAATGTAAACATCTTTTTTCTGATTTGCATTGCTGGGGTAAATTATGCTTTGAGGCCAAACAGTTGACACACGCTTTATGTTGTTTAACAATCTCAAAACGTTGCTGGGGAGTTTTCGCCAAAAAATTAGGACATCTGTATATTATATGATCGCCACTTTTACAGAGAAAACAAAATTTTTGAGGGTTTGGAGTATTATTTAAGCCACTCTGGCCATTTGGAGACTGGGAGGCATTTTTGGAGGCTCTCTGAGTATTAGCAAACAAAGCAGATCGATTTTGAAACTTTGCTTGATTTTTCTGACTTGAAATTGACAAATCTTTATTTTTTAAGTAATCTTGAGTTTGTTGTATTTGTTCCAACGCAATGCAATGGCTAGAAACAAAAGCACGAATTTTATCATAAGAGGGGATCTCATTGGAGCAATAATTTTGCTCAAATGCCTTGCGCGTGGTTGGGTCCAACCTATCCAAGAGCATTTGTGCCATAATATAATCCCAAAACTCCGTTTTAAAACCCATGACTTTTAAAGCACTTAAGTTTTTCGAAAAACAATCAAGCAAATTCCTCAAATTCGTAGCATTCTCTTTAGTAAGAGGAGAGAAGCCTTCAATTGCCTTCCAGTGAAGGTAAGCTTGTAATCGTTTATTTGTATACCTATCCACCAAGGTGTGGTAGGCATTTAAATAATTTTCAGCAAGGATAGGAATGTCAGAAATGACATCCAGGGCAGGGCCCTTTAAATTAGAAAAAAGCAAATTGAATTTTTCAAAGTTTCCCAGCGACCTATTATTGTGCACGGTAGCATTAAAGGCTTGCAAAAAGGTTGGAAACTCCTTAAATTCCCCTTGAAAAAGAGGTATTTTTATCCTAGGCAGTAAACCATGCTGGTCTGTGGAGGCACAGGGACTGCCCATGGGATTTATCGTACTGCTCAAAAGCCCTCCATCTTCAAAGGGTAGTTCGAAAAGTTCGTAAAATATAGTGGAAATCTCGTCACAGCGTTTGCAAAAGTCCATAAACACTTTGTTTTCTACTACTAAGCGATCCTCATCAGAGGCTACCAACGTCAACAAAGTATTATGGTGCTTTTCAAAATCTTTTTTGATTTTTGACAGTGTCCGAAATTTGACTTTAAAGCCGCTGTGATAGGCAGGGTCATTTTTTGCGAGGGTCGCGGATTCAATGATCAAATTTAGCTGTGAAATCGCACTATAGCGCAAGGCTTTAGCCTTTAAAATTTTATCCGAACTAGACATGATTTAAAAAAAAATCCAAAAAATAATTGACAAAAATTAGGTAAACTGAAAAAAAAATCAAAATTTGGACACCCTGTATAAATATTAATGTCCTACGTTTAATTACAATAATCAAACTATAAGCGCACAAAAGTAAAGAAAATACCCGATGCAAACTAATGATAACAAAAAAACTTGTGTATAAGTTTTTTTATCTTCGCCTCGCGAATTCAAATAAGTAGGTACCTATATGTATTAAATTTAAAAATAAATACCTACAAATCAAAAGCATTTAATTTGGTAAAACTATTTATCTGCCTTTACACGAAAACAAATTCTCAAGTTAAGAATTAAATTTCCTTCAAAATTTATTATGCACGCAAAAAATGGATACAATCATAGCCATTTGCAGACAGATATTATAATAGTAAATTAGAAATAGATATATTCATAGCAATTTTTACGCAAAAACGAATATAGTAAAGCATCCGCAATCGGATATAGTCATAGCAATTTGCAATAAGCAAAAATGAATATGGCAATTTGGAGATTTTTTTCGAGCAAATTGGATATAATTATAGCAATCCACAAATGTGAAGGCACAACGGCTAAAATAATAGCACTTTGCAGACACTATTTTAAACTATTTCCAGTGACAAACAAAAAAACACCCAAATTCCATACGGTTTTTTTTTTTACAAAAAAGAAACGAAAAAACTTGATTTATTCGAAACAAAAAAAAGCATAGTAGTTTACAGATTTTATCTGTGTTTGGTTTTTCGCATGAAAAGGCTAAATTTATTGGTAAAAATATTTAATTTTTACACAAAAAAAATCGCAAAATGTATTTTAGAAACCTAGGGGTTTTCTAAAGTAGGCATGTAAGAAAAACAAGGGTTTTTCTTGCATTTGTTTTTACACAAAAAAAAATCGCAAAATGTATTTTAGAAACCTAGGGGTTTTCTAAAGTAGGCATGTAAGAAAAACAAGGGTTTTTCTTGCATTTGAAACCAGTAAAAAAGGCATTTAGGAAAAACAAGGGTTTTTCTTGCATTTGAAACCAGTAAAAAAAAACTAACCTAAAAAGGCAAAAAAACGATTCCAGAAATCCGGGTCGCTAAGGATCAAAAATGGGGCTCCCTGGTGGTCCAGAAAGGAGAGTTGTCTGGAATTTAACGGTGTCAGATGTGGACTGTAATTTTAAGGGAATAAGGTCATAGGCTAAGCTGGTACAAGGGATTCTGAAATGGTCTAGTTTACCTTCTAGGTTAGTGTAGCAATAAACAAATGTATGTAAGGTAAAAATAATGCATTTTCACTTACCATTTTTATACAGGAAGCGGAACTCATGGGAGGACACGCTGTTAAACCGTGCTTTTTGCACCCCACATGAATGTGGTAGGAGAGTCGCTAACACGCGTGTATTATCGTTCGAAGGCGAAACGGTTCTCTCTGATGCTGCAGCAGGTATTCGCTACTGCGTTCATTCTCCCACATGGCGCCCAGTGGCGTCGTTAATCCATAGGCGTAGGAGAAAAGGAATGAGTAGGAAGGAATGAGATTACGAAGGTCCATATTAAAGGAACTAGGAACCTTAGTAATTCAAAATGCATTTTATGTAAAGTAAATTAATTATAGCAAATTGTAATATTTGCCTTTAAAACCGCGGGAGTTTCAAATGCAAATAACCCAGTAATTTTAAGTACTTAATTAGTTAATTAATACTAAATAAACAAAAAATAGAAAATGCTCTAGTGAATCACCAAATAGCCTAATTCGAACCAATTTGGTAAATTATAGTAAAAAGAACATATTTACAAAAAGGAAGGCGGGACGAACCACGCAAAGAGGATATATTGCAATTAATTCCAGATTTTGCCGAAGTTGTCATTCGATCTAAGCTTTGTAGAGTCCTGGCGATATTAAATTTAGGAAGGCCCAAACTATCAGCACATGACTTAGATATAAATGAAGATTGAGCACCAGAGTCACAGATGGCGCGCACTGTGTGCCAATTTTGAAAAACATCCTGTATTTGTATTAAAGCGGTACAGAGAAGTACTTCGCGATCATTTAAAGACATACCAGTAACAATGGTGTTAGTGGTTCTATTAAATTCGGTAGCCACGGGGCTCCTCGGGGGTTGCACTGCAGAAGTAGAGGGGCTACTCGCAGAACTAGGTGTAGAATTAATAGGAAAAAAATGTAAGAGACTGTGATGAAATTGGCCACAATGTAAACATCTTTTTTCTGATTTGCATTGCTGGGGTAAATTATGCTTTGAGGCCAAACAGTTGACACACGCTTTATGTTGTTTAACAATCTCAAAACGTTGCTGGGGAGTTTTCGCCAAAAAATTAGGACATCTGTATATTATATGATCGCCACTTTTACAGAGAAAACAAAAATTTTGAGGGTTTGGAGTATTATTTAAGCCACTTTGGCCATTTGGAGACTGGGAGGCATTTTTGGAGGATCTCTGAGTATTAGCAAACAAAGCAGATCGATTTTGAAACTTTGCTTGATTTTTCTGACTTGAAATTGACAAATCTTTATTTTTTAAGTAATCTTGAGTTTGTTGTATTTGTTCCAACGCAATGCAATGGCTAGAAACAAAAGCACGAATTTTATCATAAGAGGGGATCTCATTGGAGCAATAATTTTGCTCAAATGCCTTGCGCGTGGTTGGGTCCAACCTATCCAAGAGCATTTGTGCCATAATATAATCCCAAAACTCCGTTTTAAAACCCATGACTTTTAAAGCACTTAAGTTTTTCGAAAAACAATCAAGCAAATTCCTCAAATTCGTAGCATTCTCTTTAGTAAGAGGAGAGAAGCCTTCAATTGCCTTCCAGTGAAGGTAAGCTTGTAATCGTTTATTTGTATACCTATCCACCAAGGTGTGGTAGGCATTTAAATAATTTTCAGCAAGGATAGGAATGTCAGAAATGACATCCAGGGCAGGGCCCTTTAAATTAGAAAAAAGCAAATTGAATTTTTCAAAGTTTCCCAGCGACCTATTATTGTGCACGGTAGCATTAAAGGCTTGCAAAAAGGTTGGAAACTCCTTAAATTCCCCTTGAAAAAGAGGTATTTTTATCCTAGGCAGTAAACCATGCTGGTCTGTGGAGGCACAGGGACTGCCCATGGGATTTATCGTACTGCTCAAAAGCCCTCCATCTTCAAAGGGTAGTTCGAAAAGTTCGTAAAATATAGTGGAAATCTCGTCACAGCGTTTGCAAAAGTCCATAGCCACTTTGTTTTCTACTACTAAGCGATCCTCATCAGAGGCTACCAACGTCAACAAAGTATTATGGTGCTTTTCAAAATCTTTTTTGATTTTTGACAATGTCCGAAATTTGACTTTAAAGCCGCTGTGATAGGCAGGGTCATTTTTTGCGAGGGTAGCGGATTCAATGATCAAATTTAGCTGTGAAATCGCACTATAGCGCAAGGCTTTAGCCTTTAAAATTTTATCCGAACTAGACATGATTTAAAAAAAAATCCAAAAAATAATTGACAAAAATTAGGTAAACTGAAAAAAAAATCAAAATTTGGACACCCTGTATAAATATTAATGTCCTACGTTTAATTACAATAATCAAACTATAAGCGCACAAAAGTAAAGAAAATACCCGATGCAAACTAATGATAACAAAAAAACTTGTGTATAAGTTTTTTTATCTTCGCCTCGCGAATTCAAATAAGTAGGTACCTATATGTATTAAATTTAAAAATAAATACCTACAAATCAAAAGCATTTAATTTGGTAAAACTATTTATCTGCCTTTACACGAAAACAAATTCTCAAGTTAAGAATTAAATTTCCTTCAAAATTTATTATGCACGCAAAAAATGGATACAATCATAGCCATTTGCAGACAGATATTATAATAGTAAACCAGAAATAGACATATTCATAGCAATTTTTACGCAAAAACGAATATAGTAAAGCATCCGCAATCGGATATAGTCATAGCAATTTGCAATAAGCAAAAATGAATATGGCAATTTGGAGATTTTTTTTCGAGCAAATTGGATATAATTATAGCAATCCACAAATGTGAAGGCACAACGGCTAAAATAATAGCACTTTGCAGACACTATTTTAAACTATTTCCAGTGACAAACAAAAAAACACCCAAATTCCATACGGTTCCCCTTTTACAAAAAAGAAACGAAAAAACTTGATTTATTCGAAACAAAAAAAAGCATAGTAGTTTACAGATTTTATCTGTGTTTGGTTTTTCGCATGAAAAGGCTAAATTTATTGGTAAAAATATTTAATTTTTACAAAAAAAAAATCGCAAAATGTATTTTAGAAACCTAGGGGTTTTCTAAAGTAGGCATGTAAGAAAAACAAGGGTTTTTCTTGCATTTGAAACCAGTAAAAAAGGCATTTAGGAAAAACAAGGGTTTTTCTTGCATTTGAAACCAGTAAAAAAAACTAACCTAAAAAGGCAAAAAAACGATTCCAGAAATCCGGCTCGAAGGACCAAAAATGGGGCTCCCTGGTGGTCCAGAAAGGAGATTTGTCTGGAATTTAACGGTGTCAGGCGTGGACTGTAATTTTAAGGGAATAAGGTCATAGGCTAAGCTGGTACAAGGGATTCTGAAATGGTCTAGTCTACCTTCTAGGTTAGTGTAGCAATAAACAAATGTATGTAAGGTAAAAATAATGCATTTTCACTTACCATTTTCATACAGGAAGTGGAACTCATGGGAGGACGCACTGTCAAACCGTATTTTTTGCACCCACATTCATGTGGTAGGAGAGTCGCTAACACGCGTGTATTATCGTTCGAAGGCGAAACGGTTCTCTGTGATGCTGCAGCAGGTATTCGCTACTGCGTTCGTTCTCCCACATGTCGCCCAGTGGCGTCGTTAATCCATAGGCGTAGGAGAAAAGGAATAAGTAGGAAGGAATGAGATTACGAAGGTCCATATTAAAGGAACTAGGAACCTTAGTAATTCAAAATGCATTTTATGTAAAGTAAATTAATTATAGCAAATTGTAATATTTGCCTTTAAAACCGCGGGAGTTTCAAATGCAAATAACCCAGTAATTTTAAGTACTTAATTAGTTAATTAATACTAAATAAACAAAAAATAGAAAATGCTCTAGTGAATCACCAAATAGCCTAATTCGAACCAATTTGGTAAATTATAGTAAAAAGAACATATTTACAAAAAGGAAGGCGGGACGAACCAACCTTTGTCAGTTGGAGTAATTGAGGTAAGTGGAGAAAACAAGATATATATTACATCTCCTCAAAAAATGTTGATTTTATCTCCTAAACTATTTTTACTTGTATTTTTTTTTTAACATTTGAATGTAATGTCTTTTTAACTCCTCCAACTTTTTTGTTTTTATTATTTTTTAAACATTTTTACCACTTGTGTTTGTAATAGGATTAACTTTTTTGTTAATTGAGATTTTATTCAAATAGTGTAACGTCGTTTTAGCTCTGAAGAAGGTGAAAAACCATCACCGAAACGTCAGCAAAAATTAACAACAACAGACAATAAAAAATTTACCAGTCCAAAAGCTCGTGATTTTCTTCTACCTACAATAATTTTCTGGACGTGAATATCACAAATCAAAGTTATTAGTTATCTTAACAGTATTTTATGAAACAAAGAAATAAAAAAGAAAGTAAAATTTACCATATATGAAACAATGGTGAAAAGCACGCTGTTGTATGGAATAGAGACTTGTTGCGTAACAGAAAAATACAAAGCAAAAATGGAGAGTATCGAAATGGATGTAATAAGAAGATCAATGAGAATATCTAGAACAGATCACATAAGAAATGAGATCATAAAAGAAAGAATGGGAATCGAGGGAAGCATAACGGTTGACATCACTAAAAGACAACTGATATGGTACGGCCATATACAACGGATTAACGACGAAATATTACTAAAGCAGGTCCTAAAATGGCAACCAATAGGGCGCAGAAAATGAGGATGTCCTAAACTGGAATGGCAACAGTCAATCGAAACATCAATGATTCAAAAAAACCTGACAGAAGATGATTGTCAGAATCGAAGGAGGTGGAGAATAGGCGACGGACAACGTAGAAAAACGTTCGAAACCGACATAGTAGTAAAGAATGTATTAGCGACGCTGGGACACAAAAATGATGGCTGACTACTGCTGGACTTTAAAAAGAGACCTTTCTTTAGTGGATCATAGCAGAAAAGCCACAAGAAAAAGAAGAATTTCTGAGAAAAGAGAACGGAAGACTAGAAATTAGTTTTTACACTATATTGTACATATTTTTCCTATTTAGTAAATTTTAAAATAATAAATAAATAAAATATAGCGATGGTTTTCTAAGATTTTTCCATTTTACTGATTGACAAAAACCTGAGGTGACCAATAACAGATCTGCAATCAGCACCACCGAATAACTAAAAAACAGTTGAAATTCTGCAAGCGAAACTTCGAAAGTCAAAAACGCAGACATGTGTAATTTTAATGCCTTACAAAAAACATCAATGTATTTAGGGGAAAATTTTTCAATCAAAAACGAAAATATATAAATTTCCTTGTCGGCCTAAGCTGCGGTATTTTCCCGTAAAACGAATTACATTTTTCATTTAAAACAATGTTGTGTTTGGACGGAAAACAAATCTAACCGCAACTTTTAATAAATAATGAAACCGAAACTTAATAAGAGTAAATTCGTTGTTTATCTAGGTCAAATCGTTGTAAGTGCAGAGGTAACGAGAAAATTAGTACAGTAAAGTCACATTTCCGACAAATATAAAAAATAATCAAACAAGTTTCATGGCTAATCGGGCAAAAAGGAATCTTTTGTTTCCCTTATATTTTTCCGTGGGTAGCTTGAAAGCTTAACCTCACGGGGGTCCAAGATCTAATGGACTGTTGTTCTGAGGAGTCCCATAAGGACGAAACGGTTAACTGTCAACACTTATTAGGTGTCCATTAGATCTTGGACCCCCGTGAGGTTATGCTTTCAAGCTACCCACGGAAAAATATACTCCTTTTTGCCCGATTAGCCATGAAACTTGTTTGATTTTTAAATTCACGGGTACGAAATTTCACGTTTGTTAGTATTATTTGGCTTAAAAATTCCGTTGATTGACGCTCACTGTCTTGATGACGGGTAAAAATGCAAAATGCGTTGATCCGGCCTGAAAAGACAAAGAGCTGTCGTAGGTCACGGACTATAGTTGTTTTATTTTATTTGCATTCGATCTTTTCATTGATCGATATTGTATAGCAGTGTTTTTCCCTGCTTTTGGTTTTTTGTTTCTCTCGTATCTCGGTAGATGGCGCCTCTTGCTATAGTTCGCTCACTAATTACATTTAATTAGAGACAAAACCGTCTGATTAACTTCGCAAGATTTGTCACTTGACCAGCAGTGTTCTGAGGAGTCCCATAAGGACGAAACGGTTAACTGTCAACACTTATTAGGTGTCCATTAGATCTTGGACCCCCGTGAGGTTACGCTTTCAAGCTACCCACGGAAAAATATAAGGGAAACAAAAAACTCCTTTTTGCCCGATTAGCCATGAAACTTGTTTGATTTTTAAATTCACGGGTTCGAAATTTCACGTTTGTTAATAAAAAATAATTTCAAAAGCCAGCAATCTAAAGAGGAATGAGTTATATCAGGTTGGGTTACGTCAAGTCACGGTCCCTAGAATAGACCGGTCTTCGGATCTTATAACTATATACAGGGTGTTTCCTCAGGGACGGCTAGTGTATAAGGGCTGCAGAGTTGCAGAACCCCCAAAATTTTCAAAATATTTAACTATTTTTCAGCCGCTGCTATTTTTCTAATATAATTATTTTATTTCTAAAATTATTGGAATAGCAGTATATTTTCGGTCCGGTGTTGGTATAGTAGGCCTTCAAATCGCGTACGTGTGTTGAGTATGACGCCGCGCGCCGTCACCGAAGGCCGCATTTCACAGTCGTTCAAATGAAGTTATTGGCATTGTTGCGCTGCTAAATTGCAACAGAACGTAGCTGGGCGGCTAACGAGATCTGTGCTCGGCTAGGAACCCCTTCCTTCACCCCGCACCGCACTTGCTCTTGGGTTTAGATAGCGAAATCTAGGCAAAAATAGAGGTGCAGAACTTGCAGTTCCAGTACAATTCCGGGCGGGCGGGCTCAGCGTTGCGTGTTTGCGGGCGCATTTATTTATTTAGAAGACGCCAAACGCATGAGCGGGAGGTTATGGTCGTGTTTGCTGTTTGTTTTTGTATAATTGTGTCGGCAGAACTCACAAACATTACTGTCACGAGCCGCGACTTTTTCTCAACATTTCCGAAACCGTCCATGCAAAAATCATGAAATTCGGTACTACTTTTCAGCCCCGAATTGCAAAATTTTAATCAGGAGCGTACCATACCAGGGAGGTTAAGGGTAGAAAGAATCCCATTTTCTCTATGGTAGTTTTTTCACATTGAAATTTTGGAATATGATACTGCTCTTAGTTCATATTGATAGGGCAAGTAGTTTTCGAGTAAATGACAATTTTCGACATTGATGCATCAACACCCTCAAGATAAAATTTTAACGGCAAGTTTGATTATGACCTCCAAATTTTAAAATTTCTCTGTGAGGAAAAACGCAGCTCCTTTAGGAACCATTTTTCGACAAATGTTTCTAGGAAATTTTTTTCATGAAAATACTCCAGAAATCACAACACGAATTTTTGACTAATGTTTTGGGAAACACCCTGTTGATTATTTTTATATGAATACTCAAAGAATTGTATTTTTTGCATATTTTTACTAAAAAAACTTTTTTATTGTCGCCATAATTGCAAGAAACGTATTGTATGGCCTTGGCCTTTCAGTAAAAAAATATATAACCGAAAACAAACTTATTTTTCAAGCGCGTTTTCATCTTGTTAAAAAATAGGGAACAGAAAACTTTCTGAACATATATCGTTAAAACAAAAAAAACAATTTTTTGCTCAGGTGTGTAATACACAAGAATATGCCTCTTTCATTTAGAATTCTCTGCAAAAAGAGGGGTATGGCTTTTCTGCTCCGCTTTATTTCCTGTTATCGTCACTGTACTTTTTAGAAAATCTTTTATTTATTTTCATGAATTTTTTTTTGTTTTAGTATCTGATTTTCGGCTTTCGCAATTTACTTTTCGCGTGTAACAACGATGAATATCGAAGAGATTAAATAGGAGATTTTGGATATGGAGAAAGGAATGACAGGGACACAATCTTAATAAATTATCTAGAGGAAAAACAGCTTTTTGCAATGAACTCGTTCTATAGAAAGAAACCTCAACGAAAGTGGGCATGGCCCAGCCCTAATGGAATAACGAAAAACGAAATTGATTACATACTGACTACTGATAAAAATTTCGTTAGAGATGTAACAGTCCTAAACAGTTTACAACAGGCAGTGATCACAGGATGGTCAGAAGAAAAATCTGCATTGATAGCAATTTCGAAATGAAAGGAAAAATTAATAATAACAATGAACAACTTGACATGAATAAACTTACACAAAATAAAGCTATAAACAAAGAAAGGTTAAAGGAACAGCTAACCCAAAACTTGCGAAAATAAAAATATAGATGAAATAAATGATACGCTGACAAGAGCTATGACCAAAGTAGGAAAAAATATCGCACAAAAAGATACAAAGAGGAAAAATTGTATATCAGCAGAAAGATAGAAAAAAGGCGGACTCTCTAGAGAGAAGGAAAAAGAACATCTATAGAATACACAGGAATAAATAAAACTATAAGAAAAATAATAAAAGAAAATAAAAGAAAGAGCCAATAAATTAAAGTTGAGAAAGTTATAGAAAATAACAGAAATATAAAAAGGCCGACTCTAGGTAGATATAAAATAATTAAAATAAATGATAATAGATAGTTTCAGTTGTGCTACGTATTTTTACGTAAGCATGAGATTTGACAGTTACGCAAGCGCACTTCGTCACACCGTCGTCAAGGTCACGTTAGGAGCTTACGTATTTACGTTAGCTTACGGCAGTCTGCGGGCACCTTAACGTTACCAAAGAATAGAATTGGTTGATTGACTGATCGAAAAATGAGGCCTAGACGATAATTTCCGCTTCCAGTACAAACGATTCTTTGCAAATATATTCCTACTGTAGTTGAAAAGACAAAAAATAAGATTGTAGCATCAAAAAAACACAGTGCTGAATTCTATATTCTCTGCTATTAGTAGACTTGTTATGGTAACGTAAAAACATTCAACTTTAACTCAAATTTGGAACAAAACGTAGAGCGCTTAACGTGCAGTTTTACGTAAAAATACGTAGCACAACTTAAACTATCTATTAACGGCATACACTAACGTTAAAGAGGATATCATAAATATTACACAACTATTCAATACAGAATTATACCACACAAAAAGAGAACCCTCGCGAGATAAAACTAAAAGAAACTCCAAACAAAAATAAAGAAAATAAACTCAGAGAGCTACAACCTAAATTAAGCAAAGCGGGAATAAAGAGAGCATTAAAAAAAATGAAAAATAACAAATTAACTGGAAAAGACGGAGTAACGGCAGAAATGCTCAAGTACGGTGGTAAAGCTGTACCCTCCATATTCTCCAGAATAAAATACTCAAAGAAAAAATATTTTTTTCTATAAGCGTGCGGAAAAGTCCACTTTTCC
This sequence comes from Aspidapion aeneum, assembly GCA_963576565.1. Taxonomy (NCBI): domain Eukaryota; kingdom Metazoa; phylum Arthropoda; class Insecta; order Coleoptera; family Brentidae; genus Aspidapion; species Aspidapion aeneum. The sequence continues at coordinate 7,043,808 of OY755043.1, read as the reverse complement.
GCACGCATTTTAGTGTGGAAAGTGCCACTTTTCCGCACTTTGTTACGATTTTGAGGTGTTTTATAACATTTAGACCGTTCAAAATACATTTGTATCTTTCCTAGCCCACGAAATATCCTAAAAATATTCAAATTGACTAAAATTCTGCTATATTTTCAATATTTTCGATAAAATAAAGTTTTCAGTAAAATAGGTTCAAATTATAAGTTTTAAACCTCCCCGGTATAAATATCGTCATTGTCAATGTCAAACAACAATGAACACTAGTGGTTTTAGATTTGGCATCTTAAATCACCATAGCAACAAAGTACAAACAAACTGTCAAAACAAAGCCAATTTTGCAGATACAAGAGTCTTTTGAATTTTTCAAACAAAAAAATCAGATTTTCAATGGATTCTTCGGACGAAGATCTACCCCAGTCAGTTCTAGAAGCCGCTAGAATGTGAATAATAATAATTGATTTGATTAAAACGTTTTGAATATAAATAATTTTCTGATTAATTTTTAGTTTTTTCCTCACGCTTATAGAAAAAATAGTGTAGCTAACTCGTGCGTAAAGTGTCTTTTCCGCACTTGATTGCTGGCCAAACTCCGCTATCGCGTCGTTTGGCCATCTGCAATCGCGTGCGGAAAAGAGGCACTTTCCGCACTAGTTAGGTAAACTACTATTAAACAACTAGAAAGAATCCATAACCATTATTCTACACAAGAAAAAGCTATAGAGCAGACCTGGAAAACTATCGACATATAACACTCCTTAATGTAATTTATAAGCTTTTCACGAAAATATTAACAGAGACTAACAACAAAATTTGACGGATATCAATCAAAGGAACAAGCAGGCTTTTATGTATGTATGATAGATATTAGTTGGCTCTAACACTGTCCATAGTTTTTTTGCAGGAACGGTATCATATGCTTTCTGTAGGTCCACAAAGGTAACAACTTTATATATCACAAAATATTATCATTAAAAGACATGCCAGCACAAAACCCACTCTGCTCATCTTTTTCTAGTTCATAAAAATCATTCTCTATTAAATCTCTAAGAATCCTATCATTCAGTCTATTTTAGGTACTGGTTATTGGAATTCCTCTGTAATTGTTGCAGTCCAGCTTGTTTCCTTTTTTTATTAGATTTTCAACCAGATTTAAAAAAAACTCCAGCGCTGGTTTTTTTAAGAATGAGAACAAGTTTAAAATCACAAGTTTATTTCCACTCATTTTTTAAAGCTATTGATAAAAGTTTTAATTTATCTGTTAAAAATTATTGTTAAGTCCTTACTGACGTTCAAATTTAATCTAGTCTTATATACAGCGGTCAAAACTGTGGTAAAACCTCGGTTTGGTCGGAGTGCAACATAAGTAATAATTTACGTGTGAACGCTAAAATTTGTATTTTAGTTTCAATTACGGTCGCTTTAAATGTCGTATTTTACTTTGCCATAGAATTTAATTATTTAGAAAATCAAAAATAAAACATAAATATTTAAAAATCAAACAAGTTTCATGGCTAATCGGGCAAAAAGGAGTTTTTTGTTTCCCTTATATTTTTCCGTGGGTAGCTTGAAAGCTTAACCTCACGGGGGTCCAAGATCTAATGAACACCTAATAAGTGTTGACAGTTAACCGTTTCGTCCTTATGGGACTCCTCAGAACACTGCTGGTCAAGTGACAAATCTTGCGAACAAACGTGAAATTTCATATTATTTGGCTTAAAAATTCCGTTGATTGACGCTCACTGTCTTGATGACGGGTAAAAATGCAAAATGCGTTGATCCGGCCTGAAAAGACAGAGAGCTGTCGTAGGTCACGGACTATAGTTGTTTTCTTTTATTTGCATTCGATCTTTTCATTGATCGATATTGTATAGCAGTGTTTTTCCCTGCTTTTAGTTTTTTGTTTCTCTCGTATCTCGGTAGATGGCGCCTCTTGCTAAAGTTCGCTCACTAATTACATTTAATTAGAGACAAAACCGTCTGATTAACTTCGCAAGATTTGTCACTTGACCAGCAGTGTTCTGAGGAGTCCCATAAGGACGAAACGGTTAACTGTCAACACTTATTAGGTGTCCATTAGATCTTGGACCCCCGTGAGGTTAAGCTTTCAAGCTACCCACGGAAAAATATAAGGGAAACAAAAAACTCCTTTTTGCCCGATTAGCCATGAAACTTGTTTGATTTTTAAATTCACGGGTATGAAATTTCACGTTTGATAAATATTAAAAAAAAAAAACATATAAAATACAAAAGCGTTTTTGACCACTTTTATTATTCTCCCTGCTCTCCCACCTGGGTATATAATGTAACCAACAAGTTAGTAACAAATAAAACAGGAACTAGTTTCCAATTAGAAACATTGGATAATAATCTCTGATTCCAATAACAACAAAAAAATATCTGTTGAAAATTCCCACGTAGAAGGTATAAGGTGGCCCTTCAGTCTATACTAGTAGCTATTTACACCCAAATTACGAGAGCTGTTCTTATATTTTGCATATAAGAACATAGAGGGCGATACTGATCGAATGTCATTACTAAATATTAACCTCAATCTTTTAAGTTAACACATCAGTCAAAAACACAGTAAACCAATTAAAAAATAGTAATGACATATCGGCTTTCCCGCCAAATATTTTTAGCGCTACACCCCGTATTTTTAGTTCAGGACGACAGCTCCGCGATGGCGCTATCCCAGCTGAAAATGCACCGTTAAGCCCTGTATCCTGCGTGTCTTTAAATGTCTTTTGGAATTTGAATTTGTCAAGCACTGGATCACAGTACACCAATTAAAAAATAGTAATGACAAATCGGCTTTCCCGCCAAATATTTTTAGCGCACACCCCGTATTTTTAGTTCAGGACGATAGCTCCGTGATGGCGCTATCCCAGCAGAAAATGCACCGTTAAGCCCTGTATCCTGCGTGTCTTTAAATGTCTTTTGGAATTTGAATTTGTCAAGCACTTGATGTGCACATCGATAAAGCTCATAAAACTTGTCAAATTTGTTTTTCGCGAAGATATTTTTTATGTTCGCGTTGAAGTGGAATTTGTTCACATTTGTTTTGAGATAGAAATCCAAAAAAAAATCGGTGTGTTTGCTTTTTATCACGGGAAAGTGAAATCTTGCAGAGCAGAGCGATGACTTCTCTCAAAAAAGGTTTAGAATGAGAGGTGCTTGTTGTGTTACGGTTCGGTTCGGTGTAAGTGTAATAGTTACTGATTTTTAATGTATTCATACTAATATAAATTATGATTAAAATAAATTGTTATTCTATTATGCAAAATTTGGACTTATTTTTATTGACATAATTTTATTATCTTTCAAAAAACAAAGAATTTCAACAAAAAATTAAAAACTAACTGACCTGTATAATATACAAGGTGCAGAGCGCAAAAATTAGTTCAAACAGACAGCTATGGGATGGCGCTGTTCAAATGCCATTAATTGTATTAAGAGTTTAACATGGGGGTGTCCAATCTATTTCTGTGGTTAGTAAGCTGTGGTCAAAAAATAAAACTAAACGAGAACATTTTCGGGCTATAATTTTTTACAACTTTCGAAGGTAATTATATCAACAAGAATGGCTTGCCGAGTAGATTTCTGTTTTCGTTAATGCAGCAACACAACAGTCGACAGTTTGTCGTTGGTATGGAGAATTGTATGGACGGATTAGCCTTAAGCTACGTTTCCATTTGGAGAGTTTCCTGGCGGAAAGTACTTTCAGCCACTAAACTTGCTTTGTTGGAGAATTTACTCGCGGAAAGTACCGGAAGCCACTAAACTTTTGTGTTTATACTTTTTCAAGTTTACTTGCCAAGCAGTTAAAAACAAAATGGCGGTAGTGCATGCTACCGTTAAATTTGTTATGTGTGAAATTGCCAATAATTTAATAAATAAGTTAGAACGCAAGAAAACTAGGAAAAAACGAGTTTGAGTTAGAGATTGGATCAGACGCAGAAGTACTTGCATCAGAACGACTCTTAAATGAGATATCAACTGAAGATTAGGTTAACATAAACTGACCAAATCGGAAACGTATATGAACAGTCCTATTTCTCCCAAAATAAATTGGAAGTCACATTACGCTATCTGGCCACTGGTGATAGTTTTGCTTTCTTGCAGTATTTATACAGACTACCGAAATGTACCATTTCAGTTTTTTACCGGAGGTTGATGATGAACTTTTGATATTCCACAAAATTTCATATTTTTGATACATATGTTTAAAGAGGATATTATCTGATTTCCATCCCACTTATTCATTGTAAAAAACGTGGACACTTTCTCACAGTATGCTTGCTGACATGTTTTTACATTTGGAGAGTACTGGCGGAAAGTATTGGCAGCCACTAAACTAGCCGGCCCGTCAACTCTTGGAAAGTACTTGCGGGAGAGTAGCAAGTGCACTTTCTTGTAGTTTATACATGGCAAGTTTAGTGGCTGCCAGTACTTTCTGCCAGTAAACTCTCTAAATGTAAACGTAGCTGTACGTGCGGGAGAGTAGCAAGTGAACTTTCTTATAGTTTACATATGGCAAGTTAAGTGGCTGCCAGTACTTTCCGCCAGTAAACTCTACAAATGTAAACGTAGCTTTAAGGACGATCCAAGGCCAGGTGCACCAAAAACGACTGTCACCCAGGAAAAGATCGATACTGTGCGCATTCTCATCACGGGAGGTCGACATGTGCATATCGCGAGATTGAGGCTTCATTTAAGATTTCAAAGACCTCAATTTAAAAAAAATTGCATGAAGAATTAGGGATAATAACCGTTAACCGAAGAACAGAAAGAAGTTAGGGTCAATTGGTGTCAGAGAGTGCTAGACCGCTGTGAGGCAGGAAACTCGAAAAACCTGTAGAGTATTGTTAGTCTTGATGTATTGTGAATTTACTCATATGAACCCAAAAAGAAACGTCAGTCGTCTGTTTGAGTGTTCCAAGATGAAGAAAAGCCAACAAAAGTCATCATTTCTCGAAGTGTATCCAAAAAGATAGTCGCGACATTTGTCTCAAAAGCACAATTCCTCTGAAAAAGGACTGTTAACCCGAATGATGAATCATCCTCCATCAAGACAATGCAAGGTCGCACAAAGCACAAAAAACCATTGATTTTTTATATATATATTTATCGGTTTCACAACGTTCTACGTCTTCCGATACCCAATCTCCACTCGTTTCTGTTTGTCCATAATTCATCATCTAGGCCTCTTATTCTTATTTCACTGTCTATTCCTTCTCTCCAGCTTCTCCTTGGCCGTCCTCGTTTTCTTCGGCCAGTTGGTTTCCATTGTAGTATTTGTTACTTGCATCATTCATTCTTTGTACATGTCCGTACCACACCAGTTGTTTTGTTCTTATATCATCCACTAAAGTACATTCACCCACTGTCATAATTTATCTTATTCTGTGATTTCTAACTCTTTCTCTTTTTGATTTCCCTGCTGCTCTTCTCCAATAGTCCATCTCCGTAGCGGAAAGCATTTTTTCTGTTCTATCCTTGATTGGCCATACTTTTGAGCAGTATGTAATAATACTTTTTAAAATGGTGTTATATATAAGCTTTTTGTTATGTTTTGATATACTTTGGTCCCAAATTATTCCATTTAATAAAGTTATTGCTTTTCTTCCTTGTACGTTTTGATCTTTTATAGCTTTGTCTAGTGCTCCATCCGCTGTAATTTTTAGACCTAAGTATTTGTACTCATCACATGACTGAATTCGCTGCCCGGTATTTAAGATTAGATCCTGTTTCATTCCACCGATACACATATACTCTGTCTTATTGAGACTAACCTCTAGTCCCTACTTATTGTACTCTTCTATTAGTTTTCGTGTCATATTATCGAGGTCGTCATAATCCTGAGCCACTACTATCTGATCATCGGCGAAAAATAAAGTATACAAGGTGGTTGATGTTTAACCTATTAAAATGTCGAATTGTTAGACTATCCTTCATGCATTCCCGACCTTAGTCCCAACGATTTCTATACTATTCCGAAAATCAAGAATGGGCTGCGTAATCAAAGATTTCAGTAGCCAGAGGAAGCAGTTGACGCCTTCAAGAATGCAATTTTGACAGTACCAACAAACGAGTGGAATTACAGCTTTGACAACTGGTTTGAATGCATGCAAAAGTACATTAATTTTCGTGGAGAATACTTCGAGAAACAATAAAGTCATTAAAAGTTATCTACTCTTTTATTCCAGCTGTATATGCAAAACCTAAGACAACCCTCATATTAAAAAAATCAAGGTTCTTGCCTCGAACAGGGTTGGATGGGACAGGCGGGCAAGCGGGCAAATGCCCGGTGGGCCGGTACAATTTAGGGCCGGTTGGGCCGCAGGCCCGATGTACCTATTCCAAATTATTAATATTTATTTTTGTATATTTGACAAACGAACTAATTAAAACATTAAATATTTAAATTAAAAAAATCTGTATGTTGTAACTCCAGGCCTGCGTTACTCGTTTGATTGTTACAGTTACTTTTATATTAAAATAAGTATAATGTACCAAGGAGATAATGTGATAATGGCATTAACTTATTAATAACTTTTTACAATACCAATATCCAGAAGAAAAAATCGGGAGATTAAAAAAAATTGTGTATGCTTAAGACCACAGAATTGTAAACTTCAATGAGCGTTACATAGCCGAGCCTGACGGCTCAGTTGAATTCACTACCAACAAAAACTGCTAAACGCGCCTAAAGACGTTTTCACTTCAAAAAGTGTAATAAAAATATTGTCCAAGTTTTTTTCTTATTTGTGTTGCTGTTGTGAAATCTCTTTTAACCCCCTTCGGTAAGGCCTGCTCTGCGCCCGGTAGTTAAAATGGCGCAAGTGACAAAAGTGTGGTTCGGACAAAAACGACTTCAAAGTTTTAATTGTTCATAAGGCAGTACTACAGTTACTGCTATTTGTTTTTTTTTAGTTTTATTTTAAATTTTATTACATAGGACATGATGCAAAATCCGTCGAGACCAAAAACCTAAATTCGAAAAAAAATTACTTGCAGCCTTTTAACTAACGAGGGCAGTGCTGTTGTAGAAATTTTGTACGTTTTTACTTTTATATTTTGAGTTTTCATTTTTTGAAAAAATTAGATATTAATTATGTTAATAGGTACTTAGTGTTTAATATAGGCATATAATAAAACTTTACAAAAATATCTAGAGCAGTATCACAGATTTTAATAAAAAGGAGATTTTCTGAAAGTCTTTAAACACCTTGTATGTCACAAGTTAGGATGTTTACGACATGCATACACATGTTTATATGAAGTTTTTTTTTCAAAATGCAAATTACATCCTTTAAAATTAGCATGTTATTTAATAACAAAACCTCCATAATATCAAAAACAAAAATAACACAATATGGCTTCGCTTTCTTTGCCGTAAAATTTTTGTGACGAAGCGAGGGCCGAATACAAAAAAAATTGACAGGGCCGGTTTGTTTGAGCCCATCCAACCATGGCCTCGAAGAACTCCTCATCCCAAAAGTGTACGTAAGAATATTAATTTCTAGAAAAGTTAATTTAGAAACTTTAAAAAAAAATAGTCGGTATAGTCAGATTGATGAAATCTTATTATTTTTTTTAGAAAATTTACAGTGTCACTCTATTTTATTAGATTTAATATAAAGCACACTCTATGTGACCCTACATTTAGTTTTTATTTTTCTTTTAAACTCCGTTCCCGTCGTATTTAATTTTAAATTTTCCTAGAAAATTTTCCCTTTATAAAAGTACTTATTTAATATAGGAAAAATCCCTGATACTCTAAGTTAAGTCTCAAAACTGTATGTAAAGAGAAAATTGAATTGTGCCTGATTTAATATAAAATAAGGCATGTCTCGCGCGCAAGGGCATACCTAGGGGGGATCAAGGGGGATCAATCCCTCCCCGAAATAGTAGATAGATAAAGTTTTTTAAAAAATTTATCAGCAACATAACTAGGACAAAAAAATTGTACAATAAACAAATTTTATAAACAACAAGTGAAATTAAAGAAAGAAAAGTTTTCTGTCCTCGGCCAGGACTCGAACCCGAAACCTCTTGCTCTGTACGCAAACGTTCTAAGCGTTGAACTACTGAGGACCACACATAAATTTTCAGAAAACTTCTATATATGCAGGTGCGCGGTGTCTCAATTCAAGATCTAGAAATTCTTTTTTTTGAAATTTTTTTATCTCCCCCCCGAAATTTTTTATTGGGTACGGACGGCACTGGTGCGCGTGTATGATATATTTGCTAAATTGGATTTTTTATTTTTTAAAACTTTTATGGAAGAACGGGCAATAAATTGCACTTGAACGAACGCCCGCGATTTAGGACTTATACCGCGTGGCCAGCCCTCTATCTAGGGGTAGGATTTTGCCAACGTTGCCAGGTTAGCAAAAATATCAATATAATCCGCTACTTGGTTCGCGAAAGGTCAACAATGTAAGTGTATTCTTGTATTCATCAAACGGGATGATAAACAACCAGAATAATACCTTAAAATTCTCTAAATGTAAATAATCCACTTACTTTTAATAACAACATTGGCGTAGCTAGAAGGGGGCCAGGGGGGGCCTGGTCCCCCCTGAAGTCCCTCAGGCCCCCCCTAAGATATTTTAGGCCTCCCCTACCGACTACTAGTAAAAGAACATGACGCTGAAAATACATACTTTTCTATTATTATTCGGGAAATATTCAAATAAAATAGGTGCATTAAAATTTAAAATCATTCAGATAATGTTTACATTTCAGGAAAAAGCCCTTGTCTTGCGGAATTAGGCTTTTTCTCTTTAAATTATCGGTAACTTTTCTGCACTTATGCAATTTCCCGAAAATATTTTTTAAATTTAAACATAATTATGCATATTGAATATTTCATACATATTGGCGACATCTTGTAAAATATTATAGAAGTGTTATAAAAGACCTTTTTAAACTGTTTTTCTAAAATAAATATAATAATCTTTTTAGTTTTTTTAAGGTTAGCGTTTAGTGTCTTATGGAAATTTTCCGATTTTGGTGACAATTTCATAACCATTTTCATATTAAGTTTTCCCACGTCGTTAAATGGAATAAATTCGTCAAGCAATACCCGGAAATTTTTAATATTAATACTTCTGCTCTAAGAACAGAAATGACCGTTTTAAAGAATTGTATTTTTCGGTTAAATCAAACTGTTGGTCATGATTCTATCAAACAACATATAGCAGAAAACACCTATCCAAACCTCTACCAACTTTTTAAAGTTGCGAGTATTCTTCCAATTTCAAGTGCAACTTGCGAGAGGTCTTTTTCTGCCATGAGGAGAGTTTTTAATTGGCTTAGAACAACTATGACTCAAGAGAGACACTCAGGTTTGTCATTGTTATTCATAGAAAAAGATGTTGAGGTCGACTTAGACAGTGTGGTAGACGCTCTCAGTCAGCGACGTAGAAAACTTTCTTTGTAGAATTGCTGAATTACATACTTCCTGTGTATACATATAAATAAGTTGGTAAATGTATTATTAAATTTGTTATATTAAAATATTAGAACATTTAATGCGCGTATTTGTTTTTTATTCATTGCACACTTTGCACGACTCTTTAAAACCTATGTTTGCTTTTTGTTCAAGATAGACCGGGGCCACGGCCCCCCCTGAAAAGCAAGGCTAGCTACGCCAATGAATAACAAACATAATTTTAAAGTGTTATTTTTGTTATTGATTTTCGCTTCACATTCACTAAAGTCAATCTTTTTAACACCACAGTTTACCAATCTATTATTAAGCTAACTGTTATTTAATTTTATCTTTTTCTTAATGAATTTTTAGTCTAACCCTAACAAAGGTAATGGTAGACCACAGTTAACGCAGCGTGGTTATAGGACGCGGGAGGGTGGTCGAGACCTTAGGGGAGCGGCAGAAGTGGTATTGAGCCTCAAAAGGAGTTCCGCGGAACTCATTTCGTAGTTTTTACAGGAATAGTTTTATTAAATTTATTATATGATCGTTATCGATCTGTAGCATGCCAAAAATTAGTTAATTGTTTATAAATTTGATATTAGTTATTACTTTTGGTTTACTATAACTAGGTGAAAAAATATTTGGCACTTTTAGAATTACGGACAGATAAGTCAAATAGCCCCGTATACGGGGTTAGTTGACATATATAAAGGGGTTAGTTGACTTCATAATTTATTTTAGTTTTTTAAAAAGAAAAACAATGGAGTTGCAAAATAAAGGTTTGTTTTCTTAAATTACAAAAGTAGTTGATTGCTAAACAAAACAAAAAAGGCAACTAAACTAATAGAAAGAGGCCTACAAGTCGTCGTCTGAGTTACAGTTGATGTACTTATAATAAATATTGGAGGTGCCGATACATTTGTCTTGGGCTCATCTGCCACAACTGATGCATTGCACCCAGTTTTCACCGCTTGCGCTAATAAGATAAGATTCGTCGCACACCAGGCACTCAGTATCATCATCCGATTCTGAAGATGATGCAAAACCAATGAAAACATGTCAAAAATAATAACCAAAAAATGGAAAATCAATGTCAGGATTCGTTTCCTATAAAGCTTGCCTTTACGATGAGAGTCCTTAGGTAAAACAGGGCTATCAAAACGGACGGGCCACGATCATCCACTTTGTTGACGTCACATCCGGGGCTGATTTTTTTTTGATGGTCAGGTTTCGACACAGCTGATTGTCTTTAAAATATTGAAGTTGGAATGACGGTTCATGAATATTTGATTTTTTTTTAATAAAGCCATTTTTGAGATTGTTTTTACTTTATTCTGGCAGAACAATTTATTTTAAATGTATAGTAATCCCTAATTTTTCATAGCCGCTTCATTACCTCACATAAAAATTAAGTTTAAAGCAGAAGCGAATATGACAATCACAGATGACAAAGTCAAATACATGTCAAATATAAGAGTTGACATGTGGTACATGGCGGGTAATTTGAATTCAAAATAAAGAATGCTAAATCTTGAAGATTTTAACCTTTTAATCATGTTGCTTCCTTACAAACCTTTGGTGGAATATCGGGATGGTGTCTGAGAATATTTTACTGAAATTTTGCGGAAACCTGTAGTGCCATTTTGAAAATATCATAAAAAAACGTCTGACCTCCCATAAGACCCAATGTAAAATTCAGCCCCGGGAGAACAGCTGATTTTTTCAGGGTCGTGGCCTCTATTTTTGTGTTGGCCTTGCTTAGTCAAGAAACCCCGCATGACGTCACCAAAAATTTAGGCCACATTTAGGAGCATGCAAATATCTGTTATGATTAAAATATATAAGATCATATAGGTTAGTGACTACCTTTTCACACAATATTTATAAAAACGTATAAAACCCAGCCCAACGAACAATAATTAATAATTTATAAGTAAGAAAATTATTACATACCAACGATGATGATAGATGAATTATTCTCACTGACACACAACACGACCTTTCATCAAAGCGATACGTCTAATGGCGGATCTAATATCAATAAGTACGAAATTCGCAATTGTGGCGCTATCTATTAGAATACACTAATGGATCGTTCATACTCGTCTTTTGTCTAGTCTTTTGTCTTGGTTTAGTCATATGTCTTGTCATAAGAAAGTTAAAACCACTGTTTCTTATGGGAGTGTTCATACAATGCTTTTGCTTTTGTTTTTGATTAGTCTTTGTCTTAAGAGTTGCCAACTTTCAATCCTTAGGACAACGACTAAGACGAGTGACAGACATCAGCTGATATTTGTTGTTTTTTTTACAGGGCGTCCAAAGAGCGCAAGCGCGCGGCCGAAATTTTGAATTTACCGCCATTAATCATGTTTTTAACAGAAAAATCTCAACATAACCTCAAAATTTTATTTGTTTTTTTTTTCTTTTTCGCTTTTGTTCTTTCGTGTCTCTCTTCTGTGGTGTTTCGTGCACAGATTAGGTTAAATAAGATTGGTTTGTGTAGAAAATGACTTTTGAAGAGGGCCTTTTTATTGAAATTGAACTTTTTTTTCAGTGGGTTATGACTAAGACTAATCAAAAACAAAAGACGAGTATGAACAGCCGATTTTGTTTAAGACAGCTAAGACTAATCAAAGGACAAAGACTAATCAAAAATAAAAGACTAAGACGAGTATGAACAATACTTAACATGACAGGCAATAAGTCAACTAACCCCGTTAGTCAACTAGCCCCGGTCTACCCTACTTTTTCAAGAAAAATATCATAATTATGAGTAATAATGCCTTTTAAACTAAAAACGAAAATTTTCAGAAAATACTGACGTAATGTTACGTTAAATGCTCGCAGGCGACATGCGCCACAGGTACAAATGTTTTAAATACAAAAGAAACATTTTTAAACACAAATGGATACAACAAGAAAAGATGCTTGTTTATTCTGGTGTTGTGAAAGTGTGTTCATTTTTTTTAAATTCATGAGTAAAGTGCATTCTTGCAACGCACAACAAGGTACGAGTCTGCAAAATCGGTTTAGTTGTTCTAAAAAAAATATTTTCGTTTCAACCATTGTTTTGCATATTATACGATTGTCTTGCTAATCATTTCTGCATTTATTTCCTTATAAATTCATTACTACTGACCCGATTTTAATGAAATCAAAAAAATCCTGGTGAGAATTGGTTGCTTTTTAAAGACCATAATCAAAGATTATCGCCATCTTAAAATGTAAGATGGCGGACAAAATCATACTTGATTCTTCAGAATGGCGTGTTTATTCCTATTTTTTTGATAATACTGTCACGAGGGGGTTTTATCGTGACGAACACAGTTTAAGTTAGGTGTAATGGTTTTATTATAATACTTATATTTACTACTTACATTGATACGCTTAACTTCTTATACTTGACTATTGTACTACTGGGCGTTAGGTTCTCAGCATACAACTAACTGCTAAACTCTTTTGGAGATGCTTTTATTACAAACCGTTTGCCATTGATAGGATATCGAGATGTGTTTTGTTTCCTGTATAAACATCATCGAAATCCCATTAACCGCGTTGTTTATAATAAATCTGTATACAATTTATTACTTTTAATACAATTTGAACTATATACAGAAGTTCATTTCCTTAGAATGTTTAGGGTTAATGTGCACTTGCTTATAAACGTAACTTGTGTCATTCACTTAATAGGACATTATTTTCTATCCTGACAATACTTTGGTATTTTTTAATTTATAGAAAAGCTCTACAATAACCTCACATAACCACGTACAAATTAGTAAAATCAGTGTGGTGGTTCACAAAAAATCTATTTTTGTTTCAACTATTGTTTTACAGATTATACGATTGCATTGTCAATCCTAACTGCATTCATTTTCTTAAAAATTCGATCTTAACCGATTTTAGTGAAATTAAAAAAATCATGGTGAGAATTGATTGCTGTTTAAATACTATAATCAAAATTTGCCGCCATCTTAAAATTTAGAATGTCCGACAGAATAAAACTTGTTTCTGCAAAATGGCGTGTCTTCTTGTTTTCCGAAATCCACAATCACATTATTTAAAAAAGATTAATTTTGTTCTTGTTCTTTATTTTAAAAAGCACACAGGATTAAATTCCTCGCACAACACATATTACAAAAAAGAAAAGTGAGAAATAGGAAACATGTAACTACCTATAGATATGTATTTACTTTATATTATGTTGTTAAATAAATACAAAAATACAAAATGTATCGAATTACCAGTAACCCTATAAAGACACGGATGTCTTAAACCAGTATTTACTAAGACCTTAAAACTTAGCATTTTAGACCGGGTTTAAGTATCAAGTCTATAGACTTGATACCAACGGTTTAAGTGTATTCTTTTAATACAAATGTACTATTCCCTTCGATAACTGTAGTACTCCACTGGCCTTAGATTTGTAAAATGTTAAAATTTTAGAGTAGTAGAGAGAAACGACAATTGGGATGACTTACCCCACTTGTTCTTCTTTTTTGATCCTGGAGGTACCTCCTTGCAGCTGTGGCGACACCTTTTCACTCAAAGTTTATATTTTAAGGGGTTTAGAGTTTATAAAAAATAACGTTATGGTTTCACAATTTTACAGGCAAAATCGAGTAATTAATTTCAAATATTAACAGCGCAGGTAAATAAGAGTTTATTTCGAGGTTTATTCGAAAAGCGAGTTTGAGATACTAAAATCCACTTTAAATTTGTCTGTGCATAATGTCTATTTTTTTGCACAGGTTAAATAACTGCAAAGATTTGGTTCACCTTAATGTGCAATATGATAGTAAGCATTTCTCAATGAGTTTCATCTCATATAAATTCAAATTAGCGTTAGAAATAAAGAAAAACTACATAAAAAATTTATAACGAAATGTCATTTTTTGGAAATTTAGTCCGTGCAGTCGTAGGATTTCCGATGAAAATAGTCTCAAATGGTAGTACAGCGTGTCCCATTTTCGATGGGATTAAATGGGAAACTCGGTTATTATTAAAGTTATCGATTTTCTGATTGCACCTTACCGTGCTCTTTTTTGGAGCCCTTAAAAATGGTGTAATCAGATTTTTGTTATACCCCGTGGTTTCGCTAATACAGGGAGTTTTTGAAAAAATTGCATTTTAATTAATTCCTTGTATCTCTCTTATTTTGCAAGATATTTTTATTTTGTAAAAACCTTTCTATGGAAACTTTTTTAGAGCAAAATAATAACGTTGTCAATTTTTTAAAATATTGTTTAGTTTTTGAGATATGGTATGTATCATAAAAAAATTAAATACGGACCTGGATTTTTTTTATTACTACTTTGATTGGTTATAAAGTAAAAGCTACAAAAATAATATCCTACTAATTATTTGATGGTAGCACAGCAGGTCGTGAAATTTACAAAACAAAAGCGTGGAATTGACATTGTCATTTTACTTGTCATTTTTGTGAATGGCTTATTTTAAACTGGCTAGAAATCGACCATATCCAGATTTTGAAAAATGTGATATATGTGACTGCTTCATTCAAGCAACAAAATCCCAATATTTAAATAGCAGAAATATTTTTATGCAAAATACGTTAAGAAAAATTACTCAAAAATGCCAACAATATCTTACACATAATGGTAATCAGAAAAATTAGTTATTTTTTATAATTTGTTTCTTTTTGTATTTTTCGTAGACTTTGATTTAAATAAATCTGTAAATTAACGTATAACCATTTTAAAATGCTAAGTATCAAGACAGTTAAACTAAAAATTGTTTAACTAGCAATTTTTAATTTATTTTTATGTTGGAAATATCCAGGTTCGGACTATTTTTTTTTAAATATTAAATATTTTTTTTTTACCTTTAAACAAAAATTTTTTTAATTTTTAATATTTTATGATAATACTAGCATGAAACCAATCAAAATAGTAATAAAAAAAATCCAGGTCCGTATTTAATTTTCATCACGTCATTATTTTCCTCTAAAAAAGTTGCCATAAAAAGGTTTTTACAGAATAAAAATATCTCGCAAAATAAGCGAGATACAAGGGATTATTAAAAATACAGTTTTTTCAAAAACTCCCTGTATTAGCGAAACTACGAAGTATAGCAAAAATCTGATTACGCCATTTTTAAGGGCTCAAAAAAAGAGCACGGTAAGGTAAAATCAGAAAATCAATATCTTTAATAATAACCGAGTTTCCCATTTAATCCCATCGAAAATGGGACACGCTGTACTACCCCTGAGGGGTGGTTTAAAGTTCGAAAAACATTAGAAATAATCCATGATTGACAAAAAACTTACATACAAAAATATACAAAGCTAAATAATATATAAATAACTTAGAACTAGGTCTTTAAATGAATTACCGTATTAAAATTTAAATATTGTAAAAAGCAAAACATATATTAGAATCCATTTTCAATTACACATCCACCAAAACAACTGAACATCGGTTTAATCATCACTAAGTTGTCTTAAAAATTAACATGTAAAATATAGCGGACAGCTGACAATGACTTACACCGTTTTTATTGGACATCTCCTAATGACGTCTGGAGATTTAAATATGACAACCATTTTTAAACCAAAATATTTTATTGTTTTTATTTATTTATAACCTTTGTTACAACGGAAAAAGGGGTATGACCCATATCGCAAGGTATTTATGAACAATTTATATAAATATTAAAAACTATTGCACTCACGGGAAAATTAAGTTAAACCTTCAACCAAAATCTAAACTTGTAGACCTAGAATTGTAGCACCTAGCACTGTAGACCCTTTAATAAATACTGGTGTTAATATTTATCTACTAGCGACCTTATTTTTGACAATGTAAATTTATTAACCTTTTGAATGATATATTTATAATATTTTCACAAGTTTTTTGTTCAATAAAATTTGTGTTTAACAAAGAAAATGCCTTCTAAAGTTCCTGTACCTACATTGGATATTCCCAAGTCTCCTAAACAAGATTCGCGACTTCATAAATGTCATTCTCCAAAAACGCTTATTGATGGAAAAATTATTGGAAAAAAGCCCTACGAAAATGTTGTTGCACGTAAGACTGGTCTTGCAAAAAATAAAAGTAAAATAGAAAACCCAAAAAAAGCTATTCCAAGAAATAGAAGTCATTCTCCTACTAAATCCATTCTTGAAAATATAAAAGAAGAAGCAGAACCTGCCACTACCGAAAGTACGTGGTCCAGAAGTAGGAGTTATTCACCACCAAAATCTATTCATGAAAAAATTAAGGAAAAAAAAGAAGCTTCCGACAAAATTTTTCCAAATAATACTGATAATTCGAAATCTACAATAGAAACTCTAGAAGATGCTGTTAAAGAAGCTGATACCAATGTTCAAAAGTTTTTACAGGAAGTTGAAAGTCAAAAATCAATAAACACCCAAAATTACGAATTATTAAAGAATGAAAAAGATACAAAAATACAGAAAATTTTGCATGATTTGAGAAAAATGTTAAAAAGCGTGGATGACGATACCAAAAACAAGGTTTGTTTAAAAATGTCTGATTTTTTAAAATCTGAACTAAGTGATTCCCTTAACAAACAAACAAAGCATGAAAAAGGTTCTTTTCAAAGCACTAAAGAATCTAAAAATGAGAAAGCTCCTATTTTTAAACCATACGCTACGGAAACCAATCTACTTAAATATAATGATCTTGTAAAAAATAAAGAAACGAGACCTAACTCTGCCCAAGCTGCGAAACCCTTCAACAATTTCTTTATTGACAAAAAACGTCTTTGTCCAGAGGTTTACAATGTTAAAACCAAAGTTACAAATTACAATTTGTCAAATGTCGTTCCTGCATCTAGTAATGAATCTCCTATTAATGTAGATTATGAAAACACGCTAGTTGACAAATCATCATCAAATAACAACTTTATAGAAGAACCCAAAAACGAATTAAAAAAAGTTATTGAAAAAAATATTCCAGAAGAATATCAAATTGGTGATTTAAATGAAGCGTGCCGAAACAAAAACTTTGGAGCAACAAACCTTCTGGAAAAATATCATCTACATAAGGATAAAAGAAATGTATCAAATGTTCCAGAATCTCAGTTAGAGACAGAAAGTGCCATCGGAAAACAAAGTTTTACAGTTGAAATGTTGGAAACTGTAAGCTGCCCTTTTTCAAGTCGTCCGAACAGCGCAATATCTAGTCCTGCTCAAAAGCAATGTAACATAAGACCTTCTCAGTTTTTGAGTGATATGGATTCAAAATATATTCAACCTAATCAAGAGGAAATTATAGTCGAAAACCATAATAACTTTTTAGAAGACTATGATAGCCTTTCTAATATAATTCAAACTACTTTGGGTTCACCTAATGATCAACCAGCAGCTGAAGCTGAGGATTCCAAAGTTTATCATGTAACAGACATATTAAACAAATCAGGTAGTAACCAACAATCTAAAGATCAATCAGTAACTAAATCTGGGGATTTCAGAAGATATAATACACAACAAGATAATGACCAATTATTAACTAAAGTTGGAGATTCCAAAAGATATCATTCAGAAGAATTATCAAACAAATCAGTTAGTAACCAAGTTTCATTTGTATTTACCGAATCTATACCACGTTTATTGCCGGAAATCGATTATTCCAAGGACCGTTTACGTTTCAGACAAAAAACCAAGTGCACTTCAAAAATTTTAAAAGAGTTTGAAGAAATTGATCGCTTGGTTGAAGAGGCTTCTAGAAAGTTAAAAGTCAGTCAAAAAAGTGTGCAAGTTTCATGGGAAGGTCTTGGTAAGCCTTGGTTTCCTACTTTACATAATAAACCATTGCATGACAAAATTAACGAACTATTGCATATTAAACCATACAAATACCATAAACTTTTTAACAAGTCAAGTTTGTCTGAGTTGTGCTTACATAAACATGAATTAAACCATAGAATTCCTCAGTTGAAGCCATCAAGAAGTGACACAGATATAAAATGTGATCTGAAAACTCCTACAAAAAATAGAAAGAGGTCGTCCGTTATTAATGTAATGCAAAAACCAAGCACAGATTTGTTTTCTGTTCCTCGCAATGAATTTATCAGATACTTAGACAGAAGTCTTGCAAGAGGTGATTCCGATTTTCAAGTAAACAAAGTTCTTTATAAAAACGATTCTCAAAAGCTTTTAAGCGATGAGTCTCGTTGTGTTATTCCGTGGGAATATTCAGCATCGAAAACTTTGAAGGAAAGCATTCTTACTGAATTTGAACTTCCATATTGTTTGCGGAATAACAGCAAGGCAAAAAAGTTTGTATCCTCTTCAAGATGGTCTATAAGTAGCAAATCAAGCATTGCAGAAGAAGATTACTTATTGTGGTTAAAGGAAAATAACCTACTTAAATACTCAAATCATTCGAACAGTATTTCTAGTAACTTGATATCAATATCTCAAATTGTACCGAATAATTCATTCCTAGAAGACCTCACAGAAGATGACTACCATTTTCGTAAGGAAAAATTTACTCAGTCAAATGATGCTAAATCAAAATCTACCTTTTCAAACATAAGTCTATCCAGAATGTTGGACTATAGTCATGTAATTTTATATGAACACGAAGTTTTAATAGACGCCTTAAACTTGTTCTGCTCATTCTACGCCAAAAGGACAAAAAGACTTAGCCTTGTAGATAGAATAGGCCAGGTTCTGATATCTGTTTTATTTCTTAAAATGTTTCTATTTTTCAAAGATTTACTAGGCGCGGCTGTAAAAAAATATTGATAAAATAAAAAGTTTTAATTATCAAAATATGTTTTAATTGCAATGTTTGTGAAGTCAATAGTAGTTTACATCACAAAAATGTGATAATGGTCACACATACGAAAATAAAGTTCAAGACGCGAGATAAAACACTAAACACTTGTAATTATGTACAATTAGTAATAAAAGTTAAATAAAATATGAACTTTTGCAAAATTTTTAAATATTTTAAAATAGAATAGAATTTTTGTAGTTTTAAAAAATAAGACAAAATTTCAAACTTAAAATTCCTAAAAATGTTTAAAATTTTGAAATTCTAAAAACCATACCCTCAGTTAAAATTCCGAAAAATGTTATTTAGCGAATTTTAGGGTAGGGAATCTCATAATACCAAAATAACCAAACTTTGAAAAATCATATTTTAAAAACTATACAGTTTATCAACAAAAGCACCGAGTTGCGGTATTGTGGGGCCATAGAGATGCGAAAAAACCACACCCTGAGGTAAGATTACGAAAATCGTCATTTAGCGAAATTTAGGGTGGAGAATCCCATAAGACCAAAATGACCAAACTTTAAAAATTTATATTTCAAAAACTATACACTTTATTAACAAAAGCACCGAGTTGCAGTATAGCGGGGCCATAGAGATGCTGAAAAATCTCAACCTAAGTTAAAATTCGAAAAAACGTCATTTAGCGAATTTTAGGGTTGGAAATCCCGAAGACTTTGAAAATTCATACTTCAAAAAATTTACAGTTCACCAACAAAAGTACCGAGTTGCAGTATTGTAAGGCCATAGAGATGCGAAAAAACCACACCCTGAGTTAAGATTCAGACAATCGTCATTTAGCGAATTTTAGGGTAGAATCCCGGTAGGGAATCACATAAGACCAAAATGGCCAAACTTTGAAAATTCATATTTCAAAAACTATACAGTTTATTAACAAAAGCACCGAGTTGCAGTATGGTGGGGCAATAGAGATGCGAAGAAACCACACCCTGAGTTAAGATTCGAAAAAACGTAATTTAGCGAATTTTAGAGTAGGGAATCCCATAAGACCAAAATGGACAAATTTTGAAAATTCATATTTCAAAAACTATACAGTTTATTAACAAAAGCACCGAGTTGCAGTATGGTGGGGCAATAGAGATGCGAAGAAACCACACCCTGAGTTAAGATTCGAAAAAACGTAATTTAGCGAATTTTAGAGTAGGGAATCCCATAAGACCAAAATGGACAAATTTTGAAATTCATATTTCAAAAACTATACAGTTTATTAACAAAAGCACCGAGTTGCAGTATGGTGGGGCAATAGAGATGCGAAAAAACCACACCCCGAGTTAAGATTCGAAAAACGTCATTTAGCGAATTTTAGGGTAGGGACAAGACCAAAATTGTCAATTTTGAAAATTCATATTTCAAAAACTATACAGTTTATTAACAAAAAGCACCGAGTTGCAGTATGGTGGGGCCATAGAGATGCGAAAAAAGCACACCCTGAGTTAAGATTCGGAAAAACGTCATTTAGCGAATTTTAGGGTAGGGACAAGACCAAAATTGTCAAATTTTGAAAATTCATATTTCAAAAACTATACAGTTTATTAACAAAAGCACCGAGTTGCAGTATGGTGGGGCCATAGAGATGCGAAAAAAGCACACCCTGAGTTAAGATTCGAAAAATCGTCATTTAGCGAATTTTAGGGTATGGAATCCCATAAGAATAAAATGGCCAAACTTTGAAAATTCATATTTCAAAAACTATACAGTTTATCATTAAAAGCACCGAGTTGCAGTATGGTGGGGTAATAGAGATTCGAAAAAACCACACCCTGAGTTAAGATTCGAAAAAACGTCATTTAGCGAATTTTAGGGCAGGGAACCACAGAAGACCAAAATGACCAAATATTGAAAATTCATATTTCAAAAACTATACAGTTTATCAATAAAAGCACCGAGTTGTAGTATTGTGGGGCCATAGAGATGCGAAAATACCACACCCTGAGTTAAGATTAAAAAAAACGTCATTTAGCGAATTTTAGGGTAGGGAATACCATAAAACCAAAATGATTAAACTATGAAAATTCATATTTTAAAAACTATACTGTTTATCGACAAAAACGCCGAGTTGCAATATGGTGGGGCAATAGAGATGCGAAAAAACCACACCCTGAGTTAAGATTCGAAAAAACGTCATTTAGCGAATTTTAGGGTAGAGAATCCCATAAGACCAAAATTTTGAAAATTCATATTTCAAAAACTACAGTTTATCAACAAAAGCACCTAGTTGCAGTATTGTGGGGCCACGAAGATGGTAAAAAACTACTGGAGAAACCGCCACTACTTTGAGCTAAGTATGTTAACCATTGGCGTAGTCAGGGTCTCGCTTAGGGTGGGGCAAAAAAGCAAAAAAATGTAAAATCAAATATTTAATTCCTCTTTAATTCTCGTATTACTAAATGAGCTAGAGCCAGGATGGGACAGGTAACAAGCCAGGGTGGGGCAAGTGGCCCACCCTGACTACGCCCATGATGTTAACTGTTTAGTGACATCATAGCTTGCCTTTAAATCATCGATGTATTCTGCATTAATTGTGCACTTTTTTTTCAATTTAATTTTAATAAACAAATTTAAATAAAAATCGTTTTGCTGTGAAGAAATCAAATTTTTATGTTTATTTCTGAAATTAAAATGCGGTTGTTTAGTGACAGCGGGTTTTTAAATTAAAAAATAGAAATGCTATTGCAAGAAAATAAAAAAAAGCAAAACAGCAAACGACAATCAATAAATGTTAATTTTTGCAATTTCCTATTCATGCGGCCGCCTATAGAAAATCTCGTTAAAATTGTAAAACCAAACCACGGAACGTCACAAAACACTAACGGTGACCGTTGGCTTCAAAACCAAAAGATTTTTTATAAGGAAAGTTACCTTAGAAACAAAATTTCAGATTTATTTGAAAAACGATGCACGATGGTCAGCTTGTCGGGTCTGAACGAACGAAAATATTTTATGGTTGTAATTTTAACAAATTGATGCTAAAAGTTAGGAAATGTCAACTAGCGTTTAAAAAATGTGATTTTTATATAATATGCATTCTGGAGATGGTGCAGTCGCCTTAAAAATTATGTCTCATATCGTTTTTTCTTCTTTAGCAAATTCTTTGAAAAATTGATATTTTGATAGTGTAATTAGCTTAAAGCTTTTTTTATTTAACATAATTTTTTTAATAAATTTTAGCTAAATTAATTAATCTTCCTATACTATATCTCAATCACAGTATACCAATTATTCCCAAACGGAACTTAAAAAAAATACTTCGGCAAAAAAACTAACTTTGACGAAAGACGAAATTCACAAATATATAGTGTGAGATAGACACGTTGAACCTGAACGGAGTTTTAAATGTTTAGTTTTAAATGTTAATATTTGGAAAAACATAGATTATTTCACTATACTTATATACAGGGTCCGGCAGAATGATCTCCCACAATAAAAACGCCATTGTAAATGCTATTTATATTTCATTTTTTTCGGTACACAGTCGAAGCTGATTTCTGAAAGTTTCACTCGTGCAGTAACTCTAAAGCGATATTCCTGTAATTTCTTGGTGTATTGCTGCTTTCAATTCGTCAATGGTTCGGGAATAGTGTTCAGATATTCCTAAAGTATCTGGAACTAAAACATGTCTACCAAGTACGAAGTGAGTACGAAAAGTTCTTTGTGTCGTAATCACAGATTCGTTACCTACTTTTGCTTAATGTCTCGATAACGAAGACACGATGGCAAGGTAATGGCAAGCCGCGAGCTACCAACCAACTACGCTAAGCTTCCCTTCTCTTCAGTGATTCAGGCACAGTGGCAGTGCAAAATGTGGGAGATCATTATGCCGGATCCTGATTCATTAAATGAAGAACCGGCAATATTCACTTTACTTTATAAGGCTTACGTTATATTTTTTTATTTTTCATGAAAAAACAATTAAAAAAATTTCCGTTTATAGAAACCTATATTTGCAACATTATTATGTATAAAGCATTGTAAAAGTATACATTATTAATTTAAGTTAATGTAGAATGTGTAAATATTTTCTATGCACTAATAAAAAGGAAATTACTGTAGAATAACCGTCAAAAAGCCTTTTTTTAACTAGAAAATTAGCTTCTCAAGGAAATTTATGTACCTAAATGAATGGGAAACAAGCTTTTAAACCTTATAAATTGAATAAAAATTTAACTTTCCTTTTTTTTATTGCTAGTAGTCATTAATTTAAACATTCTTTGATTAAGCTTCCTTATTGATTGGTGTTTATAGAGTCTTTTTAAGCGAATTGAGCTTTGACACAAAATAACTCATTCTTATCAGCGCGCATCGTTTAAATTTAAATCTATGTAATTGACGAGTAGAATGAGTTTTTTAGTGTTAAAATTTAATTTGATAAAAACTGTTCAAAACACTATATTAAAAGATGTAGCTTGATTGGAGAACGATTTCATTGATGGCTACGAGCATCCGGTATACAATAATTTGAAAAGCCATCCTGTAGCTTAAAGACAAACTGCGCAAGCGTTATATTGTTTCAAATCCCCCTTTAAATGTTTAGTACGGTGCACAAAGTTGGAGAGGCGCTGATTCGTGCATGACACCCCGGTATACTGGGCCGATTTAGTAATACAACTCCCACCGTGTAAGTGTCTGGTCTATCTCTGTCATTCGTCTATGATCTCAATATAGATCAATCAGTATCAAATTTTGCAAAGAATTTTTTTACCATGTACTGATATTCTTTATCGTGGTCCTTCTATTCCCTATTTTTACAAACATAGTTCAAAACGGATTGATTTTTATCCTGTGAAACGGGTGTCTTGGGCCACACGTTACATAAATTACATCGGCCAATCTCATGCACCAACGCTGAAACCATAAATCATAGCTAATACTGCGGCAAGAACCGGCAGCTGAATGTAGCACCAATATACATGATTGAAATAATAAAGTCACAAATGGAATTGATACGTAATGTACGGACTTAATTTACGAGTCGTTAAATACCGAGATGAATTCCATCAAAGGAGCATGCGCCAAAATTAACGTCAAAATGTCTAATTTAAATTATTGGCGCGAATACCGTCATTGGCGCGAGATCGAAGAGCTGAACGTATAATAAAAAATTCAAGGTATAAAATAATGGTCAATTCTAATTTTTAGGTATGATTTTATGTAGGTACCGGGTGGTTTTTTATAACCGGAGCACTCAGCTACTTTATCATTGAAAATAAATTGAGATTTTTTTTGGTTAATTATGACAACTTTAAAAGCCAACATAATTTTTTTCTATCTGTCACCATGTACACGGTGTCCCAAATTCGATGTTTTTGGGGGGTTTCGGGTATTTCTAGGGGGGCTAAAAAAAACTGATCCCCCTTTGTGACACTCAAATTTCAAAAGAAGCTTAAAGGTGAAAATCGCATTTTGATATAGCAAACCGTTTGTAAACGACGGCGTGTTTTTAAAAAGTCTGCATTTTGGGAAGGGGTCTATAACTTGTTTATTTATTAATATTTTTTATTTCTGTGAAAAAATTCTTAAGACACTTTTTTAAGAGGAATTCAACTGTTAAATTAAATTTTATTTGTCACGTTTAGTTTTTTTATTTCTTTATATTTTTGTATTTATTTTATTTTTACCATATATTTTAGTTTGCTTAATGGGTTCGGTTCGGTTCGGTTCGGTTCGGTTTAATATTATAAAATTATAAAAATAAAAAAGTAATAAAGAGGTGATTAAAAAAGAAAAATAAAGAAAACATATATCATTTTAAAGGAAATAAATTTAAGCTGATTTTAAAAATCGAATAAAAAAAGAGTTATTCTGTAAGAAAAATAACAACTTTATGCAATATCTTAAAAACCAAAAGAGATAAATAAAAACCGTTTACATCTGTCAATTCTTCAAGAAAAGATCTATAAGCAAGCTATTTACACAAAAACAAAATTTTCATAAACAAAAAAGTTATTCTTATTCACCTTTAGGCTTCTCTTGAAATTTGCGCGTCGCAAAGGGGTGTTAGTTTTTTTTCTATCTCCCCTAGAAATACCCGACACCACAAAAAAACAACGAATTTGGGACACCCTGTACAGGGTGTGACAATGAAGTCGATTTTTTGAGAGGGAACACCCTGTATATTTTTGCATTTTAAGATTCGTCTTTTCATTCTGATTTCAAAAATATACAATATCTATGTGCTGCGATTAATATTTTTTGAGGCATATGCAGTATTTCTTCTATATGATCTTATGCCTTTCACGTTTATTTTGTTTTGCCATGGGTGTATTGACTCTCAACTCCAATATTTCTTCAAGTATTTCTTGATTGTGTTTGTATTTCAAATGATCACACAGATCCAAGTTTTTTGGGAAGGAGCATTTACATTCTAGGCATCTAAACATAAAAACACTTTCTGCATAGGAATACCTTTGTTTTTGTGTGCCATGTTTATTTTGACAGTGTTTATTCAAATTAAATTGGGCACTAAATAATTTGTCACACAACTTGCACGTCACCGGCATTTTCACAGCACAAAAACGACGAATTTTCATCAAAAAGAACTGGAAATTATTAAAGTTTTGCTGTATAAAACCATACTGAAATATCTCTCAGTTGATTGGTTGGCAGAAGTGACAGATCAACGCTTGCGCACGTCTTGGAATTCATCTCGGTATTTAACGACTCGTCTTAATTTCAGTCCAAATAATACATATTTGAAAAATTATATTAATTCAATATACAACTTTTATCTAATATTTTTAATAAGCAAATAGAAACTTTGCAAATGGTTTAATAGTAAAAATTAAAGGTACTAAGCCATATTTATAATATACCTGAAGAAATCACCATATTAACTCTGGTTTACCAACTTTGAGAGCACTTTTGAAAATCACCTTTTCGCGTGGAATAATAAATTAAAATAATTGATTTTGAACAAAATCTAATCAGCTTGTTAGTTTCAAATAATGTTTTACCTGAAAATGTCATGAACATCGGTTCAGCGATTTAGGAGCTATAGTGTTACGGACAGAAGATATACACACACAATAATTCTAGCAAATTTAAAACTTTTCTTTTAATTAATTTTTTTAAAAAACTGCAAATTTTGCTGAAATATATACTTAAATAAATTCAGATTTACAACTGACAATGCGGTTCATGCACTTGCTATGTGCCCCCCCGAATCTTCAACTTTTTGCATGATTATCTATGCAGAAATGCATAGATAAAATTTTGGCACCATAATTTAGTCAACTCTGTTAAATACCTAAATTTGAATAGTAGTTTTCCAAAACAAAAATTAAAAAAACTTAATTTTAATGTCAAATTGAGTTTTTGAATCTGGGCCTTGCAGGCCACATTGAGGCTGCGGGCCCTAGGCAAGTGCCTAGAGTGCCTATAGGATAAACCGGCCCTTATTTTTCAGGTGTAAACGGTTTAAAGTTGAAATTAATAAACAAAATTGCATTTAAAAAAATACAAATAATTATTAATGTATAAACTTTTAACTAGGTACCGAATAAGTAATTTGTTATTTTGGTTTCTTATGTTGTTAAGTCGTTCTTATCGCTGTTCAGTCAATTGCAGTAGTTTCGAGATTAACAGCGTTCAGAAAACTTCATTTTCCGATGATTTGGTTTGGAAATTACGACCGCAAAAATCGCGATATACACAGGAAAAAATTACTAAAAAACACGGATTATAAGGTCACCATGGAAAATCCAATTCAAGCCGATTTTCATGAAAAATTGAGCCTTTATTGCTTGCTGAGCAGATGAAAATTGTTATTGGGAAAAGATTTCAAAGAATTTTTTAGAGAGCAATTTTTCGAAACGTATATTAAGCTTATAATTAATCTTCCTCTTCATCTAAACAGAGATGCATAAATGTATACGTATTACCAGTGTAAGTAACATTGATGTGTATCGTCGTTGATATTCCAATAGGTCGTATGTCATAAATTTTTCGATATCATATTTTTGGTGGCTATGCACTCAAATATACTACTTTATATCCCAGAAAAACCTCTTATATCTCCGACCAATCAGAAACGCAATATTTCAATATGTAAATTTCTCTCATGTCGTTAACGTCGTGAAATTGGCTATAACCAATTAGTTCTATGTCGTTCACAAAAACAAGACCACTTGTTTTCATTTTTGTAGAAGTGATTTCGATTATTTTTAGTTCATTTGTGTAGAAAAATTATTTTTGTTAGCCTTAGGAAGTTTTATAACACCTTAAATGCCTGAATTAAACATGTTTATTGGAAAATTTTAATTTTAATTTTGGATCTATGATGTGGTAGTACCTAGTACCAATATGTCCTAAGTGTTAAATCCTATGTCATAAAATTGTGACCAGAAAATAATTCCAATGGGTTGTATATCACACAAAAACCTAAAATAATAATACAAAATCAAAAAACACTTGGTAATGTGATACTACAGTCATAACATAATTCTATAAACAAAATTTTAGATTCAAAAGTTACTTATTAGTGTCAGTTTTTAATTTCCGCACAATACTTCCAATCTTTTTTTCTACCTAGTGAACTTTTTATACTTGCTGACATAGGACCTTTTGGAGTATCAACGACGGTATGTTAGATTCCCTGTCTCTGAGAGAGAAGCTGAGAGAAGATCTAATCTTCCAGAATATGTTATCTTTTTAACCAGCAACACGACTACTAAATAATATAGAGCGACGTAGGTTTCTTTTATATATTATCTTAAAACGCCTTGATAGCTTGCATCTCTGTTAAGCCCACCTGCTTTAGGGCCGGTTTATCAATGGAGGGTTACCCCTCAAGTTAGAGATAGCCCTGGGTCAAAAGTGTTTATCCATCCAAGGTTAAATGCAAACTCGAGGGTTAACCCTAGGCTAACTTGACCCGCGCTCGAACGGCAGGGTAGCGTATTTAGCTCTGGGTTAACGTCAAAATTTCCAATTATTTTGTTTTTTTTTGGTTGATTTTTCTCAAAAGCATAACATTCAACTTGTGTACTTCAATTTTAGTGTTA
Source organism: Aspidapion aeneum (assembly GCA_963576565.1). Classification (NCBI taxonomy): domain Eukaryota; kingdom Metazoa; phylum Arthropoda; class Insecta; order Coleoptera; family Brentidae; genus Aspidapion; species Aspidapion aeneum. Next base: position 7,015,576 of record OY755043.1, on the reverse strand, counting down.
AATAGGATGCTCCGAAAATTTTAAAACACCAGCGGTGATACTTTTTATGGTGTGAGGCTGAGATGACGGAATTCTCCACAGACATGGAGATTTTTGCCATGGGAGCAGTCTACCACGCAAGCCAAAAATAAATATTCTTTTTTCTATGAGCAAGATCATGTTTGTTTAATAGAACAGCACCCAATAAATATCCCACCTGCCAACTAGAGCTATACCTAATATGTGTAGGTACCGAGTCACAATATAGATCCACTGGCGGTCGCAGCGGAAGGGCTGCAAGGCCCACTCACATATGTCTTCCTCAATATGTGTACCAGTTTTATTATAATTACTAATTTATGTATATAATTTTAAAACTTTTAATATATATTTAAAAATGCAAAATAAAAAGTGAATGTATATTTTACACACTGAGTTTTTTAAATTTTTATTTGGCGGCCCCTGAAAAATGACTATTAAGTTCTTTTGTTATACAACAGCATTTTAAGAATCAGAAATAATCAACAATTAAGTTTATATATATAGTACGTAACATCAAAATAAAATACTTAAATTATTGCAACATGCTAGAGCACTTTTAAATCTCAAAAAATATGCTACAGAATAAATAATATATCACATCAAGGTTTTTAAACACTTTTTGGTCACCCAGGAAGCCTCTGTTTGCTCTGCACAGGAGGGTGTCAGTCATTCCGTGATAACATGTTGATGTGTCAGAAACTAGTACCATTATTTCTTGTTGATGTGCCTTATTGATATTTCTTTATTAAAATGTAGAAGTTTGTTTGGTTTCCTTGTAAAGACATGACCTGTAACAAAAATAAAATAGGTGTATTAGTTTAAAAATAAACTTAAAAAATGCAGAATTATGAAAGACATTAATCCATTTGCTTTTAACTTATTTTATCTCTTAAATTATCTAGCTTTAATAGGTACCTATAGATGCATTTTTATTTTAGACTATAGTTAGTAGTTAAGTACAACAGAAATAATTTACAAAGTTGGAACTACATGCTAATTTTAATGTAGCTAAATTATTTTCATCATACATATAGTAGATACTTACTGGCTAGAGTACAATAACTGAAGAAACTGAATAAGTTTTTTCCAAATAATATTTTTTAACAAAACACCCGAAACCAACAATACAAAAAAACATATGATTATAACCACAAAATGTCAAAAATTCCACAGACTATTAAATAAGAAGGGAAAACTTAGATGGTCGATTGTTACCAGCATTGCCAACCTGCGAGTTTCGGAGCTCTGGGTTAAAATCGCGTGGATAAACACTTTTCTCTTTAACTCGAGGCTTACCCCAAGGTCAGAGTTGGCCCAGGGCTAGCTAACACGAAGAGATACCCCGCCATTGATAAACCGGCCCTTAAAGGCGTAAGAGATTAGCTCGGGTAAGTGCCACATGAACCTACCCATAGACAACACCTCGTAGTAAAGATTCGTTTTGAACACATCTCAGAATGTCGCGGACAGCTTTCAGCTCTCTCAAACCATTCCATCTTGAGCGCAAAATATACAGGGTGTCCCAAATAAAAGCAACTACATGGGGATTTTGTAAAGGGTAAAAGATACGAGTTTGTTTAAATCAGAAAAAAGTTGGGCTATTCTAAGCCCAATCAGATGCCGTATCAAAATTAAAAATATCTACATCCGGGCCTGCTTAGAAAGAAGAACCTTGTTTTGCAATTGGTTCATACAAAAATCGCAAGAAAGCCCTCAATTTTCGTTTAGGGTTCTTTGGTCGGATGAAAAAAGGTTTACAAACTGCGGGGTATTTAACAGACATAACTACGTGTACTGGGCCGAAGAAAATCTGTTATTAAATCGTGAGATGCACCATCAAGTTAGGTGGGGTTTAAATATATGGCTAGGAGTCATAAACGGACACATACTATTTAACATTTTTCATAATAATTTGACGGCACCTCGATATCTAGAAATTCTACAAAATTACGTTGACCAAACTGTAGAAAATTTGCCTCTCCAATATGTAGCAAGATGGAGTAGCTCCACATAATGCAAGAATCATAACCGACTATTTAAATCAGTAACATGGAAATAACTGGATCGGAAATCGAGGTCCAGTTGCCTGGCCTGCACGTTCGCCAGACCTTTGATTTTTGTATTTGGGGATACTTAAAGGATAAATTTTATTCTACTACTCCTAATACGATAGAAGAACTTGACGCAGCGGTTATTCAAGCCATAGAAGAAATTCCTGAACAAATGGTTAAAGATGCATCTATGTCTATAATTCATTGATGCAGGATTTCCATGAATAACAACGGTGCAATTTTCCAACATTTGCTTATTTATATTTTTAGTTTTATTTTAAATTAAATAATAAATGCAAACTTTTGTTTCAGAAATAAAAGATAGATTTTAAGAAATTATATTATTTCTTAGCCAAAGAAAAATTAAAAATAAGAACCTAAAAAATTTGCATATAAATCAAATAAATGAAAAAGTTTTGAAAGGTCGTTACGTAGGTACGACAACAAACACAACTACGGCATTTGTTTCACAGTCAACTAAGTGAAAAACTATTTTTTTATAAATTCACATTTTCTATCATCCAAAGATAATACACGGTTGAAAAGCTCCTTTTATGGTCTATGTATTGAAAGTTGGCTAAGGTACTAAGGCAAAAAAACTTCCCTCGAAAAAATTTGTTTACGTCAATCGATTTGCCGTAGTTGCCTATACAAAACTACCAAGTTTCATTAAATTTTTAGTTGTTACCCCTATAGATATCTTTAATATTGATACAGCACCTGATTGGGCTTAGAATAACGCAACTTTCTTCTCATTTAAACAAACTATGTGTCTCTTACCGTTTCCAAAATCTCCATGTAGTTGTTTTTATCTGGGACACCCTGTATATCGCAGGTCCGACTGATATATGGGTATATAAACAAAACTGGGGGTAGTGGTTTCCGCATCCCAGTTCTGTGTATGAATTCTTGAATGGGTGAGATGGAGTACTCCCTCAAAATCGGGTGATTGAGCATCTCCATTCTGCCGTCAGAAGCAAAAACACCGTAAGAAAATTTGATAGCTCACATTCTAAGGTAACACTCTCTTCAAAATATATTATCTGAGATTGTTTGACTGTGAAATATCAAATATCCTTACGGTGTTTTTGCTTCTGACGGCAGTATTGTTCCTGACGTGGGGAGATGCTCATTCTCACTCTCATCTGTTTCAAGAATCCATACACTCATTGACGTAGCTAAAGGGGCCAGGGGGCCAGGGGGGGCCTGCCCCCCCCTGAAGTCCCTCAGCCTCCCCCTAAGATATTTTAGGCCTCCCCTACCGACTACTAGTAAAAGAACATGACGCTGAAAATACATACTTTTCTATTATTATTCGGGAAATATTCAAATAAAATAGGTGCATTAAAATTTAAAATCATTCAGATAATGTTTACATTTCAGGAAAAAGCTCTTGTCTTGCGGAATTAGGCTTTGTCTCTTTAAATTATCGGTAACTTTTCTGCACTTATGCAATTTCCCGAAAATATTTTTTAAATTTAAACATAATTATGCATATTAAATATTTCATACATATTGGCGACATCTTGTAAAATATTATAGAAGTGTAAGTTAAATTTCGCATTTAATAAAGACAGCGACCTTTGCCCCTCTGTTTCCGAAATCGGGTTGTAGATGTCGTAAGGTTATAAAAGTCCTTTTTAAACTGTTTTTCTAAAATAAATATAATTATCTTTTTAGTTTTTTTGAGGTTAGCTTTTAGTGTCTTATGAAAATTTTCCGATTTTGGTGACAATTTCATAACCATTTTCATATTAAGTTTTCCCACGTCGTTAAATGGAATAAATTCGTCGAGCAATACCGGGAAATTTTTAATATTAATACTTCTACTCTAAGAGCAGAAATGACCGTTTTAAAGAATTGTATTTTTCGGTTAAATCAAACTGTTGGTCATGATTCTATCAAACAACATATAGCAGAAAACACCTATCCAAACCTCTACCAACTTTGTAAAGTTGCGAGTATTCTTCCAATTTCAAGTGCAACTTGCGAGAGGTCTTTCTCTGCCATAAGGAGAGTTTTTAATTGGCTTAGAACAACTATGACTCAAGAGAGACACTCAGGTTTGTCATTGTTATTCATAGAAAAAGATGTTAAGGTCGACTTAGACAGTGTGGTAGACGCTTTCAATCAGCGACGTAGAAAACTTTCTTTGTAGAATTGCTGACTCACATACTTCCTGTGTATACATTTAAATAAGTTGGTAAATGTATTATTAAATTTGTTATATTAAAATATTGGAACATTTAATGCGCGTATTTTTTTTTATTCATTGCACACTTTGCACGACTCTTTAAAACCTATGTTTGCTTTTTGTTCAAGATAGACCGGGGCCACGGCCCCCCCCCCCCTGAAAAGCAAGGCTAGCTACGCCAATGCATACACTGGTCAACTGCCAGATCCAATGTGGTTCGCAATTTTATAAAACAAATGTGATACATAAGAACAGATGTATGTCCTGAGTTATATTTTTTGTTTGTTGCCTAATTACGAGTATTGGTTCTGAGACAAAAAAATACTAGGAACGTTTTTTTTTTAATAAATGATTGTTATTTTACCTAGAAAGCTTCAAGTTCGTTGGCAACAGAATTTGTTTCTTTGTTTTGTCCAGCTTTTTACCTGGCGATGGCTCGTCTATTTTACAACGTTTTAATTTAAAAACGTTGTCATGGCCGAACAATGCCGAGTAGCGATTCCGATCAGTGATTTGTAGTTATTGGCGTTTGAATTATTGCACCTCTATTAGAGCCGCGGGATATTTATAAATAGGAAGATTTTGCTACTACTTTCTATAATGTACCGACTACCGATACATCAATTTTAAGGACAGGGTGACACAATATCCCCTAAACTATTTAACCAGGCCCTAGAAGATGTTTCTAAAAACTTAGAGAGTGAGTAGAAATAGGCATCAAAGTAAGCCGACAATCCTTGAACCACCTAAGAAATAAGAACTGATAAAAATGCTAGAAGAACTAGATATAGCATTTAAAAATATAGGCTTGAGTATGAACTACACTAAAACTAAAATCATGACAAACACAGATGAAGATATCACGATCAGAATAGACCAAGCAAAAATAGAACAAGTAGAAGACTATATATACCTGGGATAAATTATTAAACTAAAAAAAGAAAACCCAACGGCTGAATTAAAGAGACGAGTAAGATTGGCCTGGGCAGCATTCGGTAAATTAAGCTACATATTAAAAAAAATTTAATATCCTCAGTACCTCAAAACGAAAGTGTATAACCAATGTAAACTTCCTGTACTTACCTATAGATCCCAGACCTGGACACTTACAAAATCAAATATGGACAAGGTAACAAAAGCCCAAAGATCAATGGAAAGACAAATGTTACATGTAAAGCTGACAGATAGAAAAAAGAATGAATGGGTACGAAATAAAACAAAAGTAAGGGATGTCAGAGGAGAAGTAGCAAAATTAAAATGGAAATATGCCGGTCATAATAGCACACAGAAAGATGATCGATGGAACAAATCGCACCCCGGCTAAAAAATAGTCACAACTCAAAATACATTGTTTTGAGAAAATCGCTATTAAAGAATTTAGTTCATTAGAGAGATTCATTTTTCCCTTACATGACAAATTACGAGTTAACATGTTATTTTATATCAACAGGAACCTATTAACTCAATGTAATTGGTGCAGTACGCTTCTCAGAAAAAATGATTTTTGTCGTTTTTAGTAAAAAAAAAGACAAAAACCCGATATTGTGACACTTTTTTGGAACAAGGCATCATGACGTTGTAAATCAGGATGTCACGCAGGATGGTAAATAATATAAAAAAAGAAAACAAATAAAGAAGAAACTTTGTATTTATTTTTACAACGAGTTATAAAATGCTGAATAACAACTGGGAATGTGATTATTCTCTAATAAATTCAAAAGATTTTTTTCTTATTCTCCTTAATTCTAAGTACACTGAACAATTCTAAAAAACAGTCACAACACAAAAAAGAACAGTATTTTACTTGTTATATGGGTCAGATTTAACCAATAATTCACACGAAAACCTTTACAACTCGAAATGTGACTCTTTTCAGGATGAAACTCCACGTTCACGCTGTTATAAAGTCAAAAGTGACACTGTAAAAGAACGCATCCTCAGCTAAACTGGACAAAATAAAAGAGTCACATCGCCATTTCGCGGTGAATTGTCGAAACCTAAATGTGACGCTTTTATGGAAGGAAGTACAGATTATTTGGATGATGGCGGTTTATCTAATAAGGTCGATTTTTGAGTAGTGACTCTTTTTCAGCGGGTGTGCGAACTGTATTGTAAACTGAAGACCTAGGGAAAATAAAAGATCCCCAATGAGAAGGGCGGACGATTTGAAGAAACACGCGGGAACTAGATGGATGAACACGGCGACAGACAGAGAAGAGTGGAAGATATTGGGGGGAGGCCCATTGGCGTAGCTAAGGGGGGAACAGGGGGGCCTGGCATCCCCTGAAGTCCCTCAGGCCCCCCTAAGATATTTTAGGCCTCCCCTACCGACTACTAGTAAAAGAACATGACGCTGAAAATACATACTTTTCTATTATTATTCGGGAAATATTCAAATAAAATAGGTGCATTAAAATTTAAAATCATTCAGATAATGTTTACATTTCAGGAAAAAGCCCTTGTCTTGCGGAATTAGCCTTTTCTCTTTAAATTATCGGTAACTTTTCTGCACTTATGCAATTTCCCGAAAATATTTTTTAAATTTAAACATAATTATGCATATTGAATATTTCATACATATTGGCGACATATTGTAAAATATTATAGAAGTGTAAGTTAAATTTCGCATTTAATAAAGACAGCGACCTTTGCCCCTCTGTTTCCGAAATCGGGTTGTAGATGTCGTAAGGTTATAAAAGACCTTTTTAAACTGTTTTTCTAAAATAAATATAATAATCTTTTTAGTTTTTTTGAGGTTAGCGTTTAGTGTTTTATGAAAATTTTCCGATTTTGGTGACAATTTCATAACCATTTTCATATTAAGTTTTCCCACGTCGTTAAATGGAATAAATTCGTCGAGCAATACCGGGAAATTTTTAATATTAATACTTCTACTCTAAGAGCAGAAATTACCGTTTTAAAGAATTGTATTTTTCGGTTAAATCAAACTGTTGGTCATGATGATTCTATCAAACAACATATAGCAGAAAACACCTATCCAAACCTCTACCAACTTTTTAAAGTACGAGTATTCTTCCAATTTCAAGTGCAACTTGCGAGAGGTCTTTCTTTGCTATGAGGATAGTTTTTAATTGGCTTAGAACAACTATGACTCAAGAGAGACACTCAGGTTTGTCATTGTTATTCATAGAAAAAGATGTTGAGGTCGACTTAGACAGTGTGGTAGACGCTTTCAGTCAGCGACGTAGAAAACTTTCTTTGTAGAATTGCTGAATTACATACTTCCTGTGTATACATATAAATAAGTTGGTAAATGTATTATTAAATTTGTTATATTAAAATATTAGAACATTTAATGCGCGTATTTTTTTTTTATGTTTGTTTGCTTTTTGTTCAAGATAGACTGGGGCCACAGCCCCCCCTGAAAAGCAAGGCTAGCTACGCCAATGGGGAGGCATATGTCCAAAGATGGATTGAAGAAGACTAAATAGATAGATAGATAGCTTTCATTAAATATTACTCTTCTGTTGCTTTCGATTATGAATTTAAAAGCGAAAACTTTCTATGCCACGCGCTTGAATATGCTTTCCGTCGATTTTTGCAACATTTTGCCAGTGACCTATTTTTTCCGTTAAGCTTTAATTGATACCCTTGTTCGCAATTTGGGTCAAACGCGAGTTTCCAGATTTACAATGAATAAATCTCAACCTGTTTTTGGTTGTATAATATTTTACTTTTTAATGCCAGGACAAACATAAATTGCATGTTTATTTGATATTAATGTTAAAATCAGGGTTGGATGGGACAGGCGGACAACCGTGTAAATGCCCGGTGGGCCGGTAAAAATTTAGGGCCGTTTGGGCCGCAGGTCCGATGTACCTAATCCGAATTATTAATATTTATTTTTGTATATTTGACCAAGGCCAACATAAAAATAGAGGCCACGACCCTGAAAAAATCAGCTGTTCTCCCGGGGCTGAATTTTACATTGGGTCTTATGGGAGGTCAGAGGTTTTTTTATGATATTTTCAAAATGGCACTACAGATTTCCGCAAAATTTCAGTGAAATATTCTCAGACACCATGCCGATATTCCACCAAAGGTTTGTAAGGAAGCAATATGATTAAAAGGTTAAAATCTTCAAGATTTAGCATTCCTTATTTTGAATTCAAATTACCCGCCATGTACCACATGCCAACTGTTATATTTGACATGTATTTGACTTTGTCATCTGTGATTGTCACATTCGCTTCTGCTTTAAACTTAATTTTTGTGTGAGCTAATGAAGCGGCTATGAAAAATTAGGGATTACTATACATTTAAAAAAAATTGTTCTGCCAGAATAAAGTAAAAACAATCTCAAAAACGGCTTTATTTTAAAAAAATCAAATATCCATGAACCGTCATTCCAACTTCAATCAGCTGTGTCGTAACGTGACCATCAAAAAAAAAATCAGGCCCGGATGTGACGTCTACAAAGTGGAGAATCGTGGCCCGTCCATTTTGATAGCCCTGATTTGACAAACGAACTAATTAAAACATTAAACACTTAAATTTAAAAAATCTACATGTAGTAACTCCAGGCCTGTGTTACTCGTGTGATTGCTACAGTTACTTTTATATTAAAATAAATATAATGTATCATGGAGATAATAGGGACCTATTGCAATATGACCAGGAAATAATTGTGCCGGGCACTAAATTGACATTTTCACATTGAAAAATGACAGTTGATCTTTCAAAATTGACATACCAAAGTCGAATTTATAAATCCAGTCGTTTATTTTCCATTAATAGTGACGTCACTATTAATTCCGGGTCTTATGATACACAAAGGCCTCATTTTGAAAGAAGACAGCTGTTCTTATAATGTGAAACTGTCAATATAGTGCTCAGCACAATTATTGCCTGGCCGTATTGCAATAGGTTCCTAATGTGATAATGGCACTAACTTATTAACATCTTTTTACAATACCAATATCCAGAAAAAAAAATCGGGAGATTAAAAAATTTTTATAAAAATATTGTCCAATTATTTTCTTATTTATATATACACACTTTGTTGACTATTTTAGTGGGGATTGATCCCCCTGATCTCCCCCTTCGGTACGGCCTTGACAATCAGCTGTGTTGTAACGTGGCCATCAAATCAGGGGCTGATTTTTTTTTGATGGCCACGTTACGACACAGCTGATTGTCATTAAAATATTGAAGTTGGAATGACGGTTCATGAATATATTTTTTTTTATAAAGCCGGTTTTGAGATTGTTTTTACTATATTCTTTTAGAACAATTTTTTTTAAATCTATAGTAATCCTTAATTTTTCAGAGCCGCTTCATTAGCTCACACAAAAATTAAGTTTAAAGCAGAAGCGAATGTGACAGTCACAGATGACAAAGTCAAATAAATGTCAAATATAACAGTTGGCATGTGGTACATGGCGGGTAATTTGAATTCAAAATAAGAAATGCTAAATCTTGAATATTTTAACCATTTAGTCATGTTGCTTCCTTACAAAACTTTGGTGGAATATCGGGATGGTGTCTGAGGATATTTCACTGAAATTTCGCGGAAATCTGTAGTGCCATTTTGAAAATATCATAAAAAAACGTCTGACCTCCCATAAGATCCAATGTAAAATTCAGCACCGGGAGAACAGCTGATTTTTTCAGGGTCGTGACCTCTATTTTTGTGTTGGCCTTGGATAGCCCTGAGTCAGCCCCCAGAGAACAGCTGATTTTTTCAGGGTCGTGGCCTCTATTTTTTTGTTGGCCTTGATTACATCTCCAAATATGACCATATCATGCTGTAGCAGACGACAGTTTGCCTTTCTGCGAAAATGCGTCAAAAAAGTAAACAAACAAAGTCAAATGAACCAAATTTTTAGTTTTTTAGTCCAAAATCTTTTAAATGATCTCAAATCGCTTATATGAATAAGAAATATTTAAAAAATTACTGTCAAATGCAGCGAAGAATCAAATGTCGTTGTGATATATGTCAACCCAGTTTATTTTCCAAAATCGCTCCAAAGCCTTGCTGTCTCAAATGGATTGCCACTTTGCTAAGTCTGGGGCTTATTGTTTATGTTGCATATAAGTTTTATGATCCCTGCAAACCTCTTGTAGATATTCCAATATTTTAGTTATGTCCAGAAGGTGTAGCTCAAGAAAATGCCGATATATTAAACCAATTCCAGAATTTTCAAATTTTTACTTAATAGATCATAACAAAAAATGTTATGACAGTGGCGATTTTAAGTTTAACTTAGTAGATTTTCTTAATCAAACATCTTGCGCAAAATCCTGCACATTTGAAGATCATTTTAGACTTTACGAACTCTGCGATAGAACTACATCTGTTACTCAAAACATATTCAATGATCAAACTAACAAATTGGAGCAAACCGAAGAACTTATAAAACCAGAAGAAAACTTAGAACAAGAACTTATGAAATCAGAAGAAAACTTAGAAGAAGAACTTATGAAACCAGAAGAAAACTTAGAAATATCCCCAATTCAAGTTGAGGAGGTGGTAGAAGACACAGTAGAAGAATCTCAAGAAATTGTTTCAGAACATAGCATAGCTCAGTTGTCAATTAAAAAAGAAATTTCTTGCTCACCAGACAATTGCCCCAAACTCAAGTTAAATAACCAATTTGTTGATGTTCCCAAAAATTGCTCCACAAAATGTCTGCAGATATGCATCACAAAAGAAGATAATAAACAAATATTACAGAAACACAGTAAATCTAAAAATAAAAAATGTGCTTATAAGAAAAAGAAACCAGTAAAGAAAAAACTTTGTAAATGTAATTTTTTCATAGATAACAAGCCTCCAGAAAAAACGGGATTATTTAATAATCTAATAAGTTGTGTTCAAAGTAGGTTTTTAAATAAAAAAGAAAATGCATATTTATCCAAAACTGCCAAGAATATACCAAAGCAAAATTCTGCTGTATCAGGCGAAATTAAGGATAATTTAAATAGTAAAGATGTTATTTGTTTTGATCCAAAGAAGTTAAAAAAATACGAAGCGTTTAGTAAGAAGCTTATTCCGTGTCAACATCGTAATAATTTTGATAACTCAAAAAGAAATTCTGAAGCTTTTGCTAATGTAAAACCATTAAAATGTGTTTCAAATTCTCTCAGCACCTATGACGATAAAAAAAGTTTACAAACTCTAAATGAAGTTTATGAGGCGAGCAATTTTCGAAGAAGGAGCTCCTTAAAAAATCCTTGTTTATATCAGATTAATAATACAGAAATTCCAAAAATATGCAAACGTAGAAATTCATCGCTCAATTCTAAGAATAATTCAAAAACGGTAAGCCAAAACAAGAAAAGTATTGAAAAAGAACTGGAGTAAAAAAGTTCCAGATTGTTTAAAATTTAGAAGAAATAATTAAGTTTTGTGAAAAAAATTCCAAGTTAGACTTTACGAAAAAAAAAATGGAAAATAATAAAGCACCATATGATATAAATTAAACTTTGTAAGATGTAACGTTTTTTAAAAATAAATTAAACTAAACTAAAACGCATATAAAAAATTAAATTAATTAATACATAAACTATTCGTATTCAATATGGTTATGCACAGTAGCGCACCCAGGAATATGTCTTGGGGGGAGGGGGGCCGAGGCCTCTTGGGAGGGCCGAAGTCTCATGATTTTAAGCTATTATTTGTTTTATGAAATTTATGGAAAATATGTAAAAAAATCTAAGGCTTGGGGGTGGGCGGGCCCCGAGGCCCCTCCCCAAGGCCCCGAGGCGCCCATGTTATGCATCTACAGAGGGAAGTAAGTTAACTATGTATTATTTAGCTTTGTTTATTTATGGGTCAAAATCATGGAGGTGGAGAATTTGAGTTGCAGAAGATTTTCTTAGATAATGCTATAGTAAAATACAGTTATCTTATTATTTTTAGATTGTTATACTTAAAACCCATCTCCACATTTCACAGTGTTTTTAAAATTAGCAACAAATATTTAACCCAGAAAATTCAAGATTTCAATTTTACCAGTGGTTCAGCGGTGTATGGGTGACTATTTTCGCGCGGGGGCATGAGGTATGTTTGTTTTAGTTGACCTCGGCCATATTCATCGTGCGAAAATGTTCGTTGCCCTTCCTACGTGTTGCCGTTTCTATCCTTAGTAAAGACGTATGAGTTTGTTTTGATTTGGGGTAGGGCAATGGTTAAAAGCATTGCCGGTTGCTTGTCCCTTGTTTGTTTTTGTTTTTATTTTTCAACAATGCGCAAATTTTTTTTGAAGTTTTTTAATACCACCTCCGAAATTTTTCCCTGGTCCCTGGTAAATATTCGTGAATAGATTATTGTATTTTCATTAATTTTGAACAAATAAATTTATTTCAAATAAACATAAATTATTGAAACGTTATTTATCTTAATAGCACGTTAATTGCATTAAATTTTAAAAATGAAATAGAATAAAGCTTTCGAAAATAAATTACTTTTTTGACTGCAATGCGTTGCATGTTATACTAAAAAATTTAAAAATGAAAATGTTTTTTCCAAAGGTTTTGCTTTTATTTTAAATCACTCTGTTATATTATAAAAGTGTGTATTTTATGATTTTGATTTTTTATATCTAAATAAAGCTTTATTTTAACAATTATTATTATCATAACAAAAACATTTCATGTAAAAAAAAGCCAAATACGCGGAAACGATATTCCGTAACAAGAATTGGATAAAGCCAAGTTCTGCAATACAAATTTCAAAATGAAAGGTTCTTACTAGTTTGGAAATGTTTTTTTTTACTTTACAGTCAAACTTCTTTATGTTCAATTTAGCACTGTGCCTAAGAATCGTTTGCAGCCGTAATAATCAAGTTAAAAAAAAATATTTCCAAACTAGTAAGAACCTTCCATTTTAAAATTTGTATTGGAGAACTTAGCTATATTTTTAGTTCAATTCTTTTTACACAATACCTTTTTTGCGTACTTGGCTTTTTTTACATAAAATGTTTTTGTTATGATTTCACTCCTTTTTTAAAGGGTTTGGATAATAGTTTTTTCTATAAGCGTGCGGAAAAGTCCACTTTTCCGCACGCATTTTAGTGTGGAAAGTGCCACTTTTCCGCACTAGTGCGGAAAAATATTTTGTCCGCACTAGTGTGGAAAAGTAAATTTGTTACGATTTTGAGGTGTTCTATAACATTTAGACCGTTCAAAATACATTTGTATCTTTCCTAGCACACGAAATATCCTAAAAATATTCAAATTGACTAAAATTCTGCTATATTTTCAATATTTTCGATAAAATAAAGTTTTCAGTAAAATAGGTTCAAATTATAAGTTTTAAACCTCCCCGGTATAAATATCGTCATTGTCAATGTCAAACAGCAATGAACACTAGTGGTTTTAGATTTGGCATCTTAAATCACCATAGCAACAAAGTACAAACAAACTGTCAAAACAAAGCCAATTTTGCAGATACAAGCGTCTTTTGAATTTTTCAAACAAAAAAATCAGATTTTCAATGGATTCTTCGGACGAAGATCTACCCCAGTCAGTTCTAGAAGCCGCTAGAATGTGAATAATAATAATTGATTTGATTAAAACGTTTTGAATATAAATAATTTTCTGATTAATTTTTCCTCACGCTTATAGAAAAAATAGTGTACCTAACTCGTGCGTAAAGTGTCTTTTCCGCACTTGATTGCTGGCCAAACTCCGCTATCGCGTCGTTTGGCCATCTGCAATCGCGTGCGGAAAAGAGGCACTTTCCGCACTAGTTAGGTAAACTACTATTAAAGTAGTAAAATATGCGGAATATTGTTCAAAACTTTTGCAATGCCTTATTAAAAATTTTGAGGTTTTTTAATTTTTCATATGGTTTTATCATAGTTCCTATCAGCATTCTAAAGCTCAGTTCTCTAGCATTCTTGGGCAATGTTATTTTCACATAAATTTACATTTTTAGGGGAGGAAAGTTAACTAAAATTTTGGGGTTTTTAAATTTTTTCCTATAGTTTTGTCATATTTCCTATCAATCTGCCAGGGCTCAGCTCTATAGCGTTTCTAAAAGTGGGCAATGTTACTTTTACATAACTTTATATGTATAGGGAAGGGGAGTAAATTATAATTTTAGGGTTTTTTGATTCTTTCCAAGGGTTTGGTCATAATTTCTTTTAGTAGGCCCAATTTCAGCATTGTAGCATGTCTGGAAGTACAGTAAAATTTTGATGATGTATACATGAGTGAGTGAGTGGCAATTTCGACGTTTTTCAAAATTTCGTAACTACTTTACTGCTGTATAGAAGTCCATGAAAGTTGGAGATGCTGTTAACTCTGAACATCTACGACTGTGCAAAGTTTGAGTTTCGTAGTTCATTTTGAAGTAGAGTTCTAGATAGGTCAAAAATGGGCTAAAATGTTTCAAGAAAAGATAATACAGCAGTTTACGCGAACTTAGCGGGGCATCGCCGTGCCCCCAGATTTTTTTATTGCTTGAAAAAACTGTTTGACCAGTATTTAATAATATTTAATATTTATTTACTTTAGATGGGTGTCCCAAGTCAATAGACTTAGCAGGTATCGACCAAAAAAGCTTCTTTTTTAACACTTACAACTCAAATAACAAGTATAAAACAAAAATTTATTATCCTGCTTAGAGTGCTCATAAGGTAATGTACAGTAAGGACAAGGAATCAGCGTTTCTTATCCTGGCAAATGCGAAACTGTAGTTAAGCATCCAAGTATAATAACTAAATATGCAAGATTTTCCATAAAACCACTTAGGTTAAAGGATTCATAGTAAACCTGAATCTAAACATGTTTAGGGTTAAAGGGCGCATTACCCTACACTAGCTTATAGATGCTGAGGCTTAAGAAAACTATAACCTCTTCCATATTTCTCAAAAGGTGTAAGCAAAATCTACAATGTATGTAATGTGTATGACTACGAGATTCATGATTATACTTATAAAATTGAATAAAAACTCTTCATTAAATAACCACAACTATATCGAACAGTATACAGTGAAACCTCCTATAAGCGGACACTCACGGTTTCGTCTATTTTGTCTGCTTATTGGAGGTGTCCGCTTAAGAGAGAGAACTGCGAAATTTTAATATACAGGGTGTCATTAAAAGTTTGTAACAAACTTTGACAGGTGATAGTACACATAAAAACAAGAAAAAAAGTTCATATGAACATAGGTCCTAAAATACATAGTAGGGGAGCTACGGGCACCAAAAGGGTTAATATCGAAAATGGTTTTTCTTATACAGCAACTTTAAAAAGCTATGGAATTTTACAAAAAATTGCAAATGTTAATTAATTTTGACCCTTCACATTGTGGTATGGTAAAAAAATTATTACTTAACTCAAAAGGGTACTTTTGGTAGGGGTAGGGGGTTGTTTTAACAAGAATTTTTTTTTGTATTGCATTTTTTTACATTTTGAGTCCATTTTTGAAAACTACTCCCCTTTTTAAGTAAAAAAGGTACTCTTGTCTAAAGTCGCCCAGAGCAACGGTTTACGAGATAATTGAGCGTAAAGATTTTTAGTACCTTAGAATTTTTTTTTGTATTGCATTTTTTTAGATTTTGAGTCCATTTTTAAAAACTACTCCCTTTTTTAGGTAAAAAAGGTACTCTTGTCTAAAGTCGCCCAGAGCGACGGTTTACGAGATAATTGAACGTAAATTTTTTTAGTACCTCCCATAAGCAGAATAACTTTTACGTTCAATTATCTCGTAAACCGTTGCTCTGGGCGACTTTAGACAAAAGTACCTTTTTTACTTAAAAAAGGGAGTAGTTTTTAAAAATGGACTCAAAATGTAAAAAAATGCAATACAAAAAAAAATTCTAAGGTACTAAAAATTTTTACGCTCAATTATCTCGTAAACCGGTGCTCTGGGCGACTTTAGACAAGAGTACCTTTTTTACTTAAAAAAGGGAGTAGTTTTGAAAAATGGACTCAGAATGTAAAAAAATGCAATACAAAAAAAAAATCTTGTTAAAACAACCCCCACCCCTACCAAAAGTACCCTTTTGAGTTAAGTAATAATTTTTTTACCATACCACAATGTGATGGGTCAAAATTAATTAACATTTGCAATTTTTTGTAAAATTCCATAGCTTTTTAAAGTTGCTGTATAAAAAAAACCATTTTCGATATTAACCCTTTTGGTGCCCGTAGCTCCCCTACTATGCATTTTAGGACCTATGTTCATATGAACTTTTTTTTTAAATTTTTATGTGTACTATCACCTGTCAAAGTTTGTTACAAACTTTTAATGACACCCTGTATATTTATTAACAATTTTCGTTGCTTGAGTTGTTCCGATATTACATTTTTAAGCGATCTTTAGTGCTGATAGATATTCCTTCTCCAAGACGTTAACAACTTCCAGTTTTTCAAATTAATTAAGAAGTTTTTTACTAGGCGCCATTTCAAAGAGATCTTTTACTAACCAGCTGAACAATAAAAATTAAACACAGCAGCCCCGCCGAATAAAATGGGTTGTAAATACGACAGAAGTATTTAGTCTCCGCATTAAACCAGAAAGAGATAATTCCCCGGCTGCAGAGTGCGTTGTTGCTAACATAATTCATAATACTAACAAACGTGAAATTTCGTACCCGTGAATTTAAAAATCAAACAAGTTTCATGGCTAATCGGGCAAAAAGGAGCTTTTTTTGTTTCCCTTATATTTTTCCGTGGGTAGCTTGAAAGCTTAACCTCAAGGGGGTCCAAGATCTAATGGACACCTAATAAGTGTTGACAGTTAACCGTTTCGTCCTTATGGGACTCCTCAGAACACTGCTGGTCAAGTGACAAATCTTGCGAAGTTAATCAGACGGTTTTGTCTCTAATTAAATGTAATTAGTGAGCGAACTATAGCAAGAGGCGCCATCTACCGAGATACGAGAGAAACAAAAAACCAAAAGCAGGGAAAAACACTGCTATACAATATCGATCAATGAAAAGATCGAATGCAAATAAAAGAAAACAACTATAGTCCGTGACCTTTGTCAAACTATTAATAAATTAGTAGGTATCTAACTTTCCAAAGACTGACTTCATTTTTATTGATTTTAATTTAGCAAGGTCTTGAATAAAGTATACCAGAGGTAATAGTCAAAAGTTCATCTATTTAAGATTTTAGACTTCATTTTACCTTGAGGAAACCATTCCAGAGTGCATTTAGCCATAAATTATGTACACAGCCAGGATATTGAAGTGTTTTCCTGTCTGATGGCTAATCGATTAGATTATATGCTACATGTTTTAGGAAATTATTAGCTAAATTAGCTATAGCTAGTAGTATCGTTTTGCTCATACTGCATAATAATTTACAGATGAAATCGACAGTACACGAAGATGATTATTAGAGTCTAAAACGCATTTGAAAGAGTTCAAATCGTCTTCTATCTGAACAGTAGTTACTTAAACCAAAATGACCAAAAGAAGCATACTCGATAGTGAGCAGTTAGTGGTCGCATTGGATGACTGAGGAGCAACTCCTATTTGAATCATAATTATTATCATTAACATCTAAAAAACTTATGCTTTTAAAACATTACTTTTAGAACCATCTATTTTTAGAAACCAATTCTGCCATTTCAATAAAAACAAGTTACAAGCTTGGCGTTACATCTTGCTTATTAAATCTAATCTCTATAAAGCATCGAGTAGTCCCTGGATATTAGCAGGAATAGCCGTGCGACCAAAGGGAACAATTAATAATAATAAACTACATAGCGTTTAATTCGTATTGGGGAAAGGAAAACAAGAGAGTTTTCTTAGGTACCTAATTAAATTAGAGCTATTTGGCAATTATATCACGGTCATGGGTACTGTTTTTTGTTTTATCTAACTGCCTTTTAAAAACTTAAGAGAAATTCAAGCAGGCGTGCCCAAGGGTAGCGTACTAGGCCCTTATCTATACTTATTATTCAATTGCGATATCCCAAAGCCAGAAAATTGTCACATAGCAACATTTGCCGATGATACTGGTTTATTGACGGTAGAAAAATCTATTGAAAAATGCATAGAAAAACTTCAGGATGCAGTCACCAAAGTTCACAGTTGGACCACAAAGTGGCGAATAAAATTAAATGAAACCAAATCAATTCATGTTGATTAAAAAAAAATAACAATTAACAACATTCCCGTACCATATTCAAATCAGGCAAAATATCTCGGTATAACATTTGATGCCAAAAAAAGAAGAACTTGAGATAAGGTATAGAAAAATGAACTGGCTAATTGAATTTTAACAATTCATAATAAGTTACTGCTTTATAGACAAATACTGAAACCAGTATGGACATATGGTATTCAACTATGGGGTTGTGCTAAAGAAAGTAACATTCTAGTTTTACAGAGATTTCAAAATAAAGTATTAAGATACATTGTGATTGCACCTTGGTACGTTCGAAATAGTGACCTTCATCGAGATCTAAAAATCGAAATTGTAGCAGAGACTATAAAAAAGTACGCAAAAAGCCATGAAGATAGACTCCATCGGCATGTGAATGTGGAAGCAATTCAGCTTCTAGACAATACTATGCTAGTTCGAAGACTAAAAAGAGTGGAGCCGTTTGAGCTAGTAAACTAAGTGAATTACATAAAACAAAATAATACTATAAACACAACACAATTGTGAGTTACAGACCAAATAAATCGGGGAGAACTGTTGAGTGAACCGTAAGTTTAAATTTGACTTTTCTAGTAAATTAGGTTAAAACAAAATTGCTAATTAGTCTTACTGACTAGATTGTAATACAATAAACACAGTGTGTTTGACAAATACAAAAAAAAATAAAATCTGGCTGCCTTTTGTTTCAATTCAGGCAGATTCTTTTTTATTTGGTGGATTTCACGACTTGTGTGAATAGCAAATCGTAAAATGAAGTATATATACCGTCTCTCTAGCTTTACAAGTGTGTCACATTGACAATGCAGTGTTCTGAAGAGTTAACTGTCAACACCTGATAGGTGTCCATTAGATCTTGGCCCCTGTGGGTGTACAGCTTTCGAGCTGCCCACGGAAAAATACAAGAGAAAAAAAACCTTCCTATAACTGCTCAGCTACGAAAAATTTGTACTTCTTTTGCCATCTTTAAGCAAACTTTCACTATGATTTTCATTTTGCTTTAATCTAACTAATATGCAAGTATTTTGTTTCAGATACCCCATCCTTCAGCATATCCCGTGAACCTGGCTTTGGCATCCCGATCCGCGAAGGCATGCCAGTGTCCTTAAAATGCGACGTGGACTCCAACCCTAAAGCCAAGCCAGTCTGGCAGAAAGACGACAGCGACCCACCAATTCAGCAAACTCCAGATGGGTTTCTTAATTTTACAGAAATCAAGAGGGAACACAGCGGATGGTACAAGTGCATTGCACGGCACATGATGGGGAGATTTAGCAGCATCGGGTACTTCCTCAATGTCCGTACGTATTATTTTTTTAACCACGCCTCTCTTGATTTAAATGGTATGCTATGTTTTTTATGTAGGGGAGAGCGGGATAATGAACGGGGCAAGTTGACGAACTCAGTTTAACACAAAATTTATAAATGGCAACGAGTTTATTACTGTGCTGTTAGCACTCTTTAAAGTCAATATTTTATGGGTTAAAGATAGATGGAGCATGTAAGAATAATAACAGTACAGTGACTAATACCCTATAATTTGAGATGTCGCTTATAAAATTTTATTCCGCAAAATAAGCCCCTAAGGGAAGAGTAATATTTGTTAGTAACTAACAAAATTATTTATTATATTTTTAATATAAGAACATGTAAATAACCATCTGGTCGTTTCTGTTTTTAATTTTTACTAAAAAATTGTATCTTGGGGCAAGTTGGCGGGGGCAAGATGACGAATAAAGAAGAGCTTAAAAAAAAGTGAACAAGAAAATAAAAAGAAAACTCAACGCAAAGTCTGGGTGAAAAGAAAGTGTTTAATAATTTTAAACAAACCCTACCAGAAACAAACCATGGATTGAATCTCCAGTAGCGGACTGGGTTAGATTTGGAAGGTGCGAGGGTTGGGGGCATAAGGCGTGCACCTCATATGAAAAGAAGGGGATGTTCATTTGTGACCTATGCGCCTAGTCGTCATCTTGCCCCAATAGGCTCGTCAACTTACCCCGCTAGTGGGGCAAGATGACGAGAATGCATTTTTTAATTTTTTCATTGTGTAGATTCTTAAGGTTCAAACTTTTTTTGACGTTTTTTTAAATTTGTTTGTAAACCAGAACATCTTTCTGACAATTAAACGAAGTTTTTTTAGTCAAAACCGGGTTTACCTATCTTCTAGAAAGTTTTTTTCCTTAACATCGTCATCTTGCCCCGCTCTCCCCTAATACTAAACTATATAGCTATTATCGACTATCGTTGTAATGTTTGATTATGTTATCAACAGGATAATGATATTTTTAGTAGAGGGTAAAGGGCAAAAATACAATTTCGGACTATCACTGTCTTTATTTATTTCAAACACGACGTTTTGGTTACTAAGTATCTCTAACCGTTTTCAAGAATATACAGTTTACAATTGAAAACAGTTAAAGGTACTTACTAACCGAAACGTCGTGTCTAAAATAAATGAAGACAATCATTGCCTTCAGACAAAGAGGGTAAAGGGAATCGTAACAAAAACATTTTATGTAACAAAAAGTCAAGTACGCGAAAGTGGTATTCCGTAAGAAGAAGTGAGATAAAAGTAAAGTCAAGTTCTCCAATACAAATTTCAAAATGAAAGGTTTTTACTAGTTTGGAAATGTTTTTTAAACTTTGCTATTCCGACCAAACTTGTGTTCAATTTAGCACTATCTAAGAGTCATTTGCAGCCGTAATAGCCAAGTTTAGAAAAATATTTCTAAACTAGTAAGAACCTTTTATTTTGAAATTTGTATTGGAGAACATGGATTTACTTTCATCTCAATTCTTTTTGCGGAATACCACTTTCGCGGACTTGGCTTTTTTTTACATAAAATGTTTTTGTTATGATTTCACTCCTTTTTTAAAGGATTTGCATAATATTTATTTAGCATTCCTGGAGATGGGAAATGTTACATTTACATAACTTTACATTCATAGGGGAGGAAAGTAAATTCAAATTTTGGTATTTTTAATTTTTTTCCTATAGTTTTATCATAGTTCCTTCGGCCTTCCAAAGCTGAGCTCTCAAGCATTTCTGAAAGTGGGCAATGTTACTTTTACATAACTTTACATTTATAGGGAAGGGGAGTTAATTAGAATTTTGGGGTTTTTTTTTCCAAGGGTTTGGTCACAATTTCTATCAGTGTGCCAAATTTCAACTTTGTAGCATGTCTGGAAGTACAGTAGAATTTTGATGATCTATACATGAGGAATGGAGGGATTGTTGGGCTGAAATGTTTCGAGAAAAGAACTTCGCGATTTTGCAAATTCAACAGCAACAGCTATCTTTTATCAATTCATTTACAATAGCAAATTCTAGAATTGGCCTGAGCTAATTAGTCTCATCCGGGGTTAAGTTTTGGGCGCGAATTAAGCGACCGTCAACGGCAGAAATCCGCCCGTTAATTAAAATTTCGTTGACTACGTTTACCTCACACTTCCATAATTCTATAATTACTAATAAACCGCGGGAAGATCATTCAAATAGCTTAACCTAAACCTCACAATCAACTTGCTGTGGTAATTTGCTTAATATACGTACCTTAATAATGTAACTACGGCTTTATTTTTTTATGCACAGTATTCAAAATTGTTTCTTCGCAAATTAGAAAGTTAATAAATCAGGCAATAAGCTTATTTTTAAAATAACAACTCCGGCTCTTTGAGTGTTGTTTCCCGTTAAGAAAACCCACTTCATACATATTATTTAAAGATAATTTTATTTCCAACAAAATAGAGT
Source organism: Aspidapion aeneum (assembly GCA_963576565.1). NCBI lineage: Eukaryota > Metazoa > Arthropoda > Insecta > Coleoptera > Brentidae > Aspidapion > Aspidapion aeneum. The sequence goes on along the minus strand of OY755043.1, from coordinate 6,993,466 downwards.
AAAACAATATTTTTTAGCAAGTTTTTCAGAAAATTAAATAAAAAATCTTTAAAAATTAATTAGAAAAAAATAACCTCAATATACGGACACCCCTGGACTGTCAATAATAGCTGTAACACAACTTTGTGATACGTCGTTTAAAAGAACATTCTATTTCTCTAAAAAAAGGTATTCTAAAATAATTCCCTAAAATGCTTAGTTTTTTTGAAAACTGAATAAAACCTAAAAAAAATTTTTTCGTGATTCTAAAAAACAACCTCAAATTTATTGATGTTAAATTAAATGCTAACCGTGGACTTCGCCCACTTAGGTGATACATCGTTTAAAAGAAAATTTAATTTTCTGCAATTTTCTAAAATAAAATGAATTATAAAATTCTTAAGTTTTGATAAAATAACATAAAACTGAATAATTTCGGTTTATTTTGCATATACTATGGAAATACATAGGAACCGGGTGTACTGTTTAAACTTCAGGGTTCGTATCTCAGCAAGGGTACTACCCAGAGAACTTGGTAATGTCTCATTTTATAGGCAATTGGTTGGTCTTTATTTTATTTTATTACAGATTTTCTCAAAAATAAGCAGTTTCGAAGTTAAAGGCCACTAAAAAAAAAATTGCTCAAAATTCATTAAAATTGGCGGCAAAATGTTTAGCGTCATAACTCAACAACCATTCGTCTGACAGAAAAAAAGTATAAAAACGTTTTTACAGGAAATTTTATTGTCTTCAACTTTTGTTTAAAACTTTTGTCTCTAAAACGTACAGTAAAGAAGTAATTTTAAAAAACCCTTTCTGTGCACATTGAATCCATGATGGCGGGGGGAACCGGCCCGCCAATAAGGAAAACTCAAATTTATTTGTAAGACTTTAATGTCAACAACGTTAAAATCGCGACTACACCACCTTTTGCAACCTAAAATTCTATAATGACTGGACTTATCCTGAGTTTTTTGCGTTTGAATTCTATTATGTTACCAGCTTTTGTATTAATAGGGACTTATTGCAATAAAGTCAGGCTGAAATAGTGCCAGGCAGTATTCTAACAGTTTCACATTGAAAACTAACACTTGATGAGAAGGCACTATTTATTCCGGTTCATATAGTAAACAAAGAAAGATCACAGCTGATCTTACAATGTGCCCACATAGCACAAAAATCACATTAACGTTAAATTAACGTGAACAAAAATAACAAAGTTTTTTTTAACTTGAAAACAACCTCATACCATGTAATATTTATTTTGTTAAATCTACATGCTTAGAGATACCTTAAAAATAAGGAGAAATCAAGCTATAAAAATGTACTTTTTGCTGAAGTTTCTGGTGCTGTGTATATAACGTGTTTTTTACCCTCGTTATTTTCATGTACCAAATTCACACTTGAAAAGTCCTCCACAACATGTTCTAAAATGTCACTACTAACTTTCTGCGTCTTTTTTGGTCACGTTTTTTTAACTTAAAAGACACGCGAAAGGAAATTATAAAAGTTCACTTGTTTAAGACTACAACACTTTAAAACAATTTTAAAGATGGCGCTCAAGGCAAGAAAATATATTATCTATCTATATACATTATGTTTTTTAGCTCACACTACTACTATAAGTAGTGTGAGCTATGGTGATCCTAATTTTTTCGAGAAAAAAAAAGTTGCTCCGATTTCAAAAATTTTTATATATCTTTGCGTTTCAGATGATTTTGAAACTTTTTTGTTTTGCTGTCTGTCTGTCTGTCTGTCTGTCTGTCTGTATGTCTGTCTGTCTGTATGTCTGTCTGTAACGACCAACCCGCATAACTCAAAAACCGCTTGTCCGATTTTAATGAAATTTGGTACCTAAGTTGGGTCTTGGGCCGTGATAGTCCCATTTAAAAATGAACAAAATCCACCGAACGCAAGCCAAATAAAAGGGTGGGGGTAGATTCCAAAAATTAGAGTTTATGTGAAAATATGGCGTGTGTGATATTAAACGAAAGGTAATTAAGTCTGGAGTTAAAAAAAAATAATTTTAGTTTATTTTTAAAAAAGGGTGGGGGTAGATGTCAAAAATTAGAGTTTAAGTGAAAATATGGCGTGTGTGATATCAAACGAAAGGTAATTGAGTCTGGAGTTAAACAAAATACATTTTCGTTTTTTTCAAAAGGGTGGGGGGTAGATTAAAAAAATTTGAGTTTAAGTCAAAACATGGCTTGTGTGGTATCAAACGAAAGGTAATTGAGTCTGGAGTTGAATAAAATATATTTCAGTTTTTGATTATATTAACTCACACTATAACTATAGTACCTAGTGTGAGCTTAGGTGCCCATAGATTGGCAGAGTATTTAAAAGCTAATCAAGATTTTTTAAAATTAAACACTTTCACAGAATATTAATGTGTCTTTATCAGGTTAATAACAGATGCGTCGTGATCGTGGATCAGGGAACAATTCCTTAACAGGATTTTGGAGTTTAGAGGCCAAAGCACTGCCTGATAGATTTCGTCAAAGTGAAAAATCCCGACAATAGGTGGCGCTGCTGCTAGTAAAATCTCAAAAATATTCGGTAGAAAAGCCATGCAAGTCGCGTTTTAGAATTTGTGTAGAAAAGGCGTGAATCTAATGTGATTTTAACGTTTATAAAAATTACTTGAAACTAACGTTAAAACATTGCTGTTTTAATTTGATAATAACGTTATTAAAACGCAGTTTTTAGCAACGTTATTTTTTATAACATTAATGAATGACCTATTAAGCTTGTTTTCATATATGAAATAAACGTTTTTTTAGCAGCTTTTAAAATCAACGTTTTTTTTTCTCAAGCCTTTTTTACGTGTTAAACACGTGATTGTGAAATGTGGTGGTGGTGTCAAAATACTGCCTGGCACTATTACAGCCTGGCTTTATTGCAATAAGTCCCTAATGTATACTTACTGCAATAATGCCAGGCAGTAATAGTGCTGCGCAATATTCTGACACTTTTCCTTTAAAAATTAACAGTTGATCTTTCAAAATTGATAATAATAATAATAATGCGAAACTGTCGGAATAGTGCCCGGCACTATTACTGCCTGGCTTTATTGCAATAAGTCCCTAATATCTTAATAAACTTAAAAGAATTAGTTTTTCAATTTTGCAATTAGGTACTAAAAAGTGCCAATATAAGTATAGCTACAAAACTCAGGGGTAGATGTGTCGTTGGTGTTAAATTCTCAAGTACGTTTTATAATATCCCCCAGTAGCTGCTGTCCTGGACCATCACATTGTTTGTTGAAGAGCCCTTATACTCCGCCCCAGGGGAATATCAAAATTTCATTAAATTTTTAAATTAAAATTGCCTTAGAAATTAGAACAGCTTCGTGACAAAAAAAAGTTACCAAAAATATGTTTTTGCTCTTTTTACTATTGCTGCTTTTCTTTCGTGTCCTTTCTTTGTTGAATTTTTAATATACTCTTATCGTAAAAAGTGACCATTAATAGTAGTAGTAGTATGGGGTAGGCTCTAGGCCTGACGACTAGGCACATGAATCGCCTTTTTTGCCAACCCCCGGGCATCTCCCCTACTGCGTCCTTCCTTCTATACGAAGGCGAGAATATTGGGCGATCTCAGATTCAGAAGGTCATCCTTCTCAAAGGTTTCCTCTTCTAATACCTCTCTTCTTGCCTCCTTGTATGCTTCACATGATAAGAGGAAATGTGGCGAGGTCGCGTCCTCGGCCCAACATCGCTCGCACGTCGCGTCCTCCTTCACTCTCATCTTAGCCAAGTGTTCTTGTAGAACGCAGTGTCTGGTTAAGACTTCCATTATGGCTCCCACCCTCTTCGTGTTCTACGGAGCAGCCAGTCCCTATGGTACTTGCTGTATCCTGTCACATACTCCTGTCTGGCGTTTCCTGTGTTGGTTTTTTGTATCTCTTTCCATGTGACCCTTAATAAATAAACTATAAGAACTTAATGAATTGTAGATTTCTTCAGGGTGAAGTCCTTGAACCATTGTTAAAGGAGAAGAAACGAAAAGTCCTGCTTACTTCACAAATATTTTAAGAACTTAAATCAGTCCAAACCGAACCTTACCTTGCTTCTGATCCAAGAAAGGATGAGTAAAAAAAATTATTTTTTTTTTAATGAAAACTCATAAACTATTGACTTATTTAAAAATGATATTGAAGTAACTCAAGAGCCAGGCTTTGATATTGGAGAGCTGAGTTCAACTGGAAGGCAAGTGGAGGTGTCACTGGAAGGAGCAGTTGAATTTTGATCTTTTTACTATTCCTGCTTATCTTTTATGTCCTTTATTTGTCGAATTTTTGATATAATCTTATCGTAAAAAGTGACCATTAATAGTAGTAGTAGTATGGGGTAGGCTCTAGGCCTAACCATGAGGCACATGAAGCGCCCTTTTCGCCAACCCCCTGGCCTGTCCCCCTACTGCGACCTTCCTTCGCTAAGGAATCTGCCCGTCTTCTGTACAAAGGCGAGAAAATCGGGCCATCTCAGAATTAGAAGGTCCTCCGTCTCAAAGGCTTCCTCTTCGAATAGCTCTCTTCTGGCCTCCTTGTATGCTTCATATGATGAGAGGAAATGCGCCGAGGTCTCGTCCTCGGCCCAACATCGCTCGCACCAAAGAATCGTACGTCGCGCCCTTCTTCACTCTTATCTTAGCCAAGTGTCCTTGTAGAATGCCAGTGTCTGGTTAGGACTCCCATTATGGCTCCCACCTTTCTTCGTGTTCTACGGAGCAGCCAGTCCCTACGGTACTTGCTGTATCCTGTCACATACTCCTTCGCCTGTCTGGCGTTTCCTGTGTTGGTCCATTTCTTTTGTATCTCTTTCCATGTGACCCTTAATAAATAAACTATAAAAACTTAAATCAGTCCAAACCGAACCTTACCTTTCTTCTGATTCAAGAAAGGATGAGTAAAAAAATTATTTTTTTTTAAAAAGAAAACTTATATAAACTATTGACTTATTTAAAAATTATATTGAAGTAACTCAAGAGCCAGGCTTTGATATTGGAGAGCTGAGTTCAACTGGAAGACAAGTGGAGGTGTCACTGGGAGGAGCAGTTGAATTTTGATCTTTTTACTATTCCTGCTTATCTTTTACGTCCTTTATTTGTCGAATTTTTGATATAATCTTATCGTAAAAAGTGACCATTAATAGTAGTAGTAGTTTGGGGTAGGTTCTAGGCCTGGCGACGAGACACATGAAGCGCCTTTTTCGCCAACCCCCGGGCATCCCCCCTACTGCGTCCTTCCTTCGCTAAGAAATCTGCCCGTCTTCTGTACAAAGGCGAGAAAATCAGGCAATCTCAGATTCAGAAGTTCCTCCGTCTCAAAGGCTTCCTCTTCCAATACCTCTCTTCTTGCTTCCTTGTATGATTCACATGATGGGAGGAAATGCGCCGAGGTCTCGTCCTCGGCCCAACATCGCTCGCACGTCGCGTCCTCCTTCACTTTTATCTTCGCCAAGTGTCCTTGTAGGACGCAGTGTCTGGTTAGGACTCCCATTATGGCTCCCACCTTTCTTCGTGTTCTACGGAGCAGCCAGTCCCTACGGTACTTGCTGTATCCTGTCACATACTCCTTCGCCTGTCTGGCGTTTCCTGTGTTGGTCCATTTCTTTTGTATCTCTTTCCATGTGACCCTTAATAAATAAACTATAAGAACTTAAATCAGTCCAAACCGAACCTTACCTTTCTTCTGATCCAAGAAAGGATGAGTAAAAAAAATTTTTTTTTATGAAAACTCATATAAACTATTGACTTATTTACAAATGATATTGAAGTAACTCAAGAGCCAGGCTTTGATATTGGAGAGCTGAGTTGAACTGGAAGGCAAGTGGAGGTGTCACTGGGAGGAGCAGTTGAATTTTGATCTTTTTACTATTCCTGCTTATCTTTTATGTCCTTTATTTGTCGAATTTTTGATATAATCTTATCGTAAAAAGTGACCATTAATAGTAGTAGTAGTATGGGGTAGGCTCTAGGCTTGCCAACCCCCGGGCATCCCCCCTCCTGCGTCCTTCCTTCGCTAAGGAATCTGCCCGTCTTCTGTACAAAGGCGAGAAAATCGGGCTATCTCAGATTCAGAAGGTCCTCCGTCTCAAAGGCTTCCTCTTCTAATACCTCTCTTCTTGCCTCCTTGTATGCTTCACATGATAAGAGGAAATGTGGCGAGGTCGCGTCCTCGGCCCAACATCGCTCGCACGTCGCGTCCTCCTTCACTCTCATCTTAGCTAAGTGTCCTTGTAGAACACAGTGTCTGATAAGGACTCCCATTATTGCTCCCACCTCTCTTCGTGTTCTACGAAGCAGCCAGTCCCTACGGGACTTGCTGTACCCTGTCACATACTCCTTCGCCTGTCTGGCGTTTCCTGTGTTGGTCCATTTCTTTTGTATCTCTTTCCATAACCGAACCTTACCTTTCTTCTGATCCAAGAAAGGATGAGTAAAAAAAATATTTTTTTTTTATGAAAACTCATATAAACTATTGACTTATTTACAAATGATATTGAAGTAACTCAAGAGCCACGCTTTGATATTGGAGAGCTGAGTTCAACTGGAAGGCAAGTGGAGGTGTCACTGGGAGGAGCAGTTGAATTTTGATCTTTTTACTATTCCTGCTTATCTTTTATGTCCTTTATTTGTCGAATTTTTGATATAATCTTATCGTAAAAAGTGACCATTAATAGTAGTAGTAGTTTGGGGTAGGTGCTAGGCCTGACGACGAGACACATGAAGCGCCTTTTTCGCCAACCCCGGGCATCCCCCCTACTGCGTCCTTCCTTCGCTAAGAAATCTGTCCGTCTTCTGTACAAAGGCGAGAAAATCGGGCCATCTCAGATTCAGAAGGTCCTCCGTCTCAAAGGCTTCCTCTTCTAATACCTCTCTTCTTGCCTCCTTGTATGCTTCACATGATAAGAGGAAATGTGGCGAGGTCGCGTCCTCGGCCCAACATCGCTCGCACGTCGCATCCTCCTTCACTCTCATCTTAGCCAAGTGTCCTTGTAGAACGTCTGGTTAGGACTCCCATTATGGCTCCCACCTCTCTTCGTGTTCTACGAAGCAGCCAGTCCCTACGGGACTTGCTGTACCCTGTCACATACTCCTTCGCCTGTCTGGCGTTTCCCGTGTTGGTCCATTCCTTTTGTATCTCTTTCCATGTGACCCTTAATATTAATAAATAAACTATAGGAACTTAAATCAATCCAAACCGGACCTTACCTTTCTTTGGATCCAAGAAAGGATGAGTAAAAAAATAAAAAATTTTTAATGAAATCTGATATAAACTATTGACCTCTTTACAGATGATATTGAAGTAACTCAAGAACCAGACTTTGATATTGGAGAGCTGAGTTCAACTGGAAGGCAAGTGGAGGTGTCACTGGGAGGAGCAGTCCAACTTCAGTGTCCTCCAGGTAAGGCAATCATTCTTGTGCCTAAAAATAATATTTTTAATAAGGTTTTTGGTTTAAATGCGCTTAAGTTAATTTTTAAAAGATTTTGGCAATAAAACGATGGTGTAAAAAATGTTGGCGATATCTATGTAGGTACTACTTAGTCAGTACCCAGTGTGGAAAATCTTAGGAACTGTACGAGAAGAAGAACCGCATTATTAAAAACATTCAACTTCTGGTTAGATACTGTGTTATGCGCAAACTTTTATTTTATTTAAAATTTCAGCTTAACAGATACTAAAGTAATATTTATAATATTTTAGAAAAAATATATAGTTTGACTAAACTTAAATGTGATAACGGGAAAACTAAGTGGAACATAAGCAAAATAAAGGTCTACAATATTTTGTGATTTATTTGTTTTTGCTAGACTATCAGAGGGGGTCGGGGAATTAGATTAGTATCAGACTATAGCCTACAGACTCCTTTTTTGATTTTATAAAAGTTTTTGGTGAAACAAAATTGTCTTCAACATTTTGTGTTCTTTTTTTGTTTTTAATTTAAATCGCGTGTTTTGTTTTTTTTTAGTCGTCGTCGTAGTGTAGTGGTATTGGCCTAATCCTTCCCTAAAGTTTTTTAACTTTAAAAAAACAAAAATTAATGATGTTTTGTACAAGTGGGGATCAAGATTAATATTAGAAAGTATTAATATTTGAAAATAAGTTAACTACAGGAAGGATTTTTTTAAAAAAAAGATAGTTTTTAAATTTATTTCTTAAAATGTTAGGTTAAATTTTTTTCGTAATTTTATGTTATAAAGCAAATAATTCTGCGTACACTTTTTCCTCACTTTTTCTAAAAAAGTTATTATTTTTCGCAAAAAACTGATTTTCATGACCTTTGGGGTCTTATATCTAGCGAAGCTCAAGGGAGATTTTGGCAGAGAATATGTGAGTAGGGTATCCAAGTCCCGGGACCAAATATGTTTTCGGGACTTCGGGACCAAGTGTCAGGTCCCGGGACTGGCCCCGAAACTAAAATAAAAGTAATTAAATTAATTTAACACAGAACAGAACACAGGTTTATTGATATTGGTAAATGGTTAACATAAAAACAAATTGACAAACGTAGCAAATAAAAAGGTAAGTATAGGGAAACATTACTTTTGTCCAAAGTGAGATTTAAGTGCCACGAGTGCATTTAAGGACTTATGATTTAATCTTAAACGAAGCTTCTTACAAAAACCGCCGGCCACTGAGAAAGCTCTCTCCGATTGGACGCTGGTAGGTGGTATAGTCAGTAAATGCTCGTAGCATAGCTGCAAATATTGTCCTCGAAAAAGGACCATTTCTCATTGTATTATTTTTGAAAATCGATCTGGTTTTGCACTTGATGGCGTTTGTATGATTGCTCTTGTACTTGTTGAGGCAGTAGCAAATATTGCATTTTCAAGAAATCCGTCTAACTTTTTTGCAATCCTTTCGCGTTTATGCAATGGAAGGCGCTGCGTCACGCTTATTATACATGTTTCTGGTATAATTTAGCGGTTTTGGGACCAAGTTGAGGTCCCGGGACCTTTACTAAGTCCCGGGACCACTTTTTTTAGGAAAAGTCCCGGGAGCGTCGCGGGACTAAGTCCCGGTATTGGATACCCTATATGTGAGGATGTGTTCCAGATGCTCGGGAATTATTTTTTTTTTCAAATTTCAAGGTTCTTTCATTTTATATGACTGGGCTATATTATATATTATTATATATTCCAATCCATAGATGCTCATCAAAACTTTGGGTTTGCTAAAGCGTTTTGTAAATCAAACTAGGCATGGGAAAAGAGAACGGCCGGAAAGCCAAATTATTTTAGCCGTCTAGTTTACGTCCCAGTAATATTTGTCTACTCAATTAATCAGAATTAGTTGAAATCTAGTCGATTAAACCAAAACGATGTAAATCCATTTCTTGGTATAACAACGGTGCAAATGATCTCGATCTAATTTTTAATAGCGATTTCGGCTTTACTGCTCTGAAATCACTCGCGGGTAGAGCGGTAACGTCACGAATCTCTCTCCGAGCACCCCGGGATTGATCTAAGATAGAGCGGGATTGCTCGCTTTCGGAGCAAGGGCGAACATGATTTTTCAAACACTTGATCGAAATTTCGTGGGTTTTGTAACCTGAACAAATAAAACATTCTTGGTTTATAATTTTTTTATTAAAATTTTTTTGTTGCATTTGTATGTAAATTTTCTAAATGCAAAACACGGAAAACACCTACAAAACACACATATACCAAAGATAGAAACAAATTAATCATATCTAAACAGTGGGGTTATGTTTTTGTTTTGATCTGAAACGTTGCTCCGTCAAAAGAGATGGAGCAATTCAGATCACCCGCTCGGAGATTTGCGGGCAATATTCGAGCACGCAAATCTTTTTTAGGGCACTGCTCCTTTTTAAGTCGAACGCGGGCATCCGTTTCAGAGCAATTTTCGAGCACTCCAGGGCAGTTTTCGAGCAAAAGCCGAAATCGCTATAAGTTTTATTAAAATAATAAAAATTGAATGCATAAATGAAAAATTTAGTGCAAAGATTTTCGAACAAGTTTATTAACAGTGCACAAAATTTTTTGCCTCCTGGGGGGGGGGTTTAATGTAACTTTTTTATTTTAATTTTGAATTCATTAATTATAATTTTTGAATTTATTATGTTTTACTCAGCAACTGTGCTTTTCTAGCCGCTCAATATTATACTGGACGCTCCATCCAACTTATTCTCAACCCAAATTTATAACTTGATTTGTAAGCACATTAGGAAAATTTACCTGAATTAATAAAGTTAGGTTGGGTCTCTATAAAGCTAATTGGGGTAAATTTATGCCAATACTAAGGTAAAGTGAAGTTATGTAAGTATTAATCAAATTAAGCAACATTGCAAACATGTCAAGATTTGATAAAGCCGGGTCTACACTATGCAGTGGCGGCGCGTGGTAAAAAGCTTTGGGAGTACACACAAAAAAAAATTGCGGCGCAGGCGAAATTATTTTTGCAAATAATTAAAAAATGAAATATTTAGTTAGATATTAGTTACCTACCTATTATTATTGAAATTATAAATAAATAATAAATGTATCATACCTATACTTGATGTTGTATTAAAGTGGCACCGCGTCATCAAAACCGTGATGGGCGGGAAGGGAGTACCGCACTTCCTGTAATTTTTTTATCGGTATTGATTCCCAACAATTACAGAGCAATTTCAGTAACTAGTACTCTCAGTAGATTGTACGGTAGGATTCTTAGAGATCTAATAGAGAAGGATTTTCATGAACAAGAAGAAGAAGAGCAAAGTGGGTTTCGTGCAGGCAGATCTTGTAGTGATAATGTTTTTTGTCTTAAACAAGTAATTGAGAAAAGGAGCGCCAGAAATATAGAGACGTATGTTACCTTTGTGGACCTACAAAAAGCATATGATACCGTTCCAGTAGAAAAACTATGGACAGTGCTAGAGCAGACTAATATCAATCATACATACATAAAAGCGATAAAAGAACTATACAAAGGGTCAAAATCTAAAATTAAAATTGGAAATCGACTTTCAAAAGAATTCCTGGTAACAAAAGGCTTAAGACAGGGATGTTGTATTTCTCCAACTCTTTTTAAAATATATATCGCAGTAGCTCTAAAAAACTGGAAACGGAAAGTGCACGGCATGGGAATACAACTTAACGACCGATTTACCATATACACACTACAGTTTGCTGACGATCAAGTAATTGTAGCTAATGATAAAGAGGACATGGAGTATATGATGAAAAAGTTAATGGAAGAATACCAAAAGTGGGGATTAACAGTGAACGTGGACAAGACACAGCACTTATGTATTGGAAACGAATCCAGTGAGTTAGAACTAGACAATGGACAAGTAATATCTCCATGCAATGAGTATGTATACTTGGGTGTCACATTTGATAAGACAGGAACAGACTGTAAAGAACTGGAAAAAAGAATAGTAAAAGCAAAAAAGGTTATTGGATGTCTTAACAGTATTTTATGGAGCAGAGAGATAAAAAAGAATGTAAAATTTAACATATATGAAACAATGGTGAAAAGCACGCTGTTGTATGAAATAGAGACTTGTCGCGTAACAAAAAAATACAAAACAAAAATGGAAAGTGTCGAAATGGATGCAATAAGAAGATCAATGAGAATATCTAGAACAGATCACATAAGAAATGAGATCATAAAAGAAAGAATGGGAATCGAAGGGAGCATAACGGATGATCACTAAAAGACAACTGATATGGTACGGCCATGTACAACGGATGAACGACGAAAGATTACCAAAGCAGGTCCTAGAATGGCAACCAATAGGGCGCAGAAAAAGAGGGCGTCCTAAACTAGAATGGCAACAGTCAATCCAAAGATCAATGAGTCAAAAAAATCTGACAGAAGATGATTGTCAGGATCGAAGGAGGTGGAGAATAGGCGTCGGACAACGTAGAAAAACGTTCTAAACCGACTAAATAAAAAAAAAATTGATTCCCAAAACGAGGCACTGCACTAATTAGTCATTAACTTACTATTTTACTTGCTTTTTATTTATGTCTTCTTCTAAACTATTTTATTAGAAAGGAACATATATACTCTTGTCTGGTTGTTTTGAACATATTGATTTAGCCAGGCTATGACGTTGTATATTCGTTGTTGTTTTGACTGTTTTAATGTCAAACAAATTGGGACCGACTTTTTACAAAACAAATTACCGTTTTTTCAACTAAATCCATATTCGCGCACATTTTAATACAATTTTGGTTCCTCTTATTTATTAGGTAAGTACCTAGTTTATATGTCCTAGGTCTCGGTGTTTTATTATAGACATATAAAGCGGCACACTGCAGGTACAACGTGAAACAACAATTGTTTGGGGCTTTTTTACATAGATTTTGCCGCAAAACTTGGTTTACCATAGCTATGACGCGGTGCCACTTATATACATACTCTACTATAGTTTACATATTTTCTCTTTTAATGGCAAAGATGAAAATTTAATTGCCTTTAAATATGGCACGCTAATGCTATCAGAATTAGAAACTTCCGCCATTGTCGTAAATACCAAATCGTGGAAATCAAAACAAACCTCCAGCGCCTGACCGATAATGCCAAATTAGTGGTGTGCAAATACTATCTACTCGATACTTTAATATCTAATACATGGGCGGATTCGAAACCTAAATCCAATAGCAAAAAAATTTACTTTTTTTTCACAAAATTTTAAATTTTTTGAAAATTTACAATATTTGATTCCTGTTTTCTCGAAAACTATTACATCTACAAGTGTAAACTTTTTCAGGTTAGTATTAGGGACTCAATAGCTCCTTTGGGGTACAGTATCAACCAACAATGTTTTTTGAAATTTTTGGTGAAAATTTTCCTGATACAAGGAGTACCCAAAAAGTGCAGTTTTTAATTTTTTTAAAATAGTTAACTTTGTAAAAATATATATTAAAACACATTAAATTAAACCTCTCGGGGTCCTCTACATAACGATATAAAAGTTGAGAGTCAAGTGTTTATAATAACGCCGAGACAGGCCGCCAAATTCACTACAGTTTTGAGTTTTGACATTTTAAACTTTTATTTATTTCTTACAAACACTAACCTTTAGACCAACTTTGGGGGTCATTTTTAATATTTTGTGGGACAGGCAATAAGAATACAATAATTGTTTCGACCTAAATCCAATAACAAAAAAGTTAGCTTTTTTTGACAAAATTTTAAATGTTTTTAAAATTTACAATATTTGATTCCTATTTTCTCGAAAACTATTACATTTACAACTGTAACATTTTCAGGTTAGCATTAGGGAGTCAATAGCTCCTTTCTGGCACAGTATCAACCAACAATGTTTTTTGAAATTTTTGGTGAAAATTTTCCTGATACAAGGGTTACCCAAAAAGTGTAGTTTTTAATTTTTTTAAATTAGTTAACTTTGTAAAAATATATATTAAAACACATTAAATTAAACCTCTCGGGGTCCTCTACATAACGATATCAAAGTTGAGGGTCAAGTGTTTATAATAACGCCGAGACAGGCGGCCAAAGTCACTTCAGTTTTGAGTTTTGACATTTTAAACTTTTATTTATTTCTTACAAACACTAACCTTTAGACCAACTTTGGGGGTCATTTTTAATATTTTGTGGGACAGGCAATAAGAATACAATAATTGTTTCGACCTAAATCCAATAACAAAAAAGTTAGCTTTTTTTTGACAAAATTTTAAATGTTTTTAAAATTTACAATATTTGATTCCTATTTTCTCGAAAACTATTACATTTACAACTGTAACATTTTCAGGTTAGCATTAGGGAGTCAATAGCTCCTTTCTGGCACAGTATCAACCAACAATGTTTTTTGAAATTTTTGGTGAAAATTTTCCTGATACAAGGGTTACCCAAAAAGTGCAGTTTTTAATTTTTTTAAATTAGTTAACTTTGTAAAAATATATATTAAAACACATTAAATTAAACCTCTCGGGGTCCTCTACATAACGATATGAAAGTTGAGGGTCAAGTGTTTATAATAACGCCGAGACAGGCGGCCAAAGTCACTTCAGTTTTGAGTGTTGACATTTTAAACTTTTATTTATTTCTTACAAACACTAACCTTTAGACCAACTTTGGGGGTCATTTTTAATATTTTGTGGGGCAGGCAATAAGAATACTATAATTGTTTCGACCTAAATCCAATAACAAAAAAGTTAACTTTTTTTTGACAAAATTTTAAATTTTTTGAAAATTTACAATTTTTGATTCCTATTTTCTCGAAAACTATTACATTTACAACTGTAACATTTTCAGGTTAGTATTAGGGAGTCAATAGCTCCTTTGTGGCACAGTATCAACCAGCAATGTTTTTTGAAATTTTTGGTGAAAATTTTCCTGTTACAAGGGGTACCCAAAAAGTGCAGTTTTTAATTTTTTAAAATTAGTTAACTTTGTAAAAATATATATTAAAACACATTAAATTAAACCTCTCGGGGTCCTCTATATAACGATATGAAAGTTGAGGGTCAAGTGTTTATAATAACGCCGAGACAGGCCGCCAAAGTCACTTCAGTTTTGAGTTTTGACATTTTAAACTTTTATTTATTTCTTACAAACACTAACCTTTAGACCAACTTTGGCGGTCATTTTTAATATTTTGTGGGACAGGCAATAAGAATACAATAATTGTTTCGACCTAAATCCAATAACAAAAAAGTTAACTTTTTTTTGACAAAATTTTAAATTTTTTGAAAATTTACAATTTTTGATTCCTATTTTCTCGAAAACTATTACATTTACAACTGTAACATTTTCAGGTTAGTATTAGGGAGTCAATAGCTCCTTTGTGGCACAGTATCAACCAACAATGTTTTTTGAAATTTTTGGTGAAAATTTTCCTGTTACAAGGGGTACCCAAAAAGTGCAGTTTTTAATTTTTTAAAATTAGTTAACTTTGTAAAAATATATATTAAAACACATTAAATTAAACCTCTCGGGGTCCTCTACATAACGATATGAAAGTTGAGGGTCAAGTGTTTATAATAACGCCGAGACAGGCCGCCAAAGTCACTTCAGTTTTAAGTTTTGACATTTTAAACATTTATTTATTTCTTACAAACACTAACCTTTAGACCAACTTTGGGGGTCATTCTTAATATTTTGTGGGGCAGGCAATAAGAATACAATAATTGTTTCGACCTAAATCCAATAACAAAAAAGTTAACTTTTTTTTGACAAAATTTTAAATTTTTTGAAAATTTACAATTTTTGATTCCTCAAATCAAATCAAATCAAATCAAGCTTTATTGTCTTATATAAAGTATAAAACTTTGTAGACAAAGCAAATACATAACTAATAATAATAATAGAAAAAATCATTTAAAAAATATAAAATATATAAATCCATCCAATAAATGGTTTAATTATGTTGTTTGTATATATATATATACATATTTTTTTTTTAATTTACTTTTATAATAATTGAGAATTTTAAGTTTAATATTATTCCTTAATTGTAACTCTGATCAAGAAATTCGTTAATTGAATAAAAAGCTTTAGTGATAAGAAATATATCCAAATATGTCAACATACAGGGACTCTAGCTTAGGACATACTTAACAAAGTTCAAAGATAAAAAAAAACTCTTTATACCCTTAACTACTTTTTTTTTCCTTTCGTTTAATTTTTTCCCTAATTACGTTATAATTAATAACGCTTCGCCTGGAAAACCGTAAATATTGATTTTTAATTTATATTAAACTTCTGGTTTTGCTCTGGCTCTAATTGCGTTAAGTTCGAAAAGATGTTTTATTAGCCTATAACTATCGGAAAGTCATTTGCATTGAAAGTGCCAGGATTTTAATTTATAGTGCTTTAATTTTAAAAGTTTCTTAATTTATGAATACCACAGCGCATTTCATTTTTAGAAAATCTCTTTTTTTCCCTAGTACCTTCGGCTTCCACGATGAACAATGGTAATTATCATAACGATTCTATTCCTGGACAATGCTACGTTTTAACATGAATGAACCTTCTGTAGAATCAGAAACGTCGACAAATTATTTTCTACATAGTTATTCAAAATAAATACAAAAAAATTTTTCGTGGCTAAGTGGGCATAGAAAGATTTTGTTTCTCTTGTTTTTTCCGTGAGCAGCTCGAAAGCTGTACACCCACGGGGTTCCAAGATCTAATGGACACCTATCAAGTGTTGACAGTTAACTGTTTCGTCCTTAAGGGACCCTTCAGAACACTGCATGGTCAATGGGACACTTTTGTAACAGAAATAAAGCCTAAAATACCGTTTGCTTTCACATAAATGGCGACATCTCCAAATACAAAAGAAACTACCAGAGTTAAAATAAAAGCAGGCAGATGAAACGAAAAACAGTACTCATGACCGTGACATAATTTATCCCTTAGGTCGGGTCAATGCATATTGCATTTGTTACGCCTTCGCAACGTTTTATGTCGAGTCAGCGGAGCGTGAGCCAAACGTGAAATTTAGTACCCGTGAATAAAAATACAAAAAAAAATTTCGTGGCTAAGCGGCCATCGAAATAAACAAATATGTTCTATTATTCTCCTTTGGCAGAATTTTTTGCGTCCCTCGCATTGCACGCTGAAGCTTAAATCTTGTTAGATAGGCCACCAGTAATTCGCGTCGCTTTACAACCAGAGCTCAAATCCTGCGTACTGTCAAATTCCATAGACATGTCCTTTCTTTCTATTTTTCGCAATTAGTAAGCGACATAACCGCAGCCAACGATAAAGACCGGCCATGGCGCGTTATAAGCAAGTCGGCGGTCACGTGATCTTAGGAGTCCCAGGATTCTTATTGTATTGCTTAATATATTATATATTTTTACACAATTTAAATAAATTAACAAAAAATTTTTGTTTTTTTATAGGCAAAAATTGAAAAAAATATTTTGCTGATATATGTGTTTATTATGGATAAAAGAACTGAATTTATAAAGTAAAAAATTATACAAAATTTGCACTCTAATATCTTTAGGTACATATATTAGGTACATAATATCGTTAGTAACTTCAAATCTATATAAGTCTTTCAAAATTCGACATATCAAACCTAAGCTTTTAGTTTTTTAATTTTTCTTTGAGTGTCATCATCTTTGTCTGAGTTCTTATTCAAAGATTTATTAGCAGACACTAAATCATTGTACTTTTTAATAAAATTATTTAAAAAAACTTTACATGCCCTTAAACTAATTTAACTAAAGAAACAAGTGATTTTGTGAATAAGTGAGATGGTTTTTACATTCAATGAACTGAATGTAGTGGTCGTCAATATTTTTTTGAAAAATTACCCAGCACAAAGTTTAATATATATTTCATTAAAGTGTAGGTTAACTACCAATTCATGTTCTTTTAAAAGCTGTATCTTACTTTTTAAATATTTCACACTACCATAGAGATTAATATCTGTTAACAATATTTTACAAATCAGTTTTTTAATATTGCGAGGGTGCGGAAGACATATTACCTTAGAATTGTAAATTGACGTGTATGCACTGGATGACTGGATAAACAAAAATCTTATCTTCCATTCTCAGGTTACCTTTTCAAGAGACCTAATTGTTCAATAAGAAATGACAACTGAACACATTTTTCACTCTCACTATCGAAAATGTCACTAAGGATGTCTATTACTTGATCAATCTTATCCAAGATCTTATCTTTTACCACTTCTTTCCCGTTTGCAACATATTAGGTTTCAGTTTTATAGTTGGACCGACAAGGAACAACACTAATTACACGTTCGCGGTATTGTTTATCTTATAGATATTTTCTTTATAATTTACTACTACAGTCTTTTTCGTGGGCTGCGTTATTTTAATAACTTTGATAAAATTCACATAAAATTCGTGCCCGAATTAAAAAAAAATCGACGTAAACAAACAGACCAAAAATGAAAACACACATGTTTTATAATAACAGCGGGCCGTGAGGCGTTTTTTTGTAAGCCTCCTACGGTCACGTGATATTTCCGCGCCCGGGCCGGTCTTTCTCGTGGGCTGCGGACATAACATATCGCTATTAAATTATAAAGAACACAGAATGAAACCAGACGCGCGCTTCTTGATTTGATTTTGGTGACGCATTTTAAGAGAAAAATTTCATATGAACGGGGGCAGGCTGTTATTTCAAAAGAGGCTACTACATTTATTTATTGTCGATGCAGGATGACCTGCACGTCATCACAGTCTAAAGTTTTAAATTATTATAACTTTTATTAGAATGGCTTGGCCTTATGAAGGTTTAAAAGTCTTCGCAAATGGATCTAAATATAAACATTTCCAAAAGTTTAATACTTTATCGACGTGAAGAATTCAAGCCCCTAAAAGTTCTTTAGGGATTTCTTTTCGCTTATAACTTTTTCGGAATATCGAAATTCTGCATCGCGAGTCGATTTCAATATCCCGGGATAAATTTATTTTATTCTGGACAACGTCAAAGCCTTCCGACAAGAGTTTCTATACCACAAGCCTAAACAGTTTTTTCAAATTTTTGAAGTATAAACTTCTTTAGGCGCGTTTAGCAGTTCTTGTGGGTAGTGAGTCAGGCTCGGCTATGTAACGCTCATTCGGGTGAAATCGACTCGAGTCGACTAAATGTGAGAAACATTCAGCGAGCGATATAATGGCAGATGAAGGCCAGAACACAGAAGAGTTCGGTTCGGTCCGCTGTGCAGAATATGTTATGGGCCAGTATTATTAATTTCGCCTTGTTGAAGTTTACACTTCTGCCGTGTTTTTTAAATAAATTTTGTACTTTATATTTTTTTTTATTTCGTCATCTTCTCATTATTTCATTCCTTTTTTTTTTCATTGAAAATATATTTTTTTGGATTTTTCCTTTCCAAAATTCTCAAAATAATCTATCTTTTATTTGAAACTCGTAGACAATGATTGAGTAGACATAATTAAACCACTACAGGGTAAATCCGAATCTTTTGTCAAAAACTCGGAACAATTTGTCGAGGTTTTTAAAGGGATCGAATTAGCTCCCGACGATAGATTTGTAAGTTTTGATGTAGAAAGTCTGTACACCAACATGCCAATAAATAAGTCACTTAACAACTGATGATACACTTCACGAGATAACAATGCTATCGATGAAGAAGGTGATGAATCTGTTGGAGCTTTGTCTCCGTAACACTTAGTTTCAAGTAAAAGTTAAGTTTTACGCGCAAAATGATGGACTTTCAATGGGTTTGTCTCTTTCGCCAGTGGTAGCAAACATCTACATGGAGTGGTTCGAGGACCATGCGATAAATACAGCATGAGTCAAACCAAAACTATGGCTATGATACATGGATGACAAATTTATTTTGTGGCCGGACAATGATGACAAACTACAGAATTTTATACACCATCTGAACGGTATTCGACCAACAATCAAATTCACCATTGGAGATCGAAAAAGATTCGATCTTACCTTTTTTGGATGTTCTTGTTAAACGATTAGACAAAAACATTCAAACCACTGTATATAGGAAGCCTACACACACGGTACAGTACCTAAATTTTGAGTCTAATCATTCTGTAAAACGAGTTATAAGAAGTTTGTATTTATAAGCCGTAAATATTTGTAGTAATAATGTAGAATTAACCACATAAATTAACATTAAAAAGGACTTACAACAGAATGTCTATTCCGAGAAATTAATAAACTCAACGATCTCTAAAATTAAAAACAAACCAAATGTAGCAAATTCTCAAAATAATAATCAGTTGGGTATTATTAACATTCCATATGTTCAAGGGATTTTAGAGAACATAAGACGAATAGTCAACAAAACCAGAAAATCCCTCAAATAATAAGGAATGTATAGTGTATAGGTGAAACGAAACGTCCTCTTCAGGTTCAAGTAAATGAACATCTAAAAAGTAGCCAATTAGGGGATATTCAAAAATCCGGTTTAGCAGATCATGCATGGTAAAATGATCACAGGATTCAGTGGTCATAAGCTAAAGTTTTGCATAAGGAGTCGCATTGGCGAAAACGAAAGTTTATTGAAGCTGTGTTTGTAATGCAGAATAAAGAAGTTTTCAGTCAACCAAGCACGGACAACAAGCATCTTAGAATTATAAAGGGGGCGGGCCGTCAGACCTGACTGCACACCAACTAGTGTAAGTAGTAACCTATAGACTAGATTGTTTAGTGTACACTTGAAGACGGTTAGAGATACTTACTAACCGAAACGTCATGTTTAAAGTAAATAAAGACAGAGGTCCAATTTTTTTTTCTGGATTTGCATTATTAGGTAAAACGAATATTCAAACTCAATTCAATTCAAGTCCTGCTTGAAAAATCCACTACCCCCACCTTAAGCCATTTGCGCCCCCAGCTTTACAATTCACAGACCGCCACTTTTAGTAATATATGTGTCCAATATCTTTGCCGCCAATTATATCCAAGCTCTATGAAAAATTATTTTGTTATTATATCAATTTGGTTTTCGAGACAAGCATTCCATGAGAGATCAAGTACACAGAATTACTAATATAATATAAAAAGCACTAGAAGACGGAAAAGTTTGTTCTGCAGTTTTTCTAGATGTAGCACAAGCATTTGACAAAGTGTGGCATGAACCTTAATTTTAAACTAAAACGGTTTCTGCCAAAAAAATATTCGGATATTTTGGAATCATACATATCTGATAGACATTTTAGAGTAAAACATACTCAAATTTAAGAGAAATTCAAGCAGGCGTGCCCCAGGGTAGCGGACTAGGCCCTTATCTATACTTATTATTCACTTGCGATATCCCAAAGCCAGAAAGTTGTCACTTAGCAATATTTGCCGTTGATACTGATTTATTGACGGTAGAAAAATCTATTGTAAAATGCATAGAAAAACTTCAGGATGCAGTCACCGAAGTTCACAGTTAGACCATAAAGTGGCGAATAAAATTAAATAAAACCAAATCAATTCATGTTGATTTTACAAACAAAAATATAAATCACATACAAATAACAATTAACAACATTTCCGTACCATACTCAAATCAGGCAAAATATCTCGGTATAACACTTAATGCCAAATTGCGCTGGAAAGCACATGTGAAGAAAAAAAAGAAGACCTTGAGGTAAGGTATAGAAAAATGAACTGGCTAATTGGAAGGAAGTCCAATTTAACAATTCATAATAAGTTACTGCTTTATAGACAAATACTGAAACCAGTATGGACATATGGTATTCAACTATGGGGTTGTGCTAAAGAGAGTAACATTCTAGTTTTACAGAGATTTCAAAATAAAGTATTAAGAAACATTGTGAATTCACCTTGGTACGTTCGAAATAGTGACCTTCATCGAGATCTAAAAATCGAAACTGTAGCAGAGACTATAAAAAAGTACGCAAAAAGCCATGAAGATAGACTCCATCGACAGCTTCTGGACAGTACTGTGCTAGTTCGAATACTAAAAAGAGTGAAGCCGTTTGAGCTAGTAAACTAAGTGAATTACATAAAACAAAATAATGCTATAAACATAACACAATGGTGAGTTACACACTAAACAAAGCGGGGAGGACTGTTGAGTGAACCCTAAGTTTAAATCTGACTTTTCTAGTAAATTAAGTTAAAACAAAATTGCTAATTAGTCTTACTGACTAGATTGTAATACAATAAACACAGTGTGTTTGACAAAAGAAAAAAAATCACGGATTTTCAAAACGGCTTGACCACTTACCTAAGCAGGCGTTGGTTCTCTGGACAGCACAAAGCCTTCGCCGCAAAACTTTTCCCGCATTCCATAAACATAAATAAACATTCAGTTTGCGCTGCAGAATCTCGCAAATCTCCAGTTATAATAGGTGATAAGCGCCCGTCACTTGCGTCCCAGTTTGCACGAAACTTTTTCAAAACTACATTCCAAAAGAAGATTTATGTCTTTATTTCTCAAACAAGATTTATCGAAATATTTCAAGTAACTACTAAGGCGCAACATAAAACAAAAAAATAGTTACCTTAAGCCCGCTTGACATGGAGCAATTTGACTTGCATTGCATTGCAATTTGCAAGAAACTCCGTTTTGGACATGCGCATTTGACTCGCCATCATCTGCGCTGTTTCTTTTCCATCATCCCAGAGCAAACAAGCTGCAAATAACAATGTTTTTGGTGCAAGATGTTATCACAAACCCATTGCTTTAAACCAAGATATTTTTTTTTCAATTATGTCTTTGTATAATAGGTACTTGAAAACAAGAACATTGCCGCTTCCATTCAAAACAAATCAATTTTCGTGGATAAAGGCAACTTTTATTTTCAACGGAAACCAGCAGTTCAAGAGAATAGTTTTTTTTGTTAAGAAAATATCGTCTTCGTGCATAGGAAAGCAGATTTTTTCTTGGATCAAAGCAATTTGCATTGACTGAAGACATTTTTTTTTATGTGTAAGACAGACTTAGACAGTCCAAGAAATATTTGTCCAGGCGGGGCTGTCAAAACGGACGGGCAATGATCAGAGATTATATATTGGTTTGCCGAGACCTTTTGCCAGAATACCGATTTTTTTGTTTATTTCGCACATTATCGAAGAAATTTCACGTTTCGGAAATTGTAGATATTTTTGTGTCACTTGTCTTCTTTATTATTCAAAAAAAAAATAATTAGTAATAGTACAAATAAAACGGCAAAATGTAAATTTGGTTTATTACAAAACCTGGGTGCCAACGCAATTATATTTATATCTGAGGGCACGGCAGTATCTAAAAATCTACTTCGAATTAAGCTACGAAACTCAAACACAGGCGTAGACCTTCATAGAATTAACAACCCCTTCAATTTTCATGGACTTCCATATACTAGTAAAGTAGTTACGAAATTTAAAAAAACGTCGAAATTGCCACTCACTCACTACTCACTCATGTATAGATCATCAAAATTGTGCTGTACTTTCAGACATGCTACAAAGCTGAAATTTGGCGACTGATAGAAATTATGACCAAACCCTTGGAAAAAATCAAAAAACCCCAAAATTCTAATTTACTTCACTTCCAGAAACACTAGAGAGCTGAGCAGACTGATAGGAACTATGATAAAGCTATAGGAAAAAATTTAAAAACCCGAAAATTATAATTTAGTTCCTCTTCTATAAATGTAAATATATGTAAGAGTAACATTCCCACTTCCAAAAACGCTAGAGAGTTCAGCTTTGGAACGCCAATAGGAACTATGATAAAACTATAGGAAAAAATTTTAAAACACCAAAATTTTAATTTACTTCCCTCCCCTATAAATGTAAACTTATGTAAAAGTAATATTGCCCACTTCCAGAAACGCTAGAGAAGGAAATGGGCAATATTTTAAAAAAACATTTCCAAACTAGTAAAAACCTTTCATTTTAAAATTTGTGTTGGAGAACTTGGCTTTACTTTTATATCAATTCTTTTTACGGAATATCATTTTCGCGTACTTGGCTTTTTCTTACATGAATTTTTCTTGGTTATGATTGAAATTAGTTTTAGAACTTCGTATAGGAATTTTATAATTAAAAATTCTAGAAACTTAAAGGTTGCATTTAATGTACTCATGTTTCCTTCTTATTAAGGTGTGAAATTTAAAATAAACCCGAGTCACACCGTTTTACACGCTTAAACAGTGGCGTGTCGTATAGGGGGCTAGGGGGGCCAACGCGCCCTTTGAGGTATAAAACGTTTGTAATTTATTTGACTCCCATACCTATATTTGCGCCCTTTAAGGTCTTCACCACCCCCCCCCCCCGCCCTTTTATCCACGACACGCTACTGCGCTTAAATAGGGTGTTTTTGATAGTTTCTTTGTCATTTTAAGAGTGATAGCAACCACATTTTTTAATGGTTTCGATAGAATGGAATGTGCTTAAGATTTTCGGCTTAAAATTTTTCTCTAAAAATTGGAACAAATATTTTTTTTCTTGAGTGACATAAAATTTCATATTTTTGCCGTTAAAAAAAAACTCCCATATCATACGTCCTTTCCCATTAGATCACATATTTGAATAATGCCTTTTCTCTTACTTATCGCATTATTCCTATTTTAGGTACGACAGGGTGCTGGACCAAGGTCGACTCTGTGTCCGGTCGATTAGACCCGATCGGTGCTTCCCAGGAACTGCGATTGGATAACGTCATCTATCAAGAAGGCGGCGAATATCGATGCGTGGCGCCCTCCAAGGAGTCTATCAAGAGATTAGAGACCATCAGGAATGCTATGGCTGTGCAAGTTATTGTTAGAGGTAAGTCAAACATTTTAGTTCTTTTTAGTGGTAGAATTTAGTTTTTATGGCCATGAAGATGACCCAGGCCTATCAAAACGGACGGGCCACAATCCACTTTGTTGACGTCACATCGGGGGCTGATTTTTTTTTTAAGGTCACGTCAAGACCCAGCTGATTGTCTTTAAAATATTGAAGTTGGAATGACGGTTAATAAATGTTTGATTTTTGTTTAATAAAGCCGGTTTTGAGTTTGTTTTTACTATATTCTTGCAGAACATTTTTTTTACATGTATAGTAATCCTTAATTTTTCAGAGCCGCTTCATTAGCTCAAACAAAAATTAAGTTTAAAGCAGAAGCGAATATCTTCGATTCTGCGTGGAAAGTAATCGGATTACCTACATATATTCGGCACTCGTCAGTTTACAAAAATTACAACATCAAAAAATTATTTTTTTGTAGTGTAATTTTGTTTTAAAAAAAACTATTTTTGGATTCTAAATAAACTTTGTCGTAAAAAATCATAAAAAAAATCAAACACAGATGACAAAGTCAAATACATGTCAAATATAACAGTTGGCATGCGGTACATGGCGGGTAATTTGAATTCAAAATGAGGAATGATAAATCTTGAAGATTTTAACCTTTTAATCATCTTGCATCCTTACAAAAGTTTGGTGGAATATCCGGATGGTGTCTGAGAATATTTCACTGATATTTCGCAGAAATCTGTAGTGCCATTTTGAAAATATCATAAAAAAACGTCTGACCTCCCATAAGACCCAATGAAACACTCAGCCCCCCAAGAACAACTGATTTTTTCGTGGCCTGTATTTTTTAATTGGCCTTGGTCAAATTTTACTTTGGGTCTTATGGACGAAATAGAGGTTTTTTTGTAATATTTTCAAAATGACACTACAGATTTTGGAAGATGATTAAGAGGGAAAAATCTTCAAGATTTAGCATTCCCTATTTTGAATTCAAATTGCCCGCGATACACCGCACGCCAACTGTTATTTGCCATGGATTTGACTTTGTCATCAGTGCTTGTCATCGCATTTGTTTATTTTGTAAAACTTGTTCGATTTTTTAATGATTTTTTACAATAAAGCTCATTCAAAATCTAAAAATACCATATCTTTAAAACAAAATTACACCACAAAAAAATCATTTTTTGATGTTGTAATTTTTGTAAACACATCTAAATAAGTTTTAAAAGTTGCCGAATATAAACAAATAGGTGTAGGTGAGCCGATTACTTTCCAGGCAGAAACAAACACATTCGCTTCTGCTTTAAATTTAATTTTTGTGTGAGTTAATGAAGCGGCTCTACAAAATTAACGATTACTATACATTTAAAAAAAAATTGTTTCACAAGAATATAGTAAAAACAATCTCAAACCCGGCTTTATTGAAGATAAAATCAAATATTCATCAACCGTCATTCCAACTTCAATATTTTAAACACAATCAGCTGTGGCGTGAGGTGACCATCAAAAAGAAATTCAGCCTTGGCTGTGACGTCAACAAAGTTGTAGATCGTGGCCCGTCCGTTTTGATAGCTCTGGTCAAACATTTTAGTATAAGTATCGCAGCCCACGAGAAAGACCGGCCCGGGCGCGGAAATATCACATGACCGTGGGAGCGTCACAAAAGAACGCCTCCCGGCCAGCTGTCATTATAAAACAGTCAGTTTTGGTATGTTTGTTTACGTCGATTTTTTTTTAATTCGGGCATGAATTTTATGTGAATTTTATCAAAGTTATTAAAATAACGCAGACCACGAAAAAGA
This sequence comes from Aspidapion aeneum, assembly GCA_963576565.1. Taxonomy (NCBI): domain Eukaryota; kingdom Metazoa; phylum Arthropoda; class Insecta; order Coleoptera; family Brentidae; genus Aspidapion; species Aspidapion aeneum. The sequence continues at coordinate 6,967,537 of OY755043.1, read as the reverse complement.
CAACAATGCCGCGAACGTGTAGTGTTGTTGGTTGTCGGTCCAACTATAAAACTGAAACCAAATATGTGTCAACTTTTAATTTGCCAGTGGATAAACAAATGCATAAAATTTGGTTGCGAAAAATTCCTATTGATTTAAGGATCTTAAAACGTCCACAAGTTTGCATCAAACATTTTCTTAACGAGCAGGTTATTTGGTTTGATAAGTGTGTTGTAAATGGAGAGTGTTGAAAATGTTCCGAAATACCTAAGTAGACAACCTGTATCTACTGTTCGATTAGCTGGTTTCGAGAGGCAACAACTGGAAACTGCAATACAAGAAAGTCTTGAAACACTTTGAGCTCAAAAGAAATCAAAAGTTTTATCAAATATTGAGGACATTTCAAAATTTTATTGTTCCAAACTAAAATAAATAAAAATTGGATTTTTACCCAAGAACGTGACACAGTCTGCCTGTGCCTGATGACATTTTTTAACAACAATCCATCACAGTTAGCATCTCTAGTTGTTGAGGGAAATCTGTCATTTTTTGTAAATGTTAACAAGTTGGAGTTTTATTTACATACACTTGAAGAGCTATTGCAGTTTATTGAAATTAAAGTTGCAAACGGGAAAGAAGTGGTAAAAGATAAGATTGATCAAGTAATAGACATCCTTAGTGACATTTTCGATAGTGAGAGTGAAAAATGTGTTCAATTGTCATTTCTTATTGAACAATTAGGTCTCTTGAAAAGGTCACATGAGAATGGAAGATATTGTGGATACACTTTAATGTTGGCTTCATCATTGTTTATCCAGTCATCCAGTACATACATGTCAATTTACAAAACTAGGGTAATATGTCTTCTGCACCCTCCAAATATTAAAAAACTGATATCGCTAACAGATAGTAATCTCTCCGGTAGTGTGCAATATTTAAAAAGTAAGATACAGCTTTTAAAAGAACATGAGTTGGTAGTTAACTTACACATTGATGAATTATATATTAAACTTTGTGCTGGGTAATTTTTCAAAAGCAGCGCAACAATGCCAATAACTTCATTTGACCGACTGTAAAATGCGGCCTTCGGCGACGGCGCGCGGCGTCATACTCAACATACGTACGCGATTTGAAGGCCTACTATACCAACACCGGACCGAAAATATACTGCTATTCCAATAATTTTAGAAATAAAATAATTATATTAGAAAAATAGCAGCGACTGAAAAATGAAAATTTTGGGGGTTCTGCAGCTCTGCAGCCCTTATGCACTAGCCGCTCCTGTGATTTAGTTTTGATGGTCATAAAACTTGACCTCATCATCCGGCATCAGCGTATCTTGTATTCTATTTTTATCTGTGTTTTAGGCTATAGCTACCTATACCTGTTTTTTCTACTGTGGAATTAAGACTTAAACAAACATATTTCAAGAAATAAGACAAGCGTAAATTGACGCATAAATTCTGCCCAAAACTTTTTAGGCAGCAAAAAATCGTATACTTAAACTCTGGCAAACTTTTTTCCAATATAGGAAAACAAGAACTAATCAAAACTTTTGTAATGGATTTGATTCATAACATACCTACATAAAAATAAACACTCTATAAGGGTCAGATATTTATGGGTCATTACAGGGCCGCTTAATAACACGGGCACAAACAGGCGTTCGCTTTTCGGAATGCTATATTTTTCTATAGCCCTTTACCTTTTTTTTTAATTAAAAATTACAATTATCATTTGGGCTGGGAAAAAATCATGACGTACCCTCTTTAATTATAAAGATTTTGTCCGTCTTTTAGGGCCCATCGCACCGACTTTTTTTTTCGTTTCTTAGTCTAAAGAATACCTTATTTCGTAAAAATTCGTTGCACCGAACTTAAAGACTTATTCCTTCCTTAGTTTTCTTAAAATTAAGTGAGCTTTTTCGTGACTTTACTGTTCCTTAAGAGCTGCCTAAAGATAAGGTGCTGGTCCATTGGCGTAGCTAGGGGGGCCAGGGGGGGCCTGCCCCCCCCCCTGAAGTCCCTCAGGCCCCCCTAAGATATTTTAAGCCTCCCCTACCGACTAGTAGTAAAAGAACATGACGCTGAAAATACAGACTTTTCTATTATTATTCGGGAAATATTCAAATAAAATAAGTGCATTAAAATTTAAAATTATTCAGATAATGTTTACATTTCAGGAAAAAGCCCTTGTCTTGCGGAATTAGGCTTTTTCTCTTTAAATTATCGGTAACTTTTCTGCACTTATGCCATTTCCCGAAAATATTGAATATTTCATACATATTGGCGACATCTTGTAAAATATTATAGAAGTGTAAGTTAAATTTCGCATTTAATAGAGACAGCGACCCTTGCCCCTCTGTTTCCGAAATCGGGTTGTAGATGTCGTAAGGTTATAAAAGACCTTTTTAAACTGTTTTTCTAAAATAAATATAATAATCTTTTTAGTTTTTTTGAGATTAGCGTTTAGTGTCATGAAAATTTTCCGATTTTGGTGGCAATTTCATAACCATTTTCATATTAAGTTTTCCCACGTCGTTAAATGGAATAAATTCGTCGAGCAATACCGGGACATTTTTAATATTAATACTTCTACTCTAAGAGCAGAAAAGACCGTTTTAAAGAATTGTATTTTTCGGTTAAATCAAACTGTTGGTCATGATTCTATCAAACAACATATAGCAGAAAACACCTATCCAAACCTCTACCAACTTTTTAAAGTTGCGAGTATTCTTCCAATTTCAAGTGCAACTTGCGAGAGGTCTTTCTCTGCCATGAGGAGAGTTTTTAATTGGCTTAGAACAACTATGATTCAAGAGAGACACTCAGGTTTGTCATTGTTATTCATAGAAAAAGATGTTGAGGTCGACTTAGACAGTGTGGTAGACGCTTTCAGTCAGCGACGTAGAAAACTTTCTTTGTAGAATTGCTGAATTACATACTTCCTGTGTATACATATAAATAAGTTGGTAAATGTATTATTAAATTTGTTATATTAAAATATTAGAACATTTAATGCGCGTATTTTTTTTTATTCATTGCACACTTTGCACGACTCTTTAAAACCTATGTTTGCTTTTTGTTCAAGATAGACCGGGGCCACGGCCCCCCCTGAAAAGCAAGGCTAGCTACGCCAATGTGCTGGTCACACAATGTTACCCATCTGGCATAGCCATAGCAACTGACAATACCTACAAATGAGCAGTGTTTTGATTAAAGTAAATTTTGTGTTTTTTAGTAAATAAAGTAAAAAACATGATTTTTTTTAAATAAATAAAAATGATTTTGAAAAACTTTATTGCACAAGTTAACGGCCAGATTTTGGTTCTTTTGTTTTTGTGAAAAAATATACCTATGTATCGATTACAAAAATATTATAATAATTTAAATAAAGTTGAATCTAATTTTTATTACAGTATTTTCGTCCGATTTTTGGGTTAACTGTTGTTCATAGCCTGGTGGGTACAGCAGTAAGGGTAGGATAGGACTGACCAGTGTAAGAAAACCCTTGCATTTAAATGAAACTGCAGTGCATGAAGTAACAAAACGATTTTCCTTTCTACCTTTACATTTTACCCTAATTTCATTATAATTTTTAATGCTTTGGTTGTATCCAGGGGTGTATCCAGGGGTGAATGGGCCGCTGGGACAGGAGCCTTATGGGTAGGGACCTTATTGGCCTGTGCCTTAGGAGCAGTACATTTTACGGCCGGGCGCGGATTTTGTCCTGGGCTTGATGGGGAACCGTAAACCAGCCCGGGAAAAAATACGCGACTGTACCAACAAGGCGACAAGGGCACCCAAATTCCAAAAAATCAAGTAGCACCATCTCGATTTCATCATCTTCCAAATATTCTTCCAAAAATTCAAGAACTTTCATTTTTGTAAATAAATTTTTAAAGGCGACTTGACACAAGAAATTGATGGGTTTTGACAAAACTATTTCGGGACGTACTAGGTGTTCTTGTTGTTTTTTCATAGTTTAATAATTATGTTGATTGAAACAGCGGCGTTGCCTGATTGGGTCACAAAGTGGCGGCATCTTAACAAATAAGAGGAGATTTTTGCTCGGTGTAACAAATTTAAAAATAAGGCATGCTTAAAATTAAAGCAATTCATAGTTAAGAAAGGGAATTTTAAAAGTTTTTTTTATTTGTCAAACACACTGTGTTTATTGTATTGCAAACTATTCAATAAGACTAATTAGCAATTTTGTCTTAACCTAATTTACTAGAAAAGTTAGATTTAAAATTAATTAGAGTTCACGCAACGGTTCTCCCCGCTTTGTTTCGTCTGTAACTCACAATTGTGTTGTATGCACAAGACATACACCCTTTCGATAGCTTTAGGCGCTGGTTAAACTTTTAACGCATTAAGGATAAAAATGGAAACTAACGCGAGAACCATACAAAATGTCGATTGACACCTACCTTGTTATTTCTCGGCGGTACAAATTCCATTCACTGGGCGCCCAGGCTTCTACCAGAGTTATTGAGTTGATCGAAATCACTGTGAGGAGTTGAGGTAACGGATTGGAATGATTTTAGAATTGATTGGCACTAATTGTAATTGATTGAATTGTAGTTTTGGAAAAACCGAGTAAAACACGCCGGTTTCAATATGGAGGCTACGATGATCTCTCTCTCATCATCGCGCCGGTTGGTCGCGCACTTTCTATCCGCGCACTTTGCGGTGTCACGTGACAACCTGTATGGCTCAGTGCAACGGAATAATTAATATTTAGGAAAATTAACTAAGTATTATTTGTCTTGCACGTACAGTGTTGTGTTTATAGCATTATTCTGTTTTATGTTATTCACTTAGTTTACTAGCTCCAACGGCTTCAATTTTTTTAGTCTTCGAACTAGCATATTATTGTGTAAAAGCTGAATTGCTTCTACATTCACATGTCGATGGAGTCTATCTTTACGGCTTTTTGCCTAGTTTTTTATAGTATCTGCTACGGTTTCGATTTTTAGATCCCGATGAAGGTCACTATTTCGAACGTACCAAGGTGCATTCACCATGTTTCTTAATACTTTATTTTGAAATCTCTGTAAAACTAGAATGTTACTCTCTTAGTACCACCCTATAGTTCAATACCATATGTCCATACTGGTTTCAGTATTTTTCTATAAAGCAGTAACTTATTATAAATTGTTAAATTGGACTTCCTTCCAATTAGCCAGTACATTTTTCTAAAGGTCGTCTTTTTTTTTTCTTAACATGTGCTTTCTAGCGCAATTTGACATCAAGTGTTATACCGAGATATTTTGCCTGATTTGAATGTGGAACGGGAATGTTATTAATTGTTATTTTTATGTGATTTTATATTTTTGTTTGTAAAATCAACATGAATTGATTTGGTTTCATTTAATTTTATTAGCCACTTTGTGGTTCAACTGTGAACTTCGGTGACTGCTTCCTGAAGTTTTTCTATGCATTTTTCAATAGATTTTTCTACCGTCAATAAACCAGTATCATCGGCAAATGTTGGTGACAATTTTGTGGCTTTGGGGTATCGCAAGTGAATAATAAGTATAGAGAAAGGCCTAGTACACTACATATCAGATATGTATGATTCTAATATGACAGAAATCGTTTTAGTTTAAACCTAAGGCCTTTATTCAACACTTTGTCAAATGCTTGTGCTACATCTAGAAAGACTGCAGAACAAACTTTTCCCTCTTTTCTGATTTTTAAATATTTGACTTTTATAATGACTGTGCTATGCGTCGGTCCTCCTAATTTAAAATTCTTCATTATAGCTTTCCCTGAAAACCACAAAATGTTTCAAACCAAAAATTATGTTCTAAGGTGTTGGAAATTTAACTTCGACTTTTAGAAAAGCTGATAGTTCCAAATATCCCCGCGCGACAAAACTTTGTATTTGTTTTTGCACCCAGGTTCCGTCCATGTCTTACATTAAAACCAGGGACTTACACAAGAGGGAATTGGGAACTTAAGCTTCCCCCCAGGGCCACTGAATATTGACGCCCAAATATTAAATATTCCTCAAAAACAAGCGCCCATCTGAACCAAAATCTAGTGATTATCCCACAGAAACACTATAAATTTAATGAGTATTTTTAGAGTGAGAGGATAGATGAATGGTAATCATTTCTCTCTCTAGTTCTAACCACCGGTGGTATTCTGTGAACCTAATACTTCAAAGAGATTGTCAATTGTGATTTGTTCCAAGTGTTTGTCAGTGATTGTCAGTATTTTTTTGAAATTGTTTTTGTTAAATATAAATAAAAAATGGGAATACGGTTATAATAAGTTTTTAAGACTGAAAAGCCGGTTTCCTTTCTGAAGTAAGTAGCTTTGATAATTTAACACATCTAAATAGTACCTAATCGCAGTAAAAAACCAGTTATAGATTAAAAATCAAACGTCTGCGAACTTTCAAAACCACAGAATATCGTCGGAGAGTAGAATTAAAAAAGGAAAGTTAGCACCTTCTGCGCAGCGTGCTCTCTCTACAAAAAATATCCAATATTTTTGCCTCACTTTGCATATATGTAAAGGCCTATCCAATTATATAGAAATTATTGCCCCGAAAATATGAAGGAAACCTACATATTTTTTTGTTTAGCTGTATATTGAATAATTACTCGCCGTCTGAGAGTCTGATTTAATGTTTTGTTAGCAAAAAGAAAAAAGTTCAAACAGCTACATTACTAGCAACAAAGGCAGGCTACTTGAAAAGCTTAAAATCGCTGACACAAATCGAGTTCACTTATTTTCCAAATAGCCAATTACTGTTCCTCTTTTATATTTTTGGCGCGCCAAATTTATAAGGCGAAGAGGCGGGATTTTTCATTGGAAAAATGTGAAAAATGGAAAGTGCAGATTCATCAGCACTGTTTGAGGTCACTTTTGAGAAATTGAGTGCCTTTAGGACTGCCTAGCTATTTGATCAAATACACAGATATCTGTTTACTACAACTAGACATTTAATTCCATTATTTTCTCTAGCGTATATATATATATATATATATATATATATATATATTTATCGGTTTCACGACGTTCTACGTCTTCCGATACCCAATCTCCACTCGTTTCTGTTTGCCCATAATTCATCATCTAGGCCTCTTATTCTTATTTCACTGTCTATTCTTTCTCTCCAGCTTCTTCTTGGCCGTCCTCGTTTTCTTCGGCCAGTTGGTTTCCATTGTAGTATTTGTTTAGGTAGCCTTGCATCATTCATTTTTTGTACATGTCCGTACCACACCAGTTGCTTTGTTCTTATATCATCCACTAAAGTACGTTCCCCCACTGTCATAATTTCTCTTATTCTTTAATTTTTAACTCTTTCTCTTTTGGATTTCCCTGCTGCTCTTCTTCTTCCAATAGTCCATCTCCGTAGCGGAAAGCATTTTTTCTGTTATATCCTTGATTGGCCATACTTCTGAGCCGTATGTAATAATACTTTTTACAATGGTGTTATATATAAGCTTTTTGTTATGTTTTGATATACTTTGGTCCCAAATTATTCCATTTAATAAAGTTATTGCTTTTCTTCCTTGAACGTTTCGATCTTTTATAGCTTTGTCTAGTATTCCGTCAGCTGTAATTTTTAGACCTACGTATTTATACTCATCACAGGACTGAATTCGCTGCCTGGTATTTAAGATTAGATCCTGTTTCATTTCACCGATACACATATACTCTGTCTTATTGTTGTCTTATCCTATAGTTTTATTATAGTTCCTATCAGTCTGCCAAAGCTCAACTCTCTAGCATTACGACTGTGCAAAGTTTGAGAATCGTAGCTCATTCCGAAGTAGAGTTTTAGGTAGGTCAAATCTCGGCTGAAATGTTTCAAGAAAAGATGGTACGGCGCGCAAACTTGGCGAGGCACTGCCGTGCCCTCAGATACTCTATCTGTTTTTTATCCTCTTATGGAAATTAATACCCCTAGATGGCTAGATTACGCGGTATGTAAAAGCCTATCCAGTTATATATATTATAAAGATGATTGCACTGAGATATCTACCGTATCCTCATCTATTAATATGTTGTTCCAAAATATTTTAAGAAAAACAAGCAAGTACATTTTTGCCCGCGCTTTTGGATGCTTTTCTTGCCATGTCAACTACAATCACAGGAGCTTTTTGTTTTTACGATCAAATCTGACAAGGCGCTATAAAATATAAAATACACTTGCACGCTTGACAATATGAGGATGAAAACTATAAAAAGATATTAAAAAGCTAGTTGGATAAGCTACATATATCTAGATTGAAAATATTTGTGTGAATGACTTTATACACTGTGAGAAAAATCTACAGTAAAGTCCTTAATAAGATATAGATTTAATAAAATATAATTTTTAATTGATTTTCACGGAAACTGGTTCGCTATATCCGAGGTTTGCTACAAGAAGACATATAGAATATTGTATACCTAAGTAAAAATTTTTTTGGGTATTTTGAAGGGGGTTTTGCTATAAGCGAGTGTTCATTATAAACGGGTTCGCTAACTTCACTGTATTTGGAAATACATAATAAAAAACTATTTAACACAAGTATGAAATAAAAGACAGGCAAAGTATAATTTAGGGACATTTTGGGTCGCGTATTTTACATTTTGTTACCGTTATGGTTATTACTGAGTCTGCGCATTAGCAGCTTCTCGCACCTTTTTTGTTATTTACGGTAACGCCGCCCCGGTACTCACAGTCCCTAGAATAGTCTTCAGATCTTACATATACAGGGTGTCTGAAATAAAAGCAACTACATGGGGATTTCGGAAACGGCAAGAGATACTAGTTTATTTAAATGAGAAAAAAGTTGTGCTATTCTAAAAAATATCTACAGGGGTTTTTAAAATATCGAGCAAAAACTAAAAATTGTGTTTTTTTTTAATTGAAATATCGCCGCCATCTTGCAAACAATTTTAATGAAATTTGGTAGTTTTGTTTAAGCAACTACGTTAACAATTTTTTTCTAGGCCTAGTTTTTTTGAAACCATAGCCAACGTTGTTATTTCTTATGACCGCCATATTGAATTTATACTTCAATAAATAGGGCATAAAAGGATCTTTTCAACTGTGTATAATAAGCCTATCTTTGGATAACGGAAAATGTGAATTTAATTAAAAATAGTTTTTCACTTAGTTGGCTGTGAAACAAATGCCGTAGTTGTGTTTTTTGTCATACCTACGTAACTACCTTTCAAAACTTTTCCTTATTTTTAATTTTTTTTTCTGGCTAAGAAATAATACAATTTCTTAAAATCTTATCTTTTATTTCTGAAATAACAGTTTGCATTTATTATTTAAAATAAAACTAAAAACCGATAACAAAGCATTGAATTAAGTAAACAAATGTTCGAAAATTCCACCGTTGTTATTCATGCAAATCTGTTCAGGAATTTTTTCTATGGCTTGAACAAAGGCTGCATCAAGTTCTTGTATAGTATTATGAGTAGTAGAATAAACTTTATCCTTTAACTATCCCCAAATACAAAAATCAAGAGGCGTAAGGTCCGGCGAACGTGCAGGCCAGGCAACTGGACCTCGATTTCCGATCCAGTTATTTCCATGTTGCTGATTCAAATAGTTGTTTATGATTTTTGCATTATATGGAGGTGCTCCATCTTGCTGGAACCACATTTTTGCCACATCTTGAAGAGGCAAATTTTCTAAAATTTGGTCAACGTAATTTTGTAAAATTACGTTACGAGCGTGTCGAGCTCTTCTAGAGAGTAACCGTAAATAATTATCCACAATCTGTCCGTGATCTGTCCAATTGCAGTAGCTCTAAATCGAGCATTTCTCTACTGCTCCCTTGGAAACAAACTTCCAAAAATCAGTTTATTATATTGGTCCCTCATGCGAGACATATTAGTTATAAAACTGATGAACAGTTAGGTCCTATATTTTGATTTAATTAAAACAAAATATTCCATACGAAACTTTTTGTTGCTTCTAGCCCCATCTTCTACAACTCACTTAAAGTTTAAAAAGTTTTAAAATTCTTACAAACCTGTGATAACCCGCTCCTATAATCCTAAGATGCTTCTTTAATAAGAAGTGGTTTCTATATGCTTGGTATGTCCGTGCTTAGTTGAATATAAACTTCTTTGTTCGGTTCGGTTCGTTTTCGCCAATACGACTCCTTATACAAAACTTCTTTTTTTCAATATCTATTAATTGGTAGAAATGGAGGAGCGGTGTATTTTTTCCACTAGCAGGAGCAGGAATTAAAGGTGAAACCTAAGCTAAAAACAGCGACCTACTTTCAGCATTCAAACCTAAGCACCGTTATTATAGTGTGTGCCTAAATAATCTCGGCACATTTATATTAAGAACGCATAGCCACCTTAATGGCAGTTTAAGTTCGTTCTGGGGGATTTTAGGGCTAAAGGGGATGGAGGCTTTAAAGACAACTTTCAAGGTAACCTACTTGAAATGTAGGCCTCAAACGTTTAATTCGGTATTTTTAGAAAGAGAAAGTTATTTGGCCAGCAATTAGCCATAGGATATTCTAAAATAGTTGTTTTCAACGAAAATTGTTTTATCTGTAAAAAATCAAACAAGTTTTCGTAGCTGAGCGGTTAAAAACGTTTTGTATCTCTCGTCTTTTTCCGTGGGCACCTCAAAAGCTTATCTTGACAGGGGTCCAAGATCTAATGGACACCTAATAAGTGTTTACAGTTAACTGTTTCGTCCTTATTAAACTTCTCCTCAGTTTTCGTCTTTCATCTTATGTTTATAGTGACAAAACTATATCTAATATAACTATAACTATAAACTATAACTATACCCCCACAAGTAGCGCCATCTACGAGGGAAACTAGAACAACAGCAGTAATGAACTGCGATTAAAAGATCGATTGAAAAAAGAATTCTCATTCCATCCGTGACGAAAGTCGAAGACACATCATTGTTTTTGTATATAAGATCAACGCTGATTGCGTTTTTTTGAAACCTTCTAGACGTCAGCGTCAGTCAGCGGAATTTTAAGGCACTGGCCATAATTTTTCTACTAGAACGGTATCATATGCTTTTTTTAGGTCCACAAATGTAACATGAGTCTCTATATTTCTGGCACTCCTTTTCTCAATTATGTACTTGTTTAAGACAAAAAACTTTATCACTACAAGATCTGCTTGCACAAAACCCACTTTGCTCTTCTTCTTCTTGTTCATGAAAATCATTCTCTATTAGAGATCTAAGAATCCTACCGTACAATCTACTTAAAGTACTGGTTACTGAAATTTCTCTCTAATTGTTGCAATCTAGCTTGTTTCCTTTTTTATGTACTGAAGATATGAATGCTATTTTCAAATCATCGGGTACTGTATATCCATTTATGCATTGATTGATAATATATGTGAGATTTTCTAGTAATTTCTTTGATCGATATTTGAGCAATTCAGCGTATATTTCCCCAGGTCCGCTAGCTTTTCCAAATTTAAGCTTTTTAATACTATTCATACTGTGTAAAAGTATAAGGACCTTGATATGCGGAATTAGAATGCCTCACTTGCTGGTGTTACTAATCACCTAATTATATCGCATGCTACGCAAACTTTTTTCGAATCTTGTTTCAAAGTTTCTTTGTAGACTGCTGCTTATTTCATTCAAGTTTAAAAACAAACTTGGGTCAAGAATGAAAGGTCATTAGCTCGCAACATTACGGTATAAATTTTACAACAGGACCCGACAGGACGTGAACAGGACACGACGGGACACGAAAGGACCCAAGTGGGCATGACAGGACATAACAGGACAAGACAGAAGTTTTTTAAGACTTTTTTATCAGGTTCAAGGTTTCTTCGATTAGCTAAAAAGTTTTTTTGAAAATTTTTGTTTATGGAAAAACACTCTGCGATGCAACGCCGTGAGGTAACTTCTAGTTCACATCAAATTCTGTAGACAACCTTTGTAAAAGTATAAGAACCTTGAGACATAAAATCTCGCTTTTATAACAAAGGGTTTTTTTCCCCCTTGGCCAAAGGATGCGAGGCTTTATAGACAACTTTCGAGGTGCGGGATTAGAATGCCTCGCTTGCTGGTGTTACTATAAATCACCTAATTATTTCGCATGCTACGCAAACTTTTTTCGAATCTTGTTTCAAAGTTTCTTTGTCGACTACTGCTTCTTTCATTCAAGTTTAAAAACAAACTTGATTCAGGAATGAAAGGTCATTGGCTCGCAACATTACGGTCTAAATTTTACAACAGGACCCGACAGAACGTGAACAGGACACGACGGGACACGAAAGGACCCAAGTGGGCATGACAGGACACAACAGGACAAGACAGAAAATTTGTAAGACTTTTTTATCAGCTTCAAGTTTCTTCGATTAGCTAAAAAGTTTTTTTGAAAATTTTTGTTCATGGAAAAACACTCTGCGATGCAACGCCGTGAGGTAATTTCCAGTTCACATCAAATTCTGCAGACAACCTTTATAAAAGTATAAGAACCTTGAGACATGACATCTCGCTTTTATAACAAAGGGTCTTTTTCCCCCTTGGCCAAAGGATGCGAGGCTTTAAAGACAACTTTCGAGGTGCGGGATTAGAATGCCTCGCTCGCTGGTGTTACTATAAATCACCTAATTATTTCGCATGCTACGCAAACTTTTTTCGAATCTTGTTTCAGTTTCTTTGTCGACTGCTGCTTATTTCATTTAAGTTTAGAAACAAACTTTGGTCAGGAATGAAAGGTCATTAGCTCACAACATTACGGTATAAATTTTACAACAGGACCCGACAGGACGTGAACAGGACACGACGGGACACGAAAGGACCCAAGTGGGCATGACAGGACACAACAGGACAAGACAGAAGTATTTTAAGACTTTTTTATCAGCTTCAAGTTTCTTCGATTAGCTAAAAAGTTTTTTTGAAAATTTTTGTTTATGGAAAAACACTCTGCGACGCAACGCCGTGAGGTAACTTCCAGTTCACATCAAATTCTATAGAAAACCTTCGTAAAAGTATAAGAACCTTGAGACATGACATCTCGCTTTTATAACAAAGGGTCTTTTTCCTCCTTGGCCAAAGGATGCGAGACTTTAAAGACAACTTTCGAGGTGCGGGATTAGAATGCCTCGCTTGCTGGTGTTACTATAAATCACCTAATTATTTCGCATGCTACGCAAACTTTTTTCGAATCTTGTTTCAAAGTTTCTTTGTCGACTGCTGCTTATTTCATTCAAGTTTAGAAACAAACTTGGGTCAGGAATAAAAGGTAATCAGCTCGCAACATTACGGTGTAAATTTTACAACTGGACCCGACAGGACGTGAACAGGACACGACGGGACACGAAAGGACCCAAGTGGGCATGACAGGACACAACAGGACAAGACAGAAAGAAGTTTTTTAAGAATTTTTTATCAGCTTCAAGTTTCTTCGATTAGCTAAAAAGTTTTTTTGAAAATTTTTATTTATGGAAAAACACTCTGCGATGCAATGCCGTGAGGTAACGTCCAGTTCACATCAAATTCTGTAGACAACCTTTGTAAAAGTATAAGGACCTTAAGACATGACATCTCGCTTTTATAACAAAGGGTCTTTTTCCCCCTTGGCCAAATGATGCGAGGCTTTAAAGACAACTTTCGAGGTGCGGGATTAGAATGCCTCGCTTGCTGGTGTTACTATAAATCACCTAATTATTTCGCATGCTACGCAAACTTTTTTCGAATCTTGTTTCAAAGTTTCTTTGTCGACTACTGCTTCTTTCATTCAAGTTTAAAAACAAACTTGATTCAGGAATGAAAGGTCATTGGCTCGCAACATTACGGTCTAAATTTTACAACAGGACCCGACAGAACGTGAACAGGACACGACGGGACACGAAAGGGCCCAAGTGGGCATGACAGGACACAACAGGACAAGACAGAAAATTTGTAAGACTTTTTTATCAGCTTCAAGTTTCTTCGATTAGCTAAAAAGTTTTTTTGAAAATTTTTGTTCATGGAAAAACACTCTGCGATGCAACGCCGTGAGGTAATTTCCAGTTCACATCAAATTCTGCAGACAACCTTTATAAAAGTATAAGAACCTTGAGACATGACATCTCGCTTTTATAACAAAGGGTCTTTTTCCCCCTTGGCCAAAGGATGCGAGGCTTTAAAGACAACTTTCGAGGTGCGGGATTAGAATGCCTCGCTCGCTGGTGTTACTATAAATCACCTAATTATTTCGCATGCTACGCAAACTTTTTTCGAATCTTGTTTCAGTTTCTTTGTCGACTGCTGCTTATTTCATTTAAGTTTAGAAACAAACTTTGGTCAGGAATGAAAGGTCATTAGCTCACAACATTACGGTATAAATTTTACAACAGGACCCGACAGGACGTGAACAGGACACGACGGGACACGAAAGGACCCAAGTGGGCATGACAGGACACAACAGGACAAGACAGAAGTATTTTAAGACTTTTTTATCAGCTTCAAGTTTCTTCGATTAGCTAAAAAGTTTTTTTGAAAATTTTTGTTTATGGAAAAACACTCTGCGACGCAACGCCGTGAGGTAACTTCCAGTTCACATCAAATTCTATAGAAAACCTTCGTAAAAGTATAAGAACCTTGAGACATGACATCTCGCTTTTATAACAAAGGGTCTTTTTCCTCCTTGGCCAAAGGATGCGAGACTTTAAAGACAACTTTCGAGGTGCGGGATTAGAATGCCTCGCTTGCTGGTGTTACTATAAATCACCTAATTATTTCGCATGCTACGCAAACTTTTTTCGAATCTTGTTTCAAAGTTTCTTTGTCGACTGCTGCTTATTTCATTGAAGTTTAGAAACAAACTTGGGTCAAGAATGAAAGGTCATTAGCTCGCAACATTACGGTATACATTTTACAACAGGACCCGACAGGACGTGAACAGGACACGACGGGACACGAAAGGACCCAAGTGGGCATGACAGGACACAATAGCACAAGACAGAAGTATTTTAAGACTTTTTTATTAGGTTCAAGGTTTCTTCGATTAGCTAAAAAGCTTTTTTGAAAATTTTTGTTTATGGAAAAACACTCTGCGATGCAACGCCGTGAGGTAACTTCCAGTTCACATCAAATTCTGTAGACAACCTTTGTAAAAGTATAAGAACCTTGAGACATAAAATCTCGCTTTTATAACAAAGGGTCTTTTTCCCCCTTGGCCAAAGGATGCAAGGCTTTAAAGACAACTTTCGAGGTGCGGGATTAGAATGCCTCGCTTGCTGGTGTTACTATAAATCACCTAATTATTTCGCATGCTACGCAAACTTTTTTCGAATCTTGTTTCAAAGTTTCTTTGTCGACTGCTGCTTATTTCATTCAAGTTTAGAAACAAACTTGGCTCAGGAATGAAAGGTCATTAGCTCGCAAAATTTTACAACAGGACACGACAAGACGCGAACAGGACACGACAGGACAGAAAAGGACCCAAGAAATCATAACATGACCCAACAGGGCAAGATCCAAGCCCTGCTAGACGCTGTACAAATTTTACGGTGCCGATGACCCCTTGGTCAGGAATCTAGATATTAGGTAATATCCCATGCTCTTAGGCCAGGCAAGGGTTGCACCCAGACCGGGCTCTTTCCAAGCCTAAGATTTTTTTAAATACTTTTTTCATATTTCATAAATAAACACAAAAAATGATTCAAGATCTAACCCCCAAGAATTTTGTTTTTATTTAGTGTTCTTAGAACAGTTTTTAAGACGCAAGGCACAGTCTACCGAAGAAAAACGAATCTGTTGAAACCTACTTACAAGAATACTAAAAATACCACATAAAATCTCCCACTATAAAACTTAGCAAATATCTTTCAAAATATTAAAAAAACTCTTTTTAACTTGAATCTAAGATTTTTCTTTTTAAAATTTTTTCTCATATTAACCGAGCTCTTTTAAAACCAAGTACACAATATGACACCAAGATATCTTAAAGTATCTTGTAGAAGTATAAAATATTTTCAAGAAGTTTGTTTAACCTATATTTACACAAAATTATAACATAATTTGGTTTTTCAAGTTTTCTTTGGAAATAATAAAATCCTAAATAAGACTATCTTTGTTAACAATGTAGTTCTTTGGACCTTCTTTTCAAATTTTCGTCTACGATTTGTTTTTAAAATTAAAATGGCGACAATTAAAGCTAAAAATGGATCTTTTGACCCCTTTTTCCGCCCGAAGTGTGTCAACAGGGTTGGCACAAGCCGCGACGGTTCCCAAATCCTTCGGGATCATTCCCTTACGAGTGAATGATCCAGAAACTAGAAAAACTGTCCAGAGAAAACAGAATATTGGCTTAGGTTAATAATTACTATAAGAATTAATTTGGTTTTAATATACACAGGTCGATAATTCCAGATACAATTTACTTACTTTATTTGTAGGACCGGCACTGCACTCTGCTTTTTATAAAAAATTCACTCTTTTAGGCCCTGTTGATTCGGGTTGGTTTAATTACTGGGCCACTTGAGATCTTTAATTTTTAAACTCCCATAACCGGATGACACGAGCCCCAAAAAGCCACCGTTCCTTCACCCATTCCACTTCTACGTCCGTCCTTTTGCGTAACAGCTAACTTCCACGTCTTTGCAAAAGTTCAGCATGGACCCGCTCTATTGGTCAATTATCGCAAACTCCGAAATGGCTTTGATTTCTGCAGCGTCAGCATTTTATATTCATTACGTCATGGTCATGGGTACTGTTTTTCGCAAAGAAATTCAAGGAACTCCTTTAATTGAATGTTTTTGGTTTTTCGTTTCATCTGCCTCCCTTTTGTTTTATTTCTGGTAGTTTTTTTTTGTATTTGGTAGATGTCGCCACATGGTATCGCAGGCATTATTTTTTATTTCTCTTACCAATATCATAAAATGAGATTTGTATACTGTCTTTCTAGCTTTACAAGTGTGTCACATTGACCATGGAGTGCTCTGAAGAGTGTTTGTAAAACCAGATCACCAGATAAAGATACATGCTCACGGTTTGGGTATGTAAAAAACGCTAAAATGACATAAATTTAATATGGATGATCCCAAGAAGCAAACACTGGTTAAAGTTAACCTAGTTCATACTAAACTTTAAAATATTATTCTATAAAATGAAGTTAGACAAGGATGAACTCTGTCTCCATGTATAGGTGGTCTATTAAATTATCTGTGGCCTTTAGTTCAAACTACAAGGATCTTAAGTTATTGTTCGTAAAATCCGCTTTATTCTGGCGTCCTTCCTGGAAAAGCTTCGTTCGATACAATCCTGTGGCTCTAATTTTTATCAATTTTATATAACATAAAAAGGATTTGAGCTATTTTAAGTCAAAACCTTTAAAGAAAGTCTAGTAAATACTATACATAATAATATTTAAATAAATATGGTATCTATTTAAAAATTTTCGTTTCTCAAAATAAGGCTGCTATGTGGGATCCTTAAGTAAAAGTTTTTTATTTCTCTGCTCCAAAATTAAGACTTATTTCTATTTATTTTTATTTGTGTTTACTTGGCCTCACTGATAAGCTTTGTGATAGTCTCCTGGACAAGGGTAAATTTCCATAAGAGGATAAAAAACAGATAGGGTATAGCATTTATTAAAAAGAGACCGTGTTGTCAAAGGTAACCTTGACAAATTACTACAGGCGCACGCGGTCGCACTCGTCAAGGAGCGGACAATCTGAAACATTTTTTTAGGGCGAGAATTATTACTTGACTTGTCACCATACAAGAAGTGGACAATTAAAAACGTGAACATTTTATTTTTAAAATTTTTATAAATGTGAGTTATTTAGTTCCTAAAACACCTAGATCGGATAATAAAATAAATTGTCTGTCTCAATACACGATAACTCAAGAACACCTCAAACGACCGGACCGCTGGTGTGGGAAACAAACATTGCTACCACTACACCACGACGGCGACTAGAAGGGGTTAGTTAATAGTTATTTACCTAACTAGTGCGGAAAGTGATACTTTTACGCACGCGATGGCAGTTGCCCGAACGACGCTTTGCGGAGTTCGGGCACGCCGTCAAGGGCGGAAAAGGCACTTTCCGCAAGAGTTGAGTACAAAATTTTTCCTAGTTGCATAAAAAACTTACTTTTAAATTTTAATATATTTGGTATTTTTTACATTAAAACAGCAGTTGTTTTCATTTTTAATTTAATCGAGTTTATAAATGGGTCAATAAGTCTGATTAGGACTAAAACTCAATTTGAAATTTAGCGTGCGTTAAAGTATTTTTTACGCACGGCGTGCGTAAAAGTAATTACTTTTACGCACGCTAATTTATAATTAAAGTTTTATATAAATTGCAGTCACTCTATATAAATTGCTTTTGTGTCACTTGATATACTAGATGACACTGTCAAGTTTGATTTGCCTTGGCGGCGTCAAAATGCATTTTAGAATAGGGTCACTGCATCACGAAGACGTGGTGTCTTCGCCAGGCTTCCAGGATGCAGTGACCCTATTTTAGAATTTGTGCTGCAGATGAAGAGTTTGAACTGCCAACCAAAGATTATAGATTATAATATATCTGCCAACGTTAATATTTGTTATTTTTACTAAATAAAATTATAATTATATACTGTTTTAAAGCCAAAAAAATTGGCTGGAATTTATACCGATTATAAAAATTAAATATTTTTTTCTATAAGCGTGCGGAAAAGTCCACTTTTCCGCACGCATTTTAGTGTGGAAAGTGCCACTTTTCCGCACTAGTGCGGAAAAGTAAATTTGTTACGATTTTGAGGTGTTCTATAACATTTAGACCGTTCAAAATACATTTGTATCTTTCCTAGCACACGAAATATCCTAAAAATATTCAAATTGACTAAAATTCTGCTATATTTTCAATATTTTCGATAAAATAAAGTTTTCAGTAAAATAGGTTCAAATTATAAGTTTTAAACCTCCCCGGTATAAATATCGTCATTGTCAATGTCAAACAACAATGAACACTAGTGGTTTTAGATTTGGCATCTTAAATCACCATAGCAACAAAGTACAAACAAACTGTCAATACAAAGCCAATTTTGCAGATACAAGCGTCTTTTGAATTTTTCAAACAAAAAAATCAGATTTTCAATGGATTCGAAGATCTACCCCAGTCAGTTCTAGAAGCCGCTAGAATGTGAATAATAATAATTGATTTGATTAAAACGTTTTGAATATAAATAATTTTCTGATTAATTTTTAGTTTTTTCCTCACGCTTATAGAAAAAATAGTGTACGTAACTCGTGCGTAAAGTGTCTTTTCCGCACTTGATTGCTGGCCAAACTCCGCTATCGCGTCGTTTGGCCATCTGCAATCGCGTGCGGAGAAGAGGAACTTTCCGCACTAGTTAGGTAAACTACTATATTGTTATTATGATTTCTATTTGGTCCAAATAGTATCATTTTGTGCAAAAAAACAGCGTGCGTAAAAAAAATTTTCACGCACGCCAAACCAGCTTTTTACGCACGCCGTACGTGAAAATTTTTTTTGACGTACGGCGTGCGGGAAGTTGAACTTTCCACATAAAATTTGGTGCGGAAAAACGCGTTTTACGCTCGCAAGTAGGAAAAAAATATTCCTTTTGTATTTAAAATATTGCGAACATTAAAATGAAAATTTTCGTTTTTGGTTTTAAAGACATTACTCATAATTATGATAGTTGTCTTGAAAAAGTATTATAAAATAGTTAGCTTACCAATAGATCGGTAAATTGTCGTATAAAAAAATTGACTTTAGTAAATGTGAAACGAAAATCAATAACAAGAATAATAACAGTTTAAAATTATGTTTGTTTATAAAAGTAAGTGAATTATTTACATTTAGGAACAAGCAGAATTTTAAGGTATTATTCTAGTTGTTTATCACCCCTTTTGATTAATACACTTACATAAAACTGAAAAGTTGACCTTTCGCGAACAAAGTAGCGGACTATAATCATTTTTTCGCTAAACTGGCATCGTTGATCTGTTCTCCCATGCATTCCTTATGGCTCATACAAAAATCCTACCCCTAGATAGAATTCTGGCCACGCGGTATAATAAATTTATAGTGTGTAAGTATATTTGGTAAGCACATACGTGGAAACTTTCTAAATTACGTTCCACTCTGATACCTTTATACAAAGATCATATAAATTAATCCAGTTGCCCATTCCACTTTCTAACTTCTACCGCCATTGAAAGCTTCATAAACGCCGGTCCGGCGCACGATGGTCAGCTTGGTACTTCTGAACGATGGAAATTATTTTATGGTAGCGTTTAAAAATGCAATTTTTTTATACTGTGCATTCTTCCTCTTAAGCAAATAACTTTAAAAATTGATATTTTGAAAGGGGAAACTTGGTTATTATTAAAGATATCGATTTTCTGATTACACCTTACCGTGCTCTTTTTTGGAGCCCCTGGTTACCCCGTGGTTTCGCTAATACAGGGAGTTTTTGAAAAAATTGCCTTTTAATTAATTCCTTCCTCTCGCTTATTTTGCAAGATATTTTTATTTTGTAAAAACCTTTCCATGGCAACTTTTTTAGAGCAAAATAATGACGTTGTCAATTTTTTAAAATATTGTTTAGTTTTTGAGATATGGTATTTAACATAAAAAAATTAAATACGGACCTGGATTTTTTTATTACTACTTTGATTAGTTCCATGCTATTATTACCTTAAAATGATAAAACTTTAATATTTTTTTGATTTAAGGAAAAAAAAAAACTATTTAATATGTGAAAAAAAAAATTATAGTCCGAACCTGGAAATTTCCAACATAATTATAATTTAAAAATTGCAAGACACACTAGTTCAACGATTTTTAGTTTATCTGTTTTGAAAATTTTTACATACATAGTTTAAAAACATTAAAAAGTTACAAAAATAATATCATACTAATTATTTGATAACCGAACAGCAGGTCCTGAAATTTACAAAACAAAAGCGTGGAATTGACATGGTCATTTTACTTGTCATTTTTGTGAATGGCTTACAACTATTTTAAACTGGCTAGAAATCGACCATATCCAGATTTTTAAAAATGTGATATGTTTGACTGCTTCATTCAAGCAACAAAATCCCAATATTTAAATGGCAGAAATATTTTTATGCAAAATGCGTTAAGAAAAATTACTCGAAAATGCCAACAATGTCTTACACATAATGGTAATCAGAAAAATTAGTTATTTTTAATAAATTTTTCAAATAAATCTGTAAATTAACGTAAAAGAATTTTAATATGCTAAGTATCAAAACAGTTAAACTAAAAATTGTTTAACTAGCAATTTTTAGTTTATATTTATGTTGGAAATATTCAGGTTCGGACTATTTTTTTTTTAATATTAAATATTTTTTTTCTACCTCAAAACAAAAAATTTTTAAATTTTTATTATTTTATGATAATACTCGCATGAAACCAATCAAAATAGTAATAAAAAAAATCCAGGTCCGTATTTATTTTTTTATGATAAATACCATATCTCAAAAACTAAACAATATTTTAAAAAATTGACAACGTCATTATTTTCTTCTAAAAAAGTTGCCATAAAAATGTTTTTACAGAATAAAAGTATCTCGCAAAATAAGCGAGATACAAGGGATTATTAAAAATACAATTTTTTCAAAAACTCCCTGTATTAGCGAAACTACGGGGTATAGCAAAAATCTGATTACGCCATTTTTAAGGGCTCAAAAAAAGAGCACGGCAAGGTGCAATCAGAAAATCAATATCTTTAATAATAACCGAGTTTCCCATTTAATCCCATCGAAAATGGGACACGCTGTACGTTACTAGCCTAAAGCTTTTTTTTACTTAACATAATTTCTTCATAAAAATTTAACTTAATTTGATTATGTTTTTTACCATTAACTGATATTCTTTATTGTAGTCTTTTTATTCTCTATTTTTACATACATAGTTTAAAACGGATTGGATTTTATCCTGTGAAATATAAATATATGTTAATTGTTAATTATATATATATTTTTAGAACTTGTCGTTAAGTAATTCTAAGTTTTAGAACTTTATCTAAAATTTTCTGACTGTTTTATTAGAACCACATCCCCAAGAAACCAACAAAACTAAATATATATATATATATATATATATATATATATATATATATATATATATATATATATATATATATATATTCTTAACATTCAACTTTGTCTATTACTCAAAGAAATTACAAAGAACACAACAAATAATTTTATCCCGTTTTATCACACAAATACTCCAATGTGTCCGCGCCGCTGGCGCCGCTTGGCACATGTGCTTAACTTGAGTTATAAATGCACACAACTTTAATGCAATTTAACCACATACCTCATCTTTGGCAAGCATCCACTTAGACCGCACTTAACAATTGCGAAGAAAAATAGTGCAAGAGAAAAATGTAAAAATAAAACGGGTCACAAAATTAAACCTAAAATAATATCGCAAAAACTTCCCAATATTTGAGCAGTGACGTGGGAGGGAATAGATAGCTTTCAATCGAATATAGTTACCAAAAGTTAACCTCAATCCCAAATTTTAAAGGTCAGTGCAATACATAGGGTTTTATAGCAACAGGGAATTTTTTAAGTTAACAAATCAGTCGGTAAATTTTACAAATTTCGAAGGAAATTAACCCAACAAGAATGCCCTACGAGTTGATTTCTGTTTTCGATAATGAAGCACCACATCCGTCGACAGTTTGTCATTGGTATGGAGAATTCCAGCGTGGAAGGATTAGCCTTAGAGACGAACCAAGGCCAGGTGCACTAAAAACGGCTGTCACTCAGGAAAACATCGATGCTGTGCGCATGCTCGTCAAGAAAGACATGTTACATAACGCGAAATTCAAAGATAAAAAAATTTTGCATGACCAAAATTAGTTTCCCGTAGGATATCGCATCGGTTAACTGAAGAACAGAAAAAAGCTAGGGTCAATTGGTGAAGACTCTAGAAGGGTTTGAGACAGGAAACTCGAACGACGTGTACAGCATTGTCAGTGGTGATGAACGTGGATTTACTCATATCGATGGTTGAAAGGTAAAAGGTCATAAGCGACAGTTTTCAAACTTTAAAGCAGGGCCACTTAAAGTATTATTTGTCGCTTAGTTTTAAAAAAACCAGGATCCATTCTTTTTTCATTTTATTTAAGAGACAAGAAATCATCGTAGAAGCCTGAATAACAGATGATTCGACGCAGAAAAAAAAATAAAAGAGACATAAAACGCTTAAAACTCTTTTTCAAATAATGTGTCGCTTATGCCCTTTTGCCTTTCAACCAGTTATATGAATCCGAAAATAAACGTCAGTCTTTTGTTTGGGTGTTCCAAGATGAAGAAAAGCCAACAAAAATCATCCGTTTTCGAAGTGTATCCAAAAAAATGGTCTCGACATTTGTCTCAAAAGCAAGCCATATAGCAACAATTCTTCTGGACGATGAAAGGATTGGTACTGCTGATTGTTACATCACCATTTATTTCCCGAAAGTGATCGTTGAGCTTTGAAAAACGAACGCCGAACGACGGATTATCCTCCACCAAGACAATGCAAGTTCTAACAAAGCACAAACAGCTAATTAATTTTTAACCCAACACAACGTTGAATTCTTGTAGCTTTAGTTAACCTCCATTTTTGTATCTCCCGGATTATTTATTAAACTTACTACTAAACGGCAAAAGTTATATACTGTAAAACTTAGTAGTACGTTTTTAACAATAAGGGAAAACAAAGAAAGCATATGATGGACAAAACTTTTGACAAATGTGGTACCAAACAATTTTAAACAAAACCACAAATTCTGTCCATGATAATTTGCAAGTATTCTAAACAACGCGATTAAGGGTGAGAAAACAGCAGTAGAATTCTTCTTTCATTTCATGATTGATTCAGTTTAGTCTGATTTTCATTTAAACCCTTTGTTTTTCCTGGTATGCAAGGGTTTTCAAGGCACAAGGATGCGCTATTCTGCTATGCAGTTATACAAACTTAATGTCCATGTCAGAAAAATACATTATGCTTATAGACGGCAGAGTCTGCAATCAAACTATCCAGAGTTAAAAACCCGGAATATATGACATATTTTAGGGAAATATTAAAATATGTCATACACATGGGCGTAGTCAGGGTGGGGCAGGGTGGGCCCCTTGCCCCACCGTGGCTTGTTACCTGCCCCATCCTGGCTTTAGCTTATTTAGTAATACGAGAATTAAAGGGGAAATAAATATTTGATTGTACATTTTTTGCTTTTCTGCCCCACCCTGAGCGAGACCCTGACTACGCCCATGGTCATACATATAGGATTTCTAGCGAGAATAAACTATGCACTTGTCTCCCGGTGTAGAGATGTGGTATAAACTTTGACAGGACATAACAAGGTCGATCTTCTCTGGTTTCCAGGAAATAAAAGTATTCTTGGAAACGAATAGGCTTATCAGTTAGCCAGGAGAAGTTAATGAGACTTAAACAGGCGTTCTGGGACGATAAAAAAGGAGCACGCTAAACTTCTTATCAAGAAGGTAAGCGCCTCAAGGGTTTTCCACACTGAGGAGGAAAGGTATGAAATTGGCGACAGAGCTATTGAGAGGACACTGTCGCTTTAATTAATAACTGACTTGAAGTTTCGATGATGCACGGAGGATTAAGAATACCCCCTACATGTATTTACTACGCCGCGATAAGCGAGTCGCATTTTAGAAGCTGTGCACTTAGCCCTAGCAATAAGTTCAAAATTCACCAAATGCAGAAAACCCTGCTACTTTGTCAAGACATGGGTTTTCAGAGCTGATACAAAGGATAGTGGGAAACAGCGGATAGGAGGCCTGAGACTTTTGGTGACCGCAAAACTCCATTTATTTATTCAAAATTGTTTTGTCAAAATATGTCTAAGTATTTTTTACAACGATATGGCCATAGGTAGTTTGTAGCTTTAATTTTCCACATGATCATCATAAACGAGTTAAGTTAATTTTAGCATTCCTTCTTGGAAATAGTTTACAGGAATATTAACAGTTTAAAGAGCAGAACTTTATCGGGTTAAGATCTGCAAGTTATATTTCTGATGTTTTTGCTACCTAATATTCGACTAAATACTTAAAAGCCTTGCTTAAATAATTTAATGACAAATTTATAGTACAGTTTTGTTTCTTTTTATAACTTTTTAAAAATTATTTTGTTCCAAGCTTTTTTTCTAAACAAAGACTTTAACAAAAACTTATCTATTATTGGCAAGTTAAATTTTTTTTGTGAAATGATTTTCTAACAGTTTTGTAGAACACATCAAAAAATTAAAAGGCTGGTTTAAAATGATAGTTCGATTACGTTAAAGTTTGACGGGTTCAAAAATCTATATTCTGCTACAAAAACTTACTGTTATTAGCCACAGAGTTTACCACAAGAAAGAAAGCACCATCTGTTACAACTTTTTAACATTTAAGCTTAACCTGTTGTTTTATAGGAGTGCACCTTTATATCAATTTTAGCAACTAAATGCCTAGCATATATCTATATATTTATAGAATTATTTAAACTTACCATTTAATAAAATACTTTTATTTAAATCTGCGAAGCGAGAAGAAGCTAAGAATTGCGTTTTTATAAACCTTACTAATTTTTTCTCGGGCATTATGCCGGCGATAAAATTTACTAACAAAGAAAAGTTTCAAATGTTAAAATAGTATTTTTAACTAACTAAAACTACCATTTTGATAAATTTGGGTGCGTTAAGCTCTGCAGAAAATGTAGCAACAATAAAGAGGTTCCAAGACCCATGTCGGAACAAATGTAACAGCGAGAAACTGCCGTGTATGCTCCAGCTGAAATACTCAATTACAATACTGAAATACTGAAATGTTCCACCCATTGCTAAAGAGATACCTGATGATGGTCCTCCCAGAACCATTCGAAGAATTTTAAAAAGACATGGATCACCACTATCTGATCATCGGCGAAACATAAAGTATACAAGGTGGTTTCATCCAACGGAATTCCCATGTTTTGGCATTTTCTCTCCCAGACTTTAAGGACTTGTTCCAAATATATCTTGAAGAGCGTAGGCGAGATACAGTAACCTTGTTTAAGACCTTTATTTACTTGAAAGCCTTTGGTTAGTTTTGCTTTTATTTTAACTTTTGCCTTACTATTGCGGTATAACTCTTTGATGGCCTTAATTAGTTGTACGCTTATGTTTGTCTTTTCCAACGCTTTCCAAAGTAGATTTAGTGGTATACTATCATATGCCTCCTGCAAATCTACGTAAAGCAGATGCAGCTCTTGTCCGTATGCCATTTTCTTTTCAATAACTTGGGTTCTACAAAAGAGATGATCTGAAGTCGATCTACCCGCCCTGAAACCGGCTTCTTCTTCTGCCTCCATATCTTTATATTTGCTCTCCACTTTATTTCTTATTATTTTGTCATATATTCTGCTTAGCGTACTAGTTACAGATATAATAATTGTCACATATATCTTTCCTTTCTTTTTTGTATATTGTGGATATATATGACGTTTTCCACTCAGTTGGTACTACAGCTCCATTTAAATATTTTTGGAAAAGATTTCGTAATCTCCAAAACAGTTCTTCAGTGCCATATTTAATAAGTTCAGTTGGGGTATTTCCGGGTCCGGCAGACTTACCGCTTTTTAAGTTTGTACACACGTTTTTGACCTCAGAGATTGTGAGGGGTACTGGAGATCCCATCGTTCTAATGATATTGTCTCTTTCGTCTTCCTTGAATTCTGCTCTATCTTCCGTTAAAAGCTTTTTATAATGCTCATCCCATTCTTTGTCTGGTATTGGTGAAATAATATCTCTGCATGTTTCTTTTTTGATCGATCTTATAGTTTTCCAGCTTTCGGTACTTCTCCTACCTCCTAAGTAAGAATCTATTTTCTGGCACTTTTGCATCCACGATTGATTTTTCTTATCACTGATCATTCTTCTCACCTTTGCGCGATTTTGTATTCTTCTCTGCTTCTATCTGTCTTTTGGGATAAGTAGGTGTGATATAATTTCCTTTTTTCCTGGATACAAAGCCTAAAAGTTAAAAAAATCTCAGAAACTGAAGAAACTTTAATGTTAAGTTTAATATAACAATAACAAAAAAATTACAAGTCATATTTCATTATGGTGGTGAATAAAATAAATTAATAATCGTGGAACGTGACCGGATTTCCGTTACACTGGCATTTTGGGCGAGCAAACTCAAACCTGAACAGCACAACGTTGTGGTCATTATTTGATTAACACTATACATACTAGTTGTGCATTCATCCTTTCCGGGGTATTTAAACAAGGAATTTCTCGACGGATATACATAGGTATACGATGGAATGTTTTTGAAGCATTTAATCTCACTATTATGGAGGTTAGCTTTTGAGAGATTTCTAATCAGTTCAACGCCATTCGGTATTTGCCAC
This sequence comes from Aspidapion aeneum, assembly GCA_963576565.1. Taxonomy (NCBI): domain Eukaryota; kingdom Metazoa; phylum Arthropoda; class Insecta; order Coleoptera; family Brentidae; genus Aspidapion; species Aspidapion aeneum. The sequence goes on along the minus strand of OY755043.1, from coordinate 6,940,208 downwards.
GTACTTATATTCATCTATACTGGAAAAGGACCTCTATAAATAACTGATGACGTTATAAATTGGGGGCAGAAATTTAAATTGCATGAAAAATTTATTTGTATTTATTTATTTATTTGTTTAGGTACAATAACAGGGTTGCCCCCAAGTAGTACATTCCTTAATTACTCTAAAAAGCTAAGATCTAAAGTAAAAATAACAAAAAAATAATTTGTCAAAAGACGTTGCACAAAAATAACATATTCACATATCAAAATAACATATCAATATCGGTTAGTGGCATTTATTACATAATTTTATCAATCTTACGTTTAAGGGAGTAATTGCTGCAGGTAAATATATCAATATCGATAAATGACTATATGTATTTATTAAAAAGTGACATTATTTTATTATCGATACTATTTTTCCCTATATCTGTTTTATAAGAGTTCAAGTAAAATAATCTGGTATCTCTGTTTTGACGTAAGGGTGCAAACAAGTTTAGAAGCGATAGTAATTTGGGACAGTTAATTTCGTTAGCTAAAATTTTATGACCAAATCTTAACGCAAGCGTGTCTCTTCGATTGCCAAGACTATCTATTCCAATGATTTTTAAGCGTTCTTCATAATTATACAGTTTTTTGTCTATGCCTAATTTAAACAGCAAAACGTTGACAAACTTACGTTGTACTCTTTCTAACCTATTACTGTGAATGTCATAATAAGGTGACCAGATCATGCAGCAATATTCGAGCAATAACCTCAATATTCTTAAATTCACTACTTGACCGAATAATAAACCCTGACATTTTGAATGTTTTTGTTATAACATTATTTATATGATCCACGAAACGAAACTCTGAATCAAAAAGCACCCCAAGATCAGTTATAAGGTTAACTCTGGATATTTCAATATTGTTAATGTTATATAAGAATTTAATTTTGTTTATTTTTCTAGAAAACGTTATAAGCTTGCATTTGCTAAAATTTATTTCCATTTTATTTTTTTGACACCAAAAATGAGAACTTACCGAAACAATTTTATTTCAGTATTTTTTAAACAAGCAGCTACTTGGTGTAGTTTTTAGTTTATTTGTTTATAGATAAAGTCCATTCGCCTTTCTTTTTTATGGCCCCGTAGAGCAACCTCAAAAATCCCACAGAATTTTAAACAGTCTATTAACCTACTAAGTATATGGTTCCGTAATGTTTTGCCTCTAGGCACTATTCAATTGGCACCTAATATTAGTCTTGCTTATAGCATAGAAAATTCTATGTGGTTATTTAAATGAATACCACTTACTTTGTGTCTTCTTAACTTTTCACTAAAGTGCTTGATATCACACATTCCCTTTGCACGCAGGATCTCTTCGTGGATTGTTCATAACAAGACAAATAAAGCAAAAAAAAGCATTTCTTTTTTCACAACCCCACAACCAGTTTTCAGCATCGTATAATTTTTTATTAAATTTTCTATTATAACTTTTTATGGAACACCCCTCGGCATTACTTAAAAAATTTGGTTAATTTTTAGGTCCGACCTATGTGGCCCTAAAGATTTTATTTGTAATCGAAGTTCATATGTCAACGTATTTAAATTTGCACAGTTAATTATATAATCGACGGTATTTATTTCCATTTTAAAAACAAACGATAACGAAAACAAACAATGATGCGGCCGGCAAGACTTTTTGCTTTTTATTACTGACAAACCCCAAATCTAAACAAATTCATACGTCTTCACTAAGGATAGAACACTAGAAACGGCCACAAACGTTTCCGGACGATGATGATGGCCGACGTCAACTAAAACAAACATTCCTCCCGCCTTCGCGCGAGAACAGCCACCCATACACCGCTGAAAATCGGGTGAAATTGAAACGTTGCCCCGCGCGACGCTGCCAGCTTGTAATTATTTACGCTAAAAAAGTTCAACCAATTAATCGCTAGTTATTAACCACAGATAATAAAAAGAAGTAGACAATCATGTCGTAAGGGAAGATTTAACTTTTTTTAAATAAATCAATTAAAAATACTGTTTGTTGTCCAGTTTTAGGAAGGCACTGCCCCCCCGTTGGATCATATATTCCCTGTAGTAGCGCCACTGAAAATAACTGCTACAAGCATGTTGGATTTCAAATGAACCCCAACGTACGCCTTCGATAAATTAAGGCCACTAATATTGAGTGCCGCATCACTCTGTCTATCTGTTTAGCCTTTTTCGAACCATCTTTGGACAAATGCCTCTCGCAATATCTGCCATTCTTCTCTGTCTGTCGCCATCTTCATCCATCTAGTCCCCGCATGTTTCTTTAAATCGTCCGCACATCTCATATGGGGCAGCGGCGTAGCGTGCCCGAAAGGGCGGGGGGGAGCGACAGCTAAAAAGGGCGCCTCTGAAAACTGATGAAAAATCTTGTGACAAAAAAAAACAAAAAGGTCAAAAGGGCGCCTCTCACAAATCTTGCGACCAAAAAACAAAAAAAAAAAAAACAAAAAAAAAAGGTCATCATGTCTGAGGGGGCGGCCGATAAGTCACAAGGGCGCCTCTAACGAATCTTGCGACCACAAAAAAAAAAAAAAAGGTCTTTATGTCGTTAGTTTCTTTTGGCACCCACTCAATTGGACGTTACCGGCCCGACTTAATAAAGCTGAGGGCGCTTCGGCCACCTATAGGGCGCCACTACCCTCGGGGCGGGGGGGCGACGAACCCCCCGCGCCCCCCCCCCCCCAACGCTACGCCGCTCATTTGGGGTCTTCCCTTGCTTCTTTAAATTTCCCAAGGTGTCCAGTTTTTCTATCTGATATTATGACTGGCAAATTTCTATTTTAATTTTGCTACCTCTCCTCTGGCATCCCTTACTTTTTTTTTCTTGTAAATTCGTTGCTTTTTCTGTCTGTTAGCTTTACATTAACATTTCTCTTTCCATTGATCTTTGGGCTTTTGTTACCTTATCCATGTTTAATTTTGTAAGTGTCTATGTCTGGGATCCATATGTGAGTACAGGAAGGATACATGATTATACACTTTCGTTTTGAGGTATTGTATTCTGCCTAGGCCAATCTTACGTCTCTTGATTTCAGCTGTTCGGTTTTCTTTTTTTTATTTAATAAATTTGTCCCATATATTTATATTCCTCTACTTGTTCTATATTTTTCTTGGTTTATTCTGATCGTGATATCTTCATCTGTGTTTTTTATGATTTTAGTTTTAGTTTAGATCATACTCAAGCCTATATTGTTTACTACTGTATCTAGTTCTTCCAGCATTTTTATCGGTTCTTCTTTCTTGTTAGGCGATAGTTGTCAGCATATCTTAGGTAGTTCAAGTATTGTCCTCTTACTTTGATGCGTTTTTCTTCCCAATATTACTTTTTAAAAACATCTTCTAGGGCCTGGCTAAACAGTTTAGAAGATATTGTGTCACCCGGTCAGACACCTCTTCTTATGCGGATTGGCTTGGTTCTATTGTGGATTTTGATTGATGTTGTTGCTTTGCTATATATATATTGGCTATTAACTCTATGTATCTTATTTTATTATTTACAATATTATTAAGTAGATTATTTACATTTATTTATAAATAAAGCTTTTCGCATTTAAGTTCAATTTTTGTTATCTTTATTTATTTAATAAAAATTTTTAAGTGTTGATATATGAAAAGTTAATAAATAATATTACGCTATACCTAATGTTTTCCTACATTATGTATCTTTGATTAATTTTGAAAAAAATCATGAGAATGTCATGTGATTCCTCAAGTGGAAAATTATTTCAGATAAAGTTATGCATTACCAGCATTACTATTCCAAAACTTCATTCCTAATGCAGGTCTGAAACGAGAGTATTGGTTATTTTTTCCTTTTGATGTTTGATTTCATAGGGAAGCAGCTTTACTCATTTTTTTTCTTTTTCAGAAGAGTCACTTCTAAAATTTTGGCTACGATGTAAACAAAACTTGCACAGATTGAGATCAAACAGTTACTCCCATTAAATAATGGGCCTCCCCACTCTTCTCTATCTGTCGCCGTGTTCATCCATCTAGTTCTGCCTTGTTTCTTTAAATCGTCCACCCATCTCATTTGGGATCTTTCCCTACTTCATTAATTTTCGCCAACGTCTCCAATTTACAATACATTTGTTCCATCGATTATCTTTTTGTCTGGTATTATGACCGGCAAATTTTTATTATAATTTTGATCCCTCTCCTCTGACATAAAAAGTAGTAGTCTCAAACTTTTGTTCTCACCGGGTATGCAGTTTAAGATACCTTCTTAATTTTACTACTTGTTAAAACTAGAAAAACGCATTTTTTATTTGGTATGGGTGTTTCTTTTGTCAATATATAAATTTTTTTAAACAAGTAAAACATTATTCCCAGCACTTAAAAAATTATAAAATATACAGGAGAAAGAAACTGTTAATTTCTATGTAGCTGTTAGCTACTAGCTTTTTCTATCTGTTAGCTTTACATGTAACATTTGTGTTTAAATTGATCTTTGGGCTATAATATAATATATACCTAATGTTTTCCTACATTATGTATCTTTGATTTATTTTGGAAAAATTTATGAGAATGTCATGTGATTCATAAAGTGGAAAATTATTTTAGATAAAGTTATGCATTACCAGCATTACTATTCCAGCAGTTCATTCCTAATGTAGGTCTGAAACGAGAGTATTGGTTATTTTTTCCTTTTGATGTTTGATTTCATAGGGAATCAGCCTTACTCATTTTTTTTTCTTTTTCAGAAGAGTCACTTCTAAAATTTTGGCTGCGAGGTAAACAAAACTTGCACAGATTGAGATCAAACAGTTACTCCCATTAAATAATGGGCCTCCCCACTCTTCTCTGTCTGTCGCCATGTTCATCCATCTAGTTCTGGCATATTTATTTAAATCGTCCACGCATCTCATTTGGGACCTTTCCCTACTTCATTAATTTTCGCCAACGTCTCCAATTTACAATACATTTGTTCCATCGATTGTCTTTTTGTCTGGTATTATGACCGGCAAATTTTTATTATAATTTTGCTCCCTCTCCTCTGACATAAAAAGTAGTAGTCTCAAACTTTTGTTCACACCGGGTATGCAGTTTAAGATACCTTCTTAATTTTACTACTTGTTAAAACTAGAAAAACGCATTTTTTATTTGGTATGGGTGTTTCTTTTGTCAATATATAAATTTTTTTAAACAAGTAAAACATTATTCCCAGCACTTAAAAAATTATAAAATATACAGGAGAAAGAAACTGTTAATTTCTATGTAGCTGTTAGCTACTAGCTTTTTCTATCTGTTAGCTTTACATGTAACATTTAACATTTGTGTTTCCATTGATCTTTGGGCTATAATATAATATATACCTAATGTTTTCCTACATTATGTATCTTTGATTTATTTTGGAAAAATTTATGAGAATGTCATGTGATTCCTAATGTGGAAAATTATTTCAGATAAAGTTATGCATTACCAGCATTACCATTCCAACAGTTCACTCCTAATGCAGGTCTGAAACGAGAGTATTGGTTATTTTTTCCTTTTGATGTTTGATTTCATAGGGAATCAGCTTTACTCATTTTTTTTTCTTTTTCAGAAGAGTGACTTCTAAAATTTTGGCTACGATGTAAACAAAACTTGCACAGATTGAGATCAAACAGTTACTCCCGTTAAATAATGGGCCTCCCCACTCTTCTCTGTCTGTCGCCGTGTTCATCCATCTAGTTCTGGCATATTTATTTAAATCGTCCACGCATCTCATTTGGGATCTTTCGATACTTCATTAATTTTCGCCAACGTCTCCAATTTACAATAAGTTTATTCCATCGATTGTCTTTTTGTTTGATATTATGACCGGCAAATTTTCATTTTAATTTTGTTACCTCTCCTCTGACATAAAAAGTAGTAGTCTCAAACTTTTGTTCACACCGGGTATGCAGTTTAAGATACCTTCTTAATTTTACTACTTGTTAAAACTAGAAAAACGCATTTTTTACATTGTGTACATTATTTTGCCTAGCTTTGTAACTATAAAAAATACAGGATGTTTCTTTTGTCAATATATAAATTTTTTTAAACAAGTAAAACATTATTCCCAGCACTTAAAAAATTATAAAATATACAGGAGAAAACTAAACTGTTAATTTCTATGTAGCTGTTAGCTACTAGCTTTTTCTATCTGTTAGCTTTACATGTAACAATTGTCTTTCCATTGATCTATGGGCTTTTGTTATCTTATCCCTGTTTGATTTTGTAAGTGTCCAGGTGTGGGATCCATAGGTGAGTACATACAGGAAGGACACATTGGTTGTACAGTTTCGTTTTAAGGTACTGAGGATTTTTTCTATTTTACTATTACTAGTAAAAAATAGTTTCTTGTCATTTCTATCCCTTTATATTCTGTTTCTTTGCTGACTTCCAAGGTTTCCATTGACAAGTTAGTTATTTCGAAATTGAAAAGGTTTCCCCGGGGAAATCCTTCAAAAAGCCTCGCTTACCTAGTTTATAATGAACGATGTATGTGTGTGTGTTCAACATACAGTCAGAAAGTTTGTGCACGCTATTACCTAGAAACTAATGTACAAAGTGTTCACTAACATTTTTTGTCAGTTTTTTTTTAAATTTAATTTAGGATGAAATCCAACTATTAAAAACTGCTTAGGGTTTTAAAACATTACTTTTTTAATTACAGTAGGAAGAGTGGCGCAATTTCTTTCAAAAATAACAACAGCTGACAGTCTCCGCCATTTTGACAAAGACGTAATAAAATCAAAGTATAAGTAGATTTGAAGCCTTTTTTCTCGAGGTTACCAGTCACTCATATAAGTAACTCGAAATGACGTCACGGTTACTGGGAGTGACCAGTTGTATGACATCACGGTGGATAAAATAGACCGGTGTTCGGATCTTATAAATATATGTCGAATTTTCACGACACTGGTGGTCCAGCTGATTTTTGTAAATAAAACTTAAATATGATATGAACAACTAATATTTTTTGAATTATTTAAAAATTAAGGCAATTTTTCTACTATTTTTTAGTATATTCTTATAAAATAATATTTTTCAGACATATCAGTCGTTATTTTTTTTAGCCCGCTTTATTTCCCTTTACACAAAAATTAAAATTCGAAGAAGAGAATGTCATCGTTTCAGCTTCAAAAATAATCCACTGACCTACATCTTTGTTTACTTCCCAAGTCCTCGGTTCACCTTTGATACTAAACGATCACATTCAGTTTGACTTGTAGTTTAAGTTTTGTGTAATAAAAAATAAAGCGGGCTAAAAAAAAATAACGACAATACGTCTAGAACATTATATTTAATAAGGATGTATGACATCACGGGTCAGTGTTCGAAAAAAAAACGAACGCACTTAACTCTAAAATTTTGAGGCAACCACGTCTGCTAAGCTGGTAAGCCTGTGTGGTTATTTGTGACGTCATGGTTAGTGTTACTCAGCGAGGAAAAACCTAAAATGAGTAACCAGGTTACCTGGTTACTTGTGGTTACTTCAAGGAAAACGGCTTTTGGTTAGGCTGCCTACCAGTGCACAACTATTTCTACGAGCGGCTAGTTCACAACTTGCATTCCATTTGCTATTGGTTGACATAGTCAGGCGGGATTTTTAAAATTAAAACTTTCCTGTCCTCGTTTTGGGAGGTTGAAATCGGTGTTAAACCAAACTGAAACAAAACCTAACCGTGGTCAATTGATGGGAAACGTATCCTAACCAGGACGTGTCTGGACAGGTTAGGATACGTTGTCGAATAATTTATCAGGGTTAGGTTAACACCGATTTCGACAGGAAAACAGGATAGGGAAGCTAATTTAAACTATATATCATAATTTTTGAGATAATTTTTTGACAGTTATCAGTTGTTTACCATAATAAAAAGCATAGGCAAACAAAAAAAAGTTGTAAAAAGTTGTCCCAAAAATAATGACATGAACTGTAAAAGAATATAATATGTTTTTAAAAAACAATAAAAAAAAAGTCATCGGCATTGCATAGATTTAGTTAAATTCAATAGGTATGTACTGCACAAACCACTACACTTTTTTAATCACTTACAACTATATATATATTCGTATTTTACGCCGAAAGCTGTAAACATAATGTTTGTTAAATGCTTGACTGGTGGCACCATCTCTTAATATAATATAATAATAATCTTAAACGGCAACGTTCAACATCAAAAAGTCAGCTGACTATTTCGACCAATAGCAAACGGAATGCAAGTTGTGAACTAGCCGCTCATCTATTTCTACCCGGTTTGCAATAGTTAATGTCAAACCCTCTTTCTATATTGCTTGTTGTGAAATGCAACCTCTAGTTGTTCCAATATCTCTGGGTCAAAGCCTATATTTTTTTTGATGGCCTTGTGAGGACTTCTAGTGTAGAGTACTCTATTTTATTTCTAGGCACGCAGTGGCGTAGCGGGGGGGGGGGAGGGGTTTGTCGCCCCTCCGCCCCAAGTAGCAGGGCCGGCAACGGCAAATTGAAAGGGCGGCAAAGGAAACGAAAGAGGAGATGACCTTTTTTCTTTTGGTCTTAAGATTTTTGAGGCGCCCTTTTTAGCTGTCGGCCCCCCCCCGCCCCTTCAGGCACGCTACGCCGCTGTAGGCACGTTACATACCTAGACAACTGAGAGTACTAAAACAGGAAAATACGTAAGGCCTTATTTGTTTAAAAACCGCTGTGGTTAAAGTAAAAGTAGACCCTGTATGTATGACATATTATTTTAAAGATATAAATAAGGTATTCCACAGAACACTAAAGTGTAGCCTTTTGCTCAAATTTAGGTAGCATCGTTATCTTTATAGGCATTAACATTTTGTGAGAAAAAAAGGGAATCTCAATGCAGTCGTAACAAATTTGAAACCGTATCAGTATAAAGTAGAGGCGTTAGGAAAATCCTAAAAGTGGGTGATTTGGAACGAAAAGAAGTTTAGATAAGGATAATGTACTTATGCAAATTTGGAAAATTTAAAGTAAATCGAAAGACAAATCAAACGCGGTAAGTAGAATTTAGAACGGAAAACTTTGGATTTATAGGCTCTTCTATACAGGGTGTATAGAAGAGCCTATAGAAGACTAGGACAAAGAAAATATATCAACAAGAAGCGACAAAACCTGAATGACAGTAATGCAGTACTATTACACTCAAAGAAAAAATTGTGCAATTTTTGTTTTACACGAAAAAAAAATTCAAAACTTTACTACCAAAAATATTGTCAGGAATCCCTGTAATTTACTTTGTTTGAATGGTGACGTTATTTGTTTATTTGTATAATGGAACCACGTCCTGTATACATGTTTCACTTTGGCCTATAAATATATTTGTTATCCCTTTTAACTGGTCTAGCATGTTCTATGAGTTCCAGGATATAACGAGTTTTAAAAGAGAATAAGGTTTGTACCGGTATTTATAATGTGCGTCTTCAGCTAGCCACCGACACGAGCCGCGGCTGACTTCAAAACATTTTATCCAACTAATCCATTTCTCTTGTATCTTGTGGAAATTTTCTTTATGTTGACATACAAGAATTACATGTAGGTGTGTAATACAACATATTTTTGAAGTTCTCTGGAAAAAAATACTTACGATACACGACCGAAACTATCTTTACAGGTCTACTAACGTAAATAGCTATTAATTGTATTTTTTCCCAATTGTGGTTTGGTTTGTTCCTGTTAATAAAACAATAAAAACATAACGGAGATTTAAAACGTTTTATAAAAATCTCTACTTTTAACAAAATTTGTTTTAATGTCAATCCCCTTTTTTTCGTTTTTCTCATAATTTTTAAATTTAAAATGGCCGGAAAGAATCTTTAAACAATATAAATATTACAATAATTATTGTTTATTTTTTAGTTATTATTTTTGCTATTTATTTCCGTAACCGATTTTTCTCGATAAAAATATATAACTGTTTTTGCAAACAATTAAATAAAAAGTTAAAAAGGGTCGATTTTTTATGACCACAGTTATATGATTATACAGGCGTAATGTCCCTTTAATTTGATTTTTTTCTTCGTGTAATAAAAATTCACCACAAACCACAGTTACACAACATTTTTCTCAGTGTAATATAACTGCATTAGTGTCATTTGGTCCAAGCGTGACGTCACATATTTGTTTCCCATATGAACAATGGTTTGAATGATAGTATTTCGCTTCTTGTTGATAATCTTCTTTGACTTGGATAGGTCAAAATACATCCAAATAACACATTTTTGGCGTTATCTGAAAAAAAAAATTTGTCGAAAATAATACCTTCTCTAGCCATTGCTATGCGGCCTAGGAAGGTAAAAACTGGAAAAAAAAACAATCAAACGGAAACAGCGGTTGACAAGTTCTTGATATTTTTAAACCAGACAACGAAATATCAAGGGTCAAAAAGGCCAGGGTGCCGCCTATTTTGGATTTGCTACTTTAACTTTAATCAAATCAAATCCCCTTATGTTTAATAATTTCGCATTTAAAAATCTGTACAAAAAAGGCATGTTTTTTGGTGTCGGGGTAAAAAATATAATTACAATAGTTTATCAAACTTTTAATTCTAAAAAGAAATATATAGATATTTTAAACCATTATTTTAGAACATTCTTTGTGATAAAACCAAAGAATAATATTTTCAGGTATCTAATTTTGCGGAAGCGCGCCTCTTCCGTTGCCTTATCATAAGAAAAATGAATCTTTGTCATCCGTCCGTGTCGGTTCTAGATTTTCGCGAAAAGAATACTAATGAAAGCTTCGATCAGCTACATCGTGCTACGCGATAGGGGAAGCTAAATTATTAAGGCGCATCTAAGCACGAACTTGAATGATGCCAGACAAGGCCGAATAAAGACCTCATTGGTAATTTTTTTTCGTGAATCGCAAACGTCGTTTTTGTTTCAAATCTAGCGATAGCAAAAAATGCACATGAATACAAACATAAAATAGTATAAAATACGGCCTCATAGGGTCTCAGTCTCAGTCATTTTTTTCTATATACGCCAGTGGAGTCACATGTGAGGTTTCGTATAGCCTTTTGGGGCTACTCCACTAAAATCACTGCAGTGTTTGTTCTTCAGAAGAGAGCTGTTCGTTGTGTGCAAAAAAAGATGCACAGAATCATGTAGGCCATTGTTTGTACAAGGTGTCTCATTATATTTTTCCCACCCTTTTAGACCATTAATACTTGATATAGGAATATAAAAGAAATTGTGTTCGAATTCGCGAAATTTTTACTTTTAAATTGCATCTTGACTTTATTCCTAATGCTTACCGTATTTGACAGGCGCTCAAATTTATAGTTTTTGTAAATTGGATGCTCCTTATATTATTTAATTAATAGATTAGGCTTGGAATATACTTTCCAAAAATACCCCATATATCGCAGTTTTGATAAATAGTTTCTGAAATATTAGCGATAAATTTTTAAATGATAAAAATATAACAATACCACTTTTGTGTTAATTTCAGTGTCCTTATTTCGATCTATGTTAGTCCCCAAAATGACAACCGGTAACGACAACAAAGTCACTGTTGATACATGGGGACTAACATAATTTGGAATAAGGATACTAAAATTAATAGAAGAGCGGTACTGTTATAATTGCTAATATCTCAGAAACTATGGCTCTAAACGGCATATCGGGTAATTTTGGAAAATATGTTCCAAGCCTAATCTATTATTTTTTGTAAATATTTTATTTTTATTCCTCTATCTATCTATTAATTAAATAATATAAGGAGCATCCAATTTACAAAAACTATAAATTTGAGCGCCTGTCAAATATGGTAAGCATCAGGAATAAAGTCAAGATGCAATTTAAAAGTAAAAATTTTGCGAATTCGAACACAATTTCTTGTATATTCCAATATCAATTATTAATGGTCTAAAAGAGTGGGAAAAAATATAGTGAGACACCCTGTACAGGAAGGAATAATGAGTGTTTCATCTAATTTTAGTTTGAAATCGGTAATCTACTTTATAAAAAAAAATTCCGGTTCTATTCAGACGAGTAAATATAGGCTACGACAAAATAATTTACTCTTACCAGCCCTTAAATCTAATCTAACGAAAAATTTAATAATATATGAAAGTATTAAAATGTACAATCATTTACCGCAACAAATTAAAGAATGCTCTAATAATAAAGCATTTCGTTTGTGTGTCAAACAGCATCTAATTATTACCAAAGCCTTATAATGTAGGAGAATTTTATAAAGAAAATGTTTTAAGTAGGAATTAAGTTTTTTAATGGGGTATATGTATAAAACCGACGATTTGCGTCCTCGGAAAAGATTTAACTTCACCCGTGTGCAGAATGTTTTCAGTACATGTATGAAAAAGACGAGTCGTTAAATACCGAGATGAATTCCAAGACGTGCGCAAGCGTTGATCTGTCACTTCTGCCAACCAATCAACTGAGAGATATTTCAGTATGGTTTTATACAGCAAAACTTTAATAATTCCCAGTTCTTTTTGATGAAAATTCGTCGTTTTTGTTCTGTGAAAATGCCGGCGACGTGCAAGTTGTGTGACAAATTATTTAGTGCCCAATTTAATTTGAATAAACACTGTCATCGGGGTTCTACTGTATGTCTATGCTACGATAAACATTTTTTTTAAAAGATTTAGCCCATTTAAATTTGTCAATACTCCCATGGCAAAACAAAATAAACGTGAAATGCATATAGAAGAAATACTGCATATACCTCAAAAAATTTTAATCGCAGCACATAGATATTGTATATGTTTGAAATCAAAAAGAAAAGACGAATCTTAAAATGCAAAAATATACAGGGTGTTCCCTCTCAAAAAATCGACTTTATTGTCACACCCTGTACAGGGTGTCCCAAATTCGTTGTTTTTTTGTGGTGTCGGGTATTTCTAGGGGAGAAAGAAAAAAACTGAGCCCCCTTTGCGACGCTCAAATTTTAAGAGAAGCCTAAAGGTGAAAACTACATTTAGATATAGCAAGCCGTTTTTAAGCAACGGAGTGTTTTTGTCTGCATTTTGCTTTTGTGTAAATAGCTTTCTTATAGATCTTTTCTTGCAGAATTGACAGATGTCAACGGTTTTTATTTATCTCTTTTGGTTTTTAAAATATTGCATAAAGTTGTTATTTTTCTTACAGAATAACTCTAAAACTCTCTCTAAAATTTCCTTTAAAATGATGTATCACACTCAATATTTTAATTTTTAATTTTTTTTATTGTTTTCTTTATTTTTATTTTTTAATCACTTCTTTATTATTTTTTAATATTAAGCAAACTAAAATATGTGGTAAAAATAAAAAAAAACAAAAATATAAAGAAATCCCACTAATCCCATAAAGAAATATTAATTTTATGTGATATCTCAAAAACTAAACGTGACAAATGAAATTTAATTTAACAGTTGAATTCCTCTTAAAAAAGTGTCTAAAGAATGTTTTCACAGAAATAAAAAAATTAATAAATAAACAAGTTATAGACCCCTTCCCAAAATGCAGACTTTTTAAAAACACCCCGTAGTTTAAAAACGGCTTGCTATATCAAAATGCGATTTTCACCTTTAAGCTTCTTTTGAAATTTGAGTGTCGCAAAGGTTGATGAGGTTTTTTTAGTTCCTCTAGAAATACCCCAAACTCCCCAAAAACATCGAATTTGGGACACCCTGTACATGGTGACGGTTAGAAAAAAATTATGTTGGCTTTTAAAGTTCATCATCATCATAATTAACCAAAAAAAATCTTCAATTTATTATAGCCCTTTATTTTCAATGATAAAGTTGCTGAGTGCTCCGGTTATAAAAAACCACCCGGTACCTACATAAAATCATACCTAAAAATTAGAATTGACCATTATTTTATACCTTGAATTTTTTATTATACGTTAAGCTCTTCGATCTCGCGCCAATCCCGGTATTCCCGCCAATAATTTAAATTAGACATTTTGACGTTAATTTTGGCGCATGCTCCTTTGATGGAATTCATCTCGGTATTTAACGACTCGTTGAAAAAGTACTTTTCCGCACATGTATGATGACGTTAACTGTCGCCATACTTTTCCACACATGTGTTGCAAAGTACTTTTCAACACATGTGCGCAAAAGCAGTTTCATTTGATTTGTGCAAAATTAAAGACCAATTTTTTCAAAAATACACAACTTGATAGAAAGTAATTTTCTTACTCTCGCGTGTTGTTTCACTCGGCTATCACCTGGTTCACAACATTCACGTTCGTGGGAAATTTCTCACTTTCTTTTTTTCTTACGTAATATACTTAATTACGTACTCACGTGCGGTAAAGTAGTGTAGTAGTGGGGGGGGGGGGTTGACCCGCAGGTCTGACAAGTAGGCCAGAGTAGGCCCTTTTTGCCATGCCCCAAGTCTGTCCCTTAACCCACTCTCTGCACTTCCCTTTGATGGTCGGGTAACTCATTGGGCCTTCCTGTTCTCTTTACAAAGTCCAGTAAGTCTGCCCATTTGAGCATGTGCAGTTCTTCCTCGCTCAGAGTTGGCGCTCCGAGTGCCTGTTGTCTCATCCTTGCGTAGGCCTCGCATTCTGCCACGAGGTGTCTTGATGTCTCTTCTTCCTGTCCACAGGCTGGGCAGGTAGGGTCATTCTCGACTCCTATACGTGTCATGTGCTTCCTCAACCGGATATGTCCGGTTAGAGTACCTATCAGCAGTCCGAGGTCTTTTCGTGTCCGTCCCAGCATCCATCTAATTCTGGTCGCTTTTGGACGGTCTACGAATTCTCTGGACTGTCTGCAACCCGTTCCTGTTTCCCAGGAGTTTAATAGCGCGTCCTGGGCCCATTTGTTGAGTCCGCTTTGCACTTGTCTTTTTGTCACGCCCAAAAGTGGCTCCGGTCCTACGTAGGCGGTTCCTGCCCCGAGTCGTGCGAGTTCGTCCGCCTTCTCGCTGCCTGGTCCTCCGTATGTCCCGGAACCCAAACCAGCGTCACTCGTTTGCCATCGCTTAGGGTCTCCAGCGCCTCCGCGCATTCTTCCACCAAGCCGTCAGCAATCTTGGGTGCGTTTAGCGCCTTCAGGGTGGCTTGACTGTCAGAGCATATATATATAAGCTCCTCTTCGCTGTTCCGAACCTCTTCTAGGGTTGCCGCCATTATTATGGCGTAGACTTCTGCTTTCTGCGGTAAAGTAACTTTATCGCTCGCACGCACCACATAGAAACCTTTACAGCGTGCCAATAAAACAGCTTTAATGCTTATTTCGTCGGTCGGCCAAATGCCGTTGCGTGCGGGAAAGTACTAATTTCCAATGCAACGGCATTTAGGTGCGGAAAAATCAATTTTTTAAATGGTTTTATTTTCAATCATCAGCAGTATAAAAAACTAAAAGCAATAAGGACAAAACTAAACATTTCAAAGTTTATAATAATAGATTTAATCGTGTAAGCTTCTTTATTTTACTTTGGTGCTTAGACGAATATATTACGATTCGGATTCAATTATCTTCATTTTTAGGCCGATAACGCAAAAACTCGCATAATGCATGACAACGCGTTCCAGACAATCAATCATCGGCGACGCATTGGGCTGGGATAAGGGTGAGCGCTTTCTCCCAATGTTGGCGGGTAGTTGAGAAAGTGGGCGATCAGTCGGACAATTCGGAGGGCAGTTTTAAAATTTAGATTTGGGATTGGATATTTTTGTTATTTTTTTTGTTTATTAAGTTAGTCTTTACCGTTCATCCGCCTGTTTTGTTTACTGCCCCCCTCCCAATTCTAGGTATTTGCGATGCCAGTGCAATCAGTGATCGATTTTACATCTAAGTAACCTGCTGATTGGCAAAAAAGACATGTAGCCTATGCAAGTTTGTGTATAAAGACCCTTTATTGTTATCTTTTTCATAAAAAGAATCTTTTGACTTACGAAGGGCAAGCACACTCTATAAGATTAAGGCTAAAATATGGTTCCTTAATAAATTTATCATGTGGCTACTGAGTAGACATAATCTCCACTATTTATCGTAAAATAAGAGCAATAAAACATAATACAGAAAAAGTTTGACTTCTTTGTTTTGTGACTGTCTATGTTTTTGCTTTATGATACAGTATTTTTTGAATATTTTTATTAATTGCTAGAACAAGATTTTGTTAGGCATTATACCAAAGATATTTAAAGTGGTAATAAATGTTTGTTCCTATACCTTGAAAAAAAATCATAATGCCCACATTTAATTGACCTACCTACCTGTATAATTAAGCTTATCACGATTGATTTTAATTAACGAATTTTGCATATTTAATATCCAATCATCATATGCTTGACCAATAAATGTTTGAATAAAATGCTCGAGTTTCTTAAATCAAATAAATATTTTATATTCTTGAATATATGTTATACTTTAAAGTTTACTTTTAACTTTTTAAAAAACTTTATTTTGATTAAATACAATATAGGACTTAAACGTTATAATTGAACGTGTACTTAAGAACGATTCTAAAGAGAATGACTTAACACTACAATGATTTGAGTTTATATAAAGAAAAGGTGCTGATTAAGCAATGGAATAATTCCTTAATATTCTAGATTTAAACTTCTTAGAACTAAAGTGCAATTCGGCAGGAATGCACGTGGTGTTTATTCCATGAGAGACGCAAGTCAGCAGAATGGTCTTCTTATCTTGAAAGGTTCTGAGAAATAAAGTGCTGATTCGGCTTGAATGCACATGTTGTTTATTTCATGGGAAACGCAAGTCAGCAAAATAAGCTTCTTATCCGGAAGGTTCTGGTTTCTTCTAAGTGTAGGCAGGATATTTTCATATAACATATATATTTAGCTAAAATGCGTCTATGATAAGCTGAAGTCTATAAATTTGTAGCACAGCGGAGTGAAGCATAAGTTAATATTTAATTGAGGTAACTATTTTTGTATTTTCTAGTAATTGTTTAGTGTCTTAATAAAATAATGTAATGTTATAAGATTTTCACGAAAATATTAACAGAATAATCTATTTCTGTGATCAGTAATTAGTTAGGATTTTGTTGTCAGTATTTCCTAAACTAAAATTAGAAAAACGCCAAATAAAATGTCCAGGGAAACAACATAGACAAAGAAAGATATGTTTATCTATCTTTCTTCTAAAAGTAAAGTAAAACGTTCCCAGTGCCTCTAAATGTACCTAATTAAATTTTTATTTACTTTTAAAATCATACAACAGCGTATAACCTCAAACTGCCAATTACGTTCTCGAAAAAGTAAAACACTTGACAGCATTCTGACCCTTGTTTTTTGCTTTTAAAAGTTTAAAAGAACTGTCTGCCCCATTCAGATGTCAATTTAACTCGGTTGGAAATTGAAACAGTGCCCCAATTTTTAGGCAATAATAATAAAGGATATGTTTGTGTAGAAAAAAAACAAAAAAAAGTTTATTTAAAAATAATTAGAAAGTAATTGAAATAAAATTAAATTTATTAAAAGTTTAAACTAATTCGATACAGCCAAACATGTGTAAAAAAAATGCTATACATATAGGTACAGGGTATGAATTAATTCCTTATACTGATGAGGAGGGGGAAATCATTTAGCCTTTTTTAAGATAAACTTGCTATGAACATGGATCTGTAAGTCTTGTTGCCCATTTCATAAATGTTAAAATTTTTATTACATTGTTTTTCCTTATTACTTAGTTCTGGGAGTTTTTACCACGCTGTCCATGTAAGCAAGAGAACCATGTAAGCAACACATTAAAAATAAAGTTCACTATTAAAATTTGGCGTAATTAGCGTCAGTGCTATAGGAGTGATAAGACTGTATCAGAAGTTGTTTTATCAATCGTGGATTATGTCTATTGTTTGCCGAACTTTAAACCACCAAATAGTCTCAAATTGCAGTACCCTGAGGTGGTACTACAATTTGAGACTATTTTTAACGAAAAACCTACGACTGCACGGACTAAATTTCCAAAAAATGACATTTTGTTACAAATTTTTTATGTAATTTTTCTTTATTTCTTAAGTTTATTTAAATTTATATAAGATTAAACTCACTCACAAACAAAGTGGGTTTCGTGCAGGCAGATCTTGTAGTGATAATGTTTTTTGTCTTAAACAAGTAATTGAGAAAAGAAGCGCCAGAAATATAGAGACATATGTTACCTTTGTGGACCTACAAAAAGCATATGATAACGTTCCAGTAGAAAAATTATGGACGGTGTTGGAACAAACTAATATCAAGCATACATACATAAAAGCGATAAAAGAACTATACAAAGGGTCAAAATCTAAAATTAAAATTGAAAATCGACTTTCAAAAGAATTCCTGGTAACAAAAGGCTTAAGACAGGGATGTTGTATCTCTCCAACTCTTTTTAAAATATATATCGCAGTGGCTCTAAAAAACTGGAAACGTAAAGTGCACGGCATGGGAATACAACTTAACGACCGATTTACTATATACACACTACAGTTTGCTGACGACCAAGTAATTGTAGCTAATGATAAAAAAGACATGGAGTATATGATGAGAAAGTTAACGGAAGAATACCAAAAGTGGGGACTAACAGTGAACGTGGACAAGACACAGTACTTATGTATTGGAAACGAATCCAGTGAGTTAGAACTAGACAATGGACAAACAATATCTCCATGCAATGAGTATGTATACTTGGGTGTCACATTTGATAAGACAGGAACAGACTGTAAAGAATTGCAAAAAAGAATAGTAAAAGCAAAAAAGGTTATTGGATGTCTTAACAGTATTTTATGGAGCAGAGAGATAAGAAAGAATTTAAAATTTAACATATATGAAACAATGGTAAAAAGCACGCTGTTGTATGGAATAGACACTTGTCGCGTAACAGAAAAATACAAAACAAAAATGGAATGTGTCGAAATGGATGCAATAAGAAGATCAATGAGAATATCTAGATTAGATCACATAAGAAATGAGATCATAAAAGAAAGAATGGGAGTCGAGGGAAGCATAACGGATGACGTCACTAAAAGGCAATTGATATGGTACAGCCATGTACAACGGATGAACGACGAAAGATTTCCAAAACAGGTTCTAGAGTGGCAACCAGTAGGGCGCAGAAAAAGAGGACGTCCTAAACTAGAATGGCAACAGTCAATCCAAAGATCAATGAGTCAAAAGAATCTGACAGAAGATGATTGTCAGGATCGAAGGAGGTGGAGAATAGGCGTCGGACAACGTAGAAAAACGTTCTAAACCGACATAGTAGTAGTAAACTCACTGAGAAATTTTTACTAGTGCACATTAGGGTGAACCGAATCTTTGCAGTTATTTGACCTGTGAGTATTAAAAAATTACACTTAAACCGGTTGGTATCAAGTCTTTAGCTGCTCCTGTTTACCCCCCCCCCTCCTTTGCGTACGCCACTAGTAAGTATTGACATCAATTAGCCGCGTAGCATGTTTTGTAACCTATGTTAAAAAGGGTATTAAAAATGACGCCCACAGTGTTTCTTAATTTTAAAAATTATATAGTCCGTATAACAAATCGTAAAACTATATTTTAAACAGTACATTAATCCTGGTTTATTACCTGAAACTGTGGATAACCTGTTCTAACTGTGAACGTAAAGCTCTCTGACCCATATTTTATGCAAACAACGCATATTGTCAGCCCATAAAACACTGAAATTAAACTAATATTTCATCGCTCGCACATACAAACTAGGTACCCTTATATCCCATTTCTTACATCTAACTCAGTGCTCAACTTAATTGCGCTATCCATAACACTCGCAGATTTAAGTTTCATCCTCATCCTGAAACATAATAGCACCGGATTGCGATGTTACACAAGTCGTCGCGTAGTAAAAGATAATGTGATGCTTATTATCAGGGATAACAATACAGGAAATGATCAAGAAGAAAAAAGGCACAATACTAAAGAGCAAAGAGATCTGGAAATCTACAGGAAAACGAGAAGACAGGTAAGAAATTTGATACGCACGGCAAAAAATGAAATATTCGGGCGCAAATGCCACGATATAAATACACACGTAGGAAGTAGGCAGAGTTCTAAAGTATGGAAATTCATTTCTACGGTAAAAAACCCAACAAAAGAAAAAGTAAACATTCAGATCATCAAACCATAACAATGGATAGAAAACTACAAGGGACTGCTATAGGAAACGAGACCGAATATCTGACAACCTCTCCGAGGAGAGACATAGTATAGAGGTTGGAGACTGAAATAAACTTGACAAGCCTAAATGACCCGGTCTTAAACCACTATAAGGAAGCTGCCCATGTTGTTAACTTATTTAAGTAGAAAAATCGGTTTTGATATTTTGTTTTTTGACAACCGTAACTTCACCAACTTGTTGAACAACATATTAAATTTTGAATTTCCCCATCCCTTTATTATGTGCGTTTGACCTACCTGTCAACCAACCAAATCTGTGCTCATGCATAAACAAACAAAACAAAATCTACATAACCCTACAAAAAGATAATTAATTTTTAACGAATAATGTTGTAATTTTATTAATTTAGTGTTAGATTTAAGTAGTTTTGATGTCCCTTTTACAAATATTTTTATTGTTCAATGTTTTGTAATGTTGAGAAATTATTGGTATCCGGCATTTGTATGTGATCTTCACTTTATGGTAAGTCTACCCTAACTTTTATGTATGTAATATCTGCTACAAATATTCTCTTTATTGTTAGGTTTTTCCATCTTTATTGTCCCCTGAAGATGAACCTTTGTATGTTCGAAACTAGTTAGGAATTATAACCTGAAAATTTAAATAATTAAAATTATTGTAAAGGAACTTTGGATTTTCTTTTCACACTATGAATAGAAACCTTCACCCTGGAGAACTACAAAACCTCATAGAAGTATATGGAGAGGAAGTAATCATCGAAGAAGAAATGATAAAGAATAGTATTAAAAAGCTTAAATCTGGAAGAGCTAGCGGACATGAAGGAATATACGCTGAAATGCTCAAATATGGATCAGAGAAACTACTCGAAAATCTCACATATAAAGGGTACACGGGAAAAAGGGGCTCATCGACATTTTATCGAAGATTTGGATATTGTTACATTATGTAGAATTTTTACAGTTCTATTGCCCATACTCCAGAATCTAGAAAAAACATGCTCATTACAGATAAATTCTCGATTAAAACTAAGGCGTACAGGAAAAGAAGGGGCTCAAAAAAACCTAGAAATTGCTCTCCTGTAGAATGTTGTTCATGGGCCCCATTTTCCCATGTATCCTTATTATCAATTAATGCATAAACGGACATCAGTACTTGATGATCGGAAAATAGCATTCATATCCTCAATACATAAAAAAGGAAACAAGCTGGATTACAACAATTACAGAGGAATTTTAGTAACCAGTACCTTAGGTACATTGTACGGTATAGGATTCTCAGAGAGCTAATAGAGAATGATTTCTATAAGCAAGAAGAAAAAGAGCAAATTGGGTTTCGTGCAGGAAGATCTTGTGGTAATAATGTTTTTTGTCTTAAACAAGTAACTGAGAAATGCAGTGCCAGAAATATAAAGCCTCGTGTTTCCTTTGTGGACCTATAAAGTATGGAAATTCATTTTTACGGTAAAAAACCCAATAAAAGAAAAAGTAAACATTCAGATCATCAAACCATAACAATAGATAGAAAACTACAAGGGACTGCTATAGGAAACGAGACCGAATATCTGACAACCTCTCCGAGGAGAGACATAGTATAGAGGTTGGAGACTGAAATAAACTTGACAAGCCTAAATGACCCGGTCTTAAACCACTATAAGGAAGCTGCCCATGTTGTTAACTTATTTAAGTAGAAAAATAGGTTTTGATAATTTTTTTTTTGTTTTTTGACAACCGTAACTTCACCAACTTGTTGAACAACATATTAAATTTTGAATTTCCCCATCCCTTTATTATGTGCGTTTGACCTACCGGTCAACCAACCAAATCTGTGCTCATGCATAAACAAACAAAACAAAATCTACATAACCCTACAAAAAGATAATTCATTTTTAACGAATAATGTTGTAATTTTATTAATTTAGTGTTAGATTTAAGTAGTTTTGATGTCCCTTTTACAAATATTTTTATTGTTCAATGTTTTGTAATGTTGAGAAATTATTGGTTTCCGGCATTTGTATGTGATCTTCACTTTATGGTAAGTCTACCCTAACTTTTATGTATGTAATATCTGCTACAAATATTCTCTGTATTGTTAGGTTTTTCCATCTTTATTGTCCCCTGAAGAAGAACCTTTGTATGTTCGAAACTAGTTGGGAATTATAGCCTGAAAATTTAAATAATTAAAATTATTGTAAAGGAACTTTGGATTTTCTTTTCACACTATGAATAGAAACCTTCACCCTGGAGAGCTAAAAAACCTTATAGAAGTACAGTCGAACCTCTATAACTCGAACCTGAAGGGACAACCAAAACAGTTCGAGTTATGGAGAGTTCGAGTTATAGAAACTCGAGTTACATAGGTTAAAATACATGTAAAAAGTGCAGGGACCGCCTAAAAGGTTCGAGTTATAGAGGGGTTCGAGTTATAGAGGTTCGAGTTAGAGAGGTTCGACTGTATATGGAGAGGAAGTAATCATCGAAGAAGAAATGATAAAGAATAGTATTAAAAAGCTTAAATCCGAAAAAGCTAGCGGACATGAAGGAATATACGCTGAAATGCTCAAATATGGATCAGAGAAACTACTAGAAAATCTCAAATATGAAGGGTACACGGGAAAAAGGGGCTCATCGACATTTTATCGAAGATTTGGATATTGTTACATTATGTAGAATTTTTAAATTTCTATCGCCCATACTCCAGAATCTAGAAAAAACATGCTCATTATAGATAAATTCTCGGTTAAAACTAAGGCGTACAGGAAAAGAAGGGGCTCAAAAAAACCTAGAAATTGCTCTCCTGTAAAATGTTGTTCATGAGTCCTTTTTTCCCGTGTATCCTTATTATCAATTAATCGATAAACGGACATCCAGTACTTGATGATTGGAAAATAGCATTCATATCCTCAATACATAAAAAAGGAAACAAGCCGTATTGCAACAATTACAGAGGAATTTTAGTAACCAGTACTCTAAGTACATTGTACGGTATAAGATTCTTAGAGAGATAATAGAGAATAATTTCTATAAGCAACAAGAAAAAGAGCAAATTGGGTTTCGTGCAGGCAGATCTTGTGGTGATAATGTTTTTTGTCTTAAACAAGTAACTGAGAAAAGCAGTGCCAGAAATATAAAGCCTCGTGTTTCCTTTGTGGACCTATAAAAAGCATTATACATACATAAAAGCGATATAAGAACTATATAAATAATAGAGACTTGGCGTAACAGAGGAATTCAAAACCAAAATGAAAAGTGTCGAAATGCATGCAATAAGAAGATCAATGAGAATATCTAAAATAGATCATATAAGAAATGAGATCATAAAAGAAAGAATTGGAATCGAGGGAAGCATAACGGATGACATCACTAAAAGACAACTGATATGGTACAAATTATTACAATTACAAATTACCAAAGCAGGTCCTAGAATAGCAACCGATAGGGCGCACAAAAAGAGAGGACGTCCTAAACTGGAATGCCAACATTCAATCCAGAGATCAATGAGTCAAAAAACCTGACAGAAGATGATTGTCAAGATCGAAGGAGATGGAGAAAAAAAGACGTTCTAAACCGACATAGTAGTAGTAGTATTATTAGGGATAATGTGCACTCCCAAATTTAACTTAAAAAGTACACGTGTTCTGTGATTTTTTTGTAAATTTGATTCATATTTAAAGAAAAGAAGCAAATAATTAGAATGATGATTCCGATTCCAGCTACTTAGATGAGGAATTGCAATTGATTCTTTTTCAGAAACAAAAAATTAGAGAAAAAAGATAGGCTAGGGTTTTATTTCATATGATTTCATCAGATTTCTCATTTTTTTCGACTGTTTCTCGGTACACCATCCATAAATATCCGATATCACTTGTCATTTGTCAACATTCTAGATGCCATCGAAGAAAATACTTGATAAATTTAGAGTCTCTCCTGTAACTGTAATACATATTATTAACAGCTTGTCATATATAAATGCTATTTATTTTAACCAATCAGCTATCAGTCCCTAAAGCTTGGGACTTTCTAAATACGGCTAATTGGCTTCTCATCAGTGCGAATTCTACCCTCAAACCTTAAATTGAATTTCCGACCATTACGCTAAAAAACGCTACAGCAACCTTCCGCTAAGTACATGCAGGACCGTATAAAAATAACATTTTATCTGGCTTTTTTGTGCGCCTCCTTTTTTCTCTGGTGAGTTTAATTTAATTTAGGTCTAAAATGGCTTTCGGGTGATTCTAAAGCGAGTTATTAAAAAAAGAGTGTTGGCATGCTCGACACCAAGTCCCATAACGCCGACTACAAAAGAGTTTTGAATTCGCCGGTAATTTGTTTTATTCTGTGAGTTCCACCGTTGTTTGATTAAAAGCTTTTATGTATGCAACACGTTCCTTAAAACTAATAAAGTTGCACAAAAACCCTTTCAAGATCATACCATAAAATGCTTAACAACTTTTTTAAACCGCAGCATCCTCCTTTCACAATTTGTTTGGACGGTGATCATCTGCCTCGACATGACCTTTTACACTTTAAGGCGATCGTTCCAAAGTCGCCTCCTTTACACAGAGTCTGCATTTGATTACATTTTTTATTAGCACATGTTCATGAAAATCATTCGCTATCAGATCTCTAAGAATCCTACCGTACAATCTACTTAGAATTAGGCACTACAATCCTAGGTCTACATTTTGGTTGAAGGTTTAACTCATTTTTCCCGTAAATGCAATAGTTTTTAATATTCATATAAATTATTCATTAATACCTTGCGATATGGGTCATCTTTTTTGTTGTTACAAAGACATTATTTCCACACAAAGGTTATAATAAAATAAAAATAATCAAATATTTTGGTCTAACAATGGTAGCCATATTTAAACCTCCAAATGTCACTACGAAATGTCGAATAAAAACGGTGTAAGTCAGTGTCAGCTGTCCGCTATATTTTACATGTTAATTTTTTAGAAAAGTTAGCGACAATTAAACCGATTGTCGATTGTTTTAGGGAATGAGTAATTGAAAAGGGATTCTAATATATCTTGGCTTTTTACAGTATTTAAATACTAATACGTATTTAATACGGTAATGCATCTACAGATATAGTTTTAAGTTATTTATGTATTATTTAGCTTTGAATAGTATTGTATGTAAGTTTTTTTGTCAATCATGGATTATTTCTTTTGTTTTTCGAACTTTAAACTACCCCTCAGGGGTGGTACTACAATTTGAGACGGGAATCCTACGACTGCACGGACTAAGTTTCCAAAAAATGATATTTGGTTACAAAATTTTTAGGTGGTTTTTCTTTATTTCTAAAGTTAATTTAAGTTTATATGAGATGAAACTCACAGAGAAATGCTTACTATCATATTGCACATTAGGGTGAACCAAATCTTTGCAGTTATTTGACCTGTGAGTATTAAAAAAATACACTTAAACCGGTCGGTATCAAGTCTATAGACTTGATACTTAAACCCGGTCTACAATGCTAAGTCTTAAGGTTTTAGTAAATACTGGTGTAGATGTCCGTTTATGCATTGTTTGATAATATATGTGAGATTTTCTAGTAATTTCTTTGTTCCATATTTGAGCATTTCAGTGCATATTCCCCTAGGTTCGCTAGCTTTTCCGGATTTAAACTTTTTAAAATTATTGTGCGTGCAAGTTCTGAAAAATAATGGAATTTCCTTCGACAGGTCGCCGGTTTGGCTTTACAAGCACATTTAAAAATAATTGTCGGTATTGACGATAGTAAATGGAAAGTTACGATACATATGGAATTTTATATGAAAAGGCACCTACCTCGGACTCTCTTGCGGCTCCAGTCAACGTTTAAACGTCCAGTTTTACACCTCAAAATTCACTTTTTTGGGAACGTGATTTTTCTAGTGTCTTGTTGTTTGCGCACTCATCGCGGCGCTGCTTGTCCTCCCACGTGTGCGGTGCCGTGAAAACCCATATGCATATGTAAGAGCGCGAAAATTTAAATTATTTTAAACGCGCAAAAAACGCACCAACAATTATTATTTATCATTTCTTTTTCGATGATTACTTCCTCTTCATGTACTTCTTTGTCTCTCCTCGGAGGGGCTGAAGATATTTGGGTCTTGTTTCCTGCAACAGTCCCTTGTAGTTTTTTGTCGATTGTTCTGATACGTAAATTTGTAAGATCAACGACGATGTGCTTGAAAATTACCTAAAAAATTAAAGCAAGTATTGTCGACACTGCGAAAATCATGAAGTGAGCGTAGCTAATCCTGACAGGTTAAAAGTTAAAACACTGAGCGGAAACTCAAAGATACCTCTCATAATTAATTTATAAGGGATTGCGAGCGTAATCCCATGTTCGTTTTTCGACAACGACGCGACGAAATGAAAGACTGGAAACATGTTTTAGAAACAAGCGCCTTTTTAGACGAACATTCTCAAGCGAATTGTGCGTAAATGGAATTTTTACAAAACCACGTATTTCCTAAATATAACTCGCAGTACAGGACCAGCAGTATTTACTTACGGGTTCTAAGTACAGTGTTTATAAACTTCATCCTGATATGTCTCACTTACTCATCTTTTTAGCAAAAAACAATAGTTTTTAATATGTATATAACTGTTTATAAGTGCTTCATATTATCTCTCTGTCTATTTAGCCTTCTTCGATCCATCTTTGGACATAGGCTTCCCTCATCATCATTCACTCTTTTCTGTCTATCGCCGTGTTCATCCATCTAGCTCCCGCATGTTATTTCAAATTGTCCGCCGATTTCATTTGTGGTCTTCTCCTACTTCGTTTATTTTTCGAAGGTGTCCAGTTTACAATACATTTCGTCGCCTTTCTCACGAAGGGACCTAACTAGCATTTGGTAAAATTTTCAGGAGAGCTAAAAAACGAAAATTGTGTAGGTATGTTTCTATGGTTGGACCAAAAGTGATTTTATTAGCCAAAGCTAAACTATTTGTAATTAAGATATGCCACTTCGTGAGATCAAACAGTTGCATGAGATCAGTTACAAGGGAAAATATCTCGGTTTTCTTAATTTTGTTAGTTAAGTCCGTTCGTGAGAAGGGCGACGATTTGTTCCATCAATCGTCTTTATGTATGCCTTTGCTTTTTCTTTTCTTCTCTTTTGTTTTATTTGTTAGTTTTCCACGTAACATTTTTCTGTCCATTGATCTTTGGGCTTTTGTTACCTTATCCATAGTTGATGTTGTAAGTGTCCAGGTCTGGGATCTGTAGGTAAGTACAGGAAGGATGCATTGGTTATACACTTTCGTTTTGAGGTATTTTTTATTTTTTAATATGTAGCTTAATTTACCGAATGCTGCCCAGGTCAATCTTACTCATCTCTTGATTTCAGCTGTTTGGTTTTCTTTTTTCAATTTAATAATTTTTTCCAGGTATAAATTATATTCCTCTTCTTGTTTTATTTTTTTTTTGGTTTATTCTGATCTTGATATATTCCTCTGTGTTTGTTATGATTTTAGTTTTAGTGTAATTCATACTCAAGTCTATATTTTTAGCTGCTGTATTCAGTTCTTCCAGTATTTTTATCAGTTATTCTATCTTATCTGTTACTAAGGCGATAGAGTTTTGTTTCGTTAGGTGTTCTTGAGACTCGATGCGAGGACCACGTATATTTTGACTTATTTCCGATAGATGGATAATTTCTATTTTTTCTCTTTTGCTTCTTTATTACTTTTTCTTTAAACTTTACATGGACTAATTCGATGCAATGCTTCATCTACGTAATCAGAAGAGCAAAAACGGGGACAATTAACTCATTAGGAAACCTTTGTGTTTTGATTTTCCTTGTTTAAATTTTTAATAAGATACTAAAAGTACTTTAAGGGTTTTTTTACACATTTTTTATTCATACTGTGCAAGCTGTGCTGGACAATTACGCTTGCTTAACTCGGCTTGGATAAGCAGCGGGATTAAAGTAACGAGTTTACTGCCAGGAAGCAGCCTCACACCCTGCAATGACCAATAAGACTTATGGTACAGTAAACTCAAGTAGATATAGTAAGAACAACTATCAAATGTTGGATCTGGCAGGTGGACGGGTGGGCTGTAGTCAGGTGTTCTTTCTACTAACGCCGGCGGCCGTTTCTTTGTTCGAAGGACCAATGTGCTTGATCCGGTTCAAAGGACCAATGTGCAAGCTGTGCTTGACAATTGCGCTTGCTTAACTCGGCTTGGTTAAGCAGCGGGATTAAAGTAACGATTTTACTGCCAGGGAGCAGCTTCACACCCTGCGATGACCAATAAGGCTTATGGTACAGTAAATTCACATAGATATAGTGAGAACCAATGTTGAATCTGGCAGGTCGACGGTTGGGCTGTAGTCAGGTGTTCTTCCTACTGGCGCCGGCGGCGGTTTCTTTGTTCGAAGGACTAATGTGCTTGATCTGGTTCGAAGGACCAATGCGGAAGCTGTGCTTGACAATTCCGTTTGCTTACCTTGGCTTGGTTAAGCAGCAGGATAAAGTAACGAGTTTACTGCCAGGGAGCAGCCTCACACCCTGCGATGACCAATAAGGCTTATGGTACAGTAAACTCAAGTAGATATATTGAGAACAACTATCAAATGTTAAATCTGGCAGGTGGACGGTTGGGCTGTAGTCAGGTGTTCTTCCTACTAACGCCGGCGACAGTTTCTTTGTTCGAAGGACAAATGTGCTTGATCCGGTTCGAAGGACCAATGTGCAAGCTGTGCTTGACAATTCCGCTTGCTTAACTCGGCTTGGTTAAGCAGCGGTATTAAAGTAACGAGTTTACTGCCAGGGAGCAGCCTCACACCCTGCAATGAGCAATAAGACTTATGGTACAGTAAACTTAAGTAGATATATTGAGAACAACTATCAAATGTTGAATCTGGCAGTTGGACGGTTGGTATGTAGTCGGGTGTTCTTCCTACTGGCGTCGGCGGCGGTTTCTTTGTTCGAAGGACCAATGTGCTTGATCCGGTTCGAAGGACCAATGTGGAAGCTGTGCTTGACAATTCCGCTTGCTTAACTCGGCTTGGTTAAGCAGCGGCATTAAAGTAACGAATTTACTGCCAGGGAGCAGCCTCACACCCTGCGATGACCAATAAGGCTTATAGTACAGTAAACTCAAGTAGATATAGTGAGAATCAATGTTGAATCTGGCGGGTCGACGGTTGGTCTGTATTTAGGTGTTCTTTCTACTGGCGCCGGCCGCAGTTTCTTTTTTCGAAGGACCAATGTGCTTGATCCGGTTCCAAGGACCAATGTGCAAGCTGTACTTGACAATTATTACGCTTGCTTAACTCGGCTTGGTTAAGCAGCGGGATTAAAGTAACGATTTTACTGCCAGGGAGCAGCCTCACACCCTGCAATGACCAATAAGGCTTATGGTACAGTAAACAACTATCAAATGTTGAATCTGGTTTATTAAGATGAATCTTCTCCATGGACATCCAGCCTTATACCTTTGCTTTTTAACTTTCTGTTTCTAATAACGTATTAGACTTTGTTACGGATAATAATAATGATAATTGTGGAAAAGTGTAGTGCTGATTTTTTACCCTAGTAATTAGTCCTAATTACTTTATGCTATTGGCATTTATTATCTATTGATTGCATGATAGCGGCAGAATCAAAGTAGGTTACAGTTTTTATTTTTAGCTATGCGCTTAAACTAAAAGCTCCTAATAACAGTTAATTGGCTCCTAATTAAAATTAGAATAGCTTCAGCTGATAAAAATTATAGAAGACTTTTTGAATCCAGCCAAGTTGACAATAAAAGAAATAAAAAGAAAAAGTTGTTAAACGGCACGGTTGGGTAAAAGACTTCGCGTAAAACGTAGAACGTAGAAAAATCTAAAACAAAAATGGAAAGTGCCAAAATGGATGCAATAAGAAAATCAATGAGAATATCTAGAACAGATCAAATAAAAAATTGGACCATAAAAGAAATAATGGGATTTGGGTGAAGCATAACGGATGATATCAATAAAAGATAACTGATATGGTACGGCCATATGAACGGATGAACGACGAAAGATTACCAAAGCAGGTCCTAGAATGGCAACCAATAAGGCGCAGAAATAGAGGGCATCCTAAACTGGAATGGCAACAGTCAATCCAAAGATCAATGAGTCAAGCAAACCTGACAGAAGATGATTGTCAGGATCGAAGGAGGTGGAGAATAGGCGTCTGCAAAAACGTTTTATACCTACATAGTACTAGTATAGGTAAGCCGTGTTTTAAAATGATGTTATTTGCTTTTATTTGCTGGATACGGAGGTGCTTACACGGTACAAACAATCTATCGAAATCACACCAAAAAACAAAAAAGCTCTCGAAAAATTCGACTGGTCGAATTTGGCCATTAATTCGACTAAATTGGACGCCGAGTGCAAGAAAGTGACATAAATTTTAAACTCATTATCTGTTGGCAGCAAATCGGGAAACCGATCGACCGTAGGACTAAAAGGTAAAATTGAGGGCATAAAATACCTACCAAACACCCGACAAACAGGCCAAAAAGCGTTGCCAGGAGAATTACTTATACCGTTTTTCATCAACGACCAAAAACCGCTCCCGAGCAATCCGAGATCAATCTCAAATTAATTCAACTGTTATCTGGGGGCACGGTAGAGTTCCGCCAAGTTCGCGCGGAAACTGCTGTACCATTTTTTCTTGAAACATTTCAGCCCATACTTGACCTATTTAAAAATCTACTTCGGAATGAGCTACGAAACTCAAACTTTGCACAGTCTTGGTCTTTATAAAGGACTTCCATAAAGTAGTAAAGTAGTTACGAAATTTCAAAAATTCGTTGAAATTGCCACTCACTGACTCACTCACTCACTCATGTATAGATCATCAAAATTCTACTGTACTTTCAGACATGCTACAAAGCTGAAATTTCGCAGACTGATAGGAAATATGACCAAACCCTTAAAAAAAACCCAAAATTCTAATTTACTCCCCTTTATTATATATGTAAAATTTCGTAAAAGTAACATTGCCCACTTCCAGAAACGCTAGTGAGCTGAGCTTTGGTAGACTGATAGGAAATATGATAAAACTATACGAAAAAATTTAAAAACCCCAAAATTTTCATTTGCTTCCTCCCCTATAAATGTAAAGTTATGTAAAAGCGACATTGCCCACTTCTAGAAACGTTAGAGAGCTGAGCTTTGGAAGTCCGATAGAAACTGTGATATAAACTATACTTTTCCACTATAATTGTAAAGCTATGTAAAAGTAACATTGCCCACTTCTAGAAACGTTAGAGAGCTGAGCTTTGGAAGTCCGATAGAAACTGTGATATAAACTATACTTTTCCACTATAATTGTAAAGCTATGTAAAAGTAACATTGCCCACTTCTAGAAACGTTAGAGAGCTGAGCTTTGGAAGTCCGATAGAAACTGTGATATAAACTATACTTTTCCACTATAATTGTAAAGCTATGTAAAAGTAACATTGCCCACTTCTAGAAACGTTAGAGAGCTGAGCTTTGGAAGTCCGATAGAAACTGTGATATAAACTATACTTTTCCACTATAATTGTAAAGCTATGTAAAAGTAACATTGCCCACTTCTAGAAACGTTAGAGAGCTGAGCTTTGGAAGTCCGATAGAAACTGTGATATAAACTATACTTTTCCACTATAATTGTAAAGCTATGTAAAAGTAACATTGCCCACTTCTAGAAACGTTAGAGAGCTGAGCTTTGGAAGTCCGATAGAAACTGTGATATAAACTATACTTTTCCACTATAATTGTAAAGCTATGTAAAAGTAACATTGCCCACTTCTAGAAACGTTAGAGAGCTGAGCTTTGGAAGTCCGATAGAAACTGTGATATAAACTATACTTTTCCACTATAATTGTAAAGCTATGTAAAAGTAACATTGCCCACTTCCAGGAACGCTAGAGAGCTGAAAAAAAAATTTAAAAACCTCGAAATTTTTAATAGGGCATTGCAAAAGTTTTCAACAATATTGCGCATATTTTACTACTTTAAATCTTAAATATTATCCAATTCTTTCAAAAAGGAGTGAAATCATAACAAAAACATTTTAAGCAAATCGTCCGCCCATCTCATTTGTTTTCCATTCAGTTTATAAATTTCCATTTTAATTTTGTTACCTCTCTTTTAATATCCCTTACTTTTGTTTTATTTCTTATCCATTCATTCCTTTTTCTATAACTAGCTTTACATGTAACATTTGTCTTTCAATTGATCTTTGGCAAGCCCAAAGATCTATGTAACAAAATGGGATTTGAATATAAATGGTATTTTTGCCATTTATAAGTTTTTAAATATTTTTAATTAAATATTGTTTTTGACATCAACAAGCATTAATTATATGCAAGACTAGGTTAAGAACAAGTAAAATTTATGGCAATTCCGGCGACTTGTTTTTTGGCATATTTTCAGGTCCGCTGTATTTTAATAAAAGTTGTATTGGGCTTTGAGCCACTAACATCAAAATAATTTATATTCTGTAACTGGAAACAAATTTGCTAAATTATTTTCAATTTTTAAAAAACACACTGTGTAATTTTACTTTTTAACGGGTTTTTAAGTCTGGCTTGCGTTGGTATTTTGTCTCTTAGTGGAGCGTTTAAAGCGCAGTCTATCTCTTTCTCGCCAAGGCGACACGGAGTAGAATTCTAGCCAATCAACGCCAAGGTATTTGTGCCTTCAAGCGTAGGGTTGCTTTGACTGAGACAGGAAACTTTCGAAAGTCGTTACAGGAAACATTCTTTAGTTGGCTTTGCTTTCGTTCACACTTCTTAAGGGGGGTTTTTTCAACAGGGGAAATTTATCAATTATTTTAACTTTGTATAAGCTATTATATTTATTATTCATAATTATTTTGGTATTTTCTTTTAGTATTTATTTTAACTTAAACTTTAAAGCTTTTGATTTTATTACTGTTTCCAGTGGTTTGAAATATTGTTTTAATCATTTTTAACATCAAATACCATTGGCGGATCCAGGGGGGGCACTAGGGGCACTTGCCCCCCCCCCCCCCCCCCGAGAATTTTTTCAATATATAAAAAATGAGTAAAAAGTAATGTTTTTGCTAATAAAATATAAAATTTTTGCCTGCGGTGCATGAAAGTGTGTTGTTATTATCATCGTAATTACAACCCCTGACTAATTCAATAAAATGCTGATTAAAAAAATATATACCGTATTTTTAGAATGTCGCCGAAAGTGCCCCCTCCCCCCAGAAGCACCTCTGGATCCGCCCTTGTCAAATACAAACTATTCGTTGCCCTAAAATCGGTATTTTTAATCAATAATACATCCCAAACCTAAAAAGTAATAAACGTGAAATTTCGTACCCGTGAATTTAAAAATCAAACAAGTTTCATGGCTAATCGGGCAAAAAGGAGTTTTTTGTTTCCCTTATATTTTTCCGTGGGTAGCTTGAAAGCTTAACCTCACGGGGGTCCAAGATCTAATGGACACCTAATAAGTGTTGACAGTTAACCGTTTCGTCCTTATGGGACTCCTCAGAACACTGCTGGTCAAGTGACAAATCTTGCGAAGTTAATCAGACGATTTTGTCTCTAATTAAATATAATTAGTGAGCGAACTATAGCAAGAGGCGCCATCTACCGAGATACGAGAGAAACAAAAAACCAAAAGCAGGGAAAAACACTGCTATACAATGTCGATCAATGAAAAGATCGAATGCAAATAAAAGAAAACAACTATAGTCCGTGACCTACGACAGCTCTTTGTCTTTTCAGGCCGGATCAACGCATTTTGCATTTTTACCCGTCATCAAGACAGTGAGCGTCAATCAACGGAATTTTTAAGCCAAATAATACTAACAAACGTGAAATTTCGTACCCGTGAATTTAAAAATCAAACATTAGCCCGATTAGCCGGGCAAAAAGGAGTGTTTTGTTTCCCTTATATTTTTCCGTGGGTAGCTTGAAAGCTTAACCTCACGGGGGTCCAAGATCTAATGGACACCTAATAAGTAACTTATTAGGTGTCCATTAGATCTTGGACCCCCGTGAGGTTAAGCTTTCAAGCTACCCACGGAAAAATATAAGGGAAACAAAAAACTCCTTTTTGCCCGATTAGCCATGAAACTTGTTTGATTTCTAAACAGTAATATTAAGTAAATTAAACAGTTGATTGAATAGTTTCACCCGAGGGGTGGCTCGGTATTTCCCTTTGGTGTACAGGTTAGGGGAAATACCAGGAAATACTTGGGAAGTACCGGGAAATATACTAAGAAATACCATTGGAAATACTAAGGGGGAAATACTGGGAAATACCATTGCTTGGGAAATACTAGGAAATACCATTGAAATTTGAGGAAATACTAGGAAATACCGTAGGTAATATACCGTAGGTATTTCCTTTTGGTGTATAAAAATCGGTGATCGAGCCACCCCTCGGTTTCACCTATTCAATCAACGTTTAAAATGTTGATAAATAAATATATTTACAACAAATATACAAAAGGTTTATAAAATTTAAAAGTTTAAGAAGTGTAAATATTTGAATACAAACGTTTAATAATACAAAAATTGAAAAGGTATGTATAGATTCTCTTACATTGTTTATATAATTGAGAAAAACACCTATTGTACGTGCAAGACAAATAATAATTAGTTAATTTTCCTAAATATTAATTTCCGTTGCACTGAGCCATACAGGTTGTCACGTGACACCGCAAAGTGCGCGGATAGACAGTGCGCAACCCACCGGCGCGATGACGAGAGAGAGATCATCGTAGCCTCCATATTGAAACCGGCGTGATTACTCGGTTTTTCTAAAACTACAATTCAATCAATTACAATTAGTGCCAATCAATTCTAAAATCATTCCAATCCGTTACCTCAACTCCTCACAGTGATTTCGATCAACTCAAGAACTCTGGTAGAAGCCTGGGCGCCCAGTGAATGGAATTTGTACCGCCGAGAAAAAACCAAGGTAGGTGTCAATCGACATTTTGTATGGTTCTCGCGTTAGTTTCCATTTTTATCCTTAATGCGTAAAAGTTTAACCAGTGCCTAAAGCTATCGAACGGGTGTATGTCTTGTACATACATTTTTATGGTCCTTCTATCCAAATAAAAAAAAAATACAACAAAAATCAAAATTCATTTTTCTTAAACCAAAAATCTAAAAATTTTAAGACGACATTAAGGACCAACCCAAAAGGGGCAGGCTTTATCAGTGACGAAGCGACACGCCTTTCCAAACACATGTTTAAAAATTTTATCGATTTCTGCAGTTGAAATTTAAAGGTCGCGGTCGACAAAAACAACTGTTTTTTGTTTACGTACGGGCGAGTGTACGAAGGTAAAAACAAAATAAAATAAAATAATAAGAAATTCTGAAAAACGTTTTAGTGTTCAGTGATAATATTTATTACTAATTAATCAATTAAAATGACTAAAACCGGCCTGGATAAGGCAGTGCAAAAACGTACAGTTTATGTTACGAGGATTACCGAGACTTACACTGCTGCCATAAAGGCCCAGACTGATTCAAATGTAAAATCTATTTTCAAAACAAGGTATGAGAACTTGGAAGAATTTTATGATGAGTTTAAAAAACTGCACAATGACGTTATTAGCCTAGTGGAGAACGATAACGAATATAAAGTGCAAGACAAGGTGCGAGAAGATACAGACAATTTTTATTTTCAAACTAAAAGTATTTTCAATCAACTTTTTCCAGAGCAAAATATTTTACAAGGCAATTTTGTATCTCTTCAAAATCAAACAAACAGTCATGAATACAAGGATCTATTAAAATTAGATGTCCCTTGTTACGATGGCACTTTATTAAAGTGGGTCACTTTTTATGATATGTTTTGCTCATTAGTGCACAACACTAATATGCCTCCAGTAAGGAAATTTAGACATTTAATTTCATATTTAAGAGGTGAACCACTCAGTTTAATAAAACACTTGCCTATTAATGATAATAATTACAATATTGCTTTTCAAACACTAGTAGATCGATACCAAAACAAAAGACTTTTGGCAACAAGCTACTGGAACACCGTAAATAGTACGGTTCCCTTAAAAAATAATTGCTCTTCCAAGGATCTTAGAACTTTACTCGATAGTTTTAATGAAAATATCTCTGCTTTAGAGTTATTAGGTTTTCCAACTCAACATTGGGATTTCATACTTTTAAACATGCTTCTTTCGCGTTTAACTACCTCAATACGAACTTCTTTTGAGATAGAATATAGTAAAATGGAGCTTCCTACCTACGAAAACCTTACAGAGTTCCTCAAAAATCATTGTAGGGCCTTAGAATCAGTTCAACTCATGCAAAATATTTCTTATTCAACTATGCAATCAGACAATTTACAAAATTCAAATCCAAAACCACCTAAGCGACAATTCAATTCAAATAATAATTACAACAGTTACTCAAAACAATATCAACCACAAGTTTACGTGGCAAATACAACTCAAAATCCTCAAAACTCAAAAATAACTTCATTTAGCAATAATTCGCAATTCCAACCAAATCATTCTAAATTCTTTAATTCAAATCAACAACCAAATCAATCTAGTTTTAGTTTCACTCCAGAAACTCAAAACAACTCAAATTCAAATACAAATCAATTCAACTCAAATTCAAATACAAATCAATTCAACTCAAATTCAAATAGACCACAACAATTAAATAATTCGAATTTACAATTTAATTCGAATCTGTTTCAAAATAAATACAAATGTCGTTTATGTACAAATAAACAATTTCACAATCTTTCACAGTGCCAGGTATTTTTATCAAAAACTATACAGGAGCGTAATGCCTACGTTAGGCAAAATAATGCGTGTATCAATTGTTTAAGATCACATCCCTTAAATTTATGTCAATCTACTTTTTCTTGCCGTATCTGTGGCCAGCGTCACCATACGAGTATTTGTAATAACTCGCAAACTACTCAATCGAATTCACAAAACGCGTATTTTACAAATGTACAACCAACCCCAAACTTAAATCAAAATTCAATTCAATCTTCCCAAAACCCCAATCAAACACAAAATGAAACACCCAATGAGGTCATTGATTACATTAATTGTGGGTGCACCTCACTCACTACTCAAAAACCTCAAAGTACTATTTTACTTTCTACAACAAAAGTAGACATCCTAGATAGTCGTGGATACTATCAAACTATACGGGTTGTCCTCGACAATGCGTCAGAGGCCAATTTTATTTCTGAAAATTGTCTTAATCGCCTAGGATTATCTAGGAAAAAATTCATAGTTCCCATACGAGGCATCAATCAATCTACTTCAACCACCAATGGCATAACAAATTGCACAATTAAGCCTGTTGGCCGAAATAATCCAACGCTTTCTCTTGATGTCTATGTTTTGCCAAAGGTAAGTGCAAATTTGCCATCTTTTCAAGTTAATCCTCACAATTGGCATCATATCTCTAATTTAAATTTAGGAGATAATACTTTCAATATTCCCGCACCTGTAGACATGCTTTTAGGAGCACATGTTTATTCTCAAATAATTCAACCTAACATTATTCCTGGAGAACCGGGGCAGCCAATAGCACTTGAAACCTTGTTCGGCTGGGTGCTCCTGGGAAATACGGAAATATCAAATCAACCTACATACAATTCAACTTCATATTCATGTCACTTTACTTCTTTACAAAATAATTCACTAGATCAAACGATGATCAAGTTTTGGGAAGTTGAGTCTCTCCCAACAAAGAAGTTCCTCTCTCCTGATGAGGAAAAATGTGAATCATTTTATCAAAAAACTGTCACGAGAGATAGTTCGGGACGTTTTCAAGTTTCATTGCCATTTCGTCACTCCAGACCTATTTTAGGAGATACCTACTCACATGCTTACAAATGTTTTTTATCTCTTGAGTCTAGACTGATAAAAAATCCCGAACTATATTCACAGTATTCCGAATTTATGAATAACTACTTAAAAAACGATCATATGAGTTTAATTCGAGAATCAGAATCAAAAGATCAATTCATAAATTATTTACCCCACCACTGCGTTGTACGCCCCGATAAATCAAGTTCACGCGTTCGAGTAGTTTTTAATGGCTCGGCAACAGCGGGTTCAAAGGGTATATCCCTTAATTCTACCCTTCTCCCAGGGCCCAAATTACAAACTGACATCAACTCAATTCTGTTAAAATTCCAATTTCATGAAATAATCATGCTCTCGGATATTACACAAATGTTTTTACAAATAAAATTAGCTCCGGAAGATCGTGATTATCAACGTCTTCTGTGGCGTTTCACTTCAAGCGATCCTATTCAAGAATACAGACTTAATACTGTCACGTTTGGTATCACATCTAGTCCTTTTTTGGCCATCAGAACTATTCAAGAGTTAGCCAAAATCCAAGAAAAAAACTACCCAGAAGCTTCTAGAGTGCTCCTAGAAGACATTTTTGTCGATGATATCTGCGCAGGCGCAAACTCTATAGAGTCGGCTCTAGCTCTACAGCGAGATTTAATCGCTCTTCTAAAATCAGGCTGTTTTGAGCTTAAAAAATGGGCTAGTAATCACCCAAAACTACTATCCTCTCTATCACCAGACGAATGCCAAATTCCCTTTTCTTTTGACAAGGAAAATCCTATATCCATAAAGGTTCTTGGACTCCAGTGGGACCCAAAATCAGACAATATGTTTTTCTCTTGTCGGCCATCGGAAAAACGATGCACAAAAAGAAATATTCTAAGCGCTATTGCTTCTATTTTTGATCCTTTAGGGATGCTTTCTCCCATTTCATTTTTTGCAAAATGTCTTATGCAAAAATTATGGATTTCCAAGATAGGATGGGACGATCCCGTGGACAAATCTATTCTTCAGCATTGGACACATTTTCAAAATGAACTTAAGTGCTTATCAGATATTAAATTTCCTAGGCACATTTTTTCTAAAGATATAATATCTTGTCAACTGCATGCTTTTTCGGACGCATCAGAATTAGGCTACGCAGCTTGCGTTTATTTACGTATCGAGCTGTCAGATCAAAGCATAAAAACTTCCTTAATTATGGGCAAATCAAGGGTCAGTCCCTTAAAAACTATTAGTCTCCCGAGACTAGAACTTTTAGGTACTGTTCTTCTTACTGAACTTCTTAGTTTTGTTATAAAAACTTATTCCCCTTTAATTTCAATAGATAAAACTTACGCTTATACAGATTCTCAAGTCGTCCTCTTTTGGCTTTGTAGCTCACCTCATAGATGGCGCTCTTTTGTTGCTAACAGAGTTAGCCAAGTACAAGAAAAACTCTCTAATGTAAACTGGTATCATGTAAAATCACAAGAAAACCCTGCGGATGTCGCCAGTCGTGGCACAACTCCTTCTAATTTTATAAACCACCCCTTGTGGTTTACAGGGCCTTCCTGGCTTAGTCAACCATGTACTACATGGGACTTAAAAAATCCCGCATTACTCCAAAACTCAGAAACCGATTTTCAGCAAATTTTAAATGAAGAAAAGCCTGAAAAAATAACACTTACTACAAACATCGATTATCATATTCTAGACTTCCTTGTAAATAAATATTCATCCCTTTTTCACATTCAAAAATTAATTTGTCAGATTCGACGAATATTTTATAATTTTAAAAACAAAAAGGAACCACTTACAGGTCCTATTTCTATTTTTGAAATTCAGTATGCTTTAACACTCTTGGTTCGAAGAAGCCAAGAATTACATTTCTCTGACCTCCTAAAACAACTAAAAAACAACGAACTTTTACCCAAAGCTTTTCGAAAAATTGCACCCTTTTTGGACACTACCGGACTGATAAGGGTAGGTGGTCGTCTTAGGCATACGAATTCTATACCTTTTGATGCAAAACATCCTCTATTGCTTCCCAGATCAGGCAGGTTGTCTGACCTTATCATTGAACATATTCATAAGGTAAATAGCCATCCAGGGCTAAATACAGTTCAGTACTTACTAAGACAACAATTCTGGATCTTAGCATCCCGCAGAGCTATTCAGTCAGTTTTATCTCGATGCATAAGATGTTATCGCCTTAGACCAAAGGCTTACATCCCTTATCAAGGTGACTTACCTTATTTTAGAATTTCACAACTAAAGTGCTTTTCTCATGCAACTTTGGACTATGCTGGTCCTATAAAAATTTCACCAGGTCGTTGGTACCGGGGTACCAAAGAATTAAAAGCCTATATCTGCATTTTCGTGTGCGCAAGTACGCGCGCTATCCACACAGAAGTTGCGTCAGACCTTACTTCTGAATGCTTTATAGCCGCATTCAGAAGGTTTGTAGCTAGAAGGGGTCGTTGTAATTTTTTATACAGCGACAGAGGCTCCAATTTTCAAGGAGCAAACTCTGAGCTTAAAAAGCTCTTCGAAGCTTCCTCTGAACATCTTCAGATCAAATGGCATTTTTTTCCTAGTGCTAGTCCTCATTTCAATGGCTTATCAGAGGCTGGTGTTAAATCAGTAAAAACACATCTTTACCGAGTGATCGGAAATCAGAAGCTTACATACGAAGAACTAAATACTTTGCTTGTGCAGATCGAGGCATTGCTAAATAGTCGCCCAATCTCTGCGCAATCATCCGATCCCAATGATTTTTGTCCACTCACTCCCGGACATTTCCTTACCATGGAACCTTTAAACTCTGTCCCAGACCCAGACTTATCACAATTAAAACTAAACACTCTTTCTCGGTGGCAACTTGTTCAGCGATTGAACACTGATTTTTGGTCCCGATGGAAAGAGGAGTACCTACATACTCTACAGCAGAGGTCCAAGTGGACATAAAAACCTACTAAAGTCGAGTTAAATACTTTAGTAGTCATAAAAAATGAAAACAAACCACCCTTGCAGTGGTCTTTAGGCAGGATTGTAGAATTGCATCCTGGTTCAGATGGACATGTTAGAGTTGTCACGATTAGGACTCAACAAGGGCTATTTAAACGTCCAATTGTTAAATTGTGCCCTTTGCCTTTTAACTGAACACTCAAGCAATGTTCATTCTATGTCAGTGTCGTCATAGAATTATTTATTTTTTTTTTTATTCCTTTTCGGGAAATATTTTTTTGTTTTATCGCGGCAAAAAATAGAATAACATTTTGTCGCAATTTTTTTAATTTTTTTTGGAAATAATAATTGTTATTCCCTAGTTATAATACATATTATTTTTCCTGGTTCTAAAATAGTATTTTAGGGCGGCCGGGAAAATGTACGTGCAAGACAAATAATAATTAGTTAATTTTCCTAAATATTAATTTCCGTTGCACTGAGCCATACAGGTTGTCACGTGACACCGCAAAGTGCGCGGATAGACAGTGCGCAACCCACCGGCGCGATGACGAGAGAGAGATCATCGTAGCCTCCATATTGAAACCGGCGTGATTACTCGGTTTTTCTAAAACTACAATTCAATCAATTACAATTAGTGCCAATCAATTCTAAAATCATTCCAATCCGTTACCTCAACTCCTCACAGTGATTTCGATCAACTCAAGAACTCTGGTAGAAGCCTGGGCGCCCAGTGAATGGAATTTGTACCGCCGAGAAAAAACCAAGGTAGGTGTCAATCGACATTTTGTATGGTTCTCGCGTTAGTTTCCATTTTTATCCTTAATGCGTAAAAGTTTAACCAGTGCCTAAAGCTATCGAACGGGTGTATGTCTTGTACATACACCTATAGCGCACTTCCTTCACGAACCGTCAAATTCCCTTTCGAGAGTTAAAATAGTCAATCACTATCATATTTAATCTTTTAATTTATTTTTTAAGTTGTTGCAAACTTGGTAGCTAATAACATTTAAGCCTTGGCCACTTGAGATGACAGTACCACTTTCACACAGGCCCCTGTTACATCTATGTCAAGAACGCAAATATGACCTCAGTTTTAAAATTCGTTAGTGGTTACGCCGGCGCCGCACAGTGCGGACTCCTGTAGGCAATATTCGAAAAACTGAGGTTACATTTTAAAAGTTTTAATGTTGCAAAAGTATAGATAAATGTCCAGTTTATCTGTAATCATAACCTATTTTTTAGTCACACTTGCGTAAGTGAACAATATAAATAGTTAAAGTCGTTATTTTAAAACAGGTACAAAAAAATCGTATAAAATATCTATCAGAAAATTAATTTTCCTGGTTCTGCATTTAAATATAAAAAAAATTTTCTTTAAGTATTACAGTGATATATATTTACGCTATTTGTTTAAATAAAATTTTGTCAAATTGACGTCTCGCTTTTAAAATAATTTCATTAAAACTGTTATGCTTACAAAAAAAAAATATTTTTTAAATTTTATTAAGGTTATAAAAAATTGCAAAGATTTGCAAGGTCTGGCATATATCCTAAATATTAGTCCAATGAATTAGCAAAAAGGTAGCATAAATATTTTTTGCTACTGGCTGCTACTAAGGGTGCTGTATTTTTTTAAATAATATATTTCAATCCTAATAATTTATAACACATTGGTTACC
The DNA here is from genome assembly GCA_963576565.1 of Aspidapion aeneum. Lineage (NCBI taxonomy): Eukaryota > Metazoa > Arthropoda > Insecta > Coleoptera > Brentidae > Aspidapion > Aspidapion aeneum. The sequence continues at coordinate 6,897,697 of OY755043.1, read as the reverse complement.
ACCCCGGTTGAGAGGCCTCACATCATCTCCTGTTTAGGTTTACCCTTAAAACCAGTCTTGCCGCCATTTGGACAAATATAAAATTGTGACAGCTCTCATCAACGTCAAAAATGGCGGCAGCAAGGTGTCAAAAATGGCACTAAATCTGGAGAAGATATGAGGCTTATTATTCGGTGATGGCGAGTGGTTATAGGTGATAAATTATATATTATAAATTTTAAAAAAATTCCTAAAATATTTATGGTACTAAGTCACCTTATACTACTGTGAGGAAAATGGAAAATTAAATATTTTAGAATCGCATATCGTATTGGCCGTTTTTTGTCAATGGGAACGCACAAAAACAATAATTTGAGGTAGTCAATAAAATTATAAAAATACTGCTATCACTCTTAAAATATATATGCCAAAAATTATTATGGAGGTTTGTGTGGCCGAATATTTTTAAAAAAATCGTTTTCGCACCTTGGAGATCAAAAGTGTGCTTTTTATCACAAATTTTAGGGATAAAGTATCACTTTTTAGGGATAAAGTATCAGTTTTTATCCCGTGGCCTCTCACGTAAATCTGAAGGTGTTAAATATTTTCAAAAAAATTTAACCCTTGTTGAATATTCTTACAAAAATAACCAAATTCTAAATAAGGCGTCATTCAATTTTTGCAAAAGTCTCAGTTTTAAATAGAAGCTATCGGGACAACACATATTTATTTTCAAAATCGTTATTTCGAATGGTTAAATAAACATATTATATCTGAGAAATTTTGTGATAAAACGGATTCAGAAAAATCAAAAAATACAGATTCGGAAACAGAGGCCGTACCCGGACCGAGTCGTGGACGGCCTAAAACGGCTTTCTTAGAATCATCTTTAAGAACCAAGAAACTGAGGGTGCAATGTGTATTTTGGGGTTGCTAATTTAATTTTTCTGGAAGGGACTTAGCCCCCCCAAGCCTTCCTAACTACGCCCATGAATCCGAATAAAAAAAATAATTTTAGATTAATTTTTGACACAAAAGTAAATTGATTTTTATTTTTAACGTAACTGTAGGTTAAACTGAATGCACTTTAATTTATTTTTTTTATATTTTAAATAAAATAACATATATATATTTTTAAAAGTTTTAAATATTTTAATCGAAAAAAAACTGTTTTAACTCTTTTTATATAAAAAATATAGAGGTATCACCAAATTTGGGCGAGGCAGATTCTGCGGTCCTTTGCCAACGCTTTTGGCAATTCCAACCGACACCTCCCGATTCGTCTGGCGCGACCGACGCGAGGCTCATTTTTCACCATAAAATCATGTTTTATAGAGCTATTAATTTATCCATGGTCCCCAGGGTACGGTTCACTTTAGATTTAAACTCGTAAAAATGAGGCATCAAATTTACATTAATTCTTGTTAGAGGTGCGCGTCAGTGTGGCGGTGATAGTCATATAGTTGCGACATAAAATAGAAAGTTTTAGCAAAGACATATTTTTTTATTTCTCGAACACACTGTATTTATTGTATTACAATCTAGTCAATAAGACTAATTAGCAATTTTGTATTAACTTAATTTACTAAAAAAGTTAGACTAAAACTTAGGGTTCACTCAATAGTTCTCCCCGCTTTGTTTCGTATGTAACTCACAATTATGTAGTCTTTATAGCATTATTTTATTTTATGTAATTTAGTTAGTTCACTAACTTAAACGACTTTACTCTTATTAGTCTTCAAACTAGCATTGTCTAGAAGCTGAATTGCTTCCACATTCAAATGTCGATGGAGTCTATCTTCATGCCTTTTTGAGTGCTTTTTTATACTCTACAGTTTCGATTTTTAGGTCCTGCTGAAGGACACTATTTCGAACGTTCCAAGGTACATTCACAATACTTCTTAAAACTTTATTTTGAAATCTCTGTAAATCTGGAATGCTACTCTCTTTGGTACAACCCCATAGTTGAATAACAATGTGTCCATATTGGTTTCAGTATTTGTCTATAAAGCAGTAACTTATTATGAATTGTTAAATTGGACCTTCCAATAAGCCAGTTCGTTTTGTGATACCTTATCTCAAGTTCTTCTTTTTTTTCTTAACAAGTGCTTTCTAGCTCAATTTGGCGTCATGTGTCATACCGAGATATTTTGCCCGATTTGAATATGGTCAGGAAATGTTATTAATTGTTATTTGTATGTGATTTATATTTTTCTTTGTAAGATCAACATGAATTGATTTTGTTTCGTTTAATTTTATTTGCCACTTTGTGGTCCAACTGTGAACTTCGGGGACTGCATCCTGAAGTTCATCTATGCATCCTTCAATAGATTTTTCAACCGTCAATAAACCATTATGATCGGCAAATGTTACTAAGTGAAAATTTTCTGGCTTTGGGATATCCCAAGTGAATAATAAGTACAGATAAGGGCCTAGTACGCTACCCTGGGGCACGCCTGCTTGAATTTCTCTTAAATATGAGTACGAGTCTTCCTGTCTTACTCTAAAATGTATATGAGATATTTATGATTCCAAAATATCTCAATATTGTTTTGGCAGAAACCGTTTTAGTTTAAAAGTAAGGCCTTTACGCAAATGCATGTGCTATATCTAGAAAGATTGCAGAACAAACTTTTCCCTCTTCTAGTGGTTTTTCTATTATATTACTAATTCTGTGTAGTTGATCTATCGTGGAATGCTTGTCTCGAAAATCAAATTGATGAGATGGCTGGATTGGTTTTATTCTTTTTAAAAAGATATATTCAACTATCTCAATAGCACTCATGCACGCACATTCATTAATGCGCAGCGGCGTAGCGTGGGGGGGCGCGGGGGGTTCGCCCCCCCCGCCCTGAGGGTAGTGGCGCCCCATAGGCGGCCGAAGCGCCCTCAGCTTGATTAAGTCGGGCCGGTAACGGCCAATTGAGTGGGTGCCAAAGGAAACTAACGACATGAAGATCTTTGGTTTTTTTTTTTTTTTGGTCGCAAGATTCGTGAGAGGCGCCCTTGTGACTTATCGGCCGTCCCCTCACACATGATGACCGTTTTTTTTTTTTTGGTCGCCAGATTTGTGAAGAGGCGCCCTTTTCACCTTTTTGTTTTTTTTTTTGTCACAAAATTTTTCATCAGTTTTCAGAGGCGCCCTTTTTAGCTGTCGCCCCCCCCCCCGCCCTTTCGGGCACGCTACGCCGCTGTTAATGCGCTATATTGTGTCATCTTTAAAAACTAGTAGAAATGCATGTGCGTGAGTGGCCGTGTGTGACCATTGCAGCAAACTATGATTGAATAAATGGGAAGGCATTTGGTATGTACCTTCTTCTGGATTGTGACGTCACGCTAAATGTCATAGTTATTAAATAATCTATATTATATGTATAGTTTATATATATTATTACATTTACATTTTATTTAACAGAAAATGAAAGTGTAATCGCGAGTAATAAAACCGCGGTAATAAAAGCGCGAGTGACAAATGCGAGATGTAACAAAAGCGCGATGTAACAAAAGCGCGGTAATAAAAGAGCGAGTAACAAAAACGCCAATGTGTATAACTGCCGATACGTTTATTCCCATAGGTAATAGCGCATGACTTCTTTCCCGAAATCCTAGAGGGTGTGAATCCGAACCAAGCCGAACCGAAAAGAACCGAACCAGCATATTTTTTCAACAAAAAAACTTCTCTGACGTTTTTTCCGGGTTCCTAGAGACTGTGAATGAACCGAACCGAACCCAACTGAATCGAACCGAATTAGGTGGGGTTCGGTTCAAATTCACATCCTCTAGGATCCCAGGAAAAAAGTCAGGCAAATTTTTTTTAAAAATGGTATGCTGGTTCGGTTCGGTTCAGTTCGAATTAACTACCGAAATAAACAAATCGCCAGTTGTACTCATTCGCGCTTTTGTTACTCGCGGTTTTATTACATAGCGATTTTGCTACATCGCGCTTTTGTCACTCGTGGTTTTGTTACTCGCGAATTTGCCACTCGCGCTTTCGTTACATTAAATTACTTTTTATATTGAATATTAACCATATTCACAATCTCAAGGTATGTAAAAAATTACAATTACTTCGTTTATACCCGCCAAAGGGTGGTTAAAAATAAAATTCATTTTAGTACTTTAAAGGGCTTTAATGATGTTTATACAGCTTGAATTTCCTGGAATTTGTGAAAATTTTCTAGTTTTTTATAGTTAAACCAACGATAAATCAAATTTGGCAAATCGGTGTAAAATAAAATCGGTTTTAGTGCTTAGAACGGTTTCAGTTGATAGTCAACATCACAACATTTTCAAACCGTCTTTATATAAAAGGGCTTTGACAGGCCCGTATAAACAAAATAAATGTTTCTTGTTAAAATATTTACTAAAATTATTTACTTTTAAAAAAATTTTAAATAAATTAGGAATTAAATTAAAGCGCTACTGTGTGCTTTAGCGTTAATTGGCAAAATGCACTACCAATATTTCATACGTATGTGAATCAACAGCACAACCCTAGAGCAATAAATATCGTGGACATTGGAGCGGACTTTTTTTATTATAAAAATTTAGGGGGTTGTAAATTTTTTAGAATAAATTATGATTTATATTTTGTTACATAGAAGATGTAGCACATAAAAAAACAAAGCAATTATTAAAACATACTTTGACCACCCATAATTTTTAAAAAGGAGAAACAACCATATAGAATACACAATGGCAAATAAGCCGGAGACACGTGGCAAAAATCCATAATGCGAAAAATCACGTAGAATTCAAATGGAATCTACTTAACGTCTTTATCCATTCGAAACATTTAAAAAAGACATGGATACGAGGCCTACAAGTTAAAAAAAACTTAGGAACTGTTTTCTGAGGACAATAGGGACTTATTGCAATAAAGCCAGGCAGTAATTGTGCCCGGCACTATTATGACACTTTTGCATTATAAGAAAAGCTGTTTTCTTTCAAAATTAGGCCTTTGTGTATTATAAGAGCCGGAATTAATAGTTCCACCACTATTAATGGGAAATAAACGACTGTATTTAGAAAGTCGACTTTGGTACGTCAATTTTGAAAGATCAACTGTCGGTTTCCAATGGAAAACTGTCAGAATGGTGGAATTTTGTGAAAAAATTATGTATCGTGCAAATCAGGATGAAAATTTTGTCAGCTGTTGAATCTGTTGAATCTAAATTAGTTTTTATCTTTCTAAGCAGAATCTTCGTGGTCGCTATAGTTATAACTCTAATGGTATAAGTACGTTGTGGTGGCCCTATATGCACCCTATGTCAAAATTAATTAGATTTTGTGTAGGTACCGTTTAAATTCATTTAAACAAGAGGCAGCGAGAAACCGTCAGAGTTTCCTAATGTAATCAATAACTCTTAAGTGACAAGCAAAGCAAATTGACCAAACACACACTAATTTCCACTAATATAGCAAACACAGCAGCCGCCTTGGATTCTACAGTAAAATCACATACAATATAGAATTCAGTCAAGTCTATACTTTGTCTACCACCCTTGTTATATTTAAAAACCATTTTGGTCTTATGGGATTCCCTACCCTAAAATTCGCTAAATGACGTTTTTTTTTAATCGTAATTCAGTGTGTGGTTTTTTCACATCTCTATGGCCCCACCATACTGAAACTCGGTGCTTTTGTTGAAAAACTGTATAGTTTTTAAAATATGAATTTTCAAAGTTTGGCCATTTTGGTCTCTTGGGATTCCTTACCCTAAAATTCGCTAAATGACGTTTTTTCGAATCTTAATTCAGTGTGTGGTTTTTTCACATCTCTATGGCCCCACCATACTGCAACTCGGTGCTTTTGTTGATTAACTGTATAATTTTTAAAATATGAATTTTCAAAGTTTCGCCATTTTGGTCTTATGGGATTCCCTACCCTAAAATTCGCTTAATGACGTTTTTTCGAATTTTAATTCAGTGTGTGATTTTTTCACATCTCTATGGCCCCACCATACTGCAACTCGGTGCTTTTGTTGATAAACTGTATAATTTTTAAAATATGAATTTTCAAAGTTTCGCCATTTTGGTCTTATGGGATTCCCTACCCTAAAATTCGCTTAATGACGTTTTTTCGAATTTTAATTCAGTGTGTGATTTTTTCACATCTCTATGGCCCCACCATACTGCAACTCGGTGCTTTGGTTGATAAACTGTTTAGTTTTTGAAATATGAATTTTCAAAGTTTTGGCCTTTTTGGTCTTATGGGATTCCCTACCCTAAAATTCGCTAAATGACGTTTTTTCGAATCTTTATTCAGTGTGTGGTTTTTTCACATCTCTATGGCTCCACCATATTGCAACTCGGTGCTTTTGTAGATAAACTATATAGTTTTTGAAATATGAATTTTCAAAGTTTTGGCCTTTTTGGTCTTATGGGATTCCCTACCCTAAAATTCGCTAAATGACGTTTTTTCGAATCTTTATTCAGTGTGTGGTTTTTTCACATCTCTATGGCTCCACCATACTGCAACTCGGTGCTTTTGTAGATAAACTATATAGTTTTTGAAATATGAATTTTCAAAGTTTTGGCCTTTTTGGTCTTATGGGATTCCCTACCCTAAAATTCGCTAAATGACGTTTTTTCGAATCTTTATTCAGTGTGTGGTTTTTTCACATCTCTATGGCTCCACCATACTGCAACTCGGTGCTTTGGTTGATAAACTGTTTAGTTTTTGAAATATGAATTTTCAAAGTTTTGGCCTTTTTGGTCTTATGGGATTCCCTACCCTAAAATTCGCTAAATGACGTTTTTTCGAATCGTTATTCAGTGTGTGGTTTTTTCACATCTCTATGGCTCCACCATACTGCAACTCGGTGCTTTTGTAGATAAACTATATAGTTTTTGAAATATGAATTTTTAAAGTTTGGCCATTTTGGTGTTATGGGATTCCCTACCTTAAAATTCGCTAAATGACGTTTTTTCAAATCTTAATTCAGTGTGTGGTTTTTTTACATCTCTATGGCCCCACCATACTAAAACTCGGTGCTTTTGTTAAAAAACTGTATAGTTTTTAAAATATGAATTTTCAAATTTTGGCCATTTTGGTCTTATGGGATTCCCTACCCTAAAATTCGCTAAATGACGTTTTTTCGAATCTTAATTCAGTGCGTGGTTTTTTCATATCTCTATGGCCCCACCATACTGCAACTCGGTGCCTTTGTTGATAAACTGTATAGTTTTTAAAATATGATTTTTCAAAATTTCGTCATTTTGGTCTTATGGTATTCCCTACCCTAAAATTCGCTAAATGACGTTTTTTCGAATCTTAATTCAGTGTGTGGTTTTTTCACATCTCTATGGCCCCACCATACTGCAACTCGGTGCTTTTGTTGATAAACTGCATAGTTTTTGAAATATGAATTTTCAAAGTTTGGCCATTTTCGTCTTATTGGATTCCCTACCCTAAAATTCGCTAAATGACGTTTTTTCGAATCTTAATTCAGTGTGTGGTTTTTTCACATCTCTATGGCCCCACCATACTGCAACTCGATGTTTTTGTTGATAAACTGTATAGTTTTTGAAATATGAGTTTTCAAAGTTTTGGCCTTTTTGGTCTTATGGGATTCCCTACCCTAAAATTCGCTAAATGACGTTTTTTCGAATCTTTATTCAGTGTGTGGTTTTTTCACATCTCTATGGCTCCACCATACTGCAACTCGGTGCTTTGGTTGATAAACTGTTTAGTTTTTGAAATATAAAATTTGCAAAATTTGGCCATTTTGGTCTTATGGGATTCCCACCCTAAAATTCGCTAAATGACGTTTTTTCGAATCTTAATTCAGTGTGTGGTTTTTTCACATCTCTATGGCCCCACCATACTGCAACTCGATGTTTTTGTTGATAAACTGTATAGTTTTTAAAATATGAGTTTTCAAAGTTTTGGCCTTTTTGGTCTTATAGGATTCCCTACCCTAAAATTCGCTAAATGACGTTTTTTCGAATCTTTATTCAGTGTGTGGTTTTTTCACATCTCTATGGCTCCACCATACTGCAACTCGGTGCTTTGGTTGATAAACTGTTTAGTTTTTGAAATATAAAATTTTCAAAATTTGGCCATTTTGGTCTTATGGGATTCCTACCCTAAAATTCGCTAAATGACGTTTTTTCGAATCTTAATTCAGTTTGTGGTTTTTTCACATCTCTATGGCCCCACCATACTGCAACTCGGAGCTAAAAAGAGGGTGGAGCACTAGTGGAGAACGCGGAAGTTTTCTTTTTTGTAATAAGCATAAAATTTTTACTGTGGCGCTGATATATTCCAAACGCATAGCCAAGTGCTAAACTCCGCGAACGCCTCCTGGTCCTGTCACTTGTAGTTTACGCCCGGGCGACAACTTGGGGGCTAGATTAACGGCGGGGTTGCCTCGACGAAACTATGGCGGAAGTTTAGAATAATTGGTAATTAAAAAGAATTCGGTTCCTGCAGCACGAAATCAAAGAACTTAAAGATTATTAGAGAGTTTATCGAATTTGCTCGAACGATATTAAGTAGGGTATCCAAGTCCCGGGACCAAACTAAAATAAAAGTAATTAAATTAATTTAACACAGAACAGAACACAGGTTTATTTAACATGAAACTAATTTATTCACGTAATTTAAATTTATGGTCATAATTCTAAACCTAATAATACTATAAATAATAATTCAAATGTCAAATGTAATAAATTTCATTCAAACCGGACTCTACGGGAATGGTACCAATTATGGAAGCAACGTTACCTCTTTGCACTGCCAAACTGATTTTTTGAGTGATGAAGCTACGAGTGAAGCTAAGAGTTTTCTTGTTAGAAATTTTTGAACTATTTTCCCTAACAAGCATCTTAGCTTCATCACCCCAAGGACCAAATGTTTCCACACTGAATGGACAAAAATAAAATCTCTCAACAAGTTCCCGATATTTATTATTTTTTTGATTTTCTCCCATTTTTGCAGCCTCTCCTGACTTAATACAAGTTTTAGGAATATATGATGGAGCTACGGTGTCCCTACAAGTAGCATCCCAGAGCAAAGCCTTTCCTCTCTTCCAAGGAACCAGGGTCATGCCATCCGCTCTCTTTCCGTCATCCCGACACACTCCAGGTGGTTCTAAAATAGCTGGAAAACCTGCTGAAATAAGCGACCGTTTAATGATGTCGTTTATCATCCTGTGGCGAACCAAACGACCAGCACTTTTTGTGCAACTTAGTCCATGCAGACCATAAATATCAACTTGCTTGTTGCAAGTGCAGTCGTGGGGTTCACACACAGGTCGACCAAGTCTAAGCGATATCGATATACGGAAAGACGAGTCGTCTAGAAAATTCCCAAGATTTGAAGAATGCAATGCTCTGAGCCAAGCTGAGCTTTCTGGCTCTTGTAGGGCGAGAAGACGTGCCTTAGATGTTAATGAAGTGGAGTGGGCAATTAACTTGTCACAATAGAATTTGCATAATTTTTTATCAAAATCTTTTTGATTTTCTAAGGTCGAAGTATCTGAAAAATGTCCCAAATTTTTATAATAAGTTAAAGCTTTAGCATAGTCCAAATCTTCATTTGAGAAAATGGATGGAGGAAGAATAGAAGAAATTAAATTTTGAACATTCGAAGAGCAACCAAGAAAAGCTGAAAAACAAAGTGAAGATAATTTTCTGATACCTAAGCCGCCTAGATCAATAGATAAAGAGCATTGTGTCCAAGAAGTATCATCTAAAGTGCAGTTGAATATTGTTTCCAAACATTCTTTTAAAATTATATCAAATTTTTCTAAACTTTTTGGAGCATTTCAGCAAGGTATATTGATATTGGTAAATGGTTAACATAAAAAAAATTGACGAACGTAGCAAATAAAAAGGTAAGTATAGGGAAACATTACTTTTGTCCGAAGTGAGATTTAAGTGCTACGAGTGCATTTAAGGACTCATCATTTAATCTTAAACGAAGCTTGTTACAAAAACCGCCGGCCACTGAAAAAGCTCTCTCCGATTGGACGCTGGTAGGTGGTATAGTCAGTAAATGCTCGTAGAATAGCTGCAAATATTGTCCTCGACAACCGCCATCCTCAAAAAGGACCATTTCTCGTTTTATTATTTTTGAAAATCGATCTGGTTTTGCACTTGATGACGTTTGTATGATTGCTCTTGTACTTGTTGAGGCAGTAGCAAATATTGCATTTTCAATGAATCCGTCTAATGCCGTATTCCATTTGGGAAATGAGTGCAGCACTAGTGCACAACTGGCTCGGTGTTTGCATTTCCATTGACATGCACTTTTTCAGTTTTCGTATTCCATTGAGGAACTTATGAATTCAGTTTTGCACTGAGTGCGGCTTTCGAGTAGTAGCAGCGATGAAGATGAAGAAGAACAGTTCTGTGCAATAAAAACAATGAGAACGGAAACCCCAAAAATAAAAAACTTTATTGAAAATGTGGTTTACCGATTTAACAACAAACAGGTAAGTAGATTTGTATGGATTTGGTTGACTGGGGCTCTGGGGCTAATTTTCCGACAGTTGGGGTTTTCTGGCAGGTATGATTATAAGTAAAAATAAATGTATTTTTTAGTTCAAGAAACACTTTCGGCTTGAGATGAGCACTGCAGAATTTCTCATAAATAAATTCAAGTAGCCTCAATTTTGTCCAAAAAAAGAACAAGGGGGACGAAACCTCACTAGCGCTAAGGCACATGTCTTGCCATTTTTATGGTATGTTAAAACCAAGGACTGTACAAAGAGCTGTGTACAGTCCTTGTACCATTACGTTTAGCTGTTAGGTTAGGTTATGTTCTTGTTGAATGGAAATTTGTTCAAAAATATTTTCTTCAAAAACTTTTTTAAACAATTTTCCTTATGAAAAAAAATGACTTTCAAAGAAAATGTTTTTGAACAAAAAAAATTAATTAAAATGTTTTCAAACAATTTTTTGTTTGAAGGAAATGTTTTTATATAATTTTCCTTTTCAAGAAAATGTTATTGAAGTATTAATATTACTTTCGAACCAATGGATTTTGAACAACATGTTTTTGACCAAATTCCGCAAGGCAGGAAAGTTAGGTTTAGTTGAAATAAACTTGTGAAATATTATATATGTATACAAGGTGTTTCGAATACTTATGTTCAAATTTTGAGAGCATAAAGTACACTTCTGGTTAGGGTTTTTTGAAAAACAAGCGCGAAATATAGATAACTACTCTATCTGTTGGTATACGAACACAAGCCTGCATTCAACCAGGAGGTGGGCATTTTTAAAATATTCTTATTAACTTTTTTTAAATAAAATCATTATTTATTTATTTGACGAATTTTATTTATCTTAGGATAATATTTATCGGCGTGTAACTTTGAAACAAATAAAAATGGATATCGTCGTTGGCCTGATAAAACTACAGGTTGTGTGACATTTTTTTCAAAAAAATTGCCCTATTCATATAGGATATACTATAAAAAATTATTTGCAAGAAAATGTTATATTAACGTTGCTTAAAGCAAGAATAAAAAAGAAGTTCTACAGCTCATAATGGCATACCACACTAAGGTCACTATATCACGATGTTAGGAACTTCGTGATATAGTGACCTTATACCACACGAGTGCAATTTTTCATTTTCCGCGTGTTCCATTGAAACTGCACTCGGTGCAAATTTTTGACAGCACCGTTTCAGTGCCAGTGCACCACCAGTGCTGCACTCATTTTCCCAATGGAATACGGCATAACTTTTTTGCGATCCTTTCGCGTTCATGCAATAGACGGCGCTGCGTCACGCTTATTATGCATGTGTCTGGTATAATTTAGCGGTTTCGGGACCAAGTTGAGGTCCCAGGACCTTCACTGAGTCCCAGGACCACTTTTTTTACGAAAAATCCCGGGACCGTCCCGGGACCAAGTTCCGGTACTGGATACCCTAATATTAAGGACTTATTGGAATAAAACCTGAGCTTATTTTAAAATCAGCAGTATTATGACAGATTTACATTTTCAGCTGCTTTCTTCTGTTTAAGTTACAATGAAACCTCCTATAAACGGACACGGTTTCGTCGGTTTTGTCCGCTTACTGGAGGTGTCCGCTTATGAGAGAAAACTGAGAAATTTTACTAAGTATATATTTACTGACAATTTCCACTGCGTGAGTTTTTCCGATATTAAATTTTTCAGCGATCTTTCGTGCTGATAGATTTTCCTTCTCTGAAAGGTTAAAAACGTCCATTTCTTTACGCAAACTAAGAAGTTTTTTACTAGGCGCCATTTCAAAGAAATCTATTACTACCCAACTGAACAATAAAAATAAAACACAGTAGTACCGCCGAATAAAAACGGAAAGGGGTAATTCCCCGGCTGCAGAGTGCGTTGTTGTCAACATTGTAACAGGGGCCTGGGTGTGACAGTGGTACTGTCACCTCAAGTGGCCAAGGCTTAAATGTTGTAAGCTACCAACTTAGGCTACAACTTATATAAATTATAAAAAGATTAAATGTTACTATATGTTATTAAATTTACACGATCTCGAAAGGGAATTTGACGGTTCTTGGAGGAAAAGTATGCTATAAACGTTTTTCTCAAATGTATAACTAATGTAGGATAGTCATACATACCTTTTCAATTGTCTTCTTGCAGCTTCACACTTTCACTTCTTATATTTATTAGTTGAATATCGACTTTTATAAACCTTTAATATATTTGTTGTAAATATATATATATTTATCAACATCTTAAACGTTGATTGAATGAGTGAAACTATTCAATCAACTGTTTAATTTACTTAATATTACTGTTTAGGTTTGGGATATGTTATTAATTAAAAATGCCGATTTTATGGCAACGAATGGTTTGTATTTTGTTGTTAAAAAAAACCATAAAACAGTTAAACACATTATTTCAAAACACTGGAAACAGTAGTAATTAATGACTTTAAAATCAATAAACTCCAAAAGAAAAGACTAAAATAAATATGAATAATAAAGATAATAGCTTATACAAAGTTAAAATAATTGATCAATTTCCCCAGTTAAAATAAAACCCCCCTTAAGAAGTGTGAACGGAAGCGTAACGATACAAGCAAAGGCGAACTAAAGTGTAAAGTAAAATCCGACTTTCGAAAGTTTCAGTACCCCGCTCTCTAGACATTCTCAGTTTGCCGCTAGCTGATTGGTCTAAATCTAAGCTTTCTTTAACGGACTTCTTCCACCACTCTTCTCTACAAACACTCTTGGCTGCCGTGGTCTGAATCTTAAGCTCTCTCGCATTGGCGAGAAAGACAAAGAGACAAAATACCACCGCAATTCAAAGATGCGTGGATTTAGAAATTCGGTAAAGTTTAAATCTTACAGTGTGTTTCTTAAAAGTTGAAAATAGTTTAGCTAATTTGTTTCCAGTTACAAAATATGAATTATTTTGATGTTAGTGGCTCAAAGGACATATTAGCCGAATACAACTTTTATTAAAATACAGCGAACCTGAAAATATGCCCAAAAACAAGTCGCCGAGTTGCCATAAATTTTACCTAATCTTAACCTAGTCTTGCATATAATTAATGCTTGTTGATGTCAAAACAATATTTAATTAAAAATCTTTAAAAACTTATAAATGGCAAAAATACAATTTATATTCAAATCCCGTTTTGTTACAACATACTACGTAATATTTCTGACCATGTCGGGCAGCGCTCCGTCCGGTTGCCAGAGGTTCGCGTCCCGTTAAGGGTGGTTTCAGAAATTTTTAACCAAAAAAAATTGTCCGCGTCCGGTTATTAGAGTGTCCGGTTATAGGAGTAAATTTTACATGTAAAGAAATAGGGAAAAGCTTGGTGCCAACCAATTTGTCCGCCTAAAGAGAGTGTCCGCTTAATAGAGGTGTCCGCAAGGAGAGGTTTCACAGTATATTGCAACATTTTAAAGTAAATAGAGACTTATTGGAATCAAGCCATGCAATAATTATGTCAGGCCTTATTTTGACAGTTTTGCATTGGAATATGACAGCTAATCTTTCAACATACGAATTTTTCTTACTATACGAACCGAAATAAATACTGTCGATTTTAATTATAGATAAATAAACGACTTAGTTTTGTATTCGACTTTGGTATGTCAATTTTGAAAAATCAACTGACAGCCTGCAATGTAAATCTATCAAAATATTGCCTGACACTATTATTACATGGCTTTATTTCACTTATAGCCCATCGCACTGACTTTTTTTTTCGTTACATAACCATAAGTGTTCCTTATTACGTCATATTATGATTATATTAAGAAACGTTTTAAACTAAGTAACAAAATACTCTGCTAATATATGGGCCCCTAAGCTCACACTAGGTACTATAGTTATAGTGTACGTGTAAGCTAATATAACTAAAAACTGAAATATATTTTATTCAACTCCACACTAAATTACTTTTGTTTGATACCACACAGCCATGTTTTGACTTAAACTCAAATTTTTGAAATCCACCCCCACCCTTAAAAAAAACAAAAACTAAAATGTATTTTGTTGAACTCCGGACTTCATTACCTTTCGTTTGATATCACACACGCCATATTTTCACTTAAACTCTAATTTTTGAAATATACCCCCACCCTTTTTTTAAAATAAATTAAAATGTATTTTGTTTAACTCCAGACTCAATTACCTTTCGTTTGATATCACACACGCCATATTTTCACATAAATTCTAATTTTTGAAATCTATCCCCACCCTTTTATTTGGTTTGTGTTCGGTGGATTTTGTTCATTTTTAAATGGGACCATCTCGACCCAAAACCCAGTCTAGGTACCAAATTTCATTGAAATCGGCCGAGCGGTTTTTGAGTTATGCGCGTTGGTCGTTACAGACAGACATACAGACATACAGACAGACAGACAGACAGACAGACAGACAGACGGCGCAACAAAAAAGTTTCAAAATCATCTGAAACGCAAAGATATATAAAAATTTTTGAAATCGGAGCAACTTTTTTTTTCTCGAAAAAATTAGGATCACGATAGCTCACACTACTATAGTATAGTATATGTGTGAGCTAAAAAAAGTCGGTGAGATGGACCCTAGATCCCTAATATCTAATTAGTAAATGAGCCTGATTATGATGTTCAATAGTAAGTTTTCGATTAATAAAATCTTTAGAAATTTAGTTTAGTTCTTTGGGTCTATTACTTGTTCTATTATCATTCAATTTCTTTGAACCAAACTGGCTATATAACCTCTTCCAACTTTAGGAGATGGTGCGATTGGGATGAAATATGATCAGAATTTACTTTAAGAAGAATTAAGATAAAATTGGAATTATTTATTTTAAAGAAGAAGTTTATAATTAAGTTTTATCATAAAGAAAAAATGAAAAGTTAGGCAGATATTTAACTGACAGATATAAAGTTTTCTAAAACGTAGACACTTTAAGATTCAAGATACTTTTATAATAGGGTGTTAAAAATAAATATAAATTTATTTTTAGATATCTCTTTAGATCTTGGGAATGCTAAAAACAAACTTTTTTGTTTAATTTTTTCTCAAATTCATAGTTCTTTTAATTAAATAAATTCATTGAATTCAAACAATTAGCCACGTGATTCAAAACAGGCGGTCTACCAATCAGCTGCGACTGACGTCACAAAATAGTAAACGCCTGAAACGAACTTATTTTCTGTGTTATTTTCTTATGGATGGTAATGTTTGCTTTGGTTTAAAGTGCGAATTATCGTCCTTGTGTTTTGCTTATAAAAACATTTTCAACGGAAAACGGATTCTCCAAAGCCGTGTGTTAGATATCATCAGTACGTCACAACCAAAATGGATGAAAATGCAACGAAATGAAGATGATGAAAACTGAAAAGGATAAATGAAATGTGAAAAGCAACTGCCAATTCGCAGTTCGGTATGTATGTGATATTGTCACGAGGGGGTTTTAACGTGACGTAACACAGTTTAAGTTAGTTTAAGTTTTTATTAACAATACTTATAATTACTACTTACATTACATACATCTTGCTAACAAAATGCGTATCGACGCTCGACTTCTGAATACTACTTGTCTTCACTGTTAACTTGTACGTCTGGGACGTTACGTTCTTTGTTTCCTGTATAAACATCATCGATGCCCGGTCAATCGCTTATGGTTTTTATTCTGTATACAGTTTATTACACGTTTTAATACAAATTGAACTATATACAGAAGTTCATTTCCTTAGATTGTTTAGAGTTCATGTGTGCTTGCTTATAAAAGTAATTTGTGCCATTTAGTTAATAGTACATTAATTTCTATCCTGACAATATTTTATAACGAACTTAATAAAAATCATCTAAATTCTCTACTAAGAACAAGAAGCATAGATAGGCAATTGAAAGAGCCGAAACGGCCGAAGGACTTTTCAAAAACACGCTAACGCCTTTGCTGTGTAAGCGATTCCCCCCGAATAATAGAAATTTAACAAGATTTCAAGATCTGAAAGTGGCAGACTTGCAGAGCCCACAAGATAAATGACAGTATTACCGTCCGTCCAGATAACTTAATCGATCATGGGGCACTAACATTTTTAAATTAAATATAAGGAAAATTTTAAACACAACGAACACAGTGGATAAACAAACCGTTCCATGTCAAACCCTCGGACTCGTATAAATTTGAACATTTTAAATAAAGGCGCTTATTCACTTTAAGCACAAATCCGTTTGCCTCGTTGTGAGGCCGAACGAATGCCGCGTTCGTTAAAATTTAGTTTGCGAGGCAAACCCACCGCGCCATCGCACGATGCAACGATTTATCCGTGCGGCGAATTTCGAGACAGTATTCGATCAAAATGGAGGCCTCGTACCGTGTAATAGTGTGCTAGATTAATAAAAAAGGAAAAAGAAACGTTGGTGGACGACATCCCTTTATCAAAATAGGCTGAACGCCAGAGGTCAGTTCACGAGAATGTTTTCTGCACTTCCATTTGTTAGTGGAATCAATTCGTTCCGATATTTCCAGAAGAGGTACTGAAAGCTGTGACAGACGAAGAACATTTAGCTTGCAGTACCTTTGCATCATTCTCGTTTTTTCTCGTCATCGGGAGCCCCTGAAACTTTTTTTGATCACTGCAACTTCCTCATTAAAAAACTTTTATTATAGTTTTTTAATTTTTTGTCAAGAATTGGTGGTTTCTCGTATTCTTTGATAAAACTAAGAGTTTCTTTACTTTCCCAATTACGTACCGGGTGGGCCTAAAAAAACCGGATAATATTTTTTTTATTATAACTTTTGAACTATACAACCGATTTTAATGGGACAACCTGCACTTGGCAGAGAATTAATCATAGTTTTCATTAAATATATTTTTTGTCTACTATCTCAAAATCCAAAATGGCGAACGAAATTAAATTGTACCCTTCAAAGATGCTCGTTTATTCTTGTATTGCAAACATGTTTTAATTATTGTTTTAAATTAGTATAAAAGCTGCGTTCTTGCCACGCACAACAAGGTACGAGAGAAATTGGTTTCGTGGGTCTAAATATATATTTTTGTTTCAACCATTATTTTGCATATCATACGATTGCCTTGCCAATTATGTATAAATTTATTTACTTAGAAATTCATTACTACTAAACCGATTTTTATGAAATAAAAAACATCCTGGAAGAATTGATTGCTTTTTAAAGATCATGGTTAATGTCTATCGCCATCTAAAAGTTTAAGATGGCGCACAGAATCATACTTGATTCTTCAAAATGGCTTGTTTATTCTTATATTCCGAAAATGTTTTAGCTTTTCTTTAATTTATAGAAAAGCACTACTTTTTCCTCACACAACGAGGTACAAATAAAATCGCTGTAATGGTTCTCAAAAAAATCTATTTTTGTTTCAACCATTCTTTTACAGATTATACGATTGTATTGCCAAACCTGTCTGCATTCATTTTCTTATAAATTCGTTATTACCGTTGCTTGATGGAGAGTACATCAAACAACGTTATTACTAAACCCATTTTAGTGAAGTAAAAAAAATCATGGTGAGAATTAATTGCTCTTTAAAGATTATAATCGAAATTCGCCGCCAGCTTAGAATTTAAGATGTAGGACAACATAATACTTATTTATTCTTATTTTCCGAAAATGTTTTCGTTTTATTTTAAATATTATTTCGTAGTATTTATAAAGCAGAAGCAAATTTGACAAACACAGATAACAAAGTCAAATACATGCGATACATGGCGGGTAATTTGAATTCAAAATAAGGAATGCTAAATCTTGAAGATTTTAACCTTTTAATCATCTTGCATCCTTACAAAAGTCTGGTGGAATATCGGCATGGTGTCCGAGAATATTTCACTGAAGTTTCGCGGAAATCTGTAGTGCCATTTTGCAAATATCATAAAAAAATTATTTATTCAACAAAGTGATAGGTCGTGGCCTGTTCATTTTAATAGCCCTGGTAAAACTAGTAACCTAACCTAACTAATTACTCAAATGCCAAATATCATTTGCATAATTACTTAAGGCCGCTTGACATGGTGCATGACAAATCCAGCTGATTGTTGCAGGCAATCCATTTTTATCGGTCCGGTATGTAAACTGGGGAATTTTTACCTAGATTCTGGGGATCCATGCATGGCCATGCACAATGTCAAACGAAAAGAAGATTTTTTGCAGGCAACAATTTGACCGACATTTTTTGCTTGCAAATATTTGCAGCGCGTCATGCACCATGTCAAGCGGCCTTTACAAGGGCATAGCCAGGGGGGGGGGGGGGCAAATCCCCTTTTGGAACCAGATTTTTTAAAATAAGACATCCTGCCCTTAAGTTATTAAGGTAATGTAATTCAGAAATTTGCCCCCTCTTTTGTTTTGGGTTAGAAACGTCCCTGATTAGTTACAAGTCATTTTTGTTTTCGCTTTATATATTTCAATGGCAAAAACAACACAATATTTCAGCATTGCCTTGCCGTCCAAAAAGGCGAGAAATTAGGGAGTCTCAAAATTAAATCCAGCAAAAAAAGAAAAAAGTATTTACGAGTGCAGAAAGGGAGAAAGGTTTTTTAGAGTTTGCCATACAATTAGAGCCAAAATTGCTTTTTTAGCGCAAATATACGACATGTCTTATGTCGGATTTGCGTCGGCAGAAAAAAAGAAAATGGAAATTTGTGGTACATTAAGCGACGATACTTTTAAGAAATTTAACTTTTAAAGTGGGTTTCAGCGGCGTAGCGTGCCCGAAAGGGCGGGGGGGGCGACAGCTAAAAAGGGCGCCTCTGAAATCTGATGAAAAATCTTACGGCTAAAAAAAACCAAAAGGTCAAAAAGGCGCCTCTCCTCACAAAAAGAACCGCGCCGTAGAAATTTGAACCGCGCCGTCTCCAAAAAAAACAAAAAAAAAAAAAAAAAAGGTCATCATATGTCAGGGGGCGGCCAATCACAAGGGCGCCTCTGACGAAATCTTGCAACTAACGCCGCTGGTGGGTTTTACAGGGTTTAGTGCAAAGGGCTCTAAGTAAGATATCTTAATCGTTATGTAGGGCAAAGCCAACACAAAAATGGCACTACAGATTTCCGCGAAATTTCAGTGAAATATTCTCAGACACTATTCCAATATTTCTCTAAACTTTTGTAAGTATGCAAGATGATTAAAAGGTTAAAATCTTCAAGATTTAGCATTCCTTATTTTGAATTCAAATTACCCGCCATGTATCGCATGTATTTGACTTTGTTATCTGTGTTTGTCAAATTTGCCAACTGTTATATTTGACATGTATTTGACTTTGTCATCTGTGTTTGTCACATTCGCTTCTGCTTTTAATTTAATTTTTGTGAGAAATAATGAAGCGGCTCTGAAAAAATAAGGTTTACTATACATTTAAAAAAAATTGTTGTGCAAGAATATAGTAAAATCAATCTCAAAACCGGCTTTATTTTAAAAAAAATCAAATATTCGTGAACCGTCACTCCAACTTCAATATTTTAAAGAAATTCAGCTGTGTCGTGACGTGACGATCAAAAAAAAATCAGCCCCGGATGTTACGTCAACAAAGTGGTTCGGTTCGGCTATCCAAACGGACGGGCCACGATCTACAACTTTGTTGACGTCACAGCGAAGGCTCTATTTCTTTTTGATAGTCATGTCACGCCACAGCTGATTGTGTTTAAAATATTAACCCGTAACCGGTGTACAGGAGTCTGTCAGACTTCTCCGATGTAAAGTAGGCGGATAACTTTAAAGCCAAGTGTAACTGATCTCTCCCCTCTTAGGTACATTCCTAAAAGTAGTAAACCCCCTTAGTGGCTTCAGTCAGTCTTTAGCCGTTCGCGAGTACAGTGCATGTCGGAGTCTACCAGACTCCACGTCACCATTACTGCACCTATTTTTCGTATTGCAGATTTTTACTTTTTGTCATATTAACGAACTATTTCAATGGCGAACCAACCACCAGCGATAGACAAAAACTTTGAGTCCACTATTTTAGCTTGGTACAATTCTTTGGATTCAAATAATAGTGATGTTGATGATTGTGACTCCGATTTTGAGATAAACGTCAAAATCCAGCTAGAGTTGAGAGAAACTATAAGGCGTGTCCTTCATATTGAAAAACCTTCCATTAATAAGCAAGAACGGCCAGAATATGTATGCAAATCCTGTATAAAACTGATCTGTCTGAGCTGCCGCAACAAACTATGCAGGGAATGTAATGTGGAACGTGAAAAAT
The DNA here is from genome assembly GCA_963576565.1 of Aspidapion aeneum. Taxonomy (NCBI): domain Eukaryota; kingdom Metazoa; phylum Arthropoda; class Insecta; order Coleoptera; family Brentidae; genus Aspidapion; species Aspidapion aeneum. Next base: position 6,877,073 of record OY755043.1, on the reverse strand, counting down.
GATGATTTTTGTCCCATTAGTTTGCATTTTGCAGTTTTTTTTATTTCTTACGAGATTTGTTTGATTTTTTGTTTAGTTTTCTCTTTGGAGCTGTTTTAATTTAGGCTTAAGTTTTTTTTGAAAAATGGTCGAATTTTTTTTCGATAAAACATATTTTAAATTAGTTAAATTTTTTTCTAATTTTTTGCATTGTTTTGTACATTTCCTAATAAAATATGAAATATATGAAATATCACTATACAACTGCTACAAGATCTTATGAAATACATAGAAAAAACCTTTGATATCAATAATCTAACAAAATTCTACAGATTAACAAAAAAAAGTGATATAGATAAGAGGAGTCTGTGAGACTCCACGTCACCGGTTGTGTCCCTAAAATGGGACGTCACCGGTTACGGGTTAAAGTTGAAATGACGGTGGATAAATATTTGATTTTTTTATTAAATAAAGCCGGTTTTGAGATTGTTTTTACTATATTCTTGTAAAACAATTTTTCTAAATGTATAGAAATCCTTAACTTTTCAGAGCCACATTAGCTCACACAAAGTTTAAATTTAAAGCAGAAGCGAATGTGTTCGTTCCTGCGTGAAAAGTAATCGGCTCACCTACACCTCTACACCTATTTGTTTATATTCGGCAACTTTTAAAACTTATTTAGATGTAAACAAAGTATAACAGGCAACTTTATAGGGGTATAGTCAACCACGGACACCGGTGTTTCGGAAAAAGGCATTTCCTTCCTCATCGTGGCTTGCCTGACATAAGGTAAAACAAACTGACTACAAGATACAAGGTAAATCAAAAAGAATGAAAAAATAGGTAAAACCTATTTTTCATTCTACGAGTGAAACGACAGCGAACCAAGGAAACTAAGTCCATGGCGGGACGAAAACGTCTACCGGTCTATAATGAAGAAAGACATTTTGTCAGAGTTTAACCAGACCCTGCTATCACCGTCTCCACGGTATCGGTTTGAAACCAAGAACAATGAGTTAACAAAGTCTAAAAGGCAACTTTATAAGGGTATTTGTTGAAGTAAAGCTCGTGAATCTATGCTAAGTAATAAACTTTGACGTTAAACAACAACTATTTTAATCAATTTTTTAACTGACTACTGTCTCATAATGATAAACGTAATGTAAAGTGTGACCAAATTAGAAAAATGTCTTCAGAGAAGTATCCAAACTTCAATACCTTCCCTCATTTAATAATTTGAGTCATTCCCATTATGTCTCGTAACATTTGCAATCTTGGTTTGAACACAGGTTTCGTCATCATGTCTGCAAGTTGGCTTTCAGATGACACTTTTTCAACTTGAATTGAGCCATCTAATACTAGCTCACGGACAAAGAAATGCCGAATTTGAATATGCTTGGTGCGTCGGTGATATTCTGGATTCTGTGTCAATTTAATCGCAGCTTCGTTATCAACCAGCAAAATTAGAACAGATTTTAAAGATATGATTTCTTTAAACAGTCTTTTGAGCCACACCATTTCTCTAGCAGCTTCGCTAGCAGCAACTATTTCGGCTTCTGTAGTGGATATAGCCACGGAAGTTTAAAGTTGGCTGTACCAGGATATGGCACCACCTGCAAACATGCACAAGACTCTGCCTGTTCCTTTGTCACCACCATGATCTGCGTCACTGAAACTTTTTAATTGATCTGGGACTCCTTCTTTGTTGGTTATTCCCAGGTCAACTGTACCTTTGAGGTAACGAAAAATTATTTTAACTTTTAGAACGTCACCTTTGGAAGGGGTTTCAAGTTTTCTCGAAACGACACTTACTGCATATGCAATATCGGGTCGAGTACCAGTCATTAAATACATCAACGCTCCAACTGCTTCTCTATAGGGAAAAGTTGTATTCAATTCCTCAGACACCAAACTTTGACTTTAAACGACAACTATTTTAATCAATTTTTTAACTAACTACTGTCTTTCAAATTACAACTCATAATGATAAACATAATATAAAGTGTGACCAAATTAGAAAAATGTCTTCAGAGAAGTATCCAAACTTCAATAGTATTATAGTCAACCACGGACACCGGTGTTTCGGAAAAAGGTATTTCCTTCCTCAGCGTGGCTTGCCTAACACAAGGTAGAACAAACTGACTACAAGGTACAAAGTAAATAAAAAAACGTTACTAAGAATTTTGTAGTGTGAGTTCGCAGATCGGTTTTCCTATAAATAAATATTTTTGCATTTATTTGTTGTATTTAAATAAAAAAGAAACAAAAACTTATGTCTCAATTATTAGTGGCGCACCCAGGAATGTGTCTTGGGGGGGGGGCCGAGGCCTCTAAAAAAGGTGCCTCTCAAAAATCGTGCGCCCAAAAAAAAACAAAAAAAAGTCATCATGTGTGGAGGGCCCGACGACAGCTAAAAAGGACGCCCCTAAAATCTTGCGACCAAAAAAAACACTCTTTAGCGGGACGCGACGAACTACGCTGCTGCTTGGGGGAGGCCCGAAGCCTCATGATGTCCAATTTTAAGCTATTGTTTGTGTTTTATCATAAAATATGTAGAAAATATATATAAAAAAATCTAAGGCATCTAAGCATGAACGAAACTCTTTTAATAGGACCAAAATTACAAGCCGATATTTCCGAAATTCTATTAAAATTCAGATTTTATTCTATCGTCTTTTTGACTGATATAAAACAGCACTTTTTACAAATTCAAATCAATCCAATTCATCGGGACTACCAAAGGCTACTTTGGCGATTTGATCCCAATGAACCCCTGCAGGAATACAGGCTTAATACAGTGACGTTTGGTGTTAGTTTAAGTCCCTATTTAGCTATTAGAACTCTTAGAGAACTAGCCATCCTGGAGGCTAAGAATTATCCTGAAGCATTCAAGGTCCTTTTGAATAACATTTTCATGGACGATATTTGCTGTGGAGCTAACTCTTTAGAAGGTGCTTTATCGCTTCAAAAGGATATAATAGCGTTGCTTAAATTGGGAAAATTTGAATTAAGAAAATGGGCATCAAATAATCCGAAACTTCTTGCACATTTGTCGCCCGCTGATTGTCAGATCCCTGTTACCTTTGAAGACGATTCTTCAACATCGATTAAGGTGTTGGGCCTTCAGTGGCACCCTTCTACAGATACCTTTACCTATTCTTGTACCCCTTGTGAAAAACCTTGCACCAAAAGGAATATTTTATCAGCTATCGCTAAAATTTGGGATCCTATAGGTTTCTTATCACCTGTTTCATTTTTAGCCAAAGTGATTATGTAAAAACTTTGGTTATGCAAAACTGATTGGGATGAAATACCCCCCGATCCAATCAAAACTCTTTGGAATCAATTCAATAATCAATTAACCACTCTTTCAAATCTTTGTATACCTAGACATATTTTTTCGAATAATATTCAACGATGTCAATTGCTAGGTTTCTGCGATGCATCCGAGCTAGGATACGCTTCTTGCGTATACGTTCGCGTCGAATTACCAAATAAAATTATCAAAACTGCTCTAGTCATGGGCAAGTCAAGGGTTGCTCCCTTACACACTATTTCAATCCCACGTTTGGAACTACTTGGAGCTACTCTATTAGCTGATTTACTCGAACTAGTTATTCGCACCTATTCATCATTACTCATAATCGATGAAATTCTTGCGTTCTCGGACTCACAGGTCACGCTTCATTGGGTCACATCTTCACCTCACAAGTGGAAGACCTTTGTGGCAAACCGCTGGGTGCGCCCATGCAATTATATCAATTTTGGATTAGAGTACGATCCGACTGTTTATACGTGAATTTTATCACTGTCTCATATTTCGCCTGACCGGTTTCGTTATTGAACTTTTTCAAGGTAAAATATGAGACACAGTTTTAATTTTTTTCTCATATTATAGGTCAATATTCTATGTTTTTACGTTTGCAATATTTTTCTGATTATCGCTTACACCACTTGATCCTATACAATTTTAGGAAGTTGCTCTACTTTTGGCAGATACTGTATGTTATCCCTTTTGCTTTATTCTAAAGTGATTCTATATTTTTAAGTAAGTAATAATAGGAACTAAAAATAATTATATTTTTTTAGCACTGGGGCTGGATCGCTCCTACAGCTAAATAAAATTATATTCAAAGCTTGAGGCCAATGAAAGGAAATTAAAATAGGTTAGGTAACAGCCTCCTCACATAGCGTAGGTAATTAGATTTGTTGTTATTAGGCTCTGCGAAATTGGCTTTTAGGGGCGATAGACCTTTGATGGAAGTAATATAAATGCTGATCACATTTTTATTAATTTTTGCCTTGGTAAAATCAAATAATTTCTCAATTTCATTTAATTTGACGGCAAGAGAAATAAAACACAATTATTTGAGATTTTATGGCAGCAACTTAGAAGGGCCGGGTACAAGGCAGGACAATCCGGGGCGCAAGGATCCGGTGGCACCAAAATAGTTAATTTAGTCAAGTTTAGAAAAGCATTTCCAAACTAGTAAGCACCTTTCATTTTAAAATTTGTATTGGAGAACTTTTTCGGAATAACATTTTCGCATACTTGGCTTTTTTTTACATGAAATGTTTTTGCTATGATTCGACTCCTTTTTTAAAGGATTAGGATAATATACATATATTTTGAAGCAGTAAAATATGCAGAATATTGTTCATAACTTTTGCAATGCCTTAGTTAAAATTTTGAGGTTTTTTAATTTTTCCCTTGGTTATATCATAGTTCCTATCAGCCTTCCAAATCTCAGCTCTTAAGCGTTTCTGGAAGTGGGCAATGCTATTTTAACATAACTTTATATTTATAGGGGAGAGAAGTAAATTAAAATTTTGATGTTTTTAAAATATTTCCTATAGTTTTATCATAGTTTCCAGCGGCCTTCCAAAGGTCAGCTCTCTAGCGTTACTGGAAGTGGGCAATGTTACTTTTACATAACTTTACATTTATAGGGGAGCAAAGTAAATTAAAGCTTTAAGGTTTTTAAATTTTTCCTATAGTTTTATCATAGTTCCTATTAGTCTGCCCAAGCTCAGCTCTCTAGCGTTTCTGGAAGTGGGCACATAACTTTACATGTATAGGGGAGAGAAGTTAATTAGAATTTTGGGGTTTTTTCCAAGGGTTTCCACAGTCATAATTTCTATCAGTCCGCCAAATTTTAGCTTCGTAGCATGTAGTTGTTTCTGTTGGTTTCACACAATAAAAATAATATTTTTTGTTTTTAATGCCCTCTTGCTCCCTCCCATCCGGATATCGTGGATCCGCCACCCTAAATGTATATTTTAAATTCATAAGGCTTATAAAAAATCTAGCTTTCAAATAAGTAGTAAAACTATGATGCAATGAATGATTGTGCAAATTGAAAACCACGAATTAGAGATTTTATTTTGTTATTATGGTAAACGACAAATTTTTGTTGACAAGCATTTTATATTCTAATTTACTTATAAGGGCTCCCAAAAAATTATTTTCCCGGGGCCCCATGACTTCTACAAGTTCATATCATTATTTTTGAGACAACTTTTTACAACTTTTTTTCGTTGGCCTATGATATTTGTTATGGTAAACAGCTGATAACTGTCAAAAAGTTATCTCAAAAATTATTATATGGAGTTAGATACACCGCTAAGAGTAGCAGTAGTAGTGGGGAGACTATTTTTGGTCTAGCGACTAGACATTTACTGATGCACGTGCCATGCTCCTTAGGATGCAAAGGCATATACGTAATATTTACGTATATGTGCAAAGGTTCTTTCTCTAAAGCGCCCCCGATACGATCAATTAAATTGACAATTAAATTGACAATCGCGATTGATGGGGCTTCAATGAACACTTCAATCTTTTATCAATTGTCAGTTTAGTAAATTTCTCGAGTCGTTTATTGTTTGTGAACGGTATAGTTTCCAATGTCGATTTGGGCCTTTTGGCCTTAACTTTGGCGGTATACAGCCAAAAAAATGCCAAGACAAAAGAAAAGAGGAGGTGACGCTCGTCGAAAGAGTGCTATAAACTGAGAAGCCGCTTTACCCATGAACATTCACTAAAAGTTCTGCAAGATACTGAACCAGATGATTACAAAAATTTTCTTCAAGTAGATCATAACAGTTCTGATACATTATTAGCATTATTATCCGCAATGTTTTCGGAGTCCACGGGGCTCAACGAGGTATACCTTCTCGTGGCTGTCAAGCAACCGGCCGAACGATTGTCAATCGCTCGATTAGACAATCAATTGCACACAATCAATCAGACCCCTCAATGTGCTTCAATCAAAAATCCTTCAATCGTCGTCAATCGATTGATCAATCGCATCAATCGTTTCCGACACGATCAATCAATGCATCAATGAGACCGATTGTCAATCGCGATTATCAACTTAATTGATCGTCTCGGGGACACTTAAGAGGACTTAATTTTGTCTGGCACCTCTTTACCGGGGGTATGGATCTTTATACTGCGTAGCAAGGATACACAGTGAACCCACGCTTTTACACCTCTTCCAAAAGGTGGTCCTGCTATATGTTAGACTTGCATCTATCAAACATCGCTATCGTCCCATCAGAACTTGGTAACAGACGATAGACTTCTTTCCTTTTTAACGCAACAGCGTGGTCGTCGTGAGTTGACTGTAGGAGATTTATACTGGCGTCATCCTGGTACAGTCAGGGACTTTTTAAATTGCCGTTGTATTTTCTTTCTGTCAAAATTAATCATTTAAAGACATCAAATTTTTTTTTAAAATATGTATATTTACAGACAGCAGTAAGGTTCACCATTTTTTTGGTTTGGTTCAAATTACTTTTCCGAATTTCAAATAGGAATATTTTTTATTTTCGAGGGCGGCAATTTACAAAGTCCCCGACTATACCGACTTTATAGCATTTATAGCAGGCTCCTGGGTTATTATCCCTAGTTCCTCGACTGGCTGCATAGCGGCTTCTGGAATACACCTGCATATATTTTCGATGTTCAAGGTCAACTTATATTTGGCATGCATCACAACTCGATGACGACTGTTAAACGCTAAAAAGGAAGTGAGCGGCAGGGCGACGAGACTTTTTTTTGCATCGTTATTCGAGACGCGAACCTAGTACCAGTAGTACCTTCTGCATGTGAAGCCTTCGACTATACCACGGCACTACTCTGCCGCCTCCGCTAAGACCCACTAAGCACAAAATCGTAAAAAACGGTTAAATAAATGTATATATGTACAATAAATTTGTGTTAAAATTAAGTCAACTTTTGACATTTAAAAAACATGTAGAAAATCCTAACGAAAATTTCATGTAAAAGCATTACCAAAAATATATTTCTTAATAACGTTAAGAAACCAGCATTAAAAAAACCATAATTTCACTAACATTAAAAATAATACCATCAATATATGGTTATTTTTATATTGTTTTTCCTAGATCTCATTTCTAACGTTGAATTTAAGATATATGAAGCTAATAAATGTTTTGTTTTTTAAACATTAAAAAATGATACTATAGAGGGCGCTGCCGCATAGTTCCACTACCAGAACGGGCCATCGCCATGTTTAGTAGCATTTCGCTGCGAGTTCATACGAGTCGATCGCAGATACGCTTTGTGCAATTTTGGTTACAATATTTACCTTTTGTAGAAACAAACATAGCAAATTAATAGTACAGTTATTAATAATGATAGTGAATACATATTTGGATAGGAATATTACTCCAGTTGTATGGGAAAGATGGTATAGTTAAAGAGAAACAAATGTGTATGCAGTTATCTAAATGAAGCACCACAACGAAAGGTAAGACAGTAAACAAAAGAAAAAAAAATGGTTTTGTATGAAATATCGCATACCTGACGTTATAGGTAATCAGACAGGGAATGCGACAATTCACCGCGAATGATTAGCCGCCGGACCTTAAGCCGCGTATTCATTTGAGGCAGAATTCGCAAGCCTCGCAGTGGGACCAAACGAATGCTTCGTTTGCATTCATGCTAAATTGAATAGGCGCCTTGAAATTGTTTGCCTTGTATTCACTTGAGCATGAATTGTTTGGCCTCGTAGCGAAGCACTTACTACAAAATTATTGTTTACATAAAATTTTAAATTTTATTTTCAGAAGCTACGGATCTGAATTTCCTTTACTGAGTGTGGAGTTCACGAAAGCCTCAACAGACTGTTGCTGCACTGCGTTTCCAAAATAGAAGAATTTTATTTATGTTATTTATGTTACCTTATCTTTAGAGATATTTGGAAAAAATATATTTGAACTTTGAAGAGCCATTCCTAAAAGTATTTTTTCAAATGGACAAGCACCCTTATTACGTTCATATTATGTTCATCAAAAATATAAACTTGGTCAAAGCTCTGCTTGAAAAAAAATGAAATTTATATCTCTGTCCACGTATGCGTGCACAAAGATAATAAAATCCACTCATATACAGACATAGACAGCATTTTTTTAATGCCACACAATACAGGCGACAAAGTGCAAAAATTTGCATGAAAAATGCTCAGTTTGCATAGTAAACTGGCATTCGTTATTACTCTCCGTTTATCTATACCGCATCGTAGTCCACGGCTCTTTGTAACCGCACAACTGATAAAAGTTTATGAAAAAAAGCAATTTTCTGAAAGAACAAAGAACTTAACATAATATATGCCGAAAATATATTTATCATAACAAAAACATATATATATATATATATATATATATATATATATATATATATATATATATAAATCGGTTTCACAACGTTCTAAGTCTTCCGATGCCCAATCTTCACTCGTTTCTGTTTGCACATAATTCATCATCTAGGCCTCTTATTCTTAGTTCACTGTCTATTCTTCTCTCCAGCTTCTTCTTGGCCGTCCTCGTTTTCTTCGGCCAGTTGGTTTCCATGGTAGTATTTGTTTAGGTAATCTTTCATCATTCATTCTTTGTACATGTCCGTACCACACCAGTGGTCTTGTTCTTATATCATCCACTAAAGTACGTTCACCCACTGTCATAATTTCTTGATTTGTAACTCTTTCTCTTTTTGATTTCCCTGCTGCTCTTCTCCAATAGTCCATCTCCGTAGCGGAAAGCATTTTTTCTGTTCTATCCTTGATTGGCCATACTTCTGAGCCGTATGTAATAATACTTTTTACAATGGTGTTATATATAAGCTTTTTATTATGTACTTTGGTCCCAAACTATTCCATTTAATAAAGTTATTGCTTTTCTTCCTTGTACGTTTCGATCTTTTATGGCTTTGTTTGGTGTTCCGTCAGCTGTAATTTTTAGACCTAAGTATTTATACTCATCACAGGACTGAATTCGCTGCCCGGTATTTAAGATTAGATCCTGTTTCATTCCACCGATACACATATACTCTGTCTTATTGAGATTAACCTCTAGTCCCCACTTATTGTACTCTTCTATTAGTTTTCGTGTCATATATTCGAGGTCGTCATAATCCTGAGCCACTACCATCTGATCATCGGCGAAACATAAAGTATACAAGGTGGTTTCGTCCAATGGAATTCCCATGTTTTGGTATTTTGCATTCCATACTTTAAGGACTTATTCCAAGTATATCTTAAAGAGCGTAGGGAAGATACAGCAACCTTGTTTAAGACCTTTATATACTTGAAAGCCTTTGGTTAGTTTTGCTTTTATTTTAACTTTTGCGGTATAACTCTTTGATGGCCTTAATTAGTTGTACGCTTATGTTTATGTTTTCCAACGCTTTCCAAAGTAGATTTAGTGGTATACTATCATATGCCTTCTGCAAATCGACGTAAAGCAGATACAGCTCTTGTCCGTATGCCATTTGCTTTTCAATAACTTGGGTTATACAAAAGAGATGATGAGAAGTCGATCTACCCGCCCTGAAACCAGCTTGTTCTTCTGCCTCCATGTCTTTATATTCGCTTTCCACTTTAACAAAATAATATATATATATATATATATATATATATATATATATAACAAAGACATTTCATGTAAAAAATGCCAAGTACGCGCAAGTGGTATTCCGTAAAAAGAATTGAGATAAAAGTAAACCCATACAAACAAAATGAAAGGTTCTTACTAGTTCAGAGATCTTTTTATTGCGTAATTTAGAACGCCTAAATTAAAGTATACATGCTCCACACACAAGAGGCGTACCTGGCACAACATTAAGTTAATTCTTTTCATTACCGTAAAACGAAGTTACTTTGCTCCACTTTTTTGAGTTAATTCAAAAAATTCAAAGAAATAACCAAAAATGATATCATAAAAAATGTTTTTTGGTTTTAATGAAAAACACATGGTATAGGTAATTAACAAAGGACATTTTTATTACAAAATACTTAGTATTATAAATATTTTTTTAACTTGAAAAGTGGAGCAAAGTTTCCCATAGTCCGAGGTAACTTTGCCCCACTTTATAAAATATGAAAAAAAACATTGGTGTTTTATATGTTGGCGCAAACTACACCCAATATTTAGTTAGCTTTTCCCCAAACATGGAAAATGGTGAATAAAAAAATTAAAAATATTGGTTTTTTAAATTTTTATTGCATAGATATCGATAACTGCACTAGACACCGAATTTTTCCAGGTCAAATTTTAAAGGAATTTCAAGCTGCACTTTACTCTGGTCATAAACTAATATTATTAGTTTATGCTCTGGTATTAACTCGAGACGGCGGAAAACAGCGGCTACCGCGTCTGAAAATGAGCGGCTAGTTCACAACTTGCATTCCGTTTGCTATTGGTCGAAATAGTCAGCTGACTTTTTGATGTTGAACGTTGCCGTTTAAGATTATTATTATATTATATTAAGAGATGGTGCCACCAGTCAAGCATTTAACAAACATTATGTTTACAGCTTTCGGCGTGAAATACGAATATATACTAGTTGTAAGTGATTAAAAATTGTAGTGGTTTGTGTAGTACACACCTATTGAATTTAACTAAATCTATGCATATACCGATGAGTTTTTTTAAAATTGTTTTTTCAAAACATATTATATCCTTTTACTGTTCATGTCATTATTTTTGGGTCAAGTTTTTACAACTTTTTTTTGTTGGCCTATGCTTTTTGTTATGGTAAACAACTGATAACTGTCAAAAAGTTATCTCAAAAATTATTATATATAGTTTAAATTAGCTTCCCTATCCCGTTTTCCTGTCGAAATCGGTGTTAACCTAACCCTGATAAATTATTCGACAACGTATCCTAACCTGTCCAGACACGCCCCGGTTAGGATACGTTTCCCATCAATTAACCACGGTTAGGTTTTGTTTTAGTTTGGTTTAACACCGATTTCAACCTCCCAAAACGAGGACAGGAGAGTTTTAATTTTAAAAATCCCGCCTGACTATGTCAACCAATAGCAAATGGAATGCAAGTTGTGAACTAGCCGCTCGTGTCTGAAAAGTCAAATTCGCAACGGATAATTCACGCGTGGTGGCGTGGTGGTGCATGCGCAGATTTTTAATGTGGAACATCTAAGAACTTTTTTTCGTAATAAAGCAAAGTAGTACCAGGGGGCGCAAAGTAACCTCGTTTTACGGTATACAATGTAAAAATTGTCTAACTTTGTCCCTCATATAGGCCACTGATAAAAACCTCTCTCTGTCCGATGGCGCCAGCAGACAAGCGGCACAAATTCCACCCTCCACTTACTCTGCGTTTCAACGGCAAGTAACGGGCAAGCCAGGCGTCGCGCATTATCGATTCAAAGTGTGATCCACTGAATTGCAAAAGGTTTACCACATTTTATATAAAGTAAAAAGAAATGCATAAAATAACAAACATATTAAAAAGTTTTACAAATAAAAAATGTGTTTTTGTAGAATTATAAGGTAGTATCATAGCTCCGTGGCACGACCTCCTAAGCCGTCACTCAAGGTTGGATAGGCTCAAACAAACCGGCGCTGGCAATTTTTTTTTATTCGGCCCTCGCTTTGGAACAAAAATTTTGCGGCAAAGAAAACGAAGCCATATTGTGTTTTTTTGTTTTTGATATTATGGAGGTTTTGTTAATAAATAACATGCTGGATGTAATTTGCATTTTGAGAAAAAAACTTCATATAAACATTTGTATGCATGTCCTAAACATCCTAACTTGTGAGATACAAGGTGTTTAAAGACTTTCAGAAAATCTCCTTTTTTATTAATATCTGTAATACTGCTCTAGATATTTTTGTAAAGTTTTATATTCTGCATGCCTATATTAAACACTAAGTACCTATTAACATAATTAATATCTAATTTTTTCACAAAATGAAAACTCAAAAAAAAAACGTACAAAATTTCAACATACAACAGCACTGCCCTCCGTTAGTTAAAAGGCTGCAAGTAATTTTTTTTTCAAATTTAGGTTTTTGGTCTCGACGGATTTTCCATCATGTCCTATGTAATAAAATTTAAAAAAAAACTTAAAAAAAAAATAGCAGTAACTGTAGTACTGCGTTATGAACAATTAAAACTTTGAAGTCGTTTTTTTTCCGAACCACACTTTTGTCACTTGCGCCCTTTTAACTACCAGGGGCACAGCAGGTATGCTAATTTTTCTTATGGTAACGACTTTTTTAATAATAAACTTGATGCTGCAATTTTATCTATGATCTCCTTAATTTGAATGGACCCAGTGCCGATTTTTCAATCGGTTAATCGATTTCTTAGATTTTTTATGTATTTTAGCACCAAAAATAATCTTTCGCATATATGAGATATTGGCAAGGCCGTACCTAAGGAGGAGATCAGGGAGATCAATCCCCACCATAATAGTCAACAAAGTGTGCTAAAAAAGATTTTACAACAGAAACACAAATAAGAAAAAAATTGGACTATATTTTTATTACATTTTTTTAATCTCCCGATTTTTTCTTCTGGTAATTGATATTGTAAAAAGATATTAATAAGTTAGTGCCATTATCACATTATCTTCTTGATAATTTCTACTTATTTTAATATAAAAGTAACTGTAACAATCAAACAAGTAACGCAGGCCTGGAGTTACTACATACAGATTTTTTAAATTTAAATGTTTAATGTTTTAATTAGTTCGTTTGTCAAATATACAAAAATAAATATTAATAATTTGGAATAGGTACATCGGGCCCGCGGCCCAACTGGCCCTAAATTGTACCGGCCCACCGGGCATTTGCCCGGTTGCCCACCTGTTCTATCCAACCCTGCCGTCACTGCCTTTTTTTATTTTTCTACTACTACTATGTCGGTTTAGAACGTTTTTCTACGTTGTCCGACGCCTATTCTCCACCTCCTTCGATCCTGACAATCATCCTCCGACAGATTCTTTTGACTCATTGAACATTGGATTGACTGTTTCCATTCTAGTTTAGGACGCCCTCTTTTTCTGCGCCCTATTGGTTGCCATTCTAGGACCTGCTTTGGTAATCTTTCGTCATTCATCCGTTGTACATGGCCGTACCATATCAGTTGCCTTGTTGTTGTTGTCATCCGTTATGCTTCCTTCGATTCCCATTCTTTTATGATCTCATTTCTTATGTGATCTATTCTAGATATTCTCATTGATCTTCTTATTGCATCCATTTCGACACTTTCCATTTTTGTTTTGTATTTTTCTGTTACGCGACAAGTCTCTATTCCATACAACAGCGTGCTTTTGACCATTGTTTCATATATGTTAAATTTTACATTCTTTTTTATCTCTCTGCTCCATAAAATACTGTTAAGACATCCAATAACTTTTTTTGCTTTTACTATTCTTTTTTCCAATTCTTTACAGTCTGTTCCTGTCTTATCAAATGTGACACCCAAGTATACATACTCATTGTATGGAGATATTGTTTGTCCATTTTCTAGTACGAATTCACTGGATTCGTTTCCAATACATAAGTAATGTGTCTTGTAAACGTTCACTGTTAGTCCCCACTTTTGGTATTCTTCTGTTAACTTTCTCATCATATATTCCATTTCTTCTTTATCATTAGCCACAATTACTTGGTCGTCAGCAACTGTAGTGTGTATATGGTAAATCGGTCGTTGTATTCCCATGCCGTGCACTTTACGTTTCCAGTTTTTTAGAGCTACTGCGATATACATATATTTTAAAAAGAGTTGGAGAGATACAACATCCCTGTCTTAAGCATTTTGTTACCAGGAATTCTTTTGAAAGTCGATTTCCAATTTTAATTTTAGATTTTGACCCTTTGTATAGTTCTTTTATTGCTTTTCTGTATGTATGATTGATATTAGTTTTCTCTAAAACTGTCCATAATTTTCTACTGGAACGGTATCATATGCTTTTTGTAGGTCCACAAAGGTAACATGAGTCTCTATATTTCTGGCGCTCCTTTTCTCAATTACTTTTTTAAGACAAAAAACATTATCACTACAAGATCTGCCTGCGCGAAACCCACTTTGCTCTTCTTCTCTACTAGATCTCTAAGAATCCTACCGTACAATCTACTTAGAGTACTGGTTACTGAAATTCCTCTGTAATTGTTGCAATCCAGCTTGTTTCCTTTTTTATGTATTGAGGATATGAATGCAATTTTCCAATCATTAGGTACTGGATGTCCGTTTATGCATTGATTAATAATATCATAGAGTAAGTATAGGCTATCTTACTCTATGATAATATTTGTGAGATTTTCGAGTAGTTTCTCTGATCCATATTTGAGCATTTCAGCATATATTTCCCCAGGTCCGCTAGCTTTTCCGGATTTAAGTTTTTTAATATTATTCTTTATCATTTCTTTTTTATTTTTCTCAAAATTGAAAAGGAAATGTCTGAGTGGTCTGAAAGGAGTAAGATTATAATTTGTCTCTCATTTCAGAAATAATTGCCACTCAGACCTACACATCATCATAATACAGCAAATATCTAAAACATGCCAAGACTGCATTGTTTCATCAAGATTAATCTGTCTTTAACAGATGATAACTCCAATGACAAATCATTCTATATGGGACCCTAACAGCCTAAATATATGTCTGCCGGTAGCCGAGAAATATTATTTATCATTTATAATGATTACTGTCTCGTGACGTGGCATTGTGTGAGCTAAGAGTCCTCGAGATATGATGAAGGTGACATGAAATACAGGTTTACACATGCGGGATTTAATAAAATTTTAAATTAAATAGTTAATAGTCATATAGATGGAATACACAGTGGCGCACCCAGGCATATATCTTGGGGGGCCCCGAGGCCGCTTGGGGAGTCTCGAAGCCTCATGATGCCGAATTTTAAGCTATTTTTTGTGTTTTTTCATGAAATATGTGGAAAATAAAAGCCTTGCCGGTCACGTGTACATTGATTGTTTTTGTTTTTGTTTGTTTTTAAAATGGAAATAAATACCGTTGATTATATAATTAACTGTGTAAATTTAAATACGTTGATATATGAACCTCGACTACAAATAAAGTCTTTAGGCCCACATAGACTGGACCTAAATATCCTAAAAATTAACCAAAATTTTAGTGCAAGTAATAAAAAATTATACGATGCTGAAAACTGGTTGTGCGGTTGTGAAAAACAAAATGCTTTTTTTGCTTTATTTGTCTTATTCTAAACAATACACGAAGAAAAAGTTAAAGACACAAAGTAAGTACTACTTATTTAAATAACCACATAGAATTTTCTATGCTAGCACAACACAGTCTATAGCATTTTTTTTTTATTTTTTTTATTTATTTTTATTTTTTTTTTTTGTTTTTTTTTATTTTTTTTATTTTTTTTTTCTTTTTTTTTTTTGTTTTTTTTTATTCTTTTTTTTTATTTATTTTTTTTTGTTTTTTTTTCTTTTTTTATTTTTTTTTTATTTTTTTTTATTTTTTTTTTTATTTTTTTATTTTTTTTATTTTTTTATTTTTTTCTTTTTTTTTCTTTTTTTTTATTTTTTTATTTTTTTATTTTTTTTATTTTTTTTCTTTTTTTTCTTTTTTTATTTTTTTTTTTTGTTTTTTTTATTTTTTATTATTTTTTTTTTCTTTTTATTTTTTTATTTTTTTTTTATTTTTTTTATTTTTTTCTTTTTTATTATTTTTTTTATTATTTTTTTTTAATTAAATCTACGTGTATAGTGTGAATTGCGACTATTACTCTTGCTCTGTAAAAACATCTTTGTTAAAATTGGTCTTGACCAAACCTCGTACATTTCCCAATTTAAAATAAATGCGTATCAAAGGATAATCCAAGGAAAACTTCCTTTCAAGTCGCCAATGAGAAAAGTTTTACAAGTTGAGTTTTTTTGCCAGTTTTTACCCTTTGTCTCTGATTAAAAAGACACGTTGTTTCGTGGTGAAAAGTTTCTTTGTAAAGCAAGGGACTCGACAGGAGACCTGCTAAATATTAAACTTACACTACTTTGTACAGTCGGCAGAACTCGAAAGAAAAAGTTCATTTAAGTTTTTGTGGAGTTTGCCACAGAGAAGTAAAATAAATTTATAAATTATCAAACAGAGGTGTTTGTAATTATTAACATTTTTTGCGACTAAATATTTAATAAAATTTGTACCTCGTCTACAACAGATTTTAAAATATTTTTATATGTTTTACGGACCTAATAGTAACAACTACAACTCTTTATTTAATACAAAAGAAAAAGAAAGGTCAAAATACACCCAAATATAATTTACATTAATTTTTTTGTCGAAAATAATACCTTCTCTAGCCATTGCTGCGCGGGCTAGGAAGGTAAAAATTAAATATTCTTTTGCATCAGCTTTTAAGTCAAATCAAGCCAGCTAAACTAAAAATTTGCGGCGTTTTCCAAGTCTAGAAGTTAAACTTTAAACACAACAAACATGTTATTAGGAATCAAGGAATATTTTCAATACTGAAATATTGGAATACAAAAAGTAAAACGGTTAAAAGTGAGATAAAAAGTGTTCTTTATAATGTAATGAACAGTGTAGTCATAAAGAAAAATCTAGAGTTCCTGAACTCTAGAAATATGTTTATCAATTAAATTAAGAGGATGTTAGTGACTTAGAATTGAAGTTACAGCTGTTTTACCATTGATCACGCTGTTTAAGAATGTCGAAGTTTTAAACAAAAACTACCCAATGGATACAAAGTTGAGCTTCTCACTAAAAAAGAACAAGTATATCTTTATTGTAATTTATTTTCAAAAATGTAAATATTCCTTTGCATCAGCTTTCAAGCCAGACCATATGCATCAAGGCAGCGTGACTAAAAATTTGCGGCGCTTTCCAACTCTAACAACTACAACTCCTCAATGAATACAAAGTTTAAATTTGTTGTTGGTGAGGGACCGAATGCAATTACAGAGCATTTACGGGTACATTTACATATCAAAGAAGGACTCAGACAACTTTTTAAAATTTATGCAATTTGTGTCCTTAACAGCAAGGGTTGCTCTTCAGATCCCCGAAGCAATTTATGTTTCTAAAAGATGAAAAAGAAAAAAGAAACGTCGTATAAAATAATTTCCTTTTGACAGACATTATGAAAATTTAAATATATCATGCGGATATTAATATTTAACATCAAAGAAATCAGATCAAAATATTATCTTTCCGTTGAGTTCTAGGGAAAACTATTTATTGATAGAGTTATAAAATAACATAAAAACTTTAAAACCGATAAAAATCAACTCTGTTACGACTGTGCTACGAAATTCTGTAAAAAGACTTTGTAAGCAAAACCCGCAATAATAAAATAAACTTTAAACACAACACACATTTAAGGGATTTTCTATTTTTTTTAAGTTGTTTACCATGTTATTAGGAATCAAGGGATATTTTCAATAGTGAAATATTTTAATACAAAAATTAAAATGGTTAAAAATGAGATAACAAGAGTTCTTTATAATGCAATGAACAATGTAGTCACAAAGAAAAATCTAGAGTTTCTGAACTCTAGAAATTTGTTTATCAATTAAATTAGAAAGACATTAGTGATTTACAACTAATGTTACAGCTGTTTGACCATTGATCACGCTGTTTAAGAATGTCGTAGAAATTAAAAAAAATTAAACCGAATGCAATTACAGATCATTTACGGACATTAATATTTATCATCAAACAAGCAAGATCAAAATATTATTTTAACAAATAGATTAAGGTAAATTTTAAAAGCTTGAAAAGGTTAAAATGTTACTTTCCGTTGAGTGAAAACTATTTATTGATAGAGTTATAACACAAAATAAAAACTTTAGAACTTATATAAATCAACTCGGTTACGACTGTGCTGCAAAATTCTTTAAAAAGTCTTTGTCATAAAAGAAATAAAACCCACAATAACAAATTAAATAAACTTTAAACACAACACACATTTAAGAGATTTTCTTTTTTTTTAGTTTTTTACCATGTTATTAGGAATCAAGGGATATTTTCAATACTGAAATATTTGAATACAAAAATTAGTATGGTTAAAAATGAGATAACTATTTAATGAATACAAAAGAAAAAAAAAAGTAAAAATATTCTTTTGCATCAGCTTTCAAGTCAAATGAAGCCAGCTAAACTAAGAATTTGCGGCGTTTTTCAAGTCTAGAAGTTAATCTTTAAACACAACAAACATGTTATTAGGAATCAAGGAATATTTTTAATACTGAAATATTGGAATACAAAAAGTAAAACGGTTAAAAGTAAGATAATAAGTGTTCCTTATAATGCAATGGACAATGTAGTCACAAAGGAAATTCTAGAGTTCCTGATCTCTAGAAATTTATTCATAATTTAAATTAGGAAGATGGTAAGTGACTTACCATTCATCACGCTGTTTAAGAATGTCGTGGAAATTAAAAAAAAAATTAAATGCAAGTTTTAAACAACTATATTTAGACTATGGGAGTGAAACTACTAACAATTACAAACCTGTAGCGATGTATTTGTTAATTTGCTAGCTAGAGTAAGAAAGCCCCATAATGCAGTTTTACAAAATAATACGCGTAATTCTTAATTTTACCTGTGTTTAAAATGTAGCTGTAAATGTGCAGGACAATGACATAGCTGAGCAAACACACTTTTAAATAGCACAAAGTAAAAAAAAACATTTAAAATAAATCACACACTCCAAAAAACCGCTATTGGCTTCCTCTCAATTCTGAAGTAGTATATCTGTGCTAGAGGCACAAAAACATTAATCCATGTCCAGAAGTTGTTTCCTTTGAGATGTGCTCTCGCTAGCTACTGCAAGTGGATATACACTTCCGGATAAAGCAATTCGGATTATCGGGCAGTAAATATTTTATGATGTAACAATGCTTCGCAGAAGCAGATATATATATTTTTCTACCTAGTAGAGTCGGCGAAATAGAGACAGTGTTTTAAAAAATGGTGTTCCTACTCCTACAGCAGCCTTGCTGAACAATTTTGGCCAATTTAATTTCTTAATTGAAATGTAACCATTACTGCATGGAAAATGTGTTACTATCCAGTATATCTATCTATCTATCTATTCACCCTTCTTCGATCCATCTTTGGACATAGGCATCCCCCAATATCTTCCACTTTTCTGTTTATCGCCGTGTTCATCCATCTAATCCCCGCATGTCTCTTCAAATCATCCGCTCATCTCATTTAGGGTATTCCCCTACTTCTTTTATTTTCCCAAGGTCTTCAGTTTACAATACATTTGTTCCAGCGATCGTCTTTCTGTCTGATATTATGAACGGCAAATTTCCATTTTAATTTTGCTACCTCTCCTCTGACATCACTTACTTCTTTTTATTTCAAATAAATCAAATTGACTATAGTTATAATATGTTTCCCTCGATTCCCGTTTTTCTTTTATGATCTCATTTCTTATGTGATGTTAAATTTTATATTCTTTTTTATCTCTCTGCTCTATAAAATACTGTTAAGACATCCAAGAACCTTTTTATTTTTTACTATTCTTTTTTCCAGTTCTTTACAGTCTGTTCCTGTCTTATCAAATATGACCCAAATATACATACTTATTGCATGGAGATAATGATTATCCATTGTCTAGTTCTAACTCACTTAATTCGTTTCCAATAAATAAGTACTGTGTCTTGTCCACGTTCACTGTTAATCCCCACTTTTGGTATTCTTCCATTAGCTTTCTTATCATATATTCCATTTCTTCTTTATCACTGCTACAATTACTTGGTCGTCAGTAAACTGTAGTGTGTATATGCTAAATCGGTCGTTAAGTTGTATTCCCATGCCGTGTACTTTACGTTTCCAGTTTTTTAAAGCTATTAACGTGCTTAAATAGTACCCAACTCAAATTTTCAATGCTACTATTAAAGTTCTTACAAAAGAAAAAAGCATTGTATAAGCACGCAGAATATTTTTAACAAATATATAAAAGCAGACCAATTCATATTTGCTTCAAAATCCTGAAAATTCATTTAAGGATGAAACAAAAGCTGAATACGTTCTTTCATGTGTAGTTGAATTACTGGGTATTTCGGGGTTTTCTACTGACCAGCTGATGCTATCGCATCTGTCATAAATAAGAGATTTCTGCTAGGGAATAAGACAAACGTTTTATGGCCGTGCACCCAGATAAAACCACGAAAAGCTGTTCCCAATAAAGGCCTGGGGAAAAAATTGACGTATGTATTCCCATCTTTGCGGTATACACTAGTCTCTCTTGGATGCTGTATATTTTTATTTCCAAATTTAGAAAATTTAGTAAAATGTAATAGTCTAGATTTAGGTAAAACATTAATAGTTACTACTCAGGGATTCTAGAACAACTAACATGGGCGTACCCAGCGGGGGGCCCTCGAGCCCTTCCCCTCCCCAAATACGTTAGAGTATAAATATGGGGCATACCCATGCATTCTCACACGCGATGCTTGAAGCCAGGACCCCTATTTATTTCTTAATGTTCCTTTTTCGGGTAGACAGAATTCCGGTTACTGCGCATGCGTCAGTTTTGGTGGTTTTGGAACGTACTCCGTTATGTCACTACAATATTTGACAATTGTCAAATGCTTAAAGTTATTTCTATTATTTTTTTCTAAAAACTAGTTGATTGGGTGAAAAGTCATTAACTTTATTAACAAATTATAAAGAAAAATACAAGTAGTTACCTATGGAATGACACTCCCTTACTTCTCCCGGACAGTTTTCCACAAACCGCACATGTTTTATGTGAATTATTTCCCATTTGTCATTATGGTCTTCACACACACAGCAGCTGTGTGTCTACATGACAAAACACACGCATGCGCAATTAAAAATTCGCGTCCGCGAATTTAAATTTGCCATTGTTTCCAAAGCCAGCTATGAGTGCTTCACTTTTCGATTCTTTGAACATGTATTTATGCTATAACGTATTTGGCCACCCCCCCAAGCCTAAATTGTTTAAAGCATTTTTGACATACGTCATAAATAAAAAATTAAAATAGCATAAAATACGGCATCATAAGTTCTCGAGCATTTCCCCAGAATCCCCCCCCCTCGACATACTTCTGGATGCGCCACTGCAACTAGCGATTGGATTTCACAGCCTACCAAAATAAAGAGAGTTTCCTATTATAATTGAAAAAGCTGAAGCCCAACCAAACTCGCTATACCTTGAATTTATTGGGCGTTGTCAAAATTATGAAGAGTATCGGTATTCTTGTTTTTTTTTGTTGGAAAAGAAAAAAACTAGGACTTTTCCTAATGGAAAAAGTAATGTTTTATGGCCCTGAACAGTTTTCCGCAGTTTTTATTACAAATTTAATTTAAAAAACTGGCAAAAACACAAATAAACAAACACAGTACTTGACAACCCCTTGACATTTCTTTAAGCCAGACAAGGCCAACAAAAATATACAGGCCACGACCCTGAAAAAATCAGCTGTTCTCTGGGGGCTGACTTTTACATTGGGCCTTATGGGAGGTCAGATGTTTTTTTAGGATATTTTGAAAATGGCACTACAGATTTCCGCAAAATTTCAGTGAAATATTCTTAGAGACCATCCCGATATTCTACCAAACTTTTGTAAGAATGCAAGATGATTAAATGGTTAAAATGTTCAAGATTTAACATTTCTTATTTTGAATTCAAATTACCCGCCATATACCTCATGCCAACTGTTATATTTGACATGTATTTGACTTTGTCATCTGTGTTTGTCACATTCGCGTCTGCTTTAAATTTAATTTTTGTGTGAGCTAATGAAGCGGCTCTGAAAAATTAAGGATTACTATACATTTAAAAAAAATTGTTCTGCAAGAATATAGTAAAAACAATCTCAAAACCGGCTTTGTTTTTAAAAAAATTGAATATTCATGAACCGTCATTCAAACTTCAATATTTTAAAGACAATCAGCTGTGTCGTGATGTGACCATCAAAAAAAAATCAGCCCCGGATGTGACGTCAACAAAGTGGAGGATCGTGGCCGTCCGTTTTGATAGCCCTGAGCCAGAAAACGAAATATCAAATCCAATCCATTTATGTGTAATAATCTTGGATGTATTCCCATCTTTGCCGTATACATTAGTCTCTTTTGGATGCTGTATATCTTTATGTCTCAGTCTCTGAATTTAGCGAATTTCTTGAAATGTGGACAAGTTGGCAAGGTTTAAGAATTTTCGACTATAAGAAAATTTACTTGCTTAAGATCCATAATTATGAGGAACATAAGGCCTCAGTAAGGTTCGCATTTAGTGGGCGGAGATAAGAATAGCACCAAGGTAACCCCTGTCGATAGAGGTAACATAAGGGGCCACGATCCATGGGTAAATGGGTAGTCTGGTAATGGAGAAGCTTTGACCAGTATGTTAACCAAGAAAAAATTGAAACTGGGATCACACCAGATAACATCTATGGTAAGGGGGGTCGGTTAATCTGGTGATTCTCTGAATGGATTCGGTGGTGCGGGTATATGGAGTGCCTGTTTGGAGCTAGCAGCTGTTGCGGTCATATTGTGCCTCTCTGTACCCTGTTGATTATGTCAGAAGGTTTATGACCCACCAGTGGTCTAAGGCTACAACCATGGCATTATGTGGTATATCATGATGACTAAGTTTCTGGCCTGAAATATAATTTGAAGTCTACTGGCTTCTATTTACTACATATTACTTAAATTATTATCTGACCCGAACATAGTAGGTACGTGGTGCACAACGGGCCCAGAAAGGCGTGGCTAGGTGCCAGGTTAGATCCTTTAAGGGTGCTAACCGCCACTACCATACCTTCATACATTAATATACGGCCTCAGCAGTAAAAGTTCTCCAACAGGTGCGGCTTCAAGCGCGGATTTGAGAGAACGGCTAATGTGGTAATTACCCCCCCCCCCCTCTAGAAAATAAATGTGTTTACTTTCAGTTAGTCAATATCGGGCTATCCGCATAATTGACCTCCCCCCCCTAGAAAAAATTATTAACATAAATAGTACATTTTGGCCTATTATACTCATGGTTCCGGTTCGGTTCGTTTGGTAGGACGTAGGCGTAGATAATAAAACGTTCAGGTTCGAATCCCGGCCGAAGCACAGAAATTTATTTTTAATAATTTTTCGTTCTTTAATTTCACTTTTGCTTTGGAAAAAAGGTAAGAGATGGGTTTGTGGAAAAATGTTCGGGAGAAGTAAGGGACTACTTAATTTTCGAAAAACTACAATTTTAATCCACAATTTGATAAATTTTCAACCAAAATAATATACATAACCCTAAATTTTTGACAATTGCCAAATAATGTAGTGACGTAACAAAGTATGTTCGAAAACTACCAAAACTGACCCATGCGCAGTAACCAAAATCCTGTCTACTCGAAAAAGGAACATTAAGAATTAAATAGGGGTCCTGGCCTCAAAATCGCGTGTGAGAATTCATGGGTATGCTCCATATTTGGAGAGCATTACTGGAAAAGGAGCCAAGCGCCAACACCTAAATTTTGCATTATAAGTGCCAAGCGCCTTTAATCAAATAAATTTAGATGCTGGTAAAAGATCCAGGCGACATAAGCACTCTAGCTCCCTCTGTTGACTATCAAGCCAAACGACAAGCCGACAAAACGGTTTCGTGACTTTTATTTAAACAGATCCAACCGGTTGGTTCTTTGTAGACAACTGGCTTTTGGCTTCTTTTCCAGAAATGCCCTCCATTTATGCTCTAACGTATTTGGCCAACACTTACCGTTTTTAAATTTTAGTACCAACTTCGGCCTATGCATGTTCCTTTTTTTCTTATTTTAATTTCTCTCTGTCTATACTTGAACACACAGCCTTAAGAAATTCGCGGATAATACACAATAGAGAACTATTGAAATAAAGCCAGGCTATAATAGTGCCAGGCACTATTTTGACACCTTGACATTGCACTATTTTGATACCTTCACAAGGTCGCTGTATCTCGCTTACGCTCTTCAAGATATACTTGGAACAAGTCCTTAAAGTATGGAATAGAAAATGTCAAAACATGGGAATTCCGTTGGACGAAACCACCTTGTATACTTTATGTTTCGCCGATGATCAGATAGTAGTGGCTTAGGATTATGACGACCTGGAATATATGACACGAAAACTAATAGAAGAGTATAATAAGTGGCGACTACAGGTTAATCTCAACAAGACTGAGTATATGTGTATCGGTGGAACGAAACAGGATCGAATCTTAAATACCGGGCAGCGAATTCAGTCCTGTGATGAGTATAAATACTTAGGTCTAAAAATTACAGCTGACGGAACACTAGACAAAGCTACAAAAGATCGAAACGTACAAGGAATGAAAGCAATAACTTTATTAAATGGAATAATTTGGGACCAAAGTATATCAAAACATAACAAAAAGCTTATATATAACACCATTGTAAAAAGTATTATTACATACGGCTCAGAAGTATGGCCAATCAAGGATAGAACAGAAAAAATGCTTTCCACCACGGAGATGGACTATTAGAGAAGAGCAGCGGGGAAATCAAAAAGAGAAAGAGTTACAAATCAAAGAATAAGAGAAATTATGACAGTGGGTGAACGTACTTTAGTGGATGATATAAGAACAAAACAGCTGGTGTGGTACGGACATGTACAAAGAATGAATGATGAAAGACTACCTAAACAAATACTACAATGGAAACCAACTGGCCGAAGAAAACGAGGACGGCCAAGAAGAAGCTGGAGAGAAGGAATAGACAGTGAAATAAGAATAAGTTTGTAGTAGTAAGTAGATGATGAATTATGGGCAAACAGAAACGAGTGGAGATTGGGTAGCGGAAGACGTAGAACGTTGTGAAACCGATAAATATATATATATACATTGCAATATCAGCTGTGATCTTTCAACATATGGCCTTATTTTTGCTATATGAAACGGAATAAATAGTGCCTTCCTTTATAAGTGGAAAATAGACGACGATAGTTTTAAATTCGACTATGGTATGTCAATTTTGAAAAATTAACTGTCAGTTTTTAATGTGCAAGTGTTAAAATAGTGCCTGGCACTGTTATAGCCTGGCTTTATTTCAATAATTCTCTAATAATAATAATTTTTTGTTTAATTTATGAACAAATTGCTTAAGTTGGCAATTTAAAATCCACGCTTTAACGAAAATTGTTTGCGCGTTGATATCGCGGCATTTCAAGTAACAGAAATGCGGAAATGACCGCTATTGTGTTTCGGCCGTGTATTTTCCAACTCGTTGATTTCAGACTGGTCTTGAATTTAACATTAACTAAATCACAATTCGAACTCAATTATTCGGATTGATATATCTGGAATTACTATGCTCTGGCCTAGATTATTATCTCTGCATGTGCATTTATTGTATTAAATCACTTATACAGGGTGTCTCTAGAAGGTCTGTCCAAATTTTAGCACATATTCCTGAGGTCAAAATAAGTCGATTTAAAGCAACTTACCTTAGTCCGAAATTGCTCCAGGGTGGTAAATTTAAAAATTCAAAATCGATTGCCTTAAAATTTATGAACATTTCGTAACGCATTACTTTAAAAATTGGTACTCGGGGGTTTTTTGGGATGCGAAACCTAAATATGGATACCTTTTCACTGTGGCCGTTAGAGGGCACTTCACAATGCTCTTTTTATAGTTTAAAATGACTATAACTTTTTTCTCAGTGTATAACTTTTTTGTTAAGAAAATGTTTTCCTGAATCTTTTTAAGCCAAAAAGGTACTCTTGTTAACATGCGCTAAAGTAAGTCGTTTTCAAGATATTTCCGTTTTTAGTGTTCTATGCCGCAACGGAATACTGAAATTATTTTGAATGACTATTTTACTAGAGTGTTTTACACTGGCAAAATGTCATAGCAACGGCCAGTTTTCTACTGACTATTGTTCTCAAAGTTTTATTCAAGTTTGTTGCTTTTCGGCAATTTCGCTCGTGAAATTTTTTAATTAAAAAATTTAATTTTCAAATTCACCCTGTATCTCTGAAACGGAGCAATTTTGGACTAAGGTAATTTGCATTAAGTCGACTTATTTTGACCTCAGGAATATGAACCCTGTATATAGATATATCAGTTAATAATATGACGTTATTTCCAAACCACGGGTGAACTTTTCTTTAAATTTGTTAGTAAAGTTCAGAGTGGTTTATAGATCCATTAGAAAATTTTCATGGTGTCTACAATAAATCTGCACAATTAATTTAAAAAAAAAACTACAATTTTAATCCACAATTTGATACTTTTTCACCCAAACTAGTTTTTAGAATAAAAATAATAAACATAACCCTAAATTTTTGACATTTGATGGTTAAATATTGTAATGACGTAACGGAGTATGTTCCAAAACCACCAAAACTAACGCATGCGGAGTCGCCAAAATCCTGTCTACCCGAAAAAGGAACATAAAGAATTAAATAAGGGTCCTGACTTCAAGAATCGCGCATAGGTATACCCCATATTTTTTATGTTCTATTGTATTTGACAAAAACAAAACAAAATCATTCTCGTCGGAGTGCTCTGGTTGTATAAACACTAAAAATTAAAAAAAGTTTCATCAATTTTCTTGCAACTTATTCAATCGCACATAACAAGGAAATAAAGAAAGTTCAAAGGCGGGTTTATTCGAAACTTCTTTTAAACATCTCTCTCGTGAAACTTTCTCGCCGATATTGATCTAGCCGTAGAACGTATCATATAGTTTTGAAATATAAATAACTCTTACTAAGAGGTAAATGATTTCAATGAGAAAACTTTTAATTAAATACCCAATTTCAAGATGCTTATACTTAATTACTGTAATTTACGAAATGAAAATTAATTTATTTATTCATTTTCCAAGGTAAAGTAGAAGTAGTAGTAGTAGTAGTGTGGGGTAGGCTCTAGGCCTGGCGACTAGGCACATGAAGCGCCCTTTTCGCCAACCCCCGGGCATCCCCCTGCTGTGTCCTTCTTTCGCTAAGGAATCCGCCCTTCTTCGGTACAAAGGCCAGAATATCAGGCCACCTCAGATTCAGAAAGTCCTTCATTTCAAAGGCTTCCTCTTCGAATACATATCTTCTTGCTTCCTTGTATGCTGCACATGATGAGAGGTCTCGTCCTCGGCCCAAAATCTTTGCCAAGTTTCCTTGTAGGACGCAGTGTCCGCTTGGGACTCCCACTATGGCTTCCACCTCTCTTCGTATTCTACGGAGCAGCCAGTCCCTACGGGACTTGCTGTATCCTTTCACATACTCCTTCGCATGTCTGGCGTTTCCTGTGTTGGTCCATTCCTTTTGTATCTCTTTCTGGGTCCACTCTGCTAGGACCAACTTCATTTGCCCTCTTGTGAGCCCCACGAGAGGCTCTGGCTCGACGCATTTCTGCCGAAATCTTCCCCTGGCGAGTTCGTCCGCTTTCTGGTTTTCTGGGACTCCCATGTGGCCTGGGACCCATACGAGCTCCACCT
The DNA here is from genome assembly GCA_963576565.1 of Aspidapion aeneum. Lineage (NCBI taxonomy): Eukaryota > Metazoa > Arthropoda > Insecta > Coleoptera > Brentidae > Aspidapion > Aspidapion aeneum. The sequence continues at coordinate 6,849,362 of OY755043.1, read as the reverse complement.
CTCTTACTCCGGCGAACTCCTGAAGTGCATCCGCGCACTCCTGCACCAAACCCGCGGACATGGTTGGTTTGCACAGTGCTTTCAGCGCAGCTTGACTGTCTGAACAAATGCAGATGCGCTTTCCTGTTTCATTCCTAATTTCTTCCTCCCATGTTACAGCCAGTTTAGTGTAAACCTCTGCCTGGGAGACTGTTGCATTGGATCCCAGCGAGTAACTTTTACCATTACCCTTGCTTTCCACGTACACCCCTGCACCGTTCAAATTCCGGTCTGTCAGCCGTGATCCGTTTGTATAGCAGACCGTGGCATCGCTAAGGAATTCAACCCCGTCCTCCTTCCATGCATCCCTTGGCGTTAAGGTTACACGGTATCTCCTTTTCTCCCTTAACCGCTTCTCTGGCATCGCTAGCCTATACGTCGATAGAGGAATCTTCTTTTCCATCACATCCTAGGGTATGCTGCTATCGCTTTCTTCTTTATTCAGGTGGATAGCGATGGAAGGCCTTTCCAAGGTAAAACTCTCGGTCTTTCTTTTTTTAATTACCGTGATCAGGGCAGTGTTAAGATAAACTGGTGTCCTAGGAACATTTCTTTTGTCGCCTTTCCCAATAATAAAAATTTTAAGAACATATTTGTAACGTTTTGGTAACATTCTTATAACATTTTTAGATCATTTTTGTTTAAAAAAACAAATATATTTTATTAAAAGATAACACGTTGACACGCGTTTGATCACTATATTTTTATTGATTTTTGACAAGGTAGCAACTTATATATTTTAATTGTGTAAATTTTGCGCTACGGTACAAATTAAATTCTATCTGGAGAGTATATGGAGTAGTCCAGACAAAAAATATTGTCGACTTCGCGACAGTTTTTCCTGGAATCAAATAATCTTTGAGAACTGTTTTTGTATGTCAAGTGTTACAAAATGAATTTAAATATCTAAGAATAACTCAGGTTGCCAAATGAGTTTAAAACTGTTTACAAGACCAACAAAAAAATATTTTATAGGTGTTTTCTAGATATTTTTAATGGACGACTTTATTAAATTGTTATTTGATAACCAAAATCTCGATGGACACACTTATGAACTAATACATAAATAAATAATTTTTTTAAAACCAGAGAAAGGCAACGTTCAACACCATGGTAAATTTATATATCCAAATAACGATAACAATAATAAAGACCCATTACCTTAATCGACGGACTTCGAAATACTAAAAAAAATTGTAAAGGAAGTTGCTGCTGTGCAGCCAAAGGTTTGACTATAAAAATAACGAAATAATCCAATAAGCGCTGTAAAATATCCCTTATATTAGAATTTCATTATAATTAATAATATTATTCTAAACAAAAGAACAACCAGTGGGCAAGGAGTAACGAAGAAAAAGAAGATATTTTTGCAAGTCATTTAGAAAAAAATTTCAACCCCACGAAGCACCAGATGAAAACTTTTATTTAAATGAAGACCATATTAAGCTTACATCACCAAAAGAAATATTAACAGAAATTAAAAATATTAATTCGAAAAAAGCCCCAAGGTATGATCTTATTAACGGGGTAGTCATAAAATAACTCCCCAGAAAAGCTATCGTAAATCTATGCAACCTAATTAATGCGACCTTTAGGCTTAGGTATGTACCTAAACTGTGGAAAGTTGCAGAAGTTATCATGATTCCAAAACCGGGAAAACCACTCCATGACGTGTCATCTTATAGACCAATATCTTTGCTGCCAATTATATCCAAGCTCTATGAAAAATTATTGCTTAAAAGAATAAAACCCATCATAGAAAGACAAGAAATTATCCAATCTCATCAATTTGGTTTTCGAGAGAAGCATTCCACGATAGATCAAGTACACAGAATTACTAATATAATAGAAAAAGCACTAGAAGAGGGAAAAGTTTGTTCTGCAGTTTTTCTAGATGTAGCACAAGCATTTGACAAAGTGCATGAAGGCCTTAATTTTAAATTAAAACGGTTTCTGTCAAAACAATATTCGGATATTTTGGAATCATACATATCTGATAGACATTTTAGAGTAAAACAGGAAGAGTCATACTCAAATTTAAGAGAAATTCAAGCAGGCGTGCCCCAGGGTAGCGTACTAGGCCCTTATCTATACTTAGTAGCAACATTTGCCGATGATACTGGTTTATTGACGGTAGAAAAATGCATAGATCACCGAAGTTCACAGTTGGACCACAAAGTGGACGAATAAACTTAAATGAAACCAAATCAAATCATGTTGATTTTACAAACAAAAATATAAATCACATACAAATAACAATTAACAACATTCCCGTACCATACTCAAATCAGGCAAAATATCTCGGTATAACACTTGATGCCAAATTGCGCTGGAAAGCACATGTTAAGAAAAAAAAAGAAGAACTTGATATAAGGTATAGAAAAATGAACTTGCTAATTGGAAGAAAGTCCAATTTAACAATTCATAATAAGTTACTGCTTCATAGATAAATACTGAAACCAGTATGGACATATGGTATTCAATTATGGAGTTGTGCTAAAGAGAGTAACATTCTAGTTTTACAGAGATTTTAAAATAAAGTATTAAGAAACATTGTGAATGCACCTTGGTACGTTCGAAATAGTGACCTTCATCGAGATCTAAAAATCGAAACTGTAGCATGGATCCTCTTCCTTGACTCCTTTATATAGATAATAAAAGGGACAAAAGATTTAACCGGTCTAGACATTTTGCCGTTTTTTTTTCACATTATTAAATTGTCTCAAAAGGCTAAAAGAGGTTTTTTAGTTTGGATTTTGCACAATTGAAAAAAGGTATAACGACACTGATACGTTTCTAAATTTTTTATAGATTTCATTTATATTACGTATTCTTCTTCTTGATATAAGTATATTTTAATGGATTTTTTAGGATTTGGAAATACGTATAATGATACTGGTAAATCTATAATTTGTTTTTTTTTATTTTGAATTTGTACAGGGTGTTTTTTTAAAGTTTACAGTGCCTTATTCGGGCAATTATCGTACGTTTCAAAAAACACTCCAAGAAGTCAATTTTGTCAAGTGATACCTTGTTTGAAGGTCTCGTAAACGTTTTTCCAAACAAAATGATTCGAGTGGTTCTGGGAGGAATATCATAAGGTATCTCTTTAGCAATGGCTGAACTTGAACAAGGGAGTACTTCAGCAGCAGTACAAATGGCAGTTTCCCGCTGTTGCCTTTGTTCCGACATGGGTCCTGGACCCTTATGCACCATTTTATTGCCGCTATATTTTCTGTAACACGACCTCGTTGGATCTCTCCTGATATTCCAAGTCAGCTCTTGTCTACCTGCCTATAATTTCTCTTCTGGTGTTCCTCCTCTTCTTTAACTTTTAGTTCACAGACCGTCACGATTTGCTGAGATCGGGGTACACCCTTATGTTTCTATTTAGGAGAGACATTAAGAATTAAATGGGGGTCTTGGCTTGAAGCTTCGCATATGAGAATGCATGTGTATGCTCAAACATGTTATTGCATAAATAAATGTTAAAAGAATCGAAAAGTGAAGCACTCATAGCTGGTTTTGGAAACAATGGCGAATTTAAATTCACGAACGCGAATTTTTAAGTCTACATGCGAGTGTTTTGTCATGTAGACAAACAGCTGCTGTGTGGATGGAGGCCATATTGGCATTTTGTGGTGTTTTGCGTTTCTCGCGTAAAATTATGTTTTTTTTTCTATGCAAAATGGGAAATAATTCATATAAAACATGTGGTTTGTGGAAAAATGTCAGCGAGAAGTAAGGAAGATCCGTTCCATAGGTAACTAGTTCTATTTTTCTTTATAATTTGTTGATGAAGTTAAGAGTTAACAAAGTATAAAAGGCAACTTTATAGGGGTATAGTCAACCACGGACACCGGTGTTTCGAAAAAAGGCATTTCCATCCTCAGCGTGGCTTGCCTGACACAAAGTAGAACAAACTGACTACCAGATACAAGGTAAATCAAAAAGAATGAAAAAATAGGTAAAACCTATTTTTCATTCTACGAGTGAAACGACAGCGAACCAAGGAAACTAAGTCCATGGCGGGACGAAAACGTCCACCGGTCTATAATGAAGAAAGACATTTTGTCAGAGTTTAACCAGACCCTGCTATCACCGTCTCCACGGTATTGGTTCAGAACCGAAAGCAATGAGTTAACAAAGTATAAAAGGCAACTTTATAGGGGTATAGTCAACCACGGACACTGGTGTTTCGGAAAATGGCATTTCCATCCTCAGCGTGGCTTGCCTGACACAAAGTAGAACAAACTGACTACAAGATACAAGGTAAATCAAAAAGAATGATGCTATCACCGTCTCCACGGTATCGGTTTGAAACCGAGAACAATGAGTTAACAAAGTCTAAAATGCAACTTTATAGGGGTATAGTCAACCACGGACACCGGTGTTTCGAAAAAAGGCATTTCCATCCTCAGCGTGGCTTGCCTGACACAAAGTAGAACAAACTGACTACCAGATACAAGGTAAATCAAAAAGAATGAAAAAATAGGTAAAACCTATTTTTCATTCTACAAGTGAAACGACAGCGAACCAAGGAAACTAAGTCCATGGCGGGACGAAAACGTCCACCGGTCTATAATGAAGAAAGACATTTTGTCAGAGTTCAACCAGACCCTGCTATAACCGTCTCCACGGTATCGGTTTGAACCCGAAAACAATGAGTTAGCAAAGTATAAAAGGCAACTTTATAGGGGTATAGTCAACCACGGACACCGGTGTTTCGGAAAAAGGCATTTTCATCCTCAGCGTGGCTTGCCTGACACAAAGTAGAACAAACTGACTACAAGATCCAAGGTAAATCAAAAAGAATGAAAAAATAGGTAAAACCTATTTTTCATTCTACGAGTGAAGCGACAGCGAACCAAGGAAACTAAGTCCATGGCGGTCTATAATGAAAAAAGACATTTTGTCAGAGTTTAACCAGACCCTGCTATCACCGTCTCCATGGTATCGGTTTGAAACCGAGAACAATGTGTTAACAAAGTCTAAAATGCAACTTTATAGGGGTATAGTCAACCACGGCCACCGGTGTTTCAAAAAAAGGCATTTCCATCCTCAGCGTGGCTTGCCTGACACAAAGTAGAACAAACTGACTACCAGATACAAGATAAATCAAAAAGAATGAAAACCTATTTTTCATTCTACGAGTAAAACGACAGCGAACCAAGGAAACTAAGTCCATGGCGGGACGAAAGCGTCCACCGGTCTAGAATGAAGAAAGACATTTTGTCAGAGTTTAACCAGACCCTGCTATCACCGTCTCCACGGTATCGGTTTGAAACCGAAAACAATGAGTTAACAAAGTATAAAAGGCAACTTTATAGGGGTATAGGCAACCACGGACACCGGTGTTTCGAAAAAAAGGCATTTCCATCCTCAGCGTGGCTTGCCTGACACAAAGTAGCAGGACAAACTGACTACAAGATACAAGGTAAATCAAAAAGAATGAAAAAATAGGTAAAACATATTTTTCATTCTACGAGTGAAACGACAGCGAACCAGGGAAACTAAGTCCATGGCGGGACAAAAACGTCCACCGGTCTATAAGGAAGAAAGACACGCTGAGGATAAAAATGCCTTTTTCCGAAACACCGGTGTCCGTGGTTGACTATACCCCTATAAAGTTACCTTTTATACTTTGTTAACTCATTGTTTTCGGTTTCAAACCGATACCTTGGAGACGGTGATAGCATGGTCTGGTTGAACTGTGACAAAATGTCTTTCTTCCTTATAACGTTTTCGAGGTTTTACCTATTTTTTCATTCTTTTTGATTTAAAGTTAAGAGTGTGCCCCATATTTATTCTCTTAGGTATTTGAATGTGTTCAATTAGAGCATTTTTGTGCAGCTCTAGCAGAAACACTGTGCCGAAAAGGCTTAATTTTATCATCAGTCTTTTTGCGAGGGACAAAATGGCCGGCCGGACGGGGTTGTATACAGCCCAATTTCACTAAATTTTAGGACATGCTGTGACTCCTTATCTTCCGGTCGATTAAAAGACCCTCTTTAACGCCTTAAATTAGAAAAGCGAACGCGTTTTCGGCTAAATTGGTTTGTAAATTTTACTTTATCTCTCAAACTTTTACTTAATTAGTTCCGTTGTTTGGGCTGAAAAGAGCTGTGTTGTTTTGTCTCAAGCGCCGCGCTAGACAATTAAAATTCTTCAAAGCCCTCAAGGTGTTTACGCCCAATGAAAAGGAAATAAAAGACTTGTTTTGTCGGTTTTTACTAGTATTGGAACTTTTCTGCTTTTTAGAACCAGAGTGGTATTTAAATTTTTAATTGTGTTTGTCATAGACTGTTTTTGGTCAGGTGGTAAACTCAGTGGTTATGTAGTGGTCAGCTAACGGCTTAATTTAAAAACATGTAAATTGGTATCTTAAATAATAATTTTACTCAGTTAGACATTAAAGACAATCGTAAAGAAAAATTCCATTATTTTTAAAAACAACACTTACTACAGAAATAAAATTTAGGCCTTCCATTGTCTTTATTTTACGACGTTTCGTTTAGTAAGTATCTCTAACCATTTTCAAGTGTAAACTAAACAATCTATTCTAGGTTACCACCTTTACTACTTGGTGTGCAGTCAGATGTGTCGGCCTGCCTCCTTTTTAATCCTAAGACGCCCGTTTTGCTTAAGGAGGTGTTTCCATATGTTTGGTAGGTCGGTGCTTGGTTAAGTAAAAACTTTTTTATTCCGTATTGTAAGCGCAGTTTCAATAAACTTTCGTTTTCGCCAATGCGACTCCTTAGCAAAACTTTAGGTTCAGACCACTAAATCCTGCGATCATTTTACCATGCATGATCCGCTAAACCGAATTTTTGAATATCCCCTAATTGGGTACTTTTTAGATGTTCATTTACTATTATTAACCTGAAGAGGGCGTTTTGTTTCACCTATATATGATTTACCACACTCACACTGGATTTGGTAAACACATTCCTTATTGATTGAGGAATTTTCTAGTTTTGTTTTAGTTACAAAACTCCGTATCGTATTTTCCGATGAAAATACTGTTTTTATATTATAGTGCTTGGCTATTTGTCTTATGTTTTCTGAAATCTTTTGAACATATGGAATGTTAATAACACCCAACGGATAATTATTTTGAGAATTTGCTACATTTGGTTTGTTTTTAATTTTAGAGATCGTTGAGTTTATTAATTTCTCGGAATAATCATTTTCTTGTAAGTCTTCTATAATGTTGTTAATTTCTTTGGTTAATTCTTCATTATTACTACAAATATTTACGGCTCTTAAATACAAAGTCCTTGTTTTGTAGCAACAGAGTGATTAGACTTAAAATTTAGGTACTGTCCGTGTGTGTAGGTTTCCCTAGTTACAGTGCCTGTCTAATCATTTGACAAGAACAAAAAAGGTAAGACCGAATCTTTTTCAATTTTCATGGTGCATTTCGAATACCGTTCAGATCGTGTAGAAAATTCTGTAGTTCGTCATCATTTTCTACAAGTTTTAAACACTCACTATTGTACGATATAAAATTAAAGTAACTCACGTTATTATATTCAACCCATCACAACACTATACGTAGACTTTGACTATAACCACTGACTGACACTGTATAGCATCTTACTTGTATAGACTGTGAGCTTACATTAAATAAAAAATAATATATTCTAGCCCTTTTATCAACTCTACTGGATGATAAAATATTCCCCAAATCAAGGTTCTTTCAAACTTTGATACTTTGTATGACCTTATGTGGTGTTAGAAACAGCAAACCGTCAGGACGCAGGAAACCTCAATGTTGTTCCCCACTTTAATCTGGATAGCAGAAGGATCTCAATATTAATATCAGTTGTAATATTAATCTTAGTTATAATCTTAATCTTAATCTTGGTTTTGAATTCAAACTAAAAAGTGATAATAAGTAAATAGTAAATAAATAAATATCGCTTGTTGCCTAATATGGACGTGGACTATGAAAATTGACTTTGAATTGTTTTAATTTACCATACAAACTTTTGCTCATAAACGCGATTTGCTAATGTGTTAACTGATAGACTATCGACAAAAAGAGGTAATGAAAAATATGATTTTAATGTTATAAATTCAACTTTTGTGTGAAAATTTTGACATGTAATACTATGAAACATGTAGTATATTTAATTTTATCAATATATCATTACTTGCTTTAAAGAAACTGGTTAATTTACATAAATAAAACGGTTGTTATCAAAGCTATGTACACTAAAACGCTTACGCTCAAAAGATGGTTCAGATTTTATAACTGCAACCAGGAAATATTATATAAATACTCGTTTGGTTTTTACGAAACCCTGGGGCGGCTTTAGAGCTAATAACGATAACTTTTTGTCGTGAAAAACACACATTTGAACGCGTCATACTTTAGCGTTAACAAACTGATATTTCATGTTTAACTAACCTCAAAATGTTTTTTGTTTAGGTTTAGGTTACTTAACTGTAACTGTTTTTAAATTAGCTTCCCTTCTCATCTATGCTCACCTTAAACTGAATATCAAACTAACCTCGGTCGATTGACCACAAGGTTAAAATAGGTTGGCGAGCAATTCAAGAATAGTTTTACAACAATTTTGACCTCCTCAGGTGTGAAAACGCCGCATGGTTAAAAAACTAACTCAACAACCAAATTTTGTTGTAACGTCGTCCTTGTGGTAGTTTGTCTTTATTTTGTTTTGTCTGAATACCTTATTTGTTGTCGCGCTTTTGTCTCAAAATGGTTTTTAGGTACTTTTTGTCCAATTGTTAATTTAGGTGGAGTAGTGAAAACGCCTTCTACTATTTTGTTATTTAGTTTCAAGCTTCACGGTTCGTCTGTAAAAATTTCCAAATATTTTCAAATGCTTTTTTTTTTGATAAAAGGATAGCGACCGGTAACAAGATTTATAGACGATAAACGAGAGGCTAAATTTTATTTTCGGCAAGGCAGCGTTCAATAAAAAACTGATCCCCGGTCGTTATTTTAAAATGTATCGCGGCGGAAAGTGAACTTTAACCACGGATCAAAAGGAATATGCTTTATTGTTATTGGTTGTTTTTTATATATGTAGGTATTTTTTTTGAAATACATTTTTTTTATTTGATTTCAGGTGAGTTATGCAAGACAAGAATCAACGTGCGGTAAGGTTTCACATTTTATTTATTTATTTATTTATATATTTATTGGTTAAGGTATCTACAGCAAGTGCCAGTTACAGATACCCACATTCGCCCAGTTTTTATATCATATTAAAATTGTTTAAACTCGTCTGGAAAACCAGGAACTTTAGAGGGCTTTAAAAACTGCTAAAGAAAATCGTTAATTAATACATGATATCTACTTGAAACAATGCGAGGTTGCCAAACAATACACCTTTTCTTTGTATTCTAGATATGTAGTAGAATATCCTGTTTTTGACATGATTAAATTAAAAACTTGGTTAATAATACTCGTGTAACACGGTGAAGCTTTTTGACCAACAACTTTTTTTTGTTTGTTTTTATTTGTCAAACACACTGTGTTTATTGTATTACAATCTAGTCAGTAAGACTAATTAGCAATTTTGTTTTAACTTAATTTACTCGAAAAGTCAGATTTAAACTTAGGGTTCACTCAACAGTTCTCCCCGCTTTGTTTAGGTCTGTAACTCACAATTGTGTTGTGTATATAGCATTATTTTGTTTTATGGAATTCACTTAGTTTACTAGCTCAAACGGCTTCACTCTTTTTAGTCTTCGAACTAGCATAGTATTGTATAGAAGCTAAATTGCTTCCACATTTACATGCCGATGGAGTCTATCTTCATGGCTTTTTGCGTACTTTTTTATAGTCTCTGCTACAGTTTCGATTTTTAGATCTCGATGAAGGTCACTATTTCAAACGTACCAAGGTGCATTCACAATGTTTCTTAATACTTTATTTTGAAATCTCTGTAAAACTAGAATGTAACTCTCTTTAGCACAACCCCATAGTTGAATACCATATGTCCATACTGGTTTCAGTATTTGTCTTTAAAGCAGTAACTTATTATAAATTGTTAAATTGGACTTCCTTTCAATTAGCCAGTATATTTTTCTATACCTTAACTTAAGTTCTCCTTTTTTTTTCTTAACATGTGCCTTCCAGCGCAATTTGGTACAATTGTTATACCGAGATATTTTGCCTGATTTGAATATAGTACGCGAATGTTGTTAATTGTTATTTGTATGTGATTTATATTTTTGTTTGTAAAATCAACATGAATTGATTTGGTTTCATTTAATTTTATTCGCCACTTTGTGGTCCAACTGTGAACTTCGGTGACTGCATCCTGAAGTTTTTCTATGCATTTTGCAATAGATTTTTCTACCGTCAATAAATCATCAGCAAATGTTGCTAAGTGACAATTTTCTGGCTTTGGGATATCGCAAGTGAATAATAAGTATAGATAGGGGCCTTGTACGCTACCCTGGGGAACGCCTGCTTGAATTTCTCTTAAATTTGAGTATGAATCTTCCTGTTTTACTCTAAAATGTCTATCAGATATGTATGATTCCAAAATATCCGAATATTGTTTTGGCAGAAACCGTTTTAGTTTAAAATTAAGGCCTTCATGCCACACTTTATCAAATGTTTGTGCTATATCTAGAAAAACTGCAGAACAAACTTTTCCACCAACTTAACCATATATTTTAAAAAATTAATTTCTTGTTTTTTTGTTAAAAGAAAATTGTAAACATAATCGTTTTTTCACTTCGCGTCTACCCTTAACTAAAAAATAAATCGAAACCGATAAATTCGGTCCTGATCACATATCATATCTTTGCGTCCCCAGAGTGTTTGTATATGTGCGAGAAACTGATTGAATTCGGCCCCGAAATGCGACCCTGGACGCCGATACTCCGGTTTTGATAACGCATAACCCCCGGTGTGGATAAACCAAAGGGATAAACGCAGAATTTTATAACGCGGATTCGTGTACCCACATCTGCCTTTTTTTTTCTCATTTGATAACCGTGATTCTTTCGCCAACACTAAGACCGCCATTTTGGAACGCCTAATTGCACGGGTCATCGGCCACCTTTGGAACCCCAGACCGGGTATTTTTTCATCAGGTCCTTTTGTCCCTGAGAATGGCCTACCGACTGAAGGAGTGTGTAACAAAGTCCGCCTTCACGAGATATCCGACCTCATCCGGCCTGGTTACCGGCATGAATGAAGGGGTAGAACAGTGCTGCCAACTATTGGAAAGCGAAAATCCGTAGCTTGAACGCGAAAAATCTGTAGAAATCCGTAGGTTCAAAGAATACTAAAAACAAAAAAAGGTGCTTTTTATTACAATTAAAAAGTTTATATTGGTTTGATTTTTTTCTTTTTTTGACAGTGACAGGAGTGCAGTGGCGTATCCAGGATATCCGGGGGGGCCAAAGTGCTAGCAAACATACAAATATTTTTTATTAGCGGTTTTTGATAGATCTGAGGTGTGAAATTTAGTATCTAAAGAAGATTTATGGCGCAGCAGGCGAAATTTTTTAAAAATTTAGTAGAATTTGTGACAAATTTTAAATAAGTGATGCTCCTAAACTAAAAAATAAATTTTATGTCTGTGAGGGGGGGGCGGGCCCCTTTGGCCCCCCTGGATCCGCCACTGCAGGAGTGCACAACTTTTTTGATTCGGAATTGCAACGGTACGGTACCTACTGTTCCGTTCCAACGGATCCAAATAAACTTTTTTGCAATGCTGCCAATTTTTTAAACGGATAAACCGTTATAATTAGAAGAAATAAAAAGTACGTACTTTTTTAACCTTTTTTATTTAGTTAAAGTACGTACAAACACTAATATTTTCTAGGGCAACATACATAACGTAAAACATAGTTTAACTTTCGTGGCGCGAAGCGTTATGTTTGACTCCCCATCAAACAACGCGCGAAGTAATACAATTCGTTCTAAATAATGTTGCAACGACCGTCCGGTAGATGTCTAGAAAAATAAGGTCTCTGATCCAAGCAAAACCTTTTTACAAAATGATTAAAATGTAGAAAAAAAAGTAAAGATAATAGTGACCTATTGCAATAGTGCCAGGCACAAATTGTGCCGGGCACTATATTAACAGTTTCGCATTATAAACTGACAGTTGATCTTTCAAAATTGACATACCAAAGTCGAATTTATAAATCCCGTCGTTTATTTTCCATTAATAGTGGCGTCACTATTAAATCCGGCTCGTATAATACACAAAGGCCTAATTTTCAGCTGTTCTTATAATGAGAAACTGTCAATATAGTGCCCGGCACAATTTGTGCCTGGCACTATTGCAATAGGTCCCTACTGAGGACTGATAAGGAGGAATGAGGCGCGGCCGCCGTTGTGTTTCAATGTTTATCGTTTTTTAGTAAAATTGCCAAAAATCTGTAGATTTGGATCTAAAATCGGATATCGGAGATCGAAATCCAAAATCCGTAGATCTACAGATAAATCCGTAGGGTTGGCAACACTGGGGTAGAACGATATTACATTTTACACTTGGCAACCGACGGAGATCGAACCCGCCACTGTAGCAAGCGAGATTCCTTCATTCACTTGTGTTCGATCCGCGGACACACCGAGCCACCAAGGCTACCCCACATCTGCCTTATTCATGAACATCGTAGATATTGAAAAATATTTAGATATCTGGATCACGAAAACTGCGTCATCAAGAACACAGTGACGTTACAAACGTAGTATAAGTCACCACCTCTAGAGGTCGCCGTGGAAAACAAGCAGTGACGCTCTGTCAAATATCATTAATCGTGCCTATAATGTCGGATTTCAGTTTATTCCTTAGAGTAATAATTTATTACTCTGAGGTTTATTCCTATTTCCTCAAGTCTGCGCAGGTTTGAGAAGCGTTCTATATATATTTCTATAATTAACTCTCTCATTCATACTACGAGGGTTGACAGCTGGAATAAAACAGTAGATAACTTTTAAAGACTTTATTGTTTTTCGAAGTATTCTCCACGAAAAGTAATACACTTTTGCATGCGCTCACCAGTTGTCAAAGCTGTAATTCCACTTGTTTCTTGGTACTGTCAAAATTGCATTCTTGAAGGCATAAACTGCTTCCTCTGGCGACTGAAATCTTTGACCACGCAGTCCATTCTTGATTTTTGGAGAAGTATAGAAATCGACTAGACTTTTTACCAACTGTACGGAGGATGGTCCAACAATTCGACGTTTTGTTGCGGGTTAAAAATTCAATGGTTTCGTGTTTTTTATACGAACTTGTATTGTCTTGGTGGATGATGTTTCGTCGTTCAGGGTTCGTTTTTCGAAGCTCAGCATTGATTTTCGGCAAACAAATGGTGATGGCCAATCAGCAGTAACAGTCCTTTGATCTTCCATAGGAATTTTTTGCTACATGACCTGCTTTTGAGACAAATGTCCCGACCATCTTTTTGGATACACTTCGAGAACGGATGACTTTTGTTGGCTTTTCTTTATCTTGGAACACTCAAACAGACGACTAAAGTTTATTTTCAGGTTCATATGAGTATATTCATGATTCATCACTACTGACAATGCTGTACACGTTTTTCGAGTTTCTTGCCTCAAAGCGGTCTAGAGTTATCTGACGCCAATTTACCTAAACGACTGTTCTTCGGTTAACATATGCGGTATCCAGAGGGAACCTAATTTTGTTACACTTACATTAAGGTGTGTGAAATCCCCATTAAAGCCTCAACCTCGCGATAGGTCACATATCGATCTTCCGTGATGAGCATGCGCACAGTATCGATATTTTCTTAAGTGACAGTCGCTTTTGGTGCACCTGGCCTTGGATCGTCGCTACGCTAATCCATCCATGCTTGAGTTCTATATATCAACGAGAAACTTTCGACTGACGTGGTGCTTCATTACCGAAGACAGAAATCAACTCGTTCTTGTTCAAAAAATTTCCTTCGAAAAGTTGCCAAAAATTATAGCCCGAAAATATTGGCGGTTTAGTTCCATTTTTTGACTGATATGTTAAAAATTTACTGTAGCTATAAAACTATATGTATCGGACTGATGTTTTAAATTTAGGTTAGGTAAAGATTAAGGTAACGACATTCGATCAGTGTCGCCCTCTATGTTCCTATATGCAAAATATAAAAGACAGCCCTCGTATATGAAGACCCAACGAGCCGGCCCGCCAAGCACATATTCAATTTTGTCTCTTCCGAACGCGGCCTTGTATTGATCATCAATTTTGACTACTTCGTTGATGCCCAAACTTCACCTAAGACAGGAGTTGACTCTGGAACGAAATAGCGATGTACAAAATAGCGACGTTCAAAATAGCGAGTAATGAAATAGCGACTATCAAAATAGCGATGTAATGAAAGAGCGACTATCAAAATAGCGATGTATCAAAATAGCGTTTGTAACAAAACAGCGACATATCAAAATAGCGATGTATCAAAATAGCGACAATCAAAATAGCGATATATCAAAATAGCGACAATCAAAATAGCGACAATCAAAATAGCGATGTATCAAAATAGCGATGTATCAAAATAGCGATGTATCAAAATAGCGATGTATGAAAATGGCGATGTATCAAAATACCGAATCAAACCAAACCGAATCGAATCAAATCAATCCAAACCGAAAAGAACCGAAATGCGCTATTATATCCTATTTTGACTATACCAGCTTATTAAAAAAAAAACTTTCCTGATTCTTTTCCGGGATCCCAGAGGGTGTGAATCCGAACCGAACCGATCTGAACCGAATTCGGTTCGGTTCCGATTCATACTCTCTAGGATTCCGGAAAAGAAGTCTGGAGAGTTTTTTTTTTAAATATGCTGGTTCGGTTCGGTTCGGTTCAGTTTGCGTCGGTTTGGTTCGGTTCGGATTCACACCCTTTAGGATCCCGGGAAAGAAGTCAGGAAAGTTTTTTTTTTGAAAACATTTCTTAGAAAGAAACCCTTCGAGCCATATGCCAAAACGGAACCGAAATATCGCTATTTTGATAGTCGCTATTTTGTTACATCGCTGTTTTGATAGTCGCTATTTTGTTACATCGCTATTTTGATAGTCGCTATTTTGTTACATCGCTATTTTGATAGTCGCTATTTTGTTACATCGCTTTTTTGTTACATCGCTATTTCGTTACAATCGCTATTTTGTTACATCGCTATTTTGATAGTCGCCTTTTCATTACATCGCTATTTTGATTGTCGCTATTTCGATACCGCTATTTTAATAGTCGCTATTTTGTACATCGCTATTTCGTTCCAGAGCCACAGGAGTTACCCCTACCTCCGGTGAATGTGTAGCTGTACTGTAACCAATGATCTTTGAATCAAGCAAAATGCTACCCTCTACCCCCCGCTTAAAATGTCAGTCAAATATTAAATTTAACTAAGAGCAAGGTAATGGAATTCTTGCTTATCAAAACAGCGAAAGCTTTGTTTTCTACCCCTTGGGTGCTGCAGTGATAAATATAGGCCCAGCGCACTGTAAAATATGATCAACTAACTAGATCGAATATCTGCGATTTGGATTGGATGAGAAATAAGATGAATTTATAAATGAAACGTAAAAAATGGTACCCGTGAATAAAAACAAACATTTTTTCGCGGCTAAGCGGGTATAGAAAGATTTAGTTTATCTTGTATTTTTCCATGGGCATCTCCAAAGCTTTACACCCACGGGGGTCCAAGATCTAATGGCCACCTATTAAGTGTTGACAGCTAACTGTTTCGTGCTTAAGGGACTCTTCAAAACACTGCATGGTCAATGTGACACCTTTGTTACGATATTGGTAAGATAAATGCAAAATATTGCCTGCGATACCGTATGCTTTTCAAAGAAGTGGCGACATCTACCGAATACAAAAAAACTATCATAGTAAAAACAAAAAGGCAGGCAGACGAAATGAAAAACAGTAGGTACCCATGACCGTGACATAATTTGTCTCTCAGGTCCGGTCAATGCATATTGCATTTTTACCGCCTTCGCGACGTTTTATATCGAGTAAGCGGAGTATAAGTCAAAAATACTACAAACGTAAAGTTTAATACGCGTGAATAAAAACAAACATTTTTTCGTCACTAAGCGGGTATAGAAAGATTTAGTTTATCTTGTATTTTTCCATGGGCAACTCGAAAGATCTACACCCACGGGGGTCCGAGATTTAATGGACACCTATCAAGTTTTGACAGTTAACTGTTTCGTCCTTAAGGGACTCTTCATAACACTGCATGGTAATGAGACACCTTTGTTACGATATTGGTAAGATAAATCCAAAATATTGCCTGCGATACCGTATGCTTTTCAAAGAAGTGGCGACATCTACCGAATACAAAAAAACTATCATAGTAAAAACAAAAATGCAGGCAGATGAAATGAAAAACAGTAGGTACCCATGACCGTGACATAATTTGTCTCTCAGGTCCGGTCAATGCATATTGCATTTTTACCGCCTTCGGGACGTTTTATATCGAGTCAGCGGAGTATAATTCAAAAATACTACAAACGTAAAGTTTAGTACGCATGAATAAAAACAAACATTTTTTCGTCGCTAAGCGGGTATAGAAAGATTTAGTTTATCTTGTATTTTTCCATGGGCATCTCCAAAGCTTAAGGGACTCTTCAAAACACTGCATGGTCAATGTGACACCTTTGTTACGATATTGGCAAGATAAATCCAAAATATTGCCTGCGATACCGTATACTTTTCAAAGAAGTGGCGACATCTACCGAATACAAAAAAACTATCATAGTAAAAACAAAAATGCAGGCAGATGAAATGAAAAACAGTAGGTACCCATGACCGTGACATAATTTGTCTCTCAGGTCCGGTCAATGCATATTGCATTTTTACCGCCTTCGGGACGTTTTATATCGAGTCAGCGGAGTATAAGTCAAAAATACTACAAACGTAAAGTTTAGTACGCATGAATAAAAACAAACATTTTTTCGTCGCTAAGCGGGTATAGAAAGATTTAGTTTATCTTGTATTTTTCCATGGGCATCTCCAAAGCTTAAGGGACTCTTCAAAACACTGCATGGTCAATGTGACACCTTTGTTACGATATTGGCAAGATAAATCCAAAATATTGCCTGCGATACCGTATGCTTTTCAAAGAAGTGGCGACATCTACCGAATACAAAAAGACTATTGTAGTAAAAACAAAAAGGCATTCAGATGAAATGAAAAACAGTAGGTACCCATGACCGTGACATAATTTGTCTCTCAGGTCCGGTCAATGCATATTGCATTTTTACCGCCTTCGTGACGTTTTATATCGAGTCAGCGGAGTATAAGTCAAAAATACTACAAACGTAAAGTTTAGTACGCGTGAATAAAAACAAACATTTTTTCGTCGCTAAGCGGGTATAAAAAGATTTAGTTTATCTTGTATTTTTCAGTGGGCAGCTCGAAAACTCTACACCCACGGGGGTCCAAGATCTAATTGACATCTATTAAGTGTTGACAGTTAACTGTTTCGTCCTTAAGGGACAAAAAGTTGAAAAAAAAATCTAGGTTCGTATTTAACATAAATTTTTTTCCTAAATCTCGAATCCAACTCGACCGGCCAAAAAATTGACAACGTCATTTTATTGACAGGATCAACTTTCTGTAGCTGCGTTCGGTATTTACGTCGGATTAATCTTTTTGATCGAAATCGTTCGTTAATTCCAACTAGATTTAGGGGAGGTAGATCTCAATCGTTCGGTAATTCTGTTCAGACTAGTTGGACGTAAATCTAGTTGCTCCGTACATTTTGATCGACGAAACAGATTAATCTGAGATTGTGACGTATGTTGTGTATTTGTTTTGTTTACAAATATAATTTTTTTATGTAAAAAGATTGAAATCGAATTATTTGATGTTGAAGACAACAAATTATATAAATTTCCGACATCACAGGAAAATTTTGTCAAAATTATAGCTGGGCGTGAGTTGCAATATGTACATAATATTTTTGGTTATGTTTAAGGTTATAACCATTTATAAAAATTTGATCGATTTGATCTGGATCGTTCGTTAATTCCAATTTGCTCATACTAGTCTGTAATCACGTGACCAAAAGTCCGTCACGTCTGAGATACAAATACCAAACGCAGCTTGTAGAGAAATTTTAACAAAATTGAAATATCTGAACTAACAACCAAGATACGAGTACGACCAATTTTTAGAATTCCGAATTTTTAAAATTTGTCATATTTCTTAGGTCTCGGAATTTGAAGACAGTAATGTGAAGTCCTCATTCAATAACAATAAAAACGGGATACCCTGTACTGATGACTATAAGACTGCAGTATATTTTTTATCTGTGTATTTTAGCGTTGCATATTTTTTTGATTTATTCTCCTTTCGAAACAAAGATAGTTGAGTGTTCTGGTGCATTTCAAATAACTTCCGGCATTTCAAATGGAAAATTATAAATTTAAATCTGTTAACAGCGACACAGCTTGGCCGAGTTATTTCCTTTGTTCATGTCGAACTTGATGCAAAGTGCAAAAGGACTTTTAAAAAATATGCAGATAAAATTGTAAAGTTTAAAAATTGTAAAGTTTAACGCATTCCTTGATAAATTGTATTAAAAATTAAATGACATGACAAGAAATAGGCTTATTGCTGCCGTCATGTCCTAAGTATAAAAGTCGTACTAACACACAAATTTTGTATGCTTGACTCTTATGTACCAGAAAAACAGAGAGAGAAAGTAGAGGGATTTGTTTCTGGTTAGTTTTCTAGCCTTACAGGTAACATCCCCACACGGACCCTAGAATTAGACCGGCCCTCGGATCTTATATATAGGTATATGTCGAAATTGGTGGTCCAGCTGATTTTTGTAAACAAAAGTTAGATATGATTTGAACATAAACAACTAATATTTTGTGAATTTTTTGAAAAACTAAGGCAGTTTTCCTACTGTTTTTTAGTATATTTTTATAAAATAATATTTTAAAAAAATACTAGTCGTTATTTTTTTTAGCCCGCTTCATTTTTCTTTAGACAAAATTTAAAATTCGAATAAAATAATGTGTTCGTTTTACCTTCAAAAGAAATCCGCTAAAGGTGTAAGCTTTATTTACTCCCCAAGTAGTCGGTATACCTTTGATACTAAACGATCACATTCAGTTTGACTTGCATTTTAAGTTTTGTGTAATAAAAAATAAAGCGGACAAAAAAAATAACGCCAACACGTATAAAATACTCTGCCAATCTATGGGCACCTAAGCTCACACTAGGTACTATAGTTATAGTGTACGTGTGAGCTAATATAACTAAAAACTGAAATATATTTTATTGAAATCAAGACTCAATTACCTTTCGTTTGATACCACACAAGCCATATTTTGACTTAAACTTTAATTTTTCAAATCTACCCCCACCTTTTTTTTAAAAGTAAAATGTATTTTGTTTAACTCCAGACTCAATTACCTTTCGTTTGATATCACACACGCCATATTTCCACATCAACTCTAATTTTTGAAATATACCCCCACCCTTTTATTTGGCTTGTGTTTGGTTGATTTTGTTCATTTTTAAATGGGACCATCTCGACCCAAAACCCAGCGTAGGTACCAAATTTCATTAAAATCGGGCAAGCGGTTTTTGAGTTATGCGCGTTGGTCGTTACAGACAGACATACAGACAGACAGACAGACAGACAGACCGACGGCGCAACAAAAAAGTTTCAAAATCATCTGAAACGCAAAGATATATAAAAATTTTTGAAATCGAAGCAACTTTTTTTTTCTCGAAAAAATTAGGATCACTATAGCTCACACTACTATAGTATAGTAGTAGTGTGAGCCAAAATTAGATTTTATAAAGATGTACTAAAAAAACAGTAGGAACATTGCCTTAATTTTCAAAAAATATTAGTTGTTTACATCATATCGAACTTTTGTTTACAAAAATCAGCTGGTGGTCCAGCTGACTTGAAAAATTCGACATATATGTATATATAGGATCCGAAGACTAGGGTTGTGGTATCGAAACCACGATACTATTATAGTATCGATATATCGGTTAAAAAATATCGATACTTTATATCGATTCCAACGTGCCGATATATTTTAGATATATATATCGTCATCGTCCTTCGCCTTTTATCAAATTTATTACTTTATTTATAAATGGCTTTTATAGTTCCTAAAACAACTTTATCGGAATCGTCTTTGCATTTCTACTCCTACCATAACATTTTTTTAGATTAGGAGTTAAGACCAAGAACTATGTAAACAAAATTTATTTCAGTCATTTATTTATTTATTTTATTTTGTTTTGTTTAAAAACGAGTTCCCTTTTATTCTCCGAATCGCAATAAAAATATCTTTATTCCATTATCTTTTTAGTTTACAGTTTGGCGTCGCTGCCTTGATAAAGAAAATATTCCTAATAATAATAAAATCGATTTCTTAAACCTATCGATACTTTAAAGCTAAGTATCGAAGAGAATCGATACAGTTTTAAAAAAATATCAAATGATACCAATATCAGTGATGCCAGGTATCATGCTTTTGCATGAGATCTCATGTTTTTCAAACAAATCTCATGCTATCATTATTTTATCGCAAAATCTCATGCTTTTCAGCATACAGAAACAAAAATAAATTATAATTGAAAATTAATTATACAGGTAACTATGAACTACAAATAACAAAGTAATCATAAGAGAATTCGGCTTACGTCCCGGCATTTGGCATCGTTGGATCGTGTTTCATATTCGCAAATTGCAACCTCGCGCCTGTTTGAGAGTATGACCACGGATCACCTAAGGTGATCCGTGGTATGACGTACAAATGAACGGTTCGCTTATTCAGGTATTCCCCAAAAAACGATAATCGATTATTCTGTTATGTGCCACACCTTTACGACATGAATTTGGCCAATTAAAAAAAAACATGCGTACTGCAACATAGAATATATAGCTAAATATAGACGTATATTATGTATTATGTGCCTACAATAATAGGGACTTATTGCAATAAAGCCAGGCGGTAATTATGCCGGGCACTATTCTGACAGTTTCGTATTATAAGAACAGCTGTCTTCTTTCAATATTAGGCCTTTGTGTATTGTAAGAGCCAGAATTAATAGTGCCGCCACTATTAATGGAAAATAAACGACAGGATTTATAAATTCGACTTTGGTATGACAATTTTGAAAGATCAACTGCCAGTTTTCATTGAGAAACTGTCAGAATAGTGCCCGGAAGAATTACTGCCTGGCTTTATTGCAATAAGTCCCTAATGAATGAGCATTATTCCAGAGGCAACAGCGACAATTCCGCCATCTCATGCTTTCTCGAAATATTTCTCCTGCAATATTTCTGTGTGACCTGGCAACACTGACCAATATCGATACATACCATTCGATACCAACAACCCTACCGAAG
Organism: Aspidapion aeneum; assembly: GCA_963576565.1. Taxonomy (NCBI): domain Eukaryota; kingdom Metazoa; phylum Arthropoda; class Insecta; order Coleoptera; family Brentidae; genus Aspidapion; species Aspidapion aeneum. The sequence continues at coordinate 6,827,960 of OY755043.1, read as the reverse complement.
ACCGGTCTATTCTAAGGACCGTGGCATCCCCAGACGTACGTGTGTTTTACGTCATCAGTAGAGAACAACATGCCACCTATATCCAGACCCAAATCCCTATACTTGGTTTTCCTACGTTGAAATAGGAGTGTAATGAAGTGTGTGGCGTCATCTATCTCCTGCACCGGCGGGTTAAGCATACTAAAAGCTAATAATTTAGCCAAAAAATTAAATAGAGCTTGCCGGAGACACTAACAGCACTAAAGTATAAAACTATCATATACAAAAAAATTTCAATTAAGATAAAAGAGAGTTTAAATTGAAAATACCTAACCAGTCTCTCAGTTCGGCTCACATTTATGGAAAAATCAAGTTTTTTGTAAATTTATATAGTCGTAATCTTACGCACATTTATGTATAAGAATTTTCTAAATCGGTTCAGAAATACCGAAGTTATGATATAATTTAGACCACGTTACCCCATTTACTCCTATGCTTTTTCAAAACTTTATATTGATTTTTCTCGGTTTTGATAAATATGTAGTTACTTTGTTTTAATGTCGGGCAGCCGGGTTCCTTTCCAGTCCATAAAGAATCTGCCTTTCTGTTTAAAACATTATACGGAAAATGCTTGTTTTGTAGTCGGTTTGAGAAAATAAATTTATAAGTATTCCAAGTATATGACTATTATTTTCAGTTTTCATTTAAAAACTTGTCCCCAAACGTTATGCTTGTGACATACCAAAACAAAAAAGAGTAATAATTTCAAACCTGTGCTATGTTTGATTTAAATTTCCAATTTCGTACTCAAACAGTCCAGGGAATTCTCACCTAAATTCCATAAAATCAAAACCGGTCTGTTTCACTCTCGAACTATCTAAAAGTTACTTTATAATTGGCCTTGCATACATATGGATATTCCAAATCAGAACATTTCTGAGAAGTGGTAACTATTCCAATTTTCATTGAGAGTATTCTTAAATCCCCCGTACAAACAAAAATATGTGATTCTATAGCTTATTCTTATCTTAACACTATCTGACAAGAAGTCTAACCAGCTTCTAGAAATGGAAAGGAACGATTTAATAGTAGTCGGACTGAAATAAAAGTTGAGAGAGTTATAGAAAATAACAGAAATATGAAATGTCTAAGGCCGACTCTAGGTAAATATTAAATAATTAAAATAAACGATATGAAAGGCATAGAAACTAACGTTAAAAAGGATTTTATAAATATCACAAAATTTAATTTAATTTTATACACAATTATACCAAATGAAAAGGGAACCATCGCTAGAAACATTAAAGGAAATCCAAACAAAAATAAAGAACATAAAGCCGGAACTCCAACCTAAAAAAAGAAAATCGGAAATAAATAGAGCATTAAAGAAAATGAAAAATAACAAATCACCTGGAAAAGACCGAGGAACGGCAGAGATGCTCAAGGACGGTGGTACAGCTGTAGCTAATACCCTGCATATTCTTCTGAATAACAACAAAAAAAATAATCCCAAACAACTGGAAATAATCGATAACCATTATTCTACACAAGAAAGGCGATAGAGCATACCGAAAAAACTATTGACTTATATCACTCCTTAATATAATTTATAAGGTTTTCACAAAAATATTAACAGACTAATAACAACAAAATTTGACGGATATTAACCAAAATATTATTATATATTATTATTATATATATTATACCTATTTACCATAAAAATCCTAATAGAACCAACCAACGAATACATTTCACTATATATTGCAATAATAGACTTTCAAAAAGCTTTCGATGTTATTGATCAATAGGCAGTAAAAGTATCTTTAATTAATAGGCGAATAGATCATAGATACATAGACTTAGTAGCCATTATATATAGCAAAGCAACTACTAAAATCCACAAAGGAATCAGACAGGGAGACACAATATCCCCTAAACTATTTAACCAGGCCCTAGAAGATGCTTTTAAAATCCTAGATTGGGAAGAAATAGGCATCAAAGTAAGCGGCCAGACAGATAAGAAAGAAGAACTAATAAAAATTATGGAAGAACTAGATTGGATACAGCAGCTAAAAATATAGGCTTGAGTAACTACACCCAAACTAAGATCATTACAAACACAGATGAAGATATCACGATCAGAATAAACCAAGAAAAAAAATATATCTGGGACAAATTATTAAACTAAAAAAAACCAAACAGCTGAAATTAAGAGATGAGTTACATTGGTCTGGGCAGCATTCGATAAATTATGCTACATATGAAAAAATAACAAATCTCCCCAGTAACTCTGAACGAAAGTGTATAACCAATATCTCCTTTCTGTCCTCACCTAGGGATCCTAGCCCTGGACACTTACAAAATCAAATAAGATAAGCTACGTTTACATATAGAGAGTTTACTGGCGGAAAGTACTGGCAGTCACTAAACTTAATATAATTTATAAGGTTTTCACAAAAATATTAACAGACTAATAACAATAAAATTTGACGGATATTAACCAAAATATTATTATATATTATTATTATATATGTTATACCTATTTACCATAAAAATCCTAATCGAACCAACCAACGAATACAACATTTCACTATATATTGCGATAATAGACTTTCAAAAAGCTTTCGATGTTATTGATCAATAGGCAGTAAAAGTATCTTTAATTAATAGGCGAATAGATCATAGATACATAGACTTAGTAGCCATTATATATAGCAAAGCAACTACATCAATCAAAATCCACAAAGGAATCAGACAGGGAGACACAATATTCCCTAAACTATTTAACCAGGCCCTAGAAGATGCTTTTAAAATCCTAGATTGGGAAGAAATAGGCATCAAAGTAAGCGGCCAGACAGATAAGAAAGAAGAACTAATAAAAATTATGGAAGAACTGGATTGGATACAGCAGCTAAAAATATAGGATTGAGTAACTACACCCAAACTAAAATCTAACAAACACAGATGAAGATATCACGAGAAGAAACCAAGGAAAAAAATATATCTGGGACAAATTATAAAACTAAAAAAAAACCAAACAGCTGAAATTAAGAGATGAGTTACATTGGTCTGGGCAGCATTCGGTAAATTATGCTACATATGAAAAAATAACAAATCTCCCCAGTAACTCAAAACGAAAGTGTGTAACCAATGTCTCCTTTCTATCCTCACCTATGGATCCCAGCCCTGGACACTTACAAAATCAAATAAGATAAGCTACGTTTACATTTAGAGAGTTTACTGGCGGAAAGTACTGGCAACCACTAAACTTAATATAATTTATAAGGTTTTCACAAAAATATTAACAGACTAATAACAATAAAATTTGACGGATATTAACCAAAATATTATTATATATTATTATTATATATGTTATACCTATTTACCATAAAAATCCTAATCGAACCAACCAACGAATACAACATTTCACTATATATTGCGATAATAGACTTTCAAAAAGCTTTCGATGTTATTGATCAATAGGCAGTAAAAGTATCTTTAATTAATAGCCGAATAGATCATAGATACATAGACTTAGTAACCATTATATATAGCAAAGCAACTACATCAATCAAAATCCACAAAGGAATCAGACAGGGAGACACAATATTTCCTAAACTATTTAACCAGGCCCTAGAAGATGCTTTTAAAAACCTAGATTGGGAAGAAATAGGCATCAAAGTGAGCGGCTAGACAGATAAGAAAGAAGAACTAATAAAAATTATGGAAAAATTGGATTGGATACAGCAGCTAAAAATATAGGCGAGTAACTACACCCAAACTAAAATCATAACAAACACAGAATAAGATATCACGATCAGAATAAAGCAAGAAAAAAAAATATATCCGGGACAAATTATTAAACTAAAAAAAAACAAACAGCTGAAATTAAGAGATGAGTTACATTGGTCTGGGCAGCATTCGGTAAATTATGCTACATATGAAAAAATAACGAATCTCCCCAGTAACTCAAAACGAAAGTGTGTAACCAATGTCTCCTTTCTATCCTCACCTATGGATCCCAGCCCTGGACACTTACAAAATCAAATAAGGTAAGCTACGTTTACATTTAGAGTTTACTGGCGGAAAGTACTGGCATCCACGAAACTTGCTTTGTTGGAGAATTTACTGGCGGAAAGTACTGGCAGCCACTAAACTTTTGTGTTTACACGTTTTCAAGTTTACTTGTCAAGCAGTTAAAAACAAAATGGCGGTAGTGCGTGCTGCTGTTAAATTTGTTATGTGTGAAAATGCCAATAATTTAATAAATAAGTTAGAACAAAGAAAAGAAGGAAAAAAACGAGTTTGGGTTAGAGATTGGCTCAGACGCAGAAGTACTTGCATCAGAACGACTCTTAAAGGAGATATCAACTGAAGATCCCGATTCTTATAGGAATTTTATAAGATTATCGCATCAAAAATTTAAAGAATTGTTAAGACTAGGTTAACATAAACTGACCAAATCGGAAACGTGTATGAGGAGTCCTATTTCTCCCAAAATAAATTGGAAGTCACATTACGTTATCTGGCCACTGGTAATAGTTTTGCTTCCTTGCAGTATTTATACAGACTATCGAAATGTACTATTTCAGTTTTTTTACCGGAGGTTGATGATGAACTTGATATTCCACAAAATTTCATATTTTTGATATATGTTTAAAAAGGAAATTATCTGATTTCGATCCCACTTAGGTTGATGATGAACTTAATATTCCACAAAATTTCATATTTTTGATATATGTTTAAAAAGGAAATTATCTGATTTCCATCCCACTTATTCATTGTAATTCATGTGTTTACATTTGAAGAGTACTGACTGAAAGTACTGGCAGCCACTAAACTAGCCGGTCCGTCAACTTTTGGAAAGTACTTGCAGGAGAGTAGCAAGTGCACTTTCTTGTTGTTTATACATGGCAAGTTTAGTGGCTGCCAGTACTTTCCGCCCGTAAACTCTCTAAATGTAAACGTAGCCAGAGATAGATTGCACTAGTGCAATAATTCATATCACCAAATTTTGCTCTGATTGGTCAAAATCAACAAATAAATCTTTAATTCGACAAATGAATGAAATTTTCATAAAACTATTTTCTTTGGTCAATAACAATCGCAGTTCAAAAAAATTAAGGTAGAACTACTTCATCTTAGCGATGTTTTTGTTCCATGACTATGCATTCAAATTCGTAAAATTTTGTCCGAAAACGTAACGTGTGGCTTAGTGTGCTTTTCGTTTCGACTCAAAAGGCTTTAAAACAGGATGGCGATGGTTGCATTTTGCATCTCAAATTAGTTACCTATTTGCTATACAGTAAAATCAAATGGCTTGTTTTCTTTTAGTCGAATTTATTTGAGACTTGTTAACTATCTATCTATTCTATCTATATTTGGCTTTCTTCGATCCATCTTTGGACATAGGCCTCCCCCAATATCTTCCACTCTTCTCTGCCTGTCCTCGTGTTCATCCATCCGCATGATTCTTCAAATCGCCCGCCCATCTCATTTGGGTTCTGCTCCTACATCTTTTATTTTCCCAAGGTCTCCAGGTTCCAATACATTTGTTCCATCGATCGTCTCTCTCTCATATTATGACCGGCAAATGTTGCTTTTTCTCCTATGACAGTCCTTACTTTTGTTTTATTTCTTATCCATTCATTCTTTTTCTATCTGTTAGCTTAATATGTAACATTTGTCTTTCCATTTATCTTTGGGCTTTTGTTACCTTATCCATGTTTGATTTTGTAAGTGTCCAGGTCTGGGATCCATAGGTAAGTATAGGAAGAATACACTGGTTATTCACTTTCGTTTTGAGGTGCTGAAGATATTTTATATTTTTTAATATGTAGCTTAGTTTACCGAATGCTGCCCAGGCCAATAATACTCGTTCGTCTCTTGATTTCAGCCGTTTGGTTTTCTTTTTTTAGTTTAATAATTTGTTCCAGGTATATATATATATATATATATATATATATATATATATGTATTCCTCTACTTGTTCTGTTTCCTCTTGGTTTAGTCTGATCTTCATTTGTGCTTGTTATGATTTTAGTTTTAGTGCAGTTCATATCTAAGTCTATATTATTAGTTGCTGTATCCAGTTGTGTGGCACAACAATTAACCTATGGACGTTTGATTATTTCGTAATTTCATATCAATATTTATGTTTGTTCGCGCTTTCATTAATTAAAATATTTACAGTCCATTGCAGTTATCGTTTTTCTAACCGCGAGCTAACATAAGTGTTCCTTTCGAGCCGAATTATTTTAAATTTACTCCATACCACGGTATTAATAGGTCGGCCATTATTTTCACGCCGAAAACAAGGCGGCCTTAAATTTTTCGCATCGTATTGAAACGAGAGAAAGTCGTCGGCGCAGTACCTGTTTTCGCGTACCGCGTGGTATAAACAAAATCGAGAAGGAATCAAAGCAAAACAAACAACATTTCTCATTTATGTGTTAGGTGTGTTCCATATCATTTCGATATTTAAAACAATTTTCATCAATTGCGATAAATTAGTGCATATTTTCGACAATTCGTCATTTCTCTATTTCAGAAGCATTAATTTAGCGTTAATTGTATATTTACCGATAATTTCGTCATTTCAAAGGTAAAATCATGTCTGTCAAAAAAGCCGTGCAAAAACGCAAGGGTTTTTTATCTGCGATCACCGAGTGTTATGTGTTTTCACAGACCGCGGCAAAGGATGAAAAAGCGAGAAACGAGTTTCAAGTGAGGTATTCCGATTTGGATGAAACCTTCGATAAATGCATGCTGGCACATAATGACCTCATTATGTTGATAGACGACTCGGACGACAAGGAGTTTAAAACGCAGGATGCGATCCTTTCAGAAGCTCGTAAATATTTTTATGCGTGTAAAGGGGTTTACTCTAAAATATTTCCGGTTGAGGCCCCATCCTTTTCTTCTTCTCCACCATTTTTATCAGTTCTTCTTTCTTATCTGTTAAGAAGGCGATATCATCAGCATATGGTGGTTCAAGTATGGTCCGTTTTTCCAATTGTTTGGGATTATTTTTTCTTTTAGTATTTTATTCAGAAGAATATGGAGGATATTAACTACAGCTTTACTACCATATTTGAGCATTTCTGCCGTTACTCCATCTTTTCCAAGTGAGTTGTTATTTTTAATTTTTTTTTAATGCTTTTATTAAAACAATACGAAAAGGATAGGTACGTAAAATCAATCAATTGTACATTAGTTTTCTGCCAATGGATAAAAAACATTGAATGAAAGAATTTTATAAAATTGTTTTAAAAAGTTAATTGGCCTTGCGTTTCTTTTAATGTTTTTGAATGTATTTTTGCTTGAAAATGCATTACAAAAGAAGGAAAGGGGTCAACAATCTTAAGTTTTTGCGCTACGTAATTTATAAATATTTCCTAACTCTCGCAAGAGTTTTTCTGCAATTAATCTCCCTGATCCTCAATAAATTCCTTTAAATGTTCGACAATATTTTGTTTGTAGTGAAATGTTACACCCACGTCACACTACACCGCACCGCACACAAAGTTAGGGAAATGTTAAAGTTATTTTATTCTCGAACAAAATAGACAATTTCGGCGAAAAGGTCGTTTCTATGTCCTTTATGTCTAGCAAAAACGACCTGACATCTGTTTTGAACCTTTTCGGGATTTGCAATTCTCCTTTTTGCCAACGCCATTAACTAAAAGTCGGCTTTTGTTCGGGAGTAAGAGTAGGTATGCATCTTTGGGATTGTTTGGGAGGAATTCGTCATTATTTAACAAGATCTGGCAGATACGACGCTTTTAATTTTAATTATGCTTGTACTTTTAGAAGCAAGACCTTGCCAATTGGTAAAGAGTTGCCAATTTTTGTCTAATCATAAGAAATAAACCCCATTGTCAGATCAAGGCCAACACAACAATAGAGGCCACGACCCTGAAAAAATCAGCTGTTCTCCCGGGACTGATTTTTACATTGGGTCTTATGGGAGGTCAGACTTTTTTTATGATATTTTCAAAATGGCACTACAGATTTCGGCGAAATTTCAATGAAATATTCTCAGATCCCATCCCCATATTCCACCAAACTTTTGTAAGGATGCAAGAAGATTAAAAGGTTAAAATCTTCAAGATTTAGCATTCCTTATTTTGAATTCAAATTACCCGCCATGTACCGCATGCCAACTGTTAAATTTGACATGTATTTGACTTTGTCATCTGTGTTTGTCACATTCGCTTCTGTTTTAAATTTAATTTTAGTGTGAGCTTATGAAGCGGCTTAAGGATTACTATACATTTAAAAAAAATTATTCTTCAAGAATATAGTAAAAACAATCTTAAAACCGGCTTTATTTTTTAAAAAATCAAATATTCTTGAACCGTCATTCCAACTTCAATATTTTAAAGACAATCAGCTGTGTCGTGACGCAACCATCAAAAAAAATCAGCCCCGGATGTGACGTCAACAAAGTGGAGGATCGTGGCCCGTCCGGTTTGATAGCCCTGGTCAGACTTGTCCAATCTAGAAGAGTTGTAAACAACATTTTGGACTTCCATTGTCTTTATTTATTTTAAACATGACGTTTCGGTTTGTAAATATCTCTAACCGTTTTAAAACAAATAAAGACAATGCAAGTCCGAACTTTTGTTTCTTTTCAATCATTGTCTACAAGTTTTAAACAAAGAGTTGTCTTCATTATGCTAATGGCAAAGAAATGCCCCTATTTTGTCGGGTCTTATCAAATCTTGTCAAATTGCCCCCACTCTCAAACAAACAAAACAATTTCGATCCGACTTGTAAATGCGTTATTTTTCTAGGAGAGCTTTTTCTAAAAGAGCTTAACTTTAGCTTATTTTGCCTAACGTACATATGTTTAATATAATTTGTAAATTTTTCAATATATTGAAGGGAGGGGGGTTGGGAGGTTAGAGATAAATAGTGAATAAACAATTAATAAACTTTATATTTATTTGATATTAGCTGGCCATACACACAGAGGTTGATCCGTCGGTTTGGAACGGCACAGATAAGTCTGACCGTTTTGTCCGCAACGGTTTAAAACTGCTGCAGTCCACTAACACAAAAAAAATCTTTCGAATTGATCCTTCATATCGGTCTGTGGCAGACATAACCGCGCGTTAGTGGGCGAAAACTCAAGATTTATCTGCCAGTTAAACCAAAACTGTGGAATTTCGTCAAGTCGATCTAAATGTTTCGTGCTACAAAGAAGCAGGCTCTGTGTATGGGAATGATTATTAATATAAAAATAATGCATAGTGGTGTAAAAAAGAGACGTTCCAAGTGGGTTAAAAGTTATTTGCTTAAGAGGAAACTATTTAGCCATGACCTTCTATTAAAAGAGAATATTATCCAGACGATTTTAAAAATTATTTAAGAATGGATATTAACACGTATGACATTTTATTAAATTTGGTAAGAGAGGATCTTACGAAACAAGATACCCGAATGAGAGAAGCCATTGAACCAGAACAGCGACTGAATGCTGCCCTGCGTTTCCTTGCCACGGGAAATTCATATGAAGATCTGAAATTTTCAGTGGGAATTTCTGCACAGACACTTGGTTATATTAAAGAGAGACTATATGAACGGTCTGTTACCCCTGGCACAGTGTAAACCGACAGACAAGTCTGCGCCGGTTAAAATATCGAGCGCGGAACCCACAAGTTTTGCCCGCCGGTCTGAACTCACAGATAAATCTGTACCGGCTATAACTGGCGCGTGGAATGTCCACTAATTGAAAGGCAAATCCGCCAGTTTAAACCGCGCCGTTCCAAACCGACGGATCAACCTCTGTGTGTATGGTCAGCTATTGATTTAAGGACAGCCTCTCGAGAGAGCTTTTAATTTTGGTGTGAAATAATTATAAGTCACCCTAGTCATCAGGGGAGCAAAAAGGAGATATCATATAGGATATATTTAGCCCCTATATGAATAACCCCCTAAACGAAGTCCGTGAAATTTTGGGCCTGCGGCAGCGTGATTTTTTTTCCAAAAAGTAAATAACATTCATTAATCCTATTAACAGTTTTTTGACAATTAAAAAATTTTCAAAATGCTAACTTTTTAATGAAGCATTGCATCAATATGTGGTTTTCGGAATGTAGTAGACTACATTTTGCTCAATAGCTCATTTGCTGTTTTCAAGGCTGATATATCATGACTGAGATACGAGAAGCGGGGGACTTAATTTACGCGAGGGGTAGTGTAATCTTAAGGTATAGGGCATTTAATTAAGTTAACGTGTAAACAACAACATGTGGGAGAGGTAGAAAAGATAATTATAGAAATTTATAAGTAGTAGACAAAGGTGACCAAAAATTTTTTTTCTCGTAGTTAAGTATTGTTGGCTAAAAGGAGGCAACACCCACGGCCAACGATGGAGGCAAAATCGGTGGCGATTTTTAAGTAAAGGGGGGGATGTCACGAAGGGTGCGTAACATAAAGTCAAACCAATATTTCCCAAATAATTAAAAAGGAGCTTAATAATTATTATTATTATATTTATTAACTTTTTGGGACAACCTATAAGTCGATATAAATCGATTGACGTCAATAACTATTATTGCAGTTTGGCAGAAATAGTTGATAAATTCGCGGGCAATGCATATTTCCGGGCTTTTTTCTGACAGAGACTCGGGAGAACTAAATACCGCGGGGCGAGGCGTCGCCTCGCGGAACTATAGTTTCGGCTTTTTTCCCTATAACGAACGTTAAGACCGAGTGAGTGCGTGCGGCCACATCGAGTGACGTAATCGACTGACGATAATTTGGGCGTGAACTGGGGTTCCTAGATAACCAGCCGGCCGCAAATCCTGTTGTTTCCAGGTAAGTCCGGGTGTCGCACCCATAGCCAACTCACCAACCTTTGTTGTATCAGTTATCGGTTCTTAGTTTTATAATACATCTTTTAACCCCCTACAGGTGTTATTTAATCTGCATCCCTTAGTTTTTAAACAAAGATCTCCGTCGGCTCGAATCGAAATAACTCCGTTAGATCAATTCGACCGGCGCGGTATCATTTAAACAAATTGTTAATAACGAATAGTATTGGGGTTGTAAGGTAGTGGCTGGTAATTAACGACCGGGCAATACCTGTAACCAACCCCGGCCCCCCTATTCGTGACAATAGGCTAGCTAGGAAGGTATCAGATCTGTCATGGATCCATTTATTTTTCCTAATATTATTTTTCCTATAATATCCAGTTTAACGAAATACGGGTCATTGACGTAAAGTGGGACACGTACCCTAGTTTAGTGGCATTTAGTCAAAGCTATTCACTTTTTTATCAGCATTTATCTAATGTTTTTCACTGCCTTGCTTTAAAGGAAAAAATTCTTAAGAATAAAAGCTTTATTCTTTTGGCACATTTTTAGGCGTACCTAATAGAAAAAAGATCATTTTTAATGAAGAAAAAAAAATTCTTCCCAGGAAATAAAAAGTGAAAGTCGATTCCAGGCACGGATTAAATATTTATGTAGCAATTTAATAAGCATGAAAAATACTATTGTCTTAAGCTACTTTAAAATAGTCAATAGTAGTTTACTCATAAGTATGGTATAAGTTTGGTTAGACTCACGGTCCCTAGAATTAGACGGATCTTCCGATCTTATATATATATATATATATATATATATATATATATATATTCATTGTTAAAACCAAGCGCGGATCTGAGCATAAATCTAGGGGGGTAAAGAAAATTGAACTTAATGTTCGAAGGGTAATTTATTAATTAATACAAGTGCATATATTTTTTTCGTTACCTCCCTTAACCCGCGCTTGGTCCCCACCATACTGCAACATGGTGCTTTTGTTGATAAACTTTATAGTTTTTAAAATATGAATTTTCAAATTCTGGTCATTTTGGTTTTATGGGATTCCCTACCCTAAAATTCACTAAATTACGTTTTTCAAAATCTTAACTCAGTGTGTAGTTTTTTCGCATCTCTATGACCCAACCATCCTGCAACTCGGTGCTTTTGCTGGTAAACTGTATAGTTTTAAAAATATTAATTTTCAAAGTTTGGCCATTTTGGTCTTATGGGATTTCCTACCCTAAAATTCGCTAAATGACATTTTTCCGAATCTTAACTCAGGGTGTGGTTTTTTCGCATCTCTTTGGCCTCACCATACTACAACTCGGTGCTTTTGTTGATAAACTGTATAGTTTTGAAAATATTAATTTTCAAAGTTTGACCATTTTGGTCTTATGGGACTCCGTACCCTAAAATTCGCTGAATGACGTTTTTCCGAATCTTAACTCAGGTTAGTTTTTAAAATATAAATTTTCAAAATTTGGCCGTCTTGGTCTTATGGGATTCCCTACCCTAAAATTCGCTAAATGACGTTTTTTCGAATTTTAATTCAGGGTGTGGTTTTTTCGCATCTCTTTGGCCCCACCATACTGCAAGTCAGTGCTTTTTTTGATAAACTGTATAGTTTTTAAAATATGAATTTTCAAAGTTTGGCCGTCTTGGTCTAATGGGATTCCCTACCCTAAAATTCGCTAAATGACGTTTTTTCGAATCTTAACTCAGGATGTGGTTTTTTCGCATCACCATACTGCAAGTCAGTGCTTTTGTTGATAAACTGTATAGTTTTTAAAATATGATTTTCAAAATTTGCCCAGTTTATTCTTATGGGATTTCCTACCCTAAAATTCGCTAAATGACGCTCTTTCAAATCGTAACTCTAGGTGTGGTTTTTTCGCATCTCTGTGGCCCCACCATACTGCAACTCGGTGCTTTTGATGATAAACTATATAGTTTTTGAAATATGAATTTTCAAAATTTGCCCAGTTTATTCTTATGGGATTTCCTACCTAAAATTCGCTAAATGATGGTTTTCCGAATCTTAAGTACTAAAAGAGCTCCGCGGAACTACTTTTGAGACTCAATACCACCTCTGCCACCCCCTAAGGTCTCAACCACCCTCCTGCGTCCTATAACCACGCTGCGTTCACTGTGATCTACCATTTGTTAGGGTTAGACTAAAATGTATTAAAAAAACCTAAAATTAAATAATAGCTTAAAAATAGATTAGTAAACTGTGGTGTTAAAAAAAGGACTTTAGTGAATGTGAAACGACAATCAATAACAAGAATAACACTTTAAAATTGTGTTTGTTTGTAATTAAAGTTTAAGGTATTATTCTGGTTGTTTATCACCCCGTTTGATAAATGCACTTACATAAAACTGAAAAGTTGACCTTTTAGAAACCAAGTAGCAGATTATACTGATATTTTCGCTAAACTGGCAACGTTGGTTTCTTCTCCCATGCATTCCTTATGGCCCATACTAAAATTCTACCCCTATATAGAAGGCTGGCCACGCGGTATAAGCTTAATGCATTATTTAAGTGGTAGCTTTCAAAGCTTTGGTACCTTTATCTTTTGCAATTGTCTCTACGCATATCTAATCTGCGTCTAAAAAATAAAAGAAAATCGGAAAAGAAAGTTAGGGAGACAAATCCCTTTACTGGCGTTCCAAAATCCTTTTAAAAAAGGAGATGTAGGATCTTAAATAGGATCCTAAATAAAAGATGAATTTACCGCTTGGCGAAATTTTTATTGCGTGCGCATTTTATTTTTAAATTCCCTCTTTTAAAAGTTATTTTTATCCGCTTAGCGGATTGAGGTAGGTGGAGCACAATTTTTTTTATCATTTAAAAATATTTCCGAAACAAGACTTTTCACTCCACCCAATAAGTAATAAAAGGATTTTATACAAGAAGATAAAGGCCCTCGATAAAATTGATACTCCCCATGTCGTTTCAAAATGTTAGATAAGGGTTTAGAATGGTACATAGATCCCTAATTTGCTACGCAAAATTATTAAAATATTATATTTTATCATGACTACATTTAAAATCAAATTTTCTAATTTCCGATTTGAATTTGCCGCTAAAACGCTCATTTCTAGCATGGCGTTGCAATGACGTCACAGCGCAGTAAACTCGCGGACAGATACACGGCATTCAAGTGTTTATTTGTTTTTGGTCTGTGTTTTTACTGTTTTTTATGTAAAAAAATGTGCTATAAGTGGTGTGTAGTGCCTCAGTGTTCGAATACTAGCATAAAAACACCTTAAAAACTATTTATTCATGTGCCTACAGCAGTAAAAGAACGGAAAAAGTGACTAGAACTTGCTCGAGGAGACCCAAGGGCCTTACCTAATACATCTTCACTTTACATTTGTGAGAATCACTTTGATGTGAGTATAACTAAATTGTTTCTATTAATTTTTCTTACGTTGTCTATAATATATATATATAACTATTTCGTAAATGCGGCTGAAATTTTTAAGGTTATGTTTATTACAAGGGGTGAACAACTATAATAGGCAGAAACGTGTACAAATTTTAAGGCGGTGCTAGGCAGTTATTAGGCAGGACTAGGGAGTACCCCTAAATGCAGGATTAGGCAGTGCACATGCAGGCTAAATGTAGGACTGAACAGTGCATATGCAAGACTAGGCAGTGCATAGGCAGGACTAGGCAGTACCTATGCAGGACTATGCAGTGTAACCTATGCAGTACTTCAAGTATTGCTGGTCGTTGTATACTTTTTGCCTACCTGTACCCCTCGGTTTATTACATGATTTTTATTTTTGTTCAGATAATAAGATAATGAATCTATTGTAAGTGGCATATTAAACAAAAAAGCAAAACATATAACCTATCCTCCAAATCCAAATGAGTAAAAGTAGGCGAAGAATATCGTAAAAAAACTTTCAGTTATATACAAAACAACTCATCGAATACTTACATTAACATTTTAACGTTTCTAAATTCCGCAGAACAAAAATCACTGTTGTTGGCAAAGAAGCCTGCCACCGTAAAGGAATTAAGCATTGGCAAGTTGGAGCTATCGGCTTTGGAGAATCCGTTTTCCATTGAAAATGTTTTTTATAAGCAAACCACAAAATAAAATCTATTTTAGAACGATAATTCGCACTTTAAACCAAAGCAAACATTATCATCCATAAGAAAATAACACAGAAAATAGGTTCGTTTGAGGCGTTTACTGTTTTGTGACGTCACTCGCAGCTGATTGGTAGACCGCCTGTTTTAAATCACATGGCTAATGGTTTTAATTCACTGAATTTATTTAGTTAAAAGAACTATGAATTTTAGAAAAAATTAAACAAAAAAGTTTGTTTTTAGCATTCCCAAGACCTAAAGATATATCTAAAAATAAATATATATTTATTTTTTACTACTGTCAAACACCCTATCGCCCCGTTCCCTTTCCTCTCCCATTTTACGAATAGGAGGTGCCTCTCCACCACTGCATTTGTGGCAAAAATTGACACATCCTGTTCGTTGGAGATGAGTCACTGTTTTTTGGAATGTGCTACGGCTTCGAATATCTCTTCCCTCAAACGCGACAACAATTAGATATGCCACATCTTGACAGCTATTTCCCCCGAAATTCCATTGAACCATCTGTACTTTTTCCTGAACGCTAAATGTAATACGCGGCATGGCTTGAGCTTGAATTCGCGTGAAAAACAAATACCCACATCTCGCCTGTTTTGTTGCACACCACAGAAGAGTTCGGTTCGGTCCGCACTTGCCAAAAGAAAAATCGGTTTTTCCTTTAATACTATACCCAAGAAAAAACTACAAAAATTATGTCACAAGGGAACGAAAATTATTTACAGGTAAGAAAATGTCTCGGGAAATAACACAAAAAAGATAGGTATGCGTAAGGCGAGTTGTTCCAAGGCCAAAAGAAAATACAGGCCACGACACTGAAAAAATCTGCGTTCGGTATTTACGTCGGATTAATCTTTTTGATCGAAATCGTTTATTAATTCCAGCTAGATCTAGGGTAGGTAGATCTGAATCGTTCGGTAATTCTGCTCAGACTAGTCGGACGTAAATCTGGTTGCTCCGTACATTTTGATCGACGAAACAGATTTATCTGAGATTGTGACGTATGTTGTGTATTTGTTTTGTTTACAAAAATAATTTTTTTATGTAAAAAGATTGATATCGAAATATTTGATGTTGAAGACAACAAATTATATAAATTTCCGACATCACAGGAAAATTTTGTCAAAATTATAGCTGGGCGTGAGTTGCAATATGTATATAATATTTTTGGTTAGATTTAAGGTTATAACCATTTATAAAAATTTGATCGATTTGATCCGGATCGTTCGTTAATTCCAATTTGCTCAGACTAATCTGTAATCACGTCACCAAAAATCCGTCGTGTCTGAGATGCAAATACCGAACGCAGCTTTAGCCTCCGCTGTGACGTCAACAAAGCTGTAAATCGTGGCCCGTCCGTTTTGATAGCCTTGGTTGTTCATAACTGGGAAAACACATCAAATGAATCCAGGGCCTCTAATGCAGAACAACAAGCAAAAAAGTAAAGAGAGAACTAAGAAACAAAACTTTATACCATTTAACATCTAATGACATTGTAAAATCTCCTTATAAATGGGGGAACAATTTGCGGAATATAATAATAATACAGTGCCTCATTCTCGCAATGCGTGCAAATTTAAGGTAGAAGGTATACGATACGAGCAGAATACAATTCGCACCAGGAGATTTCCACTTGTAATTCCCCAAATCTCTAACCCCATCAAAATTTAATCTAGTCCCTGAGGCGGTTTTGCGGTCCGCAACGGCATTGTTTAATACTGCCTATTTTAGGCGTACGTGTGCAGGAAGAACCTAAAATATTTCATTAAAATTCGTTAAGAAACAATAATCGTCTTAAGGCCTTCACACACACCTCCGTAGCATGGTGCATAACGCGAAGCATGGTGCTTTCAACCAATCAGCGATCGAATAGCAGCGGCCATATGGGTTTTGCATAAGAAAAGTCCATAAGGTTGAACTTCTATGCGCCATGCTATGCGCTATACATTTTTGTGTGTGATCGGCTTTACTCTGCATGACGCAGTAACTTTTCAGAGATCTGTCAATCTGTCTATTCTCTGAGGTGGGCAAGGATCAAGATCTGTAAAGGATAGGTTGCTTGGTAACTCTCTGGTCGAAGCGGTGTGAGAGGTGACAGCGCGTCATTTGGAGTGCCAAGATTTCTTCGATGGTTTCTTTTTTACATTTCTGGTTTTTTTTCGGTCTATATTTATTTAATAACTGTAAATAATTGTTCTAGTTTACTTATACTTTCTACTTGTAGTTATTTTAACGGACTTAAGAAACTAAAAGCTTACCAAGACATTGTGCATTTGGAATATTTGGAAAAAGGTAAGTTTAAAATTTGAGTTAGTTGATGTATTGTATCAATATTGTTATAAGAGACAGTTTAAGAAAACAAAACAAAATATATTTACATTTAAATCAATAAAGGAACACAAGAAACTTAAAGATTTCCTACTATATTAAGTGCTTTTTATTTAAATGGGCACTCCGGGTGACGTCACTTCCCGCGTTTAACAACTGGCTCTGATTGGTCTGAAAGTTACCAGGTATCCTATCCTCTACAGACCTTGGGCAACGATTAATTTGCTTACCCTGGTGGGGAATGACAAACTAACAGTTTACCACCAGCTACCTGCTACCCGAAGAGAGTAAGAGAGAGCTGCTACAAGAACTTGATTGCCGTTAAAATTCGTTAAGGATTTTTCCAAAAAAACAAAATCACATTCTTTGTTAACAAACTATTGACCTATAACACTACTCAATGTAATTTATAAGCTTTTTACGAAAATATTAAGAGATAGACTAGCAACAAAATTTGACGGATTCAATCAAAAGGACAAGCAGGCTTCAGGAAAGGTTTTAGTACAGTTGACCACCTATGAACCATAAAAATCCTAATAGAACGAGCCAGCGAATACAACATTAAACTATATATTGCGTTTGAAAAAGCTTTCGATAGCATTGAGCACTGGGCAGTAAAAGCATATTTAATTAATAGCTGAATAGATCACAGATACACAAACTTAATAGCCAATATATATAACGAAGCAACAGAATCAATCATAATTTACAAAGGAACCAAGCAATCCCACATAAGAAAAAGTGTCAGACAGGGTGACCAAGGCACTTGAAGATTTTTTAGAAAACTTAGATTGGAAAAAAAGTAAGCAGACAATACTTGAACCACCTAAGATATGCTGATGATATCGCCTTAATAATAGATAAGAAAGAAGAACGGATAAAAGTGCTGGAAGAACTGGATACAGCAACTAAAAATATAGGCTTGAGTATGAACTACACTAAAACTAAAATCATAACAAACACAGATGAAGATATCAGGATCATAATAAACCAAGAAAAAATAGAACAAGCAGAAGAATATATATACCTGGGACAAATAAAATTAAAAAAAGAAAACCACAGCTAAAATCAAGAGACAAGTAAGATAAATTAAGCTACATACAGTCAAACCTCTATAACTCGAACCTGAAGGGACAACCAAAACAGTTCGAGTTATGGAGAGTTCGAGTTATAGAAACTCGAGTTACATAGGTTAAAATACATGTAAAAAGTGCAGGGACCGCTTAAAAGGTTCGAGTTATAGAGGGGTTCGAATTATAGAGGTTCTAATTAGAGAGGTTCGACTGTATTAAAAAATAAAAAATATCCTCTGTAGCAAAATTAAAATCGAAATTTGTCGGTCATAATATCAGACAGAAAGACGATCGATGGAACAAACGTCTTGTAAACTGGAGACTGTGTGAAAAGAAAAGAAGTAGGAGAAGACCACAAATGAGATGTGCGGACGATTTAAAGAAACATGCTGTAACTAAATGGATGAACGGCGTCAGACAGAGAAGAGTGGAAGATATTGAGGTAGGTCTAAATATGGATCGAAGAAGGCTAAATAGATAGAGAAAAAATCAAGATTAGTTTTTTAGTAATTTGTGAAACCAGTAAAATAGCGTGGGGTTTTGAAAAACAAGAAAGGTCGAGTTCTTAAAGCAAGCGAATACTCTTCATATTCCAAATATAGTTTTGCGATTGGCAGATCCCGCCCGCTAGATTTGATTTAGGCGCTACGGCCGCGATTGCGTTTGGAATATAAACTATCCGGAAAAGAGGTGTCGGACATGCTGAATTTGCTGCGAATTTTGCCAGATAAGCAACTCTCTTTCCTTCTTTTGTATGGAGGGATTTAAAGAGGCGTTCGTTCGTTTGATAAAAGTATTGGTTAGAACATTTTATTTATAAAACACTTTTACCATAACAAAAACATTTCATGTAAAAAAAAGCCAAGTACGCGGAAATACTTTTTTAAACTTTGCTATTACAGCCAAACTTCTTTATGTTCAATTTAGCACTGTGCCTAAGAGTCATTTACAGCCGTAATAGCCAAGTTTAGAAAAATATTTCCAAACTAGTAAGAACCTTTCATTTTGAAATTTGTATTGGAGAACTTGGCTTTACTTTTATCTCAATTCTTTTTACGAATGCCATTTTCGCGTACTTGGCTTTTTTTTACATGAAATGTTTTTGTTATGATTTCACTTCTTTTTTAAAGGAATTGGATAATACTTAATTTTTAAAGTAGTAAAATATGCGGAATATTGTTCAAGACTTTTGCAATGCCTTACATAAATTTTTGAGGTTTTTTAATTTTTTTCCATGGTTTTATCGTAGTTCCTATCAGCCTTCCAAAGCTCAGCTCTCTAGCGTTTCTGAAAGTGCACAATGTTATTTTACGTGTTTTTAAATTTTGTGCCATAGTTTTATCATAGTTCCCATCAGTCTTCCAATGCTCTAGCGTTTCTGGAAATAGGTAATGTTACTTTTACATAACTTTACATTTATAGGGGAGAAGAGGAAAAGAAAATATTGGACTTTTTAAATTTTTTCCCATGGTTTTATCATACTTTCTATCAGCATTCCAATGCTCAGCTCTCTAGCGTTTCTGGAAGTGGGCAATGTTAGTTTTATATAAATTTACATTTATAGGAGAGGGAAGTAAATTAAAATGTTGGTGTTTTTAAATTTTTTCATATAGTTTTATCATATTGTCTTTCAGTCTTAAAAAGTTTAGCTCTCTAGCGTTTCTGGAAGTGCGCAGTGTTACTTGTACAAAACTTTACATTTATAGGGGAAGGAAGTAAATTAGAATTTTGGGGTGTTTTAATTTTTTTCTATAACTTTATCATAGTTACTATCGGTCTTCCAAAGCTCAGCTCTCTAGCATGTCTGGAAGTAGGGAATGCTACTTTTACTTAACTTTACATTTATAGGGGAGGGAAGTAAATTAGAATTTTGGGGTGTTTTAATTTTTTCCTATAGTTTTATCATAGTTCCTATCAGTCTGCCATAGCTCAACTCTCTAGCATTGCTCGAAGTGGGCAATGCTACTTTTACATAACTTTAAATGTATTGGGGAGGGGAGTAAATTACAATTTTGGGGTTTTTTGATATTTTCCTATAGTTTTTTCATAGTTCCTATCAGTCTGCCAAAGCTCAACTCTCTAGCACTTCTGGAAGTGGGCGATGCTACTTTTACATAACTTTAAATGTATAGGGGAGGGAAGTAATTAAAATTTTAGGGTTTTTTATTTTTTCCAGGGGTTTGATCATAATTTCTATCAGTCTGCCACATTTCAGCTTTGTACCATGTTTGGAAGTACAGTAGAATATTGATGATCTATACATGAGTGAGTGAGTGAGTGGCAATTCCGACGTTTTCTGAAATTTTGTAACTACTTTACTACTTTACGAAATTCTATGAAACTTGGAGGGGTTGTTAATTCCATGGAGATCTACGACTGTGCAAAGTTTGAGATTCGTAGCTCATTGCAAAGTAGAGTTTTAGGTAGGTCAAATATCGGCTGAAATGTTTCAAGAAAAGATGGTTACGGCACGGATCACCTTAACAAGGTGATCCGTGGTTACGGCGCGCGAAATGGGCGAGGCACTGCCGTGCCCTCAAATTTCGATCTGCTTTTAGTAAGGTACCTGGACAAAATATGCCCATGTATAAAATTAATAAGCCCACCCTCCGATAATTACGGAACTACCAAACTTGGAACAATAAATGATACGCGGCTTATTTTCGGGAAACAAATACTGCGTTTTCTAAATTGAGAAAGGTATGGGATCCAAGTGAGTACCTGACACATTGGTTATATACTTTCGTTTTGAGGTACTGAGGATATTTTTAATTTTTTTTATATATATAATGATATCTTCATCTGTGTTTTTTATGATCTTAGTGTTAGTATAGTGCATATTCACGCCTATACTTTTAGATGCTGTATCTAGTTCTTCCAGCATTTTTAGTTCTTATTTCTTATCTGTTACTAAGGCGATATCGTTAGCAATTCTTAGGTGGTTCAAGTATTGTCCGCTTACTTTGATGCCTATTTCTTCCCAATCTCAGTTATTAAAAACACTTTCTAGTGCCTGGTTAAATAGTTTAGGGGATATTGTGTCACCCTGGACAAAACCCCTTCTTATGCGGATTGGGTTGGTTCCTTCGTGGATGCTTTTAATGCCCAGTGTTCAATGCTATCGAAAGCTTTTTCAAAGTCCATTAACGCAATATATATATAGTGGAATGTTGTATTCGTTGGCTCGTTCTATTAGGATTTTCATGGTTAATAGGTGGTCAACTGTACTGAAACCTTTTCTGAAGCCTGCTTGCTCTTTTGATTGATTTCCATCAAATTTTGTTGTTAGTTTATCGGTTATTATTTTCGTGAAAAGCTTATAAATTGCATTGAGGAGTGTTATAGGTCGATAGATTTTTGTCTGCTCTATCGCCTTTCTTGTGTAGAATAATGGTTACTGATTCTTTCCAGTTGTTGCGATAATTCTTTCTTTTAGTATTTGATTCAGAAGTATATGGAACTACCGCTTTACCACTGTACTTTAGCACTTGTGCCGTTACTCCGTCTTTTCCGGGTGATTTTTAATTTTTTATTTTCTTTAATGCCCTTTTTATTTTCGCTTTGTAATTTCGGGTTGTACTTCTGAGTTTATGTTCTTTATTTTGTTTAGAGTTTCTTTATGGTTTCTCGCGATGGTTCCTTTTTTGTTTGGTATAATAGGGTATTTAACAAATTTTAAGAGAGTTTAGAATGATACATAGATCTCTAATTTGCTATGCAAAATTGTTAAAATAGTATATTTTATCATGGAACATATTTAAAATCAAGTTTTCTAATTTCCGATTTGAATTTGCCGCTAAAACGCTCATTTCTAGCATGGCGTTGCAATGACGTCACAGCGCAGTAAACTCGCGGACAAATACACGGCACTCAAGTGTTTATTTGTTTTTGGTCGGTGTTTTTACTGTTTTTGTGTCTTATAAGTGGTGTGTAGTGCCTAAGTGTTCGAATAATAGCATAAAAACACCTAAAAAACTATTTATTCATGTGCTTACACCAGTAAAATAACGGAAAAAGT
Organism: Aspidapion aeneum; assembly: GCA_963576565.1. Lineage (NCBI taxonomy): Eukaryota > Metazoa > Arthropoda > Insecta > Coleoptera > Brentidae > Aspidapion > Aspidapion aeneum. The sequence goes on along the minus strand of OY755043.1, from coordinate 6,805,621 downwards.
GGCTAGAACTTGTTCGAAGAGACCCAAGGGCCTTATCTAATACTTCACTTTACATTTGTGAAGATCACTTTGATGTGAGTATAACTAAATTGTTTCTATTATTCTATTGCTAGGCAGTTATTAGGCAGGACTAGGGAGTACCTCTAAATGCAGGATTAGGCAGTGCACATGCAGGCTAAATGTAGGACTGAGCAGTGCATATGCAAGACTAGGCAGTGCATAGGCAGGACTAGGCAGTACCTACGCAGGACTATGCAGTGTAACCTATGCAGTACTTCAAGTATTGCTGGTCGTTGTATACTTTTTTTCAGATAATGAATCTATTGTAAGTGGCATATTAAACAAAAAAGCAAAACATATAACTTAACCGCAAAATCTAAATGAGTAAAAGTAGGCGAAGAATATCGTAAAAAAACTTTCAGTTATATACAAAACAACGCATCGAATACTTACATCAACATTTTAACGTTTCTAAATTCCGCAGAACAAAAATCACTGTTGTTGACAAAGAAGCCTGCCAGCATAAAGGAGTTCAGCATTGGCAAGTTGGAGCTATCGGCTTTGGAGAATCCGTTTTCCATTGAAAATGTTTTTTATAAGCAAAACACAAAATAAAATCTAATTTAGGACGATAATTCGCACTTTAAACCAAAGCAAACATTACCTTCCATAAGAAAATAACACAGATAGGTTCGTTCGAGGCGGTTACTGTTTTGTGACGTCACTCGCAGCTGATTGGTAGATCGCCTGTTTTGAATCACGTGGCTAATTGTTTTAATTCAATGAATTTATTTAATTAAAAGAACTATGAATTTGAGAAAAAATTAAACAAAAAAGTTTGTTTTTAGCATTCCCAAGACCTAAAGAGATCTAAAAATAAATATATCTTTATTTTTTTCTACTGTCAAACACCCTATTCTATATAGAATACCTGTGTGATATATATGAAATCCTTTTTCTACCTAGCGTTGGTCTTAGACAGTTCATATTTCTGTTATTTTCTATAACTCTCTCAACTTCTATTTCTTTTTTAAACTATTATTACTAAATTATCTTGAGTTTTTTAAAACTTTTAAGCAAAATTCAAATTTAAAAGCGACAGATATCGAAACAGGAAGTAAGAAACTTTTTGAATAGAAAAGGACTAAAATGTTTAAGATAAGAAAACTAAGAAAACAAGAATAAGAACTTTCTTTTTGGTGACTTTCTCAAATCATTTCGAAACGATTAAAACTTGAATAAATGTTCGCCTCAAGAATTTCCCAACGTTTATAATTTTCAATTAAAAGTAATTCAACAAGAATTAATTTATGACCAAGAACATTTAACTTTATTACCGCGTCTTTAAAACTTTTATGCATAGAATACTTCAATTTTCTATATGAAAGGTTCGTGCCTAGAATAGACCAGTGTTTGTATCTTTCACGTCACTGGTGGTCCAGCTGATTTTTGTAAACAAAAGTTAGATCTCATATGAACAACTAATATTTTTTGAATTTTTTGAAAATTAAGGCAATTTTCCCACTATTTTTTAGTACGTCCTTATAAAATATAATTTTCTAGACGTATTGTCGTTATTTTTTTTAGCCTGTTTTATTTTTTATTACACAAAACTTAAAATACAAGTCAAACTGAATGTGATCGTTTAGTATCAAAGGTAAATCGAGGACTTGGGAAATAAACAAAGGTGTAGGTTAGTGGATTACTTGTGAAGCTGAAACGAAAACATTTTTTTTCGAATTTTAATTTTTGTATAAAGAAAAATAAAGCGGACTTATTTTAGGTCTATGAACGACATTCGATTAGTGTCGCCCTCTATGTTCCTATATGCAAAACATAAAAGACAGCCCTCGTATTTCTGGTCTAAGCAAAGCCGCAGCCAACGATAAAGACCGGCCATGGCGCGTTATAAGCAAGTCGGCGGTCACGTGATCCTAGGAGTTCCAGGATTCTTATTGTATTGCTTAATATATTATGTGTTTTTACACAATTTAAATAAATTGACAAAAATTTTTTGTTCTCATATAGGCATAAATTGAAAAAAATATTTTGTTGATGTATGCGTTTATGATGGATAAAAGAACTGAATCTAGAAAATAAAAAAATATACAAAATTTGCACTCTAATATTTTCGGGTACATATATTAGGTACATAATATCGTTAGTTACTGCAAATCTATACTAAGTCTTTCAAAATTGGACATCAGTTTTTTAATATTGCGAGGGTGCGGAAGACACATTACCCTAGAATTGTAAATTGACGTGTATGCACTGGACGACTGGATAAACAAAGATGAAGCCAACATTAAAGTGTATCCACCATATCTTCGATTCTCAGGTTACCTTTTCAAGAGACCTAATTGTTCAATAAGAAATGACAATTGAACACATTTTTCACTCTCACTATCGAAAATGTCACTAAGGATGTCTATTACTTGATCAATCTTATATCCAAAAACTTATCTTGTACCACTTCTTCCCGTTTGCAACTTTCATTTTAATAAACTGCATTAGCACTTCAAGTGTATCGGTGCAGTCAAAAAATAAAACTCCTGCTTTTTTGGCAGTTTGTTTTTTGGAAGGACACATTGTTAACATTCACAAAAAAATTACAAATCTCTCTCAATAACTAGAAATGCTAACAGCGATGGATTGTTGTTCAAAAATGTCATCCGGCACAGGCAGACTGTGTCACGTTCTTGGGTTAAAATCCAATTTTTGTTTATTTTAGTATTAGAAAAATAAAATTTTGAAATGTTGTCAATATTTGATAAAACTTTCGATTTCTTGTATTGCATTTTCCATTTGTTGCCTCTCGACATCAGATTATCAAACAGTAGATACAGGTTATCTACTTAGTTATTTCGGGACATCTTCAAAAATCGTAGGTACAGCATTTTTTGTTAATTTGGATGTTTGTCTTTTAAAATTTTTTAGCTCTCCATTTAAAACACACTTATCAAACTAAATAACCTGCTCGTTAGGAAAATGTTTGATGCAAACTTGTGGACGTTTTAAATTACTTAAAATAAATCATTAGGAATTTTTCGCAACCAAATTTAATGCACTTGTTTATCCACTGGCAAATTAAAAGTTGACACATATTAGGTTTTAGTTTTATAGTTGGACCGACACGGAACCAAGAAACAACACTAATTACATGTTCGCGGCATTGTTTATCTTATAGGTATTTTCTTTATAATTTACTCATTAGCCATTAATTAATTCAACGCAGCCCACTACAGTCTTTTTCGTGGGCTGCGTTATTTTAATAACTTTGATAAAATTCACATAAAATTCGTGCCCGAATTAAAAAAAAAATCGACGCAAACAAACATTCCAAAACTGAAAACACAGGTTTATGAATATATATAATGACAGCTACCGTGAGGCGTTCTTTTGTGACCCTCCTATGGTCACGTGATATATCCGCGCCCGGGCCGGTCTTTCTTGTGGGCTGCGGCACAGCCCCCTTAAATTATCAAGCCTGATCCGCCTGATCCTAATTTGAATGGAAACAGTTTCGAAGGCGGACAGATCTAAAATTTTGACTATTTTGAAAACAAAAAAATATAGGCTGATAAGAAAATAATGAAAATGTACAGCCTTCGACAGTGTTGTATTTCAAAGAATAATCGAGCTTGTTAATTTGAGGCGGCTGTGCTCTAAGGTATTCGTAATAAATAAATACCTATTTCATTCGTGACTGCTAAGACTTCACTCTAAAGAAATTCATCGTTCTTCGGCCCTCCCTCTCGAAATAATCCGGCCGATTCCAAATTGTAAGGTAGCTTAATAAGGCCTTCGTCTTGTATAATATCACCATACATTTAATCCCTCGGGGATATTGTCACCGGTAATAAACGGGACGGCGAAACTAGCAAAGCTTTCACTTCTGATGAGGTAGGAGGGACTTTTTGGTGGCGCATTGACAGTTTTTACAGTTTAACTGTTAGAGTGATTTTTTACATAATTTTTAAAAAAAATCCTAATCATCGTCATTAAGGGGATGGGACAATTCGCCGCGGCCGATTCGCCGCAGCCGATTCGCCGCGGGACAATTCGCCGCCGGCTGATTTGCCGCGGGGACAATAAGCCGCGAGATTTTTTGTTTTATGATATTATACCATTGGCAATTATTTAAACAGTTTTATTTTGCTTGACTTCATACAATATATTTGTTTATTTGTTTGATCATAACTTTTTCAAACTTTTATTTGGTGGTTAGTATAATACAATTCAACATTTTTTTTATTATAAAAATAAATAAAATGGCGGATTTTCCTATTTATGAACCGATTTGCATCAAACTCGGAATTTTAAGATCTTTCAGGTCGCTGATTATTATTTTTAACATAATTTTAAAAAATCAAAATGACGGCTCCACAATGGCGCACTTTCTTATTTATAAACCGATTTGCCTCAAACTTGAAACATTGCGGCGCTTAAGGTAACTTAATACAATTTTTGACTTTAATTTAAAAAAATTAAAATGGCAGTTCCACAATGGCGCACTTTCTTGTTTATAAACTGATTTGCCTCAAAATTGGGGGGGGGGGGGCTGATTCCTCTGGGGGGCCGAAGCCTAATGATGGCGAATTTTATACTCTTTAAATTTTTTATTCATGAAATATGTGAAAAATATCTAAAAAAATCTTAGGCTTGAGGGGCCTAGACCCGAGGAATCCGCCATTTTCAGGTTTTAAAATTTAAGTCAAAAATTGTATTGTTACCTTATAAGCACCCGGATGTTTAGGGCCAATCGGTTTATTAATAAGAAAGTGCACCATTGTGGATCCGCCATTTTGATTTTTTTAAGTTTATGTTAGAAATCATAATTAGCGACCTGAAACACCCCAAAGTTCAGAATTTGATGCATATCAGTTCATAAATGGGAAAACCCGCCATTACGGATCCGCCATTTTGATTTTTTTAAATTTAAATCAAGCTAAATAAAACTGTTTAAACAATTGCCAATGATAAAAGCATAAAATAAAAAATCTCGCGGCGAATTGTCCCCGCTGCAAATCGGCCGGCGGCGAATTGTCCCGCGGCGAATCGGCCGTGGCGTATTGGCTGCGGCGAATCGGCCGCGGCGAATTGTCCGCTACCCGTCATTAAGGACAAAAACATATCGTGCAAGATACAAAATCTTAAAGGAAAATCGAAGTTTCTCATAAGTTAATTTCATTATTTTTGTAACAACTTTTAACGATTTTTTCTCAAAACTTATAAAATGAACCCGTCATAATAGGTCAACATAAAAATCGTTTGCGGTCAAAAAAATTAATCCGCAGATTTAATTTTTTGCGAATTATTGATAATTGTCACCGGTTATAAACGGGACGGCGAAACTAGCAAAGCTTTCTCTTCTGATGAGGTAGAAGGGACTTTTTGGTAGTGCATTGACATTATTTACAGTTTAACTGATACAGTGAGTTTTAAATAATTTTTAAAAAAGTCCTACCAATCGTCATTTAGGACAAAAAATATCATCCAAAGTCCAAAATCTTAAAGGGAAAACATCGAAGCATCTCATAAGTTCATTTCATTATTTTTGTAACAACGATTAACGATTTTTTCTCAAAACTTATGAAATAAACCCGTCATAATAGGTCAATATAAAAATCGTTTGCGGTCAAAAAAATTAATCCGCAGATCTAATTTTTTGCGAATTATTGATAATTGTCACCGATTATAAACGGGACGGCGAAACTAGCAAAGCTTTCTCTTCTGATGAGGTAGGAGGGATTTTTTGGTAGCGCCTTGACAGTTTTTACAGTTCAACTGTTACATTGAGTTTTCAATAATATTAAAAAAAAGTCATTTCGATCGTCATTTAGGACAAAAACATATCGTCCAAGATCCAAAATCTTAAAGGGAAAAAATCGAAGTATCTCATAAGTTCATTTTATTATTTTTGTAACAACTTTTAACGATTTTTTCTCAAAACTTATGAAATGAACCCGTCATAATAGGTCAACATAAAAATCGTTTGCGGTCAAAAAAATTAATCCGCAGATCTAATTTTTTGCCAATTATTGATAATTGTCACCGGTAATAAACGGGACGGCGAAACTAGCAAAGTTTCCTCTTCTGATGAGGTAGGACGGACTTTTTGGTGGCGCATTGACATTATTTACAGTTTAACTGTTACAGTGAGTTTTAAATAATTTTTAAAAAAGTCCTACCAATCGTCATTTAGGACAAAAAAATATCGTCCAAGATCCAAAATCTTAAAGGAAAAAATTGAAGTATCTCATAAGTTCATTTCATTATTTTTGTAACAACTTTTAACGATTTTTTCTCAAAACTTATGAAATAAACCCGTCATAATAGGTCAATATAAAAACCGTTTGCGGTCACAAAAATTAATCCGTACATTTAATTTTTTGCCAATTATTGATAATTGTCACCGGTTATAAACGGGACGGCGAAACTAGCAAAGCTTTCTCTTCTGATGAGGTAGGACGGACTTTTTGGTGTCGCATTGACATTATTTACAGTTCAACTGTTACAGTGAGTTTTAAATAATTTTTAAAAAAGTCCTACCAATCGTCATTTAGGACAAAAAAATATCGTCCAAGATCCAAAATCTTAAAGGAAAAAATTGAAGTATCTCATAAGTTCATTTCATTATTTTTGTAACAACTTTTAACGATTTTTTCTCAAAACTTATGAAATGAACCCGTCATAATAGGTCAACATAAAAATCGTTTGCGGTCAAAAAAATTAATCCGCAGATCTAATTTTTTGCGAATTATTGATAATTGTCACCGGTTATAAACGGGACGGCGAAACTAGCAAAGCTTTCTCTTCTGATGAGGTAGGAGGGACTTTTTGGTGTCGCCTTGACAATTTTTACAGTTCAACTGTTACAGTGAGTTTTTACATTAAAAAAAAATCCTAAGCATCAATCATTAAGGACAAAAAAATATCATCCAAAGTCCAAAATCTTAAAGGGAAAAAATCGAAGCATCTCATAAGTTCATTTCATTATTTTTGTAACAACTTTTAACGATTTTTTCTCAAAACTTATGAAATGAACCCGTCATAATAGGTCAACATAAAAATCGTTTGCGGTCAAAAAAATTAATTCGCAGATCTAATTTTTTGCGAATTATTGATAATTGTCACCGGTTATAAACGGGACGGCGAAACTAGCAAAGCTTTCTCTTCTGATGAGGTAGGAGGGACTTTTTGGTGTCGCCTTGACAGTTTTTACAGTTCAACTGTTATAGTGAGTTTTTACATAATTTAAAAAAAATCCTAAACATCGTCATTAAGGACAAAAAAATATCGTCCAAGATCCAAAATCTTAAAGGAAAAAATTGAAGTATCTCATAAGTTCATTTTATTATTTTTGTAACAACTTTTAACGATTTTTTCTCAAAACTTATGAAATGAACCCGTCATAATAGGTCAATATAAAAATCGTTTGCGGTCAAAAAAATTAATCCGCAGATTTAATTTTTTGCGAATTATTGGTAATTATCACCGGTAATAAACGGGACGGCGAAACTAGCAAAGCTTTCTCTTCTGATGAGGTAGGACGGACTTTTTGGTGGCGCATTGACATTATTTACAGTTCAACTGTTACAGTTAGTTTTAAATTATTTAAAAAAAATCCTATCCGTCGTCATTAAGGGGGCAAACTTCGCCCGAAAACTTACCATCTGACACCACTGATATCCCATTTTTGGGCCAAATTTTTGTCCTAATAGAAATAGAAAACGAGAAAGCGAAATAAGTCGAAATTTTGCGGCGTGGTTTTTAAAGCATTTTTAACTAACTTATCTTATTCAAAAGATAAAAAAAAAAGTTATGGCTAAAACACAAGAAATATTTCAAAACAATATTTGGCATTTCAGTAGCCTAATTGTTTTATAGAAAACTGTAGCAAAATTGTTTCGTTTTTCGAAATACAATACAAAAGAAAATCAAAAATCCAACAAGATACGTTTGACAATTTAAAAAAAAATCTTTTATATGAACAGAAAAACTATTTCAATTAGTTTTTTATAGACGATATCTATTAAGGCCGCGGGCGAGTCAATTCGATTAAGAAAATTTAATAAATATCACGTGATCCGGATTTTTTGATCATCTTCAGTTATTTTAACCAAGGCCAACACAAAAATAGAGGCCACGACCCTGAAAAAATCAGCTGTTCTCCCGGGGCTGAATTTTACATTGGGTCTTATGGAAGGTCAGACGTTCTTTTATGATATTTTCAAAATGGCACTACAGATTTCCGCAAAATTTCCGTGAAATATTCTCAGACACCATCCCGATATTCCACCAAAGGTTTGTAAGGAAGCAACATGATTAAAAGGTTAAAATCTTCAAGATTTAGCATTCCTTATTTTGAATTCAAATTACCCGCCATGTACCACATGCCAACTGTTATATTTGACATGTATTTGACTTTGTCATATGTGATTGTCACATTCGCTTCTATTTTAAACTTAATTTTTGTGTGAGCTAATGAAGCGGCTATGAAAAATTAGGGCTTACAATACATTTTAAAAAAATTATTCTGCCAGAATAAAGCAAAAGCAATCTCAAAAACGGCTTTATTTAAAAAAATCTAATGTCCATGAACCGTCATTCCAACTTCAATATTTTAAAGACAATCAGCTGTGTCGTAACATGACCATCAAAAAAAAATCAGCCCCGGATGTGACGTCAACAAAGTGGAGGATCGTGGCCCGTCCATTTTGATAGCCCTGTTTTAACAAATAAAATCTTGTTTAATATAAGTTAAAGGCTTATGAGTAGGTATTTATAGACATACAATTTTTTCTATTTGCAAAAAGTTTATTAGAAATTATGTCTGCAAAAGGTAAAAATTGGACTTTTAAAATCACGGAAGACATCTGTCGTAAAGGATAAAGTTGGCTAATGGAGTGCCTGCAAAAGTGTCCTAATATCTGATGTTTTATTTACTCTATCTGCCTACCATAACAATTTCTGTCAATGATGAAGTAAACTATTGCAATAGGAAACTTTTGATATTAGCATCAATTACTTATTATAACTACTACATGCTGCGGAAAACCAACAATTAGAATAACACTAAAGTTTTCTATTGAGTAGTGGTATACACAGGTTTTGTTCTTTCTCGGAACAATATCTTTAGCCCCATTCACACGGTTTATTGACATAAAGTCGAATTTTATATGTTGGAAAAACATTTTTTTTACCTAAATAAAATTATTATTTGAATTAATTCTTTTTAAACAGCGGTATGAGGAAAAGGAATAACAAGAAAAATAAGATACTACATGAGTTTAAAACGTTTGTCTACGTTGCCCGACGCCTATTCTCCACCTCCTTCGATCCTGACAATAATCTTTTGTCAAGTTTTTTTAACTCAAGGAGAGTTTACACATGCATGGATTTGCTGGCGCCAATAAAAACTGGCGCGCCAGTAAGTTAAATTTGCAAGTGTAAACACCGACTTGCACACAAGTTATTTTTTTGCATGCATGTATCAAAAAAGTCTGCAGCTGACTGAATTTGCTGGCGCCAGTGGTGACGCATGCGCGCAGAAAAGGAAAATTTTCATGTGTAAACAAGTGCTTGCACGTCGGCTCGCCAGTTTTAAGTTCATTATTTTACATTATTTCTTATTTTCATTGTGTTTGAGCCCAAAAATTTTGTTTATTTTTGTTTTTATAGCTTAATATGGCTAAAAAAAAGTGGTCAGCAGAACTGACCATACAGTTTCTTGAAGGCTATGAATGTTTTCCTTGTTTATGGGATGTACACAGTAGTTCGTATAAAAACAAAGATAGTCGAGATAATGCTTCCCAAAAAATTAGTAAAATAATGACTATTGAAGGCTTTGAAGTTGCAGAAGTAAAAGCAAAAATATGATCCATAAGAAACACATATGCTTTGGAATTGACAAAAATTTTAAAAAGCCAACGTTCCGGAGCCGGTGCAAATGAAGTATACACCCCAAAAGTACCATGGTTTAAAGTAGCAGACCGAATTTTAAAGAATGTTGTTTAAATAAGAGAAACTCTAGAAGAATATCAAAATGTTGCTTTGTCATTCGAAGATGGCTTTTATAGCTCGCAGGATCTTCTGCTGCAATTTCTCCTAAAAGTTTTTCGGAAGCACCCAAAGTAGATCGACTAGCAATCCATGCTTTAACCCATGCAGATACGGCCTTTTCGTTGTTCCTTTTCCTGAATCTCTTTTATTTTTTTTTTTTTTCAATAAAAGTTTAGCGACTATTTTGCAGGCTTCCGAGAGTTCAGCCGACATATCGCGTATCGTGTACACTTTAAAAATGAAACTGGCGTGCCAGTCTTTTTAATTTTCGCACAATAGTGTAAACCTTTACTGGCGTGCAAATAGAACTGGCGCGAACACTGGCGCCACTAAATTCATGCATGTGTAAACCCACTATCATTGATTATTGGATTAACTGATGCCAGTCCAGTCAACTATTGACCAAATCCTAACAGAACGAGCCAACGAATACAACACTGCACTATATATTGTGTTTATAGACTTCGAAAGAGCTTTCGATAGCATTGAGCACAGGGCCGTAAAAGCATATTTAATTAATAGCCGAATAGATGACAGATACACAGACTTAAGAGCCAATATATATCGCCAAGCAACATCAGTCAAACACCACGAAGGAACCAAGCCAATCCGCATAAGAAAAGGTGTCCGCCAGGTGACACAATCTCCTCTAAACTATTTGAGCAGGCCCTAGCAGATGTTTTTAAAAACTTAGATTGGGAAGAAATCGGCATCAAAGTAAACGGACAATACTTAAACCATCTAAGATATGCTGATGATATCGTCTTAATAACAGACAAGAAAGAAGAACTGATAAAAATGCTGGAAGAACTGGATACAGCAGCTAAAAATATAGGCTTGAGTATGAACTATATCATGCCAGGCTTCTAGCACTGCAAGAACGGGAGAGCAACGCCTCGTTACAGGCTCTGCCTTCGTCAGCTCTAGGGAACCTTTTGGATGATTTCACTTTTCGTATTTCCATCTCGTTACGTTTGGGCCAACCTTTGTGCGAGATACACGACTGCACTTGCGGCAAAACCGTAGACATTTATGAGTACCACTTCCTAAGCTGCTACAAAAGTACCGGTCGTTTGTCTCGCCACGGGTTGCTCAGGGGAGATGGAAAGCGAGTAGATGGTTTGTCTTTGTTTCCCTGGTGCAGAGGAAAATCCCTAATTTGGGACGCCACTTGCAGAGATACTTTTGCATTTTCTTATCTTGACAAAACATCAATAAAATCAGGTGAAGCTGCCCGTAACGGAGAAAAACAAAAGCAAAAAAATACGAAGAGCTGGAAGCCAAAGGGTACATTTTCGTACCCTTTAGCGTCGAAACATTGGGGCCCTGGGGTGAAGAAGCTAAATCTTTTGTTCAAAAATTTTCAAAATTAATAAAAAATAAAAATGCAAATTGCTTCATTAAGCAACAAATAGGTCTTGCAACTCAACGCGGCAACGCAGCATCAATTCTTGGAACAATCCCAGATGATACTGGTTTAGAGGAAATTTTTTATTGTTGATGTTTCCTTTTTTTTTGTTTTTTTTTTAGTTTTACAATTTTATTTATTTCTTTGATTTTATTATTAATTTAATTAATTGTTATATATTAATTATACCTTGTTTTATGTAATTAGTTAACTAAAAAGGAAGGAAAGATATATGTGACAATTATAGAGGTATATCTGTGACTAGTACGCTAAGCAGAATATACGGTAAAATAATAAGAAATAAAGTAGAGAGCGAATATAAAGACATGGAGGCAGAAGAACAAGCTGGTTTCAGGGCGGGTAGATCGACTTCAGATCATCTCTTTTGTATAACCCAAGTTATTGAAAAGAAAATGGCATACGGTCAAGAGCTGCATCTGCTTTACGTGGATTTGCAGAAGGCATATGATAGTATACCACTAAATCTGCTTTGGAAAGCGTTGGAAAACACAAACATGGGCGTACAACTAATTAAGGCCATCCAAGAGTTATACCGCAATAGTAAGGCAAAAGTTAAAATAAAAGCAAAACTAACCAAAGGCTTTCAAGTAAATAAAGGTCTTAAACAAGGTTGCTGTATCTCGCCTACGCTCTTCAAGATATACTTGGAACAAGTCCTTAAAGTATGGAAGAGAAAATGCCAAAACATGGGAATTCCGTTGGACGAAACCACCTTGTATACTTTATGTTTCGCCGATGATCAGATAGTAGTGGCTCAGGATTATGACGACCTCGAATATATGACACGAAAACTAATAGAAGAGTACAATAAGTGGGGACTAGAGGTTAATCTCAATAAGACAGAGTATATGTGTATCGGTGGAATGAAACAGGATCTAATCTTAAATACCCGGCAGCGAATTCACTCCTGTGATGAGTATAAATACTTAGGTCTAAAAATTACAGCTGACGGAACACTAGACAAAGCTATAAAAGATCGAAACGTACAAGGAAGAAAAGCAATAACTTTATTAAATGGAATAATTTGGGACCAAAGTATATCAAAACATAACAAAAAGTTTATAAATAACACCATTATAAAAAGTATTATTACATACGGCTCAGAAGTATGGCCAATCAAGGATAGAACAGAAAAAATGCTTTCCGCTACGGATATGGACTATTGGAGAAGAGCAGCAGGGAAATCAAAATGAGACAGAGTTACAAATCAAAGAATAAGAGAAATTATGACAGTGGGTGAACGTACTTTAGTGGATGATATAAGAACAAAACAACTGGTGTGGTATGGACATGTACAAAGAATGAATGATGAAAGACTACCTAAACAAATACTACAATGGAAACCAACTGGCTGAAGAAAACGAGGACGGCCAAGGAGAAGCTGGAGAAGAGGAATAGACAGTGAAATAAGAATAAGAGGCCTAGATGATGAATTATGGGCAAACAGAAACGAGTGGAGATTGGGTATCGGAAGACGTAGAACGTTGTGAAACCGATAATTATATATATAAATCTAAATGAATAAAATGACATAATTTCAAGGCTTTTAAATATCGCCTTACAATGATATAACTTTTTAGAATTTTATTAGTATTGGTACTAAGTTCACTATCCAAAACCTATTACCTATAGTATATGTACATGATAAACTAATATTTAATTAATTAATATGTCTATAAACTCATTCTGAATAAATTTTAATACTTGTTTTGTTGGTGCAGATTTTTGATAGGCCTAATTACCATAACAGTTTAAACAAAATAATAAACTTTTGTTTTGATTCATGTTTATTGAATATAAATAGAGCTTAAGGTTGATTATTTTTGAACTCTTGACCACTTTAAATAAATTGGTGTATTTTATTTAATATATTATTATATGAATAAATAGATATATATATATAAATTAATAGAGGTTAATATCAATAAAACAGAGTATATGTGTATTGGTGGAACGAAACAGGATCTAATCTTAAATACTGGGCAGCGTATTCAGTCCTGTCATGAGTATAAATACTTAGGTCTAAAAATTACAGCTGACGGAACACTAGACAAAGCTATAAAAGATAGAAACGTACAAGGAAGAAAAGCAATAACTTTATTAAATAGAATAATTTGGGACCAAAGTATATCAAAACAAAACAAAAAGCTTATTACAACACCATTGTAAAAAGTATTATTACATACGGCTCAGAAGTATGGCCAATCAAAGATAGAACAGAAAAAATGCTTTCCGCTACAGAGATGGACTATTGGAGAAGATCAGCAGGGAAATCAAAAAGAGAAATAGTTACAAATCAAAGAATAAGAGAAATTATGACATGTACAAAGAATGGACTACCTAAACAAATATTACAATGGAAACCAACTGGCCGAACAAAACGAGGAAGGCCGAAGAGAAGCTGGAGAGAAGGAATAGACAGTGAAATAAGAATAAGAGGCCTAGATGATGAATTATGGGCAAACAGAAACGAGTGGAGATAACAGCTAGAAAAAGGAATTAACGTATAACAATTAAAACAAAAGGAAGGGATGTCAACGGACAAGTAGCAAAATTAAAATAGAAATATGCTGGGCATAATATCACACAGAAAGACGATCGATGGAACAAAAGTATGGTAAACTGGAGACTCTGGGAAAATAAAAGGAGTAGGGGAAGACCTCAAATGAGATGAGCGGACGATTTGAAGAAACACGCGGAAACTAGTTAAATGAACAAGGCGACAGACAGAGACCTATGTCCAAAGATGGATTGAACAAGGCTAAATAGATAAAGATAGATAGTAGTAGTAGTGGGGGGGGGGGTTGACCCGCAGGTCTGACAAGTAGGCCAGAGTAGGCCCTTTTTGCCATGCCCCAAGTCTGTCCCTTAACCCACTCTCTGCACTTCCCTTTGATGGTCGGGTAACTCATTGGGCCTTCCTGTTCTCTTTACAAAGTCCAGTAAGTCTGCCCATTTGAGCATGTGCAGTTCTTCCTCGCTCAGAGTTGGCGCTCCGAGTGCCTGTTGTCTCATCCTTGCGTAGGCCTCGCATTCTGCCACGAGGTGTCTTGATGTCTCTTCTTCCTGTCCACAGGCTGGGCAGGTAGGGTCATTCTCGACTCCTATACGTGTCATGTGCTTCCTCAACCGGTTATGTCCGGTTAGAGTACCTATCAGCAGTCCGAGGTCTTTTCGTGTCCGTCCCAGCATCCATCTAATTCTGGTCGCTTTTGGACGGTCTACGAATTCTCTGGTCTGTCTGCAACCCGTTCCTGTTTCCCAGGAGTTTAATAGCGCGTCCTGGGCCCATTTGTTGAGTCCGCTTTGCACTTGTCTTTTTGTCACGCCCAAAAGTGGCTCCGGTCCTACATAGGCGGTTGGATAAAGATAGATAGAGATAACGCAACTTCTTTTATTCAGTTTTTTAATAAAGGACCAACAATTCCAGAACTACAAGGCTCCTACATTCTAGCTGACACGTAGCATAGCTAACATAGCACACGTATGATTATAGTAAACAGTCGGTATTAACTTAAGGCCAGCTAGACAGGGCTTATATGCGTCACTGCATGTTACAGTTAACTTTGGACTATTATAATACGGGGTTAGAGTGTAGCATATCATATGGCATTTACGGTAAAGTTTGGGCAGCATATTTAATCGTGTGCCAGACCGATTATTTCAAACAACAAACCTAGCATGGTACAGGGAATCTATGCCATAGAGAAATTTTGTCCTGATCTATGCACATTATACAGGCTTTATTGTGCTTTTAGCAGAAAGTATATAGCCTATCGCAGCTTTTAGTCACGATACAACAAAATCACGGTATTCTCGTTTGGACAACACGAATTGGTCTTTTCCGCACATCCCGTCATGCACAGAGAAACAATATCATAACAAAAACATTTTCATGTAAAAAAAAGACAAGTACGCGAAAGTGGTATTCCCTAAAAAGGATTTAGATAAAAGTAAAGCCAAGTTTTCTAAAACAAATTTCAAAATTAAAGGTTCTTACTAGTTTGGAAATGTTTTTTTAAACTTTGCTATTCCAGCCAAACTTCTTTATGTTCAATTTAGCACTGTGCCTAAGAGCCATTTGCAATCGTAATAACCAAGTTTAGAAAAACATTTCCAAACTAGTAAGAACCTTTTATTTTTAAATTTGTTTTGGAGAACTTGGCTTTACTTTTATCTTAATTCTTTTTACGAAATACCTTTTTCTCGTACTTGGCTTTTTTTTACATGAAATGTTTTTGTTATGATTTCACTTCTTTTTAAAATGATTTGGATAATATTTAATATTTTAAGTAGTAAAATATGCGGAATATTGTTCAATATTTTTGCAATACCTTATTGAAAATTTTGAGGTTTTTTAATTTTTTCCTATGGTTTTATTATCGTTCCTATCAGCCTTCAAAAGCTCAGCTCTCTAGCGTTCCTGGAAGTGAGCAATGTTACTTTTATATAACTTTTATAGGGGAAGGAAGTAAATAAAAATTTTAGTATTTTAAAAATGTTTTGCTATAGTTTTATCATAGTTCCTATCAGCCTTTCAAAGCTCAGCTCAGCATTTCTAGGGGAGGGAAGTAAAATAAAATGTTGGTGTTTAAAAATTTTTTCCTATAGTTTTATCATAGTGCCTTTCAGTCTTAAAAAGCTTAGCTCTCTAGCGTTTCTGGAAGTGGGCAATGTTAATTTCACATAACTTTACATTTATAGGGGAGGGAAGTAAATTAGAATTTTATGGTGTTTTAATTTTTTTCTATAGCTTTATCATCATTACTATCGGCCTTCTCAAGCTCAGCTCTCTAGCGTGTCTGGAAGTGAGCAATGTTACTTTTACATTATTTTACATTTATAGGGGAGGGGACTAAATTATAATGTTGGGCTTTTTTGATTTTTTCCAGGGGTTTGGTCATAATTTCTATCAGTCTGCCGAATTTTTGATGATCTATACATGAGTGAGTGAGTCAGTGAGTGAGTGGCAAAGTTTGACATTCGTAGCTCCTTCCGAAGTAAAGTTTTAGATAGGTCAAATATGGGCTGAAATGTTTCAAGACAAGATTGTACGCGAATTTGGCGAGGCACTGCCGGATGCATATTTGTAAACGACGTCCATGATTGCGATTCGGTTGTAGCCCGAACGCTGCCGTAACCGTGTCAATGAAGCCCTATTCTACATTGACACGGTTCGGTTACGTTGGCGATCGATTGACAACGGTTAGGTTTCACATTCTCTAGGATCCCGGAAAAGAGGTCAGGAGAGTATGTTTTAGAAAAATATATGTATGTTAGAAATTTACGAATTCTTTCTTAAGAAAGATTGTGGTTCTGAAATCCAGACTGATTTTTAACGAACATTTTTGCGATCACGGGTGTTAGTTACCCAAGCGATTTACCATATCGTCTGCTATTTACCAGAGATGTACGGGCGAAAGCCGACTGGCGATCCTGGGTGTTGTATACAAATATGCCTGCCGCATGCCGTGGTCAGATATCGTCGGTCCAATGCCAAAGTCACGAATGTGCAAATGTGGCACTTTTCGCCTATATGTGTATTCAATGTCAAAAGCGCGAAAGTGTTTGCTCTCTCTCTCCCACTCCTTTAAAAATTTAAAAAATGAAATCTCTATTTCTCGCAATGTATCTTCAATGTTTAAAACACGTTTTTCTCAAAACATCAATAAAATCACAGAGGTGATCCGTGATAAAATTATGCAAATTCGTGACTTTGGCATTGGACCGACGATATTAGATAGTTTAAGTTGTGCTACGTATTTTTACGTAAAACTGCACGTTAAGCGCTCTACGTTTTGTTCCAAATTTAAGGTTAAGTTGAATGTTTTTACGTTACCATAACCAGTCTACTAATAGCAGAGAACATGGAATTCGGCACTGTGTTTTTTTATGTTACAATTTTGTTTTTTGTCTTTTTAACTACAGTAAGAATATATTTGCAAATAATCGTTTCTACTGGAAGTGGAAATTATCGTCTAGGCCTCATTTTTCGATCGGTCAATCAACCAATTCTATTCTTTGGTAACGTTAAAGTCCCCGCAGACTGCCGTAAGCTAACGTAAATACGTAAGCTCCTAACGTGACCTTGACGACGGTGTGACGAAGTGCGCTTGCGTAACTGTCAAATCTCATGCTTACGTAAAAATACGTAGCACAACTTAAACTATCTATTATACTGAAGATTCTTCCCTCTAGAATTTGCTAACTGTACAATTTAATGTTGTGTATGTGCAACTTGCACCTAAATTAAATAAATAAGGCTTAAAACTATAAATATAGGTGTGTAGGCGCAGGCCTTTTTGGTCATGCAGCAATGAATGTCACTGTAATCCACGTAATTAGGTTTGATAAATAGCGACCACAAAGTGATGAATGGCGACCAGTGGCTAAAGAATATTTAGAATTAAATTTAGCTAGCTCAAATTATGGGTTTGGTGAATGTTTAGTTGAATAATTTGAAATGATATATGTTAAATTGAATGGCCCTTTACGTGAGCTTTAGTAGGAAACAAACTAGTTTGGAACTATTTTTCCTTAACCTATGCCAATTTTTTAAAAAAAAAGGTCTGTATGCGCATATGGTTGAGGCGCCGGGTATGCGCACCCCGGCTTTCGCGACTATAGGGTGCGAGCCATATTGATAGGGTTGTTCGAGAAGACGAAGATCGTCAGTCTCTAAACAACCTTACTAAAACCCACACAATTTCAATTTTGATTGGCACAAGCAAAACGCCAGCGCCATCTACGAAAAGTGAATCTGCGCAAAAAGGCGTAACCAAAAAAAGATTCGTCTGTCGTATTCTATCGAGATCACCACGCAGCATGGTGATAAATTCTATTAACCAAAAAATCCTATAACATTCTTAGAAAATCAAACTAAACCATTACAGAAACAAGTGATTCTAGTGTGGATCGACTGCAACGACTGGGCCAGCGAGAGGAGCTCCTCTGGACGACGGAAACAACTAAAAAGGTGAGTTCCAATCCTCTATATTGCCTTTGTGTGGCTCGGAAAAATTAACATTTTTACATCGTCCTTTTAAGGATTTTTGCACCCAGATTTTATAAAACGACCAGCGCGCTTACAGTCCCGCGGCTCTACCTCATACCTCAAACCTCAAAACATCAACACTTTCTTTTATAAAATTATATCCAATATAAATATAAAGATACTTACAGTATTACTCGTAATAAAACCAGACACTGGTCAGGACACATTTTTGGGATCTGTAATCTTTTACTTTCACTTACTTACTGATACCCGCTAATGAGCCAGCACCTCCCAATACAACTTTCTTCCTGCGTCAGCACTTATTGGCGATGGGTCGTTGCCAGGGCCATAATTGCTGACACATCAAAGCGAAGTTCGTTCACTGAACTTTTATTATTTTATAGGTACTGCCTCATCAGCATTTAGGAGAAAGTTGTTTTTTTTTAAATAATTTTCAAATAATAAATTTTATGGAAATCTGATTTTAATATTTTACTTATTTGACAATACCACTGTCGCGTACTTGGCTTTCTTTTACATAAAATGTTTTTCTTATGATAAAATACCTTTCGAAAAAAAACAAAAGAAAATTTTCCAAAAAAAAAACACTAGAAAAATTATAAAAAAACGGCAAGGTAGGCAAAAATTTTAGAAAATTGTGTACGTTTTGATAAAAGTCGCGCCGCGGGAAAATTTTTGTAAATATAACAAGAAAAATTGCGCGAGCATTATAGAACTAGCCTTAATTTCTTTCTTATTTTCTTGGTTTTGATTTTTCTTACTTTGTTTTATTATAAATAAAAATTAAGCTCTGTCTAAATAATAGTAATCTAAATACCCAAATAACTGTATAAAATGTAAAATTTTACAAATTTAATTTGACTCAATATCCAGTCGACCATTTTTAATCAAAATTATATACATTAATGTGCATGGTTCAATTCTCTAGCGTTAAATATTATTCTAGCGATCAACATTCTGTCATCAAAAAACGCTAATAAGTACAGCAAATGCAAAGAAAAAAGATGGAAAACGTGCTGTGTGTGGATCGATAACAATCAAAACGAATTTCATACTTCACACAAAGGTGTGTGTGCCTAACTTGCGAGTCTCAGAAAGAGAAGGAAGAGTTGATTTTGGTTGTTTTCCTACTTACACAAGGTAGCATCTCTAGCCGTACGTTTCTGTGTGTTTCACGTCATCAGTAGAGAACAGCATACCCAGGTAAGCCAATTTTAACCAAAACCAACTCCTACATATGAAATACTCGCGTCCGTGTAATGCGAGTAAACTCCAAGGTGTAGCGCCATCTAGCGAACTGGCTTGAGCACTCGAAAGTATAAAATTCGTTTTGATGATGAATAATAAGTACAGGGTGATATGGCACGACCCGTTAATGAGAGACTTCTTTGATCCACCTTTAGACATAGGTCTCCCCCAATATCTTCCACTCTTCTCTGTCTATCGCCATGTTCATCCATCTAGTCTCTGCATGTTTCTTCAAATCGTGCGCCCATCTCACTTGAGGTCTTCCCCTACTTCTCTTATTTTCCCAAGGTCTCCAGCTTACAATACATCTGTTCCATCGATTTTCTTTCTGTCTGATATTATGACAGACAAATTTTCATTTTAATTTTGCTACCTATCCTCTGTTATCCGTTACTTTTGTTTTATTTCTAATCCAATATCCCATAAGAACGAAATGGCCAAACTTTGAAACAGTTTATTAACAAAAGCACCAAGTTGCAGTATGGTGGGGCCATAGAGATGCGAAAAAACCACACCCTAAGTTCAGATTCGGAAAAACGTCATTTAGCGAATTTTAGGGTAGGAAATTCCATAAGACCAAAATGGCTAAACTTTGAAAATGTACAGTTTAAAATCTATATCTATCATGAGTTAAGATTCGGAAAAATGTAATTTAGTGAATTTTAGGGTAGGAAATCCCATAAGACCAAAATGGCCAAAGTTTGAAAATTAATATTTTAAAAACTTTACAGTTTATTAACAAAAGCACCGAGTTGCCATATGGTAGAGCCATAAAGATGCAAAGAAACCACACCTTGAGTTAAAATTCGAAAAAACGTTATTTACTAAATTTCAGGGTTGCTTTGTTCATTTTGGTCTCATGGGATATGGATTCATATTTCAAAAACTATATAGTTTATCAAAAAAAGCACCGAGTTTCAGTATGGTAGGGCCATAGAAACGCGAATAAACCACACTCTGAGTTAAGATTCGGAAAAACGTCATTTAGCAAATTTTAGGGTACAGAATCCCATAGGATCAAAATGGTCAAACTTTGAAAATTCATATTTCAAAAACTATACAGTTTATCAAAAAAAGCAACGAGTTGCACTATGTTAGGGCCATAGAGATGCGAAAAAAACACACCCTGAGTTAAGATTCGGAAAAACGTCATTTAGCGAATTTTAGGGTAGGGAATCCCATAGGACCAAAATGGCCAAACTTTGAAAATCCATATTTCAAAAACTATATAGTTTATCAAAAAAAGCACCGAGTTGCAGTATGGTAGGGCCATAGAGACGCGAATAAACCACACTCTGAGTTAAGATTCGAAAAAAACGTCATTTAGCAAATTTTAGGGTAGGGAATCCCATAAGACCAAAATGGCCAAACTTTGAAAATTTATATTTTAAAAACTATACAGTTTATCAAAAAAAGCACCGAGTTGCACTATGTTAGGGCCATAGAGATGCGAAAAAACCACACCCTGAGTTAAGATTTAAAAAAATGTCATTTAGCGAATTTTAGGGTAGGAAATCCCATAGGACCAAAATGGCCAAACTTTGAAAATTCATATGTCAAAAACTATACAGTTTATCAAAAAAAGCACCGAGTTGCAGTATGGTAGGGCCATAGAGATGCGAATAAACCACACCCTGAGTTAAGATTCGAAAAAAACGTCATTTAGCAAATTTTAGGGTACAGATTCCCATAGGACCAAAATGGGCAAATTTTGAAAATTCATATTTCAAAAACTATACAGTTTATCAAAAAAAAGCATTGAGTTGCAGTATGGTAGGGCCATAGAGATGCGAAAAAACCACACCCTGAGTTAAGATTCGGAAAAACGTCATTTAGCGAATTTTAGGGTAGGGAATCCCATAGGACCAAAATGGCCAAATTTTGAAAATTCATATTTAAAAAACTATATAGTTTATCAAAGAAAGCACCGACTTGCAGTATGGTAGGGCCATAGAGATGCGAAAAAACCACACCCTGAGTTAAGATTCGTAAAAACGTCATTTAGTGAATTTTAGGGTAGAGAATCCCATAGGACCAAAATGGCCAAACTTTGAAAATTTATATTTTAAAAACTATACAGTTTATCAAAAAAAGCACCGAGTTGCACTATGTTAGGGCCATAGAGATGCGAAAAAACCACACCCTGAGTTAAGATTCGGAAAAACGTCATTTAGCGAATTTTAGGGTAGGAAATCCCATAGGACCAAAATGGCCAAACTTTGAAAATTCATATTACAAAAACTATACAGTTTATCAAAGAAAGCACCGAGTTGCAGTATGGTAGGGCCATAGAGATGCGAAAAACCACACCCTGAGTTAAGAACCGGAAGAACGTCATTTAGCGAATTTTAGGGTACAGAATCCCATAGGACCAAAATGGCCATATTTTGAAAATTCATATTTTAAAAACTATATAGTTCATCAAAAAAAGCACCGAGTTGCAGTATGGTAGGGCCATAGAGACGCGAATAAACCACACTCTGAGTTAAGATTCGAAAAAACGTCATTTAGCAAATTTTATACGGTACAGAATCCCATAGGACCAAAATGGCCAAATTTTGAAAATTCGTGTTTTAAAAACTATAGTTTATCAAAAAAAGCACCAAGTTGCATTATGGTAGGGCGATAGAGATGCGAAAAAACCACACCCTGAGTAAAAATTCGGAAAAACGTTATTTAGTGAATTTTAGGGTAGGAAATCACATAAGATCAAAATGGCCGGGACGGCGGCCTTTTTTGATTTGCAGCTTTTACTTGGGTCAAATCAAATGATTTTTCTATTGTCCGTGAGCTTGCCTGACCACAAGAAAAATTAAAAATAATGAAAAGATAGGCTAAGCCTATTTTCTATTATTCGAAGTTTAAATTTTAGTTTGTATAAAAGAACTGACATTTTCTTGCTAACAGGTATATTTGAGAATTTAAGAATAAGTATGCATAAACATATAGATAATAAACTTATTAGAAAATTTCTATAGTGTATCAGCAAAATTTATATCTCTCGACATACACCGTATCATCCTGTAGTTAAATTTGGAGGTATACTGACATTTTCCACCTAAAAATCAGGTCCATTCGCTTTGCTCTGCATCGCACTGTCGGGTTAAATTTTTCGTGTTTACCGGACAGGTCAAAATTTTGTTTTGTGTCGATTCTGGACAATCACGGACAACGATTACGTTTTGTTGCCGAATTTTTAAATTAATTGACCGGAAATTTTTCGACCCGAGACGGGGCTTACGAAAATCGGAGACCTTTCTTTTACTTTTAGATTTATGCCCACACTTTACTTGTTAAAAAATCATAATTATTTAAAAAAAAAATTTTTTTATTGTTCTGGGACTTTCCATCCATTATTAATTTCTCGGACTTACCATTCTGTTGCAAGTCCGTTTTAATGTTGTTAATTTCTGTGGTTAATTCGTCATTATTACTAATTACTTCCTATAACTCCTTGTTTTGTAGCAATAGAATGATTAGACTTAAAATTTAGGTACTGTCCCGTGTGTGTAGGTTTCCTATATACAGTGGTTTAAATGTTTCTGTCTGATCGTTTGACAAGAACATCCAAAGAAGGTAAGGGTGAATCTTTTTCAATTTCCATGATGCATTTGATTGTTGGTCGAATACCGTTCAGATGGTGTAGAAAATCCTGTAGTTCGTCATTATTTTCCGGCCATATAATAAATGTTTCATCCATGTATCGTAGCCATAGTTTTGGTTTGACTTTTGCTATGTTAATCGTATGGTCCTCGAACCACTCCATGTAGATGTTTGCTACCACTGGCGAAAGAGACGAACCCATTGGGACTCCATCATTTTGTGCGTAAAACTTATTTTTAACTTGAAAGTAAGAGTTTCGGAGACAGAGCTCCAACAGTACTAAATGACTCATTTATTGGCACGTTCGTGTACGAACTTGTTACATCAAAATTTACAAATTTTTCGTCGGGATCTAATTCGAAATAATAAGGATGTATTAACCAAATCCCGTGTGAGTATGGTAAATCGTATGTAGGTGAAACGAAACGCCCTTTTTAGGTTAGAGTAAATGAACATTTAAAAAGTACCCAATTAGGGGATATTGAAAAATTCCACAGGATTCAGTGGTTAGAAGCTAAAGTTTTGTTCCATTGTAGTATTTTGTTTTGTTCTTATATCATCCACTAAAGTACGTTCACCCACTCTCATAATTTCTCTTATTCTTTGAGTTGTAACTCTTTCTCTTTTTGATTTCCCTGCTGCTCTTCTCCAATGGTCCATCTCCGTAGCGGAAAGCATTTTTTCTGTTCTATCCTTGATTGGCCATACTTCTGAGCCGTATGTAATAATACTTTTTACAATGGTGTTATATATAAGCTGTTGGTTATGTTTTGATATACTTTGGTCCCAAATTATTCCATTTAATAAAGTTATTGCTTTTATTCCTTGTACGTTTCGATCTTTTATAGCTTTGTCTAGTGTTCCGTCAGCTGTATATTATACTCATCACAGGACTGAATTCGCTGCCCGGTATTTAAGATTAGTTTCATTCCACCGATACACATATACCCTGTCTTATTGAGATTAACCTCTAGTCCCCACTTATTGTACTCTTCTATTAGTTTTCGTGTCATATATTCGAGGTCGTCATAATCCTGAGCCACTACTATCTGATCATCGGCGAAACATAAAGTATACAAGGTGGTTTCGTCCAACGGAATTCCCATGTTTTGGCATTTTCTCTTCCATATTTTAAGGCCTTGTTCCAAGTATATCTTGAAGAGCGTAGGCGAGATACAGCAACCTTGTTTAAGACCTTTATTTACTTGAAAGCCTTTGGTTAGTTTTGCTTTTATTTTAACTTTTGCCTTACTATTGCGGTATAACTCTTTGATGGCCTTAATTAGTTGTACGCTTATGCTTGTGTTCTTCAACGCTTTCCAAAGTAGATTTAGTGGTATACTATCATATGCCTTCTGCAAATCGACGTAAAGCAGATGCAGCTCTTGTCCGTATGCCATTTTCTTTTCAATAACTTGGGTTATACAAAATAGATCATCTGAAGTTGATCAACCCGCCCTGAAACCGGCTTCTTCTTCTGCCTACATGTCTTTATATTCACTTTCCACTTTATTTCTTATTATTTTACCGTATATTCTGCTTATAGTACTAGTCACAGATATACCTTGATAATTGTCACATATTTATATCTTCGTAACTTATGATCTGTAATTACAATTTAAAAGGGCCTTTTTTACTTCAGGTCACAAACTGCGTTTTCGTTCTATTTCATTGTTTGCTGTTTGAGTTTGGCTTCCATTCATTGTTTTCGGCAAATAAACACGCTCGCTTGCCAAAAAATAACATAAAAAATACTTATTTGGCTTTTATTTGGCTCATTCGATGAACTAATAATATATTGCATATACAGGGTGTCCCAAATAAAAGCAACTACATGGGGACTTCGGAAACCGTAAGAGATACGAGATTGTTTAAATTTGAAAAAAGTTGCGCTATTCTAAGCTCAATCAGATGCAGTATCATAATTAAAAATATCTACAGGGGTTTTTAAAATATCGAACAAAAACTAAAAATTGTGTTTTTTGAAAAATTGAAATATATTTTTAGTTTTGTATAAGCAACTACGGCAATTGAATGACGTTAACAATTTTTTTTACGCCTTCTAGTTTTTTTGAAACCATAGCCAACTTTGTTATTTCATATGACCGCCATATTGAATTTATACTTCAATAAATACAGCATAAAAGGAACTTTTCAACCGTGTATAATAAGCCTATCTTTGGATGACGAAAAATGTGAATTTATTAAAAAATAGTTTTTTACTTAGTTAGCTGTGAAACAAATGCCGTAGTTGTGTTTGTTGTCATACCTACCTTTCAAAACTTTTCCATTTATTTAATTTATATGTAAATCTTTAAAGCCCTTATTTTTTAATTTTTCTCTGGCTAAGAAATAATACAATTTCTTAAAATCTATCTTTTATTTCTGAAACAAAAGTTTGCATTTATTATTTAATTTAAAATAAAACTAAAAACCGATAACAAAGCAAATGATCGAGAATTCCACCGTTGATATTCATGCAATTCCTGCATCGATGATTTAGAGACATGGATGCATCTTTAACCATTTGTTCAGGAATTTCTTCTATGGCTGGAACAACGGCTGCGCCAAGTTCTTCTATCGTATTATGAGTAGTAGAATAAACTTTATCCTTTGAGCATCCCCAAATACAAACATCAAGAGGCGTAATGTCCGGTGAACGTGCAGGCTAAGCAACTGGACCTCGATTTCCGATCCAGTTATTTCGATGTTGCTGATTCAAATAGTCGGTTATGGTTCTTGCATTATGTGGAGGTGCTCCATCTTGCTGGAACCACATGTTTGCTACATCTTGAAGAGGCAAATTTTCTAAAATTCTTTTATCAGATCCATCAAAGGTCCATAATTTAATTAATCGACCACTTTTTAGCCAATCCACCATGTGTCACAAAAATTACCTTTTTTTTTTGTATCGAATCCTGGGGTGCAGACCACATGGATACGGCCCTAGCTAGAATCCAGTGCACTCTTGCGAAAAACCTGAAGCCAAAGCAGATCAAAGCCCATTTAATTTGGCCTTTTAAAATCGGTCAGATCGTCGGATCCATCTTCTGTGAAATTTTTTAAAAGGCCAAAGCTCAAAGATTTTTAAAACAGACCTCTATCAGGTTTGATAAAAACCCACTTTTCAACTGAGCGGGTTTTAAATTCAATTTGATAACAAAAATATTTGACCCAAATAAAATAGCTCAATAATTTTAGAATTTAGAGGAAGCTCGGCGTGTGGTATATAATAAACGTGTAAGGGTTTTGAAATAACAATTTTATGAGAAAAGTAACAAAGACGTCCTTTAAGTTAGCAGACCACTTGTGGCAGATCAAAAATTTTATGATTGGATTATTAAGTGCTTATTAAGTGCTAATTAAGTACTCAATTACCGATTTAATTGCTCCAGTGGTTTTTGAGATATTGATTGGTCTGCTAGCTTAAAAAAAAGTTAGCAGACCAAATGTTAAAAAACATGACTGGTAATAAAAAAAGGGGTGCAAATGGCTCTACTATTTAAGTGCTAATTAAGTACTCATATCTTGGTTTAATTGCTCCCGTAGTTTTTTAGATATTGATTGACCTGCTAGCTTAAAAAAAAGTTAGCAGACCAAATGTTAAAAACATGTCTATTAATAAAAAAAGGGGTGCAAATGGCTCTACTGTTTAAGTGCTATTTAAGTGCTCCATGTTCACCATCGAAATACCATTCTGGACGCCCTTTTTTAGAAGAAAACTATCCCTAACTGGTCAGATTCGTGAAATGGCTTTGGTGAGTTAAAAATATTTTTTTATGTTGGTGGATATTAAAGTGCTCTTTAGGTGCTAATTAAGTATCCATATGCTGATTTAATTGCTCCAGTTGTTTTTGAGATATTAATTGATCTGCTGGCTTAAAACAAAATTAGCAGACCAAATGTAAAAAACATGACTGGTAATAAAAAACGGGGTTCAAATGGGTTTAGAAATTAAGTGCGATTTAAGTGCTCCACGTTCCCCATCGGCATATTACTCTGGCCGCCCTTTTTAAAAGAAACATATTCTTAACAGATCGGATTCGTGAAATAGCTTTGGTGAGTTAAAAATTATGTTTTTTGTTGGTGGATATTTAACCCTTAACTGGTATGGTGATTTGTTCAGGCTTTTAAGGTATGCTGGGTCATACGTGACCTGCAAGTATTGTATAATTGTATAATTTTACACAAAAAAGTGCCTGCCGAAATTACCCACAGCCTAGAATGGGTTTTGGTATTTTCGGCAGCACTGCCGAAATTACGTGCAGGTCCAGTTTTTTGATTATTTGTTTGATGGCAGCAGACCAATCAATACCTCAAAAACCACTGAAGCAATTAAATCAGCACATGGATACTAAATTAGCACCTAAAGAACACTTTAGTATCCACCAAAAAAAAAAATATTTTTAACTCACCAAAGCCATTTCACGAATCTGACCAGTTACAGATAGTTTTCTTCTAAAAAAGGGCGTCCAGAGTGGTATTTCGATGGTGAACATGGAGTACTTAAATAGCACTTAAATAGTAGAGCCATTTGCACCCCTTTTTTTATTAATAGACATGTTTTTTAACATTTGGTCTGCTAACTTTTTTTTAAGCTAGCAGATCAATCAATATCTAAAAAACTACGGGAGCAATTAAATCAGGATATGAATACTTAATTAGCACTTAAATAGTAGAGCCATTTGCACCCCTTTTTTTATTACCAGTCATGTTTTTTAACATTTGGTCTGCTAACTTTTTTTTAAGCTAGCAGACCAATCTATATCTCAAAAACCACTGGAGCAATTAAATCGGGAATTGAGTACTTAATTAGCACTTAATAAGCACTTAATAATCCAATCATAAAATTTTTGATCTGCCACAAGTGGTCTGCTAACTTAAGGGACGTGTAAGAAAGACCCATTCATTTGAATCTTTAACTTCCGAAGAAAATGCAGGCATATTATGACGTTAGATGACTCTTCTAGTGATAAAAATTTTAGTGATTTAGGAAATGAGTATCATAACAAAAACATTTCATGTAAAAAAAAGCCATTTTTTTCACATGGTTTTATCATAGTTCCTGATTCCTGTCACCCTTCCAAAGCTCAGCTCTCTAGCATTTCTAGAAGTGGGCAATGTTCCTTTTACATAACTTTACAGTTATAGGGTAGGGAAGTAAATTAAAATTTTGGTGTTTTAAAAAAGTTTTCTATAGTTTTATCATAGTTTCTATCGGCCTTCCAATGTTACTTTTACATAAATTTACATTTATAGGGGAAGGAAGTAAATTAGAATTTTGGGGTTTTTTTCTTGTCATAATTTCTATCAGTCTACCAAATTTCAGCTTTTTAGCATGTCTGGAAGTATTGTAGAATTTTGATAATCTATACATGAGTGGCAATTTCGACGTTTTTTGAAATTTCGTAACTATTAGCCAAGTCCATCTATCGTACCCACTATTCTGCCGTCCTAAGTAAGACCCACCTATCTGCAAAAAAATAAAAAATGAGTTAGGACCGAAAATGGCTTTAAATAGGTAATAATTTGTAACTTTTTTTTTGTTTTATTACTTAGATATTGCTACTAGAAACCCATCAACATTTACCAACAAAAAAAATTTATTACTATGTAACTCTTGGCAAGCATTTAAACTTTAAACTCGCTTTTCCGAAATAAGTGAAAATGTAGATAGGTGGGTCTTACTAAGGACGGCAGTATTATGGTGCATCTCACCTCCCTAGGGTAGGACAAATCGACTCTGGTTCAGAATTTGATTTTTTTTTAATTTATTTCTTTTTAAGTGCTTCAAAAACAGTAGGTACCAAAGCTAGTTATTTTATGTATCAATTGGCACAATTGTACTTTGACTAATAAAGAAATTTTCTGGGTTTCGGTAAAAGGTAGTCCATGGAACCTCTCTTTAACACATCATATTTGGAGGCAAAAAACTGATTTTATAATCAGCAAGTTCTGTTCGGGTACATCTAACTAAGTCAAAATGTTTAATCCGTCATTTTTTGCTTTGAAAACCCTAAAACTATTGGGCTAAAGAATACTCGCAAAAAATTGTTGAATCTAAAATTTTTTTGCACTAAATAAAAAATGTAAAATAAAAACCCTTTAAAACTATAGCTTTTTAGTTCAAAGCTTTACAAAATAAACCACAATATTTTTGTTAAAAATTGAGGCTCTATTGCTTTAGTAACACTCACAAATACAAACAATAATATTGCTGCACAATGTACAGGGTGATTTTTTTTAAACGTACCTTGTTGTAGCTTCGTTATGTCACAAAATTTTATGAAAAGGATATCTTTAGAGATTTATCGCTAAAATTATAACAGTGTTCAGTCTTTAAATCTATGACGAGAGGGATTTGTCAAACCTGGCTAATACGCTGGCGTACATAAGAGGTGGGGGATGTAGGTTCGGGGGGAGGGGGGAGGGAGTAATGAGGGTAATGATGATAATTGCCCTACCAATATTAGTAAAAAGTGAGGATTTTTCTACCAAAAGTTTTAAAAATTTAAATAATAAATATTTTTTTATTATTACCAAAATTGTACAGTCAGGGACTTCGTAATTGGCCGCGCTTAAAAATAGAAAATATTCCTATTTTAAATTAGGAAACGCAGTTTGAACCAAACCAAAATAAATTCCTAGACGGCCTATTAGCACACTTCAAGTGAAGCCATGATATACCAGCCTTGAAAACAGTTTCGCCATTGCTACGCTGGCGAGGAAGGTAAAAATTAAATAAGAACCTGAAAAAATTAAGTCAACAAAATATTTTTTTGTCAAAAATTAAATTTTATATTAAAGTGTTTTTCCTCAAAAAAGTTTCTATAAAGATGGCATTACAAAATTTAATTATTTTTACAAAGGTATACTTATTTTCTTAGTGAGATTTTTAGACCATAACTATAACTATTATCAAAATGACTGAATGACTTTTTTTTCTAATCTGCTTTTTTTCCGGATTTTCTACTTGGATATTTTCAATTTGCGACAAACTGTGCAGTGTGCACTGAGTAGAAAATAAAATCGTGTTCGCAATGAAACCGTTTAAAGTTCCCTTTTAAACCGCCATTTTAATATGTATGAAAAAGATGAAGGGGTAATAAAAAGATATCGTCCGCTTTTAAGGCAGGGGTAAACAAGCGTTTAATTTTAAGAAGTCCGGACTTTTGGTCCGATAAAAACAGGGCCGGATTGGGAGAACTTTTCGGCCTGGGTTGTCAGTATAAACCGTCCAATTTAAAACATAACCTACCAATAAGAAATTTTTGGCCATAGGCAGTTATACTTTTGTGACATTTACAACCACCTCTTTATTTATCCAGGACTATCAAAATGGACGGGCCACGATCCTCCACTTTGTTGACGTCACATCCGGGGCTGATTTTTTTTTGATGGCCACGTTACGACACAGCTGATTGTCTTTAAAATATTGAAGTTGGAATGACGGTTCATGGATATTTGATTTTTAAAAAAATAAATCCGTTTTTGAGATTGTTTTTACTTTATTCTGGCAGAACAATTTTTTTTAAATGTATAGTAAGCAGTAATTTTTCATAGCCGCTTCATTAGCTCACACAAAAATTAAGTTTAAAGCAGAAGCGAATGTGACAATCACATGACAAAGTCAAATACATGTCAAATATAACAGTTGGCATGTGGTACATGGCGGGTAATTTGAATTCAAAATAAGGAATGCTAAATCTTGAAAATGTTAACCTTTTAATCTTGTTGCTTCCTTACAAACCTTTGGTGGAATATCGGGATGGTGTCTGAGAATATTTCACTGAAATTTTGCGGAAATCTGTAGTGCCATTTTGAAAATATCATCAAAAAACGTCTGACCTCCCATAAGACCCAATGTAAAATTCAGCCCCGGGAGAACAGCTGATTTTTTCAGGGTGGTGGCCTCTATTTTTGTGTTGGCCTTGATTTATCATATGCATACCGACAGCAACAATAAAAAATCTGAAAAATGGCATGTTTTTGAGTCGTGTTTATCTGTGCGTTTTTCATGTTAACCTATAGTCAGCATCTTTTTATCCAGAGACAATGATATATAATTTTATACCAACCAGGGCTATCAAAACGGACAAGCCACGATCCTCCACTTTGTTGACGTCACATCGGGGACTGATTTTTTTTTTGATGGCCACGTCACCACACAGCTGATTGTCTTTAAAATATTGAAGTTGGAATGACGGTTCATGAATATTTTTTTTACATAAAGCCGGTTTTGAGATTGTCTTTACTATATTCTTGCAGAACAATTTATTTATATATTTTGCAAATATTCCAAAAATTGTACCAAACTTAACTTATTTAGGTAAATTTAAACACTTTTTTTTAATTTCGGTTTTTATAATTTATTACTTATAGTTATAAATCTGTTATTTGTTTGGTTTTTTCTTCCATTTTTATTTAAAAAAACTGTTTATTGTAAGTTTTTTTTGGTTTGGTGTCGACTAGAGTCCCTGTATGTTGACATATTTGGATATATTATATCCAAATATATCAACATACAGGGACTCTAGTGTCGACCACCCACCCGTTATTGTTTTGAAGGATATGAAGGGTTTTTGTCATTTGGTTGAAGGAAAGTCGTCAGAAAAGTCTGGCAACACTGGGTCGGTCAGTACTTAAATAATTTATAAGCTTTTTCACTTTTATTTTTAAATTTAAAATTGATGTCGATAAAAATATTGCATACATTGATGTGTATAGTTGGCCCACACAGTTAGAGCTCGTCGGGTTTCGCCCGATTACCCGCCAACCTAATCCGGTGCTGGATAAAAAGGTTTTAAAATTTTATGAGGCTTTCAAAGAGAGACGGAACAAGCATCTTATGACTAGTTTGTTGGAAATATTAGAGAGTTATCTGAAATAAAATAATGTCCATCTCCCATAATGCTAACAGTTTTCAGATATGTGTGCTTTCGTTGACATTTCCATTAAAGTTCTCTAATAAAGTAGAGTTTATAGAGAAACATGGCATGACATAAGACATAACATGACATGACATAACATAACAGAAGGAAAAATGGCTGTTTATACAAAAAACATAACATGACATAATATAAAGCTTGGTCCAATCACAGCTTGACTTTTGTTCATGTGATTTTGGAACTTTCAGCTGTCTTCTGTCATTTAGTTTTCTGTTGTTGTTTTGAAAATATGGACGATGGTGAATTAATTGAACAGGTGCAGGGCTTCCCTGCCCTGTATAATAAAAAAGACAAGTGGTACAAAGATAAGAATGCCAAAGAACAGGCCTGGACCACCATTGGGTCTGTATTGGGGTTTACACATAAGTAATTTGTATTTATTTTATTTACACAGCAGTATTATTAAGTAAGTAGGTAAAGATCCTATTTTTTATCTTCTTTGTTACATTTTTTGTTAGCTCACTCATAAAATGGTCCAAACTAAAACACCCTGTGTCCCCAATTTTAATGACCAACAATTCATATATATATTAAATGGCTTGAACTTCTTATTCATTGGGCGAATTTAAAAGCGCCTTCTTTTTCGCACTCTTTTTATACATATAGCACTAGCTGCAAGGCCAATGAAAAGTAGAAGCTGTACTTCTTCATCCATCTAAAACAAGTATATATATCACATTATTAAAGGGGCCATCATCACATGTATTAGGGAAGCCCCAATTACCAGCAACAAAAATGAATGAAAAAAAGGCTACCTACTTATATGTACCTAAATATCAAATATCTGACGTTTTGCTTACCTTTTTTGCGTAATTATTTCTTTTTTAAACAAAAAAAACACATCAAACTATTCAAACACAATATAAAAGTAGGGTTATGGTGAAAAATCGTAAACAAATGACGTCGCGATCATGCGCTTAATATGATTTCACACAAGACATGACATAAAAAGATAAAAGTTGGGCATTTTTTTATGTCTCATGTTATGTCATGTAATGTTATGTCATGTTATTTTTCTGTATAAACACCAACAGGGTTTGTCATAAGCTCAACTCTGTTATGTTATGTCATGCCATGTTGCTGTATAAACTCTACTTAACTTGTCTAATGTACCGAAACCTTTAGTGATTAGCAGTGGCGTATATAGAAAAACATTTCGGGGTGGGCCCGAGACCGTTTGGGGGGGGGGGGGGGGGCGAGACCCCATGAGGCCGTATTTTATGCTATTTTATGTTTGTATTCATGAAATATGTGGAAAATATCTAAAAAAATCTTAGTTGCGGGGGGGGCCGTAACAATTAGTAACAAGCATACAATTTTGTGAGTCTACTTACAAATTTGTCAACATACAGGGACTCTAGGTCTACCCAGAAGCATATGCTGAGTCAAGGCCAACACAAAAATAGAGGCCACGACCCTGAAAAAATCAGCTGTTCTCCCGGGGCTGAATTTTACATTGGGTCTTATGGGAGGTCAGACGTTTTTTTATGATATTTTCAAAATGGCACTACAGATTTCCACAAAATTTCAATGAAATATTGTCAGACACCATCCCGATATTCCACCAAAGGTTTGTAAGGAAGCAACATGATTAAAAGGTTAAAATCTTCAAGATTTAGCATTCCTTATTTTGAATTCAAATTACCCGCCATGTACCACATGCCAACTGTTATATTTGACATGTATTTGACTTTGTCATATGTGATTGTCACATTCGCTTCTGCTTTAAACTTAATTTTTGTGTGAGCTAATGAAGCGGCTATGAAAAATTAGGACTTACTATACATTTAAAAAAAATTGTTCTGCCAGAATAAAGTAAAAACAATCTCAAAAACGGCTTTATTTAACAAAAAATCAAATATCCATGAACCGTCATTCCAACTTCAAAATTTTAAAGACAATCAGCTGTGTAGTAACGTGACCATCAAAAAAAAAATCAGCCCCGGATGTGACGTCAACAAAGTGGAGGATCGTGGCCCGTCCATTTTGATAGCCCTGGCTGAGTTTACTGAGAATCAAATACAGGTGTCCCAGATAAAAGCATCTATAAGGGAACTAATAGAAATTTTGGA
This sequence comes from Aspidapion aeneum, assembly GCA_963576565.1. NCBI lineage: Eukaryota > Metazoa > Arthropoda > Insecta > Coleoptera > Brentidae > Aspidapion > Aspidapion aeneum. Next base: position 6,771,241 of record OY755043.1, on the reverse strand, counting down.
ATTGGTAAGAGCTACAATTTAGAAATAAACAAAGCCGAAATAAAGAGAGCTTTAACAAAAACGAAAAATCACAAATCGCCTGGAAAATAAGGAGTAAAGGCAGAAATGCTTAAGTATGGTGGTAAAGGTATAGTTAATACTCTCCATATTTTTTCGAATGAAATAATAAAAGAAAAAATAATCCTAAACATCTAGAAAGAGTCCATAACCACTATTTTGAACAAGAAAGGTGATAAAGCAGACCTAAAAACTCTCTACCTATTAGACTCCTCAATGCAATTTAGAAGCTTTTCACGAAAGTATTAACAGATAGACTAACAATAAAATTTGATGAATATCAATCAAAAGAAGAAGCCGCTTCAGTTTCACTACAGTTGGAAATCCTAATAGAACGAATTTATTTTCTGCACTTTTATTTAAATTATTTTGTGTCGAAATTCTTATATGTGTGCATATGTTATCATTATAGTTTAATGGAAATTCAAAATAAGAAAATTAAAAAGAAACCCTTGCAAAGAGTTTTGAAAATGGTGGGTGAATACAAAATGCCATAAAAAGCCTCGAAATTGCAGACTTTTCAAAAACCTAACTTAAGAAAAAAGTAAAAAACTTGACTGGAATGACCTAACATAATTAGTTAACCAGCGAGTTTTGAAAATTTAATACCCATATAATACACCTGCATTCACCTGCAGATATACTTAAGGGCTCATGGGTTTCCTAGTAAAACCGAGCCTCTGACAAACGTGGCGCAAACTGTAACTTTGCCGACTAGCGCCCCCTATAGGGCTAGTAATATTTATTCAATGCATCCACCGTACATGCCCAGAATTAGAATAAGTTTAGTATAAAAATATGTTGTTAAATATACAATATTTTCACTTTAAAGTATTCTGCCTAAATGAGCCATAATAGACCCACTGGTGATCGCAGTGGAGGGGCTGCAGGGCCCACTTACATATGAATCACACATACATGTGCTACTCACTATGCGCTACTTGTCGAGTACCTGCAAAATTCTTGACTGACTTAAAGAAAGCTGAGTTTATACAGTGTGTATACTTGGGTGTCACATTTGATAATACAGGAACAGACTGTAAAAAACTGAAAAAAGAATAATAAAACCAAAAAAGGTTTGTGTGTCAGAATACAAAACGAAAATGGAAAATGCCGAAATCATGATTAATGAGAATATCTAGAAGTGGAGGTTAACAGTGAACGTGGACAAGACACAGTACCTATGTATACAATATCTCCATGCAATGAGTATGTATACTTGGGTGTCACATTTGATACGACAGGAACAGACTGTAAAGAACTAGAAAAAGAATAGTAAAAGCAAAAAAGGTTATTAGATGTCTTAACAGTATTTTATGGATCAGAGAAATAAAAAGAATGTAAAATTTAACATATATGAAACAATGATGAAAAGCACGCTGTTGTATGGAATAGAGACTTGTCGCGTAACAGAAAAATATAAAACAAAAATGGAAAATGTCGAAATGAATGCAATAAGAAGATCAATGAGAACATCTAGAACAGATCATATAAGAAATGAGATCATAAAAGAAAGAATAGGAATCGAGAGAAGCATAACGGATAACATCACTAAAAGACAACTCATATGGTACTGCCATTTACAACGGATGAACGACGAAAAATTACCAAAGCAGGTCCTAGAATTGCAACCAATAGGGCGTAGAAAAAGAGGGCGTCCTAAGCTAGAATGGTAACAGTCAATCCAAATATCAATGAGTCAAAAAAACCTGTCAGGATCGAAGGAAGTGGTGAATAGCGTTAAAACAACGAAAAAAAAACGTTCTAAACCGACATAGTAGTAAAAACAAACTTTCATAACAGTCGAATGTAATTAAATGCGCCAATTTCACGCACTTGAAGGAACTGCATTATGTGAACACCATTTTGTTTTATTGTGCTCAAATTCTGCATACCTATTCCACGTCAGGATATAGCTGTAAAGCATATAGCATTACACACCAGTTACACGTGTCACACTTGCCGCAAACTTTGTTCCCTACTACTTCCACTTTCGGCCACTGGATATGAATAAAATTAGGAAGTTACGGTTTGAGGGAAATACTCTGGAGAACCGCAAATGGACACATTTTCGAGAGTAACTGTTAGTTACTCTGTTACTCTACTAAATGTGTCTATTTTAAGAAAATACTCTGCTAATATATGGGCACCTCAGCTCACACTAGGTACTATAGTTATAGTGTACAGGGTGTCTCATTATATTTTTCCCAGGGTGGGAAAGAATATAATAAGACACTTTATTCAACTTCAGACTCAAGCCATGTTTTGACCCAAAGTCTAATTTTTAAAATCGACCCCCACCCTTTTAAAAAAAACTAAAATGTATTTTGTTTAACTCCAGACTCAATTACCTTTCGTTTCATATCACACACGCCATATTTTCACATAAACTCTAATTTTTGAAATCTACCTCCACCCCTTTATTTGCCCTGTGTTCGGTTGATTTTTTTCATTTTTAAATGGGACCATCTTGACTCAAGAGACAGCCTAGGTATCAAATTTCATTAAAATCGGGCAAGCGGTTTTTGAGTTATGCGCGTTGGTCGTTACAGACAGATAGAAAGACAGACAGACAGAAATTAGGGTTTAAGTGAAAATATGGCGTGTATGCAGGGCCGTATCTGAGGGGGGGGTTTTGGGGGTTCAAACCCCCTCCGAAAAATAAATAGGAATGTGTTTTTTAACCTTTTTTTCGTTAAAACCCATTAAAAAATTGTAGTTCTTTTTCAAATCCGCAATTTTTCAAATTCCACTGGCCTAACCCCCCCTAAAATTTTGGTCCAGATACGGCTCTGCGTGTATGATATCAAACCAAAGCAGGGTTTCGCGGATATATATCAAGTGATATATATCATGATATATATCACGATATATATCAAGATATATATATAGCTTGATATATATCCGATATATTATATAATTTTACTTATTAAACTAAAAATGTTTTGTACCATTCTAAATATCAGTACGCCCCTGTACAATAGTATAAGCATCTGTCCAGGTGTAGTATCGATCGATTCGGCTGCCGCATAGGCATCGCGGAGCTGACTGGGAATCCCCTGTTTCACATCTGGTAGATCCCCGACGCGACGATTTCTTTTGTTTTCTACTCTCCCAGGTTAGAGCAGTTACTGCGTTTTCCATCTGTGTGTACTTTTGATTTATTAGGAAGTAGTGATTTTTATTTAATATGCCAAAACCAAAGCATTCAGTTTGATAATGATATATATCAGACATATATCTGATATATATATATCCGATATATATCATGTGATATGATATTTATATAAATATCATAATATTTTCGAATCCTGAACGAAAGGTAATTGAGTCTGGAGTTAAACAAAATACATTTAGGTTTTTCTTTTAAAAGGGTGGGGGTAGATTTCAAAAATTAGAGTTTCAAAACATGGCTTGGGTGGTATCAAACGAAAAGTAATTCAGTCCGGAGTTGAATAAAATATATTTAAGTTTTTAGTTATATTAGCTCACACGTACACGATAACTACAGAACCTAGTGTGAGCTTAGGTGCCCATATTTTGGCAGAGTAGTTTTTATGGCAGTATGTAATCAATTTTTCATAAAGTTTTAGTTGTTTGGTATTTGCTAAATTATTTGCTCCTACTGTAGCTTAATTATTATCAAGCTCGATAAATGTACCCCCATTATTTTCATTTCATTGGATCCCCTAATACATATATTGGGAACGAAAAACAAGAAAACGGAAATAGAGGCAGGGAGTCCATAAATGTTGGTCCGTCCATTTTCCAGACTTCCAATATCCCCAAATACATATTTCAATGAACGATGAGACTTAACTTTTCTCATCAGCCCGCAAGGCTTTTTATCCATCCTTGAACCATAGCAGTGGCGCACGCAGGAATATATCTTGGGGGGGGGGGGGGGGCATGTTGTCGTATTTTATGCTATTTTATCTTTACTACTACTATGTCGGTTTAGAACGTTTTTCTACGTTGTCCGACGCCTATTCTCCACCTCCTTCGATCCTGACAATCATCTTCTGTCAGATTCTTTTGACTCATTGATCTTTGGATTGACTGTTGCCATTCTAGTTTAGGACGCCCTCTTTTTCTGCGCCCTACTGGTTGCCACTCTAGGACCTGTTTTGGTAATCTTTCGTCGTTCATCCGTTGTACATGGCCGTATCATATCAATTGCCTTTTATTGATGTCATCCGTTATGCTTCCCTCGATTCCCATTCTTTCTTTTATGATCTCATTTCTTATGTGATCTAATCTAGATATTCTCATTGATCTTCTTATTGCATCCATTTCGACACTTTCCAATTTTGTTTTATATTTTTCTGTTACCCGACAAGTCTCTATTCCATGCAACAGCGTGCTTTTTACCATTGTTTCATATATGTTAAATTTTACATTATTTCTTATCTCTCTGCTCCATAAAATACTGTTAAGACATCCAATAACCTTTTTTGCTTTTACTACTCTTTTTTCCAATTCTTTACAGTCTGTTCCTGTCTTATCAAATGTGACACCCAAGTATACATACTCATTGCATGGAGATATTGTTTGTCCATTGTCTAGTTCTAACTCACTGGATTCGTTTCCAATACATAAGTACTGTGTCTTGTCCACGTTCACTGTTAGTCCCCACTTTTGGTATTCTTCCGTTAACTTTCTCATCATATACTCCATATCTTCTTTATCATTAGCTACAATTACTTGGTCGTCAGCAAACTGTAGTGTGTATATAGTAAATCGGTCATTAAGTTGTATTCCCATGCCGTGCACTTTACGTTTCCAGGTGTTTAGAGCCACTGCGATATATATTTTAAAAAGAGTTGGAGAGATACAACATCCCTGTCTTAAGCCTTTTGTTACCAGGAATTCTTTCGAAAGTTGATTTCCAATTTTAATTTTAGATTTTGACCCTTTGTATAGTTCTTTTATCGCTTTTATGTATGTATGATTGATATTAGTTTGTTCCAACACCGTCCATAATTTTTTTACTGGAACGGTATCATATGATTTTTGTAGGTCCACAAAGGTAACATGAGTCTCTATATTTCTGGCGCTTCTTTTCTCAATTACTTGTTTAAGACAAAAAACATTATCACTACAAGATCTGCCTGCACGAAACCCACTTTGCTCTTCTTCTTCTTGTTCATGAAAATCATTCTCTATTAGATCTCTAAGAATCCTACCGTACAATTTTTTTATTCATAAAATTTGTGGAAAATAATTTAAAAATTCTTAGGTTTGGGGGGGCCCGGGCCCCGAGGCCCCCTCCCCGGTTTGCCCATGGCCATAGTTATAGAAAAATATAAGATAAGGCTTTCTGCTTCCGAGGTATAGTTTTTAACATTATTTTTGAAATAACTTTGGACTGTGTCAATTCAATTGTCATCAAGAAAACAGCTATCCAAGAGTGCACAGATCCGGATTTAGATAAGGGGAAAAGTAAAGATATGGGGTCGTTCACAAATTAGACTAATACAAGCCGGCAGCACCGCGCGGGGCAAGGTTTCAATTTCACCCATTTTCAACGGGGTATGGGTGGATGTTCTCGATCGGGGGCGGGAGGAATGTTTGTTTTAGTTGAAGTCGGTCATTATCATCGTGTGAAATGTCCGTTGCCCTTCTACACGTTGCCGGTTCTGTCCTTAGTGAAGACGTATTAATTTGTTTTGAATTGGGGTTCAAATCTTCAGGGCCACATAGACCGGACCTAAAAATCCTAAAAATTAACCAAAATTTTAGTGCAAGTAATAAAAAATTATACGATGCAGGAAACTGGTTGTGCGGTTGTGAAAAACGAAATGCTTTTTTTTGCTTTATTTGTCTTATTATGAACAATCCACGAAGTGATCATGCGTGGGTAGCAAAAGGAATGTGTGATATCAACCACTTTCGTAAAAAGTTAAAGACATAAAGTAAGTGCTACGTATTTAAATAACCACATAGAATTTTCCATGCTAGGCAAAACTGATATTAGGTGCCAATTGAATAATGGCTATGGGCAAAACATTACCGAACATAATGAAAATGTGGCAAAAAATAGACATATACTTAGTAGGTTAATAAACTGTTTAAAATTCTGTGGGATCTTTGAGGTTGTTCTACGGGGCCATGATGAGTCTGAAACTGGTGCTAATCCAAGCACTTTGCGCATGTCAAAGAAAGGCGAATAGACTTTATCTATAAACTAAAAACTATACCAAGTAGCAGCTTGTTTGTATAATGGTAAAATAAAGTTGTTTATGTAAGTTTTTTTTATCCTCAATGAAAAACTTAAGTATTATGGACTTGACGAACTGAGCCTTAAACTTATGTCAGGGTATCTCACGGATCGAAGACAGGTAATACAGATAAATGGTCAGCGTTCAGAAGAGAGGTTTATGAGACATGGGGTGCCACAGGGCTCAATACTGGGGCCTCTGCTGTTTTTGGTGTACATAAATGATTTTTCTGTTGCGTTACCCGAGTGCCAGGTTGTTGTTTATGCAGATGATAATGGTTTTTCAATAAAAACTGAAAATTTAGAAGTTGCAAATAGTGAAATGTCAAGACACATTGAAACTGCCAATGACTGGTTTAGAGAAAACAAACTTAATGTCAACTTAAGTAAAACACAAAAAATGGTCTTTACTCTTAAAAAAATAGAAATTCCAGACAACCCGGAGAGTGTCAAGCTTTTGGGAGTGACCCTTGATCTAAAATTAACTTTTGAACAGCATGTGAAAGCAACCTCAAAGAGGCTATGTTCATCCATTTATGTTCTCCCTAATATCTCAAAAATAGTAGAAGAGGACACACTTAAGTTGGCATACTACGGGTTGTTCCACTCTATCGCTGTGTATGCACTCCTGGCCTGGGGTCACTCAGCACATACCTCACGCATCTTTGGTTTGCAACGCAGAGCAGTCAGAATTTTGGCAGGCATTAAATATCGAGAAAATGTCAAACCTTTTTTTCAAAATCTGGGTATATTGACTATTCCATCGCAGTATATCTTAGAATGTCTTCTTTATTTTCATAAAAACTCGCAAAGTTACACAAGGGTTGAAGACATACATCAACATAATACGAGACACAGAACTGATGTTCGAGTGCAGTTTCTTCGGCTCGGGACCTCTAGGAACGCAACATTACATTATGCGCCTGTCTTATATAATAAACTCCCTCTAAGTACAAGAGATCTACCATTTAATGCATTTAAATTTAAACTAAAACAATTTCTAATTAAACAATGTTTTTACTCCATCAGTGAATTTTAAGCTTATAAGGTATCAGATCTGGATCTGTTTTAATTTGTTTTAATTTTTGAATATGTGTTAGTGAGCCAGAGTGTATTTTAGCTTTAACAATAGTGTTTTTAATAATTTATGTTTTGTTCGTTAACATTTTAAATGAAACAAGTACCTACATTAAGATTAACTGTCTATTATAGGGATTTAGAAAAATTGTACCAATTTTTGACGATATTGTAAAACTTCTGTTTTTTAATGAAATAAATCAAACTAGAACTAGAATCCCCTTTTCCATGCAATATAAATTTCTGCCCCCCCCCCAGCTTATAACGTCACCAGCAGCCACTGGGAATGTATCAGATTTGTCATTTTGAGGTGAGGAAATCCATGATCTAAAAAAATTGCAACAAAAGATCTCATTTGTTAATTTGGCTTGTTACTTGTAATGATGATTCTGAAAACTTGATAGAAGTTGTTATCTTTTTACACGATCAGTAGCACTTATAGCTGAAAATCCTCGGGGGGACGTTTTTCAGTCCCTTTAATCCGATTTTCTTGCTTATCGGTACGGGAGAGCGGCTCCTGCGGACATTTAAACTGCATTTTATTACACACATATAGATATCGATTCCTGAAAATTTTCCCCCAATCTGCCAGTTGGGCGTTAAAAGATTGCGTCGACAAACAACAAGAAGTTTATCCATATAACGTTGCACGTGTACAGCCAGTGGCGGATCCAGGGGGGGGGGGGCACTAGGGGCACTTGCCCCCCCCCCCGAGAATTTTTTGACTATACAAAAAATTAGTAAAAAGTAAGGTTTTTGCTAATAAAAATTCAAAATTTTTCAAAAATTATATACAGTTTTTTGCCAATGTCACCTTAAGTGCCCCTCCCGAGAAGCACCTCTGGATCCGCCCTTGTGTACAGCGTGTCCCATTTTCAATGGGATTAAATGTGAAACTCTGTTATTATTAAAGATATTAATTTTCTGATTGCACCTTACCCTGCTCTTTTTTTGAGCCCTTAAAAATGGTGTTATCAGATTTTTACTATACCCCGTAGTTTCGCTAATACTATACTAATATAGTAACTAACGAACTTTACTTATCACCCTTTTTAAAATTTATTGACTATCTTTGACTTTTTATTAACAAAACGCTGTTTTTTTTTTAACTTTTATTGGTAAAATCCATATGTAGAGATAATTTTTTTTTTATTTTTTAGTTAAAAACGACACATCGTAGAAAAAAAAGTAAAGAGACATTTTTTAACTGAAATTAGACTATGATTTCAAAAATAATTTGACAGCAAAAAAAATCCATTGGCGTATCATTTTTTCTTCAAAAATCTGACTGTCACCGCCCGTGCGCACGCCCCTGTCAAACCAAAATTGTTGCTTTATGAAAAAAAATATACAGCTAAATTAACCTTTATTCTGTACCAAATTTAGCTTTATTGTCCCCAGTAGTTTTCGAGATAATGATTTTTTTCGTTTTTTTTTTGAAAACTTTAACACTATTTGGCTAACGAAACATTTTTCAACCTATGTTGTGACTTGTTTTTCATATTTTTCAACGTACAATACGCTGGTGAAGTTTGGCTTGTCAGCCTGCAGGTTCTTGATTGCCCGTTGTTCTTGACTGGTGATGTTTGTCTTTTGTTGCTTCTTTCTGTCCAACGTTGTTCTTACTTTATGGCGAAACTCATCAGCTTCGGGTTGAGGTAGACTAACGCTCTCTATTGCCGCAATAATATCTAGTGTCGGTGTCTGTGCCGGTGCAATGGCGAACTTAAGTCCCTTACTGAGTACTAATTCTTCGTTGGTGCTCAGAGTCCTTTTGGAGATGTTCACTATAGTGCTTGGTGTTGTTGAGTCTGTTCTATCTTGAGTACGTGTCTGTAGTTTCTTAGGTTTTTCTCGGTGAGTTGATCTTATCTTCTGTCGTTCTCTGTTGCACGTACTGTCAATTTTACTCAGTATCAGTTCGTAGTCTTCCTCCCATGTGTGTCGTCTAATTTCGTCAAAACGCTCCTCCATGTCGGTGTTGAAGTTGGCTTTTCTCCATCGATGGTAACTGATTTGGGATCGGATTAGAGCTTGGCTGGTCCTCTCTAAGATCTTCTTCGTTCCACTGCTTCGTTCTCACTCCCGGAAAGTTGGCTTTTAGGCGGAAACCAACCGGAATGACACCACTGTCGCGCGCCTCGCACAAGAATGAAATGTGTTCTTCCTTTATCACTTTAAGTTTGGTCTTCTCGTAGCCTCTGAATAGATTGTTGATTCCGGGTCCGTACGTCCGTCCGTAAAGTACGGACCCGGAATCAACAACGAAGTTTGGCTTGTTAAGATCGGGTCCTCCTGTATATATATATATATATAGAGAGAGAGAGAGAGAGATCATTGGGCTTGCCTGACAACAAGATACAAGGTAGATCTACCTAAAGCCTCCATAAAGAAATTTTAACTTGTGCAGTTTTAAGTTGTCATGCAAGATGAAGCGTGTAAGGTATTTTTTCTTTCGCCCAAAAATTTTCCGTCATAAAAGGATGGATTTATGTCTCTTGGAAATTTTAACGAACGAGCAAACATATGTCGTCGCTTTTTACGCTTCCGATGTGGGATTGATTTATTTGCCTTCCTATTTGAATTGAAAAATATTTTTTTACGAATTTTCCTTTGATTGCGTACAGCCTGATAAGTTCTGAAGTTTTTCCTACGAGCGCGCGGCAAAGAAAAGCAAAGATTTTTTGTTTGGAACGATTCGTTTGCACGATTTTTTTCCGCACGTCCAAAATACAAGAATCCACCTGTCCGTTTCCAAATGAAAATCCGTCCTCCTACACACAAGTTTCATTTTCAAGAAGTGCTGCTGTACCGATGCTACCAGAAGCACCGAAGGAAGAATCCTGTAATGTGTTACAGTCTGTACATACCAATCTACCTTCCTCCATTCACTACACTGGTAATTCTCAACAGCAAACTGATCAAGGCATTTGTGTAGTGGGCCAAACACCAACCAATCCAATTCAAATAAGAAACGACGTTCTTCAGGATGTTGCGCCATCTACTACAAATAAAGAAAGATGTCGTCAGTCAATGCAAATTGCTTTGATTTAAGAAAAAATCTGCTTTCCTATGCACGAAGACGATATTTTCTTAACAAAAAAAAACTATTCTCTTGAACTGCTGGTTTCCGTTGAAAATAAAAGTTGCCTTTATCCAAGAAAATTGATTTGTTTTGAATGGAAGCGGCCTTGTTTTGTGTTTTCTAGTATTATGGAATACATCGGCCTTTTTCGTTTTGAGATGCCGGATATTTTGAGTTAAAAAATTAAAAGTCTTGACGCAAAGTAAAGCTGTATTTGTGTTAAGAAAATATTAGTAAGACATTTTATATCTTGTTTCAAAACCACTTTTTCTTCGCTAAAGGCAGTTTGTTTTAAACCAAAATAATTTACCAAGACGATAATTTTTTTTCCCAAAACAAGCGGTTTGCTTAGATGAAAAGAAAACAATTTATTCGGACACTTTTGCTTTTGGGTCAAGATAGTTTTTTCAAGAAACCCACTTTTTTTAACTGCATGCAACAAACATAAAGTGCACTTTCAATTTCAACATTTACCATCGTTTGATGATGATGATGATTTATATGTGAGTGGACCTTGCAGCCCTTCCATTGCGACCACCATTGGGTCTATTGTGGCTCACGTTTAAGTAGTTTTTCACCATTGTATGCCTAATCCTTCAAAAAGGCCGGCTATCAGTTTGGGTGAGATATTGTTCAGATCTTCTGAGTCAATCTGAGGTTTACCGAAAGTCTTCTAACGTAAACTTGCAATAGCCGGACATTCGCACAGTACGTGTCCGACTGTTTCGTCATCCTCCATACAGAGTCTACATTCAGTCTCTTCTGTTAGTCCTATTCTGTTCATGGGTACTCTCAGTCGACAGTGACCCGTAAAAAGACAAGTATATTAACTTTTTCTTTTATTTAAGCCAATTAAAAAAATATATATCATCTATTATTTGGATTAAACTAGAAAACTGGAGATTTCTCAGAATTCTGTTTAATTTAACGAACAAAAATAGAAACAAGACTGTATATTTAGAACGTAAAAAAACAAACACGAAAACGTACTCGTTAAACGCGAGGCTAATTAAAAAAGTAAACCGTTCCGGGAATTAAACAGCTTACTTTTGCTAGAATAAAACTGCTCTGTAGAGTTTAAATGCTGAGATAATGTTTTTCTTTCAATCCGGACAGCAGCTGTGATCGATTCCTTAAGAGACCAACTTCCCTAAGAATCTAGTTTTTTTCCGGTGCAAGTCAGTTCGACGCTACTTGAAATTGTCCTAAATATAAAAAAACAAACAATCATAACAAAAGCATTTCATGTAAAAAAAAGTCAAGTACGCGAAAATGGCATTCCGTAAAAAGAATTGAGATAAAAGTAAAGCCAAGTTCTCCAATACAAATTTCAAAACGAAAGGTTCTTACTAGTTTGGAAATGTTTTTTTTAGCTTTGCTATTACAGCCAAACTTCTTTATGTTCAATTTAGCACTGTGCCTAAGAGTCATTTACAGCCGTAATAGCCAAGTTTAGAAAAATATTTCCAAACTAGTAAGAACCTTTCATTTTGAAATTTGTATTGAAGAACTTGGCTTTACTTTTATCTCAATTCTTTTTACGGAATGCCATTTTCGCGTACTTGGCTTTTTTTTACATGAAATGTTTTTGTTATAATTTCACTTCTGTTTTAAAGGAATTGGATAATACTTCATTTTTAAAGTAGTAAAATATGAATATTGTTCAAAACTTTTGCAATGCCTTACTTAAATTTTTGAGGTTTTTTAATTTTTTTCCATGGTTTTATCGTAGTTCCTATCAGCCTTCCAAAGCTCAGCTCTCGAGCGTTTTTGAAAATGCACAATGTTACTTTTACATAACTTTTCATGTATAGGGGAGGGAAATAAATTAAAATTGTCGTGTTTTTAAATTTTGTCCTATAGTTTTATCATAATTTCCATCAGTCTTCCAATGCTCAGCTCTCTAGCGTTTCTAGATGTGGGTAATGTTACTTTTACATAACTTTACATTTATAGGGAAGGAGAGTAAATGAAAATATACAACTTTTAAATTTTTTTCCCATGGTTTTATCATAATTTCTATCAGCATTCCAATTCTCAGCTCTCTAGCGTTTCTGGAAGTGGGCAATGTTAGTTTTATATAAATTTACTTTTATAGGAGAGGGAAGTAAATTAAAATGTTGGTGTTTTTAAATTTTTCCATATAGTTTTATCATATTGTCTTTCAGTCTTAAAAAGTTCAGCTCTCTAGCGTTTCTGGAAGTGGGCAGTGTTACGTTTACATAACTTTAAATTTATAGGGGAAGGATGTAAATTAGAATTTTGGGGTGTTTTAATTTTTTCTATAACTTTATCATAGTTACTATCGGTCTTCCAAAGCTCAGCTCTCTAGCATGTCTGGAAGTAGGCAATGTGACTTTTACTTAACTTTACATTTATAGGGGAGGGGAGTAAATTAAAATTTTAGGGTGTTTTAATTTTTTCCTATAGTTTTATCATAGTTCCTATCAGTCAGCCAAAGCTCAACTCTCTAGCATTTCTGGAAGTGGGCGATGCTACTTTTACATAACTTTAAATGTATAGGGGAGGGGAGTAAATTAAAATTTTGGGGTTTTTTGATTTTTTCCAGGGGTTTGGTCATAATTTCTAACAGTCTGCCAAATTTCAGCTTTGTAGCATGTCTGGAAGTACAGTAGAATATTGATGATCTATACATGAGTGAGTCAGTGAGTGAGTGGCAATTTCGACGTTTTTTGAAATTTCGTAACTACTTTACTATTATATGGAATTCCATGAAACTTGAACGGGTTGTTAACTCCATGGAGATCTACGACTGTGCAAAGTTTGAGATTCATAGCTCATTCCGAAGTAGAGTTTTAGGTAGGTAAAATATCGGCTGAAATGTTTCAAGAAAAGATGGTTACGGCCCGCTTACTTGGCGAGGCACTGCCGTGCCCTCAGATATCGCATAAAGAAAATATGAAGACAAAATATGGTCAGGACTCTTCAATTTTACGTATGCGAAAAATTACTGCGTCATGTGTTTGACGTTCCAGATTCTATTTCTGTTGGCAGTTTGGACAACGTGGACAAGACAAAGTACTTATGTATTGGAAACGAATCAAGTGAGTTATAACTAGAAAATGGACAAACAATATCTCCATGCAATGACTATGTATACTTGGGTGTCACATTTGATAAGACAGGAACAGACTGTAAACAACTAGAAAAAAGAATAGTAAAAGCAATAAAAGTTATTGGATGTCTGTAAAATTTAACATATATGAAACATTGGAGACAAGCACGCTGTTGTATAGAATAGAGACTTGTTTCGTAACAGAAAAATACAAAACAAAAGTGTCGAGATAGATGCAATAAGAAAAATCCAGGGAAGCATAACGGACGACATCACTAAAAGACAAGTGATATGGTATGGCGAATGATTACCAAAGCAGGTCCTAGAATGGCAACCAATAGGGCGCAGAAAAAGAGAGCGTCCTAAACTAAAATGGCAACAGTCAATCCAAAGATCAAAGAGTCAAAAAAACCTGTCGGAAGATGATTGTCAGGATCGAAGGAGGTGCAGAATAGGCGTCGGACAACGTAGAAAAACGTTCTAAGCCAACATAGTAGTAATAGTTAGGGTGTTTAAGGTCGCCGATTTTGATTTTTGACTTATTGAACCGATATGTATTAAATTTGGCACTTTGGGGTTTGTAGGGCCGCTGAATTTGATTCTTAAATTAAATTTTAAAAAATTAAAGTTCAGTAATAGGTAACTATTATGATTTTATGATTTAATACATATCAGTTCGGTTCGGTTTTTAAATGAAAAAAACGCCATTTTGGTGCCGCCATTTTGAATCCGTTATTTTGACTTTTTAACTTTCATTTATTATGTAATGTATGTATTATGTAATTACATTTTTACATGTTATGTTATAAATAAATAAATAAACACCCCAAGTTTAAAATTTGATATAAACCGGTTTATAAATGGAAAATTTCACCATTTTGAAAGCGCTATTTTGATTTTTTTAGGTTAAGTAAGTCAATAAATGTATAAAGATGCCTTAATACTGTATTGTTTCAAATTTGAGACAAATCGGTGTATAATTAAAAACTCCGCCAATTTGAATTCGTAATTTTGAATTTTTTGTGTTATATTAAATTGCATTGTCCAACCCGTGAGACCACCACCCCCGGTCTCCCCTATAGGTTTGTTAATGCTGCTTCTATCAAGAAAAACACTAAAGTATCTATAGTTACAGCTTTATGGTCTAAAAAGGTGAAAGTTTACAAAAATAAAAATATATTTTGATCTTTGTTTCAGTGCCCGTTTATTTTTGTTATATTTAAAGTTAACTTTGTGTCGCTCTAAAAATCAGATTGCTCTGCAAAGCGACATAAACTAGGATTAAGCTTCTCAGATAGAAAAAACTTCAAAGTTGCAGCTAACTAGATTAGACTCCGCTGGCGCTAAAGAATTTAATCCGTAGCTTTTTAGATAAGCTTACGTTTCAAAAAGGAAGTGGATCTTAGATGATGCAAAGGTTATGTAAGAATCTCTCTACTGAATATACTTATTTTTAATAAATGTTGCACAATGTAGCGCTACTCTTGATTTTAGGGCAAATTTTATTTTAAATAGGCTTGCGATCAATGGACAAAGGTTAGGATCTATTTATATATCTATCTATTCTATTTCTTCAATCCATATTTGGACATAACGAACACTCTTCTCTGTCTGTCGCCGTGTTCAGCCATCTAGTTCCCGCGTGTTTCTTCAAATCGTCCGCCCATCTCATTTGGGGTCTTCCCCTACTTCTTTTATTTTCCCAAGGTCTCCAGTTTACAATACATTTGTTCTATCGATCGTATTTTTGTTTGATATTATGACCGGAAAATTTCAATTTTAATTTTGCTACTTCTCTTGTAACATCCCTTACTTTTGTTTTATTTCTTATCCACTCATTCCTTTTTCTATCTATTAGCTTTACATGTAACACTTATCTTTCCCTTGATCTTTGGGCTTTTGTTACCTTATCCATGTTTGATTTTGTAAGTGTCCAGGTCTGGGATCCATAGGTAAGTACAGGAAGGATACATTGGTTACACACTTTTGTTTTAAGGTACTGAGGTTTTTTTTTTATTTTTTAGTATGTAGCTTAATTTACCGAAAGTCGCCCAGGCCAATCTTACTCGTCTCTTGATTTCAGCTGTTTATTTTTTTTTAGTTTGCTAATTTGTCCCAGGTATATATACAGCGTGTTTCAAAATTAAATAACATAATTTTAATGTTAAATTCATTGAATGATTGATTTTAAGGTAAAAAGTTCATATAAGCATAGGTCTACAAACACTTAGTTTTCAAGATACAGGGTGTTTTTTTATAGCTCCTGCAGTTTTTGAGATATTTAGCTCAAATTTGGCACGTATATTTACTTATAGGCAAAACACTATTGGACATGCCAAATACGTTTAAATTAATTTGCTTATTTTGATATACTCGCCATACCATACTCTGGATCATTTGTTTATTTTATGATAGCAGTCTTTATTTCAACAGCGATTTTCTCTAAAACGGTTAAGGATGCAAAAAATTGCGAAAAACAAAAAATTTTGCAAATGAAACAAGGATTTTATTATTCTAAAGTCTGTCAGTGGCTTACAATAAAAAAAAATCCGGGGGAAGAGGCGACATGACCCCTGAAAAAGTATCACTTTGTAGATTTTTACCATTATTTGGCATATCTTATAGTGTAGTGCCTATAGTTAAATAAATGTGCAAAATTTGAGCTAAATATCTCAAAAACTGCACGAGTTATAACTAAAAAACTATAAATAAAAAAAAAATTTGCACTCTGTATCTCGAAACAAGGGGTTTGAGGCCCTATGTTTATATGAAAATTTTGCCTTGAAATCACTTAAGGAATTTAACACTAAAATTGTGTTATCGAATTTTGAAACACCCTGTATTTATATATATATATATATATATATATATATATATATATATATATATATATATATAATAATCTGTATTTGTTATGGTTGTAGTTGTAGTGTAGTTCATACTTACTACTATATTTTTAGCTGCTGTATCCAGTTCAAGCATTTTTATCAGTTCTTCTTTCTGTCTGTTATTAAGGCGATATCATCAGCATATCTTAGGTGATTCAAGTATTGTCCGTTTACTTTGATGCCCATTTCTTCCCAATCTAAGCTTTTAAAAACATCTTCTAGGGCCTGGTAAAATAGTTTAGGGTATATTGTGGCACCTTGTCTGACACCCCTTCTTATGCGGCTTGGGTTATTCCCTCGTGGAAAAACGTGTATACTCATGTGAACCTCAAAATAAACGTCATTCGTCTATTTGGGTGTTTCAAGATGAAGAAAAGACAAGAAAAGTCATCCGTTCTCGAAGTTTGTCTTTTTTTTTTGTCAAACACACTGTGTTTATTGTATTACAATCTAGTCAGTAAGACTAATTAGCAATTTTGTTTTAACTTAATTTCCTAGAAAAGTCAGATTTAAACTTAGGGTTCATTTAACAGTTCTCCCCGCTTTGTTTAGTCTGTAACTCACAATTGTGTTGTGTTTATAGCATTATTTTGTTTTATGTGTAATTCACTTAGTTTACTAGCTCAAACGGCTTCACTCTTCTCGAAGTGTATCAAAAAGATGGTCGCGACATTTGTCTCAAAAGCAGATCATGTAGCAACAATTCTTCTGGAAGATCAAAGGACTGTTACTGCCGATTGGTACATCACCATTTATTTGTCGAAAGTCATCGCTGAGCTTCCAAAAACGAACCCTGAACGACGAATCATCCTTCATAAAGGCAATACAAGTTCGCACAAGAATTTTAAACCCAACGAAACGTCGAATTGTTGAACTATCTTCCATACAGTGCCGATTTAAGGCCCAACGATTTCTAAACTTTTCCGAAAATGAAGAATGGACTGCGTGGTCAAAGATTTCAGTAGTCAGAGGAAGCAGTCGACGCCTTCAAGAATGCAATTTTGACAATACCAACAAACGAGTGGAATTACAGCTTTGACAACTGATTTGAGCGCATTAATTTTTGCAGAGAAAATTTCGAGAAACAACAGTTTTTAAAAGTTATCTACTGTATTATTTCAGCTGTATACGCAAAACTTCAAAAAAACCCTGGTATATACTAGCTTTTCATTATATTGTTCTTTTTGTAAAATAATGATAAAAAGTTATAATAACCCGTACTTTCTGGAGTCTCGAAATGTGAGACTATGTTGCATTATTAAAAAGTTAAAAAGTTTTAGTTGGGGAAAAAGTTGCAAAAAAACTTTTACTTTTAAAAAGCACGTACACGTATATGCCATCGCTGTGTGGTGTTGGCTAAGGTAATGGAATAAAAAATTAGTGTTACGGAATGTCACAATTTTAACAGTTTCGGGAGTTTGGTTTTATACTCTATTCGCTTAGAGGCCTTTTTGCACTTTTCCGGTTAATGCTTAAGTTGTTGATGTTAGTGGCTCAAAGGACATATTAGCCGAATACAACTTTTATTAAAATACAGCCTGAAAATATGCCAAAAAACAACTCGCTGTGTTGCCATAAATTTTACTTGTTCCTGACCTAGTCTTGCATGTAATTAATGCTTGTTGATGTGGAAAACTATATTTAAGTAAAAATATTTAAAAACTTATGAATGGCAAAAATACCATTTATATTCAAATCCCGTTTTTCGCTAATATCTTGAAAACATTAGGGGTTTAAAATTCATGAACACTTTTATGTATTACATTTTTAGAAAAAACCTGTTTTTACCCAACTGCAGCACGGCGTAAGAAAGAGTTAATGTTTTTCGATTGTTATATGTATGTAAATATTTATGTTTGTGCCACGCTTTTGACAGAAAAGGTGTCATTTTTCTAAACAGGAATCAACATGGCGGTCTTCAGACGCCATTTTGCCACATGATGTAGGTTTTAAGGCATACAAATTATCTAAATTTCAGACGATTTTAATGAAATTCCTTTGATCACTCAATGTCCTCTAATATGCTGTAGTTACTTCGTAGTCCTTCCTGCTCCACCCATATCCCCTTCTGTCATTCCCCCCACCCTATTAAAAAACCATATTTGCATAATTTTATCACATATAGAGCGATTTCAAAAATTCTTACTGCATACGCTTTCAGATTTTTTTCCAACAACATTTTACTAGTCCCCCCCTCGCCACTTCCTCTCCTCTCCCCTACCATCCTTATTAGTAATAGTTATAGTTATAACTTTCATAAACACACGCTTGAAGACTTTATTCCAACATCATTATACTAGTGTCCCCCTCCCTCTCTTCTCCCCCTCCCTCTCTTCTCCCCCTCCCTCTCTTCTCCCCCCCTTTATTAGTAATAGTTGTAGCTATACCTTTTACAAATATAGAGCGATTTCGAAAATTCTTTCTGCACACGCTTTAAGACTTTTTTTCCAACATTATTTTACTAGTCTCCCCCTTCCTCTCCCTCTCTTCTCCCAACACTCCTTATTAGTATTAGTTGTAGCTATAGGGGAGACCGGGGCTAGTTGGCGCAGTTTTTGGTTTTTTAATTTGTATGTCTTTGTGGTTTATTATGCAAAATAAAAAGGTAGTGCAGCATCTAGACGTTTATCTCAGCTATTTATGCGCCATGTATAATTTTTCTTTAGCTCTTATAGTTTAAAAGAAAATCAACAAAAATCATGTTGATGCAAAATGCGCCAACTTGCCCCGCTCAGGGTTAGGTTGGCGTATGGCCGGGGTAAATTGACGTTTTGGTTCTGGGTTACGGACTAAATTTATTAAATAACAAAAAAAAATCACTTAAATTATGTTAATAAACATAAGCTAAGCTTTAATTTAAATGTAGTACTTTTTTTTTAACAAAAATTAAAACATAAACTATATCAAAAAATAATATAATCTGTTTACTCGCTTAAGCAATTAATGCACAAAAAAATTGCTGAAATTTCACCAGCACATTCCTCATAAGCCCCGCCATGGCACCAGTTGCATTTAATCCATTTTTCCCTAAGGGCACTATTCTTATATGTATCAGTGCAATACAGACAAAAGCAGTCATCATCATCATCATCGCTGCTTAAGGGGTCATTATTTTTTATTTTTTTTATTTGCCGGTACCTAATTTTTCTATTTGCCTCCTTTTCGCTTATTTCAGAAGCTTTTTTAAGTTCTACCCTCTTTTTTTTGGAACTTGCTCTTCGCGAAGAGCTTCTTTAATGGGCGTATCGGTTAATATAGCCGTAGTTCGTCTTTTTCGCCCTTTGGTAATATTTTTTCTTGCTTCCGCTTTATATAAGTGCCGTATTTGGGATGGAACTATTTCGTTTTTTTCTGAGGTTATTTCTCCCAAAGCCAAAATTTTACGAGACGGCCCTGGACGAATATCCTGGATTTGATTTTCGTCAACTTCTAAAGCTTGTTGTAAAAGATCAGGTTCTTGATACTCCTGTAATTCTTTCACTTGATCATCACCCAAGTCATTAATATTAGGGTTAGGTCGGTCCGTAGAATATGAAGGTAAAAACTCCTCTTCGGAAAAGATATCCCGATTAAAAGGATAAATTCCTGAAACTTTAAAACCGGCAGTAATATTTATGTTATTTCTGTACCAAAAATACTGCTTGGGGTAAGTTGGCGCACGCGCCAAGTTGTCCCTGAAAAAATGAGCCAACTAACCCCAATCGTATTTTTTTGTTTCTTGAATTTTTTTCTCGTACAACACTAAGATATAAACAAAAATTTTAGCTTGTTTTTGAAACTAGAAATTCCAATCTAGTAAGTACCTACAATTATTGTATGAAAAGTTATCGCAAATATATTAAATGAATAAAAATTTACTTCCCACGTGTATGAACACATTAGAGAGCGCTCACACTGAGCGACTGCACTCTGAATACTGGAACTCTTTACAAGCAGACACTAGGTCACATACATCAAAATTGTCTATTAGCACAACGTTGCCAGACTGGTGGTTTAGTAGAAAATAGCCGTGCGCCAACTTGCCCTTGCGCCAACTAGCCCCGGTCTCCCCTACGTTTCACAAATTTAGAGCGATTTCAAAAAATTTTTCGGCACACGCTTTAAGATTTTTTTCGACACCATTTTACTAGTTTCCTCCTCCCTTTCTCCTCCCCCACCTTCACTTAATAAAAGGTAACACTGTTCGCGTCCGTAGAAAATCTACACGTACTTTTTGGTTAAGACTGAATAAGAATTGATGGATGGAAATAAAAACAAATTAAATAAAAAAACACCCAACTGTTAAATTTATTTGTAACTACTAGTCGCAGTTGGGTACAAAATTACCCAATATCCCAATAACCTTATTCATGAAAATACGAAACTGTATAATTTCGTTAGTGCGCTTTTGGCATCAAAACTAAAAGTTGAAGCATGTCGTACATTATAGATATACCTATCAATTTTGTACTCAACTTGACTAGTACTTACAAGTAAATTTAGCAGTTGGGTGTTTTTATTAATTAATTATTCTAATGCTGATGATGATTTATCTAAAGACGTAAGATAATGAAGACACTATGTATTATGACGAGGAAAGCTGCTCTAATCTGATTCCGTCTTTTTATGCACATATATAAATAAAATAGAAACCTATAGACTGGAGAACAACTTTATTCAGGTTTGCCAAACCAGTCAGAGACGGCAACTGAAACATATAAAAGCTTGGCAAACTTTTGGAAATGAGAATCGTTAAAATAACGAGTTTTCTGCGGTTAGTGTAGTAAAATATTTAAGTTTTAGTGGAACCGGAGAGGAAATGAAGTGGGTTTTCAGGTTTTGATACGCTCTATTAGAAGTAATCCCTTTCGGATTGCAGATGGCTTGGCGTTTATAGAGTTGTTTTTTTTTACTTAAGCGCTTACATTATCGATACAAGAGAAGGGGCGAGTTTTTTAACTCAACAGATTTTTTTCACCGATGACATCGGTTTTTTATATATATATTTATCGGTTTCACAACGTTCAATAGAATTTTTTCACCGATGACATCGGTTTTTTATATATATATTTATCGGTTTCACAACGTTCTACTTCTTCCGATACCCAATCTCCACTCGTTTCTGTTTCATCATCTAGGCCTCTTATTCTTATTTCACTGTCTATTCCTTCTCTCCAGCTTCTCCTTGGCCGTCCTCGTTTTCTTTGGCCAGTTGGTTTCCATTGTAGTTTTTGTTTAGGTAGTCTTTCATCATTCATTGTCCGTACAACACCAGTTGCTTTGTTCTTATATCATCCACTAAAGTACGTTCCCCCACTGTCATAATTTCTCTTATTCTTTGATTTGTAACTCTTTCTCTTTTTGATTTCCCTGCTACTCTTCTCCAATAGTCCATCTCCGTAGCGGAAAGCATTTTTTTCTGTTCTATCCTTGATTGGTCATACTTCTGAGCCGTATGTAATAATACTTTTTACAATGGTGTTATATATAAGCTTTTTGTTATGCTTTGATATACTTTGGTCCCAAATTATTCCATTTAATAAAGTTATTGCTTTTCTTCCTTGTACGTTTCGATCTTTTATAGCTTTGTCTAGTGTTCCGTCAGCTGTAATTTTTTAGACCTAAGTATTTATACTCATCACAGGACTGAATTCGCTGCCCGGTATTTAAGATTAGATCCTGTTTTATTACACATATACTCTGTCTTATTGAGATTAACCTCTAGTCCCCACTTATTGTACTCTTCTATTAGTTTTCGTGTCATATATTCGAGGTCGTCATAATCCTGAGCCACTACTATCTGATCATCGGCGAAACATAAAGTATACAAGGTGGTTTCGTCCAACGGAATTCCCATGTTTTGGCATTTTCTCTTCCATACTTTAAGGACTTGTTCCAAGTATATCTTGAAGAGTGTAGGCGAGATTCAGCAACCTTGTTTAGGACCTTTATTTACTTGAAAGCCTCGGTTTATGACATATAAAAAATGAAAATTATCTAAAATTTTCTATCTGTAAATCCAATGACGTCTAGAGATTCAAGAAGCACTAGAGATTGAATGAATGTCCGGTTTTCAGGTTTTGATACGCTCTATTAGAAGTAATCCCTTTCGGATTGCAGATGGCTTGGCGTTTATAGAGTTGTTTTTTTTACTTAAGCGGTTACATTATCGATTAAGCACTCATCGTCAAGCAAGCTTTCCAGGTAGCAAAGCTAACGTCGGGCTTTCTATTTTTTGGTTATTATTTTTGACATGTTTTCCTCGGTTTCGCATTGGCGGTTCTGTTTTATTTTGAAGATGTTGTTTTACACAGTATGAAGGTACCTAAAGTATATATATTTATGTAATTAGAATTAAAAAGTTATGCTGCAACCTATCTTGAAACTGTATCATTATTAAATAGATCTTTAGACTGTGTTAAAACCACATTTTTAAAATAATAACGAGCCGCCAATGCGAAAACGAGGAAAACATGTCAAAAATTACAACCAAAAAATAGAAAATCAGAGTTAGGCATCGCTACCTGTAAAGCTTGCTTGACGATGAGTTGACCTTATTATCGATACAAGACAAGGGGCAAGTTTTTTAACTAAACAGATTTTTTTTCACCGATGACATTTTTGTTGTATTTTTGTTGAAAAAGAAAGAAATGAAAGGTGGTATTGACCACTGTCACAAGACACACCCAATATCTGAGGGCACGGCTGTGCCCGGTCAAGTTCGCGACCTAAACTGCTGTACCATCTTTTCTTAAAACATTTCAGCCCATATTTGACCTATCTAGAACTCTACTTCGGAATGAGCTACGAAACTCAAACTTTGCACAGTCGTAGACCTTCATAGAGTTAACAACCCCTCCAAGTTTTATGGACTACCATAAAGTAGTAAAGTAGTTACGAATGTTCAAAAAACGTCGAAATTGCCACTCACTCACTCACTCATGTATTATAGACATAGACGAATGACAGAGATAGACCAGACACATACACGGTGGGAGTTGTATTACTAAATTGGCGCAGTATACCGGGGTGTCGTGCACGAATCAGCGCCTCTCCAACTTCGTGAACCGTACTAAACATTTACAGGGGGGATTTGAAACAATATAACGCTTGCGCAGTTTGTCTCTAAGCTACAGGATGGCTTTTCAAATTATTGTATACCGGATGCACATAGCCATCAATGAAATCATTCTCCAATCAAGCTACATCTTTTAATATAGTGTTTTGAACAGTTTTTATCAAATTAAATTTTAACACTAAAAAACTCATTCTGCTCGTCAATTACATAGTTTTAAATTTAAACGATGCGCGCTGATAAGAATGAGTTATTTTGTGTCAAAGCTAAATTTGCTTAAAAATACTCTATAAACACAAATCAATAAGGAAGCTTAATAAAAGAATGTTTAAGTTAATGACTACTAGCAATTAAAAAAAGGAAAGTTAAATTTTTATTCAATCTATAAGGTTTAAAAGTTTGTTTCCCATACATTTAGGTACATAAATTTCCTTGAGAGGCTAATTTCCTAGTTAAAAAAAGGCTTTTTGACGAATATTCTACAGTAATTTCCTTTTTATTAGTGCATAGAAAATATTGACACATTCTAAATTAACTTAAATTAATAATGTATACTTTTACAATGCTTTATACTTAATAATGTTGCAAATATAGGTTATGTTTCTATAAACGGAAACTTTTTAAATTGTTTTTTCATGAAAAATAAAAAAATGTAACGTAAGTAAAGTGAATATTGCCGGTTATTCATTTAATTAAATAGGGTTCGACATAATGATCTCCCATATTTTGCACTGCCACTGTGCCTGAATCACTCAAGAGAGGGGAAGCTTAGCGTAGTTGGTTGGTAGCTCGCGGCTTGCCATTACCTTGCCATCGTGTCTTCGTTATCGAGACATTAATCAAAAGTAGGTAACGAATCTGTGATTACGACACAAAGAACTTTTTGTACTCACTTCACATTTGGTAGGCATGCTTTAGTTCTAGATATTTCGGGAATATCTGAACACTATTCCCGAACCATTGACGAATTGAAAGCAGCAATACACCAAGAAATTACAGGAATATCGCTTTAGAGTTACTGCACGAGTGAAACTTTCAAAAATCAGCTTCGACTGTGTACCGAAAAAAATGAAATATAAATAGCATTTACAATGGCGTTTTTATTGAGGGAGATCATTCTGCCGGACCCTGTATATAAGTATAGTGAAATAATCTATGTTTTTTCAAATATTAAAATTTAATACTAAACATTTAAAACTCCGTCCAGGTTCAACGTGTCCATCACACACTATATATTTGTGAATTTCGTCTTTCTTCAAAGTTAGTTTTTTTGCCGAAGTGTTTCTTTTAGGTTCCGTTTGGAAATGGCGCTTACTAACACTCTTCGCACCCAAGAACACAAAATTGTTTTCTTTAAAATTTTTCAATTACCGATAGGCCACAATTTAGCAAAAAACACTTTTAAAAATAAGGTAAAAAGTCGAAAAATCACGAAAAACTGCAACCACAAATGAAAAATGCCGAATTACATTTACGTCATATTTTTATCTGTTTTGCCAATGTCAGTCATAATCAAAAACATATACCGAGAGTAGCGGTTAGAGTCCATGGCGACAGCACAGGAGCCTGTTCATAATATTTTTATACAAGGGGTGACGGTCTGTAATCAGCGCCTCTCGAACTTCGTATTCCCAACTAATGTATACAGGGGGTATGTATAACACTATTATGAAAATACCGGGGTGCTTTCCTTACTATAAATAATTAGTTTACTGTGATTATAGATCATCAAAATTCTACTGTACGTCCAGACATGCTACAAAGCTGAAATTTGGCACACTGATAGATATTATGACCAAACCCTTCGAAAAAATCAAAAAAACTCTAAAATTCTAATTTACTCTTTTCTCCTAAACATGTAAAATTATGTAAATGTAACATTGCTCACTTCCAGAGGCGCTAAAGAGCTGAGCTTTGGCAGACTGCTAGGAAATATGATGAAACTATGGGAAAACATTTAAAAACCCCAAAATTTTAATTTGCTTTCCTCCACTATAAATGTAAATTTATGTAAAAGTAACATTGCCCACTTCCAGGAACACTAGAGAGCTGAGCTTTGGAAGGCCGATAGAAACTATGATAAAACTATAAAAAAAAATTAAAAAATTCGTTATCGAATTTATTCCATTTGGCTGTTCCACACTATATTTTTTTAATTTAAGGCATTACAATTTCTTGATATGGTTAAAGTATTTTATCGAACACCTTTCTGTAGTAATAACTCAATTCCTTAGCGCACAGGGTTTGATTGTGTTAAAGTAGAAGACTTAATAAAAAGCTTTTTTTGCTCAAGTTCAAAGAAGGAGCGGCCAGCGGAAAATTACATTACACTTACAAAACCTTCACTCACTCCACTTCGGTAAGGCGTAATAAAGGTCCTTTTTAGGTTTATTTCTAAAGAACGACCAATTCGTTTCAGTAAAAAAAAGCGTTGCGTTTTTAAGCTGCTTAGAATCTACAATTTTCAAGGATTGTTTGATTTACGAGAATTAAAAAAACGTAGTTTAGACATATTTACTAATACTAGTAGCGGAGAGTCAGGAAATGGTGCGCAGTTAAGTAAAAACAGTGATTCTGTCGAGAAAATGATAATTATAGTGATTTTAAAAACAGTCTTAGATGCGCTCTTTATTCTACTTTATATATGTAAAACAATATTTGTAAAAAATATTTACATCAAAGAGTTAAAATTTAAAATACCGAAAAGTGCATTTCAGCACGATTGCTCACCCCGGTGGGAAATGATGCGCATCGGGTAGAAAATGGTTCGCGATATACTTTATATAAAAGCCTAGAAATCCACAGTACGCTTATATTGTATCAGAACCGATTAAATAAAAAATGAATAAACACAGAACACTCATTTGAAGATATATATAAAAACAGTAAAAAGTAAAGAAGCTGTTGGATACCAAAATAATAGAAATCGCAATAAGCTGTGGTGGACGGGGGAAATACAAGGAAAGGTCAAGAAGAATAAAAAAGGAACATACTTGAAATGGCTCAGTAATAAAGAGCAAAGAGACCTGGTAATCTACAAGGAAATCAGAAGGCAGCTAAGTAATTTGATACGATATAAATACACACGTAGGCAGGCAAAGTTCTGAAGTTTGAAAATTCGTTTCTACGGTAAAAAAAACCCAACAAAAGAAAAAGTATATATTTAGCTCATCAAACCAGAACAATGGACAGAACACTACAAGGGATTGCTGCAAGAAACGAGACCCGAATATCTGTCAGCCCCTCCGAGGAAAGACATAGAAGTACATAAAAAGGAAGTAATCATCGAAAAATAAATGATAAAGAATAGTATTATAACGCTTAAATCCAGAAAAGCTAGCGGACCTGGGGGAATATATGCTGAAATGCTCAAATATGGATCGGAAAAACTACTAGATAATCCAACATATATTATCAATCAATGCATAAACGGACATCCAGTACCTGATTGGAAAATTGCATTCATATCGTCAATACATAAAAAAGAAAACAAGCTGGTTTGCAACAATTACAGAGGAATTTTAGTAACCAGTACTCTAAGTAGATTATACGGAAGGATTCTAATAGATCTACTAGATAATAATTTTCATTAACAAGAAGAAGAAGAGCAAAGTGGGTTTCGTGCATGCAGATCTTGTAGTGATAATGTTTTTTGTCTTAAAGTAACTGGGAAAAGGGGTGCTAGAGATATAGAGACTCATCTTTGTTTGAAACTCGTAGACAATGATTGTGTAGAAATAAAATTTCGGACTTCCATTGTCTTTATTTATTTTAAAACACGACGTTTCGGTTAGTAAGTATCTCTAACTGTTATCAAGTGTAAACAGTTTACACTTGATAACGGTTAGAGATACTTACTAACCGAAACGTCGTGTTTTAAAATAAATAAAGACAATGGAAGTCCGAAATTTTATTTCTATAGAGACTCATGTTACTTTTGTGGACCTTCAAAAAGCATATGATACCGTTCCAGTAGAAAAGGTATGGACAGTGTTCGAGCAAACTAATATCAATCATACATTCATAAAAACGATAAAAAACCAAAGGGTCAAAATCTAAAATTAAAATTGGAAATCGACTTTCAAAAGAATTCCTGGTAACGAAAAGCTTAAGACAGGGATGTTGTATCTGTAACTTTTTTAAAAAGATATCACAGTAGCTCAAAAAAAACTGGAAACGTAAGGTACACGGTATGAGAATACAACTTAACGACCGATTTACCATATACACACTACAGACGAGAGCATATTTTTAATTTTTGAACTGTCACAATTTTTGACCTAACCCTAATCAGCTCTTTACGTTATTGTACAGGGTGTCCCAAATTGGGCACTTTTAGGGGGTTTAAGGTACTTCTAGGGGAGACAGAGAAAAACTGACCACGCATTGCGTGGCTCAAATTTCAAGAGAAGACTTATAGTGAAAACCGTATTTTGAAATATCGTCTCGTCTTTGAGCTACGGGGGCTTTTTGAAAAGTCTGCATTTTGGAAGGGGGTCTATAACTTCGTTATTAGTGGAAATTTTGATTTAGAGTAAATTGCAATTTTATAGACTTTGTCACGAGGAATTCACCTGCTAAATTAAATTTTAACTGTCACTATTAGTTTTTGAGATATGACATAAAGTTTCATTTTTTCTTATGGAATGGCCTATATTTTAATTAATTTTCGAATGAAATTGAATTCTTTTCAAAATAATGTATCATATGTCACAGTTTGATTGAGCGGTTTCGGAGAAAATCAAAGTTTTTATTTTTGTCTAGTGTGCGTTGAATGACATCATGCGCCATTTACATGAAAGCCTTGCGGTAAATCCTACTTTAATGCTCCTATAGTTTTGTTGTCTTATACTATGCAAATCAAGTTGGCCTTGCGTTTTGGCGTTTTGTCATTGTTTTCAATTGTTTAAACAATTTGACATTACGCTTTGATATGAAATTATTTTGCACAAAAGTTTTTTAATTTTATTTTGAAATAAGTCAAAACGATACATGTTAAAATGTTACTGGGAAAGTAATGATAATCGACAGGACACTGGAAACTTATATCTTTAAAGGTATCACGAACGAAGACAACCGTATATGGATATATTTCCAAAGTTGAAAAGGAAACTTGTTCAGTATGGCTCTTTTTCAAAACAGCGGGCCAAAATATATGACGTTAGGAGGGACAGTCAGTTAGAGGAGATAGGCATTATTAGTTAGTAGGTTGGTTGTTATTTTTTCTGTTGATCTATGACGCAATGATTATTGATATTTTTTATTAATTTCGAATTTCTATTGAGTCTGTAATTTATGTTTCTTTTTATAACTACGCTTTCAGGGCCGTCAGCTGAATTATAATTTTTCCAAACCAGGCTTAGAATATTTTTTACTGTGTAAAATAATAAAAATACTGGAGTGCCTTGACCTGCCTCAGCAGGAAATCATAGTGCACTAGAAATAAGTGAAAAAGCTGAATATCTCCTAAATCGCTCAATCAAACTATGACATATAATACATCATTTTGAAGAAAATTCAATGACAAATTTGAAAATTAATTAAAATATAGGCCATTCCATAAGAAAAAATGCAACTTTATGTCATATCTCAAAAACTAAACGTGACAGTTAAAATTTAATTTAACGGGTGAATTCCTCGTGACAAAGTCTATAAAATTGCAATTTACTCTCAATCAAAATTTCCACTAATGACGAAGTTATAGACCCCCTTCCAAAATGCGGACTTTTCAAAAAGCCCCCGTAGCTTAGAGACGAGACGATATTTCAAAATGCGGTTTTCACTATAAGTCTTTTCTTTTAATTTGAGCCTCGCAATGCGTGGTCAGTTTTTCTCTGTCTCCCCTATAAGTACTTTAAACCCCCTAAAAGTGCCCAATTTGGGACACCCTGTACACTATTTTATCTGAAAAGTTTGCGCGGGAAAGGGAAAAAAATGGAAAATATGATGGAAAATATGAGTGATATTTTGAGTCACCTGTACTATTTTATATAGTAGAAGCCAGTACAATTTGTTACGGACCAAAATTATATTATCTGTTTTTGCATAAATTTCATTTTGCTTTGGTAAAACTTTATTTATTTGCCCTTTAGAGAAACTTTTGGCTTAGATTGAATTAAAAACAACTTGTCCAAAGCGGTGTATTTCAAAAATTAACAAGTTAATGTAAGCGGTTTCGGGATAAACTCGAAAGTTCACCGAGTGTAAATATTTTCCTGTTTTATTCAGCAAAATCGGCGGCAAATGTTCAGCGACTCCTATTTTCGATGGAATTAATGGGAAAACTCTGTTATGAATAAATATGGCGATCTGTACCGCTATTGTTTAAATTAGGGAAAAACGAGAAATCCCACATGCCCTTTGATACCGTTGTCAAGTCAAAATGTTATGATTTTACAGTAGTTCTTTATACAAAATTTATTATCAGTTATGTAAAATATATATTTTTTTGAGATTTGAAAACAGGGTTTTGTTGGTAGGTAAAATAAGTAGAAATCTATCCGAATGTGTAATAATAACAAAAATAAAAAATTTTGGGTTACGACGGTTTTGAAAGGGATGTGTCTAAAACTCACTCCAACACACGCATCTGATTGGTCTCTTTTTCCGAACTATCTATCTATCTATCTAAACAAGTTTCGTGGCTAATCGGGCATAAAGGAGTTTTTGTTTCTCTCATATTTTTCCGTGGGTAGCTAAGCTTAACCTCCAAGATCTAATGGACACCTAATATGTGTTGACAGTTAACTGTTTCGTCCTTATGGGACTCCTCAGAACACTGCTTGGTCAGTTTGACAATTCTTGCGAAGTTAATCAGACGCTTTTGTCTCTAATCATAAGTAAATAGTGAGAAAACTATCGCAAGAAGCGCCATCTACCGAGATACAAGAGAAACAAAAAACAAAAGCAGGCGAAAAACTGCTTTTTCCTTTTATCATATTTCTTATACTATACCATAAATATTATACTCGTTTCTGACTATACTAATGACATAATTTTTTAGGTGAAATGTTTGTATTTATTTCGTTTAGCATATATTAATAAATAAAGTAACGCATAAATGCAGGATGTATTACCCCCCCCCCTTCTTAACGCGTTTAAAAAAAAAACATTGATTTTAACATAACACCAGTGGCGGAGCCAGGGGGGGGGGGGGGGTTGACATTAAAAAAATATCTTTATGTTTGTTAATATGGGATGTCAAAAACCAAATGTTATGTCAAGATTTTGAAAAGTTTTTTTTCCTTAAAAAAATTTGCTTTAAAAATTTTGACGTAATCTTTTTTTCAACATCCCTTATTAAAAAATAAAAAATGATTTTTTTTTGTCAAAAAAACAAAATAAAGAATATTTTTTGGTATAATCACTAATTAAAAGCAACTTTTATTGTAAAAAAAATGTCCAGGTCCGTGTTTAATTTTTTTTAATAACTGAAAATATAAATGTATGTGAAAAAGTCAGAGTCTATCAAAAATTTAATAGCATTATTTTTTCTTCAACTATGATGCCATTGCCGTTTTTTAAAATAAGCATGATGTAAAGGTTTGTTAAAATTACCATATTTTCACAAGTCGCCCGTATAATAAAAATTACAGTGTATGGCAAGAATCATAACACTATTTTTAAGAGCTTAAAAAAGGAGCACAGTCAGGCTAAATACGCAGAAGGCTCTCCATTAATAACGGAGTCAGTGGCGTACGGAGCGGGGGGCTTAGGGGCTGAAGCCCCCCCAGAGCCAAACCTCTAAAACATGAATTTTATACAAAAACCTCAAGCCTCCCCCCAAGATTCATTTCTACGTCCGCCGCTGACCCAGAACCCTATTTCATCCCATCGAAAATGCCTTAAATCTGTATTTATCTCTAATATAATTTTTTTATTGCAGGACAACCAATGGTAACCCCTAGCAACAAAAGCATAACGGCAGTGTTCGGGCAACCACTCACCCTGACCATGGAATTTTGCGCCAACCCCCCCTACAGTAAGGTCCTATGGATTGCCAAAAACAAGAGGGTTTATAAACCCGGAGATGCTGACAAGACTGTTATAGCTTATGGGATAACGGTAATAAAATATTATTTATTTTTAATCTTCATTCTGCTGGTTTCAGTATATTTACAGTGAAACCTCTCTTGCGGACACCTTTATTAAGCGGACACTCCCTTTAGGAGGACAAATTTGTTGGAACTAAGCTTTTCCCTATTTCTTTACATGTAAAATTCCCTCCTATAACCGGAGACTCTAATAACCGGACGGAAACCATTTTTTTTTGTTAAAAAATTCTAAAACCTCCTTTAACCGGACGCGAACCTTTGACAACCCAGGTAGCAAGGTCACGTTTTTTAAACGTCAAAAACCGGTCATTTTTAATGACCATTGACGTCCCTAACCTGACGTGTAAATGACCTTTAAATGACTTTCAAAAGACACACCCAAAACGACGTCATTTTTAGACGTTTTAAAGACGTCAGCAATATGACGTATTTGGGACCAAATCAGAGACAAACCTATTTATGACTTTTTTTAAACTCGTCTGAATATATGAAGTATTCCCTGCAGTTGAGAACACTTATAGCCCATCGCACCAATTTTTTTTTTCGTTACTTAGCCTAAAGTGATCCTTATTACGTCATATTATGATTATATTAAGAAACGCTTAAGCTATGGAACTGAAAAAAAGTCGGTAAGATGAACCCTTAGACACAGAAGGTGACTCTTCTGTGATTTAGACCTGGAAGTACTGGAACAGACTCGCGGCTACAGACTAAAATGCACTCTGGCTCCTTCGATTTCGCGGGTTAATTTGAACGTATATTTTTAAAATTCGTAGTAGTTCGGGGCCTAAGAGGGAAATTTTGGGGTTTGTCTGCATTTTTTCGTACCGTAATAAAATTTGGCACAGAGGTAGTAGACACCTAGAGATGCCATTTTAGAAGAGGTGCTCCGATGGAACCCAGTGCAGGGCCCAGATACAGGGGCGTACTTGAGGTGGGCAAGAAAAAATGTATAAATTAAATATGAAACTCATTTCGCGTACAGTTTTTTGTTTGTTTCACCTTATGGCTTGTAAATCCAAAAAATTTACAAAAAGTAAAGTTTTGAAAACGGTTTTTTTCAGGGGAGGGAGCAAAAGGAACGAGGACAGATATAAATTAAGTCAAAACTGTTCACATGATATATCAAAAACTGATACCTGAAATGTACCTGTTCTGAGATCTACGTGAGAGAATATTAAAAACACCTAATCAAACCTAACTTAATAAAATTTGATAAATTAAGTAAAAATGAAGTTTCTGGAATTTTTGAATTATAATGTACAGGGTGTTAAGAGTTAAGTCGCCACTATTACTTACTTCGTTAATATTAGAGCTACAGGGTCGGTTAAATAGACAAAGTTGTGGTATTTTTTTTCTCTGATTACGATGGTGATGAACGAAAAGAAAATCAAATGACGAGTAGGTGAGTTATGTTAAAAAAAACCACATTTTTTTAAATGGGACACCCGGTATTCAGTTCAGCCAATAAAATAATACTACAGTGTTGTACTATATTCGTACCAAGTATCATTACGGTACCCAAAAAATGCAGACAAAAGTGGCTTAGCCTCCGAACTATAGGAATCCAGGCTAAATCTTTTTGGGGTTTAGGATTTATGGAAAATTTGGTACTATATAATTAAATCACATTTATAATGAAGATTCAATATAAAACAAAAATAAACAAAATGTAAAATGTTTAAGCTATTAGCTGAACTCAAAAAAAGATTTTGGGAAACACAAAAATAACAAGTGGGCAGATGTAAAAATAAATTATTCTTCTAGGTATTTACTCTATTAGGTTTTTATTATTTTTAGGAATCAAGAATGTAACAATTGATTTGCTATTACAATTGTCTCTTCTGGCTTAGGCTCAACTCCAGACTAAATTACCTTTCGTTTGATACCACACAAGCCATGTTTTAAATTAAACTCTATTTTTTGAAATCTACCCCCACCCTTTTTTTTACCTAAAATTTATTTTGTTTAACTCCAGACTCAATTACCTTTCGTTTGATATCACACATGCCATATTGTGTCTCAAACTCTAATTTTTGAATTCTACACCTACCCTTTTATTTGACTTGTGTTTGGTGGATTTTGTTCATTTTCAAATGGGACCATCTCGACCCAAGACCCAGCCTAGGTACCAAATTTCGATGAAATCGGGCAAGTAGTTTTGAGTTATGCGGGTTGGTCCTTACAGACAGACGGACAGACAGACGGCGCAACAAAAAAGTTTCAAAATCATCTGAAACGCAAAGATATATAAAAATAC
Source organism: Aspidapion aeneum (assembly GCA_963576565.1). Taxonomy (NCBI): domain Eukaryota; kingdom Metazoa; phylum Arthropoda; class Insecta; order Coleoptera; family Brentidae; genus Aspidapion; species Aspidapion aeneum. Next base: position 6,737,470 of record OY755043.1, on the reverse strand, counting down.
TCTGTCAATATATGGGCCCCTAAGCTCACACTAGGTACTATAGTTATAGTGTACGTGTGAGCTAATATAACCAAAAACTGAAATATATTTTATTCAACTCCACACTAAATTACCTTTTGTTTGATACCACACAAGCCATGTTTTGACTTAAACTCAAATTTTCGAAATTCAACCCCACCCTTAAAAAACAAAAACTAAAATGTATTTTGTTAAACTCCGGACTCAATTACCTTTCGTTTGATATCACACACGCCATATTTTCACATAAACTCCAATTTTTGAAATATACACCCCACCCTTTTTTTTAAATAAATTAAAATGTATTTTGTTTAACTCCAGACTCAATTACCTTTCGTTTGATATCACACACGCCATATTTTCACATAAACTCTAATTTTTGAAATCTATCCCCACCCTTTTATTTGGCTTGTGTTCGGTGGATTTTGTTCATTTTTAAATGGGACCATCTCGACCCAAGACCCACCGTAAGTACCAAATTTCAATAAAATCGGCCAAGCGGTTTTTGAGTTATGCGCGTTGGTCGTTACAGACAGACAGACAGACAGACATACAGACATACAGACAGACGGCGCAACCAAAAAGTTTTAAAATCATCTGAAACGCAAAGATATATAAAAAAATTTGAAATCGGAGCAACTTTTTTTTTCTCGAAAAAATTAGGATCACCATAGCTCACACTACTATAGTATAGTATATGTGTGAGCTAATTTTGACATCGGAGCAACTTTTTTTTTCTCGAAAAAATTACCATAGCTCACACTACTATAGTATGGTATGTGTGATAATAATAAATAATAAAAAGCATCAGGGTCAAAAATTTACCTGGATGAAATTTTTTTAAATGAGCTCTTAAATTAGACTTGGAAGAAAAACTGATCTCTTGAGTGCACTCGGTACATTCCATATTTTTAGGTCGATGTATTTTTATATGAATTGAAACAATAACACAAAATAAATTTGACCGAACTAACTACACGACAAATATAAAACACGGACTAATTTTTAAAACTGGAAGGGACTTCAAAATTTAAACAGTCCCAGGCTATTTGAACAAAAACAAAACAATTAAAACATAACCTCGAAATCGAAGGAGCCAGAGTGCATTTTAGTCTGTAGCCGCGAGTCTGGAAAAGTAGGAACAGGTACAGCGGTGTTCGTCAGTGAGGTACATATCAAAATAGACCTATACCTACACTTACACATCTCCAACTTGAAGCGAAAGAAGCCTCGAAGTAAGTCTTGATTTAATATTTAATTTATTTAACATACGTATCCCCAAATTCCGTATAAATCCGGTCAAGTACTGACTGGGGCACCATCTATGTAAGTATGAGTGTATGTCCCTTGGACAAAGTGTGCAGTGTGGGTAGTGACCATTATATGACGTTTTTCAGACGTCAAAAACTACACTACGAAAAGACGTCAAGTAACTGACGCCTTAAAGACAACATTTTTTGGTAGATGACCTGCTGGTCATCCAAATGACCACTTTTCGACGAAAAAAAGAGGTCATTTGATGACCCCTTGCTACCTGCGAACGCATTCTGCAGCCAGGGAATTACCTCTTTCCGTTTTAATGCGGAAACTAAATACTTCTGTCGTATTTACAATACTTATATTTTATTCGACGAGACTGTACTAATAGATCTCTTTGAAATGGCGCCTAGTAAAAAACTTCTTAGTTTACGTGAAAAATTGAAGTTGTTAACGTTTCGAAGAAGCAACATCTATCAGCATGAAAGATCGCTGAAAAATTTAATATCGGAGAAACTCAAGCAGCGGAAATTGTTAATAAATATAAATACATATATCAAAATTTCACAGTTCTCTCTCTTAAGCGGACACCTCCAATAAGCGGACAAAATCAACGAAACCCTAAGTGTCCGCTTATAGGAGGTTTGTTTCACTGTACCTTTTTGGTAACAACATTTCGCTCATTTTGCCCTTACTCTTTCTTTGCAGAATTCAACGACGCCAAACTGCCACCAAGCCGTACTATTTCTCACGAGAGTGACGACAATAGACACCGGTGAATACAATTTCATCGTCCGTTCTCCAAGCGGCCTAGCTGAAGGCAACTTTTTTGTCAATATGACGTATGCAAGCGGGTACAACGGACCCCATCCTGAGGAGGCAACCGCCTCGGGCAGCGAGACAGTTTTATTGTCTAGTATTTTACTTACAATTTACATAAATGTGATGTTTTTGAATTAAGAAATTATTGTTACAAATTTTGTTAATTTTAGTAAGGCGAATATACAGGGTGATTCAAATTGGACACTTTTATGTGGCAAAGGGTAATCTTTGCGAGTTTCAAATTTCAAGACAAGATTTGTGGTAAAAACCGCATTTTAATATATTTACCCGGGCTTTTTGAAAAGTTTGCATTTTGGATTGAGGCCTATAACTTTTTTATTTTTCAAAATTTATTTTTGGTTTGAATGGCTTCTTTCTAGGGTTTTTTTACACTTTATGTTTTTTTATATTTTAAAAAAATACTAAGAATATAAAAAAATAATAACAATATAAAAATATTAACAAAAATAAAACATCGAGCGTGATACATCGTGTTCAGGGCCGTATCTGGACCAAAATTTTAGGGGGGTTAGGCCAGTGGAATTTGAAAAATTGTGGTTTAAAAAAGAAGTACAATTTTTAATGGGTTTTAAAGATAAAAAGTTAAACTTAAAAAACACATTCCTATGTATTTTTCGGAGTGGGTTTGAACCCCCCCTCAGATACGGCCCTGATCGTGTTCAAAGAAATTTTAGGCTGATTTTAAAACTTAATTAAAAAAATTTAGAAAAAAAACTTTTTGAAACAAGCTTTTATAAATGGACTATAAAGCATAAAATAGTGAGTTTTCTGATATCATAATAATAAAAGCCATGGGCCATAAGCTAATAATATATTAGTTTATGGATGGGCGTATTAAAGGAAATTTACCCATTTTTGTTTTAGCCTTGTTAACTCGAAGTTCAGTGAAAATCCAAATTCATTATATTATAGCAGAGAAATGTAAGGGTAGACAATTTAACCCAACCCAACCCAACCCTACTCAAGCTACCCTTACAGTTTTCTGATATGGATGGATATTATTACGCCTGCTTTAAATTAGGCAGATCATCCGCGACCGGCAGTGTGTCGATTTATTTTGTCACATTGAAAAAGAATAGTCGGCCCATTATCGGTTGTGGACGATCCACCAAATGCGCATGGAAAGGCATTTACCTAATATTAAATACGCCAATCGCTTTTATTATTATGATATCAAAACACTCAAAAAATTATTTTTTGCTTTTTAGTCCATTTTATAACCGCTTGTTTTCAAAAAGTTTTTTTTCTAAATTTATTTTTTAATTTTTAGATTTGTCTAAGTCTATACATTTCAGCTAGCGCATCGATATTGCAGGGAGTCTTTGCTGTCAATTTTGAAATATCTAAGACTTCGATGAGAAGGTCGTCCAACGATTTGATACGGCTCAAGGCGACATAAGCTTGACCTACGTGAAAGTCAGTTGAAATTAATCAGAAAAACTCATCATTAAATCATCCATTTTGAATCCTCCATATTGAATTTTTGTAATCTGATCAAAAATTCGTAATTCTCATCCTCAAAAACTCCCAGATACCAATTTTGGTGGAAATCCGACAAACTAAAATTTTACCCCCTCTCCGCCCTCCACGTTAGGAGTATGGAGTATGCAGTCAGTGATACCACATTATTGGATTGTCATCGAAACTATAACGGTATGCGAAATTTGAAGTCAATCGGATACGTGGAAGTCAGTTGAAAGTAATCAGAAAAATTTGACATTAAATCGTCCATTTTGAATCCGCCATATTGAATTTTTGTAATCTGATCAAAAATTCGTCATTCTCATCCTCAAAAACCCCCAGATACCAATTTTGGTTGAAATCGGACAAACTAAAGTTTTACCCCCTCTCCACCCCCCCCCCACGTTAGGGGGGAGGTAGGTACCCCATATTATTGTATTGTCATCGGAACTAAGACGCTATGCGAAATTTGAAGTCAATCGGATGTTTGGAAGTTCTTCAAAAATGAATTGCAAGATTTGATTACATACATACATACCCACATACATACAGGTGAAGTTAAATAAAAGCTTGTAATGTAAAAAGGGTCGTTCCATAAGAAAAAATATATCTAAGAAACTAAAAGTGACAGATAAAGTTTAGTTTGATAATTGCATAAATCTTTTCTTGTGGAATGACCCTTTTTTTTATTTAAGTTTGAAAATGAGCCTAAAATTTTTTTCAACACGATGTATCACGCTCGAAGTTTTATTTTTGCTTATTTTTTATATTTTTTTTTATTCTTAGTATTTAAAAAAAAATTATTTAAATTTTATATAAAAACTGCGTCAAAAAAGTGCATGATCAAATAAATAAAGAAAATATGAATATTCTAAAAATAAAAAAATATTTTCAAAAATACAAAAAAACATAAAGTGTGATAAAAAAAAATCTACGTCGTTCGAAAATCAAGTAAAAAACGGTGATTTCGTAGGAAAAAATATAACTTTGTTTTTTATCTCAGAAACTAAACGTGACAAATAAAGTTTAGTTCGACAATACCATTGAGCTTTAAGAACCCTACAAACAAGCTATTTACACCAAAAAGAAATTTTGAGAAGTAAAAAAAGTTATATACCCCAATCCAAAATACAGACTTTTCAAAAATGCAGTTTTTACCAAAAATCTTGCCCTGAAATTTAATGCTCGCAAAGGGTGGTTAGTTTACCTCTCTCCCCCCTAGAAGTACCCATTCCCTGTTAAAAGTCCCCAATTTGAATCGCCCTGTACATACTGTCAGATGTTTATATTTCAATGTAAAAAAATGGAGGAAAAATTTAGTAAAAAAACAATTTATATATAAGTATCTACATAGTGACATAGCACTTCTTTAAAAATATCTACACTACTTAGTTATAAATTACTTCTTTTATAAATAGTCCACAGTACACTGCGATAAATATTCTCTAAGATATGGGGTATTTAAATTTGTCATACGCGTAAAACTGAAAGCCCTTTTCCTCGAGGTTACTAGTCACTCATTTAAGTTACTCGAAATGACGTCACGGTTACTCGGAGTAACCGCTGTATGACGTCAGACAGTCAGCTGTGGATGACATTTCCAATTGTTTGTTTTTGTTTTTACCAGGAGCTTCCGAAATGCAGAAAATAATTCATTGTTTCCACCAATGCATGCCCACCACGATTCAAAAAACGGGACATGGATTTACACCAGTTTTAAATGCAGCGTTACCTGATGCGTTTTTTGAATCGGGGTGAAAACAGGGTGCTCCTTTGGTATTCTGTGGTAAGGCCGCAGTACCACAGAACACCAAATGCAGTACATTTTAAGACTAGTTGCAGTTGAATTGATATAGGACCAACTTCAACGGATGTGCTTCATTTTCTACCGTTACCAAACATAATTCGTTGGTAATATATTATTAAAATCATTGAGTTGTATAACGCCCTGTAGGGTATAGAAGTCAATGATTAAAATCAAACATTTTGAAAAAAAACAAAACAAAACGACCTTAACCTCAAAATATTTCAGCAACCACGTCTGCTAGGCTGGTTACACTGTGTGGTTACTCGTGACGTCATAGTTAGTGTTACTCAGCGAAGAAAAACAGAAAACGAGTAACCAGGTTACCTGGTAACTTGTAGTTACTGCGAGGAAAAAGGCTTTAAATAAAGATGAGATTTATTAATTTGTAAAATTTTAGATTTTTATTATTCTTTCTTTTAATTTATTTATTTACATATATGTATATACTTTTTTTAATTTTTTTTTATTGTTATTGCTATTAATTATTAACTGGTGTAATCATAACTAATAAATAGAAATAAAAAATATGAAATCCGAAATATGAAGTGTATGGGATCTTAAAAAAAAAACAATGCGTTATTATTTATCGCAGTATGGGCATATTATACATTTTTAAAATCAAAAAGAAAAGTAGGATTTGAAAATGAAATAATATACAGGGTCTTCCATTTAATATAATAAAATTGATGTCAAATTTTTAATAAACAATATTTAAACTTGTTTTCTATCATTGATATAAAGGCGCTGACCGGCAGTTCAAAATATAGTGAATCGCCCTGTACCTACTGTGGATTAAAATAATTTTTATTATATTCGCCTTACTAAATTTGACCCCAATCTAGTTTTTTGACTGAGGATTTTAGGTTATTTTTTTAAGAAATATATATATAGTGTAGAACACACATTTGTAACTAAAAAACTAATTAACTAATTTAGAAAAATATCTTATTGGTCCACAATCATAGACCTATAATACGAATGGCCTGGGCCTCATGCTCTAAAATTGATTCTAGAGTGAGATAGGGCTAGTCCGGGAAGAACACGGACAAAAACACATTATATTGTATGAAAAAGTCCTCTTCTTTTAATTAGTTCGAAGCTTTTAGTTAGAAAAACAACTTTAACTAAAGTAAAGAAGATTTTGCAATTGCTCTAGAACCTAGAAAGGTAAAGTTTAATACGAATTTTCATTTCAAAACATACTTAAACTTAATTTAAGTCTTTTTTTTATTTAATAAAATATAACTAGAACATTAAGTTTACAGGTCTAAAATGCCTACTTTGGGACCTTTATATAGGTAGTGACCTAATTCCTTTAAGGTATTCACAAAACATTAAATGGTACTATAAATAATGTACAGGGTGACCCAGGAAAATTTTGCGCTATTGCAAATTTTATTTTAAAAAATCTTACGAAGTTTGTAATGATATTTTTAAGTTTCTTATTATTAAGGATAGAAAAAAGCTTAAATTGGCAAACTAGTAGAATTTTTCACGCTCTTTAAAATGGTCAAATCAAAAAAACTATCAAGCATTGTATTTTGGAGTTTTTTCCAAAAACATATATTTTTTTATAAGTAGAACCTGTATTTTATAATTTTTTCTGATAGGTCTTTCAGTTCTAAACAAAAATAATTTTTGAGTTTTTTTCCTAAAGTTAAAAATATTTTTGGTAGAAAGCAGTCTAAGAGTAATTTTGAATTTCAAATATCTTCGTTATTTTTAACTTAGGAAAAATCCAAAACTATTTTTGTTTTGAATTTAATCAAAAAAACAATTAGATATCTAAAAAACTTATAAAATACGCAACTGAAAAAAAATATATCATTTTTGAAAAACTTGACAACGCAATACTCGTTTAAATTAAGTTTAAGTAGGTTTTTAAACGAAAATTCGCATTAAACTTTACCTTTCTAGATTCTATAGCAATTGCAAAACTTCTTTAATTTGAATAAAGTCGTTTTTCTAACTTAAAGCTTCGACATTCGAATTCATTCAAAAAGGAGGTATTTGTCCATATTTTGCCAGGACTAGTTACTCTGGAATCACTCCGCCAGCATTGCGCTTATGCAACCGTCCCAGTCCATTCGTGTTTATAGGTCTATGTCCACAATACTATAAACTAATACGCATGCGTACTGCCAGAACGCATCATCTACGTTAAAACAATTTAAATAAGCGGTGTGTTGCATAGGTCCATAAAGGTACATTTTGAAGGCCTAATATTTTTTTTTATTTTTTTTTCTTGAGTAGCCTTCATTGAAAAAGTGTTCCTAATAATGTGGCTCTACTTCACCTAAATATTTATCCTTGGATAACATGTTAATACAAATTTGAAAAACAAAATATCGGAACGGGTTTTTTAAATTTATATTAAGTGACCCAAGCCAGAGCATTTTTTAAAGATTCTTTATTCCAGCCAGCCACACTTTTAGAATACACTCTCTATTAGAAATTTTTAATAGCCAGGGTATCGATCTATAGAAAGATGTTGCGTTTTGGTTTTATCTTAATTTATTACAAAATTCAAAATGTTTATTACCTTATACAAAGTGGCTGAGGTATGGTATGGTACTAAGTGGTAAAATAACCTACAAAAAAATAAAATCAAATAAAATAAACTATGTTTAAATCGTAAATGCCTGGTTTAGATTTTAAATTTTACTCATGACTAACCAATAATAGATAGTTTAGGTTGTGCTACGTATTTTTACGTAAAACTGCACGTTAAGCGCTCTACGTTTTGTTCCAAATTTGAGTTTAAGTTGAATGTTTTTACGTTACCATAACAAGTCTACTAATAGCAGAGAATATGGAATTCGGCACTGTGTTTTTTTGATGTTACAATTTTGTTTTTTGCCTTTTCAACTACAGTAGGAATATATTTGCAAAGAATCGTTTGTACTGGAAGCGGAAAATTATCGTCTCCGCCTCATTTATGGATCGGTCAATCAACCAATTCTATTCTTTGGTAACGTTAAGGTGCCCGCAGACTGCCGTAAGCTAACGTAAATACGTAAGCTCCTAACGTGACCTTGTCGACGGTGTGACGAAGTACGCTTGCGTAACTGTCAAATCTCATGCTTACGTAAAAATACGTAGCACAACTTAAACTATCTAATACTGGTTTACCAGCGTAGGTGTTAACACAACTGTAATATTACAAAAAAAAATGAATTGTTTTAAAATTCTAAATTTTAAAAAATTAACATTTTCGAAATTCTAGAAAATGTTCAAAATTAAAAAAATTAAATATTGAAACTTAGAAATTTAAAAAAATATACCACAGCCACTTAACCTATAATAAATGTCATAAAAATATAAATCGAAGTTTTCCTACTTGTCTAGTGATGAATAAAATAAAGGTATGTCAGCCTAATTAAACAGAAACTGTCTATAAACATTACGACCAGAGCTGGCGGCTAAAACCGGGAAAACAAATCAATTTTTAAACCTACGCATGCGCGATTCTTCATTCTAAAAAGAGGAAAAGAAATATAATGAATTTAGACAAAAAGAAGAACGAAGAACGAAACAAAAGTGGCGCATGCGTAGTTGATCGTTCTTTTCATTAGCCGCCAGTCTTCGTGAGTTAAGACTTGTAATAAGAATAGCACTCTTTAAAAACATCTATTATAGGCCCTATGATATGCTATGGTGGAGAATTATCAATTTTAAATGTATAGTTTTTTATTGTTTTTGCAAAAGTCAGCGGTGTATAAAGATTTGTTAATAGAGCTTAAATGTATAAACTAAAATAAAAACATTTTGTGTAATAATATTAAAATGATATTATAAATAAATATAAAAATACGTCCAAGAAAAAACCCGTTTGTTTTTATTTTTATCTGCCTGTATTTTCCCACATAGCATTAAAAGAACATTTGCATGTTATACCCTGTTTCCACCGTGATGGCCCATGGATTTGAACCGGTTTTAAATGCAGCGTCACCTGATGCTTTTTACTACTACTTTAAAGAAGATTCTTTTAGGCATAGGCATAGCATATTCTCAAAATAGTATTCAGATGCTAAGTATATATGTAATTATATATACTACAAAAAATATTCATTAATGTTTTTCAAAGTTTATTTTTAGAAAAAAACTGAAACACACAAGCACAAAACTGTCTTTTTATCATTGAGTTTTATACGAAATCAGGTTTACATCCTAGTATTACAAGATGAAGTTTTTAATCATTAAGATAACTTAATTTATTGCAAATTATTTAGTTAGCTTGTGTTTGATAGCCTGTTGCGAATGACGCGTGGCGTCGGGCTAATTTTGGAAAGTTGGTCACCTTAATTAAAAAAACATCGTTGTGATTACACCCGAAAATCTCGAACGTACTCCGTAGGCCTATTTGCCTATCTGTCAAAAAAAAAGAAGCTGCTTTCCGACCCTAGCCTCACTTTTTTAAATATTTTTAACATGTGTGTTTTTTGAAAACATTGAGACAAAAAATGGCCCAATTTAGCGAAGACGGCAAATATTTCGCGCAGATCAGCGGCGACGGCAAACTAAAAATATGGAACACGATTTCAAACAGTTTTGAGCAAGAATTTACACCGGATTTCCATCTGACCAGTCCCTGCACTTGTTTACATTTTCTAAGAAATGAGGCTGCCATATCGAACAAGGTACAATCTTTTTATCGCTACCAAAGATCCTTTGTGACTCCTTTCTTTAGGCCTGTGGTCAAGTAGTGACTTGTTCCACATAAAGTTTTTAATTTTCCACCAAAAACATTGAGACATTTTTAGCTGCTGTTACCAATAATATTCAATATTATATAGGTGGTAGAATGAAATTATTATATCTAATACATTGATTTTATTGCTAAATGGGATAGTTTTCTTTCCTTTTTTTAGAATTCCCCTTCTCCAAAAAAGAAAAAGAAGAAAACCGACCCAAATCTTCAACCCAACATAGTTCTAGGCACAAGCACAGGTCTCCTTTTAGTTTATTCAATTTCCAAAGCCAACATAGAAACAACTATAGACAGTAAAACAAATTCGTCAGTAAATTGTTTGTCAATATTGGATGGCAGTGTCGTCTATTCAGGGGCTGATCAGAATATTTTTGAGTGGAGTTTGAAAAAAAAGACTGTCAAAAGGTGAGTTTAGAAGTTTTAACAATAATTTTTACAGTAACCGAAGCAGTAACATATGACTTATTTTGACAATTACATTAATAGAAAATATTTAAATTGTTAATTTTATCTTACTTTGGACAAATAGATCCTACTAAGCTTTATTCCTGATTTATAAGCCGTTCACAAAAGTTGGAGATAATTCATCTTTATCTTTCGCCATTAGAGATTCGTAGTCGGCCAAGTATGTCACACATAGTTGGTTTATTTTTGTATTTTCCTTTTTTTGTTTATACAAAAGGAACATTTTTAAACAAAAAATGATACAACAAGAAAAGTTGATAGTAAAGTTAATAGTTTTAAGGTAAAATTGGTTAAACAAGACTTTTAACTAACCCTTTTTTTATCCAAAATCTAATGCCAACATAAAACTTGTGTATTATATTGGGGTAAAATTGTTTGAGTTATTGTGTATTGAGACAATTTATTTTATTATCCAATCTAGGTGTTATAGGAACTAAATAACTCACATTTAAAAAATAAAATGTTCGCGTTTTTAATAGTCCACTTCTTGTATGGTCACAAGTCAAGTAATAATTCTTGCCTTAAAAAAAATTCAGATTGTGTTAAAATAATTTTGTTTTCCAAATTTTTAGCAATAATATTATTATAGTTATCAGCAGTAAGGGCATACATCTGATGAGACTGCCGAGATTATTTAAAAAATGTTATCACAGTTTTTATTACAGTTATATAGTTTTATAGTTCTTTTGTAGTGAAAAAAGATAGTAGTAATTTCCATGTCAAGGCATATTGTATAGTTTATTATTTTCTTTATTATGTTGTATCTTTCCAGTTGTATTTTATTAAGCAGAGTAACTTAGGTTTCAAACAAGTGATTTTTGAAATATTTTTAGTTCGATATTTTAACAATAAATAACCTTCTTTGTTGATAACTTAAGCTACATAAAACTAGACATACTCATTATGTAGCTAAAGCTATTAACAAAATATTTTTTCTAAAAAATTGATCAAAAACATACTATTTTGAATAAATATTAAATAAACCTTAGAAATACAAAAAATTTCATGTGTACTAGTATCAAAAATATTTTAATTTTATTTTTAACAAAAAGTTTTTTTTAAAAAAGTCATAAGGCGTTAAATCACAATCAAATTATAGATAAATTGTTTCAGCCAATGGAAGGCAGGCAATGAAACGATATCAGCCATCCTAGTGATCCCAGAGCAATCACAACTTTTGACAGCTTCAAAAAACATTAAACTATGGGATATTAAATCAAAGGAGGTGCTAAGGACTTACACTGGACACAGTTCAGTTGTCAAATTCTTGTACTATGTCAATCCTGGAAATGATGAAGAGTACTTTTTGAGTGGCTCAAAGGTAACTATTTTATTTCAATTTTTATTTATTTGTAATCAGCTGTGTGCAAAGCTAATAATATAAAATAAATCTCACTTCTTAACTACTTTTTAAGGCATTATTTTTGTAAACAAAACCAAAATTTTTGCTGAAAAAACAATATTAAATGTTTTTATTGACCCTAATTGTGCAAATGACAAAGATAAACATTTCAGGGTGACCGACTTTTAAGCTGTTGGGGCCTCACAAACAATGAACGACAAAAAGCGGCAGTGTGTAGCTACCTCATGGAAGATGTGGTTGAGGGTGTGTCTGTCAATGTGACAGATGAAGGCCACACCACTGTGGCAGCAACTGTCAGAAGCGGAGTTACACATTTTTACCAGCACAAACTTAATGGGTAAGACACATAATTATATACACCTGAACTAGAAAAGGGCCCCTAATTATTAAAAAAATTTTTTTTTTAAAAATGTTTTTTTGTTTTATAAATTAGTTTTCGGAAAAGCTGCTTTTTAAAAAAGTAGAACTTAAAACAAATATATTTTTGTATTTTTTCATAAATTAGTTTTTGGAAAAACTACTTTTTGAAAAAGTAATTATTATTTAAAAAAATAATTTTGTGTAAAATAAAATTTTTGGCTTTTTTTAAATAAATTAATTTTTTAAAAACACCATTTTCTTGTAAGGACATCTTTATTTACAAAATGTTGATGGTTGGGATATGTTTGCGATCAATTGACCACTTTTAGGTTTAACACAGATTATGATCTCCCAAGAAGAGGACAGAGTAGCTAAAATAAATGATGTTTCTTCGAATCTTAAGTCAGGGTGCGGTTTTTTTGCATCTCCATGGCCCCACCATACTGCAATTCGGTGCTTTTGTTGATAAACTGTGCAGTTTTTGAAATATGAATTTTTAAAGTTTGATCTTATGGGATTCCCTATCCTAAAATTCCCTAAATGACGTTTTTCCGAATCTTAAGTCAGGGTGTGGTTTTTTTGCATCTCTATGGTCCCACCATACTGCAACTCGGTGCTTTTGTTGATCTACTGTATAATTTTTGAAATATGAATTTTCAAAGTTTGGCCATGTTGGTCTTATGAGATTCTCTACCCTAAAATTCACTAAATGATGATTTTTCGAAACTTATGTCAGGGTGCGGTTTTTTCGCATTTCTATGGCCCCACCATACTGCAATTCGATGCTTTTGTTGTTAAACTGTATAGTTTTTGAAATATGAATTTTTAAAGTTTGGTCTTATGGGATTCCCTACCCTAAAATTCTTTAAATGACGATTTTTCGAATCTTAACTCAGGGTGCGGTTTTTTCGCATCTCTATGGCCTCACCATACTGCAATTCGGTGTTTTTGTTGATAAACTGTATAGTTTTTAAAATATGAATTTTTAAATTTTTTTCATTTTGGTCTTATGGGATTCCCTACCCTAAAATTCCCTAAATGACGTTTTTCCGAATCTTAAATCAGGGTGTGGTTTTTTCGCTTCTCTATGGCCCCACCATACTGCAATTCGGTGCTTTTGTTGATAAACTGTATAGTTTTTAAAATATGAATTTTTAAAGTTTGGTCATTTTGGTCTTATGGGATTGCCTACCCTAAAGTTCCCTAAATGACGTTTTTCCGAATCTTAAGTCATGGTGTGGTTTTTTTGCATCTCTATTGTCCCACCATACCGCAACTCAGTGCTTTTGTCGATAAACTGTATAGTTTTTAAAATATGAATTTTCAAAATTTGGCCATTTTGGTCTTATGGGATTCCCTAACGTTAGCGAAGGGAGAAAGGGTAATATATTCCCCTTCCATGTCTCTGTTTGGGGTCTACTAGTACCCCCGTCAGGAGAGGAAAAAATATTGGCTTCTAAAGTATCGTAAACGATCAAGCGAAATACAAAAAATAAAACTACCTTTTCATTACCAGTTTTAACATTTTTAAACAACGTCCGCGATCTTTGATTGTCCGCGATTTGTTTAAGATACCACTTCGAAAATGTAATGTTTATAATGTTTTTTAACAACCTGACAAGATAATCTAACTATGGTAAAAAGGAAAATATAGTACCTTCAAATTATCAGTTGACTAGCCCATAGGCTATCTAAAATCAATCAATTGAACGACGATTTTTGAAGTGTAAACTTCTTTAGGCGCGTTTAGCAGTTTTTGTGGGTAGTGAATTGAACTGAGCCGTCAGGCTCGGCTATGTAACGCTCATTCGGGTGAAATCGGCTCGAGTCGACTAACTGCGAGAAACATTCAGCGAGCGATATGATGATGCAGATGAAGGCCAGTACACTAAGGACACTCATCATAAAGGCAAAGCTTGCTTTACGATGAGTGACCTTCCAGTACACAGAAGAGTTCGGTTCGGTCCGCTTTGCAGAATATGTTATGGGCCAGTATTATTAATTTCGCCTTGTTGAAGTTTACACTTCTGCCGGGTGGTCTTAAGCACGCAATGTCTTTTTAGAAAATGTGACAAACCCATTAAACCCAAGTCCACCATCCAAGTAGTCTCAGACACCACAGAAACTGTCAAGCCCATAAAAATATTCGGTGCAGCGTTTAGAGATGAAGATACGCTTTGTATAGGCCATGGTTCAGAAATATTGTTGACATTTGAAAATGTGGTAAGCAAACATGATAAATTTTGTGTAGAAATTTCTACACAATCATTGTCTACGAGTTTCAAACAATGATAAATTTTATTATAAGGATGATTCTACAAAAATGGTGCTGTGGAGTGGGAATGCATATTTTTCAAACACAGAATGCAAATGAAGCATAGTTTTAGTTATAAGATTTAAAACGAAATGTTTTCTTTATGGAGCATTTGAGTTTATGTATAAAAAAATTGCAAGTTTATAATTTTTTTTATTACAAAGCAAATACCTCATTCCTCTGGTGTAGTCCCAAACCAAATATTAAAAACTCAGATTGAAAAAAATATCCTAATATATAATATTTAACCAAGTCTTAACTATTTATCAAAAAATTGATAAAACTTAAGTTTGCAGTCATATTTTTGAAAATCCGAATTTACATTTTCTCTGGAAAATTTAACAATTTTAAACGTGCTCCATTTTTAATAACACAATATTTGTGAATACCACCTAGAGAAAGAGACGGCCCTGGATATCTAATTTACTTGTGAGTGTGACAAGTTGTGACAGATAATGTCAACTTTAGTTTGGTTTAAGTTATAGATCTTTTTATTTTCGGCAGAAAATTAGTTTTTTTCAGAGAAATCCAAAAGGAACGCTTCAATTATCATTCCTCTGGTAAGTAAATATTCGACTGATATCAATAGTATAATTTTTTTGTTGATTGTTTTAAAATTATAAGTATAGGAACTTTGTTTATATAAAACTTAAGTTAAGTCTAAATAGATTTTGATTTAAATTGGAAAACCATTAAAAAATTCATTCCTCTGGTACTCATTCCTAAAATTCGGGAAAATAAATGTTTCTTAGCTTACACCTAATTAGTTACATAAATTTAAAAAAACAAAATTATTTACTGTGCTGTACTGTTATTTAAAGGCAATGACCAAAAATGATATCCATATAGCCCACTTTTGGTAGAATCATCCATAAACAACAAGTGAAATTAAAGAAAGAAAAATCAGAAAAAATTTTTTGTCCTCGGCCGAGACTCGAACCCGGAACCTCTTGCTCTGTACGCAAACGCTCTTTCATTAAGCCACCAAAGACCACACATAAATTTTCGGAAAACTTCTATCTATGCATATGTGTGGTGTCTCAATACAAGAACGAGAAACTCTCAGAGTATTAACTCAACCGATTTCTATAATACTTCTTTCCCACTTTTGTTTTTTATTGTGGGGTTGTGTAATTTTAAATTATTATTCAAACTTTAGACAAACAAAATTTTTGGTTATTTTTTTTAGACAATTGACATTTCTCAAAAAGTTCAATGTCTAATAAGAAAAGACCCTCACGAATCACGAAAGTCAGAAAAACAAGGTGAAGCGACAAAAACCAAAACCTTGTCAACAGAAAATGCGCATTATGTCAGTCAACACGCGCCTGCGTTGCCGTCCGCAAAAAGAAAGTCTGATGGAAAAATGGAGATTCCTATGGAACAAAGGTAGGTTAAAATATTTAGGCGGCGGATAAAAGGTCGAAAGTACAAAAGGTCGAAAGTACAAAAGGTCGAAAGCACAAAAGGTCGAAAATACAAAAGGTCGAAAGTACAAAAGGTCGAAAAACAAAAGGTCGAAAATACAAAAGGTCGAAAGTACAAAAGGTCGAAAGTATGAAAATAAAAGATTGAAATCTAACCAAGTCGAATTGCCCTGCTCAGCCGAGGTAGTCCAGAGGTCGAGGATAGTTCATAGTTAACCCGGTTAGGTTACTAACCCAACCTGACCAGGTTAGGTTTGTTTACTAAAAAAAAACTACCCTGATCGCGTCAGCAAAGTTTTTTTTTGATATACTAACCTAACCGGGTCTGGTTGGGACAGTAACCTAACCTATCCCCGGCCCCGGGTCCACCTCGACTGGACCGATTAATTCGTCTTGATACAGTAAATTGGTATGGTCGAAAGTTAAAAAGGTCGAAAGTATGAAAATAAAAGATTGAAACCTAACCAAGTCGAATTGCCCTGCCCAGCCGAGGTAGTCCAGAGGTCGAGGATAGTTCATAGTTAACCCGGTTAGGTTACTAACCCAATCTGACCAGGTTAGGTTTGTTTACTAAAAAAAAACTACCCTGATCTCGTCAGGAAAGTTTTTTTTTTTGATATACTAACCTAACCGGGTCTGGTTGGGACAGTAACCTAACCTATCCTCGGCCCCGGGTCCACCTCGACTGGACCAATCAATTCGTCTTGATACAGTAAATTGGTATGGTCGAAAGTTAAAAAGGTCGAAAGTATGAAAATAAAAGATTGAAACCTAACCAAGTCGAATTGCCCTGCTCAGCCGAGGTAGTCCAGAGGTCGAGAATAGTTCATAGTTAACCCGGTTAGGTTACTAACCCAACCTAACTAGGTTAGGTTTGTTTACTAAAAAAAACTACCCTGATCTCGTCAGGAAAGTTTTTTTTTTGATATACTAACCTAACCGGGTCTGGTTGGGACAGTAACCTAACCCATCCTCGGCCCCGGGTCCACCTTGACTGGACCGATCAATTCGTCTTGATACAGTAAATTGGTATGGTCGAAAGTTAAAAAGGTCGAAAGTATGAAAATAAAAGATTGAAACCTAACCAAGTCGAATTGCCCTGCCCAGCCGAGGTAGTCCAGAGGTCGAGAATTGTTCATAGTTAACCCGGTTAGGTTACTAACCCAACTTGACCAGGTTAGGTTTGTTTACTAAAAAAAAACTACCCTGATCTCGTCAGGAAAGTTTTTTTTTGATATACTAACCTAACCGGGTCTGGTTGGGACAGTAACCTAACCTATCCTCGGCCCCGGGTCCACCTTGACTGGACCGATTAATTCGTCT
Source organism: Aspidapion aeneum (assembly GCA_963576565.1). Taxonomy (NCBI): domain Eukaryota; kingdom Metazoa; phylum Arthropoda; class Insecta; order Coleoptera; family Brentidae; genus Aspidapion; species Aspidapion aeneum. The sequence goes on along the minus strand of OY755043.1, from coordinate 6,720,121 downwards.
TGATACAGTAAATTGGTATGGTCGAAAGTTAAAAAGGTCGAAAGTATGAAAATAAAAGATTGAAACCTAACCAAGTCGAATTGCCCTGCCCAGCCGACGTAGTCCAGAGGTCGAGGATAGTTCATAGTTAACCCGGTTAGGTTACTAACCCAACCTGACCAGGTTAGGTTTGTTTAATAAAAAAAAACTACCCTGATCTCGTCCGAAAAGTTTTTTGATATACTAACCTAACCGGGTCTGGTTGGGACAGTAACCTAACCTATCCTCGGCCCCGGGTCCACCTTGACTGGACCGATCAATTCGTCTTGATACAGTAAATTGGTATGGGCGAAAGTTAAAAAGGTCAAAAGTATGAAAATAAAAGATTGAAACCTAACCAAGTCGAATTGCCCTGCCCAGCCGAGGTAGTCCCGAGGTCGAGAATAGTTCATAGTTAACCCGGTTAGGTTACTAACCCAACCTGACCAGGTTAGGTTTGTTTACTAAAAAAAAACTACCCTGATCGCGTCAGCAAAGTTTTTTTTTTGATATACTAACCTAACCGGGTCTGGTTGGGACAGTAACCTAACCTATCCTCGGCCCCGGGTCCACCTTTTCTGGACCGGTCAATTCGTCTTGATACAGTAAATTGGTATTTTTAGTATTTTGTATTGTGGATCTTTTTTCGACCTTTTGTACTTTCGATCTTTTGTACTTTCGACCTTTTGTACTTTCGACCTTTTGTTTTTCAATCTTTTGTACTTTCGACCTTTTGTACTTTCGACCTTATTTTTTCGACCTTTTGTACTTTCGACCTTTTATCCGCCGCCCGTTTTATTTAGTTGTATATTGGTTGACAAACTTTTTCTTTATCAAAAATAGATTAGAAAACCTGACCTTGAACAAATCCGACTCAAAAGTTCCGAAAGGTGACAACGTGGCGCAGCTGTTACTGCAAGGACTACACAGCAAAGACAAAAACATGCTGCGGTCGGCATTGATCAAAAAGGACGAAAACGTCATCAGAAACACGATCAAAAGGCTGCCTGTCACCGTGTTTGACAACTTTATTCACGAAGTCTCGAATTTGGTGCTTGGAAAAACTATGTGGTAAGTAGACACTTACATGATGTATCTTAATACCGCGTGGCCAGTCTTCTATTTAGGGCAGGGTTGCCAAATTTTTCAAATTAAAAAGCGGGACAAATTAAGTAAATGCGTAAACACAAAAATTTTAAATAGATACTAAAAATTTACATCGATTTTAACATAAAGTTAGTGTAGGAGTCTTTTAGGGACCAAATGGTGTGTTTATTTATTTACGTTTACAAAATACATTCAATAATTTAATTTTAAAATTTAAATGTTATATACTCCATATCATAATTTTTGAGATAACTTTTTGACAGTTACCAGCTGTTTACCATAACAAATAGCATAGGCCAACGAAAAAAGTTGTCAAAAGTTGTCTCAAAAATAATGATATGGACTGTACCTACCTATTTAAATTTAGTGAGTTTTTTTTTTAATTGAAGAGGTGAAAAACTTTTAAATTAAGTTGTGTTTCAAACTTCCATTGTCTTCATTATATTTCGATTATCAAAATTCCATGCATAATAAAATATATGTGTGTAATTTCTTTTAGTGATTTGTGAATTTTATTTAAAATAAACAAATATGAACAAACACATAATATAAGTATGTATAGATGAGAAATATCCGCCCTAAAATGAAAAAGTAACTTAAACGAAAAAGTAAAACATTCCTCTTCGATTGTTTGTTGAAGTGTAAACTTCTTTAGACGCGTTTAGCACTTTTTGTGGGTACTGAATTGAACTGAGCCGTCACGCTCGGCTATGTAACGCTCATTAAGGTGAAGTCGGCTCGAGTCGACTAACTGTGAGAGGAACAGTCAGCAGAGCGATATGATGATGCAGATGAAGGCCACTCAGAGCAAAATTGACCAGAGTAATTTATACCCAATTATAATTATATAAATGTTATTACTTTGTATATTACTTTGTCAATATACAACGAAAAAAATCTTGTATTTCGTATTATTAATTTCACCTTGTTGAAGTTTACACTTCTGCCGTGTGATCTTAAGCACACACAATTTTTTTTTTTTTTTAAATTTATAAGTTATACAGGGTGTCCCAGAACTAATGGTACATGGTTAAACTGTAGATTCCTTGGGACAAAATATTACGATTTAGCCATACTTACCTCAGTCCAAAAGTTCGTATTAACCGAGATACAGGGTGTTAAACTTTATTTTTTTAATTCGATTTTCTTTAATAACTTTTTTACTAATTAATATTTTTGCAAAAACTAACCAGCGTGTAAGTTTTTTTAAAATTGGCAAGACGATTCCGTTAAAAAATTTGATGTAAAGTGTACAGGGTGTTCCTTGGACCACTACCATTGCATAAAAATCAGTATATTTTTTTTGTGCCTCAGTGTATACCAGTTTTTATGTAAAATAATGGTTTTCCCATCCTTTTTATGTAAAAAAGTTATACAGTTTTAAAGTCGCTCAGAGCAACGGTTTTTGCGTTTTTTGCATTTAAAGTTTTTATTGCATGTGAGTAATCTGCCTAATTTATGTATGATACTTTTTTCAATTCTTTCTACTAATTAATAATTTTACTGAAGAAATTGGGTTTGGTGATTTTTGGGCATGGAGAATTTAATTTTGGTTAAAAAAAATAAAAATATTATACAGGGTGTTCTCTGGCTCGGTACCGTTACATTAAAATAGGTCTATTTTTTTTGTTCCTCGGTGAATACAAGATTCTATAAAAAACATTAATTTTTTAATTGTTTTTAAGTGAAAAAGTTATAGCGTTTAGATGTCGCTTAGAGCAACGGTTTTTAAGATATTTAAATAATAAGTTTTTATTGTATGCGTAAAAGATTTTTGATTAAATTCTTACCTACTTCATACATATTAGCTATAATCAATAATTTGTTATAGCATTTTAAGATTGGATGTTTTCTTAAGAAATATTAAGTTAAAAAATATACAAAATGGTTCTTGAATTATCAAAAGTGTGTTAAAACAATTGTAAGTTATTGTCCGTTATTGCAACTCTGTAAGACGATGTTTTTAATGAGGAACAAAAACTTCTTTGTATTAGTGTTTTTAAAAATGGTAAGTACATATACTTTATTAATGCAACTATTTTTTTATTGTTTTGAAAAAAAGTTATAATTATTGAAAAAAAATTCTTAAGCATGGCGCTCTCAGCAACAAAGTTAAAATTTTAAAATTAAGAAATATTAAATCAAACTTAAAATTGTTTATTATAGTAGGCTTTGAAAATAAAAAGCAATAAAATCCAATAAAGTTGCTGTCTGCGTCTATTCTGTCAAACTTTCTTAAAACTACAGAACTGTTTGTAAAATTAATTATTAATTAAAATCATATTCAATTTAAAAACCTGCTTAAGTATACACCGAGGCACAAAAAAATACACTGATGATTTTAATGCAATGGTAGTGGTCCAAAGAGCACCCTGTACATTGTACATCAACTTTTTCAATGGCATCGTCTTGCAAATTTCAGAAAAACCTACTTGCTGGTTAGTTTTTGCAAAAATATTAATTAGTAGAAAGAATTGAAGAAAGTATCATACATAATTTAGGCATTTCACTCACATGCAATAAAAACTTTAAATGCAAAAATCTCAAAAACCGTTGCTCTGAGCGACTTTAAAACAGTATAACTTTTTTAGATAAAAATGATGGAAAAACCATTATTTTACATAAAAACTGGTATACACCGAGGCACAAAAAAATACAGTGATTTTAATGCAATGGTAGTGGTTCAAGGAACACCCTGTACATTGTACATCAAAATTTTCAACGGAGTCGTCTTGCCAATTTCAAAAAAATTTACACGCTTAATATTTTTTGCAAAAATATTAATTAGTAAAAAAGTTATTAAAGAAAATCGAATTGAAAAAATAAAGTTTAACACCCTGTATCTCGGTTAGTACGAACTTTTGGACTAAGGTAAGTGTGGCTAAATCGTAATATTTGACCCAGGGAATCTACAGTTTAACTATGTACCATTAGTTCTGGGACACCCTGTATATAAGAAGATACAGACAGGTAAAAAAATGGGACAGAAATGAAAAAAAAAGCGGGAAAATCGAGACAATTTGCATAAAAAGCGGGACTTTCATAGGATTTAAAAAAAGCGGGACCGAGCTACAAAAAGCGGGACCGTCCCCCCTACGGCGGGACGTCTGGCAACCCTGATCTAGGGGTAGGATTTTTGTATGGGCCATCAGGATTGCATGGGAGAACAGACCAACGTTGCCAGTTTAGCAAAAATATCAGTATAATCCACTACTTAAGAAATTGCATTCATCAAACGGGGTGATAAACAAACAACCAGAATAATACCTTGAAATTCTGCTTGTTCCTAAATGTAAATAATTCACTTACTTTTACAAACAAATAGAATTTTAAAGTGATATTATTCTTGCTATTGATTTTCGTTTCATATTCACTAGTCAATTTTTTTACACAAAAGTTTACCAATCTATTGGTAAGTTAACTATTATTTAATTTTAGGTTTTTTTAATGCATTTTTAGTCTAACCGTAACAAGGTAATGGTATAGGACGCGACTCCCCACCCAGTGGTCCTATTTTAATTTTTTAAAGCTTGTTTTACTCCTTTTTAAAAGGCAAACAAATTTTATCAGAACAAATTTTTTGATACATTACGTAGTTTTTGAGATATACCAAGATTATTAGTATTTCCGCTCGCAAAAGAGTTAAAATAATACCCATGCTCATTTTATTGTAGCTACAATATTATTGACATTTGTTTTTTTTTTGTTACATAGAAGGCTTTATACCTTCCATACAAAAGGATATTGACTATATATTTTTAAAGTTCGTTGGATGGTACCCCTAAAGACTGCCTTAAAGAGGGTGGTTTCTGAAACTGTTCACAATATTATAGAAAAAGTGAATTTGCAGCGAAACGATGCATCCTAGCAAAAAACGATAAAATTAATTTTTTTATAGTACTTTTAATTTCGCTTCTTCCGATGTATCACTTAGCATACTAGCTTTGATAGTTCGCTGTACAAGCCAGATAAAATATACAATTTTGTAAAAATTCAATGTTTTCGCTCCAAAATCGATATATTTTTTTTTAATTGTGATAAAAAATGACAATGGTCAGAAGATGCGGAATTAAAAGTACTATAAAAAATGATTCTTAAAGTTTTTCGCTACGATGCATCGTTTCACTGCAAATCCACTTTTTGTATAATCTTGTGAACAGTTTTAGAAACCACCCTCTTTAAAGCAGTCTTTAGGGGTATCATCCATCGAACTTTAAAAACATAAAGTCAATATCCTCTTCTGTGAAAGGTTCAAAGCCTTCTATGTAACAAAAAAAAACAAATGTCAATAATATTGTAGCTACAGTAAAATGACCATGGTTATTATTTTAATTCTTTTGCGAGCAAAAATACTAATAATCTTAGTATATCTCAAAGACTACTTGATTTATTAAAAAATGGGTAATTACAAAATTTATTTGCCTTTAAAAAAGGAGTTTAACAAGCCTTTAAAAATTAAAATCGGAATACTAGCTAGGGAGATACGCTTAAACAAAAAAATCTATCAATTTGGCGGCCATTTTCAAGGATGGCGGCCAAACGACCATGAGTTTAACCACGTTACCAAACTTTTTTTATACACCTATGGGTGCTTAATAATGCCCCGTAGTCGATATGAGCGCACATATTAGGTCACACGTGACAGGAGCCAGCGCCTAGACTAACTAGAAAAATGGCAAAACATTGATAAAATCTATTACATAGGATGTCTTTCTAAAGAAGTGGGATACAATGCTTTTAAGGACAAAGTGTGTCCATACTTTAAAAGCTGATTCTTTTCTCGTTCATGTAAAGCTTTTAAGCTGTGAAAAGAAGCTGTTCGCATATAATTTTCTTGGTCAAAATCTGGGAAGGTCATTTTCTGGGTTTTAAGGTTTATTTAATTATTTCTAATATTTTTTAAAATATGAACTGTGTCAATAACAAAAAATAATGGTCTTGAGGGATCATTTGGGTCGCTGTATTCATTTAAGAGAGCTGGAGGGTTAGCAAATTGTGACTTAGCTTTTCGATGACACTATGGTTGTCTGTAACTAGGATTTATATGAATATCGCTCTAAAGTCAGGAAAGAGTCCATATTCAAATTGTGCAATTAGTTTTTGGAACCATTTTTATGTAACCTATATTTCGTTCAGGCACACTGTGAGTAATGCCTTTTAAACTAAAAACAAAAATTTTCAGAAAATATTGAAGTTATGTTACTTTAATTGCGCAAAGGCGACATGCGCCACAGGCAAAAATGTTTTAAATACAAAAGAAACATTTTTCAACAAGAATCGATACAACATAAAAAGTTGATGATGAGTAAAGTTAATAGTTTTAACCCATTTTGGACCGTTGATGCTTATACGCAACACTACAGTAATATTTTTTTTTTACAAAAATAGGAACCTTTTTGGCATGAGATATAGCCAAATCCCACTTATGTAAGGTTAGACAAAGGTAATTAAATTGGATTTGTAAGATTTTTTTTATTTCCGTCTGCATGAAATTTTTTTTTTAAAACCTAATTGTTTCTTCTTTTGGCTCCAAAATTTTCAAAATTCCAAAAAGCACAATTATATTTATATTTCCAAAGATATTGTACTTTTATCTCACCAAGTAACCTTTCAGTAACAATATTTTTTATTTTGTTTTTATTTGTCAAACACACTGTGTTTTTTTTTTATTACAATCTAGTCAGTAAGACTAATTAGCAATTTTGTTTTAACTTAATTTACTAGAAAAGTCACATTTAAACTTAGGGTTCACTCAACAGTTCTCCCCGCTTTGTTTAGTCTGTAGCTCACAATTGTGTTGTGTTTATAGAAATATTTTGTTTTATGTGTAATTCACTTAGTTTACTAGCTCAAACGGCTTCACTCTTTTTAGTCGTCGAACTAGCATAGTATTGTCTAGAAGCTGAATTGCTTCCACATTCACATGCCGATGGACTCTATCTTCATGGCTTTTTGCGTACTTTTTTATAGTCTCTGCTACAGTTTCGATTTTTAGATCTCGATGAAGGTCACTATTTCGAACGTACCATGGTGCATTCACAATGTTTCTTAATACTTTATTTTGAAATCTCTGTAAAACTAGAATGTTACTCTCTCATATGTCCATACTGGTTTCAGTATTTGTCTATAAAGCAGTAACTTATTATGAATTGTTAAATTGGACTTCCTTCCAATTAGCCAATCAGTAACAATATCAAACGGAAAACTTATGTTTATGGGTGTTTTTTGCATTTTTAAGGGTGTTCCAACCACTGGCGGTAGCTTTAACCCTCATTTTCGTGATCAGCGGCCCAAAATACGTAGGGGACAAGTGGTCTCATCCGTTTCGCAATTTCAGGACCTTTTACCTTGATTTTCAATGGACACTTTTTTTATAAATATTGTTTTCTTTAATAAAATTTTAAAAATAAAATGTTCACGTTTTTAATAGTCCACTTCTTGTATGGTGACAAGTCAAGTAATAATTCTCGCCCTAAAAAAATGTTTCAGATTGTTCGCCCCTTGACGAGTGCAACTGCGTGCGCCTGTAGCAATTTATCAAGGTTACCTTTGACAACGCTGCAAAGCTTTCTGCGGGACTCGGGAGTATCGCGGTCTCTTTTTAATAAATGCTATACTCTATTTGTTTTTTATCCTCTTATGGAAATTTATATCCCTAGATGTGTTTCAGGAGTCATATCGGCGCCCTCTGGCTGAAAAACTTTGCCCAAATCCACGCAGGTGTTCTAATTTCAAACCCCAACCTAACCGAAATGTTCTCTAAAACATTGAGCAGCATTCAGAGTCGAACTGCACTCCAAACGCCACTCAGTAGATTAAGAGGCAAATTAGAGTTGCTGCTGCCTCAAGTCAACGCCCAAGTTGAAGAGGCAGAAGACGCAGATGAGGCCTTGCTTGTTTTTAAAGATAAAGGTAAGGTTTATATTATTACTTTTGTTATGTTAGTTCATGGATATGCTTTCACCCCTTTGTCAAAAAGCTTAAAAATTCCCTATATCTTGAAAAAGTGATCCTTATAGAGTATTTCATTCAAAAAACACGAGATAGAGACAAAATCGGTATCACATGCAAGCCAATAACCTCACACACACATACGTCATAATTTACTTTCTTCATACAGATTCGAGTGAATCAGAAACAGATGATGACGACGAGATGCAAGTTGACAACGACCTATCAGAAAGCGACCTGGAGAACGAGTGGGAGGAGCAAAGCTTGCCCGAAAACGATGTCGACCAATCAGAGGGCTCTGACTCAGATTCGGACTCTGTAGTGATGCTGCCGTCAGACTGAGGAAGGCGTAAGAGCTATTTGCACAAGTTTTCTTAAGAATTTAGGAGCTACTTAAGGAATTGAATGGATTTTTAAGTAAAACTTGCGTAAATAGCTGTTTTTATATAATTCAGAAGAACTATTGTAAAAAAATGCTTTGATTTTAGTGTTTGATAAGTTTGTTAAAATGTACAAAGTTTTTTCTGTTAACTCTGGAAGAGTACTTTCCAAAAGCAAAAAAAAATGTTTAAACATTTTGAACTTTGCAAAAAATGCTGTAATTAATAATTATTGTCCAAGTAGTTTTTTCTTTTTTATAGTTCTACCCAATAGTGTTTTGTATTATGTTTGACAGGTATAAAAATCAAAGCTTTTTTTTATCATTCTTGATGGGTGAAAAAACTCTGTTGAAAAGTATGTTATGTTGGTCATTTTTACCAGTGCATTAATTTTACAACTTTATATCGAAAGAAAACAAAGTTTATATTTACAAAGTTATCTCAAAATCTTGAGATATTTAGTTTTTAAAATAAATGATATAAAAAGAAATATTTAAACAATTTATTAGAATCCTACAAGATATACATGGCGCTTATAAAACTAAGAACTACAAAAAAAAAATATGTCGTCTTCTTTGGTAAAAAAAATAATATCAACACAAAGTAAGTATCTAAAAAAGCATAAAATTTTACGTAGGTATGTACACTTGTTCCAACATATTAAGAATTAAAAAAAAAATATTTTTAAAGTTGGTCTTTTCAAAACAGGCGTTTTTTAAAAACAAATAAGTAAAATCATTAAAATATAAAGAAATAGTCTACAGTACTCCACAGAATTGATAACCGGGTTTTCTGTGGCTTAAAAAATGTGTTTGAAAGTAAATGGCAACAGTGTCCTGCTTGGTTTAGTCAGTCCGACGCCTGCGCACTGTGATAGGAATCACTTTCAAGAATTTTTGCCAAGGAAAAAATTGGGCGTTTCGACAATATTAAGATATTCTTCGTACAGACTCAAGTGAATCCGAACCTGACGATGACGAGATGCAGGTTGACAACGACCTATCAGAAAGCGACTTGGAGAACGAGTGGGAGGAGCAAAGCTTGCCCGAAAACGACGTTGACCAATCAGAGGGCTCTGACTCAGATTCGGACTCTGTAGTCATGCTGCCGTCAGACTGAGGAAGGCGTAAGAGCTATTTGCACAAGTTTTCTTAAGAATTTAGGCGCTACTTAAATAGAATTGAGTGGATTTTTAAGTGAAACTTGCTTGAATAGCTGTTTTTATATATAAATCAAAAGAACTATTGTAAAAAAATGCTTTGATTTTAGTGTTTGATAAGTTTGTTAAAATGTACAAAGTTTTTTCTGAACTCTGGAAGAGTACTTTCCAAAAGCAAAAAAAAATGTTTAAACATTTTGAACTTTGTAAACAATGCTGTAATTAATAATTATTGTCCAAGTAGTTTTTTCTTTTTTATAGTTCTACCCAATAGTGTTTTGTTTTATGTTTGACAGGTATAAAAATCAAAGCTTTTTTTTATCATTCTTGATGGGTGCAAAAACTCTGTTGAAAAGTATGTTATGTTGGTCATTTTTACCAGTGCATTAATTTTACAACTTTATATCGAAAGGAAACAAAGTTTATATTTACAAAGTTATCTCAACATCTTGAGATATTTAGTTTTTAAAATAAAAGATATTAAAAAAATATATTTAAACAATTTATTAGAATCCTAAAAGATATACATGGCAGCTTATAAAACTAAGAACTACAAAAAAAAATTACGTCGTCTTCTTTGGTAAAAAAAAAATAATATCAACACAAATTAAGTATCCCAAAAAGCATAAAATTTTACGTATGTACACTTGTTCCAACATATTAAGGAGAATTATTTAAAAAAAAAAAAAACAGGAAAATTGCTTAGTATTCAAAAAATTTTAAAAATATTAGTTGTTCATTTCGTATCTAATAATCAGCTGGACCACCAGTGACGTGAAAAATTCGACATATACAGGGTGTTTCAAAAAGTGATTTTAGGCAAAAAATTTCATATAAACATAGGCCCGCAAACGCTTAGTTTTAGAGATATAGGGTGTTAAAATCTCTTTTTTTTTTGTTTTTTGTTTATAGCTTATGCAGTTTTTAAGATATTTAGCTCACATTTGGTACGTATATTTAGCTATAGGCACTACACTATTAGGCATGCCAAATAATAGTAAAAATCTACAGGGTAATACTTTTTCAGGGGTTTTGTCGACTTTTCCCCCGGATTTTTTTTGTGGTAAGCCACTGGTTTATTCTAAAACAACAAGTAAAAGCCTTGTTTTATTTGCAAACTCTTTTGTCTCCTGCGTCTAACCTTTATAGAGAAAATCGCCATTGAACCAGAAGCTACTATCATCAAAATAAAAAATGCCACAGTATGGTATATGACAAAGTATATGGATGATTCTCCAAAAATGGTGCTGTGGAGTGGGAATGCATATTTTTCAAACACAGACTGCAAATGAAGCATAGTTTTAGTTATAAGATTTAAAACGAAATGTTTTCTTTATGGAGCATTTGAGTTTAATGTATAAAAAAAATTGCAAGTTTATAATTTTTTTATTACAAAGCAAATACCTCATTCCTCTGGTGTAGTCCCAAACCAAATATTAAAAACTCAGATTGAAAAAAAATATCCTAATAAATAATATTTAACAAAGTCTTAACTATTTATCAAAAAATTGATAAAACTTGTTTGCAGTCATATTTTTGAAAATCCGAATTTACATTTTCTCCAGAAAATTTTACAATTTTAAACGTGCTCCATTTTTAATAACACAATATTTGTGAATACCACCGGTTAATTTCGAGAGAAAGAGACGGCCCTGGATATCTAATTTACTTGTGAGGTTGACAAGTTGTGACAGATAATGTCAACTTTAGTTTGGTTTAAGTTATATTTCTTTTTATTTTCGGCAGAAAATTAGTTTGTTTCAGAGAAATCAAAAAGGAACGCTTCAATTATCATTCCTCTGGTAAGTAAATATTCGACTGATATCAATAGTATAATATTTTTGTTGATTGTTTTAAAATTATAAGTATAGGAACTTTGTTTATATAAAACTTAAGTTAAGTAGTCTAAATAGATTTTGATTTAAATTGGAAAACCATTAAACAACTCATTCCTCTGGTGCGCATCCCTCTGGAATTTTACAGTTACTAATTAGTTACATAAATTTAAAAAAACAAAATTATTTACTGTGCTGTACTGTTATTTAAAGGCAATGACCAAAAATGATATCCATATAGCCCACTTTTGGTAGAATCATCCATATCAAAATAAACAAAAAAACATTAACCGAACCGGACCTATGTTCATATGAACTTTTTGTCGTGAAATCACCCAAGGAATTTAACATTAAATTTATGTTATTGAATTTTTAAACACCCTGTATATATAAGATCTGAAGACCGGTCTATTCCAGGGACCAGGATAAAATACAGGATGTTGCCTTTTAAAAAAATTGTTCAATTTGTTGTAAATCATAGATACCAACACAGTAACGCACCCAGGAATATGTCTTGGGGGGGGGCCGAGGCCTCATAATGTCGTATTTCATGCTATTTTTTGTGTTTATTCATGAAATATGTGGAAAATATATAAAAAAATCTTAGCCCCCCCCCTGGTTGCGCCCATGCCAACAGCTGTCAAGAAAGTATCAACCGTAAAAAATGGTGAATGATCATTTAATATAATTTTTGTTTCATCTATGATTCTATGTACGATAAATAATAACAAATTTATGGCGAGGTACGTTTATAAAAAATCACCCGGTACCTAATTGCGGTGTAATTTTTGTGCTTAAAAAAAATTTGTTCACTTACAGGACAGGTACGTAGGTATGTAAAAAAAGTTTAGCTCTCTACCGCGCTTTTTAGCTCTTCAATGTAGTCTTTTTTGTTGCTTCGGTGTCGTACGGAAGTTAATGACATGATATCTTCGGTCTCTTGTGACGTAGAAGAATCGGTTTCTTCATCTAAAAGAAGATATTTATTATTATCAGTACTTATTAGGAGTCCCCTCAAAATATAGAAAATTTAATTTAATTTCTTGAACTCTAAAGTTGAGGCCCTAAAGCCACAATAACACAGAAATGCTTAAAAATGTATAAAATCTAACCTAAAAATAAAATTACATTAGTTTTTTTTAATTATAGCTGCGAAAACCCCCAAAACCTAAAATTTTTAGATTTTTTTCAAATTTTCATAAAAACTAAGCTTAGGAAATAGTATGTTATTATCTTTATTAAAGAGAATTATCTTTTCAACGATATATAAGTCAGTGGGGTACTGTTAGCTCCCGCTAAATTTCGCGGTTGTTTATATATTTTTAAAACCACACAATTGGATGAAGGACAGAGTGCATTTCGCGCATTTGGACATGCGCACCAACAACCAGAGAGATCCTTTATCAATCGCCTCGAGAAATGGCGTGTTAATTTCGTTCTCCAACTATTTCAAATTTCTACACCTGAAAGTGCTCGATTTTGGTGTACTGAAGCATAGAACTAGAAACTTCAGTCCTTCAGCTACGTGGTGACATCATTAGATCCAGTCAGGAGCCCCTTGGAACGTGGAGAAATTGGCTGCAAACTGGTGAGTGCCTTTGTTTCTGATTGCCGTTGTGTGGCACAACAATTAACCTATGGACGTTTGGTTATTTCGTAATTTCATATCAATATATTTATGTTTGTTCGCGCTTCATTTAATTAAAATATTTACAGTCCATTGCAGTTATCATTTTTCTTACCGCGGGCTAGCAGGGTACTACTAATAACAAACTTTCCAGCGGCGGCCGTTTATTGAGGTCATGTCATGTCATGAACCAAGCTCTACATTGGCTCTACATCAAACATTGTGATCAATACTTTACTGTAGGCAATAAAATTTCCTTTTCAACGATGTATATTAAGGCAAGATTAGTTTTGTCTATAACAATTTAGGGCCGTCCGTAAATTAAATCAATTTTGAAAAATCACTAAACTTACCAAGTTTTATTCAATTTTCTCAGCTAAGCTATTTGGGAAAAATTTATTCTACATTTTTAGTGATTAACGGACACCCCTAAATTTTTATAATCTAAAGTATAGATCACATTTTTTAATGTAGAGCTTGGTTTTTTAGAAAATCGGGTAGAACATGTAATAAATATGTTTCCTTTTTTTTGTTTTTTACATTACCTCAATTAACAAACGCCGCTGGAGAGTTTGTCATTAGTCGTACCCGACTGACTTATACATCGTTGAAAAGTAAATTTTATTGTCTACAATAAAGATAATTACATATTTTTCCCTAAGAAACTTAGTTTTTGAAAAAATTGGATAAAAACCTAAAAAATTTAAGTTTGGGGTGGTTTTTGCAGCTAAAATTTAAAAAATTAATATAATTTTAGGTTAGATTTTACAAACTTTTGATACATTTCTGTGTTATTGTGGCTTTAACTTAGTTAAATTTTCAGAAATTCGAACATGACTATACGAGGGGAGGACGAATTAAAAAAATGGACCAAAAACTGGCCTGGCAATTTAAAGTCAACATTAAATAAATGGATCCATGACGGATCTTATACCTTCCTAGCTAGCCTATTAGCACACTTCAAATGAAGACATGATATATCAGCCTTGAAAACAATTTTTGTAAATATCTCAGAAACTAAAGCTCTTACGAAGTTTTTGGTTCAAATTATTAAGCAAAATGTAGTCTACTGTATTCCTAAAATCGCATATTGATACGACGCTCCTTTAAAAAGTTAGCATATTAAAAAAAATTTAATTGTTAAAAAACTGTTTTTCTATAAGCGTGCGGAAAAGTCCACTTTTCCGCACGCATTTTAGTGTGGAAAGTGCCACTTTTCCGCACTAGTGCGGAAAAATATTTTTTCCGCACTAGTGCGGAAAAGTAAATTTGTTACGATTTTGAGGTGTTCTATAACATTTAGACCGTTCAAAATACATTTGTATCTTTCCTAGCACACGAAATATCCTAAAAATATTCAAATTGACTAAAATTCTGCTATATTTTCAATATTTTCGATAAAATAAAGTTTTTAGTAAAATAGGTTCAAATTATAAGTTTTAAACCTCCCCGGTATAAATATCGTCATTGTCAATGTCAAACAACAATGAACACTAGTGGTTTTAGATTTGGCATCTTAAATCACCATAGCAACAAAGTACAAACAAACTGTCAAAACAAAGCCAATTTTGCAGATACAAGCGTCTTTTGAATTTTTCAAACAAAAAAATCAGATTTTCAATGGATTCTTCGGACGAAGATCTACCCCAGTCAGTTCTAGAAGCCGCTAGAATGTGAATAATAATAATTGATTTGATTAAAACGTTTTGAATATAAATAATTTTCTGATTAATTTTTAGTTTTTTCCTCACGCTTATAGAAAAAATAGTGTACCTAACTCGTGCGTAAAGTGTCTTTTCCGCACTTGATTGCTGGCCAAACTCCGCTATCGTATCGTTTGGCCATCTGCAATCGCGTGCGGAAAAGAGGCACTTTCCGCACTAGTTAGGTAAACTACTATATTAGCATTAATGGATTTTTTTCACTTTCTGAAACAGGTTGAGGTCGCATGGGGCCAAGTCTGTTGAATATGGTAAAAACTGTTTAATGGATAGGGCATTGTGGGCCGGTGCATTGTCCTGGTAGAGCAGCCACGCGTTGTTATTCCACACACAAATCTGGACGTTTTTTCCTTACACGTTGCCTTAGCTACATAAATATTTCCAAATATAAATGTTGGTTCACTGTTTGACCCTCACGCGCCCATTTAATAAAAATAACACCTCTAATATCGAGAAAAAAAAAACAATGAGCATCACTGTTATGGATGTGCTGGAGCGCGCTTCTTGTTCATCATCTTTAACTTCTTCGCGATCCTCGAAAAAGCTTTAATGCCACATAAAAGTCATTGCACGAGACATACACTGCTTAGTATTTAGTAGCCTTTTTTTTTAGTTTTACTTTAAAATTAATACGTTGCTCAATTTTTTCGTTTGTCATAATTCCCGCAAACCACTGCGTAATCCAAACTATTAGAGGCAAGACGACAAGATTGCGCGCGGTGTTAGAACGCACATCAAGGTGAATAACTTCAACCGCCCGAGGCATTGAGTTCTAAAACCTGTTCGTACGGGGGCCAGTCTTAAAATTTAATTGTCACACCTCATATAATTTGCTGTAAAAATTTGTAAAAACTTACCATTTTCCAAAAGCCGCAAAGAACTATCTGGCGCTACGTAATTCAGGTATTCGTCTGAATTAATGATTTGGTACCAACTCATTAGACAAGTAAGAGCGATAAAGAAGAGGTTAGCGGTAATCCCTAAAAAGTTTAAAAAATGTCATGTTTATAACTACAAAAGTTAGATTTTTTTTATAGACAGTTATAATTACACAAGTTATTAATTTATTTTCACAAATAAAATACTATTAAATTGTTAGAATAATATGATTTGGTCTTTGATACTCTTTTAAACACAAAATACTTGTAGTGCAAATATTTTGTTTAAACACTTATTTCCTTGTTTAAAAATATTATTTTCATTAATTAATTAATTCTTTCTCTGTCTTCTTACCTATCGCTGCTGAAAATATGGGCCAGTTGAACATCAAGTATCTGAGTCCAGAAAAGTTTGCATTCATCGAAAATTTGGCTGAGTAAATTTCGATATGCCTTGACTGGATTTCCACGTAAATATCTGTGACTGGTTCTGGCTAAAAGTATAATATGGGGCCGTTCACCAATGATCAACGTCAGGGAAGTGAAGGAGGGGTGATATCACAAATTCGAATTAAAAATAAATCTCTTGATTTAAAATTGTATAAAAATTAAGTGAGTAGCTATTGCTGTCTACCATTTTGATAGTTCTAATGACCTCACTGAACTTTAAATTTTTTTTTTAAAAAGTCGCTTTTTATGTTGGGCGACGAAATTATTAAAACTTTTTATTATTTTTTATACGACTGTCTTGTAAAAGGGGGTTTTGCGCACGGAGAACACGATCTGAAAATGGCATTTTGCGCACGCTGTGTGCAAAACGTTTTGCACACGCTTATGCAAGGCCAACACAAAAATAGAGGCCACGACCCTGAAAAAATCAGCTGTTCTCCCGGGGCTGAATTTTACATTGGGTCTTATGGGAGGTCAGACGTTTTTTTATGATATTTTCAAAATGGCACTACAGATTTCCGCGAAATTTCAGTGAAATATTCTCAGACATCATCCCGATATTCCACCAAAGGTTTGTAAGGAAGCAACATGATTAAAAGGTTAAAATCTTCAAAATTTAGCATTCCTTATTTTGAATTCAAATTACCCGCCATGTACCACATGCCAACTGTTATATTTTACATGTATTTGACTTTGTCATATGTGATTGTCACATTCGCTTCTGCTTTAAACTTAATTTTTGTGTGAGCTAATGAAGCGGCTATGAAAAATTAGGGCTTACTATACATTTAAAAAAAATTGTTCTGCCAGAATAAAGTAAAAACAATCTCAAAAACGGCTTTATTTAACAAAAAATCAAATATCCATGAACCGTCATTCCAACTTCAAAATTTTAAAGACAATCAGCTGTGTCGTAACGTGACCATCAAAAAAAAATCAGCCCCGGATGTGACGTCAACAAAGTGGAGGATCGTGGCCCGTCCATTTTGATAGCCCTGGCTTATGTCATGTTTGCGCACGCCTATGTCATTTCTGCCTACGGGTCTCCCGTCATTGTGATTTTTGTTGTTGTCACCCATCAATATAAGTTGGCTTAGTTCCGTAGCAACCGTCACTGCTCGTATGTTTTGTTGATTAGATACGTCAAAAAATTGTTGAATTTTTAAAGTTTTGTTGTAAAAATGTCGGAAATAAAAACAAGATAAATTAAAATTTGATTTTTCTTTCTTTATTAGCAGTCGTATAAAAAATATTGTAAAAAACTCGTTTGAAAACCTCTTTGCACACTCCCTCAACTTGTAGACCTCGCCTTCGGCCTTCGGCAAACTGTCTCAATCGTGTGCAAAGAGTCGTTTTCAAACCTTGTTGTTTAAATAACTATTATACAACTCACAGTAAGCATTTTTTTTCGATTTTTAATATAAAATGATCCAGGGCTATCAAAATGGACGGGCCACGATCTTCCACTTTGTTGACGTCACATCCGGGGCTGATTTTTTTTTGATGGTCACGTTACGACACAGCTGATTGTCTTTAAAATTTTGAAGTTGGAATGGCGGTTCATGGATATTTGATTTTTTGTTAAATAAAGCCGTTTTTGAGATTGTTTTTACTTTTTTAATTTTTCATAGCCGCTTCATTAGCTCACACAAAAATTAAGTTTAAAGCAGAAGCGAATGTGACAATCACATATGACAAATTCAAATACATGTCAAATATAACAGTTGGCATGTGGTACATGGCGGGTAATTTGAATTCAAAATAAGGAATGCTAAATCTTGAAGATTTTAACCTTTTAATCATGTTGCTTCCTTACAAACCTTTGGTGGAATATCGGGATGGTGTCTGAGAATATTTCACTGAAATTTTGCGGAAATCTGTAGTGCCATTTTGAAAATATCATAAAAAAAACGTCTGACCTCCCATAAGACCCAATGTAAAATTCAGCCCCGGGAGAACAGCTGATTTTTTCAGGGTCGTGGCCTCTATTTTTGTGTTGGCCTTGAATGATCATTTACCGGGTGGGCCAACAAAAACCAAACATTTTTTTTTTCATTATAACTTTTGAACTATACAATCGATTTTAATGGGACAAACTGCACTTGGCAGAGAATTAATCATAGTTTTGACTAAATATATTTTTTCTCTGACACCTCAAAATCTAAGATGGCGGACGAAATTAAAATGTACCCTTCAAAGATGCTCGTTTATTCTTGTGTTGCGAACGTGTTTTAATAATTTTTTTTAAGTTATTAGAAAAGCTGCGTTCTTGCCACACACAACAAGGTACGAATCAGCAAAATCGGTTTAGTGGTTCAAAAAAATATATTTTTTTGGTTTTAACCATTGTTTTGCAAATTATATGATTACCTGTCTGCATTTATTTCCTCATAAATTTATTACTACTGAACCGATTTTAATTAAATAAAAAACATCCTGGTTCCGATTTATTTATTTTTAAAGATCATGATCAAAATTTATCGCCATCTTAAAATTTAAGATGGTGAACAGAATTATATTTGATTCTTCCAAATGGCGTGTTTATTCTTATTTTGCCAAAATGTTTTAGTTTTTTTTTTAATTTGTAGAAAAGCACTACTTTTGCCCCACACAACAAGGTAACAAATTAGTAAAATCGATGTGATGGTTCTCCAAAAATCTATTTTTGTTTCAACCATTGTTTTACAGATTATATGATTGCTTTCCCAATCCTGTCTGCATTAATTTCCTTATAAATTCGTTATTACTAAATCAATTCTAGTGTGAAATAAAAAAAATCATGCTGAAAATTGATTGCTCTTTAAAAATTGTAATCAAAATTTGCCGCCATTTTAGAATTAAAGACGTCGAACAGATACATATATTTTCCGAAAATATTTTAGTTATTTTTTAAAAACACTCTCCTGCATAAACAGGTACAAATTAATAAAATCGTATGTAGTGATTCTCAGAAAATCTGATTTTGTCTTAACCATTGTTTTACAAATTATATGATTGCATTGCCAATCCTGTCTGCATTCATTTCTTTATAAATTTATTATCACTGAACTGATTTTAGTGAAATAAAAAACATCATGGTGTGAACTGATAAAGATCGAGAGCGGACAAAAAAGTATATTTAGTTAAAATTCTGATTAATTTTCTGCCAAGTGCAGGTATAAAGCTAAAAAATTGTCTGGTTTTTTTGGGCCCACCCAAAAAATGTTTTTCAGAAAATAAAAAAAAACTACATTCATAATTAAAAATACCTCAAAGAATCTGAAAAATTTTCAAAATCGAAAAAAAATAATAGCATTTTTTCTTTAAAAGGCAAGACAGAATAAATATGACTTACTCCTAAATCCATGTAATCTGAAAATAACTCCACTTGCACAGTTTGCTTTTCTTCAGCTGAACCAAAAATAAAGAAAGGTATGAAGACCAGCTTATACAGTGTGTCTAGAAAACTGCTTCGGTAATGAAGCATCGCCGACCTGCAGGAATTTGCTAGAAGCTTTCTACCCTTTCCTCTAAAGTCCACACACACCATAAACATACCTAAATTAAAAATTTCTTACAATACAGAGATATTTTGTGTGTGTGTGTGTGTGTGTGTGTGTGTGTGTGTGTGTGTGTGTGTATGTCTGTATGTAAGCACAAGACTGAGGTTAATGTGATGGAAAATTTGTTCAAAAATTTAGCATTTTTAAGTCTGCATTTTTGAAGTATTTTTTTAGATATTTTTAAGAGAAACTTTTTAAACAAAATTCAAATTCAAAGTGTTTTGCCCGTTATTGTATTTATTTTGTGAAATTCCAGTAATTAATATAGTAGAATGGATATTGTCAAGAATGTAAATTACCCTTAACTGTGCCACTGTATGAAACCAGCTAAGAAAAATAAAAAGCGCAAAACCTGGTTTTGCAGAGATGTGGTTCCGCCTCCCTTCAAAATGGTAAACATTTGGTGGCCGCTTACCACACAGCAGGTAGTTAATGCGAGAAAAACTACTGAAAAGTGAAGAGTGGGAGTTGTAATGGTTAAGCGTGGGGATACAAAGTAATTGGCTATGGAAAAACTGTGAAATTAGAAAGTGTTGTCTATAAAATGTAATTTTATCTCTGTTTTCATTTAGGTTTACTTGTTTAATAGCTCATTAGCTAGAATGTAAAGTAAACTTTAGGATTATTAGAAACGCCACTGACTTGGTTCCTCCAAGCTCTTCAAAGAGGGGATAATGGATTACTTAGGTCCAACCTATCGTTAATAAACACCCAAATTTTGAGGAATCGGTAGTCACATTCTAAGTTTTGTTGAACTTAAACTAAAACCTCTAAAATTAATTGTCAGTAAAGATACATAAAATTTTTCTATTTGAAGAATATTTTGCAATTTGTTATTTTGGTAAGCTAAAGTTTTTATTTTAATATTTTGGGTCTTGTTTGTTTTATAGGTCATGTATCAAGAAAAGTCTTGTAATAATGTGTAAATTGCAACAAAGTTTTATTTTGTATTCATTAAAGTTTGTAACATTTTATAAACTCAAGAGCTCTCGGGAATAAGGATGAAAGTTAATTTTTTTCAAATTTTAGATTGTGACAAATTTGTATTCTTTGATATTTTTTTTTATCTATAACGAATGAAAAATCTAAATTAAAAGTCTTGTTCAACTTAAAAAAATTAAAAAACAATTTAATCTCTTGCGGGAAAAAAGATGATAGTCCACAGCAGGGGCACTCTTGTGAAGTTCTGGGGAAAAAAGATGAAAGTCCATTTCATGATAACGTGTATATGGTTAGTTTTTTTATAGAAAGATAATATTAAAATAAATGCCAGTCTTATCAAGAGAGCGACAAATTCTAAAAATTAAGGTAGGTAGTCAGCGGTTTTAGCCATTTCATTTTATTAAAAGTTAAAGAGTTTTGGTAAGTGTAGTTTGGTTGCGCTAAAATGGATAATAAATCGAAAAAAAGAAAATCCTATGAAAGAGTTAGGCAATATGGACGAAGTGAAATTTTGTTATATTAATCAAGAATTTTATTTTAATTTGAATATTTTGCGATATATCATTGATTGAATTTTTAATTATTATTTATCTTTTGTAAAATCTTTCATACATTATTGTGAATAAAAGTTATTTTCAAGTAATATATTATCAAAAAACGGACGTCTAGCTTTTTCCAACCATTTTTAAGATTGATTCTGACGTGGACTATCATCTTTTTTCCCGGGAACTGCCGTCATTCGACAGAATAGGAAGCCATAATTACCAAACAGTTCTAGTAGTCTACAAATAGTTAATAGACCTGTAATTTGGAGTCTTTGGGCTAAACAAAGTATATTATATTTTGTCCCAAATCACCAGATATTTCAAAAAAGTAATTTTAAATCTAAAAATTGATTTATTGAACATTTTCAGTTTTTGGACATTCATCTTTTTTCCTGAGAGCTCTTCAACTGTTTTATATTTATTTTATACACACAAGAGATCTACTATGGTAACCTTGTTTAAGGGTTTGATTTAAAACAAAATCAATGCAGTTATGTCATTTTCTGGTATCTTTGTTTATTATATGTCAGTGACATTAGTTACATATTTTTCTGTCATTGTTTATTACATTGATGAAATTTTTATGTCACTGCATATCCATAAAAATTCTTCTATATTAGCTCACACATATACTATACTATAGTAGTGTGAACTATGGTGATCCTAATTTTTTCGAGAAAAAAAAAGTTGCTCCAATTTTAAAATTTTTTTATATATCTTTGCGTTTTAGATGATTTTGAAACTTTTTTGTTGCGCCGTCTGTCTGTCTGTCTGTCTGTCTGTTTGTCTGTATGTATGTCTGTCTGTCTGTAACGACCAACGCGCATAACTCAAAAACCGCTAGCCCGATTTTAATGAAATTTGGTACCTAAGCTGGGTTTTGGCTCGAGATGGTCCCATTTAAAAATGAACAAAATCCACCAAACACAAGCCAAATAAAAGGGTAGGGGTAGATTTCAAAAATTAAGTTTATGTAAAAATATGGCGTGTGTGATATCAAATGAAAGGTAATTGAGTCTGGAGGTAAACAAAATACATTTTAGTTTATTTAACAAAAAAAGGGTGGGGATAAATTTCAAAAATTAGAATTTATGTGAAAATATGGCGTGTGATATCAAACGAAAGGTAATTGATTCTGGAGTTAAACAAAATACATTTTAGTTTTTTTTTAAAGTGGGGGTAGATTTCACAAATTTGAGTTTAAGTAATAACATGGCTTGTGTGGTATCAAACGACAGGTAATTGAGTCTAGAGTTGAATAAAATATATTTCAGTTTTTAGTTATATTAGCTCACACGTACACTATAACTATAGTATCTAGTGTGAGCTTAAGTGCCCATAAATTGGCAGAGTATTTTTTTTGCTGCTTAAATTTCTTTACTATCATGCATTATTAAAAACAAAAGTGATTAAATATTTTAAGATACATATATTTAGAATATATTAAAACTTAAAACTTTGATATTAGGACACATATTATTTTTAAAAAATGTAAACTGATTGAGAAAATTTAATTCAGCCTCCTGCTGTTATGGTGAATAGGTATAGGGGTATCAATAACTTTTTTATTTATTCAGTAAATGATATGCAAATTTTTTCGGTAATAGAAAATAAAATGCAAACACAGTATTTTTCACTCTTTTTTGTATTGCCCTGTGTAAAAATCAGTATATCTTCAAAGACAAAAAAAGTTACATAGTTCAGAAATATGCACTTCCCTTATTTTTTCTTAAGTAACCATCAAAACAATGGTGTCCACACAAATAAATTAAATATTTCTGGAGTAAAAAGCAGTACATTAACAAAAAATTTGTACAGTTTTATCAGGGAAAAATATTCTAGTGTCAATCATTGGCAAGGTATCAAGCACTAGGCATCATAGACGAATGACAGAGATAGACCAGACACTTACACGGTGGGAGTTGTATTACTAAATTGGCGCAGTATACCGGGGTGTCGTGCACGAATCAGCGCCTCTCCAACTTTGTGCTCCGTACTAAACATTTACAGGGGGATTTGAAACAATATAACGCTTGCGCAGTTTGTCTCTAAGCTACAGGATGGCTTTTCAAATTATTGTATACCGGATGCTCGTAGCCATCAATGAAATCGTTCTCCAATCAAGCTACATCTTTGAATATAGTGTTTTGAACAGTTTTTAACAAATAAAATTTTAACACTAAAAAACTCATTCTACTCGTCAATTACATAGATTTAAATTTAAACGAGCGCGCTGATAAGAATGAGTTATTTTGTGTCAAAGCTCAATTTGCTTAAAAAGACTCTATAAACACCAATCAATAAGGAAGCTTAATCAAAGAATGTTTAAATTAATGACTACTAGCAATAAAAAAAAGGAAAGTTAAATTTTTATTCCATCTATAAGGTTTAGAAGTTTGTTTCCTATTCATTTAGGTACATAAATTTCCTTGAGAGGCTAATTTTCTAGTTAAAAAAAGGCTTTTTAACGAATATTCTACAGTAATTTCCTTTTTATTAGTGCATACTTTTACAATGCTTTATACATAATAATGTTGCAAATATAGGTTTCTATAAACGGAAACATTTTTAATTGTTTTTTCATGAAAAATAAAAAATGTAACGTAAGCCTTTTAAAGTAAAGTGAATATTGCCGGTTATTCATTTAATTAAACAGGATCGGGCATAATGATCTCCCACATTTTGCACTGCCACTGTGCCTGAATCACTGAAGAGAGGGGAAGCTTAGCGTAGTTGGTTGGTAGCTGGCGGCTTGCCATTACCTTGCCATCGTGCCTTCGTTATCGAGACATTAAGCAAAAGTAGGTAACGAATCTGTGATTACGACACAAAGAACTTTTCGTACTCACTTCGCACTTGGTAGACATGTTTTAGTTCCAGATACTTTGGGAATATCTGAACACTATTCGCGAACCATTGACGAATTGAAAGCAGCAATACTCCAAGAAATTACAGGAATATCGCTTTAGAGTTACTGCACAATGACGTTTTTATTGTGGGAAATCATTCTGCCAGACCCTGTATATAAGTATAGTGAAATAATCTATGTTTTTCCAAATATTAACATTTAAAACTAAACATTTAAAACTCCGTCCAGGTTCACACACTATATATTTGTGAATTTCGTCTTTTGTCAAAGATAGTTTTTTTGCCGAAGTATTTTTTTTAGGTTCCGTTTGGGAATGGCGCTTGCTAACATAGTCTTCGCACCCACGAACACAAAATTGTTTTCTTTTAAATTTCTTAATTACCAATAGGCCACAATTTAGCAAAAAACACTTTTAAAAATAAAGTAAAAAGTCGAAAAATCACGAAAAACTGCAACAACTGAAAAATGCCGAATTACATTTACGTCATATTTTTATCTGTTTCGCCAATGTCAGTCATAATCAAAAACATATACCGAGAGTAGCGGTTAATGTCCATGGCAACAGCACAGGAGTCTGTACATAATATTTTTATACCAGGGGTGACAGTCTGTAGTAAGCACCTCTCGAACACTGTATTCCGAACTAATGTATACAGGGGGTATGTATAACAGTATTATGACAAGACCGGGGTGCTTTCCTTACTATAAATAATTAGTATACTGTGCTAGGCATTTATTTATCTTTGTAGCTCAGAAAGGCATTAAAGAATTTGATTTTGATAGCTTCCATATTTTAGCACTGTTAAATAAGACACTTTCAATTTGTCATTTAATTACCTAATTCTCTGTTTGTGGGTGACTCTGGCATTTCCAAACCCAGATAAATCTTGTAAGGCTGGCCCATCATCAGAAGTTGTTGCTTTTCTGTAAGTTCCACATAAGCTGAGGGAAAGCTGCACAATCCTTTTGGGTTTTCACATTGCTCTTTGGAAATGCATGGTCTATAAATATCAGTAAAATAAGTAACAATAAAAATTGTGATATAAAGGAAAGAATTACTCACTTGAACTTAAGAAACACAGGTCTCTCATGTGCCACTTTGGGCACATACACATAATAGAAAGCCATATACATCAGTATTGACAGCCATACCAAAAATGTAGTTATTAAGGCAATAACAGTGCCTCTGAAAAGCACCAACCTAACATTGTTGACACCTGCTTGAGTGCGAGATTTGTAAAGGCTAACTGTTTCGTGAATAAACTTAACTAAAGGCAACTTTATTTGTTGTTTTATGTACTCTCTGGGGCCCAGAGACACAAAGGATTTCACATTGAAAAAAAGAAAATTCATTTTAATTGAACTTAGGACTTAGTCGCCCGTTTCTAAGATTAATAAGTATGTGTGATCAAAGGCTGATATGAAAAATAATTTAACATTATTCCATTCTTAGATAGTGATTTTCATAATCTTTTTTTGGAAATTTGAATGAAAAATAAATAAAAATCAGCTGTTTTCGAGTTTCCGAAAAGTGGGGTTATCGATTTGCTCTCTTTTGAATGACAGTGGTTAACTGGCCAACTTAGGGCTGCGTTCGAGAAACTTGAGAATATGTGAATAGAATGCACTGCGCGATACAATTTTAATAAGAATTTTTTGAATTTGTTAACAAGAATTTTTTATACGAACACCTGGTTTCCCCCCTGATTCAAAAAACGCATCGTGACGCTGCATTTAAAACTGGTGCAAATCCATGGTCTATCACGTGATGCGTTTTTTGAATCGGAGTGTGCATGCATTGGTGGAAACAGGGTAGAACAGCAAAGATTCAAGTTTCTCTATTTATTAATTATTATAAATTTATAAAAAATATTATTTAATTATTTTGTTACAATATTTTAACACAAAATTTACAGTAAATACAATAAATAAAACTATTTTTTGATATTTTATGTTTTCCAAAAGAAGGCGACGGACTTAAGCGGTAACCGGTCGATCCATGCCGAGCGAGGTGCTAAATAATTATTATAAACACCTCAATCAAAGCTCACTAAACGTAGCTCTTGTAACCAGTAATATTATATATATATATATATATATATATATATATATATATATATATATATATATATATATATATATATATATATATATATATAGTTTTATATGTTTATTATAACATATGTGGATTAAAAATAAAAAGTACTAAATTTTACAGGGAAGTCATTTAAAATATTAGCCACAGTTGGTCGCAGTGGAAGAGCTACAATTAAGGCCCATTTATGTATGAATCATCATCAGCTTAATTCAATAAATATTGTCAATCGTGCATCTACAATCGGCATCTGGCAAAAATATTATTCTTCACGACTTGCACACACACATTTTGCAAAAACTTTTAATGAAACATCAATTTGTATTGCTCATAAGCATATAAGCCCTAACAAAATCTAGTCTTTTACCTTTGCGACAGTCTTAAGGGGCCTACAGACACGCGAGCATTTCTTGAGATTAGTACGCGCGAACTAATCTCTGCATACATGTACCTTTGGTGGAATTGCCTACACACACGAAGACAAAATTAAACGTTCTAAACATAAACACGAAATTATCAATGCGTTTTGCCTAGACACCGAAAGATTTGCTCGCGTACATCGTGCGCGCGAACAAATCTTCGAGATATATTTTAGGCGGATATTGTCTACACACGAAGAGATTAGTATGCGCAAACTTGTACGCGCGTACTAATCTCTAGAAATGTTCGCGTGTCTGTAGGCCCCTTTAGAGGTAAGCTTCGATATTAAAAGTTATTTTAATTTATTAGGAACATGAGCTACTGTTTTATGTTTTTCTTTAAAGCCTTATTCGACCAAAGGAGCACAATAATAGATGATAAATATCCATGGTCATTTTACTAAATTGGTCACATTTTGTGAAAGAATTGATTAAAACGAGCAGTAAATATCTAGTTTCGAAAGTCACCGAAACAAAAAGTCATATAACAAATAGTTGGTCACCTTACTACCGAACAAATTGCTATAGTGTATTCTGAAAATGGCCAAATGACTTTTGTCTTCGTTTGTATATATTCTTATTTAAAAAAAATAAACAAACTTTTTAATTATATTTTGTGTTCTGTGTATATTTTTTAGTGTTTTGTGAAAGAAAATCATGGAGCAAAAAACTCCAATTGAAAAGGAAATAGAGCAACTTAACACTGCTTTAAATTCATTAAAAACTCTACGCTCCAATGTTAGAAGGTACCTAACCATCATTTTATTTTTGAGAATGAAACTTTTTGCCTGTTTAATTCGCCAGATTTTGTCTAGAATAGTTTTAAACTAAAATACGTTAAAGATTCTCCATTAAATTTGTTCCTATACTATATACTACAATATAGTCAGTATTACAATTATATCATCTTTAACCCTGCAGGCTGTGTGCCGCATATTGATACATTTGATACTACCCAAGTCTGGTGCTAACAGGGCCTAAGTTTTACAGACTCAGCGCCTGGCCTAAGTTTATTATGTTTAACATTTTTCTTGTATTAAAACCCCAATGACTAATGTACACTACTCACATTTTCTAGGGTTTTTGAATCAGTCAGCAATGGTTTACAAGCTGAGCATGGTGAGGAAAACAAAGAAAATAAGTTTGTATTGGAACTTCAAGATTTGCTTACCACTGTAAACAATAATTTAAGGGATGTGGAGAATGCTTCAGCTAGTTTGACACCTCCTCCAGGTAAGTGGAGAAAATAATATAAGACCACCACCTTCTCGGTCGTGGTGATAAGACATTCAAAAAATGCAGGCTGGCCACTCATCATAAAATTTCATAAAATTGCATGTCAGTCCAGGGCTATCAAAATGTCAAATATAACAGTTGGCATGTGGTACATGGCGGGTAATTTGAATTCAAAATAAGGAATGCTAAATCTTGAAGATTTTAACCTTTTAATCATGTTGCTTCCTTACAAACCTTTGGTGGAATATCGGGATGGTGTCTGAGAATATTTCACTGAAATTTTGCGGAAATCTGTAGTGCCATTTTGAAAATATCATAAAAAAACGTCTGACCTCCCATAAGACCCAATGTAAAATTCAGCCCCGGGAGAACAACTGATTTTTTCAGGGTCATGGCCTCTATTTTTGTGTTGGCCTTGGTCAGTCATAAAATTACAGGCCAATCAGTGTTCAACTGTCATAAAAATTCCATAAAAAGTGCTTAAATCATAAAAAGTCATCAAATTTTATTTAAAAACATCATAAAGTCATAATTTTTTCCAAAAAGGTCATAAAAGTTGAAAAAACTGGTCATCATAAAAATATTTAAAAAATGCACTTTCAGTCAGGCTGCCCTGAAAATGACAGGGTTCTGTAAAATGTAACTATTTTTTGTTTGTCTTTTTAGGGGCTTTCAATCTTGGTAACACAACATTCCTAAGTCAAGAAACCACCCAAGAACGCCAAGCTTTGTATGGGCAACTGGTAAACAGCTACAAATGGACTGATAAAATTCGAGAATACAGCAACATTGCTGGTACTATCCTAGCTTCAAACTCTTTTAATAAAACTTACAAAACATTCAGCACCACTAAACGAAGAAAAACACAAACAAGCAACCACAATGTTGCCCCAGAAGTTATTGAAAACTTAATTACAAGTATTGACAGATTATTTAGTGATGTCACAATTACTGCAAGTCGACCATTTGTAATGAACCCTATCATTCATGTCACCTTGGGGAAGGTCTTGAGTGCTGTAATCGCATTTAAAGGTAATCTTAGCTCAGTTATGTTTAAACTTGTTTTTCAGTTAAAAGAGAAACATTTTTTTCACTTAAAATATGTAATTTTGATCTGTTTAAGCTGGCTAAGGTGAACGATATCAAAAAAGTAGTTTTAAACTATTTTCTTTTGATTTTTTTTAGGGCTGATGATAGAATGGGTGGTTGTCAAAGCCATCTCCGAATCAAATGACCTCTGGACCGAGTCGCGGTACAAGGTATTCCGCAAGGTGACTGAAAATTGTCATGCAGCCATGTGCCACTTTTATTCGCCCATGATGCCTGAGCTGGCTGTCCGATCGTTTATGCATTGGCTGCACAGTTATGTCACATTATTTAGTGCTAAGTGTGACCGATGTGGGAAGCATCTGCACAGCAACTTGCCTCCCACTTGGAGGGACTTAAGGAGTTTGTTTCCATATCATGAAGAGTGTAAATAGTATTAAAACATTTTTAAATAAAAACTTTTTTTATAAATTAACAGAATTTAATTAAGCAAGTTTATATGTTGTGTTTGCTATTCAAACTAAATAGAAAAAAACTTGCAAAGCTAGGTTTACGCATTAAAGTTCAGTAAATTAAGGTGTTTGATTATTTTGTCAAGTTTTTCAATTAAAAATGAAAATGGTCGTCAGCACCCTGACTATCGATTACTCACGTGATATTTTTGTAACCTTTTTAAGTCACGTGACTGTTTTAATCATTCTAGGGATTTTTCGGTTCGCGTTTGTTGTTGGCGACACTGGTATCGTCGTCATTTCCGGTGCGCCATGTTGGCAATTCCTCTTTCCCTTTGGTCGTAAAAGAGGTGAGTCCGATTTTTTAATATTTATTTTTTTGTGCAGAAAAAACTGATATATTTTTATAACAAAATAGCTAGAAATATTCAGAATGTATTTCTCTGTCGTTTGATATACATTTTATAAACCATTTCGATTTTTTAAGAGCCATTTTCTGATTTTATTCTTTTTTCCAGAATACTCTTTGGACCTTTTGAAAAGAAACTATCGATTTTTCAATTAATCTCCAAGAAATCTGCTTCTATCTACAAAATAAAAATGTAAGTAATTTTAATTAAATAGTTTGTAGGCCTTATAGGAATTCGAAATATTGGAATGAAAATCGAGCCTTTCAGCAAAAAAATAATTTTGATGATGTGGCATATTTTCAACAATGGCGTCGCTTGTACCTTTTATCAAGTATTGATTAAAGAGTGGGAAGACTGGGTGGGACCATAATATAGTATTTTTAAACAATGGTATAATTAATGGTGACCTGATTTTTTCCAAGACTTAAATTCTATCTGTAAAAAAACTAGAATAATGGGTTTGAGTAATATTCCTGTTTTTTTTTTGCTTTGCTTGGTACAAATGGAATCAAAAACTTAGCCCAGACAGACCATTGCTGAGTTATTTGCAGTGGTCCTGTACAGTGGTGGATCCAGGGGGCCTGACCCCCCTTTTTGAAATAAAGGTTATCATTTTAGGTTTGGTAAAGTGACCAATGCAAAAACTGAATTTAAAAAAAAAACAAAAGCTAACTTTAAAATATTTAAAAATTACTTAAATTTCTAAAAAATTTTGCACATCTTACTTGCATATAATGTCAATCTTCAGAGTTATCTTATTAAAACTTAAAAAAAAAATTGGGTTTTTGCTTCCTTCCTGGCCCCTCCCCCTGGAAATCCAAGATCTGCCCCTGTTCTTGTCACTGATGAGTGCTACACTGCAACTTTGTGTTTACAGAAATATAAAATAATTAGGTATATCACATTGTCCTAAAAAAATCAGTGCCACCTTGTCTCTTTTGAAAGTCTTCAAGGTGATTTTGACAACTCTTTACTATTTCTGTTTTGGAAAGATGTAAAGGAATTTTATGCACTTTATAAACTAAAGAGGTCACTTTAGTACCTAGTTTTAGGGACTAAAGTGACTCTTAATCCCTAGGGAATAAAAAATTACTTATCAAGACACCCAGAAATATCAACCCTAACTAAGAACGATTGTCAACCACTAGGATGACATTTTATCATATCTAGAGTGTAATTAATTATTATTTATTTTTTGAATTATTTTTCCTAGTGCATAAAGTATATGAACCATGTGCCTAAAGTTCCTTTTAATCCCTCAGCAAATTGCAGCTCTTTGTTTGGTCATTCTACAAATTTTGCACCTTGGGATTAAAGGTATTACTTTTTTCCTTGGGTACTATTTTATCACCCAAATGAGTAGCACTCATAGATTGGTCAACAAAAAGGATTTTAGATTTTTGCCATCCAATGTGTCTTTATTTTGTATACCCACCTACTAATATTTAGGTACCAGGTTTTATAATATATATTAAAAAAGTTTTAAATTTGAAAAACCCCTTCACTTATTGCAATATCCACTTCACAATTATCATGTTTCAATGATAAAATATCCATATAAATGTGCTTTCATAGCATTTAGACATTACATTATTTTAAAATTACTTAGAAAGAAAAGAGGCATGAAAATGTGATAGTACAGGTTCTCACAATTGTTCCAATTTGTCAATCAGTGAAAACATTTTGGGTCAGCTGTTGATCTCTTGGGAATTTCTATTGCTGTGAACATTTAATCTCATTTAAGAATTAATTAATTTTTTTTATAAGTATATTTATCAGAAAAAAATTAATCTGCCAAAGAAACATACTGGGTATCAATTAAAACTTTTTGGCAGGGTAGTATAATAATTTGTCAATTTTAATAATGACTGAAAAAATTCAGTGTTTAGTTTTTGTGTGGACACCCTGTATAGATGAATGACCTGGTTAATATGGGAAAGTAGGAAAATAATTATAGTTTTAACTGGAACTCATAGTACTATTTTTTTACTTGATTGTAAAAAAAAGTTTAGTACATTATTAGTATAGTTTAAATGCATAAGTAATTAACTTATGCATTGTGTTTGTGCAATTGTTCTTGAAATTATATTTATTTTTGCCTTATAGCAATATTTATACATAAACTATATGGACTGAACCATACTTGTAAATTCTCTATTTTTATATTAAAAAAGCAATTTTAAATCAGCAATAAGTCACAGTTAAATGTATTTTTTGATATTTATTTGAATATCTTGTTTTTCTATTTTTATTAAGGAAAAAAGCAATTTTTATTTGAATTTCTTCTTTAACCAATGTGGGACTTTATTTTTTATATTAATATATGTTAATTAATTAAACCACTTGTTTTAATATTTGAAATTTTAATTTTCCTTATTTTAATAATTATTAATGGTAAATTCTTCTAGTTTCTACTTTTAATAATTTTTATCAGATCACATTAAAAAAACATTTTGGTTAATAAACCCACTTTTTTTTTTGTTTTTTGTTAGATGAGTTTTTTTTAACTTTGAAATCTAGGAAATATTTAATTTTATTAAATTCTGCAACATATTCTTGAAAAAGAAAACACCATATTAGGTCACACATACAGTGTGGAACAGCCAAATGGAAAAAACACTGGGACGATTTTTATTTTTAAATGCGCATTTAAATAAAATATATCCAGTCGAACCTCTCTATAACGAACCTTTTAAGTAGTCCCTGCAAATTTTAAATGTATTTGAACCTCTTTAACTCTAACTGTTTTGGTTGCCCCTTTAAGTTTGAGTTATAGAGGTTCAACTGTATACAGGATGTGAGTGGCTAATCCAGCTTTTTTATTTTAAATGCAACCCCCTATTTATTATTTGTATTCTTGAGAAAATTCCAGACATAACTCATGTACAATGTCCTATACCTAAGTCTAACCATTTTTAAAAACTTTACAGTTCAAAAACGACAATTTTGAGGAGGAATATTTCGAATATGGTTAAAACTATGGAAAAACGGCTTACATATCCCTATCCTTATTTTAGCTCAGACATATACTATACTATAGTAGTGTGAGCTATGGTGATCCTAATTTTTTCGAGAAAAAAAAAGTTGCTCCGATTTCAAAATTTTTTTATATATCTTTGCGTTTCAGATGATTTTGAAACTTTTTTGTTGCGCCGTCTGTCTGTCTGTATGTCTGTCTGTAACGACCAACGCGCATAACTCAAAAACCGCTTGGCCGATTTTAATGAAATTTGGTACCTGGGCTGGGTCTTGGGTCGAGATGGTCCCATTTAAGAATGAACAAAATCCACCGAACACAAACCAAATAAAAGGGTGGGGATAGATTTCAAAAATTAGAGTTTATGTGAAAATATGGCGTGTGTGATATCAAACGAAAGGTAATTGAGTCTGGAGTTAAACAAAATACATTTTAATTTATTTAAAAAAAAAGGGTGGGGGTATATTTAAAAAATGAGAGTTTAAGTGAAAATATGGCATGTGTGATATCAAACGAAAGGTAATTAAGTCTGGAGTTCAACAAAATACATTTTAGTTTTTGTTTTTTTTAAGGGTGGGGGTGGATTTCAAAAATTTGAGTTTAAGTCAAAACATGGCTTGTGTGGTATCAAACGAAAGGTAATTTAGTGTGGAGTTGAATAAAATATATTTCAGTTTTTAGTTATATTAGCTCACATAACTATAGTACCTAGTGTAAGCTTAGGGGCCCATATATTGGCAGAGTATTTAATTATCTATCGATTGACAGCAAACACGAACACTTCCACTTTAACCGGAATTTCCGAGTTTCTGTTAAAACCGGATGTGGTCGTGGTTGATGACAATCGATAGATAATAATTAAAAATAAGGATAGGGACATGTACGCCGTTTTTCCATAATTCTAACCCTTTTTGAAATATTCCACCTCGAAATTGAAAATTGTCGTTTTTGAACTGCCAACGCAACAAAAAACTTTTGTCTGCACTGTTTTTGTCTATGTCTGTGACGACCAACGTGCAAAACTCAAAAACTGGTTGCCCGATTTTAATGAAATTTGGTACCTAGGCGAAAAAGGATGTTTAAGCTTAAGTGCCCATAAATTGGCAGAGTATTTTTTCCTAATTTCAATCGCCACCTGAAAATCTTTCTAAAAATGATGAATAAATATTAGTAAACGTAAAAAATATGACACTGTTTTAAACAAAAAATCTGTAATATTGTCAAGCCTCCTTTCTATTGGTGATTTGGTTATACAGGATTCCTAAGGTAGGATCTAGGAGTAGAATTTTCATAAGCCAAACAGAAATGCTATAAGAAACCAAACTAAGTTAATCAAATTATAGTTATACCAATTCGGTGCCTGTAGCCAATTAATATATTTTCTACTGTTTAAGAGGAAAACTCCCAAGTCACTTTTTTCAATCTTACATTTTCTGGATATTTTACAAAATTAAAATTCTGCAGCAAAGCTGCGTTTCTCCCCTTGGACGGCAGTTTGTTGCGAACTGTAGCGGGAGAGTGGGTTTCCTCCAATATTTTTTTTTCTAAACCTAAAACGTTCAAAAACACAAAAGAATCAAGTCTCTCCCTCTCCAAAGGTATTTTATGTTTTCAAAAAATGTTAATAATATTAAACTGTATAAAGTAACTGGTTTTATGTTTGTTTGATAAAATTTAATTGAAATAAGTACCCACTTTTGTTTTTTGTTCAACATATATCGCCATTTTTATTTAAATGATTTAAGTATCCCACGCTCACGGTAATAAAACTATACGGTAGGGGCATGAGGGAAAATTGGTAATTCCGCTGCTTGGAAATAAACTTCTGTTTCTAATAAATTGCTTGTCTCTATCTGACTTTTTTTCCAGTTGTTCTGTGGGTTTGAGAGAACACTAATTTAGCCGTTTAGTTAGAAAGAAATGTTTCACTTCCACAGGCCACTAGGTTTAGAGTTTAAATACCATGCCCCACGCCTTTGATCATCTATCCCCTCAACAGAGATAGTTGATCCAAAATTTTACCATGTAATTTTTTTCATGTTAAACTTTATTTACACAAAATTCATAACAAAGGCGTTTCACGCATCTAAAAGAATTATGGTTATCATAGTGTTTAATTTTTATAAAAATGGAGTCCAGCTTAATCTCAGCTTAACACAAACTTTTCAATTTAGGTCCTATCAACAAAATGGTGAAGGTTTCGCTAGGAGACAGGGAGGCGGTTTCGGCAACAGACCGCAAGGCGGCCAAGGTGGTGGTTTTGGCAACAGACCACAAGGCGGAGGTTTTGGCAACAGAGGAGGTAGTGGTGGATTTGGTGGTAGCAGACCCCAAAATGGAGGTGGATTTGGCAACAGAGGTGGTTTTGGAGGTGGTAGACCTCAAAACGGTGGAGGATACCAGCAGAGAGGAGGCGGCAACTTCGGAGCCCCCAGACAAAACTCTTGGGGCAACCAAGGAGGCCAGGGAAGCTATGGAGACAAACAATCCTTTGGCGGTGCCCAACTGAAGAAAGTCGAATGGGGCGCGAAAACATTGCAACCATTTAAGAAAGATTTCTATGTACCCCACCCCACCATCAGCAACCGATCTCCGTTTGAAGTCAGTGAATTCCGTGAATTAAAGCAGATCACATTGGAAGGTGAAGCTCCAGCACCCATTCAGAATTTCCACGAAGCCAACTTCCCTGATTATGTTATGGATGAAATTGTCAGCCAAGGGTGAGTTATTTATTTTT
This sequence comes from Aspidapion aeneum, assembly GCA_963576565.1. Classification (NCBI taxonomy): domain Eukaryota; kingdom Metazoa; phylum Arthropoda; class Insecta; order Coleoptera; family Brentidae; genus Aspidapion; species Aspidapion aeneum. Next base: position 6,684,724 of record OY755043.1, on the reverse strand, counting down.
CTGGAATAAAAAAAATTGTTGTGTAAGCTGTGCTCTACAATTACACTTGCTTAACTCGGCTTGGTTAAGCAGCGGGATTAAAGTAAAATGTTTACTGCCAGGGAGCAGCCTCACTCCCTGCAATGACCAAGAAGGCTTATGGTACAGTAAACTGTGTTGAATCTGCTTTATTAAGATCTGATAAATCCTCTTTTTTTATATTAAAAAATTGTTATAGTTCGTGATAAATTATAAAATATAAATTTCAATATAGTGTGTTGTTTTATAAACTAAATAATTTATATAATTTAAATAGGTAAACTTGAGAAGGTTAGTTTATGTTATTAAACCTAATTTCTCAAGATCACCTATGTTTAAATAATAAATTTAATTAAAAACGAAGATTTATGAAAATTGGTAAAAAAAGAAATCTGTTTAATTTTGTAATTAAACAATTGTGTTCATACACTATTGTGATTATATTTACATAACTTGTGTGTACTTTTAGCTAGATTCATAACATCAAATAAGTTTTGTTCACTTTGAAGTTTGTGTTGTGAAGAATGTCATGATAACATGAAATTTCTGGTGTAATTTTTAAATATCAATGAGTAATTAGGATTATTTTTGGAATTAAAAAGTGACCTGATAAAAAACCTATGATATCTTTACTGGCCTTGGGTGACAGACAGTGACAGTATTATTACTAATGTCACTGCCTGTCACCCAAGGCTCCCAAAGACAGCATAGGTTTTTTGGCAGGTTATTTTTCATTCAAATTTTTAAATAAACCACAGCCCACTTATAACAAGCCCGATCCTACTTTGAAATGTAACATTGTTGAAGGGTGACATTCCCATTATTTTCTTGTCAGCTTATTTTTTACAAGCTTTTATTTAGCCAAGGCCAACACAAAAATAGAGGCCACGACCCTGAAAAAATCAGCTGTTCTCCCGGGGCTGAATTTTACATTGGGTCTTATGGGAGGTCAGACGTTTTTTTATGATATTTTCAAAATGGCACTACAGATTTCCGCAAAATTTTAGTGAAATATTCTCAGACACCATCCCGATATTCCACCAAAGGTTTGTAAGGAAGCAACATGATTAAAAGGTTAAAATCTTCAAGATTTAGCATTCCTTATTTTGAATTCAAATTACCCGCCATGTACCACATGCCAACTGTTATATTTGACATGTATTTGACTTTGTCATATGTGATTGTCACATTCGCTTCTGCTTTAAACTTAATTTTTGTGTGAGCTAATGAAGCGGCTATGAAAAATTAGGGCTTACTATACATTTAAAAAAAATTGTTCTGCCAGAATAAAGTAAAAACAATCTCAAAAACGGCTTTATTTAACAAAAAATCAAATATCCATGAACCGTCATTCCAACTTCAAAATTTTAAAGACAATCAGCTGTGTCGTAACGTGACCATCAAAAAAAAATCAGCCCCGGATGTGACGTCAACAAAGTGGAGGATCGTGGCCCGTCCATTTTGATAGCCCTGATTTAGCTTCAGGTGTTCTGTCTAACTAACTATCTATCAAATCTTGTGAAGTTTTTTGACACACTTCCCATTATCCGATTTGGATGAAATTTGGTACACACATAGCGGTTCCATGACAATACAACATTGAGAAAAAAAATATCGTCCCACCCCTACCCCCACCCCTTCGATATAAAGATGTGTTTTTGACACACTTCCCGTTATCCGACGACCCCCACCCCCTTCCATAGAAAAGTTTGCTTTTGACACACCTGTTATCCGATTTGAATGAAATTTGGTATACATATAGTGATCCGATGACAATACAATATTAAGAAAAAAATATCCTAACCCCCACCCCCTTTCATAGAAAAATGAGTTTTTGACACACTTCCCATTATCTGATTTGGATGAAATTTGGTATTCACATACATATAGTGGTGCGATGACAATACAACATTGAAAAAAAAATCCTACCACTTCAAATGAGTTTGGGTCCGATGGCAATACAGCCTAAACAAAAAATATATTTCTACCTCTACCCCCACCCTCTCCTTCCCCCAATAGAAAAATGAGTTTCCAAACAACTCACGATCAGCGATTTCATATTAATCTAGAATAAACTATTCTGTTCTGTTATTGAACAAATATTTTCATTTCTTCTAAAAAGTAGAAAATAAATTGGTAAAATTTTTATGCTTTTATAAAATGCACTAAAAATTAAAAAATAATTTTATAATAAAAAGATATGTTTGATGTGCCGCAATGTTATGCCATTGCCATACCTATGTCAGAGAAATTCTGGGGTATCTTGTGTCAGGTTGGGTGGGTTTGGTACCTCTGCATTTTTCTGCTAGATTGATTCTTGCAAATAGTCATATTTAATTGATACAGATATCTTATCGTGCTAACATCGTCAAGATTTCCATCAGTCGGCCATCGCTTTTATTATTATGATAATATTAGAATGTTAGAAAATTATTTTTTAATTTTTAGTGCATTTTATAAAAGCTTGTGACTTAAAAAATTTATTTTGTCAATTTATTCAAAATTTTAATTCTGTCAGCCTTCGACAATGTTGCATCAGGCTTGTTTGCATAATAGTATCAATAATTTTTCATTCAGATGCGGTTAGCACTCATTTTATCTAACTTAACTTTTTAAAACTCCTGATCTGTTGGTCTTCTTGGACACATTTTATTTAAGATGTTTTATATAGATATGAGATGCCAACTTCTATCCAAGCTCAAGGCTGGCCAATCGCTTTAAGTGGTAGAGACATGGTGGGCATTGCCCAGACTGGCTCTGGCAAAACTCTAGCCTACATTCTTCCAGCCATTGTGCACATCAACAACCAGGCATCTGTCAGACCCGGTGAAGGTCCAGTTGCCCTTATTCTGGCGCCAACTCGAGAATTGGCCCAGCAGATCCAAAAAGTGGCCACCGATTTCGGAAGGTCTTCCCAGATTCGAAACACGTGCGTCTTTGGAGGCAAGTTTTGTTTATTTATATTATTAATTAAACCATTTTAAAATATTTTAAACTCAGTAAACACATTAAAACAAACAATTTAAAAATGATTAAGGTATAAAGGGGTCATTCTACCGCGTGAACAAGCTCACATCTAGGGGTGTAAATTTCCATAAGAGGATAAAAAACAGGAGTCCCGCAGAAAGCTTTGCAGCATTGTCTGCCCATGCGGTATAAATTCTTGATTGTTGAAATAAGTGTTATAGTCGATTGTGTTAATTTTGGTAACAGTTTATTTTGCTTGGACCCTCGGTTAGATGTTCTTAGTTTATAAAACATCTAATTCCTTTTTAAATTCCATAGGTGCTTCCAAGGGCCCTCAGGCCAGAGATCTCGAAAGAGGTGTTGAGATTTGCATCGCTACACCCGGCAGACTGATCGATTTCTTAGAACGAGGCACCACCAACTTGGAAAGGTGCACTTACCTCGTTTTGGATGAAGCCGACAGAATGTTGGACATGGGTTTCGAACCTCAAATCAGGAAAATCATTTCACAAATTCGTCCCGACAAACAGACTCTGATGTGGTCCGCCACCTGGCCCAAGGAAGTCAAGAAATTGGCCAATGACTTCATGAACGGATATGTCCAGTTAAATGTTGGCTCTTTGTCCTTGTCTGCTAACCCCAACATCAACCAGATCATTGATGTGTGCCAGGAATATGAAAAGGAAGGAAAGTAAGTACCTTTCAAAGTCAGCACAGTTTTGGTTGATGCTGTGTCTTGATTTGAGGTTTCTTCCAAACTTCATTGTGATTTATTAATTGTAAAAATTTTGAAAATTATCAATTTGTTTTTGAGATATTTACCTTAAATTAAACTGTTTTACAATGCTGTTTTTTTTTCAGATTGGGGACGCTGTTACAAGAAATTGGAACTGATGTAAACCATGTTTCCAAGATACTCATTTTTGTCGAGACCAAAAAGAAGGTAAGAAAAGAGTCAAATTTGTTTTTATTTGCAAAACTTACCAAAATACTAATTTTGCGATTCTTGCTCACATGCAAAACCTACAAAAGTGTGAATTAAATGCGATTTTATAAATTCAGGGAACTTCAACTTAAGATCGCCGGTGAACTTAAGATCGCCGGTGAACTTAAGATCGCCGGTAAACTTAAGATCGCCGGTGAACTTAAGATCGCCGGTGAACTTAAGATCGCCGGTGAACTTAAGATCGCCGGTGAACTTAAGATCGCCGGTGGACTTAAGATCGCCGGTGAACTTAAGATCGCCGGTGAACTTAAGATCGCCGGTGAACTTAAGATCGCCGGTAAACTTAAGATCGCCGGTGAACTTAAGATCGCCGGTGAACTTAAGATCGCCGGTGAACTTAAGATCGCCGGTGAACTTAAGATCGCCGGTGAACTTAAGATCGCCGGTGGACTTAAGATCGCCGGTGAACTTAAGATCGCCGGTGAACTTAAGATCGCCGGTGAAGTTAAGATCGCCGGTGAAGTTAAGATCGCCGGTGAAGTTAAGATCGCCGGTGAAGTTAAGATCGCCGGTGAAGTTAAGATCGCCGGTGAAGTTAAGATCGCCGGTGAACTTAAGATCGCCGGTGAACTTAAGATCGCCGGTGAACTTAAGATCGCCGGTGAACTTAAGATCGCCGGTGAACTTAAGATCGCCGGTGAACTTAAGATCGCCGGTGAACTTAAGATCGCCGGTGAACTTAAGATCGCCGGTGAACTTAAGATCGCCGGTGAACTTAAGATCGCCGGTGAACTTAAGATCGCCGGTGAACTTAAGATCGCCGGTGAACTTAAGATCGCCGGTGAACTTAAGATCGCCGGTGAACTGAAGATCGCCGGTGAACTGAAGATCGCCCGTGAACTGAAGATCGCCGGTGAACTGAAGATCGCCGGTAAACTTAAGAACTAATGCATTGATATATAGGTACCCTCCAGCTGCAGTTTGCGTTTTACAATGGATTATTTTAATTTTATCAGGTCGATGACATTACAAAATCAATCCGCCAAGTTGGTTGGCCTGCAATTTCGATTCACGGCAACAAAAGTCAGCAAGAAAGAGATCACGTTTTACGTGAATTTAGAAACGGCAGATCTAGCATTCTCGTAGCAACTGATGTTGCCGCCAGAGGATTAGGTAAGCAACCACATAGATGAAAAAAAAGGGCAATATGTTGTAAATGGAACTTGTTTGAAGGAGGGTCAGATCGGTTTCTAACTAACTTAAATAGTTTTTCTGTGACAACCAAGATATGGTGTAACCAATTTAACTAAATTACGACAGCACTATTAAAGATTTTTTTAAAATTAGAAACCACTGCTTTTTTCCTAGAAAAAGAAAAAATCAGTAACTTGTCAGTGATTTTAAAAAAATTAATATTTGTCTAACATAATTTGAAAAACTTATTTTTCTGTTTCTGACATTTAAATTTGCTCTGTTTTTATATTTTTTTGTTGACAATTTTTTTAAATAATTTTTTGTTTTTTTAAATAAATAATATTTATACAACAGCTGTGCATATATGATGAACTGACAGTGACGCATATGATATAGAAAAAAAACAGTTTATATTTAAATTTCAAAAAAAAAAACTGGGCCTAGATTAATAATTTTATAATTAATCTGCTCTGACTTCTGACCCTCCTGTCCTTTTTTCTTAAAAAATGATTTTGGTTTTTATCGGAATATCCTTCAGTCAGATTGTGATTTTTAAGTCAGAAAAAAGTAAAAAATTTGACCATTTAGTAGCTTATTTTCTGGGAGCTTCCAGACTGGTATAAAAAAAATCTTAAAAACTTTTTCCTTTATTGAGAAATAACCCTAAAAGTTTTTGTTTTTTTTTTAATATGCAGGGTATAATTTAGCTACAAACTTTAAGGAGTAGCAGACAATTGTGAAATTTAAAAATGAGAAAAAAAAAGAGAAAAGTCATTATAAAAAAATGTTCTATTGCTTTTTCCAAAAAATTATAGATTATGGAGAGACTAAATAAACATTGCAATAGGTAACAATTTTTCAATTTTTTTCAGATTTTTTTTTTATCACATTAATTTTACAAAAATTTTTTAAATTTCATGCATATTATTTAAATAACACCCTGTATATGAAATTGTATAAAATATTGAACAAAAAATTGCTTTATAATTGCTACTTTATAATATTTTGTAAAGGGGTGATTTTAAACAATTTTTTTGGAACTTTTTAAAAAAGTTTTAAATTAAAGAAAAAACACTAATATGAATTGCAAAATTCAAAGTTATTTTCTAAACATACTTTGTGTTAATAGGCAATGTTTAAAATCGCCCCTATGGCTATTATCATAATATGTTAAAAAACTTGTATACAAATGAACTAATCAGTCTGGTTGTCCTATTGTTTGTTTTAGAGGCTCCTGCAGGTTAAAAACTTGTACTTTGTTTACTGCGTATCGCTCACTTGAAACAAAACAGAGCTAATTAATTGAGACTCAGTTGACACACCCCAGATGCATTGACAGCTAGATTCCAACTGACTAAATAAGAGTCAGTTAATTGGTAAAATGTCTCAGCAAGAGACAAAGATTGAACTAAACTGAACCCAATTAAAGCCAGAAATTGATTCTTGTGTTCTTTCGTTGTACACAGAATGCAGTATGTAGTCAGCAGGGCCTCACTTTGCACACAGATGAAGATTTTCTATCCTGAGTTACCTCCTCATCCAAAAATGATCACATTGTTTACCTTTTAAAATGATAAATGTTTCCTAGTCCCCAAAAATTCAAACTGACCATAATTTTTCCCAGAAGTTATAGTTCACAGTACAGGGTGTCCCAAATTGGGCACTTTTAGGGGATTTAAGGTACTTCCAGAGGAGATAGAGAAAAACTGACCACACATTGCGAGGCTCAAATTTCAAGAGAAGACTTATAATGAAAACCGCATTTTGAAATATCGTCTCGTGGTTGAGCTACGGGGGCTTTTTGAAAAGTCTGCTTCCAAAATGCAGACTTCTCAAGAAGCCCCCGTAGCTCAACGACGAGACGTTATTTCAAAATGCGGTTTTTACTATAAGTCTTCTCTTGAAATTTGAGCCTCGTAATGCGTGGTCAGTTTTTCTCTGTCTCCCCTAGAAGTACCTTAAACCCTCTAAAAGTGCACAATTTGGGACACCCTGTACAGTGTGTCCCATTTTCGATGAGATTAAATGGGAAACTCGGTTATTATTAATGATATCGATTTTTTTATTGCACCTTACCGTGCTCTTTTTTGGAGCCCTTAACAATGGTGTAATCAGATTTTTGCTAGACCCCGTGGTTTCGCTAATACAGGGAGTTTTTGAAAAAATTGCATTTTAATTAATTCCTTGTATCTCGCTTATTTTGCAAGATATTTTTATTCTGTAAAAACCTTTTTATGGCAACTTTTTTAGAGTAAAATAATGACGTCAATTTTTGAAAAAATTGTTTAGTTTTTGAGATGGTATTTATCATAAAAAAATTAAATACGGACCTGGATTTTTTTTATTACTACTTTGATTGGTTCCATGCTATTATTACCTTAAAATGATAAAACTTTAATATTTTTTTGATTTAAGGTAAAAAAAAAAACTATTTAATATTTGAAAAAAAAATTTAAGTCCGAACCTGGAAATTTCCAACCTAATTATAAATTAAGAATTGCAAGACACACTAGTTGAACGATTTTTAGTTTATCTGTTTTGAAATGATAATTAAAAGATTTATAAATAAAGTATAAAAAGTTACAAAAATAATATCATACTAATTATTTGATGGTAGCACAGCAGGTCGTGAAATTTACAAAACAAAAGCGTGGAATTGACATTGTCATTTTACTTGTCATTTTTGTGAATGACTTACAATTATTTTAAACTGGCTAGAAATCGACCATATCCAGATTTTGAAAAATGTGATATGTTTGACTGCTTCATTCAAGCAACAAAATCCCAATATTTAAATGGCAGAAATATTTTTATGCAAAATGCGTTAAGAAAAATTACTCAAAAATGCCAACAATGTCTTACACATAATGGTAATCAGAAAAATTAGTTATTTTTTGTATTTTTTGTAGACTTTGTTTCAAATAAATCTGTAAATTAACGTAAAACCATTTTAATATGCTAAGTATTAAAACAGTTAAACTAAAAATTGTTTATCTAGCAATTTTTAATTTATATTTGTGTTGAAAATATCCAGGTTCAGACTAATTTTTTTTTTAAATATTAAATATTTTTTTTTACCTTAAAACAAAAAAATTTAAAATTTTTATTATTTTATGATAATACTAGCATGAAACCAATCAAAATAGTAATAAAAAAAATCCAGGTCGGTATTTAATTTTTTTATGATAAATACCATATCTCAAAAACTAAACAATATTTTAAAAAGTTGACAACGTCATTATTTTCTTGTAAAAAAGTTGCCATAAAAAGGTTTTTACAGAATAAAAATATCTCGCAAAATAAGCGAGATACAAGGAATTATTAAAAATACAATTTTTTCAAAAACTCCCTGTATTAGCGAAACTACGGGGTATAGCAAAAATCTGATTACGCCGTTTTTAAGGGCTCAAAAAAAGAGCATGGTAAGGTGCAATCAAAAAATCGATATCTTTAATAATAACCGAGTTTCCTATTTAATACCATCGAAAATGGGACATGCTGTACACCTTTCTTTTTTTAAAGTGATTATTAACAAGTTGTATGATACTATTCCTCTCTCGAAAATTCTTGAAAGTGATTTTTAACAGAGTGTGCAGGCACAGACCTCTTTCGAGCGTCGAACTAACTAAACTAAACATTTGATTTGTAGCACAATATTGTCATTTATATACACCTTGTTTAAGCCACAGAAAAATAAATTTGCTGGGTACTAATTCTAGTAGAGTAACTTTCAAGAATTTTCAGAGGAAAAAATTGGGCGTTTCAGCAAAATGAAGCTACAATTTACAAAAATTCACCCTGTTATATATCACTTCAAAAATCGACGTACTCTGGATTATTTATATTTTTTTTAAATCCAAAAATCTTTTTATCCTTCCTATAATCCCTAAAAAAGGCTGAGAGGCAGCTCCTAAAAGGACGAAAACCTTCCTGTTACTCAAAAAAGAAGCATACTTTTCTGCATTTTGGTCGTCTTATCTGGTCACAGATTACCAATGATGTTTGAGAGCAGTATAAGAAAGTCCAATTTGTGAAATTGTATGGCCTATATTGAAAAACGAATAAATATTCAAATTTGCTACTAATTAACAGAATAGAAAGTATATAATACTATACAGAGTATATAAATACACTGTGATCTTTTTGCTGTAAAAAAGGCTAAAAAGACGCAGCTATATATCGATTGAATTACTCTCTCATACTCACAACTTGTTGGATTTTCGTTTGAAACTTGATCAAAATATCATGGTTAGTATTTGTTTTTGTAAGATTTTTAGGTACCTACAACTTTTAAAAGTTGGTTTTGGGTTTTTTTTTTAACAAATTACATTATTACATGTTCATTTACATGACCTGACAAACAAGTTATTTAAAAAACTATTTATTACAACAAAATTGACAACATCTTCAGTAACTTAAGAATAAAAGAGGAATTTGAAGAATAGCACCACAATCCCAACATTTTTTTTGGGTGTACTTATGTACAGTCGAACTTCTATAACTCGAACAATCATGTGTCACATAAAAGTTTCGACTTCTCGAGACTTCCACTTATCAAATAATAAATCAAAATTTATGTGTTTTTAAGGTTGGTATACTTGCAATAATTTTGATACAACCAAGTCTATATTAAAAACGTACATAATGTTTGTTCTTATACGGATGATTCTACCAAAAGTGGGCTCTATGGATATCATTTTTGGTCATTGCCTTTAAATAACAGTACAGCACAGTAAATAATTTTGTTTTTTAAATTTATGTAACTAATTAGGTGTAAGCTAAGAAACATTTATTTTCCCGAATTTTAGGAATTATTGCATAAAAATTCCAGAGGGATGAGTACCAGAGGAATGAGTTTTTCAATGGTTTTCCAATTTAAATCAAAATCTATTTAGACTACTTAAGTTTTATATAAACAAAGTTCCTATACTTATAATTTTAAAACAATCAACAAAAATATTATACTATTGATATCAGTCGAATATTTACTTACCAGAGAAATGATTATTGAAGCGTTCCTTTTTGATTTCTCTGAAAAAAACTAATTTTCTGCCGAAAATAAAAAGATCTATAACTTAAACCAAACTAAAGTTGATATTATCTGTCACAACTTGTCACCCTTACAAGTAAATTAGATATCCAGGGCCGTCTCTTTCTCTAGAAATTAACCGGTGGTATTCACAAATATTGTGTTATTAAAAATGGAGCACATTTAAAATTGTAAAATTTTCAGGAGATGTAAATTTCAAAAATATGATTGCAAACTTAAGTTTTATCAATTTTTTGATAAATAGTTAAGACTAGGTTAAATATTACTTATTAGGATATTTTTTTTAATCTCAGTTTTTAATATTTGGTTTGGGACTACACCAGAGGAATGAGGTATTTGCTTTGTAATAAAAAAAATTATAAACTTGCAATTTTTTTTTATACATTAAACTCAAATGCTCCATAAAGAAAATATTTCGTTTTAAATCTTATAACTAAAACTATGCTTCATTTGCAGTCTGTGTTTGAAAAATATGCATTCCCACTCCACAGCACCATTTTTGTAAAATCATCTATACATATGTATGAATGTACATATTTATTTTACTGAAAAAACGTCGGGTTTTGTGACATAGTAACATACACACAACCCTAAACGTATAGCAAATCGAATACAAGTTACACTGAATTGCGTCTTTAAAACATTCCAATGCAAACAAACAAGTTAGAACGATTCGTAGTTTGGGGATTCCCCCAGAAAAATCGACTTATTGAAGTTGGCGCCACATACAATGTTCGAGTTATCAAGATATTCGACTAATCAAAGTTTGAGTTATCAAGACCAAATTACATATATTTCTTACCCTTGATGCCATAGAGTTTGGTTCGACTTATCAAAGATTTCGAGTTATCGATGTTCAACTGTATATCATTTAATAAAAAAATCAAAGCAGTCTTAAAAATTTGTCTTGTAACGTGTTATAAATAACATTGACCTTTCATATTGACAAACTAACTAATTATTAACAATGATTGAATGAATAACCCCTGAATGTTATTTATTCAACATAAATAAATCAAATTATAAGCAGGGTAATCCAGATCTATAGTAAAAAAAAACATTTTATTTTAAAAATTTATGTATTTTAAATATTTTTATTTACTGAAGAACTTTGATTACCTTCTATAAATGTGGTTGCTAATTGTACTTGTGGTACAGTCGGGGACTTTTTAAATTGCCGGTGTATTTTTTTCTGTCAAAATTTATAATATAAAGATAATAGAAAAAATATAATTTTTTAATATGTAGGTATAAAGAGAGAGGTAAGGTTTACTATTTTTTTGGTTTGGTTCAAACTGGGTTTCCTAATTTCAAATAGGATTCATTTTTATTTCCGAACGCGGCCAATTAAAAAGTCCCCGACTGTACATATTAATTTTTTCTAGCTCCCCTATTGTTTGTCCATTCATTTAATTGGCAAACAATTTAGGCTTTCCGCTGTTGCCGCTTCATAAAATAATACATTTTTATACATTCAGTTGAAAAATATCATTGCAATCTTAAAGATCTGGTTACAATACCATGCCATTTTAAATATTCTCATCACAGCATTTACAATTGCTTTCTCTGAAACTTTTGTGATAAGATGACAACTGCGCCGCGGTAGTGGTGCAACAACCAAAAGAATTTAATTTTAAAGAATATGGCTGCTACAAAACAATTAGCAACCACTCACACTTGCATTTATTACCTAATTTATCTTTTTAAATATAGATGTGGAAGGGATTAAGTACGTAGTTAACTATGACTACCCCCACTCCTCCGAGGACTACATTCACAGAATTGGACGTACCGGTAGATCTGACAACACCGGTACCTCTTATGCTTTCTTCACTCCCTCAAATTACAAACACGCTAAGGATCTCATTGGTGTGATGAAAGAAGCTAAACAGGTAAGAAATTTGTGAACGATCCCCTAACAACGTGATTTCTAATTTTTCAGTAAAGCATTTTTTGTTCCAAACTTATGCACCTTTTTCCACATAAAATAATTTTTCAATTAATGTCTTTCTTTTTAACATTTTAACGAATTCATGCTAAGTAAAAAATACAAAAATAAAGAACAGTTTAAATATCCTTTAAAGTACACACTCTCACATTTTTTTTACCCACCAAAGCCATATAAAAGACCAACAATTTTAACAACTTTTAATGACTTTCAAAATAACACGAAAATCAATTTTCAAACCCATGTTTAAATATTTGGCAACTGGCGCCATCCCTTGGAAACCCTTGCAACCTGTGCTGACGTCTGATGCACTGTTGCCATTTGTAAAGAGCCGACCCTCTCCACAGCCGCAGCACTCTATAAAATGTTTTTTGGACCGCCTGACTAGCATAGCTATCTAACACTTCTTTCTGATTTTGGATAAAAAAACTCAATTTTAATAATAATTTTACAACTTTTGAAAAAATATTTGTATGATGAAAACACTCCTTTGTGATTGTCTAATTTTTACCTTGAAGAAAGAAGATCTGAAACCTGCTTACCAAAAAATTAAACATTTTTAATTAAAAAAATTAACAATATTTTTTTTCTTTTTTAGTTTGTGTCGCCTCAGTTGGAAGAAATCGCTCAGTGTGGAATGGGATTTGCCGGCAAGGGCAATCGCTGGGGTGGAAATAAGAAATTCAACAACTACTATTAAATGCGGTAAGTGTTGCCATATCTTCTTCTTTACCCCCAATAATTCTTCAAACTAGGGGAAAAACAAGAAGAAATCTTCCTAGAATAAACGCATCTGATTGTTATATGCATGTTTTGCTACTCCCTTTCGATAATAATGACATCGTTTTTCATGGAATTTGTTGGCATTTCTCTCCCTAATGACCAATAGAACAACTTTCATCGAAAATCATGCCACCCATGTCAAAATGCTTAGACCAATGCTTCTGGTAGTTTTTATATGACCTTTTTTCCACTAGCGTGCGGAAATTGTAAGTTTCGCACGCATTTTAGTTTTAAAAATGACACTTTTCCGCACTGCGTGCGGTAAAGTACTTTTCTGTACTTTTCTCTGAAAATCCTAAGAATCGGTACCTTAATATATTTTTTTGGTGTCCTTAACCTGGAAAAGAAAAGTAGTAACAATTACTTGTTTAAATCCAAAAATTTTATGATATCAATATAAAAAACGTTTGTCTTACAAATTAGATGCTTTGACGGCTGCCTTCACAACCCCAAACATGTTAAAATAACAAAAAAAATAACAGTTATAACCGGATAATTTAAAAAAATGAGTTTGATAGTAAATGGCAAAATTGCACTCATACAAATCGTACACTCGGTTTAGTCAATCCGACGCTTGAAAGATGTCCGCGCCTGCGCACTGTCAAGAATTTTCGCAAGGAAAAAATTTGGATGTCTGCTTGCTACTCTTTATTACTTAAAAAATAGTGTACAGCGTGTCCCATTTTCGATGGGATTAAATGGGAAACTCGGCTATTATTAAAGATATTGATTTTCTGATTGCACCTTACCGTGCTCTTTTTTTGAGCCCTTCAAAATGGCGTAATCAGATTTTTGCTATACCCCGTAGTTTCGCTAATACAGGGAGTTTTTGAAAAAATTGTATTTTTTAATAATCCCTTGTATCTCGCTTATTTTGCGAGATATTTTTATTCTGTAAAAACCTTTTCATGGCAACTTTTTGAGAAGAAAATAATGACGTTGTCAACTTTTTAAAATATTGTTTAGTTTTTAAGATATGGTATTTATCATAAAAAAATGAGATACGGACCTGAATTTTTTTTATTACTATTTTGATTGGTTTCATGCTAGTATTATCATAAAATATTAAAAATTTTAAAAAATTTTGTTTTAAAGTAAAAAACAATATTTAATATTTTTAAAAAAATAGTCCGAACCTGGATATTTTCAACATAAATATAAATTGCTAGATAAACAATTTTTAGTTTAACTGTTTTGATACTTTTCATATTAAAATGGTTTTACGTTAATTTACAGATTTATTTGAAACAAAGTCTACGAAAAATAAATAAAAAAACAAATTATAAAAAATAACTAATTTTTCGGATTACCATAATGTGTAAGACATTGTTGGCATTTTTGAGTAATTTTTCTTAACGCATTTTGCATAAAAATATTTCTGCCATTTAAATATTGGTTTGTTGCTTGAATGAAGCAGTCAAACATATCACATTTTTCAAAATCTGGATATGGTCGATTTCTAACCAGTTTAAAATAATTGTAAGCCATTTACAAAAATGACAAGTAAAATGACAATGTTAATTCCACGCTTTTGTTTTGTAAATTTCACGACCTGCTGTGCTACCATCAAATAATTAGTATGATATTATTTTTGTAACTTTTTAACGTTTTTTACTTTATTTATAAATCTTTTAATTATCATTTCAAAACAGATAAACTAAAAATCGTTCAACTAGTGTGTCTTGCAATTTTTAATTTATAATTACGTTGGAAATTTCCAGGTTTGGACTATAATTTTTTTTTTCAAATATTAAATAGTTTTTTTTAACCTTAAATCAAAAAAATATTAAAGTTTTATCATTTTAAGATAATAAAAGCATGGAACTAATCAAAGTAGTAATAAAAAAAATACAGGTCCGTATTTAATTTTTTTATGATAAATACCATATATCAAAAACTAAACAATATTTTAAAAAATTGACAATGTCTTTATTTTGCTCTAAAAAAGTTACCATAGAAAGGTTTTTACAGAATATAAATATCTTGCAAAATAAGCGAGATACAAGAAATTAATTAAAATGCAATTTTTTCAAAAACTCCCTGTATTAGTGAAACCACGGGGTATAGCAAAAATCTGATTACACCATTTTTAAGGGCTCCAAAAAAGAGCACGGTAAGGTGCAATCAGAAAATCGATATCTTTAATAATAACCGAGTTTCCCATTTAATCCCATCGAAAATGGGACACGCTGTACTATAGCCTATAATGCATTTTGTTTTATTTTTAGATTACCATGACGTTATTCCGCATCCTGCACTTAATCTAAAAGTTTCTAGGCGTTTAGAAAATAGTAAGTATTTTTTAAAGACACGAAAATTAAATACTCAAAAAAAAAACCTTGTTTTCATTATAGTGAGCACGACCGAACGAATTTGTTCTCTTGATGTTCTGGGTAAAGTCGCGAGCATCAGGTTTAATATAATGGATAATGCGCACGCCATAACAGCGTTAGCTTATAAAAGCTCAAGTTTTTATAATAATCGTTTTATTACTCAGTATCCTTTGTTACCGGTTCACAATTACAAACAAAACGAGCAAATGTGTTTATGTACAAAAACGCACGTAAACTCACTAATCACTCACTACTGAAATCGGCTTCTTAACTTCGTGGTAATATCTCGCTATTGCTACAGCTTGTTATCTCTGACTCCTCAGGCGATGTCCGCTCGTTTATTATCCTCTTCGATCTTTCGCGAACTATCTATCCGTTTTCGGCGCCTGGAAAATTCGCGTATACAAACTAACTACAACTAAAACCTAGACTAGTAATACAACCGTTAGATAAGTCAACCTGATACTAAACAAATTCTAACTAAAATTTAAATAACTTATATTTGTAACAATATTTTTTTTCCAGACCAAATATTGCTGTTATTACCTGAAGCTGTTACGGCTTGCGCGGTTTTGCATTTGCGCTTTTAAAGCTTGCGCGGTCCAGGTCTTCCGCTAAGGTGCCCAAGTTCGTGACTAGCGCGGTACAGTCCGGTGGGGTAAAGTCCTAGCGCGGTAAGCATTTTCGCGGTAAATTCCTGTGCGCTAAAATATTGGCGGGAATCCACAAAAATTATGAATTTGGGACACCCTGTCGTGCTCAGTTTTCAATGCACTTCACAACTTTTTCATGATGAATAAGGTGTATGAAAAATCCGATGATTATTTATTGCACACCCTTTTACCTCTAAGAAGAACTGACCAATTTTATATACACAAAACTTTGTTTTTATAGTTTTATTTCTCTTTTTTAAATCATACTTTTTATCTTTGTTTCAGGGCAAATCTCACAGGAGCTAGATTATCCACTAAATGAACGTGTTGGTTCTTTATTTTTCTGAAACTAGTTTTAGTTTCCGTTATTTTTCCATGGATTTTTTGTATTATTTATTTATAAGTACCTTTAAAGACATTTTTTGTTTGCCTTTTTAACAAACCATGCAATGTTAACCTTCCTATATGATTGACATTTAAACACTCTAGAACATGTCAAACCATGACTTTACTTTTTGAAACAAGTCTAAAGTCGGGGAGATGTTAAAAACCAATTTGTCTATTGGGCACCAAGTGATTTCGACTTAGACTTTCTTGGTGTCCACCGATTTGAGATTGCAAATTGTCTGCATTAAATTAAACAATTTCGTCTCTATTGCATTTAAAAAGTTAACAGACAAAAAGAAAAATCTTGGTGGCGTGGTAGTTAAATATGAAAAATTAAAAAATGTCTTCTAGGTTAGATTTAATTTTGTATTAGGAAATTAGATTGCGCACATTTTGAGTCTAATGAGGTTACTAGTGCTCTCCTTTTATTAATGCATTTGTATAGGGGAGAGTGTTCCACAGTGGATCAATTTTTTTTTGAATAATTTTTTTTTAAAGAAAAATCTGTTTTATGTTAAAAATATATTTACCATCAATAAGCATATTATATTGCCGCCATAATGGAAGAAGTTTGGCAATAATTGCTTAATACTAATTGTGTTTATTTAACATAATTTATTATCATGCAATTTGTTTCAGTGTAACCCACTTATGGGGTACAGTGAAACTATCGGTGGGGTACAATGAAACACATACTTTTTATGCAAATATATTGTTAAATACAAAATGAAGCCAAGTATTATCAAAATTTTACTCACTTAGGCCTAAAAAACTACTTAAAATATTTTAGCGAACATCAAAACTACTTAGATTTATCTCAAAACTGATATAGGAATTTTGTCTTGTGGTCGAACCAGATAGGATCGGTTGAGGTAAAATCATTTTAATATCTGCCAGCTGAACAACTGAAATATCCGGGTTTGTGGGAAACAAGAATTTGCCTACTATTTTCGAGCTTTTTCTCATAAATGAAACTTCAAATTCATCTTCTGCTAATACGTTCATTACTTTGCCAACAAAGTGTACCAAATTCTTGGCTGTAAACTGTACCAAAACAAAATCATCTTTAGTTGGTTGCCTGGTTAATTCTTCAGTAATGTCTGGAATTGGCTCTTCAGGGGACCATTCACTGTCACTTGATGATTCTTGCCATTCCTGTTCTTCCTCATCATCAGGATCTGTGATTTTCCTTTTCACCTTATTAACCGCTGCTTTTTTTATTTTTTTTTTGCCCAATTCTCTTTTTGCTAACTCCTCTTTTTCAGGAGTGTCCGTAGCAATAATTGTTTTTCCTTGCCTTCTCAATTTTTGATTTTTTCTTGGTTGTGCCTTTGGAAATCCACGAAAGATTTGTGGGGAAATAAAAGAAGATTTATTTGCAGTTTCGTTATGCGAGGATGGCTCATCAGTTCTCGCGTTATCTTGGTGGTCTTCTATTTCTTGCTCAAACTCTTGAGTAACTGCTGCCTCCGAGTGCACTTCTGGTCTGTCAGTAACAGCCGACATGAGAAAATCATCGTCTGTAAATATTTCTGGATCAAAAGGCAAGATTCCAGTTTTTTTGAATCCTGCGCTAATGTTTGTAGGTGTCATCGACCTCTCGTGCGCAACTTTTACAAAACCTCCGATATTATAAATATCTACAGGAATACCAGGATGATTAAGAAGCCAGCTTTGCATGGCATTGTTATAATGCGCTTTGAATGATGAAAAGACTGCTACATCTAAAGGCTGCAGTTTGTTTGAGCAGTGCGGAGGCAGAGTCAATATTGTGACCCCATTCGACTTCGCAAGATCCAAGGTTTCCATTGACAAATGGCTTTCGTGATTGTCCATGATTAAAAGGCTAGGGTTGTCACAAGAACTAAAAGAATGTTTTATAAAATGCTTCATTACTTGAGGAAACAGCTCTCTGTTCATCCATCCTGAGAGAGTAGCTAATCCCAGCGTACCGAATGGAGCATCTTGGATCATTCTGTCCTTAAAATGAACTCTTGGAAATATCATGGCCGGGGGTAAGGCATAACCACCAGCACAAATAATGCTGCAAGTTGTTACCAGAACTCCTCTTTCGCCGCTTGTACATTGCGAAACCTGCTTCATTCCTTTTTTAGCAAGAATTTTGGGAGGAGCTTGCACTGTAGTGGTTCCCGTTTCGTCCAAGTTAAATATTCTACTGCCGTCACTGAAACGAGGTTCACGCTTAAGAACTGTTTCGAGATTTTTGAAAAAAGTTGATACGTTGTGTCGATTAAATGATGTAGCTCGAGATAAACTGCAAGCCTCTGGCTTTCGGCAACTTAATTCTGGATGCCTCTTCCTAAAACCAAGGTACCATTCTTTACCTGCCATTTTTTGTTCGTTCCACTTTTTTGGTATGTCCTTATTATTTTTTATTGCTGATTCATACGCGAGTTTGCGGAATTCTAGTGAAGTCAGTCCATAGCACATTTTTGCCGACGTTAAAAGATAGTCAACTAAGGTTTGCTCTTCATCGTGTGTAAAAATTAGCCTTACATCATATTTGGGACGAAAAACGATGTCTGAGTCAGGGTTTGCTTTAACTTTGCGCACGTACCTAAAATTAAAAATAAAGTACCTATAAGAAATGAGAACGCTTAAGAGTTTTGTCAAAAAACCATCAGAATTTGCTAAAATTTTGTACATTACATTTTATAGAAACTAAAACCCGACTCGGCGTACCTACTTGTTTGTTCTTAAAAAGAGAAAACAGACAAAGAAAAAAAAGGACGCCGCACCAAGTCTTGGTTTTTCTAAATTGTACCCTCGATCTAAATTTCAGCAAATTCTGATGGTTTTTTGACCCGATAATGTTGCATAGTCACGTGGCAATTTTGGAAGCTAAGGTCTTTGATTCGAAGAAGCGAATCATCTCCCTTAACTGCATTTTAATTCTTACCTAAATAAAGTAACATAAGCAACATTGTGTAACTCTGCTGCTCGTCTTATAGGCACATTTTCTTCGACAACGAGTCGCACAGCTGCTTTCATCTGCTCTTGAGTAAAAGTGCCAATGTCTGTCTTTCGCTTACGGTTACGAGCCATCTTAAACTTATATGGACAACTGAAAAAAAAATAATTAAAATATTGTTATGTTATATGGGGTACAGT
Source organism: Aspidapion aeneum (assembly GCA_963576565.1). NCBI lineage: Eukaryota > Metazoa > Arthropoda > Insecta > Coleoptera > Brentidae > Aspidapion > Aspidapion aeneum. Next base: position 6,665,313 of record OY755043.1, on the reverse strand, counting down.
GAAACAAGTTTCACTGTGCCCCACCTAGGCTTGTTTCAGTGTGGACCACTGAGCACTCTAGAACATAATAAACAATAAAATCTAACCTAAAAGATTTGGGAAAAGAACATATGTTGTAAATTATAAGCAAATATATAACTTGACCGAGAATATTTTTAGCAAACCTTAAATAATATAATTGGTGAACTTACGGGGTTTACACTATCACACTTAAAATTTACTCTGGACCACAAAAAACAGCCTTTTTTTCGTTTAAACGGAACTGCGGTTATAAACACACTAAGGTTAAGGTGACAAGTAGAGGGAACCAAGAACTTGTCTGACGCGCAGCTTACGTTGAATTGGCGCGGTATTTGAATTTTAAAATCGATTTGTTTCAGTGTGGAACATGTTTCACTGTGGAACACTCTCCCCTAAGTGAGAAGCCATAGACCACACTATACAAAAAAATACTCCCTCTGTACCACTTTGCCATACTTCAGTAATTATCTTGAGAAGAGAGAAGATTACTAGTGCTCTCCTTTTCCTAATGCATTTGTATAAGTGAGAAGCAATATAATACCACACTATACAAGAAAATACTCCCTCTAAACCGGTTTGCCATACTTCATAGTTACTGCAGTGGTTGGCAGAGCGGTAAAGGGAGAGTATTTTCTGGTATGATGCGGTATGCTGCTTCTCACTTCTATAAATGCATTAAGAAAAAGAGAGGACTAGTAACCACGATTGTGCTTTAAATCCTCACAAAAAAAGGCTTTAAAAAGGTGCGCAAGACAGCTTATAGTTTATTTCGACTTGACTTTAGTATCTGTGATCTGTCATACTTTCATTAATTTGTTTGTGACGTTTTTTTTTTGTAATTTTGATAGGAGCAGATTTCTCTCAATTGAATAATATAAAATATTCAACTTAATGTTTGTAACATTGTTCAAACCTCTAATATAAAAGGTTCTAATCAAAATATTTGTTTTATTTTCACTTTCAACCAATAGTCCACAGTCACGTACATCTAAATATATCTGTACTGCTAAAGCGGATTAAAACAATGGAAAATTACTACTAGCAAGCCACGGTGGATAGAATAGACCGGTGTTAGGATTTTTGTAAACACAAGTTAGATATGATATGAACAACTAATATTTTTTGAATTTTTAGAAAACTTAGGCAATTTTCCTACTATTTTTTAGTATATTCGTATAAAATAATATTTGTCAGACATACCACTCATTACTTTTTTTAGCCCGCTTCATTTCTCTTTACACAAAAATTAAAATTCGAAGAAAATATTGTGTTCGTTTCAGCTTCAAAAATAATCCGCTGACTTACATCTTTGTTTACTTCCAAAGTCCTGGGTTCCCCTTTGATACTAAACGATCACATTCAGTTTGACTTGTAGTTTAAGTTTTGTTTAATAAATAAAAAATAAAGCGGGCTAAAAAAATAACGACAATAAGTCTATAACTATGGGCGAGTTCGTAAAGGCATCGATGACAACAATCAAGTTTTTAAATTAATCAGTGCAATTCATTGAAATCCATCGGGTTCGTAAATTATCTGATGAATTTCACCAAGGCACCAATTGATGGCATCAATGCTCACCGACCCTGAGAGTCGGTGAGCAATCTTCGATGAATGTCAATTACGTCAAAATCAGCTGGTTTTTTGCGTTTTTTTTTTCGTTTGTGTAATTTTATATCTTTTTTTTGTTGTTTTTTTTTGTTAAATGCTCCACAGTGTGGTAAACAAAGTTTCGATGGTTATCTTAAAAGATATAAATAGTGACTCAAGACTCGGATGATGAAGATCTGGCATTAATTTCAATTTCTTTATTTATATACGAGTTAAAATTGTTATAAAATCATTTACATTTTACAAACTTATTATTAATTTATTCTAAAGAGCAGAAGAACTTAATCTCGAGAGCCCTTTACCATTATTATTTTATGCTAAGTTTATATGCTAATATGAATTTTTAAAATAAATGAATTTTAGTTGTTTTAAATTAGAGTAAATTTTTCAAGTAAAATTCCTCATCCTAATCCTAACCTTTTCTATACAAAGGCACAAAAGCCTACCTTAACAAAATCTTAAAAAAACTTTAAATAACATTAAAACACTTATAAAATATGAAAAAACAAATCCTGTTTTTATTTTGTTTTTAAAATTTTGATATCATCAGACCGCGGCATGCCAGGATTGAGGGTTACGTCGAAAATGTTGTTTCCATGTATTAATGCAGAGAATCTTTTAGAAAATAAATCAAAATCGAAAAAAGCGAAGTTTAGATATGTGATTCATCGCGTTATTTTTTATTTTCTGGTGTTCATCGGACTCACCGAATGAAAATGTCAAATGAACGTCAAACGTCATATGTCAAAAAACCGATGTAATCGGTGAGCAAAATTAGATTACTTTACAAACTCGCCCTTTTGTTGTAAGGATGTACTAGAAAAGAGTGGGTAAATTGCTTTAGTTTTCAAAAAATATTAGTAGTTCCGTTGTTCAATCATATCTAACTTTTGTTTACAGAAATCAGCTGGATAAAATTTGAAAGAGTCTGCTTTCAAATGATGTTGTCAACGCGGTGATTTGACGTCAAAATTTGTGTTAATTTTTATTTAAATCTAATAAAGTTTTTGGGAAGACCAAGATATCCATTATCATCGCCGTCACGCTTGTATAGTCGGTTTTTTTATAATGGCGGTTCGTCATGGACATTTTATCATTTAAACAAATGGAAATATTACGTGACCGCCAAAATAAATAAAAAACTTATTTTTAGAGGCTTTTTCTCAGTAGATATATTTAAGACGTACGTGATAGATTGGATTTGACCGAAGTAAAAGCGGCAAATCAAAAATGGCCGCCGTTCAATCGTTTTTAACTATTGACATTTCGTTCTCTAGTTTAGAAATGTCAGGGTTGTCAACCGCTATTTTTTGCCAGTTTTTTTTTAAATTAAATTTGGGATGAAATCTATCACAAGACGCTAGCCCTACCAAGTCCACTTTCGATCCCTGACTTCGCGCATGCGCAGATCTACCAATATTATTTTCCTCATGTATTAGAATAGATGAACAGGGTGATTTTCACTTGAATGATTCTAACCACATGAAAATACATAGTTTCAAAAACCTAATCAAATCTAACCGAACCGAACCAAAGCAAACTAAACCAATAATTTAAAAAAAAAAAAAAACTTCCCTGACTTTCTACCCGGGATCCTAGAGGATGTGAATCCGAACCAGAGCGTACCGAACCGAACCTATCCAAACCTAACCATACCCAACTAAACCTAATTAGCAGTGTTGTAGTTTAGTTTGGTTAGGTTAGGTTTGGTTGAGTTTAGTTAGGTTCGGTTCGGTCCGGTTCGGATTCGCATCCTCTAGGATCCCGGGTAGGAAGTCAGGAAAGTTTTTTGTGAAAACATTATTGGTTCAGTTTGCTTTGGTTCGATTCGATTCGGTTAGATTTGATTATGTTTCGTTAGGTTAGGTTTTTAAAACTTTCTATTTTCATGTGGTTAGAATCATTCAAGTGAAAATCACCCTGTATTCATCTATTTTAATACATGAGGTAAATAATATTGGTAGATCTGCGCATGCGAAGTCAGGGATAACCAAATCTATAGTCAGTGTTGCCAACTCTACGGATTTATCTGTAGATCTACGGATTTTGGATTTCGATCTCCGATATCCGATTTTGGATCCAAATCTACAGATTTTTGGCAATTTTACTAAAAAACGATAAACATCGAAACACAACGGCGGCCGCGCCTCATTTCTCCTCCTTATCAGTCCTCAGTTACTTTTTTTCCTACATTTTAATCATTTTGTAAAAAGGTTTTGCTTGGATCAGTGACCTTATTTTTCTAGACATCTAGCGGACGGTCGTTGCAACATTATTTAGAACGAATTGTATTACTTCGCGCGTTGTTTGATGGGGAGTCAAACAACGCTTCGCGCCACGAAAGTTAAACTATGTTTTACGTTATGTATGTGGCACTAGAAAATATTAGTGTTTGTACGTACCTGAACTAAATAAAAAAGTACGTACTTTTTATTTCTTCTAATTATAACGGTTTATCCTCGGGTTTATCCGTTTCAAAACTTGGCGGCACTGCAAAAAAGTTTATTTGGATCCGTTGGAACGGAGCAGTAGGTACCCTACCGTTCTCGTGCAATTCCGAACCAAAAAAGTTGTGCACTCCTGTCACTGTCAAAAAAATAAAAAAATCAAACCAATATAAACTTTTTAATTGTAAAAAAGCACCTTTTTTTGTTTTTAGTCTTCTTTGAACCTACGGATTTCTACAGATTTTTCGCGTTTACGCTACGGATTTTCGCTTTCCAATAGTTGGCAACACTGTCTATAGTCCTTGCCATAGGCAGTTACACTTTTGTGACATTTCCCACCTCTTTATTTATCATATTCATACTGAGAGCAACAAAAAATATCTGAAAAATGGCATGGTCTAATTGGTTTTTATCAGTGCATTTTTTTTGTCATCCTACAGTCGGCATCTTTTTATCCAGAGACAATGACAGTTTTCCCTTTAATTTTATACCAACTTAATATATTTCTGGTTATGAAATATGTTATGTCAAAGTCACAAAAATGTAACTGTGTATGGCAAGGGCTATACCTATACTTTGATTATAACACGGCCTTGTCAAGATCGTTGAGATTGTCAGTTATTTTTGTTTGTGTTGAAAACTAAAAAAAATCTCGGATTTTTCCCACTGATTATTGAATATTAACGGATTGGATTTGACCAAAGTTAAAGCGGAAATTCCAAAATGGCCGCCGTGACGTCCTTTTTAACCATTAACATTTCGTTCACTGGTTTAGAAATGTTAAGTTCTTTGTCAAATGATGTTTTTTGCACTTAATCTATTGATATATGCAGTAAACTGAATTTTTAAGACTGTTCAAAAATAACACTAGTCCAGGTAGTTTTATCCCTCTCCTGTAAAATTAGAGAAATGTGACTCGTGTTGTTTTTGAAATGACCGATTCAATTGTTTTTGCCTTTTTTAAAATTAAATTTGGGATAAAATCTAACTGTCAAAAACTGTTCAGTCTTAAAACGTTACCCTTTCTAAAGAGTAGAGAAAGTCCGAGATTTGCTTTCTTTTCCAACAAAAATAAAAACCACTGACAGTCTCTGTCATTATGACAAGGGGCGAGTTTGTAAAGTAATCTAATTTAGCTCACCGATTACATCGGTTTTTTGACATATGACGTTCATTTGACATTTTCATTCGGTGAGTCCGATGAACACCAGAAAATAAAAAAGAACGCAATGAATCAGATATCTAAACTTCGCTTTTTTCGATTTTGATTTATTTTCTAAAAGATTCTCTGCATTTATACATGGAAACAACATTTTCAACGTAACCCTCAATCCTGGCATGCCGCGGTCTGATGATATCAAAATTTTAAAAACAAAATAAAAACAGGATTTGTTTTTTCATATTTTATAAGTGTTTTAATGTTATTTAAAGTTTTTTTCAGCTTTTGTTAAGGTAGGCTTTTGTGCCTTTGTATAGATTAGGATGAGGAATTTTACTTGAAAAATTTACTCTTATTTAAAACAACTAAAACTCATTTATTTTAAAAATTCATATTAGCATATAAACTTAGCATAAAATAATAATGGTAAAGGGCTCTCGAGATTAAGTTCTTCTGCTCTTTAGAATAAATTAATAATAAGTTTGTAAAATGTAAATGATTTTATAACAATTTTAACTCGTATATAAATTGAAATTAACGCCAGATCTTCATCATCCGAGTCTTGAGTCACTATTTATATCTTTTAAGATAACCATCGAAACTTTGTTTACCACACTGTGGAGCATTTAACAAAAAAAAACAACAAAAAAGATATAAAATTACACAGCCGAAAAAAAAAACGCAAAAAATAGTTGATTTTGACGTAATTGACATTCATCGAAGATTGATCACCGACTCTCAGGGTCGGTGAGCATTAATGCCATCAATTGGTGCCTTGGTGAAATTAATCAGATAATTTACGAACCCGATTGATTTCAACGGATTGCACTGATTATTTAAAAAACTTGATTGTTGTCATCGATGCCTTTACGAACTCGCCCAAGGCCGCGATAAAATCAAAGCATAACGAATTTGGTAGGTTGTCTAAACCAATGTTCCGCTTTTTCAATGGTAACGTCAAACGCATGGTGTACCCCTTCTTTATTTTGGTTGGTTGTGAAACCCTCAGAGTAATAACATATTACTCTAAGGTGAAACCCAATCTTTAGTTTTTATATTCTCTGACCACTTTACGAAATTTAATGACTCGGCAGTATTTGCCAGATTAAAACCTTGGCGGTGCTTAACAAACATTTTAAAAGAAATAAAATTTCCAATTTCTATTGTCTACTTTTTTTTAAATAAATAAGCTCAATGCAAAAAATTTTAAGGTACCGATTCTTAGGTTTCTCGAGTGTGGAAATGTGTTTCCGCACGCTCATAGAAAGACCTTGTTTTTGGAGTACAAAAATATGTTTGTCAAAACCTTTGGTGTTCTGTGGTCAAAACATTGGCTTGACATTAGGTCTATAGAACTTCAAGTCATTTTCCGTGCATTTTCCTCTGTAGAGATGAAAATATTTCCGTGTCTAGACGAAAATAAAAATCAATATGAGTGTGAAAAATACACAGAAAATATTACAATTTGTGAAAAAGGTACTATTTGAGTTTAAAGTCTGACTTCAAAATGTATAATAAAAAATAATTTAATTAGGAGTAAAAATGGTAGCAAAAAGAATACAATAAAGAATTGTTTTATAGCAAAGAGTTTATTTCCTAAAGTCAAATCACATTAATAATTATAATTAGAAAATCTACCCCTATCACAGAGTGAAACACAAAAAAACAACGTGACAAAGAAAATCTAGGTCAAAACATTTGAGAAAAATAAATAACTCCTATTTTATTTAAGGTGTACCAAAAATAATCTAAAAACCTTATCGCAAGTTTTTCTAAATCTTTCAATTTTAGTTTGAAGCACAAAATAAACTTGAAGGTAAAGTAAAACCTATTAATTTTAAAAGGAGAAAATCTTGTAACAAGAACGCATTTTAATTTTGATGCAGAAAACCCCGTTTGACGGTACGTACCAAACTACCACAAATAGGTGTCAAGTAGTATTTTTTATCTTAGTAAAATAACGGTTTTTCTTACAAAACCTCTCCTTTTTCACATGTATTTAAAAAAAAACTAAACTATTCTTAGGTTTGCCAAGTGCAGTGGAATTTAATAGTATTAATTAAATACTGAATCATAACTTATAAATTAAGTTTTCAATTGATCTAGGTGTAAATGCGGTTGATTCTTTCATTAATAATCTGAAAAAAAAAAGAAAACAAAATTAGAAATAATGAAAATAATGATAACTGCTTTTTTTGCTTGTATTTTGTACTGCATCTACAAATTTGTTGTTGGCAATACTTTGTTTGGAATTTTTTATAAATTAAAATTTTGGTGTTCTGTGATTGAAATGTTACTCAAAATAAACCAAAACCCAAACCAAATATAGCTGCTTTTGTAGAAAAGTAACGGTTTGGTACTCTATTGACAGTTGTTCTTGTATTCTGTGAAAATTGGGCTTTAAACGTGATAAGAATTAGAGCATGTTCTAATTGCGATCTGTATTCCATTGCTAAAATCAAGTTTTTGACCTTGAAAAAATCTATGGATTAATTGATTGTTGTGATAAGTATTATACAGATTTAAAAAACAGTTTGCAGAGTTTTGGTTTATTATCGTTTCATTTTTATTTATTGGATATTCAAATAATTTACAAGTGTATATGGATGATTCTACAAAAACGGTGCTGTGGAGCATATTTTTCAAACACAGACTACAAATGAAGCATAGTTTTAGTTATAAGATTTAAAACGAAATGTTTTTTTTTATAGAGCATTTGAGTTTAATGTATAAAAAAATTGCAAGTTTATAATTTTTTTTATTACAAAGCAAATACCTCATTCCTCTGGTGTAATCCCAAACCAAATATTAAAAACTCAGATTGAAAAAATATCCTAATAAATAATCTTAACTATTTATCAAAAAATTGATAAAACTTAAGTTTGCAGTCATATTTTTGAAAATCCGAATTTACATCTTCCCTGAAAATTTTACAATTTTAAACGTGCTCCATTTTTAATAACACAATATTTGTGAATACCACCAGTTAATTTCTAGAGAAAGAGACGGCCCTGGATATCTAATTTACTTGTGAGGATGACAAGTTTTGACAGATAATGTCAACTTTAGTTTGGTTTAAGTTATAGATCTTTTTATTTTCGGCAGAAAATTAGTTTTTTTCGGAGAAATCAAAAAGGAACGCTTCAATTATCATTCCTCTGGTAAGTAAATATTCGACTGATATCAATAGTATAATTTCTTTGTTGATTGTATTAAAATTATAAGTATAGGAACTTTTGATTTAAATTGAAAAACCATTAAAAAACTCATTCCTCTGGTACTCATTCCTCTGGCATTTTTATGCAATAATTCCTAAAATTTGGGAAAATAAATGTTTCTTAGCTTAGCCTAATTAGTTACATAAATTTAACAAAACAAAATTATTTACTGTGCTGTACTGTTATTTAAAGGCACTGACCAAAAATGATATCCATATAGCCCACATTTGGTAGAATCATCCATATAATAATCATCTACATCATCATAAATATTATCTACAAGGATAAACCTCGTAAATGAATGTGTGTGTATAGGGCTCTATAAATAATTTATTAAATGTATTAAAACTTACTGTTGCGTCCGCCACCGTTCCATCTGGTATGTTGAGCCTGGCCGCCATTTTCTCTACCTCTGAAGCCGCCGCTACCTCCTCTGAAACCACCGCCGCCGTATCTGCCACCGCCACCACCACCGTAAGATTTACTGGCGAGATCTTGCAATTTGGGGTTGACAACCTATACAAAAAAATTGTTAAATAAATTCGACAAAGATATAAAGAAATAAGAAAGCCGAGCTTTACAACAATTTTGAATTCATAAATATTATTTTTACCTACGACCAAACAATAAAACTAGTTTAACGAGAGTCTCAACACAACTGTAATGACCCGTTTACGTTACTAGTTTATGCTAATTGCACAATTTGGGATAAAATTCAAATAATCGAAGAGTTTATAAAATTTGAAAATAATTGAAAATTTTTAATAATTAGAAAATTCAGGATATTATCTTATCACTCGTGTGTTATTTTTAACAATACTCTCGGGATAATACAAATTGCCGAGGGCCAATTCGCTGCGGAGACAATTCGCCGCAAGGACAATTTACCGCGAGAATTTGTTTTTACAAATAATTTTTTGAAAAAACTACTTTTTAAAAAAGGATTATTTCCAAAAAAATTTTTTTCAAAAAAAAAACATTTTTTTTTTAATAGTAGTTTCTTGAAAAGAAAGCATTTTGTTTTATTTTTTTTTTGGGCTTTTTTTTGCAAAATGTCTGGACCAGTTCAGATATGTTTAATTTAGCGGCGAATCGTCCCCTAGCCCATACACTAGTAGCATAAAATAATAAAAAGTTTTGAACAAAATGTTAATGATGAAAATTTTCAAAAATACCCAAAATAAAAACTCAAACTTTTAAAATTTTCCATAAACTGTCAGAATTTTTAAAAATGTTTAAAGTTTAAATATTTGAGTATTATATAAAATATTCAAAAACTTGAATTTTGTCACCAAAATTTGCAATTTTGTCTAAATTCTCTTAAAAAATTCATCTTTGTGTGAAATGACCACTGCTTGATATACAGGGTGTCCCAACTAAAAGTAATTGGAGAAACGCTCGGACACGTCGATTTTGTTTGCGAGGGGGACACTTTTTGGATATTTTAAAAATTTTTGTAGCATGCACCCCTCTTCAAGGGATATGCATTACCCCTATATTTTCAATAAGGAAGTTGGGTCTAGTGATACCTTGTTTTGAAGGCCTTTTAAATATATTTACAACCGTGTAAAAATTTCAAAAATCTATCAATTAGTTTTTGAGATAATTGCCTTTAAACTTTCAAATTTAACATGGACTGATTTAATTTTTATTTTATCATTCATGTTAAACTTTGAAAATTTGAAAGCAAATATCTTAAAAACTAATCGATGGATTTTCGAAATTTTTACACGGCTGTAAAGATATTGAAGATAGCTTTAAAACAAGGTATTGGTTCGTTTCCACGCCCTTAGTTAAGTTTTTGAACTACAAAACATTTTTATTTTATTTTATTTATTTATTTTTTGAAATTTTCAACCCGGTGTTAGAAATAAATAACACTCGGTACCTTGGGATAGGAAAACCAGATATGTTTTTTGTTTATTTGATTTTAAAATGTTAAAATTAAAACTGGAGCAATTCTATTACACAACGAAAAATCAGAACACAGTGTGCTTTAATCGTTTGTCCCTGCCAAACGCATACTGAAAAAGGATTGATCATAGCCGCCCTGTGGCATCAATCTACGGCCCTTGCCGAATTAATTAATGTCAAACTAAACATAATTAAACAAAAATTCAAAATCGTTAAGCCGTGCGCGCGCAAAACATAACAGTGCATTAAAGATATATTAGTGCGGAAAAACCATAAAACATATAAAAAGCTAAACAAGGAGTTAACAACGCCGAACGAAGACATACCATCATAGGATTACTCCATTCCCATGGTACCCTTCCTTTTAAAGAAAACATCATCGAGGTAAGTTATTTTTTTCAAACATAACTCTTTTTTAGGTTCTCTCCTTTTTATATTTTTATACCCATTAAGGGTCGTTCCCCCACCTCACTGCGTCAGCTGAAATTCCGCTCTGTTGTTCCCGCGCTCCCTATTGTTTACAGTAGGTGTCCGATTGAGTGGTAGCTCCATAGCTCCTTAGCGAAGAAGCTATTACACACTCGGCCCGTTTCAGGTATCACTAGATTCACTTTTCCTATTCAAGATATAGAGGTAAAGTATACCCCGCGAAGATGATGCGTGCTACAAAAATTTCAAAAAGTGCCCCCCTCGCAAACAAAATCGAAATGTCTGAGCATTTCTCCAAATTCACACAAAAAATACACAAAAACACCTCTGTTATCTTTTAGTTGGGACATCCTATCCATATTTGCAAAATATCTAACCCAAATATTAGAAATTTTAAATATACATTTTTAGAATAAACATCTTTTTTCTTAACTATAAAAAAATTGTAGGGAAAGCAAAGGATGGGACCCAGACAAATAAGTGTGTGGACACCGAAGGCATATTTCCCAAATTTAATTTCCCTTCCAAAAGCATTCATGCAGTGCCGATAATACTGAGCAAAGGCATGCCAAATTGGAAGGGCAACACTGTATCCTAGTCTAGTAAAATCAACTCAATAAAAGCTAGATTATACATTACTTTTCTAAGATTTTAAAGAAATATTGTGTCGTTTGGCAACGTCGCATATTTTCCAATAAGTTTCATGATTTTATAAATGATTTTCTTGCTAAAATTTCGAGCTTTTTCGACAAGTCTATGAAAAGTTAATATGGCAAGACCAGAAGACCACTGAGTCATCCATAACCAATCGATTTGGGGTAGTCTAAAACTTCCATCCTCATTTTTTTTGTTGGATATTTTTTTAGTAATTTAAAAAAAATTAATATCTTTGTTAGTTTCTAAGATATAAAACTCATTTCTTTAACATCTTACTTCGTGTTCTATTGCAAACAAAAAACATATTAAAAGTTTTTCTGTAAAACGAATTTATAAAAAGTTATTCAAGTCATTGAAAGTCAAAGTTTGTGAAAAAACATGACAAGCTGTTGATTTCAATTCCTTCTACTAAAATTGGAAACAAATACCCAGTGACTTAAAATTGTGTAATCCATTGCCAATCGATCTAGGGAAATTTAAAAAACACTTCCACAACTATCCCACAGGATAACACACGCCATCATCTAATATTAATTTAATGGGGTTTTGGGTGAGTGTGTGAAGCAGTGTTGCCACACTTTTCTAATGACTTTCCTTCAACTAAGTGACAAAAATCCTTCATATCATTCAAAACAGTAACGGGTTTGAAGTCGACATCAAACCAAAAAAAACGTTATACCATGAACAAATTTTTTTAATAAAAATGAAAGAAAATACCAATCAAATAAAAGATATATAACTTAAATCATAAATAATAAAAACTAAAATTAAAAATAAAGTAATAAAATTTACCTACATAAGTTAATTTTGGTAAAATTATTGGAATATTTGTAAAATATATAACTTTGCCTTAAAAGAGTCAAAATCCTTCAAATTCAGATTAAAAACCTTCAATAGCAAAAATTTTTGTTCAAAACCTTTCATACTGAAAGAAAACCTTCAAATCTGGCAACACTGGTGTGAGGTATAACCTAGCTTATATTAGTTTGACATTTAAAATTATTATCGCCATTACCTGGTTAGCTTCCTTGAGTACCGAAACCAAATCTCTGGCCTGTCTGGAATTTTGTGGGGTGAAGAACGCGTACGAGGTACCGGTGGTGTCAGATCGACCGGTACGTCCGATTCTGTGGATGTAGTCCTCTGAGGAGTTGGGATAGTCGTAATTCACCACGTATTTGATACCGTCAACATCTAAATAAAAAGATATGTTAGGTTGGGTTTTTTAAATCAACAGCTTCTTAAACTGTTTTTTTTTTAAGATTTTTTTTCAGAGGGCGATTACTCAGCATGGTTTTTTATATATTTGGGTAACACCTCAGCAGAGGGAGCCCGCCACTAACTCATCATAAAAAAAAACCTAAATATACTGCTCTAAGAAATTAATGCACCATTACACATTTTTAGTAGCTTTAACCCGTACCCTCCCTGACATGTGATGCAACTCAATAAAATTTTGAATGTACAATCTTCAAATGTTTATAAAGTACACCAATTTTAAAAATAATTTTAAGTTATAGAGAAAAAAGTTGTCTTTAAGGTGGCCTACTCAATGGGGCGTAGCTATTATTAGGAATTTTTTCTTTGTTTTTATGCAAAGATCTTGCTGCAAAAGGATGCCGCTTTCTTTTTAATCACCCTGTATATTATTTCTTTTAATTACCTGAGCAATTTATTCGATGCTGATAATTTTTTGCTTATTAATTTATTACCAAATTTCTTATTTCTACAGATTAGTTTTTTTTTGTTATTTATTGTTTAGCTAGGAGTATTTTAATTAATAACATATGATAAAAAAAATCAACTAATAATTTCATTTTGTATTAAAATTAATGAGAAATTTATGAGTGGTGCCCTAATTTATTGGAGCAGTGTATTTAAATTTCGTGTATTATTTTAATATCCTACAAAAATTGACAAAGTACTTAGTCAAATCAGATCGTGTAGTTTTTTATTAAAAATTTCAGCCTAGGTAATACAACAGTTTAAGAAGCCTGGGTTCAATTTATTAGTAAGTAATAAAAATTTAATGTTTAGCAGTGTTTTCATAAAAAAAATTATGAATAAAAACCATTTTGGGAGGCCAAGCCTGCATAAAAAACGGTATTAAATCTTCTGACACAAAGAAAATGTTTTGCGAGTTTTTATATTAACAATTGTGAATGTTAGCGCACCCTAACAGTGTGAAAGAAAACAAAAAAGAATTTGCAATTGGCATTGAGGTTCACATAACTTTATTTATGCAGTTCTATTAAACATTGTGAATGTTGGCGTGTTAACGGTGTGAAAGGAAACAATGTAACTATAGTTTGAAACCATAGCCGGAAGGTAATTAGTTCGAAACCCGTTAATTCTTATCCAACTTCTCGAAACAATGGTTTTTGAACAATACCTTTCGAACTAATGGTTCTAAACGAAAAATGCAAAATGGTAAAAATTTTAAAAAAACTAAGCAAAATTTAAATGATAACATGTAGAATTTACCTATTATTACAAACTCAAAAAATTTGCAATTTTTCTAATTTTCGAGGCGATTACGAAAATAACTTCTAAACTAGTAACTGAACTTTATTTTGAGACGACATAAATTTTTATGATTTAGCAAAAATAATTTTATTACAGCAAGCAAATTCACATGATTAGGAATCACTTTTAAGAATTTTTGCAGGGGAAAAATGTTAGGCATATTGGCCACATATTTAAAAAAGTTCATCACTTAAAAAATACACCCGTGGACCGTGTACTAATACTTTTTTTTTAAATACATGTTAATAGCAAAAAAAAATTAATAATAGTGTAATTTGTGTACCTATTTATAATAAAAATAATGCAATACAAATAATATAATACTAACCACATCGAAAATCCATCAAGTTGTCAAATCGTGTGTGAAACAGTGTTTTCCAAAAAGTCTGGAAAACACCAGAGTAACCCTAGAGTGATTCATAAGTAGCAAATATCTCATGAACGGCGTTGCCATAAAATATCTGACCAATTTTTATGGTCTCGTTCTGACATACTTCTGACAGCTTAAAATTGACCAATAGGAAGAGATTTTGATGTATCGGATTTCAATTTTTCGGCTTTCCTAAACTTGTCCCTCGCAGAGCTTTTCAATGTTGCCATTTAGTAGCCCAACCAATTCTTTTTTTGGAAAGAGGGGAAAAGAGCTTTTTGGATTTTGAATAAGATTCTTAAAGATATGATTCGTATGCCAAACGGCACAAAGGCCAGAAAACGTTGAATTTTGAACAAGAAAATGTAGTACAAATTTTAGGCCCGAAAAACGTTTTGTAAACGGCGTCACAACTAATAATATATCTCAAATATTTGGTTTAAATGAAAAGGTCGCGAAAAAGTTGTGAAAATTACTTTTAGTAAGGTAAACGTTAAAAAATCGTAGTTTTGTCGATGTGTTTCAGTGCAACTGTGTTTTTCAGTAAAAGGGGAAGTTTGGGGCTAACAAGAAAGGAGGAACTTGGCGTATGCCTAGTTAAGCCTATGACTGCGGCACAAAGGCCAGAAAATGTTAAATTTTAAACTAGAAAATGTAGTAGACATTTTAGGCCCGAAAAACGTTTTGTAAACGCCGTTATCACAACTAAAAATACACCACAAATATTCGGTTTAAATAAAAAGGTCGCGAAGGAGTTGTGAGAATTACTTTTAGTAGGGTAAACGTTAAGAAATCGTAGTTTTTCAATGTGTTTCTGTGCAACTGTGGTTTTCATAGATTTACTTTGAATAAAAAGGGAAGTTTGAGGTTAAAAAGAAAAGAGGGACATCTCAGTATTCACCGTGCCGACATTATCTTCCGTTGGTCATTGATTGACTAGTGACAAGAGGCACCAAGTTCAAGAAAAAACACTGTCACATGTTTTTTCTCTCTCGTTTTAGTTCAGGTTCAAAGGCGTTTCTTTAGCTTTCGCGTCGGCTAAATAACACCTCATCCTGCTTGTGCCTCTGAAACAGAAAAGGACGACCAGACTGATTAAAATCACGTTAATCAAAAACTAAACTCTAAAAATACTCAAAAAAGGGAGGTTCAGGCCCATTGGCCCTCCCTTCAAAGTTTTTGAGAATTTTAGTACCTATTTTTAGTTTAACTTACTGGTTTGACTTATAGCATAATAAAGGGGAGTAATAGGGCCTGAAGCCCCCTTAAATAAGCAAACTTAATCTTATTATACAAGTCCCAACAATATTACACTTTTTTAAAATGTCAAAAACCATAACATTAACTAGTGCAACCTTTAAAAGGGGCAAAAAATTGTAAAAAAATTACAGCATAAAGTGTTGGAAATGAAAAATACATCGCAGCCAACAGGAAAAATAATTTCCTGTTTGATCCCAACTAAACGGTAACAGAGGTGTTTTGTGTTTTTGGGTATTTTTCGTGTAAATTTGGAGAAATGCTCAGACACGTCGATTTTGTTTGTGTGGGGGACACTTTTTGGCTATCTTGAAATTTTTGTAGCATGCACCCCCTTCGAGGGGTATACTTTACCCCTATATTTTGAATAGGGAAAGTGGGTCTAGTGATACCTTGTGTTGAAGGCCTTTTGAATGTCTTTACAACTGTGTAAACATTTTAAAAATCTATCCATTAGTTTTTAAGATAATTACCCTTAAACTTTCAAATTTAACATGAACTGATAAAATAAAAAATTAATCAGAATTTTTATTTTATCATTCCATGTTAAATTTGAAAATTTGAAAGCAAATATCTCAAAAACTAATCGATCGATTTTCGAAATTTTTACACGGTTGTAAAGATATTTAAAATAATTTCAAAACAAGGTATCACAAGACCCACTTTCCCTATTCAAAATATAGGGGTAAAGTATACCCCTCAAAGATGGTGCATGCTACAAAAATTTCAAGATAGCCAAAAAGTGTCCCCATCGCAAACAAATTTGAAAATTTTAAAGCAAATATCTCAAAAACTAATTGATGGATTTTCGAAATTTTTAAACAGTTGTAAAGATATTTAAAAGAACTTCAAAACAATGTATCACAAGACACACTTTCCCTGTTCAAAATATAGGGGTAAAGTATACCCCTCAAAGATGGCGCATGCTACAAAAATTTCAAGATAGCCAAAAAGTGTCCCCATCGCAAACAAAATCGACGTGTAATTTAATTTTTATTTTATCATTCCATGTTAAATTTGAAAGCAAATATCTTAAAAACTAATCGATGGATTTTCGAAATTTTTACACCGTTGTAAAGATATTTAAAAGAACTTCAAAACAAGGTATCACAAGACCCACTTTTCCTATTCAAAATATAGGGGCCCCTCAAAGATGGCGCATGCTACAAAAATTTCAAGATAGCCAAAAAGTGTCCCCATCGCAAACAAAATCGACGTGTAATTTAATTTTTATTTTATCATTCCATGTTAAATTTGAAAGCAAATATCTTAAAAACTAATCGATGGATTTCCGAAATTTTTACACGGTTGTAAAGATATTTAAAATAATTTCAAAACAAGGTATCACAAGACCCACTTTCCCTATTCAAAATATAGGGGTAAAGTATACCCCTCAAAGATGGTGCATGCTACAAAAATTTCAAGATAGCCAAAAAGTGTCCCCCTCGCAAACAAAATCGACGTGTCCGAGCGTCTCTCCAAATTCGCACGAAAAATATCCCAAAACATCTGTTACCTTTTAGTTGGGACACCCTGTATATTTTCTTTCATTTCCAATAGTTTCATGCTGTTATTATTTTTTTTTCCATTCTGAAAAGTATTTTGCACTGAACTAACTTTCTAGGAAACTAAATTAATTGAATAAAACATGTTCCTGGATATCTCCAAGCAAAATATTTTTAAACTACAAATGGAGTGTCCGTTATTTAGATTTTAATTAAAAAATATATAAAAAAGCTTTTGAAAATCAAAAATTTTTAGTTTTGTTACCAGGAATGCCAAAAATATTTATTGTGTTGTAATAAAAAACATTCTTTGGTAGAACCAAAATTTAAAAAAAATCTAACTAGTTTTTTTGTTGGGTTTAAATTGAAGTTAATACACCAGTCTGGCAGATCCAAAAAAATGGGAACAAAGATAAAAATGCTACTGAACCAAAGTTACTCATCTTCTTCACAATTTTTCATCCAACTCAGGATCTCGAACCAAACGATTCCCCCATTTTTACAAGTTAAGTAAACTTACCTAATCCACGAGCGGCGACATCAGTAGCAACCAAGATGGTTGCTTTTCCATTTCTGAATTCTTTGAGTACATAGTCTCGTTCTTGTTGGGTTTTGTCACCGTGCATACAGACTGCGGGCCAACCCACTCGCCTGATCGACCTTGTAATGTTTTCTACTTTTCTTTTGGTTTCTACGAAAATGATGATTTTGGCGCCTGGTTCGCCGTTTTGGCCGATTTCTTGTAATAAAGTGTTCAATCTGAAAAACCAAATAGGAATTAGATTTGCGCAGTTTTCCTCGTCAAAACACACGTTGTATGATTGTGTCTTTATACAGTGAAACATCCTATAAGCGGACACTCATGGTTTCGTCGATTTTGTCCGGTTATTAAAAAAATTTAAAAATTTTAATATATGGATGATTCTACAAAAATGGTGCTGTGGAGTGGGAATGGATAATTTTCAAACACTGACTGCAAATGAAGCATATTTTTAGTTATAAGATTTAAAACGAAATGTTTTCTTTATGGAGCATTTGAGTTTAATGTATAAAAAAAATTGTTTATACTTTTTTTTATTACAAAGCAAATACCTCATTCCTCTGGTGTAGTCCCAAACCAAATATTAAAAACTGAGATTAAAAAAAATATCCTAATAAATAATATTTAACCTAGTCTTAACTATTTATCAAAAAATTGATAAAACTTAAGTTTGCAGTCATATTTTTGAAAATCCGAATTTACATCGCCTGAAAATTTTACAATTTTAAACGTGCTCCATTTTTAATAACACAATATTTGTGAATACCACCGGTTAATTTCTAGAGAAAGAGACGGCCCTGGATATCTAATTTACTTGTAAGGGTGACAAGTTGTGACAGATAATATTAACTTTAGTTTGGTTTAAGGTATAGATCTTTTTATTTTCGGTAGAAAATTTGTTTTTTTTTGAGAAATCAAAAAGGAATGCTTCAATTATCATCCCTCTGGTAATGAAATATTCGACTGATATCAATAGTATAATTTTTTTGTTGATTGTTTTAAAATTATAAGTATAGGAACTTTGTTTATATAAAATTTGTGAACCATTAAAAAACTCATTCCTCTGGTACTCATCCCTCTGGAATTTTTATGCAATAATTCCTAAAATTCGGGAAAATAAATGTTTCTTAGCTTACACCTAATTAGTTACATAAATTTAAAAAAAAATAAAATTATTTACTGTGCTGTACTGTTATTAAAGGCAATGAACAAAAATGATATACATATAGCCCACTTTTGGTAGAATCATTCATATATTAATTAACAGTTTCCGCTGTTTGAGTTTATCTGATATTAAATTTTCCTTCTCCGAAACGTTAACAACTTCAATTTTTTCAGGTAAACTAAAAAGTTTTCACTAGACGCCATTTCAAAGAGATATACTACTACCCAACTGAACAATAAAAATAAAACACAGTAGTAGTAGTAGTAAATAATTTGTAAATACGACAGACGCATTAAAACGGCAGAGAGTGCGTTTTTGCCAACATACTTCATAAAATTTATGCCCATGTCGTGCAGCGCTCAGTTTCGTTGTCAGGGATTTTCTTCAGGTTAAGGGAGGTTTCAGAATTATTTAACCAAAAAAAATTGTTCGCGTCCGGTTATAGGAGTGAATTTTACATGGAAAGAAATAGGGAAAAGCTCAGTTCAACAAATTTGTCCGCCTAAAGGGAGTGTCCGCTTAATAGAGGTGTCCGCAAGGAGAGGTTTCACTGTATTTGTAAATTTGATTTTATAAAAAAGTATAATGATATATAATTTTTTAAGTTAAAACCAAATTATTTAATTTTCCACACACATGAACGTTCCAACAACTTGAAGTATCGTTGAGAAACTGCCTGAGTGTGGCAGATTGCCATTAAAAACCAATTGTCCTACAAGCGTGCGGAAAGTACACAGTATTTTGCGAGCGGAAAGTACCTCTTTACTGCCGTTATTTTGATTTTTACTGACCCCTTAAACAATGAAATATGACCATTAAATTTTCAGATTATCATTAAAATTATTATTAAAATAAAACGGTCTTTAGCGAAAATGTTAGAAAATATTGATCCAGAAATTGATGAAGAAAATCGAGATATAAAAAACAATTTCATTATTTTGAAAAATGGTGTATTAAATTTTTTTTAAATAATTTTTTGGTTTCTGCAAGCTTGTAGGAAATGTTTTACCCTCGGTTTTACCCAGATACCTTAAAGCATAAACACTGTTTCAAAAAATGGCATATTTAAAATCCCAGACGCAAATTTTCAAGTGCGCATGCGTGTTTTGGCATGTTGACACACAGCTGCTGTTTGGGTGGAGACCATATTTGTTGTATTTTGCAGTGTTTTGCGCTTGTCATATAAAATTGCGTTTTTTTCTGTTAAGAATGGGAAATAATTCACATAAAACGTGCGGTTTGTGAAAAAAGATCCAGGAGAAGTAACAGAGTGCCATTCCATTGTTAAATACTTGCATTTTTCTTTATAATTTGTTAAATCAACTAGTTTTTGGAATAAAAATAATAGATATAACCTAAAATTTTTGATAATTGTCTAAATAATGTAGTGACATAATGGATTATATTCCATGCGCAGTTACTGAAATCCTGTGTACCCAAAAAAGGAACATTAAGAATTAAAAAACAAACAAGTTTCGTGGCTAATCGGGTAAAAAGGAGTTTTTGTTTCTCTCATATTTTTCCGTGGGTAGCTTGAAAAATTAACCTCACAGGGGTCCAAGATCTAATGGACACCTAATAAGTGTTGACAGTTAACTGTTTCATCCTTATGGGACTCCTCAGAACACTGCTTGGTCAATGTGACACCCTTGCAAAAGTTAATTAGACGGTTTTGTATCTAATCCTATGTAAATGGTAAGAAAACTCTGGCAAGAAGCGCCATCTACCGAGATACGAGAGAAACTAGAACAAGAGCAGGCAAAAATAAACTGCTATACATATCGATCAATGAAAAGATCGATTACAAATAAAAAGAAAACAAGCCATCTGACAGCTCTTCTGCCTTTCAAGCCAGATCAACGCTGAATAGCGTTTTGACCCGCCATCAGACATGTGAGCGTCAATCAGCGGAATTTTTAAGCCAAAAAATACTAACGTAAAATTTTTAACCCGTGAATTTAAAAATCAAACAAGTTTCGTGTCTAATCAGGTAAAAAGGAGTTTTTAACGTTTGTTAAGAATTAAAAAGGGTCCTGGCTCAAGCATCGCGGGTAAGCCACATTTGTTAGGTAAATAATTATTAAGTATGAAAAAAATAAAAACTTACTTATTTTCTTTTTCAAATTCAGCACATACATCGACAATTTGAAGGATGTTGTGGTTGGCAGCCAGCTCCATTGATCCAACATTAATTTGGATGGGGCTGTTCATAAAGTCTGCAGCCAGTTTCTTAACTTCTTTGGGCCATGTAGCTGACCACATCAAAGTTTGTTTGTCAGGTCTAATTTGTGAAATGATTTTTCTAATTTGGGGTTCGAAACCCATGTCTAACATTCTGTCGGCTTCGTCCAAAACAAGGTAGGTGCATCTTTCTAAATTGGTTGTGCCCTTTTCCAGGAAATCTATCAATCTACCAGGAGTGGCGATTAAAATTTCAACTCCCCTTTCCAAGTCCCTTGCTTGGGGTCCTTTGGGTGCTCCACCAAACACGCAAGTGTTACGAATTTGAGATCTCTGTCCAAAGTCATTGGCAACTGTTTGAATTTGTTGGGCCAACTCTCTTGTTGGGGCCAAAACTAAAGCAATCGGACCTTCGCCTCTTTGCACAGGATCCTGATTGTGGATGTGAACAATTGCAGGTAAAATATAGGCTAGAGTTTTGCCAGATCCAGTCTGGGCAATGCCAATCATATCATGACCGCTCATTGCAATTGGCCAGCCTTGTGCTTGGATTGCAGTTGGAAATTCATATCCTTGAGACAAAACTTCGCCCATAACATAGTCAGGGAAGTTTGCTTCGTGGAAATTCTGAATTGGGTTTGGTGCATCACCCGCAACAGTGATTTGTTTTGTTTCACGGTATTGGTTTACTTCGAATGGGGATCGGTTAGCTACAGCCGCGTGGGGAACGTAGAATTCTTTCTTGAAAGGTCTTAACTGTTTTCGGCCCCATTCAACTTGACGTAGACCAGCTCCGCCGCCGCCTCGGTCTCTGCCACCGCCACCAAAACGGCTACCTATTAAAAAGAATTTTTTTTTACAAAAAATTTGAGCTTTCTCCAACCCAACAAGAACATATGTACAGGGTGTCCCAAATTGGGCACTTTTAGGAGGTTTAAGGTACTTCTAGGGGAGACAGAGAAAAACTGACCACGCATTGCGAGGCTCAAATTTCAAGAGAAGACTTATAGTGAAAACCGCATTTTGAAATATCGTCTCGTCTTTGAGCTACGGGGGCTTTTTGAAAAGTCTGCATTTTTGAAGGGCGTTTATAACTTCGTTATTAGTGGAAATTTTGATTTAGAGTAAATTGCAATTTTATAGACTTTGTCATGAGGAATTTACTCGCTAAATTATATTTTAACTGTCACTTTTAGCTTTTGAGATATGACATAAAGTTGCATTTTTTCTTATGGAATGGCCTATATTTTAATTAATTTTCGAATTCGTCATTGAATTCTTTTCAAAATGATGTATCATATGTCATAGTTTGATTGAGCGGTTTAGGAGATATTCAGCTTTTTCACTTATTTCTAGTGCGCTATGATTTCCTGCTGAGGCAGGTAAAGACACTCCAGTATTTTTATTATTTTACACAGTCACAAATATAGTAAGGCTGGTTTGGAAAAATTATAATTCAGCTGACGGCCCTCAAAGCCTAGTTATAAAAAGTTTTAAAAAAATGATACATATTTCAAAATAAAATTAAAACGCTTTTGTGCAAAATAATTTCATATCAAAGCGTAATGTCAAATTGTTTAAACAATTGAAAACAATGACAAAACGCCAAAACACAAGGCCAACTTGATTTGCATAGTATAAGACAACAAAACTATAGGTGCATTGAAGTAGGATTTGACCGCAAGGCTTTCACGTCAATGGCGCATGACGTCATTCAACGCACACTAGACACAAATAAAAAATTTTAATTATCTCCGAAACCGCTCAATCAAACTATGACATATGGTACATCATTTTGAAAAGAATTCAATCACAAATTCGAAAATTAATTAAAATATAGGCCATTCCATAAGAAAAAATGCAACTTTATGTCATATCTCAAAAACTAAAAGTGACAGTTAAAATTTAATTTAGCGGTTGAATTTCCCGTGACAAAGTCTATAAAATTGCAATTTACTCTAAATCAATATTTCCAATAATAACGAAGTTATAGACCCCCCTCCAAAATGCAGACTTTTCAAAAAGCCCCCATAGCTCAAAGACGAGACGATATTTCAAAATGCGGTTTTCACTATAAGTCTTCTCTTGAAATTTGGGCCTCGCAATGTGTGGTCAGTTTTTCTCTGTCTTCCCTAAAAGTACCTTAAACCCCCCAAAAGTGCCCAATTTGGGACACCCTGTACATGACGAAAAGTTCGCATAGAAATAAAATTGCAAAATTTACGAAAAAAATCCGCCCCCAAAAGAAATTTTGTTGGAAACGGTAAAAAAATATGCTGCGAGGCAGAAGTGTTAGTAGGGATTTTCAACGTTGATTTTCGGGAGTCTTTACAGGATTTTATTAAGAGGTAAAAACAGAATTTTCGTGGACAATTTCATAACCTTTTCCTGGAAAAATTTGAAAAAACGACGAAGTAATTTGTTTTACAGAAAGGAGCGTTTTTAACAACCCAAGCGGAACAAAACGAAGGTTTTTAAGCGAGGTCATTTTTGTTAAGTAAATGACTTGAAAACGAGTTTTTTCGATTTTTTTACAGGAAAAATTAGAAGTATAAATAATATATTTATCTATCTGGTAAAAAGTATGACTTAAGATGTTATGTACACTTATGTTTTCATTCAAAATAGTTATTTTTTAAAGTGATACCAAATGGCACTAAGTATGGGAAAGACACTTTGCGAACATGTGTATAGTGTTTCAGACCACCCACACAAGTAGATTATTTTAAAAGGGATAATTATTTTTAAACATTTTTAAATCACTATCAAGGTAATGAAATGGGCTCTTTCTGATGATGTATGTTTTAAGGTCCTAGTCTCACAGGAAGTGTCAAAATTCCGCTCAACATTGATTTTTTTAAATGGAACATGCTATTTCTGATTGCGGATTTTAATTCTACGCTGATTCGAAAACTTTTTACCAAAAATGCTGATTTAAAGCTCAAAACTGATATTAAATTATTTCGCAGTTATAACCAAGAAAAAAACCGAAAGTAACCAAAATATTTACTTCCCAAACTTGTTGACACTCAATGACACATTTCCATTGAAGATTGTTTTTGCTTGTCTTGTGTCATTTAATTTAGACTTTGGTTACTTTCCGTTTTTGTCTTGGTTATAACTGCCAAATAATTTAATATCAATTTTGAGGTTTAAATCAGCATTTTTGGTAAAAAAAAAGCATGTTTGGGAAAAAGTTTTCAAATAAAATGTTTTAATTTTTCTACATAGAATTAAAATCAGCAATCAGAAATAGCATGTTCCATTAAAAAAAAATCAAGGTCATAATTTATTATTTCTATAGATGTTCTGCTAACTTTATACAAAGTTAGCAGACCACCATTAAAAAAAAAATGTGCAGCACAAATTTTTTGTTTTTACAACTAATTTATGAATAATTAATGGCAAATTATAAGCATATAATTTTTGTCAATTTCCAAGGTTGTTCTGCTAACTTTATAGACATCAAAAGTTAATAATCAAATATTCCTATAATAAGACAACACTGATTTCAAAAATCAAAAAAAATGGGGGCCATTCCATAAAAAAAACTTAAGTATTATCTCAAAACCTAAATAAAAGTAACAGAAAAAATTCAATTTGACTTGACAGATTATTTGAATTCAACAACCCAAGGTTGTTCTGCTAACTTTATAGACATCAAAAGTTAATAATCAAATTTCCTATGATAAGACAACACTGATTTCAAAAATCAAAAAAATTGTGGGCCATTCCATAAAAAAACCTTATGTATTATCTCAAAAACTAAATAAAAGTAACAGAAAAAATTCAATTTGACTTGACAGATTATTTGAATTCAACAACCCTGTATAATTTACAAAAAAATTTTGGATTTTTCAGAAAAATAACCTGCTGAAAACCAAACCCAGAAATCAAATAAACAAAAAGAATACTAAAATGATGTGGTCACATACTTAATTTCCAGAAAAAAATTTTACCTATAAAATGGAGTTTTATTTTTTTTATGAAAATTTTTATGTTTGGACAATAGAATAGATGCCTTGCTTACCTCCGCCACTGCCCCAACTGCCTCCTCCTCCTCCACCGCGTCTATCACCTCCACCATTGCGGAATCCACCTCCGCCTCCACCATTGCGGAAACCACCACCACCGCCTCCTTGTCTGCTTCCTGAATCCCAAGTCCTAAGGCAAAAAATATTAATTAATTAAAAAATCCTTTGCTCTTCTTGTTCATTATTTACAAATTTTTACTGTCAGCAAATAATTACGGCGCCGGCGGTTTTAAATTACACATGAATTTTACCTATTTGGGACAAAAGTGTTCACAAATTGAACCGTTTTATTCATTATTTAAATAATTTAAAACGCGCAAAAAAATCTGAAGTGTTGAAAGATAAAATAAATTCAAGGTCTCCATGCCGACGGCTGATGATAGATGACGCAATCAGCTTGTGGGAAATCCATAATTTCTAGGAGGCCACCAACCCGTTCAAATTTCTGCCTAGCAACAGTGATTCAAAGCGTTCATTTACCGAAATCTTGGTAATGCACCTCACCTCGATTCTAACCATCTCTCTCTAGCGCATATCAATGGCCGAACGCCGAACATAGACCGAAACATGTGCAGAAAAGAAACAACATACCGGATATACGGCAAAGTTGATTCGTTTCGGTTATATGAACTCATCCGAGTGGATTTTTAAATAGCTAGACAATGGAAAAATTTCGTTATATCATCGTAATCAATTCGGAAATGTCAACTGATCCAGACAACTACTACACGGTATGAAACTAAGAACCAAGTCACCCCGATGAGTTTATCATTATTTCGCGTACCAAATGACACCGGCATCCGCAAATTACGCATTTAAATGGCCGAAATAATCGATTGGAACGTCTGCTAACGATTGTAATGTTCTAGATTATAGATATAGAAAAATTATAACAAAAAATTGAATTTATGTACTTACATGTCTGCTTTTGTTGATAAAAGTAGATTTCCTTTTAGGTTGTTAAACTTGCTGGTAATGCCTTTTGTGTTCGACAGCAGAGATCTACCGGATCTAAAAAGAAAATTAGATAGCATCGTTGTTCACTTGTTTCCCGTGAGAATAGTATTATTTTTTTATGACTATTTAAAAAATCGCATTTATTTTAACAAAACCACGTTTTTACACGTTCCAAATTTTAGAAATTTTTTAAGAGTAAAAATATGAAGACGACTTACCTCGAGAACTGTCGAAAGGAAAAGAGGTGGGGTGATAAAATGTTCTCGAACAAGAAAACTCGGCCAACGAAAAAAGAACGAAAAAAGTGGGGTAATTCGGTGGAAGGGAAAACCTAGGGATATTTTGGTTTTCTATTCAATTTTTATTTAAAAATCTTTTCAATATTAAATTTTGGAACGGATGAAAGAAATTAAATTTAGCAGCTGTTCAACGCTTAAAAAACCACAAATTAGTTAATTAAATCGAAACTGACCAACGTGAAATAAAGAGGGGATAGAAACAAGGCATTGCGCAATCGTGGGGAATTGGCCAACAAAAAAAAGTTCATGTAGTGGAGGTAAAATCTAGGAATATTTTTTTTTGAAAGCGACTATCAGCTGTTTTATATTTTGATTTTAATTGTTTTGGAAAAGATAGATAATTTATCTAATTTTTAACAAAACATTTTAAGTAAGGAAACAATGAGCTCTAGTTGTGACGATGAAGTACTGGATAAATCTAAACAATCAGGTAAATTTAAGATGGGCTACACAAAAATCTCAAAACGTTTGTTTTTTTTAAAAGCAAATTTTGAAAACTTGTTATTTTTTAGAATTAACTACTGAACAACAGCCTGATCTAAAAATTACGGCTCAGCAAGAACAAGACGATGTTGAAGAATTTGATACTAGTGATGAAGAAGTCACAAATGACAAATCTGAAAAAGATGGATGCAAAGAGCTTTCCTCAGAATCTAAAGAATCAACTGATAATACAACACAAGATTATGATCCAAAAAATGTTACCTACGAGGGAGACATTGCAGTTTATACAGATTCAAAAACCAGCTATCAATATCAGTGGGATGCTGACAAAAATGAGTGGGTACCAAGAAGTAATGTGACTTATGGTTACGAAGATGACACCCATGTCTATACAGACAATGATGGTATCAAATTCTTTTGGGATGAACAGAAAAAAGCTTGGTTTCCAAAAATTGATGATGACTTTATGGCAATGTATCAAATGAATTATGGATTCACTGATGATAGTTCCTCAGGGCAAGTTAAAGCTCAGATTAAGGAACAAATCGAAGCTAAAACTAAACAGCAAGAAGAGGAGAAACCTAAAGCACCACCAGCTAAAAGAGCAAAAAGAAACCCAGGGGAAAAAAGAAAAGTTTCAGACCCTACTTGGTTTGAATTAGAGGAGAGCCAAAACACTGCAGTTTATGTGTCAAATCTTCCCACAGATCTTGATGAGCAGGAATTTGTTGATTTTATGCAGAAGTGTGGATTAGTCATGAAAGATCCAGCCACACAAAAATTTAAAATAAAGTTATATAGAGAATCTGGGACAGAATATTTAAAAGGTGATGCCTTATGTACTTATATTAAAATCGAGTCAGTTGATTTGGCATTAAATTTGCTAGATGGGTATGATTTAAAAGGCAAGAAAGTAAGAGTAGAAAGGGCCAAGTTTCAGTTAAAAGGAGAGTATGATCCAAAACTGAAACCTAAAATGAGAAGAAAAAAAGACAAACAAAAACTTAGAAAACAACAAGAAAAACTGTTTGATTGGAGACCTGAAAAGAAAATTGGTGATCGCGCCAAGCATGAAAAAGTTGTGATAGTAAAAAATCTATTTGAACCTTCCCTGTTTGATAAAGATGTAGGTTTAATTTTGGAGTTCCAACAAGACTTACGAGAAGAAGCTGGTAAAATTGGTGAGGTTCGAAAAGTTACAATTTTTGACAGGCATCCAGAGGGAGTGGCCCAAATAAATATGTCAAATCCAGAGGAAGCAGATCAAGTTGTCAGCATGCTGAATGGCAGATACTTTATGCAAAGACAGCTTAGTGCTGAAATTTGGGATGGGAAGACAAAATATAAGATGCAAGAAACTGATTCCCAAATTAGTCAAAGATTGGATGGTTGGGATAAATTTTTGGAAGGGGATGATGGTGAATCAAATGAAAAGAAAACTGAAAAACCACCAGAACAAGAGCAAAAATAATTTTTTAGGAATAATTTAGTTAAGAATTGTTAATAAAATCATATTGTTTAAGAATTATAATTTTTAATCTACAATAATTCTAATCATGATAAAAATTTTTTTTTAAAAATTACGTGGAGCTAGAAAGTTTTTTGCATAAATTTAAAGTTTTCTTAACTGCTAAATAAAAATTAAAAAAACCGTTTTACACAATTATCCTACAAAGTTTAAAAAACGTGCCTCAGCACCCCTACTAAGGTCCAACCATCACCGACTCAACAGGATTGCCAACATAAAAATCAATATCCCCTCATTCCCCCACTATAATTTTTTTTATTGATTTGCGCACTCTCCCTTTAACTGACCGGAAACCTTATTGGCGCATGCGCATTTGTGTTTGTAGGCCGGTCTGGTTGGAGCAAGGTGAGGTTCCTTTCATTTTATTTATTTTTATTTCGATTTTTGCTAACTAATCGTAAGGACTTTGTAAATATTTTTGTTATAGACTAATTTAAGAAGGTTCACCTTTCGATTGAAGGTACTTTTGAAGGATATCGTAGCATTTTTGTGGTTAATATGGGCGTTTTCTGTTTGCAGATTTGACTAATTTGAGTGGCCATTACTTGGAGAAAGGAATTTTCACATTCAGCTGCTGCGTGACACACTTTCGCAGCTCGACAAAATGCAGTACAATAACGCGTATCAGCAAAACGGCCAAATGTAAGTGATTCTAGTATAGTTTTAATTAATTTTTGGGATAATTTTATGTAAAGTTATAAATATTTACTACCTACATGCTATTAAAAACCATAGACCTATTTAAAAGCCCATGGGTACTTAATACCTGTTTAAAAAAATTTAGCCTGACTTTACTTATCAAAGTAATGCACATCAGACAAATTTTATACTATGTTATGATACCTACTATGTAGGTGGTAAAAAGACATGTGGCAAAATTAAGCAATTAGTTTGTCCTTTTTGCATTAGGTTATAAACCAGCCCTTAGCTTATTTTCTGCCTAAAAAAATATATCAATAGCTTTAACCACAGTTTTACTTTGATGAGTTGAAACATGACATCTTTAAGGCCGCTTGACATGGAGCAATGCAGTTGCAAGCAAGATTAGGGTCCCTGACATGACATGTATTGTATTAACAAACAAATATGTGTCATTCAATTCAATAGGGACCCTAATCTTGCTTGCAACTGCAAGTATAGTATTGTTCATACTTGTCTTAGTCTTTTGTTTTTGATTAGTCTTTGTCCTTTGATTAGTCTTAGCTGTCTTAAACAAACCCACTGAAAAAAAAATTCAATTTCAATAAAAAGGCCCCTTTTCAAAAGTCATTTTCTACACAAAACAATCTTATTTAACCCAATTTGTGCACGAAACACAGACACGAAAGAACAAAAGCGAAAAAGAAAATAAAAACAAATAAAATTTTGAGGTTAAGTTGAGATTTTCTGTTAAAAACATGATTAATGGCAGTAAATTCAAAATTTTGGCCGCGCGCTTGCGCTCTTCGGACGCCCTGTAAAAAAAACAACAAATATCAGCTGATGTCTGTCACTCGTCTTAGTCGTTGTCCTAAGGATTGAAAGTTGGCAACTCTTAAGACAAAGACTAATCAAAAACAAAAGCAAAAACATTGTATGAACACTCCCATAAGAAACAGTGGTTTTAACTTTCTTATGACAAGACATATGACTAAACCAAGACAAAAGACGAGTATGAACGATCCATATATTGCTCCATGTCAAGTGGCCTTTAACAAAAGTATGAGAATAAGTATGGGACTGCAAAACTGTTGTCAACAAATAAATGCATCTTAAGTATTAGAACATCTATTACAGTAAAGACTCATTCAGGGCCCTACCCAGGGGGTGGGGTGGGTTGCGGTGTTAATACCCCTCAGAGATACCAAATAAATGATACTAAAAATGTGAATGATTGAAAAAACAAATATGTTATGTGTGATGTAACCACATTCTGAATTCAATGTAAATGTATCCTTGTGCTGAGCCAACCTTTTGAGACAAACATTTGTATCTCACTCTCTCTTTGCCCTTTGCTTAGTTGCTTTATCTCATAAGTCATGGCTTATATTTGAAGCATTGGTGAATGGTGACAGCCAAAAATCTAACTGAACCTTTTTTAAAGAATTTATAGGGTCAAACAAAATAATGTGGTATGTGTATTCTGTGCCACTTTTTTTGTAAGAGAATGCAAAAAGATCAAAAATTATTTGTCTAATTTTAATAAAATTTTATTAAGAGAAAAATATTTCGAAAGTTGCAGGCCATTAGAAAATTTCAAACTTAAGCCTTGTCTCCACCTATGTGTGCCTACTCTGATTTAAAAAAAGTAATGTCATGTATGACAGGCCATGTGATTTGCACCAGTTTTAAATGCAGTGTCACCTGATGGACACAGAGGTGAAAACTCGGTGTAACATTTCCTAAACTATTGATTTGGTATGCATGAAAATTGGAAAAGCTTTTGCTTTGCTTGGGGATGTTAGTTCATTAGGGAATTATTAGGGACTTGTTGTAAAAGCTAGGCAGTTATAATACCAGACATTATTCTGATAGTTTTACATTGAAAACTGACAGTTCATCTTTCAAAAAAGGCAGTAATAATTTAGTTCCTATAGTAAACAAAGGCCTTAATAATTTAGTTCTTATAGTAAATAAAGGCCTTATATTGAAAGATCACAGCTGATCTTACAATGTGAAACTGTCAAAATACTGCCTGGCTTTATTGCAATACATCTCTATTGGAATAAAGCCAGGCAGTAATAGTGCAAGGCAGTATTGTGACAGTTTTACATTGTAGACTGACAGAGCTGATCTTTCAAAATTGACATTACAAAGTCAAATTAAAATATATAGGGTTTTGTTTATTTTTATTAAATAATAATCAATAAAAGTCTAATATTGACACATTTGCTAAGGAAAGAATAGAAATTTCTAAAATAATTTGTATTTAAAATGTGTGACTTGCCGTTTTGTTCTTCAAAAATACTGAGAACAGCAGATAAGAATTTTTTTTTCTTACTTTTTTGGGAAGAAAATTATTTGACAATAAAATTTTTTGTGCTTTATTACTTTTTTATCCATCAGTGGATTAGTTTTTTTCTTGAGATTGTTACACTGTCAAAGGCTCAAACCTTTTATGCAAATATTCAATATTTTGCCTTAAGGCCGCTTGACATGGTGCATGACAATAAAATTTGCAGGCAAATGCATGAAATTTTGCCCAGGTGCATGTGCAGTACAAATCCAGCTGATTGTTGCAGGCAATCCATTTTTATCAGTCTGGTGCCATTTTTTTGCATGCAAACTGTACTTGCATGCAAATTGGGGTATTTTTACCTAGATTCTGGGGAATCCATGCATGGCCATGCACAATGTCAAACGAAAAGAAGATTTTTTGCAGGTAACAATTTGACCAAAATTTTTTGCTTGCAAATACTTGCAGCGCGTCATGCACCATGTCAAGCAGCCTTAAAGGCCGCTTGACATGATGCATGACGCGCGGCAAATATTTGCAAGCAAAAAATTTCGGTCAAATTGTTGCCTGCAAAAAATCTTCTTTTTTTCGCTTGACATTGTGCATGGCCATGCATTGATTCTCTAGACCCTAGGTAAAAATTCCGCAGTTTGCATGCAAGTACAGTGCAAAAAAATGGCACTGGACCGATAAAATTGGATTGCCTGCAACAATCAACTGGATTTGTACTGTGCATGCACCTGGGGAAAATTTCATGCTTTTGTCTGCAAATTTTATTGTCATGCACCATGTCAAGTGGCCTTTAACAAGATAGTTGCACGCAAGGGTATGTTTTTGTTATTTTTAGAACAATTTTTATTTAACTAGAAAATATTCCAGTTGGAGTATGGTTACATTCATACCAATTTTCACATTAACTGTACATATTAATAAGTTATGACTGTCTTAAAATTTTAAATGACTTAAAACCAGTCTTCCTTTACTTAAAAGCACCCCTTTTTCAAATTAGAATTACACCTAAATTTAAGGTTTATAATTATAATAAGTTTTAAGAATCAACTGAACTTGTTTGAATCAAATATTTCTTTACTTCAACAAACTTAAGGTTTATAATAGTAGGGGAGGTCCTGAAATTTATTTTCTTAGCAAACATAGTAGAACTGTTTAGTAGGCAAAAGAGAACCGAATTGAACCCTTCCTATTTTCTGATGAGTTTAAATTGAGTTTTTTTCTTAGTAATGCATATATGTTTATTACTGAGAGCTATACTTAAGCTAAGTATAAAAAAAATAGTATGGGTTATCTCTAAATATGGGAAATATCTCTGGCAAAATTGTCAAAAATTGAATATTTAATTTTTTGAAAATTTTGCCAGAGCCATTTCCTATACTTAGAGATCAGTCTCACTATTTTTTATACTTAGTTTAAGTCTAGCTTTTCCTAATAAACACTATAGTTTTTTTGAATTTTATGAACTTTTTTTGGATTTTGCTTCTAAAACCATTGGGAAACCCCCCTATTCATATAACAAATTTTGCTTAGAATTGATTAAGGAACAATTTCATCAATGTTTGCTGACTAAGAAAGTAAGTTCCCAAAATCAAAAATGCATTAAAAACAAACAGTACAATTATAAAACTAATTTTTGTAAGGTTGCAAAAAATTATGCACTACATTTATGGCTTGATAAAACAAGCTAATATGTTCAGAAATGCAACTTCAAATTAACTAATAATGGATTTATACTATTAACAACATAAAATGTTACCTTTTTTTCACCAACTTCTTTGTTCACACACTAAACTAAGACTGATGAACTATTTTGTGAACTCAACAAAAATCAAAAAATTTCTTAGGGTTAATTGTAATTATTATTAAAAGGACTTAGTGAATAAAGGTGCAGGTAATAATGAGAGTAAGACTTTGGGTAATTAGTAGTCTTTTATCCTTTAAATATAAATTAGTTTAATAATCTTTAGGATTAAGATAATTAGGTCTCCTTTATTTTTTGGATAATTCTCAAGAAAAATAACATGGGGTTTTCCACAGAATTCTGAGTTTTTAACCTGTGGGTATTTTGTATTGGTATTTATGTTTTAAATCATAAATATACAGGGTGTCTCAGATAAAAGACAATTTCGGTTAAATGAGAAAAATAAATTTGCGCTATTCCAAGCCCAATCAGATACTGTATTGACATTAAAAATATCTACAGGGGTTTTCAAAATATTGAAAAAAACTAAGAAAATTGAAATTTTTCTGCTATTTTGTAAACAAATTGTATAAAATTTAGTAGTTTTGTATTTGCAACTATGGCCAATCAAATGACGTTAACGATTTTTTTCTAGGCCTTTGGCTAGAGAAGGTATTATTTTCGACAACAAATTTTTTAGAGATAACGCCAAAAATGTGTTATTTGGATGTATTTTGACCTATTCTAGCAATATCGTCGTGATGTCTGTCTGTGTGTGTGTGTATATATTATTTCTGTCCGTAACACGATAGCTTCTAAACCGCTGAACCGATTTTAATAAAAATTTTAGGTAAAATAGTGTTCGACACTCTTACAAGCTGATTAGATTTTAAAAACAGATTTTTGACAATTAAAAACTTTTAAAAATGCTAACTTTTTAACGGAACATCGTATCAATTCACTATTGTCGGAATATAGTAGAATATATTTTGCTCAATAATCCGTGTTGCAACCAAAAAGCTTTAGTTTCTGAGATATTTACAAAAAACTGTTTTTAAGGCTAATATATTATCATGGCTTCTCTTGAAGTGGGATAATAGGCTAGCTATGAAGGTGTCAAATCCGTCATGGATCCATTTTTTTTTGTAACTAACCAGCTTTGTTATTTCTTATGGGTATTATTATGTTTGTGAATTCATAATAATAGTAGATATTAGGCATTGTTTAATATCGTTTACAATCATTATTATTACAGATTTTTTTTTATTCCTATTATATATTACTGATATGTTAAATATAAACCACTGCTTTGTCAATGAATAATTTTGTTCTGACAATGAAGCTTATTTTTGATTGATTGATAAATAGAATTCTTTTATATGTAAATTTGTTTTGTTTATTGACAACTAAAAGCTGAAAACTAACATCGTTGATTTCGTAGCATTGTATGCTATTCCCAGAACCCGCTATCTTTCTGTGTTTGGAGCACTTTAAGGTATTCTCACAAAAAAATTAAACCAATCAGGGAATCTCAAGGGCGATTAAATCTCGCTAAAACGTGAAATGAAACTTATCTCTCCCAAAAACGTCAGATTTCCGTCGGTCACCCTTTTTATTTAATGTTTTTTTAAAATAATAAAAGATAAATCATTTAGATCAAACATTGAAATCATTTTGTATGATAACTGGTTTTAATGTGAAAGTTGAGCATTTTTTCAAATAAATTTGCCGCTATTGGTGTCAAGATTAGCAACAATGTGTTTATAATAAAAGAATACACTTTAATATATTTCTATGGCACTTGCAGCTTGTTTTTTAAGAATATTAACCCTAAAATACCAAGCATCGCATATCTGTGATTATAATGTAAAAAAAAATAAATAATGAACCGCTTTTTTACCATGTTTTATTTGATTTTTTATTTGCAGTCGTAAAAATTTGTATTCTCGGGTTGATGGTAAAAACTGCAATTTGATAAAGCGTTTTTAAGCTACAAAAGTTGCATTTAGTGGGGGGATAAATATAACTTTTAGAGGGTATTAGTTTCGATTTTTTTTCGAGAAAACGCCGAAAATGTTTTATTTGAATGTATTTTGACCTATCTTGGCAATATCATTGTGATGACTGTCTGTGTGTATGTTTGTGCTAACTGTTTAATGGAGCGTCGTATCAATATACGGTTTTCGGAATATAGTAGACTATATTTTGCCTAATAATTTGTGTTATAACCAAAAACTTCATAAGAGCTTTAGTTTCTGAGATATTTACAAAACACTGTTTTCAAAGCTGATATATCGTGGCTTCACTTGAAGTGTGCTAATGGACTCAGGGATCCATTTTTTATTTATGAAAATTTATTTTTTATGTAAATTGCTAAAATGATTGTTTTTCATGTCCTTTCACTTTTTTTTTGTGGAATGACCTCTTTATTTCTTTATATATTTTGTATTGCCTTTTATTTTATATTTTAATTTGTTTACTGGGTTTACAATAACTTAAATTGATCAAATTAAGAAATTAATAAAAATAAAATATAAAACAACAAAAAAATAATATTGAGTGCTTTATAATTTTAAAAGAAATTTGCAGCTGATTTTAAAAAAGATTAAAAATGAGAAAGTAATTTTATAAGAAAAATAGCAACTAGTAATACCTCAAAAACTAAAGGTAATAGATAAAATTCAATTTGATAGTTGGATTCTTTAAAAAAATGACTTGATATATCAAGATGCGGTTTTTACCTTTAATCATCTCTTGTAAAACGAGGCCCGCTCACAAGTGAGGGCCGTTTGTTTTTTCTATCTCTAGAAATACCTAACCCACCCTGACAGTAGAAATAAAATTGCAAAAGTACTTTGTCTAATTTTTTGTTTGTATATCATGTGGATAGCAATCTGCAGACCCGTATCACGGGGACACAAGTTAAATAAAATAGAAATTCATTGAAATATATATCAACTTTTATTTTTACTTTGTTTTAAATTTTCTTTATAAACGTGTTTAATTTAGTTAAGGCAAGTTTTGCAAAGATTTTTAATTTTTTTAGCACATATTAGAGCTTGATCAAAATTTTTAATGTTTGATTGAGTGTCGGACTTGTGCAACATAAACTCTTACTATTTTCGACTAATTTGACTCCTAAGTGTCACATTGTCATAGTGTAGTAATACATTCGCTTAAAAATATTTTTTTGGTATAGTTTTTGCAAAGTCAGTTGAACAAAGATAAAAACCGATTATCGGCATATCCTTTTAAGAAAGTGACATGGGCGGCGGTAGAGATACTTCATTAGAGATTATTTCATTTAATTATGGCGTAAACTAAAGAAATAAAAATAGATAATAAAACTCTCTATTCCTACACCTACAGAAACGACACTGATTTATTATCTAACTCTGCATACTGCCGACTAAAGGGGTCCCGAAAAGAACACTTGAAAGCAATTCAAAGCGCATCTCAAAAAAATCTGCCAATCAGGTGCCGTCCATCCACCTGGGCTCGGTTCGGTCGAAAAACAAATACTTTGTGGTCGGACCGCAAAGCCGCGCCTTTTCTCTGTCGGTAGGGTTGAAATTATACCAGGAAGATTTTATATGAATTTGGATAACTTTTGAAGGGCAGAATGAAGCAAAATTTCATGAAATCGGTAGAACCCCGTATTAGGAGTTATTCAAGTGACTTTGCAAAACCTATACCTTAATTTCAATGTTATTAATTTAGAATTATTAATTTTGATTTTGAATAACTTTCTGTGTGAAAAAATTTATACATTTTCTCACGTGGAGTACAGATCGGTCAAGCTGTCAAGGGCGATAAAAACACTCCGCATTTGTTAGGTACATTCGGGTTCACAAATAATGTCACAAAAATGTCCCTAAATTTGTCTCATTGTCCATCATCCCTCTCGTACTCCATGTCATGGAATAAATAAGTTATTTCTTCGATGTCGATGTGAAATGTCCTTTTTTTAGCACCTCAAAATTGTTAAAACCCAAATGGCCAATATATCGGCAAATGGTTAATTTTCCCCTATCTCGACCCCGCTGAATCCGAATATCCCTGTTGCCACCTTGAAATATTCACAGGGGCTGAGATATTCAAGATGGCGGCCAACATGGCGGCGAAATTTTAAATTGCCGCTTTAACGCCCAAATTAACACAGGTGAACATTCAAAATATATATTTATATAACTAATATAATATACACCTAATAAATAATATCAGACCCCACAAATCTGAAAGTTAGAAGTTTTTTCAAATTTTCTTAAAAACTAAACATCTAAGAGAAAAATTTGTAATATACTTTATTGTAGACAATAAAATTCACTTTTTAACAAGGTTTAATTTAATGTAGTTAGAGTCATAACAAACTGTCCAGCGGCGTCCGTTAACTGAAGTAATTTAAAAAAGTTGAAAAAATACCCATATTTTTTCCAAGATTTATTCATTTTATGTGTAAAATTTCCTTTAAAATGATATATAACTTGATCGGATTGGTTTCATAATTAAAACTTTAGGGGCATTCCTAAATTAAATCAATTTAAAAAGAAACAGAAAATAAACCATTTTTGTTATATATTTTATCTAATTTTCTCAAAAACTAAGCTGAATATATACTATACTTTATTGTAGATAGTAAAAATTCCCTTTTCAACAATGTGAAACTCGGTAGGGTTTGACTGATAACTGATTGATTTTAAAAAATCATTAAAAAAAAACATGCTTTTCACACATTTTAATCAATTTTTTTTAAAAACCAAGCTCTTTATCAAAAAATGTGTTCTATGCTTCGTCATAGACAATAAAATTTCCTTTCAAGCTCTTACGATAATATAAGTTGTTTAGTTTAGGGTGGGTAATGAAATTTCCTCTTAAACGGCGTATCACAGAATGTGATAAAAAATATTGCTAAATCTCCAGAGGCGTCCGTACATTGGGGTCACTTTCAAAATTTACCAAAAGAAACATTTTAGTCAAATTTTCTTTTTCAGAAGCTTAATTTTTTTAAAAATACATAATATACAGGGTGTCTCTAAAAGGTCTGTACAAAATCTTAGCACATATTCCTGAGTTCAAAATAAGTCGATTTAAAGCAACTTACCTTAGTCCGAAATTGCTCCGTTTCAGAGATACAGGGTGTTTTTTATTTTAATTAAACCAAGTGAAACTATTTTCCTAGAAATTGACTGATACCTACCGAAAATGATTAAACGACAAAAAAAAATTAATAACTCATTTACTGACTAAATTTAATCCTTAAAGGTAGCAGTAAAATCTTTTGATCCGAAATAATTTCAATATTCCGTTGCGGTATCGAACAATAAAAACGGAAATATCTCGAAAACGGCTCACCCTAGCAGATTTTATCAAAAGTACCTTTTTTGCTTAGAAAAGTTCAGGAAATTATTTTATCAACAAAAAAAGTTGAAAAATACACTGACAAAAAAGTTATGGTCATTTTAAACCATAAGATGAGCGTTGTGAAGCGCCCTCTAAAGGTCACAGTGAAAAAGTGTCCATATTTAGGTTTCGCATCCCAAAAAACCCCGAGTACCAATTTTTAAAGTAATACGGTGAGAAATGTTCATAAGTTTTAATAAAATCGATTTTTAATTTTTAAATTCACCACCCTGTATCTCTGAAACGGAGCAATTTTGGACGGTAATTTGCATTAAATCGACTTATTTTCACCTCAGAAATATGTACAGACACCCTGTATATGTAACAAAAATTGATTATTTTGGTTATTTTTAAAATTTTATTTATATAAGTACAGGGTGTCCCAAATTGGGCACTTTTGGGGGGTTTAAGGTACTTCTAGGGAAGACAGAAAAACTGACCACGCATTGCGAGGCTCAAATTTCAAGAGAAGACTTATAGTGAAAACCGCATTTTGAAATATCGTCTCGTCTTTGAGCTACGGGAGCTTTTTGAAAAGTCTGCATTTTGGAGGGGGGTCTATAACTTCGTTATTATTGGAAATATTGATTTAGAGTAAATTGCAATTTTATAGACTTTGTCACGAGGAATTCAACCGCTAAATTAAATTTTAACTGTCACTTTTAGTTTTTGAGATATGACATAAAGTTGCATTTTTTCTTATGGATTGGCCTATATTTTAATAAATTTTCGAATTCGTGATTGAATTCTTTTCAAAACGATGTATCATATGTCATAGTTTTATTGAGCGGTTTCGGAGATAATTAAAGTTTTTATTTTTGTCTAGTGTGCGTTGAATGACGTCATGCGCCATTGACGTGACAGCCTTGCGGTCAAATCCTACTTCAATGCTCCTATAGTTTTGTTGTCTTATACTATGCAAATCAAGTTGGCCTTGCGTCTTGGCGTGTTGTCATTGTTTTCAATTGTTTAAACAATTTGACATTATTACGCTTTGATATGAAATTATTTTGCACAAAAGCGTTTTAATTTTTTTTGAAATATGTATAATTTTTTTTTTACTTTTTATAACTAGGCTTTGAGGGCCGTCAGCTGAATTATAATTTTTCCAAACCAGCCTTACTATATTTGTGACTGTGTAAAATAATAAAAATACTGGAGTGCCTTTACCTGCCTCAGCATGAAATCATAGCGCACTAGAAATAAGTGAAAAAGCTGAATATCTCCTAAACCGCTCAATCAAACTATGACATATGATACATCATTTTGAAAAGAATTCAATGACGAATTCGAAAATTAATTAAAATATAGGCCATTCCATAAGAAAAAATGCAACTTTATGTCATATCTCAAAAACTAAAAGTGACAGTTCAAATATAATTTAGCGGGTGAATTCCTTGTGACAAAGTCTATCAAACTGCAATTTACTCTAAATCAAAATTTCCACTAATAACGAAGTTATAGACCCCCTTCAAAAATGCAGACTTTTCAAATAGCCCCCGTAGCTCAAAGACGAGACGATATTTCAAAATGCGGTTTTCACTACTATAAGTCTTCTCTTGAAATTTGAGCCTCGCAATGCGTGGTCAGTTTTTCTCTGTCTCCCCTAGAAGTACCTTAAACCCCCTAAAAGTGCCCAATTTGGGACACCCTGTACGTCCCTGGAGACTTATATGTGACAAAATTTTATTGTCAATAATAAAGTATACTACACATTTTTTTCCATGACGTGTAGTTTTTGAGAAAATTTTAAAAAACCTATAATAAACATGTTTTTTCTAAATAATCCCAATATACGGACGCCACTAAAGAACTACTTGCTTTTCCTAACCTTGCCGACTAATACATCGTTGGAAAGGAAATTTTGTTCTTCACAAAAAACTGTTTTTTGCATGTTTACGATAAAAAAAGTAGTTTTCGAGAAAATTGAATAAAACTGAAAAAAAAAACAGGTTTTTTTGGGGTTTGGGAGATTTTTTCCGTCCCTATCGATATTTCGAGTTGGCAACAGGGATATTCGGATTCAGCGGCCTATAACTATCTTGAAAACCATAAGATATTTTTTCACCTTCCCTGTGAATCATTGCATTATGCACTATTACTATAAAACCTTGCCTAGGTACAGAAATAACAGACCTGACCGCGGAGAACAACAGCAATATGGGAAACCATCGAACTATTGGAACGCCCCTCAGTATTCTGTGGCCCCCGTTAATGACTTCGGAGGACCCCAAATGAGACAATTTAACAATAGGTAAGGCTAATTATAAACATTTTTATATAATTTAAGCTTTATTCTAGGAAATAATTTATTTTTATTGGCAAAGCTGCACTTATACCTAACCCAGATCTTATGATCAAAATTTGCTTCTATACAGGGTGTTCCAAGTTAAGTGTTGACCATTGTTAACATCGGACTCTTTTTTTTGAGCTCCTTAAATAAAAAAAAAATTGTAAATCGCCTTTTCGAGTTTTTTCAAAAAACAAAACAAATTTTAATTGAACAATTGAATAATTTTTTCTGATGGGTCCTTCAATTCTAAACAAAAATTGTCTTCTGATTTTTTTCTTAAAGTTAAGAATAACGAAGATATTCCAAATTTAAAATTATGCTTATACTTTTTCTACAAAAAAAAAATGAATATGTAATTTTTACTACTACTATGTCGGTTTAGAACGTTTTTCTACGTTGTCCGACGCCTATTCTCCACCTCCTTCGATCCTGACGATCATCTTCTGTCAGATTTTTTTGACTCATTGATCTTTGCCTGATGATGACTTGCCATTCTAGTTTAGGACGCCCTCTTTTTCTGCGCCCTATTGGTTGCCATTCTAGGACCTGCTTTGGTAATCTTTCGTCGTTCATCCGTTGTACATGGCCGTACCATATCAGTTGCCTTTTAGTGATGTCATCCGTTATGCTTCCCTCGATTCCCATTCTTTCTTTTATGATCTTGTTTCTTATGTGATCTATTCTAGATATTCTCATTGATCTTCTTATTGCATCCATTTCGACACTTTCCATTTTTGTTTTGTATTTTTCTGTTACCCGACAAGTTTCTATTCCATACAACAGCGTGCTTTTTACCATTGTTTCTTATATGTTAAATTTTACATTCTTTTTTATTTCTCTGCTCCATAAAATACTGTTAAGACGTCCAATAACCTTTTTTGCTTTTACTATTCTTTTTTCCAATTCTTTACAGTCTGTTCCTGTCTTATCAAAGGTGACACCCAAGTATACATACTCATTGCATGGAGATATTGTTTGTCCATTTTCTAGTACTAACTCACTGGATTCGTTTCCAATACATAAGTACTGTGTCTTGTCCACGTTCACTGTTAATCCCCACTTTTGGTATTCTTCTGTTAACTTTCTCATCATATACTCCATGTCATCTTTATCATTAGCCACAATTACTTGGTCGTCAGCAAACTGTAGTGTGTATATGGTAAATCGGTCGTTAAGTTGTATTCCCATGCCGTGTACTTTACGTTTCCAGTTTTTTAGAGCTACTGCGATATATATTTTAAAAAGAGTTGGAGAGATACAACATCTCTGTCTTAAGCCTTTTGTTACCAGGAATTCTTTTAAAAGGCGATTTCCAATTTTAATTTTAGATTTTGACCCTTTGTATAGTTCTTTTATCGCTTTTATGTATGTATGATTGATATTAGTTTGCTCTAACACTGTCCATAATTTTTAATTTAAAATATTTTATTGTTTTTAACTTTGGGAAAATACTCTGCCAATCTATGGGCACCTAACCTCACACTAGGTACTATAGTTATAGTGTGAGCTAATATAATCAGAAACTGAAATATATTTTATTCAACTCCAGACTCAATTACCTTTCGTTTGATACCACACAAGCCATGTTTTGACTTAAACTCAATTTTTTTAAATCTACCCCCCACCCTTTAAAAAAAACTAAAATGTATTTTGTTTAACTCCAGACTCAATTACCTTTCGTTTGATATCACACACGCCATATTTTCACTTAAACTCTAATTTTTGACATCTAACCCCACCCTTTTTTTTTAAATAAACTAAAATTCATTTTTTTTTAACTCCAAACTTAATTACCTTTCGTTTGATATCACACACGCCATATTTTCACATAAACTCTAATTTTTGGAATCTACCCCCACCCTTTTATTTGGCTTGCGTTCGGTGGATTTTGTT
Source organism: Aspidapion aeneum (assembly GCA_963576565.1). NCBI lineage: Eukaryota > Metazoa > Arthropoda > Insecta > Coleoptera > Brentidae > Aspidapion > Aspidapion aeneum. Next base: position 6,622,839 of record OY755043.1, on the reverse strand, counting down.
CATTTTTAAATGAGACCATCACGGCCCAAGACCCAACTTAGGTACCAAATTTCATTAAAAACGGACAAGCGGTTTTTGAGTTATGCGCGTTGGTCGTTACAGACAGACAGACAGACATACAGACAGACAGACAGACAGCAAAACAAAAAAGTTTCAAAATTTTTTTTTTTTTTGAAATCGGAGCAACTTTTTTTTTTGAAAAAATTAGGATCACCATAGCTCACACTACTTATAGTAGTAGTGTGAGCTAAAAATCAAAAGATAATTTATGTTTAGAATTGAAAGACCTCATCAAAAAAAATTGTAAAATACAGGGGGTTCAATTAATTTTCTTTTAATGTTTTTTTAAAAACTTGTTTTAAGTATCTAAAGGAGCATCAAAAATTCTACTAGTTTGCAAATTTAAACTTTTTTAGCATTTTGATATAACAAGCGATTTTTAAGCTATGGAAGAATATTTTAAAATGATCAATTATAAAAATTAGGTAATTAAAAAATAAAATACAATAAAAATAATAAAATATTGAATGTGATACATCATTTTATGAGAAATTTTACCCTGATTCCAGAAATCGAAAAGAGGGTAATTTATGAGAAAAATAACAACTTTATGTTCCTAATATTTTAAAAACTAAAAGTAATAGATAAAATTTAATTTCACAGTTGTATTACTTATAAAAAAAAACTTAAAAAAAGCAAATTCTACCAAAATGAAATTTTCATAAATAAAAAAATTGTAGGCCTCCTTCCAAAAAGTCTGAAACACCCCAAAAACATCGAATTTGGAATACCCTGTGCACAGTTATTTTTTACACCAAAAAAAAAAATTGTTTAAATAGAAAAATAAAATTTTATTGTTGTGGTATTTTTGAAGAGATAATTTTTTGTAGCATTCAAAAATAAAAAAATATACAAGGTGATTCATTTAAAAAAAGTGTTACATTTGTTTTAACTCATGACAGCTCTTAAAAAGGTGTCATGTGAAAAATGGTACCTGCCCTTCTTAACACTTACAGGACTACATTGGAAAATTAAAATAAAGGAAATATCTAAAGTACTCTATAAGAAAATAATGTTTTGTTGTAGGGCATATTTTAATAACCACCCTAATAACAGGAATAGATATCAGCAACAGAATAAGCCACAATACCAAAACAACATGCAACAACAACAAAATGGTCAAGACGAATCAACTGAAATGCCCACGCCCGATTGGGAAGCTGCTGATTTGCAACCATTTAGAAAAGATTTTTATGTTGCACATATGAACACCAAAAATAGGCAAGTATTCTTATATTATTATTTGGGGTTTGATGAAGTGACTAGCAATAACCAAATTTAGAAAAATATTTCTAAACTACTAAGAACCTTTAATTTTGAAATTTGTATTAGAGAACTTGGCTTTACTTTTATCTCAATTCTTTTTACAGAATACCATTTTCGCGTACTTGGCTTTTTTTACATTAAATGTTTTTGTTATGATTTCACTCCCTTTTTAAAGGATTTGGATATTATTTAAGTTTTAAAGTAGTAAAATATGCAGAATATTGTTCAAAACTTTTGCAATGCCTTATTAAAATTTTTGAGGTTTTTTAATTTTTTCCCATGGTTTTATCATAGTTCCATCAGCTTTTTGAAGCTCAGCTCTTTAGCGTCAATGTTACTTTTCCATAACTTTACATTTATGGGGGAGGGCAGTAAATTAAAATGTTGGAGTTTTTAAATTTTTTACTATAGTTTTATAGGAAAGCTCAACTCCAGCGTTTCTGGAAGTGGGCAATGTTACTTTTACATAACTTTACATTTATAGGGGAGGGAAGTTAATTAAAATATTTGGGTTTTTATTTTTTTTCTATAGTTTTGTCATAGTTCCTATCGGCCTTCCAAAGCTCAGCTCTCTAGCGTTTCTAGAAGTGGGCAATGTTACTTTTACATAACTTTACATTTATAGGAGAGGTAAGCAAATTAAAATTTTGGGGTTTTTAGATTTTTTTTATGGGTTTGCTCATAATTTCTATTAGTCTGCCAAATTTCAGCTTTATAGCATGTCTGGAAGTACAGTAGAATTTTGATGATCTATGAGTGAGTGAGTAAATCAATATTATTACAAGTATTACTGGCTACATCCACCAAAAGACCAAGACATTCTTAAAGATTAAATTTTTAATTAATTTGAGAAAACTATGTTACTTGTGCTGCTATTTCTAATATATCTTTGCCAAATTTCGTTAAAATCGGTTTATCGGTTTTTGAGTTATTGTGTCTCAGACAGACAGACACCATCACAAAATTTAATAGTTATGCTTTTATTTTTAAATTAAAAGAAAATCTTTTTAACGAGGGCCTTTGATACCTACATTATGGGTAGCTAAAAGTCACTCCATTATAGATCTATTCAGTTTAGACCATAATTCTCACTTTCACTTCACATTTTTAGACTTCTAGACAAAGACTTTTCTGTTTTCAGACTCTTCTAGGTCAATTCCAGATTCGCTTCAAGATTTTAAACTTTTATTGTAAATTCTTAAAATCGTTTAGTTTTTTACCTTCTACAAGATTGCAAAGGTATAAATACTTGAATTTTTAGTTATTAATATATATATATATATATATATATATATATATATATATATATATATATATATATATGTTAACTCAGGGAGGAAGGGTGATCTGATCTATCCCCTCCCCCATGTCTCTGTCTCTGATATATTAACACTACTTTTTACTATTTACTCCTTATCTACAACCAATTACTATTCTACTTGATTTGTTGCACATACTAGAACTTGGTTATTACTCTCAATGTAGAACTGAGCGTGGGAATTGTGCAAAAGAAAAATTTAACATAATACTGTTTACACAATGACATAGTTTTTGGTCATTTTGTAACCATTATGTTAAGACAAAGCAATAATCATAAACAATTACAAGACACATTTATTTTGGAAGAAAATAAAGTTGGGACAAAAATACAAGATCATTTTTGTTATGATAATATGATAATAAGAATAGTACTTGCTATATCCATAAGACCTAGTCGTTCTGGATGTTAAGATAGTTTTTTTGGTTAAAGATTAAATTTTTAAATTATTTGAGAAAAATATGTTCCTCGGTATTTGAGTTATCGCGTTTCAGACAGACAGATACCATCACAAAATTTGGTAGTTTAGGTGCTTTTATATTTAAATTAAGGTAGCTAAAAATAACTTCATTATAGATCTATTCAGTTTAGACCATAATATTGTGTGATCAGACTTTTTCATTTCACATTTTCAGACTTTGAGACAAAGACTTAAGTTTTCAGACTCTTCTAGATAAAGTCTAGATACGCTTCCAGCTTATTGTAATTGCTCAGTTTTAGACTTCAAAGGCATACGTTTTTTAGACATTTGCAAACTTAAAGATATTGTTACGGGTTCTCCACAACAATTAAAACTCGCAAATGTCAAAAACAATACGTCAATTTATTTCACAAAAACACGCACTTAAACTTACTAATAACTTGCTAATAATTCACTACTTTAATCCGCCTATTAACTTCGCGTTAACATCTAGCGATCACTACCGTTGGGTATCTTTGAATGCCCGATGCACGACGTCCGGCCCTATATATAGGGTCTGCCTACTATTCGAGAATTTTCCATCCTTGTTCGATTCAGGATTTTACCACCCTTTTCTAGAACGCGGACCATTCGTGCACCAGTTTCTCATAGATAACGCAACTAAAACCTAGACTAAGAATACTACCATAAGATACGTCAACCTAATACTACACTAAACCTAAATAATGTTACAAATTTAAGTTATTTAAATTTTATAGTTAGAATTTATTTAGGTTTAGTGTAGTATTAGGTTGACGTATCTTATGGTTGTATTCTTAGTCTAGGTTTTAGTTGCGTTATCTTTGACTGCCCGATGCACGACGTCCGGCCCTATATATATAGAGTCTGCCTACTATTCGAGAATTTTCCATCCTTGTTCGATTCAGGATTTTACCACCTTTTTCTATTGTGACCGTTCGCGCACCAGTTTGTCATAGATAACGCAACTAAAACCTAGACTAAGAATACAACCATAAGATATGTCAACCTAATACTACACTAAACCTAAATAATGTTACAAATTTAAGTTATTTAAATTTTATAGTTAGAATTTATTTAGGTTTAGTGTAGTATTAGGTTGACGTATCTTATGATTGTATTCTTAGTCTAGGTTTTAGTTGCGCTATCTTTGACTGCCCGATGCACGACGTCCGGCCCTATATATAGGGTCTGCCTACTATTCGAGAATTTTCCATCCTTGTTCGATTCAGGATTTTACCACCCTTTTCTAGAACGCGGACCGTTCGCGCACAAGTTTGTCATAGATAACGCAACTAAAACCTAGACTAAAAATACAACCATAAGATATGTCAACCTAATACTACACTAAATCTAAATAATGTTACAAATTTAAGTTATTTAAATTTTATAGTTAGAATTTATTTAGGTTTAGTGTAGTATTAGGTTGACGTATCTTATGATTGTATTCTTAGTCTAGGTTTTAGTTGCGCTATCTTTGACTGCCCGATGCATGACGTCCGGCCCTATATATAGGGTCTGCCTACTATTCGAGAATTTTCCATCCTTGTTCGATTCAGGATTTTACCACCCTTTTCTAGAACGCGGACCGTTCGCGCACCAGTTTGTCATAGATAACGCAACTAAAACCTAGACTAAGAATACAACCATAAGATACGTCAACCTAATACTACACTAAACCTAAATAATGTTACAAATTTAAGTTATTTAAATTTTATAGTTAGAATTTATTTAGGTTTAGTGTAGTATTAGGTTGACGTATCTTATGGTTGTATTCTTAGTCTAGGTTTTAGTTGCGTTATCTTTGACTGCCCGATGCACGACGTCCGGCCCTATATCTAGAGTCTGCCTACTATTCGAGAATTTTCCATCCTTGATCGATTCAGGATTTTACCACCCTTTTCTAGAACGCGGACCGTTCGCGCACAAGTTTGTCATAGATAACGCAACTAAAACCTAGACTAAGAATACAACCATAAGATATGTCAACCTAATACTACACTAAACCTAAATAAATTCTAACTATAAAATTTAAATAACTTAAATTTGTAACAATATTTTTACAATTTACAGAGTATTCTTGAACTTTTTTTAAAGATGTTCTTTGACTTTAAAACTTCCAGAACGTTCCAAAACTTAAAAGTGTCCAATTGAAGTGTCTTAATATCTAGTTTTAGGATTTAAACTAAAATCGTAAGGAGAACAAAAAAATTAATTTAAACAAAATTATTTCTTCTTTTCTATAAAATATAATAATAATTAAGTATCTTTCTTCTTACAGGAGTGATCAAGATATCGACAATTTCAGAGAAGTAAAGGATATCATTGTTCAAGGCGAAAACGTTCCTAATCCAAATTTCGGCTTTGAAGAAGTTAGCTTCCCTGATTACATCACCCAAGTGCTGGCAAAACAAGGCTTTGATAACCCCACAGCTATTCAGTCTCAAGGGTGGCCTGTCGTCATGAGCGGGAGAGATTTAGTAGGTGAGTGTGCCAAGTTTCTAGCTATCTCTATCTATTTAGCCTTCTTCGATCCATCTTTGGACATGACCAAAGAAAATTTTGACATGATCTCCCCCAAAATCTTATCTGTCTGTCGCCGTGTTCATCCATCTATACTTCCCGCATGTTTATTCAAATCGTCCGGCCATATCATTTGGGCGTCTTCTGCTACTTTTTTATTTTCCCAAGGTCTCCAGGCATAGACGAATGACAGAGATAGACCAGACACTTACACGGTGGGAGTTGTATTACTAAATCGGCCCAGTATACCGGGGTGTCGTGCACGAATCAGCGCCTCTCCAACTTTGTGCACCGTACTAAACATTTACAGGGGGATTTGAAACAATATAACGCTTGCGCAGTTTGTCTCTAAGCTACAGGATGGCTTTTCAAATTATTGTATACCGGATGCTCGTAGCCATCAATGAAATCGTTCTCCAATCAAGCTACATCTTTTAATATAGTGTTTTGAACAGTTTTTATCAAATTAAATTTTAACACTAAAAAACTCATTCTACTCGTCAATTACATAGATTTAAATTTAAACGATGCGCGCTGATAAGAATGAGTTATTTTGTGTCAAAGCTCAATTTGCTTAAAAAGGCTCTATAAATACCAATCAATAAGGAAGCTTAATCAAAGAATGTTTAAATTAATGACTACTAGCAATAAAAAAAAGGAAAGTTAAATTTTTATTCAATCTATAAGGTTTAAATGTTTGTTTCCCATTCATTTAGGTACATAAATTTCCTTGAGAGGCTACTTTTCTAGTTAAGAAAAGGCTTTTTGACGAATATTCCACAGTAATTTCCTTTTTATTAGAGCATAGAAAATATTTACACATTCTACAATAACTTAAATTAATAATGTATACTTTTACAATGCTTTATACATAATAATGTTGCAAATATAGGTTTCTATAAACGGAAACTTTTTTAATTGTTTTTTCATGAAGAATAAAAAAATGTTATAAAGTAAAGTGAATATTGCCGGTTATTCATTTAATTAAACAGGATCCGGCATAATGATCTCCCACATTTTGCACTGCCACTGTGCCTGAATCACTGAAGAGAGGGGAAGCTTAGCGTAGTTGGTTGGTAGCTCGCGGTTTGCCATTACCTTGCCATCGTGCCTTCATTATCGAGACATTAAGCAAAAGTAGGTAACGAATCTGTGATTACGACACAAAGAACTTTTCGTACTCACTTCGCACTTGGTAGACATGCTTTAGTTCCAGTTACTTTGGGAATATCTGAACACTTTTCCCGAACCATTGACGAATTGAAAGCAGCAATACACCAAGAAATTACAGGAATATCGCTTTAGAGTTACTGCACGAGTGAAACTTTCAGAAATAGCATTTACAATGGCGTTTTTATTGTGGGAGATCATTCTGCCGGACCCTGTATATAAGTATAGTGAAATAATCTATGTTTTTCCAAATATTAACATTTAAAACTAATTTTCCAAATATTAACATTTAAAACTAAACATTTAAAACTCCGTCCAGGTTCAACGTGTCCATCCATTAACGTATTTGTCCATCACACACTATATATTGGTGAATTTTGTCTTTCGTCAAAGTTAGTTTTTTTGGCCGAAGTATTTTTTTTAGGTTCCGTTTGGGAATAGCGCTTGCTAACATAGTCTTCGCACCCACGAACACAAAATTGTTTTCTTTTAAATTTCTTAATTACCGATAGGCCACAATTTAGCGAAAAACACTTTTTAAAATAAGGTGAAAAGTCGAAAAATCACGAAAAACTGCAACCACAAATGAAAAATGCCGAATTACATTTACGTCATATTTTTATCTGTTTTGCCAATGTCAGTCATAATCAAAAACATATACCGAGAGTAGCGGTTAATGCCCATGGCAACAGCACAGGAGTCTGTATATAATAATTTTATACCAGGGGTGACGGTCTGTAATAAGCGCCTCTCGAACTTTGTATTCCGAAGTAATGTATACAGGGGGTATGTATAACAGTATTATGACATGACCGGGGTGCTTTCCTTACTATAAATAATTAGTATACTGTGTCTCCAGGTTACAATACATTTATTCCATCAATCATCTTTGTGTCTTGACTGTCCATGACTGGCAAATTTCCATTTTAATTTTGCTACCTCCTGTTCATTCTTTTTTCCTTCTGTTAACGTTACATGCAATATTTGTCTTTCCATTGATCTTTGGGCTTTGTTACCTTATCAATATTTGATTTTGTAAGTGTCCAGGTCTGAGATCCTGAGTACAGGAATTATACATTGGTTATACACTTTCGTTTTGAGGTTCTAAGGATATTTTAGCTCACACTACTACTATAAGTAGTGATAGCTATGGTGATCCAAATTTTTTCGACAAAAAAAAGTTGCTCCGATTTCAAAAATTTTTATATATCTTTGCGTTTCAGATGATTTTGAAACTTTTTTGTTTTGCTGTCGGTCTGTCTGTCTGTATGTCTGTCTGTAACGACCAACCCGCATAACTCAAAAACCGCTTGTCCGATTTTAATGAAATTTAGTACCTAAGTTGGGTCTTGGGCCGTGATGGTCCCATTTAAAAATGAACAAAATCCACCGAACGCAAGCCAAATAAAAGGGTGGGGGTAGATTCCAAAAATTAGAGTTTATATGAAAATATGGCGTGTGTGATATCAAACGAAAGGTAATTAAGTCTGGAGTTAAAAAAAATGAATTTTAGTTTATTTTTAAAAAAAGGGTGGGGGTAGATGTCAAAGATTAGAGTTTAAGTGAAAATATGGCGTGTGTGATTGCTTCGTCCCGGCGTTTAGTTTTAAGATATAAAATTTAGAGACATTTATCTAAATTAGAATGCTTTTTATTTTCTTTTTTTTGCTAGAGTTATGCTAAAACTTTATACTTAAAGTTACTTTTATTTCTTGGTTTAAACTAATTTAGTTACTAAGATATGCCTTGCCTACAAAAAGGGTAAAAATTTGAATTTGCGCGGTGAATTATATGCTCAAGAATGCATTGACTTTACTTTATTATTTTTGCTTTTTCTACCTTGAGTATATCCATTTTCCATCCTTTTTTAATTTAAGTTTTCCCTAATTTTATACATACCTTACTGCTGTATTGCTACATATAGCAGTGCTCCAACGTCCGTCTTGCTATACGGAGCTCATGCGAATATTTGGGGTACTCTCCATACCAGTGATATATATTGATCGCCAAGTGAAATCACATGCGTGCTTTTTAAGACCGCGGTCCTGTATAAACATTTATGGATTGCTTTGATGTGCTACTGCTACTACTTTGATTGGAATTATTTGGATTCGACTGTGCAGTTGTCCATGTACCAAGTTCCTTTCATCCAAGGGTAAGTCAAAGTGTTTTTGAGCTGCGTTTCTTTACATTTTTTACTTATTCCCTATGCTACTATTCCTAACTAAAAACACAAAAGTGTAACCTAAGAGTGGGAACTATTGGACTGGAGATCCCTATTGCTACAGTTCGGTTGGTTTGTTGACTTTTTCATGCGAAAGACGTCTCGACCGACCAGTGATATCAAACGAAAGGTAATTGAGTCTGGAGTTAAACAAAATACATTTTAGTTTTTTCAAAAGGGTGGGGGGTAGATTAAAAAAATTTGAGTTTAAGTCAAAACATGGCTTGTGTGGTATCAAACGAAAGGTAATTGAGTCTGGAGTTGAATAAAATATATTTCAGTTTTTGATTATATTAGCTCACACTATAACTATAGTACCTAGTGTGAGCTTAGGTGCCCATAGATTGGCAGAGTATTTTAATATGTAGCTTAATTTGTCGAATGCTGCCCAGGCCAATCTTACTCATCCCTTGATTTTAGCTGTTTGATTTTTTTTTTTTAGTTTAATAATTTGTCCCAGATATATATAAATAATTCTCTACTTTTTCTTGGTTTATTCTGATCATATTCAGTGGCGAATCCAGGGGGGGGGCAGAGAGGACCGCCCCTGGATTGACATAAAGCTTATAATTTTTAGTTCCAGAAAAAAAATAACCAATGCTTAGACCACAAATTTCACCAAATATGAAATTTTTCAAAAATTTTTGTGTTTTTTTTTCTTGGTCCCTCCCTCCCGGACATCCTGGATCCGCCACTGATCGTATTTAAAAGCTCATAAATTACATTGAGGAGTATTATTATCGGTCGATAGTTTTTACGTCTGCTTTATCGCCTTTCTTCTGTAGAATAATGGTTATGGATTCTTTCTAGTTGTTTCGGATTATATTTTCTTTTAATATTTTATTCATGAGAATACGAAGAGTATTAAGTACAGCTTTACCATACTTTAGCATTTTTGCCGTTACTCCGTCTTTTCCAGGTGATTTGTTATTTCTTTTTTATTTAATGTTCTTTTTATTTCTGCTTTGCTTCAGGTTGTAGTTCTGAGTTTATGTTCTTTATTTTTGTTTGAAGTTTCTTCATGGTTTTTTTCGCGATGGTTCCCGTTTTGTTTAGAATAATTCTGTATAGAATAGCTGTGTGATATTTATATTCTTTTTAACATTAGTTTCTATGCCGTTTATATTAGCTCACACTACTACTATACTATAGTAGTGTGAGCTATAGTGATCCTAATTTTTTCAAGAAAAAAAAGTTGCTCCGATTTCAAAAATTTTTATATATCTTTGCGTTTCAGATGATTTTAAAACTTTTTTGTTTCGCCGTCTGTCGGTCTGTCTGTATGTCTGTAACGACTAACGCGCATAACTCAAAAACCGCTTGCCCGATTTTAATGAAATTTGGTACCTACGCTGGGTTTTGGGTCGAGATGGTCCCATTTAAAAATGAACAAAATCCACCAAACACAAGCCAAATAGAGTGGGGGTATATTTCAAAAATTAGTTTATGTAAAAATATGGCGTGTGTGATATCAAACGAAAGGTAATTGCGTCTGGAGTTAAATAAAATACATTTTACTTTTAAAAAAAGGGTGGGGCTAAATTTAAAAAAATAGTGTTTATGTGGAAATATGGCGTGTGTGATATCAAACGAAAGGTAATTGAGTCTGGAGTTAAACCAAATACATTTTAGTTTAAAAAAAAGGTGGGGGTAGATTTGAAAAATTAAAGTTTAAGTCAAAACATGGCTTGTGTGGTATCAAACGAACAGTAATTTAGTCTGGAGTTGAATAAAATATATTTCAGTTTTTAGTTATATTAGCTCACACGTACTCTATAACTATAGTACCTAGTGTGAGCTTAGGTGCCCATAGTTTGGCAGAGTATTTTTTATTTTAATTATTTCATATCTAACTAGAGTAGGTCTTAGACATTCCATATTTCTGTTATTTTGGATAACTCTCTCAACTTTTATTTCTTGTTTTATTTCTTTAGTTATAGTTATTATTTCTGTGTATTCTATTATTGTTGTTTTTCCTTCTTTCTCCAGGTTTCGCCCTTTTTCCATCAGTTTCTTTATTTCTTCTGATCTACAATTTAAGTCTTCAAAAAGAGCTTCTTTGTCTTTATTCTATCCAGTGTTATTTGAGATATTTCATATCAAATCAAGCAGTTGTTTTAAAGACTTCTTTAACAATGTTTATGATTTATTAAGGGACACAAGGTTTTATTCAATTGATTTTTTCTCCAGGTATTGCTCAGACTGGTTCTGGCAAGACCCTGGCCTACATGCTTCCAGCCACAGTTCACATCAATCATCAAGCGAGGCCTCAAAGAGGTGAGGGGCCAATTGTCCTTATACTTGCTCCAACCAGAGAATTGGCGCAGCAGATTCAGAAGGTAAGATTCAGATTCACATCTAGAATAATATAACATAGAATATATGTTCAGATTTATCAATGACAAAAACTGTATTTATGGATTATAAAAAAGGAAAATAACAGATGCATAACCCATTGATTCGTTTTTTCCTGCCAACTGCTAATATGCTAATAAAACTATTAAAAAACAGCTTTTTCTCTTAGTTTCGCATCAAAATCTGATATTTTATTTTTTGTTGTATAAATTTTTTTAAATTTATTATTTATTTAAAACTTGAAAACTTGGATGCTATCACATTTAACAGGTTTTTCATAATTAGTACATATAAATATTGTTACGGGTTCACAACGACAAATTAAAACTCGCAATTGTTGAAAACGATACGTCAATTTATTTCGACAAATATGTACAAAAACACGCACTTAAACTTACTAATAACTTGCTAATAATTCACTACTATAATCGGTCTATTAACTTCGTGTTAATATCTCACGACCACTACAGTACGTTATCTGTGACTGACTGACTGATACACGACGTCCGGCCTTATATATGAGGGGCTGCCTACTATTCGAGAACCCTTCCATCCTTGTTCGATTCGGAATCATTCCAGCCCTTTTCTAGACGGACCGTTCGCATACCAGTTTGTCACAGATAGCGCAACTAAAACCTAGATTAAGAATACAACCATAAAATATGTCAACCTAATACTACACTAAACCTAAATAAATTCTAACTATAAAATTTAAATACTTAAATTTGTAACAATATGCTTTATATTATCAATTTTGTTTAAAATGTCTTATATTCTTGGAATAGACTTCCGATTCTCTTGAAGTTGTTGATTAACAGTGATTTTGTAATCACCGCAAAGTCAAACTTTTCCGTTACCCTTTAGAATATTAACAAGTGGTGTTTCCCATATTCTTTCTATTGTTCTAATTCTTTATCAACTGGAGATGTTTTCACACATTAATCAAAATAGATTAGATGTTTGCCATTGTTGTTTTTTTTTTTCTAATGAAATATTTATTGCTGTAGGTAGCACATGAATTTGGTCACACCACTTCAATCAGAAACACATGCATTTTCGGAGGTTCTCCTAAAGGACCCCAAGCTAGGGACTTGGAGCGGGGAGTGGAGATTGTCATTGCGACACCTGGAAGATTAATTGACTTTTTGGAGAAAGGTAATTGAAATTTAAACCTCTTTTATTTATTGTTTCAAAAACACACTAAACCAATAATAGGATGTAAAACTTGCCTCTGATCAGAGATATGGGAGAGGAATAGATAGCTTTGAGACAAGTTGTGGTTATTTTCCCCTGAATTCTGATACCAGCTTATAAAATAGATTAGTCACAATAAAAAAGAAAAAAATCATTAGTTTTTTGCCTACTACAAGATTACAAATACTTGAATTTTTAGTTATTAAAAGTATTAGAACACAATCTTTTTTATTTAATTCAAAATATAGAAGTATTCCATTGACACGAATCATATCTGTTTATCCACACTACATGGTTTAGTCTATTAAAACCGATCGATAGTATGTCTAGTGATAGTTTAGATAGCCACCACGCATGGCTTAAAAGAGTCATTTTTTTGTCGGTCACATTATTTTACACCGCGTGAACAAGTTCTTATTTAGGGGTATAAATTCCCATAAAAGGATAAAAAACAGATAGAGTATAGCATTTATTAAAAATAGACTGCGATACGCCCGAGTCCCACAGAAAGCTTTGCAGCGTTGTCAAAGGTAACCTCGATAAATTACTACAGGCGCACGCGGTCGCACTCGTCAAGGGGCGGACAATCAAACATTTTTTTAGGGCGAGAATTATTACTTGACTTGTCACCATACAAGAAGTGGACTGTTCAAAACGTGAACATTTTATTTTTTAAATTTTATTAAATGTGTTATTTAGTTCTAAAACACCTAGATCGGATAATAAAATAAATTGTCTGTCTCAATACACGATAACTTAAGAACACCTCAAACGATTTTAACCCAATATGATACACAAGTTTTATGTCGGTATTAGATTTTGGTTAAAAAAAAGGGTTAGTTAAAAGTATTATTTAACCAATTTTACCTTAAAACTATCCACTTTTCTTGTTGTATCGATTTTTGTTTAAAAATATTCCTTTTGTATTTAAAACATTTTTGCCTGTGGCGCATGTCGCCTGCGAGCATTTAAAGTAACATTACTTCAATATTTTCTGAAAATTTTCGTTTTCAGTTTTAAACGCATTACTACTTATAATTATGATATTTGTCTTGAAAAAGTACTAAATGAGCTCCGCGGAACTACTTTTGAGGCTCAATACCACCTGTGCCGCCCCCTTAAGGTCTCGACTACCCTTTCGCATCTTATAACCACGCTGCGTTCACTGTGGTTTTTACTATTACCTTTGTTAGGGTTGGACTAAAAATGCATTTAAAAAAAAACTAAAATTAGATAATACTTAGCTTACCAGTAGATTGGTAAACTGTGGTGTAAAAAAATTGACTTTAGTAAATGTAAAACGAAAATCAACAAGAATAACGCTTTAAAATTCTGTTTGTAAAAGTAAGTGAATTATTTACATTTAGGAACAAGCAGAATTTTAAGATATTATTTTGGTTGTTTATCACCCCGTTTCATGAATGCACTTATATAAATCTGAAAGTAGACCCACAGATTACTAACCACAGAAATAGATTGGACACCCCCATGTTAAACTCTTAATACAATTAATGGCATTTGAACAGCGCCATCCCATAGCTGTCTGTTTGAACTAATTTTTGCGCTCTGCGCCTTGTATATTATTATACAGGTCAGTTAATTTTTAATTTTTTGTTGAAATTCTTTGTTTTTTGAAAGATAACAAAATTAAAAGACGCTAGCGCTACCAAGTCCACTTTCAATCCCTGGCTTCGCAAGCGCAGATCTACTAATATTATTTACCCCATGTCTTAAAATAGATGCATACAGGGTGATTTTCATTTGAATGATTCTAATCACATTAAAATAGAAAGTTTCATAAACCTAACCTAACAAAACCTAATCAAATCTAACCGAACCGAAGGAAACTGAACCAATAATTTTTTTCAAAAAAAAAAAACTTTCCTGACTTCCTGACCGGGATCCTAGAGGATGTGAATCCGAACCGAACCAAACCGAACCGAACTAAACTGAACCAAACCTAACCTAACTAAACTAAACTACAACACGTACTGCTAATTAGGTTTAGTTGGGTAGGGTTAGGTTTGGATAGGTTCGGTTCGGTACGGTCCGGTTCGGATTCACATCCTCTAGCATCCCAGGTAGGAAGTCAGGAAAGTTTTTTTTTTTTAAATATTGGTTTAGTTTGCTTTGGTTCGGTTCGGTTAGATCTGATTAGGTTTCGTTAGGTTAGGTTTTTGAAACTTTCTATTTTCATGTGGTTAGAATCATTCAAGTGAAAATCACCCTGTACATCGATTCTAATACATGAGGTAAATAATATTGGTAGATCTACGCATGCGAAGCCAGGGATTGGAAGTGGACTTGGTAGCGCTAGCGTCTTGTAACAAAATTATGTCAAAAAAATAAGTCCAAATTTTGCATAATAGAATAACAATTTATTTTAATCATAATTTATATTAGTATGAATACATTAAAAATCAGTAACTATTACACTTACGCCGAACCGAACCGTAACACAACAAGCACCTCTCATTCTAAACCTTTTTTGAGAGAAGTCATCGCTCTGCTCTGCAAGATTTCACTTTCCCGTGATAAAACGCAAACACACCGATTTTTTTTTGATTTTTATGTCAAAAGAAATGTTAACAAAATTCCACTTCAACGCGAACATAAAAAAATCTTGGCGAAAAACAAATTTGACAAGTTTTATGAGTTTTATCGATGTGCACATCAAGTGCTTGACAAATTCAAATTCCAAAAGACATTTAAAGACACGCAGGATACAGGGTTTAACGGTGCATTTTCTGCTGGGATAGCGCCATCGCGGAGCTATCATCCTGAACTAAAAATACGGGGTGTAGCGCTAAAAATGTTTGGCGGGAAAGCCGATTTGTCATTACTATTTTTTAATTGGTGTACTGTGGTAAACCTTTCGCTAACCAAATAGCTGATTATACTGATATTTTCGCAAAACTGGCAACGTTGGTCTGTTCTCCCATGCAATCCTTATGGTCCATACAAATATGCCACCCCTAGATAGAAGGCTGGCCACGTGGTATAAACATACCAGTGGTGAATTTTTTAATCGGTAGATGCATTATTTTCCAAAAAATGTTATCCACTAAAACTGCCTGCCCATGTTCAGTCCTTTTAATAAAAGTTCAGTGATTCAACGTTTCTCCGGTATAAATGAATGGACTATAGGCTGCCAGTAGTGACATCTTTAAATGTAAAAATGAACCCCCAGAAATCTCAACGTTAGCGTAGGAAGGAATCGTTGTCTATGCCCCTCTCATGTCTCTGGCTCTGATATTTCAACACTATTTTTTACTATTTACTTCTTATCTACAAACAATTACTATTCTACTTAGTTTATTGCACATACTAGAACTTGGTTATTACTCTCAATGTAGAACTGAGCGTGGGAATTGTGCAAAAGAAAAATTTAACATAATACTGTTTACATGATGACCAAGTTTTATGTCATTTTGTAACCATTATGTTAAGACAAACCAAAAATCATAACCTTGTTCTGAAGGTATCTTTTTTTTTTAAACAAAAGTGTAAAAATTTTAAAAATATATCATTACATTTGTGAGATATTTGCCATCAAATTTACTATAAAGCGAAAAAAAAACAATTTTTATGTACAGCGTGTCCCATTTTCGATGGGACTAAATGGGAAACTCAGCTATTATTAAAGATATTGATTTTCTGATTGCACCTTACCGTGCTCTTTTTTTGAGCCCTTCAAAATGGCGTAATCAGATTTTTGCTATACCCCGTAGTTTCGCTAATACAGGGAGTTTTTGAAAAAATTGTATTTTTAATAATCCCTTGTATCTCGCTTATTTTGCGAGATATTTTTATTCTGTAAAAACCTTTTCATGGCAACTTTTTTAGAAGAAAATAATGACGTTGTCAACTTTTTAAAATATTGTTTAGTTTTTGAGATATGGTATTTATCATAAAAAAATGAAATACGGACCTGGATTTTTTTTATTACTATTATATAAAATATTAAAAATTTTAAAAAATTTTGTTTTAAAGTAAAAAACAATATTTAATATTTAAAAAAAAATAGTCCGAACCTGGATATTTTCAACATAAATATAAATTAAAAATTGCTAGATAAACAATTTTTAGTTGAACTGGTTTGATACTTTTCATATTAAAATGGTTTTACATTAATTTACAGATTTATTTGAAACAAAGTCTACGAAAAATAAAAAAAAAACAAATTATAAAAAATAACTAATTTTTCTGATTACCATTATGTGTAAGACATTGTTGGCATTTTTGAGTAATTTTTCTTAACGCATTTTGCATAAAAATATTTCTGCCATTTAAATATTGGTTTGTTGCTTGAATGAAGCAGTCAAACATATCACATTTTTCAAAATCTGGATATGGTCGATTTCTAACCAGTTTAAAATAATTGTAAGCCATTCACAAAAATGACAAGTAAAATGACAATGTTAATTCCACGCTTTTGTTTTGTAAATTTCACGACCTGCTGTGCTACCATCAAATAATTAGTATGATATTATTTTTGTAACTTTTTAACGTTTTTTACTTTATTTATAAATCTTTTAATTATCATTTCAAAACAGATAAACTAAAAATCGTTCAACTAGTGTGTCTTGCAATTTTTAATTTATAATTACGTTGGAAATTTCCAGGTTTGGACTATAATTTTTTTTTTCAAATATTAAATAGTTTTTTTTAACCTTAAATCAAAAAAATATTAAAGTTTTATCATTTTAAGATAAAAAAAGCATGGAACTAATCAAAGTAGTAATAAAAAAAATACAGGTCCGTATTAAATTTTTTTATGATAAATATCATATCTCAAAAACTAAACAATATTTTAAAAAATTGACAACGTCTTTATTTTGCTCTAAAAAAGTTGCCATAGAAAGGTTTTTACAGAATATAAATATCTTGCAAAATAAGCGAGATACAAGGAATTAATTAAAATGCAATTTTTTCAAAAACTCCCTGTATTAGCGAAACCACGGGGTATAGCAAAAATCTGATTACACCATTTTTAAGGGCTCCAAAAAAGAGCACGGTAAGGTGCAATCAGAAAATCGATATCTTTAATAATAACCGAGTTTCCCATTTAATCCCATCGAAAATGGGACACGCTGTACAGGGTGGGTTAAATTCGATTTTTTTTGGTGGTTTTAGATATTTCTAGCCGAAATAGATAAAAACAAGTAGACGGGCTCGATTTTCGAGACTTCTCCAAATATTAAAACCGGTTCTTGATGAACATCGTAGTTTCTCAGCTACGAGGTGATTTTGAAAAGTCTCCATTAATGGAGGTGGCATATCACTTGTTTATTTAGGAAAATTATATTTTGGTGTAAAATGCTTTTTCACAGTTTTTTATTAGAGAATCGAATTGTTAAACTGAATTTTATCTGTCACTTTCAATTTTTCTTAACTTGGATACCCTGTATCAAAAATATAAAGATTTTTGTTTGTTTGATGCAAAATGCAATAAAAATGTTTTTTTTTTCTTTTGACCTTGTCTAGCGCCCCTCAAAGTTTTGTCCATCATTTAAATTACACCCTGATTTCCATTACGGTGACACATCTATTAAGAGGACACTCCCTTTAGGCGGACAAATTTGTTAGAAGCAAGCTTTTCGCTATTTCTTTACATGTAAAATTCACTCCTATAACCGGACACTCTAATAACCGGACGCGGACAATTATTTTTTGTAAAAAAATTCTGAAACCTTAAACTGGATGCGAACCTCTGACAACGGGACAGAGCGCTGCACAACATGAGCATATAGATTATGTAGTATGTTGGCAATAACGCACTCTGCAGCCGGGAATTACCTCTTTCCGTTTTAATGCGGAGACTAAATACTTGTGTCGTATTTACGACGTATTTTACTCGGCGGGACTGCTGTGTTTTATTTTTATTGTTCGGTTCGGTTAGTAGTGGGTAGTAATAGATTTCCTTGAAATGATGCCTAGTAAAAAACTTCTTAGTTTACGTAAAAAAATGGAAGTTGTTAACGTTTTGGAAAAGGAACATCTATCAGCACAATAGATCGCTGAAAAATTTAATATCGGAAAAACTCAAGCAGCGGAAATCGTTAATAAATATACGGGTGTTCGGCACATGAACGTCAAAATTTTTTGGGATATTGTTGGGGTCATTTACTACCTTTTCAACCTTGGAACTTGGGTCCTTAGAGTCACGCCTAAAGAGATATGAATTTTTAATTTTTTTTTCTTAAATTACCCAAAATCCAACCTTTAAACCCTTGTAAGCTTTTTATTAATGTCTGGAAAAGCACCATTTTTTTAAATAATTCTGTAATCTTATGCTACTACAACTAATTAATAGATTTGTTAAAATTTATGTACCAAAGGGACATACGAGGTTTTTTATTGAAGAACATTAGTGATTTTGTGAAAGAAAATCAATTTCAAAATTAAAAATTAAAAAAAGTATCGACACTTGAGAACTTCATTTTCTTTTAAAAACTTCTCTAGTTGATTACCTTTCTAACGGTATGCTACACATTGATTAAAAAAAACAATTCTGCTTTAAAATACGGATATTCCGTGAGACGGGCAATAATCGTTCGGACTTGATAAGAAAAACAATTTGATGTTTATGATCGTTTCGAACAAAATTTATAAATAAAGAACACAATACATTATTGTGAAAAGTTTAACTTTTGTTTAAGTAGGTAAATGATCATAAACATCCAATTGTTTTTCTTACCAATTTCGAACGAGTCTCGCCCTTCTGACGGAATATCCGTATTTTGAAGCAGAAATGTTTTTTTTAATCAATGTATAGCATACCGTTAGAAAGGTAATCAACTAAAGAAGTTTAAAAAAAAATGAAGTTCTCAATTGTCGATACTTTTTTTGATTTTTAATTTTGAAATTGATTTTCTTTCACAAAATCACTAATGTTCTTCAATAAAAAACCTCGTATGTCCCTTTGGTACATCAATTTTAACAAATCTATTAATTAGTTGAAGAAGCATAAGATTACAGAATTATAAAAAAAAATGAGACCAGACCAGACATTAATAAAAAGCTTACGAGGGTTTAAAGGTGGGATTTTGGATAATTTGAGAAAAAAAATTAAAAAAATCATATCTCTTTAGTCGTGACTTTTAGAACCCAAGTTCCAAGGTTGAAAAGGTAGCAAATAACCCCAACAATATCCCAAAAAATTTTGACGGTTCATGTGCCGAACACCCTGCAACAACGCACTCTGCAGCGGGAATTACCTCTTTCCGTTTTAATTCGGAGACTAAATACTTATGTCGTATTTACAACGTATTTTACTCGGCGGGACTGCTGTGTTTTATTTTTATTGTTCAGTTCGGTTAGTAGTGGGTAGTAATAGATCTCCTTGACATAATGCCTAGTAAAAAACTTCTTAGTTTACGTAAAAAAATGGAAGTTGTTAACGTTTTGGAAAAGGAACATCTATCAGCACAATAGATCGCTGAAAAATTTAATATCGAAAAAACTCAAGCAGCGGAAATCGTTAATAAATATACGGGTGTTCGGAACATGAACCGTCAAAATTTTTTGGGTATTGTTGGGGTCATTTGCTACCTTTTCAACCTCGGAACTTGGGTCCTTAGAGTCACGCCTAAAGAGATATGAATTTTTTATTTTTTTTTCTTAAATTACCCTAAATCCCACCTTTAAACCCTTGTAAGCTTTTTATTAATGTCTGGAAAAGCACCATTTTTAAAAATAATTCTGTAATCTTATGCTACTTCAACTAATGAATAGATTTGTTAAAATTTATGTACCAAAGGGACATACGAGGTTTTTTATTAAAGAACATTAGTGATTTTGTGAAAGACAATCAATTTCAAAATTAAAAATTAAAAAAAGTATTGACACTTGAGAACTTCATTTTCTTTTAAAAACTTCTCTAGTTGATTACCTTTCTAACGGTATGCTACACATTGATTAAAAAAAAAACAATTCTGCTTTAAAATACGGATATTCCGTGAGACGGGCAATAATCGTTCGGACTTGATAAGAAAAACAATTTGATGTTTATGATCGTTTCGAACAAAATTTATAAATAAAGAACACAATACATTATTGTTAAAAGTTTAACTTTTGTTTAAGTAGGTAAACGATCATAAACATCCAATTGTTTTTCTTACCAATTCCGAAAGAGTCTCGCTCTTCTGACGGAATATCCGTATTTTAAAGCAGAAATGTTTTTTTTAAATCAATATATAGAATACCGTTAGAAAGGTAATCAACTAAAGAAGTTTTTTAAAAAAAATTAAGTTCTTAATTGTCGATAATTTTTTTGATTTTTAATTTTGAAATTGATTTTCTTTCACAAAATCACTAATGTTCTTTAATAAAAAACCTCGTATGTCCCTTTGGTACAGTCGGGGACTTTTTAAATTGCCGTTGTATTTTTTTTCTTTCAAAATTAATCATTTAAAAAAATAAAAAAAAACAAATTTTTAAATATGTATGTATACACACATACAGAAAAAAGGTTTACAATCTTTTTGTTTTGGTTTAAAATACTTTGCCGAATTTTAAAAAAGAACATTTTTTATTTTCGAGGGCGGCCATTTAAAAAGTCCCCGACTGTACATCAATTTTAACAAATCTATTAATTAGTTGAAGAAGCATAAGATTACAGAATTATAAAAAAAATGGTGCTTTTCCAGACATTAATAAAAAGCTTATGAGGGTTTAAAGGTGGGATTTTGGATAATTTGAGAAAAAAAAATAAAAATTCATATCTTTTTAGCCGTGACTCTTAGGACCCAAGTTCCAAGGTTGAAAAGGTAGCAAATAACCCCAACAATATCCCAAAAAATTTTGACGGTTCATGTGCTGAACACCCTGTATATTCAAATTTCGCAGTTCTCTCTCATAAGTGTCCGCTTATTGGAGGTTTCACTGTATATGATATTTTATATTTTGTTGCTAGGCACCACAAATCTACACAGATGCACCTACCTAGTTCTAGACGAGGCCGATCGTATGTTGGACATGGGCTTCGAACCTCAAATCAGAAAGATCATCAAGCAAATTAGGCCCGATAGACAGGTTCTTATGTGGTCGGCCACATGGCCAAAACAGGTTCAGGCATTGGCCGAGGAGTTCTTGGTTGACTACGTTCAGGTAAGATATAACAGACTTTTGAAATCAATCACCTGACATATCACATGACATACAGGGTGTCCCATTAAGGATAGCACGCCCTTAGTTTCATTTTTTAAACAAAACATTTTCACCAGTATTCACTAAGGGGTCTACAGTGGCTAAGTGCTTCAATCCTAGGTCTCGATTTTGGTTGAAGGTTTAACTTATTTTTCCCGTGAATAGAATAGTTTTTAATATTTATATAAATTGTTCATAAATATCTTGCGATATGGGTAATCTTTTTTCGTTGTAACAAAGATATTATTTCTACATAAAGGTTAGAAATAAATAAAAATAATGTAATATTTTGGTTTAAAAATGGTAGCCATATTTAATATAAAACCTCCAAATGTCACTAGATGTTCAATAAAAACGGTGTAAGTCAGTGTAAGCTGTCCGCTATATTTTACATCTTAATTTTTAGACAAGTTAGCGATGATTAAACTTGTAATTGAAAATGGATTCTAATATATCTTGTGCTTTTTACAATATTTCAATATTGATACTTATTTAATACGGTAATGCATCTACAGATATAATTTTAAGTTATTTATGTATTATTTAGCTTTGAAAATTTTTGTATATAAGTTTTTTTTTATCAATCATGGATTATTTTTATTGTTTTTCGAACCTTAAACCACCCCTTAGGGGTGGTATTACAACTATGACTGCACTTTTTTATGTGGTTTTTCTTTATTTCTAAAGTTAATTTGAATTTATATGACATGAAACTTACTGAGAAATGCTTACTATCATATTGCACATTCGGGTGAACCAAATCTTTGCAGTTATTTGTCCTGTGATTATTAAAAAAATACACTTAAACTGGTCGCTATGAAGTCTATAAACTAGATACTTAAACCCGGTCTAAAATGCTAAGTTTTAACCCGGTGTTAAGAATAAATATATATTTTTGCACATTTAAATTGTTAATATTAAAATTAAAAGTGGACCAATTCCAAATCACACTTAACTAGATGTGTGTCCTTGTTTAACACACCTGATATTCCGTTGACCCATTTAAAATACGAGTACCTACCTTGAATGGAGTCAACAAGCGAGAAACTGAAATAACGAAACAGATACAGAAACAGTGCATTCATCGAACCAAACCGAACCCATTCAAACACAAACTTAATTTCAAAAACTACGCTCGCCAAGACGCGTACGACGCTAAATCATTAAGCCGCGATCACGCAAAATTTAACAGTGCCTTAAAAATAACAAAGTGCCGTAAATTTAATAAATTTCTTTAAAAAATCTCCATACAAACTTGAAGTTCTTAAGTAATATTTATTCATCTCACTCAACATTTCTTTTGTTTTATTTGTTAATTTTAAAATATTTAGAACAATGAAAACCCATTAAAATATAAAGTAAAGACAAACAATATAAAAAATACAAAGAGCTTAGAGAAATGAATTAATAAGAAGGAAATTTTCATAAATAAAAAAGTTATAGGCCCCTTTTCTAAATGAAGATTTTTCAAAAAGCTTAAAATTCGCTTTTTTTATCCCTTCTGAAATACACATCAACAAACCCCCAAAACCGTCAAATTTGGCCACCCTGTACTCTTTAGACAAAACATGATGGATTAAATTAGCACATATTAGAGCTTGATCAAGATTTTTAATGTTTGGTTGAGTGTCGGACTTGTGCAAAATAAAATGTTACAATTTTTGAAGGTATACCATTTGACTCTTAATTATCAGATGGTAAACAGGTTGTAATACATTTGCTTGAGGCATTTATTTTCGAAACCTCAAATAATGTTTAATTTCACCTTTATTTGTTGACCAGTGTCAATACCTTTTTAAAGGAAAAAATTATAACACTACTATTGTAAATGAAAGAAATTATATCGCAGTCTACAGGAAATATACATTAGACTCGATCCATGTTATTAGGGTAAAATGGGGTGAAATTGAAAGATAAAAATGTGGAAGATAAAAATCAAAACAAATACAATGTTTTTTTTTAAATTTTTCTCGGAAAATTTTAGGTTAAATACAAAACTGCTTTATACAAAAGTTGTAGTTGTTACCTTTAACTTTTGTATTTAGCTTTTTCAAAAGTAGACCTCGTTTTGTTAAAAACCGTTTACCATTATTTCACCCTATTACCTCGGATCGAGTCTAAGTTATTTTTCATTGGCTAGTTTTTATGGTCTATTGTAGTTTAAACTATCATATTTGGTTTTAAATATCTATATTATTTTTAATGTCTTGTTTTTTTTTGTTCTTAGGTTAACATTGGTGGTCTAGCCCTGTCAGCAAACCACAACATCAAACAAATCGTCGAGGTATGTGAAGAGCGGAAAAGAGGAAAGACTGGCCAAAATTCTAAAAGAAATTGGTTCAGACAACAACAACAAAACCATCATTTTTGTCGAAACTAAGAAAAAAGTTGATGACATCACGAAGGCTATCAAACGACTAGGTGAGTATTTAAATACATCCAAGTAAATTAAAAAGTTTTCTGTGCTTCAACGTACGGCAACGCCCTACCAATTGGGCCACCAAAACCATGATTACAAATTATTGTCGGGTAAGATTTTGTTTTAAATCGAACCCTTTAACGAGGGTACCGTGGTAGATCTCTTGTGTGTATAAAATAAATACAAAACAGTTTGAAAAACGTTACAAGCTTTAATGAATACAAAATAAAACTCTGCTGCAATTTACAAATTATTACAAGACTTTTCTTATGACCTATAAAATAAACAAGACCGAAAATATTCTTCAAATAGAAAAATCTTATGTTCTTTACTGACAATTAATTTAGAGGTTCGTTTAAGTTCAACAAAACTTAGAATGTAACTACCGACTTGTCTCTTCAAAGTTTGGGTTTTTATGAATGGTAGGTTGGACCTAAGTAATCCATTATCCACTCTTTGAAGAGCTTGGAGGAAACAAGTCAGTGGCGTTGCTGATAATCCTAAAGTTTACTTTACATTCTAGCTAATGAGCTAAATAAGAAAACAAAAACAGATATAAAATTACATTTTATAGACAATACTTTGTTATCTCACAGTTTTTCCAAAGCCAATCACGTTGAAGGGAAATCCCTCTATCTACTTGAGGTTTCCTCTCGCTTAACCATTACAACTCCCACTCTTAACTTTTCAGTAGTTTTTCTCGTATCAACCACCTGATGTTTGGTAGGTGGCAACTAGACATTTACCATTGTATAGGAAGAAGAAACCACTTTCTTTTCTCTGCAAAACCATGTACCATGTTTTGCGCTTTTCGTTTTTCTAAGCTGGTAGTATTTAAAAATATCCAAGAAAATTAAAAAAATTTCTGTGCTTCAACGTACGTCAACGGTCTACCAATTGGGCCACCAAAACCATAATTACAAATTTTTTAAAACTCCATATTGTCAGGTACGATTTCGTTTTAAATTGAACCCTTAAACAATAGTACCGTAGTAGATCTCTTGTATGTATAAAATAAATATAAATCAGTTGTAAAAACGACTTATGACCTATAAACAAACAAGACCCAAAAAAATAAAAACTTAAACTTACCAAAATAACAAACTGCAAAATATTCTTCAAATAGAAAAATCTTGTTTCTTTACTGACAATTAATTTAGAGGTTCCAGTTTAAGTTCAACAACCTCAGTAATCCATTATTCCCTCTTTGAAGAGCTTGGAGGAACCAACTCAGTGGCGTTTCTGATTATCCTAAAGTTTACTTTACATTCTAGCTAATGAGCTAAACAAGAAAACCTAAGCAAAAACAAAGATAAAATGACATTTTATGGACAACACTTTCCTATCTCACAGTTTTTCCATAGCCAATCACGTTAAAGGAAAAACCCTCTATTTTCTTGAGGTTTCCTCTCGCCTAACCATTACAACTCCTACTCTTAACTTTTCAGTAGTTTTTCTCGCATCAAGCACCTGCTGTGTGGTAGGCGGCAATCAAATGTTTACCTTTGTGGAGGGAGGCGGAACCCCTTTTGTTATTTCTATTTATTATCCTTGTGCGACGTTTGTCTTTAGGATTGTAATGTTTCTCAGCAGTGTTCTGAGGAGTCCCATAAGGACGAAACAGTTAACTGTCAACACTTATTAGGTGTCCATTAGATCTTGGACCCCGTGAGGTTTAGCTTTCAGGCTACCCACGGAAAAATATGCGGAAAACAAAACTCCTTTTGCCCGATTAGCCACGAAACTTGTTTGGTATTATTTTCGTTGTTTAAAGGAGCCCAAGTTTTAGCAGCACATATAAGAGCTTGATCGAAATCTTCAATGTTTGATTGAGTGTCGGACTTGTGCGAAATAAATTGTTACTATTTTAGACATTTTTGACTCCTTACTGTCAGATTGTCATAGTGTAGTAAAATACATTTGCTTAGTTCATTTTTTTGGGCGGCGGATAAAAGGTCGAAAGAACAAAAGGTCGAAAAAGTAAGGTCAAAAATACAAAAGGTCGAAAGTACAAAAGGTTGAAAGTACAAAAGGTAGAAAGTTCAAAAGGTCGAAAGTACAAAAGATTGAAAATACAAAAGGTCGAGAGTACAAAAGATCGAAAGTACAAAAGATCGCAAGTACAAAAGATCGAAAGTACAAAAGGTCTAAAAAAATCGACAATACAAAATATTAAAAATACCAATTTACCGTATCAAGTCGACTTGACCTGTCCAGTCGAGGTGGACCCGGGGCCCAGGATAGGTTAGGTTACTATCCCAACCTGACCCGGTTAGGTTAGTATATCAAAAAAAAACTTTCCTGACGAAATCAGGGTAGTTTTTTTTGTAAACAAACCTAACCTGGTCAGGTTGGGTTAGTAATCTAACCGGGTTAACTATGAACTATCTTCAACCTCTGGACTACCTCGGCTGGGCAGGGCAATTCGACTTGGTTAGGTTTCAATCTTTTATTTTCATACTTTCGACCTTTTGTATTTTCGACCTTTATATTTTCGACCTTTTGTACTTTCGACCTTTTGTATTTTCGACCTTTTGTATTTTCGACCTTTTGTTTTTGACCTTTTGTACTGTATGGTATTTTTCGACCTTTTGTACTTTCGACCTTTTATCCGCCGCCCCATTTTTTTTGGTACCTAAAAAATGTGTATTTTTACTCTTATTTATTTGGAATTAGTGTTTTTGGTATTTACTTTCAATATCACATAAATAGTTTTACGCCCCCAAGGTGCAAAAGTACCATTTTACGCTCGATTATGGAAACCATAAAATATCGAAAAATAAATGTTTTTACAAAAAAATTGGTTTCGGAAATTTTGCTTTAGTTTCTTAATCTAAAGTTTCCTTAATCTTATAGGCTATAAATAATGAACTTGAACATTTTTCTGATTTTTGAACATAAACGTTGTTCCAGGATTCTCGGCCCTCTGCATTCACGGTGACAAATCGCAGCCAGAACGTGATTTCGTGTTGGGTGAATTCAGAAGTGGACAATTCTCCATTCTGGTTGCCACAGATGTCGCTGCCAGAGGCTTGGACGTCGAAGATGTCAAATACGTTATCAACTATGATTATCCCAACTCTAGCGAAGATTACGTCCATCGTATTGGTAAGTTGTGAAACGTAGTTGGCTGACATCTATACAGGGTGCCATTAAAAGTTTGTAACAAACTTTGACAGGTGATACTACACATAAAATAAGACAAAAAGTTCATATGAACATAGGTCCTAAAATGCATAGTAGGGGAGCTACGGGCACTAAAAAGGTAATATCGAAAATGGTTTTTTTTTTATACAGCAACTTTAAAAAGCTATGGAATTTTACAAAAAATTGTAAATGTTAATTAATTTGACCCTTCACATTGTGGTAAGGTAAAAAAATAATTACTTAACTCAAAGGGTACTTTTGGTAGGGGTTGTTTTAACAAGAATTTTTTTTTGTATTTTTTTTTACATTTTGAGTCCATTTTTAAAAACTACTCCCTTTTTAAGTAAAAAAGGTACTCTTGTCTAAAGTCGCCCAGAGCAACGGTTTACGAGATAATTGAGGGTAAAGATTATGGAAGGTACAAAAAAAAATTAATTGTATTTTTTGCGTATTTAATTTTATACAAAAATTTAAAAATACTAAGTAAAAGTAACCTAAGTAATCTACGTTTATTATTTATTTAGCTTACCCTATTTAAAGTAGGTGTTCAATATGGCCACCATTCACTTCAATACAGTTGTGTGTGCTCTTAAGCAGAATAACTTTTACGTTCAATTATCTCGTAAACTGTTGCTTTGGGCGAATTTGGAGTAGAGAACCTTTTCGACGTAAAAAGGTGAGAAGATTTCCAAAATGCACTTAGAATGTAAAAAAATACAATCCGAAAAAAAAATTAAGTACCTCCCATAAACAGGATAACTTTTACAATCAATTATCTCGTAAACCGTTGCTCTGGCGACTTTGGACAAGAGTACCTTTTTTTACTTAAAAAAGGGAGTAGTTTTCAAAAATGTAAAAAAATGCAATACAAAAAAAATTCTTGTTAAAACAACCCCCCACCCCTACCAAAAGTACCCTTTTGAGTTAAGTAATTATTTTTTTACCATACCACAATGTGAAAGGTCAAAATTAATTAACATTTGCCATTTTTTGTAAAATTCCATAGTTTTTTAAGTTGCTGTATAAAAAAACCATTTTCGATATTAACCCTTTTGGTGCCCGTAGCTCCCCTACTATGCATTTTAGGACCTATGTTCATATGAACTTTTTTTCTTATTTTTATGTGTACTATCACCTGTCAAAGTTTGTTACAAACTTTTAATGACACCCTATATAAATTTTATTTTAGTCTATAATATACCGGTCTATTTTTAAAGTGATGAGTAACAGGCCGAATTTTTGTATATAGGGTGAGACACCGAACTTTTTCCTATGCGAAAATTGTTCAAAGTGTTTCGTAACGAAAGTGCGCAGGCGCTTAAATTTTCGTAAAACTTTCATTAATAAAAAATTTATTTTGTTTATTATGTATGTTACATAACATGTAACATACATAATACATAATAAACAAAGTAAACCGTTGCTCTGGGCGACTTTGGACAAGAGTACCTTTTTTACTTAAAAAAGGGAGTAGTTTTCAAAAATGGACTCAAAATGTAAAAAAATGCAATACAAAAAAAATCTTGTTAAAACAACCCCCCACCCCTACCAAAAGTACCCTTTTGAGTTAAGTAATTATTTTTTTACCTTACCACAATGTGAAAGGTCAAAATTAATTAACATTTGCAATTTTTTGTAAAATTCCATAGCTTTTTAAAGTTGCTGTATAAAAAAAACCATTTTCGATATTAACCCTTTTGGTGCCCATAGCTCCCCTACTATGCATTTTAGGACCTATGTTCATATGAACTTTTTTTCTTATTTTTATGTGTACTATCACCTGTCAAAGTTTGTTACAAACTTTTAATGACACCCTGTATCAATTTCATTTTAGTCTATAATATACCGGTCTATTTTTAAAGTGATGAGTAACAGGCCGAATTTTTGTATATAGGGTGAGACACCGAACTTTTTCCTATGCGAAAATTGTTCAAAGTGTTTCGTAACGAAAGTGCGCAGGCGCTTAAATTTTCGTAAAACTTTCATTAATAAAAAATTTATTTTGTTTATTATGTATGTTACATAACATGTAACATACATAATACATAATAAACAAAGTAAACCGTTGCTCTGGGCGACTTTGGACAAGAGTACCTTTTTTACTTAAAAAAGGGAGTAGTTTTCAAAAATGGACTCAAAATGTAAAAAAATGCAATACAAAAAAAAATCTTGTTAAAACAACCCCCCACCCCTACCAAAAGTACCCTTTTGAGTTAAGTAATTATTTTTTTACCTTACCACAATGTGAAAGGTCAAAATTAATTAACATTTGCAATTTTTTGTAAAATTCCATAGCTTTTTAAAGTTGCTGTATAAAAAAAACCATTTTCGATATTAACCCTTTTGGTGCCCGTAGCTCCCCTACTATGCATTTTAGGACCTATGTTCATATGAACTTTTTTCTTATTTTTATGTGTACTATCACCTGTCAAAGTTTGTTACAAACTTTTAATGACACCCTGTATCAATTTCATTTTAGTCTATAATATACCGGTCTATTTTTAAAGTGATGAGTAACAAGCCGAATTTTTGTATATAGGGTGAGACACCGAACTTTTTCCTATGCGAAAATTGTTCAAAGTGTTTCGTAACGAAAGTGCGCAGGCGCTTAAATTTTCGTAAAACTTTCATTAATAAAAAAGTTTTACTTTGTTTATTATGTATGTTATGATTATGATTCCTCCTTGCCCCCATTCTATAACTTTATTCCAGTTTCTGGAACCGCACTTTGCATACGTGTTACGAAAATAATGGACGGGCCTATACCACAAGCAACAACAAAAAATTGTATTCTATATATATTTATCGGTTTCACAACGTTCTACGTCTTCCGATACCCAATCTCCACTCGTTTCTGTTTGCCCATAATTCATCATATAGGCCTCTTATTCTTATTTCACTGTCTATTCCTTCTCTCCAGCTTCTCCTTGGCCGTCCTCGTTTTCTTCGGCCAGTTGGTTTCCATTGTAGTATTTGTTTAGGTAGTCTTTCATCATTCATTCTTTGTACATGTCCGTACCACACCAGTTGTCTTGTTTTTATATCATCCACAAAAGTACGTTCACCCACTGTCATAATTTCTTGATTTGTAACTCTTTCTCTTTTTGATTTCCCTGCTGCTCTTCTCCAATAGTCCATCTCCTTAGCGGAAAACATTTTTTCTGTTCTATCCTTGATTGGCCATACTTTTGAGCCGTATATGTAATAATACTTTTTACAGTGGTGTTATATATAAGCTTTTTGTTATGTTTTGATATACTTTGGTTCCAAATTATTCCATTTAATAAAGTTATTGTTTGTCTTCCTTGTACGTTTCGATCTTTTATAGCTTTGTCTAGTGTTCCGTCAGCTGTAATTTTTAGACCTAAGTATTTATACTCATCACAGGAGTGAATTCGCTGCCCGCTATTTAAGATTAGATCCTGTTTCATTCCACCGATACACATATACTCTGTCTTATTGAGATTAACCTCTAGTCCCCACTTATTGTACTCTTCTATTAGTTTTCGTGTCATATATTCGAGGTCGTCATAATCCTGAGCCACTACTATCTGATCATCGGCGAAACATAAAGTATACAAGGTGGTTTCGTTCAACGGAATTCCCATGTTTTGGCATTTTCTCTTCCATACTTTAAGGACTTGTTCCAAGTATATCTTGAAGAGCGTAGGCGAGATACAGCAACCTTGTTTAAGACCTTTCTTTACTTGAAAGCCTTTGGTTAGTTTTGCTTTTATTTTAACTTTTGCCTTACTATTGCGGTATAACTCTTTGATGGCCTTAATTAGTTGTACGCGTATGTTTGTGTTTTCCAACACTTTCCAAAGTAGATTTAGTGGTATGCTATCATATGCCTTCTGCAAATCGACTTCGATTTGCAAATTGTATTCAACTAACTTATTTCTTTAGCTCACAGAAAAGGCGTATTAATAATTAAAATACCCTTCATAAATCTGGCAACGTAATTTAACGTTTATCAAGAATACAGTATTGCGCGCGTCGAAATTTTGACTAATCGTATTAGCTCACACTACTACTATAAGTAGTGTGAGCTATGGTGATCGTAATTTTTTAGAGAAAAAAAAAGTTGCTCCGATTTCAAAAATTTTTATATATCTTTGCGTTTCAGATGATTTTGAAACTTTTTTGTTTTGCTGTCTGTCTGTCTGTCTGTATGTCTGTCTGTATGTCTGTCTGTAACGACCAACCCGCATAACTCAAAAACCGCTTGTCCGTTTTTAATGAAATTTGGTACCTAAGTTGGGTCTTGGGCCGTGATGGTCCCATTTAAAAATGAACAAAATCCACCGAACGCAAGCCAAATAAAAGGGTGGGGGTTGATTCCAAAAATTAGAGTTTATGTGAAAATATGGCGTGTGTGATATCAAACGAAAGGTAATTAAGTCTGGAGTTAAAAAAAATTAATTTTAGTTTATTTTAAAAAAAGGGTGGTGGTAGATGTCAAAAATTAGAGTTTAAGTGAAAATATGGCGTGTGTGATATCAAACGAAAGGTAATTGAGTCTGGAGTTAAACAAAATACCTTTTAGTTTTTTTTAAAGGGTGGGGGGTAGATTGAAAAAATTTGTGTTTAAGTCAAAACATGGCTTGTGTGGTATCAGACGAAAGGTAATTGAGTCTGGAGTTGAAAAAAATATATTTCAGTTTTTGATTATATTAGCTCACACTATAACTATAGTACCTAGTGTGAGCTTAGGTGCCCATAGATTGGCAGAGTATTTTTTCTTATAGGCAGGACGGGTCGTTGCCAACTGCAAGGAACAGCCTACACATTCTTCAGTTCGAAAAATCAGCGCCAAGCCAAGGGTTTGGTCGGTGTATTGGAGGAGGCTGGACAACACGTCACCCCAGAACTGCAGCAAATGGCCGACAATCTGAGAGGACCGCAAAACAATCGCAACAATAGATGGAATCAAAATAGGCCCAAGTAAGTAACTGTCTTATTTAGCTCCTATAGAAATACGAAGGTTCATTCAAATCAAATACGAACCGTAATTTTCTATTTAACGTACAATAGGTAAAGGGAGCGGCATGACATTTCGATATACAGGGTGTGAACGATAAGACTGGATAGTTTTTTTTTTAAGTTTTAAATATTGAATATATTTTTTGTTTAGTTAGCTAATTACATAAAACAAGGTATAATTAATGTATAACAATGGATTAAATTAATAATAAAATCAAAGAAATAAATAAAATTGTAAAACTAAAAAAAAAACAAAAAAAAAAAAGGAAACATCAACAATAAAAAATTTTCCTCTAAACCAGTATCGTCTGGGATTGGTCCAAGAATTGAAGCTGCGTTGCCGCGTTGAATTGCAAGACCTATTTGTTGTTTAATGAAGTAATGTACCCTTTGGCTTCCAGCTCTTCGTATTTTTTTTGCTTTTGAATTAAATACTCACCTTAGTACACTGCAATGGTTGCATTTTAAGGGGTTCACCTACACTGTTATTTTTTCTGGAGGAGTTTTGTTGTTTTAAAAACGTACTAATTTATTATTTTCGGTGAGCTTCACCATAAATCATTAGCATGTTAGCATACTACTGGATAAAATACATTTTGTTTTTTTAAATCTTTTCACGCCATCCACGCACGTTCTATGTTCAGACTGAGACGAGACAGTGAGGTTACACGCGACTGCAGTCAAAAGTTTGAACTTGTCGGCTTATCTACAAAAGGATTTTCCGAGCCACAGGTGTGAAGACAAAGTTAAAGGTCAAGTTTTCGTGTGGGCCAAAATGATGAGCTAATGCCGTTTGTTTTGAACTCGTTACTTTTAAGAAAACTTGTGTTTTTTTTGCAATTATTTTTGTTTTAACTTTTAGACCAATACTCTAGGAACTTTTTTAGATAGAATTCTCATACTAAAAATGATTAAGGTTTTACACGTCAACTTTTTAGTATTTAAAAGATAATGGCTTCTAAATTTTGACAGGATTTAGACAAAAATCAGTTGAGTTTTGATGTTATATGAACTTTTTTCTTATTTTGACCTCTATCAACAATAAAAATTTTGTGAGTCGTACCGTTTACACACTGTATGTTAGGTATTGATATCAAGATGAGGGAGGCAAGTTGCAGTCAAAAGTTTGAACTTGTCGGCTTATCTACAAAAGGATTTTCCGAGCCACAGGTGTGAAGACAAAGTTGAAGCTCAAGTTTTCGTAGGGGCCAAAATGATGAGCCAATGCCGTTTGTTTTTAAACTCCTTACTTTTAAGAAAACTTTTGCAATTATTTTTTTAAACTTTTAGACCAAGACTTTAGGAACTTTTTTAGATAGAATTCTCATGCTAAAAATGATTAAGGTGTTCCGCGAGTTATACGACCGACGTCGACCTTACCTGGAATCATCTAGAGAAATGCAACTCCTCATCTCCGGTAGGTTTAGAGGTAGTCGGGTTTCTCTAGATGATTCCAGGTAAGGTCGACGTTCAACTTTTTAGTATTTAAAAGATAATGGCTTCTAAATTTTAACAGGATTTAGACAAAAATCAGTTGAGTTTTGATGTTATATGAACTTTTTTTGACACGGGATAGTTTGCGTTGACTATCTGCACAGTTTGGCGATGAAACACTTTCAAGGACTTAATTCTACGACTGGCACAAAAAAATTCTAATTGCCGAGAGACGCAACACCGTGAAAAGCCAAGACCCGTCTTTTTGCAGTTCTTGTAACTGTTTTAATTTTCTTTTTCAAAATAAAACAAAGTTTTTTTAAATGTAAAATTTTAAAATTTAGAATTAAAAAAAAACCGAACCAACCCAAACGCGATGCCTCTGGAATCATTTTTTTATTAAAATTATATTTCTCAATTAATAAAGCACAAATTAGAGCTCGATCAAAATTGTTAATGTTTGATTGAGTGTCGGACTTGTGCAATATAAAATTTAGCAATTTTTATTTACAATTTAAGAATTTTCTTTACTTAATTTGTTAAACATTGTTAAAACACTTATAATTATAATATATTAGTGTTTTTGGTTACAACATTTCTCACTTCGATTGTGATTATCGATATTTCTGAATGGACTCATTAACGACCCGTCACGCCGTTGTGTTTAATAACCATAACGGACGTGGTTATCTACGATGATTTAGCGTTAACTTTATAGGAGCTGTTATGTTATTAGGCTTGACATTTGCAACTAACCAAATCTTGATTGCTTAAAACAAATTTAAAACTGTCTTTTGTTGTAATTTAAAGTCAAAATATTAAAACTTAGCCGTTGTTTTAAAGCCTTATTTTACGAAATAAATATTTTGTATGTTGGAATCTTGTTCTTTTGTCATAAGTTATTGGTAAATAGAACTTAAATATTTTATTTTGTTTAATTTTTGTATCTTATCTTATTGGTAAATAGAACTTAAATATTTTATTTTGTTTAATTTTTGTATCTTATCACATAAAGACCTTATGTATTTATTTATCTGAGGGCACGGCAGTGCCTCGCCAAGTTCGCGCGCCGTAACCATCTTTTCTGGAAACATTTCAGCCGATATTTGACCTATCTAAAACTCTACTTCGGAATGAGCTACGAATCTCAAACTTTGCACAGTCGTAGATTTCCAGTTAACAACCCCTCCAAATTTCATGGAATTCCATAAAGTAGTTACGAAATTTCAAAAAACGTCGAAATTGCCACTCACTGACTCACTCACTTACTCATGTATAGATCATCAATATTCTACTGTAGTTCCAGACATGCTACAAAGCTGAAATTTGGCAGACTCATAGAACTTATGACCAAACCCCTGGAAAAAATCAAAAAACCCAAAATCTTAATTTACTCCCCTCCCCTATACATTTAAAGTTATGTAAAAGTAGCATTGCCCACTTCCAGAAAGGCTAGAGAGTTGAGCTTTGGCAGACTGATAGGAATTATGATAAAACTATAGGAAAAATTAAAACACCCCAAAATTCTAATTTACTTCCCTCCCCTATAAATGTAAAGTTAAGTAAAAGTAACATTGCCCCCCACTTCCAGACACGCTAGAGAGCTGAGCTTTGGAAGACTGATAGTAACTATGATAAAGTTATAGAAAAAAATTAAAACACCCCAAAATTCTAATTTACTTCCCTCCCCTATAAATGTAAAGTTATGTAAAAGTAACACTGCCCACTTCCAGAAACGCTAGAGAGCTGAACTTTTTAAGACTAAAAGACACTATGATAAAACTATATGAAAAAAATTAAAAACACCAACTTTTTTATTTACTTCTCTCTCCTATGAATGTAAATTTATATAAAACTAACATTGCCCACTTCCAGAAACGCTAGAGGCCTGAGCATTGGAATGCTGATAGAAATTATGATAAAACCATGGGAAAAAATTTTAAAAGCCCAATATTTTTATTTACTCTCCTCCCCTATAAATGTAAAGTTATGTAAAAGTAACATTACCCACTTTCCATAAAACCATAGAAAAGAATTAAAAAACCTCAAAAATTTAAGTAAGGCATTGCAAAAGTTTTGAACAATATTCCGCATATTTTACTACTTTAAAAATTAAGTATTATCCTCAGAGTAATAACATATATTATTATTACTCTAAGGTATTATCCAATTCCTTTAAAAAAGAAGTGAAATCATTACAAAAACATTTTATGTAAAAAAAAGCCAAGTACGCGAAAATGGCATTCCGTAAAAGAATTGAGATAAAAGTAAAGCCAAGTTCTCCAATACAAATTTCAAAATGAAAGGTTCTTACTAGTTTGGAAATATTTTTCTAAACTTGGCTATTACGGTTGTAAATGACTCTTAGGCACAGTGCTAAATTGAACATAAAGAAGTTTGGCTGTAATAGCAAAGTTTAAAAAAACATTTCCAAACTAGTTAGAACCTTCAATTTTGAAATTTGTATTGGAGAACTTGGCTTTACTTTTATCTCAATTGTTTTTACGGAATGCTATTTTCGCGTACTTGGCTTTTTTTAACATGAAATGTTTTTGTTATGATTTATTTATCAGGTCGTATTTAATTATTTTTAATAAAAGCCACACAAAAAGTCCAGCATCCACCACCTCAATTTTTTTTTGTTAAATATCAATGACAAAAACTAATATCAGAAGGTAGATATTTAGAAAATTGATTTGATATCTTATTAGGCAGCACTTCTTTGTTACAATTTTTTTTACATCTAAATAAGAATTTCTTTGTTTTGTAGCACTACATCACCCAATTCGACCAACCCTCGTCAAACAAACCAATGTGGCAAAATAGGCAACAGGGCCAATTTGTGAGTCACAACACCATGGAGTTTTATGGCACCAGACAGCAAAGCGGCAGCGGTAGCATTTCACCGAAAGATGGTACGAACCTTTTTTTGGCTTTATTTGTGACATATTGTATTAGTTTGCGTTGTGACATCACAAATTAGCTGCTCGATCAGCTATACCAAAGAAAACCTCATTTCTATTTTAATTTTTAGCTCATATAATTACTAATCAAACTCTCTTATTGCATCTTTGTTGCGGAGTGAGCCAAGAACTCTTAACAGCCTTAAGTAATAAGTTTTAGACATATCGGTGCATGAATAGGATAGTCCACCATTTTGGTTCTGCTTAGTTATTATTATTTTTTTAATTTGAGACAAAAATCAGAATTAGCGACCTTAAACACCCCAAAATTCCACATTTAATACATATCGGTTCATAAATGGGAAAGTCCGCAGTTTAGGATTTTTTTAAGTTTTAGAGACTTTTAAACACTACAAAGTTTCAGGTTTGAGATAAATCTGTTTATAAATTAGAAAGGCCGCAATTTTGAATTAAAAAAAATATATATATACACTACCAAATTTTAGGTCTCTAACTCATCTGGAAGTATTTAAAATAGCTATCGCAAGATTTAAAATAAAAGTTTAAACATACATTTAAAGGGTGTTTTTTTAAAAAACGGAAAACCCTGGAACATGTCAATTTTGTTTGTGCTTTTTAGGCATCTTAATTTTTTTGGGCACTTTTTGGCCATCTCAAACTTTTTGTAGCATGCACCTTGTTCGAGGGGTAAACTTTACCCCTATATTTTTTATGAAGGTCTCTTGAATGTATTTGCAAAAATTTTTAAAATCTCTTACTCATTTTTAAGGTATTTGCCTCCAAAGTTACCATAGAGCAATAAAAAAATTTAAATAAAAGAAATATAAAAAATAATTATAAAATAAGTCACTGCAAAATATTCCTTTAAAAATAAATAAAGCGACGTTTTTCGTCATACCCCCTTTTTTAAAAAACGGAAAACCCTGGAACAAGTCAATTTTGTTTGTGCTTTTTAGCCATCTTAATTTTTTTTGGGCACTTTTTGGCCATCTCAAACTTTTTGTAGCATGCACCTTGTTCGAGGGGTAAACTTTACCCCTATATTTTTTATGAAGGTCTCTTGAATGTATTTGCAAAAATTTTGACAATCTTTTACTCGTTTTTAAGGTATTTGCCTCCAAAGTTACCATAGAGCAATAAAAAAATTTAAATAAAAGAAATATAAAAAATAATTATAAAATAAGTCACTGCAAAATATTCCTTTAAAAATAAATAAAGCGACGTTTTTCGTCATACCCCCTTTTTTAAAAAACGGAAAACCCTGGAACAAGTCAATTTTGTTTGTGCTTTTTAGCCATCTTAATTTTTTTTGGGCACTTTTTGGCCATCTCAAACTTTTTGTAGCATGCACCTTGTTCGAGGGGTAAACTTTACCCCTATATTTTTTATGAAGGTCTCTTGAATGTATTTGCAAAAATTTTGACAATCTTTTACTCGTTTTTAAGGTATTTGCCTCCAAAGTTACCATAGTGCAATAAAAAAATTTAAATAAAAGAAATATAAAAAATAATTATAAAATAAGTCACTGCAAAATATTCCTTTAAAAATAAATAAAGCGACGTTTTTCGTCATACCCCCTTTTTTAAAAAACGGAAAACCCTGGAACAAGTCAATTTTGTTTGTGCTTTTTAGCCATCTTAATTTTTTTTGGGCACTTTTTGGCCATCTCAAACTTTTTGTAGCATGCACCTTGTTCGAGGGGTAAACTTTACCCCTATATTTTTTATGAAGGTCTCTTGAATGTATTTGCAAAAATTTTTAAAATCTCTTACTCATTTTTAAGGTATTTGCCTCCAAAGTTACCATAGAGCAATAAAAAAATTTAAATAAAAGAAATATAAAAAATAATTATAAAATAAGTCACTGCAAAATATTCCTTTAAAAATAAATAAAGCGACGTTTTTCGTCATACCCCCTTTTTTAAAAAACGGAAAACCCTGGAACAAGTCAATTTTGTTTGTGCTTTTTAGCCATCTTAATTTTTTTTGGGCACTTTTTGGCCATCTCAAACTTTTTGTAGCATGCACCTTGTTCGAGGGGTAAACTTTACCCCTATATTTTTTATGAAGGTCTCTTGAATGTATTTGCAAAAATTTTTAAAATCTCTTACTCATTTTTAAGGTATTTGCCTCCAAAGTTACCATAGAGCAATAAAAAAATTTAAATAAAAGAAATATAAAAAATAATTATAAAATAAGTCACTGCAAAATATTCCTTTAAAAATAAATAAAGCGACGTTTTTCGTCATACCCCCTTTTTTAAAAAACGGAAAACCCTGGAACAAGTCAATTTTGTTTGTGCTTTTTAGCCATCTTAATTTTTTTTGGGCACTTTTTGGCCATCTCAAACTTTTTGTAGCATGCACCTTGTTCGAGGGGTAAACTTTACCCCTATATTTTTTATGAAGGTCTCTTGAATGTATTTGCAAAAATTTTAGCAATCTTTTACTTGTTTTTAAGGTATTTGCCTCCAAAATTACCATAGAGCAGTAAAAAAATTAAAATAAAAGAAATATAAAAAAAAATTATAAAATAAGTCACAGCAAAATATTCCTTTAAAAATAAATAAAGCGACGTTTTTCGTCATACCCCCTTTTTTAAAAAACGGAAAACCCTGGAACAAGTCAATTTTGTTTGTGCTTTTTAGCCATCTTAATTTTTTTTGGGCACTTTTTGGCCATCTCAAACTTTTTGTAGCATGCACCTTGTTCGAGGGGTAAACTTTACCCCTATATTTTTTATGAAGGTCTCTTGAATGTATTTGCAAAAATTTTGACAATCTTTTACTCGTTTTTAAGGTATTTGCCTCCAAAGTTACCATAGTGCAATAAAAAAATTTAAATAAAAGAAATATAAAAAATAATTATAAAATAAGTCACTGCAAAATATTCCTTTAAAAATAAATAAAGCGACGTTTTTCGTCATACCCCCTTTTTTAAAAAACGGAAAACCCTGGAACAAGTCAATTTTGTTTGTGCTTTTTAGCCATCTTAATTTTTTTTGGGCACTTTTTGGCCATCTCAAACTTTTTGTAGCATGCACCTTGTTCGAGGGGTAAACTTTACCCCTATATTTTTTATGAAGGTCTCTTGAATGTATTTGCAAAAATTTTTAAAATCTCTTACTCATTTTTAAGGTATTTGCCTCCAAAGTTACCATAGAGCAATAAAAAAATTTAAATAAAAGAAATATAAAAAATAATTATAAAATAAGTCACTGCAAAATATTCCTTTAAAAATAAATAAAGCGACGTTTTTCGTCATACCCCCTTTTTAAAAAACGGAAAACCCTGGAACAAGTCAATTTTGTTTGTGCTTTTTAGCCATCTTAATTTTTTTTGGGCACTTTTTGGCCATCTCAAACTTTTTGTAGCATGCACCTTGTTCGAGGGGTAAACTTTACCCCTATATTTTTTATGAAGGTCTCTTGAATGTATTTGCAAAAATTTTTAAAATCTCTTACTCATTTTTAAGGTATTTGCCTCCAAAGTTACCATAGAGCAATAAAAAAATTTAAATAAAAGAAATATAAAAAATAATTATAAAATAAGTCACTGCAAAATATTCCTTTAAAAATAAATAAAGCGACGTTTTTCGTCATACCCCCCTTTTTAAAAAACGGAAAACCCTGGAACAAGTCAATTTTGTTTGTGCTTTTTAGCCATCTTAATTTTTTTTGGGCACTTTTTGGCCATCTCAAACTTTTTGTAGCATGCACCTTGTTCGAGGGGTAAACTTTACCCCTATATTTTTTATGAAGGTCTCTTGAATGTATTTGCAAAAATTTTAGCAATCTTTTACTTGTTTTTAAGGTATTTGCCTCCAAAATTACCATAGAGCAGTAAAAAAATTAAAATAAAAGAAATATAAAAAAAAATTATAAAATAAGTCACAGCAAAATATTCCTTTAAAAATAAATAAAGCGACGTTTTTCGTCATACCCCCTTTTTTAAAAAACGGAAAACCCTGGAACAAGTCAATTTTGTTTGTGCTTTTTAGCCATCTTAATTTTTTTTGGGCACTTTTTGGCCATCTCAAACTTTTTGTAGCATGCACCTTGTTCGAGGGGTAAACTTTACCCCTATATTTTTTATGAAGGTCTCTTGAATGTATTTGCAAAAATTTTGACAATCTTTTACTCGTTTTTAAGGTATTTGCCTCCAAAGTTACCATAGTGCAATAAAAAAATTTAAATAAAAGAAATATAAAAAATAATTATAAAATAAGTCACTGCAAAATATTCCTTTAAAAATAAATAAAGCGACGTTTTTCGTCATACCCCCTTTTTTAAAAAACGGAAAACCCTGGAACAAGTCAATTTTGTTTGTGCTTTTTAGCCATCTTAATTTTTTTTGGGCACTTTTTGGCCATCTCAAACTTTTTGTAGCATGCACCTTGTTCGAGGGGTAAACTTTACCCCTATATTTTTTATGAAGGTCTCTTGAATGTATTTGCAAAAATTTTAGCAATCTTTTACTTGTTTTTAAGGTATTTGCCTCCAAAATTACCATAGAGCAGTAAAAAAATTAAAATAAAAGAAATATAAAAAAAAATTATAAAATAAGTCACAGCAAAATATTCCTTTAAAAATAAATAAAGCGACGTTTTTCGTCATACCCCCTTTTTTAAAAAACGGAAAACCCTGGAACAAGTCAATTTTGTTTGTGCTTTTTAGCCATCTTAATTTTTTTTTGGGCACTTTTTGGCCATCTCAAACTTTTTGTAGCATGCACCTTGTTCGAGGGGTAAACTTTACCCCTATATTTTTTATGAAGGTCTCTTGAATGTATTTGCAAAAATTTTGACAATCTTTTACTCGTTTTTAAGGTATTTGCCTCCAAAATTATCATAGAGCAATAAAAAAATTAAAATAAAAGAAATATAAAAAAATATATAAAATAAGTCACAGCAAAATATTCCTTTAAAAATAAATAAAGCGACGTTTTTCGTCATTCCTCCTTTTTAAAAAAACGGAAAACCCTGGAACAAGTCAATTTTGTTTGTGCTTTTTAGCCATCTTAATTTTTTTTTTGGGCACTTTTTGGCCATCTCAAACTTTTTGTAGCATGCACCTTGTTCGAGGGGTAAACTTTACCCCTATATTTTTTATGAAGGTCTCTTAAATGTATTTGCAAAAAATTTGAAAATCTTTTACTCGTTTTTAAGTTACCATAGAGCAATAAAAAAATTTAAAGAAATATAAAAAAAATTATAAGTCTCTGCAAAATATTCCTTTAAAAATAAATAAAGCGACGTTTTTCGTCATACCCCCTTTTTTAAAAAACGGAAAACCCTGGAACAAGTCAATTTTGTTTGTGCTTTTTAGCCATCTTAATTTTTTTTTGGGCACTTTTTGGCCATCTCAAACTTTTTGTAGCATGCACCTTGTTCGAGGGGTAAACTTTACCCCTATATTTTTTATGAAGGTCTCTTGAATGTATTTGCAAAAATTTTGACAATCTTTTACTCGTTTTTAAGGTATTTGCCTCCAAAGTTACCATAGAGCAATAAAAAAATTTAAATAAAAGAAATATAAAAAATAATTATAAAATAAGTCACTGCAAAATATTCCTTTAAAAATAAATAAAGCGACGTTTTTTGTCATACCCCCTTTTTTAAAAAACGGAAAACCCTGGAACAAGTCAATTTTGTTTGTGCTTTTTAGCCATCTTAATTTTTTTTTTGACGCTTTTTGGCCATCTCAAACTTTTTGTAGCATGCACCTTCTTCGAGGGGTAAACTTTACCCCTTCATTTTTTATGAAGGTCTCTTGAATGTGTTTGCAAAAATTTTGAAAATCTTTTACTCGTTTTTAAGGTATTTGCCTCCAAAGTTACCATAGAGCAATAAAAAAATTAAAATAAAAGAAATATAAAAAAAAATATATAAAATAAGTCACAGTAAAATATTCCTTTAAAAATAAATAAAGCGACGTTTTTCGTCATACCCCCTTTTTTTAAAAACGGAAAACCCTGGAACAAGTCAATTTTGTTTGTGCTTTAAACTTTACCCCTATATTTTTTATGAAGGTCTCTTGAATGTATTTGCAAAAATTTTGACAATCTTTTACTCGTTTTTAAGGTATTTGCCTCCAAAATTACCATAGAGCAATAAAAAAATTAAAATAAAAGAAATATAAAAAAAAATTATAAAATAAGTCACTGCAAAATATTCCTTTAAAAATAAGTAAAGCGACGTTTTTCGTCATAACCCAAAACAACAAAGACCTAACCCAAAAAAATTATGTGGCCGAAAAGTGCTTTACTAAGTAATTCTTGTCACTAAGGCCTATTTTTTTTAAAATCTTCCACCTATTTTCAATGCAGACAAAAATTAGTTAATAATTTTCTTAGAATTTTTTTTTTTTAACAAACATCTTAAAAAAAATTTGTTCATCATCTCTGAAACCAGATTTATAATATAGAAACAAACAAAATCTACAAAAAACCTATCATCTTTAAAGATCTACCTATTTTCAATGTATACAAAAATTAATTAATAATTTTCTTAGAAAACACATTGCCTAACAAGCATCCCAAAAAAAATTGTTCAGTCATCTTTGAAACCAGATTTATATATAAAAACAAACAAAATCTACAAAAAACCTATTATCAATTATAGTTTACTACAAAACTACAAAGTAGGTAGAAAAAAAGTGTTTCCTTCAAAACGAAACTCGATGTTTTCGAGCGTTTTTCCAAATTCATACGAAAAATTCCCAAAAAAACGTCTGTGACCTTTAAGTTAAAACACCTTGTATGTTCATCTTTATAGGACAAATGGGCGGTGCGAGAGAGAACGGGCAATTCCGCGAAAACAACGGCCAGTACAACAGGAACCCAAGGAAGTACGACTACTATCAGTTCCAAAATCAACAACAACAGTATCAAGGCGAGGGCTACCAGCAATCTTACAGTCCTCCCATTCAGGGTCAGCAAATGCAGGGTCAACAGGGTGGTCGCGGTGGTTATGGTAAGTCCAAGTACAGTTTTCATAATATAACCCCACAAGAAAAAATTTTTTAAAGTCTGTAAGATAGACCATATTATTCCTATGTATTTTTCGACGCTGATTCCGAATCCGGGAAGAAAAAAAGTCCCTTGTTCTGTCTGATGCAACATTGAAGTTTTTAAAATAATTGTTACTTTTTGTAATAAAATTCAAATTTTTAAAAGTCTTGTAAAATTTTAAACCTTTACTTTTGAAAAAAATCGAAACTAATAAAAAATTGGCATTTAAAATTTTAATAATCTCTAAAAAAACTATGATTCTGATTTTTTTGAAGAGAATAAATGTTATACTAAAAACACAGCCGGACGGCGCACGGCGGCCACTTTGGATTTGCAACTTCAACTTTAATCAAATCCAATCTGTTTATGTTCAATGAATTTGACAAAAAAATATCAGTAGAGTTTCAGTAACTTTGATGGATTTGTCGTAGGTAAAAATTTAATTTAATACGATTTTTTAAAAATCTTCCTCCCCTCTCTAATCTATTCATCTATTTAGCCTTCTTTGATCCATCTTTGGACATAGGCCTCCCCCAATATCTTTCACTCTTTCCTGTTTGTCGCCCATCTGATTTGTGGTCTTCCCCTACTTCTTTTTCAATACAT
Organism: Aspidapion aeneum; assembly: GCA_963576565.1. Classification (NCBI taxonomy): domain Eukaryota; kingdom Metazoa; phylum Arthropoda; class Insecta; order Coleoptera; family Brentidae; genus Aspidapion; species Aspidapion aeneum. Next base: position 6,578,616 of record OY755043.1, on the reverse strand, counting down.
TTTCATTTTAATTCTGCTAGTTCTCCTCTGACATCCCTTACTTTTGTTTTGTTTCTTATCCATTCATTCCTTTTTCTATCTGTTAGCTTCACATGTAACATTTGTCTTTCCATTGATCTTTGGGCTTTTGTTACCTTATCCATGTTTGATTTTGTAAGTATCCAGGTCTGGGATTCATAGGTAAGCACAGAAAGGATACATTGGTTATACACTTTCGTTTTAAGGTACTAAGGATATTTTTTAATATGTAGCTTAATTTACCGAATGCTGCCCAGGCCAATCTTACTCGTCTCTTGATTTCAGCTGTTTTGTTTTCTTTTGTATATATATATATATATATATATATATATGGATAATTCTACCAAAAGTGGGCTATATGGATATCATTTTTGGTCATTGCCTTTAAATAACAGTACAGCACAGTAAATAATCTTGTTTTTTTAAATTTATGTAACTAATTAGGTGTAAGCTAAGAAACATTTATTTTCCCGAATTTTAGGAATTATTGCATAAAAATTCCAGAGGGATGAGCACCAGAGGAATGAGTTTTTTAATGGTTTTCCAATTTAAATCAAAATCTATTTAGACTACTTAACTTAAGTTTTATATAAACAAAGTTCCTATACTTATAATTTTAAAACAATCAACAAAAAAATTATTCTCTCCGAAAAAAACTAATTTTCTGCCGAAAATAAAAAGATCTATAACTTAAACCAAACTAAAGTTGACATCTGTCACAACTTGTCACCCTCACAAGTAAATTAGATATCCAGGGCCGTCTCTTTCTCTAAAAATTAACCGGTGGTATTCACAAATATTGTGTTATTAAAAATGGAGCACGTTTAAAATTGTAAAATTCGGATTTTCAAAAATATGACTGCAAACTTAAGTTTTATCAATTTTTTGATAAATAGTTAAGACTTGGTTAAATATTATTTATTAGGATATTTTTTTCAATCTGAGTTTTTAAAATTTGGTTTGGGACTACACCAGAGGAATGAGGTATTTGATTTGTAATAAAAAAAATTATAAACTTGAAATTTTTTTTGTATACATTAAACTCAAATGCTCCATAAAGAAAACATTTCGTTTTAAATCTTATAACTAAAACTATGCTTTATTTGCAGTCTGTGTTTGAAAAATATCCATTCCCACTCCACAGCACCATTTTTGTAGAATCATCCATATATATATATATATATATATATATATATATATATATATATTCTTATGCGGATTGGCTTGGTTACTTCGTGGATTTTGAATGATGTTGTTGCTTCGCTATATATATATATATATATATATATATATATATATATTGGCTATTAAATCTGTGTATCTGTGATCTATTCGGCTATTAATTAAAGATGCTTTTACTGCCCAGTGCTCAATGCTATCGAAAATTTTTTCAAAATTTATAAACGCAATATAACGTGGAATGTTGTATGCCTTTCTGTGGCTTTGGCTTTGGCTTGTTCTATTAGGATTTTCATGGTTAAAAGGTGGTCAACTGTACTGAAACTTTTTCTGAAGCCTGTTTGTTCTTTTGATTGATATCCGTCAAATTTTATTGTTAGTCTATCTGTTAATATTTTCGTGAAAAGCTTATAAATTACATTGAGGAGTGTTATAGGTCGATAATTTTTTAAGAATGCTCTATCGCCTTTTTTGTGTAGAATAATGGTTATGGATTCTTTCCAGTTGTTTAGGGTCTCTAATATTGGCTTCAATAACAGAATAGCTACAATAGCACTGAATAAACGAGACGAAGAGATGCAGTTGTTGTTGTTTTAAAATTATATTTATAAATACATTTTTCTGCAGGCAACAACCCACGATACAACAATCGTTACAACAACCAGCGTCAATACAACAACCAAGGCAATATGCAAGGTGGTTCCTACGTACCAGCCTCTGGGCACATGCCCGCTTACATGATGCAAGCACCCAGCAGCGCGGGTAAGTCCCCCAAGTAACATTATTACCACTCAAGGTTTTATTAATTTGGTTCCAAGGTTATTTAGAGGGTGCTGTTATGGCTTTTAGGATCAATTTGGCTACAAGAAGGTAATTTATATTGCCAATTACCTAAAGAGGTGTTATACAACCAAAAAGTGTTCTTCTGTTCCTTTTAGATACTTTTGGTTTTATTGATTTCTGATTTATAAAGATGGTCTTATAAAACCCCTTTACCTAAAGTTTTTAAAAATAAATAAATATAAACTTTGGTCTTTTAGTTTTTTTCATTACTTTAGGTCATCACAAAAGTGTTTTATAATAGAGATAAAAGGTTACCTTATATCCTTTTGTTTTTGTAGTTACCAGTAGTTTAATAGTAAATATGATTATATAGGCGGCCACATAGAACCTAGTTTCCTTAAGGTTTTTAAGAGTGGTAAATATAAACTTTAGACTTTTGGTTTTTGCCATTACTTTTAGGCATTTTAAACAGGTTTTAAAAGGAAGGCTTAAAGGTAAACTTAATTCGTTTGTATTTATGGTTACCCATAGCTGCATATTAAATATTTAAATAGGCGGTCATATAAAACTTTGTTTCCTGAAGGGTTCTAACAGAAGTAAATAAATACTTTCGTATTTTAGTTTTTACTAGTACTAGTACAGATTGGTACCTACCTATTGCAAGATTGATTATTTATTATCCTCCTGGGTAGGGCACCCAAGCCTAGATAAGGCCTGTTTAAACGGCCAATATAAGAGGTTTCCCTCCAACCTGCAGGCACAACGGATATCATTGCACTGGCCCTCCTGATTGTGTGCAAATTGCACGATAAAAAACATTTAAATTTAACACAACACTTAAAAAACAAATACAAAAAATTTAAGTGAGGTTATGTTCACTATGTTTACCTTCTCTTTTTTATTGGTTTCATAAGCGCACTCAAAAATCCTTGTTGCGATAGAGTAACAAATAAAACCAAGTGACCACTATAAAACGATAATGGTGTATAAACAGAAAATATTTATCTAGTCGTTTTAGCAGTGTTTTTTAACAATAATTTTACTTTAATTTTGATTTATGTAAACCAAACAGACTTTTTTAATGGTGAATAGTGTAAATTATTTTTTTTATTTTAAATATTTGTTATTCAGTTATCAAAAAACTATTAAAAAGCATTTGTGAGCTGGCGCGCTTGTTTTGAGAGCTTTTCAGATACGATTTTATCAGAAAAATAAGTCTGGCAGGCAATTTGATGATCCACAAAATGACAAGTTCCTCATATATAGGTATATTTTTATGTGATACAATAATTTTGGGACTTTGACATTTTTGGCAATTTTATGACCTAAATTATTTTATATAGCCATTGTGAATCTAAAATATCGCTAAAGCTTTTATAGGAAAAATTCTTTACTCTAAAGGTATTATGGTATTCAACAGAATTGCCAGGATACCAAATTACCAAATCTAGTTTTATAACAGGACAGAGGACGTTTCTGAGTTGCTTTTAGAACCTGGCATAATAGCTTTAGGCTCTAAAAGGTTCTATACTGGTGGAACCGCTAGAGGGCGAAGCTAGCGTTTATTTCTTATGGTTTTATAATGAGTTTAATACATAGGTTGCCACCACCAATTGGGGAGTCCCATTTAGGAGGTCTAAGGGGTAGATAAGGGTAATGGGAACGTGCTAGCGACCAAACATTGAAACTAATGGTTTTAAGGAAAGGCGCTGGCAACCTTTTAGCTTCTGCTATAAATAAAGAAATGTTACTTGGGTCTTTACAGATAGTTGAAAATTTAAAGAAAGTATTGCTTATGTCTTTCTTAAGTAATTCTTTAATTGCGTAAGTCAATGATTACACAAATCTTACACAGATTGGCAACCCAACAAACTTAATAACAGCAGCGGACAGATGGCTCTGTCGTATACTCATGTAGTTCCAATGATATGTGCAACTTGTGTAATCCTTGCTTAAATTCTTAAAGAATCCATTAAACCGTTTTTGAGCTTTTCAAAGATTTCCTTTTTATGATTTTTTTTTAAAGAATTCAACTGTCATTCTGAATTTTATCTGTCAATTTAGTTTTGAAGAAATTCTACGAAGTTGTTTTGTTTCAAAATTACGTTTCACACACAATATTTTTAATATTCCTTTATATTCTTTATATTTATTTATATTTTTTGTTTTTATATACATATAAAAAAAATTTAGCTAAAGTTAAGCATAAGGAGTCGCATTGGCGAAAACTAAAGTTTATTGAAGCTGTGTTTATAATGCAGAATAAAGAAGTTTTCAGTCAACCAAGCATGGACATACAAAACATATGGAAACCACTCCTTAAGAAAAACAGGCGTGTTAGGATTAAAAAGGAAGCGAGCCGTCACAGGCAATTTACACTTGAAAACGGTTGGAGATACTTACTAACCGAAACGTCGTGTTCAAAATAAATAAAGACAATGGAAGTCCAAAATTTTATTTATACCCAATCATTGTTTACGAGTTTCAAACAAAGAATTATGGGACTACTCCAAATCATGCTAATGATGTATTTTCTTGTAGGTATGCCTGATGGTCTTCAATCCATCATCAGCCACAAATTCTTCCAAAGTCGCGGCCTCACCGGAGCAGCTAACCCCTGCGCCTATCAACAATCCCTGCAGGGCCCCTACGGGCAGTACCCACCAAGCGGCGCTGTATCGTACGCCGCTGTGCCTCAGCAGTACACGCAGCCCCCCACCGCGGCAGTCCAGCAGTAAACGATAGGTTTGACACGTGTTTAAGACGTTAATTAAATGTCGATGTTTTAAACATTAATAAATGTCGACGTTTTTTTCAACATAGGAATTTTTGAGTTTTTTTTTTTAATTTTGGATTCAAATGCGGTTTTTGTTCGGCTTTTTTGTCGTGTTATTTTTTTATATGGTTGGTAGGGTTTAGTGTTTAGTTAAAACCAGTATTAAACTCAAATCAACAAACTATCTAACTTTAATCATTTTTTATAAATACAGGGTGTTTTACAAACATCGAGACAGAGAAATTGTAGAAACTTGGGCACGTCGATTTTGTTTGCGAAAGGGACACTTTTTGGCCATCTTGAATTATAGCACGAACCCCCTTCGAGGGGTATACTTTATTAGGGTTACCAGATGAAAACGTCTCTAACTAGGACCAGCCGTCAAGAAAATCCGGACGTCAAAATTTTTTCGATGACACACAAAAAATCAACTTTTTTTTATTGAAACAATAACTAATAAATAACATAATATACCTACTATTTTATAGGTACTTTTCACTGCTTTGTATTTTACTCAACAGCGTTGAATTTTTAGGCAGAAGTACAAAATCGTAATATTCTGACCAGCTCATATTCTTAAATTGTATGAAGTCATGAGTATTTCTTTTACAGAAGATAAAAGCAGCCTACTTCTTTCTTTTGTCTACTGGGTAGAAATACTTGCATTAAAATATTTTGCCCATTTTTCGTGGGTAGGCAGATTGTGATCAGAAGTAGAATTGCCTGATATATGTACTTTTTTAGATTAAAAACTTCATCAAAAAAATTGTGTGTGCTTTAGACCACACGGCAAAAGTGTACACTTCAACAAGGCGAAATTAATAATATCACTTTAAGCGGGGTCTTCACATAACGTTTTACCTTACGTCTTGCCTGTCAGTCAAAAGGGTCAAGCACGGATCACCTAACAAACAGATAGGGAACTCAGGTGATGGGGGGTGCTACGCGCATCTTTCACGCAGTCTGCCATTTTGGGGTCAACCACTCCAGAGGCGCATTCTGTATTTCAATATTTTTTAAACTTTTAGTACGTGTTGAGCATTAGTGGTATGTAGATGTGAACTTTGTGTTTGATATTTGTGATAGGAGGAGATGAGTCCGTAAATGATTTAAGCACATGTAAAAACAATTCGCCGCGAGATTTTTGTTTCATGATATTACCATTGTTTTATTTAGCTTCACTTTATACAAAAAGTATATTTGTTTATTTGTTTGATTATAACTTTTTTCAAACTTTCCAACTAGGTATTTGGTGGTAACTATACAATTCAGCACTTTTTTTAATTGGAAAAAATAAATAAAATGTCGGATGCAAAATGGCTGTTTTTGCCATTTATGAACCGATATGCATCAAACTCGGAACTTTGACATCTTTCAGGTCGCTGGTTATTATTTTTGACTAAAAGATATCAAATTGGCGGCTCTAAAATGGCGGACTTTATTATTTTCACACTGAGTTCCCTCAAACTTGAAACATCGCTGAGCGTAAGGTCTCTCAATAGAATTTTTGACTCAAATTTAAAAACAAGAAAATGGATGCTCCAAAATGGCGGATTTTCCAATTTCTGAACCGACATGCATCAAACTCGGAACTTCGAGATCTTTGTTGATTATGATTTTTAACTTAAACTTTAAAAAATCAAAATGGCGGATCAACAATGGCGCACTTTATTATTTTCCCACCGATTTCCCTCAAACTTGAAACATCTCGGCGCTTAAGGTAACTTAATACAATTTTTTACTCAAATTTAAAAACAATGGCGGATCCAAAATGGCGGATTTCCCAATTTTTTATATGCATCAAACTCGGAACTTTAAGGTAATTCAAGTCGCTGAATATTTTCCTTAACTCAAACTTAAAAAAATTAACATTGCGGATCCAAATTGGCAATATTTAAAATTCTCAATTCCACTCCTCTTAAAACTTAATAAATGTTATCCCTATAAAACAAAAAAAGCAATCAATTTTTTTTCTTTTTTCTGTTTGAAAAAGAAGACTTCTTTTTGTGCTTTTCCTATTTCTCATTCAATAGATCACATTATTTCCATAGTCCCCTACAGAGGACAACATATGATTTTTTTACGCGGCCAAGACTAAAAATTCATTTTATCACCCATTTTTAAAGCAGTACAAAGCCATTTTAAGGTTTTTATTGTTTCTGGCAGTAAAAATATTTTTTCATAAAAACAATCTGAAAGATTCATATTTTATGGTCAATTTATTTTAGTCCGGCCCTGAGCTTGACTCCCAATGATCAGCCATCGTTGAATTCACCGAGATCAAAGACCGCCAGCCGGCTTATATATCTGTTTGTTAGGTGATCCGTGGGTCAAGTATGACGGTTGAAAAACTAGCGTAGACACTTGATAGTTTTAACGTACGTTTTTAGATCAGTTTTTGATACAAAACGATGGTTTTATTGGAAAACCATGCGTGATCCGGTCTGTTCTCTACGCGGTCTTCCGTCTTAAATCAGTTCAAGTAAAACGTCCGTTTTTCCGTCTACACACAAAGTTTTACTTGATACCTTTTGACTGAACAGGCAAGATGTAAGGTAAAACGTTATGTGAAGACCCCGCTTAAAGGTGAATTCACACTGCTAAATTTATCGACGATTATTATTTAATTACATTTTTTGAAACTAGTTTATTTTGCATTGTTTGATGTTTATAAATGCGGCTACTTTAAAATCCGGATGTTTATGAAAAATCCACCTGGACGTAGTAAAAATCCGGATTAATCCGGACGTCTGGTAACCCTATACTTTACCCCTATATTTTGAGTAGGGAAGTGGGTCTAATGATACCTTGTTTTGAAGGTCTTTTGAATGTCCTTATAACCGTGTAAAAATTTCAAAAATCTATCCATTAGTTTTTGAGATAATTGCCTTCAAACTTTTAAATTTAACATGGACTGATAAAATAAAAATAAAAAATTAATTAGAATTTTATAATTTTCGGATTTAATTTTTATTTTATCATTCCATCTTAAATTTAAAATCAAATATCTCAAAAACTAATCGATGGATTTTCGAAATTTTTACACGGTTGTAAAGATATTTAAGAAAGCTTCAAAACAAGGTATCACTAGACCCACTTTCCCTATTGAAAATATAGGGGTAAAGTATACCCCTCGAAGGGGGTTCATGCTACAAAAATTTCAAGATAGCCAAAAAGAGTCCCCCCGCAAACAAAATCGACGTCTCCGAGCGTTTCTCCAAATTCGCACGAAAAATACTCAAAAAGTGCTCTGATTCGATCTCCCTGAAACACCCGATATAAATAACCTCAAATAAACAACTCTTTAAATGTCATACTAGTTAATATAGCTGTGTCTCTCTCTCTCTCTCTTTCTTAATGGTATTGACGTCTAATCATTGACACTCAATTAAGTGTTTAAAGCTGTCATATATATATAACCTTACTATACTCTACCAATCATTAACCCAGTATAAAGTTAAAAGGTGGTGGTTGCACTGACTGCTCGCTTTCTACTTGTCAAATCCTGTCAGCATGACAGCATAATTGTACATCTTTACGATTTCTACTAATTAATAAATGTGTCACCTTTCTTGTTTCAAAAAAACTTTCTGTTTCAATTGGGCCTGTTGATGTGCTTAATCGTCTGTTTTTAAAGGGGGTAAAAATCATTAAAAAATCTTACATTACGCTGCGCGGTAGGGTGTTTTTTGCATTTCACCCCTTTGACTCCCTGCTCCTTATAGGCAGCATTTTCAAGTAGCCCCTAATAATAAATATATATTTGTTTAATCGTTTTTTGACATTAGAGCGTAGTAGATAGGTATATTTGCGTTTGATTCACTTTGCTTCGTTTCTTAAGGTGTCATTGACAACACATCATTTTATCATACTTACATTGATGTCTTAACTTTTTAAAACTCTAACTTATCCTCGTAAGTTATGCTTGCAAACAGTAACCAACCATTTATAAACGTGATTGTATTTTAATTTAAAATTGGCACATATCTCTTTCTTTCTTAGTAAAAGAGAAAGGGACAGAGATGTGTCAACGCACGGTGGCTCGAATAGACCGGTTTTACCGATTTTATATACATTTTTTACGTCACTGGTGTTCCAGCTGATTTTTGTAAACAAAAGTCAATATGATATGAAGAACTAATATGTCATTTTAGGGTCCTTTATGAAATTTGGAGCAATAATCATAAAAAATAAGAAATACCCTATTTTTGGGCCCAGCCTTATTATAAATTAATTTTATACAGATTTTATTATTGAAATAGTTCAAATAACGCAATATTTAATGGGCAAAGGTAAAATGATTCCAAATTCTGTATTAAAGTCATTCATAAAAAATTAAATAAAAATATCTGATTGGCACATGTACATTTCTTGTTGCAATGGCCTTTTGTTTTGACAGTTTGTAAGGTTTCTATGAATTTAGTATTAATACCACAATGGAAAAGATCAATGTAATTGATATTATTTATTAAAGTTTACATAATTAATGATGGGGTTATTTTCTATTGTGGTATTAATACTAAATTCACGGAAACCTTACAAACTTGTCAAAAAAAGACCATTGCGACAAGAAAGGAACATGTGCTAATCGGATATTTATATTTAATTTTTTATGAATGACTTCAATATAGAATTTTGAATCATTTTACCTTTGTCCATTAAATATTGCGTTAATTAAACTATTTCAATAATAAAATCTGTATAAAATTAATTCATAATAAGGCTAGGACCAAAAATAGGGTATTTTTTATTTTTTATTATTATTGCTCCAAATTTCATAGAGGACCCTAAAATGACATTCTAAACACTTTTTTCAAATAACTTTTTTGATATTTTGCCATCTAACCTCACTTTTTGGGATTTCATGCCTAATTTTTTGAATTTGCCGCCATGTCAGTGATCATGTGACAAATATCAAAATGTCTTTTTAGGATATTCAACAAGCAGGATTGATCGTATATAAAAATTTTTCTCATATCTCACAAATAAAATTTTTTCCCATATGTTGCAAACATTATGAGGGACACTGTATAAGATCCGAACACCGGTCTATTCCTAGGCACCTTGGTATCAACGTCAAACTGAAACACTTACGTCGCGTCTAGAAAGAAAGCACTGATGCCAAGTCGCAAATTGAATCAGACAGCATTTTATTCAAATTATATGTGTGTGAGTTGTTTAGAATTATAATATAGAGTTAAAATAACTTTCCTGTATGCCATTGAAATGCACGAAACGTATAGAAGGGGAGTACGGGCTCCTACTTTCTTTGATTGATTGATTGATTGATTAATGAATATAGTATTTTATACGGTACCGAATTTATTAAACCGGGTTTCCCACAAAAACAGGATTATATTTGTTTTGTCATATCAAGGCCAACAAAAAATTGATAGCCCTGCACTTATAAATATAATTGTTATGACGTCATCAGCTAAGGTAAAAAAATGACGTAATCTCTGTTCTCTTTTTTAATGACAAACCCCATTTTTAAAATTGCGATTTAAAAGAAGTTATTTTTTTTCTACACACAGGAAAATGATTTGGTAAATACAAGGATAAAGTAAACTATAAATATATATAAAACAAAGCAAATAAAATCCAGTTTTTGTGCAACACCCAGTAATATTTGAATATACTATAATGCTACGCGGTGCAAAAATCTCGTACCAATATTCAGATCCTTTTTTTACATAATATTGAGGAAATACATAGAGCCAAAAATAGACATATTAAGCAAAAAATCAACAATGATTCGCTATCTTCTGAAAATAAAATGTTTTTTCTAACACAACACAGTTTTTTTTAAATCTTTTTATAGACATAAAGTAAAAAATCAACGATAATTCGAAAATAAAAGTTTTTTTCTAACATAGCACAGTTTTTTTAAATCTTTTTATAGACATATAAAGTAAAATATCAACGATGATTCGATATCTACAGGAAATAAAATGTTATTTCTAACACGGCACAGTTTTTTTATCTTTTTATGTCTATATTTGGTTGGTTGTATCTCTCTATTTAGTATATTTGTTCCGGACAATACTTAGTTTAAAATAAAGTATGTAAAATTTAGAACGGATATTATCTTTAAATTTACTATAAGGTGGTACAAATCTAAAAAAATTCAAATGATTCTTTGGGCAATTTTTAAGTGATTAAATAAATCACCATTATCACTTTTATCCGTTAAAATACAAATAAAAAATGGCTGTGTTTACCATTACATACTATGAAAATAATGGTGGATATTGTGAGTTTTTTTTTTAAATATGTAGGTTTACTTGTCCTTTCTATGTCCGGTTCAAATTTTCACGAATTGTAGGTAAACTAGATTAGTTTTTTTTAGAAAGCAGTCATTCATCGAACTATATATTTTCTTAAAATTTAAATACATTAGCAATATAACTAAACTTTTACTAGAAAATGACAATTTTTTACTTGACAAATCAACGTCAAAATAGTTTTATAATAAATTACGAGTGAGCAATGAAGGTTCATCCTTGCCACATTTTTTTATATTTGCAAAAACAAAAAAAAGAAATTAAAATGTTTTTTTTTAGAATTAATATTTGTAATATTTTAAGTATTTTAGAACTAAATGCAATAAATGTGTCATTTTATTTCATTTTTTGACGTTTAGCTGAAAAATCAATATTAAAAAATCCTAATTTTATTTAGTTTTTACTAAAATATTGACAATATATTCACAATTTATACCTCTGTGAACAGTATTTCATCGTATAACGCTCATAAATTCAAAAATATAGATATGAAACGTCACCAATTGATGACGTATTCGCCTCGTAAGTTTTGCGCCATCTGTAGTCAAAAATGGAAACAAAACAAGTGTCTATTTGAATATTTGATTTTTTTTTTTGTAATTATATACCTTCAAAAATTTTTTTGTTTTTGCAAAAAATATTTAAAAAAGTTGGCACCAAACGAGTTTTTTAAAATGTGTGACTGCCGAAAAAAAATTTACCAAAGAATGAGGGTCGATCCATATGATTTTTTTATAAGTGAGAGGAAATTTTTTGTTTCTGTCTTTTAAAAGTGACTCTATTTTCTGTTTTTGTCTGTATTTTAATCTCTTGTTGATATTTAAAGAATTAACCTTAAATTTATCTTTTAATTTTTAAAGAACCTCAGTAATAGTTATAGGATATATAGATTTTTGTTTTGTTTTGAATAAAACCACATGAGCACGTAGAATATTATATTTGACAATTAAAAAATATCCTGATTTTTGGATGTTAAAATGTTTCTTAATTAAAATGCTGTGCATTTTTTTACGAAGAAAGTTAAATCAAGACGGTGCTCTAGTTTAGAAATTTAAAAGAAAATCATGTGGTGCAAAATTATTTTTAAAAAAAGACTTCATACATACGTCTTTTTTCAATGTTAATTTTGACATTATTACATTAGAAATTTGATTTTGTTCGTGTTTAAATTTGAGGTTAAATTTTACAAAAATACGATAAGAGCCAGATATAATAATAAACTATATCAGTTTTTTATTTGAGGATCTAAACATGGCTGCTAGTGTCGTGTAAATAATATGTAGTATTAAGTATTGTACTCGTTTATCGGTTAAAGCGTGGTGCTTGCTGAAACGGCGTTTTCTTAAAAAATGGCGCAACTAGACCAGCATATACCGAGTGGACCAAAAAAACATACCAAATGTTTTTCATTATAACTTTTTGAACTATACCATTGATTTTAATAAAACAAACTGCACTGTGCGAGGAATTAATCAGGCTTTTGAGCACATAAGAATACACGAGCTTCTTTGAAGGGTCATGATTGAAGATGGCTGACAAAAAAATTGGTCAATTCCCTACAAAGTGCAGTCTGTCAGTTTGTTTTATTAAAAAAGATGGCATAGTTTCAAAGTAATAATAAAAAATTAATACCAGCATAAAAACTGGTAGAAATGGAAGGAAATATAGCGCAGGTAACGGGATAAATAAGTTAGACTCGACCCGAGTTATTATGGTGAAATGGGTTGAATTTTCAAGGGGGTGGATAATGGTTTTTCATGATTTTCAGCAAAACCAGACCTCCTGTCGAAAAAAGTTAAATATAAAAGTTATAGATACTAAAATTGTCTACAACTTTTGTATCAACCATTTTTTTAAATAAATAAATATTTTTGAGAAAAATTATGAAACTTTTTTTTGTTATTGATTTTTAACTCGCACAATTTTTTTTCTTCGCGAATTTATGTGAAAACTTACTTTCTTACGCCGACGTTTTAATTGTTTTGAATCAAAATATTGGATTTACTTTTTATTTTGATTTTTAAACATAAAAGGAAAGCTTATTTCACCCGAAAGTACCCAAGTTCAACAGTTTAAAAAAAGTAACTGTTTTTTTTTGTTGAAACGTCTATTTTTAGATGTCAAAAATAGACATAAAAAAAGTTTGCAAGAAAACAGAATTTTCTTTTGTGATGTTTATTTTTTTTACACCATCCAAGAAAAAACAGCTCAACAAAAAAAATAGACTACTGTTTTTCGCGAAGAAACTGCTCCTGAACCAAGTCGTTTTTGGGTGAAAATAAGTTTATTTTTAAAGTTAAAAATCAAAATAAAATATAAAATAAATATTTTGATTAAAGAAAAGTTATCTGTTTAAAATATAAAAAGGTAAGTTTTTACCAAGTTTTATGCAAAATAAAAACAATTGTGTAAAGTAAACTTTTGGGTTATGTAAAAATTGGTTTACACAAAAGTTGTAGGACTTTTTGTTACCTATAACTTTTACATTTAACTTTTTTCAATTAAGGGTCCAGTTTCGCTGGAAATAGTGAAAACCCCTTATTTACAACTAAAAGTTCACCCCGTTTTCACCCTAATCATTGGGATCGAGTCTTAATTTATTTTTCCCGTTGGTTAATGTATATTTTCTTTCATTCCTAACAGTTTTCGTGCTGCTAATAATTTTTTATTTTCCAAAAATTATTTGCACTGTTCTAAACAGTACTAATAGAACAAGTAGCCCGCTCAGTTATATGACTGTAGCTCACCAGTTAATGCTCTAAACTTTGAGCTAGCGCGCTGTCTCTGTTTTTTAAGAAAACGCTACGGTTGTAGTGCTCACGGAAACATCTGTGATATATTTTTAGCGAGGTATCGAAACAAAAAAGAATAATATCATTTATAACTTACTCCGAATGCTTATGAGGCACGTTTTCTTGTCATCTACTACTATCTGTCAAAAATATTAAATCCCTATCTATAGTCATAAGGAACAAAAATAAATTCGTCCAGGATCTTTAAGGAAAACGGTATAAAAATTCAATTTTAAAACAGTAATAACCGGATATTATCAAAAACGTCATTCATCAAAACAAAACATGATTATAATCGACCTTGATGAAAAAAGAATAGGTAATGTTGTCTTTCTCAAAACGAGACAAAAGCATAAAGGAAATAAAATGGGTTGGCTTTTGTGTTGTTCACCTAAAGAAAAGCGGTTCTTATACTGATATGCAACTGAAGCTTCCTTCACTGCAATCTCCACAGCCCATTCGAAGCAACCAAAGAAGAGCGGTTTTTATATTGCTATGCAGTATACGGCACATCTTTTTAATCGCTAATAGGATATTGTGTGAGTTAAAAGACAAATTCAAATCACATTTTTTCAATTGAGGGAATAAATAATAGTTTTTGCACCCAAAAATAAATACAAATATAAAAATGTCTATTTTTTTTCTTAAATTAGCTTCCCTGTCTGTGAAATCGGCAGTTTCAGCATCGCTCTTCTTTGGGTGAACAACACAGAAGCCAGCCTTTTTTTATAATATTCTCCTTTATGCTTTTCAAGATAAAAAGAATGAAAACACAAGTGTTCAAATGGGCCTTTTTTATGCTTTTATCCAGTTTCGATAAAATATGTTAATACAAAACTTTAATTTTGTTTTAGTTCGATTATCATCAATTCTTTATCCACCGCGGATGATTATGCTCATGTCTTGTTTTGATGAATGACGTTTTTGATAATGTCCGGTTATGAATCATGCCGTTTGACATCTTTCTACGATTTTTCGTTTGTTCTTTATGATAAAGTGTGGGGACTAAAAAAATTAAAACAGAAATTGTGATATTAATTCCATAATTTTTAAGACTGATGAAATAACTACTAGAGTTATATTTTTCCAATGTCTCTCGCCAGTAGTCAGATAACGTTGGCTTGAGAGTGTATCTCAAATAAGTTTTATAGGTCCTTTTTTGCATTTTCCTTTTAAAATTTTAATCTCGAATAGAAAGTTGAACATTTATAAAAATAACTTTCTAATGATTTTTTGAGAAATAGTACAAAATACTATTGTTTAAAATATGTGACCTATAATTAAAAAAAATATATTTATAATTCTTTTAAAAGTAAAGTTTAATATGACGTACCTCTTAGGTCGGATTAGGTGCAACTACTTAAAAAAAAAAAAGATGTTGCCGCGAAACTAAAAAATTTAAAACAAATTTTTTAAATGAATACAAACAAGTTACTTGATGCATCGTTGAGCGCCAACGCAATTTATCGATTGACGAAAATTGTTTTTACATTTTTTTGTATTTCACTTTTGAGTACTGAAACATTCTTCATAAACAGAGTTTCTGAAAATTACATACCTGTAACACAAGTAGCATAAGCAATATATTTAAGGCTAGATTTATACGAAAATTTATGAATAAGACAAAGTCATCCCACTGCGACATCACTGTATTTCATATCCCGACTAAACAGTACCAGGCTTCCTTTAAAAAAAAAATTTATGTTCAATTTTTTTTGAAAAATTAGTGATAAATTAGTTTTTTCAATCATTCATTTTAAATAGCGTTGAAAATTAAAAATTTTAACTTATTTAAACAAATTGTTTAATAATAAAAAAAAAGTTGTTGCTGTGGATAAGAATGAATCAACGCCATCTAGTGACGGGATTGCAACATTCTCATTTTGTCTTTTTTCTTTTCGTATAAATTTGGTTTCCCGGCGTTTTTTTAGAAATGTGTCAAAACATTTTTTACGAATAATTTTGAGGAACTCAAAAACTTTTGTACTATTTTATTGTTATATGGTACTCACACTTGTAAATCTCGAGCGTACCTTGTATAAAATAAATCTTAAAAGTTCAACCCCTTCAAAAAACGGGTTGTCAAAATGTGATCTTTTAAACAAAAACAAAGTTTATAAGTAAAATGGGTCATTTAATTAAATATTGAGAATCTTAGTTTTTACGAAAAAAGAACTCTCTAAGTAATGATAATTAAAAAAAGTTATTTATTAAAAAAAAACTCTTCTGTAAGTTTCCAAAGAGTGCATTTCTTGTATGTAATACAGTATTAAAAATAATTAGATATAAAACAATCTTTGGTCTATAAAATTTCTTTTGTTTTTTGCGATCTTTAAATTTGGTTGTATGGGATGGTTAACGCCATCTGTCAGAAATTTCAAAATAAAGGTCTACTTATTCTTCAAATTGATTTTTTTTATTTGTTCCTTTAGTTTACACCACTTGGGTTTCAACAAATTTATTTCAAAGGTTTTTCTTTAAGAAACGTGGAATTTCGTACCCGTGAATTTAAAAATCAAACAAGTTTCGTGGCTAATCGGGCAAAAAAGGAGTTTTTTGTTTCCCTTATATTTTTCCGTGGGTAGCCTGAAAGCTTAACAAGACGCTAGCGCTACCAAGTCCACTTTCAATCCCTGGCTTCGCAAGCGCAGATCTACCAATATTATTTACCTCATGTCTTAGAATAGATGCATACAGGGTGATTTTCAGTTGAATGATTCTAACCACATGAAAATAGAAAATTTCAAAAACCTAACCTAACAAAACCTAATCAAATCTAACCGAACCGAAGGAAACTGAGCCAATAATTTTTTTCAAAAAAAAAACTTTCCTGACTTCCTGCCCGGGATCCTAGAGGATGTGAATCCGAACCTAACTAAACTGAACCAAACCTAACCTAACCAAACTAAACTACAACACATACTACTAATTAGGTTTAGTTGGGTAGGGTTAGGTTTGGATAGGTTCGGTTCGGTACGGTCCGGTTCGGATTCACATCCTCTAGCATCCCAGGTAGGAAGTCAGGAAAGTTTTTTTTGAAAAAAACTATTGGTTTAGTTTGCTTTGGTTCGGTTCGGTTAGATCTGATTAGGTTTCATTAGGTTAGGTTTTTGAAACTTTCTCTTTTCATGTGGTTAGAATCATTCAAGTGAAAATCACCCTGTACATCGATTCTAATACATGAGGTAAATAATATTGGTAGATCTACGCATGCGAAGCCAGGGATTGGAAGTGGACTTGGTAGCGCTAGCGTCTTGTGAAAGCTTAACCTCACGGGGGTCCAAGATCTAATGTACACCTAATAAGTGTTGACAGTTAACCGTTTCGTCCTTATGCGACTCCCCAGAACACTGCTGGTCAATGTGACAAATCTTGCGAAGTTAATCAGACGGTTTTGTCTCTAATTAAATGTAATTAGTGAGAGAACTATAGCAAGAAACAAAAAACCAAAAGCAGGCGAAAACACTGCTATACAATATCGATCAATGAAAAGATCGAATGCAAATAAAAGAAAACAACTATAGTCCGTGACCTACGACAGCTCTTTGTCTTTAAGGCAGGATCAACACAGATTGCATTTTTACCCGTCTTTAAGACAGTGAGCGTCAATCAACGGAATTTTTAAGCCAAATAATACTAACAAACGTGGAATTTCGTACCCGTGAATTTAAAAATCAAACAAGTTTCGTGGCTAATCGGGCAAAAAAGGAGTTTTTTGTTTCCCTTATATTTTTCCGTGGTAGATGGCGCTTCTTGCTATAGTTCTCTCACTAATTACATTTAATTAGAGACAAAACCGTCTGATTAACTTCGCAAGATTTGTCACATTGACCAGCAGTGTTCTGGGGAGTCCCATAAGGACGAAACGGTTAACTGTCAACACTTATTAGGTGTCCATTAGATCTTGGACCCCCGTGAGGTTAAGCTTTCAGGCTACCCACGGAAAAATATAAGGGAAACAAAAAACTCCTTTTTTGCCCGATTAGCCAGGAAACTTGTTTGGTTTTTCTTTAAGGTTTGAAAATTTTGATTTCTATTTTTTGCTAAAATTTTTCTCAATAAAAAAGTGTTTTGTGACCCGCAGTAAATGAATTTGTTGAAACCCACGTGTCCTCCCTATAGATTTTATACAAGATCCACCTGGATTTTCTCGAAAATTATCAGGAAATTAAAAATACGCCGTAATACGTCGATTTTGTTTGCGAGGGAAACACCTTTTGCCTATCTTGAAATTTTGGTAGCACGAACCCCATTCGAGGGGTATACTTTACCCCTATATTTTACATAGGTAACGTGGGTCTAGTGGTACCTTGTTTTGAAGGCGTTTTGAATGTCCTTACAACCGTGTGAAAATTTCAAAAATCTATCCATTAGTTTTAGAGATAATTACCTTTAAACTTTCAAATTTAACGGACTGATAAAATAAAATTTTAATTAGAATTTTATATTTTTGGGATTTAATTTTTATTTTATCATTCCATGTTAAATTTGAAAGCAAATATCCTAAAAACTAATCGATGGATTTTCGAAATTTTTACACGGTTCTACAGATATTCAAGAGAGCTTCAAAACAAGGTATTACTAGACCCACTTTCCCTAATCAAAATAGAGGGGTAAAGTATACCCCTCGAAGGGGGTTCGTGCTACAAAAATTTCAAGATAGCCAAAAAGTGTCCCCTTCACAAACAAAATCGACGTATTTCGGCGTTTTTTTTAATTTTCTGATAATTTTCGAGAAAACCAGGTGGATCTTTTTAATTTTCCACCTTGTGTACAGGGTTCCTAAAGCGGAATCTACGAGTAGGATATTTATAAGCCAAACAAAAATTTATACAGGGTGTTCAAAATTAAGTCGGCACTATAGCTAATTTCGGGTCGCGGTTCGTTTGTCGAAAACATCTTTATCGAAGACATTTTGATCGAAAATCTTAATTTCGAATGACATTTTGATCGAATAATGCTTTAATCGAATACAACTTTTTCGAATGACTTTTTAATCGAAAACATTTTTAAAATATCTGAAAGTTATCCAAATATGCCGGCGGCCCGCATATTTGTAAACGACGTCCATGATTGCGATTCGGTTGTAGACCGAACGCTGCCGTAACCGTGTCAATAAAGCCCTATTCTACATTGACACGGTTCGGCTACGTTGGCGATCGATTGACAACGGTTAGGTTTTACATTCTCTAGGATCCCGGGAAAGAGGTCAGGAGAGTATGTTTTAAAAAAATATATGATTTTCGATTAAATTGCTATTCGATAAAAGTGCCATTCGAAATTAAGATTTTCGGTCAAAATGTCATTCGAAATTAAGATTTTCGATCAAAATGTCATTCGAAATTAAGATTTTCGATCAAAATGTCATTCGAAATTAAGATTTTCGATCAAAATGTCTTCGATAAAGATGTTTTCGATAAACGTGTTTTCGACAAACGAACCGCAACCCGCTAATTTCGTTATTTTTTGAGCTAGAAGTTCGGTTAAATGAGCAAAGTTGTAGTATTTTTTTCCGCTGAACAGTGGTGAAAACAAAAGAAAAGTCGAACAACGTATATGTGTGGGTTATAGTAAAAAGTAAAATATTTAAGATTTTTTTACTGGGACACCCGGTATACAGTACATTCAATCGATAGAAAGGCATAAATAAAAAAGATATTTTCAAGCCCAATCCCCTGATGCTTAGGAAAGTTGTTAATAACTTGTTATTTTTGATTTTAAGGGCCGGTTTCTCAATAGAGCGTTAGCCTTGACCTGTGGGTTACCTTTGATGGCTATCTTTTTTTAGCATGTGTCAAATATGCATTGGCGTAGTTAGCCTTGCTTTTCAGGGGGGGTCGTGGCCCCGGTCTATCTTGAACAAAAAGCAAACATAGGTTTTAAAGAGTCGTGCAAAGTGTGCAATGAATAAAAAAAAATACGCGCATTAAATGTTCTAATATTTTAATATAACATATTTAATAATACATTTACCAACTTATTTATATGTATACACAGGAAGTATGTAATTCAGCAATTCTACAAAGAAAGTTTTCTACGTCGCTGACTGAAAGCGTCTACCACACTGTCTAAGTCGACCTCAACATCTTTTTCTATGAATAACAATGACAAACCTGAGTGTCTCTCTTGAGTCATAGTTGTTCTAAGCCAATTAAAAACTCTCCTCATGGTAGAGAAAGACCTCTCGCAAGTTGCACTTGAAATTGGAAGAATACTCGCAACTTTAAAAAGTTGGTAGAGGTTTGGATAGGTGTTTTCTGCTATATGTTGTTTGATAGAATCATGACCAACAGTTTGATTTAACCGAAAAATACAATTCTTTAAAACGGTCATTTCTGCTCTTAGAGCAGAAGTATTAATATTAAAAATTTCCCGGTATTGCTCGACGAATTTATTCCATTTAACGACGTGGGAAAACTTAATATGAAAATGGTTATGAAATTGTCACCAAAATCGGAAAATTTCCATAAGACACTAAACGCTGACCTCAAAAAAACTAAAAAGATTATTATATTTATTTTAGAAAAACAGTTTAAAAAGGTCTTTTATAACCTTACGACATCTACAACCCGATTTCGGAAACAGAGGGGCAAAGGTCGCTGTCTTTATTAAATGCGAAATTCAACTTACACTTCTATAATATTTTACAAGATGTCGCCAATATGTATGAAATATTCAATATGCATAATTACGTTAAAATTTAA
Source organism: Aspidapion aeneum (assembly GCA_963576565.1). Taxonomy (NCBI): domain Eukaryota; kingdom Metazoa; phylum Arthropoda; class Insecta; order Coleoptera; family Brentidae; genus Aspidapion; species Aspidapion aeneum. The sequence goes on along the minus strand of OY755043.1, from coordinate 6,558,080 downwards.
AAAATATTTTCGGGAGATTGCGTAAGTGCAGAAAAGTTACCGATAATTTAAAGAGAAAAAGCCTAATTTCGCAAGACAAGGGCTTTTTCTTGAAATGTAAACATTATCTGAATGATTTTAAATTTTAATGCACCTATTTTATTTGAATATTTCCCGAATAATAATAGAAAAGTATGTATTTTCAGCGTCATGTTCTTTTACTAGTAATCGGTAGGGGAGGCCTAAAATATCTTAGGGGGGGCCTGAGGGACTTCAGGGGGGGGCAGGCCCCCCCTGGCCCCCCCCTAGCTACGCCAATGCAAATATGTTTGTCATCTCTTTTTAACCCATGGGTCAGAGCTAACCCTCTATTGAGAAACCGGCCCTAAGTAAAAAAATTAATAGAACAACTTTTGTTTAAAACCAAATTTTCTTTCCATTGGCGAAAAATTAATAAAATACATTGCTTTAAAAGTAAAGTTTTTTTGTAGTAACTAAAAATATTAAAAAAGTTTAAAAAAATGCATTGCTTTAAAAGTACAGTGTTTTTTGTATTAAAATATATACTTGCTGGCCTGATTCAGGCCGTTGTTCCAAATCAATACGAATCAAGTACTTTCTACTTAGTAGGTACTTTGCTGTTATGGGCTGCAGTCAAGGGCGGATCCAGAGGTGCTTCTTGGGGGGGGGGGGCACTTTAGGTGACATTCTCTGTTGGTAAAAAACGGCTACAAATTCAGGATAATTTATTAATAAAAGTGGTTGTAATTTCGATGATAATAACAATAGACACTTTCATGCGTCGCAAGTAAAAATTTTGAATTTTTATTAGCAAAAACCGTACTTTTTACTCATTTTTTGTATATTCAAAAAATTCTCGGGGGGGCAAGTGCCCCTAGTGCCCCCCCCCCATGGATCCGCCACTGGCAGCAGTGAAAGCCCAGGTAGCAAGGTCACGTTTTTTAAACGTCAAAAACAGGTCATTTTTAATGACCATTGACGTCTCTAACCTGACGTGTAAATGACGTTCAAAAGACACACCCAAAATTACGTCATTTTTAGACGTTTTAAAGACGTCAGCAATATGACGTATTTGGGACCAATCAGAACATCAGACACACACACACAGACACAAACCTATTTATGACTTTTTTTAAACTCGTCTGAATATATCAAATATTCCCTGCAGTTGAGACACGGAACTGTAACATAAACTGGAATGCTAATGACATGGAAAGAAAATGACCGCTACATGTACTTGACAGTTGGTGTTGGTTAAATGGGTTGGTATTGCCAAAATATCCCCAAATCGGCACCAACCTTTAGAAATTCCCCAAAAGGAAACATGGGACTGTTTAAAAATTATGTAAGAAAGATAGTCAGATTGAGGCGGTAAATCATTCATACAAAAATGTGCCCCTAACTGAATAACAAAATGGCAAACCTGGGAGGTGTTATCGTGTTGGCTGTTTCTTAGCACTTTTGAAGACAACTTTAGTAACTAATATCCACTGTTCATATTTTATCGAATTATATTTTATCGAATATCAAAATCTCGAACTCTTTATAATGAAAATGAAAATTTAAAGTTATTAAAATGTCGAATATCTAAAATATGGAAAATTAAAGTATTTAAAATCAAAATAGCAAAAATTACAAAATATTGAAAATCGAAATATTGAAACTACCACAACTACCCAACCAACCTAAATAAATAACATAACCAACCAACCTCACCAGCCAATTTAATCAAATCAACCAAACGAATTTTGAATATATTTAATCAGCTTTTAATTTTGCGATATTTTATTAGATATTTTAGTTTCGAGATTTTGATTATATGAGATTTTTATTATTCAAGATTTTAATTTTCGATAAAATGTATTTTAATATTTTAAATGTTACCCAGTTTTAAGAAATGTGTACACTGAAGAGTATACTGCCGGCCTTAGTAAGACCCACCTATCTACGTTTGCACTTATTTCGAGAAAAGCGAGTTTAAAGTTTAAATGCTTGCTAAGGGTACATAGTAATATATTTTTTTTGTTTTTCAAAATAAAATACTTCCGAACAAAAATTTGGGTATTTTTCTTAAACAACAGATGAAAATAACCTTTTTAAAGCCATTTTCGGTCATAACTCATTTTTGATTTTTTTGCAAATAGGTGGGTCTTACTAAGGACGGCAGTATAAGCCTTAGATTTTTTTACATATTTTCCACATATTTCAGGAAAAAACACAAAAAATAGCTTAACATTCGACATCATGAGGCTTCGCCCCCCCCCCCCCCCCCGCAAGAGGCCTCGGGCCCCCAAGACATATTCCTGGGTGCGCCACTGTCAAATGATATACTACTTTTTTTCCGGAAACTGTGTTACGAATTGGAATAATCTGGTTGCGAAACAGCTATTTGAAGTGGGAAATTAATGGTACAAGAATTTTTTTTACAGATTTTGTTAGTCAGGATGCTCTATATTATTAATCCGAGTGATGTCACTCTGGCACCCTTAAACATTTTTAAAAATCCAAGATAGCGGCCATTTTAAAGTGAAAAAATTAAATAAAAAAATATCTAAATCAAGCATAGATGTGTGTGGTACAATAGAGAATTATTAAAATAAATCAGGCTATAATAGTGCCAGGCACAATTTTGACACCTTCACATTCTAATATCAGCTGTGATCTTTCAAACCGGAATAAATAGTGCCTTCTTTTATTAATTGAAAATAAACGACGAAAGTTTTAAATTCGACTTTGGTATGTCAATTTTGAAGGATCAACTGTCAGTTTTCAATGTGAATGTGTCAAAATAGTGCCTGGCACAATTATAGCCTGGCTGTATTTCAATAATTCTCTATTATTTCAGTCGGCCTTTGGTCGCCAGAATTGAAATTCGACACTATTTTTTCTGGGGGGTACTATCACTATATATGTATATGTATATCCCAGTAGCAGTCCAAGAGTGAAGGCTAGAGGGCCAGGCCCCCCTTTTTCCAAAGAATTTTCCAAGAATTATTCTGGTGTATTACACACCGGAAAAAAATTTGATTTTTTCGAACCACATGTTTTAAACATCTAAACTGCCCTAATTTTTGAAAGTCTGGGACCAGTCCTGTATATCCCCTAATAAAAATCCTGACTTAACTGGAATTGGGAGAGATATTTAATAAAATTTAATTAAAAAAACACAAAACTTGTGTAAACTAATGCCTGATTTACCTTGCAACTTATTACTGATTTACCCAGCAACATAAAGCACAATGGATACATTTGGTGCTTAGTGCATCTTACCATACTAAGCAGGAAGCAAAAAGACAGTCATTATGCAAGAATAAGGTTTGTCCATTGTGCAATATGTTGGGTACAATGATAGCCCTTAATGTACTAAGCACAACAGGGATTCTGCATTAACCCAGCTTCAAAAATAACGCAACTTACCGGTGAAAGGAAAACAACGGCAAATCGATGCGACTGTAAGAAGCAGACCACAACAAAACAGTTAATCATGTATAAAAGGCAATATTTGCTATTTGCTTTGAAAAAAATAACGCACTATTTAACAAATTAAACGAACTCGACCCGGTAGAACTTCGCAAAAATAATCTGGGAATTTTTGTGTTTGTTATCATTTCTGTCAATGTATGTGCGGCAAGTAAAAAACCAAGTGAAAAATTTGACTTATTTACATGCTGATTTTAAACCAATCTCAAAAGTTTAGAACTTGAATTTTTTACATAAAATATCAAATATTACAAAATGTTATACTACATGGCAAACATGAAAGTAATAAATAATATGGAAAACATATAATTTGTGGGTTATACAGGCAATACTTAAAATTTTTAAAAAAGTTAAGTTGATTTGATTGACGTGACTACGTTCTTTTAACATCCAAACTGTCACCTACATCTAGCGGTCATAATTGTAAGATTTTCTGGGGCCAATTAGCATTCCAGTTTATGTTACAGTTCCGTGAGTTGAGAACACTGAAGGAAACTTAGACACAGAAGATGACTCTTCGTGACTTAGACCTGGAAGTACTGGGACAGGTACAGCGGTGTTCTGTGAGGTACAGATCAATATAGACCTAAACCTAGACTTACACTCTCCACCTTGAAGCGAAAGAAACCTCGAAGTTTGTCTTGATTTAATATTTAATTTATTTTACATACATACCCCCACATTCCGTATAAATCCGGTCTAGTACTGACTGGGGCACCATCTATGTAAGTATGAGTGTATGTCCCTTGGACAAAGTATGCAGTGTGGGTAGTGACCAATATATGACGTTTTTCAGACGTCAAAAACTACACTACGAAAAGACGTCAAATAACTGACGCCTTAAAGACAACATTTTTTGGTAGATGACCTGCTGGTCATCCAAATGACCACTCTCCGACGAAAAAAAGACTTCATTTGATGACCCCTTGCTACCTTGGAGCCAGTACTTAAAAAGTACTTTTTTTGTAAACCATGTTTGCTGAGAAAAATCGCAAAAGTTTTGAGCATATTTTAATTCCTTTAAAAAAGTGGTGATTCCGTAAAAATAATTGAGATAAAGGTATAGCCAAGTTCTTCAATGAAAATTTCAAATTTAAAGGTTTTTACTAGTTGGGAAAAGTTTTCTTAAACTTGGCTATTACGGCTCAATTGAACATAAACAAGTTTGGCTCTAATAGCAAAGTTTAACAAAACTTTTCCAAACTAGTAAAAACTTTTCATTTTATAATTTATATTAGAAAAAAATTAACTATGTTTAAGAAAAAGAAACCGGAATAAATTACCCCTTATATTGTTATTATGCAATTCTTGTACAGGAATATTTTATTTTTAATTTATTTATCACTTAATATAATATTAATCCAAATCCTAGAAACAGGCGAGGCTAGAAGGCAAAAAACAACAAGAAATCAACCATCAGAAAGCCAGAAGCTTTTTGTTTTGGTTTTATTGTTCGATCATTAGTTGGGATCTTCCATTTCTGGAACTCACCGGAAAGTGATTTAAATATGTATTTTATTACAAGTTATCAGCTGACAAAAAAGGACTAATCATGTTGTTCTTTTCTATTATCTTGGGTTAGGCAAGGACAAGGCCATCAAAAATTTCTAAAATCCTATTGGCTGATCGACCTGTTGGAAATGATACGCCTGATACGCGTCGAAATTAGTCCCTGCAAAAACTGCTGTTACATTTTTAAAAGCTTTCCAAATTTTATTACAGGGCATTGTATCAGTTTACATTGTCCGGCGTTTTGCCAGGAAAAGAGAAAAGTTTTGTATTGTTCTGAACATTTTACTTTTTCTTTAAAACCATAATGGCCACAATTGCAAAATAATTTGATTGGTCCCTCGTTTGACAAGTATCTTGCCGAAACCGGAAATACGTCACGTCCTGGTCAGCTTTCAGATCGTCCTTGTCCCTTTCCAGTTCGTTTTCAGGTCGGGTCGTGTTGCCGAACGAGTCTTTAGAAAGTCGGGGTTTTAGTTTTCCTTCGATTTATATAATTTTTTCGCTCAAAGTTTGCCAAAAAGTGTGATAAGTGATGAACAATGGATGAAACATTTAGCAGGTAAACTTTTTGTTGTTGGATTTTAATAGAAAGATGTATTTTTTTGACGACAAAGTATAGCGTCCCCTCAAGGCGACCCCCCAAAAAAGTATTGGCGGCCATATTAATTTTATGTAAATTTTTGCATGAAGTTTTTTTTTCCTATTTTGAGTTAAATTTTTTGCTATTTTTTGCTTAAAAACTAGATAAATGGATAGTTAACGGAGTCGAGATTTAATTTTAAAAAATTTTTAGTCTGATTTTTAGAAATAAATGGTGCTTTTTAGAGGGTAAATTACGGCGTCCCCCCTATAAAGTCAATACTTGTGCTCTTCGATTTATTTTTTTTTATTATGGCAATATTTTGAATTCAGGTCAGGTTAGCATCGGCATAGTTAGGGGAGCAGAGGGGTCTGTCCTCCCCCCTAATGTTCCTCAGTCCCTCCTCTGATATATCACATACTCTATAAATCTGTTCCCTACTAATAAATAGACCGATAGACAGTGAGAACGATCCGGTTGGAATGCATTCATAAGATTTAAGCTTTTTGGAAAAATCCAAAAACACATCTGACATTTTTAACGTGTAATAAGTATTTTTGAATGAAACTTTTTTGTGTAAGACTCCCGGAAAGCGGTTGAGTAGGGGGACCATACCTCCGGATAAAGCCGGAGAAGTCCGACTTTCTGAGCAAAATGAAAATACTCGGCGGCCGGCATTTTTCCAACTTTTTGGCGATCCAAGAGACATCAGTCATCCTGGGGCGCAATTAGAAGGGGGGCATCTAGGGGGGGTTAGAGCTCCAAGCTTATAAAATTAGTTCTCCCAAACGAAACGAGCACAATTTATCAGGAACGAACTATTAAAGTTCACTTAAAAATTTCCGGCGATGCGCTTATACTTTTTAAACTAACCAAAACTTTTGCAATTGGGTAACATTTTTCCCGAATATTTTTGCCACCATTTTTTTTTAAATATTTAATTTTTTGTGCATTTGCGCTTGCTGGCGTCCATTGGCGTAGCTAGCCTTGCTTTTCAGGGGGGGGCCGTGGCCCCGGTCTATCTTGAACAAAAAGCAAACATAGGTTTTAAAGAGTCGTGCAAAGTGTGCAATGAATAAAAAAAATACGCGCATTAAATGTTCTAATATTTTAATATAACAAATTTAATAATACATTTACCAACTTATTTATATGTATACACATCAGGAAGTATGTGATTCAGCAATTCTACAAAGAAAGTTTTCTACGTCGCTGACTGAAAGCGTCTACCACACTGTCTAAGTCGACCTCAACATCTGTTTCTTTGAATAACAATGACAAACCTGAGTGTCTCTCTTGAGTCATAGTTGTTCTAAGCCAATTAAAAACTCTCCTCATGGCAGAGAAGTTCTCTGTGTACAGTCCTTGGAGAAAGACCTCTCGCAAGTTGCACTTGAAATTGGAAGAATACTCGCAACTTTAAAAAGTTGGTAGAGGTTTGGATAGGTGTTTTCTGCTATATGTTGTCATTTCTGCTCTTAGAGTAGAACTATTAATATTAAAAATTCCCGGTATTGCTCGACGAATTTATTCCATTTAACGACGTGGGAAAACTTAATATGATAAATGGTTATGAAATTGTCACCAAAATCGGAAAACTTTCATAAGACACTAAACGCTAACCTCAAAAAAACTAAAAAGATAATTATATTTATTTTAGAAAAACAGTTTAAAAAGGTCTTTTATAACCTTACGACATCTACAACCCGATTTCGGAAACAGAGGGGCAAAGGTCGCTGTCTTTATTAAATGCGAAATTTAACTTACACTTCTATAATATTTTACAAGATGTCGCCAATATGTATGAAATATTCAATATGCATAATTATGTTTAAATTTAAAAAATATTTTCGGGATATTGCATAAGTGCAGAAAAGTTACCGATAATTTAAAGAGACAAAGCCTAATTCCGCAAGACAAGGGCTTTTTCCTGAAATGTAAACATTATTTGAATGATTTTAAATTTTAATGCACCTATTTTATTTGAATATTTCCCGAATAATAATAGAAAAGTATGTATTTTCAGCGTCATGTTCTTTTACTAGTAGTCGGTAGGGGAGGCCTAAAATATCTTAGGGGGGCCTGAGGGACTGTAGGGGGGGGGGCAGGCCCCCCCGGCCCCCCCTAGCCACGCCAATGCTGGCGTCATTTTTTAGGTAGTCCGTGTCCTTCGTTAAATCACGTGTACCACTTTTAAGGCCGTTCGCAAATAGAATCACAGGGGTTTTTAAACTGCGCCAGCACGTCTCTTTCTCTTCTCATATAAACTATTTCTATCTCTCTCTCTCTCATGCAAGTAATATTTTAATTTTTAAACCCAAATATTTTTTGAAATCTTTTTTATTTATTAGGGACTTATTGCAATAAAGCCAGGCAATAGGGACCTTTTGCAATAGTGCCAGGCACTAATTGTGCCGGGCACTATATTGACAGTTTCGCATTATAAGAACAGCTGTCTTCTTTCAAAATTAGGCCATTGTGTATTATAAGAGCCGGAATTAATAGTGACGCCACTATTAATGAAATTTTTGAAAGATCAACTCAGTGGCGGATCCTGGGGGGGGGCACTAGGGGCACTTGCCCCCCCCCCCCCCCCCCGAGAATCTTTTGAATATACAAAAAATTAGTAAAAAGTAATGTTTTTGCTAATAAAAATTCAAAATTTTTGCTTGCGGCGCATGAAAGTGTCTATTGTTATTATCACGGATCACCTAAGATCCGTGTTATTATCATCGAAATTACAACCACTGACTAATTTAATAAAATGCTGCTTAAAAAAATATATACCATTTTTTACCAACAGAGAATGTCACCTAAGGTGCCCCCCCCCCCGAGAAGCACCTCTGGATCCGCCCTTGGATTCACTGTCACTTTTTAATGCGAAACTGTCAATATAGTGACCGGCACAATTTGTGCTTGGCTTTATTGCAATAGGTCCCTATAATAATACACCCTATATCATTAATTTTGAGACAACTTTTTTTCGTTGGCCTATGCTATTTGTTATGGTAAACAGCTGATAACTGTAAAAAAGTTATCTCCCAAATTATGATAAGGAATTTGTATCTATGTATTCGAAAGTGGTGGCAGGCCCTACTCTGGACCTCCATGCACTGCGACCACAAATGGATCTATTGTGCCCACGTACCTACATACTGAGTTTGTCTAAAGTGGCATTTTTTCCACCCAGTGCATTAAAAAAATCTGCAGATTACAACAATAAATGATTTAAGCTTAACACTTTGGCTCAAAGATATACCACTTGGCCTCTGCATTATTAGCCATCAGATAAGGAATTTAGTGCCAGGCACTATTCTGACAGTTTTCCATTGAAAACTGACAGTTGGTCGTTCAAAATTAACATACCAAAGTCGAAATTTATAAATCCAGTCGTTTATTTTCCATTAATAATGACGGCACTATTAATTCCGGCTCTTATAATACACAAATGCCTAATTTTGAAAGAAGACAGCTCTTTTTATAATGCGAAACTGTCAGAATAGCACCCGACACAATTATTGCCTGGCTTTATTGCAGTTACCAAAAAAACGATCATTTAAATTTGCCGCCAAACTTCCATGACAACGAGGTGCAAGAGAGGGAGGGCAACAGTTTACATGAGAAGAAAAAAGAGAGAAGTGCTGGCTGCGCAGTTGAAAAAATGAGATTTGGTCCTTTCTGTTTTGTTTTGGCCGTTTTGTTGTTTTGAATTTTATTTTAATTACATAGTCTTTATTTGTGATTGACTAATTTTGCAAATTTATCCTTTTTTGCTTAATATCAGGTTAGTAACGTTTGCGAATTAGCTAGGTACCTACATTATATATGTAAACAAAGATTTCCTTTATAAAAGAGAATTTTTTAAGTTTAGCATTCTTAAAAAGTTTTTTGTATATAAGTATAGGCTAGAATTCTGGTAAAAATATTACTTGTGTTTTAGATTGGGTTTTGGCTCTAGATGGTCCCATTAAAAGATAAATAAAATCTAGGATACATAAGCCAAAACAATAAGGGGTGGGAGTTAATTTCAGAAAGTTTAGTTTTGCTAAAAATATGTATGAACGAGGGGTGAACAGCTCTCACAATCGGTGTACACATTACAATCTTACCACAATCCTTCACAATCCCTCACAATCTCACCACAATCCTTCACAATCCCTCACAATCTTTACACAATCCATCCCAATCACTCACAATCTTTCACAATTCTTTATCCCACAATCCGTCACAATCTTTACACAGTCTGTCCCAATCTGACCACAATCCCTCGCAAAGGAAACTATAGACATGATGACCTTTTTTTTTTTTTTGGTCACAAGAATTTTTGAGGGCTATCGCCCCCCCCCGCCCCTTCAGGCACGCTACACCGCTGCACAGTCCTCCACAATCCCTCGCAGTCCCTCACAATCTTACCACAATCCCTCATCCCTCACAATCTTTACACAATCTTAGCAAAAGATTGTGGATTTTCACAATCGGTGTACACATTCTGGGTTAGCTGTTCACCCCTTGTGTATGAAGATCAAAATAATACATTATAATTTGTTTTGTTTAGTGGTGTTACACTGGGGGGTGAATCTCCAATTGGACACATGCCCTGGCGGAGGATAGGGGATTATTTTTGTAAACCAAAATGGGTAAAAATTACATTATAAATTAATTGTGTGAGCTTAGGTGCCCATAAATTGGCAGAGTATTTTTCTTTTTTAATCTTCACTTCTTAGCTAAACAGGACCAATAAGAACTGACAAGACCAACAAATATATGGATTCTCTGTACCTACACCGATTGTGAGGAATTGTGTGTATGTAAGATTGTAAAGGATTGTGAGATATTGTGTAAGGATTGTAACAAGATTGTAAAAAATATGTACATTGATTGTGAGAGCTATTCACCCCTCGGTATTATGTAAGAACCTATACAAAAATTTTCCTATTGATCAGCTCTGTGATATAGGTAATTGGACACATCCCCGGGTTTTGGATAGGGAGTTATTTTTGTGGATCAAAATGGGTAAAAATTATGTTACACATTAACTGTGTGAGCTTATAGGACCAATCAGCACTGACAAGAGCAACAAAAATATGGATTATGTATATAAGGACCTATACAAAATTTTTGCTATTGATCAGCCCCTTACTACATATTCTGTGATAAGTATAGGTAATTGGACATGTCTCTGGGTGGCGGATAGGGGGCTATTTTTGTGGGCCAAAATGGGTAAAATTACATAATACATTAATTGTCTGAGCTTACTAGATTTTCTGTAATATAGGTAATGTTGCCTTTGCATTTTTTGAAAAGTTATTTCTGTATTTGTTTGGTAGTTGGGATTTCTGGTCAAATCTTATCTTTGATCTTATATACAAATCTCTGCTTTTAAGTAAAAAACAGACAAGAAATGGATGTAAAAAATATATTTCTTTTTTCAGGTATTGCAGAGCCTTGGTTGGACTTGTAGCTGAGATTTGATTGAGGCTTGCTAGCTAATTCTGGTTGCTGAGAAAAAGCTTTATTGATTTCTGCTATCTTGGTAAGCTATCCCAATCTTTGTTTAATTCTGGGTTTATACCATTAACGTATTAACGTTAATGGTTTATACAGATAAAAATAAAAGTTTACTCTACAGGAACTGTGTAGCTGTAAAAATAAATTTTGGGATATTATTTCACCTGACCTTTCTTGTTGTTTTGATTTAGAATTTTGCTTTTTTTTTTTGTTTTTAAGTACCATTTTAGACAATTCAACTGTAAAAAGCCAAAGATACTTTTCCTTTTTGCAAAAAAAAGTGTTAAAAATTAATTTTTATTTTTATTTACCTGTATAATTAATATTAATTTTCATAAAAAAAATTTTTTTTACAATATAGTTGTAAATTTTCTCCTTTTTTGCCAACATTTTCTTGGTGTAATTGCTTTTTTATATATTTTTATTTTGTATTTTATGTTTTTGACTTTTTGAAAATTTTATATTTGGTAAGAATTTGCGGCCTAGGATTTGGTTATTTTTTTCTGGAACTAAAAATTATAATTTATGTCAAGGAGAAGGGGGGGGCTCTGCCCCCCCTGGATCCGCCACTGCGTTGGAGAGAGTGAAATTCAATGTCGGTAGGGGTATTTTCCCTCAGAGTAGTTGTTTCTGTTGGTTTGACACAACTTATGCTCTACACGGAGCTATCGCGTACATTCACCTGAGGATGGCCCAAAAGGCCGAAACCGGTCGTGGATTGGCATGGATCAATTGTTCCTGATTGTCAGGACGTGTTCCAGACGAGGATCATTCGTATCCTTGTGATCGACGTTGGAGAGACTGAAAACCAAACAGTTTTAACAAGTTCCCAACGAAAGCATCAAACCATCAGTATAATTCATAGCCGGTAGGGGTATTTTCCCTCGGAGTAATTGTTTCTGTTAGGGTCACGGCATCCTTGAAGCCTGGCGTCTCCATGACATTACGTCTTCGTGATGCAGTGACCCTTGTTTCTGTTGGTTTCACACAACATTTATTTTTATTTCAAGGCGGCTATTTAAAATACTCTGTCAATATATGGGCCCCTAAGCTCACACTAGGTACTACAGTTATAATGTACCTGTGAGCAAATATAACTAAAAACTGTAATATATGGTATTCAACTCCAGACTAAATTACCTCTCGTTTAATACCACACAAGCCATGTTTTGACTTAAACTCAAATTTTTGAAACTTCCCCCCTTAAAAAAAACAAAAATTAAAATGTATTTTCTTCAACTCCAGACTCAATTACCTTTCGTTTGATATCACACATGCCATATTTTCATGTAAACTCTAATTTTTGAAATCTACCCCCACCCTTTTTTTTAACTAAAATTTATTTTGTTTAACTCCACACTCAATTACCTTTCGTTTAATATCACACACGCCATATTTTCACATAAACTCTAATTTTTGAAATCTACCCCCACCCTTTTACTTGGCTTGTGTTCGGTGGATTTTGTTCATTTTTAAATGGGACCATCTCGACCCAAGACCCAGGCTAGGTACCAAATTTCATTGAAATCGGGCAAGCGGTTTTTGAGTTATGCGCGTTGGTCGTTACAGACAGACATACAGACAGACAGACAGACGGACAGACAGACAGACAGACAGACACCACAACAAAAAAGTTTCAAAATCATCTGAAACGCAAAGATATATAAAAATTTTTGAAATCGGAGCAACTTTTTTTTTCTCGAAAAAATTAGGATCACCATAGCTCACACTACTATAGTATAGTATATGTGTGAGCTAAAAAAATATGTCTAGCTTAATAAGTATTTAACTGTATACAATGGGCTTTTAACCAAAAATAAATTTTTTTGAGAAAAAAATAGTGTTAAGAATAAAATATACCACAAAAAAAATTAAAAAAATATTTTAAAAACTTTCCCCTGTTTCCGTGCGCTAGTGGAATGTACACCACTGCCGTCAATACTAAAAGGTACATCGTTAAAAAGAAAATTGTATCCGCGTGAAAAATGATCTCCAGAAGATTTTTGGAAAAGTTGACTGTTTTCGAGTTATTAGCAAAAAACTATCAAAAAGCACGTTTAAGGGGGGGGGGAACCAGCCCCCTGCCAGGGGGTAGAATGTTTAGGCGACTCTTATGTCTATCCATACCAAGTGTGTTGCTTTTATCATTAAACGCACGGTCTAGGACAACTGGGCGCCGCCAACTCGGCGCCGCCAACTGGGCGCCGGGCCAACTCGGCGCCGCCAACTGGGCGCCGGCCAACTCGGCGCCGGACTGAAAATGTTTTTTTTGATAAAATGTGTAGATGAAAATTAAAATATATTATTTATATAAAACATCTTTAAAAAATCCTTTACGCAATCTTTTTGAAATTTGTTTTTGTTAAGTAAAGTTAAATCCATTAAGTCGACTGTTGAATCTTGGTAGTTGTAGTGTTTGGTAACCTGGTAACACTACAACTTACGTTTTTTATTACAATGGCGGATCCAAAAATCAAAATGACGGATTTTCTTATTTACTAACCGATTTGTCTCAAACTTGAAATATTACATTGCTTGAGGTCTTTTAACAAAATTTTTTACTCAAACTTAAAAAAATCAAAATGGCGGATCCAAAATGGCGGATCCAAAATGGCGGATTTTCTTATTTACCAACCGATTTGTCTCAAACTTGAAATATTACATTTACCACAAATGACCCTTTCGGTACCATAATCAGTTTTTTTTGCACCTCCCAACAAACATTTAAAGTTGTAACGACGAAACCCCAACTAGAAAGAATTTCTTAAAAGTAACCGCAACGTACACCCGCTACGTCTCAGTATACCATACAGCGACGTTATAATTCCCTAAGTGGGGAACCAATTTCTGGTTATAACTACTTGGCCAAGTGTTTTTTAAAGTCACTGTAGTAACAACTACACAACTACGTCGTAGCGAGGTATCTACTACGTCGTAGAGGCTGCTTTTTTTCCGTAATGGCATAAAAGTTGCGATGTAGTTGCAAATAATATAATCGTTTCTTTTTGGTAGAATTGTTACACAATATGGTGGACACAACAGTAAACAGACTCGCTTAGTTTTTTTGTTTGGTTATGGTTATAATATGTACTATGTTATCCAAAAGTGTGAGAATTTACGAGCACAGGATCAAAATTCGAGTGCGACGCAAAGTTTTTTGTATAACATGCATTATATATATTGCAAAAAACCGGTGCGCCCGTAAAATTGAGCCGTTTTCTGGTAGCTGATGGAATTTTTGTGTTGTGATTTTGGAGGTTATGTTTTCATAATCGACAGTTAACTCCAACAAATGGTGCTTAAGAAGAGCATTTTTGGTAAGCTTCAACTAATTTGTTTCTAAAATAGTATAGCTCTTTAATATGAGCTCATAAAACGACAACAAAAATATTAAATTTTCTTTCTTACATAAAAACATGGCGTCCCAAACTATATTCCCTGATAGTCGAAAGGGTTACTTGAAAGTGAGCCTAAGTTACGGCAACGTGTCACTTACGACTTTTATGTCGGCATTCCTTTTTAGTAGTAGATAACACACTCGAATTTCTACTCCTTCGTTGCAGAAACGTATTATTAACTAGCTTTCGCCACTAGAAAACGTCTACAGAGTGATAGGAACCACGCGATAAGTATAACTACTACCCTCAAGTTATTGGGGTGTCGCCACTTGTCATTTGCCGTTTCTGTCAACAACACCACTGCTTATAGGTTATGTACGAGCGTGAATTTGTGGTAGGTTTTAAAACAAAAACAAGATAAATTAAATTCCATTAGAACAATAAATGAAGTGCCCATAAAAAGAGTTTTTTAAAATGTAACACAGCACAAATTTAAGTTTATTCACTTCAAACCAAGCTTTAACAACAGCACAAATATGAAGAAAACCAAAAAGAATTATTGACCCAAGCTCAACACATAAAATGAATCACAGTGAGACACGACACGTCAGCACAGAGGCATAGATAAACGAATTCGGTTTAGTCCGCACAAGAGGGTTACGATGGCGATAGGGTGGTGCCACAGCACAAACTACGAACGACCGTAAAGACAGTGAATAGAACAGCAACAAGTAGCGTAAAAGATTAAGGATGGAGATTAAGCATGGACCAGGGAATTCTTAAAATCCGGGTGCGGTACTCGATACTTTGGATCAATATTTTGCATTTTGATTGTTTTGCAAAATGGTCAAGCAATGAGCTCGAAAAAATGGACTGCTCAAGGTAGTAAAAAAATATTTGCAAAACTATTCCTAAAATTCCCATATTATAAAAGGAGCCACAAAAAGTAGGGTTAAGAATGTGTGCGACAAAGATGCGACTTCAAAAAGTCTACGTTTTCAAAGTAGGAACAGGAAGGAGAGATTACTTTAAAAGATCGACATTAAAAAAAAGTCAAAGTAGTTGCGGCTTTAAAGTTGATCCACAAAGTTATTTTGTCTACATTGTTACATCAGATGTTACTATGATGACACAAACTTTTGTGGTAAAAATTAAAGTTATAATGTAGTTGTCGGATACACTTGTTTGGGACTCCAATGAAGCTTAACTTTCTAGTGGTAATTAAGTAGGATATAAAAGTCAGGGCGACTACGAAATAACGACTAAAAAGAAAGTAAAACTTTAGCAACGTCCTATTGTGGTAGAGAAGACTATCAGAATCGACTATCAAGAAACAATCCTAAGAAGTAGTTTAGAGGGTCGTTTTTACGAAACATCTACTATTTCCTGATACTAAATAGTAGTTAGAACTAAAAAGTAACAAATTTTGGTTGGGATCACCACATTTCTACTATAAGAAAGTAGCAAAGCCTTTAGAACATGTAGCCGCTACTATAAATGTTAGTTGGGCTAATAAAGTTAGCAACGCTTCTTTCGGCACTTTAATCTTAGGATTAATAAGAATTAAATTGTGTTTTTAAAAACATACTTTACATACATAATTTTACAATTACAGGGATATTGAATTGAATTTTGTTTAAATAAATTAAATTTTTTCGTAATATATATATACTGCAACTCGAAAGCAAGCGGCTAGTAAAAAAGAAAATCCGCCATTTTGATTTTTTTAAGTTTGAGTAAAAAATTGTGTTAAATGACCTCAAGCAATGTAATATTTCAAGTTTGAGAGAAATCGGTTAGTAAATAAGAAAATCCGCCATTTTGGATCCGCCATTTTGATTTTTTTAAGTTTGAGTAAAAAATTTTGTTAAATGACCTCAAGCAATGTAATATTTCAAGTTTGAGGCAAATCGGTTAGTAAATAAGAAAATCCGTCATTTTGGATCCGTCATTTTGATTTGTGTAAGTTTGAGTAAAAAATTTTGTTAAATGACCTCAAGCAATGTAATATTTCAAGTTTGAGAGAAATCGGTTAGTAAAAAAGAAAATCCGCCATTTTGGATCCGCCATTTTGATTTTTTTAAGTTTGAGTAAAAAATTTTGTTAAATGACCTCAAGCAATGTAATATTTTAAGTTTGAGACAAATCGGTTAGTAAATAAGAAAATCCGCCATTTTGGATCCGCCATTTTAATTTTGTTAAGTTTGAGTAAAAAATTGTGTTAAATGACCTCAAGTAATATTTCAAGTTTGAGACAAGTCGGTTAGTAAATAAGAAAATCCGTCATTTTGGATCCGCCATTTTGATTTGTGTAAGTTTGAGTAAAAAATTTTGTTAAATGACCTCAAGCAATGTAATATTTCAAGTTTGAGACAAATCGGTTAGTAAATAAGAAAATCCGCCATTTTGGATCCGCCATTTTGATTTTTTTAAGTTTGAGTAAAAAATTGTGTTAAATGACCTCAAGCAATGTAATATTTTAAGTTTAAGACAAATCGGCTAGTAAATAAGAAAATCCGCCATTTTGGATCCGCCATTTTGATTTTTTTAAGTTTGAGTAAAAAATTGTGTTAAATGACCTCAAGCAATGTAATATTTCAAGTTTGAGACAAATCGGTTAGTAAATAAGAAAATCCGCCATTTTCGATCCGCCATTTTGATTTTTGTGTTACCAAGATACCAAACACTACAACTACCAAGATTCTACAGTCGACTTAATGGATTTAACTTTACTTTTTTTTACTACAAAAACAAATTTCAAAAAAATTGCGTAAAGGATTTTTGAAAGATGTTTTTATATAAATAATATATTTTATTTTTCATCTACACATTTTATCCAAAAAAAAAGTTTTAGTCCGGCGCCGAGTTCGCCGACGCCCAGTTGGCGGCGCCAAGTTGGCCCGGTGCCCACTTGGCCCGGCGCCCAGTTGGCGGCGCCGAATTGGCGGCGCCCAGTTGTCCCATTCCGTTAAACGCAGCATATCGCTTGAATCTCGGATGTAGGGCCTGAGTATACTGTGGCCTGAACTATACGCAATATTTTTATTTTATATATATTTAGAGGCGCTAATTTGAAGCTCTAGAGGCAATAAATTGTACCTCCAGGGGCGCAAATTTAGTGATTTGCCCAGGGCGTCGAAATATCTTAGAAAAAGCCCTGCCCAGGACTAAGCATTGAATAATTAACTGCATAAATAACACGGTCAACTCATACATTAAATCAAAACGTTCAAAACCCTCTCGGTCGGTAGCGCAGGGACTATTATCGGTTTCCTAGGCAACGGTTGTCTTTTGTTTAACAATGTTCTGGAATTCCGCGAGCTTCACCTACTTAGCCGATCATTTACGACGTCTCTCCATCGGATTTTCAATGTGCATCGGGAAATTTAAAAAAATATTGTGTTTTTTTCAATTTTAAACGATTTTTTTGCGGAAAAAAGTGTGCAATTAATTGGAGGACACTGCAAGGAACATTTTCAAAGTGATTTTTTCAACAATTCGCGTGAAAAAACAGATTTTGGAGGGTTAAAAAAGGAATCGTTTGGAAAGGTATCCGGGAGGTTTTGATTTACGTTAGTCGTTCTATATATACAAAATAAATAATAATGGCGTCATTAGTGAATAGCGCAGAAAAATTTTCGTCGACAAAATTAGATTTTTATGTTTTTTCTTGTGAAAAAACTGTAGAGGGAAATGTGTGATTTAAAAGAAAGCAACACGAATCAATCAGCCAGGTAACCTATTGTTTCTATTTTGCATGCATTATTAGGAAAGCCATGTTTCTTAAATTTTTCTTCCAGGATCAGGCATTTTCTTTGACCAGGCTGCCCTTTTGGAGGAATATTCTTTACATAAATTCGAAGTTTTTATTGGATTTTTATACAAGTATAGACATTATTTCAAGAATAGACTCTAAATCAATAATTCATATTGCCTTATTTGGTCATGAAACGCAGCGGCCAATTGTGATTGATTGAAAATTTTGATTTGCAAATTTTTATGTAAAAATATATATAACATTAAAATGCACTGAGAAGAGGGGTTGCATTTTTTTTTGTACTTTTTCTCGTCTTTGAGTTATTTAAACTTGTTATAATATTCATTCGGGGTATAATTTTCGAGATTTTTAGCTCACACTACTACTATACTACAGTAGTGTGAGCTATGGTGATCCTAATTTTTTCAAGAAAAAAAAAGTTGCTCCCATTTCAAAAATTTTTATATATCTTTGCGTTTCAGATGATTTTGAAACTTTTTTTGTCTCGCCGTCTGTCTGTCTGTCTGTCTGTCTGTCTGTCTGTCTGTCTGTCTGTCTGTCTGTCTGTCTGTCTGTCTGTCTGTCTGTCTGTCTGGCTGTCTGTCTGTCTGTCTGTCTGTCTGTCTGTCTGTCTGTCTGTCTGTCTGTCTGTCTGTCTGTCTGTCTGTCTGTCTGTCTGTCTGTCTGTCTGTCTGTCTGTCTGTCTGTCTGTCTGTCTGTCTGTCTGTCTGTCTGTCTGTCTGTCTGTCTGTCTGTCTGTCTGTCTGTCTGTCTGTCTGTCTGTCTGTCTGTCTGTCTGTCTGTCTGTCTGTCTGTCTGTCTGTCTGTCTGTCTGTCTGTCTGTCTGTCTGTCTGTCTGTCTGTCTGTCTGTCTGTCTGTCTGTCTGTCTGTCTGTCTGTCTGTCTGTCTGTCTGTCTGTCTGTCTGTCTGTCTGTCTGTCTGTCTGTCTGTCTGTCTGTCTGTCTGTCTGTCTGTCTGTCTGTCTGTCTGTCTGTCTGTCTGTCTGTCTGTCTGTCTGTCTGTGAATGAAGCGAACCGAACCGAACCGAATTTTGCACCTAAGCTGAGTCCTGGGTCGAGATGATCCCATTTAAAAATGAACAAAATCCATTGAACACAAGCCAAATAAAAGGGTGGAGGTAGATTTCAAAAAAGAGTTTATGTTAAAATATGGCATGTGTAGGGTAATTGAGTCTGGAGTTATAAAAAAATAAATTTAAAGTTTAAAAAAAGGGTGGGGGTAGATTTGAACAATTAGAGTTTAAGTGAAAATATGGCGTGTGTGATATCAAACGAAAGGTAATTGAGTCTGGAGTTAAACAAAATACATTTTAGTTTTAAAAAAAGGGTGGGGGTAGATTTCAAAAATTAGAGTTTAAGTCAAAACATGGCTTGTGTGGTATCAAACGAAAGGTAATTGAGTCTGGAGTTCAATAAAATATATTTCACTTTTTAGTTATATTAGCTCACACGTACACACGTAGATTGGCAGAGTATTTTTTTTTCATTTTTATTGAGGTGGGCTTGCTGGGTTTATGGAGGTCAAAATACCTAAACTTTGAAAATTCATATTTTAAAATCTATACAGTTTATCAACAAAAACACCGAGTTGCAGTATAGTAGGGCCATAGAGATGCGAAAAAATTACACATGAGTTAATAATCGGAAAAACGTCATTTAGCGAATTTTAGGTTAGGGAATCCCATAAGACCAAAATGGACAAACTTTGAAAATTTATATTTTAAAAACTAAACTCCATATCATAATTTTTGAGATAACTTTTTGACAGTTATCAGCTGTTTACCATAACAAATAGCATAGGCCAACGAAAAAAAGTTGTCTCAAAAATAATGATATAAACTGTATAGTCCCGAGTTGCAGTATGGTAGGGCCATAGAAATGCGAAAAAACTATATAGTTTATCAACAAAAGCACCGAGTTGCAGTATGGTGGGGCCATAGAGATATGAAAAAACCACACCCTGAGTTAAATTCGGAAAAAAGTAATTTAGTGAATTTTAGGGTAGGAAATCCCATAAGACCAAAAAGGCTAAAATTTGAAAATTAATATTTTAAAAACTATACAGTTTATCAACAAAAGCACCGAGTTGCAGTATGGTGGGGCCATAGAGATGCGAAAAAATCACACGCTGAGTTAAGATTCGAAACAACGTTATTTAGCGAATTTTAGGGTAGGGAATCCCATAAGACTAAAATGGCCAAACTGAAAATTCATATTTTAAAAACTATAAGGTTTATCAGCAAAAGCACCGACTTGCAGTATGGTGCGGCCATTGCAGTTCCGTAACTAGAGGGGTGCGACCGGTGCCCCTCGCCCCCAGAGGGCGCCTTCTGAGTCAATTTTTGTAAAGGGGGGCCAAACTCTAATGTTGCACCGGACGCCAATCAGCCTAGTTACGGCGCTGCTGTTCGGCTCGATATCCTAGATCCGCCGCTGAAATTCGGTAAAAAAAAAAGTATTTGGCTTTTTTATTGCTAACCGAATTCGTTCGCCCCCCAGAGCGCAAAAAAGTATGGTAAGGTTTATAGCTAATACCTACAGAATAAGTTAAAGGGGTGAAAAAAAATAAAAAAATTTCTCAGCTTGTTTTATCAAAAATCGCACGCGGAGAAAAGTTTCGCCCGGGAAAAGCACACAGAGGAAAAATTTACAATTTGTAACACCGGTACACAAAATAAAAAAAAATGGTCTGTACATTTGCCCAGACCACCTAATTACATGTCTTTCAGTGCGCTAAATCCAAAACGGGGTGTTATTTGTCCGTAGACCCCCAAAATTTCGAGTAAATTGTAAAAATCTTGATAAAAGCATTATAATTTTACCTGGTGAAGGTAGCAAAATCAGATAAATGAGATAAAACTAACGTTGGCATTATTCAAGACAAAATTCTACATTTTTATAACTTTCATTTTTACCTTAGACCCACCAATAACACTAGATTAATAAGTGCGTAAATACGAATGTAACGATCCATTTATGTTGAGGAAAAATTATAAGATATCCTGAACAAAATTTATTTATAGTTATGTATGTCCAAAAATTTTTGAAATTTTTATAAATGTTTAACATTTTCAAAATGAAAAATATTTTGATGACTCGCTCGCACCGTTTAAGTTCAATAGGACAGTTAAGTTTTTAATAAAGTTTAGGTCTTAAGTGGCACAATGGAAAATATGTGTTTTTCAGACATTTAATTTCTTTAAAATTTTCTGAGGAGGACTTTTGCTAGGGGGGCCCCACGTCATTCTCTAGCCGAGGGCCTCCAAAGGAGCCAGTCCGGGCCTGAAACAATACTCGCTATAATCAACATACAAGGTAATTTTATAAAAATAATATTCAATATAAAAAGCTTTGAGCAGGTATTTCTTTAATTTACAAAAACGTTGATAACGCTTTGGGTTCGTGCCTACATCAATAACTTTTGTTTTTTGTTGGAATGGAATGTACAGATTTTTCAAAAGTATTTTCTAGTTAGCTATATATACTAAATCAATAGCTTTGAATTTATCGTTTATTGTATTACTATATATGCTAAATCAATAACTTTGGCTTCAGTCCAGCCTCGCAGTTTTCGGAAAACTTGTTAAGATTTGTTTCGCGTCCGAATTTTCTTGCAATTTAGAAAGAAAAACCTCAGAAAATTTATAAAAAAATGTGCAATTCGATAAAGAAGACCCTTAGCATTAATCACAAAGTTTTCTAAACAATTTGCAGGAAAAAACGGTTTTTTTAAAAGTTTAAATGAGGTGTATTTGCTGGTAATACAAAAGTGCCTTTATTTATCATGATAGTTAGATTTTTGCTGATTCATATCCACATAACACAAAACTATATTCATAGCTACGCGAGTCAAAAGAGCTATATTTGGCTTTCCTTTTCATTACACATATTATTATAGCGTTTACCAAATTTGATTTTCTAGGGAGTTTCCTTGGGGGTTTCATAAGGACACTTTGTAACACATTGTAAAGCAATCTTCAGCTGATTTTATATGAAGCTAGCACGTCAATCATTTTTTTAAATTTCCGTGGAAACCAAAGGAGCACAAAAATTTTAAAAAGTGGACGAAATTAGCATAAAAAGAGAACATAATTCTGTAATATATATATTTTTTAATTTCATAGAGATGGTTTTGCTAGGTTTATATAAACCTAGCAAGACACATTTTTTTAAAGAAAAGCTAAAAAATCTTGATAAATGGAATTTTCTTTTTAGGAAATTGGAGCACATAAAAAGCACTTAATTTTCCTATTTAAATAATATAAAAATACTTATTGGTTCTTTATGGGCTTGATAGGTTTATATAAACCTAGCAAGCCCACACATTTTTTTTAGAAAAGCTTAAAAAATTGGTAAATTGAATTTTCTTTTTGGCATGTGCTCCCACATGAAAAGCATTTAATTTTTACGTATAAATAATATAAATATCCCGTAGAAACCAAAAAAACCTACATTTTAAAAAGTGGACGAAATTAGCACATAAAGAGCACATAATTCTGGAATGTATTTTATTTATTTTTATTGAGGTGGGCTTGCTAGGTTTATATAAACCCACACATTAAAAAAAAAGCTTAAAAACTTGGTAAATTGATTTTTCTTTTTAGCAAATGGGAGCACATAAAAAGCACTTAATTTTCGCATATAAAAATTATAAAAATATTTATTACTTCTCTATGGGCTTGCTAGCTTTATATAAAACTAGCACGCCAATAATTTTTTTAAATTTACCTGGAAACCAAAGGAGCACAAAAATTTTAAAAAGTGGACAAAATTAGCACATAAAGAGCACATAATTCTGGAATACATTTTTTAAATTTTTATTGAGGTGGTCTTGCTAGATTTATGGAGGTCGCGAACCACAGCGTTTTATTTAAAATCGTTATATTTTACCAGTTTTTTTTCTAAATCACAGAGAATGAATCCCGAATTCTATTGAAAACTCCCTTGGGCGGTAACTAGGTAAAAATTTATAGGTGAGAGATAAAAAAGTTTAAATAAAAATTTGCATTTATGCATTTTTTGTTTTATTTAGTGTTGCTGAGAAATCTCTTTTAACGCACTTTATTAGATTGATCCCCCTTCCTATGTACGTCTTTGCTCGTTTATAAAGGGCTTTTTTGGATATTAGCTCACACATATACTATACTATAGTAGTGTGAGCTATGGTGATCCTAATTTTTTCGAGAAAAAAAAAGTTGCTCCGATTTCAAAAATTTTTATATATCTTTGCGTTTCAGATGATTTTGAAACTTTTTTGTTGCGCCGTCTGTCTGTCTGTCTGTCTGTATGTCTGTCTGTCTGTCTGTCTGTCTGTCTGTATGTGTGTAACGACCAACGCGCATAACTCAAAAACCGCTTGGCCGATTTTAATGAAATTTGGTACCTAGGCTGGGTCTCGGGTCGAGATGGTCCCATTTAAAAATGAACAAAATCCACCGAACAGAAACCAAATAAAAGGGTGGGGGTAGATTTCAAAAATTAGAGTTTATGTGAAAATATGGCGTGTGTGATATCAAACGAAAGGTAATTGAGTTTGCAGTTAAACAAAATACATTTTAATTTATTTAAAAAAAAAGGGTGGGGGTATATTTTAAAAATTAGAGTTTAAGTGAAAATATGGCGTGTGTGATATCAATCGAAAGGTAATTGAGTCCGTAGTTTAACAAAATACATTTTAGTTTTTTGTTTTTTTAAAGGGTGGGGGTAGATTTCAAAAATTTGAGTTTAAGTCAAAACAAGCCATGTGTGGTATCAAACAAAAGGTAATTTAGTCTGGAGTTAAATAAAATATATTTCAGTTTTTAGTTATATTAGCTCACACGTACACTATAACTATAGTACCTAGTGTGAGCTTAGGGGCCCATATATTGGCAGAGTATTTTTTATAGGTCTATGAAAAAACGCTTAGATACGTAAAATTTATTTGCGAGGTGGCCTTTTTTTGACTATTTTGAAATTTTTGTAGCACGCAGATAGTCAAAATGACAAACAAAATAGACGTGTCTGAGCGTACTTCCATTAACCAAAAAAAATACACAAATAAGCTTCTGTTACCTTTTAGTTAAAACACCCTGTATATTTTTTTAAATTAAATATTTTGTTAACTATGCCTTTTAAAACTATTTTCATTTAGTTTAATTTTAAAAACATCGCTTAGAGATACACAGACAGAAAATACAGTCGAACCTCTATAACTCGAACTCAAAGGGACAACCAAAACAGTTCGAGTTGTGGAGAGTTCGAGTTATAGAAATTCGAATTAAACAGGTTAAAATACATATAAAGAGTGCAGGGACCACTTAAAAGGTTCGAGTTATAGAGAGGTTCGAGTTATAGAGGTTCGAGTTAGAGAGGTTCGACTGTATATGTAAGTGTTTACAAATAAGGACACTTATCATAAAGCTTAATACAGGGTGAGTGTCCCAAGGTTAAAAATATTTTTCTTTATTTTACAGATGGTTGGAGCTGTAGCTGAGTTGGGATTGGGTCGAAACCTGCAGATGCTGGATGCTGAATGTGCTGAGAGAGGCTTCATTTAATTCTGCTTTTGGTAAGTATCATTGCTTTTAAAATATCATCCAATGTGAAAAAAAAGCCTTGAAATGACGTTGGAGATTACCAAAGGTTAAGATTTTGAGGCTCAAAAAGTTTTTGAAAATGACAAATAGGTACAAAAAAGCAAACAACGGCAGTTTTTTTAAATATTTTTATAGAAATATTTTAAATCAGGGGTGTCCAACTGTTTTGTAAGCTACGCAACTTTTAACCCCAAAAATTTTGTGTGTGAATTTTAAAATGAAAAAAAAATTACCAGTTTTTTTATCAAAAATTAATTCTCGACTCTAGGTTACATTTAAAAAATACAAAAACCTAAGATTTTTCCAAAAAATTAAAAACCAAATAAAAAAATATGATTTTTGTACAGTCGGGGACTGACAAGTGTTTATAATAATGTCGCGAGAGGCCGCCAAAGTCACTTCAGTTTTCAGTTTTGGCAATTTAAACTTTTATTTATTTCTAACAAACACAAACCTTTAGAACAACTTTTGGGGTCTTTTTAATTTCTTTGTGAGGCAAGCAATAAAAATATAACAATTGTTTTGACGTATTTCCAATAGCAAAAAAGTTTACTTTTGTTTACATAATTATCAATTTTTGGAAAATTTTTAACTTATGATTCTATTTTTCTCGATAACCATTACATCTACAACTGTAATATTTTCAGGTTAGTGTAAGGGACTCGGTAGCTTCTTCGTGGCACAGTATCAACTAAATGTTTTTTTTGAAATTTTTGATGAAAATTTTCCTGACCAAAGGGTACCAAAAAAGTGCAGTGTTTTAATTTTTTTAAATTGCTAACTTTGTAAAAATATATATTATAATACATTAAATTAAACTTCTCGGGTCCTTCTCTATCACCATACAAAAGATTAAGTATAAGTGTTTATAATAATGCCGCGAGAGACCGCCAAAGTCACTTCAGTTTTGAGTTTTGGCAATTTAAATTTTTATTTATTTCTTACAAACACAAACCTTTAGACCAACTTTTGGGGTGTTTTTTATTTCTTTGTGAGGCAAGCAATAAAAATATAACAATTGTTTTGACGTATATCCAATAGCAAAAAAAAATACACATAATAGTTATTTTTCAGGATTTTAATTTATTGTTTTTTTATTACATACTTACATAGAGAAACACAAATGCAACATGTTTGTATTCCTAGCTATTTTTAAAATAGTAAGTTTTAAAAGTTTAAAGCTAAAAAAAAATAAATACAAGCAAAAATTGGTTATTTGAGTAAGGACGTTTATCGGCCAATATTCCAAATAGTTATTAATTTCAATAGCAAAAATTGCATTGCACAAAAGTGCACAGCGACAGCCGATCGACGTGGAGTCGAAGGAATGAAAGCGCGCGATACGATGTTCAATAATTCATTCAGTCATAAACCTCGCCCAGTATTGGGATTCTCATCCGAGTTCTTCTGAAAACGGCAGCGGCTATTTATTAAGTCCCCGACTGTACATGAGTATTTTTTACAGTGTTGCAAATCAATTAAATCAGTTTGGATTTCAGCACCATATTCTTTGATTTCCTGGACAGAAATTGCAAGTTCAAGATTTTTACATCTTTCTAGAGGTCACTAAATTTATTTTATTTTTTTAATGAGTTGCACAATACTTTTATGAAATTCTTGTCATATTTTGGCAGTTTATGAAATTTGGCATATGTTGGTTCTGAATAAGATATTTTAGATGTTTTGTTATAGTTTAGCCTGTTTGGTGTAAGTGAGTTTTAGTTAGTTGGGTTAATCATATCGTAATTTTTTCTTTAGTTGTGAAAACACTAGTGTGTCACTGTAGAGGCTTGGTCACCCCTGCTTTAAACGATAACCTTTTACCTTTTTGCCACATGTTTAGCACACTCTAAAAACTTACCGCATATTAACAAAAAAAACTGCTTTCAGAACTAGGTATTTTTATAGCAACTTTTTTTTTTGTTTAAGATGGTGCATGTTTTAAAGCAGTCGGTAAGTGAATTTTTATTAGTACATACCATTTATAGTTTGTGTTATTATCACTCAAAAGCTATATTTTTTAATATGGATCACCCATTATATTTTAAATGGGCAAAATAGTAGTAGCAGGAGTACTTTTCTGGGATCATCGGAATCCGATGTCAAAAACGACGTCGGTATTATCTTAACCCCTTGTCAAATTGTTAAAATAGTTTTTTTTTAATCGAATACCCTGTATTTTAGAACAATTTTAAATCCCCTTTTTCTTCCTGATTTTAAAAATGAATAATATGTTTATACTAGGATAAACTTTTTTTGAGATTTAGCTCATTTAAAGTGTATCAGAGCAATGGAGAAAATAAGCTTTATATCTCAGAAAATATTAATTACTACATATAGACATTTTAGATATTTTTAATTCAAGAAAAAAAAAGAAAACTAAAATGTTAAATATAGGATGTTTTATTTAAAAAGAAATTAAAACATCAAAAATTGGAGAAGAGAATTATATAATGTAATTTTGACAACATATTCCGTCGATTCAGGAAAAATTCTTCAACTTTGCTTATTTAAACTATACTGAGTAATCAATATTAACGAATCTATAGCCAAAAATAAATTAGTAAAATACCTACCGAGTGATCCGAAAGCATAATATCTTTTTAATTTTTAAAGATAGAGAAATAAACCACAGGGATATCAAATAATGTGAAATTTAACGTCAAAATTTGCCATATCGTGTATCGTTGGATGTAAATATTCCCAAGAATCTAAAAATTTTGGAAATATACAGGGTGTCCCAGAACTAGTGGTACATAGTTAAACTGTAGATTCCTTGGGTCAAAATATTACGATTTAGCTATACTTACCTTAGTCCAAAAGTTCGTACTAACCGAGATACAGGGTGTTAAACTTTATTTTTTCAATTTGATTTTCCTTAATAACTTTTTTACTAATTAATATTTTTGCAAAAACTAACCAGCATGTAAGTTTTTTTTTAAATGGCAAGAGGATTCCGTTAAAAATTTTGATGTACAATGTACAGGGTGGTCCTTGGACCACCACCATTGCATAAAAATCAGTGTATTTTTCTTGTGCCTCGGTATATACCAGTTTTTATGTAAAATAATTGTTTTCCGAACCTTTTTATGTAAAAAAGTTATACTGTTTTAAAGTCGCTCAGAGCAATGGTTTTTGAGATTTTTGCATTTAAAATTTTTATTGCATGTGAGTGATATGCCTAATTTATGTATGATACTTTCTTCAATTCTTTCTAGTAATTAATATTTTTGCAAAAACTAACCACCATGTAGGTTTTTCTGAAATTTGCAAGACGATTCCGTTGAAAAATTTGATGTACAATGTACAGGGTGTTCTTTGGACCACTACCATTGCATCAAAATCATCAGTGTGCCTCGGTGTATACTTAAGCAGGTTTTGAAAAAGAATATTATTTTAATTATTAAATAATTTTACTAACAGTTATGTACTTTTAAGAAAGTTTGACAGAATAGACGCTGACAGCAACTTTATTGGATTCTATTGTTTTTTATTTTCAAAGCCTACTATAATAAACAATTTTAAGTTTGATTTACTATTTGTCAATTTTAAAATTTTAACTTAGTTGCTGAGAGCAATTAATAAATAATAAAATATTAATTTTATTAATAAATTAAAATTTTCTTTCAAAACAATAAAAAAATACTTGCATTAATAGAGTATACGTACTTATCATTTTTAAAAAAGACGAAGATGTTTTTGTTCCTCATTAAAAACATAGCCCTCCACAGTTGCAATAATTGTTTTAACACACTTATGATAATTCAAGAACCTCCCTGTATATTTTTTAACTTAATATTTCTTAAGAAAACATCCAATCTAAGAATGCTATAAAAAAGTATTGATTATAGCTAATCTGTATGAAGTAGGTAAGAATTTAATCAAAAATCTTTTACGCATACAATAACAATTTCTAATTCAAATATCTTGAAAATCTTTGATCTAAGCGACATCTAAACGCTATAACTTTTTTACTTAAAACAAATAGAAAAAATTTATGTTTTTAATAGAATCTTTTATACAACGAGGAACAAAAAGTTAGACCTATTTTAATGTAACGATACCGACCTAGAGACCACCCTGTATAATATTTTTTTTACCAAAATTAAATCGTCCATGTCCAAAAACCACTAAACCCAATTTTTTGTGCAAAATTATTAATTAGTAGAAAGAATTGAAGAAAGTATCATACATAAAGTAGGCATATAACTCACATGCAATAAAAACTTTTAATGCAAAAATCTCAAAAACCGTTGTTCTGAGCGACTTTAAAACAGTATAACTTTTTTACATAAAAAGGATGGAAAAACCATTATTTTACATAAAAACTTGTATACACTGAGGCACAAGAAAAATACACTGATTTTTATGCAATGGTAGTGGTCCAAGGAACACCCTATACATTGTACATCAAATTTTTCAACGAAATCGTCTTGCCAATTTTAAAAAAACTTACACGCTGGTTAGTTTTTGCAAAAATATTAATTAGTAAAAAAGTTATTAAAGAAAATCGAATTGAAAAAATGAAGTTTAACACCCTGTATCTCGGTTAGTACGAACTTTTGGACTAAGTATGGCTAAATCGTAATATTTTGACTCAGGGAATCTACAGTTTAACTATGTACCATTAGTTCTGGGACACCCTGTATAGGTGTAAAAACCGAAAGTTGCAAGAAATCACATGGCTTGTAAAAAATTTTAAATTTGACAATATATTATGATGTCTTCCAGTTTTATTTCTCTATCTTAAGAAATGTGGAGAAAATAGGAGTGAGCCAATTTTCCTGGATCACACGGTATACTGGATCACAATCACCCCAGTACTTAGCGTATTTTTAGTTCTACCAGAGTAGGGTACCCTTTTTTTAAATCTTAAATGAATAAATTGACGGTAAATTTAAATTATATTTTATGTTAATCTGTATACAGGGTGTTATTTAAATGTGCGAGCAAACTCCTATGTGTGCTTCTTTAGTGAT
The DNA here is from genome assembly GCA_963576565.1 of Aspidapion aeneum. Lineage (NCBI taxonomy): Eukaryota > Metazoa > Arthropoda > Insecta > Coleoptera > Brentidae > Aspidapion > Aspidapion aeneum. Next base: position 6,528,326 of record OY755043.1, on the reverse strand, counting down.
TTTAAGAAGTCAAGTTATATAACCATGGGTCCGAAAATTGCATAGTTTCTAAGTCATAAGATGTCAAACTTAAAAAAAAATAGGTTTTTAGTCATTATCTTAATAATCTTTTGCTGTTTGTAGTACCAATAAGAGGCTTCTTTCGAGATTAAAAAACATTAACAACTTTGGTGCTTGTTTCCTGGACAATAACAATAAAAAATTGTCTCATAGAAACTATCTGAACTATTTTTGTTCAGATCACTCAAAGATGAACGAACCCCTTGGAGTTTGCCCGTATTCTTAAATACCATACATATTTGTATAAGTTTACTTTCAAAGGAGTTATGTTGAAGAATATGATTTTATTAATATTTTTTTTTTAAATATCATATTTAAATTTTAACTGGGTACCCTACAAACATAGATAAAGGATTTTTGCTTCGGTTCAGTCAGTTTTCCCTACAAAGAAGACCAAACTGAAGAATTTTCGGGGGTGCTTCAGGGTTTTATTCAGTCGTCAGAAATTATTTCGCGTTGTAGTAAACAAATCTTCTAGTTCTAAAAAGCGGTCTAAAAAAGGTCGTAGAAATAGGTTTTAAAAGTAAAAAGATAATAAAGCAACATTGAGTGACTTGGTAAAAGTCTAAAATTGAAATGACACAGGAATTAATCTATCATTGCTGTATAAAGCAAATTTTGACTTGTGATAAAAAAATCTAAACTTAAAGTTTTCATAAAGTATTGTAAAAAGGTTTTTATAATTGAAACAGGTCTTAAAAATTACGGCTGACTTGTTTTAGAATTCTAAAATTAAAAAGTGTTAAAAGGCAGGTCTTGTAAATTGGCTGACTTGTTAAAAATCTAGAATTGAACTGATCTATCATGACAATCGTGAGCCATGTAACCAATAATAAGCAGTGTAAAACAAGTCTCGATAATAGGCTGACTTGATAAAACTCTAAAATTAAAATGGTCTATAATTACAATAATAAGCAGTGAAAAATAAGTCTTGAAAATAAGCTGACTTGTTAAAATGAACTATCATTACAATAATAAGCAATGTAAAACAAGTCTTGAAAATCGGCTGACTTGGGAAAAATCTGAAATTAAAATTATCTTTCATTACAACAATAAGCAGTGCAAAACAAGTCTTGAAAATCGGCTGACTTGTTAAAAATCTCAAATTAAAATGGTCTACTATTACAATAATAAGCAGTGTAAAACAAGTCTTGAAAATAGGCTGACTTGTTAAAAATCTAAAATTAAAATGGTCCATCATTACAACAAGTCAACAGTGTAAAACAAGTCTTGAAAATCGGTTGACTTGGAAAAAATCTAAAATTAAAATGATATATTCTTACAACAATAGGCAGTGCAAAACAAGTCTTGAAAATCGGTTGGCTTGATAAAAATCTGAAATTAAAATGGTCTACCATTACAATAATAAGCAATGTAAAACAAGTCTTGAAAATAGGCTGACTCGTTAAAAATCTAAAATTAAGACGATCTATCATTACAAGAATAAGCAGTGTAAAACAAGTCCTGAAAATTGCCTACTTGGTAAAAATCTAGAATTAAACTTATCTATCATTACAACGATAAGCAGCATAACAAGTCTTGAAAATCGGCTGACTTCATAAAAATCCGAAATTAAAATGACCTATCATTCCGATAATAAGCCCTGTAAAACAAGTCTTGAAAATCCGCTGACTTGTCTCTTGATTATCTTGTTGAGTAAATTCGTGTGAACTGTCTCGTTAGTTTGATATATTTGTGTGAAATGTTCGAATTTTACCTAGGGCACTAACAGTCTTTTTTACAATTAGACCGTGTTCTAATTGCTCTGGTAGCATTTTTGTTATAAACCCAGTGTCCTTTCTGTGACTGTAGCACCGCGGTATGGTTAAAAACATTAGGTTTGTTGATTTTGGTGTGTTTTTTATTATAGATTTTTGAGTTCTATGTTTTGGAGCCCCGTGTGGGAGACGCGTGAGTCGAATATCACCAAGGTATTTCAGGCCTGTCGAAAGAGGCGACTAAAAAGAGACTCTAGGTGACGAGGTTTTATGCCACAAGTGGAAAAGAAAATGTTAAGTTATATGGTATACATTCATGGACAATTAAGCACCCCCGAATTTTGACGAAAGAAAACTTTAGGGAGCCATGATCGTTGAGAAATTGGTTAATAATTGTCACCGATTGAATATGTATCATTTTTATCGAACCAAGGTAATAAAGTTTTGTTTTCTTTATGGTTTAAAATAAAATAGTACCTATAGGTTTTAAGCCACACGTTGTGGCAAAGAAAATGGTTTAAAATAAAATAAAATCAGTCGTAGACAATCATCGACCTAAAATAAACTATTTTAGTTCAATGATCGTCGCCGATTTATTTTATTTTATTGGTTATTTGGTTTCAAGTAGTTCAATTATCGTCGCCGACTAATTTAACTTTATTTGATTTTGGGCTTCAAATAAAATTAAATTGATCGTCGACAATCATTGAACTATAAGAAACCCTTACAGGTCATTAAACCCATTATAGTTCAATGATCGTCGCCGATTTTTTCAATTTTGTTTGAAACCTATTTGTAAATAAAATTAAATTGATCGTAGACAATTATTAAACTATAATAAACCCTTATAGTGTAATAAAACCATTTAACGATAGTCAAAAAACTATAATAAATCTTGTGTAAAAAATCCATCATTGAACTATAACAAACCCTTACAGGTCATTAGACCCATTATAGTTCAATGATTGTCGCCGATTTGTTCAATTTTATTTGAAACCTATTTGCAAATAAAATTAAATTGATCGTAGACAATTATTAAACTATAAGAAATCCTTAGGTTACTTAGGTTCAAATAAAATTAAATTGATCGTAGACTATCATCGAACTACAATCCATCGCCAATTTGAGTGTTAAGGCGGTTGCGGTTCCGTCCCATCGCAGACCATTCCAGGCTCGATCGTGCATGGAGTAGTTTCTTCTCATGTTTTGCAATATACGCATTTGCACTTGTCGTTTCAGGGCCCGGGAACGCTAAGTGCAAATGCATACATTATTAGACATGGAAAGGAACCTCAGCACTCCCGGTCGAACCTAGAATGATCCGCGATGGGACGGGCGCGTGACCGCCTAGTGCGTTCCCGTCTTAACACTTAAATCGGTGACGAATTGTAATTCGATGATTGTCTACGTTCAATTTAAAATTTAAACAAAACAACAAATAAACGTTCAGAAATCAATTACGATCTTTGAACTTCTAGTGCGTACCCTGCGTTAACACTTTGTGTTCTGTGTTGCGAAGTGCCTAGTGTTAAAGTGTTGGTGCTAAGTGTTAGGTTACGATGGGGTTGGTGTGACTGTGGGAGTTTGTGTTTTGGGGTTTTAAGGTTTGGGGTTTCACTGGGGTTGTGGGTCTGACTGTGGGAGTTTGCCTGTCCCTCCGCGCTGGTGTTCCACCTTGTCGACGGTGCGGAGGCTTACGCTATCTATGTTTCGTTAGCCAAAGAGGGTTGGCTGGCGAAATATAGATTGCCAACTAAGAGAACACCGGGTGGGGGGTGGGAGGTTGGTTAGGGTAAATAAGTCTGGGAAATTTGTGGGGGTCGGTTAAAGGAGTATATTTATGAGGAGTGACATTATTAAATTCAGGCGGGGGTTAGGTAACATTTGTAAAATGAAATATAAAAAGAAAAATAGCTAGAACCGAAAGTCTGTAATTAGAACCACTGGAGCATGGAAACTGATGTTCTCAATAGAGAACATCGGTTTCCGTGATTCAGTGGCACGTGCAGTGCAGTGTAGTGTAGTGAAGTGCGGTGTTGTGTAGTGCGGTGCAGTGTAGTGCGGTGTTGTGTAGTGTAGTGCGGTGTTGTGCAGTGTAGTGAAGTGCGGTGTGGTGTAGTGCGGTGCAGTGTAGTGCGGTGTTGTGAAGTGCGGTGTTGTGTCGTGTAGTGCAGTGTAGTGAAGTGCGGTGTTGTGTAGTGCGGTGTTGTTCAGTGTAGTTCGATGTTGTGAAGTGCAGTGTTGTGGAGTGCGGTGTTTTATAGTGCAATGTAGTGCGGCGTTGTACATTGCTCTGTCGTGCAGTGTAGTGTAGTGCGGTTGATGTAGTGTAGTGTTGGTAAAGCAGTGCAATGTTTTGCATTACACAGTGCACATTGTAAGTGTTATCCAGTAGTGCAGTCAAGTGTATTTCTTTCATCAGTGTTTTACAGTGTATTTTATTAGTCGCTATTCCTATGTTTACACGTATAACACCCAATCACACCACACATTTGACAATGACAGTGCGTTGTAAAAAAAACAGCTAGCGTGCAACTTTTACACCTTTATCTGGTTTGTTTTTGATGGGTTTCAAATCTAGATAAAGGATAATATAAAGTTTTGACAGTACGCTTTAAAACAGAAATGATATCGTTAATATTTTTATCTTTGGTTGTGTTCTAAGGGTTTGAATCAAAGATAAAAATATTTTCGTTGGATCCACACCTAAATTTTAAAATGGCAGTAAGGAAATCATTAAAATTTTGAGTCAATACCTTTTATTGACTTAAATTTTAATATTTTTATCTTTGATTGTGTTTTAAGGGTTTGAATCAAAGATAAAAATATATTTTTTGGTGCGGATCCACATTTAAATTTTCAAATCGTGATAAGTAAATCATTAAAATTTAAGTCAATACCTTTTATTGACTTAAACATTTACATTTTTATCTTTGGTTGTGTTCCAACGGTTTGAATCAAAGATAAAAATGTTTTTGGTGTGGATCTGCATGTAAATTTGAAGTCGTGATAAGGAAATCATTAAAATTTAAGTCACTACCTTTTATTGACTTAAACTTTTATATTTTTATCTTTGGTTGTGTTCTAAGGGTTTGAATCAAAGATAAAAGTATTTTTGGTGCGGATCCGCAGCTAAATTTTGAAATTGTGACCATGACGTCATTACCTAACGATTTCCAAAAATACACTTACAACCACACCTGCACATACTTACATTAGTTTCTAACTAGCAAGTAAGTAAGTACCATTGATAATTAAGTATTATTAATAAATATAAAATATCATAAAAGTGATTGTTTTTTTTTCTTTTCCTTCCCAATCGGTGCGCGTACAAAAGACACGGTACGGAGATATACTCAACCATTTCCACCGGTGAACAAGGTTGATCCACTGCTGCGCTCGTGGTACGTCCCGTGATTATTGGTACCACAGGTCAATATGTAGTTGATGGTTGATGGGAGCTCTGCCCCTTGGCCCCTGATGGGTATGAGTACACAACAAGGTCACCTCCAAAATGGAAACGCCACCAAAGTTTCCCTCCCGTTTGGGGAGAGAAGGTTTGGTGGTGGAAGTTGTGGTTTCTTGGAGAAGCTGCCGGTGGTGGGGTTGTTGTTTTCTCAGTGTTTCGTAAATGGGAGACGGGACGCTGTGGTAAATGGCTGCATTAACTGGCGCATCTTGGCTGACACTGCGATATGCGATCTGGGTTGCCGCGAGGACCATCGCCTTGGGACCAAGCCTAGGGGATGTGTGTGTGTGTGTGTGTGTGTGTGTGTGTGTGTGTGGGAGTGTGTGCCTGGAGAAGTAGATGTGTGTATGTGCGTAAGTATAATTGGGAGGGTATATGTGCGTGTTTCTGTGTATGCTGTGTGTGTGATAAAAATGGGTTTAAGGAAAAAAAAGTAAAAAATAATAAAATAAAAAAAATATATAATAAAAGCTAACACCAGACAAGATTTTTTAAAGTCTGGGTAAGGTAGCGAGGGGTAGTTGTTTATCTACTATAGTAGAGTCCGAGGGGGATAGTCTCTGAATGGTCAAGAAAGAAAAATGTGCCTAGTTTTCGTTGGAACAATGGTTATTAAGTATTATTATTTGGTCAAACCAATAATAAAAATCACAGAAAAATTAAAAACTGGTTCCTCTTTAAAGCAAAATAAAGTCCAAAGTTTTTTTTGTCGTCTTGACTTTTTTTGGGAAATAAAATTCAAAATTATTTAAGTATTTAAGAAGATATTTTATTATAGCAAAATTAAATTTAAGACAATAACTTTCAATAAAATCAACCAAAAACAAATGAGCCTAACTCACGCCTTAACTTTTTCGGTGAACATTTTTTTAAGAAAACGTAAACGGAAATTTAATATGTCACTCCTAAACGTGTAATTCCTAATTTCATAAAGGGTTGCCCTTAAATTCCTAGCTTAAATGAAATAATGGATAAAAAACAGCACCACTTTTAAAATAAAATAAAAATATTGTATCTATTAATTTATTAAATAGTTTTAGTTAAATAGTTTTAAATTAGATAGACATTTTATAGATAAATTTTATGTTCCATTTGTACAAGTGATAGTTAGTGAGGCCAAGTGACGTGTAAGTGACATCAGTGTTTGTGTAAATCAAGTGTAAATAAAATCGTGTATGTCAATTTTTATTCTACCATCTCCATAATAGGTAGAATATTTTATTATACTGTTTTGCTCTACACAAAGTCTGGCTCTCATTATGCTCATTTTTTCCTGATAATTTACCATGCGAAACCTTTATCATAATCAGGACGATATCCATCCTGTGCTGACTCTAATTAAAAAAAAATCTTTATGAAATGATACTATTAATTTTTTTTCTTTCTTGGTTACTCTAGTTGATATTTACAGTTTGTGATACTATTTATCCATCTATAACAAAAAACCGCATTGTTAGATATGATGACAATCTTAACTGATGTTGACTAGACTACCTTACTAGTATTTTGAGCATTTTTTCTGGCATTTACACCTTTAAATTTTTTTCTGATCAAGCATCGAGCATTGCTGCCGCAATCTTACCCTTGCTGACAGTGCGTTAGTTAAAAAAAATTTCTTTTTGATATGAGTTTTCAGTTTTGTCAGATTCATTCCGGATTATTGGTATTGTTTTTAATAAGATTCATCCATCTATATCAAACCTCTCGAGACGATTATCATGGCAATATTTCCTGATGTTGAGTGGTTTCCATCAATAGTCGAATTTTGATATTTTTTACTATTTAATCAGATGTTGACGTTTTTGTACGCCTAAATATTTTTTCTGGTGATGTATCAAAAAGAATTTGTCATGCTAATTTGGTGTTAATTTTTTAATAAATTGTCACGATTTCTGAGCTCATTTCTAATTGAATTAGTAAATAGAAATTTTTGTTATGTCAGGTCAGGTACTAGGTACAGGTAAGACTAGAAAAAAATTGTAATGTCAAGATTGGTTATCTATACCTTTTCTTTTTAAAAAATATATTTGTCAAACTGGGTAAAGATTTTTTAGTGACAATGGCATATGAATTTTATTCTGTAATGTTTGACAAAAGATTTGGTACATTTAAAAAATATAATTATTAAATTTAGTTTGGTTTGGTTCGGTGTTTCTCTCTAGTTCGATCAGGTCAGGTATAGCTGAGCACATTTTTGTGTGAACTGTTCCATATTGAACTGTTAAATTCTGCATTTGTTTATTATTTTCTAAGCGTAAAATAATCAAAGCTAATTCACAAAAGTTTTCTTATTTTAGATAAAAAAAAGATGTAAAATGTGCCTTAGCTTATAAGGTTTTATAAAAGTTTATTTAGTCTTTTTTGTTCAATGAAAGTCAGTTCATCGTTAAGCCAATGCTTTCCTGCTTCCATGACACGGCAGGTGTTGATTGATAAACGGTATCTTTGTTGCGTTCTGTTCACACTTATTTCTCTATGGGCATACAACCCTTACATCTTACTATGATACAAATTTAGAAAAACTTTGTAACACTATAAGACTTTGTTTGACTTTCTACCCTTTAGGTTTTATGCCGTTTTCATTCCCATCTTAAATTCTCAGTGCTACTGTAGGTTTACAAAAGCATCTTTTTCGATTCTATGTTTATTGTCAAGAAAAAAATTCAAATTCTCTTCGCAGTGGAGGGGAAGATTAACCCGGTCTTGAGTTTCAGATTTATCAAATAGGTTCAGGAGGTTGAGGTTTAACAAACACAAAAATGTTTAGCTCTTTTCCATGTAACATGGACTAAAACCGGTTAAAACAAAAGATGACATAGAAAAATAATTTTTAGCTGAAATCTAAAACTTGTAATTCGGTTTATTTACCGAAATATAAAAGAAAAGTAAAAAAAAAGATGTAATCTTATAAGGGACTAAAAAAAACGGCTTTCTAAAACTTTTGTTGTAACTAATCTTATAATGTTTTCAATATATTAGATAGAAAACAAGTTTGTAAAAGAATTTCTTGGCTGAATATTTATTCCAGAAAATGGCAATTTAAAAAAAAAGACTTCCACTTTGTGCTGGATGGACGAGAGTTAAAACGCGTCTGTGTGGGTTAAAAGTCAATTCCCTGCTGGCAAAAAATAAATAAATATAGGTATGGCTGTTTTATTATTTTTTTAAATAATGGTAAATAATAATTAATTTTTGTTCAGTTTTAAATCTTAGTATTTGTTTAGGTATAAACGTAAATCTGAATGAAGGCTTTAAAATTGAAACAAGCATAAAATAATAAATAAAAGTAAATAAACATTTATGGGTTCGAAACCTAAAAAAAATTTCAGCGGAATACAAGACAACAGACAAATAAAAAACTTACACATCCAATACCTAGCCCATATAAATGCATCTTCGGCACCAAAAAAACTAGGATTTTTTTCTTGAGGTTGGGGTAAATGTGTATGATTTTGGAAAAACATTTTTGGAACCGAAGAAATAACTAAGACGGTTTGGAGCTTGAGGAATGATACTTCCGAAAAAAATTATTTGAACAATAATCCATACAGCTTTGTTATATTATTTTCTGTTTGTTTATAAAAATGCTTCGACATTAAACCATTAATTTATCTCTACAATAACATTGCAAGTTTTTTTTAAAGATATGACACAACTCTGTTTTAACAAGTCTAAAATTACACTAAAGTCGGCTTGAAAAGTTTTATTAATTTAAAGTATTTATGTTTATGTTGTTCCGGTAGGTAGAAATAATGAAATTTTATAAATTACAAGTTAAAAATTTAGGAAAAAAACTCAAAACTATTTGCCACATGTATTTGATGTTTAAAAAAAACATTATTGAGAATTCATGGAAACTTTTTGCCAAAAGAGTTGATAAGAATTTTCCGAGATTAAAGCAATTTTTTTAATGTGCTCAGTTTTTAAAAAATTATATAAACTTGTTAATAAATAATATAACTACCCGCTTTTTCCTATCATCGGCGAACATTTGCTGAAAATCACTCAACGATCATTTCATAATATTAATACTCGTAAACAACAAGTGAAATTAGAGAAAGAAAAATAAGGAAAAAGTTTTCTGCTTTGGCCGGGAGCAGAAAATTTTTTTATTCTACTTTTCTTTCTTTAATTTCACTTGTTGTTTATAGTTTTAGGTCCTTGCATTATTTGCAATTTGGTATTTGATTAATACTCGTGTACATAATAACAATGGTTTTCGTTCATTAGCAGAAATTTAATGTTTAATTAATTGATTTTTTGTACCTTTTTCTTTGTGTTTTTATTTAGCTGATTTTAAATATCATACCTAGCCCGTATGACAACTGTCACTGTGATTTAAAAAAAATAATAACAGTATACACCAGTTCTGTTATAAGTATTAACTGTATGTTTTTTAAATCGTCGTACTATTATTGTAAACTGTCCTAACCTACATAAACTTAAGCTAAAACAATTTTAAAAATGTTTTTCATTGAAAAACTCATATTTTCTTTTCTCACACTGTAAGCAAAATACGAATCCAAATTGTTTTATCTTCTGTTTACATTTTTAAACAAAAAAAACATAAGCTTCTTAATGAAAAGTTTTTTCAAAGTTCAATTTTTTGTTTATTTGAGTTAGGGGAGTTCACAACTAGGGAGTAAAATATTTTCATACTTTATGCAAAATAAAACAAGTTATATTATATTCTTGTAAAAACGTTTATATTACGCTCATTGTTTTTAAAATGTTAAGAAATGCAGGACTAATAGAGATTAAAATAATGTAAATATGTATATGTATTTCTTTTTAATGTAAGTAATTTTTTTAATAACTATATAAAATTTGTTTAACGACTGTATTACAAAATTTTACACCCACCGATTTTGCTTATTCCCAACAAGAAGCAAGAAGACAGAAGAGTGACAAGAACCATGACGTTTAGCCAATACGTCACCAAGGGCCTAGCTAAGCGGCCAAAACATCAACCAAAGTTATGCAAACGACGAAAGCGAGAAGAGCAGGGCCGAGAAGACACAACAGACAACACAGCTACGCCAGAGGCGCAGCTTAGAGTCCGAGGGAAGCCAAGTCAATCCCTGACTCAATAAACACAAAAAAATTGGAAACTTCAGATTTAGCAATTGACGCCGAGGGCAGTCTATAGTCAATAAAGAAGACAAGAGATTTAAAACTAACAATAGATTTAGAGGGGAGCCAACGTCAACCCTTCACAACAAACTGGAAACTGTAGACGCTAAGGAAGCCATCGTCAATCCCTAAAGAATCGTGAAGTTAATAAACACGACAAACTGTAAACTACAAACAATAGATGCCGAGGGGAGCCAACGTCAACCCTTCACAAGTCGTAACATTAATAAACACGGCAAATTATAAACTGAACTGTAGTCTCCTTCTCCGTCAACTTCTAATAAGCTATGTAAAAGTGATTTGAAAAACAATTAATAGACTATGACACCAGAACAAGGCAGTACTAGCAAACTGACAATAGCTTCGAAAAGTCATTGATTGGGATCTTTAAGGCGATTAATGCAAAGGTGAGTTTTTTCCAGATTATTGTACTTAAAACTTCTCTTAATACACCATTCCTAATTTTTATTTTATCATAAAACTTAGTTGTTATTATTTCTTAAATCATAATTAATATTTATTTATTTCAGGCAGCCTTTGGAACCTGTACATGCGTCAAACCAGCAAGATTTCTGAAGTTTTGTCGAACGTCATTGATGAAGGTGAGTTTCTTCAGATTATTATTGTAGGGACTTGAATTCTGTTTGGCATTAGGCATCTCAAGGATTAAAATTAAACCAAAACAAATTGCACTTTATCTGCTGCTCTTAATTTGTATTTTATTATTATAACACTTTTGTTATTTATTTCATTAATCATACTTAAAATATTTTTCTATTTATTTCAGGAAACTTTCGAGACCCGTAAATGCGTCAAAACAGCAAGACTTCTGAAGTTTAAACTAGTTCCTGAACGTCATTGATCAAGGTGAGTTCCTTATTTAAATGCAACTCGAAATTGCATTTCGATAGGAAGTCTATAACTTTTTTACTTAAATTTCTTGAATTTTATATTTTATTTTAATATTACGTTTTCATTAGTTTTTAAAGTCATGCTAAATATTTGTTTTAAATTTATTTCAGGCAGCGTGCGATACTCGCATATTCGTCGACACAGCAAAACTGCGGTTGAAATAGTAACATTGCTACCAGGTTATGTCACAAGAAGAATAAAAATATTGGGACAAGTAAAATCGGTGGGTCAAATATAATTTATGGTATACAATGTAACATCTTTGGTTTAATTTAGGTTATAATGTAATACAGTCGTTTGTTAATTAAAAAAAAAACAAGGTAGTTCAATTTTTTATTTTGGGCAAAGGTTGCAATTCCGGAGTTTCTGTGTTGGTTATATCTAGATGTCATTATTATTAAGTTTAAAATTTAGTGACAAAATTTGAAAACAATTGAATAAATTCATAATCATTTCAGTCAGAGGCAATATTTCATTTGTCACTAAATTTTAAACAAAATAATCTTCTGTAATAAATAAACATTAATATGTATAACAAAATACAAAAAGCCAAAAAAAAAAAACCGAAAAAAAAAGATAAAAAACCAAAAAAAAAATAAAAAGCCGAAAAAAAAAACTAAAAAATGGCGAAAAAAAAAAAGACAAAAAAACTGAAAATTAAAATATAAAAAAAGTGCAGAAAAGAAAAAAGAGCCGAGATAAAAAACATCGCCAAAAAAAATTATATAAAAAAAACGGCCAAAAAAAAAACGGCATTACATTATGGATTTGAATTTGTAATAAAAAGTAAAACACTTTCGCTGTGACTGTAACAAATATGAAATAATAATGATTCAAATTTCATAGTCATCAAACTGTCAGTAATTGTTGCGTCATGTACTTTAAAAACCTTAAAACTATCCCGTTATTGACAGTTGAAGGACTACGGAATTTAAATCAGTTTTTATATTATGTACCTATCGCAAAGTATTTTTTATTTTAGTGTTATTTTGGTGGAGATTTTTTTGCAACTGATTTATTTTATTTGAATCTTAGTCCGTTTCAGACTTGCAAACCTTGTAAGTACTTTTTTTACATACACATTACACAGTATAATTTATAAAATTAAACAAGTAGTATTGTATGCATAATATTAAAAATAAATATATAAATGATTAATATAATTACAATTCTCGCCACCACATTAACACTTTGAGTATTTAGGTTTGGGTATTTTTATTTAGTTTTTGGGTATAGAATGTATTTATTTCTAATTAGTAAATTGTTACAACTTTTTATAGGTAAACAAATCTTTGTTACATGTAAAAAAAATTATAAAAAAAAATCGAAGTGCATATATATAACCGGCAGATAAATCTTAAGTTTTCGCCCACTAACGCGCGGTTATTTCTGCCACAGACCGATATGGAGGATCGATTCGAAAGATTTTTTTTGTATTAGTGGACTGCAGCAGTTTTAAACCGTTGCGGACAAAACGGTCAGACTTATCTGTGCCGTTCCAAACCGACGGATCAACCTCTGTGTGTATGGCCAGCTAATAGCTGGCCATACACACAGAGGTTGATACGCCGGTTTGGAACGGCGCGGTTAAAACTGGCGGATTTGTCTTTCAATTAGTGGACATTCCACGTGCCAGTTATAGCCGGTACAGATTTATCTGTGAGTTCAGACCGGCGGGCGAAACTTGTGGGTTCCGCGCTCGATATTTTAACCGGCGCAGACTTGTCTGTCGGTTTACACTGTGCGAGGGATAACAGACCGTTCATATAGTATCTCTTTAATTTATTGAATATTATGGCACATGTTTCCGGAATGATATATGCAATTTGTGCTGGATTTGTAAACATTTGAAAATCTGTTTTTAAATGTAAAAAATTTTATATTTATTTTATTTTATTAATTAACGTATTAAACTATTTTTAACCATTGATCAATAACCAAATTAACCTAAGTAGGAAGATGGATTCAAATGTATAACTGTAATTTTTTCTTTCAAATTTGAAAAGTAAATGGCTACAGTAGAAATACTTAACAGAATTGGTGATATACTGAAATTACGTGTTTAATACAACATGACAAATTCCTATAAAAATAATTGTTAGATGTGGAAAGAAAAGATAGACCCATTTATAAAAATACTTTATTTAGCTTAAAAAAAGATATGAAAATCAAGAACAGTTTTAAAAAATTAAAGCGTTGTATCGGATCATTCACATTTTACAATTTAATTTGTTTGTTTCCAAAAATCTGGAAATTAAAATATTGAAAATATATTTTTTCCTACTTTTTAATTTTAGGCAAAAAAAATTTCAAGCACCCACCCCCATGCAGGGGCTATACTGGATAACTCATAAAATTATTCTCGTTAAATCCAACTTATCCGAAAAATTGCTTTTCTGGAAAATGTCTTATCAAAAAATAGTTTGTGACTTTTTCTGAACACTTTCATTAGTCATTTCTTAACTTATATCCGGTAATCCAAAATAATCAGTATAGAATCACTTTTTCTAAAAAAAAGATTCCCTTGGTACTCAAACAATTATTTTATTAAGAGCTTTATTTTAACTACTTACTGAAACATTATCGGAGCACAACACAGTCCACTATCATAGATTGATTTTTACTTAAAAGAAGTACCACGCTTTAAAAAAACATTCCTCTTGTATAAAAACCAGTCCAAACCCTTAGTTGTTTTTTCAAAATAAACATAAAAAGTTGTCACAACTCTTCTCTTATTAGAAAAAACAATACACACCATAAAATCAAGATTTTTATTGCACAACTTAAACAAGTTCATGTTTAATTTATTTTTTAGTTAAAAAGTTTAATTTTCAAAGAATTTTTGTTTTAGACGCATTGGGCTTAGACATAACGTGACTGTTTTATCAATCGGTTTAATTTTACTTTTGCAGAATAATTTGTTTTACCAAAAGGTTAAGTAGATTCTGTAATAATTGGCTTTGACTGTTAAATATTGTAAAATAAAAAAAGATGTCAGGGGAATTTTATCAATATTTTTACAGTTTAACCTTAGCAAATACTTCTTTATTTTTTTTACATTTAAATATTTTTCTTATTTAAATCAACTATTTATCTAAAGTTTGTATTCAAATACTAAAAATATTAATATAACTTTTTTTTATTTAAAATTTGCCAAAGACCTTTGATAAATCAGCCATCTTATTTTAATAATTGATTTTTTTTTCCTTTTGATTCAAAATTTGATGCACACATGCATCAAAATGCTGGAAAATAAAATATTTCTAATTTTATCAAGAAGTATGCATCTTGGGAATTTTTTTGTAAAATTAATTTTTCCAACCTAAATCGTTTTGGTGATAACCTGTAAACCTCATCAAATAAAACTATAGTACAAAAAACTTACACAATGTTTACGATTTTCAAAAAGTTTAAATTAAAAAATATTTCGAAAAAAAAACAATAAAAAAAAATTATTTTGCTCAATACCTAATAACATTTGTAGTTGCATGGAGTGAACGCCATTGCAGTTTTCCACAAAAAAAAATGCGCGTAAAAAGTTGCATTAGTTTATTGCCTTATCCTAATAGGGTTTAAGATGGCTGATATCTTAATCTTAAACTGGGTTGATTTTTGACTGCACTGCGAAGTGAATCTAAATGTTTTCCTGATAATTAGCATGGGTTCGGATTTGATGGCTTTGGGAACCCACAGTAGCACTGCAGATTTACGATAAGGACGAAACTGGTATATGTCTTGGAAGATTGGACGTCAAACATAGTCCTGTATTGCCACGGATTATTTCTGAATATGCTTCGCAGTGAGGTCTAAGGGTCCTGTGCTTGTAGAGATTTAACTATGACCAGAACGCGACAGAAATATCGTTTGTCTTTCGATATCCGTCTGACGTGTATTCAAGGGAGTTGCTGTTTAGCAGTGATCGCGGTTTTCAAGGAAAAAAGGGCTCAATAACACTTCCTAAATTTAATTTAGAATCATAAAGGGCTTTAACATTAACATAATTAGCTTTGGTTTGGTGAAATAACTAACTGATGAGCATTGCATTGCATTTTCTGGAAACAGCACAGTAATAAAAGTATCAAAAAGTTTTACTGTGCTTCAAAGTTTAATTCTAACTTGCATTCGTTAAAAATTAAATTGATATTTTGCATTAATTCGTAATAATTTTCTTCGATTTAAGAGATACAGGGCAATATAAGTTAATGTCGCATTTGCCATTTTCAACTTATTGAACGTTTTTGGGGTACAAATTTAAAATTTATGTGATCAAATTGTTCATTTTGCTATTTTGTAAAAAGATTACCTATTACTACCTTTTTCGATAATTTTCAATTGCAAAATTGTTAGCCTTTATTCGTTTTAGAGTAGTAAGGGTATATAAGTGCAAAATTCATATGCTTGGTTCACACTTAAGATAAATCATTTGTTTTGTAATCATTGTTAATATATAATTCTAGTCAGCTCAGCTATCGATTTCAATGTTTTTTCGTTACTTTCTGACAAAAAAATTATAGACGTGCCTTTTATATCATTTTCAAATTTTCACAATGATTTGCAAAAATCAGGATTGCCCATATTACTCCATATAGTGAAGGCATAATTTGTTTAAATTTAATATGCATTCGTTAAGATAGTTTTAAAATCTCAGCTAAAAATTAACATCATATTTTGCATTAAGGTTCTTTGTATAGTTTAAATTAGGTACTGAATGTAGGATATTGTTTATTTTCTTTGATTTTGATTTATTCCATCAGTATTTTTATCTTAATTTTTCTCAAGCTCTTTATTTATTGCTGGAATCTGGACTGTTCAGCCACTTCTCCCTAGAATTCTATATACCTAGTGTTTAAAGTAATCTATTGCTACATTTAGTATTCATCACTAAATTCTAACGAAAACAGTATTAATGGAATATATCTACCTATTTTGAGGAGTTGTAACTTAAGTGAGGAAAAAATATACCTATTTTGAGGATTTGTAACAAAAGTGAAGGAAAAAGATACGGTTTTTATACACAGTCCACATCTTTGAATGAAGATATAAATAGTCCATTCAGATTAATAGCAGCTGTTTTTTGTTAATTAATGAAAAAATAAGTTTGGTTCATGAAGATTACGATGGCATTAATGGAGATCCAGCACAACGAAACCACAAAAAATTTTCACAGTAAACAGAGACAAAGCAAAATTAAAGAAGAGATCTAGTCATCATCCAAAAATGGAAAAGGCGAAAAAACATGAAAGGAAGAACCTGAATATGGTGGAAATTTTTTATTTGATTTACATATTTTTATAGTTGAAAATTATTATAAGGTGCTATTTTTTACCAATTAATTTATTCCTCTTTTAAATTAGGGCTTAGTTATTTTAAATATTTTTGCAGACCCTATTTAGTATTCTTAAAAAATGTTTTAAAATGGGATTTTTTTAAAATTTTTTACAAAAATACCCGTCGTAAAATAATTTTAGTTTAAATTTCAAAAATTGTAGTTGGGGGATGGGGTGCACTGTTTTACTTATATTTAGTTTTATCCTAGGTTTTGTCCTTTAAATTAACTCTTTTTGGTTTTCTAACAAAACAAAATTTTTAATTTTGGTAGGGGCATCTCTGTTTTTAGTTGCAAATAAAGGAAATTTTGTCTAAGGCAAAAAATGGGACTTTTTAAACAAAATATATAACACTTTTATTTAGTATTTCCTTTTTAACTTAAAGTGGCTTTGAGTCACAAAAGGAAAAATTGGGTTATTATATTTAGTACAAAACTAAATTTTTAATTTTTACAAGGCCTTATTTATATCTAAAAATTTTAAGTCGCAAGAGGCAAATTTATTCTAAGGGGAAAATTCGGTCTACAATATCTTTACCACTTATATTCAGTATACCTGTTGTCCCTTTAATTAACTGTTTTTGCTTGCTATAAGAAACTAAATTTTAATTTTTAAGTTATAAAACTTTTTTTTAAAGGGGATAATTAAGTATTCTTGAACAACATTTTTACCCCTTTATGGGAGACCAACATAAAAAAATTTAGGGACAGGTGTAGAAAAAAATTGATGGATGACGTAGAATGTAGAGCATTACAAGAAGATGAACGGGAGAAGGCCGAAGAACAAAGTTCTCTGGTCAATCAAGCAAAACTTAAAAGCTATAATGGCAACTCTCTACTTTATAAAAAGGTGCTGAGGTGGAAGAGGCAAGGAGAGACAACGAACCGAAGGTTCAAGTCCAATAATACTTCGATGATACACTTAAAGAAATGGCCGCGACAAGGGATGTTATGCTCCTGTGGATTCAAGGCCATATAGGTTTGCGTGGGAACAGGAAGCCTGACAAACTGTCCAAGATTTGATCCGAACAAACGCTTGTCGGAAATTAATTCTGTCTAGGGCAGCTGGTAAGAGAGCACATGACTTCAGTACTTATTGAGTGGACACTCAAGAAGAGGCAAATGTGAAGAAGACGCAAAACAAAAAAGAAAATGATCTTTGTATTAAGGTGGGTAATCAAAAAAAAAATAGTCTTTAAAAATCAACAACTAATATTGTTTTTCTTTTGCAGGTTTGGTGGGGACAGACAGACAGACAGAAGAATTAAGTTTGTCAGGTGAGTCCCATAAAATACTAGAATGCCTTTGGATATCATTAAAGTTTATTTTTTTTCTTTTTTGCAGGTGTTGCGACTTCAACAACTAGATTTCAATAAAACATTGCCAAATGGGTAGCGGTAGGATTATCCTATCAGGGACAGTGAGTCATCCCTGCCCACCGCAGACTCCAGGGGCCTTCTGACCCGGAAGGCCAGTAGGTACCTGTCTAGGGTCCCGGTCCAGGGTACGGACAAATTTTATTTTGGGTAGCGGTAGGTTTCTCCTATCAGGGACATTGAGTCATTCCTGCCCACCGCAGACTCCAGGGGCCTTCTGACCCGGAAGGCCGGTAGGTACCTGTCTAGGGTCCCGGTCCAGGGTACGGACAAATTTTCACCTACGGCAATAAATTTTCTTTACAAAAGTAGTTGTTTTATTTTTAGAATAGGATGTTTTGGGTAGCGGTAAACAGTGAGTCATCCCTGCCCACCGCAGACACCAGGGACCCGGGTCCCTGTCCAGGGTACGCACTAGATTTTCCAAGAATTATATTGATTTTATCAATATTATTTTAAATGTTCCTAAAGTTGATCATCTCAAACTTATCTTTGTTGTTTTATGGGTTTTCAACAAAGATAATATTACAGTTAATTATATAATATTATATTAGACACTTTTGTTTATAGTTTTCTACCAGCGGTACTGAACTAATGCTAACACTAAATCAGCAGGTGCATTTCAGAATTTTTTTCATTTTTAGGTCAAGATGATTCGGGTAGCGGTAGGTTTATCCTATCAGGGACAATGAGTCATCCCTGCCCACCGCAGACTCCAGGGGCCTTCTGACCCGGAAGGCTAGTACCTGTTTAGGGTCCCGGTCCAGGGTACGGACGAAGACCACAATGATAGATTTGGGCTTGAAGACACAGCTTTATAGAACGACCGCAACAGCCAAAAATCTACAAAAATTCATCCACATGCTGACAACAGTTACAGTCCTGAATGGTTTGACGATGTCATAAAAGGTAGGTACATTTTAATTCGAAAACGACAATATTTTTCATTTATGTTATAAATATTGAAAGCGGGACAAAATGTTATTTGTTATAACTTTAGAATTATACCACAGACTTTAATAGAAAGAAGAATAGAATAGAAGTTGTACTTGAAAGAAGATTGATCAGGCTTTTAAGTAGAAATATTTTTTGTCTGCTATTTTAAAATCCAAAAATCCATAAAATCAAGCTTGACTCTCCAAAGAGGCACGTTTATTTTTATGTTAATTCCTGAAAAATCAGTTTCTCCGCCACGCACAAGGTATGAACTATTGAAATTGGTTAAGTGGTTCCCTCCCTGTTTCTACATTCCTCATAAATGTATCATTACTAAACCGATTTTAACGAAATAAAAATCATTATGGTGAAAATCGATTGCTCCTTAAGGATTACTATTAAAGTTTGATGCCATTTTGAAATCTAAAATGGCGGACTAAGTTAAATTGGTCTCTCCATGCACAATCGTTTTTTTATGCTTGGAGAAATTTTTACCCTGCTTCGACGTGAATGTGGAAAACAGGAGGAATTATAAGTTTGACCTCTTTGTCTATTTGTCAGTATGTTTGTCCTTATCCATGCCAAGGGGTCATCAGATATTCCTGGAAAAATTTCATTACATGGTCTTCAACAAGACAGAACAGTACTTTGACAGAACCCAAAAAAAACCTCGATCCTCTCGATCTGTGTACAAAATTTACCCCACTTGAGAACCCTTTGGACTAAAATGCAGGCAATCGTTAGAACAAACACTAATATCTTAAGACCTACTAAGACGATTTTAATAACTAATACCTCGTCGTGCGTGGCGAACCTGGGTCATTTAGAGAAATTCAAAAAAAGGTTTAAAACAGTTTTCGCCATATAAGAAAAAGCGATCTTTTTTGGATGGCCAAATTCGATGTAGTCTGTTATTTTGGATTTCATAATTTAATAGTGATCTTTAAAGAGCAATCGATTCAAGCCATTTTTTTTTGTATTATATTGAAATCGGTTTAGTAATAACAACGAACATATAATAATAATAATAAATAATTTATAAGGAAATAAATACAGACAGAACTGGTCAGGCAATCGGATAATCTGCAAAACAATAGTTGAAAATACAGGGTGCTAATAAAGTATGTCGCTAAACGGAGGTTTATTCTTTGAGTAATTTTAAGAAAAAAACTTTGTATAGTTAATTTTTTTTATTTTGGCGGTTACCTATGACATATTTTCATTAATTTAAATGATAAAAATGCCAATGAAGAACCGCCATTATTAAAAAAACCGACTATATAAACATGGGTCCTCAAATGCTTAGTTTTCGAGATACAGGTTGTTAGAGTTTTATTTTTTTATTTGTTTTTTCTTTATAACTGGTGCAGTTTTTGAGATGTTTAGCTCAAATCTGGAACGTGTATTTAGCTACAAGGCGTACATTTATTAACCATGCCAAATATTAGAAAAAAAATACAGGGTGATATTTTTTTCCGAGGTCTTGCCCCCTTTTTCCCCCAGAACTTTTTTGCAGTAAGTCACTGGCAGATTCATAACCGTTTTTGAGAAAAAAGGCAAAATAGGATAATTAGTTTTGTCGATTGCTATTTAGAAATTACATAAAACTCGCATAAAATTAAAATAATGTAATGTAGTGATTATTTTAAATTTTAATTTCATTTAGCAGGGTTTAAATTTTCCCTTTTAGTCTGTTTTTCTCAAAAACGGTTAGAGATGCAAAAAATCGCAGGAGATCATAAAGTGTCTGAATAAAACAAGGAATGCATTTTATATTTTTGAATCTGTCAGTGACTTACAGGAAAAAAGTTCTGGGGGAAAAAAGGAGGCATGACCCCTGGAAAAATATTACCCTGTAGTTTTTTCAATTTTTGGCTTGCTTATAGAGAAAAAACAAACAAAAAATTAAAACTTTAACAACCTATATCTCAAAAACTAAGCATTTGCGGTACCGTTTTTAAAGGTTTTTTTCTTAAAATGATTGAAAAAATCATTCTCTGAAGTTTGGCGTATATCTAGAATGACTGAACCGATTTCATTGATCTGTACCTTGTTGTGCGCGCGTGAAATGGGTCTTTTTTATGAATTTAAAAAAAGTAAAAGTTGGACGAAGGGCAAGTAAGTTGTTTTGCATAAAAGCCTGGAGCAATCTCTTGCATAGTGCAGTTTGTTCTAGTGAAATCGGTACTATGGCTCGAAAGTTATAACAAAAAACATTGTGTCCATTTTTTTTGGCTACTCTACAGAGTGGTGTTCAGCCAGGGGCGGATATAGGAGCCTTATTTGGGGGGGGGGGGAGAAATATTATAATAAATATTGCCTTAAAACTATTTTGCATACTAACCAAGTACAGTCGAACCTCTCTAACTCGAACCTCTATAACTCGAACCCCTCTATAACTCGAACCTTTTAAGCGGTCCCTGCACTTTTTACATGTATTTTAATCTATGTAACTCGCGTTTCTATAACTCGAACTCTCCATAACTCGAACTGTTTTGGTTGTCCCTTTAGGTTCGAGTTATAGAGGTTCGACTGTATTTTGTGTGTCAAAACCACATTTCGCCTTCTTCCCCTTCCGTAAATCCGCGCCTGGTTCAGCAAAACACTTCTACAATCTGAAAACCAGCTGAATGGTTTGACCAAAAGTAATTACTATGGTTTGACTGCCAAAAAAAGTTATATTGTAATATTGCAATAAGAAATTGTTACATTATTTAACTTATTTTTCTAAACTAACATTTTTATCTATAGCCTGATTTTTTTTATTTTAGTTTGGACTGCATGCTCTCCCTACAGCTCTTGGAAAATGCACAATGTTTTGCGTCAAGCAGATGTTTATGGAAAGACAAAATCATATCTAATGTGATTCCAGGTAATTATTCATACAGAGTGTTATGCAAAATGTGTTTTATATTTAAATAAGACTTTTCCCACTTTATCACCTATTTTAATATAACACATTTTTTGATTAACATCCTGTATCTAAGCCTTATTTAATTATGAATTAGTCCAACAACATGGATTGGTTTAATTTGCTTATTTTTTTCTATATACAGGGTGAATCAAATTGAGCACTTTTAGGTGGCTTCAGGTAAAAAGCGATGCTAATTTTAAGACTTTTGGAAAAAACCTCATTTCGATATGTCAGTTCGTTTTCTTTTTAAATGGTTGCATTTTAGATTAGGGTCTATAACTTTTCTATTTATCAAAATATTTAAATTGTTTGTTTGTAGATTTTTTAAAGCTGAATGCAACTGTCAGTCTGAATTTTGTCACTTTTATTTTCCGAGATATGTATAACATATAGTTATATTTTTTCTTATAGAATATAACTTTTTGCTTATTTCAGTATAAAAATCAGCCTAAAATATTCTGTGTGTCATATATTATGTTTTATTTTTGTTTATTTTTTTTTAAATATTATAATTTTTTTATATTCTTGGTACTTGTTTTTCAGTTTTATTTTGTATATGATTAATAAGTAAAGGAACTTATGGATAATAAAAAATGTTTTCATAAAATAAAGAATGGTCATTCCATAAAAAAAGGTACCTTTACGTTATATCTCGAAAAATAAAAGTGGCAGATAAAATTCAGTTTGACAGCTAAATGAAATCTACAAAAAAAATTTATACGACAAAGAAATTGTAGACGCGGTCGCATTCAAAATACAAACTATTTAAAGAGGCTCTGTACCTCAAAATTGGGTTGGCATATCAAAATGCGGTTTTTATCAAAACTCTTGTCTTGAAACTTGAGCCTTGCAAAAGGAGGTTAGTTTTCCTCTATCTCCCCTAAAAGTACCCGAACCCCCTTAAAAATGTCCAATTTGAATCACCCTGTAAACAGCTCTTTTTACTTCAAAAAGATCACTTTGTAACAAATGTTTTTTTTTCGACAGTTTTACTTCATGAATCGCTCAGCTGCACTCCAAGAACCTCAAGCATATCATACTTAGAAAAACAAAGGATTTTCAAGACATCGGACCCTTTCAGCTTCAGTTGTATTTAGGTTTAAGGTTTAGTATTTTGTATTTTTATTGGTTTTTATTTTTTGGACACATAACTTCACAGCATCTCGCGAAAACAATCAAGATCTTTTGTTGATATGACAGTTCTTAAGATATCTGCAATTCTGGGACAAAAGTATAATTGCCTACCACTCCCTACAAGAAAAAGAAATATCAAAATCCTTAAGACAGATGATGATATTCCTATGTATTTTTCTATACGAAACCGAGGTCAAAAAAGTTCTTAGTCGTCTGAATTTTTCCCAGTTTCACTAATTATGAAATCAACCAAGAAAAAGGATGTTTGGCAAAAAACTTTCCGAGTTTAATGACTTTTGGTACATTTATTCTACCAAAAAGATAAGAAATACCAAATTTGAAAAGTTTCTTATTATTCAGACCTAACTAACATTTGAAAATTAATTTTTATGCATCAAAAAACAGCCAGTTTCACTTGAACATGTACATATTAAAATAAATTCAAATACCTCGATAACACTTACTCGTAAATCAGGGTAGTATTATATGGTTTGCTTGAAACGTCTTTAAAATAATATCTTTTGAATTAGGTATCACAAATGTAATTTTTCCAAAAAACAAATTCAAAATTTTTTAAAATATTTTTTTTTATTTTAAATTTGCTTTTTTGTAAAAATTACATTATTTGTACATATTGTGTAAAGAGTTCTCGAGATATCAAAATTTATTTTGGCACATGTTTAAGCCAAATCGGTAGCTTTTTATTTTCAAAAATTCTCTCAGGAAATTTTGAAATTTGAGATTTGTCACTCCCTTGTCCAGTAAAATGAATGTACCAGAAACATTAAAATTGGATAGATGTTAGCCAAACCAACTTTTTTTTTCGTTGATTTGATATGAATTGACTCACTGGGAAAAATTCCAGACGTCTAGGTACTTTTTTGACGCCGGATTCGGATTAATCTAATAATCTCTTTTTTTTTCTTTTGGGTTTGTATGGTAATTATTTAAATTCTTATTCTAAAGTAGCTGCAAATTTCTTATGGGGGTGGACGCGATTTTTTTGAATAGGTAAGGGGGCAAAAAATAATACAAATATTAAAAATCATTCAATTTATTTAAATAAATTAAATAATACCTACATAATATCTAAAAATTACAGACATATGAACATAAACTTTGCTCGTGTTTTGGCAGGGTGAGCCCAAAACACGTTTGAAAATACCTACAGGGTGTCCCAACTAAAAGGTAACAGACGTGTTTTTTGTGTGAATTTGGAGAAACGCTCGGACACGTCGATTTTGTTTGCGAGGGGGCACTTTTTGAATCTTGAAATTTTTGTAGCGCGTACCCCCTTGGAGGGGTATACTTTACCCCTAAATTTTGAATAGGGAAAGTGGATCTAGTGATGCCTTGTTTTAATTTGTCTTTACAGCTGTGTAAAAATTTAAAAAATCTATGCATTAGTTTTTGAGATAATGCCTTCAAACTTTCAAATTTAAAATGGACTGATAAAATAAAAAATTAATCAAAATTTTATATTTTTTGGATTTAATTTTTCATACCATGTTAAAATTATAAATTTGAAAGCAAATATCTCAAAAACTAATTGATGGATTTTCGAAATTTTTACACTGTTGTAAAAATATTCAAGAGAACTTCAAAACAAGGTATCACTAGACCGACTTTCTCTATTCAAAATATAGGGGTAATGTATACCCCTCGAAGGGGCTTCGTGCTACAAAAATTTCAAGATAGCCAAGAAATGTCCCCCTCGCAAACAAAATCGACGTGTCCGAGCGTTTCTCTAAATTCGCTCGAAAAATACCCAAAAACACATCTGTTACCTTTTAGTTGGGACACTCTGTATTTTATACAATACTTAAACTCTAATTGTGGGGAAACAAAAAGCCAAAGAAACATCTGTTTTTTGAATATGATAGTCCAGATCACGGCCAACCCTTTTTGCTCGAATTTTACAGTCAAATCAAAAAATAGCAACCATTTGAAGTACATTTTTTGGCTCCCCCTATAAAAATTCGAACAAATATATTTTATTTAAAGTTGCGGGCCTTAATCTAGCCTAGCACACTTAAAAATTAATGTTTTTGAGATTTGTAAATATAGATTGAGTTATGTAAAAAACAGTAATTTTTCGAACATTACCAGAAATTGCAAGTATCTTAAGCACTGTTAAACATATCGACAAAAGATTCACATACTGTCGTGGCCAGTAATTCAGCAACCACCTAAAACTATATGAAAATCTCACCTACACTAACTATTAAAAAACTACTGTCTTTTTGTCACGTAAAAAAAAATTCTCTGTATTTGTAGACAAAAATTGCTGACACTATTCGAAAGAAAGGTACACATTTTATACCTCCTGAAAATTTCATAACAATTGAATAAATAGTGTAGTGTAGACATATATTTTTAAATTTAGCAAATATCATGAAAATTCGCATAATAATTCGTAAAAAAACGGGTATTTTTAACAATTTTTGCCAAATTTAAAAATGTATATTATTCTTTGTTCAATTTTTATGGAATTGTCAAAAAGTTTAAAATTATTACCCCTTTTTCGACTGGTGCTAGTCAGTTTTACCTAAAAATATACAGTAAGAAGTTTTTTTTAGACGTCAGAAAAATGCACTATAAAACTTTATGAAAAAAATTGTCAAGATTTAAGTTGGGAAATAGTTTAAAGTTTTCAAATTAAGGTCACTCATCGTCAAGCAAGTTTTACGATGAGTATCCTTATTTCAAATACACTAACAGTTTTTTGACAATTAGTGTAGGATCAGATTTTTATACAGTTTTAGGTGATTGCTAAATTATTGGCCTCTACTGTATAATTTAAAAAAAAAGGGGGATGCAAACATCATGGCGAACGCGTTTGTAAATTTCCGAAGCCAAAAGATCACTAACATTTCAGCAGTAAACTTTTCATTACATTTCACTACCCATAAATAAATAAAAAACAACAGTGATCTTGTGACTTTTACGACGGAAATATACTAGGCGGTCGCAGTTCCGTCCCACCGTGGGTCAAGCTAGGCTCGACCGCGCGTGATGAAGTTCCTTTCCATATTTTATAATATTTGCATTTACACTTGGCGTTCTAGGGCCCGAGAACCTCAAATGAAAATGTATACATTATAAAACATGGAAATAAACTTCAACTGCCTAGCCTAGTATGATTCATGATGTCGGGAGTGCGATTGCCCAGTACGTTCCCGCCTTTAATACGTGGTTAATAAAGTTTGTTTTCAACTCCCATGATGACTTGCATCACTATTTTTTTAAATGCACCATAGGAACGCGAACGCTCCCTTCTCTTTTCTTCTTATATAAATAGCCTACCACATTCTTTCTCTTGAGCTGGGGCGGATCCACAGGAGGGTCTTCCAAATTATTTTTAGTTAAATATTATAACCCCTCTTCTCTGGTTACTATACAATTTTTTGCAAAAATGTCATAGCTAAGTTATATTTTTGAGCCCCTTAACTTTTAGCACCTAGATCCGCCACTGCTCTTAAAGTTAGTTTGGAATTTACTTAAGCAAACTACAGGTGGGAGCTTTCGTTTTCCTATGGCTAGCTGCCCTTTTTGGAAAGGAAAACTTTTTAACCGGTCCTAATCCTCTAAAGGAATTCAAAGAAAATGTGAAGTTATGTATCCAAAACAGGGGTATTTTAAAATATAATAAAATTGAAGGGTGGGGCGAATTATTCTTTAAAGGACAGCTAAGAAAAATTTACAATTTCTTAGTTGTCTTTTATCATAGATGGCGCCACTATTGCGCGCGTGGCCTTAAAGGCACTACACAATTAGTTATGTAGATGGCGCCACTATGAAGAAATATTAGTCCAATAATTTGCGAAAAGGTGGCGATATTGCTATCCGCAAACGGACAAAGTACAGAAATTTCTTCATAGATGGCGCCACTATTGCGTAAGTGGCTTTATAATTCTGCGGGTGGCGCCACTACGAAGTATTTCACGGGTTTGCTAATAGATGGCGACACGACCTTCTGGTACTGGCGCCATCTATTTGCAAACACCTGAAGTACTAAAAATTCCCGTATGGGATCTCATTTTATGGGGAATGCGGCGCACTTTTTTTATCGTATGCGGTCTCAATTTACGATTTTCACAGTATGTGGTCTCAATTTAAGAATTTTCTATCGTATGGGGTCTCGATTTAAGAATTTATTTCGTATGTGGTCTCAATTTAAGGAAAATCGAGACCGCATACTGTAAAAAAAATTCTTAAATTGAGACCGCATACGATAGAAAAAGTACGCAACTCTCAAATTGAGATCCCATATAGTACTTCAGGTGTTTGCGAATAGATGGCGCCAAAAAGGTCGTGTCGCCATCTATTCGCAAACCCATGAACTACTTAAATTTCTTCATAGTGGCGCCACCTATGTCACCATAGCAACTAATAAAATGTAGTGACCTTAAAGGCACGCAATAGTGGCGCCATCTATGATGAAATTATTGTATTCAATTGCTTGCGAATAGTGCGGCCATCTATTCGCAAGCCGCTGAACTATTAAAATTTCGTCAGTGGCGCCACCTATTAAACTAGTTGCGTAGTGGCTTTAAGGCCACGCACGCAATGGTGGCGTCATCTATGATAAAACACGACAACTGAGAAAGACTACATGAATTGTAATTTTTCTTAGCTGTCCTTTAAAGAATAATTCGCCCCACCCTTCAATTTTATTATATTTTAAAATACCCCTGTTTTGGATACATAACTCCACATTTTCTTTGAAAAAATGTACTGTTAGAAACTTAGCCAAATCCTAAGTCTAGCGCATCAAACGGTTAATAGGCCTCATATCTTTTGTTTTATACCTTTGTTCGATTAGAACCGGCTAAAAATGTTGGTTAGATTTTTCCAAAAAGGTATCGGGGGAAGATGGAAGGCACACTAATTATACCGTTGGAGCTTTGAAAACTAGACTGGCAGCTAGCCACAGGAAAACGAAAGCCCTATATCTCATTTTATTTAAGTAAATTCCAAACTATAACCTTAAGAGCAGTGACGCATCTACGCTCTAAAAGTTGGGGGTCCCAAAACTAAATCTGACATTTTTAATAAAATGTATTTTGTAATCACCCGAGAAAGAATTTGGTATTTACTGTTTACATAAGAAAAAAAGAGAGGCGCGTTCGCGTTCCTATGGTGCATTGATAAAAAAATAGTGATGCAAGTCATCTCATGCGAGTTGAAACCATTGGTACTAGGCGATTGCAATCCCGATTTATCGTGGACCAATAACCATACTAGGCTCGATCGCGCAAGTTGAAGTTTCTTCCCATGTTTTATAATGTATACATTTTTACTTGGCGTTCTCGGGCCCTAGAACGCTAAGTGCAAATGTAAACATTATAAAACATAGAAAGGAACTTATTAGTGCGCAATGGATTCTAGCTTGATCCGCGATGGGACGAAAATGCGATCCCTTAGTAAATTTACGTTGCAAAAGTCACAAGATCACTGTTTCTTGGGTAGTGACTAACAGCAGAGAACATATAACAGCCCATCGCACCGACTCTTTTTTTCGTTACTTAGGCTTGAGTGTTTCTTATTACGTCATATTATGATTATATTAAGAAACGCTTTAAGCTAAGTAACGAAAAAAAAGTCGGTGAGATGGACCCTAAGAGTTCACTAAAATGTTAGTGATCTTTTGGCTTCGGAAATTTACAAACGCGTTCGCCATGATGTTTGCATTCCTTTTTTTTTATTATGCAGTAGTGGTCAAGAATTTAGCAATCACCTAAAACTGTATTAAAATCTGATCCTACACTTACTATTAAAAAACTATTAGTGTATTTGAAACCTTTAATCTATTTCTCAGCTTAATGTAAGGCGATTTTTTTCAAAAAATTTTTGAGTGCTTTTTTCTCAAGTTTAAAAAAAAATATTTTAGTTTATATTTTTAGACAAAACTCACTCGCATCATTCAAAAAAGGCGTAAAAATTTTAAACCTGTTGAAAATTTTATATAAATTTTTAAACTTCGCGAAAATTGCTAAAAACACCCAATTTTTCACGAATTATGGGAATTTTCATTATATGCGGGAAGTTTAAAATGTTTACCCTTCTTTTGAATAGTGTCAGCATTTTTGCCTAAAAATATACAGAACTTTTTTTAAAACGTGACAAAAACTTACTATAAAATTTGATGAAAAAAATCGTTGTAGCACCTGTGTTAAGAAACAAATTGAACTTTCCAAATACACTCCAGCAGTTTTTTTAATAGTTAGTGTAGTGTCAGATTTTCATATAGTTTTAGATGATTGCTAAATTACTGGCCACGACAGTATGTAAATCTTTTGTCGATATGTTTAGTAGTGCTTAAGACATTTGCAATTTCTGGCTGGTAATGTTCGAAAAATTACAGTTTTTTACATTAGACAAGCCGTGTTTAAATTTTTACTCCTAGACTTTATAAGAATATGTACAGGATGGCCAAAAAATTTGCATGAAATAACTTATATACGGATTGAGTGCTGGTAAGGTATAAATGACAAAAAATGCTCAATTTAGATTCTGATTTTCTGGCAATTGCTCCCGCTTGGTCTGAAACTAAGATGTTACAAAAATTTAAAATCAGTTAATCTACGGGGTGGTTTAGTAGGCTGATTTGATAAAAAGTGTTAAGAGTAAAATAACTGTTTTAACAGATTTCGGAAAATATTATAAAGAAGTTGTTTGGATTCAAAAGTTAAGGCAGATTCTCAATTTTCAGAAAAATCAGCCAACTCTGATTTTATAAGTTGATTATAAAAATTTTGTTTAGACCATGTTAAGCTGATTTTTATGAAAATAGAGAATCAGTCGTAACATTTAATTCTGAACAACTTTTCTTAATAACCTTTTCTGATATCTCTTAAAACAAAGGTACTTTACTCCTCTAACACTACTAAACCACCCTGTATATTAAGCGATTCCCAGAAAATCAGAATTTAAATCGAAATTTTTGTGTCATTCATATCTTTCCGTAACTCAATCCGTGGACACACTGTATATACACTGTGTTTCACGAACATCGAAACAGAGGTCTTTTTGGGGATTTTTCGTGCGAATTTGGAGAAACGGTTCGGTTCGGTTCGGTCGATTTTGTTTGCGAGGGGGACACTTTTTGGCTATCTTGAAATTTTTGTAGCACGAATCCCCTTCAAGGGGTATACTTTACCCCTATATTTTGAATTGGGAAAGTGGGTGTCCCAGGGTTTCTCCAAATTCGATTTTTTTTTCTTGTAGGGAGTGGTAGGCATTAATTATCCTTTGGTCCCAGAATTGCAGATATCTTAAGAACCGTCTTATCAACAAAAGTTCTTAATTTGCAGTGGAGTTATGTGTCCAAAAAAAAATAAAACCAACATTAATACAAAATAATAAACCTAAAAACAACTGAAGTTGAAAGGGCTCGATGTCTTGAAAATCCTTTGTTTTTCTAAGTATGCTATGCTTAAGGTTCTAGGAGTGCAGCTGAGCAATTCTTGAAGTAAAACTGTCGAAAAAAAAACATTTCCTACAAAGTGTTCTTTTTCAAGTCAAAAGAGGTATGTATAGGGTGTCCCATTTTTGATGGTATTAAATGGGAAACTTGATTATTATAAAATATAAAGGACTGGGGATTTCATATTACTGTCATCAAATTTTAAGAAAATAAAATATCTGTCAAAAGTTTTTTCTAGTGCTTGTAGTTTTAAAGCTACGAGGGAAAATTCAAAAATTCGGAATCTTAGAAATCCAATTAATAAGGCAGATGTTTCAATTCTGACAGAAAGTTGATTCTGTCAATAAAATGTCGTTGTAGAATTTTAGGCCCGTGTCGAATTCGAGATTTCAGAAAAAATTTAAGAAAAAAAATACCAACCCGGATTTTTTCTTTTATAGCTCGGGGTTAATTGAAGATTCAATGTGAGGCAAAAAATTTAAAAAAAAAATGTAGGTCCTTATTTAACTAATAATTTTTTTTTCTGAAATCTGGAATCCGACTCGATGGACCCAAAATTTGATAACGGCGTTTTATTGACAGGATTAACTTTCTGTAGAGAAGTTTTAACAAAATACACAGTGTGCCTGAATGAAGTATAGGATACATAAAAAGTAAGTAAAAAATTAGAATCGGATCACTGGGTACGGAGATACGTTTAAACAAAAAATCTATGAATTTGGCGGCCATTTTCAAAGATGGCGGCCAAACGATTATGAGTTTGACCACGTGACAAAATTTTAAACTTAAACAAAAAAATCTATCAATTTAGCGGCCATTTTCAAAGATGGCGGCCAAACGACCATGAGTTCGACCACGTGACAAAACTTTTTTATACTCCTTAACAAAACATCGCAGTCGATATGAGTGCACATATTAGGTCACACGTGACAGGAGCCAGCGACTAGACTTACTAAAAAAATGGCAAAAAAATTGATAAAATTTCGAGAAGAGGATCAGCTAGGATTTATATGAATATGGCTCTGAAGTCAGGAAAGCGTCCATATTGAAAATGTGCAATTAGTTTTTGGAACCATTTTGTGGATAAGACAGATTTTTAGAATACCGAATATTTGAATTTACCCTGGTAACTCCACAACAAGGGCTGGAAAAAAACTTTTGACATATTTTATTAGGTCTCAAAATATGTGAAGTTCTCAGGTTTCTATCTTTTATACTATCTGAGTTTTTCATTCAATACCATAAAAAATGGGACACCCTGTACAGGATACTTTAAATTGGACACTTTTAAGGGGCTTCGGGTACTTCTAGGGAAGATAGAAGAAAACTCACGGCGTTTTGCAAGGCCCAAATTACATAACAAGACCGTACAAGACTTATTTTGATGAAAACCGCATTTTGAAATATTAACCTATCTTTAAACTACCTACGGGGGCTTTATGAAAAGTCTGCATTTTGGATGCGACCGGGTCTACATTTTGTTTATGAAAATATCTATTTTATGTACATTGCTTTTTTGTTGATTTTTTTAATGCTGAATTTAGCTGTAAAACTAACTTTTATATGTGACGCTTATTTTTCGAGATACATAACGCAAAACTACCTTTTTAATTATGGATTGATCATTCTTAATTTGATTTATGTAAATTTTTTGTATTTTTTTAATATTTTTATTTTTATTATGTGTAAGTACATCTCCTTTATTTTTTTATCATATATTTTTGGCGCACTTTTTATTAAAAAGCAAAATTAATATTAAAAAAAAAAAGAAAAATATAAAAAGTGCCAAGAATTAAAAAAAATATATACCCATAAAAAATAAATAAAAATAAAACGAACGAAAATTTTAGGCTAGTTTTAAAACTCAAATAAAAATAGGGTTATTCTATAAGAAAAAATATAACTTTATGTTATCTCGGAAACTAAATTGGAGAAAATTCAGTTTGACAGTTGTATTCTGCTTTAAAAAATCTATAAATAAACAATTTAATGCAAAAATATATTTTGTGAACTAAACATGTTATGGACCCTAGACCAAAACGCAGACCATTAAAAAAAAATGTTAACATCTAAAAATACGGTTTTCACCAAAAATCTAGCCTTAAAATTAGCATCGCAAAGAACCACCCTTTGCTTTTCCCCTATCCCCTCCAGAAGTGGGTACCCGAAACCACCTAAAAGTTCCCAATTTGATTCATCCTGTATATAGAAAACAATAAGCAAATTAAACCAATCCCTGTTGTTAGACTAAATTCTAATTAAATAAGGTTAAGGAACAGGATGTTAATGAAAACATATGCTATATTGAAATAGGTGATAAAATGGGGAAAGTTTCATTTCAATATAAAACACATTTTGCATAACACTCTGTATAAATAATTACCTGGAACCCCATTAGATATAAAGTTGTCTTTCCATAAACATCTGCTTGGCACAACACATTGCATTTTCCAAGAGCTGCAGGGAGAGCCTGCTGTCCTCACTAAAATAAAAAAAAATCAGGCTATAGATAAAAATGCTAATTTAGAAAAAAGTTTAATAATGTAACAATTTCTGATTGCAATAATAAAATATAATTTTTTTTGGAAGCCAAACCATAATGATTTCTGTTATTCAAACCATTCAGGACAAAATTATTATATAGAATGTAGAGGATTTTGCTCAATATTGCTGAATTTGTACCGTGTAGGCCAAAAAAGACAAAATGTTGTTCGTTATAACTTTCGAGGTATTCCACCAATTTTAATAGAACAAACTACAACTGCAATATGGCGGACAGAATCATACTTAACCCTTCTAAAAGGCATGTTTATTTTTATTTTCCGAAATTTTAAATATATTTTTCAGTTCCCTGAAAAGCTCTATTTCCATTTCTCACAATTCTTAAAATTGATTTAGTGGTTCCCAAAAAAATTTTGTTTCAAATATTGTTTTGCCTTCTTAATTCTGTCTGCAATAAGCCTAAATTTATTTCTTCATAAAACAATTTTTAATGAATCGAATTTAATGAAATAAAAAGCATCATTGTGATTGCCCTTTAAATATCACTAACGAAAATTGCCGCCATACTTAAATTCAAAATGGAGGATGGAATCAAATTTATTGTTATGTTTCGAAACCTTGCCTTGCCATTTTTCTGTCTGCATTTATTTCCTCATAAATTCATTATTACTAAACCGATTTTAATAAAATAAAAAACAAAAGGATTAAGATCGATTGCTCTTTCAAGATCAATATTAAACTTTGCCGCTATTTTGAAATCCAAGATAGCGGACTAAATCGAATTTGAAAATCCATCCAAGGAACGCTTTTTTAAAACCTTTTTTGAATATCTATATACCTTTTTAGTAGTTCTTAAGATATAAGTGTTTGTTCTAACGATTGCTTGCATTTTAATCCCAGAGGTTATGAAGTTGGGTAAATTTTGTATATAGTCCGAGACGATCGAGTTTTTTTGGGTTTTGTACAAGTCCTGTTGGGTCCTGTCGAGATCCTGTTCTGGCTTGTTGAAAGTCCTGTAGTGAAATTTGTACAGAGAGTCCATCAGATATAATGAAAACCCCTTATCATAGATAAGAACACTTCCAAAAAAAAGTCGTATAAAAGCTAGTTTTGTTACGTGCGAGCCCCATTTTTTCGCATGCACGTCGATGGTTAAAAATCGCTCGCAACATAAGAAGAAACGATGCTACATGGAGGAAGAAATTTGACTTAGTCCGCCATTTTAGAATTCAAAATGCAGTCGAACCTCTATAACTCGAACTTAAAGGGACAACCAAAACAGTTCGAGTTAAGGAGCTTAAAATTCATATAAAGTGCAGGGATCTCTTAAAAGGTTCAAGTTATAGAGAGGTTCGACTGTGGCAGCAAACTTTAATCGACAACTTTCAAGAACAATCGATTCTCACCATGATGATTTGGTTTGGTTTAAAACCGATTCAGCAATATTTAATTTATGAGGAAATTAATGCAGACGGAATTAGCAAGAATCATAGTCTGTAAAACAATGGTTAAAACAAAAATTATTATTTGGGAAACCACTGAATCGGTTTCAGTGATAATAGTACGAGCCTCTTTGAAAGTTAAAGCTTGATTTTGTATGTCCGTCATCTTGGTTATGAGATAGCGAACAAAAAAGCATTTCTACTCAAAAGCCTGATCAATTTCCTGCAAAATCGGTCGTACAGGGTGTCCCAAATTGGGCACTTTTAGGGCGTTTAAGGTATTTCTAGGGGAGACAGAGAAAAACTGACCACGCATTGCGAGGCTCAAATTTCAAGAGAAGACTTAAAGTGAAAACAGCAGTTTGAAAAATCGTCTCGTCTTTGAGCTACGGGGGCTTTTTGAAAAGTCTGCATTTTGGAAGAGGGCCTATAACTTCGTTATTAGTGGAAATTTTGATTTAGAGTAAATTGCAATTTTAAAGACTTTGTCACGAGGAATTCACCCGCTAAATTAAATTTTAACTGTCACTTTTAGCTCAAAGACGAGACGGTATTTCAAAATGCGGTTTTTACTATAAATCTTCTCTTGAAATTTGAGCCTCGCAATGCGTGGTTAGTTTTTCTCTGTCTCCCCTAGAAGTATCTTAAACCCCCTAAAAGTGCCCAATTTGGGACACCCTGTACATTTCAAAGGCTACAACAAAATAAAACGTTTGTCCGTTTTTTTTGCTCACAAGGTATATATACAGGGTGTCTCATAACTTAGGGGCCATAGGCCAACAGGTGATAGAGGGGGTCATGTGTGATAAAAAGTTCCTATAGGTCAGAACTCTTTTTTGTCGAAATACAGAGCATCAAAGTTGGCGAATTTTTATACTTAAAAAAACGCAGTAAAAATATGAAATTAGGTAAAGTTGTATATTAGAACAAGACCAATACTTTAAAAAAATAATTTTTGAAAAAATTATGCGTTCAATTTTTTTTAGAAAAAAAACTATTTTTTTGCTATAAACCTTTATTAATGCCATATTATAGCGAGAAATAAAATAAAATATTATTGATATTTCTTAAAAGAATAAGTAAGCAAAAGTTATTTTTTTTATTTCTTATTTTTTAAACATTTTTGGAGGCTATTTTGACAGTCTGTATCTCCTTAAGTTGTAATTTTGTGACAGATTTTCTTTTTTTGTAAAACCCATTTCCCCCCCCCCCACTCCTCTAGCTATAAAAATCCTATATCTTAAAAACAGATATGTGTTCACCCCTATGTTATCAAACTTCTTTTTCGAAAATAACTTCCTTTATCACCTGCTGCACTGTGACCCCTAAGTTATGGGACACCCTGTATATATCTAATTACCTAGCGCCCTAAATTTTTGTTTTCAAATTAAAACGTACCTACCATTTTTGGCATCGCCAACCCATTCAGAACAGGAACTCGTGGTCGGCATATGGATGGATTTTTGACAGTTGGGATCGTTATAAAGCTGTGTCTTCAAAGCCAAATCTATCGTTGTGGTCTTCGTCCGTACCCTGGACCGGGACCCTTAACAGGTTATGGCCTTCCGGGTCAGAAGGCCCCTGGAGTCTGCGGTGGGCAGGGATGACTCATTGTCCCTGATAGGATAAACCTACCGCTACCCGAAACATCTTATCCTAAAAATGAAAAAATCCTGAAATGCACCTGCTGAACAAAATCAATTAAAATACCTAATTGCTAAAGACCAGAAAAATATCATTGTTGAGGTCAACTTAATTAATGATTATATTATCTTTGTTGAAAACCCATAAAACAACAAAGATTTTAATACTTCTTATCTTTTTTGAAAATCCATAAAGCAACAAAGATAAGTTTGAGATGACCAACTTTAGGAAAATCTAGTGCGTACCCTGGACAGGGACCCAGGTTAAAAGGCCCCTGGAGTCTGCGGTGGGCAGGGATGACTCACGGTCCCTGATAGGATAAACCTACCGCTAAAGAAAAATCTTATTCTAAAAATAAAACAACTGTTTTTGCAAAGAAAATTTATTGCGAAAATTTGTCCGTACCCTGGACAGGGACCCTAGACAGGTACCTACCGGCCTTCCGGGTCAGAAGGCCCCTGGAGTCTGCGGTGGGCAGGGATGACTCAATGTCCCTGATAGGAGATAACCCTACCGCTACCCAAAATACAATTTGTCCGTACCCTGGACCGGGACCCTAGACAGGTACCTACTGGCCTTCCGGGTCAGAAGGCCCCTGGAGTCTGCGGTGGGCAGGGATGACTCACTGTCCCTGATAGGTTAAACCTACCGCTACCCATTCACCATCTTTTCGTTGAAATCAAATCGCAAAACCTGCAAAAAAAAATATACTTCAATGATTTCCAAAGGCATATAATAATTTATGGGACTCACCTGTTAAACTTAATTCTGTCTGTCTATCTGTCCCCACCAAAACCTGAAAAAGAAAAACATTATTAGTTGTTGATTTTTTAATACCATTATTTATTGATAACTCACCTTAATACAAAGATGATTTTGTTTTGCTGAAGTAATACTTGTCTTCTTCACCTTTGCCTCTTATTGAGTGTCCATTCTTCGAGGGCTGATCTCATGTGCCCTCTAAAGAGCTTTTCATTTTCGAAAAAACTTTGTTCGGATCAAATCTTGAACAGTTTGTCAGGCTTCCCGTTGCCATGCAAACCTATGTGGCCTTGAGCCATCATAGGATCATAACATTCGGTGCTGTTTTTCTTCTTTGTCTTATCCTTTCCTCTTCCACCGCAGCTCCTCTTACGGAGTAGAAAGTTAATATGTTAGCATTTGGGTTTAGTCTGATTCACCAGAGCTCTCCGTTCTTCTGTTCTTTCCACTGTCGTTATCTTGATGTAATGCTGTTGGTCTCCAGTACAGAGGTAAAGATGTTGTTCAAAATTACTTAATTTTCCCCTTAGAAGAAATTTCCCTTTTTTTTATGACTTAATAATTGCCATAAAAAAATTATCAAAACTATAAAAATTTAGTTTTGATAGCAAGCAAAAAAGTTAAGTAAAGGGAGGACAAAGCTATTGTTTAAAAAGACCCAATTTTCCATTAGAAGAAATTTAATTTCTGCGACTTAAAAAGTTTTATAAAAAATAAAAATTTAGTTTTGTTGGAAAACAAAAACAGTTACCTAATTAAAGGTATTTGTCTAAAGACTTAATTTTTCTTGGAATTTTTCCCTCAAAAATTTTGTTTCGTTAGGAAACAAAAACAGCTAAACAGGGACCATAAGTGTATGTTGTTTAAAAAGTCTTAAATTTCCCCTTAGCAGAAATTTCCGTTTTGTTCGACTTGAAAGGTTTTTCAATAAAGAGATGCCCCAATGAAAATTTAAAATTTAGATTTGTTAGAAAACCAACAATAGCTAATTTATAGAACAAAACCTCGGACAAAACTAAATATAAGTAATAATGATGTTTGCCCATCCTCCAACTCCAATTTTAGAAGTTAAAAGTCAAATTATTTTACAATGGGGATTTTATTTTAAAAAATTGAAAAAAATATTATAGAATAGAATACTAAAAAATAGGGTCCGGAAAATTATTTAAAATAATTAAGCCCTAATTTTAATGCGCAATAAATTATTTGATAAAAATAGCACCTTATAAGAATTATTAAGGATAAAAATATTTCAAACACCTGAAAAACTAATACAAATTTCCAGCATACTTTAGGTTCATTTCATGTTTATTTGCCTTTTTTGTTTTTGTATGATTGAACAGTGGACAGAGCAGTGCAAGGGACTGCTGCAAGAAACAAGACCCGAATATCTGTCAGCCTCTTCGAGAAGAGACATAGAAGTACATGGAGAGGAAGTTATTATCGAAAAAGAAATTATAAACAATAGTATTAAAAAGCTTACATCCGGAAAAGCTAGCGGACCTGAGGGAATATTATGCTGAAATGCTCAAATATGGATCAGAGAAACTATTAGAAAATCTCACATATATTATCAATCAATGCATAAACGGGCATCCAGTGCCTGATGATTGGAAAATAGCATTCATATCCTCAATACATAAAAAAGGAAACAAGCTGGATTGCAGCAACTACAGAGGAATTTTAGTAACCAGTACTCGAAGTGGATTGTACGGTAGGATTCTTAGAGACCTAATAGAGAATGATTTTCATGACAAGGAAGAGGAAGAGCAAAGTGGGTTTCGTGCAGGCAGATCTTGTAGTGATAATGTTTTTTGTCTTGAACAAGTGGTTGAGAGGGGGACTGCCAGAAATACAGAGACTCATGTTACCTTTGTGGAACTACAAAAAGCATATGATACCGTTCCAGTAGAAAAATTGTGGACAGTGTTGGAACAAACTAGTATTAATCATACATATATAAAAGCGATAAAAGAACTTTACAAAGGGTCAAAATCTAAAATTAAAATCGACTTTCAAAAGAATTCCCGGTATCGAAAGGCTTAAGACAGGGATGTTGTATCTCTCCAACTCTTTTTAAAATATATATCGCAGTAGCTCTAAAAAACTGGAAACGTAAAGTACACGGCATGGGAATACAACTTAACGACCGATTTACCATATACAAACCACAGTTTGCTGACGACCAAGTAATTGTAGCTAATGATCAAGAAGACATGGAGTATATGACGAGAAAGTTAACGGAAGAATACCAAAAGTGGGGGTTAACAGTGAACGTGGACAAGACACAGTACTTATGTATTGGAAACGAATCAAGTGAGTTAGAACTAGACAATTGACAAACAATATCTCCATGCAATGAGTATGTATACTTGGGTGTCACATTTGATAAGACAGGAACAGACTATAAAGAACTAGAAAAAAGAATAGTAAAAGCAAAAAAGGTAATTGGTTGTCTTAACAGTATTTTATGGAGCAGAGAGATAAAAAAGAATGTAAAATTTAACATATATGAAACAATGGTGAAAAGCACGCTGTTATATGGAATAGAGACTTGTCGCGTAACAGAAAAATACAAAGCAAAAATGGAAGTGTCGAAATGGATGCAATAAGAAGATCAATGAGAATATCTGAAACAGATCATATAAGAAATAAGATCATAAAAGAAAGAATGGGAATCGAGGAAAGCATAACGGATGACATCACTAAAAGACAACTGATATGGTACGGCCATGTACAACGGATGAACGACGAAAGACTACCAAAGCAGGTCCTAGAATGGCAAACAATAGGGCGCAGAAAAAGAGGGCATCCTAAACTGGAATGGCAACAGTCAATCCAAAGATCAATAAGTCAAACAAACCTGACCGAAGATTAGTGTCATGATCGAAGGAGGTGGAGAGTAGGCGTCGGACAACGTAGAAAAACGTTCTAAACCGACATAGTAGTAGTAGTATGATTGATTGGTTTCTTCTTTACTTTTGCTTTGTTTCTGTTTACTGTGAAAATTTTTATGCTTTCATTGGGATAAAATCTTCATTAATCGTAATAATCTTATCTTATTGGGCGAACTTCTTTTTTCATAACTGGCAAATTTGGATATTTTTTCCAAATTCTCGTCGATGTTTCACTAATTATCAAAAAACAGCAGCTAATAAGCTGAATGGACTATTTGAATCTTGGCCCAAAGATTTGGACTGTTTATAAAAACGGTCTTTTGTTTTCGTGTTTCATTCTGATGTTTTTGTTTTTCGTAATTTTTTCTACCTCTTCCCAAAATAGGTAGATATATTCTATGAATACTGTTTTCGTTAGAAAATATATTTATTAGGTATGTATATCGATTCAGTGATGAATAATAAATGTAAATATAGATGACTTTTAACACTAGGTATATGGGACTTCTAGAAAGGAGTGGCTGAACTGTACAGATTACAATAATAAAAAAATGAGAAAAATTAAGATAAAAAGAAGTAAAAAATAAATAATAGGATAAATCAAAATTAAAGAAAATAAATAATATCCTATAGAAGTAGAAATGTCATAATGATATGATTTTCATCTCAGGTAAAATAATATAATAATAGAATCATTGTCATGCCAAATTTGATGTTAATTTTTAGTTGAGTTTTTAAAATTATTTGAACAAAATTTTAGAACTCTTAATTACGCCTTTACTATATGGAGTAATATAGGCAATCCATATTTTGCGAAAATTTAAAAATGTTAAAAATGGCACATCTAAATTTTTTTGTTAGAAAGTAACAAAAGCAACATGAAGATTGATAGTTGAGCTGACTACTGATGTTACGTATTAAGTGTGAACCAAGCTTATAATTTTACAATTCCTCATACACATCTAAAACAAATAAAGGCAAACAATTTTAAAATTAATTTTACAACTATTTAAAATTGTCAAAAAAGGTAGTAACAGATAACCTTTTTAGAAAATGGCAAAATGGACAATTTAATCTTAAATATCAAATAAATTTAAAGTGCCATTTCAAATTTGTAACCCATAACATTTTAATATTTTCCACAAATCTAAAAAAAATGATTTTATTTTGAAAATGGCAAATTCGACATCAACTTACATTTCCCTATATCTGTTTAATCTAAAAAATATATAACGAATAATCAACAACGTTTAAAGCACAGTAAAACTTTGAAGTTGAAATTTTCATTACTGAGCTGTTTCCAAAAAAAGGCACACATCAGTGAGTTATTTCAGCAAACCAAAGTCTGTTAATATTTAATCACTTTATGCTTATAAATGAAATTTAGAAAGTGTTATGAGCCCTTTTTAACATGAAAACCTCGATCACTGCTAAACAGCAACTCCCTTGAATACATGTCAGACGGATATCGAAAGACAAACGATATTTCTGTCGCGTTTTGGTCATAGTTAAATCTCTACACGCACAGGACCCTTAGACCTCGCTGCGAAGCATATTCAGAAATAATCCGTGGCAATACAGGGCTATGTTTGACGTCCAATCCTCCAAGACATATACCAGTTTCGTCCTTATCGTAAATCTTCAGTGCTACTGTGGGTTCCCAAAACCATCAAATCCGATCTAATGCTAATTATCAGGGAAACATTTAGATTCCCTTCGCAGTGTAGACAAAAATCAACACAGTTTAAGTTTAAGATCTCAGCCATCTTCAACCCTAATGCGACCAAGCAATAAACTAATGCAACTTTTTACGCGCATTTTTTGTTTGATGCGGAAAACCACCACACCATGCCACTAGAAATGTCATTTTTGAACGATATAATTTTTTTTCATAATTGTTTTTTTTACCAATTTTTTTTTTAATTGTAACTTTATAAAAAATCGTTATGTAAATTTTGTGTGCTATATCTACTTTTATTTGATAATGTTTACAGGTTGGTCGCCAAAACGAGTTAGGTTGGTAACATAAATAGTACCAAAAAAATTTCCAAAATGCATCAAATTTTCATTGTTTGTACCGAAATGCATGAGTGTGAGTAAGGCTTTATAATTATGGTTAGGACTCATTTGGACAAAATGTTTTGCAATTAGTTTAATGTGATTTATGGACTGGACAATATTTATATGCTATTTTAAAGCTAAGACAAAAAGATTAATTACCGTAATAAGATGGCTGATTTATCAATAGTATTTGGCAAATTTTAAACAAAAAAATAGATAGATAGTAGTAATCTTAGAACAGTGTTCAACTGTTTAAAAATAGTAATAATATTTTTAGTATTAACATTTACAATTTAGACAAATAGGTACATAATTAATTAATTTAAAAAATAAAAAATTTTAAAAGTAAAAAGAAAGCAGTATTTGCTGAGGTTAAACTTGGTAAAAATATTGTTAAAAACCCATAGTATTAATTACCATTTTTTTTATTTTACTTTATGTAACAAGGCCAATTACAGAATTGAATTAGCTCTTTGGCAATTTAAAATTAATTCGACAAAATCAAAATAAAACCGATTGATAAAATCGTTAATAGT
Organism: Aspidapion aeneum; assembly: GCA_963576565.1. Taxonomy (NCBI): domain Eukaryota; kingdom Metazoa; phylum Arthropoda; class Insecta; order Coleoptera; family Brentidae; genus Aspidapion; species Aspidapion aeneum. Next base: position 6,486,075 of record OY755043.1, on the reverse strand, counting down.
TTGTCTAAGCCCAATGCACCTAAAACTAACAATTCTTTAAAGACTCTTTAAAAATTAAACTAAAAAAAATAACTAAAAATGAACTATTTTAATTCCCAGGATCTAAAATAATTTACATTTGATTAAATATGAACTTGTTTCAGTCGTGCAATAAAACTTTAATTTTATCGTGTGTATTGCTTTTTCTTAGAAATAGAAAAACTGTAAGTTGTGACACAGCTTTTACGTTTTATTTTGAAAAAAATACTAAGAGCGTGGACTGATTTTTACACAAGAGGAATGTGTTTTTTTACTTCTTACTGTGTTAGGTGCTCCGATAATGTTTCAATGAGTAGTTTTTAAAAATCAGTTACGACTGTTTTTTAGATATTTCAATTTATAAGTAGTGAAACAATTTTAAGTGCTTAGAATAAAGCTCTTAATAAAATAATTTTTAAGTACCAAGGGAATCTTTTTTTAAGAAATATGTGCCTATACTGATTATTATGGATTACCGAATATAATTTTCGTTAAGTAATGAGCAATGGAAAGAAGTTTGTGAAAGTGTTTAGAAAAAATTCTGACAATTTGTTGAGAAGCAATTTTCCATAAAACAATTTTTTTTGATAAGTTGGATTTAACGATAATAATTTTATAAGTTATCCAATCTAGCTCTTATACATTGTTAATTAATTATAATTTTTTTATGAAAAAGTTATTGGTACATACCTACTTGTGAGTGATCCGATACAACGCTTTACATTTTTTTAAGCTAAAGAAAGTATTTTGATAAAATAAGTTTTTCCGCATCTAATTTTAAGAAATCTGTTTTTGTTAAGGTGTATATTGAACACGTTATTTTCGTATATCACCAATTCTGTTAATTATTTTTACTGGTTTTCAAATTTAAAATAAAAAATTACTTATATACATTTGTCTCCCACGACTGATCCCTCCCCAAATACGTTAATTAATAAATAAATATTTCATTTAAAAATCCATTTTCGAAAGTAAACAAATCAAACACAAATTGCATATATGCATATATGCACTTTAAAATTGTTTTAAAAAAAAATCTTCTACAAGTAAGAACGATTTGTTTGCCTTTGAAAAAGTTGTCAAAATCTTACTAATTAGAAAGAAATACATATATGTATACCCAAAAACAAATTAAGTGTTAATGTGGTGGCAGGAGTATTAATTAAATAATTAATAATTGTATTTATTATTTATTAACTTTTAGTATTTCTTTGTAAAAATACTAAATATATTTTTTATAAATAACATGTGATGTAAGTCGAAGAAGGACTAAGATTTAAAAAATAAATCAGTTGCAAAATTATAAGAATCTCCACCAAGATAACACTAAAACAAAAAATACTTTACGATACATAGGTAATAAAAACTATGATTTAAATTTCGTAGACCTTCAACTGTCAATAATGGGATAGTTTTGAGGTTTTTAAAGTAGGTACATGTCGGAACAATAACTGACAGTTTGATGCCTATGATATTTGAATCATGGTTACTATGTCATATTTGTTACAGTGACAGGAAAGTGTTGCTTTTTACTAACGTATTACAAATTTAAATACATAATGTTAAGCCTTTTTTTTTTAGCCATATTTTATTTATTTTTTTGGCGTTCTATTTTTTATTTCGGCTCTTTTTTTCTTTTTTTTTTCATATTTTTTGCATGTTTTTTTTTCGCCATTTTTTTAGTTTTTTTTGCAATTTTTTATATTTTTTTTTTGCTTTTTATTTTTTTTTATACATATTTATACAGAAGAATTATTTCTATAAAATTTAGTGACCATTCAAATATTGCCTCTGACTGAGCTTATTTAAATTTATTTAATTGTTTTTAAATTTTGTCACTAAATTTTAAACTTAATATAATATTTAATGACATCTAGATATAACCAATGCAAAAAACTTTACCTAAAATGAACAATTGAACTTCCTTGTTTTGTTTTTCAAATAACAATCGACCCTATTATATTATTAAGTTATACCAAAAATTATATTTGACCCAACGATTTTACGTGTCCCAACATTTTTAGTCTTCTTGTGACAACCTGGTACGCAATGTTAATGTTTCAACCGCAGTTTTGCTGTGTCGACGAATATGCGAGTATCGCACGCTGCCTGAAATAAATTTAAAACAAATATTTTGACTGATTTTGAAAATTAATGAAAACTTAATATTAAAATAAAAAATAAAATTCAAGATGTTTTCATAAGTAAATAAATTAGGTTCTTATAGACTTCTCACCACTCACCTTGATCAATGACGTTCAGAAACTAGTTTAAACTTCAGAAGTCCTTTTGTTTTGACGCATTTACGGGTCTCGAAAGCTGCCTGAAATAAATAAAAAAATATATTAAGTATAATTAATGAAATAAATATTAACTAAGTATTATATGTCATTATAAAATAAAAATAAAGAATTGCAGATAAAGTGCAATTGAAAAGAAATATTGTATAAAAAAAAATGTCAAGATAATAATCTGAAGAAACTCACCATAATCCATGACGTTCGAGAAACTTCAGAAATCTTGCTGTTTTGACGCATTTACGGGTCTCGTAGGCTGCCTGAAATAAATAAATATTAATTTTGTATAATGAAATAATAACAACTATGGCTGATAAAGTCCAATTTGATACAGGTGCAATTAGCCCTTAAAGGGTCTAAACAGGAATAGAAAATAATCTGAAAAAACTCACCTTTGTATTAATCGCCTCAAAGTTCCCAATCAATGACATTTCAAAGCTATTGTCAGTTTGCTAGTACGGCTTGTTCTGATGTCATATTGTCTATTAATTGTAATTTTCGCAGTTTATCGAATCAATCAACTTTTGACGGAGCATCTACAGTTCAGTTTATAGTTTGCCGTGTTTATTGATGTCACGACTTGTGAAGGGCTGACGTTGGCTCCCCTCGGCATCTATTGTTTGTAGTTTCTAGTTTGTCGTGTTTATTAACTTCACGATTTTTGAGGGTGGCTCTCTTAGCGTCTACAGTTTCTAGTTTGTCGTGTTTATCAACTTCACGATTTTTGAGGGTGGCTCTCTAACGTCTACAGTTTCTAGTTTGTCGTGTTTATCAACTTCACGATTTTTGAGGGTGGCTCTCTTAACGTCTACAGTTTCTAGTTTGTCGTGTTTATTTTGATGTCACGACTTGTGAATGGTTGACGTTGGCTCTACTCGAGATCTATCGTTTCCAGTTTTTAATTTGTCGTCTAATTTATTGACTACAGGTTGCTATCGGCTCAATTGTCTGAAGTTTCCAATTCTGTCGTGTTTATTGAGTTAGGGATTGATGTTGGCTGCTCTCGGTCTCTAAGCTGCGCATTTGGCGTAGCTGTGTTGTCTGTTGTTTCTTCTCGGCCCTGCTCACCGCGCTTTCGTCGATTGCATAACTTTGGTTGATGTTTTGACCACTTTGCTAGGCCCTTGGTGACGTATTGGCTAAACGTCATGGTTCTTGTCACTCTTCTGTCTTCTTGCTTCTTGTTGGGAACACGCAAAATCGGTGGGTGTAAAAATTTGTAATACAGTCGATGTTAAACACATGTACATAAATTACTTATATATTATTTCAATTTTCTTTGGTAACCTATATCTACAGTTGATTTCATAATTTTTGAGATAACTTTTTGATTGAAATTGTAATTACAACTACTACGACCAGCATAGGTCAGCGAACAAACGTTGTCTCAAAAATTATAAAAAAAACAGTTTGTCCTGCAAGTATTTATACATCCCTTTGCTATACGTTACGTTTTAAAAACATTGAGCGTTTTTTAAACTTAAAAAAAAAGTTAATTTTTTTTTGTCTAAAACTACAGGAGATAAAATATGATGTGTTTCGTTTTTTGTTTACAATTTTAGAAATAAAAAACATGAGATTTTGCGGCAATTTATAAAACATACAGTGAAATAATCAGTAACGCACCCAGGAATATGTCTTGGGGGGGGCTCGAGGCCTCATAATGTCGTATTTCATGCTATTTTTTGTATTTATTCATGAAATATGTGGAAAATACATACAAAAATCATAAACTTGGGGGGGCCCGGGCCCCGCCCCCCCCCTGGATGCGCCCTTGAAATAATACCCATAACAGAATTGGTGTATACTGTTTTAATTTTTTCAAACTTTCTAAAGGTTTTAGACCCTAAAAATTTTTAATAATGCCATTATATTGACAGTTTGTCCCGTTGGATTTTGGTTTTATAAATGCTGTATCAGAGTCCTATAATTGCTAAAATGACTTAATATCAGAACACTCCAAGAATTGAGGTGCTGCTGCATCAATACTCTTTTCCAACAATTACCTTAAATGACCCCAAAATCTGAGGTGTTATTTTAAGCAACAGCTTTTGTAGTTTTTAAAAATTAAGCCCAATAAAAAAATTGCTTGAATACTCATACTAATAATTATTATTACTCTAAGCTTTAATATCAGAATATTCCTATAAACTCTCTTGGCAAAAAGTTTTCCATAATTCTCAATAATATTTTTTTAAAACACTTAACACTATTGACAAATAGTTTTAAGTTTTTTCCTAAATATTTGAATCTCCATCAAACAACGGTTTAATTTATACAAAATGTTTATTAATACCTAGCGGAACACCTAGACACAACTATCTTAAATTTTAAATTTAAATAAAACTTGTCAAGCCGATGTCAATATTGCTTTAATGCACTTTTATAAAAAAATATGAAATAATATAACAAAGCCGTATTTAATATTGTTTAAATTATTAATTTCGGAACTGTCATTCCTCAAGGTCCGAACCGTCTTTGTAATCATGCACTCCAGTCATACGCGCAAATAACGGTAAATTAAAGAGAAATGCCAATTCTTTTCAAAATTATAGGGTTACCTCATTATCAAGAAAAGAGCCATATTGTTATTTTGGTACCATAAATGTATTTACAAAGGGTTGGGCTTGGATGTGTAAGTTTTTTATTCGTCTGTTATTTTGTCTTACGCTGGAAATTTTTTTTTGGTTCTCAACCCATAAATTTTACATTTTTGTTTAATAACTTTTAAGTAATTTACAATTATATACTTGTATTTAATGCTGGTGTCAATTGGGTTTTCTATGTTTTAATTTTTTACAAAAAAAATTAGTTTTGGTTTTAAATTTTTTGTTTGGATGCCTTAAAATTTCTGTTTACACCGAAGCAAATACTAATATTTAAAACTGAAAAAAAATATTATTTTAGAAAGAAATTTAATTAACAACCATACCTAGATTTCTGTTATTTTTGTTGCCAACAGAGAATTGAGTTCTAACCCACACAAGCCCGCTTAGCTCTCGTCTACCCAGAACTAGGACTGGACGAAGTATTTTTTTTTTAAATGCCTTTTTCTGAGATAAATATTCAGCAAACAAATATTTTTTAATAAAAAATTATAAAAAAGTTACAAGATTGGTTACAACAAAAGATTTAAGAAGCTGTTTTTTTTAGTCTCTTATAAGCCTTAGGTTATAGATCTTTCAATTTTTATTTTTCTGTTAAATTTTGGTAAATAAACCCAAATACAAGTTTTGGATTTGAACAAAAAAAATATATGTCCTTTCCTGTTTTAACCTGTTATAGTCCATGTTACATAGAAATTAACTCAACATGTTTGTGTTTGTTAAACCTCAACCTTCTAAACCTATTCCTATTGATAAATCTGAAACTCAAGACTGGGTTAATCTTCACCTCCACTGCGAAGGAAATTTGAATTTTTTCTTTGACAATACACAAAGAATCGAAAAAGATGCTTTTGTAAATCTACAAGAGCACTGATAATTTAAAATGGAGACGAAAACGGCATAAAACCTAAAGGGTAGAAAGCCAAACAAAGTCCTGTAGTGTCACAAATTTTTCTAAATTTGTATCATAGTAAGATGTAAAGGTTGTATGCCCATAGAGAAATAAGTGTGAACAGAACGCAACAAAGATACTGTTTATCAATCAACACCTGTCGTGTCATGTAAGCAGGGAAGCATTGGCTTAACGATGAACTGACTTTCATTGAACAAAAAAGACTAAATAAACTCTTATAAAACCTTACAAGCTAAGGCACATTATACATATTATTGTATGAAATTTTTTTGTGAATTAGCTTTGATTACTTAAAAAATATTAAACAATGAGGAATTTCACATCTCAATATGGAATAGTTAAAACTAAAAAGTGCTCAGGTATGATGATACTCAACCTGATTTAACTGGAGAAAAACCGAACCGAACCAAACCAAATTTAAAAATTGTATTTTTTAAATTTACCAAATCTTTTATCAAATATAACAGAATAAAATGCATATGCCATTGTCACTAAAAAATCTCTACCCAGTTTGAGAAATGTATTTTTTTTGATTATTACAATAGTTATATGTACTGTGAATCCAATATATGTCTGATCTGACATAACAGAAAGAAGAAAAGGTATAAGTACCTAGTAACTTTGCCATTTCATTCCTACCTGTGGCAATATTAACATTTACATTTTTTTTTTAAATTGCAAAAGTTTTTTGCGAAAAAATGTAAAACTTGTTTAACAACAAAAATTCGGATTAACTAATTAAATTAGAAATGTGTTCAGAAATAGGACGTTTTGCTTTTATTAAAAATAGAAACCAAGAATAGAAAAAAATTAGGCTATATGAAAACCATAAAAAATTAACACCAAATTTGACAAATTATTTTTAATACTTTACCAGAAAAAATATCAAGGCGTACAAATACGCCAACATCTAATTAAATCGTAAAAAAGATTAAAATTTGACTATTGCTGACAATCAGACAACATTAGGAAAGACTGCCATGATGATAGTCGCGGGTGGTTTGGTATAGATGAATGAATTTTATTAAAAACAACACCAATATAATAATCTAGAATGAATCTGACAAAACTGAAAACTCATAATATCACAAAGAAACTTTTTTTAACTGAGGCACTGTCAGAAAAGGTAGGATCGCTATAATGATAGCAAAGCTCGATGCTTGATCAGAAAAAATATTTTGGGGTAAATGCCAGAAGCTGATTAAATATCAAAATTGCTCAAAATACTAGTAAGGCAGCATAGTCAGTCAACATTAGATAAGATTTCCATTATATCTAATAATGCGTTTTTTTTGTATATACATAGATAAATAGTATCACATAGAGTAACCAAGAAAGAAAAAAAAATTAAAAGGATCAATTTGATAAAGAAACAATTTTAAATTACAGTCAGCGTAGGTCATCGTAAACTGTCAGGAAAAAAACTGGAAAGAGTAATAAGAAATTATTGCCATAATAAGAGCCAGGCTTTGTGTGACTGGAACAAAACAGTATAATAAAATATCCTAACTATTATGGAGATGGTAAAAATTGACATACTGCTACTATGTCGGTTTAGAACGTTTTTCTACGTTGTCCGACGCCTATTCTCCACCTCCTTCGATCCTGACGATCATCTTCTGTCAGATTTTTTTGACTCATTGATCTTTGGATTGACTGTTGCCATTCTAGTTTAGGACGCCCTCTTTTTCTGCGCCCTATTGGTTGCCATTCTAGGACCTGCTTTGGTAATCTTTCGACGTTCATCCGTTGTACATGGCCGTACCATATCAGTTGCCTTTTAGTGATGTCATCCGTTATGCTTCACTCGATTCCCATTCTTTCTTTTATGATCTCATTTCTTATGTGATCTATTCTAGGATATTCTCATTGATCTTCTTATTGCATCCATTTCGACACTTGCCATTTTTGCTTTGTATTTTTCTGTTACTCGACAAGTCTCTATTCCATACAACAGCGTGCTTTTCACCATTGTTTCATATATGTTAAATTTTACATTCTTTTTTATCTCTCTGCTCCATAAAATACTGTTAAGACATCCAATAACCTTTTTGTCTTTTACTATTCTTTTTTCCAGTTCTCTACAGTCTGTTCCTGTCTTATCAAATGTGAGATCCAAGTATACATACTCATTGCATGGAGATATTGTTTGTCCATTGTCTAGTTCTAACTCACTGGAATCGTTTTCAATACATAAGTACTGTGTCTTGTCCACGTTCACTGTTGTCCCCACTTTTGGTATTCTTCCGATAAGTTTCTCATCATATACTCCATGTCTTCTTTATCATTAGCTACAATTACTTGGTCGTCAGCAAACTGTAGTGTGTATATGGTAAGTCGGTCGTTAAGTTGTATTCCCATGCCGTGCACTTTACGTTTCCAGTTTTTTAGAGCTACTGCGATATATATTTTAAAAAGAGTTGAAGAGATACAACATCCCTGTCTTAAGCCTTTTGTTACCAGGAATTCCTTTAAAAGTCTAGGGGCCAATTTTAATTTTAGATTTTGACCCTTTGTATAGTTTTTTATCGCTTTTATGTATGTATGATTGATATTAGTATGCTCTAACACTGTCCATAATTTTTCTACTGGAACGGTATCATATGCTTTTTGTAGGTCCACAAAAATAACATGAGTCTCTATATTGCTAGCACTCCTTTTCTTAATTACTTCTTTGAGACAAAAAACATTATCACTACAAGATCTGCCTGCACAAAACCCACTTCTTCTTCTTGTTCATGAAAATCATTCTTTATTAGATCTCTAAGAATCCTACCGTACAATCTACTTAGAGTACTGGTTACTGAAATTCCTCTGTAATTGTTGCAATCCAGCTCGTTTCCTTTTTTATGTATTGAGGATATGAATAGAATTTTCCAATCATTATGTCCGTTTATGCATTGATTGATAATATATGTGAGATTTTCAAGTAGTTTCTCTGATCCATATTTGAGCATTTCAGCATATATTCTCCCAGGTCCGCTAGCTTTTCCGGATTTAAGCTTTTTAATACTATTCTTTATCATTTCTTTTTCGATGATTACTTCCTCTACATGTACTTTTATGTGTCTTCTCGTAGAGGCTGCCAGATATTCGGGTCTCGTCTCCTGCAGCAGTCCCTTGTAGTGTTCTGTCCATTGTTCTGGTTTGACATACAAGGTTTTATTTTCCCTTGATTTACACAAACACTGATGTCACTTACACGTCACTTGGTTTCACTAAATATCACTTATATAAATGTCTATCCAATTTAAAACTTTATTTTATTTTAAAAGTGGTGCTATTTTTTATCCATAATTTTAAATTATCTAGAAAGTTAAGGGAAGGGCAACTCTTTATCAAATTAAGAATTAGAGGTTTAGGAGTGACATAAGATAATATTACATTTTATTTTTCTTAAAAAAGTTCACCGAAAATATTAATGCGTGAGTTAGGCCCATTTATTTTTGGCTGATTTTATTAAAAGTTATTGTCTCAAATTTAATTTTGCCATATTAAAGTTTAAAAATCTACTTAAATACTTAAATAGTTTTACATTTCATTTATCAAAAAAACTAGAGACTTGACAAAAAAATCTTCCGACCAAAACTAAAATCGCACATGCATGAAATGGTCTTTTTTTTAAGGAGCCCCAATTTTCTCGGTCAGACACTATTCCCTTTGGACTCCAGTAGTATAGTTGATAAACAACTACCCCTCGCTCCCTTTCCCACTCTTTAAAAATATTTTTATTATATATATTTTTTATTTTATAATTTTTATTTTATCGAACATACATCATACACAGAAACACTCACACATACCCTCCCAATTCCACTTACACACACACATACTTCTCCATGCACACTCCCACACACATACTTCTCCATGCACACTCCCACACACACACACACACGTACTTCTCCATGCACGCTCCCACACACACCCCCTAGGTTTGGGACCAGAGCGATGGTCCTCGCGGCAACCCAGATCGCATGTCACAGTGTCAGCCAAGATGCGCCAGTTAATGCAGCCATTTACCATAGCGTCCCGTCTCCCATTTACGAAACACTGGGAAAACAACACCCCCACCACCGGCAGCTTCTCCAAGAAGCCACAACTTCCACCATCAAACCTTCCCTCCGCAAACGGGAGAGAAAGTTTGGTGGCGTTTCCATTTTGGAGGTGACGTTGTGTACTCATACCCATCAGGGGCCAAGGGGCAGAGCTCCCATCAACCATCAACTACATATTGACCTGTGGTACCAATAATCGCGGGACGCACCACGCGCGCAGCAGTCGATCAACCTTGTTCACCGGTGGAAATGGTTGAGTATATCTCCGTCCCGTGTGTTTCGTACGTGGACCGATTGGGAAGGAAAAGAAAAAACATAAGTTTATTCTTAAACACTCATAGTATATTATATATTACTAATTAATTCAACAAAAGGTACCTACTTACTTACTACTTAGAAACTATGTGTAGGTGCGGTTGTGTGTATTTTTGGAAATCGGTAGGTAATGATGTTATTGTCACGATTTCAAAATTTAGTTGTGGATTCGCACAATAAAATATTTTTATCTTTGATTCAAACCCTTAGAACACAACCAAAGATAAAAATATGAAAGTTTAAGTCAATAAAAGATACTGACTTAAATTTCAATGATTTCCTTATCACTATTTTAAAATATAGAATAGATACAGATCCACACCTAATATATTTTTATCTTTGATTCAAACCCTTAGAACACAACTAAAGATAAAATTATGAAAGTTTAAGTCAATTGACTTTAATTTTAATGATTTCCTTATCACGAATTCAAAATTTAAATGTGGATCCACACCAACAAAAACATTTTTATCTTTGATTCAAACCCTTAAAACACAATCAAAGATAAAAACATTAAAATTTAAGTCAATAAAATCATTGACTCAAAATTTGAATGATTTCTTATTACGATTGAAAAGTTTAGGTATGGATACACGATACACACCGAAAATATTTTTATCTTTGATTCAAACCCTTAGAACACAACCAAAGATAAAAATATTAACGATATGATTTCTGTTTTATAGCGTACTGTCAAAACTTTATATATATCCTTTATCTAGGTTTGAAACCCATCAAAAACAAACCAGATAAAGGCGTAAAAGTTAGACGCCAGCTTTTTTTTACTACGCACTGTCATTGTCAAATGTGTGGTGTGATTGGGGTATATATACGTGTAAACATAGGAATAACGACTAATAAAATGCACTTCCAAACACTATGATGAAAAAAATACACTTGGCTGCACTGCACTACACTTCACTGGATAACACTGTACTATATTACACTGTACACTGTGTGTGGCATTACAGTTTACTATGGTACACTGCACTGCGTTACCAACACAACACTACACCACCACCACTGCACCGCATCGCACTACACTACACCACCAGCACTGCACTTACTTACACCACGGATCACCTAGGTGATCCGTGCTTACACTACACTGCACGACACATCACTATACAACACTGCACTATAAAACACTGCACAACACCGCACTACACAACACCGCACTTCACTTCACTGCACTGTACACACTGCACTACACAACACCGCACTTCACTTCACTGTACACACCGCACTACACTGCACCACACTACACAACACTGCACCTCACTACACTGCGCTACACTACTGTGCCGTGCAGAGTTTAAAAAAACGAAGAATCTCGCGAGAAACTCAACCAAATTAGGAAGGTGATTTACCGGCAAGTATCAGTACTCAGTCCCCGTAGTTGGAACCAAGCAGGACCAATATGGTTGATGTATGATGGTATAGCTCTTCGCCACCTTTTGCCCTCTAATGAGAATGAGTGCACAACGAGGTCACATCCTGGAAGGAAGTTGTGGTTAGGAGAAGCCGTCAGTGTATGTGGGGATTGTTGTTTTCCCAGTGTTTCAGGAGACAAGCGCTGTGGCGCTGCACCAACGCATCTTGCCCGCCACTGCGATGCGATCCGGGTATTACCGCCACGAGGCCATCATATGCCCTGTTCCCAAGCCCCCCTAGGGGATCCACTCACACTATAGAGCCACTGAATCACGGAAACCGATGTTCTCTGTTGAGAACATCAGTTTCCATGCTCCAGTGGTTCTAATTACAAACTCTCAGTTCTAGCTATTTTTATTTTTATATTTTATTTTACAAATGGTACCTAACCCCCGCCTTAATTGGTTTAATTTGATAATGTCACTCGTCATAAGTACGCTTTTGACCGACCCCCACCAATTTCCCCGAGACTTCTTTAGCCCAACCAACCTCCCACCCCCCCACCCGGTGTTCTCTTAGTTGGCAATCTATATTTCGCCAGCCAATCCTCTTTGGCTAACAAAACATAGAGAGCGTAAGCCTCCACACCGTCGACAAGGTGGAACACCATCGCGGAGGGACAGGCAAACTCCCACAGTCAGACCCACAACCCCAGTGAAACTCCAAACCTTAAAACCCCAAAACACAAACTCCCACAGTCACGCCAACCCCATTGCAACCTAACACTTAGCACCAACACTATAACACTAGGCACTTCGCAACACAGAACACTTAGCACCAACACTTTAACACTAGCCACTTCGCAACACAGAACACTGATTGTCAACGCAGGGTACGCACTAGAAGTTCAAAGGTCGTCGTTGATTTCTGCACTTCTATTTGTTTTTTTTTAAGTATAAATTGAACGTAGACAATCATCGAATTACAATTCGTCGCCGATTTAAGCGTTAAGACGGGAACGCACTAGGCGGTCACGCTCCCGTCCCATCGGGGACCATTCTGGGTTCGACCACGAGTGGTGAGGTTCCTTTCCATGTCTAATAATGTATGCATTTGTACTTGGCGTTCCCGGGCCCTGAAACGACAAGTGCAAATGCGTATATTGCAAAACATGAGAACGAACTCCACCGCGCATGATCAAGTCGAGAATAGTCTGCGATGGGACGGAACCGCGACCGCCTACGGCGCAACCGCTTTAACACAGAAATTGGCGATGGATTGTAGTTCGATGATTGTCTACGATGAATTTAATTTTATTTCAACCGAAGTAACAAATAAAATTAAATAAATCAGCGACGACCATTGAACTATAATAAGGTTTTAACATGGTTTTAATGATCTGTAAGGGTTTGTTCAATGATTGTCTACGATCAATTTAATTTTCTTTGAAACTAAGTAATATAACAAATAAAATTGAATAAATCGGCGACGATCATTGAACTTTGATGGGTTTTTTACACTGAGTTTACTATAGTTCGATGATTGTCTACGATCAATTTAATTTTATTTGAAACTAAGTAGTAAATAAAATTAAATGAATCGGCGACAAACATTGAACTATCATGGATTTTTTACATTATAAGGGTGTATCATAGTTTAATAATTGTCTACGATCAATTTAATTTTATTTGCAAATAGTTTACAAATAAAATTAAATGAATCGGAGACGATCATTGAACTATGATATATTTTTTACACTATAAGGGTTTATTATAGTTTAATAATTGTCTAGGATCAATTCAATTTTATTTGCAAATAGGTTTCAAATACAATTGAATAAATCGGAGACGATCATTGAACTATAATGGTTTTAATGACCTGTAAGGGTTTATTGTAGTTCGATGATTGTCTACGATTAATTTAATTTTATTTGAAACAAATCAAATAAAGTTAAATAAATCGGCGACGATAATTGAACTACCTGAAACCAAATAACCAATAAAATAAAATAAAACGGCGACGATCATTGATCTAAAATAATTTTAGGTCGATGATTGTCTACGACTGATTTTATTTTATTGTAAACCATTTTTATTGTCACAACTTGCAGCATAAAACGTTTTATTTTATTTTTCTTTAAACCAAATAGAAAACAAAACTTGATTACCTTCGTTTGATAAAAATGATACAAAATCAATCGGCGACAATCATTTCTTAAGGACCATGGCTTTTTCCAAATTCGGGGGTGCTTAAATGTCCAGGTATACCATATACCTTTACATTTTCTTTGTCAGAACCTGTGGCATAAAACTTCACCACCTGGAGTCTTCTTTTAGTCACCTACTAACAGGCCGGAGATACCTTGTGGATATTCTACACACCCGTCTCCCACACGGGGTCCAAAGCATGGAACTCATAAATCTATAAGAAAAAACACCAAAATCAACAAACCCAATGTTTTTAAGTACACCTCGGTGCTAGAGTCACAGAAAGGACACTGGGTTTATCAAAAAAATGCTACCAGAGCTTTACACTGCTTATTTTTGTAATGATAGATTATTTTAATGTTAGATTTTTTACCAAGTCAGCCGTTTTGCAAGACTTGTTTTACACTTCATATTATTGTAATAATAGATCATTTTAATTTTAGATTTTTATCAAGTTGGCGGATTTCCAAGACTTGTTTTACCCTGCTTATTATTGTAATAATAGATCATTTTTGCTTTAAATTTTTAACAAGTCTGCCGATTTTCAAGGCTTGTTTTATACTGCTTATTATTATAATGATAGATCGTTTTAATTTTAGATTTTTAACAAGTCAGCCAATTTTCAAGACTTGTTTTACACTGCTTATTATTGTAATAATAGATTATTTTAATTAGAGATTTTTACCAAGTCACCCAATTTTCAAGACTTGCTTTTTACTTTTATCATCGAAGAAATACATTTCTTCGATGCTTTTAGTAAGCTTTTTAAGAAGGCGATACAAGTAGAGGGTTTAATAACTTTAAAAAATTTGTCTATCAGTATTATTGATAGACCTCCTGCAATTTTTTTTTAAAACCTAGTATCATATTGACCTATAATCTAGCTCTATGGTAGAATGGAAAGTATCCTGCATCGTTGGCTACTCCAAAAAAAATTATTTTTCTCTAGAAATGTTTAAAATAAATTTTACCTTTAAAAAATGTTTTGTGCAACTGAAAAAATACCACAAATCTCTTTATTAATAATCCTTGCAGTCTCCCGCCTTTTATTAATATTATTATATAGCATTTATTGTAGTCAAATATATACATTTTGGTAAAATTATTACAACACACAATACAATAAAATACGGTTTTGCCCACAAGAGTAATCTCGCGCGTGGGCTAAGAAAATCGCACTTAAGTAAGTAAAGATAAAAGATTACCTAATAATAGTCTTCAAGAAAAAACCCAGAAAATAGTCACCAAAATATTAATAATTATACATTTTTCCACGATTTTTCTGCAAAAAAAATTACACGATATCTAAAATAAAAATTTTTAATTCACTAACAAGTTGAGACAACTACAAGATGCACTTTGACGAAAAAAACTCTTATCAGTACATTCCAATGGGACCGAAATGTGTAAACCAATAATTTCAACCAATCACAGCTCGCGAATTAATTGCTGACCAAATAAGGGAATAATAATGATCAAACGAACTTACCTGAAGTGAAGTTTGATCTTAATTATATAAGGACCTCTTCCTCTAGATCATGCAATATTAAATTATTGATTTAGCCAGCACAATCCAAACATAATTTAATGGGCCGCGAATTTTTTTAAATATTGTACAGGGTGCCCCGAAATCGGTGTTTCTAGAAGAGATAAAAAACAACTGCCCCCACTTCTGAGACTCGGTTTTCAAGAGAAGCTTGAAGCGAAAAATATATGACACTTTTTTGTTTTAAAACAAAACCTAGTTTTGCTTGTCACAGACTAAAAAAAAAATATTTATTTAAGCTTTTTAAATTTTATTATGAACAACAAGAATCATTCTAGGTCTGAAACCACTTAAGAGTCGTCAATTGATGTAGAAAACAACAAAAAAAAAATTTTACATGAAAATGTCCCGGCAGTATCTTGTCTCTTTGAGGTTTGTCAAGTTTTTAAATTCAAATATTGCCTTCAAAGTGATGGTGCTAGTAACTGAAAGTTACCACTAAAAATTTGAAGTTTCTAGACTTGTAAACATCTAGGTTTTGTTGTATTTTATCCATAGAAAATTAAACAAAAAATAAAATAGCTTGTTACAAAAAATCTGTCTCAGACGGTAACAGACAATTTTTGCGCAAAGAAAATTCATTTCACGTGGTAATTTAGAGTTTTAGTATGAACAGAAGTAGAGGACCGCGACTAACAATGTCTGAGAGTTTTTGAATTATTGCGATAATAAACCGTTTATAGATTTGAGGCAAATAAACTAATAAAATCAATATTTTCCTTAACAAAACCATAGAAATCTTGAACAAAACTAAAAAGAAACTTGTGTCGTACATTTGGCTTGGCCGGAAAATGCTAAAATGTAAAGAAATTGTCCCATCTGTAGCACGATTTGTTCCGCCCGGTAACACTAATTTTCGATGTTATAGAAATTGTCCATGTGTTACAGACTGGGACATTAAATTTTTCTTTGCAATTTAGTTAAAAAATAGTTGTATTTATAATCTGCCTTGATAGTTTTGACCATTATCTATTTTTATAATTTTATTTTATGCCATAATTAATAACATAAAATCCAGTGTTATTTTAAACCAATTTTTTTAAATTTTAAGTTGTCCTTTAGGTACAATTTAAGTAAAAGAATAAATATTTTTCAGATAATGTATATTTTAATCATTTGTAAGGAAAAAATACTAGAAATACAGTCGAACCTCTCTAACTCGAACCTCTATAACTCGAACCCCTCTATAACTCGAACCTTTTAAGCGGTCCCTGCACTTTTTAAATGTATTTTAACCTATGTAACTCGAGTTTCTATAACTCGAACTCTCCATAACTCGAACTGTTTTGGATGTCCCTTCAGGTTCGAGTTATAGAGGTTCGACTGTACCTAATCAAAATCTCAAAAAATTAGTTTTTAAGAAATCTATCATTGCTGGTTTCTCACTAGCTATTTTATTTCAGAAATATTTTAACACATTTGATAGATATTGGGTAAGTAATATGGCAAAAATTACCGCGTTACAGAAGGGACAAAATAATGATCATTCCAACAAAAACTCCTTATAAAAAACGCAACCCACATATATCTTACTAGCTTTTGGTGATATATAATAGTTTAAAGTCTGACACGTTTACTTTACAACATTAAAATGGGGTAGTTTTAGAGATGGTAACGGTTTTTCCCGGTTTTCAGGGAAACGAAACCTCCTATCAAAAAAAAAGTTAAACAGGAAGTACTACAACTTTCGTCTAAACTATTTTTTTAGATAACCTAAAATATTCCGAAAAAAATCGAAAAATCCGATTTTTTTTGTTTTTGAGTATTGTTTTCCACATTTTTTTGGTTATTCATGAAATCTCAAGATAACTTTTTATGTCCTTAATAATTAAATCAAAATATTTATTTTTACATTTTATTTTGATTTTAAACTTAAAAAGTCCAAATTCTGGCAGCACCTTTTTTTAAAACGAGAGACCGTTGCATGAGTATGTATACTTGAGTGTCACATTTGATAAGACAGGAACAGACTGTAAAGAACTGAAAAAAAGAATAGTAAAAGCAAAAAAGGTTATTGAATGTATGAACAGTGTTTTATAGAGCAGAGATAAAAGAATGTTTAATTTAACATATATGTAACAATGGTGAAAAGCACGCTGTTGTTTGGAAGAAAGACTTGTCGCGTAACAGAAAAATACAAAAAAAATGGAAAGTGTCGAAAGAGATGCAATAAGAAGATCAATAAATATATCTAGAACAGATCACATAAGAAATGAGATAATAAAAGAAATAATGGGAATCGAGGGAAGCATAACTGATGATATCACTAAAATACAACTGATATGGTACGGCCATGTACAACGGATGAACGTCGAAAGATTACCAAAGCAGGTCCTAGAATGGCAACCAATAGGACGCAGAAAAAGAGGGCGTCCTAAACTAGAATAGCA
Organism: Aspidapion aeneum; assembly: GCA_963576565.1. Taxonomy (NCBI): domain Eukaryota; kingdom Metazoa; phylum Arthropoda; class Insecta; order Coleoptera; family Brentidae; genus Aspidapion; species Aspidapion aeneum. The sequence continues at coordinate 6,468,354 of OY755043.1, read as the reverse complement.
ACAGTCAATCCAAAGATCAATGAGTCAAAAACCATGACAGAAGATGATCAGGATCGAAAGGGGGTTGAGAATAGGCGTCGTACAACGTAGAAAAACGTTCTTAACCGACATAGTAGTAGGACGACTATTTTTAGATGGTGTAATAAAATAGACATAAAATATGGAAAAATTTGCTACAGGACCCCTCAGGACCCTACAGGACTCTACAGGACTCCACAGGACTATACAGAACCCTGAGGGTACTAGCGCTTAAGGGGTGCCCTAAGCATGATTAAGTACTATGGCCGGCAAACTCAAATCGGATCTCTAAGAAAAACGAGAGTTAAGACATGAGGACCTTTTTTCTTTTTGGTCGCGAATTTTTTTATGGGCGTCTTTTCAGCCACAGGACTATACAGGACCTCACAGGCAGGACTATACAGGACTTGTACAGGACTATACAGGACATGTACAGGACCAAAAATTTATTAAAGTCCTGTACAATGGTGTAATTTTTTTCTAAAATCTCAAATTCGACTCTGGCTTAAAAATTTGACAACCTCATTTTATTGACAGGATCAGCAACTGTCTATAGAGAAGTTTTAATAGAATTGAAGTCTCTGCCCTAAGAACAGATTTTGAGGAGGATTCCAAATTTTTTAATTTTGGCTCATAGCTAACTGCAAGGGTTAGAAAAAAACCATTTTTTTCTTGCCTCAAAATTTAAGAACAGTAATGTGAAATCTTAGAAAGAAATAGGAATCAAAGTAAACAGACAATTTTTGAACCACCTAAGATATGCTGGATATTGTCTTAATAACAGACAAGAAAGAAGAACTGATAAAAATGCTGGAAGAACTGGATACAGCAGCTAAAAATATAGGCTTAAGTATGAAGTATTAAGGGCCTCATACATTTGACACTTGTTTTGGTGTAAAACAAGTCTCAAATGGATCGAGGGCATGTAGCATGAACTACACTAAAACTAAAATCATAACAAACACAGATGAAGATATTACAGTCAGAATAAACCAAAATAAAATAGAACAAGTAAGTAGAGCAATATATATACCTGGGACAAATTATTAAACTAAAAAAAGAAAACCAAACAGGTGAAATCAAGAGACGAGTAAGATTGGCCTGGGCAGCATTCAGTAAATTAAACTACATATTAAGAAATAAAAAATATCCTCAGTACCTCAAAACGAAAGTGTATAATCAATGTATCCTTCCTGTACTTACCTATGGATCCCAGACCTGGACACTTACAAAATCAAACATGGATAATGTAACAAAAGCCCAAAGATCAACAGAAAGACAAATGTTACATGTAAAGGTGACAGATAGAAAAAGGAATAAATGGATAAGAAATAAAACAAAAGTAAGGGATGTCAGAGGAAAAGTAGCAAAATTAAAATGGAAATTTGCCAATCATAATATCAGACAGAAAGACGAATGATGGAACAAATGTATTGTAAACTGGAGACCTTGGGAAAATAAAAGAAGTAGACGATTTGAAGAAACACGTGGGAACTAGATGTATGAACACACAGACAGAGAAGAGTGGAAGATATTGGGGAAGGCCTATGTCCAAAGATGGATTGAAGAGGGCTAAATTATTGTCTCTCTCTCTTATAATAACTGAGTTTCCTAGTCAATACCATCAAAAATGGGACACCCTGTACAATAAAACCTAATAATAAAAATTAAAATTATTTACTTTTTTATGACAAAAAGAACTATACTTCTAATTTCTAATGTTGTTACAACTAAGGACACTAATCGTCGGGCAAGCTCATTAAAGCTTGCTTGACAATGAGCGACTTTAATTACAACTACATTCTAAAAATTATATATTTATCAGCGGCGGATCTAAGAACTTTATTTGGGGGGGGGGGGGTTAAATATCATTATTAATAAAATATTGCCTCAAACTTTTTGCATATTGACCAGGAGGTGTATTCTGTGTGTCAAAACTAAATATAATTTGAGATTTAGGAGGGAAATTTCCACCTTTTCCCCTCCTGTAGATCTGCACCTGTTTTAGAATTAATGCTGGGTTTATACAGATAAAAATTAAAATAAAAGTTAACTCTATTGGAAACTGTGTAGGTGCATTGACTATAAGACATCAAAGGTAGTTGTTACAAAACCAGATAAAAACTCAAAATAAAATTAAATTTAAAAGTTGGCCAACTTTTATCGTTCTTTTATTTTTTATCTGAAAACGTATGTGCGCATGTGCGACATCGCGTCACATAAAACCTCTTTGTTGCTGTTTTGGTAAAGATTTTTGTGCTTTTTTTGTTATTTAGTGCCATTTGCCAGTGTTTTTTTTGTAAAAAAAAGTGTTATATAAACACATATTTTTATTTAAAATTTTTATATTTATTTTTATTTTTATCTGTTCTTATAAATCCAACATAGGATTGGAAAAACTTACCATCAATATCAGAATCAGAAACTAGTTAAATCATACTCATTTCTGGCAGAATAAATAAAGCCTTCCTCAGAATAGGTTGCTCAGAAACTATAGGATTAGCAAGTCTCAATCATATCTCAGCTAACAACTCCAACCAAGGCAGCAATGTCCATCTGAAAAAAGAAAAACAATTTTTAACATCTGCATGGCAAGCACAGATTTGAGAGGGGAGTCATGGGGTAATTAACCCCATAGAAAAAAAAATTTGCACTTTTTTCTAATAATTAAAGGGATAACAGGGGAATTACCCCCCCTCCTAGAAAAAAATTATACTACAAATAATTTTTTTGTTGACTATTACCCCTCCCTAGATTTTGGCCCAGATCCATGCTTGGGCTGTGGTCTGTTGAAATGTTGCCTACAAGAATACAGATTAGGTTAGACAAGATTTGATTGAAAGTCACAAACCACAAACAATCACAAATATATAAGGGTGCAGTTATTTTGATGCCAGTCTAATTAATATAACATAATAAGACAATTTCTTAAACAGTATAAAAGTAAAAAGGAAAATTAAAAACAATGTATGCAGGTAAAGCAGTTGATTTTCATTTCTGTGATTTTTAGAGGTATTTTTTTAAGGTAAGAAATATATCTCAGTTTTTTCAACACATTGTAGTATTTTTTTTTTAATATAACTTTAAAAAATTCCAAACATAGGTAACAGTAGGACCATATGGTCTCAAGAGATAAGAATATAGCACCAGACACAGCCCCCTCAAATCTGAACTGAACCAAACCTAGGCCTGTTGTAAGAGGTGACTAAATGGGCCCCAACCCATGAGTAAATGGGTAGTCTGGTAACAAATGAGCTTTGACCAGTATATTCACCCCCTTAGTGCAACAACTAGATAGCTTGAAATTTATGCATTTTGAGTTATCCAGTTAAAGCTTACCTATTTCTCATCTTTTCTCTTTTTAATGCAACATCTAGATATCTCGTATGAGCAATTAAACTTGTTTAAAGACTGACAAGAAAACTCCAAAAATGCACATTTTATAAAAAGACATCTTGAGATTTTCTTAAAACTATCAATTTCAAGTTATCTAGTTGTTGCAATAAGGGAACAATGTTAGAAAAAAAATAAAACTGGTTATCTTTGAGATATACCATATAACACTTATATCAAAGGGGGTGGGTTAATCCGGTGATTCTCTGAATGGATTTGGTGGCCTGGGCATTTAAGAAATCACCACAGGACAGTGTATGGAGTACCTATTTGGAGCTAGTAGCTGGTGCAGGCATTGTGGCTTTCTGTAGGTTCCCTGTTGACAATGTCAAAAGGTTTATGATCAGTGGTATAAGGCTATAATCATGGCATTAATCATAATGCCCAAGTTTCTGGCCAAAAATATAATTTGAACTCTACTGGAGAGTCTATAATTAATAGAAAGTATTTCAATTATTATCTCAGTGAAACACAATAGGTATGTGGTGTACAATGGGCCCAAAATGGGTTGCCCAGGTGACAGGTCAGAAGCTTTAAGGCTGTTAAAACCACCACTACCATACAATCATAGGTAATATTAGCAGGGATAGGTGATCCGTGATATTAGGGTAAATTTAAATAAACATTTAAAATGGTAAACATAAAAAAATCTTCATTTAAAAAGGGCATCTTTGATAACATATATTATTATCTAGCTAACTAATTTTGAATCCTTACACGATCTGATACTTTTATCACTGTCTAAGGTATAATGCTTATATTAAACAAAAAAGAATAATGTACAAAATTGGTCCACAAATAAACAAAACTACGAAAAACAGACAAGTTGATCCGTTGATCACAACCAACCACATTGCCACGTCTGTTGATCTGTGATTTTAGAACTGTCAAAAATTGATTACATTTGTGAACAGCATTACAAGAGACACATGATTCAACTAAGGACACACATAGCGTTGCTCTATGATGAGTGTCCTTAGTCCTTTCTTTTTTTTTATAAATTATTAATAAATTAATTTCCCCAAATTTTGTGGAAATTTGACATTTTCTACCATTGATTTAGAGGTAAGTTAATGTTTTCTACATTTAAATTTAAGAACTCCCAAATTATTCAAGGAAACCAATGAAAATGATCTTTTTCTATGAGGGACACTACAATGTACATAGTGAACCCAAGAATATGCCTTGGGGGGCCAAGGTGTCTTAGGGGGCCCATGACACCTGAATTCGTATTTAATGCTATTTTAATTTTTTATTCATAAAAAATGAGGAACATATACAAATATACTGGGCTTGAGGAGGCCCCGGGTCCCAGGGCCCCACCCTGGGTGCACCCATGTTGTACATAATTATGTTTAACAGCTACCAAAAGCTATTTGGTATGACAAAAGTATATCATTCATATAGAGGCTCTAGTGGGGCGGCTGGCCCCCCGCTCTTGAAGTCGAGCATTCCATGCTCTAAGGGCCTCTACTATTTAAAAAAAACCAATGTGTATCATCAAGGCCGACGTATCTAGTCCAAAACAGAAGGGGGAGATCCAGGTTTCTACATTTCATGGCCTTCTTAACATAAAAAATGGCAAATTCACAATCTATTCGAACTATGGTAATTTTTTAAAAACTGATAAGAAAGGGGGTAGGTGCCCCCCTCTGGATACGCCCAAGAATTTACCTATAGATTTAAGGCTTCCAGTCACACTAAAATTTAAAAAACCTTAAATTATATTTAAAACTCATTGTTTTCTAAGAAAATCAAAAGTATTTTAAAAGCTCTACTTACATGAAAACGGGAAATTTTCCAAAGAGTAAAAATTTTTCTTATGGCGGTTGACACGAGAACCGCGGTGGTTTCTAAAGATGAAAAAAGCGTCAAACTAAAATGATTTCACTAGTTTTTCTTACCACTCTGCAAAGGTTAAACACGTTAGTTCACTTTTTTTGTTTCTATTAAAGAGGTAGAAAAAGTTTTAAAACGAATTTTTGTGGATTTACTTCGCGAAAAAGGCGACCGGCCGCCATGTTTTTGGCTCTTGTGTTTTATAACGTTTAAAATTCTTGCCACGACGGACATGCGCTCGCTTCGAAGTTCGCTGAGTTACTGACGCTCAAGCTCGCCTTCCCATTGGTTTGATTCCTAAGATCTATATGACACTGGCTGCGAGATTGCCCTTGAAATTTCCCGCGAAATTCAAATATTCTTGAAACGAATTTGCAAAATTTAGAGCTGACAAAAATTATTATATAATATTTTTGGTTTATGTATCTTAAAATAAATTCCTATTTCGGTTCTTGCACATATAAAAAAAACAAAATGGTAAAAAAATAATAAAATATCTTATAAACTCCTTTTTCTGATTTCTAATTCTGGCCTAATTTCTTATCCTGGGGTGAGTTCAGGTGAGTTTTCTGTCTTCTTATTTTAGGTAATGGTACCGTCGTGTTTTCCGTTTCCGAGTTTTATCACGTGACATGTTCTTTAGTAATGTACAATGGTGTCACGTGCCCTACTGTACGAAAGGATTTTCCTTTGGGAAACGATTTTAACGAAATTGCCTTAACCCTACTTTTTATGAAAAATAACCTAACTTTCTGGTTTTCGTATTTTTTTCATATTTTTAATTTAAAAAAAATATCAATATAAAGCCATAATAAGGCATAGTCAAAGAAAAGGAAAAGGTACTAAGAAATCTCATGCGAAAACTAAAAATAAATTGTGGAATAAGCCAGGTGCCCTTTGGCTTTAAAAAAGCTGATCCTGTCTGTATATTTTAAAAACATACATTTTATTTTTTACCGAGAAAGAGATTATACGGGTAATTTGTCTAAACAAAACATAATTTGTGAACAATGAGGCCCTAAACAAGCGCCTACGTTTATACTGGCGTCCGGAAATAAACATGATGGGTCGGGTGTGTTCTTAATTTTTCCGTCAAAAAGACACAAGATCCTAGAACTTTGACCAGCCGATTTTGACAATTTAAATTTAAAGGGACGGGAGGATATCCAAAACAAAGCCGTTTTCAAGCGAATAACTAGTAATTACCTCTGGTTATCCCTTGGTTGACATTAAAAATCAGCTGTTAAGGCCCTTAGCCTATTACCACAGAAACGCCGCTTGAATACCTTTTTTTATAACCGGTTATTGTTTGTTGTTGCTTTTTGCGATTTTTTAAAGAAGTTTAGTTGGTTTTAGTTTAGATGAATAATAATCTTCTTGCCATTATTGAACTTAAGTTCTTCTCGACCGACTCTGAAATACTGGCGTATTTGATTGGAAAAGGGCATAATTTGGAAAAAAAATAAGTATGATAAACTGTGGTTAGAGGACTACAATGATACTGTTTTTTTATGATATTTCGTGTATTAGTCCACATTGGGTAAATTCGAGTAAGCCAAGGGTTGATGAAAACAAAATTTTGGCAAGACAATATAGAGGAGGCCATCACTTTGTACAATTTTCCTTCATAATTGAGGCACACATGATAAATTTCACTCATTTCAAAAATTCACAGAACATTTTTCCGAAAAAGAAACAAAACAAATGATTGTGAGGTTAGAAAACGCAATAACCTTCCTCAAAAGTGTGGTAATTACCGGTAATAAACAATGACGTCCAAAGGGCTCATTTATGACGTCACTCTTCAAGGAGTGGTATTTACCAAGGCCGCTTGAACGACAGTGGTAAATACTAGTAATTACTAGTTATTCGCACAGATTAGGTAAATAAGTATAAAAAGTTATTCGCTTGAAAACGATTCAAAACAGTGGTTATTTTTGTCAATTTTAGTGGATTTTTCATAATTCGACGCACAGTACACGGACCGCAAATTCGACGGCTTTAACATGGGGTCCAGGCCGTTAATGGAGACCGGCTGCGACTAGAGATGGGCTAACCTGCGATTTTAGTCGAACAGTGACAAGGCGTGACTGCTCCAGTCGCGTCATGGTGACAAATAGCAGTGATTTTTTGGAGCAGTTTAACCGATACATGTAAATGCTACACCTATAGCGAAATCGCATTCTAAAAAATTGGCGGCTGTTGCGTCAACGCGACGCAACAGCCGCCCGGAGCGGGTCGGCAAACAGTCGCTGTAGCTGTTTGGGGTACTCGCGATCGCAAGTTTATGCGGTGACGCGGGGCTTCGGTCCGCGGTCAGTGATAGACTGTGACAAAATGTCACTGCTATTTCGTTCAGATTGAAGCAGACCGTGACTGCGACAGACGAGTCATAGTGACAAAGTCACAGTTTGTGAAATCACAACCCACCTCTAGCTGCGACCAAGTCAATCCCCTTGTCAAGCTGACAAAGCCATGTAACCCACCACCAGGTCTTGTAGCCAGGTAAGTTTGCCAATTTTAAGGTAGGGTTTATAGATATATTGGGTTTTCTGGTGTCAATTAAAAGTGAAAAGTCTAGAAAATCTACTGGTCTTAAAAAAGTATGGATAAAGCTGTTTATGTAGCAAGAAATTACAATTTTTTATGTATGCACTGTTCTACTTAAGATACATTTATACAAAATTTCAAACTTTGAGACAACATATTTCAGTTTACTTATGGTCTTTGTACAATGATACATCTAAAAATACTAAAAAATTTGATCTGAAAGGTGTGATTTTTAAGAAAATCAGTAGAATTTTTAAAATGCCTTTCTTACTAATTTTTTTATAGACTTTAAGGGGTTATTCCATTAGTTGGTCGACTAGAAAATTAACTAGTAGAACAGTTTCTAAGAGAAAGGCTGCCCCTCAAACCTTTAGAATAGGGGATTTGATGTGAGAAATGCATTAAATTGAGTCTCAAAGATTGATTTTACACTTTAAATTAAAAAAATTGATATATTTGCCTGTCACACCACAAAAACTTGGTCAATATTGAAACCAACCTTGGTATAAGATATTATTAAAAAAATTAGTGGAATGAATAAGTTCCTTTTTACTTGTAGGTGTGACCCTTAAATGGGTCAAAACTTTTTTTTTATATGTGGTCCATTACTTTCATTGTACTAACTTCAAATTTTTATCAAAAATGCATCAAAATACACCTTTTCTTTATTGTTTAATTAAAAATATATTAGATGTCAGTCAAGCATCAGTTTTGCCTTTTGTCACACATTTTTTATGGCTAATAATGCAGAGGCCTTAGTGGTATATCTTTGAGCCATAGTGTTAAGCCTAAAACATTATTGTTGTAATCTGCAGAGTTTTTTTATGTGCTGGGCAGAAAAAAAATATGCCACTTTAGTCAAACTCACTATGTAGGAATGTTAGTTAGTTAGTAGATTCATATAAAAAAAAAATATTTAAAAAAAAACTAGAATTTTTTTTCAAATTTTAGGTTAAGAATTTGATCAAATCTACAAAATGCTGCCATACAGGATGATTCAAAATTTGTTTATACCAAATTTATGAGAAATATTAAAGATGGTGAGTCTCCTATAAAGTATCTTAAAAATTGCAGAGCTTGAGAAATAACTGGATCGATGACAGATCTGATACCTCAGTCCATTAGCACATTCCACGCTTAGGGCTCTCAACACCTTCATATTTTATGAAAATATTCATATTTTTTTTCAGACTTCATAAAACTTCATATTTTTAAAAAAACCTTCATATTTTTCATATTTTCTGCAATGATGATCAACTGAGGGGGCTAATGTTGGCTCCAGTAGTGACTACTGTAGCAATATTAATTAAATATTATCTTTTTCATTTAAAGTATACTTAAGCCTGTTTCCTTCCTCAATGTATAGCATGTCCTATTTTTATACTCGCTTATTAATAAAGATTGTGATCTGCTGATTTTACCTTACAGTGTTTTTTTTTTGAGCTCTTAAAATATTTTTTTGGAAGATTTTTTCAAAAACCAGAATTTTGTAAAAACATTTTATAGCAACTTTTTTTGAGGAAGAACATGCCATTGTCAAAATTTTTACATAAAATTTGGTTTTTGGCATCCTTTATTTAAAAACAAAAAAATATTTTTTAAAATGTCAAAAAGAACTAATATCCCAAATTTATAACAATAACTTATTTTAAAAACTATATCTACCGGTCAAAAATTTGACAGCATCATTTTTTTTCTCAAAATAAGTTTGGATTAAAAAAGAGGTGAGGTGAAAATGTATAAATAAAAAAAAACATTTTTGGTTAGTATATATTATATTTCCTTTATATTTTTTTTTTCGTAATTTCATATTTTTATTAAAAAGATTTCATATTTTTCATATTCTATTTATTTTTTCACCCAATCAACTAGTTTTTCGAAAAAAATAATAGACATAACCCTAAACATTTGACATTTGTCATATAATGTAGTGACATAACGGAGTATGTTCCAAAACCACCAAAACTGACGCATGCGCAGAAATCGAAATCCTGTCTACCCGAAAAATGCATGCCCCATATTTAAGCTCTAACGTATTTGGTTGGAACGTTAGGGCATGCGTCATACAACGCAGTAAGTGTCATTTTGTACGAGCATGTGTGTCATCAGCTTACGAGCTGGAAGTATTACTCACAGAATCTGGTAGCTCGACTTTATTTTGACTTCAAACGGCAACTTTATTAAGAAAAGGTCACTCACCAGATTTCATTTGTATTCATGCATTTCTTAAATTAAAATTTCTCAATATACACAAATCCTTGGCCATATTCACCCTTCCCATGTTCAAACCTACATTATGCAAATGCACCAATATGGAATAAGTGAACAATTCAGGTAACGTTTTCAACAAATCCGATATAAGAATGGGGGGAATCACTGACAGAATCTGGTCGGCCGACTTCACTTTGACTTCGACCAGCGACTTTATTAAATAGAAGATGAAGTAGGTTTGAGGAGTCACACCCCCTTCTTGGATGCCTGTTTCGAAAATTGTTAATAGCTGCTTGAAGGAGGTCAGGAAAGTTTCTGCCGGCGAAGAATCAGCGATTTCCATTCGAGGGATTTTGGAAGCCGGTTCTGCTTCTGTATCCTGTTAAAAAAAAAAAAATTAATTATATTCGGAAAGTACATAGAATAAATAAAAATGCGACCTGGATTTATCAAGTTAAAAAGATTACACTACATTTATTTGAATTTGACTTTTGATGTATAAAAAGACTTTAAGGAAAGAAAGTATTAAATTTAAACATTTAGAAGAACACTGTGATATTTTTGAAACTAAGAACCCTTCTGGAGGAAGGGATGCTTGCCAAAAAAATGTTGTATTGGTCACTTAAGGTGACGGAATCAGAATATGTGACGACTATAACAAGCTTAACAATGTGACTAAAATATACCACATTCTTTTGGCTTTGAGCCTTAATACAGATACACAAAACTTTTAGAAGAAGGAAGTGATATTTTTGAAACTAAGAACACGTCTAGAGGAAACCATCTGATACAGCATCACACCATTTTTGACTGGCGATATTCCACCTTTAAATTACCCTCAATAGTACTATGACTAAACAGGAAAAGTAGATGATCTAGCCAACAAAATGTTGTATTGGTCACTAAAGGTGAACAATGTGACTACGAAAGATATTTATCTTTACCAAGAATCAACGAAAATGCTAAAAGATTCCACATTATTTTGGCTGTGAGCCTTGATGTGTGAAATGCAAAAATTAGTAAGGAGGACTTTAAGAAAATAAAGTATTAAGTTTGTACACAAAACTTTTAGAAGAATAAAGTGATAATTTAGAAATTAAGAAAACTTCTACAGGAAACCATCTTATTCAGCATTACATTATTACTGGCAAACCTTTAAAACACCCTTAAGAAGACTTTGACTTAACAAGGAAACTTACATTATCTTACCAACAAAATGCTATTGTTTTGGTCACTAAAAGGGACGGAAATATCAGTCACAATGTGACGAAGAAAGATAATTATCGTTTGCCGAGAATCAAGGAGACTAGTTTACGTCCGTATTATATTTTAATGTAACAAAAATAATACTATTTTTAAAATTAATTTTTGTACCTCGGTAAAAGTGTCCCACGCAATGTACAGCGTGTCCCATTTTCGATGAGATTAAATGGGAAACTCGGTTATTATTAAAGATATCGATTTTCTGATTGCACCTTACCGTGCTCTTTTTTGGAGTCCTTAAAAATGGTGTAATCAGATTTTTGCTATACCCCGTGGTTTCGCTAATACAGGGAGTTTTTGAAAAAATTGCATTTTAATTAATTCCTTGTATCTCGCTCATTTTGCAAGATATTTTTATTCTGTAAAAACCTTTCTATGGCAACTTTTTTAGAGCAAAATAATGACGTTGTCAATTTTTTTAAATATTGTTTAGTTTTTGAGATATGGTATTTATCATAAAAAAATTAAATACGGACCTGGATTTTTTTTATTACTATTTTGATTCGTTCCATGCTATTATTACCCTAAAATGATAAAACTTTAATATTTTTTTGATTTAAGATTAAAAAAAACTATTTAATATTTGAAAAAAAAAATTATAGTCCGAACCTGGAAATTTCCAACGAAATTATAAATTAAAAATTGCAAGACACACTAGTTGAAAGATTTTTAGTTTATCTGTTTTGTAAAGTAATGATAATTAAAAGATTTATAAATAAAGTAAAAACGTTAAAAAGTTACAAAAATAATATCATACTAATTATTTGATGGTAGGTAGCACAGCAGGTCGTGAAATTTACAAAACAAAAGCATGGAATTGACATTGTCATTTTACTTGTCATTTTTGTGAATGGCTTACAATTATTTTAAACTGGCTAGAAATCGACCATATCCAGATTTTGAAAAATGTGATATGATTGACTGCTTCATTCAAGCAACAAAATCACAATATTTAAATGGCAGAAATATTTTTATGCAAAATGCGTTAAGAAAAATTACTCAAAAATGCCAACAATGTCTTACACATAATGGTAATCAGAAAAATTAGTTATTTCTTGTAATTTTTTTTTTTTTGTATTTTTCGTAGACTTTATTTCAAATAAATCTGTAAATTAACGTAAAACCATTTTAATATGCTAAGTATCAAAACCGTTAAACTAAATATTGTTTAACTAGCAATTTTTAATTTATATTTATGTTGGAAATATCCAGGTTCGGACTAATTTTTTTTTTAATATTAAATATTTTTTTTTACCTTAAAACAAAATTTTTTTAAATTTTTATTATTTTGTGATAATACTAGCATGAAACCAATCAAAATAGTACTAAAAAAAATCCAGGTCCGTATTTAATTTTTTTATGATAAATACCATATCTCAAAAACTAAACAATATTTTAAAAAGTTGACAACGTCATTATTTTCTTCTAAAAAAGTTGCCATGAAAAGGTTTTTACAGAATAAAAATATTTCACAAAATAAGCGAGATACAAGGAATTAATTAAAATGCAATTTTTTCAAAAACTCCCTGTATTAGCGAAACTACGGGGTATAGCAAAAATCTGATTACGCCATTTTAAAGGGCTCAAAAAAAGAGCACGGTAAGGTGCAATCAGAAAATCAATATCTTTAATAATAACCGAGTTTCCCATTTAATCCCATCGAAAATGGGACACGCTGTACGCAGTAACTTGTCAACTGTGGCAAAGCTGACAGCTGCGGCTCCATCAAACAGAAACTCTGCACGTCAATGTAAAGTAGCTATGGCAAGATATAAGTTAGGAGTTCCGACGTGCAGAAGAAGAATCAAGTGGGGTTTAGGTTTACATATTCTTTTGGCTTTGAGCCTTGATGTGTGAAAAGTAACAATTAGTAAGAATAACTTTAAGGAAAGAAAACATTAAATTTGTATATTATAAACACAACTTTCAGAAGAAAATATACATTATTACTGACAATGCTCAAACTTTAAAATACTCTAAATTGTGATTCCTTCAAACAAAATATTGTATTGGTCACTAAAGGTGACGGAATATCAGATTATGTAGCAACTATAAGAAGCTTAACAATGTCACTAAGAAATATAATTAACCTTTACCAAAAAAAGCGACCACTTTTGGAGAAAAATATCTTATTCAGCATTACAGTACGGGCAAACATTTAAAACACCCCCTTAAGAAGACTATGACATAACAGGAAAAATCACATTATCTTGCCAACAAAATGCTGTTGTATTGGTCACTAAAGGGGACGGAAATATCAGATTATGTATAGTTTACGTCCGTATCATATTTTAATGTAACAAAAATAATACTACTTTTAAAATAATTATTGTACCTCGGTAAAAGTGTCCCACGCAGTGTAAACGCAGTAACTTGTCAACTGTGCCAAAGCTGACAGCTGCGGCTCCATCAAAGAGAAACCCTGCACGTCAATGTAAAGTAGCTGTGGCAAGATGTGAGTGAGGAGTTCTGAAGTGCAGGTGGCGATATCTACGTGGAATATTGCTAGAGCTACGTCAACGCCGCGTTGCAACTGATCTCTGAATCTAGAAAAGGAGGTAGATGAACCTTTGATTTGATTTTGGACACCAAGTGATTTTGACATTATTTTCATTCAAAATAAAATGTTAAAGCCTATCTTACTAGTTTCACCAAGATAAATACAATGAAATATTTTTACTTTTGTCAAATTACATTAATTGCTAATAATTGTGTGATTTAAACGTTCGAAAAAATTAACAGCGCGGCAACTTCGCCAACAACGGCGTGGTCGATGACGTACTGTCACTTGTTGTTGATGCCCGTCATTGTATTTTGAATCGTTGTGGACTAAAAGGTGATCCGTGCTAAAAAGCCTATGATTTTGTGATTTTTTATTGTTTTTTGCGTTAATATGGTAAAAAATTGCGAGGTGTTTAAAACATCCTATGCCATAGGAAATAACCTTTTACAAGTAAGTAAACAACTTATTTATCTGTAAATAAAACATAGGCGTAGTTAAATATATTAACCATTGTTTTGTAAACAAACAGCCGGTTCTTAAGCTGCCACATTGTTTTAAATGTATTATACCTGCACGATTTTGTAGTACTACTATTGGGATTCAACAAATAATATACTTGCTACAATAAAAATTGAATCATTTTTAATATAAAATGCTGTATTATGGCTTTCTACTATTTTTAAGATTTACAAAGAAATGTTTGTATCATTAAAGGCTTAGGAATGTTTTTCATTTGACTTGACAACAATGTCTGAAGATAATTTACTCAAACAAACCTCCCTATGGTTTGAGGTTATGCTGCTTCTAGTAGTTCAATGTTCTAAGGACCTGGCGAATTGTCCACAGTAGACAAGCCAATAGATAAACGAGACGAGTAACCTACGCAGCCAACGATAAAGACCGGCCATGGCGCGTTATAAGCAAGTCGGCGGTCACGTGATCTTAGGAGTCCCAGGATTCTTATTGTATTGCTTAATATATTATATGTTTTTACATAATTTAAATGAATTAACAAAAAATTTTTGTTCTTTTATAGGCAAAAATTGAAAAAAAATATTTTGCTGATATATGTGTTTATTATGGATAAAAGAACTGAATCTATAAAATAAAAAATTATACAAAATTTGCACTCTAATATCTTCAGGTATATATATTAGGTACATAATATCGTTAGTAACTTCAAATCTATACAAGTCTTTCAAAATTGGACATATCAAACCTAAGCTTTTAGTTTTTTAATTTTTCTTTGACTGTCATCATCTTTGAGTTCTTATTCAAAGATTTATTAGCAGACACTAAATCATTGTGCTTTTTAATAAAATTATTTTAAAAAACGTTACATGCCCTTAAACTAATTTTTTCAAGCTTTGACAATAGTTTTTCTCCACAAAAACACTCGCTAGAGTTATCTGAAGAAAAATTTTCAATATAAAACATTTCACAATAATTTATTAAAAAGAAACAAATGATTTTGTGAATAAGTGAGATGGTTTTTCCATTCAATGAACTGAATGTAGTGGTCGTCAATAATTTTTTGAAAAATTACCCAGCACAAAGTTTAATGTCTATTTCAATAAAGTGTAAGTTAACTACCAACTCATGTTCTTTTAAAAGCTGTATCTTACTTTTTAAATATTTCACACTACCTAAGAGATTACTATTACTATTACTATTACTGTTAACAATATTTTACAAATCAGTTTTTTAATATTGCGAGGGTGCGGAAGACATATTACCTTAGAATTGTAAATTGACGTGTATGCACTGGATAACTGGATGAACAAAAATGAAGCCAACATTAAAGTGTTTCCACCATATCTTTGATTCTCAGGTTACCTTTTCAAGAGACCTAATTGTTCAATAAGAAATGACAACTGAACACATTTTTCACTCTCATTATCGAAAATGTCACTAAGGATGTCTATTACTTGATCAATCTTATCCAAGATCTTATCTTTTACCACTTCTTTCCCGTTTGCAACATATTAGGTTTCAGTTTTATAGTTGGACCGACAAGGAACAACACTAATTACACGTTCGCGGCATTGTTTATCTTATAGGTATTTTCTTTATAATTTACTCATTAGTCATTAAATATTTTAACGCAGCCCACTACAGTCTTTTTCGTGGGCTGCGTTATTTTAATAACTTTGATAAAATTCACATAAAATTCGTGCCCGAATTAAAAAAAAATCGACGTAAACAAACATACCAAAACTGAACACACACATGTTTTATAATGACAGCGGGCCGTGAGGCGTTTTTTGTGGGACTCCTACGGTCACGTGATATTTCCGCGCCCGGGCCGGTCTTTCTCGTGGGCTGCGGTAACCTACCTGAGTTTCAATAGTTCCTGCACGATAGCATTGACCAACCAGCGAGCCCCAGCTGTGTCCAACAGACAGTGCAACGTCCGGGCCGAGTTGTGATCTAGCCAACCTTTAGTAACACCCCAGTTCCACGCGTTGTGGAGCTGTTCTGACGCTGGCTGTCTAAAATGTTTATTTAAAGTTAAGTGGCTTCAAGTGTATTGTGGTATAGTAGACAGTTTTAACTTTATATACAGGGCGATCTGCGCTTCTTCAGTATCGTAGCTATGGTAGGGGTAGCTGTCCAAGCCAGATTAAAGGTACAACTTTGCAAAAATTCGATGTTTTGGCTATAAAAACTAATTTTATTCTCAAAAATTGTAAAAGATACGACGATACTTGTTATAACAATTTTTCTAGGCAATAAAATTCTAAAATATTGCTAAAATTACCTACCTAGCTACAGTAATGTAGGATTCATATTAGGCTCCTTAGCTCCCTTACCATATTAGCTAAGTGGCTAGAATGAAGTATAATAGGTTACATAAAAATGGTTCCAAAAACTAATTACACATATTGAATATGAACTCTTTCTTGAATTTTTTGCCATTTTTCTAGTCTAGGCGCTGGCTCGTATCACGTGTGACCTAATATGTGCGCTCAGTTTGACTGCGGGGCATTGTTAAGCACCCATAGGTGTATAAAAACTATAGTAGTATAAGAACTCATGGTCGTTTGGCCTAGCTCGCAAAAGAATTAAAATAATACTGATGCTTATTTTTATTGTAGCTACAATATTATTGCCATTTGTTTTTTTTTTGTTACGTAGAAGGTTTTAAACCTTTCACAGAAGAGGATATTGACTTCATGTTTTTAAAGTTCGATGGATGGTACCCCTAAACACTGCCTTAAAGAGGTGGTTTATAAAACTGTTGACAAGATTATAGAAAAAGTGAATTTTCAGCGAAACGATTCATCCTAGCGAAAAACGTTAAGAATAATTTTTTATAGTACTGTTAATTCCGCTTCTTTTAGCTTGGATAGTTAGCTGTACAAGGCAGCAAAAATATACTTTTTTGTAAAAATTCCATATTTTCGCTCCAAAATCGATTTATTTCTTAAAAATTGTATGACAATTATTGTAATAACATTTTTATAGGCAATAAAATTCTTAGTTCAAAACTGTTTGAAAAACATGAAATTTTTACAAAATTGTATATTTTAGCTGGCTTGGATGGAAATTGAAGAAGCTAGGATGTTAAGTAATACATTAAAAGCAGCGGAATTAACAGTACTATAAAAATTATCCTTAAAGTTTTTCACTAGGATGAATCGTTTCGCTGCAAATTCACTTTTTCTATAATCTTGTCAACAGTTTTATAAACCACCCTCTTTAAGGCAGTCTTTAGGGGTACCAACGAACTTTAAAAACATAAAACCAATATTCTCTTCTGTGAAAGGCTTAAAGCCTTCTATGTAACAAAAAAAACAAATGTCAATAATATTGTAGCTACAATAAAATGAGCAAGGGTATTATTTTAATTCTTTTGCGAGCGGAAATACCTCAAAAACTACTTGATTTGCCTCCAAAAAAGGAGTAAAACAAGCAAAAAGTTAAAATCGGACCACAGGGTAGGGAGATACGCGTAAAAAAATCAATCAATTTGTCGGCCATTTTCAAAGATGACAGCGCAACGACCATGAGTTCGACCACGTGACCAAATTTTTTTTTATACTCCCATGGGTGCTTAACAAAGCCCCGCAGTCAAACTGAGCGCACATATGAGGTCACACGTGACAGAAGCCAGCGCCTAGACTAACTAGAAATATTGCAAAAAATTGATAACAAGAGGATCAGCTGGGATTTATATGAATATGGCTCTGAAGTCAGGAAAGAGTCCGTATTCAAAATGTGCTATTAGTTTTTGGAACCATTTTTATGTACCCTATACACTGTGTGCAATGCAGCTATTCATTTTTTCCTGGTGTGTTTGGGTTTGGACAGAACACACCTCTTTTGTTGTAACGTAATTTAAAAAATCGTTTTAAATTCAGTCATTACTGAGAGCCACATTACTGGGTGGGGGTACCCTTACAAAAAATACAAAAAAAACAAAAACTAAAATGTATTTTGTTAAACTCCGGACTCAATTACCTTTCGTTTGATATCACACACGCCATATTTTCACTTAAACTATAATTTTTAAAATATACCCCCACCCTTTTTTTTTAAATAAATTAAAATGTATTTTGTTTAACTGCAGACTCAATTACCTTTCGTTTAATATCACACACACCATATTTTCACATAAACTCTAATTTTTGAAATCTACCCCCACCCTTTTATTTGGTTTGTGTTCGGTGGATTTTGTTCATTTTTAAATGGGACCATCTCGACCCAAGACCCAGCCTAGGTACCAAATTTCATTAAAATCGGTCAAGCGGTTTTTGAGTTATGCGCGTTGGTCGTTACAGACAGACATACAGACACACAGACAGACAGACAGACAGACATACAGACAGACAGACGGCGCAACAAAAAAGTTTCAAAATCATCTGAAACGCAAAGATATATAAAAAATTTTGAAATCTGAGCAACTTTTTTTTTCTTGAAAAAATTAGGATCACCATAGCTCACACTACTATAGTATAGTATATGTGTGAGCTAAAATTTGATTACTAGTATCGTCGTATTTTTCACAAATTTTGAGAAGAAAATCATATAAAATCAGTTTTTGTAGCCAAAACTTCTTCTTGGTGTGTGTCTGACGTCTTTTATAACAAAAGTGTATAAAAAAACAACAAAAAAAACATGTCAGGTATATTTTGGGGTCTACCACCACACCTGTCGGGGATAGGGATAAGAAATTTGACTTTTGGGGTGAACAAACAATGCGGTGAAATAAAAATAATTTTCAGTTATGTTTCTCAAATTTTGCTATTCTTAAACATTGTCCGCCATCTTTGATTGGCCACCATTTGTTTAAGCTACCGCTTTGAGATGGCCATCATAGTTTTTAACATCCTGACAAACCCAGCTTTTACTGCTGTGAAAAGGAAAATTAGTACCCCCAAATTTTCCATTTTCCTTATTCTGGCGAGCTGGCCCATAGATTACAGTGTCTTATTATTACCTGGAAACCAAATGATGACCGCTTTTCGTTTTTAATGGAAGTTGCACATCTCGTTGCATCTTTTTGATAATTTCGCAGGTAAGTTGCCATCGATCTCTGCAGAAAGAGAATTAAATCTTACACAGAAATGCTGCGAATTTTTATTAAAAAAAGTCAAAAACGAAATACGAGGTGTGACATTTAAATTTTAAGACTGGCCCCCTTTGGCTACGCAGAGGTTTGAAGCGGATCGTGCATAGCTCATTTGCCAAAGCAAAACTTAAAAAAACGGCTACTGAAGAAGTTAAAGATGATGAACGAGAAGGGCGCTCCAGCACATCCATAACAGCGATGCTCATTTTTTTTTGGATATTAGGGGTATTATTCTTATTGAGTGAGCGCGTGAGGGTCACACAGTGAACCAACATTTATATTTGAAAGTATTTATGTAGCTAAGGGAACGTGTAAGGAAAAAACGTCCAGATTTGTGGAAGAACAACGCGTGGCTGCTCTACCAGGACAATGCACCGGCCCACAATGCCCTATCCATTAACCAGTTTTTAGCTAATAAGAAGATCCCCGTCGTTAACCACCCACCGTATTCACTAGACTTGGTTTCTTGCGACTTCAATCTGTTTCCGAAAGTGAAAAATTCGTTAAAAGGAACCCGTTTTGAAATATTAGAACGCGTGAAGGAAAAAACATCAAGGCTTCTTAACAGCCCTTCTTCTGATGATTTCTAAAATTACTTCCAACAAAAAAAAAACGCATGCAACGCTGCGTCGATAGAGAAGGGGGCAACATTGATAGGGAACATCATTAAATTGTATTCGTATTTAAATAAAGTAGATTTTTTACAACAGTCTTATAATTTTATTGTCACACCTCGTATATGTTTTTATTGTGTGCTCCAATCACTTGCTTATAAATGATAAACCTGAAAACATCCAGAACGTACCTTAAACTATCTTCATCAGTGGTAGGGGGCGCTAGCAACTGTTGCACCATGTTCATGGGCTTCAATAAAGTATCTTGAGGTGCAGTCCTCATATAGCAACAGAGCCAGGAAGCTGCGGCTATTGGCAGGCAGCACATTTTGCCTCTGACTGCGTCTAGGATTCGTTTGACGTCTGATGCCTTTAAAGCTCCTGAAATTTGGATATATGAGTATTTCACAAAAATAAATTTAACTCGATCCGAAAATAAACAATACTATGGAAAAATTTGCCAGGAAACAAAATTTAAGTAGTTTAAAAGCAGTCAAATTTAAGTACTGCAATATAATTGAAACCAAACCAGACCATCTTGTTTGTGCTATTGTTGATTTTCACCGTGTCATGGCGGCACTAACTAAAGTCGCATTTTTAAATAATTTTATGATCAATTTTTCAAAATTTTATGACTTGATGACTTTGTTCGGAAAACATTCTGACTTTTTACAACCTTTTGAACTAAAATTTGATGAAAAAATTACTTTAGCTTTTCAAAAGTGATTTTATCACCAATGTGAAATTTTAAGACTTTATAAAATGTTATGACTAATTTTAAATGTTAATATTTTTTATGACACTTGACCTCTGATCGGCCTGAATTTTTGTGACCCACCTGAAATTTTATGACTTTATGGCATTTTATGACCACCTTCAAATATGGCTTTGTATGATTTTATGACCAGTAGCCGCCCTGGCGCGTCTTTACTCTTTTTTCGTCAAATTTCATGAAAGACAACAAAAAACAACTATCAAAAACAAAAAAACAGTTTTATCAATTTTTCTGCGAAAATTGTATGTTATGTAAAAAAATGGTTTGTAGAAAAGTTTTACACCTTTTTAATACCTATAAATTTTGATTTTTGATAGGTTGAAAAACTAATATCCAACCTTAAAAGTTTACTTCATTTTACTCTAATAACTCGATCGAGTCTAAGTTACTTTTCTTGTTAGCTGCGATATATTTACCAATAGTTTTCATGTTCAGTGTTGCCACGATTTCAGTAGTTTTTACACGATTACACGAATCAAAGGCCAATTCTCACGATTTTTAAATTGTGATAAAGAAGTCGTTCAATAAAAATCCGAAGAGATTGCTAAAAAATTATGCACTACTAGATGATACTGAAAATGCTGTTGTACCATTTTAGAAAGAAATTTGCGATGTGAAGATAGGAGATTCGCTAAAATTTAAAATTAAGTTTGTTTTTCAAGTTTTTTGTTTGCGTCATTCTAGCGCGGCTGTAGAGAGGATATCCTTCCAAATCAATCTGATTAAAACATAGTTTTACAACAAATTAAAAACAAAAACAATAGAAGTTCTTTTGTTTTTATGTATTTTCGAAAATGAACATATTTAACATTTTCAAGACTTTACACGATTTTGGGCAGCCGAATACACGATTCTTTCTGCACCTCATCTGGTAACACTGTCCATGTTAATTTTTTCAAGGTAAGTGTTTATTGTGTCATTTACCTTGTTCCCAAGCAACTAAAACTTCGTGCATAACACCTGGCATGTTGAAAAGTACGTCTTGTAGTTTCATGCCGGGCTTGAAGTCAAATTCTCCAGCATTAAACTGTTGAATAAGCGATTCCACTATTGCTGGGTCGCCTAAAAATATCCACAGTTAGATAGTAAAAAGGGTGACCACATTTT
The DNA here is from genome assembly GCA_963576565.1 of Aspidapion aeneum. NCBI lineage: Eukaryota > Metazoa > Arthropoda > Insecta > Coleoptera > Brentidae > Aspidapion > Aspidapion aeneum. Next base: position 6,446,506 of record OY755043.1, on the reverse strand, counting down.
TTAAATTTAATTTAAACTAAACACAAAATCCAGAAATTCCCATCACTAGAATATACAGGGTAGAAATAAAATTTCGGACTTCCATTGTCTTTATTTATTTTAAACACGACTTTTCGGTTGGTAAGTATCTCTAACCGTTTTCAAGTGTAAACTAAACAACCTAGTTTGGTATGTCCGTGGTTGGTTGACTTAAAACTTTTTTATTCTGCATTATAAACGCAGCTTCAATAAACTTTCGTTTTCGCCAATGCGACTCCTGCATTATTTTAGCTTCTGACCACTGAATCCTGTGATCATTTCATCATGCACGATCCGCTAATACGGATTTTTTAATATCCCCTAATTGGGTACTTTTTAAATGTTCATTTACTCTAACCTGAAGAGGGCGTTTCGTTTCACCCACATATGATTTGCCACACTCACACAGGATTTCATAAATACATTTCTTAATATTTGAGGAAATTTTCTGGTTTTGTTTTAGTTACAAAACTCCTTATTGTATTTCCAGATGAACATACTGTTTTTATATTACAGTGCTTGACTATTCGTCTTATGTTTTCTGAAATCCCTTGAACATATGCAATGTTAATAACACCCAACGGATACTTACTTTAAAAATTTGCTACATATTGTTTTGAGCAAAAAACTTTTATATAGCATTTTTAGGTAAGAAAACGTTTTTGATAATGGTTCCTTTCGCCATTATCGAAAGCGTTTTATTACCTAAACATACTAAAATAAATATCTGACGAAAAGGCGATTCCAAGTAAAAATTTGCTTCAATAAAATTTTGACTGTATTTTTAAAAATATATTTATTGACAACGACTTTGATCAAATCAAAATTTTATTAAAGCATATTTTTATTTAAAACCGCCTTTTCGCCAGATAATTATTATAGTATTTTCAGGTAAGAAAACGCTTTCGATAGTAACTTTTATGAACTAAATATTTGACAATGCTATTAACCTTTGGAAATAACCAAAACTTGAATCGAGTTCCAAATTTTGTACCATTTCCATTATTTTTATCAATGTTTTGACTTCTTGAAAAAAAATCATCACAAAATGTCTTATCATTATCATAAGCTGACTGACCAATAACTGTCTCGAAAGATTTATTTACCTAATGTTAGAAGCTGACTAGGAGCCTTGGGTTTCTGACGATCGATTAGACACGAGTTCACCCACTGTACGAATAAAGATTCATCTTCCAAATCGAGTACGTTAGCAGCACCTAAAAATTTATAATCATCAAGTGATTAACTTTAAGCTTGAATATTAGATAGAATATTGAAAAATATAAAAATGTTATGATTTGTAAGACATATTAGGTTAGGTGTGTTTAATGTGTCAAAACCCGCAAGACTTGAAGAAGAGATTTGACTGTATATGATATCGTCAGGAGCAGGAATGATATGATAATAGTCTGGCCGGAAGAATTGTGGCTATCGTGAGGCGCATGCGTCCCTGACCGACGCACAAAAGGCAACACTGCGTCAGGCGTCACCGTAACGGTTTTTTCAAGAGATTTCAAGAGATGGTGTTAGGTACCAAAGCCTTAAGACAATTTCCCTTTAGCTTTCCGCTGAAAATAGCATCATATACTTATCAGTGCTCGTGTAGTGTAGCTGCTTTGGCAGTAAACTAAAACTAAAGATTTTTTCAAAAAATTGTATTTCAAAAATATTGTTTTCGATTTTTTCAAAATCAATCTGTCCTATCTTTGAGGGGTCCAAAAAGATGGTACCCTAACCTTGGTCAATTGATCACGAACGTATCCTAACCTGGGCATGTTTGGACGGTTAGGATACATACTATCGAAGGTTAGGTCAACATCGATTTCCACCTCCCAAAAAGAGGATAGGGGAGCTATAATTTAAAAAAGAAATTAAAAGGTACTTCGTGATCTAAGTCTAGATAGATCACGTACGTCTTAAGATATTTACATTCTGTAATTCAAGACTAACACATAGAGCTGGCAACATAGTGAGGAGTAATCAGTGCGCAAACGCGGCCCGTGATCCATAATACCACGGATCACCTAACAAACAGATAGGGAACTCAGGTGGTGGGGGGTGCTACGCGCATCTTTCACGCAGCCTGCCATTTTGGGGTCAACCACTCCAGAGGCGCATTCTGTATTTCAATAATTTTTAAACTTTTAGTACTTGTTGCGCATTATTGGTGTGTCGATGTGAATTTTGTCTTTGATATTTGTGATTTTTTATATATAATAATTAAATGTGCTAGGAGATGCGTCTGTAAATGATTTAAGTACAAAGTAAAAACAATTAGCCGCGAGATTTTTGTTTCGTGATATTATCACTGTTTTATTTAGCTTCACTCGATTTCTTCAAACTTTCCAACTAGGTCTTTGGTGGTAACTATACAATTCAGCATTTTTTTTAATTGGAAAAAAATAAATAAAATGGCGGATGCAAAATGGCGGTTTTTGCCATTTATGAATCGATATGCATCAAACTCGGAACTTTGACATTTTTCAGGTCGCTGGTTATTATTTTTAACTTAAACTAAAAAAAAATAAAATGGCGGATCCAAAACGGCGGACTTTATTATTTTCACACGGAATTCCCTCAAACTTAAAACATCGCGGCGCTTAAGGTAATTCAATAGAATTGTTGACTTAAGTTTAAAAACAAGAAAATGGAGGCTCCAAAATGGCGGATTTTTTCATTTCTGAACCGACATGCATCAAACTCGGAACTTCGAGGTCTTTCAGGTCGTTGATTATGATTTTTAACTTAAACTTTAAAAAAATCACATTGGCGGACCCAAAATGGCGCACTTTAATATTTTCACACCGATTTGCATCAAACTTGAAACATCGCGGCGCTTAAGGTAATTCAATAGAATTTTTGACCCAAATTTAAAAACAAGAAAATGGAGGCTCCAAAATGGCGGTTTTTGCCATTTGTGAATCGATATGCATCAAACTAGGAACTTTAAGATCTTTTAAGTCGCTGATTATTATTTTACAAAACTATTTAAGGTTTTTATTGTTTCTGGCAGTAAAAATATTTTTTCGTAAACACTATCTGAAACATTCATATTTTATCGTAAATTTATTTTAGTCCGGCCCTGAGCTTGACTCCCAATGCTCAGCCATCGTTGAATTCAGCGAGATCAAAGACCGCCAGCCGGCTTATATATCTGTTTGTTAGGTGATCCGTGATAATACCTCCGGCCAGACACTTGTATGATGTGGTGCTGCAGTCAGCGTTGCCATGTTTAGGGATTTATCACGAATCTAGGGATCGATGTATGGCAGGGAAAAAGGGATTTTGTCGCAAAATCTAGGAAAAATTTAACAAAAATGATTTTTTCCAATTAAATAGAAAATATATTTTTACTGGGCCTTCTACTTTTTTTCAAACCGTTTCCAAAATCCCCAAGTAGGCAGTTAATTTTATCTGGAACAACCTGTATATGTTTTTGGTCTTCTACAACTCTTACCGTAATTTTGCACAATCGATATTAACATGACAAATCCAATATCGAAAAGCTGCATTCTGGTCTTTTCACCGCCTGATTTTGACAGTTGGTTGAACCTTATCAGCCTGCTGACTAGAGTTCGCAGTTGACCCGAACTGCATGCAACTGCCAAGATTAGTTCAAAGCTTTTACCGGTTAGGACTTGATGAAGCATACTCAAAATTGCGTCCTAAAAAAATAAAATGTTATGTTTTTAACAACAAAATAGCATGAACATTTTTTGGGGATTGACTATAAGACAGGGATTCTTAAATATATACACCAAGCTCTAAGTAGTAAGTCTTTAATCCCGACCAATTTGGGCGTAATTTCTAATACTTAGAGGTCAAATAACTGTAAAGATATGGCTTACGTTAACGCGAAATAGTATAGATTCAAGATTCAAAAGTAGCTTTATTGTCTGTAGAAGATTGCATTGACAAAGCCATGCTTACCTAACATAATATCTACTTAATCTGCACTGTACATGCTAATAATAGTAAAAAAATTAAATATACCTATTCATTACAATAAAAACAAAGTAAAATAATAATTATTACCAGCAAATAAATTTAAATTCTGGTTTTGTAATAGTCGAGTCTATAAAAACTGAACAATAATTGACAACATTGATAATATTTTAATCAAACAATAGTTATTTAAACAACAAGGTTTGAAAACGACTCTTTGCACACTACAAGTCGAGGGAGTGTGCAAAGAGGTTTTCAAACGAGTTTTTTACAATATTTTTTATACGACTGCTAATAAAGAAAGAAAAATCAAATTTTAAGTTAACTTGTTTTTATTTCCGACATTTTTACAACAAAACTTTAAAAATTCAACAATTTTTTGACATATCTAATCAACAAAACATACGAGCAGTGACGGTTGCTACGGAACTAAGCCAACTTATATTGATGGGTGACAACAACAAAAATCACAATGACGGGAGACCCGTATGCAGAAATGTCATAGGCGTGCGCAAAATTGACATAAGCGTGTGCAAAACGTTTTGCACACAGCGTGCGCAAAATGCAATTTTCAGATCGTGTTCTCCGTGCGCAAAACCCCCTTTTACAAGACAGTCGTATAAAAAGAATATTTATTTTAAATTATTAACTGAGAAAAAATCTTCTAGGGTATAATAGCTTCTTGTGGCTAAGAAGTCGTTTGTCATCCTTCTGAATTTCTTATAGCAATCAATTTTCCTATTTTCTAAGCATAAATGATTAAATATTTTTTTCCATTGTATATAAAAGTATTTAAAAAAGGTAGAGTTCGGTATTGGAAATGGTATTAAAACCACAACCCCAACCCTGGCAGGGGGTGGTTCCCCCCTTCGTGCTTTTTGATAGTTTTTTGCTAATAACTCGAAAACAGTCAACTTTCCCAAAAATTTTCTGGAGATCATTTTTTAAGCAGGTACAATTTCCTTTTCAACGATGTACCTTAGTACCCTCTGACGGTAGTGGTGCACATTCCATTAGCGTACGAAAAAAGGGGAAAATTTTTAAAATATTTTTTGTGGTATTTTTTACCCTTAATACTATTTTTTCTCAAAAAAATATTTTTGGTTAAAAGCCCATTGTATACAATTTAATACTTATTAAACATATTTTTTTTTAAATACCCGCCTTGAAATAAAAATAAATGTGTTTGTAGAAATCCTTAAATCAAACAAAAATGTTGAACATTCATTTTTGTAACTTAGTGAGTAAAAAATTATTTTTGGTTGGTAATAACTTAAAACTAACTTTTTCTAGTTAACCTTGTTTAAAGTGGGGGTGGGGGCCATCCCCCCTCTCACTCCCCTCAAAAGTACTCTCTTACAGTATTTTTCCCATTATTTGCAAACTTGACAAAAAACAACTAAGTAACAATTATTGAGGCTAATGAAAAGTCCTCTCTAACGATGTATAACACGCCCTTCTTACATTAGTGGCGCACCTTTTATAGGCATTTAAATAAATCAGAGGTGGGAAATGATTTAATTCTTTTTTAAAACCTATTTTTAAAGCCGAAGAAATTTCCTTTCCAACGATGTACATCACTCCCCCCTCAACGCAGCAGTTGATCTTACGTAGACGCGCCAAAAATGGTCATATTTGATATAGAAAAGGAAGAGGGGGTTCGGTTCCCTGTCATAAAATGTTCGGGCGAGTCTTATGTCTAATGAACCGTAGGACCTGAACTATTACCTGTATCTTATGATAATCCGTAGTCAAAGTCTTCAAAATTCCCGCCAAAGTGGTCTCAGCACAGCTGATGATCACCGGGATACTGTGGGTGGCGCTGGTGTCCATTTTGAAAGTAGTGGGCGCCTTTCTTTTGTCCATGAGGTGTTTGACTTGAGCGTCGTTGACTAGTCGTACTTTGGCTAAGGCGTCGAGAAGGCATTTTAAGCTGGAACAGTTGCTTGTGGCGTCCATAGCGTCAAGGAGGGGATTGTGCTAAAATCAACCAAGCGGTGCATTGTGTTTCAAAATCCCACACCAGCTAGAAAAAAATTATGTTTTGACCACGAGAAAAAATACTCTGCCAATATATGGACACCTAAGCTCACACTAGGTACAATAGTTATAATATACGTCTGAGGTATTATAACTAAAATCTCAAATATATTTTATTCGACTCCAGACTCAATTACCTTCCGTTTGATACCACACAAGCCATGTTTTGACTTAAAATCTAATTTTTGAAATCTACCCCCACCCTTTTTTTAAACTAAAATGTATTTTGTTCTACTCCAGACTTAATTACCTTTCGTTTGATATCACACACGCCATATTTTCACTTAAACTCTAATTTTTTTAATCTACCCCCACCCTTTTTTTAAACTAAAATTTATTTTTCTTAACTCCAGACTCAATTACCTCTCGTTTGATATCACACACGCCATATTTTCACATAAAATCTAGTTTTTGAAATTTACCCCCACCCTTTTAGTTGACTTGTGTTGGGTGGATTTTGTTCATTTTTAAATGGGACCATCTTGACCCAAGACCCAGCCTAGGTACCAAATTTTATTAAAATCGGGCAAGCGGTTTTTGAGTTATGCGCGTTGGTCGTTACAGACAGACAGACGGCGCGGCAAAAAAGTTTCAAAATCATCTGACACGCAAAGATATATAAAAAATTTTGAAATCGGAGCAACTTCTTTTTTCTCCAAAAAATTAGGATCACCAAAGCTCACACTATCGTATAGTAGTGTGAGCTAAAATATATGTTTATTTGATAAGCAGATATTCAATGCCATATAAAATAAAGCATTCTTAAAAAAAAATACATTGTTTTTTATATTGCAGTGCCGTAATCATTTATCGGTAAAATATTAAACTAAAAATATTTTAAAAGTTTTTGGTTTGCAACCTAAATTACTCTGCTAAATAAAAGAAAACTAGCATGATACAAAATGCCGGGAATTGCTAAAGATATCAAGTTTGACATTACATATTTTTTACCTTGGAATTGTACCTTAGTTGTAGACAAATATGTTAGAGCATAAATATGGGGCATAACCATGCATTCTCACACGCGATGCTTGAAGCCAGGACCCCTATTTAATTCGTAATGTTCCTTTTCGAGTAGACAGGATTTCGGTTACTGCGCATGCGTCAGTTTTGACGATTTTGGAACATACTCCGTTACGTCACTACATTATATTTAGGGTTATGTCTATAATTTTTTTCTAAAAACTAGCTGATGACAGTTTTTAGAAAAAAAACATAACCCTAAATTTTTGACAATTGTCAAATAATAGATAGTTTAAGTTGTGCTACGTATTTTTACGTAAGCATGAGATATGACAGTTACGCAAGCGCACTTCGTCACACCGTCGCACTTTAGTCTGAAACCCCAATATTTTGGCCAAAAATACCAAAAACTAACTTAACAATAAAACTGTTTAGTTATATATGTTTCAAAGCTAAATAACGGCACCTTAAAATACCAGCATGATTGGCTTCATTGCCAAAGCAGGCTTCGAAATATCATTGTCTGAATTTGACATTTCCTGACAATGAGCAATTGTTTTTTTATTGTTCATTATTTTTCACTAACTTTAATGTGCTATTTCTAAAAAATGCGAAGTTATAGAAAATTTTGGGAATTACTTTTTTAACTAAAGGTAAGTAGATTATTTTTTGATAATTTCAGTCACAGGGATTTTAAACTTATTCTTTAAATACCAATGATACCAAAATTGAGCAAGAAATGCATGAATTTTTTTTTGTCGATATTTCATTGGACTAACAAAAAAGCTTTCAAGAACTTTCATATTAATTTTTGTAAAAATATTTTTGTCCTGCTATGTACTTTCCGGAGTACATACACTGGTGGTGCGAAAAGGTGCGACAGTCTCCAAATTCGTTATTAAACATGACCGTACATATTCTGATAAACACAAGTACCTATTCTAGTGCATTTTAATTTGTGTTTCCGTGTGTCTTCTATATAGATTGTAATGAGCAAAGTACCTTTAAAGAAGCAAAATAAATCATAGATATCAAAACTCCTGTCTTAGCAATGAACTTTAAAAAACAAAGGAAAAATTCAAGATGGCCGGCAAAATGAATAGGAAATTAATAGAAACTGCAAACATTTAAAGCAGACACCATCTAAATGCAAATATAGAATACATGTTACTAATAAATTACTCTTCTTAATAAAATTAACCTAGAAATATACAAAATGCCGGGAATTGCTAAAGATATCAAATTTGACATTACATATATATTTTAGCTCACACATATACTATACTATAGTAGTGTGAGCTATGGTGATCCTAATTTTTTCGAGAAAAAAAAAAGTTGCTCCGATTTCAAAAATTTTTATATATCTTTGCGTTTCAGATGATTTTGAAACTTTTTTTGTCGCGCCGTCTGTCTGTCTGTATGTCTGTCTGTCTGTAACGACCAACGCGCATAACTCAAAAACCGCTTGGCCGATTTTAATGAAATTTAGTACCTAGGCTGGGTCTTGGGTCGAGATGGTCCCATTTAAAAATGAACAAAATCCACTGAACACAAACTAAATAAAAGGGTGGGGGTAGATTTTAAAAATTAGAGTTTATGTGAAAATATGGCGTGTGTGATATTAAACGAAAGGTAATTGAGTCTGCAGTTAAACAAAATACATTTTAATTTATTTAAAAAAAAGGGTGGGGGTATATTTTAAAAATTAGAGTTTAAGTGAAAATATGGCGTGTGTGATATCAAACGAAAGGTAATTGAGTCCGGAGTTTAACAAAATACATTTTAGTTTTTGTTTTTTTAAAGGTGGGGGTAGATTTCAAAAATTTGAGTTTAAGTCAAAACATGGCTTGTGTGGTATCAAACAAAAGATAATTTAGTCTGGACTTAAATAAAATATATTTCAGTTTTTAGTTATATTAGCTCACACGTACACTATAACTATAGTACCTAGTGTGAGCTTAGGGGCCCATATATTGGCAGAGTATTTACCTTAGAACCTTAGTTGTAGAGTGGTTGTAGATAACTAAATCTATATAAATGTTATCTCTTTGTATATTAGCGGCGAGCATTGGTAACATGGATATTGGAACGTACCTGGAGGATTAGTTCTATCGCAGTCACGATAGCGATATTGTCTGTTTTTCCAGCTTGAAGTGCGCATAGAATGTGAGGTACTTTTAGAAAAGTGAACGCACCCCACTGGCTCTCGTGAGGAGTCTGACTAACATTGTACAGAGCTAGAAGACTGCCGCGAATTAGCTCTGCGTACAGTCTAGAGTCACTGAAACCTGCAAACAAAATTTGTTAAACATTTTATTTCAGAGAGGAAAAAAAAAGAGGACTTTTTCCCACACACAAGTACAAATTTTGAGTTTTTTAAGTTTAAGTTAAAAACTGTATTGACTAATCTCCATATCATAATTTTTGAGATAACTTTTTGACAGTTATCAGCTGTTTACCATAACAAATTGCATAGGACAACGAGAAATCGTTGTAACAAGTTGTCTCAAAAATAACGATATGATCACTATAAAGTTTCAAATTTGAGATCGGGTAAAATAATAAATGGATCTACGACAGATCTAACACCTTTCTAGCTAGCCTATTATCATACTTCAAGTGAAGCCATGATAATATACAATGTGTCCACGTAAGTTGGCGGCATATGGGAAACTTTTTTATTATTAGCTTTACGAAAAAAAGTTATTCTTCATAAAAAGTTCTGCATGGTCGAAAACCTAAAATGCAACCATCAGATGTTAAATTTTTTCAGTCATATTACGAGGTTTGTCAAAAAATTTGATTTTTGCTCTAGAGTAAAGTACCTTTCTTTTTGACAATATCGAAAATTGTTATAAATAAAAGACGTTTAGAATTAAAAATAGCTTTCAAATATTCAACATTGTTTATTTACATTAAAAAAATATTTTTTTCTACATTTTCTCTGCGATTACGTTGGAAATTTAAGTTTGCACATTAATGCATAATTAATCTAGGATACAAATAATAATAATGTAAATAAACAATGTTGAACATTTAAAAGCTATTTTTAATTCTAAACGTCTTTTCTTTATAACAATTTTCGATATTGTCAAAAAGAAAGGTACTTTACTCTGGAGCAAAAATCACAGTTTTTGACAAACCTCGTAATATGACTGAAAAAATTTAACATCTGATGGTTGCATTTTAGGTTTTGGACCATGCAGAACTTTTTATGAAGAATAACTTTTTTTCGTAAAGCTAATAATAAAAAAGTTTCCCATATGCCGCCAACTTACGTGGACACACTGTACAAGCCTTAAAACAGTTTTTTGTAAATATCTCAGAAACTAAAGCTCGTACGAAGTTTTTGGTTATAACACAAATTGTTGAACAAAATATAGTCTACTGTATTCCGAAAACAATGTCTTAATACGATACTCCGTTAAAAAGTTGGCATTTTTTAATCATCAGTCATTAGCATTAATGGATTTTGACCAAAATCTAATCAGCTCGTAAGAGTGTCGAGCACTATTTTACCTGAAAATTTTATGAAAATCGGTTCAGCGGTTTAGGAGCTATCGTGTTACAGACAGAAATAATATACAGTGTGTCCACGTAAGTTGGCGGCATATGGGAAACTTTTTTATTATTAGCTTTACGAAAAAAAGTTATTCTTCATAAAAAGTTCTGCATGGTCCAAAACCTAAAATGCAACCATCAGATGTTAATTTTTTTCAGTCATATTACGAGGTTTGTCAAAAAATGTGATTTTTGCTCTAGAGTAAAGTACCTTTCTTTTTGACAATATCGAAAATTGTTATAAAGAAAAGATGTTTAGAATTAAAAATAACTTTCAAATATTCAACATTGTTTATTTACATTAAAAAAATATTTTTTTTATTTAATGTGCAAACTTAAATTTCCAACGCAATCGCAGAGAAAATGTAGAAAAAAAATATTTTTTGAATGTAAATAAACAATGTTGAATATTTGAAAGCTATTTTTAATTCTAAACATCTTTTCTTTATAACAATTTTCGATATTGTCAAAAAGAAAGGTACTTTACTTTAGAGCAAAAATCACATTTTTTGACAAACCTCGTAATATGACTGAAAAAATTTAACATCTGATGGTTGCATTTTAGGTTTTGGACCATGCAGAACTTTTTATGAAGAATAACTTTTTTTCGTAAAGCTAATAATAAAAAAGTTTCCCATATGCCGCCAACTTACGTGGACACACTGTATACACACACACACACACAGACAGACATCACGACGATATTGCTAGGATAAAATACATCCAAATAACACATTTATGGTGTTAGATAAAAAAAAAATCTCGCCGAAAATAATACCTTATCTAGCCATTGCTATGCAGGCTAGGAAGGTAATAAAATAAATATTAGCATGTTATTCACAAACACCCAGTATATACCATACAGAGGCAAGCTAAATAAAACCGTTTAAATTAAACAAAAAGGTACCTTTCAATCTTTGAAAAATCTGTAGTTGTTGCGTGAGCGAAGCAGTCGAAACGCCAGGGTTGCCAATCAGCTTCACTTCTAACCAACACTGTACTAAACTGCCCGGCCAATTCTCGCTCTGCACCGGCAGAGACAGCAAAGCAACGTCCATGTTTTCTAACTTGGCAACATGGGGCTTGGCTGTGTCCGTTTCCCCGAGGGTAGAAAGTAGTTCTGAGCATTTGCGGGTGGTTTCTTGAAATATTTCTAAACAAAAAGCAAGTATAAAAAAGGTTACAAAATAAATAAAACAAGAAAAAAAATCAAAGCTATTTTTTTTTGCAAAATGGGTTTGGGAGAACATTTTTTTTGACACACCCTACATAAAAATTGTAAGATCAAAATATGAGCTAATTTTTTACTACGAATGATGGCTATTACGGCTGCGAATGCCTCTTAGGCACAGTGCTAAATTGAACGTAAAGAAGTTTGGCTAGAATAGCAAAGTTTAAAAAAACATTTCCAAACTAGTAAGAACCATTCATTTTGAAATTTGTATTGGAGAACTTGGCTTTATTTTTTTCTCAATTCGTTTTACGGAATACCACTTTCGCGTACTTTTTTACATGAAATGTTTTTGTTATAATTTGTATTTGCTAAAAATTTACATTCTAAATAAAAATTAAAAAAATAATCTTTTAACTAGAAATTCAAGAATTAATTTTATAAACTTGAGAAACTAAATAGGTAATTTTAGTCCCTGGCTTTAAGTACTAAAATTGCGATTTTAATCACACCCAGATTTTGAGTTAAATTTTAATCCTAACAATGAAATACTGTCATTCATTAGGATGAAATCATATTCAGAGTTTTGTTAAATGTAATGACTATGGAGTTTTTATTTTTAATTATTTTTTCTACCTAAAAGTGCATAAAACAGTACATAAACCATGTGACTAAATTGCCCTTTAAATTTGACAAACTTTTCGCCTTATGATTGAAAGTACAGGGGACCCAAACTTCTTGTTTTTTTTGGGGTTTTAGGTATTTCTAGCCACCCGTAGAAACTAAAAAGGCTCCTAATTCCCACGAATAAAAAACACCATTCTAATCCTTAAAATAAATTGGTAAAAATTTTTTTTAAGTCACAAGCTTTTATAAAATGCACTAAATAAAATTTTTTTTTAAGTCACAAGCTTTTTTAAAATGCACTAAAAATTTAAAAATAATTTTCCAACATTCTGATATTATCATAATAATAAAAGCGATGGCCAACTGATGGCAATTTTGACGATGTTAGCACGATAAGATATCCATATCAGTTAAATATCACTATTTCCAAGAATCTATCTACCAGAAAAATTCAGAGGTACCAAACCCACCCAACCCGACCCAAGATACCCCAGCATTTCTCTGACATAATGGCATAACATTCCAGCACATCAAACATATCTTTGATGACCTGCTATGTTGAATATTCTTTAAGTGTTTAGATCACAAATTTAGATTAACTTATGCTTTGATTTGCGGCCATCGCTTTTATTATTATGATAATATCAGGATGTTGGAAAATAAGTTTTTAACTTTAGTGCATTTTATAAAAGCTTGTGACTTAAAAAAAAATTTTACCAATTTATTTTCTACTTTTTAGTCTCAGCTATCTACCATATTAAATAAAAATATTTGTTCAATAACAGAACAGTGATCGTGAGTTGTTTATAAACTCATTTTTCTATTGGTGGAAGGGGAGGGTGTGGTTAGAGGTAGAAATATATTTTTTGTTTGGGCTGTATTGCCATCGGACCTTTATGCATATACCAAATTTTATAAAAGTCATTTGAAGTGAAGTGTGTCAAAAACGCATTTTTTATGGAAGGGGTGGGAGGAATTTTTTTAATTATTGTTGTTTTGTCATCGGACCACTATATGTATACCAAATTTCATCCAAATCGGATAATGGGAAGTGTGTCAAAAACGCATTTTTCTATAGAAGGGGGTGGGGGTAGGACTGGGAGGATATTTTTTTCTTAATGTTGTATTGTCATGGGACCACTATGTGTGTACCAAATTTCATCCAAATCGGATAATGGGAAGAGTGTCAAAAACTCTTCACAAGATTTGATAGTTAGTTAGACAGAACATCTGAAGCTAAATAAAAGCTTGTAAATAGCACCTTTTTAGAAGAGCACAAAACAATATTTATTGCGAAACTTATACTAACCTGGATCATTATGTCTGGCCAAACAAATAAACGAAATATAAAACTCATTGGACACAAAAACCTCCAGTAATTCTGAGGCTTTTTGGGTCAAATTCGGAGAATTTTTGCATTGTTGTAGAATGTTAAGTAACCAGAGCGCTGTAGAAAGTATTGCCGTGGCTAGTACTGTTTCTTCTGGTTTTCCTGAGCAAGTCACTCCAGAAAGCATACCTAAAAAAAATAATACTAGGGCCTTATACTGAGTTTATATCCCAATCAAATTAAATATAAATAAATTAAATTAAATTAAATTTCGGGAATCCCAGTGTATATAGCAGAAATTTAAATACGGTAATTTGTCGCTTGCCTTAGCCTTAGAATATGCCATTTTTTGTAATTTATTGACAAGTTAATTGTTGATAATTTTTTATTGTTTTTTACCTTTCTAGCCCGGCAATGGCTAGAGAAGGTATTATTTTCAACGAAAAAATTATTTTTGAGACAATGTGGAAAATGTGTGTTTTGGCCTATCTTAAGAATATCGTTGTGACGTCTGTCTGTGTGTGTATGTCTGTTCGTAAGACGATAGCTCTTAAACCGCTGAACCGATTTTCATGAGACTCACATTATTAAAAAAATGTATTTTTTCTCTCATAAACCTCCAGAAGTAATTAAGAGTTTTTTAGGAATTCAGAAAAGAATAGAATACAATAGACATTTATTCACCAGTATGATTATATCACAAGGCTTTGTCACTTACAAAAAAAAATAAGCAATACTTAAAAATTTTAAAATTTATCATTTTTTTTTATACTAAAACTACAGAGAGACTAACTTAGCCTCTCCAATAAAATAAAAACTTAAAATTAACATTAATTTACAATATAGTACAGTACACACATGCATAGGAAGATTGTCATTGTTCACTCCCACTAGATAGTTAGAATTATCTGGTCACCAGCACTCAAAAATTCATTTATAGAGTAAAAAGCATGTTTAATTAAAAAGGTTTTTACATGATTTGTAAATTGTTTGTCTCCCAGATCTTTTATATTCTGAGGCACCATAATTATATAATAAAGGACCCTAATAATTTTTCAATAAACAATGCACATTTTTTCTTAATTAACATTTTGTGTAGTATCATAATATAAATCAATGTAAGATTAATTGACATAATTGTTTATACCTTCAACAAATTCCAATAAAGCCAAAACTCCATGAACTTTGGTAAACTGGTTGTATTTGCTGATTCTCAATAAGACAGCAGCATGTGATACCAACTGGGCACATAAAGAGTGTTTCAGATAGCTTAAGACTAGCTGGTTTGCCCCTGTACCAACCAGGGCTTGCTGTAGAATTGAATCTGCTAAGTTGTAAACATCACCACTTACTCCTCTTGGTAATACCTATAAAAATAATGCTAGAAATAAATACTGAACTTTATAGGGACCTCTCTTGTTGCCTCGCCTTGCTGAGTCTCCATCTTTTCTGTACATGAGTCAAAGGGTCTCGCGAATGTTACCGAGGTTGAGCGGGCGCGACAATGTACACTCTCGCGATAAGAAATAGAAAGTGTAGCTTTGGTTAATTTAAACTTGACTTGTTTCTAATGTCTATCAACCTGACGCATTTCGGCGTGAAAAGCTATTCTTAAGGGGTTATTATTTTTTTAATAGAGAAGTTTCTAAAACAAAATTATGGTATCAAACCACAAATATTTTAATGCCACCATTATCAGTTACACTGTAACATTACTTGTTATAGAAGCCAAAAAACGAGTCTAAGCCATTTTTTCTTAAGCAGTGCTAAATTGTATAAAAATATTTATTTAATTTTTTTATAATATATAAGTTCCATTTGTGGTCTGGCTATTATTAACCATTTGCATAACTGTTATTTAAAGTTGTTTAACTGTAAAGAAACAAACTAAATTTAAGTACATGGCATTTTGTACAAGTTTGGATCAAGCTCAATATTATAAAGTATTCATATTTAAAAACAAGTTAACTAAAGGGTGAGAAAAAATAAAATAAAAAAAAAAACATTTTTTTTAAATATATTTTTAAAAGGTTAGGTTTCTTTTTTAATTTTGCATTATAGACCAAATGATTTTACATATTTCTACTCTCTTCACTTTATTTAAGTTATTAGTTTTTGAGAAAATTTTAAAAAACTAATTTTTAGGAACTTTGAGACCTTATAAGCGAAGCTCAAGGAGGATTTTTTTGTAGAATATGTGGGGCAGTGTCCATGATACTAATGAATACAAAAATTCAGCTTACATCTTTTTTTTTCCAGGTTTTTTCACCCAATATGACTGGGCTAATTGCTTAAAAACTGCTTGCACATTTAAAATGGGTGAAAAGCTATTCTTAAGGGGTTATTATTTTTTTAATAGAGAAGTTTCTAAAACAAAATTATGGTATCAAACCACAAATATTTTAATGCCACCATTATCAGTTACACTGTAACATTACTTGTTATAGAAGCCAAAAAACGAGTCTAAGCCATTTTTTCTTAAGCAGTGCTAAATTGTATAAAAATATTTATTTAATTTTTTTATAATATATAAGTTCCATTTGTGGTCTGGCTATTATTAACCATTTGCATAACTGTTATTTAAAGTTGTTTAACTGTAAAGAAACAAACTAAATTTAAGTACATGGCATTTTGTACAAGTTTGGATCAAGCTCAATATTATAAAGTATTCATATTTAAAAACAAGTTAACTAAAGGGTGAGAAAAAATAAAATAAAAAAAAAACATTTTTTTTAAATATATTTTTAAAAGGTTAGGTTTCTTTTTTAATTTTGCATTATAGACCAAATGATTTTACATATTTCTACTCTCTTCACTTTATTTAAGTTATTAGTTTTTGAGAAAATTTTAAAAAACTAATTTTTAGGAACTTTGAGACCTTATAAGCGAAGCTCAAGGAGGATTTTTTTGTAGAATATGTGGGGCAGTGTCCATGATACTAATGAATACAAAAATTCAGCTTACATCTTTTTTTTTCCAGGTTTTTTCACCCAATATGACTGGGCTAATTGCTTAAAAACTGCTTGCACATTTAAAATGGGTGAAAAGCTATTCTTAAGGGGTTATTATTTTTTTAATAGAGAAGTTTCTAAAACAAAATTATGGTATCAAACCACAAATATTTTAATGCCACCATTATCAGTTACACTGTAACATTACTTGTTATAGAAGCCAAAAAACGAGTCTAAGCCATTTTTTCTTAAGCAGTGCTAAATTGTATAAAAATATTTATTTAATTTTTTTATAATATATAAGTTCCATTTGTGGTCTGGCTATTATTAACCATTTGCATAACTGTTATTTAAAGTTGTTTAACTGTAAAGAAACAAACTAAATTTAAGTACATGGCATTTTGTACAAGTTTGGATCAAGCTCAATATTATAAAGTATTCATATTTAAAAACAAGTTAACTAAAGGGTGAGAAAAAATAAAATAAAAAAAAAACATTTTTTTTAAATATATTTTTAAAAGGTTAGGTTTCTTTTTTAATTTTGCATTATAGACCAAATGATTTTACATATTTCTTCTCTCTTCACTTTATTTAAGTTATTAGTTTTTGAGAAAATTTTAAAAAACTAATTTTTAGGAACTTTGAGACCTTATAAGCGAAGCTCAAGGAGGATTTTTTTGTAGAATATGTGGGGCAGTGTCCATGATACTAATGAATACAAAAATTCAGCTTACATCTTTTTTTTTCCAGGTTTTTTCACCCAATATGACTGGGCTAATTGCTTAAAAACTGCTTGCACATTTAAAATGTGGTTTTTACCCTTAAACTACTCTTAAAATCTTGCAACACCTGAAACCTCCCAAAATTATAGAATTTGGGATACCCTGTATATATTATATATATTTCTTTTATATCAGCTTTTATAGGGTAATATGCTTACTGTCTTAATGTTAATGCCCCACTGTAGGGCTGTCCATCTCTCTCTCCAAGCTCTTAAGAGTAGGGCTTGTAGCATGCTTGTTTTGCTGGTAGTTTTTGTTTCCATCACCATTTTTGCTGTATGTTCTACAATAATAAGTCAATCAATAAACTCCAATCTGCCAAAAAAAAATGCTCTAAATTAAAAATTGTAAAGTGCTAATGTGAATTTACTTAGTCTAATAGTTTAACAAGCAAGGCAAATGGTTAATTTGGAAGTTAATTTTTATTAGACATCTCTAATAAATAAGGCTTAAAATTAAAAGTAAATATTGAACCTAATATACCCAAATATGTGTCAATTACAGGATCATTTACACAGATTTTTAATATAGCGTAATTTATAATTATCCAATTTGTATGTTTTGTATATTAAAGATGTGAATTATCCATTGTGTTGTGAAATAAACTGACATTATTTAAATTTAAGTGCCAGGAACTTCAGTCATGGCAAATCTATAAATTAGTCTATACCAGGAAAAATAATGGGCTGATCAATGGCCAAAATTTTGTGCAGATCCTGGTGTTAAGGACCAAATCCTTATTTTTGTTGGTTCTGTTCACTCCTGAAGAGCCCTGCCAGGTCCAGTCAAGTCCTTTTGGGCTCTGCCAAGTCCAGACTGGTCCTGCCAAGTTCTTATGGGTCCTGTCAAGTCCTTTTGGACCTGCCAGGCCCTGATTCATACTTTTGGGTCCTGCCAAGTCCTGAAAGGTCGTATACAGTTCCTTAAAAGTCCTGTTCAGAATTTGTACACTTCCCTTAACAGGCTCCTGACACATTGATCAGCCCCATGAGAAAAAAATGTGTTGCTGTGGCATAAAATAAATGTGCTTACCAGTGATTCAAATATATTATAAAGAACTTATTTGCGAATAAACACTCCATAAATTATTAAAGAATTTTTGATCTTTCTTTAGAACAAACGAAAACAAACACAAGTTTTTTGTTTTTCGAAAAAAGTAGGGTTAAAATACCACAACAAATTTTTTGGTTAGTTAGATGTGACGACATATCAATGAAGTCGCGCTTGCGCATTGCATCTCTTTCGGCCTTTGACGCATGCGCACACGTAATGGACGCGTGGCTTCCATTTTCCATTTTTTGATTTCTGGCGGCCATATTTGCTGTTGGGACAGTGTGAGTGGCTTGTTTTGTTTTCAACAGGGAGATTTTCTAGAATTTTTCGTTTTCGAAGAAGTTTTTAGACCAAAAACTAGTTACAAAATGTAAGTTAATTAGTGGGGATTTTTTTGGTTGCATTTTCATTAGGATCTCATAAAAAGTTTTAGTGTTTTGTTAATTTTTATTGTCTCACAGCAAACAATCTCCCAAACTGGGTGTGCTTTTTTTCTTTTTAAGTATTTATTTAATAAAAATCAGTTTATAACTTTTAACAAAACTAGTTACTAATTAGGCTTAAAGTACATTTTATATTTTCATCGCACATAGAAATAAATCTTGTTTGTGCTAATTTGTTTTATCTCTATTTTAAGGCTTAAAAGTTATAAAGACCCATTTAAGGCCGCTTGACATGGTGCATGACGCGCTGCAAATTTTTGCAAGCAAAAAATTTCGGTCAAATTGTTGCCTGCAAAAAATCTTCTAAAGGCCGCTTGACATGGTGCATGACACGCTGCAAATATTTGCAAGCAAAAAATTTCGGTCAAATTGTTGCCTGCAAAAATCTTCTTTTCGTTTGACATTGTGCAAGTACAGTTTGCATGCAAAAAAATGGCACCGGACTGAAGGCGGCTTGACATGGTGCATGACAATAAAATTTGCAGGCAAATGGCATGAAATTTTGCCCAGGTGCATGCGCAGAACAAATCCAGCTGATTGTTGCAGGCAATCTATTTTTATCGGCCTGGTGCCATTCTTTTGCATGCAAACTGTACTTGCATGCATACTGGGGAATTTTTACCTAGATTCTGGGGAATCCATGCATGGCCATGCACACTGTCAAACAAAAAGAAGATTTTTTGCAGGCAACAATTTGACCGAAATTTTTTGCTTGCAAATTTTTGCAGCGCGTCATGCACCATGTCAAGCAGCCTTGATAAATATGGATTGCCTGCAACAATCAGCTGGATTTGTACTGCACATGCACCTGGGCAAAATTTCATGCATTTGCCTGCAAATTTTATTGTCATGCACCATGTCAAGCGGCCTTTAATCTTCAAATTAACAATTTTAAGTTATAGATTTTCATAGATTTGCCAGTTTTTGGCATAATGATAAATGTGTGATTTTATCCTCATCATTTTATAACCCAGCCCAAAGATTATAGAATGCTCAAGCTCTAAAAGCACACATTTTTGCCACTTTTTTAAATACACACTATTTTTATTTGCAGTGGTTGAAAATTGACTGCTTTAGAGAAGTCCAACTCATTAATGCCTCATTTACCCAATAATTAGTCACAAATTTATGATTTTTTATGAAATTTATGCATCATTTATTCATTAATTATAGTGAATTCTTTTGATAAAGCTAGTGTGCCACTTGTGATTCACTGATGCTGTTTTGGTGCTGTAAAAAAATTGCCCCAGTGCACAGCGTTGCCAGGTCTACTGATTAGTGATTTTTCTGTAGATTTACTGCTTTTAGGTGTTTGTCTACTGAATACTGTTTTTATGGAATCTACCGCTTTTTTCGATTTTTAAGAAATATGAGCAGTAGATCTACTGTTTTTGTTTTTCAAGAAATCAAAATATGTCCACATAACAATCAGGTTCACTACGTTATGTATTCAAAATATTTATAATTTTTGCCTGTGAAAAAATGATACGGAAACACCCACTTGCATTAAAGGAAGGTATTTGCTTGTATCATGTGGTATGTTGTGTCTCACTTATACTTTTTATTTATTTTATTTTATTTATTTTTTATTTTCAACGGTCATGCCATTTACAAAAATTTAAATTACAATAGTATGAACTATAACTAACAGTATTATGTACTAATAATATTGAGCAAATTTTTTCACAAACTTGTTGAATTGTTGTAAAGTTACATTAAATAAATCTACATCAATTTTATTTAAAGAATTTGCCATTCTAGTAAGAGGAGAGTTTATCCCATGTGCAGTTCTATGAAATTGCACAAACAATAAAGAATAATTTCTAGTCTGTCTTTGTGGAACTTGAAAAGAGATCATTTCTAATAAGTTAGGACAATCAATATTATTATTTATAATTTTAAACAGTAACCTGGTATCCATCATAAACCTCCGCTTTTCCAAAGATTGAATACTCAATAAACTCTGTAGAGATATGTAGTCAATATGATCTTTTGGTATTTTTAGCTTGTAGTTTATTAACCTTAAAAACCTACGCTGAATTTTTTCTAACATATCTATATATTTAAAATAGTGTGGATTCCAAATTTGACTAGCATACTCAATCAATGATCGCACCAGAGAACAGTACAACAATTTAAATACAAATGCATTAAGAAAAGGAGCAGAATAGTAACCACATTAGGCTCAATATGTGCACAAAAAAACAGCTGTTGTCATCACACTGCGTTCCAGAAATGGTTGAATCATTTATTTTTTTCTTTGTTTATCACTAAAAGAAACATGAAACGAAAAATCTACTATTTTTTTACAAAATCTACTGCTTGTTTTATCTATGACCTACTGCTTTCTTAAAATTTGACCTGGCAACGCTGCCAGTGCAGTTTCAAAAGAATATAAAAGTGCAATACAAGCTTGGAGATCCTGTGGCAAAAAATGTGCAACAGAGCTTGTCAGTTGCTTAAAAAATTACACTGGTTTTCCCAAAAGAGTATGAAAATTGCACTAGTGGCTCAGCAGTGCTGCACTTTTCTCAAAAGGATTTGCCATTTGTCAGAAATGTATAATTATAATTGAGCAGAAATTAACCTGCTCAGCCAAAATTTATGATTAGTCACATGCACAATCAGAAACAGAATTTTAATAAAAGTTGGGACATTCATTTGTGCTTGTGATTGTTGAAAATCAGTAAATGTGCATGTTTAGCAGAAGAAGATTTTATTAAGTGAAAGAAGAAATTAAGTACAACCAGGGCTATCAAAATGGACGGGCCACGATCCTCCACTTTGTTGACGTCACATCCGGGGCTGATTTTTTTTGATGGTCACGTTACGACACAGCTGATTGTCTTTAAAATATTGAAGTTGGAATGACGGTTCATGGATATTTGATTTTTTTTTAAATAAAGCCGTTTTTGAGATTGTTTTTACTTTATTCTGGCAGAACAATTTTTTTTAAATGTATAGTAAGCCCTGATTTTTCATAGCCGCTTCATTAGCTAAATTAAGTTTAAAGCAGAAGCGAATGTGACAATCACATATGACAAAGTCAAATACATGTCAAATATAACAGTTGGCATGTGGTACATGGCGGGTAATTTGAATTCAAAATAAGGAATGCTAAATCTTGAAGATTTTAACCTTTTAATCATGTTGCTTCCTTACAAACCTTTGGTGGAATATCGGGATGGTGTCTGAGAATATTTCAGTGAAATTTTGCGGAAATCTGTAGTGCCATTTTGAAAATATCATAAAAAAACGTCTGACCTCCCATAAGACCCAATGTAAAATTCAGCCCCGGGAGAACAGCTGATTTTTTCAGGGTTGTGGCCTTGGTACAACAAATCTTATATTAGACCTATAGTCCTGCCAAATGCAGTTACACTTTTGTGACTTTGAGATGAAATAAACATATCTCTTAACCAGAAATATGTGAAATAAAATTAAAGGTAAAACTGTCATTGTCTCTGGCTAAAAAGATGCAGTCAGGTTAACAAAAAAAAATGCACAAATAAAAACAACTCAAACACATGCCATTTTTCAGTTTTTTTTGTTGTTGCTGTCAGTATGCATATGATAAATAAAGAGGTTGGAAATGTCACAAAAGTGTAACTGCCTATAAGCCTTTTTCCTCGCAGTAACTACAAGTTACCAGGTAACCTGGTTACTCGTTTTCTGTTTTTCTTTGCTGAGTAACACTAACTATGACGTCACGAGTAACCACACAGTGTAACCAGCCTAGCAGACGTGGTTGCTGAAATATTTTGAGGTTAAGATTGTTTTGTTTTTTTTTCAAAATGTTTGATTTTAATCATTGACTTCTATACCCTACAGGGCGTTATACAACTCAATGATTTTAATATATATATTACCAACGAATTATGTTTGGTAACGGTAGAAAATGAAGCACATCCGTTGAAGTTGGTCCTATATCAATTCAACTGCAACTAGTCTTAACAATGTACTGCATTTGGTGTTCTGTGGTACTGCGGCCTTACCACAGAATACCAAAGGAGCACCCTGTTTCCACCCCGATTCAAAAAACGCATCAGGTAACGCTGCATTTAAAACTGGTGTAAATCCATGTCCTGTGATACGTTTTTGAATCGGGTTGGGCATGCATTGGTGGAAACAATGAATTATTTTCTGCATTTCGGAAGCTCCTGGTAAAAACAAAAACAAACAATTGGAAATGTCATCCACAGCTGACTGTCTGACGTCATACAGCGGTTACTCCGAGTAACCGTGACGTCATTTTGAGTCAACTTAAATGAGTGACTAGTAACCTCGAGGAAAAAGGCTTTATGGCAAGGACTAAATTAATAAGTGTCAAATAAACTGAAAACATAACCTCAAATCAAGGTTTTTGTTTTGTTTTTGAGTTTTTTTTTGTGCAATGAACAGTGTAGAAAAAGGTTTATGTATTGAAAAAGTTGAATATATTTTTTTTTAACACCCTGCCACCACCAACCTAATTTTATTATCTTTATTATAGTTCTGTTTGTAATTGTGCTTAATAAATGGGTAAACTGGAAAAATTTTCAAACTCACCATGACTGTTTAAGTTTAACATTCATTTTAAGGAGATTTTTAGACACAGCACACCAACTTAAAATGTTTAAAAATTTTTAACCTTGTAGAAATGTGGCAGAAAGATTTTTAATAAGATATAAATTATTTTTAAAAAGATAGATTTATAAAACTTAGTGTTATTTATCTGTCTTTCTTTCTATTTAGCCTTCTTCGATTCATCTTTGGACATTCATTCCTTTTTCTATCTGTTAGCTTTACATGTAACATTTGTCTTTCTATTAATCTTTTGACTTTTTTGTCTCATCAAAACATAGTATTATAGGTTGGAAAAAGATAAAATAAAAAAATATGTTTTCATAACTACCAAGTTCTTTTGGTTCATTTTTACATAATTTTTTCCCACACTAGACATGAAAAGCAGTCAAATAATAAATCTAGTGCAAAACTATTTTAGACAAAAAATTAAAACAGACATTGGGGGGATAAAATTTTATATTCCTGAGAAAGACTGAAATTTTTTTTTCTTCTGAGTTTATTCCAAGTTTTTCTTTCGTTTTTAAATGATATAGAAAAATCAAAATGGAGAAAAAATAGCATTATTGTAAGAATAAGTATATTTTGAGGTATTGTCATTTTTATTCTATTTTTTTATTGTTTCAGGTCTGGCTATGGAGGCAGAGGTAGAGGAGGCGGTGGTGGCCGATTTGGCGGCGGAGGGGATAGAGGAGGCCGTTTTGGAGGTGACTAGAGGAGGTGGGGTGGAGGTCGTTTTGGAGGGGATAGAGGAGGTGGTGGTGGAGGTCGATTTGGAGGGGGAGGTATGTATCTGATTCAGTTTTGTAGTTTGACTGAATAGAATCAAATACATATATGTAAAATACAATAGAACAATTGTTTGAAAACTAAGAAGGAAGGTTAACCATCCAGAAAAAAAGTTTAGATAATAACACTCTTACAAACTTTCCTCGGACACAAATATTTTTTTTCAAAAATAGGTGGCGGTGGTGGTGGACGTTTTGGAGACCGCGGAGGTGGCGCCGGCGGCGGAAAGTGGAGCAGTAGCGGTGCCGGGCAGAGATTGCGCCGCGTTAATTGGGAAGGCAAAACGCTGAAGCCGTTCAAGAAAGAGTTTTATGTACCTCATCCCAATGTTGCCAACAGGTCACAATTTGAGGTAAGGAATAATTCTGCTATTTTGTTTTTCTATAAGACTTGTTTTTGTTGCTTGCTAAGTTTTACATTATCCACATAACAAATTGTTATGTTTTTATCAAGGGGTGAACAGCTCTCACAATCGGTGTACATATTTCTCACACTCTCTTCACAATCCTTCACAATCTTACCACAATCCCTTAGCAAAAGATTGTGGATTTTTACAATCATTGTATACATTTTGGGTTAGCTGTTCACCCTTCGGTTTTTATGATAATAAAGCTCATAACAAAATTGATTCTTAAAAAAATTGGCAAATTGAAATTGTTATTAATTTTTTGAAAAAAAGAACATTTTTATTATATTGATTTACATAATTATTTGACATTGTCAAATTTGTAATTTTTCAAGTTTACTCTTTTCCTGTACTCTTCAAACTTGACAAGTGATATAACTTGAAAACAAAAAACTTTAACACAAACTTGTTTTAAACTATTTTTGTATTTTTTACCTTCCCGCCAACCCCTCCAAGTTTGGTAGATCTTTTAAAATACCCCCTGTGTATTTATTCTAGGTTGAAGCTTATAGAAGATCTAAAGAAATCACTGTCGATGGTCATAATGTTCCCAACCCAATCCAAAACTTTAATGAGACTTGCTTCCCTGACTATGTGATGAATGAAATCAGAAAACAAGGTATGGAAACTGTTTTGAGTAGCACTATTATAAGAAAATTAATAAAATATTGGAATTGAAAGAAAATCCATAAATAAATAAAATTAATTTCAATCTGAGTTATTGTGGTGAAATTGTGTGAGTTTTTATGGGTGTATAATGGTTTTTTATGGTTTTAAGCAAAACTAGATTTCCTATGAAATAAAGTTAAATATAAAAGTTATAGGTATTAAAAAGGTCTACAACTTTTGTATAAAAAAATTTGTTTATATATCCAAAAATTTTTAGGAAAATCAAAAAAACTGATTGATTACTTTTTGATTTTTTCTCAACATTTTTCGTTTGTGTCAAAATTTGTTTAATATGCCTGTTCGTCTCCTTACCACTTTGTTATTTTTTAAATTAAGATATTGATTTTTGACATTTAATTTTAGTTTAAAATATAAAATGAGGTCCCATTTTCACTTGAATTTTTTATTTGTTAAAACATCAATTTTTAGATGAAAATAAACATTGCGAAATCTACAGATCATTATCTTAATTATTAATAAATTAATTAATAAATAAACGAGTTTCCCATTTAATTCTTGTTATGTAAACTACTATAAATTTGTAGGTTATGATTCTCCTACTCCAATCCAAGCCAAGCCTGGCCAATAGCAATGAGTGGCAGAGATATGGTGGGTATTGCCCAGACAGGTTCTGGTAAACTCTGGCCTACATTCTACCGGCCATTGTGCACATCAACAACCAGGCTAGGCTGCTAAGAGACGAAGGACCCATAGCTTTAATTTTAGGTATGATATTACCATTATTTTTACATTCTTTTGTCACCAAAATACATAATTTTTCATTAACTAGGTTTGAACACTAAACAGGCTATAAAAATCACACAATTTTTGTTTAATATTTTAAAAACCCCTGTAGGTATTATTTTTGATATTGTATCTGATTGACCTCAAAATAGCGCACCTTTTTTTATCATTTAACCAAAATTAAATCTCTTACGGTCTGGAACACCCTGTATAAATATACACAAAATCTAGTAAAGATTTTTTGCCATTAATTTTATTCTATTTTTTTAAGCTCCTACAAGAGAATTGGCTCAGCAAATTCAAGAGGTGGCTACCCAATTCGGGCAGTCTTCATACATTAGGAACACCTGTGTATTTGGAGGCGCCCCCAAAGGAGGCCAGGCCCGCGACTTGGAGAGGGGAGTTGAAATTTGCATTGCCACCCCGGTAGATTGATTGATTTCTTGGAGAAGGGGACTACCAACTTCGAAAGGTAAACTTTGCCTTGTCTTTTTTCGTTTACATTACTATGCCGTGTTAACTCAAAAGGGCGCCATCTTGGTTATATTAGAAATTGTCATTTATTATGAAATTTTTTAAATCAGCGACCCTTATTCAGTATAAATTGATATATTATACTGCAACATTAGTTCTGTCAAAGAAGAATGAATAAATAATTTTTTTATCTAAGTTTTGGCCGCTATTTTAAATGTTAAATATCAAATTAGAAATAAAATTTCGCACTTCCATTGTCTTTATTTATTTTAAAACACGACGTTTCGGTTAGTAAGTATCTCTAACCGTTATCAAGTGTAAACTGTTCATCAGATGAACAGTTTACACTTGATAACGGTTAGAGATACTTACTAACCGAAACGTCGTGTTTTAAAATAAATAAAAACAATGGAAGTCCGAAATTTTATTTCTACACAATCATTGTCTACGAGTTTCAAACAAAGAAATATCAAATTGGAACTTTTAAAATACAACTCTTGACTTGGCTTACTCTTGAAAAAAATCCATAATCTTTTTTATAAAAATAAATTTGGTCTACAGGTTATGTAGGTCTCTTTTATTTTTGTCATATTAAGTGCCATCTTTGTGTCGGCTGGAGAACTTAATTTTTATTTTTAGGGACTAATGAGCTGATAAATAGCTTTAATAGGAGGTGTTAAAAATAAATATTGCACAAGAAATTAAAGGATACATCAAAAAAATCGAATTTTTCGAAATACAGCCGCCATTTTGTTTTGAAGTCACAGGTGTCAATTTTTTTCAGTTTTAAATTGAGTACGTTCCGCTGAAGGAATCTTAAAAATACTCTGCCAATCTATGGGCACCTAAGCTCACACTAGGTACTATAGTTATAGTGTGAGCTAATATAATCAAAAACTGAAATATATTTTATTCACCTCCAGACTCAATTACCTTTCGTTTAATACCACACAAGCCATGTTTTGACTTAAACTCAAATTTTTTCAATCTACCCCCACCCTTTTAAAAAAAACTAAAATGTATTTTGTTTAACTCCAGACTCAATTACCTTTCGTTTGATATCACACACGCCATATTTTCACTTAAACTCTAATTTTTGACATCTACCCCCACCCTTTTTTTAAAAATAAACTAAAATTTATTTTTTTAACTCCAGACTTAATTACCTTTCGTTTGATGTCACACACGCCATATTTTCATATAACCTCTAATTTTTGGAATCTACCCCCACCCTGTTATTTGGCTTGCGTTCGGTGGATTTTGTTCATTTTTAAATAGGACCATCACGGCCCAAGACACAACTTAGGTACCAAATTTCATTAAAATCGGACAAGCGGTTTTTGAGTTATGCGGGTTGGTCGTTACAGACAGACAGCAAAACAAAAAAGTTTCAAAATCATCTGAAACGCAAAGATATATAAAAAATTTTGAAATCGGAGCAACTTTTTTTTTCTCGAAAAAATTACGATCACCATAGCTCACACTACTTATAGTAGTAGTGTGAGCTAATAATATAATTTCCTCTAAAACAGAATTTATTTTTTTTCTTAACTTTGGCAGCCACAAATTTACTCTAGTAATATTTCGTTTTTGTAAAAAAAAATCAAATGTAATTAAATTACAAAAAAAAATTGTAAATTGTTCTAGAAGAATGTTTTGTCATTTTTCAGATGTACCTACCTGGTTCTAGACGAGGCCGATCGTATGTTGGACATGGGCTTTGAACCACAAATTAGAAAAATTATTGAGCAAATTAGGCCCGACAGACAAACTCTTATGTGGTCCGCTACTTGGCCAAAAGAAGTAAGTTAAATTACATAAATGAATAGATTTATAAAAAAAAAATATGTTTCAAATTTTTTAAAAATTTTCCAAATTTAAAATTTTTTATAAACCTATATTTTATCACACAATGTCACAACTTTGCCTTGATTCTCTTATATTGCATAAATAATAAAAAATGTAGTTACTCAGTACCTAGTGTTTAGATTTTATATTTTAAATAATTTTTGATACCTTAAAAGTTAGCATATTTTAAATTTTTAAACTGTCAAAAAACTGTCATTAGCATTTATGGATTTTAACCAAAATCTAATCAGGTCATTACAGTATCAAATACTTTTGTTATGGACATACATCCACACACACAGACAGACTTCACGTCAATATCCCTAAGATAGGTCAAAATACACCAAAATAAAATTTTCATCAAAAATAATACCTTCTCTAGCCATTGCTGTGCAGGCTATGAAGGTAAAAAAAGACCACTTATTGAAAATTCTTCTTTGACTACAGGTAAAGAAATTGGCTCAAGACTTTTTGAACGACTACGTTCAAATTAACGTTGGATCAATGGAGCTTGCCGCCAATCACAACATTTTACAGATTGTTGACGTATGCATGGAACATGAAAAAGAATACAAGTAAGTTTATTTTATTCTGTACCTTGGAAATTTAGTCAAATTGCGGGAATGTGTTATAATCGTTTTCGATCTGAAATTTCTTTGTTCGATTACGTAAAACAATTGCGTCCAAATCTCGCGCGGGTCGATTTTGCTTGCTCTCAGTCCTGAGACGGATCAACTGGTTTGAATTAAAACAATAAACATAACCCTATTCTTTTCATTGTGTTTTGGCGTGTTTTTTGTTTTTTTCGCTTCTTTATAGTGCAACAAAATTATTAGAAAACCTAATAGAAAGCCCAAAATAATGGCATTGGAAGAGTTTTAAACACTTAGGCCAAGTTTTAAAAATATATAACAATTGAAATTTTTTAATTCCTTTATCATAGAATGAAACTGGTTTTAGTCATTAACCATCTGCGCACGAACGTTTCTACATTTTTTTGTCCTTAAAGTGACGACCTCCCACTTGTTCTTTAAGTTATTACAAATTAGGTCTGTAAGGCCAGTGTTCAAGTGCTACCCAAGGCATTTATTCCATTTTCTTAAGTCAATGCAGCTCTGTGGCAGAGCGTTTTCATGAAGCAGAATCGTACTTCGATTAGGCATATCTCTCCTTTTTTACCGATAGTATGCAGCAATAATTCTACGGTATTCGTGAATAAGAAAAATCGACCAGCAGAAAGTCTCTGAAATCTCAAAAAACCGTTACAACAACTTGGCGTTATTGATTGATATTGATTCACCCGCGTACCGAATGGCATATCTTTACCCAAAGGTATTTGTGCCTAACTTGCGAGTGTCAGAAGGAGAGGGAAGAGTTGATTTTGGTTGTTTTCCTACTTACACAAGGTTGCATCTCTAGACGTACATTTCTGTGTGTTTCACGTCGTCAGTCTCGCTCGAGCCAGTCCGCTAGATGGCGCTACACCTTGTAGTTTACTCGCATTGGACCGCCGCGAGTATTTCATATATAGGAGTTGATTTAAATTGGCTTACCTGGGTTTGCTGTTCTCTACTGACGACGTGAAACACACAGAAACGTACGTCTAGAGGTGCAACCTTGTGTAAGTAGGAAAACAACCAAAATCAACTCTTCCCTCTCCTTCTGACACTCGCAAGTTAGGCACACATACCTTTGTGTGAAGTATAAAATTCGTTTTGATTTTTATCGATCCACACACAGCACGTTTTCCATCTTTCTTCTTTGCATATTTTACTTTTGTTCAGAATTTCTATAATTTCTAAGTCAAGACAAACGCATTTAAGCTAATGTAAAGCAATATCATATATGTTTTGTTCCAGACTTAACCAACTACTTCAGGAAATTGGCAACAACGCAGAACCCAACGCTAAAGTAATCATTTTTGTTGAAACAAAAAGAAAAGTAGAAACTATTACGCGCGGTATTAAACGCAGTGGTTGGCAGGCTGTGTGCATGCACGGTAAGGCATTTTATTTATTTATTTATTCATTGCAAACATTTTGAATTTGTAAAAAAAATTGGTCCTGACAAACAGATCAAGGTAAAAAAATTGCGGCCAAATCTTTCTTTTGTTTATCATTTTTGTTATATTCTATAAATATTTCTTTCAATTTAATAATCAAGGTATTCAGAAAAACTATTTCAAGAAGTTTTTAAATAAATTAGTAAATTAGCTTGTCCTTAAATGAAATATGGATCAACATTCTAAGACATCCAGATGATACTGTTTTTACAGGTACTTCAGCAATTTATTACTCAATCTAAAATAATATTTTTCTTTTCGTGCAAAATAGGTGACAAATCGCAGCAGGAAAGAGACTACGTCCTGAACGACTTTAGAAACGGAAGGTCTACTATTTTGGTAGCTACCGATGTCGCCGCTAGAGGGCTGGGTAAGTATATATAAAATAGTAGGAGTAGTTGTGGGTTTACAATAATAATAATGAATAGACTAGAAGCAGCATTATTCCAAGTTATAAACAACTTTTATCGTTGTACTGTAAAAAAAAGAAACTTTGCAACATTCCGGCCAATATTTGTGACATTTTAACCAGCAGATAGTTTGTTAAAGTCAACTGTTAACTTACTTAACAGCAACCACTTGAATCTCTCTTTCTTCACACAGTATTTCACCATATTTACAGTTTTTAGACATCTGAGCCCTGAAGGGGAGAAAAACTAGAGATATCCCAAAAAAATAACCCCAAAGTTAAATTCGCCCCGCCTGCGAAAACAGAGTCTATTAAACTAAAAAACAAAGGAAAAAATCGGCAACACGCTAGAAGCTTACTTTCTGTAATTCTGTAGCAGTCTCAAAATTTCACTGGCGACCGCGGCCCTTTCTTGCGAGTGGAATTTCGGTCTTCAACCCAGAAACACGTGTGACTTCTTTTAGTTTTTTGTCGGAAGTGATTTCTTCATTCCCCTGTCACACACAGGGTGGCGCTTCAAACTCCCAGCGTGAGCAAAAAACGCGCATGATTTTAACAAAATGATCAGGTGATCAAAAAGAAAATAACTTTCAACAAAGAGAGAAATTATCACCTGATCGGAATTTTTCCCAAACAGGACTTTCTTTTTTTGAAGGTTTTTGCAGAAAGCCCAAAAATATCAAAACAAACTTTAAGGTTAGGTTTTCCAAAAAATTCAAAATAAAACAATAAATAAAAAATAACTGGCAGCATTAAACAGTTTTCAATTCACTTTTCACTGAAAATATACAAAAAAGCATTTAAATCACTATCCAAACCAATGGTTTAATTGTTTAATAACTTATGTGGGTTATACAAAGAATTCCTTGTATTTTTTGTGACATTTTTTCTTAAAAAATTGCTCACATTCATAATATAATGTTGTAAGCAGAAAAGTAGTAATGGTAATTTGATAATAGTACAATAGTATCTGGCACAAATTCTAATTCATTTTAAGAAAAGCTCTAAAGCCAAGCTTTTAATGAATTCGGAAGATGTCGCGTTTTTAAATGACGCTAACGATGTCAATTTGGAGTTTAAAGGTCACACCAAGAGATGGCCTTTTATGTTGTAGTCCACAGTACAGCGTGTCCCATTTTCGATGGGATTAAATGGGAAACTCGGTTATTATTAAAGATATTGATTTTCTGATTGCACCTTACCGTGCTCTTTTTTTGAGCCCTTAAAAATGGCGTAATCAGATTTTTGCTATACCCCGTAGTTTCGCTAATACAGGGAGTTTTTGAAAAAATTGTATTTTTAATAATCCCTTCTATCTCGCTTATTTTGCGAGATATTTTTATTCAGTAAAAACCTTTTCATGGCAACTTTTTTAGAGCAAAATAATGACGTTGTCAACTTTTTAAAATATTGTTTAGTTTTTGAGATATGGTATTTATCATAAAAAAATTAAATACGGACCTGGATTTTTTTTATTACTATTTTGATTGGTTTCATGCTAGTATTATCATAAAACAATAAAAATTTTAAAAATTTTTGTTTTAAGGTAAAAAAAAATATTTAATATTTTAAAAAAAATAGTCCGAACCTGGATATTTCCAACATAAATATAAATTAAAAATTGCTAGTTAAACAATTTTTAGTTTAACTGTTTTGATACTTAGCATATTAAAATGGTTTTACTTTAATTTACAGATTTATTTGAAACAAAGTCTACGAAAAATACAAAAAAAAAACAAATTACAAAAAATAACTAATTTTTCTGATTGCCATTATGTTTAAGACATTGTTGGCATTTTTGAGTAATTTTTCTTAACGCATTTTCCATAAACATATTTCTGCCATTTAAATATTGGCATTTTGTTGCTTGAATGAAGCAGTCAAACATATCACATTTTTCAAAATCTGGATATGGTCGATTTCTAGCCAGTTTAAAATAATTGTAAGCCATGCACAAAAATGACAAGTGTCAAATTACAATGTCAATTCCACGCTTTTGTTTTGTAAATTTCACGACCTGCTGTTCGGTTATCAAATAATTAGTATGATATTATTTTTGTAACTTTTTAACGTTTTTTACTTTATTTATAAATCTTTTAATTATCATTTCAAAACAGATATACTAAAAATCGTTCAACTAGTGTGTTTTGCAATTTTTAATTTATAATTACGTTGGAAATTTCCAGGTTCGGACTATAAATTTTTTTTCAAATATTAAATAGTTTTTTTTAACCTTAAATTAAAAAAATATTAAAGTTTTATCATTTTAAGGTAATAACAGCATAGAACCAATCAAAACAGTAATAAAAAAAATCCAGGTCCGTATTTAATTTTTTTATTATAAACACCATATCTCAAAAACTAAACAATATTTTAAAAAATTGACAACGTCATTATTTTGCTCTAAAAAAGTTGCCATAGAAAGGTTTTTACAGAATAAAAATATCTTGCAAAATAAGCGAGATACAAGGAATTAATTAAAATACAATTTTTTCAAAAACTCCCTGTATTAGCGAAACCACGGGGTATAGCAAAAATCTGATTACACCATTTTTAAGGGCTCAAAAAAAGAGCACGGTAAAGTGCAATCAGAAAATC
This sequence comes from Aspidapion aeneum, assembly GCA_963576565.1. Lineage (NCBI taxonomy): Eukaryota > Metazoa > Arthropoda > Insecta > Coleoptera > Brentidae > Aspidapion > Aspidapion aeneum. Next base: position 6,413,060 of record OY755043.1, on the reverse strand, counting down.
GATAACTTTAATAATAACCGAGTTTCCCATTTAATCCTATCGAAAATGGGACACGCTGTACACCAGTATATTTTTTAAGTGGTGAGTAATGGGTTGAATTTTCGTAAACAGCTTAATTTTGCCGAGTCGCTCAATTTTTTCCCATTTAAAGTGACTCTCACCAAAGTGCGCAGGCGGCAAGCACCTTTCGAGTGTTGAACTGACTAAACCAAGTATGCGATTTGAAAGACAATGTTGCCATTTACTTTAAGACACATTTTCTAAGCCACAGAAACAAAATTGCTGATTACTCATCACTTAAAATTAGACTAGTGTAATATGGTCTATTAAAGGAGCAGTCTTTCCTTGTATGACAGATATATTTATGAAGTGACATAGGGTGTATAAATAAGCCTCTCACTGGTAAGAAAGTCAAAAATAAAAGAAAACCTTCGGAACTTTTGTGTTGATCTTGCTCGAACATGCTGCTTTTAATCTATTCAATGTTTTTGGAAGAAATCACTAGGGAAACATTAACAAATAAAATTGTAATAAAAAATCCTTGGTAGCAAAAAAATTGGTTCTAATATTTCATCTATAGTAGCATATAATATTTAAAGTTAGATGGGATTAACCAGACTGGTTCAAAAATTATCGAAGTTGTGAATTTGTTTTCAGGTTCAGTCTATATCCAAAATGCAAAACAATTGCGTTACCATATGTTAAAGTATTACTGTTTCTTGTAACCACCAAAAAAAGTTTATGTCCAATGTTGATAAAATTTGGAAAAGGTTTTGTTAAAAAAAATCAACTACCAGTTATATACAAATTTTAAGCGGCTATGATGGGGAACTTTTAAGCTATCGTTAATAGGTAGTTGGTTACTGAGAGACACATCAAAATGCAGTGTAATTTTTTTATAACCTGACACCCCTTTTATTTTTTATACTATGCACTTTACTTATTAACGAAACAGACGGTGCAATGACACAATTGACAATAAACAAACGTCAAATAAAATACGGTTTGACAGTGATACAGTCGATCGATAACTCGAACAACCATGTGTCACATAAAAATTTCGACTTATCGAGACATCAAATAATAAAAAAACATTTTTGCGGCGTTTGCGTATTTTTTGTGGATCTAAATTTACGTATTTTTTCAAGAAAAAAAATGGTATACTTGCAATAACTCTGATACAACCAAGTTTACCTCGCTTTTCTTGTTATACATATGTATTAATGTACAGTCGGGGACTTTTTAAATTGCCGCCCTGGAAAATAAAAAAATTCCCATTTGAAATTCGGAAAAGTAGTTTGAACCACAACAAAAAAATTGTGAACCTTTTCTCTGTCTGTATACATACATACATATTTAAAAATATTTTTTCAATATCTTTAATTGATTAATTTTGACAGAAAAAAAATAAAATGACAGTTTACAAAGTCCCCGACTGTACATATTTATTTTACTGAAAAAAGGTAGTTTTTTCGTGACATAGTAACATACACACAACCCTTAAACATATAGCAAATCGAATACAAGTTACATTGAATTGCGTCTTTAAAACATTTCAATGCTAACAAACAAATTAGAACGATTCGTAATTAGGGGATTTCTCCAGAAAATTCGACTTATCGAAATTGGCGACACATACAATATTCATGTTATCAAGATATGCGACTAATCGAAGTTTGAGTTATCAAGGGACGATTCCATGATTACTGACGGGACAAATCGCACATATTTACAGGCATTTATACCATTTTTTCTATAGTAGAAGTAATCATTAATCAATAATTTTTGGTTTACAAGTAAACATCAATGAAGGCAATTTTTATGCAAAGAAAAATTTATCTTAGCTTATGATAGTTTAAAAGATATAATTTTTTAAAGTGTGATTACTGACGGGACAGAAATTCGGGCAGAGATTTTTTGCAAAAGTTTGATTCTATAGTTCTCTGAAATTAAACATGTAACAAAATGTTTCTAAATTATAGTCAATAACTGTACTCTAAACAAGTTTATTAAACATAATAGTAATTATATTTAATTACTTGTTTAGCTTATAAAAATTGATATAATGATTACTGATGGGAGATTACTGACGGGACAATTTTTGTCAACTTTTCAAAAAATGTATTTTAAATATTTAACAACAAATAACTAACTAAATACAAAAAACATATTAACTTTATCGAAAACAACTGAATAATATTGATTTCTGTGATTGACACGTCTTTCTAATTTCAATAGACTTGCCCTCAATGTATTTAAAATTATGTGACCTGCTTATTTCTGGAATGGCTTTTCCAGTTTCCCCCATTTTATTTAAGAAAGGTTTTACGTAGTTTATTTCATCTGCTTCTACCATAAGAATGATTGAAATCGATATCTTCAAAGACGTTTGGTTCCAAATAGTACGTATTGGATGCAAAAAATCATCATCAGATTTTGCAATTTTTAAATTGGGGTCTATTGATGTTAAAATGCTTGGAAATAACAGCCATTTTCTTTTCTGTCTGCTGCGGTAAAGATTTGTTAACTCTTTTCACAGGTTTACCTAAAGATTGGACAGATTTAAACGGAATTTGATTCAGTGCGGCCATTTAGTTAGGTAGCTTTGCTTCGTCGTTTCATTTGCAAACATTTTTTTGCGGTAGTTTCTAACATTCTCTCTAACTTTTTCTCTGCGACGAGTGTTTAATTTTCCCATCCTAAAAGCGGACAAGGAAATTTTAGTAAACTATGTATAAAATAACGCGAAATGGTTTAGAATTATTACACAGGAATAATTAAGAAGAAACTAAGCTATATGGTTATTTCTATAATTTTGATTACGGACGGGACAAAATTGAAAAAGATTTTTTTAAAAATTGTGAAGCTTATTGAGGAAAACAAAACTGGCAAATAACAGAGTAACTGATGAGTTTACAGTTAACGTTTATGTAGAAGTATGTAGTCAGGAGTGCACGCGTTATTAGAAGATTCTGTATTTTTTGATTACTGACGGGACATAAAATCCTAAATACTAAAAAATAAAATAAATTTGTGCTAACTTACCTGACAGAAAAACCACGATACACGATATGTCACCAAAAGCGACGCCATCAATAATAAATCAATTTTGACAGCGCTAGTAATTTGTTTAAATCACAGTCAACTTGTTAAAATTAGGAAATTCTTATACAAATATACACGGAGGAAAAGTAAAAGTTTTACTAATTATTTTCTTTACAAAAATAGTACCGTCAAATGGCTTTTTTAGTTTATATGGTAAAAATGGTCCTTAATTAAAAATATAAGCATAGTTTTTATTCAAAATTTTTAAGTTAATTTTTATAAGAAAATTTTTAATGTGCATGGAATCGCCCCAAGACCGAATTACATATATTTCTTACCCTTGACGCCATTGCCAACAGTTTGGTTCGACTTTTCGAAGATTTTGAGTTATCAAAGTTCGAGTTATCAAAGTTCGACTGTAACTAAACAGGATTACAACTCGAATAACCTAATTTAATTAAGTATAATATTCATTAGAAATAATTTTGTTGGGTTTTTCTATTTTATTAAATATTGGTACACAATTTAAATGATTTTTAGGTTAAATTAAATAATTAAAACACAATTATTCAGTCAAAATACAATTTGACCGATATAACTAACCAGGAGCGGATTACAGCTCGAATAGCCTAATTTGTTTACCTATAATTTTCATTGGAAATAATTTTGTTGGATTTTTTTATTTTATTAAATATTAGCACACAATTTAAATGATTTTTAGGTTAAATTAAATAACTCAAACACAATTAATCAGTCTGGATATCCTTTTGTTTGTTTCAGAGGCACAAGCGGGATGAGCGTATTCACAGCAAAAAAACTGAATATTCACAGCAAAAAACTAAATGTTTTTTGCACTGAGAAACAGATTCACTGAATACGCCTATGTATGATTGCGTTCCTGAGATAATACGTGGGCCATGTGATCAAGCGCATGTGTCAACTTCAGCAATAGGCGCAGCACAAAACCACTGTCCATACAGTTTAGCAAAAAAAACCGACCGTATAGTTGAGGCACCTTGAATCACGCCTTGACTGAAGTAAATCGAGGTCTCTAACCTCACTTTTACGGGCTGCGCCATTGAGTGACCCGATTTGGTTCTGGCCTACGTATAGGATGCAATATTACACAAAAATCTTGTGCCTCTTTTGATGGCTGGCTACGCCCGCTCTGTCCATATTATGGAAATGTGGACACCAAGAAATGGAAGAAAAGCGGGCACTAAGACCGATGGGAAGGTTTGATGAAGGCATCAAATTATATGGCACCTTTAACGTCGAGTTTCTAATCCTGTTTTTTCCCGATTCCAGTCTTGTCCTTAATCTTAAAGCCATAGAAATAATATCCTAGTAAAACATCCATAGATAAGTCGTGCATTTGATATAATATAAAATAAGTAAAATCGGTGTGCTGATTCTCAAAAAAACTATTTTTGTTTCAACCATTGTCTTACAGATTATACGATTGCATTGCCAATCTTGTCTGCATTAATTTCCTTATAAACTCATTATGAACCGATCTCAGTGAAATAAAACAAATCATGGTGAGAATTGATTGTTCTTTAAAGATTATAATCGAAATTTGCCATCTTAATAGTTAAGGTGTCGGACTGAATCATACATAACCCTTCTAAAAGGCACGTTTATTTTTATTTTTTCGAAAATGTTTTAGTTTTTTTTTATATACAGAAAAGCACAACTTTTTTTTCCGCTTAACAAGGTACAAAGTAATAAAATCTGTTTGTTGCCAATTTGTGGCCTATTAAAATGCGTTGGGTGACATTTGTGGCAGCTTAAAGACGTTGCCGCCATTTTGTGACATTGTAATTAGAATAATAACAATTTGCCAATTTGTGACACTAAAAAACCCACTGAATAATTAAACAAATATCTGGAAGCAGAACTGTATTTTCCAGCTAGGTAAAACATTGATATGCCCGGTAACTTTTATACAGTGGAGAAGGGGGGGGTTCAGAAATAAGAAAATTTTACGTGCGCCACAGTGTTTTAATATCAATGCTTTACAAAGAAGATCTTAATTAAAATACAGTTCAACCCAAACGTTGTAGCCAAACAATGAAACTTTACTTACTTCCGAGGCTTCCAGAGTATTTGTGTAATTAAAAAAACCAAAAAAATTGACTAATAAACAAAATAAAATTCTAAAAGATTTTTAAATTAATCAAAATGACACAAATAGAAAGTTCTTTATAGGTAGATGAACATTTCCAGCAGGTCACAGTGTACCTACCTTTGAGTCAGTGGTTCTCACAAAATCTGATTTTGTTTTAACCATTGTTTTACAAATTATACGATTGCGTTGCCAATCCTGTCTGCATTCAGTTCTTTATAAAATCATTATTACTGAACCGATTTTAGTGAAATAAAAAACGTCATGGTGCAAACTGATTGATCTTTAAAGTGTGCACAATGATGTTTTTTATTCCACTAAAATCGGTTCAGTAATAATACATTTATAAAGAAATGAATGCAGTAAGAATTGGCAATGCAATTGTATAATTTGTAAAACAATGGTTAAAATAAAATCAGATTTTGTGAGAACCACTACACCGATTTTATTAATTTGTACCTCTTTATGCGGGAGAAAAGTAGTGTTTTTCTATAAATTCAATAAAAAACTAAAACATTTTCGGAAAATTAGAATAAACACGCCATTTTGAAGAATCAAGTATGATTTTTTCCGACATCTTAAATTCTAAGATGGCGGAAAATTTCGATTATAGTCTTTAAAGAGCAATCAATTCTTATCATGATTTTTTTAAATTCCCTTAAATCGGTTTAGTAATAGAGAAGTTATAAGGAAATGAATGCAGACAGGATTGGCAATGCAATTGTAGAATCTGTAAAACAATAGTTGAAACAAAAATAGATTTTTGAGAACCATTACACCGATTTTACTCATTTGTATCGCGTTGTGTGTGGGAAAAATAAAGTTTTTTTATAAAATAAAATTAAACTAAAACATTTTTGGAAAATAAGAATAAACACGCCATTTTGAAGAATCAAGTACGATTGTGTCCGCCATCTTAAATTTTAAGATGGCGATAAACTTTCCAGCAATCCATTCTCAGCAGGACGTTTTTAATTTCATTAAAATCGGTTCAGTAATAAATTTAAAAGGAAATAAATGCAGACATGATTCGCAAGGCAATCATATAATATGCAAAACAATGGTTAAAACCAAAAATGTTTTTTTAGAACCACTGAACCGATTTTGCTGATTGGTATCTTATTGTACGTGTCAAGAATGCAGCTTATTCACTAATTTAATAATTAAAACATGCTCGCAACACAAGAATAAACGAGCATTTTTGAAGTGTATATTTTAATCTTGGATTTTCAGATGCCGACCAAAAAAATATATTTAAACAAAACTCTGACTAAATCTCTGCCAAGTGCAGTTTGCCTAAGGACACTCATCGTAAAGGCAAAAGCTTGCTTTACGATGAGTGACCTTAAGTTTGCCCCAATAAAATCGATTGTACAGTTCAAAAGTTATATTGAAAAAGAAATTGTCCGGTTTTTTTTGGCCCACCCGGTATATTTTTTAAATTTAATCACCTCTGCGTTAGCAGCAGTTTGAGGCAAAATATTGAAAAAGTGGAAAACTCACAACACATTTGTACTCAAATCGTTATAATATCTAAAAAGCGACAAGCTTAAACTTAAAAAATTGCACAGTTCAATTCTCCAGACTCTAGGCGGCGTTGATTTAGCACACTACGTAAATATTTGAACCAAACTATAACTGTCTTATGCACCCTGATCAATGATTGCTCTACCCATTTAAAATTCTTTGTTTTCCATGCAATCCTACCCTATTAATCCAAATATCCCGAAGAAACCTGAACAAACCAGCTCGGCCGTATTGAAGTTCTCATAAAACAAATTTACGAGGATGCTTTATGGTTCATACATCAGTAAACAAAAGCAAAATATTAATAACCATCGATTTTAAAATGAGACATATTAATCATATCGCAACAGCTCACTCAAAATAGCTGACAGATGAAACAGAAGCATTCGAGATAAAGCGAGAATTGACACTGCCAGCCGAGCTGTCAAATGAATGTCATTATCCTGTCGGTCCAGTACAGCCAGCCACTTGTAAAATTGACATTTTGCTACTATAGCTTTTGATGTATTGTTGACATATTTTGTGCCGCACACTGCAATCGCATCGGTGGTGTGCGGGATTTTTGCGATTTGAGGAAACGTTCTGGTAAATGGTTAGTATTATTACTTTTAGAATTTTATTTCTGTTTTTTATTATACATCGTTTTTTTTTTCTAACTTCTTTTTACCGGTGTTCCATTCTTGCCCTTCAATAATTCACACACAACATGTTTAGAAAATAAAAAGCTTTTTTTGCCAGGTTTTAGTGCATACTCTTGGTTATTAGTCCTTCTTTTCTTAGTGCATTTTTTTAAGTAAGAAACAGCATACACCACACTGCAAGAAAATACTGTACACTATTAAATAAAAATAAAGACTAGTAACCACGAGTAAGCATAAAACTTTGTAAAAAAAACAGTAAAGATTCGCACCTGTGATATTTAATAAATTAAAGGTCTATCCAAGCGGTCATGGTTGAAGCGTGTGACGTCATAAATGACGTCATTACTTTCAACCGAATTATACCCAGGCCCCAAGCTGTTTTATAAGTGCGGTTATATCCACCACTGAAAATAGTGTAGTTTTGTCGCTTTAGTTGCTTTTAGATGTGCCACTAATATATAACTAATTTTTTTATTTGTTTATTTTTATAGATGCGGAAATGCTTGCTATAGTTTTTGACTTGTTTTTTTTTTGTGAGGACCAGGAATACTTTTAATTCGTCACCGTTCTAAGCGATATACTGGCGGCATTTTTGAAGGAAAAGATCATCTGCCCAATTATTTTAAAATCGGAACAGTGGTTTATAGAGATGCCAAATTAATATATTTTTTGGTAACTTAACCATATTTTGACCCAATCTGTTCAAGAAGCTTTGTTTGATCGAAGCATTCAGCTGATTTTAAAGCCAGAATTTGAACCATTGGGTATTTTCCACTGGACCGCTTGGATAGAACTCATTGAACTTAAGTAATTAAGAGTGGTCCTTTTCATTCGCCCGCGTAAAGGGCACCCTTATAAAATAATTCGTTGCATTATTTTATTTTTTAAAGGTTTTAAGGTGTTTCAAATTAACCAAGTTCTCTAGTAGATTAGAGGCCTGCGTGTTTTTTGCGTGTCATAAGGTATTTTTATGCACGGTGTGCTTTAATAGAGTAACTGTTATTGACTCAAAACAAAATTACACCGAACAAAAAAGATCTTTAAATAAGTTGTATCCATAAAATGTATTATTTTTTGATTATATTAGAGTAACTGTTGGCTCGATAAAACATTACACTAAAAAAAGTTCTGTAATTAAGGTGTATTATAAGTAGAAGTAAATAACCGAACCACAGGTTGAAAGGTTCTCGAGTTATGCTCTAAAAACTCTGAAGCATAACTCGAAAACCTTTTCAAAAAGGTACATACATTATTGATACAACTTGTTAGTGCACATCACTGTTATATCATGTGTTTTTTTAGACTTTACTATTAAACCCAAAGAACACAAAAAGAACACGTTGGGGATATACAGAAATTGATTAATAGTTTTGTTATGCCCGCAGTAAGAAAAACGATAACTGCAATGGACTGTATATATTTTAATTAATGAAAGCGCGAACAAACATAAATATATTGATATGAAATTACGAAATAATTAAGAGGTCCATAGGTTAATTGTGGGTACCACACAACGGAAATCAGAGACAAAGCACTCACCAGTTTGCAGCCAATTTCTCCACTTCCAAGGGGCCCCTGTCTGGATCTAATGATGTCACCACGTAGCTGAAGGGCTGAAGTTTCTAGTTCTATGCTTCAGTACACCAAAATCGAGCACTTTCAAGTGTAGATATTTGAAATAGTTGGAGAAAGTAAATTAACACGCCATTTCTCGAGGCGGTCGAAAAAGGATCTCACTGATTCTTGGTGCGCATGTCCAAAAATGCGCGAAAATGCACTCTGTCCGTCATTCAATTGTGTGGTTTTAAAATTTACAAACACCGCGAAATTTAGCGGGAGCTAACAAGTTTTACTAAAAGAGTACTATGAATTAAACAAACTAAACTTACTTTTAAAAAATGAAAAAGATGTGAACTCTCCAATATTGCCCTGTTTTTCTTTGATGTGTATGTTCTTGTGTTTTACATGAAATCGACAGATGTCCAGTAAGTAGAATATTAATCTCGAGGGTGACGGCTGGAACATCTGGACTCAAATTTGCGTCAACACGCAAGAAACACGGAGGTCTCTTAAGTGACTAGAGTTTAAGTTTTTTTTAATTTTGCATAACTTACATTTATAGTCTTTATTAATTTATTTATTTCTTTAATTTAAGAGTTTGGTTTATAGCATATTTTTGTTTAATGTATACCTTAAATTATTTTCCTTGATTTAGATGTGGAAGGCATAAAATATGTCATTAACTTTGACTATCCCAACTCCTCCGAGGACTACATCCACAGAATCGGACGTACCGGTCGATCTGACTCCACCGGTACCTCGTACGCGTTCTTCACCCCGCAAAACTCCAGACAAGCTAAGGACTTGGTTGCTGTACTCAAGGAAGCTAACCAGGTACGAGAAACTATGTTACAAAAAATTTAATAGTAGGGGTGTCCGTGAATAATTTTTTGGAAGTTATTTTCCTAGTATATGAATAAGTAAGTCCTGTTAACGATCTAATAATAATGGTAACGATTTTCCGATAGGTTCAAATGATCTACTTATTTTTTTAGTTCTAAATCTTTTACACTAAGAAGAATAGATTATGAACATTATAAGAAAAGCAATCTGGCTTATCTGAAGTGGTGGGGAAAACAGCTCTGGTTGAAAGTATGCAGATCCAAAAATTGGACCGATTTATGTCCTTATTTTCTTAGTCTTAAAACTGAACGTATAAACTGATGGTATAATACACTATAACTAAGAATAACTGGCCGATTTACAAAGTTGAAAAATCCACTGGTGGTCTCTTTCAAATCGGAAAATTAGAAACTTTCAAATGGTTATTCTGGCTGTGGACTACGACACTGTAGCTGTGTTGCCGTTTTGTGCGGAGCAGTGTACAATACTACTATAACTCTTATTTTTGTTTGGTTCAGGTTGTGAATCCCAAGCTTGAAGAGCTCGCCAATCGCGGAGGTGGAGGCGGATATGGAGGAAGGAGTGGAGGTCGTTGGGGCGGCGGCGGAGGAGGTAGAGATAGAGGTAAGGGCCCATCCTTAAATTACGTAACGCAAAAACCACTACCCGTCTCTCATTAACTCATTCAAAATAACATCTATCTTGCTTAGTGCGTTACGTAGTTTAAGAACAAGTCCTAAGCTGATGTCAGAGATGGTGCTCGCATAATAGACTGTATTATGCGAGCACTACTTGGCATTTGGTTTTAGAAATTCGTTTTTTTTTCGAAAGTATTGTAAATAAGGTATTTTGCTAATCGAGTAAGGGAATTATTTTTAATAAAATTCGAAGTAAAGAACTGGCAGCATTGCACAATATATATCTGCTTTTCTGTGACCTGCACAATATATGTCTGCTTTTCTGTGACCCGCACAAATATTATATAACGAGGATGTCTACATTCTGGATAAACCTGGAAACTCTGGAATAAAAATAGTGGTCAGGGATATTACTCAAAAGTCTGGAAAGTCAGGGATATTTCCTCAATGAGAGTATTTAAGGGAACATTCCTTTGATCTAGTTCAGAACTTTTGTAGCATAAAACCAAAATCAAATAAAAGACCTAAAGTTGTGTAAAATATACTGTTGCCAACTTTAGAATCTTTAATTTGTTCCTGTGTTTATTTCGTAAAAAAAAAGTTTGTAGGAATACCTAACCATTCTGTGATGGTTTTAGCCTTTTTAATGTTTTTTAATAATTAAATAAAATATGTTTAGGGATGTTTCCATAAGTTAAATAATTAAAATACATTTTTGAGTTAAGGGGATCAAGTACTACAAAAATATCAAAAATAAAAAAAAATTGAGGATATACCAGCAACGACTCTATGTTAGCTCACACATATACTATAGTAGTGTGAGCTATGGTGATCCTAATTTTTTCGAGAAAAAAAAAATTGCTCCGATTTCAAAATTTTTTATATATCTTTGCGTTTCAGATGATTTTGAAACTTTTTTGTTGCGCCGTCTGTCTGTCTGTCTGTCTGTATGTCTGTCTGTATGTCTGTAACGACCAACGCGCATAACTCAAAAACCGCTTACCCGATTTCAATGAAATTTGGTACCTAGGCTGGGTCTTGGGTCGAGATGGTCCCATTTAAAAATGAACAAAATCCACCGAACACAAGCCAAATAAAAGGGTGGGGGTAGATTTTAAAAATTAGAGTTTATGTGAAAATTTGGCGTGTGTGATATCAAACGAAAGGTAATTGAGTTTGGAGTTAAACAAAATATATTTTAGTTTTTTTTAAGGGTGGGGGTAGATTTCAAAAATTACACTTTACGTAAAAATATGGCGTGTGTGATATCAAACGAAAGGTAATTGAGTCCGGAGTTAAACAAAATATATTTTAGTTTTTGTTTTTTTAAGGGTGGGGGTAGATTTGAAAAATTTGAGTTTAAGTCAAAACATGGCTTGTGTGGTATCAAACGAAAGGTAATTTTGTCTGGGGTTGAATAAAATTTATTTTAGTTTTTAGTTATATCAGCTCACACGTACGCTATAACTATAGTAGATACCTAGTGTGAGCTTAGGGGCCCATATATTGGCAGAGTATTTTTTTTTTGGCTTATGAAGATCCTATTTCTTGGTCCCACTTTAGAACGCGGTATTTTTTGAATTTTCAGGAGGCAGAGGAGGGGCCGGAGGTGGTCGTACTGGTGGCTACGGTGGTTCGGGAGGAGGCCGCGGAGGTGGCGGTGGATTCCGCAATGGAGGCGGCTCGAGATTTAGTGGCGGTGGAGGTGGAAATTGTAAGTTATCAACATTTTTGCAATAACTAAGCCCTACAAGGATTTTTGTAAAAAAGTCAAAATGAAAATTAGACAAGTAAGAGCTTTCATAAGACCTTAAAAATAGTCACGAATCTACCTAAACAAGAAATGTGGCAAAAAATAAATTTTAATTAGTGAGTTAAGGTTTTAGGGTAGGGAATTCCCATAAGACCAAAGTAGCCAAACTTTGAAAATTAATATTTTTAAAACTATATGATTTATCAACAAAAGCACCGAGTTGTAGTATCGTGGGGCTATAGAGATGCGCAAAAACTATATCTTGAGTTGAGATTCGGAAAAACGTCATTTAGCGAATTTTAGGGTAGGGAATCTCATAACACCAAAGTAGCCAAACTTTGAAAATTCATATTTTTAAAACTATATGGTTAATCAACAAAAGCACCGAGTTGCAGTATGGTAGGGCCATAGAGATGCGAAAAAACCACACCCTGAGTGAAGATTCGGAAAAACGTCATTTAGCGAAGTTTAGGGTAGGGAAGCCCACAAGAACAAAATGGCCAAACTTTGAAAATTCATATTTCAAAAACTATACAGTTTATCAACAAAAGCATCGACTTGCAGTATGGTGATGCCATAGAGATGCAAAAAACCACACCTTGAGTTAAGATTCGTAAAAACGTCATTTAACGAGTTTTAGGGTAGAAAACCCCAAACAAAAAATAGCCAAACTTTGAAAATTCATATTTTAAAAACTATATAGTTTATCAACAAAAGCACCCAGTTGCGATAAAACAATTCTTGTCTTTGTTTGACACTGAATACGGCACTGGATACGCTAACCGATATCTAATTTTTTTAATTTAATTTTTTCAGATTAAGTTCACCCAAAATCAAGAAGATCAAGCGTTTTCCAAGATGCCGTTAATTCTTTATAATTTCCACAAGTTCTCGTAAGTAAAATTAGTATTAGTACTAAAAACAGTGAATTTGTGTAAAACTCTGTCAAAGTGTAAGTTTTGACATCCGCTTAGAGTAGGTGTCAAAATTGACATTTAAAAATTTAATTGTCAACTAGCAGAGAATAAATGAATGGGTTGAATTTATAAAAATGGTTAAAAGTTTTTATAAATTTAACTCTAGTAGCAATAGCCTTTTTTTAATAAAAAAATTATGCCAATTAAATCTTTTACAAGTTAAAAAAGTTAGATTTTTACATAGGATTTACATTAAAATAAATGGTTATCACTTCAAGAGTAAACTTTAATTAAAAAAATAAATTTAACGGTTTTATATTAGGGACTTATTGCAATAAAGCCACGCAGTAATTGTACCGGGCACTATTCTAACAGTTTCGCATTATAAGAACAGCTGTCTTTTTTCAAAATTAGGCCTTTGTGTATTGTAAGAGCCGGAATTAATAGTGCCGCCATTATTAATGGAAAATAAACGACTTGATTTATAAATTCGACTTTGGTATGTCAATTTTGAAAGATCAACTGTCAGTTTTCAATGGAAAACTGTCACAATAGGGCCCGGCACAATAATTACTGGCTGGCTTTCCCTATTAGGGACTTATTGCAATAAAGCCAGGCAATAATTGTGCCGGGCACTATTCTGATAGTTTTCCATTGAAAACTGATAGTTGATTTTTTAAAATTGACATACCAGTCGAATTTGCAAATCCAGTCGTTTATTTTCCATTAATAGTGGCGGCACTATTAATTCCGGCTTTTATAATACACAAAGGCCTAATTTTGAAGAAGACAGCTGTTTTTATAATGTGAAACTGTCATAATAGTGCCCGGCACAATTATTGGCTGGCTTTATTGCAATAAGTCCCTATTAGTTCAATTTATTTGGCATAATTTTTATAGTTGAGATGACGACCGCTTTTTCTTAAAAAAAAACACATTAATTTAACTTTTTCAAAAAGATGTTGCCAACTAACAAAGATTTTTTTGTAAGGTTTAAAAAATATCAGGTTTTTGGAACTATTGTTTAAATTTTTTTATTTCTTGACTTTTAAGATGTAATTCCAAAAAAAAATATCTATAATTTTAAGATTTCAGTTTTTGTATTCATAAATAATTATTATTAGCCTTAAATAAAGATATAGATATTAAACTAAAAATGCGTTTGAATCGACTTAAAAAATACTAAATTTATTTTTATACTATAATATCGCCTTATGTACAATAAATACCTAATTTTATAGTAACATCAATAGAACTGAAGTTAATCAAAAATTGAAAAATTATTGCAAAATTCGAATGCTATAAATTTTAGGAGTTTTGATCAAATTACATATTTGCATTTTACATCTAGAGAGAACATAAATGTTTGACAAAGAAACTAAAAGAAATAAACACACAGTACATTTTACTACATAGGAATTATTTGAACTTTATAATTTTTGATTTGGAAGTTTTTTGTTGTTGAACAATAGTCACCTCGTTTCATTTTTAGTTTCTTTGTTAAACAAGCTGCTAAATTGAAGTGAGCCACCTCATTTTTTTGAACATTTTTAATGCAAATTTATTCCTAAACAAAACAATCAATTTCCACACAATTTTTTATGTGATATAGCTTCGATTATCCTCTTTTAATGTTTGGTTTCCTTGTTGTCCTGCGCTAACGGCGCCCATTTCGGTACAATTTTTTTCAAAAAAATTTTAACGACACAAAATGACAGTCAACTAAATCCAAAAAAAGTTAATTCTCAGTTTTTTAAATTTCTTTTTAGTTTCCGAGATATGATTTTTTTTCCATAAAATTGTACTTTTTTTGATTTTTAGTTTGACGTTTCTACCCGTTTTGACCCATAGCCACCAAATTTGCTATGAGGCAACCCAAATATTGGCCTTTTCGAACCTTGTACGCCACGCGAAATAACTTTTTTTGACTTTAGGTGTCATTTTGTGTCGTAATTTTATTTTTTTTTTAATCGTACGGGAAATGGGAGCCGTGCAAACTTTCACACTTTTGTTACACTTGCGTTGTAGCCACCCTGTGAAGCTATCTGTCAAGCGCAGGACAACAAGAAAACCAAACATTAAAAGAGGATAATCAAAGCTATATCACATAGAAAATTGTGTGGGAATTGACCGTTTCGTTTAGGAATAAATTTACTTTAAAAATGTCCAAAAAAATGGGGTGGCCCATTTCAATTTTGGAGCAGTTTAGTTAACATAATGAACTGATAATATTCACTTTTTTAAAATAATTACAAGAAATGCAATATTATTTTTATTTATTCTCTATTACACAACATAGCACTAAAGTTTTTTAACAGCTCAAAGTCAGTAAGGGACAATTTTTAAGCACTTTTTTTTGTAAAAAAAAGTTGGCCGCTTTGAATTCTACTACTATACGACTAAAGCAAATAAATATTGAAATCCGGTTTTTTTTTTAAATTACATTTTTTAAGCGGAAAATGCACCCTTAAACAAACATTACTTTCGAAAATTCGTCTCTTAAAAATTTAAATTTCTATATTTTTTTTAAATCACAGTAACAAATAGTACGATACAAATGATTACATAAAACATATTTAACTACAACGTACATTGAAAAAAAATAAATAACATTTTCTATGTCGTACATAATAAAAATATTGCAATTTTAATTTATCTGATTAAGTGGCTGACTTTTGTTTAATTAAGAAACATGCTTGGCTTCTTTAAAAACCTAAAAATATCACAAAAATTGCGAACGTACAAAAATACTAAAAATTTAGGAGAGATCTCAAAAAAAATTAGAGCTTTCCTGACTAGAGGATAAACATTTTAAATAATACGATTAGCGTAAAATTTTTAATAAATGTCGAGAACCCCTTTTGATATATTTAGGTTACCTTGTCCAATGCCTTAACGTTAGTAAAATGCACCCTGGAAAAGAGAAAATTTGGCCCTCTTATAAAGAAAGAAAAAAACCCAAGCTTTTTTGTCGAGTTTTTGCACCCTGGGAAATTGCCCACTCTTAGTTACGGCAAGACTTGTGCAAACATAGGCATAGTGGCTAAACACAAAACCTATTTAACTTTAATAACGTCACTTTTGGCGCATAAAGATCTGCGTCAGCTTGATTTTTCTGTGAGTGTTTTTGGTTTAGTTTATAGAATTGTAAATTGTCATTTCTTTTTGGCACGTATTAAATTGCTGAACTTTATAATCTAACGCCTGAAACTATCAATATTGACACAGTGTATAAATTCTTGAAATAGGTGAAAATAAAAATGAACCCCCACGTCGTCAGAATCAATAATAGAGATGCGAAAATAAGTAAGATAGCATGCGCAGTACGACTTTCTCTCGATTTTCAGGAAGTACTCCTTTTCACCAATTTCAAGAAAAAAAGACATAAAAAGTCACATAATACTCTATAGAAAATCGAATCTCTATCTTTCCGGGGTTCTCGATCATTTAAGCAGAGGGCGTGGTCTAAAAAGCCAGGTATAGTATGATAGTAGATCGAGAGAAATATGCAGACCTTTTCAATTTAGCGTTGGCTTATGTATAATTTTCTAATACAACACGCAGACGTTCAGAGGTGATTTTTTTTTAAGGTGACAAGCTTTTTCTTATTTTATTTATTTTTATCGATCTATGATAATTTTTAAAAAATTTACGAGGTTGTAAAAACATTCAAGAGACCTTTGATGATGATGATTCATATGTGGAGTGGACTTTGTGGCCCTTCCACTGCGACCACCAGTGGGTCTTTTGTGGCTCATTTTTGAGTGGTTTCTCACCACTGTATCCCTAATCCTCCAAAAAGGCTGGCTATCAGTTTGGGTGAGACACTGTTCAGATCTTCTGAGTCGATCTGAGGTTTACCGAAAGTATTCTGACGTAAACGTGCACTAGCCGGACATTCGCACAGTACATGTCTGATTGTTTCGTCATCCTCCATACAGAGTCTACATTCGGTCTCTTTTGTTAGTCCCATTATGTGCATGGGTACTCTCAATCGACAGTGATCCGTAAAAAGACCAGTCACTATACGTATCTCCTGCCTAGTAAGTCCAATGATGTTCCTAGCTCTGTTTCTACAAGGTCCTTTAATGAACTCTTTAGAGTAAGCTAGTTCTGGCATATTTATCCAGTATTGTTGGAAGCTATTCTTCATCAATTTTAATATGGTTGATTTAGCAGCATTGTATGACATCCCCAAGGTTGTTTCGGGGCCGAAAAATTCGGCAGATGCCGCTTCCCTCGCTGCTTGGTTTGCGGCCTCATTTCCCTCGTGTCTAGAATGCTCTGGTATCCATACTAATGAGATCATCCATGTTAGCGCATTCAACGAATCCCTGTAGCTCCTCACGGTTCTCGATGAGACCGTATAGGAATCAAGCGCTCTTAAGGCTGCTTGACTGTCGGAGAATTTATTTTTGTTCTGTTGGTCCATTCGTGGTCAGTAATCCACCAGGCACATAGTTCATGGCTATGAGTTCGTCTTGAAATATAGTAGCCAATTGGCCGAGACTATGTTTAATCTCGATTTTTTCTCGGATACTAACAACTCCAGATCCAACGTTTGATGGCATTTGGTCCTTTAAAATAAGATCTCATTTGAGCCAAACAAACTCAACGGCTTGGAGGGTTTTTCCAAAAACGTACTTATGTATGTACAGGGTGGGCCAAATTCGACGTTTTTTGCTGGTTTTAGGTATTTCTAGCCGAGATACACAAAAATGAGTGGACATGTCCTGGGCTCGATTTTCGAGACGTCTTCAAATATCAAAACCGCTTCTTGATACACCTCGTAGTTTTAGCTAAAGGGGATTTCAAAAGTCTGCATTTTTGGAGGTGGCCTATAACTTTTTTATTTGTGGTGTACAATGCTTTTTTACAGGTTTTTTTATGGAGAATCCAACTGTCAAACTAAATTTTATCTGTCATTTTTAGTTTTTGAGATATAACAAAAAGTTTGGATTTTCTTACGGAATGGCTCATTTTTTATTTTTTTTTCATGGACCTACATTTTAGTACTCCAAACGAAACTTCTTAAATATCTTGAAAACTGCGTAACAAACTGTTATTTATGACATATCGTTAAACAGAAAAAACAAAAAATGAGTCATTCCATAAGAAAATTAAAACTTTTTGTAATATGTCAAAAACTAAAAGTAACAGATAAAATTTAGTGTAACAGTTGGATTCTCCATAAAAAAAACCTGTAAAAAAGCATCTTACACCAAAATGAAATTTTCATAAATAAAAAAGTTATAGGCCAACTCCATAAATGCAGACTTTTCAAAATCCCCTTGTAGCTAAAAAACTACAAGGTTTATTAAGAAGCGGTTTTGATATTTTAAGACGTCTCGAAAATCGAGCCCAGGACATGTCCACTCATTTTTGTGTATCTCGGCTAGAAATACCTAAAACCAACAAAAAACATCGAAATTGGCCCACCCTGTACATATGACAAATACCAGAAAAAGCACCTTTAAAAAAAACACCCGCGAACGTCTGCATCTTCAATCAAAATTTATACTAAGCCCATACGTCTTCTCCCATCTACTATATTATCCGTGCTAATAAGCAACTTAAATTTCAATAAAATATAGACAGTGATGTTAGAACTTATCTCTTTCGTTGGATTGGATTGACCGGATATTTATTTACAGTTTGCGCAAGTTTTTTTTTAGACCTATTTATGTATTCATTTATAATCCCACAGGAAAGAGAGGTAAGTTCCGTATCGACCATTTTTATACGAGGCGGTAATGAGAGAGTTTTGCTCCGTAAAAACGGCAGCCCGGCATCGTTGCGATGAGCCGAAGAGCACACTAGTTTAAAAATTTTCAATAAGGAAAATTATTATAGAATAAGTTTGTTTTAAGAAGGTGTCTAACCTAAGCAAAAATAAGATTTTCCTTAAACTGAGGCGTTCAGCGCAAAAATGCCACTGTTTTTCCACATTGAATTATATATATATATATATATATATATATATATATATATATATATATATATATATATATATATCGGTTTCACAACGTTCTACGTCTTCCGATACCCAATCTCCACTCGTTTCTGTTTGCCCATAATTTATCATCTAGGCCTCTTATTCTTATTTCACTGTCTATTTCTTCTCTCCAGCTTCTCCTTGGCCGTCCTCGTTTTCTTCGGCCAGTTGGTTTCCATTGTAGTATTTGTTTAGGTAGTCTTGCATCATTCATTCTTTGTACATGTCCGTACCACACCAGTTGTTTTGTTATTATATCATCCACTAAAGTACGTTCACCCCACTGTCATAATTTCTCTTATTCTTTGATTTGTAACTCTTTCTCTTTTTGATTTTCCTGTTGCTCTTCTCCAATAGTCCATCTCCGTAGCGGAAAGCATTTTTTCTGTTCTATCCTTGATTGGCCATACTTCTGAGCCGTATGTAATAATACTTTTTACAATGGTGTTATATATAAGCTTTTTGTTATGTTTTGATATACTTTGGTCCCAAATTATTCCATTTAATAAAGTTATTGCTTTTCTTCCTTGTACGTTTCGATCTTTTATAGCTTTGTCTAGGTTCCGTCAGCTGTAATTTTTAGACCTAAATATTTATACTCATCACAGGACTGAATTCGCTGCCCGGTATTTAAGATGAGATCCTGTTTCATTCCACCGATACACATATACTCTGTCTTATTGAGATTAACCATATTGAATTAACAGCATTAATAGCTACTCTACTGAGTATCACGCAAAGGGGACTTAGTCCAATTTTGTATTATGCATTGTGTAGTAAAGTAGCTATTAATGTTGTTAACAAATTATGAACTCAATATGGAAAAATTGGTGGTCCATTGTTGGGCTGAACGCCTCAATTAGTTTGTCTGTCTTCTTTGGGGAGATCGGTGTTAACCTCGATCAATAACTCGACCTCGGTTAAGTTAACATTGAAAAAAAGTGTTTGTTTAAACTACTGTGTATTCAAAATTTGCACAAGGTTGCAGTATCCTGCGTTTTATAAAAACTCTTCGATATTTTGTTCATAGACGCCGGTAGCAATATAAACCAAGGCCAACACAAAAATAGAGGCCACGACCCTGAAAAAATCAGCTGTTCTCCCGGGGCTGAATTTTACATTGGTCTTATGGGAGGTCAGACGTTTTTTTATGATATTTTCAAAATGGCACTACAGATTTCCGCAAAATTGCAGTGAAATATGCTCAGACACCATCCCGATATTCCACCAAAGGTTTGTAAGGAAGCAACATTATTAAAAGGTTAAAATCTTCAAGATTTAGCATTCTTTATTTTGAATTCAAATTACCCGCCATGTACGACATGCCAACTGTTATATTTGACATGTATTTGACTTTGTCATATGTGATTGTCACATTCGCTTCTGCTTTAAACTTAATTTTTGTGTGAGCTTATGAAGCGGCTATGAAAAATTAGGGCTTACTATACATTAAAAAAAAATTGTTCTGCCAGAATAAAGTAAAAACAATCTCAAAAACGGCTTTATTTTAAAAAAAATCAAATATCCATGAACCGTCATTCCAACTTCAATATTTTAAAGACAATCAGCTGTGTCGTAACGTGACCATCAAAAAAAAAATCAGCCCCGGATGTGACGTCATTATAGTGGAGGATCGTGGCCCGTCCATTTTGATAGCCCTGTATAAACCTTAGATATTTTTGCATTCTATAGAACTGACAACATAGTGTGGAGTAAAACCCCCTTAACACCGCCTCATCTTTTTATCAACTATTTATGATCGTGATCTAAAACTAAAAGTCTTCTGGAATGTAAATAATATTTACATAATTAAATTATTATTGTATGCCCATTACTAATAAAATTCCCTTTTTGACGAGAATTACCTACATTTTAAAGAGCTCAAAAAGTAATTATTTTTTTATGCACCCGCGACTTTAGAAGACAATTTTAACAGAAAATATATGACACATTAGGCATTACGGTGTTTCTGGTCAGGACATTTCTAACTATAATTGTGGTTATCGTTATTCTGAGTCAACACAATAGCGATCTGTCGTCATTATGTTTAATAACCATAACGAACGCGGCTAAGTGACAACTGTAACATTGATACTTGCAACTAATTAAAACTTGAGTCATTTTCCAAATTTATATTTTTGTTGTGTTTATTTTTATAAATGTTTTGGCAAGATATTTTTTTTCATTGTGAGATGATTTTTTGACAGTTTTGGAGAATGACAGCTCGTTAACGTTAAAGTTTGGCGTGACCAAAAAGTCTGTTTTTCACAACAAAAACTTATCGCTATTAACCACAAAGATAACCACAACTATAACGAAATTCACGTTTACACTGACTGACCAAAACCACCTAATTAATGCCAAAAAATTTTTTTTAATTTTTTTTTAATATTTTTTCTTCATATTTTGACATAATGAATCTTCTGCCAAAGTCTTTAAAGTCCTTAAATGTAGTAGAGACTAGTTGAGAGGAATGTGTGTACATACATAGTTTTTTTTTTACAAAACTTTACCTAAAATTGTCGGTTCGTCTTTTAAAAACGTGCCGGATCGTTGTAGGGTGGGGACTGGAGGAGGTTTTATACCTAAAAAAACATTTTATTTTTGTCAGCATTCCTAAATATTGAACAAGAAAGGTGTTTGATTTAGCAGCCTAGCATAAAATATGCAATTTTTTTTATAAATTTAAACATTTTTTTAAAAAAATTTTTAGAATTTAATTTCAATAATTTTGAAAGATCTAAGAGTTGTAAAACTTTTGAAAATTTTTCAATTTAAATATCTTAAAAAATTCTAAAAATACTCTTTTTTAACTTATGAATAATTTTTGAAAATTAAAAAAAATAATTGGTATAAAAATATTTTTATGCCATGATTAACAAATTTACCTTCATTGCTCTTCAATCTTCGAGGAGTGACTGGTCGAGTGTCGCTTTTAAGCGGCGAGTGGCTTCTGATTGGTGCTTTAATCGGTGACGTCACGCGGCTGTCAAGCTTTAACGGTGAACCGGTGCGTGAACTCGGCCGACTGTCGGGCTTCGTCAGGGGCGAGCTGGATCTGCTCAGAGGTCTCCTGTAAAAATAACAATGATTAAGCCTTGTTTCGGAGAATCTAGGTTCTCTGGGATCTTGTAAGATTTACCAAGATCCAATCTCAGGGCTCTCAACAGATAAACAGCAAAATAATATGAAAAATATGAACTTTTTTAATAAAATTATGAAAAATATGAAATTAAGAAAACAAAATATGAAGGAAATATGAATAAAAACTTCCGTTTTTTTTGAGTCCTCTACCAAATGGCTTGTTATGTCAAACTCAACTGTTTTTTAGGAAAACTCATTTACTCGGCAAAAATATATATTTCTTGATTCTATTTATTAAGAAAAATATTAGCAAACATTTTGAAGTTGAATTAGCCTGGATCCCCATCCAAACAACTATGGCCAAACAGAAACAAGGCACATTTTTTAAAGCATATTTTACAACAAGTTATAAGGTGTTTCCGTATTTTTAAACCAAGGTCTACTACAATTATTCAAAGAAATAAAAAAAAAATATATAAATGCAAAAGTTGTAGGCTTTATCCTATACCATCAAAAAAAGTTAGAAAAAAACTCAAACATTGTAAATCTCTTACGGAACATCCTACAAATTAATATTTTAATGATTTAACTTAAAAAAATAAATATTTTCTTTCTAAACTCAAAAATATATGATAAACTGCCATTTGATAAAGTTACTGTTAAAATATTAGTATCTACAATTTCTAGCAGTTTGGGACCTACTCTACATTTCTTGAAAATAGGTACCCTATTTTCTATCTCTTGAAATAAATGCAGTAGACTTTTGTGAAAATATACCAAACACCCTGTACAGGGTGTCCCAAATTGGGCACTTTTAGGGGGTTTAAGGTATTTTAAGGAGGAGAGACAGAGAAAAACTGACCACGCATTGCGAGGCTCAAATTTCAAGAGAAGACTTATAGTGAAAACCGCATTTTGAAATATCGTCTCGTCTTTGAGCTACGGGGGCTTTTTGAAAAGTCTGCATTTTTGAAGGGGGTCTATAACTTCGTTATTAGTGGAAATTTTGATTTAGAATAAATTGCAGTTTTATAGACTTTGTCACGAAGAATTCACCCGCTAAATTATATTTCAACTGTCACTTTTAGTTTTTGAGATATGACATAAAGTTGCATTTTTTCTTATGGAATGGTCTATATTTTAATTAATTTTCGAATTCGTCATTGAATTCTTTTCAAAATGATGTATCATATGTCATAGTTTGATTGAACGGTTTAGGAGATATTCAGCTTTTTCACTGGTTGGTTTGGAAAAATTATAATTCAGCTGACGGCCCTCAAAGCCTAGTTATAAAAAGTTTTAAAAAAATGATACATATTTCAAAATAAAATTAAAACGCTTTTGTGAAAAATAATTTCATATCAAAGCGTAATGTCAAATTGTTTAAACAATTGAAAACAATGACAAAACGCCAAGACGCAAGGCCAACTTGATTTGCATAGTATAAGACAACAAAACTATAGGAGCATTGAAGTAGGATTTGACCGCAAGGCTTTCACG
Organism: Aspidapion aeneum; assembly: GCA_963576565.1. Classification (NCBI taxonomy): domain Eukaryota; kingdom Metazoa; phylum Arthropoda; class Insecta; order Coleoptera; family Brentidae; genus Aspidapion; species Aspidapion aeneum. Next base: position 6,389,429 of record OY755043.1, on the reverse strand, counting down.
TCAATGGCGCATGACGTCATTCAACGCACACTAGACAAAAATAAAAAACTTTAATTATCTCCGAAACCGCTCAATCAAACTATGACATATGATACATCATTTTGAAAAGAATTCAATCGCGAATTCGAAAATTAATTAAAATATAGGCCATTCCATAAGAAAAAATGCAACTTTATGTCATATCTCAAAAACTAAAAGTAACAGTTAAAATTTAATTTAGCGGTTGAATTCCTCGTGACAAAGTCTATAAAATTGCAATTTACTCTAAATCAATATTTCCAATAATAACGAAGTTATAGACCCCCCTCCAAAATGCAGACTTTTCAAAAAGCCCCCGTAGCTCAAAGACGAGACGATATTTCAAAATGCGGTTTTCACTATAAGTCTTCTCTTGAAATTTGAGCCTCGTAATGCGTGGTCAGTTTTTCTCTGTCTTCCCTAGAACTACCTTAAACCCCCCAAAAGTGCCCAATTTGGGACACCCTGTACATCTAGTAACACAGAAAACTTAAGTATACTCGAAGATATAATTGGTATGCTTAAATACCTATTCCGACCTCAAACATTTAAAAAAGTCAACATTACAGAGTAAAAGAATAAAATTCATGAAAAAGCCCTGCTCAATTAGACTTTTTCAGAACTAACCCACGGATGACCAAAACAACTAATTAACATAAGAAATGCAACAAACATAAGAATAATAAAACAAAAGGCAAAAAAGCCCTACATTATTCAGACTTTCACAGAGGCAACAAACTAATAATAAACTAAAAGGAACTCAAAATTCAAGACTAGGAAAAATATTGAAAATTTCCACACTTATTCTATGACTGAAGTTTCTTCATTGGGCAAAATATGAAAAATATGAAGGTTTTTCTAAAAATATGAAATTTTATGAAGTCTGAAAAAAAATATGAACATTTTCATAAAATATGAAGGTGCTGAGCATGCCTAGGAAACTCAATGCAATTTGACAGGTCATTAGGTTAAAGTTCTCACTAAGCTCAAGAGAGGCGCTGCGGTCGCACATTTGCTCCTTATTCTATTTTTTTTGAGAATTTGGATTTTTCGTCCCTCTTTTTTTCAGGTAGAAAAACCTCTTCCACCGCATTTTATTTCGGGTTCATTTTAAATCTATCTTTTTGGCTTATGTAGGTAATCTTTGCTGCTGTGACGCATTAAAATTAAATTTTGTTAAATTTGTAACTTTTGCAATTTTAAATATAAAAGAATAAGAATTTCTAGTTGCTTTTCTGGGTGAAGTGTCTAAAGTTCAGACGAGTATAAAATGCATAGTTTTCCGAGACATTTTAAGGTAAGTTTTCTTATTTTCTCATTTGAGGTTAGATTGGCATTTGATAACATATGTATTGGTAGTGTCTTTTTAACTTCTTATCGCTTACTTTACGGAACTCTGAATACAGGTTTCCAATGCCTGATAGGTGCCTTATTTGCCCATCAATTAAGCACAAATTTAGTGTTAATTTTATGTCTATCCCTTTCTTTTGATATTAAGTAAAAGGGAGACACATACAAAATTAACACTAAATTTGTGCTTAACTGATGAGTAAACGAGGGATAACCCAGCAGCGTAATGTACTTTGAATAAATTTATTTCTTAATTTTATATTTTTTGTCTTTCCATAATCTAGTACCTATGATTAATGTGGTTATAAGTTGATTTTTTTATTGTTTTCAGCTTTTGGATGATATGTTTGACCACTGATAAGATATGTATATACTACTTTGAAACATACCCTACACAACTTACAACCAAGGCGACGAGGTACTTTTAAACATGTCAGATTTTCGTCAAGCTGTTAAAAAGTAGACATTTAAGAATGATTCTCTTCACGAACAACTGTTTCATCATTTATTCACTCATCACTCACCAGAAATGTTAAATATGCTAGATAGTGTTTGGTTTTTCTTTATATTTTATTTTACCAATCAATTAGACTATGTTTTATTTCATCAATAGTTAGTCGTTAATTTGTAACTTTTTTTATAATAATAAAAACTCATTTAAAAAATGTTTTATTTATTGCACTTTATATATCATTTTCAATCTGTTTATATCTTATAAAAACAGTGTATGTCTTTATAAAATATTGACTGATTAAAAATTTAAAAAAAAACTTTAAAATTAAAGAAAATTTATTATAAAAGGCGATTCAAATTTCCCGCCTTAACTTTTAGTTCGTCACTAAGCTCTGCAGAGGGCGCCACAGAGCTAACGACTTGTCAAACAGCCGGAGTTGCCTATCTAATAAAAACTCACTGAACCGCGCCGCAAATCCTTTATCTATGGTGCTGAGAGCCCTGCAATCTGTCAATTCTCAAATTACCCTTGCATTTTTTGTCTCCCTTACACTCGCAGGCTTACCTATTCAAACTCGACGGCATATCCCTGCTCACACTCGAATTCCGGGCCAACGTCTTGGGCATATCGTGACCCATACTTGCGTTCCTTCTTAAACCGTTTGCCATGTTGTCACGTTTACCCTGACTGGGATTTCTCGAGACAGAGGTCGAAGTGCGCTTAGAAGGTCCTTGTTGTTTGAGGCTGTTGGTGCTGCTTGTCATCGACCCTTGGGAGGAGGACGGTCTCACCTGAAATTGCAGTTAATGTAGTTTATTTATTTGAGTGTGACTTTTTTAATTCTTTTATTCAGCTTAAATTAAGGCATGTTTAAATAATAACGTTGATGTCCCTTCTTTAACACCTAAAATACCTGATATTTTTATCAAATTTGTCCAGTGTTATTTTAAACCATTTTTCTTTAAATTTTAAGTTGTCCTTTAGGTACAGATAATGTGTATTATAATCATTTGGGAGGAATAAAATATCTAACCAAAATCTCAAAAAAATAGTTAAAGTAAAAATATGGCGTTATCAGGCATATTTTAACACATCTACCGGGTTTCAGAAGGGACAAAAACATTTTTTTTTTCAGCAAAAACTGTGGTAATGTTTTTTCATTTAGTTGAATTTTTTTGCTTCTCCTGTAAAATTTATGTTTTTGCTACATTGATACACTTTCTTACGTTAGCATTGGCAGCAGTGCGTGGTGGATTTCTCTGACTAGATGCCGAAGATGGGGCTGTTCTTGAAGCCCTGGCAAGTGGAGCAGATTTGGCAGCACTGGCTGCAGTTGGTTGGGTTAGAGTGCTGCGACGGTGCACTGAAGGACTTGGTGGTACCTAAATAAGAAATAAATGTAGGATCTGATACCTTTAGCACACTCCAAGTGAACACACAATAAATAGCCTTGAAAATAGTTTTTGTAAATATCTTAGAAACAGAAGCTCCTACGAAGTTTTTAGTAATAACATAAATTATTGAGAAAAACGTGTTCTACTTTATTCCGAAAATCGCATGTTAATGCGATGCTCTGCTAAAAAATTAGCATATTTTTAAACTGCCATTAGCATTAATGGATTTCGACCAAAATCTAATCAGCTCTTTAGAGTATTGTACACTATTTTACATGATTTTTTTTAAATTGGTTCAGCGATTTAGGAGCTATCGTGGATCGAACAGATACACACACAAGGACAGACGTCAAGACTATATTGCTAAAATAGGTCAAAATACACGCAAATAACACATTTTCGACGTTATCTGAAATAAATTTAGAACAAAAAAACTTTTTGAAAACAAGCTTTTATAAAATGAACTAAAAAGCATAAAATCATTTTTTGAGTGTTCTGATATCATAATAATAAAAGCGAGGGGCGTAAGGAAATTTACCCGTTTTCGTTTTAGCGTTGTTAACTCGAAGTTTAGTAAAACTCCAAATTCATTAAATTATAGCAGAGAAATGTAAGGGTAGACAATTTAACCCAACCCACCCCAACCCTACTCAAACTACCCTTAAATTTTTCTGATATGGATGGACATTATTACGCCTGCTTCATATTAGGCAGATCATCCGCGACCGGCAGTGTGTCGATTTATTTTGTCACATTGAAAAAGAATAGTCGGCCCATCATCGGTTGTGGACGATCCACCAAATGCGCATGGAAAGGCATTTACCTAATATTAAATACGCCCATCGCTTTTATTATTATGATATCAGAACAATCAAAAAATTATTTTATGCTTTTTAGTCCATTTTATAAAAGCTTGTTTTCAAAAAGTTTGTTTTTCTAAATTTATTTCTTAATTTTTAGATTTGTCTATGCATTTCAGCTAGCGCATCAATATTGCAGGGAGTCTTTCCTGTCAATCAATCAAACTGTTCGTTATTATTATGATAATTATACGCAAGGATTAATTAATTTTGGTCGAGATCGAACAAACTAAAGCCTTACCTCTTCTACGCCCCCCCCTTTTTTTAGCGGGAGATCATGTAAATTTTGAAATCAATCAATACCTACGTGGAAGTCATTTGAAAGTAATCAGAAAAACTCGTCATTAAATCGTCAATTTTGAATCCGCCATATTGAATTTTTGTAATCTGAACCCCCCCCCCCCCCCTTCTCCACTGTATAAAAGTTACCGGGCATATCAATGTTTTACCTAGCTGAAAAATACAGTTCTGCTTCCAGATATTTGTTTAATTACTCAGTAATTTTTTTTTAGTGTCACAAATTGGCACAGCGTTATTGTTCTATTTACAGTGTCACAAAATTCGTAATCCTCATCCTCAAAAACCCCCAGATACCAATTCTAGTGGAAATCCGACAAACTAAAATTTTACCCCCTCTCCGCCCTCCAGGTTAGGGGTGAGGTAGGCAGTCAATGATACCACATCATTGGATGGTCATCGGAACAATAACGGTATGCGAAATTTGAAGTCAATCGGACAAGTGGAAGTCAGTTGAAAGTAATCAGAAAAACTTTTAATGTCAAGTTTGTCCATTTTGAATCCGCCATAATGAATTTTTATAATCTGATCAAAAATTCGTAATCCCCATCCTCAAAAACCCCCAAATACCAATTTTGATGGAAATCCAACAAACTAAAATTTTACCCCCTCCCCGCTCCCCAGGTTAGGAGTGAGGTAGGCAGTCAAAGATACCACATTATTGGATTGTCATCGGAACTATAACGGTATGCAAAATTTGAAGTCAATCGAATATGTGGAAGTCAGTTGAAAGTAATCAGAAAAACTTAACATTAAATCGTCCATTTTGAATCCGCCATATTGAATTTTTGTGATTTGATCAAAAATTCGTAATTCTCATCCTCAAAAACCCCCAGATACCAATTTTGGTGGAAATCCAACAAACTAAAATTTTACCCCCTCCCCGCTCCCCAGGTTAGGGGTGAGGTAGGCAGTCAAAGATACCACATCATTGGATGGTCATCGGAACAATAACGGTATGCGAAATTTGAAGTCAATCGGACAAGTGGAAGTCAGTTGAAAGTAATCAGAAAAACTTAACATTAAATCGTCCATTTTGAATCCGCCATATTGAATTTTTGTGATCTGATCAAAAATTCGTAATTCTCATCCTCAAAAACCCCCAGATACCAATTTTGGTTGAAATCGGACAAACTAAAGTCTTCCACCCCCCATGTTTGGGGTGAGGTAGGTACCCGATGAAACCACATCGGAACTAAGACGCTATGCGAAATTTGAAGTCAATCGTATGTTTGGAAGTTCTTCAAAAATGAGTTGCAAGATTTGATTACATACATACATACAGGTGAAGTTAAATAAAAGCTTCTAAAAAACATTTTTTCTTGAAAACAAAACCTTCTCTAGCCATTGCTACATGGGCTAGGAAGGTAAATATGTTCTCTGTCTATAATAACAAATTAAAAAAAAAACAACATTTAAAAAAACAATCAATGTTTTCAAAGATTTTTTGACTTGGTCTTAATTGCCATCTACTTAAATTTACCTGTGGCGCCTTTGCTGCCAACAGCAAACTCCTCCTTAAAGATGGACTACCGTTGGTGTTATTGGCAACTTTATTGTTACTAGTGTTAAGACTTTTGGGGGCTGGACTGAGGTTCCTTGAAGATTCCGATTTGATGATGGGAGAATTTCTGTTGCGCAATAGAGTGGCACGGGGTAGCCGACTTTGAGGTTCTATCGCTATTGGAGTTAATTCTTTGATTCTTGTTCTGAAAATAAATTGCAGTAGGAGAGTTAGAGATTTCTAAGAAAGATAGAAAAAAAAACTGACCGCACTACGATTTCCAAAAGAAGCTTAAAGGTAAAAAACTGCATCTAAATACACTACTACTACTACTACTATGTTTAGAACTGACAATTATCTTCTGTCAGGTTTTTTTTACTCATTGATCTTTGGATTGACAGTTGCCATTCCAGTTTAGGACGCCCTGTTTTTCTGCGCCCTGTTGGTTGCCATTCTAGGACCTTCTTTGGTAATCTTTCGTCATTCATCCGTTGTACATTGCCGTACCATATCAGTCGTCTTTTAGTGATGTCATCCGGTATGCTTCCCTCGATTCCTATTCTTTCTTTTATGATCTCATTTCTTATATGATCTGTTCTACATATTCTCATTGATCTCCGTATTGCATCCACACTTTCCATTTTTGTTTCATCTTTTTCTGTTACGCGACAAGTCTCTATTCCAAACAACAGCGTGCTTTTCACCTTTGTTTCATATTGTTGGTGCAAGCAAGAAATTTCCTAATTTTCATTTTCTTTTCCTTTTCTGCGCGTTTAAAATAATTTAAATTTTCGCGCTCTAAAATATGCATATGGGGTTTCACGGCACCGGACACGTGGAAGACAAGCAGCGCCGCCATGAGTGCGCAAAGAACCACCGTCACAACAAGACACTAGCAAAATCACGTTCCCGAAAAAAGTGAATTTGAGGTGAAAAAACTGGACGTTTAAACGTCGACTGGAGCTGCAAGAGAGTCCGAGGTAGGTGCCTTTTCATATAAAATTCCATATGTATCGTAACTTTCCATTTTCAATCGTCAATACCGACAGTTATTTTTAAATGTGCTTGTGAAGCCAATACCGGCGACCTATCGAAGGAAATTCCGTTATTTTTCAGCCCTTGCACGCACATTTAATGGCCCTTCGACCCAAATTAATAGTTTTCCAAACTACCTAGACTCCTGTGGTTCAGCAATTTCCTACAAAAATTCCAAATTTCTATTTTCTATTTCAAATTTCAAAATTTATTTCAATTTCAATTTGAAACAGACCATATTGTTTGACGGTGCCCGTTGGTGATATGTTCCTTCAAAGTTGATCGAAGTGTTTATTACCGTTCAAAAATACCTATAGCCAATGCACATATTTCGTATAGTTTACTAGTTCATCAAAGAAAGTTGATCGCTTTGTTCATTACATTTTCAGTAAAAGTGGCGTCAATACGCCGAAAGTGAAAATTTTAAGGCGGTTCTTCCACCTACTTTTCTAATTATCGATTTTACAGGTGGCGCGTTAACGCGCAGGTGCAAGTGTCGCCGTCTTCGAATACCGTCGTTTGTTAAAAACTTTCAGACGGGACCGCTAGTCGTATGCACAGAGTGTGCGACTTGGAATCGAAAGGTGCGGGGTTCAATCCTTGGTGAGACATAAAAGTTTTTTTTTAAGGGATATGTTCAAATAATAACATACAGACAAACTTACAAACATTTCATTTCAAAATTTTCGAAAAAGGTTAATAAAATTAAAATAATAAAATTGTTTAATTTTTGCTAAAATTCGGGTTATATTTTAAGCTATATTTTAAGCATTTTTTTGGGTAATTTTAAAACCAAATTAACTTTCAAAAACAAAAATGTCTACGCAAAAACAGAAAAAACTTTGCGACAAAAGGCTTTTGAGCTTCAACCAAATGGCGGAAGCTCACGAGGTAGCTTTGAAAGCGAAGTCGGATACAGCGTTTCACTTTTTGTTTAAATCCAGATATGAAGACGTCGAAGAATGTCATGCTCAATTCTATAATTTTCATAACCAAATTATTGGCTCTCTCGAAGAGTTTAAACTTTCATTTGACGAGCAGGATAAAACTAGAAAAAACTTTGACAACCTTTATTATGAATGTAAGGGTATTTACTACGACCTTTTTAGGGCCAACCCTGTCAATTACGTAGGCAACCCTAACCAACAAAATATTGTTCAGGGGTCAAATACAAGATCATTTCCACAACCACGGTTGCCAATTTTCAATGGTAATTATAAAAGCTGGCAACACTGGTTTGACTTATTTAAAGTCATGGTACATCAAAATTCTGATTTAAGTGATATAGAGAAATTTCAACAATTGCGGAGTTCTGTTCTGAATGAAGCCCTTTCTCTAGTAAAAACCATTCCCCTCGCAGATAGCAATTATCACATTGCGTATGAAACCTTAGTAAAGAGGTATCAAAATAAACGAATTATTGCTACTACCGCTTTGAATGCTATTAACTTTCTTTCAACTAAATCCAGTTCTGGGAAAGAATTACGTTCCATGTTGGATACATTTTCTGAGAATCTAGCCATCTTAAATGAGCTTGGTTTTCCTACAAAAGAATGGGACTTTCTTACTTTTAACATGATGCTCTCAAAACTTGAAGTCAAGATGAGGACTGATTTCGAACTTTACTATAGTAGAGAGAAAAACAATTCAGAAATTCCGTCCTACACTGATCTTTACACGTTTATAGAAAATCATTGCGTTGCGCTCGAATCTGTAGTGCAAATGCCCAGTTTTAGTAGGCAAAATCAAACCCCTAGACAACCTCAAACTACGCGTAATTCTCAACAGAACAGTTTTCAGAGAAACAGTTTTAATAATTTTAATTCACCTTCTGCTTTCAATACAACTATTTCAAATCAAAGTTCAAATTCAAGAAATCAACAAAATACTTTACAAAATAGCAATCAACGCAGCAACCCTCAAATACAAAATAATCAGAACAGAACTTTTAATCCAAAAATAAAATGCTACCTATGTTCTTCGAATCACGCATTATCGAAATGTATCGAATTTCAAAACAAAAGTCCACAGGAAAGGATGGGTTATGTTCGGCAGGTGAATCTATGTCAAAATTGCTTACATTTTGCTCACCAGACCGTGAATTGCCCCTCTTCCTACAACTGCTTTACGTGTGGAGCTAGGCACCACAGTCTTCTTCACGTTCCACAACCAGTAGCGCCCTCTGTGAGTGTTGATTCTTATCCTCCAGAGAACGTTAATATTCCACTTTCCAATTCCAATAGCACCCCTATGTCAGGAAGCCATTCCACGAACTGTCATGCGACAATGATTTCCAAAAATTCCACTTTTCTACTTTCTACCGTTGTAGCTGACATGTTAGACTCAAGGGGACATTACCAACCAGTTCGTATCTTACTCGATTCTGCCTCAGAGGCAAACTTTATTTCAGAAAAATGTCTAAATCGTTTAGGTCTTTCAAAAAGCTTCTTTTCTACTTCTATTCAAGGCTTAAATCAAATGACATCTTCCAATACCAAAGGTAAGACGAAATGTCTTATCAAACCTCAAGGTCAAGCGGGACCTACCTTTGATTTTGAGGCTTTAGTACTTCCAAAACTTTGTACAGAGATTCCTTCTTGCGCTGTCGACTCGAGCAAGTGGAATCACATTCGCAATATCAAACTTTCTGATCAAAACTTCCATATACCAAGTTCCATTGATGTCCTAGTAGGTTGTGAACTTTTTCCGCATCTCTTACAAGAGGGAGTTATCCACGGAGAGCGTGGACAACCTAGTGCTTTTAATAGCATCTTTGGCTATGTGCTGATTGGTAAAGTTGAAACTTCAAAGCAACAAAATCCACAATCACTCATAAGCTGTTACACTTCCATCGAACCATCTCTGGATATCTGCCTAGAGCGCTTCTGGGAGATAGAGCAGGTTCCACATAAGGTTCATCACAGTCCTGAGGATATTATGTGCGAAAAATTATTTTCACAATCAGTTTCACGCGACGAATCAGGTAGATTCGTCGTTCCATTACCTTTCATAAACTTAGAACCCCAGTTGGGTGACACCTATCCAATCGCTTTAAAACGTTTCAAGCTTCAGGAAGCTAGACTTCTCAAAGACTCAGCTAATTATCAAGCTTACAAAGATTTTATGCAAGATTATTTAGACACTGGTCACATGATACCTATTCCTACGCCTATATCTAAAGATGTCTTGGATAATTCCTACTTTATCCCTCATCACAGTGTCTGGAACACTGGGAAGATAAGAGTGATCTTTGATGGGTCTCAACGTAGTCCCAGAGGTGTCTCACTCAACGAGACGTTGTGCGCAGGTCCTAAACTGCAAAATGATGTCCGTGAAATTCTACTTAATTTTCGAATTCATGCTGTAGCCTTTGTTACTGACATAGTAAAAATGTTCCGACAGATTTTAATTATTCCTGAGCACACGCGTTATCAAAATATTCTATGGAGATTTTCTGAGGATGATCCTGTCCAAACCTACTCCTTAAGAACAGTTGTTTATGGACTTAAGTCATCACCTTACTTAGCTATTCGTACTATACAAGAACTAGCTAAACTTGAGTCTGAAAGGTATCCTAATGCTTCCAAGGTGCTTCTTAAAGACATTTACGTCGACGACGTGCTCACTGGGCAGGATTCTGTGGCCTCTGCCAAAGAACTTCAGTCGGAGTTAATCTCCCTGTTGCGCCTAGGAGGGTTTGAACTTAAAAAATGGGCGAGCAACAGTCCGGAACTTCTCTCCTCATTCTCAGAATCAGAAACACAAATGTCCATTCGTTTCGACAAATCCGAACCTAATTTTGTAAAAATATTAGGTCTCCAATGGAATCCTATCTCAGATTCGTTTACCTACTTGGTCGTACCAGAAGATAAACCATGCACCAAGCGAGGCATCTTATCTCAAATCATGAAAATTTTTGATCCCTTAGGTTTCTGTTCTCCCGTTTCTTTACTTGCTAAGCATCTCATGCAAGATCTGTGGAAGGAGAAGCTGGACTGGGATTCTCAGCCTCCTCCGCATATCGTAAATGTTTGGAATCAATTTCGAACCGAACTTCCAAATCTTTCAAATATTCATTTACCTAGACGCCTTTCCATTGATCAACCACGTAGCATTGAACTTCACGGCTTTTCAGACTCCTCTATGATAGGTTACGCGGCTACGGTCTATTTCAGAATGGAGTCAGTATCCGGAGAAATCCATACCTTTCTTGTAATGGCCAAATCTAAGGTCGCACCAGTGAAAACAGTCAGTCTTCCGCGACTGGAGCTTCTTGGTGCCACTTTACTTTGCGACCTAATTTCCTTTATTCAAAACACTTATTCAGATATTCTTAACTTCAACCAAATCTGTGCATGGTGTGATTCCCAAGTGGTTCTATGCTGGTTGGCGGCTTCACCTCACAGGTTTAAAACGTTTGTGGCAAACCGTATCTGTCACATTCAAGAAACCATTTCTCCTACGGCCTGGAAATATATTCCATCAGCGCTAAATCCAGCCGACTGTGCTTCGCGCGGTCTTATGCCTAATCAACTTGTCAAACATGACTTGTATTGGGAAGGTCCTTGTTTTCTTAGGCTACCAAAAGAGAGCTGGCCTGATGATTTTCGCTGTCCAGACCCTCCAGAAAGCGAGGTTATTCTGGAAGAACGAAAATCAGTATTTCAAACATGCACAGTTGAACCACACATGCTTGATACTTTTCTTTCTCGTTACTCTTCCCTAGAGAAAATTCAACGCATAATTTCCTATATTTTTCGCCTTACCGAAAAGAAATCTAAATATCCTAACGAAAATATTACCGAAGTAGAACTTCAACATTCTCTTATTGTTCTCGTTCGGCATGTTCAACGTTCCATCTTTGCTGATCTCATTTCACGTTTGAATGACGCAAAGCTACTTCCTAAACAATTTCGTAAACTTTCACTTTTTCTAGATACACAAGGCTGCTTAAGAGTGGGGGGTCGATTACCACATTCTTCCGAACTCTCTTATTCAGCAAAACACCCTTTACTTTTACCACGTTCTCACCGTCTTACTCAACTTGTCATTGAGTACACTCACAAAAGGTACTGTCATCCCGGTCAAAAAACGTTGCATTACCTCTTGAGACAACAATTTTGGATCCTTTCCCCTCGCTATGCAATCGAGAGCGTAACTTCTCATTGCATTTTATGCTATCGATTAAATCCTAAACTTTCCGTACAAATCATGGGCAACTTGCCTGCTCAACGCATCTCTCAAGTAAAAGCATTTTCACATGTTGCCATAGATTATTGTGGTCCCTTTCCAATTACAATGGGAAAGTACCGAGGTGCAAAGGTATCCAAAGGTTATATTCTTGTCTTAGTCTGCTCCGCAACAAAGGCAGTTCACCTAGAACTTACCTCCGATATTTCCACCCCTACCTTTCTTGCGGCTTTTAAGAGATTTGTGGCAAGAAGAGGAAGAATCTCTGACATTTACTCAGATTGTGGTAGCGCGTTCTTGGGAGCTGATCGTTTACTCAAACAGTACTCCCAGGAAGCATGTCACAGTCTAAAAATTACCTGGCATTTTTCAAGTCCTGGTAGTCCGCACCTAAACGGACTAGCCGAGGCAGGAGTTAAATCCACCAAGGCAAATTTAAAACGTGTAATAGGTGAGCAACGGTTAACCTATGAAGAGTTTTTTACTTTTTTGTGTCAGGTCGAATCCATACTAAACAGCCGGCCTCTGTATGCCCAAAGTATGGATCCGAATGACTTTCTTCCACTGACCCCTGGTCATTTTCTTACCCTGGAACCGTTGAATTCCGTACCAGAACCCGAATTTTCGGATTCCAAGTTGAACACCCTGTCCCGCTGGCAGCTGGTGCAAAGGCTCCAGTCCGATTTTTGGAAACGCTGGAACTTGGAGTACCTAAACACCTTGCAACAGCGCTCTAAATGGACAGAGGCTTCTAACAATATTAAACTAAATACTTTAGTCGTGATAAAGAATGAACAAAAACCGCCATTGCAATGGGCTGTTGGGCGAATTGTCGACGTACACCCTGGCTCAGACGGTCATATTCGTGTTGTGACCGTTAAAACAGCTACAGGAACATATCGTCGACCAGTAGTGAAACTATGTCCTTTGCCTATGCCCGACGCATAAGGCAAAATTTTCTTTTTCTTTCTTAATTTTTTCTAAGTATTTTTTCTTTTCTTTTAATTTTAATTTACATGCATAATTGAATGCATATTTGGGTTAATGTTAAATTGTATCGTTTAATTGCTAATAGGCGAATACTATTTAATTTTTCTTTCCTTTCCTTTTCTTAACTAAGTAAAAACACACGTGTTTTGGCGGCCGGAAAATGTTGGTGCAAGCAAGAAATTTCCTAATTTTCATTTTCTTTTCCTTTTCTGCGCGTTTAAAATAATTTAAATTTTCGCGCTCTAAAATATGCATATGGGGTTTCACGGCACCGGACACGTGGAAGACAAGCAGCGCCGCCATGAGTGCGCAAAGAACCACCGTCACAACAAGACACTAGCAAAATCACGTTCCCGAAAAAAGTGAATTTGAGGTGAAAAAACTGGACGTTTAAACGTCGACTGGAGCTGCAAGAGAGTCCGAGGTAGGTGCCTTTTCATATAAAATTCCATATGTATCGTAACTTTCCATTTTCAATCGTCAATACCGACAGTTATTTTTAAATGTGCTTGTGAAGCCAATACCGGCGACCTATCGAAGGAAATTCCGTTATTTTTCAGCCCTTGCACGCACACATATATATATTGTTAAATTTTACATTCTCTTTTATCTCTCTGTTCCATAAAAAACTGTTAAGACATCCAATAACCTTTTTTGCTTTTACTAATCTTTTTCCATTTCTTAACAATCTGTTTCTGTCTTATCAAATCTGACACCGAAGTATACATACTTATTGCATGGAGATATTGTTTGTCCATTGTCTAGTTCTAGAACTCACTTGATCCGTTTCCAATACATAAGTACTGTGTCTTGTCCATGTTCACTGTTAATCCCCACTTTTGGTATTCTTCCTTTAACTTTCTCATCATATACTCCATGTCTTCTTAATCATTAGCTACAATTACTTGGTCGTCAGCAAACTAGTGTGTATATGGTAAATCGGTCGTAAAGTTGTGTTCCCATACTGTGTACTTTACGTTTTCAGTTTTTTAAAAAAACATTTCCAAACTTGTAAGAACCTTTCATATTGAAATTTATATTGAAGAACTTGGCTTTACTTTTATCTGTTATTTTTATTTTTATACTTTTTTACATGAAATGTTTTTGTTATAACTACACTTGAAACGTTCTAAACCGAAATAGTAGTAGTATAACTACACTTTTCCATCAAAAAAAGTTAATATTTACTTACCTCAAAGCAGTATCCAGTCTCAACCAAGCTTGACTCCTAATTAACCTATCTGCCTGGTTGACCAAACATTGTTCGAGTTGTAGCTTGATATTGTTTAGCAGATCCGCAAATGGCCTTGACCAGTGTTGTTCAACCATTTTACAAACCCTAAAAACACCAGTGAAAAATTATCGGAAAAAATTGTGCAAGGATATAAAAAAAAGTTTTTTTTGTTTGTCAACCAATTTTTTAAATTATGAGATGCCTGTGAAAATATTTTAGGTATTTTGAAAATATCAAAGGGTTTAAAGATATTACCATAAATTCCAACTTACCTTGCGTAACTTTTACAGGCCTGGTCAACTCCTAAGTTCTTGGCAGCCCCCACCATTTGGTCTTCCACTTGGCATGTGTCAAAACCAAAGCCAGTGTCTAGTGTTAGAAAGGAGGGGGAACAGAGAACTGATGCAAAATGTTGCCTATAAAAAAACAGAAGAATTAAAAAAAAAAGAGGTCCTCGTTTCGTTTCGTTCGAACTTGATCAGCTAACACCACTTCCCTTTTGCTCCAACCCTACTTTAATTGCGCCCGTGATGTTTCATCATTTACTTTGTTTTATTTTGTGAAAAATGAAAACATATTTGGAAATTTGGTAGTAGCAGTATTAGTAGAGTTAAAAGCCGCTTCTATCGTGTCACCCCGTGTGCACTTCATTGCTAAAATGTAAGACACAATTTAAATCATTTCTTACACCCTAAGAATGCAAAATCGACTGGTCGTCCAAAAATCGTCGTGTGCAGGGGGTGGTGGGGGTTTCTTTCATTCTAATATAGAACTAAATTTCCCTTTTCTTTACGCCTAGCCTTTGATATTTGGCCCTTCACGGCCAAATCACACAAGCACAACATTTATACATAACGCAATTCACAAGCAAAAAACCAAGTAAGTAACTTAAACATCCGTAACCGCGAGAGCTAAACGTTAAACGAACTTATGTGTGTCTCAAGACATAGAGTCGCGTTTCGCGTGGCCCGCCGTGCATTTGTAAAAAATCTGACCCTTCGTCGCATGTCAGTGTCTGCCGCGTTCGTCGCGTCATGGCATCACCCTTTGCTACTTTAAAAAAAAACTATGCGTCCGGTTGACATTTTTCAAAAATCATTGTGATCCCTGATCTTTGATACACAAAGGTTACAGAAGGTGTTTTTTTGATTAAGCAAAGGGTTCTCGAGTTATAACAAGTTATAAATTATTATAAATACGCGTTTTCAGGGCGAGCACTTGTTTAATAGGGAACTCCATATAAAAGCATTGAGAACGATATTTTCAACATTGAAAAATAAATGTTTCTGATAGTAATATTACTATATGCTTTTGGTGGAGTCATGAGCACACTTTATAGATTCAAAAAATGCAAAAAAAAATTTTTCCAAATTTTTGGAAAAACTACCCCCACCACTCCCTGCACACGACGATTTTTGGACGACCAGTCGATTTTGCATTCTTAGGGTGTAAGAAATGATTTAAATTGTGTCTTAGATTTTAGCAATGAAGTGCACACGAAAATCGGTTCTAGAAGCCTTTTACGCGCTTTTAAACTCTACTATATAGTAGTAGTAGCGTCAAGACAATCAAAACATATTTTGGCTGACTCAATTCTTTTTAACCAGGGCTCAGCCCCCCACCTCCTAGCTACGGTCCTCCATAAATGCACTTGACAAGAAAATATGATAACCAAAAAAGTCTCAGTGCCTTTGAGGGGTTTTTAGCGTCTTTTGTTTTAAATATGCCATACAAATAGAGTTCTAAACAGGTTTCCTAATAACTACACTTTGACTTAACATACGAGAAAACCTAATTTTAAAAACATCAATTAAGATTAAAGACCATATTCACAGGGCTTTTTAATTGCATTATAATATGACGAAATAAGGAACACTTTATGCTCAGGAACGTCACTTACCTATGATACAAATGACAAGCATCTGTCAACTGAAGCACCAACTGCTGTACAGGCTCCGCCCACCTCAAAGAAGGCAAAGTGAGCAAGACTTTTTCGCAGGCTGATATTGTCTCTAACACCTACGAAATTAAATTTCAAATTGTTTGACAGTATTAGCAAAAATCACAGACTTCAAAAAAAGTAGAAGTCTGTGGCAAGTTTTACATAAATTTAATTCTGTACCAACTATCAAAGAAAAAGTCGTTCAATACCCAAGTAACATTTCTTTATTTATAGCAGAAGCTAAAAGGTTGCCAGCGCCTTTCCTTAAAACCATTAGTTTCAATGTTTGGTCGCTAGCACGTTCCCATTACCCTTATATACCCCTTGGACCTCCTAAATGGGACTCCCCAATTGGTGGTGGCAACCTATGTATTAAACTCACTATAAAACCATAAGAAATAAACTTCGGCTTCGCCCTCTAGCGGTTCCACCAGTATAGAACCTTTTAGAGCCTAAAGCTATTATGCCAGGTTCTAAAAGCAACTCAGAAACGTCCTCTATCCTATTATAAAACTAGATTTGGTATCCTGGCGATTCTGTTGAATACCATAATACCTTTATAGTAAAGAAGTTTTCCTATAAAAGCTATGGCGATATTTTAGATTCACAATGGCTATATAAAATAATTTAGGTCACAAAATTGCAAAAAATGTCAGAGTCCCAAAATTATTTTATTACGTAAAAATATACCGAGTTTGTCGTTTTGTTGATGATCAAATTGCCTGCCAGATTTATTTTTCTGATAAAATCGTATCTAAAAAGCTCTCAAAACAAGCGAAAGCTCAAGAATGCTTTTTAATAGTTTTTTGATAACAAAATAACAAATACTTAAAATTAAAAAAAAATCATTTACACTATTCACCATTAAAAAAGTCTGTTTGGTTTACATAAATCAAAATTAAAGTAAAAAACACTGCTAAAACGACTAGATAAATATTTTCTCTTTACAATATTTTTAAATAAATTTATATACGCCATTATGGTTTTATAGTGGTCACTTGGTTTTATTTGTTACAGTATCGCAACAAGGATTTTTGAGTGCCCTTATAAACCAACAAAAAAGAACAATGTAAACATAGTCAACATAACCTCACTTAAATTTTTTGTATTTGTTTATAAAGTGATTAAAAGCATATAATTCAACACTTTTAAATGTTTTTTATCGTGCAATTTCGACACAATCGAGAGGGCCAGTGTAAAGATATTCGTTGTGCCTGCAGATTGGAGGGCAACCTCTTATATTGGCCGTCTAAACAGGCCTTATCTAGGCCTGGGTGTCCTACCCAGGAGGACGGAAACTCAACAATTATTAATTATTGGGCTTTAAATAATCAATCTTGCAATAGGTAGGTACCAATCTGTACCTAGGTATATCTATTATTTTTTACAAGAAATACCTAAAAAAATAAAAGACGAAAGTATTTACTTACTTCTGTTAGAAGGAAACAAGGTTTTATATGGCAGCCTATTTAAATAATATTTAATATACAGCTATGGGTAACTATATAAATACAAAAGAATTAAGTTTACCTTTAAGCCTTCCTATAAAACCTTTTTAAAATGCCTAAAAGTAATGGCAAAAACCAAAAGTCTAAAGTTTATATTTACCACTTCTAAAAACCTTAAGGAAACTAGGTTCTATATGGCCGCCTATCTAATCATATTTACTTTTAAACTACTGGTAACTATAAAAACAAAAGGATATAAGATAACCTTTTAACTCTATTATAAAACACTTTTGTGATGACCTAAAGTAATGAAAAAAACTAAATGACCAAAGTTTATATTTATTTCTTTTTAAAAACTTTAGGTAAAATGGTTTTATAAGACCATCTTTATAAATCAGAAATCAATAAAACCAAAAGTATCTAAAAGGAACAGAAGGAATATCAGTTTTATTATACTCCCTTTATAAATCACTTTTTGGTTGTATAACACCCCTTTAGGTAATTGGCTATATAAATTACCTTTATGTAGCTAAATTGATCCTTAAACCCATAACAGCACCCTCTAAATAACCTAGGAACCAAATTGATATATAAAACCTTGAGTGGTAATAATGTTACTTGGGTACGCTTCACAAATCACGTGTTTTTGCGATTTTCCCTACAATATCATGTAGTGCCATTTTGTCACGTTTATAAAAAGCTAAAAATAAGTTTTTTCTGTGTAATTTGCACAGGAGTTAACAACCCCCTCAAGTTTCATGGACTTCCATAAAGTAGTAAAGTAGTTACGAAATTTCAAATAACGTCAAAATACTACTCACTTACTCATGTATATGTATAGGATCATCAAAATTCTACTGTATTTCCAGACATGCTACAAAGCTGAAATTTGGCAGACTAATAGAAATTATGACCAAACCCTTGGAAAAAATCAAAAAACCCCAAAATTCTAATTTACTCCCCTCCCCTATATATGTAAAGTTATGTAAAAGTAACATTGCCCACTTCCAGAAACGCTAGAGAGCTGAGCTTTGGAAGACTGATACACCAAAATTTTAATTTACCTCCCTCCCCTAGAAATGTAAAGTTATGTAAAACTAGCATTTTAAAAAACTTTTAACTGAAGATAGAGCAGAATTCAAGGAAGACGCACGAGACAATATAATTAGAACGATGGGATCTCCAGTACCCCTCACAATCTCTGAGGTCAAAAACGTGTGCACAACCTTAAAAAGCGGTAAATCTGCCGGACCCGGAAATATCCCAGCCGAACTTATTAAATATGGCACTGAAGAACTGTTTTGGAGATTACGGAATCTTTTCCAAAAATATTTAAATGGAACTGTAGTCCCAACTGAGTGGAAGACGTCATATATATCCACAATACACAAAAAAGGAAGGAAAGATATATGTGACAATTATAGAGGTATATCTGTGACTAGTACGCTAAGCAGAATATACGGTAAAATAATAAGAAATAAAGTAGAGAGCGAATATAAAGACATGGAGGCAGAAGAACAAGCTGGTTTCAGGGCGGGTAGATCGACTTCAGATCACCTCTTTTGTATAACCCAAGTTATTGAAAAGAAAATGGCATACGGTCAAGAGCTGCATCTGCTTTACGTGGATCTGCAGAAGGCATATGATAGTATACCACTAAATCTACTTTGGAAAGCGTTGGAAAACACAAACATAAGCGTACAACTAATTAAGGCCATCCAAGAGTTATACCGCAATAGTAAGGCAAAAGTTAAAATAAAAGCAAAACTAACCAAAGGCTTTCAAGTAAATAAAGGTCTTAAACAAGGTTGCTGTATCTCGCCTACGCTCTTCAAGATATACTTGGAACAAGTCCTTAAAGTATGGAAGAGAAAATGCCAAAACATGGGAATTCCGTTGGACGAAACCACCTTGTATACTTTATGTTTCGCCGATGATCAGATAGTAGTGGCTCAGGATTATGACGACCTCGAATATATGACACGAAAACTAATAGAAGAGTACAATAAGTGGGGACTAGAGGTTAATCTCAATAAGACAGAGTATATGTGTATCGGTGGAATGAAACAGGATCTAATCTTAAATACCGGGCAGCGAATTCACTCCTGTGATGAGTATAAATACTTAGGTCTAAAAATTACAGCTGAGGGAACACTAGACAAAGCTATAAAAGATCGAAACGTACAAGGAAGAAAAGCAATAACTTTATTAAATGGAATAATTTGGGACCAAAGTATATCAAAACATAACAAAAAGCTTATATATAACACCATTATAAAAAGTATTATTACATACGGCTCAGAAGTATGGCCAATCAAGGATAGAACAGAAAAAATGCTTTCCGCTACGGAGATGGACTATTGGAGAAGAGCAGCAGGGAAATCAAAAAGAGAAAGAGTTACAAATCAAAGAATAAGAGAAATTATGACAGTGGGTGAACGTACTTTAGTGGATGATATAAGAACAAAACAACTGGTGTGATACGGACATGTACAAAGAATGAATGATGAAAGACTACCTAAACAAATACTACAATGGAAACCAACTGGCCGAAGAAAACGAGGACGGCCAAGGAGAAGCTGGAGAGAAGGAATAGACAGTGAAATAAGAATAAGAGGCCTAGATGATGAATTATGGGCAAACAGAAACGAGTGGAGATTGGGTATCGGAAGACGTAGAACGTTGTGAAACCGATAAATATATATATGTAAAACTAATATTGCCCACTTCCAGGAACGCTAGAGAGCTGAGCCTTAGAAGTCTAATAGGAACTATAATAATACCATAGGAAAAAATTAAAAAACCTCAATAAGGCATTGCACAAGTTTTGCACAATATTCCGCATATTTTACTACTTTAAAACTTAGATATTACCCAAATCCTTCTAAAAAGGAGTTAGAGTAAAATCACAACAAAAATGTAAAAAAAGCCAAGTAGGCGAAAATGGTATTACGTAAAAGAATTGAGAAAAGCGAAGTTCTCCGATAAAAATTTCAAAATAAAAGGTTCTTGCTAGTTTGGAAATATGTTAAAAAAGCAAAAAAAAAACATTTCCAAACTAGGAAGAACCTTTCATTTTGAAATTTGTATTAGAGAACTTGGCTTTAGTTTTATCTCAATTCTTTTTACGGAATACCATTTTCGCGTACTTGGCTTTTTTTACATTAAATGTTTTTGTTATGATGTAATTTACTGCTCTGAATATGTTTATTCGTTACTCGTTACGAACCTTATCAGGACACATATAAACCACATGCTGCTGATAGCACTTCTCTCTCAACTCCCTAGGCAGACTAGCGAACGCTCGGCTAGGCCAAACTCGAACGAAATTATGGGTAATCCATTGAAGACAGCTCTGGTACAGGTCGTCCAAACCATATGCCGCCGACAAGGGGAGAACTTCCAAAACTCCCGTACAACAACCTGCAAAAACAGTATACTTTTAAATGTCTTTGTCATACGTAAAACTAATAACGAACACTTATGAGAAAAAAAAAAACACAGCAGGCTTTTTTTTACATGAAATGATTTTGTTATGATAGGATTTTTTCTTCTTCTTTTATCTTTCCCACTACCGCCAACTGATTTTTGATATATTACCTGCACAAGGCTTGTGAAAATTGTGACAGTGCCTCTGTTTCAAGGCGTGTTCGACGACTTCTTTCAGCCCTTCCAGGCCTAGCATATCCGACAGAGACGCCAATTCCACTAAGCTGATCGAATCTGGAACGTGGGCTGCCCCACTGTAAATATGGCACAGGGAGAAGTAAACCGATTCGTAGGAAAAACCCTGAAAAAAAAATTATAATTGAAAATTTTTATTTTATGTAAAATCTCTGGCTGGTTTTGCCAACGAGATCCAAAACAAGGTGTTTTTGACCAAAGATACTTAGAGGACAGATATAAAAGAAACAATATATGATAGAATAAAAGAATAGAAATCCATAAAAAACGACCCCAAAAAAAATTAAGGTATCATTGGCCAAAGATACAAATTACTCTAATAAAAGAAACCAAGGTATAAAAGTAAGACCAGGTTATCTTTGGCGAAAAATATGTACTTATAACACTTACTTAAAATAAACTAAGAATCTTTATCCAAATATACGAAGAAGACGGACCCAATATATGGGCCCCTAAGCTCACACTAGGTACTATAGTTATAGTGTACGTGTGAGCTAATATAACTAAAACCTGAAATATATTTTATTCAACTCCACACTAAATTACCTTTTGTTTGATACCACACAAGCCATGTTTTGACTTAAACTCAAATTTTTGAAATCTACCCCCACCCTTAAAAAAAACAAAAACTAAAATGTATTTTGTTAAACTCCGGACTCAATTACCTTTCGTTTGATATCACACACGCCATATTTTCACTTAAAATCTAATTTTTAAAATATACCCCCACCATTTTTTTTTAAATAAATTAAAATGTATTTTGTTTAACTGCAGACTCAATTACCTTTCGTTTGATATCACACACGCCATATTTTCACATAAACTCTAATTTTTGAAATCTACCCCCACCCTTTTATTTGGTTTCTGTTCGGTGGATTTTGTTCATTTTTAAATGGGACCATCTCGACCCAAGACCCAGCCTAGGTACCAAATTTCATTAAAATCGGCCAAGCGGTTTTTGAGTTATGCGCGTTGGTCGTTACAGACATACAGACAGACAGACAGACAGACAGACAGACAGACAGACAGACAGACAGACAGACATACAGACAGACAGACAGACGGCGCAACAAAAAAGTTTCAAAATCATCTGAAACGCAAAGATATATAAAAAATTTTGAAATCGGAGCAACTTTTTTTTTCTCGAAAAAATTAGGATCACCATAGCTCACACTACTATACTATAGTATATGTGTGAGCTAAAAAACTAATGGACTTTTCGTCAAACATACGTAGAAGACAGATTAAAAATAAACTAAGGTATCTTTGGCGAAAGGTATATATAAATATACCTTAAAGAAACTAAGGTCATAAATACACATTTTACACGGCCAATACATAAAACACAGGCCACAAGAAATTAATGCATATTTGGCCAATGATATGTAGTGGACAATCCCAGAAGAAATTATGTTGGTCAAATATAATGATAGACGGCAGATTCAAATAAAATAAACGTATATCTGTGGCCAAATATTTATTAAGGACAGACTCTTTTTAAATTTGTAGAGGATAGACCCAAAAAAACTAAGAGCACAGACACAAAAATATATTTATGACCAAAAATACGAAAATGGTTGAACTAAAAGGTCTCTGGGCAATATGTAGAAGAGAGACCCAAAAGAAATTAAGGTGTATTTGGCCAAAGATACAAAGAGAATCAGACGAAACAAGAGTATCATTGATAAAAGACACGTAAAAGACAGATTAGGTAAACTAAAAAGAACTTTTGATCAAAGAAACACAGAGTAACCGATATTATCTTTGGTCGTAAAGTACGTTTCTCTTTTGGGTCTTTCCTTTATTTACAAAATAAACCTGATTAAAGATTGTAATACTTCTATTTCGGTCAGAATTAAAAATAATCCGATATTAGATATTTTTCATATCAATTTATGTTTCATAAAGTTGGATTTATATGCATGAAAGAAATACAGATATGCATTAAACAATTAACAAGGAAGCATGAAAAAGTATGCACGGAAAAGATTTGTGCAGTTGTATCATGTTCATATGAAGCTATTCGCATAATTAAACTTATTAAAAGGCTTGTGGCTATGAAGTGTCTCACTTATTCAAGTTTATTAGAGAACGCATCAAACCGTGTCAAGATTATTTATTTATTAGAATTTTTTTGTTTTGCTACAAGATTAATCGAAATGTCACTTCAGGCTAATTGACTAATGATTAAGAGATTTTTTCTAAGGAAAAGGCACAGTATACTAATTATTTATAGTAAGGAAAGCACCCCGGTCTTGTCATAATACTGTTATACATACCCCCTGTATACATTAGTTCGGAATACAAAGTTCGAGAGGCGCTTATTACAGACCGTCACTAGGGTCACTGCATCACGAAGACGTAGTGTCTTCTTAGGGTAGCGACACGACAGCTAAATATTTTTGGTTATATGACGAATCTGACACTGTCAGGAGCGTAGCTTTTTTTGTGTTCAAAAAAATAAAATGGTTTACAAATGTTACGTAAAGAACTGTCCGTCACACTCGGTATATATATATTTAGACTGTCCAAATAAACAAACCATTCAAATAATGCTTTCTCAGATTGTCGAACAAAAACTAAGTTTTTTATGATTTCAATATTGATTAGGACGCACACAGCGCAAGAACCCAAAAATTAGTTGACGTTTTATAAAATATAGAACTATTGTTGGTCTTTGTATCATTTAATAAACTTCTTTATGCACTCTAGAGCATAAAAGTGTACGTTTAATACCTTTTTTTATAGACTATAAGATAGGATTTCTTATCCCCAGTGATTAAAAGTAAGTAAGTAAAATATAGGTTCTTTGAATCCTTTTATTTTATTAAAATACAAAAAAACAAAAAGTTATCAAAATACACGATAACAGTTATTCTGTTGCTTCCAGCTTGGCGTAAGTTTACTGTACTTTGCTGATGACTTGGTTGGTTTCGATTATTAATGTGTCCTTTGGCATAGAATATTGCCTCCATACAAACGAAGCATTTAACTTTTTAGACCTCTCCAGGATGTAAACCAGGAATACCTTTTCGGTGAAATATTCCACATTATTTTTATTGCATCATTTTCGGCACTCTGAAAGCTGCTTTCTTCGGCGGCTTTTTCAATGTCCATCTCAAATTAGGAATAGGCTTTATTCTTTTGTCCCTCGTTTATTCCATCTATAAGAAATTTAACTCGAACTTTTTCTTGACTAAACCTATTTAGTGTTTTATGAAATAAATATTATTTTTCCCATTTTTTCAATGTTTGTTATCATCTGACTGACTTTTGTTTTATGTCATGCCATAGCAACGCCCAAAGCTCACCAAATAAATGAAAACTAACACTGCCCACTGTATTATTATATACCGGGGGTTGACATGGTTAAACTAGAGTACCGGAGTAAGTGGTATAATATTTATTTAATTTATGATTATTATGATTTTTAGTATATAGACATTGGAATTAAAGTTCTTTTTAATCACTTAGCAAATTATAGCCGTCCTTCTGGTCGGGCTTGAAAAATCTTGCCGCGGGATTAAAAGTAAACACTGCAGTCCCCAGGTTTATAATCTACCTACTATTATTTGATTACAAGGTCCAAAAAAAATGCGGGCGACGAATAAAACGTCGAAAGTACAAAAGGTCGAAAATACAAAAAGTCGAAAGTACAAAAGGTCGAAAAAGAAAAGATTGTAAAACAAAAGGTCCAAACAAAAAACGAAAGTAGCTGTAATTGTAAAAAAGGGCTTTACCATAGACACAGAGGCACACACACACCTGACGTACATACATACAAACGGAAATTTCTTTAAAAACCTATTTTGCAAAAAGAGTTTCTTCGAATATAAATTTGTTCAAAAACAATTTTTCGAACGGAAATTTGTTCGAAAACCATTTTTTTGAATAGAAATTTGTTCGAAAACCACTTCTTCAAACGAAAATTTGTTCAAAAACATTTTCTTCGAACGGAAGTTTGTTTAAAAACAGTTTTTTTGAATGGAAATTTGTTCAAAAATATTTTTTTTAAACGGAAAGAAAACCATTTGTTCAAACCGAAATTTATTGGATCACATGTTTTTTTAGGGTAGGGGACAATTCGGCCGATTCGCCGCGGTCGATTCGCCGCGGGCCGATTCGACGCGGGGACAATTCGCCGCCGGCCGATTTGCCGCGGAGACAATTTGCCGCGAGATTTTTTGTTTTATGATATTATAATTTTTTATTTAGCTTGACTTTATATAATATATTTTTTATTTGTCTGATCATAACTTTTTTCAAACTTTTCCAACTAGGTGGTTAGTATTCAATTAAAATTTTTATTTTTTTTTGAAAAATAAATAAAATGGCGGACTTTGATAGCATTGATTTGAAATGCAATTATTAATAATTAAATTGTATTAAATAGCCTAAGCCATCGCGATAACTTTTTCGTATTTGGTTTTGTTTGTCATTGTTTTTTTTTTTGGTACATAATAATCTACGGTATACTTGGGGTAATTATTTTATATTAATATAAAATTTTTGCCATTTTTTGGATCATATCATATGAGGATATGAGCAAAAAATTTCAAAATATTGTATATATAAATCCGCCATTTTGAATCCGTCATTTTATTTCGTTTTAAATTTAAGTCAGCGACCTGAAAGATCTCAAAATTCTGAATTTGATGCATATTGGTTCATAAATGGGAAAGTCCGCCATTTTTGATCCACCATTTTGATTTTTTTAAATTTAAGTTAAAATAATTATTAGCGACCTGAAAGATCTGAATGTTCCGAGTTTGATGCAAATCCGTTCAGAAATGGAAAAATCGGCCATTTTGGACCCGCCATTTTGATTTTTTCTAGTTTAAGTTAGAAATAATAATCAGCGACATTAAAGATCGCAAAGGTCCGAGTTTGATCCAAATCGGTTTATAAATGGAAAAATCCGCCATTTTGGAACCGCCATTTTGATTTTTTTAAAGTTTAAGTTAGAAGTCACAATCAGCGACCTAAAACACCCAAAAGTTCCAAATTTCATGCATATTTGTTCATAAATGGGAAAATCCGCCATTTTGGAACCGCCATTTTGATTTTTTTTTAAGTTTAAGTTAGAAGTCACAATCAGCGACCTAAAACACCCTAAAGTTCCGAATTTCATGCATATTTGTTCATAAATGGGAAAGTCCGCCATTTTGATTTTTTTTATTTTAAGTTAAAAATAATAATCAGCGAACTGAAAGTTCGCTTACTTCCGAGTTTGATGCATATTAGTTCATAAATGGGAAAATCCACCATTTTGGATCCGCCATTTTATTTATTTAAAAAAAAAATTTTTTCATTGAATACTAACCACCAATTACCTAGTTGGAATAGTTTGAAAAAAGTTATGATCAGACAAATAAAAAATATATTATATGAAGTCAAGCTAAGTAATAAATCATAATATCATAAAACAAAAAATCTCGCGGCGAATTGTCCCCGCGGCGAATCGGCCGCGGCGAATTGTCCCATTCCCGTTTTTTTAAACGGAGGTTTGTCTTAAAGAAATTTTTTCGAAGGAAAATTTGCGATCAATTGGTGTTTTCCTAACCTTTCTCAATTGATCGCAAACGTAGTCTAACCGGTCCAGATATTTCCACCAAAAAACTGTCCCCAAATCACAGGTTTGCGCTCAATTGAGAAAGGTTAGAATAACACATTTTTCGAAAACATGTTTCGGTTAGTTCGGTTTGGTTTCACACTCCCTACCCAGACAGCACAAGTATAGTCTAAATTATACGCATTTGTAATGACGTCACCAGGTGAGAAAAAAACGTATAGCGTAGATATTTTTGACGGATACTTCACATAACCAATTACCTACCTATTTAAATCATAGATACTACTTTTTTTTTAAGTTCATTGTCACCGCTGTTTATAATATACTAAACAAAGATAAACAAAAATGACGTCATTACAAATGGGTATAATTTGAACTATGTGTACTGTGTACGTGCATAGTACGTAACTCTGCGACGTAGTATACGTACACAGTACATACATTTTTGGACCATATATGTACATCCTAGGGACGTAATTTTAGCCATTATTTTCCTTCGATTTGTATTTTGTACGTACTATATACGTAAGAAACTCGTACTAGGTATTTCCACTTAAACGTAAAATGTACGTACTCCAGACGTACATGGTATGTACATAGGACATCAAATTAAAATATCGAAAGTGTAGTATAAGGACTAGGTACCATTAAAAACAATTTTGGCTTCCTGAACATTTCTACTTTAGAGTGAGGTTTACCTGGAGGCTTGAAGTTTCGATAGATTTGTTTGTTTTACTTGGTTTAATATTTAAGTAATATAACTCTAACAATGCCGTTATGATACTAAATCCAAGGAACATTTATATTATTTTAAAAATAAAGACTTACTGATATCGATGTTAAATACAAAAATACGTTTTGAAATATTTTTCAAAAAATCATGTTTTTGCACAAAGTCTACCTGATTGGAAGCACGGCAGAACCACAGGAATATGACTTTAGAAACTATAACAAATTTACAAAAAAGGCAAAATTTAGAGTAATCCCACAGAAATGATAGTTTTTATCATTATAGGTAAGTACTATAACTAATATTATATCTAATAGTAAAAGTGTACGCATTAAATTGTTTCGTAGCCTTTTTAGTATTAATTTATATTTTAAGAATAAAAAGTTGGTCAAAAACTAAAATATAAGTATTGACTTTAATTTTTTTAAATATTTTACATCCTGTAGGTACTCTAAAAATTCTGAGATCGCTTTACAAACTTCTAGAAAAATTGTAGGTACTCTAAAAATTCCGAGGTTAATTTACAATATTGTATAAAAATTGAGTGTAGGTACTCTAATTATTCCGAGGTAAGTTGACGAGTCGCCCATGGAAATTCCGAGGCAGGTCACGTGGGCTTGTCGCTACCCATGGAGACGCCAGGCTTCCAGGATGCAGTGACCCTAACCGTCACCCCTGGCATAAAAATATTATGTACAGACTTCTGTGCTGTCGCCATGGACATAAACCGCTACTCTCGGTATATGTTTTTGATTATGACTGACATTGGCAAAACAGATAAAAATATGACGTAAATGTAATTCGGCATTTTTCATTTGTGGTTGCAGTTTTTCGTGATTTTTCGACTTTTTACCTTATTTTAAAAAGTGTTTTTTGCTAAATTGTGGCCTATCGGTAATTAAGAAATTTAAAAAAAAACAATTTTGTGTTCGTGGGTGCGAAGACTATGTTAGCAAGCGCTATTCCCAAACGGAACCTAAAAAAAATACTTCGGCAAAAAAACTAACTTTGACGAAAGACGAAATTCACAAATATATAGTGTGTGATGGACGGAGTTTTAAATGTTTAGTTTTAAATGTTAATATTTGAAAAAACAGATTATTTCACTATACTTATATACAGGGTCCGGCAGAATGATCTCCCACAATAAAAACGCCATTGTAAATGCTATTTATATTTCATTTTTTTCAGTACACAGTCGAAGCTGATTTCTGAAAGTTTCACTCGTGCAGTAACTCTAAAGCGATATTCCTGTAATTTCTTGGTGTATTGCTGTTTTCAATTCGTCAATGGTTCGGGAATAGTGTTCAAATATTCCCAAAGTATCTGGAACTAAAACATGTCTACCAAGTGCGAAGTGAGTACGAAAAGTTCTTTGTGTCGTAATCACAGAATCGTTACCTACTTTTGCTTAATGTCTCGATAACGAAGGCACGATGGCAAGGTAATGGCAAGCCGCGAGCTACCAACCAACTACGCTAAGCTTCCCCTCTCTTCATGTTTTTTTTTTGCTGTGATTCAGGCACAGTGGCAGTGCAAAATGTGGGAGATCATTATGCCGGATCCTGTTTAATTAAATGAATAACTGGCAATATTCACTTTACTTTATAAGGTTTACGTTACATTTTTTTATTTTTCATGAAAAAACAATTAAAAAAGTTTCCGTTTATAGAAACCTATATTTGCAACATTATTATGTATAAAGCATTGTAAAAGTATACATTATTAATTTAAGTTAATGTAGAATGTGTAAATATTTTCTATGCACTAATAAAAAGGAAATTACTGTAGAATATTCGTCAAAAAGCCTTTTTTTAACTAGAAAATTAGCCTCTCAAGGAAATTTATGTACCTAAATGAATGGGAAACAAACTTTTAAACCTTATAGATTGAATAAAAATTAACTTTCCTTTTTTTATTGCTAGTAGTCATTAATTTAAACATTCTTTGATTAAGCTTCCTTATCGATTGGTGTTTATAGAGTCTTTTTAAGCAAATTGAGCTTTGACACAAAATAACTCATTCTCATCAGCGCGCATCGTTTAAATTTAAATCTATGTAATTGACGAGTAGAATGAGTTTTTTAGTGTTAAAATTTAATTTGATAAAAACTGTTCAAAATACTATATTAAAAGATGTAGCTTGATTGGAGAACGATTTCATTGATGGCTACGAGCATCCGGTATACAATAATTTGAAAAGCCATCCTGTAGCTTAGAGACAAACTGCGCAAGCGTTATATTGTTTCAAATCCCCCTGTAAATGTTTAGTACGGTGCACGAAGTTGGAGAGGCGCTGATTCGTGCACGACACTAGGGTCACTGCATCACGAAGACGTAGTGTCTTCTTTGGGTAGCGACACGACAGCTAAATATTTTTGGTTATATGACGAATCTGACACTGTCACGAGCGTAGCTTTTTTTTGTATTTAAAAAAATAAAATGGTTTACAAATGTTACGTAAATAACTGTCCGTCACACTCGGTATATATATTTAGACTGTCCAAATAAACAAACCATTCAAATAATGCTTTTCAGATTGTCGAATAAAAACGATGTTTTTTATGATTTCAATATTTACCCACATAGCGCAAAAAACCAAAAATTATTTGACATGTTTTATAAAATATAGAACACTATTGTTGGATTTATTCTAGGGCATAAAAGTGTACGTTTAATTTTTCATGGACTAAAAGTAATTTCGGTTCTACTACGTTATACCTCGCTCGTCAAAACGCCCTATATAACGATTTTTTTGTATGGAAATGATTCTTTGGACTATTTTTAGTCGATTTAGATACGGGAAATTAAAAAAAAAGTATGGTTTTTTTGAAAAATAATTTTTTAAAAAAACGTTACATAGTGATTTTCTTTGACTTGTTTTGGTTGAAAAAAATCAATTTCTATCACTGCATCGTCAAATTTTCGACATAAATTTGTAAATTAGCTTAGGATTAATAATTTAACAATTTTAAATTAATTACATACCTAGTTTTTCGTGTTTTTTCGCGGTTTTTTCACATAATTTTGAAAATTTGTACAGTTGACCTTCCTACAGATGTTTTGACACATTGAGAGAAATTTTTTGCTGGGCCGAATGTTTCCAGGTCATTCGGCCATATCAACTTACGCTGACTTACCCTCAGATGCACCGTAAGCCCTTAAGCGCGATCATGGTTTAATCGCGATTAAGTCCTTGTTGCTCACATACAAAACAACAAAGATTGAGAATGGATTAGCAAAGACTTGTTACGGGGCATCTGAGGGTTAAAGGCCCAAATTATAGAAAATTATTTATTTAGAACTATTCACCAAGAATCGGCGCAGCCGATTCTTGCTTATTGCTTGTGCGGTACGGTTCGGTTCGGTTCCGTTCAGTTCAGTTCGGTTCGGTTCGGTTTGGTTTGGTTTGGTTCGGTTTGGTTAGGTTAGGTTCGGTTCGGTTCGGTTTGCCTCAGTTAAGTTCGGTTTGACTTGTTCTTAGAGTAATTCAGCAGGAGTCGGCGCAGCCGACTCCTGCTGAATTACTTCAAGACACAACAAACCTTACCTAAGCCCGACCCGAACCAAACCACACCAAACCGAACTGCTGAATTACCGTTTTTGTGGTTTACTTTATGTAAGGTCAGGTTAGGCTGATTAGAATGTTCGGCTGTGCTGATTTTTACATCATTTTTATGATAAATAACAAACTATATAGCTTTCTGCATCATTTTTTCCATTATAAATACTCAATAGACGATTTTGGACGATTTTACAGAGTCAAAAATGCGCGACCATTAAATGGTTGGAGCCAGATGTCAGGTAGAACGTTAGATTTAAAAAATATGGTGTACCCATATTTCTATGCGTAAATACATTTCTAAAAACACAATTACCTTTTTTCGTCCCTTGCCAGACAGTTGGTCACCTTATTTTGGCTAATTGACCATTTAGATCAAGTTCAGTGGATTGTGAGCCGCCCGTTTTTATATCGACATCACAAACGTCAAATAACCTCTTTCTATAGCAATTTGTGTAATTTTTTACAAATTTTTTAATTTTGAAATTTCTAAAAAAAATGTGAAAAATCCGCATTTTTTTTTCTTGAAAACGTTATAAAAAGACCTAAACTTATTATTTAAAAAAAAACACGCATTTTTCAGCATCGAGGTATATCGTAGTAGACCACCCGTAATTTCTTTAAAACTATAAACGAAAAATTATAGGTTTTTTGGATCATTTTATTTTATTAATATACAAAAAACAAAAAACTATCATAATACACGATAACGGTTATTCTGTTGCTTCCAGCTTGGCAGAAGTTACTGTACTTTGCTGATGACTTGGTTGGTTTCGATTATTATTGTGTCCTTTGGCATAGCCTTCATATAAAGGAAGCATTTAACTTTCTAGACTTCTCCAGGATAAAAAACAGGAATACCTTTTCGGTGAAATTTTTGACATTCTTTTTATTGCATCATTTTCGGTACTCTGAAAGCTGCTTTCTTTGGCGGCGTTTTCAAGGTCCATCTCAAAGTAGGAATTATTCTTTGGTCCCTCGTTTGTTCAATCTTTAAGAAATTTAATTCAAACTTGTTCTTATTTAGTTTGTTATGAAATAAAAATTATTTTTTGCACATTTTTTTCTATGTTTGTTAGCGTCTGACTAACTTTTGTTTAATATCTACCATAGCAACGCGCCCAAAGCTCACCAAAAAAATTAAAACTATCACTGCCCGCTGTATTATTATATACCGGGGGTTGGCATGCTAAAACTAGAGTACCGGAGTAAGTGGTTTAATATTTATTTATTTTATGATTATTATTATTTTTAGTATATAAACATTGGGATTAAAGTCCCTTTTAATCACTTAACAAATTATAGCCGTTCTTCCGGTCGGACTTAAAAAATCTTGCCGCGGAATTAAAAGTAAACACAGCATATACCTACTATTATTTTATTACGGTGTCCAAACAAAAGCGGGCGGCAAAGAAAACGTCGAAAGAACAAAATGTCAAAGACACGAAAGGTCGAAAGTACAAAAGGTCAAAAACATAAGGTCGAAACTACAAAAGGCCGAAAATACAAAAGGTCGAAAGTACAAAAGGTCGAAAAACAAAAGGCCAAAACTTCAAAAGGTCAAAAATACACAAGGTCGAAAGTACAAAAGATCGAAAATAGAAACGGTCGAAAGTACAAAAGGTCGAAAATACAAAAGATCGAAAAACAAAAGATTGAAAAACAAAAAGTCCAAAATCGAAAGTAGCTATACTGTAACGATTGCAAAAAAAGGCTTTACAATAGACACAGAGGCACACACACACACACACACACACCTAACGCACACACACACGCACACACACAGACGTCACGACGATATTGCGAAGATAAGTCAAGATACACCCAAATAAACACATTTTCGGCGTCATCTCAAAAACATTTTTTTTCTTCGAAAGCAATACCTTTTCTAGCCATTATTGCACGAGCTAGGACGGTAAAAAAAATTCAACAATCTAAAAATTGAAGGTCTAAAATTTTTTTTGTACCATCTCTAGGTATTTTTTGGGTAGCACCACGACGGGTCGCGGAACTTTGTTCGAAAACATTTTCCTCGAACGGAAAATTGTCAAAAACGGTTGTTTCGAATGGAAATTTCTTTGAAACAAAAATTTGCGATCAATCGGTGTTTTCCTAACCTTTCTCAATTGATCGCAAACGTATTCTAACCGGTACAGACACTCTCTGACCTTTTTCCACCAAAACACTGTCTTCAAATCACAGGTTTGCTATCAATTGAGAAAGGTTAGAATAATAGAAAATATGTTTCGGTTGGTTCGGTTTAGTTTCACACTCTCTACCCAGACAGCACAGGTACGTACTATGTACGTAAAAACTCGTACATGGTACATCCAATTAAACGTAAAATGTACGTACTCTAGACGTACATGGTACTAACATGGGACATCAAATTAAAATAACATAAGTGTAGAATTAAGACTAGGTACCATTAAAAACTATTCTGGCTTCCTAAACATTCCTACTTTAGAGTGATCGTCCAGGTTTAAGGCTCGAAGTCTCGATAGTTTTGAAGTTTGTTTTACTTGATTTAATAAAGTAATGTATCTCTCTAACAATGCCGTTAAATGTTATAATTTAAAGACACTGTATGTTATTTTAAAAACAAATAAAGGCTTACTGATCGATGTAAAATACAAAAATAAAAGTTTTGGAATATTTTTCAAAAAACCATGTTTTTGCACAAAGTCTACCTGATTGGAAGCACGGCAGAACCACAGAAATGACTTTAGAAACTATAAGAAATTTACAAAAGAGGCAAAATTTAGGGTAACCCCACAGAAATGATATTTTTTATGATTGTAGTTAAGTACCATAACTACTATTATATCTAATAGTAAAAGTCTATGCATTAAATTGTTGTAGTATTTTTTGTATTAACTTATATTATAAAAATAAAAAGTTGGTCAAAAACTTAAAATATAAGTATGGTCTTTAATTTTTTTAAAAATATTTTACGGTAGGTACTCTAAAAATTCTGAGATCGCTTTACAAACTTCTTCAAAAATTGTAGGTACTCTAAAAATTCCGAGGTTAATTTACAATATTGTATAGAAATTGCGTGTAGGTACTCTAATTATTCCGAGGTAAGTTGACGAGTCGCCCATGGAAATTCCGAGGCAGGTCACGTGGGCTTGTCGCTACCCATGGAGACGCCAGGCTTCCAGGATGCAGTGACCCTACACGACACCCCGGTATACTGGGCCAACTTAGTAATACAACTTCCACCGTGTAAGTGTCTGGTCTATCTCTGTCATTCGTCTATGGGAAAAGGTCTAACCACGTACTTACGTCCCAACAATCCGAGTCTACCCAAATATCTTATAAAACAAGGAGTTATAAGAAGTTTGTATTCAAGAGCCGTAAATATTTGTAGTAATAATGAAGAATTAACCACAGAAATTAACAACATTAAAAATGACTTACAACAGAATGGTTTTTCCGAGAAATGAATAAACTCAACTATCTCTAAAATTAAAAACAAACCAAATGTAGCACATTTTTAAAATAATAATTCGTTGGGTGTTATTAACATTCCATATATTTAAGGGATTTCAGAAAACATAAGACGAATAGCCAAGTACTATTATATAAAAACGGTATTTTCATCGGGAACTACGATAAGGAGTTTTGTAACTAAAACAAAACCAGAAAATCCCTCAAATAATAAGGAATGTATTTACCAAATTCCGTGTGAGGGTGGTAAATCGAAACGCCCTCTTCAAGTATACAAGAGTAAATGAACATCTAAAAAGTATTCAATTAGGGGATATTGAGAAATCCGGTTTAGCGAAGCATGCATGGTCAAATGATCACAGGAATCAGTGGTCAGAAGCTAAAGTTTTGCATAAGGAGTCGCGTTGACGAAATCGAAAGTTTATTGTTTATAATGCAGAATAAAGAAAGTTTCAGTCAACCAAGCACGGACATACCATACATATGGAAACCACTCCTTAAGGAAAACAGGCGACTTAGGATTAAAAAAGGGGGTAGGCCGTCACACCTGACTGCACACCAAGTAGTATAAGTAGTAGCCTAGAGACTAGATTGTTTAGTTTACACTTTAAAACGGTTAGAGATACTTACTAACCGAAACGTCGTGTTTAAAATAAATAGACAATGGAAGTCCGAAATTTTATTTCTACTCATTGTGTACGAATTTCAAACAGATCTTATGAACTATTAAAGATAACTGAACCATATTTGTAAACATTTAATGTCCTTGTAAATAAGTATTTGACTAATCGTGGGTTAGAGGACAGGACAAAAAAAGAAACTATCAAGTTTTTTGCAACGTTTCAGATTATATTTTTCCTTTTATTATATTTTTCCTTTTCAGTCTCTTCATAACTAGGGATAATTTAATGTGAAGAAGTACTCCATAACTTTCTGTAGAGGTTCCAAGGAATGAAAAAGAAAATCTCTGTCTTCCTCTACTAATTTTTAATTTTCGTCGACTAGTTTCGGCTTATTGGGCCATCATCAAGGACTGTAGAAAAATAAATCACAATCAAGAAATTATTCAGTATAAAGTGAAAAATTCAAACTTACCTACTAACTAATAAAGTTGAAACTTCCCAAGACAAACAATGTTCTTTCACAAGAGATAAAAAAAAAATAAAATACATGTATTTTATTTTTTTATCTCTTGTGAGAGAACATTGTTTGTCTTGGGAAGTTTCAACTGTTTTTATTAGTTAGTAGGTAAGTTAAAAAAAATAAAATACATGTATTTTATTTTTTTATCTCTTGTGAGAGAACATTGTTTGTCTTGGGAAGTTTCAACTGTTTTTATTAGTTAGTAGGTAAGTTTGAATTTTTCACTTTATACTGAATAATTTCTTGATTGTGATTTATTTTTCTACAGTCCTTGATGATGGCCCAATAAGCCGAAACTAGTCGACGAAAATTAAAAATTAGTAGAGGAAGACAGAGATTTTCTTTAGGGATAATTTGTTGATTTTTTTTCCAATTTTTTATAGAATTTTTCGTCTTTTGTTGTTTATTTTTGACCAACCAACAGTTGGTGTTGGAAAAGAATCAAGTAGACGATGGACAATGTTGTAATGAGTATGTATACTTGGGTCATATTTGATAAGACAGGAGCAGACTGTAAAGAACTGGAAAAAAGAATAGTAAAAGCCAAAAAGATTATTGGTTGTCTTAACAGTATTTTATGGAGCAGAGAGATAAAAAAGAATGTAAAATTTAACATATATAAAACAATGGTGAAAAGCATGCTGTTTTATGGAATAGAGACTTGTCGCGTAACAGAAAAATACAAAACAAAAATGGAAAGTGTCAAAATGGATGCAATAAGAAGATCAATGAGAATATCTAGAACAGATCATATAAGAAATGAGATCATAAAAGAAAGAATGGGAGTCGAGGGAAGCATGAAGACTAAAAGACAACTTATATGGTATGGCCATGTACAACGGATGAACGACGAAAGATTACCAAAGCAAGTCCTAGAATGGCAACCAATAAGAGGCAGAAAAAGAGGGCGTCCAAAACTGGAATGGCAACAGTCAATACAACGATCAATGAGTCAAAAAACCTGACCAAAGATAATTGTCAGGATTGAAGGAGGTGGAGAATAGGCGTCGAAAAACGTTCTAAATCGACATAATAGTATAATTCAATAGTACCCTGTACTGTCTTATGAGGTAATGTTTTTACAAATTTATTTAAAACAACTTAAAATTTACGTTTTAATTTAACATGATTTTTTAACCTTGCAAATCTTGCACTTTTCAGTTTTCTCAACCTTTGTTTAAGTTAGATAATGAAAACTTTTTGTGTTTACTAATTGCCTGGCAGTTTTATGTGATTTCTTGAAAAAAAAATGTTTTTAATTTGTTTTTTTATATTTTGCACATATAAACAACTAGCTGGGGTATTGACCAGGTTTAAAAATAAGCAAATAATATTATGTTTTTATTTACAGGTTGTTTCCATGTACAAAGTTAAATTTATTTATAATCATCGAAAATTACATTAATTATTTGTAATTTAACAAAATTAAATATAACTAGCCATTCGCCTTGTATTCTTTAGAAATTTGGCAGAAACCTACCCACAGTATATTTCGCAAAATACTGACTCATCCTGCAATTGTAAAATATTTGGATATCGCTATGCTATGGGTAATTAGCTAAGGCTTGCTCAATTCAAAAAAACTCTTTATAATAGTTGTGAATGGTTTTTCAGAACTTTATTAGCAGTATTCTATAAAGGCTCGTATAGTTTTTGCAAAGTCAGTTGAACAAAGATAAAAGCCGACCATCGGCATATCCTTAAAAGAAAGTGACATGGGCGGTGGTAGATATACTCATGAAAATTATTTCATTTAATTATGGCGTAAACTAAAGAAATAAAACTAGATAATAAAACTTTCTATTCCTACACCTACAGAAACGACACTGATTTATTTTCTAACTCTGCATACTGCCGACTAAAGGGGTCCCGAAAAGCACACCCGAAAGCAATTAAGAGCGCATCTCAAAAAAATCTGCCAATCAGGTGCCGTCTATCCACCTGTGCTCGGTCGGTCGGAAAACAAATACTTTGTGCGCGGACCGCAAAGAGCCGCGCCTTTTCTCTGTCGGTAGGGTTGAAATTATACCAGGAAGATTTTATATGAATTTGGATAACTTTTGAAGGGCAGAATGAAGCAAAATTTCATTAAATCGATAGAACCCCGTATTAGGAGTTATTCAAGTGACTTTGCAAAAACTATAAATGCTCCTTGAAGTCCAGGTACCGAGATATACAGGGTGTTTCAAAATTCAATACTATAATTTTTATGTTAATTTCCTTGAGCGCTTTCAAGACAAAAAGTTCAGATTAACATAGGTCTACAAACGCTTAGTTTTCGAGATCTATCTATCTATCTATTTAGCCTTCTTCGATCCATCTTAGGCGTCCCATAATATCTTCCAGCCTTCTCTGTCTGTCGCCGTGTTTATCCATTTAGTTTCCGCATGTTTCTAAGAAAATCTTCCCCTACTTGTTTTATTTTCCTAAGGTATTCAGTTTACAATACATTTGTTCCATCGATCGTCTTTCTGTCGGATATTATGACCGGCAAATTTCCATTTTAATTTTGCTACTCCTCTGACATCCTTTACATTTGTTTTATTTCCTATCCATTCATTCCTTTTTCTATCTATTAGCTTCACATGTAGCATTTGTCTCCATTGATCTTTGGGCTTTTGTCACCTTATCCATGTTTGATTTTGAAAGTGTCTAGGACTGGGATCCATAGGTAAGTACAGGAATGATACATTGGTTATACACTTTCGTTTTTAAGGTACTGAGGATATTTTTTATTTTTTAATATGTAGCTTAATTTACCGAATGCTGCCAAGGCCAACCTTACTAGTCTCTTGATTTCAGCTGTTTGGTTTTCTTTTTTTAGTTTAATAATTTGTCCCAGGTATATATATTCCTCTACTTGTTCTCTTTTTTCTTGGTTTATTCTGATCGTGATATCTTCTTCATCTGTGTTTGTTATGATTTAAGTTTTAGTGTAGTTCATACTCAAGCCTATATTTTTAGCGGTTGCATCCAGTTCTTGCAGCATGTTTATTAGTTTTTCTTTCTTATCAGTTATCATTGGCGTAGCTAGCCTTGCTTTTCAGGGGGGGCCGTGGCCCCGGTCTATCTTGAACAAAAAGCAAACATAGGTTTTAAAGAGTCGTGCAAAGTGTGCAATGAATAAAAAAAAATACGCGCATTAAATGTTCTAATATTTTAATATAACAAATTTAATAATACATTTACCAACTTATTTATATGTATACACAGGAAGTATGTAATTCAGCAATTCTACAAAGAAAGTTTTCTACGTCGCTGACTGAAAGCGTCTACCACACTGTCTAAGTCGACCTCAACATCTTTTTCTATGTATAACAATGACAAACCTGAGTGTCTCTCTTGAGTCATAGTTGTTCTAAGCCAATTAAAAACTCTCCTCATGGCAGAGAAAGACCTCTCGCAAGTTGCACTTGAAATTGGAAGAATACTCGCAACTTTAAAAAGTTGGTAGAGGTTTGGATAGGTGTTTTCTGCTATATGTTGTTTGATAGAATCATGACCAACAGTTTGATTTAACCGAAAAATACAATTCCTTAAAACGGTCATTTCTGCTCTTAGAGCAGAAGTATTAATATTAAAAATTTCCCGGTATTGCTCGACGAATTTATTCCATTTAACGACGTGGGAAAACCTAATATGAAAATGGTTATGAAATTGTCCCAAAATCGGAAAATTTCCATAAGACACTAAACGCTAACCTCAAAAAAACTAAAAAGATTATTATATTTATTTTAGAAAAATAGTTTAAAAGGTCTTTTATAACCTTACGACATCTACAACCCGATTTCGGAAACAGAAGGGCAAAGGTCGCTGTCTTTATTAAATGCGAAATTCAACTTACACTTCTATAATATTTTACAAGATGTCTCCAATATGTATGAAATATTCAATATGCATAATTATGTTTAAATTTAAAAAATATTTTCGGGAAATTGCATAAGTGCAGAAAAGTTACCGATAATTTAAAGAGAAAAAGCCTAATTCCGCAAGACAAGGGCTTTTTCCTGAAATGTAAACATTATCTGAATGATTTTAAATTTTAATGCGCCTATTTTATTTGAATATTTCCCGAATAATAATAGAAAAGTATGTATTTTCAGCGTCATGTTCTTTTACTAGTAGTCGGTAGGGGAGGCCTAAAATATCTTAGGGGGGGCCTGAGGGACTTCAGGGGGGGGCCAGGCCCCCCCTGGCCCCCCCCCCCCCCCCCTAGCTACGCCAATGTCAGTTATTATGGCGATATCATCAGCATATCTTAGGTGGTTCAAGTATTGTCCGCTTACTTTGATGCCTAATTCTTCCCAATATAAGTTTTTAAAAACATCTTCTAGGACCTGGTTAAATAGTTTAGGTGATATTGTGTCACCCTGGCTTGGTTCCTTTGTGGATTTTGATTCATGTTGTTGCTTTGCTATATATATTGGCTATTGAGTCTGTGTATCTGTGATCTATTCAGTTATTAATTAAAGATGCTTTTACGATCGAAAGCTATTTTAAAGTCTATAAACGCAATATATAGTGGAGTGTTGTATTCGTTGTAAATGTAAATATTTAGTTTTAATTGTTCGTATTTCTTTCAATACGCTCGAAGATTTTTTTTTGTGGACTGTGTGGTGCCAGGTCTTAAAGTAAATACTGATTTTAATAAATAAATTTTTTTGCGAAGCCTTGGCCCCTTCCGCCCGGAAATACTGGACCCGCCACTGCTTAAACCTATAAAATTTTCCGTTTTTTTTTTGCATTTGCTTCGTAGTTAATAAAATACAAAGTATTACCACTCAACACAACATTTTTGCATAACTATTAAAAATCTTGTAGACAGGAGCCTCTGGCGTATTGCTATTTGAAGAAAACGAGTGAAGAGAAGAATAATAAGAAGAAAAGTAATTGCCTACAATTACTCGTTCTTAATCAATCATATTTTTTCGCAATTCTCGCGAACTCGCGATGTCTGTGACTGATTTGATCATTCTTTTTTCGCGAACATGCTTTCTCTTACCGGTTCTTCCTTTTTGTTTAATGAAAGCTAATAGTTATAATTAAGTTGTGTTGGGCGATTCCAATCAAATTCATCGTTATGAACAAAAAATTAAATCTTTAGCAGCAATAGTTACTAAAAGGTGCTATGTATTATCCTGTATATAGACTTAGTCCCGACGGGTCTACATTTTGGTTGAAGGTTCAACTTATTTTTTGTCTTGAATATTTGTAGTATGTAATAATGGCTTAGTTATATTATTTTAGTTATTTTTATTAGTTTTATTAATTTTTTTACACAAAATGTATTGGATTTACCTTATATTTAAATATGGATTCGTCTTAAATATGGTAATACATTTAGATATAGAGATAGTTTTAAATGTATTATATATCCCCCTCCCACCTATATGGTTTTATCAGTGAGTATAGTTGAAATTTAGGGTCAGGGGAATTTTATTCTGATGGCAATTTTACTTGGAATCTCCCTAATAAGAATTGCAGCGTTTCTTTGTAAAAATGATTATTAATAATTAACACAGCTATTATTTACAACCATATAACATGTTACAGATCAAGGTGTTAGTATTGTGGAAGGTAATTTTCGATAATTATTATGATTAAACGTTGAAATTCTATACATCATGCAATCTTTATGTGCAATCTAAATTTTTTTTATGGTCTTTGATTGTTAAATGTTTATGCTCCCTCGAACGAGATATAATACTCTGCCAATATATGGGCCCCTAAGTTCACACTAGGTACTAAAGTTATAGTATAGTAAACGTGTGAGCTAATATAACTAAAAACTGAAATATATTTTATTCAACTCTAGACTAAATTACCTTTTGTTTGATACCACAGAAGCCATGTTTTGACTTAAACTCAAATTTTTGAAATCTACCCCCACCCTTAAAAAGAACAAAAACTAAAATATATTTTGTTTAGCTCCGGACTCAATTACCTTTCGTTTGATATCACACACGCCATATTTTCACGTAAACTCTAATTTTTGAAATCTACCCCCACCCTTTTATTTGGCTTGTGTTCGGTGGATTTCGTTCATTTTTAAATGGGACCATCTTGACCCAAGACCGAGCCTAGGTACCAAATTTCATTAAAATCGGGCAAGCGGTTTTTGAGTTATGCGCGTTGGTCGTTACATACAAACATACAGACATGCAAACAGACAGACAGACAGACAGACGGCGCGACAAAAAAGTTTCAAAATCATCTGAAACGCAAAGATTTATAAAAATTTTTGAAATCGGAGTAATTTTTTTTTCTCGAAAAAATTAGGATCAAAATTTTCGCTATGCGAATTAAAGCATTATAATATTAATTTAATTATTGCTTGCTAATTTCAATTAAGTTATGCAATTTTAGCTTAACTTTACTTAGAGTCCGTAAAAAAATGTATTACATTCGTGATATGTATACAGGGTACGTACGTTTCTGCAAAAACCCTCAAACACGTCGATTTTATTAGCGAGAGGGGCACGTTTGACCATCTTGAATTTTTGTAGCACGCACGGGGGTAAGTAAAGTGTTCCCTATATTTTGAAACTCAGCGCCCTTTGTTACCTTGTTTTGAAGACCTATTAAATCTCTTTACAACCGTGTACAATTTTTTTTAAATATATCAGTTCGTTTTTGAGATATTTGCCTCCAAAGTTACCATGTAGTAGTCGCCCTAATAAGAATCGCAGTGTTTCTTTGTAAAAATCATTGTTACTAATTAACACAGCTATTATTTACAACCATTTAACATGTTACAGATCAAGGTGTTAGTATTGTGGAAGGTAATTTTCGATAATTATTATGATTAAACGTTGAAATTCTATACACCCTGCAATCTTGATGTGCAATCAAAAATTTTTTTATGGTCTTTGATTGTTAAATGATTATGCTCGCTCGAACGAGAGACAAAAATGTCTTTATTAAAATATTAATTTCTAATCTGCGAATTAAAGCATTATTATTAATTTATTTATATTTACAGCTTGCTAATTTCTATTTAGTTATGCAATTGTAGCCTAACTTTACTTTACAGTGAAACCTCTACTAAGCGGACACTCCCTTTAGGCGGACAAATTTGTTGGAAAAAAGCTTTTGCCTATTTCTTTACATGTAAAATTTACTCCTATAACCGGACATTCTAATAACCGGACGCGGACAATTTTTTTGGTTAAAAAAATCTGAAACCTCCCTTAACCGGACGCGAACCTCTGACAACGGAACGGAGCGCTGCATGACATGGGCATAAATATTATGTATTATGTGGGCAACAACGCACTTTGCAGCCGGGGAATTACCTTTTTCCGTTTTAATGCGGAGACTACTAAATACTTTTGTCGTATTTACAACATATTTTATTCGGCGGGACTGCTGTGTTTTATTTTATTGTTCAGTTGGGAAGTAATAGATCTCTTAGAAATGGCGCCTAGTAAAAAACTTCTTAGTTTACGTGAAAAAATTAAAGTTGTTAATGTTTCGGAGAAGGAACAATTTATATTAAAATTTCGCAGTGCGCTCTCTTAAGCAGAAACCTCCAATAAACGGACAAATCGACAAAAGCGCGAGTGTCCGCTTATAGGAGGTTTCACTGTATATCCTTTAGAAAATCTACGTGTTAAACAGGGTGTTTTTTTATTATTCGAAGGGAATACTTTACCTCTATATTTTGAATAGGGAAATTGGGTAGAGTCGGGTGATACTTTGTTTTGAAGGTCGCGTAAATGTCTTTATAACCGTGTAAAAATTTCCAAAAATCTATCAATTTTTTTTTGCAAATATTTGCCTCCAAAGTTACTATGACAGTATTCCCTCTGAAAAAAAAGCATTGTAAGAAGTAATA
Source organism: Aspidapion aeneum (assembly GCA_963576565.1). Lineage (NCBI taxonomy): Eukaryota > Metazoa > Arthropoda > Insecta > Coleoptera > Brentidae > Aspidapion > Aspidapion aeneum. The sequence continues at coordinate 6,345,733 of OY755043.1, read as the reverse complement.
GAGTGCACCCCGTACCGGGAATCCGATCTATTTTTTTTATATCAAGAAGAAAGCTCGTTACAAAATTCAGTAGTCGTGTTTTTGTCTTTTTTTAAAAAAGTTAATATTTCCGCTAGAGGCAGCGTTACATTTAATAATTATTAATCCTGTATAATAATCTTTTATCTCCATAAAATGGTTTAAATATCGGAATGATGCTGAAGAATATTTTACTCAAATTTCATGAAAATTCGTAGTGTCGTTTTAAAAATATCGCGAAAAAAAACTTATATATAGTAGTAGTAGTATTAAAATTTTGTTCAGTAAGTTAGAAGATTTTTTTTTATTTCCTATTGAAAAAGATATGTGTACATTGTATACGCATAAATAAAAGCTTATTAGTGTGAATGCATTTGCTTAATTGATGAAAAACTTTCATTTCATTCTTGAATAAAAACTAGGTAAGACCTGGGAATATTTTCAGTATGTAGGTTTTAATATGGAAATAGATATTATTTATTATTGATATCCTAGTTGTAAATATATTTGTGACATTAGCATATGAAATATTTATTTTATCTAAAGAAAGTATACCTTTTACAAAAGTTTGCTTCAAAAAATATTTAAATGTATGTATAAAGATGCGCCATAATATAAATAATATGGAATGACAGAGTAACAAATCAAAACTGAGGCAGATAATTGAAAAAGAAAAAACTGAAATAATTTGGTCACATAAGGAAAAGCTCTAAATACAAGCTGCTCCAGAATATAATGGATGGCAAAAAGAAGAAGAAGAATATCTTGAGTTAGAAATTTGAGACACAAGATTGGGATTGCTATGATTATTTCGAATTTCCACTAGAAGATGAAATTTCTAGAAGAAGCCCAATAAAATGACCACTTTACTCTAGGTGCTATATACTTACATGTAATTTAATAATGTTTCCAGACTTTTCCAACCAATTTCCACTTAACAATGCAGCAAAATATTGACATCTTGAAGCCAGAATGCATTTATGGGCCTTCATTTTTCTTCCGTCTACTTCAACCACCACGTCGGGACCTACTTCTTCCAAAAACATGCGCAGTAGGTCGGTGCCCAGTCTGCGCGCTGATTTCTTTGGTGGGAATACACTAAAAATAAGTAAAATACACGATCATTAAACCAATAGGACAGTCATTAAAGCGAAAGAAAGACCCTCAGCTTGCAAAAGGTGGTGTAGTCGCCATCTAGCATTTAGGGTGAACGAAAAAGTTTTTCTTTAAATTACTTGGTCCCTGTACATTTTATAAAAAAATGTTTTAAACAAAAGTTAAAGACAATAAAATTTCCTACAAAAACGCTTTAACACTTTTTTTGTCAGACAAAAGGTTTTCGAGTTATGACTCTAAACACTTCGCCGCCATTTTGGATTTTTACCAATTTTTTTTATTTAGTGGCCTTTAACTTTGAAATTGCTTATTTTTAAGAAAATCTGTAAGCACATAAAATAAAGACCAACCAATAGCCAATAAAATGGGACCTCACTAAGTTTTCTGGCCAGCACCCTTACTGAGATACGAACCCCGAAGTGTTAGCACATAACCCGTTTCCTATGTAATTCCATAGTATATGCAAAATAAACCGAAATTATTCAGTTTTATGTAATTTTTTTTGCAAAGGTAAGCATTTTACAGAAAGTGTATAATCAACTTTATTATAGATAATTAAATTATCTTTTACACGATGTATCATCGAAGTGGGCCAAGTCCACGGTTAGCACTTAATTAGCATCCATAAATTGAGGTTATGTTATAAGATCACTAAAAAAGTTATTGTGTGTGCTTAAGATCACACAGCGGAAGTGTAAACTTTAACAAGGCGAAATTAATAATACTGGCCCATAACATATTCTGCAAAGCGGACCGAACCGAACTCTTCTGTGTACTGGCCTTCATCTGCATCATCATATCGCTCGCTGAATGTTTCTCACAGTCGACTTGAGCCGATTTCACCCGAATGAGCGTTACTTAGCAGAGCATGACGGCTCAGTTCAATTCACTACCCTAAAAACTGCTAAACGCGCCTAAAGAATGGTAAGTGTGCTTTCGGGCTGTTCGGCCGTCGTCGTTGGAAATTCGTTCTCGACGTTTCGCATGGATGGCATCTTCAGGAGAGGTTTGAATGTTTGTCGGCTTCTCGAAGACTTCGAAGATGCCATCCACTCGAGATGGCGAAACGTCGAAAACGAATTTCCAACGACGACGGCCGAACAGCCCGAAAGCACACCCACCATTGGACGATGGCCTCGAAAGCCTTTCACAATTTGTGCGCCTAAAGAAGTTTAAACTTCAAAAAAATAATGTTTTTTTAGGTTTTATTCAGTTTTCAAAAAACTAAGCATTTTAACACAAAAATGTTAAAATACTTTTTTTAGGGAAAATAAGAATCTTTTCTTTCAAACGGCGTATCACAAAGTTGTGTTAAAGGTATTATGATACTCCAGGGGCGTCCGGATATTGAGGTTATTTTTTTTAAATATATATTTTTTTAATTGTTATTTGTTTAAGTATATATTCCTTTATGCTTTTATTTTGGTCCTGTTCATAAAGAATTACCCACTATAAATATTCGTCTACGCATAATTTATTAACAATAGCGAATTTCATTAGCATATTTTCCAAATTAAAATTAAAATTTTATGCAATTAGACCAAAACATTTCCTTTTTCATCTAGGCAGACCATTATTTAAATTCTATACAGACTTTAATGCAGGATGACTGAGTATGTCATCATAGTTATTTTATGCAAAACTCCAGATCAAGTCATTTTTACCCAACTGCAGCCGGGCGAAAGGAAGGGTAACATTTTTCGTTTGGGATATGTATGTATGTAAGTATGTAAATATGTATTTTTGTAACAAGTGAAAAAGACACCGCAGCCTGCATATGTGGAAGTTTTCCGAAAAATTTATGTATGGCTTCGGTGGTTCAGTGGTAAGAATGTTTGCCTAGATAGCAAGAGACCCGGGTTCGATCCCCGGCCGAAGCAGAAAACTTTTTTCTTATTTTTCTTTCTTTAATTTCACTTGTTGCTTATAGTTTTAGGTCCTTGCATTATTTGCAATTTGATATTTGATGTATTTTTGTGTCGCGCTAGAGACTAAACGGCTGAACCGATTTTGACAAAAAAGGTGTCGCTAAATTGCTACTGATCCCGAAGGTGCTATAGGCTATATTTTTTTAAACAGGAGTCAAATGGCGGTAGTTAGACGCCATTTTGTAACATGATGTCGGCTTTCAGGCCAGGCGCCAGGGCGTCAAAATGTGCCCGAACTTGTAGAGTGGGCGCCAAATTTTGTCTTTGCCCACGACGTATTTTACCCCAGATCCGTCACTGTTGTACGTGCCTACGAGCGCCAATTTTTTTAATGCGAAACATTGACTTTCTGGGATATGTTTTGCTAAATTCGTCAAGGTCGTTAATAGTTCACTTGATATGGTTGACTAATTTTGTATGTATGACCATCCTGTCATTGACAATTTTATTGCAAAAATTCTAAATAAAGGGTCTTTAAACAAAAAAATGACTCGCTCATAATATTCATTTTCCCCTAAAAAATAGGAAGAATAAAAAAAAAACTTTTAGATTCTAAGTATTTTTTCCTCGCTAATTTTGGCATTTTATTTCTGTTGCTCTTTTTGTCCCTGGTTTTTACTTTTTACTTTTACTGTCACTTTTCATACAGGAGAATAAATAGAATATTATATACCAAGGGATAAAAGTCGCACTTTTTATCACAGCGCAAAAAGTTAGTGCAATTTTTCAAAGGAATAAAAAGGTCAAAAATCGTGAGGTTTATACACTATTTTTCGAACTTTTCAGTTTATTTTCCGAGTATTTTTATTAGCTCACACATATACTATACTATAGTAGTGTGAGCTATGGTGATCCTAATTTTTTCGAGAAAAAAAAAGTTGCTCCGATTTCAAAAATTTTTATATATCTTTGCGTTTCAGATGATTTTGAAACTTTTTTGTTGCGCCGTCTGTCTGTCTGTATGTCTGTCTGTCTGTCTGTCTGTGTGTCTGTCTGTAACGACCAACGCGCATAACTCAAAAACGGCTTGCTCGATTTTAATGAAATTTGGTACCCAGGCTGGGTTTTGGGTTGAGATGGTCCCATTTAAAAATAAAGAAAATCCACCGAACACAAGCCAAATAAAAGGGTGGGGGTAGATTTCAAAAATTAGAGTTTATGTAAAAATATAGCGTGTGTGATATCAAACGAAAGGTAATTGAGTCTGGAGTTAAAAAAAATACATTTTAGTTTATTTTAAAAAAAAGGTGGGGGTAAATTTCAAAAATTAGTGTTTAAGTGGAAATATGGCGTGTGTGATATCAAACGAAAGGTAATTGAGTCTGGAGTTAAACAAAATACATTTTAGTTTTTAAAAAAAGGGTGGGGGTAGATTTGAAAAATTAGAGTTTAAGTCAAAATATGGCTTGTGTGGTATCAAACGAAAGGTAATTGAGTCTGGAGTTCAATAAAATATATTTCAGTTTTTAGTTATATTAGCTTTCACGTAGATACACTATAACTATAGTATCCAGTGTGAGCTTAGGTGCTCATAGATTGGCAGAGTATTTTTTTGGTGTTTTTAGGTTTTGGCGTTTTTTTTTGGGTGTTTATAATCAGTCACTTTTTATCGATTTGAAGGATTTCTAATTTTTTACCTATATATGTGCGTTCATAATTATTCAAAAAATAGTTTGACCATATAAAGATCACACAACATAACTAATATTTAATTAATGAATTTAACAAGTTATTTTCTATATATGTAAAATTTTATATTGTTGGTAATTTAATAGGCGTCTATTTCATTTTTACCCAAAGAAATATGTATCCCTCAATTTTTTGCATCAAGGAAACACGCTGTATGTTTAAGTTATTCATACAGACGAAAAAAGTTCAAGGATCTCTAATTTTTTGCCTTATCCAAAAAATGTGTTCATGTTCATAATAAATAATTTTTTAAAAAAGCCGTTTGACCATATAAAGATCACTCGCAACATATAACTAATCTTATTAACTAATGCAATTTTTTATTTGTTATTAAGTCAACAAGTAATTTTTTGTTGTCTGACATATATAGTATTGTTGAATTTTATATTGTTAGTCTTAAGAGGTGCTAATTTTGGTTCAATAACATTATTTTTTCTTCCTTCTTGCCAATCAACTGTCAGTCTAATTGAAAATAAAAAAATTAAATCCTTTTATCGTTAATTGAATCACCCTTCAAATCAGAACAGAAACGTTACAGGATCTTAGACACTCAGATTCCATGTGGACTAAGCCCAGTGTGTCAATTTAACGAATGCTGCCCAGGCCAATCTTACTCGTCTCTTAATTTCAGCTGTTTTAATTAAATCCGAAAAATAATAAAATTCAATTTTTATTTTATCAGTCCATGTTAAATTTGAAAGTTTGAAGGCGATTATCTCAAAAACTAATGGATATATTTTTGAAATTTTTACACGGTTGTAAGGACATTCAAAAGGACTTTAAAACAAGGTATCACTAGACTCACTTTCCCTATTCAAAATATAGGGGTAAAGGATACTCCTCGAATGGGGTTCGTGTTACAAAAAATTCAAGATAGCCAAAAAGTTTCCCCCTCGCAAACAAAATCGACGTGTCCGAGCGTTCTCCAAATTCGCTCTCTAAATACCCAAAAAGGTCTCTGTTTCGATGTTCGTGAAACACCCTGTATAAGTACGTGACCTACCTAGATCTATTAATTATGGCACTACTATCCGAATCCGAATTCGTCTCGCTTGGTTCCGGTTCCATGGGATGGGGGGCGCTCCTGTAGCACGCCGACCGGGACATCAGAAAGGCACTCTCTACCTAAAATTAAAAAAAAAAAATATGACAAGCTTAAAAACTCCTATAAGCGGTGACACGTAATGAGAGATCAGTGAACCTCAAAAATGATTTTAATTTTAAAAAAATTACTATTAAAAAAGATTCAAATATTTAAAAAAATTCTAAACAGTTTTTTAAAATTCAAATATTTGAGTACCTAAATTTCAAATTTAAACATTTTTGAAAACTTAAATTTTGTCATGATTCTCTTTAAACATTACATTAAATTTGATGTTTCATAAATATTAGCTCACACATATACTATACTATAGTAGTGTGAGCTATGGTGATCCTAATTTTTTCGAGAAAAAAAAAGTTGCTCCGATTTCAAAATTTTTTATATATCTTTGCGTTTCAGATGATTTTGAAACTTTTTTGTTGCGCCGTCTGTCTGTCTGTCTGTATGTCTGTCTGTCTGTAACGACCAACGCGCATAACTCAAAAACCGCTTGGCCGATTTTAATGAAATTTGGTACCTAGGCTGGGTCTTGGGTCGAGATGGTCCCATTTAAAAATGAACAAAATCCACCGAACAGAAACCAAATAAAAGGGTGGGGGTAGATTTCAAAAATTAGAGTTTATGTGAAAATATGGCGTGTGTGATATCAAACGAAAGGTAATTGAGTCTGCAGTTAAACAAAATACATTTTAATTTATTTAAAAAAAAAAGGGTGGGGGTATATTTTAAAAATTAGAGTTTAAGTGAAAATATGGCATGTGTGATATCAAACGAAAGGTAATTGAGTCCGGAGTTTAACAAAATACATTTTAGTTTTTTGTTTTTTTAAGGGTGGGGGTAGATTTAAAAAATTTGAGTTTAAGTCAAAACATGGCTTGTGTGGTATCAAACAAAAGGTAATTTAGTCTGGAGTTAAATAAAATATATTTCAGTTTTTAGTTATATTAGCTCACACGTACACTATAACTATAGTACCTAGTGTGAGCTTAGGGGCCCATATATTGGCAGAGTATTATTAAATATGTACTTGAGTGTTGATTTAATATTTTTAATAATTCTGGAATGTTTTTGGTCCTAGGTAGAGTCCAGTTATATTTTATGTGGTAGAGTATAGTACATTAAGTCGCATGTTATTGTCATTACAGACTCAGATGAATTAAGACACTCGCCTTCGCCTCGCGTCTCAAAATTAATCTTCGCATGTAATGATAATCATAACATGCTTCCTATGTAAACTACTATTAAAGCTCAACTCTTTATAAACTCAGTACACAGTACTCCGGTCTATTATTTTTAATTTGTTGGAAAACAGACTGAATTTTCTTAAATGGATAAACCTCAATTATGTCAAAATAACAAGATGAAAAAAAATACAGAGAATAATTAGTAACTGACTAATATATTTTCTGTGGCTTAAAAATGTGCTTGAAAGTAAATGGCAATATTGCCCTACAATTCGCACGCTTGGTTTAGTCAGTCTGATGATCGAACGATGTCTGCGCACTTTGTTAGGAATCACTTTCAAGAATTTTCGCACAGGAAAAAGTCGGGTGTCTCGGCAAAATTTTACTCATTAGTTAAAAAATAGACCGGTGTACTGTGGCCTACAATAATCAGTAAAGTATAGTAGCTACTAACCCAATGACTCTCCGGGATGCTTCGGCTCATCCGAGGAGTAAAGTTGATGTCGACTTTTGGCTTCTGACATTCTATATCCGAAAGCTTCACAAACTGCGGACATGTCTGAAAATAGAAGAAAGGGCCTCTTAGTATACTGAAATCTATTTTTTTTAAGTGATAAGATAGACCTTTTTACCTAGGAACTTATTGGAATAAAACTTGGCTTTATTTTGACAGATTTACAAAGAAAACTGACAGCTGACCTCTCAAAATTGACATACTAAAGTCAAATTTAAAAATAAATTCGCTAATTTTCATTTAATAAAAACAGGCACTAATAAATCAAGTTCTTAAATACACAAAGGCCAAATTTTGAAAGAACGCAGCTGCTTTTTATATGTACAGTCGGGGACTTTTTAAATTGCCGCTGTATTTTTTGTCTATCAAAATTAATCATTTAAAGAAATCAAAATACTTAAATTTTTTTAATATATATGTATATTGTGTATGTAGACAGAGGTAAGGTTCACAATTTTTTTTTGTTTTGGTTCAAACTACTTTTCCGAATTTCAAATAGGAATATTTTTTATTTTCAAGGGCGGCAATTTAAAAAGTCCCCGACTGTACATCTGTCACAATACTGCCAATTTTAATATAAGGTCAGGTTTTATTCCAATAAATCCCTATTTTCAATGATAGGTCTAGTTTTGCTGGAAATCCCATTATCCATCACTAAATTTTCACCTTATTTTACCATAATATTTTTCGCCTTGTGCTATATTATTCATGTTCCAAGAGTCTTTATGCTGTTATTAATCTGCATTGGCCTATATGACATACACTGTAGAAAAAACTATATTTCAACTCAAAAAATATTAATTTTAAATTATTAACTCCGTTATTTGCAACAATGACAAAATTTCAAATTTTAGCGATAAAGTTTGCATTTTTTTTCGCATCTTCAACCCAGTCTTCAAATGAGTTGATTTAAACGACCATAAAAACTTATTGGACTCTAAATTGGCATGTAATTGTGCTTTTTGCCCATAAAAGGCTAAGCGAAACTGAAATAGCACAAATTAGATGGATTAATAGAAAAATTGAAGAATTTATTGCAGCGAATGCTTTAAATTTATTGACATTTATAGATAATAACGAGTCAATTTTAATATAAATTTTGGAAAAAGAATCGTTTTGAGAGATGGATTTTGATTTTCCCCTTCAAAAAAAATTATTTTTACATTAAAAATTAATAATAATTTTGCAAGGCAATGTTTAAATGAAAATTAACCTGGATTCAAGCTGTTGAGAAAATTCACAAACCTCCAAAAATACACCAAAAAGCCTTGTGGTGCTATTTTTGAAAATTGCGCACTATATTTTATCGTGGCTTTCGTGAAATCTATTACAAAAATGATTTAGCAAACATATATTTATCAGATCATATAAAGCCTTTTTTTTGATTTGCGCAAAACCAAATAAAAAATTTTACATCGAATTATTATACAAATATTGTCCGGCCAGAATAAAATGAGGCGCAAAGAAAATGGCTTCAATTAGCGCTATCTTTATCTGTCCAGTGGCGTGCTATAATTTTTTAATATTTAGGTATTAATTTTATATTTTACACTAAGCCTTTTTTTGCTAGAAAACTCCATACCTTTTTTCTTAAAAACAAATATTTTTTCAAAACTATTCGACTTATTATATTATATAGGTACCTACCAATTTCATTAGGTGAGTGCGTAATTGCAAAAATCCAAAACCATTCGTTATATCTTCAAAATTGGAACTCAATACAAGTGAATTTTAGAATGTGTATGAATGGTCATCCTATTTGAGCCTGTTCACAGAGTGTTTCAACAAAATGAAAACACAGGCATTTTTGAGTATTTTTTAGAGGTTCATGAAAAAACGCTCGTACACGTCAATTATTTTGTTTGGCTATCTTAATTTTTTTACAAATATCTCAAATAAGATAGATAGATTTTCGAAATTTTCACACGGTTATAAAGACATTCAAGAGACCTTCAAAACAAAATATTTTCTATTAAAAATATAGGGATAAAATTTACCCCTCAAAGGGGATGCCTACCACAAAAATTTTAAGATAGCCAAAAAGTGTCCCCCTACTGGCGTATATATGGGGGGGCCTGGGGGGCCCGGGCCCCCCCCGAAGCTAAGATTTTTTTAGATATTTTCGACATATTTCATGAATAAAAACATAAAATAGCATAAAATACGCCCTTGTGGGGTCTCGGGCCCCCCCCAAAACTACCTCGGGCCCACTCCGAAACTTTTTGCTATATACGCCACTGTGTCCCCCTAGCAAATAAAGCCAACGTATCCAAGCGTTTTTCCACAAATCTGTTTAAAATAATCAAAGAGGCCTGTTAGCTTTGTTAAGTACTTATTTGTAGTACTTGATCCATAAACTCCAGTTTTTGAAATTTTCGTTAAGTTGCAAATACTCTTCAATATTTAAATTATTTCCTAAATTCAAAAAAAAAAATTCAAATTTAAATGTAACCAAGAAAAGCTGTGTTTCCAGTTGTATAAATTTTAGTATGTTATAGAAAAAAAATAGTATTCTTAATTAGTTTGAATTTATTTGAATAAAAATACATTTTGGCTTTTACCACAGCTATAAAATACTATAAATTTTCTATAATTATTCGACTATCTCGCGGCTGGAAGCTCTTTATAGTAACAGACACCAACATATGCCAGATGGTTTTGTTTTATTATTTTGTTAGTAATGAACTTGAATCAGGATCTTGCAGATTTATTTATATTGGGATACCAGGAAAATCAGAATTACGTATTAAAATATAGACAATGTTTACAAGACCTTGTTATATAATCAAAGATTTGACCAAAAGAAAAAAAAAACAAATTTAAAATTAACTGACCCAAAATGTCCTTATTAAATCCAAAATTAGTACACTAGTGTTCTAGAAGGTATTTGCCGAGAATAGTCTGTGTTGGCCAGGGCCGTATCTGGACCGAAATTTTGGGGGGGTTAGGCCAGTGGAATTTGAAAAATTGTGGGTTTATTGAATATGAAAAAAAGGTTAAACTTAAAAAACACATTTCTATTTAATTTTCGGAGGGGGTTTGAACCCCCAAAACCCCCCCTCAGATACGGCCCTGGTGTTGGCTATTCTCGGGTATTAGTTAAAACAACAAACTCAATTTTTTTTTTTAATTTAATTTATGATTAAGTTTGTAGTATAATGCAACATTCAGTAGCGTATATAAGGGGGGGCCGGGCCCCCCCGAAGCTAAGATGTTTTTAGATATTTTCCACATATTTCAAAAATACAAGCATAAAATACGGCCTCATGAGCGCACGGATAATCGGGGTTCTACTGTATACCTATACCTAAGTCAGGCGGGTCCTCACCTCATATTGACAGGTTTGGTTCAGTATTATGACAAATCAAGGCCAACACAAAAATAGAGGCTACGACCCTGAAAAAATCAGCTGTTCTCCGGGGGCTGAATTTTGCATTGGGTCTTATGGGAGGTCAGACGTTTTTTTATGATATTTTTAAAATCGCACTACAGATTTCCGCGAAATTTCAGTGAAATATTCGCAGACACCATCCCGATATTCCACCAAACTTTTGTAAGTAATCAACATGATTAAAAGGTTAAAATCTTCAAGATTTAGCATTCTTTATTTTGAATTCAAATTACCCGCCATGTACTACATGCCAACTGTTATATTTGACATGTATTTGACTTTGTCATCTGTGATTGTCACATTCGCTTCTGCTTTAAACTTAATTTTTGTGTGAGCTAATCAAGCGGCTCTGAAAAATTAAGGATTACTATAGATTTTAAGAAAATTGTTCTAAAAGAATATAGTAAAACAATCTCGAAACCGGATTAATTTAAAAAAAAACTCGAATACTCATGAACCGTCCTTCTAACTTCAATATTTTAATGACAATCAGCTGTGTCGTAACGTGGCCATCAAAAATAAATCAGCCCCGGATGTGACGTCAACAAAGTGGAGGATCATGGCCCGTCCGTTTTGATAGCCCTGGGCAAATATTGACATCGTATTGACAATTATTGCCACGTATTGACATTAGTATTGAATATTAGAGCGAGTTCGTAAAGGCATCGATGAGCTCATCGATAACAATCAAGTTTTTAAATTAATCTGCAATTCGTTGAAATCCATCGGGTTCGTAAATTATCTGATGAATTTCACCAAGGCACCAATTGATGGCATCAATGCTCACCGACCCTGAGAGTCGGTGAGCAATCTTCGATGAATGTCAATTACGTCAAAATCAGCTGTTTTTTGCGTTTTTTTTTCGGCTGTGTAATTTTATATCTTTTTTGTTGTTTTTTTGTTAAATGCTTCACAGTGTGGTAAACAAAGTTTCGATGGTTATCTTAAAAGATATAAATAGTGACTCAAGACTCGGATGATGAAGATCTGGCGTTATATACGAGTTAAAATTGTTATAAAATCATTTACATTTTACAAACTTATTATTAATTTATTCTAAAGAGCAGAAGAACTTAATCTCGAGAGCCCTTTACCATTATTATTTTATGCTAAGTTTATATGCTAATATGAATTTTTAAAATAAATGAGTTTTAGTTGTTTTAAATTAGAGTAAATTTTTCAACTCAAATTCCTCATCCTAATCCTAACCTAATCTATACAAAGGCACAAAAGCCTACCTTAACAAAAGCTTTAAAAAAACTTTAAATAACATTAAAACACTTATAAAATATGAAAAAACAAATCCTGTATTTATTTTTTTTTTAAATTTTGATATCATCAGACCGCGGCATGCCAGGATTGAGGGTTACGTTGAAAATGTTGTTTCCATGTATTAATGCAGAGAATCTTTTAGAAAATAAATCAAAATCGAAAAAAGCGAAGTTTAGGTATCTGATTCATCGCGTTCTTTTTTATTTTCTGGTGTTCATCGGACTCGCCGAATGAAAATGTCAAATGAACGTCAAATGTCAAAAAACCGATGTAATCGGTGAGCAAAATTAGATTACTTGTTAATAAGGGCGAGTTTGTACCCTTATTAACAAGTATTGACATAATATTGACAAGTATAGACATAGTATTGACAGATAATTTCTATACCCGAATGGCATAAGTAGGGTAAATGCTTTGCACATATTTTCAAATCCTTAAAATCGACAACGACTTTTTGACATCCCCTATAAATGGATAAGTAGAACAAAAGTTTAAAATACCGTGTGAAGTCAATTTATATTTTCGAAAAAAAGTCACAGTAGCGCCCAATATGGTAATGTTCGGCATCGAAGAATAAACAAACGACAGACAGTAAATTGGTCAACTTCCATTTATAAAGGCTGCCAAGAAACCGTTAAAATAAAATAAAATCGGTACGAAATGTCTCTCTTTACTGCATCACAGCAATAAAAATAAAAAACAAGTAAAATGGAAAGTACAGAATGTGTGCATGACCACCTTTTTGAAAATATAATAAAATAAAATATTAAAATATACAGGGTTTCTCAAATAAAAGTAATATGGGGTCTTATGGAAATTTCGGAAACGGTAAAACCAGGTAAGGCATATCGAAAAGATATATTTTTTTTGTTCTTCAAAGCTGTCAAAATTTCACACATGAGATACCGTTGGACGCAAGATGTTCCTAAGAATTCATAAATGTAAAAATATACAGGGTGTTTTATTTGAAAATCTAAAATTGGGGTCGTTTCGCTTAAAACCACCAAAGTCACCGAAGTCACGTGACTTGCCAAAAAAACAGTCAAATTTCACATTATCTGATACCAAGTTTTAATGTTTTTGACAATATATATAAAAATTTTTAAAATCGCTAACTTTTTAACGGAGCATCGCATCAATATAAGGTTTTCGGAATATAGTAGACTTCATTGGGCTCAATATTTTGTGTTACAACGAAAAACTTCGTAGGAGCTTTGGTTTCTGAGATATTTACATAAACATGTTTTCAAGACTGATTATTATAGCTTCACTTGAAGTGTGCTAATAGGCCAGCTAGGAAGGTATCAGATCTGTCATATATCCATTTATTTAAATAAACTTTCAAAAGCATGAGGCAAATTTTTCTTTTATTTGAACTAAAACCCCAAAAAAACAAGATTTTGTTAAACACCCTGTACAACACTCTCCCTAGTGTGTACTACTTTCTTTTACAAGTTCAAATAAACTAGATTGATACCATTTACGATACTATTAAAATTATTATTTATGCATGCATGTGATCTATAACTTTTATTATTATTAACTGTCATATTTTATATTTGCTATGATGTTAAAACGATAATTATTATCGACGATACGCTAAAAATATTGTATAACATTAAGATCCTTATTTTTAATAATTTAAAAAAAAATTGAGATGGAGGTCAATTTTTTTTTTAAATTTGATATTTGATTATTTTTTCAATTTTTAAATCATTTTAGCGAACCCGTTTATTATGAATCTTCGAGTTCACTATATCCGGACTTTACTGTATACATATTTTTTTTTAGAATTATCCATACCAAAAACAAATATGTCTCACCACTGTACAGTACAGTCGCAGCGGCAGATTCGCCGCTGGGAAAATTTGCCGCGGTCCGGTTAACCGCGGGGAAAATTCGCCGGTAAATTGGCGTTTAATTCTTATTTTAATCTAACTTAACTCTTGGTGGGAAATCAAAATAAGTGTTAAACTTAACCGTTGTCAATTGATCGCAAACATATCCCAACCGGTGTCTGGACGACCAACATTTTGCAAAAAAAATGTCCCCACAAAAAAGTGGGTTTCCGAAAAAAGTAAACGAATCCATGATGGATCTGATACTTTCCCAGCCCATTAGCACACTCCAAGTGAAAACTACACGCCATATCAGCCTTAAAAACAGTTTTTGTAAATATCTTAGAAACGGAAGCTCCTATGAAGTTTTGATGCGAAGATTCGTTAAGAAGTTAGCATATTTTCAACTTTTAAACTGTCATTAGCATTAATGGATTTTAACCAAAATATAATCAGCTCTTTACAATATTGTACACTATTTTACCTAAAAATTTTATCAAAATCGGTTTAGGAGCTATCGTGTTACGGAAATAAACACACATACATAATTTTTGTTTAAATTATCTTTTAAAAATATCTTTTCTAAAATAAGTTTACTAAACGAAATAAACAAAATTGCAATCTTAAACCTTGTCGGCGGCGAATCGTCCACTTCCCCTCAGGGCCGACTCCCCCCCCCCTCCAAGGCGATTTGTTGTATACCTACGCCAATGCTATTTGCATAGCCAAGATTTGTTTTGCAACTGCCAAACAATGATTTTTATTTAATTTTCCAAGAACGCACCAAGGTGAACGTTCGACTATTCCTAGAATTTTTCCTCTAAATTAATATTAATGGATTTTTAATTTTCATAAAATGTATGCGTTTGAGGTCGCAAGCAGGTCTATGAGGATTTTTCGCAACAACATAGGTGTCAAAAAAACAGAGATTTAAGAGGGAATAGAATAGAAAAGTACCATTTTTCAAGTAAGCGATTTTTTCAGATAAACTAAAGGCAGTATTACATTTAAAGTCGCCACCCTGTATATTACATACTATAATTTAAACCAACACATAATTAAATTCGGTTTAGTAATCCACAGAGTCTATCCGGCGTAAAGTAAATTTTTTTTGTAAACTGTAGAATTATCTTAAAAATTTCGTTGCCTTCCTGCTTAAAGAGATTTTATCGATATAATCTTTTTTCTTTGAAAGATTTTAATACCTATTTTATTTGTTCACCATCATAATTTTGTTTAGTTTTATTAAGCAATTTCCCGCAAGGAAAGCACATAAGTTTTTCATTTCCCATCTGCTTTGCAATTTGCTTCTTCCACTCGAAAATGCTAATTTTTCCGCTATTTAACTACATAGATACTTAACAGATATTTAACAGCAACCAAATCAAATACTTTATGCACTTTAAGGAAAAAAGTTCTTCTTTTTTTTAAAGACTAATTACACAATCCCCACAAGAAAAAATAGACCACGACGATATCAATCAAAAGAACAAGCAGGCTTCAGTACAGTTGACCACCTATTTACATTATATATTGCGTTTATAGACTTTGAAAAAGCTTTCGATATCATTGAACGCTGAGCAGTAAACGCATGTTAAATTAATAGCCGAATAGATCACAGATACACAGGCCTAATAGCCAATATATATATATATATATATATATATATATATATATATATATATATAGAGCGAAGCAAAAACTTCAATCAAAATCCACGAAGAAACCATGCCTATCCGCATAAGATGTGTCAGACATGGTGCAAAGATGTTTTTAAAAACTTATATTGGGATGAAATAGGCATCAAAGTAAGCGGACAATGCTTAAACCACCTAAGATATGCTGGTGATATTGCCTTACTAACAGATAAGAATGAAGAACTGATACCAAGAAAAAATAGAAGAAGTAGAGGAATATTATATACCTGAGACAACTTATTAAATTAAAAAAAGAAAACCAAACATCTGAAATCAAGAGATGAGTAAGATTGGCCTGGGCAGCATTCGGTAAATTAAGCTACATATTAAAAAATAAAAAATATCCTCAGTACCTCAAAACGAAAGTGTATAACCAATGTATCCTTCCTGTACTTACCTATGGATCCCAGACCTGGACACTTACAAAATCAAACATGGATAAGGTAACAAAAGCCTAAAAATCAATGGAAAGACAAATGTTACATGTAAAGCTAACAAGAGAAATAAAACAAAAGTAAGGGATGCTAGAAAAGAAGTAGCAAAATTAAAATGGAAATTTGCCGGTCATAATATCAGACAGAAAGACCTTCTATGGAACAAATGTATTGTGGACTGGAGACCTTGGGAAAATAAAAGAAGTAGGGGAAGACACCAAATGAGATGGTCGGACGATTTGAAGAAACATGCGGGAACTAGATGGATGAATATGACGAGAGACAGATAAGAGTGGAAGATATTGGGGGAGCCCTATGTCCAAAAATGGATTGAGAAGGCTAAATAAATAGATAGAAATTTCATAATTCATCCGTAACTGCCAAGAACCATCTCTTGTTTGCACTGGTCCAAAGATCTTACGAATCATTATTCTTTCAAATATGTGTGTTATGTTGTGTAATCATTAAAACGCAAAATAATATAAAATATTAATATATTAATATAATAATAATAAAGTCTGCAAAACCTAGTAGCTTTTTTTTGTATCGCCTAATAACTTGTCGAAAGATTGTATCAGTGGCGCACCCCGGAATGTGTCTTGAGGGGGGGCCCGACAGCTACAAAGCGCGCCCTCAAAAAACTTACGACCAAAAAAAAAAAAAAAAGGTCATCATGTCTTTTCGCAACTACGCCACTGCTTGGGGTTGGGGGGGGGGGCCGAAGCCTCCTGATGTCAAATTTTAAGGTATTTTTCATGTTTTATCATCAAATATGTAGAAAATATATTAAAAATCTAAGGCTTGGGGGGGCCGGGCCCCGGGGCCCCCCCTGGGTGCGCCCATGATTGTATTATAGATGTTATTAAATTTTAGTTAGACAGTTTTGTTTCACGACGAGGCGGTTCAATGCCCTGGTAAAAAATTGAATTAAGTTTTTGGCAATCCACAATAATAGGCTTGGCAAAAAAATATAAATTGCCTTTTCTCGTTCATTTCGCAATCAATTTTGATAACCATAAAAAAGCCGCTACCAATTGGATTAAAAAGCAGCTTATTAGCTACACGTCAAGTCTATAAACCAATAGCGCACCCAGGAAAATGTCTTGGGGGGGGGGCTAACTAAACAAACTTATTTGAGGAAAACAATGTGTTAAGAGTAAAAAATAACACAAGAAAGCACAAAAATTTAGAATTTAAAATTTTACCCCTTTTTAGTACGCCTAGGGCACGTGCACCACTGCTTTCAGAGGGAATTTATGTACATCGTCAGAAAGAAAATTTTGTCTTTTCGAAAAATGATCTCTTGAGAATTTTTGCCGAGTTAATAGTTCTTGAGTTATTAGCAAAAAACTATCAAAAATCACTCTGCCAGGGGTGGAGGGGTGGTTCCCCTTCGTAAAATGTTTGGGGGTCTCATGTCTATCAGTACCAAGTGTGTTGCTTCTATCATTAAATGCAGTATATCGCTCAAAAATCACAAATTATTTTGAATAAAATATAAATTATCTTCTCAGAGTAATAAAATATTACTCTAAGATTATATTATAAATATTAAATTAAAAGTAACTTGGAAAAATTCATTTGGTACTAATTGGTAATTTAATAGGGACTTACTGCAATAAGGCCAGGCAATAATTGTGCCGGGCACTATTCGCATTATAAGAACAGTGTCGTTATTCTTGAAATCTCCCCGAGCGAGTACTCGTCGAAATTCGAGCGAGGACCAATAGAGATGCGGAAATCAAGTGACATCGCATGCGTAGTTTGACTTTCACCCGATTTTGAGGAAGTACTCCCCAGGGAGATTTCAAGAATATAAACGACTGGATTTATAAATTCGACTTTGGTAAGTCAATTTTGAAAGATCAACTGTCAGTTTTCAATGGCAAACTGTCAGACTAGTGCCCGGTACAATTACTGCCTGGCTTTATTGCAATAAGTCCCTAATATCAAGATAGTGTTTTATAGTAACAATTTAAATACTTGTTTTTGGTTTAACACGCTTTGTTACCGTCGACCCTAATCGAATAATAATAATTTTAACAAGTCGAATCTAATTTAATTTATTATAATTTAGTCAGTTCAAAAATTGAATCGGCTCTCCCACGCTTCTTTCGGAATCTTATTTAGAAATATTATGGAGGGTCATATAGGCAGGAATAAAATTTTAATAATTTTTACCTTCCTAGCCCGCGTAGCAATGGCTAGGGAAGGTATTATTTTCGAGGATTTTTTTTTTGATATAACGCCGAAAATATGTTATTTGGGTGTATTTATTAATTACATTTTTTTAAAAATAATAGCTTTTTAACGAAGCTTCGTATCAATTCGGAATATCGTAGACTACATTTTGCACAATAATTTGTGTTATAACCAAAAACTTCGTAAGAGCTTTAGTTTTTGAGATACTTACAAAAAACTGTTTTCAAGGCTGATTCACTTGTGTGCTAATAGGCTGGCTAGGAAGGTATCTGATCCGTCATGGATCCATTTATTTAAAAGGGCATATAATGAGCGCGTAAGGGTTTTGAAATTATTCTTTTATGCGAAAAGTATATAATATAAAGAGGAACTATAAAATAAAACTACACTATAATCGACTGGTACACGCTAAAAAATTTTGTCTACAATGAAAATACAATATTTTCTTAAATAAATTGTTTTACCTTAAAACAATTTGTTTTGAATTAAAATATTTCTTTTTAGTTCAACGCAGCGTTTAGTCTTGAAATGAGACTTTATTTTTCTTCTTTAATTGTATTATATATATATATATATATATATATATATATATATATATATATATATATTATGTAGTTGTATCTAAGTAATATTTTGCTTCCAGAGAAAACGGTGCTTTAGATTAATTCAGTTCCAATTTATAATAAAACAATTTTTGTTTTACATTAAAATAAAGAGGTAAGACATGTTTTGTGCTATATCAAGAAAATATTCTCTTGGTGAACAGGAAAGCACAAATTATTTTACTTCAAAGTAATTTGCTTAGGAGGGCCTGTGTGACGTCATAAATTTTTCATGTTTTTTCACAAATTTTGGCCTCTAATTTTTGCTAAATTAGTTTTCCATAAAAACTGCAAATATACGTTTCTTATTTGGGAGAGAACACTAATTATAATAGTAAAGAAATTATCTTTATATCTTAAAAACTAACAAAGATATTATTATTTTTGTGAAATACTAAAAAATACTCTGCCAATATATGGGCCCCTAAGCTCACACTAGGTGCTATAGTTATAGTGTACGTGTGAGCTAATATAACTAAAAACTGAAATATATTTTATTCAACTCCAGACTAAATTACCTTTTGTTTGGTACCACACAAGCCATGTTTTGACTTAAACTCAAATTTTTGAAATCTACCCCCACCCTTAAAAAAAACAAAAAACTAAAATGTATTTTGTTAAACTCCGGATTCAATTACCTTTCGTTTGATATCACACACGCCATATTTTCACTCAAACTCTAATTTTTAAAATATACCCCCACCCTTTTTTTTTAAATAAATTAAAATGTATTTTGTTTAACTGCAGACTCAATTACCTTTCGTTTGATATCACACACGCCATATTTTCACATAAACTCTAATTTTTGAAATCTACCCCCACCCTTTTATTTGGTTTGTGTTCGGTGGATTTTGTTCATTTTTAAATGGGACCATCTCGACCCAAGACCCAGCCTAGGTACCAAATTTCATTAAAATCGGCCAAGCGGTTTTTGAGTGATGCGCGTTGGTCGTTACAGACAGACGTACAGACAGACAGACATACAGACAGACAGACGGCGCAACAAAAAAGTTTCAAAATCATCTGAAACGCAAAGATATATAAAAAGTTTTGAAATCGGAGCAATTTTTTTTTCTCGAAAAAATTAGGATCACCATAGCTCACACTACTATAGTATAGTATATGTGTGAGCTAATAGTAACATTTTTTACCGAAAAAAAAAATGAGGAAGGAAGTTTTAGACTACACGAAATCGATTGCTTATGGATGACTTAATTTAAAGTCGCCGGGTGTCTGCCTCAAATTTAAGTATGGGCCTCTGAATTTTTTCCATGTTTTTCACAAACTTTTGCTTTTAACTTTTGCCACATCAACCCTAGAGGAACAATGTATAGGACATGATTTATTTGCAATAGGACAGCAATTAAAATGTCCTTTTAATCAGCTTTATATTTCAAGACCTAAAAAAGATATGATATTTTAATAAATAGTAAAATAAGTATTAAACATTTTTTTTTCGTAATTTCTCTTCAATTTTTTGGCCGCTCCCCGCCTATAGTTACGCCCCTGGCTCTTATTGAAAATAATAAATTAGTTTATTGGGGCGAACACGAATACTGATGGAGCTTTCATGGTCAAAAAGGTGATTTTATCTTAGATCAGCGTTGTAATTGTTCGATTAGTTTCGCTTAATTAATCAACTTTAGTAATTTAATACGTTACTGTCAAAACTGTTATGTTTAAGTATTCGTCACTTTGAGTCGCGAAAGAAACCTGCACACCGTTTATGGGAAATATTTTTTGTTGATTTAATTCAAATTAGAGTATGTTGTAGATGGTATCTTAAGCCCATAGATATTAAAGGCGTTGATAAAGTAACTATTCGTTACTCAAGTACTCCTTACTCGACAAATAAGGAAGTAACAAATATATATATATTTATCGGTTTCACAACGTTCTACGTCTTCCGATACCCAATCTCCACTCGTTTCTGTTTGCCCATAATTCATCATCTAGGCCTCTTATTCTTATTTCACTGTCTATTCCTTCTCTCCAGCTTCTCCTCGGCCTTCCTCGTTTTCTTCGGCCAGTTGGTTTCCATTGTAATATTTGTTTAGGTAGTCTTCCATCATCCATTCTTTGTACATGTCCGTACCACACCAGTTGTTTTGTTCTTATATCATCCACTAAAGTACGTTCACCCCACAGTATACTAATGTTCACCCACTGTCACAATTTCTCTTATTCTTTGATTTGTAACTCTTTCTCTTTTTGATTTCCCTGCTGCTCTTCTCCAATAGTCCATCTCCGTAGCGGAAAGCATTTTTTCTGTTCTATCTTTGATTGGCCATACTTCTGAGCCGTATGTAATAATACTTTTTAAAATGGTGTTATATATAAGCTTTTTGTTATGTTTTAATATACTTTGGTCCCAAATTATTCCATTTAATAAAGTTATTGCTTTTCTACCTTGTACGTTTCTATCTTTTATAGCTATGTCTAGTGTTCCGTCAGCTGTAATTTTTAGACATAAGTATTTATACTCATCATAGGACTGAATTCGCTGCCCAGTATTTAAGATTAGATCCTGTTTCGTTCCACCAATACACATATACTCTGTCTTATTGATATTAACCTCTAGTCCCCACTTATTGTACTTTTCTATTAGTTTTCGTGTCATATATTCGAGGTCGTCATAATCCTGAGCCACCATTATCTGATCATCGACGAAACATAAAGTATACAAGGTGGTTTCATCCAACGGAATTCCCATGTTTTCGCATTTTCTCTTCCAGACTTTAAGGACTTGTTCCAAATATATCTTGAAGAGCGTAGGCGAGATACAGCAACCTTGTTTAAGACCTTATTTAATTGAAAGCCTTTAGTTAGTTTTGCTTTTATTTTAACTTTTGCCTTACTATTGCGGTATAACTCTTTAATGGCCTTAATTAGTTGTACGCTTATGTTTGTCTTTTCCAACGCTTTTCAAAGTAGAGTTAGTGGTATACTATCATATGCCTTGTGCAAATCTATGTAAAACAGATGCAGCTCTTGTCCGTATGCCATTTTCTTTTCAATAACTTGGCTTATACAAAAGAGATGATCTGAAGTCGATCTACCCGCTTTGAAACCGGCTTGTTCTTCTGCCTCCATATCTTTATATTCGCTCTCCACTTTATTTCTTATTATTTTTCCATATATTCTGCTTAGCGTACTAGTTACAGATATACCTCTATAATTGTCACATGTATCTTTCCTTCCTTGTTTGTGTATTGTGGATATATATATGACGTTTTCCACTCAGTTGGTTACAGCTCCATTTAAATATTTTTGGAAAAGATTTGGAAAATAACAAATACCGATCTGAAAATTAAATGATTACTTTCGTTCCTTTGATTCCGTCGATTATTAGTAACTATAATAATTGCAGTAAGTAACGCATTTAAATTATATTTGTAAAAGGTAACAATAATCCTTTTTTTACATTACAACCAAGATTTATAAATTCTTTTAAGATATGTTTTTTAAATATGTGGTATCTATAATCTACATATTACACAGAATGTATTTTTTTATTTTTGGTTGTTTTTGTCCAAACTTTTTGTATATTTTTTGAGTTCTGGTCTAAGATTGTTATGTTTGTCTCTATTTTTACTTCCTCTTAGATTTTAAGTATGTTTTTAAACAAAGTTGTACACAGAACAGTTCCTACATATTTCCTACCTTAATTTTTTAAATTTTAGCCCGCATTTTGAAAATTTTAATTAAATAGTTCCATAATATCAACAACAAAAATATACCTACAAGTATATGATCTTCGAATTAACGACAGTCCGAGAATTTTGCACTAATTTATGATCGAATTACAGTTATAGTAATCAAAGTAACGATAGTAACAAATAGTATAAAATGATTACTTAATAGTCGAGGGGTGAACAGCTAACCCAAAATGTGTATAGTTTTTGCAAAGTCACCTGAAATGCTCCTAATACGGAGTTCTATCGATTTCATGAAATTTTGCTTCACTCTGCCTTTCAAAAGTTATCGAAATTCATATAAAATCTTCCTGGTATAATTTCAAGCTTACCGACAGAGAAAAGGCGCGCTCTTTGCGGGCCGAGCACAAAGTAATTGTTTTCTGACGGACCCAGTACAGGTGGCTAGACGGCACCTGATTGGCAGATTTTTTTGAGATGCGCTTTTAATTGCTTTCAGGTATTTTTTGCGGGACCCCTTTAGTCGGCAGTATGCATAGTTAGAAAATAAATCAGTGTCGTTTCTGTAGGTATAGGAATAGAAAGTTTTATTATCTATTTTTATTTTTTTAGTTTACGCCATAATTAAATGAAATAATTTTCATGAGTATATCTACCGCCGCCCATGTCACTTTCTTTAAAGGATATGCCGATGGTCGGCTTTAACCTTTGTGCAACTGACTTTGCAAAAACTATACACCGATTATGAAAATCCACAATCTTTTGCTAAGATTGTGAGGGATTGTGTAAAGATTGTTAGGGACTGTGGTAAGATTGTGGTAAGATTGTGAAGGATTGTGGGTGATTGGGAGGGATTGTGTAAAGATTGTGAAGGATTGTGACCAGATGAGAAATGTGTACACCGATTGTGAGAACTGTTCACCTCTCGTTAATAGTCAAGTAACGATTAGTAACGAGTATACAAAAGTAACGAAAATCAACACCTCAAATAGATAGGCAAAAAAAACACAAATTGATATGTACTTATGTATGTTGTGTACAAAACAACATATTTTAAAAATTTATATTTCACAAAAATAAAAATCAAACATTTCAATTTTTCTTGCTTTGTTATTGAAACAATTCTGTTAAGCCTACCTATGGATCTGAAATTAAAATTGGAATGTCCGGTTTTTAGTAATAATTGCTAGAAACAGATATAATAATGTTATAATAATTTGTATTATTATCAAGTTTGTTGCACAATGCATACCTTACTTTTAAAAATGAAACAAATTAATCATAATAAATGTCTATGTTAATTTTACACGTAAAAATCTATGGAGGTGTGACACAAAATGGTAAATGCTGTATATTTTTAGTATTTTTACAAAGAAGGCAGTGGTCAAACAAACAAGACATTTACAGTTCAAATTTTGGCCAATTAAGGAATTTACAATGGACTTGTAATAGTCGTTTTTGCTAATTTTAACCCATAGTGTTATTTACCAAAATAGCATTAAAAAAAATAAATGGATCCATGACGGATCTGATACCTCCTAGCTAGCCTATTATCACACTTCAAGTGAAGCCATGATAATATATAAGCCTTGAAAACAGTTTTTTGTCAATATCTCAGAAACTAAAGCTCCTACGAAGTTTTTGGTCATAACACGAATTATTGAGCAAAATATAGTCTACTATATTCCGAAAACAGTGTATTGATACGATGCTCCGTTAAAAATATAGCATTTTTTTAAGTTTTTAATTGTCAAAAAAATGTCATTAGCATTAATGGATTTTAACCAAAATCTAATCAGCTCGTAAGAGTGTCGAACACTATTTTACCTGAAAATTTTATAAAAATCGGTTCAGCGGTTTAGGAGCTATCGTGTTACGGACAGAAATAATATACACACGAGGGGTAGGACACTCTCCAAAATGTGTACACCTATTTCTGAAATACATGTATTTCACTTTTTTTTTGTTATTTCAAACTATTTCAATGTATTTCAAAGTATCTTAAACAAAATTTGTACACCAATTTCAGGAGTGTCCCACCCCTCGTATAAACACACACAGACAGACATCACAAGGATATTGCTAGGATAGGCCAAAATACATACATCCAAATCTTTAAGCAGTGCCATCTATGCAATTAGGATCGCTAAACAGAATATTGGTGGGGAGGTCGCAATAACTATTTATTATGCATACTTTTGTAGCATTTTACAATATGGTGTGGAATTTTGGGGCCACTCTGTTGGTGCGAGGAGTGCGTTTCTCCTTCAGAAACGTGCTGTTCGAGCGATATGTTCCCTTGACAGATTGCAATCATGTCGACAATATTTCAAAAAACACAAAATATTCACACTCACTAACCTTTACATTTATAGAATTGCTATTTTGTTATTTAGAGAAAGAAAATACTCTGCCAATATATGGGCCCCTAAGCTCACACTAGGTACTATAGTTATAGTGTACGTGTGAGCTAATATAACTAAAAACTGAATTATATTTTATTCAACTCCAGACTAAATTACCTTTTGTTTGATACCACACAAGCCATGTTTTGACTTAAACTCAAATTTTTGAAATCTACCCCCACCCTTACAAAAAAACAAGAACTAAAATGTACTTTGTTAAAGTCCGGACTCAATTACCTTTCGTTTGATATCACACACGCCATATTTTCACTTAAACTCTAATTTTTAAAATATACCCCCACCCTTTTTTTTTAAATAAATTAAAATATATTTTGTTTAACTGCAGACTCAATTACCTTTCGTTTAATATCACACACGCCATATTTTCACATAAACTCTAATTTTTGAAATCTACCCCCACCCTTTTATTTGGTTTGTGTTCGGTGGATTTTGTTCATTTTAAAATGGGACCATCTCGACCCAAGACCCAGCCTAGGTACCAAATTTCATTAAAATCGGCCAAGCGGTTTTTGAGTTATGAGCGTTGGTCGTTACAGAGAGACATACAGACACACAGACAGACAGACATACAGACATACAGACATACAGACAGACAGACAGACAGACAGACAGACAGACAGACAGACAGACAGACAGACAGACAGACAGACGGCGCAACAAAAAAGTTTCAAAATCATCTGAAACGCAAAGATATATAAATTTTTTTTAAATCGGAGCTTTTTTTTTCTCGAAAAAATTAGGATCACCATAGCTCACACTACTATAGTATACTCTGCCAATATATGGGCCCCTAAGCTCACACTAGGTACTATAGTTATGTGAGCTAATATAACTAAAAACTGAAATATATTTTATTCAACTCCACACTAAATTACCTTTTGTTTGATACCACACAAGCCATGTTTTGACTTAAACTCAAATTTTTGAAATCCACCCCCACCCTTAAAAAAAACAAAAACTAAAATGTATTTGGTTGAACTCCGGACTTAATTACCTTTCGTTTGATATCACACACGCCATATTTTCACTTAAACTCTAATTTTTAAAATATACCCCCACCCTTTTTTTTTAAATAAATTAAAATGTATTTTGTTTAACTCCAAACTCAATTACCTTTCGTTTGATATCACACACGCCATATTTTCACATAAACTCTAATTTTTGAAATCTATCCCCACCCTTTTATTTGGTTTGTGTTCGGTGGATTTTGTTCATTTTTAAATGGGACCATCTCGACCCAAGACCCAGCCCAGGTACCAAATTTCATTAAAATCGGCCAAGCGGTTTTTGAGTTATGCGCGTTGGTCGTTACAGACAGACATACAGACACACAGACAGACAGACAGACAGACAGACAGACAGACAGACAGACAGACATACAGACAGACAGACAGACAGACAGACAGACAGACGGCGCAACAAAAAAGTTTCAAAATCATCTGAAACGCAAAGATATATAAAAATTTTTGAAATCGGAGCAACTTTTTTTTTCTCGAAAAAATTAGGATCACCATAGCTCACACTACTATAGTATAGTATATGTGTGAGCTAAAATTTAAGAACTCACGCACATATTCATAACTACCCTACAAGAAATAATGATGCTTTTGTTCTTCCAAACTTTAATTTAGAAGTTAATAGAAAAAGTTCCTATTATATGGGAATCAAAGTGTTAAATAGGTTGCCTCGTGATGCATTAAATAGGGAAAATGAAAACATATTCAAAAAAAAGCTAAAAAATCTGCTACATACTCAGGTTTTTTATAACATAGATGAATTTTTTAACCATGAATTTTAACTTAAACTTTATTCGACACTGTAATTTTTAACCTGATATATTCTCTTCTTAAGTTGTCCTAGGTATATTTGTGTGACCCAGCTGTTTATGTGTATTACTTAGTTTGGGCATTTTAATTTTTAAGTAAAGTTAAAAAAAAATCTTTCCAGACAGCTTTTTAGAGCTTCTTTTGTACCTCTATTTTGTACAAGTTGGAAATAAATACTACTCAATACCAGATTTTTTGGCGTTATCTGAAAAAAAAAAATTTTCGTCGAAAATAATACTTTCACTAGCCATTGCTAAAGCGGGCTAGGAAGGTAAAAATAAGTTTTGTCTGGGAGAGGGGAGCCCCTCTGCCCCCCCCTAAATCCGCGACTGCCGGGGAGTATACTAAAAGTAGGACACCCTATACACTGCTACTTAGTCTCTTTATCAAACAACGGTAATCTGTTTACTACGATAAGTAATCTATTTACTAAAGGATATACTATGGATTTTATGTATAATATTTATGTTTTATGTTAGAATGGTTTGTGTTAACAACAAAAGAAAAATAAACCTAAATCTAACGCAATTAAAACAAGATAAGAGATATCTTAGAACGACTACTAAAACGCCTTTTACTGCACTGTGAATGGTAATTGCATTTTAGTTTTATCACATAATTTATTGTTTTTATATCGTTAAGGACATAAAAATACCCACATTCTACAGGTGATAACAAGTGAAATTTTAAAAAAGACATGTAGACAATTATTAATTTAAAAAGCATATCTTTTATAGTCCTCTCATTCAAACCGTAATCATATTATATGGGATTCCATAACTCTGTGCAAAAATTTAAAAATAATTTTCAAATTTTGGGGGACAGACCTAATGTCTTTAGGTACAAGTATCGAACGCACCTAATCTGGTGATACGAGCCTAATCCCTTTTTGTCAGGTTTAACAGAGGCTATCGACAGGTACTGCACCCTTTAAGAATGTGTTTCCAACTTCAAATATAATGAACTTATTTTATAGGGCAAATTTAAATAGGAGAACTTTACTTAGGCTTTTAAAAGCAAATCACCTCCCCACCCGGCCTCCCGCCAAATAAGCGCGTAAGGGTTTTGAAATCACTTTTCTATGGGAAAGGTTTTTAATATACCGGGTGGGCCAAAAAATCAACCACATTTTTTTTTCATTATAACTTTTTTTGAACTATACAATCGATTTTAATGGAACTGCACTTGATACAGAATTAATCAGAGTTTTGACTAAATATAATATTTTGTCCGCCATATCAAAATACAAGATGATGGACGAAATTAAAATGTACCCTTCAAAGATGCTCGTT
This sequence comes from Aspidapion aeneum, assembly GCA_963576565.1. Classification (NCBI taxonomy): domain Eukaryota; kingdom Metazoa; phylum Arthropoda; class Insecta; order Coleoptera; family Brentidae; genus Aspidapion; species Aspidapion aeneum. The sequence goes on along the minus strand of OY755043.1, from coordinate 6,317,546 downwards.
TATTCTTATGTTGCGAACATGTTTTAATTATTTTCTTAAATTATTGAAAATACTCTGCCAATATATGGGCCCCTAAGCTCACACTAGGTACTATAGTTATAGTGTACGTGTAAGCTAATATAACTAAAAACTAAAATATATTTTATTCAACTCCAGACTAAATTACCTTTTGTTTGATACCACACAAGCCATGTTTTGACTTAAACTCAAATTTTTGAAATCTACCCCCACCCTTAAAAAAAACAAAAACTAAAATGTATTTTGTTAAACTCCGGACTCAATTACCTTTCGTTTGATATCACACACGCCATATTTTCACTTAAACTCTAATTTTTAAAATATACCCCCACCCTTTTTTTAAAATAAATTAAAATGTATTTTGTTTAACTCCAGACTCAATTACCTTTCGTTTGATATCACACACGCCATATTTTCACTTAAACTCTAATTTTTGAAATCTACCCCCACCCTTTTATTTGGTTTGTGTTTGGTGGATTTTGTTCATTTTTAAATGGGACCATCTCGGCCCAAAACCCAGCCTAGGTACCAAATTTCATTAAAATCGGCCAAGCGGTTTTTGAGTTATGCGCGTTGGTCGTTACAGACAGACATACAGACAGACAGACAGACAGACAGACATACAGACAGACAGACAGACAGACGGCGCAACAAAAAAGTTTCAAAATCATCTGAAACGCAAAGATATATAAAAAATTTTGAAATCGAAGCAACTTTTTTTTTCTCGAAAAAATTAGGATCACCATAGCTCACACTACTATAGTATAGTATATGTGTGAGCTAAAACATCGTTCTTGCCCCGGACAACAAGGTATGAATCAGCAAAATCGGTCTAAACTCTGATTAACTCTCTGTCAAGTGCAGTTTCTCCTATTAAAATCGATCGTATAGTTCAAAAGTTATAATGAAAAAAAATTGTTCGGTTTTTAAAATAATTTACACATATTTTTTGAGGGTTGAGGTTTATTTTTACAAGCTTTTATTTAGCTTCAGAAGTTCTGTCTAACTATCTATCAAATCTTGTGAAGCGTTTTTGACACACTTCCCATTATCCGATTTGGATGAAAGTTGGTACACACATAGTGGTCCCATGACAATACAACATTAAGAAAAAAATATCCTCCCACCCCTACCCCCACCCCTTCTATATGTTTTTGACACAGTTCCCGTTATCCGATTTGGATAAAATTTGGTATACACATAGTGGTCCGATGATAATACAACAATGAGAAAAAAATATCCTTCCAACCCTACCCCCACCCCCTTTCATAGAAAAATTTGTTTTTGATATACATCCCGTTATCCGATTTGGATGAAATTTGGTATACATATAGTGATCCGATGACAATACAATATTAAGAAAAAAATATCCTCCCACCCCTACCTCCACCCCCTTTCATAGAAAAATGAGTTTTTGACACACTTCCCATTATCCGATTTGGATGAAATTTGGTATTCACATAGTGGTCCGATGACCATACAACATTAAAAAAAAATATCCTCCCACCCCTACCCCCACCCCCTTCCATAGAAAATGCGTTTTTGACACCCTTCCCATTATCCGATTTGGATGAAATTTGGTATATATATAGTGGTCCGATGACAATACAACATTGAAAAAAAAATCCTACCACTCCTACCCCCACCCCCATCTATAGAAAAATGCCTTTTTGACACACTTCCCATTATCCGATTTGGATGAAATTTGGTATGCATATAGTGGTCCGATGACAATACAACAATTATAAAAAAATGTCCTCCCACCCCTACCCCCCACCCCCTTCCATAAAAAAATGCGTTTTTCACACACTTTACTTCAAATGATTTTTATAAAATTTGGTATATGCATAAAGGTCCGATGGCAATACAGACCAAACAAAATATATTTCTACCTCTACCCCCACCCTCTCCTTCCCCCAATAGAAAAATGAGTTTCCAAACAACTCGAACGATTAGCGATTTCATTATAATCTAGAATAAACTATTCTGTTCTGTTATTGAACAAATATTTTCATTTAATAGAGTAGATACCTGAGACTAAAAAGTAGAAAATAAATTGGTAAAAATTTTTTTTTAAGTCACAACTTTTTATAAAATGCACTAAAAATTAAAAAATAATTTTCTAACATTCTAATATTATCATAATAATAAAAGCGATGGCCGCAAATCAAAGCATACGTTAATCTAAATTTGTGATCTAAACACTTAAAGAATATTCAACATAGCAGGTCATCAAAGATATGTTTGATGTGCCGTAATGTTATGCCATTGCGGGTTGGGTGGGTTTGGTACCTCTGCATTTTTCTGCTAGATTGATTCTTGCAAATAGTGATATTTAATACGGATATCTTATCGTGCTAACATCGTCAAAATTTCCATCAGTCGGCCATTGATTGCTTTTATTATTATGATTATAATAGAATGTTAGAAAATTATTTTTTAATTTTTAGTGCATTTTATAAAAGGTTGTGACTTAAAAAAAAATTTTACCAATTTATTTTTATTGAGGATTTAAATGCGGGCTAACAAATTATTTTCTTTACTAGCGGTCAAAAGTTTTATCAAAAAATATTAAAAAACTTTTACCATAAAAGTATTATTTCAAAACCAAAAAACTATTTTTTTACAATAAGTTTTTTTCTTAAATGAACCCATGAATGAACGGTATTTTCAAAAAGACTCTTACCATAACTTTCATTTTGCAGCAAAGCTTCTTCCACTTGGTTATCTAACAACAAATTTTAATTCAACAGCAAAATTTGCGTAGAAATTCCATTCAAATGAACACAAGACATATTATTATCACACACATTGTATAAATTGTCCCACACCATCACATTTCACACAATATAAACTATACACAGTATAATATAGTGCCAATATGTAATTCACATAGATTTATCAGATAACATAATTGTCCTCGGTTTATCTATTTATTTTTAAGTTTGGCTACACAATCACTAGAACCTATATATGGATGATTCTACAAAAATGGTGCTGTGGAGTGGGAATGCATATTTTTCAAACACAAACTGCAAATGAAGCATAGTTTTAGTTATAAGATTTAAAACGAAATGTTTTCTTTATGGAGCATTTGAGTTTAATGTATAAAAAAAATTGCAAGTTTATAATTTTTTTTATTACAAAGCAAATACCTCATTCCTCTGGTGTAGTCCCAAACCAAATATTAAAAACTCAGATTGAAAAAAATATCCTAATAAATAATATTTAACCAAGTCTTGATTATTTATCAAAAAATTGATAAACTTAAGTTTGCAGTCAAATTTTTGAAAATCCGAATTTACATTTTCTCCGGAAAATTTTACAATTTTAAACGTGCTCCATTTTTAATAACACAATATTTGTGAATACCACCGGTTAATTTCTAGAGAGAAAGAGACGGCCCTGGATATCTAATTTACTTGTGAGGGTGACAAGTTGTGACAGATAATGTCAACTTTAGTTTGGTTTAAGTTATAGATCTTTTTATTTTCGGCAGAAAATTAGTTTTTTTCAGAGAAATCAAAAAGGAACGCTTCAATTATCATTCCTCTGGTAAGTAAATATTCGACTGATATCAATAGTATAATATTTTTGTTGATTGTTTTAAAATTATAAGTATAGGAACTTTGTTTATATAAAACTTAAGTTAAGTAGTCTAAATAGATTTTGATTTAAATTGGAAAACCATTAAAAAACTCATTCCTCTGGTACTCATCCCTCTGGAATTTTTATGCAATAATTCCTAAAATAAATGTTTTATAGCTTACACCTAATTAGTTACATAAATTTAAAAAAACAAAATTAGTTACTGTGCTGTACTGTTATTTAAAGGCAATGACCAAAAATGATATTCATATAGCCCACTTTTGGTAGAATCATCCATATATGTAGATAAGTATTTAAAAATGATCAGTTTTCAATAAAAATGCATGCGATTTGTTCATAAAGCTATTTTTAGCCACTCATAGGTATGCAAGGCTATTATTGGGATCGTAAAAAAAAACTTTTTTATTTTTGGGTCAAAAAAAGTTATTTGGGTTAAAAAAAGCTAAAATACTATAACTTTTGTGAAGGTGTCTGCTTATAAACGGTAACTCAACAACCAATAACCCGATTTTAACCAAAGGATCCCACCCGAAGCTTATGGGCGCTTGCCTTCGGTCGATTTCTTTAAAATTTTAGTATGTTGTAGATTTTGATGCCCTAATGAAAAGTTATCATTGCCCCATCGTCTAAGACATTTCTACCTATTTTAAAAATTTATATTATTGTTTGTTGTATATTAACGTTGGGTCACAAGTATAGTTTAATATTCAAAATAAAAAAATGCACCTATTAACAGTTCGTTACATTCAGTTCCGTTCCGAACATAAACGTTATTAAAATATATTTATTAAAAAACCGATGTTTTAAAAAATTGGTTAGTAAAGTTTTTCACAAAACGCTTTAAAATCCTAAACTTTTTAGTTGTTCTTTTTAGAAATTGTTTTGCTTTTATTTTAACAATAATATTTACACAAATGAGTATACAGAGTTTGTTGCAGAATATCATGCTTATGGTCGTAGTTCCTCATTTATTTCATAAATATATGTAATTTTCCACCATATACATGCACAGACACTAATTTACGATTGTTTATTATTCTGTAAACGCGACTACAAACACTAATAATTTTTAAAACGTCTCTCCCGAGCCTTTGTCTACCCAAGACATACATTCAAATAAGACGTTAAAAATGATAATAATAATTCAACACCATTAACCACCCTTTTTGTCTTTATAAGGCCTGGCTGGCTTGCCATTTAAATTTTCGAGGTCTTGTCAATTTGTAGTATGTACATGGTGTCCAAAATTCGATGTTTTTGGTGGGTTTCTGGTATTTCTAGGGGAGATAGAAAAAAATTGACGCCCCTTTGATAAGCTGAAATTTCAATAGAAGCTTAAAGATGGAACCCGCATTTTGATATAGTAAGCCGTTTTTAAGTTACGGGGTGTTTTTGAAAAGTCTGCATTTTGGGAGGGGGTCTATAACTTTTTTATTTATGAAAATTTTGTTTGTGAGTAAACAGCTTTTCTCGAAGAATTAGAATCTTTTCTTGAAGAATTGGCAGATTTAAACGGTTTTTATTTACTCTTATGGTTTTCAAGACATTGCATAAAGTTGTTATTTTTCTTATGCACGGTAAAAAAATTTGTCTACGATGGAAACACGTTCTTTTCTTGAATAAATTGTTTTAGCTTAAAACAATGTGTTTTGAATTAAAGTATTTCTTTTTAGTTCAACGCAGCGTTTACTCCTGATTTATAAGTTGCCGTTCGTTAAATTTGGGCAAAGTTCGGCCTTGCCGTTCGCAAAAGTTGGAGATAATTCATCTTTATCTTTCGCCGTTCGAGATTCGTAGTCGGCCACGTACGTCACACTTAGTTGGTTTATTCTTTTACTTTTTTTTCTTTATGATAAAAGTCAGAAAAGGTTAAAAAAGGCTCCATTTTAAAGAAAAAACTATGAAAAAAAACAATTTTTTTAGGTTACTATTACCGAACGTCGCGAACGGAAGACGGCAGCCTATAAATGCTAAAATCTGTCTACGAACTGTGAACGGTGAACGTCAACCGTGAACGGCAACTTATAAAGCAGGGGTAAATCTTGAAATGAGACTTTATTTTTCTTCTTTAAGTGTTTTGTTTCAGTATACTCCGTTTTGTCACAAAGAAAATTGTCTTCATATAAGTAATATTTTGCTTCCTGAGAAAACGGTGCCTTAGATTAATTCAGTTTCAATTTATATTAAAACAATTTCTGTTTCACATTAAAATAAATAGGCAAGACTTTTTTGTGCTATATCAAGAAAATATTCTCTTGGTGAATAGGAAAGCACAAATTATTTTACTTCAAAGCAATTTGCTTTAATCCAAGACAATTTTTTTACTGTGTAGAATTGCACTCTTTTTATTCGATTTATTAATTTTTGTTTAAAAAAAAATAATTTTTTTATTTTATAATTTAATTTGATGACTGGGTTAAAAATATTTTAAAATAATTAAAATAAGAAATAATTAAAAATAAAAAATATTGAAAAAAAACAAAAATTTAAAAACACCAAAAAAATCTAAAAAATAAAATATTGTGTGTGACACGTCATTCTAAAAGAAATTTTACGCTGTGATTTTAAAAATCAAATAAGAATAGGGTCATGCCGAAGGGTGATCAGCTAACCACAGTTAGGTGTACACATTTTTCTACAGGACCCCACAGGACTATACAGGACTTCCACAGGACCTTACAGGACTATACAGGACCCCACAGGACTATACAGGACTTCTACAGGACTCCACAGGACCCCGAGGGTATTGGCAGGAGTGCCCTAAGCAGGAATAAGTACGAAGGCTGGCAGAGGCAAATCGGCTCGCTAAGAAAAACGAGAGTTACGACGCGACGTGATGAGCTTTTTTTTTGTGGTCGCGAATTTTTTTATGGACACCTTTTCAGCCACAGGACTATAGAGGACTCCACCGACAGGACTATACAGGACATGTTACAGGACACTACAGGACCAAACATTTATTAAAGTCCTGTAGGACGGTGTACAAATTTTTGTTCAGCTGATCACCCCTCGGGTCATGCCATAAAAAAAATTATAACTTTATGCAATATCTCAAAAACTAAAAAAACCGTTGACATCTGTCAATTCTTCAAGAAAAAAATTATAATAAAATCTTTACAAGAAAACAAAGTTTTCATAAATGAAAAAGTTATAGACCCCCTCCCAAAATGCAGACTTGTTAAAAACACCCTGTAGCTTAAAAACAGATTGCTATATCAAGATGCGATTTTGAAAGCTTCTCTTAAAATTTAAGCGTCGCAAAAGGGGGTCAGTTTTTTCCTATCTCCCCTGAAAAACTCACCCAAAAACATAGAATTTGGGACAAACATATTTTTAACAACATATGCAATATTTATTAATATTTACGCGAAAATCAAAAAACAACGCACTAAAATGTTTATTTTGCAAAATAGGGTAAAACAACAAAGAGTTAAAGTACGTGACAAAACAAAACAGCGCAAAAGTGAAAACCGTGTACGAAAACACACTAAACACTAAACTAATCGAAATCTCGTTTAACACTAAAACAATTTTCTTTTCTTTTCGAGTATGTACAACTTATGAACACATAACTAAATATAAATATGGATATTGTAAAACAATAATAATATTTCAACATTTTTTAACTTTTTTGTGAAATTCTTTCAAACTCAATGATATAAATGTTATTATGTAAAAAAGCCCCATGTAACCTTTCACCAGAAAAATACATCGACTCTAAGGAAAAGAAAATCTATAGAGGATGACATTTTAAGGAAATAACTCTAAAACCTAACATCCTGTATTTTTAGAAGTGTATTTTTGCTCTAAAATGAAGAATTTTCGAGAAATTTTTTTTTTAATGTTTTAAAAATACTCTGCCAATATATGGGCACCTGAGCTCACACTAGGTACAATAGTTATAGAGTACGTGTGAGCTAATATAAATAAAAACTGAAATATATTTTGTTCAACTCCAGACTCAATTACTTTTCGTTTGATACCACACAAGCCATGTTTTGACTTAAACTCTAATTTTTTTTAAACTAAAATATATTTTTTAAACTCCAGACTCAATTACCTTTCGTTTGATATCACACACGCCATATTTTGATTAAACTCTAATTTTTGAAATCTACCCCCACCCCTTTTTTTAAACTAAAATTTATTTTGTTTAACTCCAGACTAAATTGCCTTTCATTTGATATCACACACGCCATATTTTCACATAAACTCTTATTTTGGAAATCAACCCCCACCCTTTTATTTGGCTTGTGTTCGGTAGATTTTGTTCAGTTTTAAATGAGACCATCTCGACCCAAGACCCAACCTAGGTACCAAATTTTATTAAAATCGGGCAAGCGGTTTTTGAGTTATGCGCGTTGGTCGTTACAGACAGAAAGACATACAGACAGACAGACAGACAGACGGCGCAACAAAAAAGTTTCAAAATCATCTGAAACGCAAAGATATATAAAATTTTTTGAAATCGGAGCAACTTTTTTTTTCTTGAAAAACTTAGGATCACCATAGCTCACACTACTGTAGTATAGTAGTAGTGTGAGCTAAAATTAAAAAGACAACAATAACTCGGAGTTGGAGAGTATTAGTATTGTTTCAAAAAACCAAACCCAATCAAAATATGTAGATTATTGGTACAAAATCTAATCGAACAGGCAAACCTTCTAAATTGATGTAATTATTACAAACCTTTCATGCCAAAGAAATTTTTCAGATATAGTCGTTCAACCACTTTATGCCACATAAAAACTGCCATAAAAGTGGCACGTGCTACACTACTCATAAGAACCATTTTGAGATTTTCAGGAAAAAAATTGAAAATTTTGGTATTTTAGGTAAAAGTATCGAACAAACCTAATATGGTAAAACGTGACAAATCCCTTCTTGTAAGGCTTAACACAGGCTATCGACAAGTACTACCTTACCTTTAACAATGGGTTTTACACTTCAAATATAATGACCGTTTTTATACCGCAAATAGGACTGTAGCAACTTTTACAACTGTGAACTTGGGGGTTTTTGGCAAAATATAAAATTAAAAAAATAATCATATTTTTTGTTGTTATTTAATGTTAATGAATTAATATGAGATTAAACTGTAGAAAACATTACTTACACACGCTTTGCTTGTACCTCGGCAAGTTGCAAACCTTGAAAACATATTTTTTTCTGAAGATCAAAAAGGATTTAGAAGAAAACTACAAATCAAAAGTTGCAAAGCAATGACTTTCAAATCCGACATAATATCAATTTCATAATTTTTTAAACTTATCAGCTGGATACCACAAGAGTAACATTGGTCAACGAAAAAAAAGTTGTCCCAAAAATAATGAAATGAACTGTAGAGGCATATATAGTTAGAGTAAGCATTTTTTGTTGGCCTTGAGTAAACTTATCCTATTTTGAGATCTCTGTCTTTTGATTTCATCATTCAAAAGATCAGTTTGGCGATTCAAAGAGGTAATACGGTCTCAGTGTTGGGTACCTTTCCTGAGGACCCCGGATTGGAGGAAATTTTTGTTTAATTTGGGAGATTCTATAATTTTTTTTAGTTTAAGTTTAATTAAATTTAGTTTATAATATAATATTTTTATTGTTATTTGTTATTATACAAGAATATTAATAGTGGGGGTTAACAGTGAACGTGGACAAGACAAAGTAATTATGTATTGGAAACGAATCAAGTGAGTTAGAACTAGACAATGGACAAACAATATCTCCATGCAATGAGTATCTATACTTGGGTGTCACATTTGATAAGACAGGACTGTAAACTTGAAAAAATAATAATAAACGCAAAAAAGGTGACTTGTTGTCTTAACAGTATTTTATGGAGCAGAGAGATAAAAAAAATGTAAAATTTAACATATATGAAACAATGGTGAAAAGCACGTATGGAATAAAGACTTGTTGCGTAACAGAAAAACACAAAGCAAAAATGGAAAGTCTCAAAATGGATGCAATAAGAATATCTAGAACAGATCATATAAGAAATGAGATCATAAAAGAAAGAATGGGAATCGAGGGAAGCATAACGGATGACATCACTAAAAGACAACTGATATGGTACGGCCATGTACAACGGATGAACGACGAAAGATTACCAAAGCAGGTCCTAGAATGGAAACCAATAGGGCGCAGAAAAAGACGGCGTCCTAAACTAGAATGGCAACAATCAATCCAAAGATCAATAAGTCAAAAAAACCTGACGGAGGATGATTGTCAGGATCGAAGGAGGGGAAGAATCGACGTCGGACAACGTAGAAAAACGTTCTAAACCGCCATAGTAGTAGTATTATTATACATATCGAAACATACCTAAAACGACCGAGGAAATGACGAAAAAATATCCCCAAGAAAAGCAGTGTCATGTCATTTTATTAATTAGAAACATTAACAATAAATTATGAAAGGCAGAGTCAGTTTAAAATATGTTAAAATCTGAAGGATTGACTGGTTGAAACACTGATCGTAGAGCAAGGTCTACGATGAGTTCTACGATGAGTGTCCTTAATCCTTCAATATTCAAATATTTTTGTGTTCTTTGAGTCACTGGTGATGGAAAACACAACCAAAATGACGAATGACGTCACATTGTTCACAGTATTGGCTCGTCAAGCATAAACCATGTTTTATTGATTCCTATATACAATAAATTATAAAAAATATATAATTACCAATATATGTTTTTAAATGATATATTTATTGCAGAATTTATTTCGGGACTTATCTATGCGTGTTATCTAAAATTAAGTCCCTTATCGATAACCTAAATCTGATATTTTTAGCGAGTTTTTCTAATTAAGCTTTTTACCACAAAATAAAAAGCAGAGCTTTCGGAATTAAATACAGTTGAACCTCTATAACTCGAACTTAAAGGGACAACCAAAACAGTTCGAGTTATGGAGAGTTCGAGTTATAGAAATTCGAGTTAAATAGGTTAAAATACATATAAAAAGTGCAGGGACCACATAAAAGGTTCGAGTTATAGAGAGGTTCGAGTTATAGAGGTTCGAGTCAGAGAGGTTCGACTGTAAATATATAATTTACAAATAAGCTGGAAGGGCCAAAACCGAGGCCAAAAGAGCTATTCGCATCTAGATCTAGCAGAGAACTGACATTATAATCTACAAAAAAATGTATACATACTCATTTTTAGAGAGAGAAAGTGAAAGCGGTCCCATTAAAATTAATTTTAATATCAACATAACTTTTAAAATCCAAAACAATATCAAAAATCGGTTTTCGGGGTTTGATAAAACAACTTGTTTTGCAAAAGATCTTGTAATAATTAGAAACCTCGCAAAAAACGTAAAAATAAAAAATATCTAAATGAACAATACGATACGATACGTTACGTAAATGATATGACTTACAATATTTTAATATACAGGGTGTCCCATAAGTAGTGGATCCCCTAAATATTTCGAACATGCTTCAAGCCAAACTTTAAGGCCTTATAATTATTAACCAAAGAGTTACCTTAAATTTAACGTTTAAAGGTTAATTTGAGGTCAATCTACTTTTTTTAAAATAAAAACCAATTTTTTTCTTTTGAATTTTTAAAAAACTAAACCCATGGAAAGACAATTTTGGCGTCTCTTAGCATCATGAAAAATAAACTGAGGTTTCCCTTTAAAAAAAGTTGTTTAGGCCCAAAATAACGCACAAACATTGTGTCAATGTCAAAGTCAAGATGACACTTAGGTAGATAATTATAAAGTTTTGATTTTTTTCAAAAAACCTTTTTCGAAAATTTTGTAACCAAAAGTGTGTAAGAGGTTTAGTTTTCGAGATAAAGTGGGAGGTTAAATATGTAATTTTTTTTTAATATGCGATAAAGATGTATAAAAAGTTAGCAGAACTACTTTGGAAATTAAAAGGAAAATTATATGCTCATAATTTGCCGCTAATATCCATAAATTAGTTGTGAAAACAAAAAATTTGCCCTGCCCGTTTTTTTTTTAAACTTGTACACAACTAATTTACGGATAATTAAGGGCAAATTGTGCACAATTTTTTTTCATAAATCCATTACTTCTATAGGTGTTCTGCTAACTTTATATAAAGTTAGCAGAACACCATTTTTCTTTTAAAAACGGGCACGGCGAATTTTTTGTTTTAAAACTAATTTAAGGAAAATTAACAGCAAATTGTACACTAAATTTTTTTCGTTAAATCCATTATTTCTATAGGTGTTCTGCTAACTTTATGTAAAGTTAGAAGAACACCATTTTTTTTTTAACGGGCACGACAATTTTTTTGTTTTTACAACTAATTTACGGCAAATTATGAGCATATAATTTTTTTAAATTTCCAAAGTTGTTTTGCTAACTTTATATACATGTGATAAAGTATGCAATATGTCTATTTAACAAATTTTAATGCCTTTACGTTGGGAAGGTATTAAATCTATTAGACGTATTTTTTTTTTATACCTGGTCATGGTAAAGAAATAACAGTTAACTACGCATGGCAGTGCGAAAATTTTATAGGTATAAATAATGACAAGCTAATTTGTTGACTATAAAACTTAATTACCGAAATTAATGCTGCTAAATTACTACTTGATGCCATGTAGCAATGTAAGTGAAAAAAATTATGAGGTGTTAATCAGAAAGAGTACCCAGGCAGTACTTTCCAACACGTTAAATATTTAGTTTAAAAAAAATCAAATATTAAGTTTTTTTTATTAAACTGTCAAAAAATACTTTCATACATAGGAACTAGCTAGAAACCCTAAAGCCTGTAGGTATGTATGACATATTTTTAAAATCAAACTACTAAAAATAGTACTTTTTTTGGACAGGTAAAAGAAAAAATTTTAAAAAATTATTGCACTCAAAATTTGCCTAACGGTATAAGAAAATTCACCTCAATTTGCTGTTTCTTTTTACTTTATTCCAAAATGTTGCTTTACTTTTTGATAACAACAAACGACTAAACCCCACATGCTCAAAAAAATAATTTTAAAAAATACCCAAAATATAATGAACCTCTGTTTAAAGATGCATGGTTTAAAAAAAAATGTTGGATAGCTCTTCCACAGCAATTAACCAAATTTTTGGTGTAGTGCCTTGCGCCAGTATTATCCACAAACTAACAAACTAATGTACTCTGCTTTAAGCTGTAGCGGCATATTTGCACTCATATTTTTATATTTGTTCAAGTTTGAACATGTGTGACAAAACTAATGCTTCACCTCCGTTACATATTTATTTAGGTAAGCTACTTTTACATTCCATAGTCAAGTTAGTTAGTATTATTTGAAAACCAATAATTGTTCTCTGCTATCTAATATATTTTTTAATTAAACAATAAAGGAAAAATGAATTTTGAGGCATTTTTAATAAAAATTCACCTTCGTACAATGAAAGTATATATATATATATATATATATATATATATATATATATATATATATACATTTATCGGTTTCACAACGTTCTACGTCTTCCGATACCCAATCTCCACTCGTTTCTGTTTGCCCATAATTCATCATCTAGGCCTCTTATTCTTATTTCACTGTCTATTCCTTCTCTCCAGCTTCTCCTTGGCCGTCCTCGTTTTCTTCGGCCAGTTGGATTCCATTGTAGTATTTGTTTAGGTAGTCTTTCATCATTAATTCTTTGTACATGTCCGTACCACACTAGTTGTTGTGTTCTTATATCATCCACTAAAGTACGTTCATCCACTGTCATAATTTCTCTTATTCTTTGATTTGTAACTCTTTCTCTTTTTGATTTCCCTGCTGCTCTTCTCCAATAGTCCATCTCCGTACCGGAAAGCATTTTTTCTGTTCTATCCTTGATTGGCCCTACTTCTGAGCCGTATGTAATAATACTTTTTAGAATGGTGTTATATATAAGCTTTTTGTTATGTTTTGATATACTTTGGTCCCAAATTATTCCATTTAATAAAGTTATTGCTTTTCTTCCTTGTACGTTTCGATCTTTTATCGCTTTGTCTAGTGTTCCATCAGCTGTAATTTTTAGACCTAAGTATTTATACTCATCACAGGACTGAATTCGCTGCCCGGTATTTAAGATTAGATCCTGTTTCATTCCACCGATACACATATACTCTGTCTTATTGATATTAACCTCTAGTCCCCACTTATTGTACTCTTCTATTAGTTTTCGTGTCATATATTTAAGGTCGTCATAATCCTGAGCCACCACTATCTGATCATTGGCGAAACATAAAGTATATAAGGTGGTTTCATCCAACGGAATTCCCGTGTTTTGGCATTTTTTCTTCCAGACTTTAAGGACCTGTTCCAAATATATCTTGAAGAGCGTAGGCGAGATACAGCAACCTTGTTTAAGACCTTTATTTACTTGAAAGCCTTTGGTTAGTTTTGCTTTTATTTTAACTTTTGCCTTACTATTGCGGTATAACTCTTTGATGGCCTTAATTAGTTGTACGCTTATGTTTGTGTTTTCCAACGCTTTCCAAAGTAGATTCAGTGGTATACTATCATATGCCTTCTGCAAATCGACGTAAAGCAGATGCAGCTCTTGTCCGTATGTCATTTTCTTTTCAATAACTTGGGTTATACAAAAGAGATGATCTGAACTCGATCTACCCGACCTGAAACCAGCTTGTTCTTCTGCCTCCATGTCTTCATATTCGCTCTCCACTTTATTTCTTATTATTTTACAATGAAAGTAATGGACGAAATTTAAAAAACAAAGTTTTGACACGTTTACGGGTCGGACCTACAAGTAAAAAAGAACTCATTCCACTAATTTTTATATTAATATCTTATACTTAAGTTGGTTTCAAAATTGACCAAGTTTCTGTGGATTTGGTGGGAATGACTCATATACCAAAATTTCTTAGTAACAAAAAACCGAATATTTTGAAAAGTAAGAATTACAAGGAAAATTATATTTCGGTATTTCAGCTAGATATAAATTATTCACTTCGTCTTTAAAATTGTGCAAGAACCCGGTTTAATCCAATAAGTTACACTTTAAATTTTTTGACAGTGCTAAATACTTTTTTATGACGAGTTTTATGTATGCAAATAAGTCAAATTTAAATTAACAAAAAAAGTGCGAATAAATTAATAAAATTAAGTAAATAAGCAGCTACCCACACACAGACGGACTGGCTGACTGGACTCATACATAATAATCAATTAGCCACACAAAGTGTGGTTTATTTTTGTTTTTTCGTAATGGGATAAAAAAAAATTGGAGCTTGTTGGCACATACAGCCATCCATAAAACCGCATTGCGTATGAATTCTTTAAATGGATGAGAATGAGAATTCACATCTTTCCAAGTCAGGATCGTTTTTTTTCTAATTTTTGGGTTTTTTTTAAACTTCCGTTCTAGAAAAATAGTAGTTAAATTATTTTAATATATACTGTATACTTATTCCTGCACATTTGCAACCTTTTTGCAAATTTTTTAGAGTGTCATATAAAAAATAAACTTATTATTTTCGACATTTTTACGGATCGACATAATTACAATCTTTTTAAATTATTTTTTTGTTTAAATTATTTTCAACTTGCCTAAATTATTTTCGTCTATTTTACGTTTTGATAAAACTTTTTTCGAAGTTTTATTTTGATGATCTTCGATACGGTATGGAGGGCTAAAATTTGTAATAATTAAAAATGAGTCACCCAAAGGTGGAATGGACTGTGACTAGGTACCGTAGTACTCATGGTTGTTTTAAGCTAAGCATGGTAGCCTTAGGGTAACACACTATAACACATATTGGATGCAAATCAAACCAGAATTTGATCTTTATACCTGTTCTACTCCTAAAAAATTGAACTAGTTTAATTTTTTTTCTAGTTCAGGCCCTACAGTTTTAGATACTGCGTTTAATGAGAAAAACAACACACTTGGTATAAATAGACATGAGACTCCCCCGAACGTTTGACAGGGGGGTCTCCCTCCCCCTTAAGTGTACTTTTACACAGGTTTTCCAGCGATGTACCTACATGAGACAGCTTTAAAAGCAGTGGTGTGTAAATTAGTGAAACAGCCTCAAAACCTCAAAATAAAAATGAATTTGTTTCTAGGCATCCTCAAATCAAAAGAACCTCAAAAGAAAAGAATGTCTTTTCATTGTAGACAAAAAATTGCAACACAAAGCCCAGAGGTTTGCCATTGCACCCGAATTCGCCAAAACTACTTAAACTGTAGCAAAGACTTTGAAATAAAAAAGTGAAATTAGCATGACATTAAAAAAATTTAGGTTCCTACCTACAATGGAATTTTTTTTTCAATTAAAATTGTCCTCTTGTTCCAAATTTCAATCAATAATGATCTTGATCAGATAATGATTTTAGCAGTAGCTACTCAAGATGTTGAAATTTGTTGTATTGTAATTGATTTTTAATGAAGTGATACCTATTTAAAATTATTAATTACCAAATTCTAATAATATAGGTTGACCCAACGGCGACGGTTGACTAAAACGAGGTTTTAACAAAACGAGAAAGTAAAAAATTTCGGCGAAAAATTATGAATCATTTGATGGAGCATTGGATATTATTTAAAGATTACCTACCTGTTTACATAAAGATGAAAAAAGAATACCTACCTAAGGTAAAATGCCCAGGTATTAGGGACCTATATTGGAATAAAACCTGACTTTATTTTAGAGTCGACTTTATTTTGACGCATTTACACAGAAAACTAACAGCTGACCTCTCAAAATTGATATACCAAAGCCAAATTTAATAGTATAAGTCGCTAAATTTCATTTGATAAATACCGACACTAATAAATCCGGTTTTTAAATAAACAAAGGCCGAATTTTGAAGTAGAGCAGCTGCTTTTTATATGTAAATCTGTCACTATAGGGTCGATTTTAAAATAAGGTCAGGTTTTATTCCAATAATCACCTTCCTAGCCTGCAGTGGCGCACCCAGGAATATGTACAAACTCTGTACTAGAAAAAACGGAATTAGTCCTAGAAAGTTCACAGGAATGGTTTATGAAAAACAAACTAATTCTAAATGAAGAAAAAACACACTATATATGCTTCAGAACAAAACAAAGAAATATCACTTCAAATAGAGTCACCATCAGGGACAGGGAGATAATGCTAGAAGACACTAACAAATTTTTAGGTATAATCATAGATCAGAACTTGAACTGGAGGGGACATACAGAGGCACTCAATACAAAACTTAATAAAGCAATATACTCATTCAGAGTGGTAAAAGACTATCTAAATCAGCATACATTGACAGTAATATATCATGCATACTTTGAGTCACTCCTTAGATATGGCATAATCTTCTGGGGTGGCTCAAGTGAAATCGAATCAGTCTTCATAATTCAAAAACGAGCTATTAGAACAATCATGAAAATGAAATTTACTGAGTCTTGTAGAGGGAAATTTAAAGAGTTAAATATATTTACTGTCCCAGGGTTGTATATATATGAATGTCTTTTGTTTTTGTTTAAAAATAAGAATGTTTTTCAGGAATACAAATCGAGCCACAATCATAACACAAGAAGTGAAGATTATATATTCCCGTCACATAGGCTAACTTTAACAGAAAAATTACCAAAATATTCAGCCATTAAATTTTTTAATAAGCTACCTGTGCAGTTACAGACAGAAACAAGTGTTTTAAAATTTAAAAAATATATATTTAACATTATTATAAAGCTTGAACCATACAATGTAAGAGATTTCATTGAACACAGAGATATTTCGCTTCTGCTAATGGGGGAGACCTCCTAGGATTCCTAGGATTTCTGGTGCCTGCTTCTGATTGCTTTAGATTTCAGTAAATTTGATGGCTTTGATTACATTAAATTCATATACCCAAAAAGATAATATAAGAAAGTAAAATAAAATGGAACATAAGTAAATACTTGAGAATACACATCACTGAAGTTTTTAGTATTTTTTTTTAGTATTTTAGTGAGTTTTCATAAACTGTGGGGACATTCTGCAATGGTTTTGATGTTTGTTTTTTTAATTTTGTTTGTTTAATAGTCCTAATATCCTAGAAAAGGATTAATATCCTAGAAAAGGATGTCTTTTATTAAAGTGTGTTTAGCTTAGGAAAAACTTTTTTAGGAAAAACTTTTTTAAAACTTTTTTATGTCTTTTTAGAGTTTATTTTGTGTGTAACTTTTTTGTTTTAAAGTCGACATAGATAGATAGATAGATAAGTGGGTAGGGTTTGAAATTTAAAATTTGAAAAAAAAAACTAACAATACTTAAACTTAAAATTTGCTTTTCTGACACAATTCTTTTAACTTGAGACTGATTTGCAGGTATTGTAATTTAGGCTTAGGTTCATTTGAATAAAGAAGTTTTGAATTTGAATTTGAATTTATGTCTTGAGGGGCCCGAGGCCTTTGGGGGGGCCTGAGACCTCATGATGCCATATTTCATGCAATTTTTTGTGTTTGTCCATGAAATTTGTGGAAAATATCTACAAAAATCCAAGGCTTGGGGGGGGGGTTCGGTTCGGTTCGGTTCATTGGGGGGGGGCGGTCTCCCAGGCCTAGTGTTGAAATCATAACAAAATCATTTTATGTAAAAAAAGCTAAGTACACAAAAATGTTCATTGGTTAAAATAATTCAGATAAAAGTTTAGCCAAGTTCTGAGACACATTTTAAAATGAAAAGGTTCTTACTTGGGTTCCTCGTAGTTTGGAATTCTTTTTTTAAACTTGGCTATATCAGGACCTGCACCAAATCTTTACAGGACATTTAAGGACCTATAAGGACTGACCAGGACCTGACAGGACACATAAGGACTTGGCAGGACCTAAGGACTTTGCAGGACACATAAGGACTTGGCAGGACCTAAGGACTTTGCAGGACCTAGAGACCTGGCAGGACCCATAAGGACCTGTCAGGATCCATAAGGACATGTCAGGATCCATAAGGACCTGTCAGGATACATAAGGACCTGTCAGGATCCATAAGGACGTGTCAGGATCCATAAGGACCTGTCAGGATCCATAAGGACGTGTCAGGATCCATAAGGACGTGTCAGGATCCATAAGGACGTGTCAGGATCCATAAGGACGTGTCAGGATCCATAAGGACGTGTCAGGATCCATAAGGACGTGTCAGGATCCATAAGGACGTGTCAGGATCCATAAGGACGTGTCAGGATCCATAAGGACGTGTCAGGATCCATAAGGACCTGTTAGGATCCATAAGGACCTGTCAGGATCCATAAGGACCTGTCAGGATCCATAAAGACCTGTCAGGATCCATAAGGACCTGGCAGGATCTATAAGGACCTGGCAGGATCCATAAGGACCTGGCAGGATCCATAAGGACCTGGCAGGATCCATAAGGACCTGGCAGGATCCATAAAGACCTGGCAGGATCCATAAGGACCTGGCAGGATCCATAAGGACCTGGCAGGATCCATAAGGACCTGGCAGGATCCATAAGGACCTGGCAGGATCCATAAGGACCTGGCAGGATCCATAAGGACCTGGCAGGATCCATGAGGACCTGGCAGGATCCATAAGGACCTGGCAGGACCCTTAAGGACTAAACAGGACCAATAAGAACTGACAAAACCAACAAAAATATGTATTTTGACCTTTACAAAATTTTTGTTATTAATCAGCCTCTTGATTGTATTGCTTGGTAAACCAGCCATTACTCATCAGTAATTCTGTTAACTTGTTAATTTTTTCCTTTTTTCTGTCATCGTGTCAGGATCCATAAGGACATGTCAGGGTGCATAAGGACGTGTCAGGATCCATAAGGACGTGTCAGGATCCATAAGGACCTGTCAGGATCCATAAGGACCTGTTAGGATCCATAAGGACCTGTCAGGATCCATAAGGACCTGTCAGGATCCATAAGGACCTGGCAGGACCAATAAGAACTGACAAAACCAAGAAAAATATGGATTTGGACCTGTACAAAATTTTTGTTATTGATCAGCCTCTTGATTGCATTGCTTGGTAAACCAGGCATTACTCATCAGTAATTCTGTAAACTTACTTACTTTTTTCCATTTTTCTGTAAAGTATCAGAAAACTTATTATTAAAAATTAATTAAAAAGGACTTACCTGAGGTGTATTAGTCTGTGTCTTATCACCCTCATCATTAGGAACTTCCAGTTTGGCTTCAATCTTGTTGCTATCAACTTCCTTTTCAAACACATCCTCCTTGACTTTATCACAATTGTTTTCTTCCTCATGACTGGTCACAATATCATAAGTGTTATTTAAAATGTCATTTTCTTGAGTGCTATTGTTTTCAATTTCATTTTCAGTCTCTGAATCAGCAATTGGAATAATTTCTCCCAATTCTTCGGATTCATTTTTCTCAACAATGTTTTTCTCACTGTCAGTGCTTGATGATTGTGATGATACTGAGAGATTTTTGATCAATGATGCACTGAGAACCTCAATATTTACCAACTCTTTATTACTGGTTGGATTTGATTCAGTCTCTGATTGTCTACTGGTGCTAGCTACACAACCCGAGTTTACCGAACTTATACTAGAAGAAAGACTACCATTACCATTACATTTGGGAGACAGATTAGATTTGTTAAATTTGCTTCTTGCTCTAGAAATAAACGAGGAGTTAAGTCTATTTGGTTTATCCTTTTTGGGGCCCTCAAAGTCAATCACCATAGAAAAAATGTTTTTCTTTGCTGAACTTGCTGCAGGAGTCTTTGGTTCTTCATCAGGCACTTCATTGAGGTCTACATAAAATCCAAGGGATGACCTTCCTTTGGAACTTTCTCTCTCACGGTCTGGAACACTTGTGCCCAAGTGAACAATGGAGTTGTATGGAGTGTCTGTTTCTGGGAAATTTGATAAGCTACGAGAGAATTGTCTCTCATCAGCTGAGGTGGACATTTGCAACATTGAAAAGTGTGGGATTGAGTTTTGGAATATTTGGGCACCTTGTCTCCTTTCCTCATCATTATGACTGTCTTGTCTTTCTCTTGGTGTGTCAGGCAGGACTTCTGAGTCGTCTGACAAGGCAGATGCATCAATAAAACACCCACTGAGGAGTTGCTGGTTGTGGAGCTGTTTTTGCTCCTTAGTCTTGGACCTGCGGTCTTCGTCGCTTCCCAGGCCAGAGTCCATATCACTATTTACATGTTTTCGGTTCATTGATTACAGTGAAATTTAAACTTTCTACATTTAAAATGCCCTTTTTGGAATTTCAGTTGGATTTTAAATTTATTTGTTTCCAAGTGCTTGAACAAACAAAAATCGACCTACTTGACATCAAAATTTTAATTAATTAATTGTTTTTTCACCCAAAACTTCTGCATCTTGAACACATCATGACACACATAAACACATGTCTCTTACAAAATAACCATTGAAAATTAAATCAACAATTTCCACATTTTTCACGCGAAAATAGAGAACGAAAACCGGACAAACGTTTCATCAAACCGCGTACAAAACAGGTCTGCGGTTCGGTTTTAAAAAAATATTAAAAAATTTCCCAACCTGTCAACTCCCACTTCCATTTTTGTTTTGTTTGAATGAATATTGAAAACAAAGACAGCATAATTACGCCGCAATAAGTGCAAGCGAGAGAGAAGAAGGTCAAATGACAACAAATCAGCTGGGTCTAATGATAGGCAACCAGCTTAACCCTTTTATTTCCTGGCACACAGGGAAGTTTTAAAAAATCGCTGGTTAAAAGTATTTTTGAGTCTTCTATTAAAAAGAAAATAATAATAAAACATTTTTCTTTTTGGCAATGCCTATTATTAGAAATTTTTCTCTAGCTGTGATCCGGATTTGCAGCTTAGCAAAATCGTTCAAATAAATGTCACTATTTTTTCGCTAAATTCAAAAATTGCGTTTTATAAAAAGTAACTAAAGTAGAACATTCGTTTCGCAGCAAAAAATTCCCTTTTTTATAAAACGGGTAGTTTCCTATAAATAAAAATAAACTAAGTTTGTTCTTTTCTTAAAAAACACCGAAAGTTTAAATTTCGTAAAAATAGTCCAAATTTAAAAAGAAATCTATAATGAAAGAGAAAACCACGGATTTAATGTTTTTTATGGCAGGAGTGATTTTTGTAAAAAATTTAAGATATCGGCTTACTTTGAAACAGATATCTTTTACCCATTCTGAAAAAAATTTAAGCGTGCTAACACAAATTTAACACCAGAAAAATGCTGTATCCTTTATACGTATGGTAGATAATACTTAATAAAATTAGTCAAGAAATAAAAATGTTGTTGGACCTTAAATATAAGCGGTTTTTTGTCAACCTAATAGAAAAATCGACTTTACAGTACAAACATTAACAAAGAAATTTTACGGTAAATTATTAATTTATTCTTATATTTAACTAAAAATCTTAAATTTAAGCCTCTTGTTTACCAAAATCAGCTGGACCACCAGTGACGACATATAGTCATGAAATAAGATCCGAACACCGGTCTATCTAGGCACCGTGCCTTTGGCCAGCGGTTCTTTTAAATGAACCTGAGTGCATCGCTTCGATAACCACAAGTGTTACATTTGGTTTAAACGTTGTTTGATCAAACAAGGGCTTAAATTAGAAAATGTAATTGGAAATTATTTTTCAATTTATTTAGGGCGTTGCTGATCAAATTTATTGACGTCCCAATAAACAAATATATTATTGTGCATTTTTTGCAATTGTTTAGGTACCAATTATGTTTAAAATTTATTTCTTTTTGATTGAAAATTTAAAAGTGTCATATTATACTCGTTTCTGGTGTCATTTTGGACCAGCTATTATCCTACGTGAGCTAAACAATGGAAAAAAAACTATGGGACTTAGTTCGGCCAGGAATTGAGCTAAGCACAGCTTAAAAGGCTCGATAGTATAATAAATCGTTAATGGTAGTGGGCCTTCCAAGAAAAAAAAGAAGTAATTTAGAAGGATGTTTGAGAATCGCAAGTGTCACATTTTGCCATGTAACTTAATTTGGTTATTTGAAAAGACTCAAGCTTTTTTGATCAAAATTCGAATTGAAAAAATTAAAATTAGTTGTTTAGTTAATTTTTTCTTCTTTCTTTCTTTTCATTTTTACAGTTCTGATTATGGTTAAGCAGGCCATCTTATTAAAGTACAGCAAGAATAAAAAATCAATACTGAATCCTGACAACAGTAAATGCGCGGCGTTAAAACCACCAATGGAGAAAAACTCAGCGCAAGAGCAGAAGAAAACTCAAGTGAAACTGTGGAAACCATATGGTTTAATAACAAAAAGGTTCAAAGAAGAATTATTGTAAGAGACTTCCTGGCTTTAAATTGGGAAACAAAATTTTGATGTTCTTTGCTGTTTAAGTTTATTTCCAACCTACATATACCTAGGTGAGTTAAATTAAATATTAGGTAAATTGTTGAAAAGGTTTTAGTACCTTTTTTTTACTTTTCAAAAAACAAGAAGTACTTATGTGTGAATGTGCTACGAAACCATGAACAAAATTCTTTACCAAAATCATAAACATTGGGAGGTTTCTCTTGTTCCTTACAATGTTTAAAAAGTAGCTAAATGCAACACAGTGATCTTTATTTTTACTGGCACGTGCCGTAAGATCTCAGTGAGGGGCCATGATGACATATCAGGGTTTTCCTAAATATCATGTAGATATTTAGAGAATTATGTATTTTTGGTTTATTTTATGATTAATTGTTTATGTTAATGTTATGTAATGAAAACATAGATCCGTAAACGTTTTGTTGCCGATCGATCTACAGGTTGTTGAGATTTCAAGATTTTTCCATAGTTTCCCTTTATTAATAGGTATTTAATCCTGCAGTTTTTAGATTTTTTTTAGCTTTTGGAAAATAAATTACGCTGTACAGGGTGTCCCATTTTTGACGGTATTGAATGGGAAACTCAATGGGAATTTCACATTGCTGTTCTAAAATTTCGAGACCTACCTACAAAAATATGACAAAAGTTTTTTTCCAGCCCTTGTAATTTTGGAGCTACGTGGGAAAATTCAAAAGTTTGGATATCTAAAAATCGGTCATATCTTTGTTATTACTGCAGATATTTTAACTTTGTTAAAACTTCTCTACAGAAAATTGAACTCAGTAATTTTAACAGATCTACCAGGAAAAATTAAAAAATTCGGAATCCCAGAAATTTATTATAAGGGCAGATATTTCCATTCTATTAAAACTTCTCTACAGAAAGTTGATTCTGTCAATAAAATGACGTCAATTTTTGGTCCCTCGAGTCGGATTCGAGATTTCCAGACATGCTCCAAAGCTGAAATTTAGCACACTGATAGTGTGACCAAACCCTTAGAAAAAATCAAAAAACCCCAAAATTCGGATTTACGCCTCTCCCCTATACATGTAAGGTAATGTAAAAATAACATTGCCCACTTCCAGAAACGCTAGAGAGCTGAGCTTTGGAGGGCCGCCGGTAGGAATAGAGACCCTGTATGTATGAGATATTTTAAAGATATATGTAAAAATATGTTATACATACAGGGTCTCTAGGTAGGAAGTATGATAAAACTATAGAAAAAAATTATAAAAACCCAAATTTTACTTAACTTCCCTCCCCTATATAAATGTAAAGTTATGTAAAAGTAACATTGTCCACTTCCAGAAACGCTAGAGAGCTAAGCTTTGGAAGACTAATACGAAATATGATAACACTTTAAAAAAAAATTAAAAACATCAAAATTTTAATTTACTTTCGTTCCCTATAAATGTAAAGTTATGAAAAAGTAACATTGCCTACTTGCAGGAACGCTAGAGGGCTGAGCTTTAGAAGGCTGATGGGAACTATGATAAAACCATAGGAAAAAATTTTAAAAACCTCAAAATTTTTAATAAGGCAGTGCAAAGGTTTTGAACGATATTCCGCATATTTTTCTACTTTAAAACTTAAATATTATCCAAATCCTTTAAAAAAGATAGCAAAAACATTTCATGTAAAAAAAGGCCAGTACGCGAAACTGGTATTCCGTAAAAAGAATTGAGATAAAAGTAAAGCCAAGTTCTCCAATACAAATTTTAAAAAGAAGGTTCTTACTAATTTGGAAATGTTTTTCTAAACTTGGCTATTACGGCTGTAAATGACTCTTAGGCACAGTGCTAAATTGAACATAAAGAAGTTTGGCTGGAATAGCAAAGTTTAAAAAAACATTTTTAAACTAGTAAGAACCTTTCATTTTGAAAGTTGTAGGTATTGAAGAACTTGGCTTTACTTTTATCTCAATTCTTTTTACGGAATACCACTTTCGCGTGCTTGGCTTTTTTTACATGAAATGTTTTTGTTATGATAAATATATTCCCCATATTTAAATCTCTAATATTAACAGCATTATACCTTGCAACTTACTATAATTTCATTTTCAGTTTTATCGCAAAACAACAGGAAATCAGTGCGATTTAATAAAATAAAAATGTTCAATCTGCTTATTCCTTAAAAACAATTATAACTAATAAAACGCTTTGTGTAGTTTGATCAACGTCCTTTACCTTTCTAAAAATGTCAATCTCAGCAATTTCCGTATTTTTTAAGCAGCTTCATCCCTCCTTGAACCCTTCCAAAATGAAGATGGCCACGTACGCCGGCATGAACCTCAGAGGGGAAGTGAGAGAGAGCATTTCACTAGACGAGGACGACCTCAGCGATGTGGAAGATGAAGTTTTTATCAGAGATGGAAAGAATGGATATAAAGTAGGTATATGGGTGTTTCAGACCACCCGCACAGGCCGATTATTTTAAAAGGGATAATTATTTTTAAATATTTTTAAATCACTTTCAAGGTAGTGAGATGTGCTCTTTCTAATGATGTAGGTTTTAGGGTCCTAGCCTTAGAGGAAATGTCAAAATTCCGCTCGACGTTGATTTTTTAAATGGAACATGCTATTTTTGACTACGGATTTCAATTCTACGCGGAAAAATTAAAACGTTTTCCCAAAAATGCTTTTTTAAACCTCAAAACTGATATTACATTATTTCGCAGTTATAACCAAGACAAAAACGGAAAGTAACCAAAATCTAAATTCACAGGCAAAAACAATCTTTTCAATGGAAATGTGTCAAAAGTTTGGGAAGTAAATATTTTGGTTACGTTCCGTTTTTTTCTTGGTTATAACTGCGAAATAATTTAATATCAATTTTAAGGTTTAAAGAAGCATTTTTGGGAAAAAGTTTTCGAATAAAACGTTTTAATTTTTCCGCGTAGAATTGAAATCCGCAATCAGAAATAGCATGTTCCATTAAAAAAAATCAACGTCGAGCGGAATTTTGACAATTCCTGTGAGGCTAGGACCTTAAAACCTACATTATCAGAAAGAGCCCATTTCACTACCTTGATAGTGATTTAAAAATGTTTAAAAATAATTATCCCTTTTAAAATAATCGGCCTGTGCGGGTGGTCTGAAACACCCTGTATAAGCATCATGTAGCTACATAAAGATAAAGACCGGCCATGGCGCGTTCTAAACAAGTCGGCGGTCACGTGATCTTAGGAGTCCCAGGATTCTTATTGTATTGCTTAATATATTATATGTTTTTACACAATTTAAATAAATTAACAAAAAATTTTTGTTCTTTTATAGGCAAAAATTGAAAAAAATATTTTGCTGATATATGTGTTTATTATGGATAAAAGAACTGAATCTATAAAATAAAAAATTATACAAAATTTGCACTCTAATATCTTCAAGTACATATATTAGGTACATAATATCGTTAGTAACTTTAAATCTATACAAGTCTTTCAATATTGGACATATCAAACCTAAGCTTTTAGTTTTTTAATTTTTCTTTGAGTGTCATCATCTTTGTCTGAGTTCTTATTCAAAGATTTATTAGCAGACACTAAATCATTGTGCTTTTTAATAAAATTATTTAAAAAAAACTTTACATGCCCTTACTAATTTTTTCAAGCTTTGACAATAGTTTTTCTCCACAAAAACACTCGCTAGAGTTATCTGAAGAAAAATTTTCAATATAAAACATTTCACAATAATTTATTAAAAAGAAACAAGTGATTTTGTGAGTAAGTGAGATGGTTTTCACATTCAAGTGTAAGTTAACTACCAACTCTTGTTCTTTTAAAAGCTGTATCTTACTTTTTAAATATTTCACACTACCAGAGAGATTACTATCTGTTAACAATATTTTACAAATCAGTTTTTTAATATTGCGAGGGTGCGGAAGACATATTACGTTGGAATTGTAAATTGACGTGTATGCACTGGATGACTGGATAAACAAAGATGAAGCCAACATTAAAGTGTATCCACCATATCTTCGATTCTCAGGTTACCTTTTCAAGAGACCTAATTGTTCAATAAGAAATGACAACTGAACACATTTTTCACTCTCACTATCGAAAATGTCACTAAGGATGTCTATTACTTGATCAATTTTATCCAAGATCTTATCTTTTACCACTTCTTTCCCGTTTGCAACATATTAGGTTTCAGTTTTATAGTTGGACCGACAAGGAACAACACTAATTACACGTTCGCGGCATTGTTTATCTTATAGGTATTTTCTTTATAATTTACTCATTAGCCATTAATTATTTTAACGCAGCCCACTAGTCTTTTTCGTGGGCTGTGTTATTTTAATAACTTTGATAAAATTCACATAAAATTCGTGCCCGAATTAAAAAAAAATCGACGTAAACAAACATACCAAAACTGAACACACACGTTTTATAATGACAGTGGGCCGTGAGGCGTTTTTTTGTGAGCCTCCTACGGTCACGTGATATTTCCGCGCCCGGGCCGGTCTTTCTCGTGGGCTTCGCTACAGGGACACTTTTAGTTTTGTGTTTTTGAGATATTACAAAAAGTTTTCTTTTCATTCGATTTTCAAAATTATCGTAAAATTTTCTTTGAAACATCATATCATACAGTTCATATCATTATTTTTGATACAACTTTTCACAACTTTTTTTCGTTGGTCTATGCTATTTGTTATGGTAAACAGCTGATAACTGTCAAAAAGTTATCTCAAATATTATGATATGGAGTTTAAATATGTACGACACACGTTTCTAAAAGAATCTCGACATTTTGTGACTAAATTCAAATTTTTGAAAATTTCTTAAAATTTTGAATTTTAAATTTATTTGTATGTATTTATGTAAAGATATGATATACGTCTTCAATATTATCATAGGAGTGTAAATGGGCCATTACAGTCGTATTAAAACGCTCGTTAAACTAGTATCATTGGTTGGTCATAGGCAAAAATTTTACTTGTTTCTTTTTTTTAAGCTGGCAGAAGAAATGACAGTTAAAAGACCCCTGATGGCTCCAAGAAGAAAAACCGGCAGACCAGATGCAAGTTTAAGCAGGCTCAAACAGCGTCATAATTGCAAAGCTTTTTGTAAACCATGTTGTTATGTGTTTTTTGGGTTGAGCATTTTGATTGGTAAGTACCTGAATCGATCAAAACCTAGCTACCAAATTTCATTAAAATTGGGCAAGCAGTTTTTAAGTTTTGCGCCTTGGTCGTTACAGACAGATATAGAGACAAACGGACACACAAACATACAGACAGACGACACGACAAAAACGGTTTAAATCATCTGAAGCGCAAAGATACATCATAACAAAAGCATTTCAAGTAAAAGAAAGCCAAGTACGCGAAAATGATAATCTGTAAAAAGAATTGAGATAAAAGTAAAGCCAAGTACTCTAATACAAATTTCAAAATGAAAGGTTCTTACTATTTTCGAAATGTTTTTTAAACTTTGCTATTACAGCCAAACTTCTTTATTACGTACGCGAACATTGGCGTAGCTAGAGGGGGGCCAGGGGGGGCCTGGCCCCCCCTGAAGTCCCTCAGGCCCCCCCTAAGATATTTTAGGCCTCCCCTACCGACTACTAGTAAAAGAACATGACGCTGAAAATACATACTTTTCTATTATTATTCGGGAAATATTCAAATAAAATAGGTGCATTAAAATTTAAAATCATTCAGATAATGTTTACATTTCAGGAAAAAGCCCTTGTCTTGCGGAATTAGGCTTTTTCTCTTTAAATTATCGGTAACTTTTCTGCACTTATGCAATTTTCCGAAAATATTTTTTAAATTTAAACATAATTATGCATATTGAATATTTCATACATATTGGCGACATCTTGTAAAATATTATAGAAGTGTAAGTTAAATTTCGCATTTAATAAAGACAGCGACCTTTGCCCCTCTGTTTCCGAAATCGGGTTGTAGATGTCGTAAGGTTATAAAAGACCTTTTTAAACTGTCTTTCTAAAATAAATATAATAATCTTTTTAGTTTTTTTAAGGTTAGCGTTTAGTGTCTTATGAAAATTTTCCGATTTTGGTGACAATTTCATAACCATTTTTATATTAAGTTTTCCCACGTCGTTAAATGGAATAAATTCGTCGAGCAATACCGGGAAATTTTTAATATTAATACTTCTACTCTAAGAGCAGAAATTACCGTTTTAAAGAATTGTATTTTTCGGTTAAATCAAACTGTTGGTCATGATTCTATCAAACAACATATAGCAGAAAACACCTATCCAAACCTCTACCAACTTTTTAAAGTTGCGAGTATTCTTCCAATTTCAAGTGCAACTTGCGAGAGGTCTTTCTCTGCCATGAGGAGAGTTTTTAATTGGCTTAGAACAACTATGACTCAAGAGAGACACTCAGGTTTGTCATTGTTATTCATAGAAAAAGATGTTGAGGTCGACTTAGACAGTGTGGTAGACGCTTTCAGTCAGCGACGTAGAAAACTTTCTTTGTAGAATTGCTGAATTACATACTTCCTGTGTATACATATAAATAAGTTGGTAAATGTATTATTTAATTTGTTATATTAAAATATTAGAACATTTAATGCGCGTATTTTTTTTTATTCATTGCACACTTTGCACGACTCTTTAAAACCTATGTTTGCTTTTTGTTCAAGATAGACCGGGGCCACGGCCCCCCCTGAAAAGCAA
This sequence comes from Aspidapion aeneum, assembly GCA_963576565.1. Classification (NCBI taxonomy): domain Eukaryota; kingdom Metazoa; phylum Arthropoda; class Insecta; order Coleoptera; family Brentidae; genus Aspidapion; species Aspidapion aeneum. Next base: position 6,288,019 of record OY755043.1, on the reverse strand, counting down.
GGCTAGCTACGCCAATGTACGCGAAAATGATAATCTGTAAAAAGAATTGAGATAAAAGTAAAGCCAAGTACTCTAATACAAATTTCAAAATGAAAGGTTCTTACTAGTTTCGAAATGTTTTTTAAACTTTGCTATTACAGCCAAACTTCTTTATACAGCCAAACTTCTTTATTTTCAATTTAGCACTGTGCCTAAGAGTCATTTGCAGCCGTAATAGCCAAGTTTAGAAAAACATTTCCAAACTAGTAAAGACCTTTTATTTTGAAATTTGTATTAGAGAGCTTGGCTTTACTTTTATCTCAATTCTTTTTACAAAATACCATTTTCGCGTACTTGGCTTTTTTACATGAAATGTTTTTTTATTATTTTTAATACAATCACCATCATAGCTTACACTACTACAGTTATAGTATACCTGTGAGCTAAAAACATTTTTTTTTCAGGTCTAGTAGCTTTAGTGGTAGTCCTAGTATCAATATACCCCCTTCCCTTAAACAAACTGCGCGACTGGATTATATCGTTGTCTCCCGCGCGCAGCAAGCTACCAAAACTGCTTCCTTGCACCGACCTCAAAGTGACAGATGTCTGGAGCGTCGATCTGCCAAAGTTGACAACTGACTCAGCCGTCAGAACGGTAGACGTTAATGGAGATGGAGTGGAGGATATTTTGTTTGGGTTTGGTACAGGTGAGATAAAGAAAGAATATCAATTTTTACCAATTGCAATGGCTAGAAAAGGTATTATTTTCGACGAAATTTTTTTTCCAGATAACGCCAAAAATGTGTTATTTGGATGTATTTTGACCTATCCTAGCAATATCGTCATGATGTCTGTCTCTGTGTGTGTGTGTCTGTGTATATATTATTTCTGTCCGTAACACGATAGCTCCTAAACCGCTGAACCGATTTTCATAAAATTTTCAGGTAAAATAGTGTTCGACCCTCTTACGAGCTGATTAGATTTTGGTCAAAAGTTAGGGTATCCAGTACCGGGACTTTTCCTAAAAAAAGTGATCCCGGGACTCAGTAAAGGTCCCGGAACCTCAACTTGGTCCCGAAACCGCTAAATTATACCAGACACATGCATAATAAGCGTGACGCAGCGCCGTCTATTGCATGAACGCGAAAGGATCGCAAAAATAAATATTTGCTACTGCCTCAACAAGTACAAGAGCAATCATACAAACGTCATCAAGTGCAAAACCAGATCGATTTTCAAAAATAATAAAACGAGAAATGGTCCTTTTTGAGGATGGCGGTTGTCGAGAACAATATTTGCAGCTATGCTACAACCATTTACTGACTCAGGGCTACCAAAACGGACGGGCCACGATCCTCCACTTTCTTGACGTCACATCCGGGGCTGATTTTTTTTTGATGGTCACATTATGATTTTTAAATGTATAGTAATCCTTAATTTTTCATAGCCGCTTCATTAGCTCACACAAAAATTAAATTTAAAGCAGAAGCAAATGTGACAATCACAGATGACAAAGTCAAATACATGTCAAATATAACAGTTGGCATGTGGTACATGGCGGGTAATTTGAATTCAAAATAAGGAATGCTAAATCTTGAAGATTTTAACCTTTTAATCATGTTGCTTTCTTACAAACCTTTGGTGGAATATCGGGATGGTGTCTGAGAATATTTCACTGAAATTTTGCGGAAATCTGTAGTGCCATTTTGAAAATACCATAAAAAAACCTCTGACCTCCCATAAGACCCAATGTAAAATTCAGCCCCGGGAGAACAGCTGATTTCTTCAGGGTCGTGGCCTCTATTTTTGTGTTGGCCTTGACTGACTATACCACCTACCAGCGTCCAATCGGAGAGAGCTTTCTCAGTGGCCGGCGGTGTTTGTAAGAAGCTTCGTTTAAGATTAAATAATGAGTCCTTAAATGCACTCGTGGCACTTAAATCTCACTTTGGACAAAAGTAATGTTTCCCTATACTTATCTTTTTATTTGCAACGTTTGTCAATTTATTATTATGTTAACCATTTACCAATATCAATAAACCTGTGTTCTGTTCTGTGTTAAATTAATTTAATTAGTTTTATTTTAGTTTCGGGACCAGTCCCGGGACTAGTTCCGGGACCTGACGTTTGGTCCCGAAGTCCCGAAAACATATTTGGTCCCGGGACTTGGATACCCTAGTCAAAATCCATTAATGCTAATGACAGTTTTGTGACAATTAAAAACTTTTTAACGGAGCATCGTATCATGTTTTCGAAATATAGTAATTATACAAACGTGGAATTTCGTACCCGTAAATTTAAAAATCAAACAAGTTTCGTGGCTAATCGGGCAAAAAGGAGTTTTTTTGTTTCCCTTATATTTTTCCGTGGGTAGCCTGAAAGCTAAACCTCACGGGGGTCCAAGATCTAATGGACACCTAATACGTGTTGACAGTTAACCGTTTCGTCCTTATGGGACTCCTCAGAGCTGTCGTAGGTCACGGCATAAACATTATTAGTTTATGATTGACGCTTACTGTCTTGAAGACGGGTAAAAATGCAATCTGTGTTGATCCGGCCTGAAAGACAAAGAGCTGTCGTAGGTCACGGACTATAGTTGTTTTCTTTTATTTGCATTCGATCTTTTCATTGATCGATATTGTATAGCAGTGTTTTCTTTCGCCTGCTTTTGGGTTTTTTGTTTCTCTCGTATCTCGGTAGATGGCGCCTCTTGCTATAGTTCGCTCACTAATTACATTTAATTAGAGACAAAACCGTCTGATTAACTTCGCAAGATTTGTCACATCGACCAGCAGTGTTCTGAGGAGTCCCATAAGGACGAAACGGTTAACTGTCAACACGTATTAGGTGTCCATTAGATCTTGGACCCCCGTGAGGTTTAGCTTTCAGGCTACCCACGGAAAAATATAAGGGAAACAAAAAAACTCCTTTTTGCCCGATTAGCCACGAAACTTGTTTGATTTATAGTAATTATATTTTGCTCAATAATTCGTGTTGTAACCAAAAACTTCGTGGGAACTTTACTTTCTGAGATATTTAGAAAAAACTGTTTTCAAGGCTAATATTATCATGGCTTCACTTGAAGTGTGACAATAGGCTAGCTAGGAAGGTGTCAGATCCATCATGGATCCATTTATTTCTACAGGCGATGATAATTATCACACCCTCCCCCCAGACATATTTTGTCCCATGTTCATGGAGGTATCTCCACCTTGTGAAGGTGGGGTTCTAGCACTGAACGGAATAAATGGAGAGATTTTGTGGAGGAATTGGATGAACGATACGGTATTTAGTTTGCAGTGTTCGGCTGATATCAATGGAGATGGTGTTGCGGATTGCTTGGCGTTGGGAGAAGAAGGGGTAAGAAACTAATAATAAAAAATGACAAAAATACGAAGGGAATCAAATATGAGTCCACCCAAATAACTTCTGAACTATTAAAGATAATTCCATAATTGGCAATGATCGATAGTATCAAGAGACCTGTTTTATGAAGTTGTGAGTGTGCCGCCCCTCCATAAAATAAACCTTTTAATGTTATCGATTACTGTTAAATTGGTTCAGAAGATATTTGAGTGGACTCGGACTTTTGGGACACCCTGTACCATTAGGGTAATAGCTGTAGTGACCATTCTGACACACAGAGAATCCACTTAGAAAGAGAAAAACTAATTTAGCATGTGTTTATATAAAAATAGAAACACCATAGGAGAAATTATAGGCAGGTAGACAAGAGCTGACTAGGGATATCAGGGTGATCCAACGAAGTGTCGCGTTACGTGATCGAGATTGTCTTTTCTTTTAAATCTGCAAAGCGAGAAGGAGGTAAGAATTGCGTTTTTATAAACCTTGCTTTTTTATTTCTTGGGCAACTACCATTTTGAATATAATGAACCATTTTGATAAATTTGGGTGCGTTAAGCTGTGCAGAAAATGTGGCGACAATGAAGAGGTGGATGACTGTCCAAGAACCATGTCGGAACAAAAGCAACAGCGAGAAACTACCGTTTGTGCTGCGGCCAAAGTACTCCCTCGTTGTTCAAGTTCAGCCGTTGCTAAAGGGTTCAGAACCATTTGAAACATTTTAAAAATACATGGATACAAAGCCTACAAGTTAAAAAAATCTCAGTAACTGTTTCCTAAGGATAATAATAACACGGGTGGATCGCTGCCTCGTTCGTTGCCGCGGTATGCTTGCCTTGCAAACGAAATTTTAACGAATGAGGCATTGGTTGTGCTTCGCAGCGAGGCACACGGATTAGTATTCAAGTGACTAAGCGCCTTTACGGCAATGTGGTGACATAGCTACAGTCTTCTAGTTAAGGTCACATGACTGGTCAAATTGGGCGGCCACCTGTGTAAAAGACCTTATGGTCCATCCTCTCTTTAGTGTGGCATAAGTTAAAAGTGGACTAAGGCGCCCGACTAGCATATCCAAATTAAATCTGAAAAATATTCCATTTCTCACAGCGGAGCTATGTAAAATTACAAAAAAGAAAACTTTCGTCTTCTCCACTAGTGCTCCACCCTCTCTGCTTGCATTAAACCTCTTACCTAACCTAAAGGTTCCTCAGCAGGGGGAGGGGGTAGTGGAGAAGACAAAAGTTTTCTTTACTGTAAAACTATTTTTGATTAAATTTTTCAGACAATAGCTGTTCTAGACTCAAAAACAGGCAAACAAATTTGGTTGTTAAACAATGGTAACCGAAATGTTTTCGTAGGAAATTTTATATCAGATTTAAATAAGGACAATATTTCTGATGTGATAGCTTCGCATTCCTCGTTAGAAGGTTAGTACAAAATAAAACACATATGCTCACATGTTAAGTTTTCTCAAAATTTTGTAGATAAAAAAAACACGTTTGGAGTATTAAGCTTTCTATTTTTTTTATCCACATAGTTTACAATGATCTCTGCATTTTACACAAAATATTATAGTCTACAGTACCTTGTCTATTTTTTAAGTGATGAGTAACCAGCTGAAATTCGAAATAGCTTAATTTTTTTGAGACGTTCCTTTCCTTTCGAACTTTTTCCTCTGCGAAAAATTCTAAAAGGGATTCCAACAGGTGCTAAATGTTAATTTGGTTGCTGTAAAAAATTCACTAAGTGGTAACAATTAGTTTTTTGATTATAAATCTATGAAGTATTGGAGTCAAGTGGTGTAAAAGTAAGACACCCAAAATCCTGTTGAAAAATAAGACACTTAAAAATACTAATAATTGAATTCCGATTGATTTTCTGTTATAAACTGATAGCAGCCGTTGGATGGACCTCATACCTACAATTAATTTATTCTTTTTTTATAAAAAACAGGCTCATAATTAAAATTACAATATCCATAGCTTTATTTGTGGTATAAAACAAAAAGGTTACCGAAACTTCTGTCGTGTGAGTTCGTAGGTAGGTTTTCCTATATAAATAAATATTTTTGCACTTATTTGTTGCATTTAAGTAAAAAAAAAGCAAAAACTTATGTCTTAGTTTTACCCTAAATGTCTTATTTTTGGTTTAAACGGCGATCCGACTGTTTATACGTGAATTTTATCACTGTCTCATATTTTGCCTCACCTGTCATTTTTGAACTTAAAATATAAAACACAGTTTTAATTTTTTTTCTCATATTATAGGTCAAATTTCTGTTTGTACGTTTGCAATATTTTTCTGATTATCGCTTATATTCTAAAAAAAAATTCGAGTTCTACAGAGGAGTTTAAAATCTTAAAAATATAAAATTTTAAAAAGTGTTTCATGTTTACACCACTTGACCCCACTAAAAAAAAATTAGTTATTGGAAAAATTACTTTTTAAAAAAGTATTATTTTCTAAAATAATATTTGTAAAAAAAAATTCAACATACTTTTGCAAAATGTTGGTGGTCCACACACCAGTTGGGATATGTTTGCAGTCAATTGACCACCAGTGGCGAAGTTAAGAGGGGGCTTGGGGGGGCTAGGCCCCCCCCAAAAAAAATTGTGATTGAAGGCGTCCCAATATTTTTCAATGCTAACAACATTCGAATGATTATAACAGTTTTCAATCATTATAAAACTGCAAATTTCAAACTTATCGTAAATTTGATGAAAAGTGGCAACATACTTTTATCTAATTGATTATAATCTGTAGCCATTATAAATAGGTATAATGTCTGAATATTTATACCTATAATAAATAGTTTTATTATTATGTTGACATTGGTGAATGCGCCCAAAATTTTTTTTTTACAAAATGGTGAATGCGCTCAAAAAAATTTTGCCTGTGGCGCTGTTGCCCCGCTAGCGCAGTTAGGTAAGCTAACTTCGCCACTGTTGACCACGGTTAGGTTTAACACAGATTTCGATGACAGGGGAGCTATGATTTAACAAAAAATAAGCTATATTCAAATAAAAATTAAATAAAAATTCTCGCGGCGAATCGGCCGGCGGCGAATTGTCCCCTACCCCTTGGTGTACTCAGTCCGGACACCCTAAAGATGTCTGCGCCACTCTGTTAAGATTCACTTTCAAACATTCTCGCAGAGGAAAAAAGACACTATTTTATTATAGAAAAAATACTAACTAGTAATAATTTAATTTCCAAATACTTACAAAATAAATCACAAGATTTCTGTTTTCAAATTTTAGATAGACAAGACGGACACATTCTTATAATATCCGGCAAAACCGGCGAAGAAATTAAACGGATTCCGACCCCGAACGGAGAAAAGACATTTTTTATGCCAGAACTCTTAAACACTAAAAGTAATAAAACTTACTTAATATATGGAACTGGAACTCCTGGAATGGGAGGCAAACTGAGTGTCGTTCCTTTGGATGGACTTGTATTTGAAAAGCTGGTAAGAAAAAAAATATTTAATCAATTAATCAATATTATCAAAAATATTTTAAATTGTTTAAATAAGTAAACATGAATAAACATTTTCGACCTGATGGATAATTCTGTATCTACACTGTGAGTCTGGATTAAACTGCATTGAAACCATACGCGCCATCTAGATAACCAAGCAAGAGCAACAACGTAACTTTTTTTAAGGATAATACTTCCAGAACAATCTACGAAGACAAACAAAAAGGCATTCTAACTCAACCAGTTCTGGTTGATATCACAGGCGACCGAATTCCCGACATTATCTCAGCCATGTACAATTCGACCATTGTCGCAATAGACGGTCAAAGCTTTAACCAGATTTGGAACTATTCCCTGGGTGACGCGTTAACGAACGTCAGCCCGACTCCTGGTTACTTTAACCATGATAATGTAACGGATTTTTTGGTTATTTATAAGAAGTATGATGGACTTTTGAACTATAACTATACACAGGTAAGAAGTTATATTTGCCCATCTTAACATTAATCTAGAGTGACAGATAAACAAGAACTCTACATTAGTCCAGGGACAATATCCTAGATCCCGATACTAGTACTGACAACCACACCACACTGGAGACAAAGAGCAGTTAGCTACGCAGCCAACGATAAAGACCGGCCATGGCGCGTTATAAGCAAGTCGGCGTCCACGTGATCTTAGGAGTCCCAGGATTCTTATTGTATTGCTTAATATATTATATGTTTTTACACAATTTAAATAAATTAACAAAAAAATTTTGTTCTTTTATAGGCAAGAATTGAAAAAAATATTTTGCTGATATATGTGTTTATTATGGATAAAAGAACTGAATCTATAAAATAAAAAATTATACAAAATTTGCACTCTAATATCTTCAGGTACATATATTAGGTACATAATATCGTTAGTAACTTCAAATTTATACAAGTCTTTCAAAATTGGACATATCCAACCTAAGCTTTTAGTTTTTTAATTTTTCTTTGACTGTCATCATCTTTGAGTTCTTATTCAAAGATTTATTAGCAGACACTAAATCATTGTGCTTTTTAATAAAATTATTTTAAAAAACTTTACATGCCCTTAAACTAATTTCTTCAAGCTTTGACAATAGTTTTTCTCCACAAAAACACTTGCTGAGTTATCTGAAGAAAAATTTTCAATATAAAACATTTCACAATAATTTATTAAAAAGAAACAAGTGATTTTGTGAATAAGTGAGATGGGTTTCCCATTCAATGAACTGAATATAGAGGTCGTCAATAATTTTTTGAAAAATTACCCAGCACAAAGTTTAATATCTATTTCAATAAAGTGTAAGTTAACTACCAACTCATGTTCTGTTAAAAGCTGTATCTTACTTTTTAAATATTTCACACTACCAGAGAGATTACTATCTGTTAACAATATTTTACAAATCAGTTTTTTAATATTGCGAGGGTGCGGAAGATATATTACCTTAAAATTGTAAATTGACGTGTATGCACTGGATAACTGGATAAACAAAGATGAAGCCAACATTAAAGTGTATCCACCATATCTTCGATTCTCAGGTTACATTTTCAAGAGACCTAATTGTTCAATAAGAAATGACAACTGAACACATTTTTCACTCTCACTATCGAAAATGTCACTAAGGATGTCTATTACTTGATCAATCTTATCCAAGATCTTATCTTTTACCACTTCTTTCTCGTTTGCAACATATTAGGTTTCAGTTTTATAATTGGAGCGACAAGGAACAACACTAATTACACGTTCGCGGCATTGTTTATCTTAAAGGTATTTTCTTTATAATTTACTCATTAGCCATTAATTATTTTAACGCAGCCCACTACAGTCTTTTTCGTGGGCTGCGTTATTTTAATAACTTTGATAAAATTCACATAAAATTCGTGCATGAATTAAAAAAAAATCGACGTAAACAAACATACCAAAACTGAACACACACATGTTTTATAATGACAGCGGGCCGTGAGGCGTTTTTTTGTGGGACTCCTACGGTCACGTGATATTTCAGCGCCCGGGCCGGTCTTTCTCGTGGGCTGCGGTTAGCTAATACAATCATTCCTTGTTGAAACTACTGTACTATACTGAGACGTTTGTAGATGGCGCACCCAGTAAAGCTTTTTACATACTTCAACGTGGAGTCTTAAGCACACAAATTAAAGTTTGTTTAACAGAGAGTTTACCAGTGTGGTGCTTTTAAATAGACTATGCTATCATTGATGCAATTTTCTACTTTCAGACTCTCATCATAGATGGCAAAACTGGCAAACCCATCTATCCACCAATAAGTGGAGGTTTGATTACGCAGATGAACGGTTTAACTTTAAGTATGGAGTCTTATGGGTATGACTTTTACCTATATTGGACCAGTGAATGTCACAGTTTGCAGGGACAGATCGGTTTAGAATCGATTGGTAAGTGATCTAATTTTTAGATTTAGATATTGGGTAAAAGATGTCGCTAGTAATTTGGGCCTAAGGAGTCTAATAAACCAAGATAAGGCCAACACAAAAATAGAGGCCACGACCCTGAAAAATTCATCTGTTCTCCCGGGGCTGAATTTTACATTGGGTCTTATGGGAGGTCAGACGTTCTTTTATGATATTTTCAAAATGGCACTACAGATTTCCGCAAAATTTCAGTGAAATATTCTCAGACACCCTCCCGATATTCCCCCAAAGGTTTGTAAGGAAGCAACATGATTAAAAGGTTAAAATCTTCAAAATTTAGCATTCCTTATTTTGAATTCAAATTACCCGCCATGTACCACATGCCAACTGTTATATTTGACATGTATTTGACTTTGTTGTGATTGTCACATTCGCTTCTGCTTTAAACTTAATTTTTGTGTGAGCTAATGAAGCGGCTATGAAAAATAAGGGCTTACTATACATTTAAAAAAAATTGTTCTGCCAGAATAAAGTAAAAACAATCTCAAAAACGGCTTTATTTAACAAAAAATCAAATATCCATGAACCGTCATTCCAACTTCAAAATTTTAAAGACAATCAGCTGTGTCGTAACGTGACCATCAAAAAAAAATCAGCCCCGGATGTGACGTCGACAAAGTGGAGGATCGTGGCCCGTCCATTTTGATAGCCCTGAATATCTATGTAAATTGTTTTTTCAGCGAAATCATATGATGAGTGTCAAAGACAAACAAATGCAACAACGATATTCAAATTGAATGCTTTAAACGAGTTTCATCAGCCTCCTGGAGTGACAATCTACAATTCTGGTAAATACTTAAATATTTTATAAATGCTATAATGCTATAAACTCATTACGTAAACAAATAAGACAAACCATTTAGATATAAATTCCGTAAATAGTGAACCTATCGCTAATTGTGGTGCAACACTCTTTATCAGTTAACTATCCCTCTCCTCTTAACGGAGCAATATATATATATATATATATATATATATATATATTTATCGGTTTCACAACATTCTACGTCTTCCGATACCCAATCTCCACTCGTTTCTGTTTGCCCATAATTCATCATCTAGGCGTCTTATTCTTATTTCACTGTCTATTCCTTCTCTCCAGCTTCTCCTTGGCCGTCCTTGTTTTCTTCGGCCAGTTGGTTTCCATTGTAGTATTTGTTTAGGTAGTCTTTCATCATTCATTCTTTGTACATGTACGTACTACACCAGTTGCTTTGTTCTTATATCATCCACTAAAGTACGTTCCCCCACTGTCATAATTTCTCTTATTCTTTGATTTGCAACTCTTTCTCTTTTTGATTTCCCTGCTGCTCTTCTCCAATAGTGCATCTCCGTAGCGGAAAGCATTTTTTCTGTTCTATCCCTGATTGGCCATACTTCTGAGCCGTATGTAATAATACTTTTTACAATGGTGTTATATATAAGCTTTTTGTTATGTTTTGATATACTTTGGTCCCAAATTATTCCATTTAATAAAGTTATTGCTTTTCTTCCTTGTACGTTTCGATCTTTTATAGCTTTGTCTAGTGTTCCATCAGCTGTAATTTTTAGACCTAAGTATTTATACTCATTACAGGACGGAATTCGCTGCCCGGTATTTAAGATTAGATCCTGTTTCATTCCACCGATACACATATACTCTGTCTTATTGAGATTAACCTCTAGTCCCCACTTATTGTACTCTTCTATTAGTTTTCGTGTCATATATTCGAGGTCGTCATAATCCTGAGCCACTACTATCTGATCATCAGCAAAACATAAAGTATACAAGGTGGTTTCGTCCAACGGAATTCCCATGTTTTGGCATTTTCTCTTCCGTACTTTAAGGACTTGTTCCAAGTTTATCTTGAAGAGCGTAGGCGAGATACAGCAACCTTGTTTAAGACCTTTATTTATTTGAAAGCCTTTGGTTAGTTTTGCTTTTATTTTAACTTTTGCCTTACTATTGGGGTTTAACTCTTTGATCGCCTTAATTAGTTGTACGCTTATGTTTGTGTTCTCCAACGCTTTCCAAAGTAGATTTAGTGGTATACTATCATATGCCTTCTGCAAATCGACGTAAACCAGATGCAGCTCTTGTCCGTATGCCATTTTCTTTTCAATAACTTGGGTTATACAAAAGAGATGATCTGAAGTCGATCTACCCGCCCTGAAACCAGCTTGTTCTTCTGCCTCCATGTCTTTATATTCGCTCTCCACTTTAGCTTTCCATGGAGCAATAATATGCTATAAAAAATATTTTATTTTAGCAGGCAGAGAATCTATAGAATACAACAAAACTCTGTCCATAATTGGTCACCTTCAAAAGTACTACAAAACTCATCAGACCCAACAAACTCCACTAAAATTCCCAACGACCGAAGGTCAAGCAGAAGTTCCCAAAGTTTATAGTGGCGATCCAGTGCCAATTGGAATAAAAAAATATGGAAAGTCAAGCTTTAGGCATAAAACGGACCATGGAGGGGGCTTGAAAGATTTTAACGAAGATTTAGATGATCAGGTATTGATTGATTAATTGAACAAGGTTAAGATAACGGCGATTTCGAAGAAAGAAATAAAGCTACTACTTATACTACTTGGTGTGTAGTCAGGTGTGACGTCCTGCCCCCTTTTTTTAATCCAAAGACGCCTGTTTTCCTTAAGGAGTGGTTTCCATATGTTTGGTATGTCCGTGCTTGGTTGACTGAAAACTTCTTTATTCTGCATTAGAAACGCAGCTTCAGTAAACTTTCGTTTTCGCCAATGCTACTCCTTATGCAAAACTTTAACTTCTGACCACTGAATCCTGTGATCATTTGACCATGCATGATCCGCTAAAACGGATTTCTTAATATCTCCTAATTGGGTTTATTTTTAGTATGTTCATTTACTCTAACCTGAAGAGGGCGTTTCGTTTCACCTACATATGATTTACCACACTCACACGGGATTTGGTAAATACATTCCTTATTATTTGAGGGATTTTTTGGTTTGGTTCTAATTACAAAACTCCTTATCGTATTTCCCGATAAAAATACTGTTTTTATATTATAGTGCTTGGCTATTCGTCTTATGTTTTCTGAAATTCCTTGAACATATGGAATGTTAATAACACCCAACGGATTATTATTTTGAGAATTTGCTACATTTGGTTTGTTTTTAATTTTAGACATCGTTATTAATTTCCTAGAATAACAATTCTGTTGTAAGTCCTTTGTAATGTTGTTCATTTATGTGGTTAATTTTTCATTATTACTACAAATACTTACGGCTCTTAAATACAAACTTCTTATAACTCCTTGTTTTGTAGCAACAAAATGATTAGACTTAAAATTAAGGTATTGTCCCGTGTGTGTAGGTTTCCTATATACAGTTGTTTGAATGTTTCTGTCTAATCGTTTGACAAGAACATCCAGAGGTATCATTATCGAGTTTCAAACAAAGAATTTGGCACACCCGGTACAAACAACTGTAATATGCGAAAGACTCTTCAACTTGGTTCAAGGCCAACACAAAAATAGAGGCCACAATCCTGAAAAAATCAGCTGTTCTCCCGGGGCTGAATTTTACATTGGGTCTTATGGGAGGTCAGACGTTTTTTTATGATATTTTCAAAATGGCACTACAGATTTCCGCAAAATTTCACTGAAATATTCTCAGACACCATCCCGATATTCCACCAAAGGTTTGTAAGGAAGCAACATGATTAAAAGGTTAAAATCTTCAAGATTTAGCATTTCTTATTTTTAATTCAAATTACCCGCCATGTACCACATGCCAACTGTTATATTTGACATGCATTTGACTTTGTCATATGTGATTGTCACATTCGCTTCTCCTTTAAACTTAATTTTTGTGTGAGCTAATGAAGCGGCTATGAAAAATTAGGGCTTACTATACATCTAAAAAAAATTGTTCTGCCAGATTAAAGTAAAAACAATCTCAAAAACGGCTTTATTTTAAAAAAAATCAAATATCCATGAACCGTCATTCCAACTTCAATATTTTAAAGACAATCAGCTGTGTCGTAACGTGACCATCAAAAAAAATCCGCCCCGGATGTGACGTCAACAAAGTGGAGGATCGTGGTCCGTCCATTTTGATAGCCCTGCTTGGTTTTAAATTTAAGGATCTCAGACTCTCAGAACAATCCGAATACATGTGGCCAAACCAGATGGTCTCGGAGGACGGTATAGATCCCGAATTTACAAACTATGATGACGGCACAGTCCCCTACAATCAAAAACAAATTATGTTTGATGAAGCTGCACAGCCGCACACCAACACTAGAGACCCAAGGAGTAAGGTTAAAGATGCAGACGCAGGTGACGTCAAAGAGGTCCAGAAAACTAAGAAGAAAAATTTGTCGGAAAAGATATTTGGGTTTCATAATATGAAGCTTGCAAAAAATAGGTAAGTTTAGACCTTTTATCAATTTTTACTTCCCTCGTCAATCAACAGTAAATATACAGGGTGTTTTACAATATCCCGACAAATTTTAATCACATATAGAGGGTAACATAAGAAGTCGATAAGACAAAAAAAATTCTAATAAAAGTCCAACAGAAAACGAGTCTACAATTGGCTACAATATTTCAGGTCAAACTCGTAGTCATTTGATTGTGTGCCTAGGGGATTACTGAGCACGAATGGACCTACATGGCAATAAAAATCTTCTTTGATAGTCAATCAGCCTTAAGAGCGTTTGATTTCTATACGGTCTCATCGCAGCCCACGAGAAAGACCGGCCCGGGCGCGGAAATATCACGTGACCGTAGGAGTCCCACAAAAAAACGCCTCACGGCCCGCTGTCATAATAAAACATGTGTGTGTTCAGTTTTGGTATGTTTGTTTACGTCGATTTTTTTTTAATTCGGGCACGAATTTTATGTGAATTTTATCAAAGTTATTAAAATAACGCAGCCCTCGAAAAAGACTGTAGTGGGCTGCGTTAAAATAATTAATGGCTAATGAGTAAATTATAAAGAAAATATCTATAAGATAAACAATGCCGCAAACGTGTAATTAGTGTTGTTCCTTGTCGGTCCAACTATAAAACTGAAACCTAATATGTTGCAAACGGGAAAGAAGTAAAAGATAAGATCTTGGATAAGATTGATCAAGTAATAGACATCCTTAGTGACATTTTCGATAGTGAGAGTGAAAAATGTGTTCAGTTGTCATTTCTTATTGAACAATTAGGTCTCTGGAAAAGGTAACCTGAGAATCGAAGATATGGTGGATACACTTTAATGTTGGCTTAATCTTTGTTTATCCAGTTATCCAGTGCATACACGTCAATTTACAATTCTAAGGTAATATGTCTTCCGCACCCTTGCAATATTAAAAAACTGATTTGTAAAATATTGTTAACAGATAGTAATCTCTCTGGTAGTGTGAAATATTTAAAAAGTAAGATACAGCTTTTAAAAGAACATGAGTTGGTAATTAACTTACACTTTATTGAAATAGCTTGGTAATTTTTTAAAAAATGATTGACGACCACTACATTCAGTTCATTGAATGGGAAAACCATCTCACTTATTCACAAAATCACTTGTTTCTTTTTAATAAATTATTGTGAAATGTTTTGTATTGAAAATTTTTCTTCAGATAACTCTAGCGAGTGTTTTTGTGGAGAAAAACTATTGTCAAAGCTTGAACAAATTAGTTTAAGGGCATGTAAAGTTTTTTAAAATAATTTTATTAAAAAGCACAATGATTTAATGTCTGCTAATAAATCTTTGAATAAGAACTCAAAGATGATGATAGTCAAAAAAAAATTAAAAAACTAAAAGCTTAGGTTTGATATGTCCAATTTTGAAAGACTTGTATAGATTTGAAGTTACTAACGATATTATGTACCTAATATATGTACCTGAAGATATTAGAGTGCAAATTTTGTATAATTTTTTATTTTATAGATTCAGTTCTTTTATCCATAATAAACACATATATCAGCAAAATATTTTTTTCAATTTTTGCCTATAAAAGAACAAAAATTTTTTGTTAATTTATTTAAATTGTGTAAAAACATATAATATATTAAGCAATACAATAAGAATCCTGGGACTCCTAAGATCACGTGACCGCCGACTTACTTATAACGCGCCATGGCCGGTCTTTATCATTGGCTGCGCGGTCTCAGCGAGAACCGTGAGGAGTTGCAGGGACTCACTGAATGCGATTGGAAGGGGTAACAATTTATCACTATTATGAATACTGGGGCATTCTGGGCATGAGGAAAATGAGGGCGCAGAACAAGCAGCGAGGAAAGCTGATGACTGTTTCGGCCCGAAACCAGCCCTGGGAATAGCATATTATAATGTTGCTAAGTTAACCATATTGAAATCGGTGGAGAACAGCTCCCAACAATACTGGATAAATCTACCAGAACTGGCTCACTCTAAAGAGTTCATTAACGAACATTGTAGAAAAAGAGCCAGGGACATAAATCATTATCAAGCCAGCTCACCTTCGTTCTTTATAGGTTGCTTCACGATGACGAAACGCTGCCAATCGACATACTCAAGGACACATATTTCAAAAACGAAGAGAGTCGTCTGAAACAATCGAGAATGGCGCAGCGACGTGACGTCACTTCGCACGTCGATCGAACCCGGGACGAAGCCGAGATCAAGCGGATGATCGAGGAGCAGAAAAACGCTTTCTTGAACGAGTCAGGATTGACCTTGTGGCACTTAGAGACTGAGAATGAGTTGAAAGAGAAAGAAAATGGTTACTATAAGAGGGAGAAAAGAGATGCCAATGGAAATTTTGGAAAGTTTATGAAAGTTACGTCAGTAGGTGAGTAAAATGTATAATCATTTTCAAATTATTATCGGTTGTTATGGTTCTATGATTATGCTCATTTTTATGAAGATTTTTAAATGTCGAATATAGCCAATTTGTTTTTCAGATTTCTTTTTACCAAGTTTAAAAAAACATTTTCAAACTAATAAGAACCTTTCATTTTGAAATTTGTATTGGAGAACTTGGCTTTACTTTTATCTCAATTCTTTTTACGGAATACCATTTTGGCGTGCTTGACTTTTTTTTACATGAAATTTTTTTGTTATGATTTTACTTATTTTTTAAAGGAATTGGATAATATTTAATTTTTAAAGTAGTAAAATATGCGGAATATTGTTCAAAACTTTTGCAATGCGTTCTTTAAAATTTTGAGGTTTTTTAATTTTTCTCCATAGCTTTATCATAGTTCCTAGTTCAGCCTTCCAAAGCTCAGCTCTCTAACGTTTCTGGAAGTGAACAATGCTACTTTTACATAATTTTACATGTATAGGGGAGGAAACTAAATTAAAATTTTGGGGTTTTTAAATTTTTTCCTAAAGTGTTATCATAGTTCCCATCCACAGCTCAGTTCTCTAGCATTTCTGGAAGTGGGCAATGTTACTTTTACATAACTTTACATGTATAAGGGTGGGGTTTAGGCATAATTTCTATCAGTCTGCCAAATTTCAGCTTTGTAGCATATCTGGAAGTACAGTAGAATTTCGATGATCTATACATGAGTGAGTCAGTGAGTGATTGGCAATTTCGACGTTTTTTGAAATTTCGTAACTACTTTGCTACTTTATGAAAGTCCATGAAACTTGGAGGGTTGTTAGCTCTATGCACAGTTTGAGTTTCGTAGCTCATTCCGAAGTAGAGTTTTAGATAGGTCAAATATGGGCTGAAATGTTTTAAAAAAAGGTGGTACGGCAGTGCGAACTTGGCGAGGCACTGCCATGCCCTCAGATAAAGGCATTTATTTCAGAACAAAAGAAGTATCCAAAATTAATTTCTCAAATTACAAAAACTTTAACTATAAGAAATTCTGAAAAGGGCGAAGCTCACAAAAAAAACAGCTCTTAAAAACTGTCATATTATTTAGGTACACAGCACAACATTACAGAAAGAGGTACCTGATTTGACATTACAGAAAAAGATTTAATAAACCAAATAATGTGTTATCTTTTAATTTTCAGGAGCAATTTTGGATTCCTTCAACAGCACCAAAAATACATCAAATTCGATAGATGTCGTGTTTGTCAAATACTGGGTTCCCCAGCAAAGTACCATAGAGGAACTAGTTAAGGAACATTTGGACGAGTGTATAGCTCAGAAGTTAGCTCATACTCCGCATGGTAAGTTATTATTTACTAGTAAAATTACTGTTGTCGCGAGACGAGACGAGACGAGAAAAGGCTCGGTCGCGTAAAAAATTATGTTGTCCTCTGTAGGGGACTATCGAAATAATTTGTGTTGTTTTTGCTTAAGATTAATGTGATGTAAACAATTCATTAAAATTAATCCCTATAGCTGTGTCAACTTAGATAGGATGACAATTTTGGTGAGGTTAGGCCTTCTGTAGAAAATAAAATATACCGAAGGACCATTCGAGATAGCTCGAGAAAAACGTGGGGGAGTTAAGAGGGACTGTATCTTTCCACAGGGCTCCAACAGGGAAAAAAGAGCCTAAAAACTTAAATACTAAAAATAGCGCAGCAATGAAAAATTATCAAGAAACGACTTACCATTAGATGTCTTTTATAGCTACTTGGCTGGCCAGCCCGATTATACGCGAAGTACCAGACTCTCCATTGTTCTATAGTTCAAAATGTTCCAAACACTAATATCTAATAAACTAAAGCGTAAAATTAATGGTTTCCACAATTTTAATATAAAATGATTTCCTTGCACGTGGCGCGTGGTTGAGTTGTTCGCCCAGACAATCGGCGTTTTCGTCTGCTAGGCCGAATTTAGCCGCTTATCTCAAATCCTTCATTGCTGGAAGAAGCGCGCGAAGTTTAAATTTAAAATATGGAAAGATATAGCGTAAAGTAAATCAAAATAATATTGTAGAAACGCTTGTAAGCGTAGAAAATGTAACCCAAAAATATTTAAAAACTAAGAGAGATAGCTTCTCTAATTTTAAGTGAAAATTAGAGAATATAATTATTTACAAAAATAAAAACAAGTTGGGAAACTTGTTCAAATTTGTTGTATTTTTTTGAGCACTATGCCAATAATAATCACAAAATACCATTCTGGACTTAAACACGTTTAGCTCAATTTTCCTTCGCTATATGCTTACATAGAACTATTTATTTGCAGGTCGTAAGTTACGGTCTCCGGTTTTAACATTATACTTAATTTTATTATTATACAATTATATTTAACACTCAAGTAAGAGCAAAATTTGTTTTTCCAGTAAATATAATTTTCAACCCTTTAGCAACAAGACCTTTGGAAGTTTTGATCTACAGGGTTTTCCGTACATTTTTATGTCTTATTTTTCTTTAAAGAATTTGCTGGCCAAAATATCTAACCATTTTGGTAAATGTCAAATTTTGAAAAATTTTGAAAGACTCTACATTTTTAGATTTTTGTCTCCTTCTTGTTTTAAACTTACAGCATTTTCAGATATAAGGCATTAATAATATAAATAATGAATTTATCAGAGCATACATGTCAAGAAAGGAATATATGACTATTTTCGCATACCTTTTATTTAAAAAAATAGTTCATAAATATCAGCTTAACTCTATAATAGGTCAATACGAACAGATGGTATATCATAAAAATTTATAAAACCAACCCCTTTTGCTCGAGAGAACAAGAGAAACGAGAATGGCTCCACGAGAGAGGGTCTTTCTCTCGTCTCGTCCCGAGTTTTCATTCGAGAGAAGATATCTCTCGAGAGGCGAGAATCTCTCGTCTCGGCGGCAACACTAAGTAAAATGGCGTCAGTAGGCACGTCCTTATATTATTATTTCAAAAACTGTAAGTAAGGAGATTCCGAAATAACTCGAAATATACAGTTATAATAAGTTCTTTTTTCAACCTTTGGGACGGTTAATAAAATAAAAAATTAACTATTTAAAATAAAGCTAGTGTCATATTTTCAGATGGAAAAACCACATTCACCGAACAGCAGACTCTGTTTCAACGCGAATGTCAAGACGAGCAGAACAACATCCGTCAAAACTTCAAATACTTCAACCACTTGTCAAAGTTAAAGTTGGGCCAAATGACCGTCTACAGACTTCGGATAGAATGTCTGTGCGAACTGAACGATCTGATAGACAAGAAAAATACCAAATGTGCCAAATTTTTGCCGAAAGACAAACAAAGTTGGCCTACGTTTTTGGGCATATTGGGAGATGGTGTATTTTTGACGAGACCATAATATTAGTAGTAGAAAATGTGCCAGAAAATAACTTTAAAAAAACTTCAATTACATTTTTTATCCGATGCAAATAGAATGTGATGATACATGTGATTCCTTAGCGTAAGGAGTTTCTTATTACATAAGATAGTTGATTTGTTTACAGAAGAGGAGTGGAGATAATATAGAACCTTGCGGCACTCCATTTAAAATTTGTTTCTTCTCCGAGGACCCCCTCCTCGGTCTCTACATATTGTTGACTTCTAAAAAGGTAGTTTGTGACGAATCTAATAGCGGTCTCCGAAAAACCCATAAAATGCAAGATGGAGAAGAGGAGTTCATGATTGATCCGATCAAAAGCTTTTGAGTAGTCTAGTAAAACTAATGCTGTGGACATTCCCCTATCTGTAGCTTCAAATATGTCATCGGTTTAATTCAAAAGTGTCGTTGAAAACCTGATTAATGTTCTGGTAATAAGTTGTATTTCTCTATATGTTCTCGTACTTGGAAATTCATTATTTTTTCTAAGATTTTTGAGAGAACTGGCCATATGCTTATTGGGCGCAGATCATTATAGGATTCAGTTGCACTTTTTTTAGGAAGAGGTTTGACTCAAGCTAGCTTTCAAGAATCAGGAAATACTCCCTCAATTAAACATTTATTAATTATATTTGTTAAAAATTGTAGAATGCTGGAACAGTTTAAAAGAGGCATGTTGAGGTTTATGCATTGGCGTAGCTAGCCTTGCTTTTCAGGGGGGGGCGTGGCCCCGGTCTATCTTGAACAAAAAGCAAACATAGGTTTTAAAGAGTCGTGCAAAGTGTGCAATGAATAAAAAAAAATACGCGCATTAAATGTTCTAATATTTTAATATAACAAATTTAATAATACATTTACCAACTTATTTGTATGTATACACAGGAAGTATGTGATTCAGCAATTCTACAAAGAAAGTTTTCTACGTCGCTGACTGAAAGCGTCTACCACACTGTCTAAGTCGACCTCAACATCTTTTTCTATGAATAACAATGACAAACCTGAGTGTCTCTCTTGAGTCATAGTTGTTCTAAGCCAATTAAAAACTCTCCTCATGGCAGAGAAAGTCCTCTCGCAAGTTGCACTTGAAATTGGAAGAATACTCGCAACTTTAAAAAGTTGGTAGAGGTTTGGATAGGTGTTTTCTGCTATATGTTGTTTGATAGAATCATGACCAACAGTTTGATTTAACCGAAAAATACAATTCTTTAAAACGGTCATTTCTGCTCTTAGAGTAGAAGTATTAATATTAAAAATTTCCCGGTATTGCTCGACGAATTTATTCCGTTTAACGACGTGGGAAAACTTAATATGAAAATGGTTATGAAATTGTCACCAAAATCGGAAAATTTTCATAAGACACTAAACGCTAACCTCAAAAAAACTAAAAAGATAATTATATTTATTTTAGAAAAACAGTTTAAAGAGGTCTTTTATAACCTTACGATATCTACAACCCGATTTCGGAAACAGAGGGGCAAAGGTTGCTGTCTTTATTAAATGCGAAATTTAACTTACACTTCTATAATATTTTACAATATGTCGCCAATATGTATGAAATATTCAATATGCATAATTATGTTTAAATTTAAAAAATATTTTCGGGAAATTGCATACGTGCAGAAAAGTTCCCGATAATTTAAAGAGAAAAAGCCTAATTTCGCAAGACAAGGGCTTTTTCCTGAAATGTAAACATTATCTGAATGATTTTAAATTTTAATGCACCTATTTTATTTGAATATTTCCCGAATAATAATAGAAAAGTATGTATTTTCAGCGTCATGTTCTTTTACTAGTAGTCGGTAGGGGAGGCCTAAAATATCTTAGGGGGGCCTGAGGGACTTCAGGGGGGGCAGGCCCCCCTGCCCCCCCCTAGCTACGCCAATGGGTTTATGTTATCTGCTCCAGTTGCTATAGATTTAATAGTAAGAAAACAAAGTATATCGTTTTTCTTTGTAAGGCTTGGTTTGAGAAAAAATAAACTAAAAAGAATTAGTATTAGCAAATGGAGGTCGGTGCAAAGTGGATTCGCTTTGTTTTTACCTTTACTCCAGCTAAGGCCTTCATGATTCTATCTATCTGTCTATTTAGCCATCTAGTCCCCGCATGTTTCTTCAAATCGACCGCTCATCTCATTTGAGGTCTTTCCCTACTTCTTTTATTTTCTCAAGGTCTCCAGTTTACAATACATTTGTTCCATCAATCGTCTTTCTGTCATTTTAATTTTGCTACTTCTCCTCTGACTAGGGTTGCCAACTCCCATTGGAGCCAAAGGAGGACATTTTTATATGATCTCACAATTTAAAAAAAATTCTAGTGCACGTTCCTGAAAATAAAGCTCTATACATATAAACATAATATAGAAATTTACTAGGTAGGTACGTATATATATTGGTATGTATTTTTCAAAAAACTTTTATTAAACAACAGGTACATATATACGAAACATCAACACAAACACCAAACAAATTTTCTTGGAAGGTGAAACTTAAAAAAGGAGATACAAATGGTTTATTCTGTCGTTTCAAAACAGAAACGTATTGTGTGCTTGGTTTATACAGATAAAAATTAATCAGGAGCTTAAATATCATATTATTTTTTACAATAATGGGTAAAATAACTACTTTTTAAGGCTCAAAATTAATGTATTTGATCATGATGCCTTTTTTTGCCTGCGGCGAGTACCTTTATGTCATTGTTTTGCTTCACCTTTGCAAATGACGACGAGCCGCCACTGAGACTCATTTTAAAGTAAAAATTAAAATAAAAATATTTTGCTGTTGAAACAGCCCAATCAACATTAATAGTTATTTAAAAAACAAGTTTTAAAAATGAATTTATTTATATGGGCGAGACAGTTTGGTGGGCCGAGCCTTAGCAAGGTCCATAATTCGAGCGAGTTGTGAAAAAAAATTTTCATGCAATATACAGCGTGTGCAAAACTTTTGCACTTGCTCTGTGAAAAACGCCGTTTTCAGTGAAAAACTTCATTATCGGAGGTAGCTTTTTATAAATTTTGAACAATGTTTTTGTAGAAAATAATATGAATTCTATTTTAATATGTACTTTTGTTTTATTTTTATGCTGGGGTTATGTATATAAAAATTAAAATACCCATTTTGCTATTTAGACAGCCAAAATAAAAAACAAACATCAATATTTTTGTAAAAAAACACAATCTACTATACCCCAAGAGTAAAGAGAAAAAATATTAAATACTTAGTAAAACAAACCAAAACTTGGAGGCAAACATAGGGTGCAAATTCTGTGATCTTCTATGCGTGATCGTCTGTGCCGGACTGACCATAGATAAAGGATTTTTGCTGCGGTTCAGTGTGTAACTCTTCTGAGGTTCAGTCAGCTTGGACTGACCGCAGAACCTCAGAAGAGTGGCTCTTCTGTGACAGAACACTTGACCTCAGAAGAGTTACACTTGACTGACCTTTGCTTTGCCGCGGGAGACGTGACGAAAACTTACGAATGATGCCGCCGTTGCTTAGGGTTGTTTTTACAGACATTCCTCAGGCATGGTTTATTTATTTCTTAAATGTGTTATTAATATATGGATGACAGAGAAAAAAATGGGGAACAACTATGAATTCGGGTCATTTCTCATGTCTTTTTATCACGTTATTTTTGATTTAAGCACATAATTTTGATAAAGGAGGACAAATGGCGTCCTCCACAGGGTCTGTGGAGGACGGAGGACATTTTACCTCAAAGGAGGACTGTCCTCCTGGCTGGAGGACGGTTGGCAACCCTACCTCTGACATCCATTACTTTTGTATTAATATCCATTAATTCCTTTTTCTATCTGTTAGCTTAACATGTAACATTTGTCTTTCCATTGATTTTTGGGCTTTTGTTACCTTATCCATGTTTGATTTTGTAAGTGTCCAGGCTTGGGATCCATAGGTCAGTACAGGAAGGATACATTGGTTATACACTTTCGTTTTGAGGTACTGAGGATATTTTAGGCTAGCTTAATTTACCGAATGCTACCCAGACCAGTCTTAGTGTTGATTTCAGCTATTTGGTTTCTTTGTTTAGTTTAATAATTTGTCACAGATATATATTCCTCTACTTCCTCTATTTTTTCTTGGTTTATTATTATTATTATTTATTATCTTCAGCTGTGTTTGTTATGATTTTAGTTTTAGTGTATTCATACTCAAGCCTACTATAGTTCTTCCAGCATTTTTATCAGTTCTTTCTTATCTGTTATTAAGGTGGAGAGAATATGGAGGGTATTAACTACAACTTTACCACCGTACTTGAGCATTTCTGCCGTTACTCCGTCTCTTTCACGTGATTTATTATTTTTCTTTTTCTTTAATGCTCGCGTTATTTCCGTTTTGCTTATAACAGGTTGTAGCTCTGAGTTTATGTTCTTTATTTTTGTTTGGAATTTCGTCATGGTTTCCTTTTTGTTTGGTATAAATCTGTAAAGAATAGTTGTGTAATATTTATAATATCTTCTTTAACGTTAGTCTCTATGTCGTTTACATCCTTTATTACAATTTGAAGAAACATGCGGGAGCTAGATGGATGAACACGGTGAGAAGAGTGGAAGATATTGGGGGAGGCCTATGTCCAAAGATGGATCGAAGAAGGCTAAATAGATAGAAATAGAACAAATTAGTAAACATAAACGAATTAACTGTTTTCTGATATAAATTCACAGAAAAATTCATTCATTGTGAGCTGTATTACACTGTAGAGTCATCAAAATGATATAAAACCTATCAGTACTCATTTAATCAAAAATATTACGACCTAATCAGACAATTACTGATATGTTGCATTGGGTAAAACATATACTTGAACAATAAAAGTGATATATAAGAGAAACCGATAAAAGACTACTAAGTATAACTTAACTACACTATTGTCAAAACCTTTCTTCTAACGATATCCATTTATTTTTCTAACTATTTTTAATTATTTACATATCCAAACAAAACGATTCACAAATTTTTTAGCTAAAATTTCTTTAGTTTTAATTAAAATAGCATGAACATATACTTATGTAACCAAGCTCAAATTTTTATTTATTTTAATGCAGTACAAATATTAGTTATGTAGCTTATTCAAACAATATTTTTCTACGAATATCTTTAATCTACAATCTGTGAGATCTAGCTAGAATCTTAGAGGTAGAATTTACAGGGTGTTTCACGAACATCGAAACAGATGCCTTTTTGGGTATTCAGAGTGCGAATTTGGAGAAACGCTCAGACACGTCGATTTTGTTTGTGAACGGGACACTTTTGGGCTATCCTTAAATTTTTGTAGTACGAACCCCCATCGAGGGGTATACTTTACCCAGGGGCGGCTCGTCCATAGGAGCGCTGGTGCGCGCGCACCCCCAGCAAAAATAAAAAAAAATAAATACAAACTATTATTAAATAATTACTGTTGTTTTTTATTTATTTTTTAATGATCCCGATCCCGCTAGTGGCATCTATCGGCCATTAACGGAAGTAATTAATATCTTTTCGAGTTGACGCTTGCTGCCGCATACGGTGGCCTTCGATCGCCTCGCCTCGCTTGAATCTAGAGATATGAGAGGGCGGGCTTGAATCTGGAGGTGCGCGTGGATTCGGCGTTCCTCTTTAATCCAATTTTTGCCACGCAATTGGATCGGAAATGCTCGGGATATCGGCCGAGAAAAGGGCGGGCTGGTGCGCTAAATCAATACACACTTGCATCGTTTTTTTATAGTTCTCAGCTGATTACTGTTTATATTATCGTTAGTATGCGTGTATTAAGCGTAATTAAAATTTATTTACGCAGTTGTTAAGTGAATTTTATGCTGTTTTCGGCTTCTTATTTGTAATTTTTGGGTTAATTATTATCTACAAGTGTCGAATATGTCTGAGGCAGTTATAAGTTCGGGTTAGGTAATCCTGGAAGTAATTCAAGACTTAATTCTGTACAAAACATTATAGCAAGCTTTTCCTCCTTTAATTTAAATCAAAAAATTGAAATTAAAAGATTAGGAAGGCCGACTCCAGAACTAGAATTATCGCAAACTTGCTCCAAAAGAAAAGAAGGTAGGAAAAAAACAACTGGATTTGTGGATGTGATGTTACAAACTCGTTATTATTATTATTTAAGGACTAGGAAACTAAACAAAAAGCAGGACTGACAAAAAGGTGCGTAATATCAATTTAACATTAATTTTCAGCCGATGACCGGATAACATTGAATCAACGTATACGAACATTACAATATGAAATGATATTTGAATCAATAGCTAAGATAAAACGGTTTTGTACATTGAATTAATGTTATCCATCGTTGGCTAAAAACTAATATGTGTATGTAGGTAATTTTTTTTGTGTAGGCATATTTTTATTTATTGGAGACCTGCTTTTTTTTACTTTGACAATCTTATTAGCTAGTGGGCACCATAAGTTCTTTTATTTGGCTACAAATAAATATGCAAATAACTTTATTTACTTTAAATTTATTTCGACTCACTTATTATAGCGCACACCCATTCTTATATTTCACTAGCCGCCACTGACTTTACCCTATATTTTGAATGGGGAATGTGGGTCTAGTGATACTTTGTTTTGAAGGCCTTTTGTATATCCCTACAAATTTCAAAAATCTATCCATTAGTTTTTGAGATAATTGCCTTCAAACTTTCAAATTTAACATAGACTGATAAAAAAAATTAATTAGATATTTCATATGAACCGGATTTAATTTTTATTTTATCATTCCATGTTAAATCTGAAATGTTGAAAGCAAATATCTTAAAAACTAATCAATGAATTTTCAAACCGTTTACACGGTTTTAAAGATATTCAGGAGAGCTTCAAAACAAGGTATCACTAGACCCACTTACCCTATTCAAAATATAGAGGTAAAGTATATCCCTCAAAGGAGGTTCGTGCAAAAAAATTTTCAAGATAGCCAAAAAGTGTCTCCCTCGCAAACAAAATCGACGTGTCCGAGCGTTTCTCCAAATTCGCAAGAAAAATAGCCAAAAACACCTCTGTTTCGATATTCGTGAAACACCCGATATATATAAGTATAAGTAAGATGTTTATTATAAGGGAAAGAATTAGGATATGTAAGTTACCAAAATTAGATAAAAAAAACTTGTTGAGTGGCTTATTTTAATTTATGTGACACAAATCAAAATATGCTTTTGCATTTTTCAGCGTTACCTAAATTAAACATAGCTTCTTAACTTTATATTTATTTATTAAAATTTTAATCATTAAGTTAGTACATATTTATCAAAATGTTACTATTAGTTCTAAAGTAAATAATTATTAAAAAAGAAAAAGTAGTTAGTATAAAAGTCGGTATAACATATTGTTATAATATAGAAGTTAATAGCCAACCCAGAAATATATCAATCATATAAACATGGACACTGTGGTCGGTTTACTTTTAAAATCAAAGGATTTTTTGATTATTTTAATCGACATCCGTGTAAATATTCTATTTTGCATGTGTAAAAGCGAGAAAAAAGATACTTGGGTTCGTATTGCGCATGTGCAAAAGCGACACCGGCGCTGTGAAACCGTGCGCAGGCCGTAATGTCACCTCACACTTTTAATAATATTGTAAATATTTTTATACTTGTCTTTGTTAATATTTGTAAAACAGGGACAACAGCAGAAATATGAATAATATTATTGATGATGTGAAAGCCGCTTAATGTTACATTCAATCAAAGTTAGGACAGAGTAATTTAAGTAAAAAAAGAATGAATTTGTTAGGTTAATATTTTGCATAATAAAGACACTTACTTTTTATTAATTGTATTTTTTTACCAGACACAAAAGAAAATAGTTTAAACAGAAATAGAAAAGAAATAAAACGTAAAAGAATTTGAAAACATATTGAAAGATATTGAAATATATTTTATATTTGTTTTAAGAAAAACCTCAGAAAATCTGGAATATAAAAAAGTTGTCAGATAAATTCAGTTCAAGAAAAATACTCTGCCAATAAATGGGCCCCTGAGCTCACACTAGGTACTATAGTTATAGTGTACGTGCGAGCTAATAAAACTAAAACCTGAAATATATCTTATTCAACTCCAGACTAAATTACCTTTTGTTTGATACCACACAAGCCATGTTTTGACTTAAACTCAAATTTTTTAAATCTACCCCCACCCTTAAAAAAACAAAAACTAAAATGTAATTTGTTTAACTCCGGACTTAATTACCTTTCGTTTGATATCACACACGCCATATTTTCACGTAAACTCTAATTTTTGAAATCTACCCCCACCCTTTTTGAAGAAAAAAAAACTAAAATGTATTTTGTTTAACTCCATACTCAATTACCTTTCGTTTGATATCACACTCGCCATATTTTCACATAAACTCTAATTTTTGAAATCTTTCCCCACCCTTTTACTTGGCTTGTGTTAGGTGGATTTTTTTTATTTTTAAATGGGACCATCTCGACCCAAGACCCAGCCTAGGTACCAAATTTCATTAAAATCGGCCTAGCGGTTTTTGAGTTATGCGCGTTGGTCGTTACAGACAGACAGACAGACAGACAGACAGACAGACAGACAGACAGACAGACAGACAGACAGACAGACAGACAGACAAACAGACAGACAGACAGACAGACAGACAGACAGACAGACAGACAGACAGACAGACAGACAGACAGACAGACAGAGAGACAGACAGACAGACAGACAGACAGACAGACAGACAGACAGACAGACAGACAGACAGACAGACAGACAGACAGACAGACAGACAGACAGACAGACAGACAGACAGACAGACAGACAGACAGACAGACAGACAGACAGACAGACAGACAGACAGACAGACAGACAGACACAGACAGACAGACAGACAGACAGACAACGCGACAAAAAAGTTTCAAAATCATCTGAAACGCAAAGATATATAAAAAAATTTGAAATCGGAGCAACTTTTTTTTTCTCGTAAAAATTAGGATCACCATATGTAGCTCACACTACTATAGTATAGTATATGTGTGAGCTAATAATCACTTTAAAACTATTATTGATGGAGCTAAGTTTATAGTATAAGGGCGGACTCATAAGGTCCACGATCGCCTACTGCGTCTCCCTTGTCATGTCATGGAGGAGGGGTTAAGCCTTGCGTTACACTTGATGTTTTTTTAATGTGTTTTTT
Organism: Aspidapion aeneum; assembly: GCA_963576565.1. Classification (NCBI taxonomy): domain Eukaryota; kingdom Metazoa; phylum Arthropoda; class Insecta; order Coleoptera; family Brentidae; genus Aspidapion; species Aspidapion aeneum. The sequence continues at coordinate 6,259,394 of OY755043.1, read as the reverse complement.
CTTGAAAATGCGTTACGGCGCGGGGTGGGGGGGGGGGGGTCAATAATCCTGAAGGAACTTAAAAATAGGAGCTGCATATTTTGTTAGACCAGAGGTGACTTGCTCCAAAATGAACTGAACAGACATTATGTTTAAACAGATTATTAAAACAAACAAAAATTATTGAGAAATATTTATAGTCTATAAGACTGGAAGTCTTATAAATATAAATTTTAGATAGAAAATTGTGACCTAAAAGTACATACGCATATAGAAACACACAGCCACCGATTAAACAGAAAAGCCAAGAAATTATTGATCAAACAAATAAACTCAACTCTTTTTGTGATGGAATTCACCATCAACTAAAAGTATCCTCTATAAATCTATCTAAAAAACTTGCCATAAAAGACATTGAAGTTTTTTTATTATTTACATAACAAATAGAAATGTAAACAAAGATTTTTAAAGTGTTCTGCAAATAAGGAGAAATAAAAAAAAGAAAGAAAAATGCCGCCCGTTCCAAAATGCATTCCTTACAGGCCCCATGATTATATGTATGGTAGGTAAATTTTATTTCCATAAAGTAAGACCCATGAAAAGGTCGAAAAAAATACAGATATTGAGAAAAAATTGGGAAAAAAACCGTGGGAATTTTTTTACATACTTTTAAGATTTTTTTTTGACTTGACAATTTTTCAAAAAACCCTTTCTTAGCGAACAATAGACTGCTAAAATTCTTCCCGCGCCTGATTTTTTTTTACAGTCGACTGATGAATAATCATGCGCTGTTAAGAAAAAAAACATAAACATTTTTTTTTGTATACAGCAGTATCGCATCGCAAAAAAGGTGTATGACCTCTAAAAATATATCATCCTGTAGATTTTGGAAGCAGTGGGCTTGTTTAATCATGTAAACCCCAAAGCGTAATCTGTCTGCCAAATTTCAGCTAATTATCTCAAAACCTGTAGGAGTTATTGAAGTGTAAACTTCTTTAGGAGCCTTTAGCAGTTTTTGTGCGTAGTGAATTGAACTGAGCCGTTAAATCGGCTCGAGCCGACTAACTGTGAGAAACATTCAGCGAGCTATATGATGATGCAGATGAAGGCTAGTACACAGAAGAGTTCGGTTCGGTCCGTTTTGCAGTTATGGGCCAATATTATTAATTTCGCCTTGTTGAAGTTTACACTTCTGCCGTGTGGTCTTAAACACACAATAATTTTTTAAAAATAAATAACGATAAACCTAACGATGCAAGAAATCAGTCTGTAATTTTTTTACCAATATTTAGAAAACCCCTGTATAATTAATTATGTAACTAACTTTTTTTTAGATCCAATTTTTACTGTATCGGGGCCTGTTGATCATTACAAAGCAGCCATAGTTGCCAAAATGTCATCAATAAAGTTTGTAAGTAACTTCGGAACTTTAGAAACATACCACTTAGTTAGTTGTTTGTGATAATCCTTTAACCTCTATATTCTTTCATTGGCTTACAGTGGCGGCGTGAACATATTTTTTATATTTTTAATAAAATTATTCTTAATTGATACATCAAGTCATGTTTTTACTTTATCCTGTCCCCCCATAAAAAAATTATGACGGATCTGATACCTTCCTAGCAAGCCTATTAGCACACTATAAGTGAAGCCTTGATATATCAGCCTTGAAAACAGTTTTTTGTAAATATCTTAAAAACTAAAGCTGTTACGAAGAACCGCATATTGATACGACGCCCCATTAAAAAGTTAGCATTTTTAAAAATTTTTCATTGTCAAAAAACTGTCATTAGCATTAATGGATTTTGACCAAAATCTAATCAGCTCGTAAGAGTGTCGAACACTCTTTTAACTGAAAATTTTATGAAAATCAGTTCAACGGTTTAGGAGCCATCGTATTATAAAAAAAATAAGTCAATTAGAAAAAAACAGTATACTTAATCATTATAAATTAACCTGTTATATACAGTGTGTCCACGTAAGTTGGCGGCATATGGGAAACTTTTTTATTATTAGTTTTACGAAAAAAAGTTATTCTTCATAAAAAGTTCTGCATGGTCCAAAACCTAAAATGCAACCAGCAGATGTAAAATTTTTTCAGTCATATTACGAGGATTGTCAAAAAATGTGATTTTTGCTCCATAGTAAAGTACCTTTCTTTTTGACAATATCGAAAATTGTTATAAAGAAAAGATGTTTAGAATTAAAAATAGCTTTCAAATATTCAACATTGTCTATTTATATTAAAAAAAAAAAAATTTCTACATTTTCTCTGCGATTACATTAATGCATAATTAATCTAGGATGCACTGGCATTTTTTTAAACTGATAATTAAAGTAGGCTTTGCGAACTGTCTAAATATCGAAAATTCGAAGAAACGTCAACAATCTTATTTCAAAAAGTGCCAAGGTATAAACACTTTTTTAGGCAGTCTAACAGTGTTTTTCAAAATTTTTAGAGATCCGTATTGTACAGTTTTATGTTTGACAGATGTATTTGTTTGTTACAAACTAGTGATTAAGCAACTTAAAGGTTATCAGTGTTCGATAAATATTAAGAGATAATTGTTTTTAAAAGTTTATTTATAATTGTTTAATCAAATGTATAATTAATAAATGCAATGCATTAATGTGCAAACTTAAATTTCCAACATAATCGCAGAGAAAATGGAGAAAAAGATATTTTTTTTGATGTAAATAAACAATATTGAATATTTGAAAGCTATTTTTAATTCTAAACATCTTTTCTTTATAACAATTTTCGATATTGTCAAAAAAAAAGGTACTTTACTCTGGAGCAAAAATCACATTTTTTGACAAACCTCGTAATATGACTGAAAAAATTTAACATCCGATGGTTGCATTTTAGGTTTTGCACCATGCAGAACTTTTTATGAAGAATAACTTTTTTTCGTAAAGCTAATAATAAAAAAGTTTGCCATATGCCGCCAACTTACGTGGACACACTGTAGATATATATATTTTTTAAATGATTTTTTCTATAATTAGTAGAGTTATTTATTTATTTATTTCTTTTTTCTACAAAGTTTTGCAATACTTTATCACCAAGTTTTGATTGATTGATTAATACTGAGACTGATACCATAGAGTCATAGACAACACTGTATTGAACTAAAATTTTTAGCAACTATGCCCAGTTTTCCCCAACATTTTCTCCGATCTCCCGAATCATCCCAGAATGCAGTACGTTCAGAGAAGGACCTCGCCTGCCATGTCATACCAAGAAAAACTAAATGGTAATTAACAAAGACATTTAACTAAAATCAACGATCTCTATATATATAACTGGATAAGCCTTTACATATATGCAAAGTGAGGCAAAAATATTGATATTTCTTTTAAAGAGAGCACGCTGCACAGGAGGTGCTACCTTTCCTTTTTTACTTTTACTCCCCGATGATATTCTGTGATTTTGAAAGTGCGCGGACGATTGATAATTTTTAATCTATATCTGGATTTTTACTGCGATTAGGTACTAATAAAATTTTTTAAATAATGAAAGCTACTTACTTCAAAAAGGAAACCGGTTTTGACTCCTATAAAACTAGTTTTTACAAGCAACGCATCGTGATCTCATTTTTTATTTTTGTTCAACAAAAATAATTTCAAAAATATACTGACAAACACTTTAATGACATATCCCAAATGACAATCTCTTTGAAGTATTAATTTTACAGAATACGACCGGTGATTAGAACTAGAGAGAGAAAGGTTGCACTGCGTAGCATTCATTGTATGTTCTCACTCTAAAAAAAACTCATTAAATTTTTGCCTCAGTGTCCCATATACGTAATGTATGGCCGTGGCCGTTCCAGTTACTTCGTAGATAATTCACTGACTAAAATAAAATATTTCATGAAACAAATTAGTAATAATTGTAATAATAGTAATCATTTAGAAAAGGCTTGGACACTAGAGAAGGTTTGTTTAACAGATTTTCGACGATTTCTGTAAATAACCTCCATTTATGGACGCCACTGTGACGTTACTAGTAAATTCAATTCTACTAATAGCCCAGTCATATTAGGTGAAAAAACCCTGGAACTTGTAAAAAATTAGGTATAGGTATAAATTGCTTAGCATCTGGGACACATCCCCACATATTATCTGCCAAAATCACCCTTGAGCTTCGCTAGATATAGGGCCCCAAAAGTCCTAAAAAAATCAGTATTTTGCGATTTTCTCGAAAACTAATAACCTTTTCAAAAAAAGAAATACGAAAAATTATTCGGTCTATAATGTAAAATTAAGAAAAACATCTAACCTAACATTTAAATTTTTTTATTTTTTTTAATGTTTTTTTTTATTTTATTTTTTCCTACCCTTAACTTGTTTTAAAATTTTAAAACTTTATAACATTAAGCTTGACCCCCACTTGTACAAAACACCATGTACTTAAATTTAGTTTTTGTTTCTTAAAAGTTAAAACAACTTTAAGTAAGGCTTAGGCCAATAGTCAAGAATACCCGGACCGCCAATGGGACATAAAATATTTTTATACAATTAAGCACTGTGAGAAAAAGAAGTACATAAAAAAAGTTCAAATGTTGGGTAGAAACAGCTTTAAAATATGCGCAAATGTGCACACTTTTGTTATATTTGAAATTCCAGCCAAACTGCTATTGATAGCAAAAATAATGTTTAAAGAAAATACTCTGCCAATATATGGGCCCCTAAGCTCACCCTAGGTACTAAAGTTATAGTGTACGTGTGAGCTAATATAACTAAAAACTGAAATATATTTTATTCAACTCCAGACTAAATTACCTTTTGTTTGATACCACACAAGTCATGTTTTGACTTAATCTCAAATTTTGATTTGATCTACCCCCACCCTTAAAAAAAACTAAAATGTATTTTGTTAAACTCCGTACTCAATTACCTTTCGTTTCATATCACACACGCCATATTTTCACTTTAACTCTAATTTTTGAAATATACCCCCACCCTTTTTTTAAAATAAATTAAAAATATTTTGTTTAACTCCAGACTCAATTACCTTTCGTTTGATATCATACACGCCATATTTTCACATAAAATCTAACTTTTGAAATCTACCCCCACCCTTTTATTTGGTTTGTGTTCGGTGGATTTTGTTCATTTTTAAATGGGACCATCTCGACCCAAGACCCAGCCTAGGTACCAAATTTCATTAAAATCGGCCAAGCGGTTTTTGAGTTATGCGCGTTGGTCGTTACAGACAGACATACAGACAGACAGACAGACGGTGCAACAAAAAAGTTTCAAAATCATCTGACACGCAAAGATATATAAAAAATTTTGAAATCGGAGCAACTTTACACTACTATAGTATAGTATATGTGTGAGCTAATAAATGTAACGTAAGGGTGGTCTTTTAAGGGTTTAAAATTATAAACATGAGTACATAAAATTTTACCAAATAGTCGTTGTATCATAATTTTTCTCCAAAGATATATCTATACTAAAAGCTTTGGTTTCTAAGATATCTACAAAAAATAAGTTATCCATGTACATATAGCCTGGTTTTTGACAGCTTTGGCGGAAAATCTTGACATAAAAAACCGAAAATTGCATATTAATACGAGTATTTGCTAAAACGTTATGTCAGTACCTATGTTTATAATTTTCAACACTTATGATAGAGATCATTGCCCTTATGTTCATTTTATTTTGTTTAAACCCCTTTGTCACATTTAAGTTTAGCCAAAAACTATTTTTTCTAAAATTTTATAAAAATTACTATAATATCTGTTAAGCTGGAATTTCAAATAACATAAAAGTACGCGCATTTGTGCCTATTTTAACACTGTTTCTAACTAACTAATATTTTTAATATTATGCTTTTTTGTGTCGTACAGTTCCTGATTGTATAAAAATTAAATTTTCAAAATTCCAATGGTGGTCCGGCTAGTATTATCTACTTTCCTGACCTTTACTTAAAGTTGTTAAACTTTAAAAAAACAAAAACCAAATTTTAGTAAATAGTGTTTGATACAAGTGGAGATCAACCTTAATATTATAAAGTATTAACATTTTAAAACAAGTTGCCTACGCAGAGTGAGAAAAAAATTAAATATAAAAAAATAATTTTTCTTTAAATATATTTTTTTAAATGTTACGTTACATGTTTCTCTTAATTTTATAGTATAGACCAAAAGATTTTACGTATTTTTTCTTCTTGAATTTTTTTAAAAAAGTTATTAGTTTGCGAGAAAATAAAAAAAACAGATTTTTAGAACATTTGGGGCCTTATATCTAGAGAAGCTCAAGGGTGATTTTGGCGTAGAATATGTGGGGATGTGTCCCAGATGCTAAGCAATAATTAAACAAAAATCCAGCTTGCACCTATTTTTTCCAGGTTAATTCATAATATGATGACTGGGCCATAAGTAACACATCGTTGGAAAGTTAATTTTGTCTTCTTAAGAAAGTGTAATAAAAATAAATGGATTCATTTTGGATATGATTCCTAGTGCTGTACAAAATGTTTTGCTTGGATCTGGCTGTAAGAATGTTTGCATTCCAGGTTTCAGAAATAAAGATCCCGCCCTTAACAAGGCTGTAGACGTTCGAGGCGCCGACCGAGCGAAATTTTTCTGTCCTGTGGTAAACCTGCCACCAAGCGATTTTCCAGACTATTCCCAGAGCATGCCTGTTTTTACTTTTGAAAGGTTGAAGAGCGAACAGAGTGGGGGAGGAATCAGCAGAGGCGCCACCGCTACTACTGTAAAAGATGTAGAATTAGAACCAGGTAATAGTAAACAGTACACCGGTCTATTTTTTAAGTAATACGTAACAGTTTGAATCTTATAAATAGCTTTGTTTGAACATACCCAGAATCAACTACTAATCTATTCAGAGACTACGGAAAGACCAAAATTAATGGATAAAGGAACAAATACAACATTTCGGTAGTGAGAGCGAAGAAGATCTTAGAGAGAACCAGCCAAGCACTAATCCGATCCCAACTCAGTTTCCATCGATGGAGGAAAGCGAACTTCAACACCGACATGGACATTAGATGACACACATGGGAGGAAGACTACGAGCCAATACTAAGTAAAATTGACAGTACGTGCGACAGACAACGACAGAAGATAAGATCAGCTCACCGAGAAAAACTGAAGAAACTACAGACAAGTACTAAAGATAGACCAAACTCAACAACACCAAGCACTATTTTATTTTATTTTATTTACACCACTTAACAGGAGTTAACCCAATTACAAAGTGGGGAAGAATACAGTGATTAACAATAACAGAATCTAAGGATAAAATGAAGTACAAAATAAAAGAAATTTACTACATTACTACACTGAGTGAGCAGAAATAAAAATTATGAAAATCGTATATTTTTTAAAGCTAGAGAGATACTGCAATTAAATATGTCACATCTGTCGCAAGTCTGATTGCACGTGCTACAAGCCCGAATTATTGGAGAATTTTTGCAAATATTGGTGCGCTGGTAAGGAAGATAAAACAGAATAGTAGAGCGTGCTGATGTTCTGGGTACTTAAAAATTAATCTTATGCAATAATTCCTGAGAGTCGATTTTATTATGTATTAATTTGAAAATGAATTGCAACTCTGCCATCTTGAGCCGGTCCTCCAACGAAGATATACTGAATCTTTCACACCATCAAGCTTAAAAACAAGGTACTTCAGAAACTTACGTTGAATTTTTTCAATAGTATTAATGTGAGTATCATAATACGGAGACCATACTATGCACGAGTATTCCAATTTAGATCTGACATAAGCAAAATAGAGTAATTTTATACTAGAAATATTTTCTAGGTACTGAGAATTCCGTATTATGAACCCAAGCATTCGGTAACTTTTCTTTACAACATCCTGGATGTGGGGAACAAATGATAGAGCACTATCGAATGTTACTCCGAGATCTTTAAATTCCAGACTCCTGGGTATTTCGGTTGTATCAATGGAGTAATTGAATTGAATGACCTGTTTTCTAAGGGTGAAAGACACTACATTGCATTTAGATGGATTGAGAGGGAGAGAGTTATCAAGACACCAAGTATATACCTTATTTAGAGCAGCTTGAAATTTTTCACAATCAGCAATGTTATTTATTCTACAGATAAGCTTTAAATCACCAGCGTACAATAAGCAAATAACTTCTATGTCCCGTCTATGCTATTTATAAAAGCTATAGTGACCATCTCCAAAAGGAATCTGAGCACCAACGAAGAATTGGTACTCAGTAAGGGACTTAAGTTCGCCATTTCACCGGCACAGACACTAGACAATATTGCGGCAATAGAGACCGTTAGTCTACCTCACACCGAAGCTACTGAGTTTCGCCATAAAGTAAGAACAGAAAGAAGCAACAAAAGGCAAACATCACCAGTCAAGAACAACGGGCAATCAAGAACTTGCAGACTGACAAATCAATAAAGATTCTACCTGTCGACAAAGGAACCGCGCCGGTGATCATGGATGTCGAGACATACGACAAACAGATCGAAGAAGTTCTGGAGAAAGAAGACTACAAGCAACTACCAAAAGATCCAACCACAGCTTTATTTTGCTAAGGCGCCCAACTACCGTACTCAAGATCGACCAAACTCAACAATACCAAGCACTATAGTGAACATCTCCAACAGGAATCTGAGCACCAACGAAGCATTGGTACTCAGTAAGGGACTTAAGTTCGCCATTGCACCGGCACAGACACTGGACAATATTGCGGCAATAGAAACCGTTAGTCTACCTCACACCGAAGCTAATGAGTTTCGCCATAAAGTAAGAACAGAAAGAAGCAACAAAAGGCAAACATCACCAGTCAAGAACAACGGGCAATCAAGAACTTGCAGACTGACAAATCAATAAAGATTCTACCTGTCGACAAAGGAACCGCGCCAGTGATCATGGATGTCGAGACATACGACAAACAGATCGAAGAAGTTCTGGAGAAAGAAGACTACAAGCAACTACCAAAAGATCCAACCACAGCTTTATTTTGCTAAGGCGCCCAACTACCGTACTCAAGATCGACCAAACTCAACAATACCAAGCACTATAGTGAACATCTCCAACAGGAATCTGAGCACCAACGAAGCATTGGTACTCAGTAAGGGACTTAAGTTCGCCATTGCACCGGCACAGACACTGGACAATATTGCGGAAATAGAAACCGTTAGTCTACCTCACACCGAAGCTAATGAGTTTCGCCATAAAGTAAGAACAGAAAGAAGCAACAAAAGGCAAACATCACCAGTCAAGAACAACGGGCAATCAAGAACTTGCAGACTGACAAATCAATAAAGATTCTACCTGTCGACAAAGGAACCGCGACGGTGATCATGGATGTCGAGACATACGACAAACAGATCGAAGAAGTTTTGGAGAAAGGAGACTACAAGCAACTACCTAAATATCCAACCACAGCTTTATTTTGCTAAGGCGCCCAATTACCGTACTCAAGATCGACCAAACTCAACAATACCAAGCACTATAGTGAACATCTCCAAAAGGAATCTGAGCACCAACGAAGAATTGGTACTCAGTAAGGGACTTAAGTTCGCCATTTCACCAGCACAGACACTAGACAATATTGCGGCAATAGAGACCGTTAGTCTACCTCACACCGAAGCTAATGAGTTTCGCCATAAAATAAGAACAGAAAGAAGCAACAAAACGCAAATATCACCAGTCAAGAACAACGGGCAATCAAGAACTTGCAGACTGACAAATCAATGAAGATTCTACCTGTCGACAAAGGAAACGCGACGTTGATCATGGATGCCGAGACACACGACAAACAGATCGAAGAAGTTCTGGAGAAAGGAGACTACAAGCAACTACCAAAAGATCCAACCACAGCTTTATTTTGCTAAGGCGCCCAACTACCGTACTCAAGATCGACCAAACTCAACAATACCAAGCACTATAGTGAACATCTCCAAAAAGAATCTGAGTACCAACGAAGCATTGGTACTCAGTAAGGGACTTAAGTTCGCCATTTCACCGGCACAGAAACTGGACAATATTGCGGCAATAGAAACCGTTAGTCTACCTCACACCGAAGCTAATGAGTTTCGCCATAAAGTAAGAACAGAAAGAAGCAACAAAAGGCAAACATCATCAGTCAAGAACAATGGGCAATCAAGAACTTGCAGACTGACAAATCATTAAAGATTCTACCTGTCGACAAAGGAAACGCGACGGTGATCATGGATGTCGAGACATACGACAAACAGATCGAAGAAGTTCTGGAGAAAGGAGACTACAAACAACTACCTAAATATACAACCACAGCTTTATTTTGCTAAGGCGCCCAACTACCGTACTCAAGATCGACCAAACTCAACAATACCAAGCACTATAGTGAACATCTCCAAAAAGAATCTGAGTACCAACGAAGAATTGGTACTCAGTAAGGGACTTAAGTTCGCCATTTCACCGGCACAGACACTGGACAATATTGCGGCAATAGAGACCGTTAGTCTACCTCACACCGAAGCTACTGAGTTTCGCCATAAAGTAAGAACAGAAAGAAGCAACAAAAGGCAAACATCACCAGTCAAGAACAACGGGCAATCAAGAAATTGCAGACTGACAAATCAATAAAGATTCTACCTGTCGACAAAGGAAACGCGATGGTGATCATGGATGTCGAGACATACGACAAACAGATCGAAGAAGTTCTGGAGAAAGGAGACTACAAGCAACTACCTAAATATACAACCACAGCTTTATTTTGCTAAGGCGCCCAACTACCGTACTCAAGATCGACCAAACTCAACAATACCAAGCACTATAGTGAACATCTCCAAAAGGAATCTGAGCACCAACGAAGAATTGGTACTCAGTAAGGGACTTAAGTTCGCCATTTCACCGGCACAGACACTAGACAATATTGCGGCAATAGAGACCGTTAGTCTACCTCACACCGAAGCTACTGAGTTTCGCCATAAAGTAAGAACAGAAAGAAGCAACAAAAGGCAAACATCACCAGTCAAGAACAACGGGCAATCAAGAAATTGCAGACTGACAAATCAATAAAGATTCTACCTGTCGACAAAGGAAACGCGATGGTGATCATGGATGTCGAGACATACGACAAACAGATCGAAGAAGTTCTGGAGAAAGGAGACTACAAGCAACTACCTAAATATACAACCACAGCTTTATTTTGCTAAGGCGCCCAACTACCGTACTCAAGATCGACCAAACTCAACAATACCAAGCACTATAGTGAACATCTCCAAAAGGAATCTGAGTACCAACGAAGCATTGGTACTCAGTAAGGGACTTAAGTTCGCCATTTCACCGGCACAGACACTGGACAATATTGCGGCAATAGAAACCGTTAGTCTACCTCACACCGAAGCTAATGAGTTTCGCCATAAAGTAAGAACAGAAAGAAGCAACAAAAGGCAAACATCACCAGTCAAGAACAACGGGCAATCAAGAAATTGCAGACTGACAAATCAATAAAGATTCTACCTGTCGACAAAGGAAACGCGATGGTGATCATGGATGTCGAGACATACGACAAACAGATCGAAGAAGTTCTGGAGAAAGGAGACTACAAGCAACTACCTAAATATACAACCACAGCTTTATTTTGCTAAGGCGCCCAACTACCGTACTCAAGATCGACCAAACTCAACAATACCAAGCACTATAGTGAACATCTCCAAAAGGAATCTGAGTACCAACGAAGCATTGGTACTCAGTAAGGGACTTAAGTTCGCCATTTCACCGGCACAGACACTGGACAATATTGCGGCAATAGAAACCGTTAGTCGACCTCACACCGAAGCTAGTGAGTTTCGCCATAAAGTAAGAACAGAAAGAAGCAACAAAAGGCAAACATCATCAGTCAAGAACAACGGGCAATCAAGAACTTGCAGACTGACAAATCAATAAAGATTCTACCTGTCGACAAAGGAAACGCGACGGTGATCATGGATGTCGAGACATACGACAAACAGATCGAAGAAGTTCTGGAGAAAGGAGACTACAAGCAACTACCTAAATATACAACCACAGCTTTATTTTGCTAAGGCGCCCAACTACCGTACTCAAGATCGACCAAACTCAACAATACCAAGCACTATAGTGAACATCTCCAAAAAGAATCTGAGTACCAACGAAGCATTGGTACTCAGTAAGGGACTTAAGTTCGCCATTTCACCGGCACAGAAACTGGACAATATTGCGGCAGTAGAAACCGTTAGTCTACCTCACACCGAAGCTAGTGAGTTTCGCCATAAAGTAAGAACAGAAAGAAGCAACAAAAGGCAAACATCATCAGTCAAGAACAACGGGCAATCAAGAACTTGCAGACTGACAAATCATTAAAGATTCTACCTGTCGACAAAGGAAACGCGACGGTGATCATGGATGTCGAGACATACGACAAACAGATCGAAGAAGTTCTGGAGAAAGGAGACTACAAACAACTACCTAAATATACAACCACAGCTTTATTTTGCTAAGGCGCCCAACTACCGTACTCAAGATCGACCAAACTCAACAATACCAAGCACTATAGTGAACATCTCCAACAGGAATCTGAGCACCAACGAAGCATTGGTACTCAGTAAGGGACTTAAGTTTGCCATTGCACCGGCACAGACACTGGACAATATTGCGGCAGTAGAAACCGTTAGTCTACCTCACACCGAAGCTAATGAGTTTCGCCATAAAGTAAGAACAGAAAGAAGCAACAAAAGGCAAACATCACCAGTCAAGAACAACGGGCAATCAAGAAATTGCAGACTGACAAATCAATAAAGATTCTACCTGTCGACAAAGGAAACGCGACGGTGATCATGGATGTCGAGACATACGATAAAAAGATCGACGAAGTTCTGGAGAAAGAAGACTACCAAAACATCCAACCACTGCTTTATTTTGCTTAGGCGCTTTTCTTTACGAAAATTTTGATTTGATTCCTAACAAAGTGCGCAGAAACATAATATAAAACTAGTAGGGACTAATATCAGACCAATTTTTTTATACCCGCGTGTTTAATTTTATTTTTGTAACGGTGACAAAAAATACTTTTATTCTTAGTGTGCAAAATAGTATTTTTGAGTTATAAAAAAGTTTTTTTCTAGGCAAAGTGCTTATGAAAGACGAACAAGTGGAAACGATGTACCGAGAATCATCAGCCCAAACTATACCATGGGAGCCGGGATATAAAGTGATTGGAACGGGAGACCCGGAAATTTTAAAGTTGGATTTTTTGAAATGGGGTAAGTCATGTCAAAATTTAATTCCTGGATAAAGAAACGGGAAAAGTGTGCATATCAGGAGTAAAGTGTTTTTGCACAACAAGGTTACACAAAAAATAAGTGAACCTAAAAATATTAGGGAAGTAAAAAGTATTTATTTTTAATAAATAATAAATTGATTTGAAATAAAGTTTAGCAAATATAACTATTATCCCTTATTTTTGGTATTAAAGTACATTGTGTTTGTCCCTTCTGCTGGAAATCGAATTTCTTTTAAATTAACACAAAATGTAGATATTAGAGCTAATCTGTGAATAATATTGCGGGAATGGCTGAATGTGTGATCTTATATGGATGAACGATCAGACGACCAAAGATACATTTTAGGTAGTGGTCTACCAGCTGGTATGCACGAAGTAAGACTCATCGAGCGCGCCAGAATGAAGAGAGCATGGGAAAAGGTGGTAAAACCAGACATAAACGATGAAAATTCACTAGAGAAATTTAGAGACTTCGTCGCTGCTTTGGAGAGAGATGAATGGGCTTTCAGGGAAAAAGTAAGTCATGAATGAGCTATCAATATCAAGCAAGCAATCAAGGTTTGTTTCTATAAGTGTTGGTATAGGATATTTCACTCATTCTATGGAAGTATTTATCGTCATTTTAATATCTTAACACAATCAAAATCAACTTAAACCTAGGTGATAAAAATATGTAATATGTCGGGAGAATGTAAGTCTTGAACTATCAAGGAAATAATCAAGGTTTGTTTCTTTAAATCTTGGTATGGGATATTTCACTCATTCTGTTTAAATATTTATATCTTCACACAATCAAAATCTACCTAAACCTTGGCTAGGTGATAAAAATATTTAATATGTAGGGAGAAAATAATTCATGAAGTATCAAGCAAGTAATCAACGATTGTTTCTTTAAATCTTGGTATGGGGTATATCACTCATTCTATTTATCGTCATTTTAAAATCTTCACACATTCATAATCTATCTACTAGGGATAAAAATATGTAATATATAGGAAGAAAGTAAGTCTGTCAAGCAAGTGATCAATGTTTGCTTCTTAAAGTATTTATCGTCATTTCAAAATTTTCACATAATCACAATCTACCTAAAAATACCTAAACCTTTTTTAGGTGCTATAAATATGGAAACCTATAGATTAAATTTTTATTCTTATGCCGTATGACAGGAAATTCAAGAAATCCAAGATCTTCGCCTACATCTCTTAGAAAAAATGCTAGAAGAAATACATAAAAAATCGCATTTGAGAAGCGAACAGAAACTAAATAATTTTATTGAAATAAAAGAAAAGGAAAAGCAAGAAAAGTTAGAGAAGGTGCGGAAGACAGCTGCTAGAGGTGAGACAAATAGGTTTAGAGATAAAATACATCGGATTAACCAACTGTAATGTCAATCCTAAAGTCGTAATATATTGGTTTTCCATTTTTAAATGATATAAAATTTCAAAATTTCCAAGCGAAGTACATCTTTATTTTTAGAACTTCGTAAACTAGAACAAGAACAACGAGGCTTTGAGCGAAAATACCGTGAAGCAAACATTATCGAGGAACACGTATCTAAACGGTCAGAGCTATATGCACCCATGCTGAGAAATGGCGAAAATCCCAAACGCTGGCATCACGTGATCGATGAGAGATTGAAGAAATACAGAGCCCAGTTTATTGGTAAGGATAAACGCACAATTAAAAACACAAGCTACTAGATATTGGTGACAAAATTCCAGAATATTAAAATCAATGTCATTTATTACAGATGATCGATGACAAATACAAAAAATTTCGTATTCTTATAGAAACAATTTCATTGGTCGGTTTTTGTACCCAATAATAATTTCGTCTTGCACCTTCGTAATTTCAGTTTTAGTAGCTTTGTATTTGTTCAGGGTGTCCCAAATTGGGCACTTTTAGGGGGTTTAAGGTACTTCTAAGGGAGACAGAGAAAAACTGACCACGCATTGCGAGGCTCAAATTTCAAGAGAAGACTTATAGTGAAAACCGCATTTTGAAATATCGTCTCGTCTTTGAGCTACGGGGGCTTTTTGAAAAGTCTCCATTTTGGAAGGGGGTCTATAACTTCGTTATTAGTGGAAATTTTGATTTAGAGTAAATTGCAATTTTATAGACTTTGTCACGAGGAATTCACCCGCTAAATTAAATTTTAACTGTCACTTTTAGTTTTTGAGATATGACATAAAGTTACATTAAATGATAAATAAGTGATGTAAAATTTCTGTCTCAAATAACTTTGCTGAAAATTTTAGATATAGCCAATAAACATTTTTTCTTAGGCAAAAGGTACAGGGTGTCCCAAATTGGGCACTTTTAGGGGATTTAAGGTACTTCTCAGGGAGACAGAGAAAAACTGACCACGCATTGCGAGGCTTAAATTTCAAGAGAAGACTTTTAGTGAAAACCGCATTTTGAAATATCGTCTCGTCTTTGAGCTACGGGGGCTTTTTGAAAAGTCTCCATTTTGGAAGGGGGTCTATAACTTCGTTATTAGTGGAAATTTTGATTTAGAGTAAATTGCAATTTTATAGACTTTGTCACCAGGAATTCACCCGCTAAATTAAATTTTAACTGTCACTTTTAGTTTTGGAGATATGACATAAAGTTACATTTTTTTCTTATGGAATGGCCTATATTTTAATTAATTTTCGTATTCGCCATTGAATTCTTTTCAAAATGATGTATGATATGTTATAGTTTGATTGAGCGGTTTAGGAGATATTCAGCTTTTTCACTTATTTCTAGTGCGCTATGATTTCCTGCTGAGGCAGGTCAAGGCACTCCAGTATTTTTATTATTTTACACAGTCAAAAATATAGTAAGCCTGGTTTGGAAAAATTATAATTCAGCTGACGGCCCTCAAAGCTTATAATTATTCCGTTTAAGTGTTCGGTGGATTGAAGTTCTCGGTATGCCTGTGGCAGCTTCTAGAGTCCCTGTATGTTGACATATTTGGATATATCCAAATATGTCAACATACAGGGACTCTAGCAGCTTCTAACTCACCAATAATGCCTATCTCCTCTAACTCACGGTCTCTCCTAACGTCATATATTTTGGCCCGCGGTTTTGAAAAAGAGCCATACTGAACAAGGTTCCTTTTCAACTTTGGAAATATATCCATATACGGTTGTCTTCGTTCGGGATACCTTTGAAGATATAAGTTTCCAGTGCCCTGTCGATTATCATAACTTTCCCAGTAACATTTTAACATGTCATACTTTTCATCGTTTTGATATATATTTCAAAATAAAATTAAAAACGCTTTTGTGCAAAATAATTTCATATCAAAGCGTAATGTCAAATTGTTTAAACAATTGAAAACAATGACAAAACGCCAAGACGCAAGGCCAACTTGATATATCAGACAACAAAATTATAGGAGCATTCAAGTAGGATTTGAACGCAAGGCATTTATGTCAATGGTGCATGACGTCATTCAACGCATACTAGACAAAAATAAAAAACTTTAATTATCTGCGAAACCGCTTAATAAAACTATGACATATGATACATCATTTTGATAAGAATTCAATGACGAGTTCGAAAATTAATTAAAATATATGCCATTCCATAAGAAAAAATGCAACTTTATGTCATATCTCAAAAAATAAAAGTGACAGTTAAAATTTAATTTAGCGGGTGAATTCCTCGTGACAAAGTCTAGAAAATTTCAATTTACTCTAAATCAAATTTTCCACTTATAACGAAGTTATAGACCCCCTTACAGTTACATTTTTTCTTATGGAATGGCCTATATTTTAATTAATTTTCGTATTCGCCATTGAATTCTTTTCAAAATGATGTATGATATGTCATAGTTTGATTGAGCGGTTTAGGAGATATTCAGCTTTTTCACTTATTTCTAGTGCGCTATGATTTCCTGCTGAGGCAGGTCAAGGCACTCCAGTATTTTTATTATTTTACACAGTCAAAAATATAGTAAGCCTGGTTTGGAAAAATTATAATTCAGCTGACGGCCCTCAAAGCTTATAATTATTCCGTTTAGGTGTTCGGTGGATTGAAGTTCTCGGTATGCCTGTGGCAGCTTCTAGAGTCCCTGTATGTTGACATATTTGGATATATCCAAATATGTCAACATACAGGGACTCTAGCAGCTTCTAACTCACCAATAATGCCTATCTCCTCTAACTCACGGTCTCTCCTAACGTCATATATTTTGGCCCGCGGTTTTGAAAAAGAGCCATACTGAACAAGGTTCCTTTTCAACTTTGGAAATATATCCATATACGGTTGTCTTCGTTCGGGATACCTTTGAAGATATAAGTTTCCAGTGCCCTGTCGATTATCATTACTTTCCCAGTAACATTTTAACATGTCATACTTTTCATCGTTTTGATATATATTTCAAAATAAAATTAAAAACGCTTTTGTGCAAAATAATTTCATATCAAAGCGTAATGTCAAATTGTTTAAACAATTGAAAACAATGACAAAACGCCAAGACGCAAGGCCAACTTGATTTGCATAGTATCAGACAACAAAATTATAGGAGCATTGAAGTAGGATTTAAACGCAAGGCATTTATGTCAATGGCGCATGACGTCTCAATATAACTATGACATATGATACATTATTTTGATAAGAATTCAATGACGAGTTCGAAAATTAATTAAAATATATGCCATTCCATAAGAAAAAATGCAACTTTATGTCATATCTCAAAAAATAAAAGTGACAGTTAAAATTTAATTTAGCGGGTGAATTCCACGTGACAAAGTCTAGAAAATTTCAATTTACTCTAAATCAAATTTTCCACTTATAAAATGCAGACTTTTCAAAAAGCCCCCGTAGCTCAAAGGCGAGACGATATTTCAAAATGCGGTTTTCACTAAAAGTCTTCTCTTGAAATTTGAACCTCGCAATGCGTGGTCAGTTTTTCTCTGTCTCCCCTGGAAGTACCTTAAATCCCCTAAAAGTGCCCAATTTGGGACACCCTGTACCTTTTGCCTAAGGAAAAAAATCAGTTTATTGGCTATAGCTAAAATTTTCAGCAAAGTTATTTGAGACAGAAATTTTACATCACTTATTTATCATTTAAATATTAATAAGTGAAATATTGCAGCATATGCATCTCAATGTTTTTTGGATAGGTGTGGAACAATTTAGCACCCTACCAAGATGGTTGGATCAAGCGACGACCCTCAAGGAAACCGAAGCCATACCAAAAGGAGTCGGTCAACAACTCTGCATCAGAGAGACAAAATGGACTGCTCCTGTGCTTAAAGAACTTCATGAAGAGTTAAAGAGTAAGAATCATTTTAATACTGGGAATATTGTTAACAAAGACCACAATATTAGCGAAAAATTTATTGAAATTAATAGTTTGGTAGGTACATAAACTTCTAAATTTTTAACAGATCTTAGAAAAGAATCAGAAAAGAAACCATGTAATCTCAGAGTAAGAAATGAAGAATCACCCGAGGATGTAGCTACCCCAGAAGTAGAGGGTATTACCGACCTGGAAGAGGAGCAGTACCAAGCTATCATTTTTATGCAGAGTTTGATTAAAGGCAGGGCAGTGCAGATGATGGTAAAAACTACTTATAGACCTCAAATTTACTTAAAAAAAAAACATTTTTAACAGAGGCTAGAAGATAGGTAAGAAGCTAATGCGGTTTACACTGTCAAATGTTTTAGAGAGATCAAGCAAATATTAATGTTTAAGTAAAGTGTAGCAAAGGTGAATTGTGGTTCAGTTGTTGGAGCCTAAACCTTATCATTTGTGATTACCATTTAAATGTTTACTTTCTTTATTACAGTTATGCCTAACTTTTACGATAGAGCTATCATCTAGATTTTGTTATTAAGTTTCTATCCTAATGAAATAACCCTATTATTGATAGATTAATAAAAAACAATTGTTTGTAGGTTTACGAAGGCAGAGACAACTGTAAAGAACTAATTCAAGAGTTGAAAAACTCTATCGGTCTTTTGAAGAAACAGAAAGAGACAAGATCCAAAGAGAAAATGAAAGTCAGAGCCCAACAGCGGGAGGAAGCTATTCAGAGTGTTATGGTAAGGAATTATCTTTTCTTGACAGATCTTCTTTACAGGTTTTTTTATACTTTATACAGTAAGCTCTTTCTGAAAACTTTCTAATATTAAGTTGTCAATGTCAAGTTGGACTTATGTTGATAGTTTTTTTTACATTTCTATCAGTAAGATCTAAAATAAAAGGTTAGAATAATAAAAACGAAACCGAACTTAGAAAATATAGGACTTTATAAATTAGTTTTTCTGATTGCTTGGAAATGCGAATACAGACTTTAAGATACACGACCGGAAAGTGTCTCTACAGGTTTCCGCAGGGGTAGAAGACATACCTGCGGCTCGCCAAGTAAATCTTTTACTAGTTGGACCTGTAACGTCGACTTTTCCAGACCAATAACTATTGCAAATCAAAACTTAGGAACTGAGAGACTATTTAAACTAATATAGAAATAAATTACTTCATATTCCTTTTTATTTTCCAGTAAATCTATTACATGCTCTAATTTAAAATTCAATATACTTCGAATTAAAATATTATTTTGTTTGACAAAATTAGAACTTACATACATGCCTTTTAGGTATCTCGGCTCCAAGGAACACTAGGCAAGCTCCAAGGACAAGTGGTCGGAACTGTTTTAGATTTTCTGAACAAAGTAAGCAAATAAACAATAATATATATTATTGGGTTGACACAAAATTCATGAGATAATCAATAAAGCTTTTTTAAATTATTATATTCTAGTCTAAAGGGTATAAATGATCGGCCGCATCAAGTTATAATTACGAGGGGGTACAACTTCAGGGGAGGGTCTTCAACAACCACGACGACCACGCTAAGATCAAACTGCTCGTCTATAATGCCGTCATATTAATAACTCTCATATATGTGTGAAAAACATGAACTACCTACCGAAGGAACATCTAGTGCCTAGTCTAAGAAAGATCTTGAGAATCAAATGGCAGGATCGGCGTACGAATATAAGCGTCTTGGAAGAGAATAACAAGTATAGAAGCCCTTATCCTCAAGCATCAACTTCAATAGACAGGCCATTCTATGGACATCTGAAGGAGGAAAGAAGAAATTAGGGAGGAATGATAAAATTCCACATAGACACCATTAACTCTATGGACATCTGAAGGAGGAAAGAAGAAATTAGGGAGGAATGATAAAATTCCAGATAGACACCATTAACTTCGAGGCAGTGACAAATGACAAAGCTATATATATATATATATATATATATATATATATATATATAGAGAAAGAGAGAGAGAGAGAGAGAGAGAGAGAGAGAAGGATCACAAAGATTTGAGCAGGAGTGACGCAGGCTAGAGATGCAGAAGAGAGACCCGCAGAAAAGAACAAGAAAATCAAGAGATGACAGGCAAGCTATCGCAGGAAGCTGTGCGTGTGTGAAGGATGTGCCAGGACTGTGAAAGAGATTGCGCCTTCATCATTGGCTTACAAAGCCATCAAAGATCCCAGAACAGGCTATAATGATAAATACATGATACCGAGTGATTGATGTATATGATTAAGATATAAGATTTGTTTGATAAATGTGGTAAAACTGTAGAACACTAAATACCTTTGCTTTTTGTTGGTTAGTGTGAAAAAAATTGGAAGAGCGCCACACGTCGGATGATAATATCAACACAGCACTCAGCGCTAGAAGTTGTTTAAGTTTATTTTGTTTACAGGAACTACGTCGTCTTCTTGAAGAGCGAAAAGCACACGCGATGTGCTGGGTGAACGAGAGAGAACGGAATATAAGAGAGGCTGCTGAAGCGGGTAGAAGACAGAAGGAGATCAGAAGAAGGAAAGAGCACGATGAAATATTTAAGTAAGTATTAAATCATAAAAAAAATCTAAAAAATCAATATTATTGAATTTGTTTGATTTTAAATTGTAAAAAAATCTTTATTATACAACTAGCACTGGATTTTAAGATACTGATGTAAAGATTTAAAGATAGATAGAACCAGTTCAATCCAGAGAGTACGTTATCAAAGACGAACATAACAAATCCTTATTGATCCTTGTGATATTTGAAGTTGTTAGACTCTTGGTAAAGTAAATACCCCCCCTCCCTTACAATGGTTGCTGAATGTTAAACATACAGAACCCTAGATATCTTAAACTGGGTTAATCCAAAAACATAGCACAAGAATACAGATACAGAAAAAAAATTGCTCTTTATACAAAAAATATATAATAACATAACATAACATAAAAGCTTGGTCCAATCACAGTTTGAATTTTGTGAACGTGAGTTTGGAATTTTTTTATGTAGTCTGTCATTTATAATTTTAGTTTTCTGTTGTTTTAAAAATATAGATGATCATGAATTAATTAAACAGGTGCAGGGCTTTTTTATGTCTCATGTTATGTTATGCCATGTTATTTTTCTGTATAAACACCAACAGCTTTATAATGCAAAAGTAACACAAAAATTTATTCTTCTAGCACAAGCTTCAGTTATGATTTTCTTTTCTTTTAGACAAATAGTAAAAGTATCTCAAGAGTCGGTCGACGTCTACCTTCGCGACATCATCACAGAAGGAATGGAATTCGCGTCTAAGGAAGAAGCTACGAATTACGTTCTGAAGTTAGCTACTAAAATAGAAAATGAGATCCGAGAAATTGATAAGGCCAAGACTCAAATTAACCTGGATGAACAGGTAAATACGGTAAAGGCTAGTTAAGATCTATATTCTAAATTGAAGAAGATGAGGCTTACACAAGGATGAGACAACAGTGCAGTGCGAACAGTAACAGCTGAACTTCGTCCAAAGTCAATCTACTCAAACCGAACCATGAGCGAGGTCAGACCTACGTGTCTACCCCACGCCAATTTTTTAAAAATATGAAACTGTATGTCAAAGATAATTTTTGCTTAAATAGTATTTTTTTATAGGATGAAATGATAGCAGACATGGTCCACCATTTCGTGCTTCCAGAAGTTCAAAAGAATATCGTGAGACAGAAAATAACAGTCAGACAAAAAGAAAACTTGAAAACAATACACGAGACTATTTATTCGCATGTTGAGGAAAATTTACCAAGGATAGGTAATGAAAATGGATTACACTATCTATTTAGCCTTCTTCGATCCATTTTTGGACATAGGCGATATCTTTTACTCTTCTCTGTCTGCGAAGGTGTGTTCACCCATCTAGTTCCCGCATATTTCTTTAAATCGTCCGCCCATCTCATTTGGGGTCTTCCCCTACGTATTTTATTTTCCCAAAGTCTCGATAATACATTTCTTCCATCGATCGTCTTTCTGTCTGACATTATAACCAGCAAATTTCCATTTTGATTTTGCTACTTCTCCTCTGAAAACCCTTACTTTTGTTTTATTTCTTATAAATTCATTCCTTTTTCTATCTGTTAGCTTCACATGTAACATTTGTCTTTCCATTGATCTTTCGGCTTTTGCTACTTTATCCATGTTTGATTTTGTGTGTCCAGGTCTAGGATCCATAGGTAAATACAGGAAGGATACTACACCAGCGTGCCAATAAATGAGTCACTCAGTATCATCAAAAACAAATTACAAACTGATGATACACTTCACGAGAGAAGAACACTATCAGTGGAGGGGGTGATGGATCTTTTGGAGCTCTGTCTCCGTAACTCTTACTTTCAAGTGAAAGATAAGTTTTACGCGCAAAATGATGGACTCCCAATGGGTTTATCTCTTTCGCCAGTGGTAGCAAACATCTACATGGAGTGGTTCGAGGACCATGCGATCAACACAGCAAGAGTCAAACCAAAACTATGGCTACGATACATGGATGACACATTTATTATATGGCCGGAAAATGATGACGAACTACAGAATTTGCTACACAATCTGAATGGTATTCGACCAACAATCAAATGCACCATGGAAATTGAAAAAGTTTCGGCCTTACCTTTTTTGGATGTTCTTGTCAAACGATTAGACAGAAACATTCAAACCACTGTATATAAGAAACCTACTCACACAGGACAGTACTTAAATTTTAAGTCTAATCATTCTGTTGCTACAAAACAAAGAGTTATAAGAAATTTGTATTTAAGAGCCGTAAATATGTGTAGTAATAATGAAGAATTAACCACAGAAATTAACAACATTAAAAAGGACTTACAGCAGAATGGTTATTCCGAGAAATTAATAAACTCAACGATATTTAAAATTAAAAATAAACTAAATGTACCAAATTCTCAAAATAATAATCCGTTAGGTGTTATTAACATTCCATATGTTCAAGGGATTTCAGAAAACATAAGACGAATAGCTAAACACTATAATATAAAAACAGTATTTTCTTCGGGAAATACGATAAGAAGTTTTGTAACTAAAACAAAACCAGACAATCCCTCAAATAATAAGGAATGTATTTACCAAATCCCGTGTGAGTGTGGTAAATCATATGTAGGTGAAACGAAACGCCCTCTTCAGGTTAGAGTAAATGAACATCTACAAAGTACCCAATTAGGGAATATTGAAAATGGTCAAATGATCACAGGATTCAGAGGTCAGAAGCTAAAGTTTTGCATAAGGAGTCGCATTGGCGAAAACGAAAGTTTATTGAAGCTGCGTTTATAATGCAGAATAAAGAAGTTTTCAGTCAACCAAGCACGGGCATACCAAACATATGGAAACCACTCCTTAAGGAAAATAGGCTTCTTAGGATTAGAAAGGGGGCGGGCCGTCACATCTGACTGCACACCAAGTAGTATAAGTAGTAGCCTAGAGACTAGATTGTTTAGTTTACACTTGATAACGGTTAGAGATACTTACTAACCGAAACGTCGTGTTTTAAAATAAATAAAGACAATGGAAGTCCGAAATTATATTTCTATATTTCTAAGGATACATTGGTTATACACTTTCGTTTTGAGGTACTGAGGATATTTTTAATTTTTCAATATGTTAGCTTAGTTTACCGAATATTTAGTATTCTTTTTTTAGTTTTATAATTTGTGCCAGATATCTATATTCCTCTACTTGTTCTATTTTTTTATCGTGACATCTTCATCTGTTCATCTTCATTGTTACGATTTTAGTTTTAGTGTAGTTCATACTCTAAGCATATATGTTAAGCTTCTGTATCCAGTTCTTCCATCATTTATTTGTTCTTCTTTCTTATCCAAGTATATAACATATCCAAAATAATCAAAAACAACATTACCTAATTCTGTCTAGGTTTTGCCATAAACTTATTCCGTAAATTTTTTTAGAAAAACCCCAGGACAAGGAAGCTTCAAAAACGTCAATCTCAGAAACCGCGGGACACGATCTAACCGACCTTGAAACTGATGAACTACCATGGGTAATGGAAACTGAAATATCTGGAACAGTTCCAAAAACTTTAGATCAAGAACACCGACCTGATCTGTTGGAACTGTACCTCAATAGACTTGCACTCGAAGATGAATTGAACTACCGTGGAGAATTCAATTTGGATAAAACTATAAAGGGGGCCCAATTTGGTGTCCAAAGAGGTAAAGTACTAGAAAGTGACCAAACCAAAAAAAATTCTAAAAAAATGACTAGTAGATGGATTGACCCTTACCCCAATTAACGAATGGCCCAAACAACACCGGAAAATATGTTTCTCGTTATAACTTTCGAACAATACCACCGATATGAATAGGATAACCTGCACTACAACTAACGGGTGATCCAAAA
Organism: Aspidapion aeneum; assembly: GCA_963576565.1. NCBI lineage: Eukaryota > Metazoa > Arthropoda > Insecta > Coleoptera > Brentidae > Aspidapion > Aspidapion aeneum. The sequence continues at coordinate 6,234,455 of OY755043.1, read as the reverse complement.
AAACCGGACAAAATGTTTTTCGTTATAACCGATTTTAATAGTGAAAAATTAATCGGGCTTTTGACCAAAAAAAATGTCGTCCGACATCTTAAATTCCTAGATGGCGAATAAAGTCAAACCCTTCACAAAAAAAATCCTTATATAATAACTAGTAGTTGGAATGATCCTTACCCCAATTAACGAATGGCCCAAACAATACCGGAAAATATGTTTCTCGTTATAACTTTCGAACAATACCACCGATATGAATAGGATAACCTGCACTACAACTAACGGGTGATCCAAAAAACCGGACAAAATGTTTTTCGTTATAACCGATTTTAATAGCGAAAAATTAATGGGGCTTTTGACCAAAAAAAATGTCGTCCGACATCTTAAATTCCTAGATGGCGAATAAAGTCAAACCCTTCACAAAAAAAATCCTTATATAATAACTAGTAGTTGGAATGATCCTTACCCCAATTAACGAATGGCCCAAACAACACCGGAAATATGTTTCTCGTTATAACTTTCGAACAATACCACCGATATGAATAGGATAACCTGCACTACAACTAACGGGTGATCCAAAAAAACCGGACAAAATGTTTTTCGTTATAACCGATTTTAATAGTGAAAAATTAATCGGGCTTTTGACCAAAAAAAATGTCGTCCGACATCTTAAATTCCTAGATGACGAATAAAGTCAAACCCTTCACAAAAAAATCCTTATATAATAACTAGTAGTTGGAATGATCCTTACCCCAATTAACGAATGGCCCAAACAACACCGGAAATATGTTTCTCGTTATAACTTTCGAACAATACCACCGATATGAATAGGATAACCTGCACCACAACTAACGGGTGATCCAAAAAACCGGACAAAATGTTTTTCGTTATAACCGATTTTAATAGCGAAAAATTAATGGGGCTTTTGACCAAAAAAAATGTCGTCCGACATCTTAAATTCCTAGATGGCGAATAAAGTCAAACCCTTCACAAAAAAAATCCTTATATAATAACTAGTAGTTGGAATGATCCTTACCCCAATTAACGAATGGCCCAAACAACACCGGAAATATGTTTCTCGTTATAACTTTCGAACAATACCACCGATATGAATAGGATAACCTGCACTACAACTAACGGGTGATCCAAAAAAACCGGACAAAATGTTTTTCGTTATAACCGATTTTAATAGTGAAAAATTAATCGGGCTTTTGACCAAAAAAAATGTCGTCCGACATCTTAAATTCCTAGATGGCGAATAAAGTCAAACCCTTCACAAAAAAAATCCTTATATAATAACTAGTAGTTGGAATGATCCTTACCCCAATTAACGAATGGCCCAAACAACACCGGAAATATGTTTCTCGTTATAACTTTCGAACAATACCACCGATATGAATAGGATAACCTGCACTACAACTAACGGGTGATCCAAAAAACCGGACAAAATGTTTTTCGTTATAACCGATTTTAATAGCGAAAAATTAATGGGGCTTTTGACCAAAAAAAATGTCGTCCGACATCTTAAATTCCTAGATGGCGAATAAAGTCAAACCCTTCACAAAAAAAATCCTTATATAATAACTAGTAGTTGGAATGATCCTTACCCCAATTAACGAATGGCCCAAACAACACCGGAAAATATGTTTCTCGTTATAACTTTCGAACAATACCACCGATATGAATAGGATAACCTGCACTACAACTAACGGGTGATCCAAAAAAACCGGACAAAATGTTTTTCGTTATAACCGATTTTAATAGTGAAAAATTAATCGGGCTTTTGACCAAAAAAAATGTCGTCCGACATCTTAAATTCCTAGATGGCGAATAAAGTCAAACCCTTCACAAAAAAAATCCTTATATAATAACTAGTAGTTGGAATGATCCTTACCCCAATTAACGAATGGCCCAAACAACACCGGAAAATATGTTTCTCGTTATAACTTTCGAACAATACCACCGATATGAATAGGATAACCTGCACTACAACTAACGGGTGATCCAAAAAAACCGGACAAAATGTTTTTCGTTATAACCGATTTTAATAGCGAAAAATTAATGGGGCTTTTGACCAAAAAAAATGTCGTCCGACATCTTAAATTCCTAGATGGCGAATAAAGTCAAACCCTTCACAAAAAAAAATCCTTATATAATAACTAGTAGTTGGAATGATCCTTACCCCAATTAACGAATGGCCCAAACAACACCGGAAATATGTTTCTCGTTATAACTTTCGAACAATACCACCGATATGAATAGGATAACCTGCACTACAACTAACGGGTGATCCAAAAAAACCGGACAAAATGTTTTTCGTTATAACCGATTTTAATAGTGAAAAATTAATCGGGCTTTTGACCAAAAAAAATGTCGTCCGACATCTTAAATTCCTAGATGGCGAATAAAGTCAAACCCTTCACAAAAAAAATCCTTATATAATAACTAGTAGTTGGAATGATCCTTACCCCAATTAACGAATGGCCCAAACAATACCGGAAAATATGTTTCTCGTTATAACTTTCGAACAATACCACCGATATGAATAGGATAACCTGCACTACAACTAACGGGTGATCCAAAAAACCGGACAAAATGTTTTTCGTTATAACCGATTTTAATAGCGAAAAATTAATGGGGCTTTTGACCAAAAAAAATGTCGTCCGACATCTTAAATTCCTAGATGGCGAATAAAGTCAAACCCTTCACAAAAAAAATCCTTATATAATAACTAGTAGTTGGAATGATCCTTACCCCAATTAACGAATGGCCCAAACAACACCGGAAATATGTTTCTCGTTATAACTTTCGAACAATACCACCGATATGAATAGGATAACCTGCACTACAACTAACGGGTGATCCAAAAAAACCGGACAAAATGTTTTTCGTTATAACCGATTTTAATAGTGAAAAATTAATCGGGCTTTTGACCAAAAAAAATGTCGTCCAACATCTTAAATTCCTAGATGACGAATAAAGTCAAACCCTTCACAAAAAAATCCTTATATAATAACTAGTAGTTGGAATGATCCTTACCCCAATTAACGAATGGCCCAAACAACACCGGAAATATGTTTCTCGTTATAACTTTCGAACAATACCACCGATATGAATAGGATAACCTGCACCACAACTAACGGGTGATCCAAAAAACCGGACAAAATGTTTTTCGTTATAACCGATTTTAATAGCGAAAAATTAATGGGGCTTTTGACCAAAAAAAATGTCGTCCGACATCTTAAATTCCTAGATGGCGAATAAAGTCAAACCCTTCACAAAAAAAATCCTTATATAATAACTAGTAGTTGGAATGATCCTTACCCCAATTAACGAATGGCCCAAACAACACCGGAAATATGTTTCTCGTTATAACTTTCGAACAATACCACCGATATGAATAGGATAACCTGCACTACAACTAACGGGTGATCCAAAAAAACCGGACAAAATGTTTTTCGTTATAACCGATTTTAATAGTGAAAAATTAATCGGGCTTTTGACCAAAAAAAATGTCGTCCGACATCTTAAATTCCTAGATGACGAATAAAGTCAAACCCTTCACAAAAAAATCCTTATATAATAACTAGTAGTTGGAATGATCCTTACCCCAATTAACGAATGGCCCAAACAACACCGGAAATATGTTTCTCGTTATAACTTTCGAACAATACCACCGATATGAATAGGATCACCTGCACTACAACTAACGGGTGATCCAAAAAAACCGGACAAAATGTTTCTCGTTATAACCGATTTTAATAGTGAAAAATTAATCGGGCTTTTGACCAAAAAAAATGTCGTCCGACATCTTAAATTCCTAGATGGCGAATAAAGTCAAACCCTTCACAAAAAAAATCCTTATATAATAACTAGTAGTTGGAATGATCCTTACCCCAATTAACGAATGGCCCAAACAACACCGGAAATATGTTTCTCGTTATAACTTTCGAACAATACCACCGATATGAATAGGATAACCTGCACTACAACTAACGGGTGATCCAAAAAACCGGACAAAATGTTTTTCGTTATAACCGATTTTAATAGCGAAAAATTAATGGGGCTTTTGACCAAAAAAAATGTCGTCCGACATCTTAAATTCCTAGATGGCGAATAAAGTCAAACCCTTCACAAAAAAAATCCTTATATAATAACTAGTAGTTGGAATGATCCTTACCCCAATTAACGAATGGCCCAAACAACACCGGAAAATATGTTTCTCGTTATAACTTTCGAACAATACCACCGATATGAATAGGATAACCTGCACTACAACTAACGGGTGATCCAAAAAAACCGGACAAAATGTTTTTCGTTATAACCGATTTTAATAGTGAAAAATTAATCGGGCTTTTGACCAAAAAAAATGTCGTCCGACATCTTAAATTCCTAGATGACGAATAAAGTCAAACCCTTCACAAAAAAATCCTTATATAATAACTAGTAGTTGGAATGATCCTTACCCCAATTAACGAATGGCCCAAACAACACCGGAAATATGTTTCTCGTTATAACTTTCGAACAATACCACCGATATGAATAGGATAACCTGCACTACAACTAACGGGTGATCCAAAAAAACCGGACAAAATGTTTTTCGTTATAACCGATTTTAATAGCGAAAAATTAATGGGGCTTTTGACCAAAAAAAATGTCGTCCGACATCTTAAATTCCTAGATGGCGAATAAAGTCAAACCCTTCACAAAAAAAATCCTTATATAATAACTAGTAGTTGGAATGATCCTTACCCCAATTAACGAATGGCCCAAACAACACCGGAAATATGTTTCTCGTTATAACTTTCGAACAATACCACCGATATGAATAGGATAACCTGCACTACAACTAACGGGTGATCCAAAAAAACCGGACAAAATGTTTTTCGTTATAACCGATTTTAATAGTGAAAAATTAATCGGGCTTTTGACCAAAAAAAATGTCGTCCGACATCTTAAATTCCTAGATGACGAATAAAGTCAAACCCTTCACAAAAAAATCCTTATATAATAACTAGTAGTTGGAATGATCCTTACCCCAATTAACGAATGGCCCAAACAACACCGGAAATATGTTTCTCGTTATAACTTTCGAACAATACCACCGATATGAATAGGATAACCTGCACTACAACTAACGGGTGATCCAAAAAAACCGGACAAAATGTTTTTCGTTATAACCGATTTTAATAGCGAAAAATTAATGGGGCTTTTGACCAAAAAAAATGTCGTCCGACATCTTAAATTCCTAGATGGCGAATAAAGTCAAACCCTTCACAAAAAAAATCCTTATATAATAACTAGTAGTTGGAATGATCCTTACCCCAATTAACGAATGGCCCAAACAACACCGGAAAATATGTTTCTCGTTATAACTTTCGAACAATACCACCGATATGAATAGGATAACCTGCACTACAACTAACGGGTGATCCAAAAAAACCGGACAAAATGTTTTTCGTTATAACCGATTTTAATAGCGAAAAATTAATGGGGCTTTTGACCAAAAAAAATGTCGTCCGACATCTTAAATTCCTAGATGGCGAATAAAGTCAAACCCTTCACAAAAAAAATCCTTATATAATAACTAGTAGTTGGAATGATCCTTACCCCAATTAACGAATGGCCCAAACAACACCGGAAATATGTTTCTCGTTATAACTTTCGAACAATACCACCGATATGAATAGGATAACCTGCACTACAACTAACGGGTGATCCAAAAAAACCGGACAAAATGTTTTTCGTTATAACCGATTTTAATAGTGAAAAATTAATCGGGCTTTTGACCAAAAAAAATGTCGTCCGACATCTTAAATTCCTAGATGGCGAATAAAGTCAAACCCTTCACAAAAAAAATCCTTATATAATAACTAGTAGTTGGAATGATCCTTACCCCAATTAACGAATGGCCCAAACAATACCGGAAAATATGTTTCTCGTTATAACTTTCGAACAATACCACCGATATGAATAGGATAACCTGCACTACAACTAACGGGTGATCCAAAAAACCGGACAAAATGTTTTTCGTTATAACCGATTTTAATAGCGAAAAATTAATGGGGCTTTTGACCAAAAAAAATGTCGTCCGACATCTTAAATTCCTAGATGGCGAATAAAGTCAAACCCTTCACAAAAAAAATCCTTATATAATAACTAGTAGTTGGAATGATCCTTACCCCAATTAACGAATGGCCCAAACAACACCGGAAATATGTTTCTCGTTATAACTTTCGAACAATACCACCGATATGAATAGGATAACCTGCACTACAACTAACGGGTGATCCAAAAAAACCGGACAAAATGTTTTTCGTTATAACCGATTTTAATAGTGAAAAATTAATCGGGCTTTTGACCAAAAAAAATGTCGTCCAACATCTTAAATTCCTAGATGACGAATAAAGTCAAACCCTTCACAAAAAAATCCTTATATAATAACTAGTAGTTGGAATGATCCTTACCCCAATTAACGAATGGCCCAAACAACACCGGAAATATGTTTCTCGTTATAACTTTCGAACAATACCACCGATATGAATAGGATAACCTGCACCACAACTAACGGGTGATCCAAAAAACCGGACAAAATGTTTTTCGTTATAACCGATTTTAATAGCGAAAAATTAATGGGGCTTTTGACCAAAAAAAATGTCGTCCGACATCTTAAATTCCTAGATGGCGAATAAAGTCAAACCCTTCACAAAAAAAATCCTTATATAATAACTAGTAGTTGGAATGATCCTTACCCCAATTAACGAATGGCCCAAACAACACCGGAAATATGTTTCTCGTTATAACTTTCGAACAATACCACCGATATGAATAGGATAACCTGCACTACAACTAACGGGTGATCCAAAAAAACCGGACAAAATGTTTTTCGTTATAACCGATTTTAATAGTGAAAAATTAATCGGGCTTTTGACCAAAAAAAATGTCGTCCGACATCTTAAATTCCTAGATGACGAATAAAGTCAAACCCTTCACAAAAAAATCCTTATATAATAACTAGTAGTTGGAATGATCCTTACCCCAATTAACGAATGGCCCAAACAACACCGGAAATATGTTTCTCGTTATAACTTTCGAACAATACCACCGATATGAATAGGATCACCTGCACTACAACTAACGGGTGATCCAAAAAAACCGGACAAAATGTTTCTCGTTATAACCGATTTTAATAGTGAAAAATTAATCGGGCTTTTGACCAAAAAAAATGTCGTCCGACATCTTAAATTCCTAGATGGCGAATAAAGTCAAACCCTTCACAAAAAAAATCCTTATATAATAACTAGTAGTTGGAATGATCCTTACCCCAATTAACGAATGGCCCAAACAACACCGGAAATATGTTTCTCGTTATAACTTTCGAACAATACCACCGATATGAATAGGATAACCTGCACTACAACTAACGGGTGATCCAAAAAACCGGACAAAATGTTTTTCGTTATAACCGATTTTAATAGCGAAAAATTAATGGGGCTTTTGACCAAAAAAAATGTCGTCCGACATCTTAAATTCCTAGATGGCGAATAAAGTCAAACCCTTCACAAAAAAAATCCTTATATAATAACTAGTAGTTGGAATGATCCTTACCCCAATTAACGAATGGCCCAAACAACACCGGAAAATATGTTTCTCGTTATAACTTTCGAACAATACCACCGATATGAATAGGATAACCTGCACTACAACTAACGGGTGATCCAAAAAAACCGGACAAAATGTTTTTCGTTATAACCGATTTTAATAGTGAAAAATTAATCGGGCTTTTGACCAAAAAAAATGTCGTCCGACATCTTAAATTCCTAGATGACGAATAAAGTCAAACCCTTCACAAAAAAATCCTTATATAATAACTAGTAGTTGGAATGATCCTTACCCCAATTAACGAATGGCCCAAACAACACCGGAAATATGTTTCTCGTTATAACTTTCGAACAATACCACCGATATGAATAGGATAACCTGCACTACAACTAACGGGTGATCCAAAAAAACCGGACAAAATGTTTTTCGTTATAACCGATTTTAATAGCGAAAAATTAATGGGGCTTTTGACCAAAAAAAATGTCGTCCGACATCTTAAATTCCTAGATGGCGAATAAAGTCAAACCCTTCACAAAAAAAATCCTTATATAATAACTAGTAGTTGGAATGATCCTTACCCCAATTAACGAATGGCCCAAACAACACCGGAAATATGTTTCTCGTTATAACTTTCGAACAATACCACCGATATGAATAGGATAACCTGCACTACAACTAACGGGTGATCCAAAAAAACCGGACAAAATGTTTTTCGTTATAACCGATTTTAATAGTGAAAAATTAATCGGGCTTTTGACCAAAAAAAATGTCGTCCGACATCTTAAATTCCTAGATGACGAATAAAGTCAAACCCTTCACAAAAAAATCCTTATATAATAACTAGTAGTTGGAATGATCCTTACCCCAATTAACGAATGGCCCAAACAACACCGGAAATATGTTTCTCGTTATAACTTTCGAACAATACCACCGATATGAATAGGATAACCTGCACCACAACTAACGGGTGATCCAAAAAACCGGACAAAATGTTTTTCGTTATAACCGATTTTAATAGCGAAAAATTAATGGGGCTTTTGACCAAAAAAAATGTCGTCCGACATCTTAAATTCCTAGATGGCGAATAAAGTCAAACCCTTCACAAAAAAAATCCTTATATAATAACTAGTAGTTGGAATGATCCTTACCCCAATTAACGAATGGCCCAAACAACACCGGAAATATGTTTCTCGTTATAACTTTCGAACAATACCACCGATATGAATAGGATAACCTGCACCACAACTAACGGGTGATCCAAAAAACCGGACAAAATGTTTTTCGTTATAACCGATTTTAATAGCGAAAAATTAATGGGGCTTTTGACCAAAAAAAATGTCGTCCGACATCTTAAATTCCTAGATGGCGAATAAAGTCAAACCCTTCACAAAAAAAATCCTTATATAATAACTAGTAGTTGGAATGATCCTTACCCCAATTAACGAATGGCCCAAACAACACCGGAAATATGTTTCTCGTTATAACTTTCGAACAATACCACCGATATGAATAGGATAACCTGCACTACAACTAACGGGTGATCCAAAAAAACCGGACAAAATGTTTTTCGTTATAACCGATTTTAATAGCGAAAAATTAATGGGGCTTTTGACCAAAAAAAATGTCGTCCGACATCTTAAATTCCTAGATGGCGAATAAAGTCAAACCCTTCACAAAAAAAAGCCTTATATAATAACTAGTAGTTGGAATGATCCTTACCCCAATTAACGAATGGCCCAAACAACACCGGAAATATGTTTCTCGTTATAACTTTCGAACAATACCACCGATATGAATAGGATAACCTGCACCACAACTAACGGGTGATCCAAAAAACCGGACAAAATGTTTTTCGTTATAACCGATTTTAATAGCGAAAAATTAATGGGGCTTTTGACCAAAAAAAATGTCGTCCGACATCTTAAATTCCTAGATGGCGAATAAAGTCAAACCCTTCACAAAAAAAATCCTTATATAATAACTAGTAGTTGGAATGATCCTTACCCCAATTAACGAATGGCCCAAACAACACCGGAAATATGTTTCTCGTTATAACTTTCGAACAATACCACCGATATGAATAGGATAACCTGCACTACAACTAACGGGTGATCCAAAAAAACCGGACAAAATGTTTTTCGTTATAACCGATTTTAATAGCGAAAAATTAATGGGGCTTTTGACCAAAAAAAATGTCGTCCGACATCTTAAATTCCTAGATGACGAATAAAGTCAAACCCTTCACAAAAAAATCCTTATATAATAACTAGTAGTTGGAATGATCCTTACCCCAATTAACGAATGGCCCAAACAACACCGGAAATATGTTTCTCGTTATAACTTTCGAACAATACCACCGATATGAATAGGATAACCTGCACTACAACTAACGGGTGATCCAAAAAAAACCGGACAAAATGTTTCTCGTTATAACCGATTTTAATAGTGAAAAATTAATCGGGCTTTTGACCAAAAAAAATGTCGTCCGACATCTTAAATTCCTAGATGGCGAATAAAGTCAAACCCTTCACAAAAAAAATCCTTATATAATAACTAGTAGTTGGAATGATCCTTACCCCAATTAACGAATGGCCCAAACAACACCGGAAATATGTTTCTCGTTATAACTTTCGAACAATACCACCGATATGAATAGGATAACCTGCACTACAACTAACGGGTGATCCAAAAAACCGGACAAAATGTTTTTCGTTATAACCGATTTTAATAGCGAAAAATTAATGGGGCTTTTGACCAAAAAAAATGTCGTCCGACATCTTAAATTCCTAGATGGCGAATAAAGTCAAACCCTTCACAAAAAAAATCCTTATATAATAACTAGTAGTTGGAATGATCCTTACCCCAATTAACGAATGGCCCAAACAACACCGGAAATATGTTTCTCGTTATAACTTTCGAACAATACCACCGATATGAATAGGATAACCTGCACTACAACTAACGGGTGATCCAAAAAAACCGGACAAAATGTTTTTCGTTATAACCGATTTTAATAGTGAAAAATTAATCGGGCTTTTGACCAAAAAAAATGTCGTCCGACATCTTAAATTCCTAGATGACGAATAAAGTCAAACCCTTCACAAAAAAATCCTTATATAATAACTAGTAGTTGGAATGATCCTTACCCCAATTAACGAATGGCCCAAACAACACCGGAAATATGTTTCTCGTTATAACTTTCGAACAATACCACCGATATGAATAGGATAACCTGCACCACAACTAACGGGTGATCCAAAAAACCGGACAAAATGTTTTTCGTTATAACCGATTTTAATAGCGAAAAATTAATGGGGCTTTTGACCAAAAAAAATGTCGTCCGACATCTTAAATTCCTAGATGGCGAATAAAGTCAAACCCTTCACAAAAAAAATCCTTATATAATAACTAGTAGTTGGAATGATCCTTACCCCAATTAACGAATGGCCCAAACAACACCGGAAATATGTTTCTCGTTATAACTTTCGAACAATACCACCGATATGAATAGGATAACCTGCACTACAACTAACGGGTGATCCAAAAAAACCGGACAAAATGTTTTTCGTTATAACCGATTTTAATAGTGAAAAATTAATCGGGCTTTTGACCAAAAAAAATGTCGTCCGACATCTTAAATTCCTAGATGACGAATAAAGTCAAACCCTTCACAAAAAAATCCTTATATAATAACTAGTAGTTGGAATGATCCTTACCCCAATTAACGAATGGCCCAAACAACACCGGAAATATGTTTCTCGTTATAACTTTCGAACAATACCACCGATATGAATAGGATAACCTGCACCACAACTAACGGGTGATCCAAAAAACCGGACAAAATGTTTTTCGTTATAACCGATTTTAATAGCGAAAAATTAATGGGGCTTTTGACCAAAAAAAATGTCGTCCGACATCTTAAATTCCTAGATGGCGAATAAAGTCAAACCCTTCACAAAAAAAATCCTTATATAATAACTAGTAGTTGGAATGATCCTTACCCCAATTAACGAATGGCCCAAACAACACCGGAAATATGTTTCTCGTTATAACTTTCGAACAATACCACCGATATGAATAGGATAACCTGCACTACAACTAACGGGTGATCCAAAAAAACCGGACAAAATGTTTTTCGTTATAACCGATTTTAATAGCGAAAAATTAATGGGGCTTTTGACCAAAAAAAATGTCGTCCGACATCTTAAATTCCTAGATGGCGAATAAAGTCAAACCCTTCACAAAAAAAATCCTTATATAATAACTAGTAGTTGGAATGATCCTTACCCCAATTAACGAATGGCCCAAAGAACACCGGAAATATGTTTCTCGTTATAACTTTCGAACAATACCACCGATATGAATAGGATAACCTGCACTACAACTAACGGGTGATCCAAAAAAACCGGACAAAATGTTTTTCGTTATAACCGATTTTAATAGTGAAAAATTAATCGGGCTTTTGACCAAAAAAAATGTCGTCCGACATCTTAAATTCCTAGATGACGAATAAAGTCAAACCCTTCACAAAAAAATCCTTATATAATAACTAGTAGTTGGAATGATCCTTACCCCAATTAACGAATGGCCCAAACAACACCGGAAATATGTTTCTCGTTATAACTTTCGAACAATACCACCGATATGAATAGGATAACCTGCACTACAACTAACGGGTGATCCAAAAAAACCGGACAAAATGTTTCTCGTTATAACCGATTTTAATAGTGAAAAATTAATCGGGCTTTTGACCAAAAAAAATGTCGTCCGACATCTTAAATTCCTAGATGGCGAATAAAGTCAAACCCTTCACAAAAAAAATCCTTATATAATAACTAGTAGTTGGAATGATCCTTACCCCAATTAACGAATGGCCCAAACAACACCGGAAATATGTTTCTCGTTATAACTTTCGAACAATACCACCGATATGAATAGGATAACCTGCACTACAACTAACGGGTGATCCAAAAAAACCGGACAAAATGTTTTTCGTTATAACCGATTTTAATAGTGAAAAATTAATCGGGCTTTTGACCAAAAAAAATGTCGTCCGACATCTTAAATTCCTAGATGACGAATAAAGTCAAACCCTTCACAAAAAAATCCTTATATAATAACTAGTAGTTGGAATGATCCTTACCCCAATTAACGAATGGCCCAAACAACACCGGAAATATGTTTCTCGTTATAACTTTCGAACAATACCACCGATATGAATAGGATAACCTGCACCACAACTAACGGGTGATCCAAAAAACCGGACAAAATGTTTTTCGTTATAACCGATTTTAATAGCGAAAAATTAATGGGGCTTTTGACCAAAAAAAATGTCGTCCGACATCTTAAATTCCTAGATGGCGAATAAAGTCAAACCCTTCACAAAAAAAATCCTTATATAATAACTAGTAGTTGGAATGATCCTTACCCCAATTAACGAATGGCCCAAACAACACCGGAAATATGTTTCTCGTTATAACTTTCGAACAATACCACCGATATGAATAGGATAACCTGCACTACAACTAACGGGTGATCCAAAAAAACCGGACAAAATGTTTTTCGTTATAACCGATTTTAATAGTGAAAAATTAATCGGGCTTTTGACCAAAAAAAATGTCGTCCGACATCTTAAATTCCTAGATGACGAATAAAGTCAAACCCTTCACAAAAAAATCCTTATATAATAACTAGTAGTTGGAATGATCCTTACCCCAATTAACGAATGGCCCAAACAACACCGGAAATATGTTTCTCGTTATAACTTTCGAACAATACCACCGATATGAATAGGATAACCTGCACCACAACTAACGGGTGATCCAAAAAACCGGACAAAATGTTTTTCGTTATAACCGATTTTAATAGCGAAAAATTAATGGGGCTTTTGACCAAAAAAAATGTCGTCCGACATCTTAAATTCCTAGATGGCGAATAAAGTCAAACCCTTCACAAAAAAAATCCTTATATAATAACTAGTAGTTGGAATGATCCTTACCCCAATTAACGAATGGCCCAAACAACACCGGAAATATGTTTCTCGTTATAACTTTCGAACAATACCACCGATATGAATAGGATAACCTGCACTACAACTAACGGGTGATCCAAAAAAACCGGACAAAATGTTTTTCGTTATAACCGATTTTAATAGCGAAAAATTAATGGGGCTTTTGACCAAAAAAAATGTCGTCCGACATCTTAAATTCCTAGATGGCGAATAAAGTCAAACCCTTCACAAAAAAAATCCTTATATAATAACTAGTAGTTGGAATGATCCTTACCCCAATTAACGAATGGCCCAAAGAACACCGGAAATATGTTTCTCGTTATAACTTTCGAACAATACCACCGATATGAATAGGATAACCTGCACTACAACTAACGGGTGATCCAAAAAAACCGGACAAAATGTTTTTCGTTATAACCGATTTTAATAGCGAAAAATTAATGGGGCTTTTGACCAAAAAAAATGTCGTCCGACATCTTAAATTCCTAGATGGCGAATAAAGTCAAACCCTTCACAAAAAAAATCCTTATATAATAACTAGTAGTTGGAATGATCCTTACCCCAATTAACGAATGGCCCAAACAACACCGGAAATATGTTTCTCGTTATAACTTTCGAACAATACCACCGATATGAATAGGATAACCTGCACCACAACTAACGGGTGATCCAAAAAACCGGACAAAATGTTTTTCGTTATAACCGATTTTAATAGCGAAAAATTAATGGGGCTTTTGACCAAAAAAAATGTCGTCCGACATCTTAAATTCCTAGATGGCGAATAAAGTCAAACCCTTCACAAAAAAAATCCTTATATAATAACTAGTAGTTGGAATGATCCTTACCCCAATTAACGAATGGCCCAAACAACACCGGAAATATGTTTCTCGTTATAACTTTCGAACAATACCACCGATATGAATAGGATAACCTGCACTACAACTAACGGGTGATCCAAAAAAACCGGACAAAATGTTTTTCGTTATAACCGATTTTAATAGCGAAAAATTAATGGGGCTTTTGACCAAAAAAAATGTCGTCCGACATCTTAAATTCCTAGATGACGAATAAAGTCAAACCCTTCACAAAAAAATCCTTATATAATAACTAGTAGTTGGAATGATCCTTACCCCAATTAACGAATGGCCCAAACAACACCGGAAATATGTTTCTCGTTATAACTTTCGAACAATACCACCGATATGAATAGGATAACCTGCACTACAACTAACGGGTGATCCAAAAAAACCGGACAAAATGTTTCTCGTTATAACCGATTTTAATAGTGAAAAATTAATCGGCCTTTTGACCAAAAAAAATGTCGTCCGACATCTTAAATTCCTAGATGGCGAATAAAGTCAAACCCTTCACAAAAAAAATCCTTATATAATAACTAGTAGTTGGAATGATCCTTACCCCAATTAACGAATGGCCCAAACAATACCGGAAAATATGTTTCTCGTTATAACTTTCGAACAATACCACCGATATGAATAGGATAACCTGCACTACAACTAACGGGTGATCCAAAAAACCGGACAAAATGTTTTTCGTTATAACCGATTTTAATAGCGAAAAATTAATGGGGCTTTTGACCAAAAAAAATGTCGTCCGACATCTTAAATTCCTAGATGGCGAATAAAGTCAAACCCTTCACAAAAAAAATCCTTATATAATAACTAGTAGTTGGAATGATCCTTACCCCAATTAACGAATGGCCCAAACAACACCGGAAATATGTTTCTCGTTATAACTTTCGAACAATACCACCGATATGAATAGGATAACCTGCACTACAACTAACGGGTGATCCAAAAAAACCGGACAAAATGTTTTTCGTTATAACCGATTTTAATAGCGAAAAATTAATGGGGCTTTTGACCAAAAAAAATGTCGTCCGACATCTTAAATTCCTAGATGGCGAATAAAGTCAAACCCTTCACAAAAAAAATCCTTATATAATAACTAGTAGTTGGAATGATCCTTACCCCAATTAACGAATGGCCCAAAGAACACCGGAAATATGTTTCTCGTTATAACTTTCGAACAATACCACCGATATGAATAGGATAACCTGCACTACAACTAACGGGTGATCCAAAAAAACCGGACAAAATGTTTTTCGTTATAACCGATTTTAATAGCGAAAAATTAATGGGGCTTTTGACCAAAAAAAATGTCGTCCGACATCTTAAATTCCTAGATGGCGAATAAAGTCAAACCCTTCACAAAAAAAATCCTTATATAATAACTAGTAGTTGGAATGATCCTTACCCCAATTAACGAATGGCCCAAACAACACCGGAAATATGTTTCTCGTTATAACTTTCGAACAATACCACCGATATGAATAGGATAACCTGCACCACAACTAACGGGTGATCCAAAAAACCGGACAAAATGTTTTTCGTTATAACCGATTTTAATAGCGAAAAATTAATGGGGCTTTTGACCAAAAAAAATGTCGTCCGACATCTTAAATTCCTAGATGGCGAATAAAGTCAAACCCTTCACAAAAAAAATCCTTATATAATAACTAGTAGTTGGAATGATCCTTACCCCAATTAACGAATGGCCCAAACAACACCGGAAATATGTTTCTCGTTATAACTTTCGAACAATACCACCGATATGAATAGGATAACCTGCACTACAACTAACGGGTGATCCAAAAAAACCGGACAAAATGTTTTTCGTTATAACCGATTTTAATAGCGAAAAATTAATGGGGCTTTTGACCAAAAAAAATGTCGTCCGACATCTTAAATTCCTAGATGGCGAATAAAGTCAAACCCTTCACAAAAAAAAGCCTTATATAATAACTAGTAGTTGGAATGATCCTTACCCCAATTAACGAATGGCCCAAACAACACCGGAAATATGTTTCTCGTTATAACTATCGAACAATACCACCGATATGAATAGGATAACCTGCACTACAACTAACGGGTGATCCAAAAAAACCGGACAAAATGTTTTTCGTTATAACCGATTTTAATAGTGAAAAATTAATCGGGCTTTTGACCAAAAAAAATGTCGTCCGACATCTTAAATTCCTAGATGACGAATAAAGTCAAACCCTTCACAAAAAAATCCTTATATAATAACTAGTAGTTGGAATGATCCTTACCCCAATTAACGAATGGCCCAAACAACACCGGAAATATGTTTCTCGTTATAACTTTCGAACAATACCACCGATATGAATAGGATAACCTGCACCACAACTAACGGGTGATCCAAAAAACCGGACAAAATGTTTTTCGTTATAACCGATTTTAATAGCGAAAAATTAATGGGGCTTTTGACCAAAAAAAATGTCGTCCGACATCTTAAATTCCTAGATGGCGAATAAAGTCAAACCCTTCACAAAAAAAATCCTTATATAATAACTAGTAGTTGGAATGATCCTTACCCCAATTAACGAATGGCCCAAACAACACCGGAAATATGTTTCTCGTTATAACTTTCGAACAATACCACCGATATGAATAGGATAACCTGCACTACAACTAACGGGTGATCCAAAAAAACCGGACAAAATGTTTTTCGTTATAACCGATTTTAATAGCGAAAAATTAATGGGGCTTTTGACCAAAAAAAATGTCGTCCGACATCTTAAATTCCTAGATGGCGAATAAAGTCAAACCCTTCACAAAAAAAATCCTTATATAATAACTAGTAGTTGGAATGATCCTTACCCCAATTAACGAATGGCCCAAAGAACACCGGAAATATGTTTCTCGTTATAACTTTCGAACAATACCACCGATATGAATAGGATAACCTGCACTACAACTAACGGGTGATCCAAAAAAACCGGACAAAATGTTTTTCGTTATAACCGATTTTAATAGCGAAAAATTAATGGGGCTTTTGACCAAAAAAAATGTCGTCCGACATCTTAAATTCCTAGATGGCGAATAAAGTCAAACCCTTCACAAAAAAAATCCTTATATAATAACTAGTAGTTGGAATGATCCTTACCCCAATTAACGAATGGCCCAAACAACACCGGAAATATGTTTCTCGTTATAACTTTCGAACAATACCACCGATATGAATAGGATAACCTGCACCACAACTAACGGGTGATCCAAAAAACCGGACAAAATGTTTTTCGTTATAACCGATTTTAATAGCGAAAAATTAATGGGGCTTTTGACCAAAAAAAATGTCGTCCGACATCTTAAATTCCTAGATGGCGAATAAAGTCAAACCCTTCACAAAAAAAATCCTTATATAATAACTAGTAGTTGGAATGATCCTTACCCCAATTAACGAATGGCCCAAACAACACCGGAAATATGTTTCTCGTTATAACTTTCGAACAATACCACCGATATGAATAGGATAACCTGCACTACAACTAACGGGTGATCCAAAAAAACCGGACAAAATGTTTTTCGTTATAACCGATTTTAATAGCGAAAAATTAATGGGGCTTTTGACCAAAAAAAATGTCGTCCGACATCTTAAATTCCTAGATGGCGAATAAAGTCAAACCCTTCACAAAAAAAAGCCTTATATAATAACTAGTAGTTGGAATGATCCTTACCCCAATTAACGAATGGCCCAAACAACACCGGAAATATGTTTCTCGTTATAACTTTCGAACAATACCACCGATATGAATAGGATAACCTGCACTACAACTAACGGGTGATCCAAAAAAACCGGACAAAATGTTTTTCGTTATAACCGATTTTAATAGTGAAAAATTAATCGGGCTTTTGACCAAAAAAAATGTCGTCCGACATCTTAAATTCCTAGATGACGAATAAAGTCAAACCCTTCACAAAAAAATCCTTATATAATAACTAGTAGTTGGAATGATCCTTACCCCAATTAACGAATGGCCCAAACAACACCGGAAATATGTTTCTCGTTATAACTTTCGAACAATACCACCGATATGAATAGGATAACCTGCACCACAACTAACGGGTGATCCAAAAAACCGGACAAAATGTTTTTCGTTATAACCGATTTTAATAGCGAAAAATTAATGGGGCTTTTGACCAAAAAAAATGTCGTCCGACATCTTAAATTCCTAGATGGCGAATAAAGTCAAACCCTTCACAAAAAAAATCCTTATATAATAACTAGTAGTTGGAATGATCCTTACCCCAATTAACGAATGGCCCAAACAACACCGGAAATATGTTTCTCGTTATAACTTTCGAACAATACCACCGATATGAATAGGATAACCTGCACTACAACTAACGGGTGATCCAAAAAAACCGGACAAAATGTTTTTCGTTATAACCGATTTTAATAGTGAAAAATTAATCGGGCTTTTGACCAAAAAAAATGTCGTCCGACATCTTAAATTCCTAGATGACGAATAAAGTCAAACCCTTCACAAAAAAATCCTTATATAATAACTAGTAGTTGGAATGATCCTTACCCCAATTAACGAATGGCCCAAACAACACCGGAAATATGTTTCTCGTTATAACTTTCGAACAATACCACCGATATGAATAGGATAACCTGCACCACAACTAACGGGTGATCCAAAAAACCGGACAAAATGTTTTTCGTTATAACCGATTTTAATAGCGAAAAATTAATGGGGCTTTTGACCAAAAAAAATGTCGTCCGACATCTTAAATTCCTAGATGGCGAATAAAGTCAAACCCTTCACAAAAAAAATCCTTATATAATAACTAGTAGTTGGAATGATCCTTACCCCAATTAACGAATGGCCCAAACAACACCGGAAATATGTTTCTCGTTATAACTTTCGAACAATACCACCGATATGAATAGGATAACCTGCACTACAACTAACGGGTGATCCAAAAAAACCGGACAAAATGTTTTTCGTTATAACCGATTTTAATAGCGAAAAATTAATGGGGCTTTTGACCAAAAAAAATGTCGTCCGACATCTTAAATTCCTAGATGGCGAATAAAGTCAAACCCTTCACAAAAAAAATCCTTATATAATAACTAGTAGTTGGAATGATCCTTACCCCAATTAACGAATGGCCCAAAGAACACCGGAAATATGTTTCTCGTTATAACTTTCGAACAATACCACCGATATGAATAGGATAACCTGCACTACAACTAACGGGTGATCCAAAAAAACCGGACAAAATGTTTTTCGTTATAACCGATTTTAATAGCGAAAAATTAATGGGGCTTTTGACCAAAAAAAATGTCGTCCGACATCTTAAATTCCTAGATGGCGAATAAAGTCAAACCCTTCACAAAAAAAATCCTTATATAATAACTAGTAGTTGGAATGATCCTTACCCCAATTAACGAATGGCCCAAACAACACCGGAAATATGTTTCTCGTTATAACTTTCGAACAATACCACCGATATGAATAGGATAACCTGCACCACAACTAACGGGTGATCCAAAAAACCGGACAAAATGTTTTTCGTTATAACCGATTTTAATAGCGAAAAATTAATGGGGCTTTTGACCAAAAAAAATGTCGTCCGACATCTTAAATTCCTAGATGGCGAATAAAGTCAAACCCTTCACAAAAAAAATCCTTATATAATAACTAGTAGTTGGAATGATCCTTACCCCAATTAACGAATGGCCCAAACAACACCGGAAATATGTTTCTCGTTATAACTTTCGAACAATACCACCGATATGAATAGGATAACCTGCACTACAACTAACGGGTGATCCAAAAAAACCGGACAAAATGTTTTTCGTTATAACCGATTTTAATAGCGAAAAATTAATGGGGCTTTTGACCAAAAAAAATGTCGTCCGACATCTTAAATTCCTAGATGGCGAATAAAGTCAAACCCTTCACAAAAAAAAGCCTTATATAATAACTAGTAGTTGGAATGATCCTTACCCCAATTAACGAATGGCCCAAACAACACCGGAAATATGTTTCTCGTTATAACTTTCGAACAATACCACCGATATGAATAGGATAACCTGCACCACAACTAACGGGTGATCCAAAAAACCGGACAAAATGTTTTTCGTTATAACCGATTTTAATAGCGAAAAATTAATGGGGCTTTTGACCAAAAAAAATGTCGTCCGACATCTTAAATTCCTAGATGGCGAATAAAGTCAAACCCTTCACAAAAAAAATCCTTATATAATAACTAGTAGTTGGAATGATCCTTACCCCAATTAACGAATGGCCCAAACAACACCGGAAATATGTTTCTCGTTATAACTTTCGAACAATACCACCGATATGAATAGGATAACCTGCACTACAACTAACGGGTGATCCAAAAAAACCGGACAAAATGTTTTTCGTTATAACCGATTTTAATAGCGAAAAATTAATGGGGCTTTTGACCAAAAAAAATGTCGTCCGACATCTTAAATTCCTAGATGACGAATAAAGTCAAACCCTTCACAAAAAAATCCTTATATAATAACTAGTAGTTGGAATGATCCTTACCCCAATTAACGAATGGCCCAAACAACACCGGAAATATGTTTCTCGTTATAACTTTCGAACAATACCACCGATATGAATAGGATAACCTGCACTACAACTAACGGGTGATCCAAAAAAACCGGACAAAATGTTTCTCGTTATAACCGATTTTAATAGTGAAAAATTAATCGGGCTTTTGACCAAAAAAAATGTCGTCCGACATCTTAAATTCCTAGATGGCGAATAAAGTCAAACCCTTCACAAAAAAAATCCTTATATAATAACTAGTAGTTGGAATGATCCTTACCCCAATTAACGAATGGCCCAAACAACACCGGAAATATGTTTCTCGTTATAACTTTCGAACAATACCACCGATATGAATAGGATAACCTGCACTACAACTAACGGGTGATCCAAAAAACCGGACAAAATGTTTTTCGTTATAACCGATTTTAATAGCGAAAAATTAATGGGGCTTTTGACCAAAAAAAATGTCGTCCGACATCTTAAATTCCTAGATGGCGAATAAAGTCAAACCCTTCACAAAAAAAATCCTTATATAATAACTAGTAGTTGGAATGATCCTTACCCCAATTAACGAATGGCCCAAACAACACCGGAAATATGTTTCTCGTTATAACTTTCGAACAATACCACCGATATGAATAGGATAACCTGCACTACAACTAACGGGTGATCCAAAAAAACCGGACAAAATGTTTTTCGTTATAACCGATTTTAATAGTGAAAAATTAATCGGGCTTTTGACCAAAAAAAATGTCGTCCGACATCTTAAATTCCTAGATGACGAATAAAGTCAAACCCTTCACAAAAAAATCCTTATATAATAACTAGTAGTTGGAATGATCCTTACCCCAATTAACGAATGGCCCAAACAACACCGGAAATATGTTTCTCGTTATAACTTTCGAACAATACCACCGATATGAATAGGATAACCTGCACCACAACTAACGGGTGATCCAAAAAACCGGACAAAATGTTTTTCGTTATAACCGATTTTAATAGCGAAAAATTAATGGGGCTTTTGACCAAAAAAAATGTCGTCCGACATCTTAAATTCCTAGATGGCGAATAAAGTCAAACCCTTCACAAAAAAAATCCTTATATAA
Source organism: Aspidapion aeneum (assembly GCA_963576565.1). Taxonomy (NCBI): domain Eukaryota; kingdom Metazoa; phylum Arthropoda; class Insecta; order Coleoptera; family Brentidae; genus Aspidapion; species Aspidapion aeneum. The sequence continues at coordinate 6,212,326 of OY755043.1, read as the reverse complement.
TAACTAGTAGTTGGAATGATCCTTACCCCAATTAACGAATGGCCCAAACAACACCGGAAATATGTTTCTCGTTATAACTTTCGAACAATACCACCGATATGAATAGGATAACCTGCACTACAACTAACGGGTGATCCAAAAAAACCGGACAAAATGTTTTTCGTTATAACCGATTTTAATAGTGAAAAATTAATCGGGCTTTTGACCAAAAAAAATGTCGTCCGACATCTTAAATTCCTAGATGACGAATAAAGTCAAACCCTTCACAAAAAAATCCTTATATAATAACTAGTAGTTGGAATGATCCTTACCCCAATTAACGAATGGCCCAAACAACACCGGAAATATGTTTCTCGTTATAACTTTCGAACAATACCACCGATATGAATAGGATAACCTGCACCACAACTAACGGGTGATCCAAAAAACCGGACAAAATGTTTTTCGTTATAACCGATTTTAATAGCGAAAAATTAATGGGGCTTTTGACCAAAAAAAATGTCGTCCGACATCTTAAATTCCTAGATGGCGAATAAAGTCAAACCCTTCACAAAAAAAATCCTTATATAATAACTAGTAGTTGGAATGATCCTTACCCCAATTAACGAATGGCCCAAACAACACCGGAAATATGTTTCTCGTTATAACTTTCGAACAATACCACCGATATGAATAGGATAACCTGCACTACAACTAACGGGTGATCCAAAAAAACCGGACAAAATGTTTTTCGTTATAACCGATTTTAATAGCGAAAAATTAATGGGGCTTTTGACCAAAAAAAATGTCGTCCGACATCTTAAATTCCTAGATGGCGAATAAAGTCAAACCCTTCACAAAAAAAATCCTTATATAATAACTAGTAGTTGGAATGATCCTTACCCCAATTAACGAATGGCCCAAAGAACACCGGAAATATGTTTCTCGTTATAACTTTCGAACAATACCACCGATATGAATAGGATAACCTGCACTACAACTAACGGGTGATCCAAAAAAACCGGACAAAATGTTTTTCGTTATAACCGATTTTAATAGCGAAAAATTAATGGGGCTTTTGACCAAAAAAAATGTCGTCCGACATCTTAAATTCCTAGATGGCGAATAAAGTCAAACCCTTCACAAAAAAAATCCTTATATAATAACTAGTAGTTGGAATGATCCTTACCCCAATTAACGAATGGCCCAAACAACACCGGAAATATGTTTCTCGTTATAACTTTCGAACAATACCACCGATATGAATAGGATAACCTGCACCACAACTAACGGGTGATCCAAAAAACCGGACAAAATGTTTTTCGTTATAACCGATTTTAATAGCGAAAAATTAATGGGGCTTTTGACCAAAAAAAATGTCGTCCGACATCTTAAATTCCTAGATGGCGAATAAAGTCAAACCCTTCACAAAAAAAATCCTTATATAATAACTAGTAGTTGGAATGATCCTTACCCCAATTAACGAATGGCCCAAACAACACCGGAAATATGTTTCTCGTTATAACTTTCGAACAATACCACCGATATGAATAGGATAACCTGCACTACAACTAACGGGTGATCCAAAAAAACCGGACAAAATGTTTTTCGTTATAACCGATTTTAATAGCGAAAAATTAATGGGGCTTTTGACCAAAAAAAATGTCGTCCGACATCTTAAATTCCTAGATGGCGAATAAAGTCAAACCCTTCACAAAAAAAAGCCTTATATAATAACTAGTAGTTGGAATGATCCTTACCCCAATTAACGAATGGCCCAAACAACACCGGAAATATGTTTCTCGTTATAACTTTCGAACAATACCACCGATATGAATAGGATAACCTGCACCACAACTAACGGGTGATCCAAAAAACCGGACAAAATGTTTTTCGTTATAACCGATTTTAATAGCGAAAAATTAATGGGGCTTTTGACCAAAAAAAATGTCGTCCGACATCTTAAATTCCTAGATGGCGAATAAAGTCAAACCCTTCACAAAAAAAATCCTTATATAATAACTAGTAGTTGGAATGATCCTTACCCCAATTAACGAATGGCCCAAACAACACCGGAAATATGTTTCTCGTTATAACTTTCGAACAATACCACCGATATGAATAGGATAACCTGCACTACAACTAACGGGTGATCCAAAAAAACCGGACAAAATGTTTTTCGTTATAACCGATTTTAATAGCGAAAAATTAATGGGGCTTTTGACCAAAAAAAATGTCGTCCGACATCTTAAATTCCTAGATGACGAATAAAGTCAAACCCTTCACAAAAAAATCCTTATATAATAACTAGTAGTTGGAATGATCCTTACCCCAATTAACGAATGGCCCAAACAACACCGGAAATATGTTTCTCGTTATAACTTTCGAACAATACCACCGATATGAATAGGATAACCTGCACTACAACTAACGGGTGATCCAAAAAAACCGGACAAAATGTTTCTCGTTATAACCGATTTTAATAGTGAAAAATTAATCGGGCTTTTGACCAAAAAAAATGTCGTCCGACATCTTAAATTCCTAGATGGCGAATAAAGTCAAACCCTTCACAAAAAAAATCCTTATATAATAACTAGTAGTTGGAATGATCCTTACCCCAATTAACGAATGGCCCAAACAACACCGGAAATATGTTTCTCGTTATAACTTTCGAACAATACCACCGATATGAATAGGATAACCTGCACTACAACTAACGGGTGATCCAAAAAACCGGACAAAATGTTTTTCGTTATAACCGATTTTAATAGCGAAAAATTAATGGGGCTTTTGACCAAAAAAAATGTCGTCCGACATCTTAAATTCCTAGATGGCGAATAAAGTCAAACCCTTCACAAAAAAAATCCTTATATAATAACTAGTAGTTGGAATGATCCTTACCCCAATTAACGAATGGCCCAAACAACACCGGAAATATGTTTCTCGTTATAACTTTCGAACAATACCACCGATATGAATAGGATAACCTGCACTACAACTAACGGGTGATCCAAAAAAACCGGACAAAATGTTTTTCGTTATAACCGATTTTAATAGTGAAAAATTAATCGGGCTTTTGACCAAAAAAAATGTCGTCCGACATCTTAAATTCCTAGATGACGAATAAAGTCAAACCCTTCACAAAAAAATCCTTATATAATAACTAGTAGTTGGAATGATCCTTACCCCAATTAACGAATGGCCCAAACAACACCGGAAATATGTTTCTCGTTATAACTTTCGAACAATACCACCGATATGAATAGGATAACCTGCACCACAACTAACGGGTGATCCAAAAAACCGGACAAAATGTTTTTCGTTATAACCGATTTTAATAGCGAAAAATTAATGGGGCTTTTGACCAAAAAAAATGTCGTCCGACATCTTAAATTCCTAGATGGCGAATAAAGTCAAACCCTTCACAAAAAAAATCCTTATATAATAACTAGTAGTTGGAATGATCCTTACCCCAATTAACGAATGGCCCAAACAACACCGGAAATATGTTTCTCGTTATAACTTTCGAACAATACCACCGATATGAATAGGATAACCTGCACTACAACTAACGGGTGATCCAAAAAAACCGGACAAAATGTTTTTCGTTATAACCGATTTTAATAGTGAAAAATTAATCGGGCTTTTGACCAAAAAAAATGTCGTCCGACATCTTAAATTCCTAGATGACGAATAAAGTCAAACCCTTCACAAAAAAATCCTTATATAATAACTAGTAGTTGGAATGATCCTTACCCCAATTAACGAATGGCCCAAACAACACCGGAAATATGTTTCTCGTTATAACTTTCGAACAATACCACCGATATGAATAGGATAACCTGCACCACAACTAACGGGTGATCCAAAAAACCGGACAAAATGTTTTTCGTTATAACCGATTTTAATAGCGAAAAATTAATGGGGCTTTTGACCAAAAAAAATGTCGTCCGACATCTTAAATTCCTAGATGGCGAATAAAGTCAAACCCTTCACAAAAAAAATCCTTATATAATAACTAGTAGTTGGAATGATCCTTACCCCAATTAACGAATGGCCCAAACAACACCGGAAATATGTTTCTCGTTATAACTTTCGAACAATACCACCGATATGAATAGGATAACCTGCACTACAACTAACGGGTGATCCAAAAAAACCGGACAAAATGTTTTTCGTTATAACCGATTTTAATAGCGAAAAATTAATGGGGCTTTTGACCAAAAAAAATGTCGTCCGACATCTTAAATTCCTAGATGGCGAATAAAGTCAAACCCTTCACAAAAAAAATCCTTATATAATAACTAGTAGTTGGAATGATCCTTACCCCAATTAACGAATGGCCCAAACAACACCGGAAATATGTTTCTCGTTATAACTTTCGAACAATACCACCGATATGAATAGGATAACCTGCACTACAACTAACGGGTGATCCAAAAAAACCGGACAAAATGTTTTTCGTTATAACCGATTTTAATAGCGAAAAATTAATGGGGCTTTTGACCAAAAAAAATGTCGTCCGACATCTTAAATTCCTAGATGACGAATAAAGTCAAACCCTTCACAAAAAAATCCTTATATAATAACTAGTAGTTGGAATGATCCTTACCCCAATTAACGAATGGCCCAAACAACACCGGAAATATGTTTCTCGTTATAACTTTCGAACAATACCACCGATATGAATAGGATAACCTGCACTACAACTAACGGGTGATCCAAAAAAACCGGACAAAATGTTTTTCGTTATAACCGATTTTAATAGCGAAAAATTAATGGGGCTTTTGACCAAAAAAAATGTCGTCCGACATCTTAAATTCCTAGATGACGAATAAAGTCAAACCCTTCACAAAAAAATCCTTATATAATAACTAGTAGTTGGAATGATCCTTACCCCAATTAACGAATGGCCCAAACAACACCGGAAATATGTTTCTCGTTATAACTTTCGAACAATACCACCGATATGAATAGGATAACCTGCACTACAACTAACGGGTGATCCAAAAAAACCGGACAAAATGTTTTTCGTTATAACCGATTTTAATAGCGAAAAATTAATGGGGCTTTTGACCAAAAAAAATGTCGTCCGACATCTTAAATTCCTAGATGGCGAATAAAGTCAAACCCTTCACAAAAAAAATCCTTATATAATAACTAGTAGTTGGAATGATCCTTACCCCAATTAACGAATGGCCCAAACAACACCGGAAATATGTTTCTCGTTATAACTTTCGAACAATACCACCGATATGAATAGGATAACCTGCACTACAACTAACGGGTGATCCAAAAAACCGGACAAAATGTTTTTCGTTATAACCGATTTTAATAGCGAAAAATTAATGGGGCTTTTGACCAAAAAAAATGTCGTCCGACATCTTAAATTCCTAGATGGCGAATAAAGTCAAACCCTTCACAAAAAAAATCCTTATATAATAACTAGTAGTTGGAATGATCCTTACCCCAATTAACGAATGGCCCAAACAACACCGGAAATATGTTTCTCGTTATAACTTTCGAACAATACCACCGATATGAATAGGATAACCTGCACTACAACTAACGGGTGATCCAAAAAAACCGGACAAAATGTTTTTCGTTATAACCGATTTTAATAGTGAAAAATTAATCGGGCTTTTGACCAAAAAAAATGTCGTCCGACATCTTAAATTCCTAGATGACGAATAAAGTCAAACCCTTCACAAAAAAATCCTTATATAATAACTAGTAGTTGGAATGATCCTTACCCCAATTAACGAATGGCCCAAACAACACCGGAAATATGTTTCTCGTTATAACTTTCGAACAATACCACCGATATGAATAGGATAACCTGCACCACAACTAACGGGTGATCCAAAAAACCGGACAAAATGTTTTTCGTTATAACCGATTTTAATAGCGAAAAATTAATGGGGCTTTTGACCAAAAAAAATGTCGTCCGACATCTTAAATTCCTAGATGGCGAATAAAGTCAAACCCTTCACAAAAAAAATCCTTATATAATAACTAGTAGTTGGAATGATCCTTACCCCAATTAACGAATGGCCCAAACAACACCGGAAATATGTTTCTCGTTATAACTTTCGAACAATACCACCGATATGAATAGGATAACCTGCACTACAACTAACGGGTGATCCAAAAAAACCGGACAAAATGTTTTTCGTTATAACCGATTTTAATAGCGAAAAATTAATGGGGCTTTTGACCAAAAAAAATGTCGTCCGACATCTTAAATTCCTAGATGACGAATAAAGTCAAACCCTTCACAAAAAAATCCTTATATAATAACTAGTAGTTGGAATGATCCTTACCCCAATTAACGAATGGCCCAAACAACACCGGAAATATGTTTCTCGTTATAACTTTCGAACAATACCACCGATATGAATAGGATAACCTGCACTACAACTAACGGGTGATCCAAAAAAACCGGACAAAATGTTTCTCGTTATAACCGATTTTAATAGTGAAAAATTAATCGGCCTTTTGACCAAAAAAAATGTCGTCCGACATCTTAAATTCCTAGATGGCGAATAAAGTCAAACCCTTCACAAAAAAAATCCTTATATAATAACTAGTAGTTGGAATGATCCTTACCCCAATTAACGAATGGCCCAAACAATACCGGAAAATATGTTTCTCGTTATAACTTTCGAACAATACCACCGATATGAATAGGATAACCTGCACTACAACTAACGGGTGATCCAAAAAACCGGACAAAATGTTTTTCGTTATAACCGATTTTAATAGCGAAAAATTAATGAGGCTTTTGACCAAAAAAAATGTCGTCCGACATCTTAAATTCCTAGATGGCGAATAAAGTCAAACCCTTCACAAAAAAAATCCTTATATAATAACTAGTAGTTGGAATGATCCTTACCCCAATTAACGAATGGCCCAAACAACACCGGAAATATGTTTCTCGTTATAACTTTCGAACAATACCACCGATATGAATAGGATAACCTGCACTACAACTAACGGGTGATCCAAAAAAACCGGACAAAATGTTTTTCGTTATAACCGATTTTAATAGCGAAAAATTAATGGGGCTTTTGACCAAAAAAAATGTCGTCCGACATCTTAAATTCCTAGATGGCGAATAAAGTCAAACCCTTCACAAAAAAATCCTTATATAATAACTAGTAGTTGGAATGATCCTTACCCCAATTAACGAATGGCCCAAAGAACACCGGAAATATGTTTCTCGTTATAACTTTCGAACAATACCACCGATATGAATAGGATAACCTGCACTACAACTAACGGGTGATCCAAAAAAACCGGACAAAATGTTTTTCGTTATAACCGATTTTAATAGCGAAAAATTAATGGGGCTTTTGACCAAAAAAAATGTCGTCCGACATCTTAAATTCCTAGATGGCGAATAAAGTCAAACCCTTCACAAAAAAAATCCTTATATAATAACTAGTAGTTGGAATGATCCTTACCCCAATTAACGAATGGCCCAAACAACACCGGAAATATGTTTCTCGTTATAACTTTCGAACAATACCACCGATATGAATAGGATAACCTGCACCACAACTAACGGGTGATCCAAAAAACCGGACAAAATGTTTTTCGTTATAACCGATTTTAATAGCGAAAAATTAATGGGGCTTTTGACCAAAAAAAATGTCGTCCGACATCTTAAATTCCTAGATGGCGAATAAAGTCAAACCCTTCACAAAAAAAATCCTTATATAATAACTAGTAGTTGGAATGATCCTTACCCCAATTAACGAATGGCCCAAACAACACCGGAAATATGTTTCTCGTTATAACTTTCGAACAATACCACCGATATGAATAGGATAACCTGCACTACAACTAACGGGTGATCCAAAAAAACCGGACAAAATGTTTTTCGTTATAACCGATTTTAATAGCGAAAAATTAATGGGGCTTTTGACCAAAAAAAATGTCGTCCGACATCTTAAATTCCTAGATGACGAATAAAGTCAAACCCTTCACAAAAAAATCCTTATATAATAACTAGTAGTTGGAATGATCCTTACCCCAATTAACGAATGGCCCAAACAACACCGGAAATATGTTTCTCGTTATAACTTTCGAACAATACCACCGATATGAATAGGATAACCTGCACTACAACTAACGGGTGATCCAAAAAAACCGGACAAAATGTTTCTCGTTATAACCGATTTTAATAGTGAAAAATTAATCGGCCTTTTGACCAAAAAAAATGTCGTCCGACATCTTAAATTCCTAGATGGCGAATAAAGTCAAACCCTTCACAAAAAAAATCCTTATATAATAACTAGTAGTTGGAATGATCCTTACCCCAATTAACGAATGGCCCAAACAATACCGGAAAATATGTTTCTCGTTATAACTTTCGAACAATACCACCGATATGAATAGGATAACCTGCACTACAACTAACGGGTGATCCAAAAAACCGGACAAAATGTTTTTCGTTATAACCGATTTTAATAGCGAAAAATTAATGGGGCTTTTGACCAAAAAAAATGTCGTCCGACATCTTAAATTCCTAGATGGCGAATAAAGTCAAACCCTTCACAAAAAAAATCCTTATATAATAACTAGTAGTTGGAATGATCCTTACCCCAATTAACGAATGGCCCAAACAACACCGGAAATATGTTTCTCGTTATAACTTTCGAACAATACCACCGATATGAATAGGATAACCTGCACTACAACTAACGGGTGATCCAAAAAAACCGGACAAAATGTTTTTCGTTATAACCGATTTTAATAGCGAAAAATTAATGGGGCTTTTGACCAAAAAAAATGTCGTCCGACATCTTAAATTCCTAGATGGCGAATAAAGTCAAACCCTTCACAAAAAAAATCCTTATATACTAACTAGTAGTTGGAATGATCCTTACCCCAATTAACGAATGGCCCAAAGAACACCGGAAATATGTTTCTCGTTATAACTTTCGAACAATACCACCGATATGAATAGGATAACCTGCACTACAACTAACGGGTGATCCAAAAAAACCGGACAAAATGTTTTTCGTTATAACCGATTTTAATAGCGAAAAATTAATGGGGCTTTTGACCAAAAAAAATGTCGTCCGACATCTTAAATTCCTAGATGGCGAATAAAGTCAAACCCTTCACAAAAAAAATCCTTATATAATAACTAGTAGTTGGAATGATCCTTACCCCAATTAACGAATGGCCCAAACAACACCGGAAATATGTTTCTCGTTATAACTTTCGAACAATACCACCGATATGAATAGGATAACCTGCACCACAACTAACGGGTGATCCAAAAAACCGGACAAAATGTTTTTCGTTATAACCGATTTTAATAGCGAAAAATTAATGGGGCTTTTGACCAAAAAAAATGTCGTCCGACATCTTAAATTCCTAGATGGCGAATAAAGTCAAACCCTTCACAAAAAAAATCCTTATATAATAACTAGTAGTTGGAATGATCCTTACCCCAATTAACGAATGGCCCAAACAACACCGGAAATATGTTTCTCGTTATAACTTTCGAACAATACCACCGATATGAATAGGATAACCTGCACTACAACTAACGGGTGATCCAAAAAAACCGGACAAAATGTTTTTCGTTATAACCGATTTTAATAGCGAAAAATTAATGGGGCTTTTGACCAAAAAAAATGTCGTCCGACATCTTAAATTCCTAGATGACGAATAAAGTCAAACCCTTCACAAAAAAATCCTTATATAATAACTAGTAGTTGGAATGATCCTTACCCCAATTAACGAATGGCCCAAACAACACCGGAAATATGTTTCTCGTTATAACTTTCGAACAATACCACCGATATGAATAGGATAACCTGCACTACAACTAACGGGTGATCCAAAAAAACCGGACAAAATGTTTCTCGTTATAACCGATTTTAATAGTGAAAAATTAATCGGCCTTTTGACCAAAAAAAATGTCGTCCGACATCTTAAATTCCTAGATGGCGAATAAAGTCAAACCCTTCACAAAAAAAATCCTTATATAATAACTAGTAGTTGGAATGATCCTTACCCCAATTAACGAATGGCCCAAACAATACCGGAAAATATGTTTCTCGTTATAACTTTCGAACAATACCACCGATATGAATAGGATAACCTGCACTACAACTAACGGGTGATCCAAAAAACCGGACAAAATGTTTTTCGTTATAACCGATTTTAATAGCGAAAAATTAATGGGGCTTTTGACCAAAAAAAATGTCGTCCGACATCTTAAATTCCTAGATGGCGAATAAAGTCAAACCCTTCACAAAAAAAATCCTTATATAATAACTAGTAGTTGGAATGATCCTTACCCCAATTAACGAATGGCCCAAACAACACCGGAAATATGTTTCTCGTTATAACTTTCGAACAATACCACCGATATGAATAGGATAACCTGCACTACAACTAACGGGTGATCCAAAAAAACCGGACAAAATGTTTTTCGTTATAACCGATTTTAATAGCGAAAAATTAATGGGGCTTTTGACCAAAAAAAATGTCGTCCGACATCTTAAATTCCTAGATGGCGAATAAAGTCAAACCCTTCACAAAAAAAATCCTTATATACTAACTAGTAGTTGGAATGATCCTTACCCCAATTAACGAATGGCCCAAAGAACACCGGAAATATGTTTCTCGTTATAACTTTCGAACAATACCACCGATATGAATAGGATAACCTGCACTACAACTAACGGGTGATCCAAAAAAACCGGACAAAATGTTTTTCGTTATAACCGATTTTAATAGCGAAAAATTAATGGGGCTTTTGACCAAAAAAAATGTCGTCCGACATCTTAAATTCCTAGATGGCGAATAAAGTCAAACCCTTCACAAAAAAAATCCTTATATAATAACTAGTAGTTGGAATGATCCTTACCCCAATTAACGAATGGCCCAAACAACACCGGAAATATGTTTCTCGTTATAACTTTCGAACAATACCACCGATATGAATAGGATAACCTGCACCACAACTAACGGGTGATCCAAAAAACCGGACAAAATGTTTTTCGTTATAACCGATTTTAATAGCGAAAAATTAATGGGGCTTTTGACCAAAAAAAATGTCGTCCGACATCTTAAATTCCTAGATGGCGAATAAAGTCAAACCCTTCACAAAAAAAATCCTTATATAATAACTAGTAGTTGGAATGATCCTTACCCCAATTAACGAATGGCCCAAACAACACCGGAAATATGTTTCTCGTTATAACTTTCGAACAATACCACCGATATGAATAGGATAACCTGCACTACAACTAACGGGTGATCCAAAAAAACCGGACAAAATGTTTTTCGTTATAACCGATTTTAATAGCGAAAAATTAATGGGGCTTTTGACCAAAAAAAATGTCGTCCGACATCTTAAATTCCTAGATGACGAATAAAGTCAAACCCTTCACAAAAAAATCCTTATATAATAACTAGTAGTTGGAATGATCCTTACCCCAATTAACGAATGGCCCAAACAACACCGGAAATATGTTTCTCGTTATAACTTTCGAACAATACCACCGATATGAATAGGATAACCTGCACTACAACTAACGGGTGATCCAAAAAAACCGGACAAAATGTTTCTCGTTATAACCGATTTTAATAGTGAAAAATTAATCGGCCTTTTGACCAAAAAAAATGTCGTCCGACATCTTAAATTCCTAGATGGCGAATAAAGTCAAACCCTTCACAAAAAAAATCCTTATATAATAACTAGTAGTTGGAATGATCCTTACCCCAATTAACGAATGGCCCAAACAACACCGGAAATATGTTTCTCGTTATAACTTTCGAACAATACCACCGATATGAATAGGATAACCTGCACTACAACTAACGGGTGATCCAAAAAAACCGGACAAAATGTTTTTCGTTATAACCGATTTTAATAGCGAAAAATTAATGGGGCTTTTGACCAAAAAAAATGTCGTCCGACATCTTAAATTCCTAGATGACGAATAAAGTCAAACCCTTCACAAAAAAATCCTTATATAATAACTAGTAGTTGGAATGATCCTTACCCCAATTAACGAATGGCCCAAACAACACCGGAAATATGTTTCTCGTTATAACTTTCGAACAATACCACCGATATGAATAGGATAACCTGCACTACAACTAACGGGTGATCCAAAAAAACCGGACAAAATGTTTCTCGTTATAACCGATTTTAATAGTGAAAAATTAATCGGCCTTTTGACCAAAAAAAATGTCGTCCGACATCTTAAATTCCTAGATGGCGAATAAAGTCAAACCCTTCACAAAAAAAATCCTTATATAATAACTAGTAGTTGGAATGATCCTTACCCCAATTAACGAATGGCCCAAACAACACCGGAAATATGTTTCTCGTTATAACTTTCGAACAATACCACCGATATGAATAGGATAACCTGCACTACAACTAACGGGTGATCCAAAAAAACCGGACAAAATGTTTTTCGTTATAACCGATTTTAATAGCGAAAAATTAATGGGGCTTTTGACCAAAAAAAATGTCGTCCGACATCTTAAATTCCTAGATGACGAATAAAGTCAAACCCTTCACAAAAAAATCCTTATATAATAACTAGTAGTTGGAATGATCCTTACCCCAATTAACGAATGGCCCAAACAACACCGGAAATATGTTTCTCGTTATAACTTTCGAACAATACCACCGATATGAATAGGATAACCTGCACTACAACTAACGGGTGATCCAAAAAAACCGGACAAAATGTTTCTCGTTATAACCGATTTTAATAGTGAAAAATTAATCGGCCTTTTGACCAAAAAAAATGTCGTCCGACATCTTAAATTCCTAGATGGCGAATAAAGTCAAACCCTTCACAAAAAAAATCCTTATATACTAACTAGTAGTTGGAATGATCCTTACCCCAATTAACGAATGGCCCAAAGAACACCGGAAATATGTTTCTCGTTATAACTTTCGAACAATACCACCGATATGAATAGGATAACCTGCACTACAACTAACGGGTGATCCAAAAAAACCGGACAAAATGTTTTTCGTTATAACCGATTTTAATAGCGAAAAATTAATGGGGCTTTTGACCAAAAAAAATGTCGTCCGACATCTTAAATTCCTAGATGGCGAATAAAGTCAAACCCTTCACAAAAAAAATCCTTATATAATAACTAGTAGTTGGAATGATCCTTACCCCAATTAACGAATGGCCCAAACAACACCGGAAATATGTTTCTCGTTATAACTTTCGAACAATACCACCGATATGAATAGGATAACCTGCACTACAACTAACGGGTGATCCAAAAAACCGGACAAAATGTTTTTCGTTATAACCGATTTTAATAGCGAAAAATTAATGGGGCTTTTGACCAAAAAAAATGTCGTCCGACATCTTAAATTCCTAGATGGCGAATAAAGTCAAACCCTTCACAAAAAAAATCCTTATATAATAACTAGTAGTTGGAATGATCCTTACCCCAATTAACGAATGGCCCAAACAACACCGGAAATATGTTTCTCGTTATAACTTTCGAACAATACCACCGATATGAATAGGATAACCTGCACTACAACTAACGGGTGATCCAAAAAAACCGGACAAAATGTTTTTCGTTATAACCGATTTTAATAGTGAAAAATTAATCGGGCTTTTGACCAAAAAAAATGTCGTCCGACATCTTAAATTCCTAGATGGCGAATAAAGTCAAACCCTTCAAACTGGCTCAATTATTTTTACGTTTCAGAAATTAAAAGGATTTTTTTTAATTTGTAAAAAAGTTTGGCTTTCTGCGTGCACATATAGGTATGAATCATTCAAATCGGTTTAGTGGCTTCCAGAAAATTATTTTTTCTTTGAGCCATTGTTTTTTAGATTATACGACTGCCGTTCATTTAAAAAAAACGGTGGTTTTTTTTCCTGAAATACACAGTACATTTTATTATTATTTATTATTACCATAATCTAATTTTTATTTCAAAAAATCAATTTTTTAATTATAAATGTTATTGTTCTAGGCTTTGCATTGGACTTGGAAACGATTCCTGAAACCAACGAGAGTTTTATTACAGATACGCATTATTCGGACCTGGACAAACCACTATCTTTCGAGCTTAGCAATGAAGAGTTAAACTTGGAAAACGGTAATCACAAAACAAAAACATTTCATGTGAAAAAAATCCAAAAAATTAAAGATTTTTTTTTATAAAAATAAAAAATATATAACTCAATAGAAAAGTAAAAAAAACTAGAAAAATTAAATACTGAGTGATATATTTTTTTAAAGGAAACTTTTAACTAGCTATTTCAGTTTAGATGAAATTCAACTAAATAGTTATACTCAAAAAAGACTATATAAAATAGATTTGAGCAAAAATTTAATTTTTATAAACATCAAAGTTATAGCCCCTTCCCCTTTTTCCTTTGTACTAGATACTCGGAAGTGACGGTCAAGACTTCCCAAAAGAAATTGAATTTGGGACACCCTGTATAGTGACGTCTAGTGTCGTAACAGTGCAGGACTAAGGTTTTATACAGTGGAAGGCCAAGTCCCGTCTTGGCCCTTCAATGTGACGCCGCTGATGTCATATGCAAGGGGGAAGGTGTCAGAATGAAAAAAAAGATTTTTTCCTTAAAGCAAAATAACTTTTTTTATTAAAATGTATATTGATTCACACCCCAGGCGCCTTGCCTATAAACATATAAGTACAGCCAAAGCCTTTGCACACTTACACAAGAATTTTTCTTTTTGGCATTTATACATACAAAATATTGAAGCATCTTTTATCAAAAAAATATAAAAAATCGAAGGGGTCACATTTTCAAAATGACGAGTTTTTTAATTTATTGTCTTGTACTAAGGTCACTGATGTGATTATTTGTCATTTTCAATGTTTTTTCTTAAAGCCTCTTGTTCTTATTTCTAAACAATAGTAAAAAAAAATTTGCAAAGTTCGTATTTTTTTCAGGAAAAATCATAAACCTAAACTAAACTGGTTTGATACATATTTAATTTATTATTTTTAAAATACAAAGTAAAACAACATCTCATTAGGTAAAATTATTTTTCAGAGATGGAAGACAACTTTGCATTTGAAGATGACGAACAAATCTTTAAAAATGGTGAAGAAATTGAGCCAAACACAAGTGAAGAAATGGAAACTGAAATTGTAGAAGAGGACGATAGATTTTTATTTATAAGAGAAGAATCAAATCCAGAACAAACAGAAGAAAACATAATTGAAGAAATACCAGAAGAATCAAATTCTCTAGATTAACAAAATAAAATCATGGTTAGAATAAGGAGGAGCGAAACTACAACAAATAACAAAAATGATGTTTCAATGTTTTCAATGAAATAAAACATTCGATTAGAAAATTTCAGAAAACCCCCCAAAGAGCTTTTATAAAAAGTTGTTTTTTATTTTATTTATTTATTTGATAAAATTAAAATACTTTAAATTAAACATTATTATCCTTTTGATGACATCATTAAAAATATCTTTAAAAGTGCTAAAAACAATGTTTTTACAACTTTTTTGTCACACAGGTCCCAAGTTGTTTTTGATTTAATTTATTTATTTAATAAAATTAAAATACTTTAAATTAAACATTATTATGCTTTTGATGACATCGTTAAAGAGCTCGTTAAAAGTGCTAAAAATAATGTGTTAACAAAAAAAATTTCAGAGAGGTCGCCGTAGAATATCATGTTGTGTAAGTATATTTTAGGGTCTCACCTTCAGCTTTACATCAAGTTGCCCAGCCTCTTGTAGTCAATCTTTTCCAAAACAACCAGGGGTCGGAGTTGTTCGGCAAACACTCGCATGTCTTCGGCGATGGCGTCTTGACCCGACGGGGCTTGCACTGATAGTTCGACAAGGTAGCTTTGAGACATTGGTTCCATGCCTGGGACACAAAATTAGATAAATATTTATTAAACTTCTTATTAATATTAGGATATTGACATTCAAAATAAAATAAAATACAGATAAATTACAGTGTATATACAATAATAAATCTAAATGTAACAATCTTTTAAATAAAAAAGATTATTAAAAAGTGCGCTCTTCCACTCAGGCCAAAAGATAATAAGTTTTCGATTTTTTTTTGTAAACCAATTTTTTTTAATCACTACGAAATTAAATTAAAAAATCTTTTAATGTCAATATTTAAAAACTTTTAAAGAATTTTAAAAAAATTATAATAAAACATAAATTTGTATGAAATTATTTACCTTCACTTGGTTTACTGATCATTCCATTTATTTTGAAGATTTTGGACACTGTAATTTTCATCCTGCCTTTTCTAAACATATAACCTAAAATGGTTTTGCAAACCTATATTATTTTATCAAGGTAAGCTTCAGTTGAAAAAATTAAATAAGTAATAGTTTTAGTAGCTGTGGTGGCTCAGTGCGTTCGCGCATTGAACACAAGTGAGTTAAGGAATATACAAGACGCTAGCGCTACCAAGTCCACTTTCAATCCCTGGCTTCGCAAGCGCAGATCTACCAATATTATTTACCTCATGTCTTAGAATAGATGCATACAGGGTGATTTTCACTTGAATGATTCTAACCACATGAAAATAGAAAGTTTCAAAAACCTAACCTAACAAAACCTAATCAAATCTAACCGAACCGAAGGAAACTAAACCAATAATTTTTTTCAAAAAAAAAACTTTCCTGACTTCCTGCCCGGGATCCTAGAGGATGTGAATCCGAACCGAACCAAACCGAACCTAACTAAACTGAACCAAACCTAACCTAACCAAACTACAACACGTACTGCTAATTAGGTTTAGTTGGGTAGGGTTAGGTTTGGATAGGTTCGGTTCGGTACGGTCCGGTTCGGATTCACATCCTCTAGCATCCCAGGTAGGAAGTCAGGAAAGTTTTTTTTTGAAAAAAAATATTGGTTTAGTTTGCTTTGGTTCGGTTCGGTTAGATCTGATTAGGTTTCGTTAGGTTAGGTTTATGAAACTTTCTATTTTCATGTGGTTAGAATGATTCAAGTGAAAATCACCCTGTACATCGATTCTAATACATGAGGTAAATAATATTGGTAGATCTACGCATGCGAAGCCAGGGATTGGAAGTGGACTTGGTAGCGCTAGCGTCTTGTAAGGAATATCGCTTGCTAGTGGCGGGATCGATCCCCGTCGGTTGCCGAGGTCGGGTGCGGCAGATATTTATAGGATTCCTGGGGAGAAGTGTCCCTAGAAGAGTAACTACAAAGGTATATTTATAGACAGTATACAGTAGTGAGCATACAAAAAAGTATAACGGTACATGTCCGGCATGGCCCTGGTAGCCGAGGACAAAAAACAAAGTGATAAAAAGAAAAAAAAGTAGTAGTCTTCAAAAGAGAATTTTATACTAAATTTAAAAAAAAAAGATTATTTTATAGGAAGATTAGGTAGGAAATAAAAATAGACGGTGTTTCACGAACATCGAACCAGAGGCCTTTTTGGGTATTTAGAGTGCGACTTTGGAGAGAGGAAAAGAAAACGCTCAAACACGTCGATTTTGTTGGTGAGGGAGACACTTTTTATCTATCTTGAAATTTTTGTAGCACGAATCCCCTTTAGGGGGTATACTTTACCCCTATATTTTGAATAGGGAACGTGGGTCTAATGATAACTTGTTTTGAAGCTCTCTTGAATATCTTTACAACCATATAAAAATTTTGAAAATTTATCGATTAGTTTTTGAGATATTTACTTTCAAATTTAACATGGAATAAAAATTAAATCCGAAAAATAATAACATTCTAAATAAATTTTTATCAGTCCATGTTAAGTTTTGAAAGTTTGAAGAAGAATTATCTCAAAAACTAATGGATAGATTTTTTTAATTATTACACGGTCCTAAGGAAAATCAAAAGGCCTTCATAACAAGATATCACTAGACCCACTTTCCCTATTCAAAATATAGGGGTAAAGTATACCCCTCGAAAAAGGTTCGTGCTACAAAAATTTTAAAATAGCCAAAAAGTGTCCGCTTCGCAAACAAAATCAACGTGTCCGAGCGTTTCTCCCAATTCGCATTATAAATACCCAAAAAAGCCTTTGTTTTGATGTTCGTGAAACTCCGTGTATATGTAAAAAACAGAGTTAAAACCATTGTAAGTAAAAAAGTCGTAACTTTTCTAAAAAACAAACCATCTAGCTCAGAATAGATTATAAATACCGGAAACTCATAAAACCCATTAAATTTGGCCCACTTTGCACAATAAGGATTTTTCACTTTGTTAATTACATAATTTCTATATATATATTTATCGGTTTCACAACGCTCTACGTCTTCCGATACCCAATCTAAACTCGTTTCTGTTTGCCCATAATTCATCATCTAGGCCTCTTATTCTTATTTTACTGTCTATTCCTTCTCTCCAGATCCTCCTTGGCCGTCCTCGTTTGCTTCGGCTAGTTGGTTTCCATTGTAGTATTTGTTTAGGTAGTCCTTCATCATTTATTCTTTGTACATGTCTGTACCACACCAGTTGTTTTGTTCTTATATCATCCACTAAAGTATGTTCACCCACTGTCATAATTTCTCTTATTCTTTGATTTGTAACTCTTTCTCTTTTTGATTTCCCTGCTGCTCTTCTCCAATAATCCATCTCCATAGCGAAAAGCATTTTTTCTGTTCTATCCTTGATTGGCCATACTTCTGAGCCATATGTAATAATACTTTTTACAATGGTGTTACATATAAGCTTTTTGTTATGTTTTGATATACTTTGGTCCCAAATTATTCCATTTAATAAAGTTATTGCTTTTCTTCCTTGTACGTTTCGATCTTTTATAGCTTTGTTTAGTGTTCTGTCAGCTTTAATTTTTACACCTAAGTATTTATACTCATCACAGAACTGAATTCGCTGCCCGGTATTTAAGATTAGATCTTGTTTCATTCCACTGATACACATATACTCTGTCTTATTGAGATGAACCTCTAGTCCCCACTTATTGTACTCTTATATTAGGTTATGTGTCATATATTCGAGGTCGTCATAATTTCTAATAAAACAATTCTCACTGTGGACTTACCCCTGGAAATATACTCAAAATCCAAATGACAGCCCAGTTCATTTAAAAACTCCAATATTCTCGAACTGCATGCCATATTTAGACAAGATCTGACCACTGTGGGCCGATTCTTGTCTCCCAGTTCTTGTTGTCCCACATAGCGTAGTTGATAGGGGGCATCTGTCACATCTAGAGCTTTTCTGACTCTTAGTGGAAGTGCCATTGGAGATTGTGGGGAAGGTGCTCTTTTAAAAAAAATGTATAATGTTTTTTTGCAAGTAGTCTAAATGGATCATTTTCAAAACTAAATATTTCATATGACTATACATTTTCTGACTGCAGTAATTTTTTAGCTCACACTACTACTATACTATAGTAGTGTGAGCTATGGTGATCCTAATTTTCACATCACTAAAAAGCACCATAATATCTTCACAGGTCAACATTCAAAGAGAAACTAAATATTTCTGGAAAAACAGTAATTTATATTGGGTTACCATATACTCTGACTTACTAGTTGACATCTTGAAAACAATTTAAGACTTATAGGAGTCTTCTTTTAGGGAAAAATATTCTAGGGTATCAATCATTGGCAAGGTATCATTCACTTAAAGTGTACGGTGCTGGATTTAGTAGCATTTTTTTTTTTTTTTTTTAATGGTTTTGTTTTGTAATGATGTTGAATTATCTGGAAGCAAGTTATAGTAAGTTAAGCCAGCAAAATAAGCCAATTTTCTAATAAAATTATGATTAAATTTGGGCTGCACTAGCTTTTTGTGTTTCTTGTGCTATAGGTATGCACATCTGTAAATTTTTATTATTATTATTATTTTTTTAATTCGTTTACATTTTCATGGACACAATTTGAAAGTTTAAATAGATATATATCACAAGCGGTTAAAATTTGTTTTTCTTTAAATATGTTTCTGCACTTTCTTATTTTACCTATCTGTTTTGCTTTGCTTGTTTTTTTTTATAATTGCAGGTCCTACCCATTTCCTACTTATTTTTTGCTAGAAATTACCTAGTATTTTAAAAATGTAAACTTATTTTTATTAGTTTTACTTAATTATAATTTTAGACAAAATATGTTTTAGTTATAAGATTGATGCTTTGTCAATAAGATTTTTTTTTCTTTGACAATAAAGCTTTTTCTGACTCTGACTCTGAACTGGCAATTTTACCTTACAAAAAGCAATTTACACCAATTTTTTTAAAAATATTAGTCATTTTCAAACATTTGTTTTTTAAATGACCCACATAACCAAGGCAAAATCAATTTATTCATTGAAAAAATATATTTTCTCTGGCTCAGTTAAATCTGAATTACATTAAAAAAATTTCAAATGGGTAGAAATGTCAGAATTTAGCAAAATATGGTAAATAATAGTGAGAAGGACAACTTGCCCATAATCACCCAGAACCCATGTACACAATGATATCATAATCTCCGCACAATCAGATATAATAATATAGACTGTGAAATGTGACAATTGATGTTAATATTTTAAATCAGCTGTTCACCCCTTGCACAGTGATGATTATTCATTTATAAAATTAATTTTTATGCCCAAAACCTTAGATCATATTAAATTCTTAATTCAAACAATTTTTTTTATACTGTGCATTTTACTGAATATCCCTTTTAACCTTAATTTATTTTATATTTTACCTTAGCACAAAACAAAGCTCATGATCATGGAATGCCTCAGGTCCTATGTCTACATTGTCACAAAGTCCTCTTAAGCGATGCAAAAGTACTTCCACATATTGATCTAGTACTGAACCCTGGTTGAAAAGAAAATAAAGTTACAGACTTCATTGTGATATATGCTAATTTCAGTTTAATATAGATATGCTATTGATCTTCATTATTAGAAATAGGCACATATTAAGAAACAGTATAAGCTAAGAAACAGATTGCCTTATAAAAAGCATTTGATTATAGATCTTTGTCTTCAAGTGCTGTATTCTTCATGGCCTTGCCAATAACTAAAACTAATTACCTATTAAGCAACACAGCCCTGAGACTTCCACAGAGTCTTTGCAGTTCAAGTGAATTTCGAGGAAGCAGTTGCTAGATTAGAAAAGCATGGTCGCACCCATTATACATACATATTCCATGAATAACAAAATAGCATAACATACGACATGATGCGAACTCGCCCCCCTTCCAAGACATATTACTGGGTGCACCACTCAAAAAGTTTGAGAACTTTACTTATTGCTTACCTGCAAAAGATACTCCTGGTTGGGCAAAATGTTGCAATTCATTGCAGCCGTTAGAGACTCGATCGCTGTCCCCGGCGCGGCCATTTCTTTAGTTTTTAATAAAAATCACAGGAAGCAGGAAGAAAATTGGACTCCGTGAAAATTGAGACGAAAAAGTGGGGTTAGGATTCGGCATCTAAACATCAAGAAGTTAGCATCAGGACTTGGAAAGAATTTTTGACAGGAGTACATAAGGCCTCCGCAAAGGTCCAAATAAATTTTCCGTTCAAAAGCATGTATCGGACATTTTCACAGCTCACGGAAACAGCACGACACACTTTTTAGCAATTTACCTAATCTGTGCTTTTTAGATTTTTGTGCTGTGGAAACTATATTTTTATAAATTACTCTTTCCATTAAGAAACATTCCACGCTAAAGTGAATTAAGGGAACCAAATTAATAAAATATAAATTGTTCAAAGCCATATTTATTGAATACTTATATTAAAATTTTACTTGGCATCTAAAATAAAAAGTTTTAGCTTTATTTGCCATAAGATACAATAATTAAACAAAACAAAATAATCTAACTTATGACAAAAGGGCAAAGTGAATTTTAAATAAAAACTTATATACATCACTGATAGGCATACAAATTTTAATAAATTTTTTTCTGAAATAATGAAAAAAAATGTATTTTTATAATCTGCCTTGATATTTTCGACATTAAGTATCTTTGTAAATTTGTTTTGTGCAATAAATTGTGTGCTTTTTAATTTTTGTCCCTTCTGTAACGTTGATGTCCCTTCTGTAACCTAAAAAACCTGATGTTTTTTTTCAAATTTGAAATTCAGTATTGTCTTAAACCAATTCTATTTAATTTTAAGTTGTCCTTTAGATACAAACTTAAGTAAAGAAATAAATTCTTTCCTCAGATAATGTGTATTTTAATCATTTAAGGAAAAAAATACCAGAAACACCCAACCAAAATCAGTTTTTAAAAAGTATTTTGCTAGTTATGATAATAAAATAACTGTGCTCTGGTTTTTTACTCAGTTTCTCACTACCTATCATATTTTAGGCATATTTTAACACATTTTATTGATTTTGGGTAAATAATAAGGCAAAAACCACCGCATTAAAGAAGGGTAAAAAAAGTTATCATTCCAACAAAAACTCATTATAAAAAAGGCAACTCACATATATTTTACTAGCTTTTGGTGACAAATAATAGTTCTTTAGTCTGACACATGTAGTTTACAACATTTTTTGCTGATACAAATCTTCCATCAGCAAAAATTTAGGTTTTGTTAAAAAAAAAGTGCCATATAATTAATTATAACTAACCTAAACATATTTGCTTCAAAAAAATGTGCAAAAACGAAATCAGTCTTAATCATATTTACATTGTTACACTATAGGTATTAATCTACATAATTTAAGGCCTACTATTTTTAAAATAACTCTGCTTCTATTAAAATTGTCTGATTAATCAGGCCCTCATTATCAATTTTAATACTTTCCCAACACTGTTCAAACTCGTTTTTGAACTTCTCCACCAAATAAGCATTAGAACTAAACACCATATCTTCATAATTATTTAAAACTGAATTTGAACTAAAATTTAGGGAACCTGTACAAAGGTACCCTCCATTTTCTTGATAGTCCTTCACTATGAATTTGTGGTGCATTATTGAATCAAGATTTGGATTGGGCTGAACGAAAATTTGATATTTTCCACCTAAAATTAAACCAAACAAATATGTCAAAAATGAGAAAAAAACTATTTTTTTAAATTGATGGACTTTCTAATCTTATCCAGTAGGTAGTTGTTGTTGAACTGAACCAATTCTTTACCTTGTTTTTTAAGAAATCTAATATCTTCTTTGCTACTATCAGAATGATGGAAATTAGTAATAACTCTAACAGTCACACCTTTTCTCATAGCTTCAATCAGTGCTTTATAAATAACTTTAACATTGATCATCATCAATGCAATGTCCAGAGATTTATTAGCAGTTTTAATAAAATATAAAATGGGTTCATACAATTGTTCAAATATGTTGCCATCAGTTGGGCGCATTCTTTTAACATTTGGGGGCCAACCACCTAAAATAATAAACAAATAAACCATAGAATAGATATAGTTTGTGTATTTTGTGTAATTTCCTAGGTAATTTCTCAAAGAGAATAAACATTTAACAAAAAGCCTACTTCCTATACAGTGCAATGTATACAATAAAAACATAATATATTGGTCTGCAAAGCGGACCGAACCGAACTCTTCTATGAATTAAAATAAGGTACCAGTACCAGGTATAAATGCCATTTACCTAGACCTGTGCCACTCTGGTATGTAACAACACAGTTGTGTCGCTCGTAGAACAGAACATTCTCTTTGTGTTTGTTTCGCAGTTCTTGCCATAATGTGAAAAACGACTTCCATGTGTAGTAAGGAAAAATCACTAAAACGGGAGAGGAAATTATTAAAAATTTGTTTTTTAAAAGGAAATCCATTTCGTTTTTTGTGGTTAGGATTTTATTATTGTTTTTTTTTCGTTGGTCGATTCAAAACAACACCAACCCTACAACATAAAGCCTGCCGCAGGTGACGTCATTTACATATATTTTTTTTGTATATTGAGACTTTCCATCCAAACAGGATCAATCGCCCTGTTTGGCAAAGATATAGCAAATTGAACGCATTTTTAAACAATCACAAACAGCCAAGTACCCAGCCAGGAATCGAACTCGAATCGACCGAGTGAAGCAAATCTTGCTAGGCCTAGTTTCTACCATAGAGAAAATAATAAAGTTTCTACCTATGCGTGCCCCCCCCCCCCCTATCGATTCAAAAAACTCATAACGTGATGGACCATGGATTTGCACTGGTTTTAAATGCAGCGTCACCTGTTGTGTCACGTGTTTTTTGAATCAGGGTCTAGAAAAAGACCTTCAATTTCATTGATCAGTGCGGGCATGCAAGGTGAAAACTGGGTGTAAACTCCATATCATAGTTTTTGAGATAAATTTTTGACAGTAATCAGCTGTGTACCATAACAACGAAAAAAAGTTGTCAAAAGTTGTCTCAAAAATAATGTTATGAACATAATTTTTGAGACAACATTTGTCAAAAGTTGTCTCAAATGAAAAATGAAAAATGAAAAATGAAAATTGAAAATTGAAAATTGAAAATTGAAAATTGAAAATTGAAAATTGAAAATTGAAAATTGAAAATTGAAAATTGAAAATTGAAAATTGAAAATTGAAAATTGAAAATTGAAAAATGAAAAATGAAAATTGAAAATTGAAAATTGAAAATTGAAAATTGAAAATTGAAAATTGAAAATTGAAAATTGAAAATTGAAAATTGAAAATTGAAAATTGAAAATTGAAAATTGAAAATTGAAAATTGAAAATTGAAAATTGAAAATTGAAAATTGAAAATTGAAAATTGAAAATTGAAAATTGAAAATTGAAAATTGAAAATTGAAAATTGAAAATTGAAAATTGAAAATTGAAAATTGAAAATTGAAAATTGAAAATTGAAAATTGAAAATTGAAAATTGAAAATTGAAAATTGAAAATTGAAAATTGAAAATTGAAAATTGAAAATTGAAAATTGAAAATTGAAAATTGAAAATTGAAAATTGAAAATTGAAAATTGAAAATTGAAAATTGAAAATTGAAAATTGAAAATTGAAAATTGAAAATTGAAAATTGAAAATTGAAATTGAAAATTGAAAATTGAAAATTGAAAATTGAAAATTGAAAATTGAAAATGGAAAATGGAAAATGGAAAATGGAAAATGGAAAATGGAAAATGGAAAATGGAAAATAGAAAATGGAAAATCGAAAATCGAAAATCGAAAATTGAAAATTGAAAATTGAAAATTGAAAATTGAAAATTGAAAATTGAAAATTGAAAATTGAAAATTGAAAATTGAAAATCGAAAATCGAAAATTGAAAATTGAAAATTGAAAATTGAAAATTGAAAATTGAAAATTGAAAATTGAAAATGGAAAATGGAAAATCGAAAATCGAAAGTCGAAAATTGAAAATTGAAAATTGAAAATGGAAAATGGAAAATAGAACATAGAACATAGAACATAGAACATAGAACATGGAAATGGAAAGTTGAAAATGGAAAAGGGAAAATGGAAAATAGAAAATGGCAAATAGAAAATGAAATTGGAAAACGGAAAATGGAAAACAGAAAATTGAAAATAAAAATGAAAATTAAAAGTGAAAGTGGAATGTGGAAAATGGCAAATGGCAAATGCCCAATGACCAATGGCCAATGGCAAATGGCAAATGGCCAAATAAAAATGGAAAATGGAAAATGAAAGAAAAGTACTAAGATTAAGAACATTAACCTTAAATTCCATGAAAATTGGTTCACTTTATCCAAAAGTTTATTATATCCGGGTTAACTATAAACGGTAAATAAATGGATCCATGACAGATCTGCTACCTTCCTAGCTAGCCTATTAGCACACTTCAAGTGAAGCTATGATAATCATTAGCCTCGTAAACAGTTTTTTTTAAATATCTCAAAAACTAAAGCTCCTTCGAAGCTTTTAAAAATAACATAAATTATTGAGCCAAATGTAGCCTACTATATTCAAAAAACCGCAGCTTAATACGATGCTCCGTTAAAAAGTTAGCATTTAAAAAAAAATGTAATTGTCAAAATCAGCTCGTTAGAGAGTGTCCAGCACTATTTTACCTGAAAATTTTATGAAAATCGGTTTAGCTGTTTAGGAGCTATCGTGTTACGGCTAGAAAAAAAATACACACACAAACATAGATAGACATCACGACGATATTGCTAGGATAGGGCAAAATACACCCAAATAACATATTTTCGGCGTTATCTCAAAAAACATTTTTTCGTTGAAAACAATGGCAAATGGCCCTTCTCTAGCCATTCCTACGCGGGCTAGGAAGGTAAAAATGTCATTATTCATTCATTCATTATACATAACATGAACATTTTTATGAGCATTTAAAAAGCGTTCGATTTAT
This sequence comes from Aspidapion aeneum, assembly GCA_963576565.1. Taxonomy (NCBI): domain Eukaryota; kingdom Metazoa; phylum Arthropoda; class Insecta; order Coleoptera; family Brentidae; genus Aspidapion; species Aspidapion aeneum. The sequence continues at coordinate 6,186,091 of OY755043.1, read as the reverse complement.
CCAAACTTTTTGTCTATTTTAAATACCAAAACACAAAATATCTCTTAAAAATAGTATAATTAACCTTTCGGAATTATCCAAGAAAATTGATTAAGGAAAATTATAACACTGATACCCGTTCAAAAATATTTTAGTTGATATTTTATGCACAAATTTCTAAAATGCGCGTCATTTGGGTATACCCCTTCGTCAGAGCTCATATTTGGATTGTGCTTAAAGGTCTTCTGTGGAGGTGGTGATGGCTTTTAAAACGAACTCAGCAAACTTCTTCTAAAAACACTTGACTGTAAACAGTGTACATGTCAAAATCATATGGAGAGAAAAACAAATTTGGCGTTCGTGAAAACAAATGAAAAACATGAAAATCAGTCCAAATCTGTCAGTTAAAAATTTCAAAATCCAAAAAAAAAACTAACATTTACCTCTTCCCGCGAAGCAAAGAAGTAATGTATTAGGTAAGGCCAGATATGAATGACGAAGATGATGTTATGTTTGAAGACAGTGGTAACGAGACCAGTGGAGACGATGTTGACTTCGCTATTGACCAAGGCGGGTGCTCCAGCAGAGACATTACCAGCTACGAGGAGGAATACCACTATGAGGTACCTGTGTATTAACTCACATTTCTGTGTCTTTCTCTCCTATTAAGAGAAAAAGACAGAAATAACATAGTGTCCAACTGAAGCTATAAGCAGTTTATAAATGGGGGATTAAGCTTGTTCTTTGACCTCCTGTAACAATATATGCTCCAAATTTTCCCTTATTTGAATTAGGGGTTAATTTACTTATATTTTAGAGAATTACCTAAACATAAACATTACTACAAGGGGTGATCAGCTGCCCACAGTAGAAGTACAAATTTTTCTACAGGACCCCGCGGGACTTCCACAGGACTGTACAGGACTTACACAGGACTCCACAGGACTATACAAGACCCCGAGGGTATTAGCACCTAAGGGGTGCCCTAAGCATGATTAAGTATTAAGGCAGGCAAATGCAAATCGGCTCTCTAAGAAAACTGAGAGTTAAGACATTTTTTTGGTCACAAATTTTTTTATGGGCACCTTTTCAGCCACAGGACCCCACAGGCAGGACTTGTACAGGACTATACAGGACATATACAGGACCCAAAATTTATTAAAGTCCTGTAGGATGGTGTACAAATTTGAGTCAGCTGATCACTTCTCACATTACTATAATAGAATGAGTTTTTAAGTTTAAAATTACAAACTTTGCAAGTAGGTAACCCAGTTTATTTTTTTAGGTGCTCTCTACAGATGAAATTGTCCAGCACATGGCTGACAGTATCAGGGATGTGAACATAGTAGTACAAATACCAGCTACCATTACTCGAATATTATTAAATTATTTTAACTGGGACAAAGAAAAGTTGATGGAAAAGTTCTTTGATGGGAACCAAGATGAGCTTTTCAAACAAGCTAGAGTGGTCAACCCATTCAAAAAGATCACACCAGCAAAGCCAAAGATAGTAAACAAACATGTGGGTACTGAAGAGTGTGAAATTTGTTTTTTAGGTAAGACAATGAATAGTTTTTTTTAGCTTTTTTGACACCTGATGAGGTATTAGAATTAGCATTGATCTTAAGGGCATATTTAAAAAAGGATGAAAATATATATTTATCTCACAGTAATAAAAAATATTTATTACTCTAGATATTTTTTTTTATTACATTCATAAATCACAAAATACTTTTTGAAGCCATTTTTAGCATTTGATAATTAAATTTTTTTGCAGCATTACAGTTTTAAATTCATCCATCATTTTTGGTTTTTGAGATATATTCAGTAACATTTAAAAAACATTGTATATTTCATTACAAAAAATTGTTATTTCTCTATGAAATGATTCCTGAGTTTTTAAAATATGAATTTTCAAAGTTTGGCCATTTTGTTCTTATAGGATTCCCTACCCTATATGAACAGAACTGAACCGAATCGTGTGTGTGGTTTTTTTCGTATCTCTATATAGGTAGTTTTTGAAATCTCAATTTTCAAAGTTTGGCCATTTTGGTTCTATGGGATTCCCTACCCTAAAATTGGCTAAATGAGTTTTTCCAAATCTTAACTCAGGGTGTGGTTTTTTCGCATCTCCATCGCCCCACCATAATGCAACTCAGTGCTTTTGTTGATAAACCATATAGTTTTTTAAATATGAATTTTTAAAGTTTGGCCACTTTGGTCCTATGGGATTCCCTACCCAAAAATTCGCTAAATGACGTTTTTCCGAGGGGTCATCAGCTTTCAACAGTACTGTACAAATTTCACAACAGTACCCGACAGTACCACGACAGGATCCAACAGTACTCGACAGCACACGGCAGTACTCAACAGTACTCGACAGTACCACGACAGGACCCAACAGTATTCGACAGTACACGACAGTACCCAATAGTACTCGACAGTACACGACAGGACCCAACAGTACCCGACAGTACCCAACAGTACACGACAGGACCCAACAGTACCCGACAGTACACGACAGTACCCAACAGTACTCGACAGTACACGACAGGACCCAACAGTACTCGACAGTACACGACAGTACCCAACAGTACACGACAGTACTCAACAGTACACGATAGAATCCAACAGTACAGTATTCGACACAACCCTCTTACCCGAAAGAAACAGTGGTGTAGATGCAAAAAAAAAGACAGGATGACTTTTTTTTTTTTTTTTGGTCGCAAGTTTTTTGAGTGCGCGCGAAGCGCGGCGCGGGTCCCCAAAGATGATGACCTTTTTTTTTTTTTTTTTTTTTTTTGTATTAGTCGCCAGTGTTTTGAGGATGCGCTAAGGCCCTGTTGTGTGAGCGCGGCGCGGTTCCCCAAAGATGATGACCTTTTTTTTTTTTTTTTTTTTTTTTTTTGCTCGCATGTGTTTTGAGGGCGCGCTTTGTCCCTGTCGGCCCCCCCAAGGCACGACGACAGTACTCAACAGGACCCAACAGTACACCGACAGGACCCAACAGTACTCGACAGTACACGACAGTACCCAACAGTACACCGACAGGACCCAACAGTACTCGACAATACACGACAGTACCCAACAGTACTCGACAGTACACGACAGTACCCAACAGTACTCAACAGGACCCAACAGTACACGTCAGGACCCAAGTCCTGTTGGACGCTGTACAAAATTTTAGGGTGCCGATGACCCCTCGCGTTTTTCCGACTCTTAACTCAGGGTGTGGTTTTTTCGCATCTCTATGACCCTACCATACTGCAACTCGGTGCTTTTTTTGATAAAGTATATAGTTTTTTAAATATGAATTTTCAAAGTTTGGCCATTTTGGTCCTATGGGTTTCCCTGCCCTAAAATTCGCTAAATGACGTTTTTCCGAATCTTAACTCAGGGTGTAGTTTCTTCGCATTTCTATGGCTCTACCATACTGCAATTCGGTGCTTTTTTTGATAAACTATATAGTTTTTTAAATATGAATTTTCAAAGTTTGGCCATTTTAGTCTATGGGATTCCCTACCCTAATATTCGCTAAATTAAGTTTTTCCGAATCTTAACTCGGGGTGTGGTTTTTTCGCATCTCTATGGCCCTACCATACTGCCACTCGGTGCTTTTTTTGATAAACTAAATATATAGTTTCTTAAATATGAATTTTCAAAGTTTGGCCATTTTGGTCCTATGGGATTCCCTACCCTAAAATTCGCTAAATGACGTTTTTCCAAATCTTAATTTGGGGTGTGGTTTTTTCGCATCTCTATGGCCCTACCATACGGCAACTCGGTGCTTTTTTTGATAAACCATATAGTTTTTTAAATATGAATTTTTAAAGTTTGGCCCTTTTGGTCCTATGGGATTCCCTACCCTAAAATTCGCTATATGACGGTTTTCCGAATCTTAACTCAGGGTGTAGTTTTTTCGCATCTCTATGGCCCTACCATAATGCAACTCAGTGCTTTTTTTGATAAATTATATAGTTTTTTAAATATGAATTTTCAAAGTTTGGCCATGTTGGTCCTATGGGATTCCCTACCCTAAAATTCGCTAAATGACGTTTTTCCGAATCTTAATTCAGGGTGTGATTTTTTCGTATCTCTATGCCCTACCACACTGCAATTCGGTGCTTTTTTTGATAAACTAAGTATTTAGTTTTTTAAATAAGAATTTTCAAAGTTTGGCCATTTTGGTCCTATGGGATTCCCTACCCTAAAATTCGCTAAATGACGTTTTTCCGAATCTTAACTCAGGGTGTGCTTTTTTCGCATCTCTATGGCCCTACCATACTGCAACTCGGTGCTTTTTTTGATAAACTATATAGTTTTTTAAATATGAATTTTCAAAGTTTGGCCATGTTGGTCCTATGAGATTCTCTACCCTAAAATTCACTAAATGACGTTTTTCCGAATTATAACTCAGGGTGTGCTTTTTCGTATCTTTATGGCCCCATCATACTGCAACTCGGTGCTTTTTTTAATAAACTATATAGTTTTTTAAATATGAATTTTCAAAGTTTGGCCATTTTGGTCCTATGGGATTCCCTACCCTAAAATTCGCTAAATGACGTTTTTCCGAATCTTAACTCAGGGTGTGGTTTTTTCGCATCTCTATGGCTCTACCATACTGCAACTCGGTGCTTTTTTTGATAAACTATATAGTTTTTTAAATATGAATTTTCAAAGTTTGGCCATGTTGGTCCTATGAGATTCCCTACCCTAAAATTCACTAAATGACGTTTTTCCGAATTATAACTCAGGGTGTGCTTTTTCGTATCTTTATGGCCCCATCATACTGCAACTCGGTGCTTTTTTTAATAAACTATATAGTTTTTTAAATATGAATTTTCAAAGTTTGGCCATTTTGGTCCTATGAGATTCCCTACCCTAAAATTCGCTAAATGACGTTTTTCCGAATCTTAACTCAGGATGTGGTTTTTTCGCATCTCTATGGCTCTACCATACTGCAACTCGGTGCTTTTTTTGATAAACTATATAGTTTTTTAAATATGAATTTTCAAAATTTGGCCATGTTGGTCCTATGAGATTCCCTACCCTAAAATTCACTAAATGACGTTTTTCCGAATTATAACTCAGGGTGTGCTTTTTCGTATCTTTATGGCCCCATCATACTGCAACTCGGTGCTTTTTTAATAAACTATATAGTTTTTTAAATATGAATTTTCAAAGTTTGGCCATTTTGGTCCTATGGGATTCCCTACCCTAAAATTCGCTAAATGACGTTTTTCCGAATCTTAACTCAGGGTGTGGTTTTTTCGCATCTCTATGGCTCTACCATACTGCAACTCGGTGCTTTTTTTGATAAACTATATAGTTTTTTTAAATATGAATTTTCAAAGTTTGGCCATGTTGGTCCTATGAGATTCCCTACCCTAAAATTCACTAAATGACGTTTTTCCGAATTATAACTCAGGGTGTGCTTTTTCGTATCTTTATGGCCCCATCATACTGCAACTCGGTGCTTTTTTTAATAAACTATATAGTTTTTTAAATATGAATTTTCAAAGTTTGGCCATTTTGGTCCTATGGGATTCCCTACCCTAAAATTCGCTAAATGACGTTTTTCCGAATCTTAACTCAGGGTGTGGTTTTTTCGCATCTCTATGGCTCTACCATACTGCAACTCGGTGCTTTTTTTGATAAACTATATAGTTTTTTAAATATGAATTTTCAAAGTTTGGCCATGTTGGTCCTATGAGATTCCCTACCCTAAAATTCACCAATGAATACAACGTGTATTCATTGAATTCACTAAATGACGTTTTTTCGAATTATAACTCAGGGTGTGCTTTTTCGTATCTTTATGGCCCCATCATACTGCAACTCGGTGCTTTTTTTAATAAACTATATAGTTTTTTAAATATGAATTTTCAAAGTTTGGCCATTTTGGTCCTATGGGATTCCCTACCCTAAAATTCGCTAAATGACGTTTTTCCGAATCTTAACTCAGGGTGTGGTTTTTTCGCATCTCTATGGCCCTACCATACTGCAACTCGGTGCTTTTTTTGATAAACTATATAGTTTTTTAAATATTAATTTTTTTTAACTAACCCTTTTTTTAACCAAAATCCGATCTAGGTGTTTTAGGAACTAAATAACTCATTTAATAAAATTTAAAGAAATAAAATGTTTACGTTTTTAATAGTCCACTTCTTGTATGGTGAAAAGTCAAGTAATAATTCTCGCCCTAAAAAAATGTTCCAGATTGTCCACCCCTTGACGAGTGCGACCGCGTGCGCCTGTAGCAATTTAGCAAGGTTACCTTTGACAACGCTGCAAAGCTTTCTGCGGGACTCGGGCGTATCTCGGTCTCTTTTTAATAAATGCTATACTCTATCTGTTTTTTATCCTCTTATGGAAATTTATACCCCTAGATGTGAACTTGTTCACACGGTATTATTGGAAATTGATCAGTGTGTGGCGAACTGTATTGTTACGGGTTCACAATGACAAATTAAAACTCGCAATTGTTGAAAACGATACGTCAATTTATTTCGACAAATTATGTACAAAAACACGCACTTAAACTTATTAATAACTTGCTAATAATTCACTACTTTAATTCGCCTATTAACTTCGCGTTAACATCTAGCGATCACTACCATTGGTTATCTTTTTACTGCTCGATGCTCGACGTCCGGCCCTATATATAGGGTCTGCCTACTATTCGAGAACTATCCATCCTTCTTCGATTCACGAGCATTCTCGTTTCTTCCAGAAGGTACGCGGCACGAGTGTCATAGATAACGCAACTAAAACCGAGACTAAGAATACAACCATAAGATATGTCAACCTAATACTACACTAAACCTAAATAAATTCTAACTATAAAATTTAAATAACTTAAATTTGTAACAGTATGTTATCTATATCAATTTATTTCCTTATAGTGTTTCCCCTGGCAGATATGACTGGCCTTGAGTGCGGTCATAGATTCTGCAAGCCCTGTTGGAACGAGTACCTGACTACAAAAATAATGGAAGAGGGAGTGGGTCAGAGTACCGCGTGTCCCGCTCACAACTGTCCCATTTTGGTGGACGACCATACTGTCACGAGTCTCCTGCGAGATCCGAAAGTCAAAATCAAATATCAGCATTTAATTACTAACGATTACGTTAAGTGTAATAGGCTTTTGAGATGGTGTCCCAGTCCTGACTGCAATTACGCTATAAAGGTAGGTTCATTCATTTGCTTTAGCGTTGTTTGATGGAGAGTCATCAAACAACGGTTTTAGCCGCAGCCCACGAGAAAGACCGGCCCGGGCGCGGAAACATCACGTGACTGTAGGAAACAAAAAAACGCCTCACGGCCCGCTGTCATTATAAAACATGTGTGTGTTCAGTTTTGATATGTTTGTTTACGTCGATTTTTTTTAAATTCGGGCACGAATTTTATGTGAATTTTATCAAAGTTATTAAAATAACGCAGGCCACGAAAAAGACTGTAGTGGGCTGCGTTAAAATAATTAATGGCTAATGAGTAAATTATAAAGAAAATACCTATAAGATAAACAATGCCGCGAACGTGTAATTAGTGTTGTTCCTTGTCGGTCCAACTATAAAACTGAAACCTAATATGTTGCAAACGGGAAAGAAGTGGTAAAAGATAAGATCTTGGATAAGATTGATCAAGTAATAGACATCCTTAGTGACATTTTCGATAGTGAGAGTGAAAAATGTGTTCAGTTGTCATTTCTTATTGAACAATTAGGTCTCTTGAAAAGGTAACCTGAGAATCGAAGATATGGTCGATACACTTTAATGTTGGCTTCATCTTTGTTTATTCAGTCATCCAGTGCATACACATCAATTTACAATTCTAAGGTAATATGTCTTCCGCACCCTCGCAATATTAAAAAACTGATTTGTAAAATATTGTTAACAGATAGTAATCTCTCTGGTAGTGTAAATTTTTAAAAAGTAAGATACAGCTTTTAAAAGAACACGAGTTGGTAGTTAACTTACACTTTATTGAAATATATAATAAACTTTGTGCTGGGTAATTTTTCAAAAAATTATTGACGACCACTACATTCAGTTCATTGAATGTGAAAACTATCTCACTTATTCACAAAATCACTTGTTTCTTTTTAATAAATTATTGTGAAATGTTTTATATTGAAAATTTTTCTTCAGATAACTCTAGCGAGTGTTTTTGTGGAGAAAAACTATTGTCAAAGCTTGAAAAAATTAGTTTAAGGGCATGTAAAGTTTTTTTAAATAATTTTATTAAAAAGCACAATGATTTAGTGTCTGCTAATAAATCTTTAAATAAGAACTCAGACAAAGATGATGACACTCAAAGAAAAATTAAAGAACTAAAAGCTTGGGTTTGATATGTCCAATTTTGAAAGACTTGTATAGATTTGAAGTTACTAACGATATTATGTACCTAATATATGTACCTGAAGATATTACAGTGCAAATTTTGTATAATTTTTTTGTTTTATAGATCCAGTTCTTTTATCCATAATAAACACATATATCAGCAAAATATTTTTTCAATTTTTGCCTATAAAGAACAAATTTTTTTTGTTAATTTATTTAAATTGTGTAAAAACATATAATATATTCAGCAATACAATAAGAATCCTAGGACTCCTAAGATCACGTGACCGCCGACTTATAACGCGCCATGGCCGGTCTTTATCGTTGACTGCGGTTTTAGCGTAGAGGTTCAAAAGAAACAGGCCTTAATAATTCGACGGAAGCCAAAGAGGAGCCAGGCTTGCTCTCTCTCGGATCACAAGCCTGGTTCCCGGGTGAGTTCACTTGTGGCTGCTGCGTTGTCGGTTCGACAATTATTTCCGCTTCGGCAAGACAAAAGTTTACCTCTGCGCGTTAGTGTAACCAGGGCTATCAAAATGGGCGGGCCACGATCCTCCACTTTGTTGACGTCACATCCGGGGCTGATCTTTTTTTGATGGTCACGTTACGACACAACTGATTATCTTTAAAATATTGAAGTTGGAATGACGGTTCATGGATATTTGATTTTTTTAAAAATAAAGCCGTTTTTGAGATTGTTTTTACTTTATTCTGGCAGAACAATTTTTTTAAAATGTATAGTAAGCCCTAATTTTTCATAGCCGCTTCATAAGCTCACACAAAAATTAAGTTTAAAGCAGAAGCGAATGTGACAATCACATATGACAAAGTCAAATACATGTCAAATATAACAGTTGGCATGTCGTACATGGCGGGTAAATTGAATTCAAAATAAGGAATGCTAAATCTTGAAGATTTTAACCTTTTAATCATGTTGCTTCCTTACAAACCTTTGGTGGAATATCGGGATGGTGTCTGAGTATATTTCACTGAAATTTTGCGGAAATCTGTAGTGCCATTTTGAAAATATCATGAAAAAACATCTGACCTCCCATAAGACCCAATGTAAAATTCAGCCCCGGGAGAACAGCTGATTTTTTCAGGGTCGTGGCCTCTATTTTTGTGTTGGCCTTGGTGTAACATCCGCGTGCATCTTGGCAACCGAAAGGCAAACCCGTTACGAATGTTAAAAGGTTCAATCAAACCTGTCATAACAAAAACATTTCATGTAAAAAAAGAGTTCGAGAAAATGGTTGTTTTCTGTAAAAAAGAATTGAGAGAAAAGTAAATTCAAGTTCTTCAAAATATAAATTTTGAAATTAAATGTTTTTACTAGTTTAGAAATGTTTTTTAAACCTTTGCTATTACAGCCAAACTTGTTTGTGTTCAATTTCGCACTGGCACAGAAAAAAACCAACCAAATGTAGCAAATTCTTAAAATAATAATCCGTTGGGTACTATTAACATTCCATATGTTCAAGGGATTTCAGAAAACATAAGACGAATAGCCAAGCACTATAACTAAAACAAAACCAGAAAATTCCTCAAATAATAAGGAATGTATTTACCAAATCCCGTGTGAGTGTGGTAAATCATATGTAGGTGAAACGAAACGCCCTCTTCAGGTTAGAGTAAATAAACATCTAAAAAGTACCCAATTGGGGGATATTGAAAATATCGTTTTAGCGGATCATGATCACAGGATCCAGTGGTCAGAAGCTAAAGTTTTGCATAAGGAGTCGCATTGGCGAAAACAAAAGTTTATTGAAGCTGTGTTTATAATGCAGTCAACCAAGCACAGACATACAAAACATATGAAAACCACTCCTTCCTTCCAAAATAGGCGTTTTAGGATTAAAAGGGGGCGGGCCGTTACACCTGACTGCACACCAAGTAGTATATAAGTATAAGCTTACACTTGAAAACGGTTAGAGATACTTACTAACTGAAACGTTGTGTTTTAAAATAAATAAAGACAATGAAAGTCCGAAATTTTGTTTCTATATTTTTATTTATTCGGTTTATCTTGTCTTCTATACAGGGTGTTTCACAACTATTCCGACAAACTTTAACCACATGTTCTGGGTTACATAAAGTAGGATTTCTGAAAAAAAAACTCTTATAAAAGTCGAAGATAAAAGAAGATTAAAGTTTGCAAAGTACAAAAAAACAACTTATTTTCTCAAAAGCTATTGAAAATTGTCTCCATTGACATGAATGCTTCGAATATAAATTTGAACAATTTTTAACAGCTTTTGTTTAAAAAAAGTATAGTTACATACAGACAGAAAGTATTAAAAACCTAAAAAAAACTTTTTTACATTTATTTTCAAAAATATACTTCTTATGTAGCCGAGAACTTCTGGTTAAATTTTGTTGAAACTGTTTTAAAACACCGTGTATAAAAATATTTAGAATTATACAGGGTGCTTTCTCTTTTTGTTAAGGTATCCTATGTCGACACGCGGCCAGTGCAGTGCCAGTGTGGTCATCGGTTTTGCTTTAATTGTGGCCAAAACTGGCACGACCCTGTCACATGTCCTCTGCTGAAAAAATGGCAGAAGAAATGCGATGATGACTCGGAAACTTCAAATTGGATTGCAGCAAACACGAAGGTATTGAATTGTTATAACTTGTATACCGCGTGGCCAGCCTTCTGTCTAGGGGTAGGATTTTTGTATGGGCCATTAGGATTGCATGGGGGAACATTCATCAAACGGGGTGATAAACAACCTGAATAATACTTTAAAATTCTGCTTGTTCCTAAATGTAAATAATTCACTTGCCTTTACAAACAAACAGAATTTTAAAGTGTTATTCTTGTTATTGATTTTCGTTTGATATTCACTAAGTCGATTTTTTTACACCACAGTTTACCAATCTATTGGTAAGCTAACTATTATTTAATTTTAGTTTTTTTTTTAAGTGCATTTTTAGTCTAACCCTAACAAAGGTAATGGTAGACCACAGTGAACGCCGCGTGGTTAGAGGACGCGAAAGGGTGGTCGAGACCTGAGGGGGGCGGCACAGGTGGTATTGAGCCTCAAAAGTAGTTCCGCGGAGCTCATTTAGTTCTTTTTCAAGACAAATATCATAATTATGAGTAGTAATGCCCAGCGGCGTAGCATGGGGGGGGGCGCGGGGGGTTCGTCGCCCCCCCCGCCCCAAGGGTAGTGGCGCCCCATAGGTGGCCGAAGCGCCCTCAGCTTTATTAAGTCGGGCCGGTAACGGCCACTTGAGTGGGTGCCAAAGGAAACTAACGACATGAAGACCTTTTTTTTTTTTTGGTCACAAGATTCGTGAGAGGCGCCCTTATGACGTATCGGCCGCCCTCTCACACATGATGACCTTTTTTTTTTTTGGTTGCAAGATTTGTGAGAGGCGCCCTTGTGACTTATCGGCCGCCCTCTCACACATGATGACCATCGCAAGATTTGTAAGAGGCGCCCTTTTGACCTTTTTGTTTTTTTTTGTCACAAGATTTTTCATCAGTTTTCAAAGGCGCCCTTATGACGTATCGGCCGCCCTCTCACACATGACCTTTTTTTTTTTGTTGCAAGATTTGTGAGAGGCGCCCTTGTGACTTATCGGCCGCCCCCTCATACATGATGACTTTTTTTTTTTTTTTTTTTTGGTCGCAAGATTTGTGTGACCTTTTTGTTTTTTTTTGTAACAAGATTTTTCATCAGTTTTCAGAGGCGCCCTTTTTAGCTGTCGCCCCCCGCCCTTCCTTTCGGGCACGCTACGCCGCTGGTAATGCCTTTTAAACTAAAAACGAAAATTTTCAGAAAATATTGAAATAATGTTACTTTAAATGCTCGCAGGCGACATGCGCCATAGGCAAAAATGTTAAATATAAAATGAACATTTTTAAACAAAAATCGATACAACAAGAAAAGTTGTTAGTTTTAAGGTAAAATTGGTTAAATAATACTTTTAACTAACCCTTTTATTAACCAAAATCTAATGCCAACATAAAACTTGTGTATCATATTGGGTTAAAATCGTTTGAGGTGTTCTTGAGTTATCGTTTATTGAGACCGACAATTTATTTTATTATCCGATCTAGGTGTTTTAGAAACTAAATAACTCACATTTAATAAAATTTTAATAATAAAATGTTCACGTTTTTAATAGTCCACTTCTTGTATGGTGACAAGTCAAGTAATAATTCTCGCTCTAAAAAATGTTTCAGATTGCCCGCCCCTTGATGAGTGCGACCGCGTGCGCCTGTAGTAATTTATCAGGATTACCTTTGACAACGCTTCAAAACTTTCTGCGGGACTTGGACGTATCGCGATCTCTTTTTAATAAATGCTATACTCTATCTGTTTTTTATCCTCTTATGGGAATTTATACCCCTAGATATGAGCTTGTTCACGCGGTATAGTAAAAACACGTCAATTTTCTTACAAGAGGGACACTTTTTGGCAATCTTGAAATTTCTGTAGCAAGCAATGGGAATGCACCTTTTCAAAAACATACAAGAAGTATCCAAAAGAGCCTCAGTAACCATAAAAAATACTCTGCCAATATATGGGCCCCTAAGCTCACACTAGGTATCTACTATATTTATAGCGTACGTGTGAGCTGATATAACTAAAAACTAAAATAAATTTTATTCAACCCCAGACTAAATTACCTTTTGTTTGATACCACACAAGCCATGTTTTGACTTAAACTCAAATTTTTGAAATCTACCCCCACCCTTAAAAAAATAAAAACTAAAATATATTTTGTTTAACTCCGGACTCAATTACCTTTCGTTTGATATCACACACGCCATATTTTTACGTAAACTGTAATTTTTGAAATCTACCCCCACCCTTAAAAAAAACTAAAATATATTTTGTTTAACTCCAAACTCAATTACCTTTCGTTTGATATCACACACGCCATATTTTCACATAAACTCTAATTTTTAAAATCTACCCCCACCCTTTTATTTGGCTTGTGTTCGGTGGATTTTGTTCATTTTTAAATGGGACCATCTCGACCCAAGACCCAGCCTAGGTACCAAATTTCATTGAAATCGGGCAAGCGGTTTTTGAGTTATGCGCGTTGGTCGTTACAGACAGACATACAGACAGACAGACAGACAGACAGACGGCTCAACAAAAAAGTTTCAAAATCATCTGAAGCGCAAAGATATATAAAAATTTTTGAAATCAGAGCAACTTTTTATTCCTCGAAAAAATTAGGATCACCATAGCTCACACTACTATAGTATAGTATATGTGTGAGCTAAAAAACGCCCTGTTTAGTGTGAACTATAGTGATCGTACAATCAAAACCAAGAAAAAATAGTTTTAAGATCTTTGAGTTTTACATCATTCCAAACATTTTTTAAACCATTTTATCTTTGTATGTCTGCCTGTCTCTAACCATCGCCCATAACTCAAACTATTTGACTGATTTTAATAAAAATGTATGGTTCGTTTCTTTTGTTGGGGTACTGGAAATTAACATTTTTTTTAAAATGAAAATATGACTTTTTTATGAATTGTTGCTTTGTTATTTATTTTTGTACCTTTAAGGAATGCCCAAAATGCAATGCAACTATCGAAAAAGATGGCGGGTGTAATCACATGGTGTGCAAAAATCAAAACTGTAAGGCTGACTTCTGTTGGGTGTGCTTAGGACCTTGGGAGCCACATGGAAGCTCATGGTAAGACAGACGTCCTGTGATACCCTCTGATTTTCCTCCTTATACAAAAACATCCCTTGAATATATAAAACTTATTTTAATTAATATAAATAAAACATTCTAAAAGATCACACCAGTGATGTTCACACAAGTGACATTTAGCTAAATGTCTAAATAACAAAAAAAGTCACTATTTCTGTATTTCACTATTAGTAAAACGCCTCCTTGTTGTATTTAAGGTACAATTTTGAAAATAAATATTTTACTATTTACCCTTTATATTTGTAGAAACACGTGTGACACTTATCTCGGCCAAAACGTTAAATCTATTTTAACATCACTAAAACAAATATTTTTTAGAAATTAAAATTTTTGAGTTTTGGTCCACTTTAATAATCCCCAAAATCAATTTTATTATCTCGAAATATTTTTTTGTACTATTCAAATCTATTAACTTTGAAAATTACAGATCACACCACGTGACATGTCACATAGTGTGAACAGTTTTACTTCCATAGAGACATTTTGTGGAGAGTTCATTGCTGCTCGAAAATGTTAGCCTTTGGGTACACTAACCATACACGTATTTTGATTTCCAAAGAATAAGTGGTTTTAAATATGGATGATTCTACAAAAATGGTGCTGTGGAGTGGGAATGCATATTTTTCAAACACAGACTGCAAATGAAGCATAGTTTTAGTTATAAGATTTAAAACGAAATGTTTCCTTTATGGAGCATTTGAGTTTAATGTATAAAAAAATTGCAAGTTTATAATTTTTTTTATTACAAAGCAAATACCTCATTCCTCTGGTGTAGTTCCAAACCAAATATTAAAAACTTAAATTGAAAAAAATATCCTAATAAATAATATTTAACCAAGTCTTAACTATTTATCAAAAAATTGATAAAACTTAAGTTTGCAGTCATATTTTTGAAAATCCGAATTTACATCTTCTCCGGAAAATTTTACAATTTTAAACGTGCTCCATTTTTAATAACACAATATTTGTGAATACCACCGGTTAATTTCTAGAGAAAGAGACGGCCCTGGATATCTAATTTACTTGTGAGGGTGACAAGTTGTGACAGATAATGTCAACTTTAGTTTGGTTTAAGTTATAGATCTTTTTATTTTCGGCAGAAAATTAGTTTTTTTCGGAGAATTCAAAAAGGAACGCTTCAATTATCATTCCTCTGGTAAGTAAATATTCGACTGATATCAATAGTATAATTTTTTTGTTGATTGTTTTAAAATTATAAGTATAGGAACTTTGTTTATATAAAACTTAAGTTAAGTAATCTAAATAGATTTTGATTTAAATTGGAAAACCATTAAAAAACTCATTCCTCTGGTACTCATCCCTCTGGAATTTGTATGCAATAATTCCTAAAATTCGGGTAAATAAATGTTTCTTAGCTTACACCTAATTAGTTACATAAATTTAAAACAACAAAATTATTTACTGTGCTGTACTGTTATTTAAAGGCAATGACCAAAAATGATATCCATAGCCCACTTTTGGTAGAATTATCCATATACAATCCAATTACATGCAATGTGCATGCATTTTTCAAGAACAACCCTTCTATGGTATTTCCTAGGTATAACTGCAATAGATATGACGAGGACGAAGCAAAAGCAGCGCGGGACGCTCAAGAACTTTCTAGAGCCGCCTTGCAGAGGTACCTCTTCTACTACAACCGTTACATGAACCACATGCAATCTCTGAAATTCGAACACAAACTCTACGCCACTGTTAAAGACAAAATGGAGGAGATGCAGCAGCACAACATGAGCTGGATCGAGGTTTGTTAAAACTATTACACCTATATTTGCTATCTATCTATATATATATATATATATATATATATATATATATATATATATATATATATATATATATATATATATATATTTTTTTTTTTTTTATCGGTTTCACAACGTTCTACGTCTTCCGATACCCAATCTCCACTCGTTTCTGTTTACCCATAATTCATCATCTAGGCCTCTTATTCTTATTTCACTGTCTATTCCTTCTCTCCAGCTCCTCCTTGGCCGTCCTCGTTTTCTTCGGCCAGTTGGTTTCCATTGTAGTATTTGTTTAGATAGTCTTTCATCATTCATTCTTTGTACATGTCCGTACCACACCAGTTGTTTTGTTCTTATATCATCCACTAAAGTACGTTCCCCCACTGTCATAATTTCTCTTATTCTTTGATTTGTAACTCTTTCTCTTTTTAATTTCCCTGCTGCTCTTCTCCAATAGTCCATCTCCGTAGCGGAAAGCATTTTTTCTGTTCTATCCTTGATTGGCTTCTGAGCCCTATGTAATAATACGTTTTACAATGGTGTTATATATAAGTTTTTTGTTATGTTTTGATATACTTTGGTACCAAATTATTCCATTTAATAAAGTTATTGCTTTTCTTCCTTGTACGTTTCGATCTTTTATAGCTTTGTCTAGTGTTTCGTCAGCTGTAATTTTTAGACCTAAGTATTTATACTCATCACAGGACTGAATTCGCTGCCCGGTATTTAAAATTAGATCCTGTTTCATTCCACCGATACACATATACTCTGTCTTATTGAGATTAACCTCTAGTCCCCACTTATTGTACTCTTCTATTAGTTTTCGTGTCATATATTCGAGGTCGTCATAATTCTGAGCCACTACTATCTGATCATCGGCGAAACATAAAGTATACAAGGTGGTTTCGTCCAACGGAATTCCCATGTTTTGGCATTTTCTCTTCCATACTTTAAGGACTTGTTCCAAGTATATCTTGAAGAGCGTAGGCGAGATACAGCAACCTTGTTTAAGACCTTTATTTACTTGAAAGCCTTTGGTTAGTTTTGCTTTTATTTTAACTTTTGCCTTACGATTGCGGTATAACTCTTTGATGGCCTTAATTAGTTGTACGCTTATGCTTGTGTTTTCGAACACTTTCCAAAGTAGATTTATTAGTGGTATACTATCATATCTATCCATCTTTGGACATAGGCCTCCCCCAATATCTTCCACTTCTTCTCTGTCTGTCACCATGTTCATCCATCTAGTTCCCGCATGTTTATTCAAATTGTCCGACCATCTCATTTGGGATCTTCCCCTACTTCTCTTATTTTCCGAAGTTCTCCAGTTTATTATACATTTTTTCCATCGATCGTCTTTCTGTTTGATATTATGGCCGGCAAATTTTCATTTTAATTTTGCTACTTTTCCTCTGACATCCCTTACTTTTGTTTCATTTCTTAATCATTCATTCCTTTTTCTATCTGTTAGCTTTACATGTAACATTTGTCTTTCCATTGATCTTTGGACTTTTGTTACCTTATCCATGTTTGATTTTGTAAGTTTTCAGGTCTAGGATCCATAGGTAAGTACAAGAAGGATACATTGGTTATATACTTTCGTTTTGAGGTACTGAGGATATTTTTTATTTTGTAATATGTAGCTTTAAGCCTTTTTCCTCGCAGTAACTACAAGTTACCAGTTACTCGTTTTCTGTTTTTCTTCGCTGAGTAACACTAACTATGACGTCACGAGTAACCACACAGTGTAACCAGCCTAGCAGACGTGGTTGCTGAAATATTTTGAGGTTAAGATCGTTTTGTTTTGTTTTTTTTTCAAAATGTTTGATTTTAATCATTGACTTCTATACCATACAGGGCGTTATACAACTCAATGATTTTAATATATATATTACCAACGAATTATGTTTGGTAACGGTAGAAAATGAAGCACATCCGTTGAAGTTGGTCCTATATCAATTCAACTGCAACTAGTCTTAAAATGTACTGCATTTGGTGTTCTATGGTACTGCGGCCTTACCACAGAATACCAAAGGAGCACCCTGTTTCCACCCCGATTCAAAAAACGCATCAGGTAACGCTGCATTTAAAACTGGTGTAAATCCATGTCCCGTGATGTTTTTTGAATCGGGGTGGGCATGCATTGGTGGAAACAATGAATTATTTTCTGCATTTCGGAAGCTCCTGGTAAAAACAAAAACAAACAATTGGAAATGTCATCCACAGCTGACTGTCTGACGTCATACAGCGGTTACTCCGAGTAACCGTGACGTCATTTCGAGTAACTTAAATGAGTGACTAGTAACCTCGAGGAAAAAGGCTTTTAGTTTATCGAAAGCTGGAAGGGCCAATCTTACTCGTCTCTTGAGTTCAGCCGTTTGGTTTTCTTTTTTTAGTTTAATAATTTGTCCAAGCTATTCCTCTAGTTGTTCGTTGATCGTGATATCTTCATCTGTGTTTGTTATGATTTTAGTTTTAATGCAGTTCATACTCAAGTCTATTTTTTTAGCTGCTGTATCCAGTGCTTTCAGCATTTTTATCAGTTCTTCTTTCTTATCTGTTATTAAGACGATATCATCAGCATATCTTAGGTGGTTTTAGTATTGTCCGCTTACTTTGATGCCTATTTCTTCCCAATCTAAGTTTTTAAAAACATCTTCTAGGGCCTGGTTAAATAGTTTAGGAGATATTGTGTCACCCTGATTACACCTCTTCTTATGCGGATTGGCTTGGTTCCTGCGTGGATATATTGGCTTTAAGTCTGTGGATCTGTGATCTATTCCATGCTTTTACTGCCCAGTGCTCAATGCTATCGAAAGCTTTTTCAAAGTCTATAAACGCAATATATAGTGGAATGTTGTATTTGTTGGCTTGTTCTATTAGGATTTGCATGGTTAATAGGTGGTCAACTGTACTGAAACCTTTTCTAAAGCCTGCTTACTCTTTTGATTAATATCCATCAAATTTTGTTGTTAGTCTGTCTGTTACTATTTTCGTAAAAAGCTTATAAATTACATTGAGTAGTGTTATAAGTCTTTTTCCTGCTAAAATTTTTGTGTGGCAATATTGTCACGAGGGGGTGGTCGTGACTATTTGTGTACATGTTGCGCACAAATAAAAAGGATCGTTAAGATAGTTTAAGGGTTTATATAATACTAAATACAAAGATACTTACACACTAATCACTACTGTCTGGCCCAGTTCTCTGATACAAATATTATTCAAGTGTAGGTCGAATTCAGCTCTCGGCGAGAATCTCTTTACTGTTTTTATACTCAACTATTGAGAACTTAGGTACTAAGCGTACTCACTGAACTGAACCCCGACTATCCGTTCTTGATTGGTTTTATAGAAGCATGTGATTACAAACGTGTTTTAATCTTAAACATAAATCGTTTGCACCACATACTTCCTAGGTTGACGTCCTAATACTTTTACATCAGGTCAACCAACCAAGCTCCGGATAGCATGCCCAAATTACATACATGACAATATCTTTCTTTTTTTCCAAACAAGGTTCAATTCCTGAAGAAAGCCGTCGACATTTTGTGTCAGAGCCGGCAAACGTTGATGTACACCTACGTTTTCGCGTACTACTTAAAGAAAAATAACCAGTCTGTGATATTTGAAGATAACCAAAAAGATTTAGAAAAGACGACGGAAATGTTGAGCGAGTACCTGGAGCGGGACATAACGCAGGAAAATCTAGTCGATATTAAACAAAAGGTGCAAGATAAGTATAGGTATTGTGACATTAGGCAAAAAGTATTACTGAGACATGTACACGAGGGCTACGAAAAAGATTGGTGGAATTACACTGAATAAGTTCGGTTTTAATTACCTAGCTGTTATAAGACGCTTAGAGTGGATACGCACTTTGTATCCAACAATTCCATATAGTAACGAATGCGACACACATCCATTCCATATAGTCACGGACGCGACATCAGTACTAAAAAAATAATACTACATACATATCCTGGAAGTTATAGAAAAACTTTTCCCAAATAATTTTGTGATATTTTATGGGCAATAAACCCCGGCTTTATATTTTTTTAAAAACGTTTGATTAAAACATATAAGGTAACGGACGTGACACTAGACAATGTCGTATCCATTACTGTAATCGTATTTATTTTTTGAACCAATCGAACGTTAAAAAAATATACGGTCGTGATTTTATGCCCATAAAATATCATAAAATTATTTGGAAAAATTTTGTCTATAGCTTCAAGGATACGTATGTAGTATCTTTTTTTAAGTACTTATACTGTGGATCTAGCCATTGCATATAGTAACGGACGCGACACAAAGACTTTCTATATAGTAACGGACGTGACATCGGTATTTAAAAAAAATAATTTGTCCGTATCCTAGGAGCTATAGAATCAAACTTTCCCCAAAGAATTTTATGATATTTTAGTTTTTTTCGTACTAATGTTGCGTCCGTTACTATATGGAAGAACTTTATCGCGTTTTTGTAGTCGAACCCTAAAAAAATTAAAATCTTATTGGTCAGGTTCACGATTTGAGAATATCCTACGTCTCTGCTAAATACGCCTACGTTAACCAAACCGTGCATGTGTCGACCAAGGCCGTGAGTGTGTGTGTGTGACCTGTCAACCCGCAAATTGACCAATTACAAGCTTTTATTTCTTACGAATATTACAATGCAATGTGATGTGCGTGTCCACTTTAATTGTATTTTATTTAGCCCAGGGCGTATCTTCCTATACTAGGTGCGTAAATTTAGAATCAGTGACTTATTTGCCAAACTAAATTATACATTATTTTATTTTCCCAATTAAATAGATACGATTTTATAAAAAATAGTATAAAAGTTGTTATTATTTCAGTTACCTGTATGTTAAAAATTTTGACACATAAAAAAATTCGATCTAGGCATCAGCAATTTTACAGTTTTACTGAGATATACACACGAACGGCTTTAAAAAGGATTATTTAAATTACACTGAATAAATTCGTTTTTAATTATCGCTGTTATTAAACAGACTACACTTTTGCATACTACTTAAAGAAAAACAACCAGTCTGTGATATTTGAAGATAACCAAAAAGATTTAGAAAAGACGACGGAAATGCTGAGCGAGTATCTGGAGCGGGACATAACGCAGGAAAATCTAGTCATAAGTATAGGTATTGTGACATTAGACAAAAAGTATTACTGAGACATGTACACGAGGGCTACGAAAAAGATTGGTGGAATTACACTGAATAAGTTCGTTTTTAATTACCTATCTGTTATAAGACGCTTAGAGTGGATACGCACTTCGTATCCAACAATTCCATATAGTAACGAATGCGACACACATCCATTCCATATAGTCACGGACGCGACATCAGTACTAAAAAAATAATACTACATACATATCCTGGAAGTTATAGAAAAACTTTTCCCAAATAATTTTGTGATATTTTATGGGCAATAAACCCCGGCTTTATATTTTTTTAAAAACGTTTGATTAAAACATATAAGGTAACGGACGTGACACTAGACAATGTCGTATCCATTACTGTAATCGTATTTATTTTTTGAACCAATCGAACGTTAAAAAAATATACGGTCGTGATTTTATGCCCATAAAATATCATAAAATTCTTTGGAAAAATTTTGTCTATAGCTTCAAGGATACGTATGTAGTATCTTTTTTTAAGTACTTATACTGTGGATCTAGCCATTGCATATAGTAACGGACGCGACACAAAGACTTTCTATATAGTAACGGACGTGACATCAGTATTAAAAAAAAATAATACGTCCGTATCCTAGAAGCTATAGAATCAAACTTTCCCCAAAGAATTTTATGATATTTTAGTTTTTTTCGTACTAATGTCGCGTCCGTAACTATATGGAAAAACTTTATCGCGTTTTTGTAGTCAAACCCTAAAAAAATTAAAATCTTATTGGTCAGGTTCACGATTTGAGAATATCCTACGTCTCTGCTAAATACGCCTACGTTAACCAAACCGTGCATGTGTCGACCAAGGCCGTGAGTGTGTGTGTGTGACCTGTCAACCCGCAAATTGACCAATTACAAGCTTTTATTTCTTACGAATATTACAATGCAATGTGATGTGCGTGTCCACTTTAATTGTATTTTATTTAGCCCAGGGCGTATCTTCCTATACTAGGTGCGTAAATTTAGAATCAGTGACTTATTTGCCAAACTAAATTATACATTATTTTATTTTCCCAATTAAATAGATACGATTTTATAAAAAATAGTATAAAAGTTGTTATTATTTCAGTTACCTGTATGTTAAAAATTTTAACACATAAAAAAATTCGATCTAGGCATCAGCAATTTTACAGTTTTACTGAGATATACACACGAACGGCTTTAAAAAGGATTATTTAAATTACACTGAATAAATTCGTTTTTAATTATCGCTGTTATTAAACAGACTACACTTTTGCATACTACTTAAAGAAAAACAACCAGTCTGTGATATTTGAAGATAACCAAAAAGATTTAGAAAAGACGACGGAAATGCTGAGCGAGTATCTGGAGCGGGACATAACGCAGGAAAATCTAGTCGATATTAAACAAAAGGTGCAAGATAAGTATAGATATTGTGACATTAGGCAAAAAGTATTACTGAGACATGTACACGAGGGCTACGAAAAAGATTGGTGGAATTACACTGAATAAGTTCGTTTTTAATTACCTATCTGTTATAAGACGCTTAGAGTGGATACGCACTTCGTATCCAACAATTCCATATAGTAACGAATGCGACACCCAGCCATTCCATATAGTAACGGACGCGACATCAGTACTAAAAAATAATACTACATACATATCTTGGAAGTTATAGAAAAACGTTTCCCAAATAATTTTGTGATATTTTATGGGCAATAAACCCCGGCTTTTTTTAAAAACGTTTGATTAAAAACATATAGGGTAACGGACGTGACACTAGACAATGTCTTATCCATTACTGTAATCGTATTTATTTTTTAAACCAATCGAACGTTAAAAAAATATACGGTCGTGATTTTTTGCCCATAAAATTCGTACGTAGTATCTTTTTCTAAGTACCTTATACTTTGGATCTAGCCATTCCATATAGTAACGAACGCGACACCCAGATATTCTATATAGTAACGGACGTGACATCAGTATTAAAAAAAAATAATACGTCCGTATCCTAGAAGCTATAGAATCAAACTTTCCCCAAAGAATTTTATGATATTTTAGTTTTTTTCGTACTAATGTCGCGTCCGTAACTATATGGAAAAACTTTATCGCGTTTTTGTAGTCAAACCCTAAAAAAATTAAAATCTTATTGGTCAGGTTCACGATTTGAGAATATTCTACGTCTCTGCTAAATACGCCTACGTTAACCAAACCGTGCATGTGTCGACCAAGGCCGTGAGTGTGTGTGTGTGACCTGTCAACCCGCAAATTGACCAATTACAAGCTTTTATTTCTTACGAATGTTACAATGCAATGTGACGTGCGTGTCCACTTTAATTGTATTTTATTTAGCCCAGGGCGTATCTTCCTATACTAGGTGCGTAAATTTAGAATCAGTGACTTATTTGCCAAACTAAATTATACATTATTTTATTTTCCCAATTAAATAGATACGATTTTATAAAAAATAGTACGAAGTTGTTATTATTTCAGTTACCTGTATGTTAACTTTGACAGGTAAAAAAAAAATAATCTATAATCCATATCATAATTTTTGAGATAACTTTTTGACAGTTATCAGCTGTTTACCATAACCAGGGCTATCAAAATGGACGGGCCACGATACTCCACTTTGTTGACGTCACATCCGGGGCTGATTTTTTTTTGATGGTCACGTTACGACACAGCTGATTGTCTTTAAAATTTTGAAGTTGAAATGACGGTTCATGGATATTTGATTTTTTGTTAAATAAAGCCGTTTTTGAGATTGTTTTTACTTTATTCTGGCAGAACAATTTTTTTTTAATGTATAGTAAGCCCTAATTTTTCATAGCCGCTTCATTAGCTCACACAAAAATTAAGTTTAAAGCAGAAGCGAATGTGACAATCACATATGACAAAGTCAAATATAACAGTTGGCATGTGGTACATGGCGGGTAATTTGAATTCAAAATAAGGAATGCTAAATCTTGAAGATTTTAACCTTTTAATCATGTTGCTTCCTTACAAACCTTTGGTGGAATATCGGGATGGCGTCTGAGAATATTTCACTGAAATTTTGCGGAAATCTGTAGTGCCATTTTGAAAATATCATAAAAAAACGTCTGACCTCCCATAAGACCCAATGTAAAATTCAGCCCCGGGAGAACAGCTGATTTTTTCTGGGTCGTGGCCTCTATTTTTGTGTTGGCCTTGCCATAACAAATAGCATAGACCAACGAAAAAAAGTTGTAAAAAGTTGTCTCAAAAATAATGATATGAACTGTAGGTATCAGCGATTGATAAGTATTGGCAGAGCTATCAAAATGGACGGGCCACGATCCTCCACTTTGTTGACGTCACATCCGGGGCTGATTTTTTTTTGACGGTCACGTTACGACACAGCTGATTGTCTTTAAAATATTGAAGTTGAAATGACGGTTCATGGATATTTGATTTTTTTTAAATAAAGCCGTTTTTGAGATTGTTTTTACTTTATTCTGGCAGAACAATTTTTTTTAAATGTATAGTAAGCCCTAATTTTTCATAGCCGCTTCAATAGCTCACACAAAAATTAAGTTTAAAGCAGAAGCAAATGTGACAAACACAGATGACAAAGTCAAATATAACAGTTGGCATGCGGTACATGGCGGGTAATTTTAATTCAAAATAAGGAATGCTAAATCTTGAAGATTTTAACCTTTTAATCATGTTGCTTCCTTACAAACCTTTGGTGGAATACGGGATGGTGTCTGAGAATATTTCAGTGAAATTTTGTGGAAATCTGTAGGGCCATTTTGAAAATATCATAAAAAAACGTCTGACCTCCCAACAGCTGATTTTTTCAGGGTCGTGCCCTCTATTTTTGTGTTGGCCTTGGTATTGGTAATAGTTTGACATTCTTTTAAAACAAATTGGAAAAAAATTGGAATTTTATTTATTTTCATGTATTCTAAAAATAATAATTTGAAATGTTTATATTATCTTAAACTAGTAAGCTAGAAACACTCTTTTTAACAAAAAACATTCGCATCAAAATCGACTATGTACTTCAAGTGTACAGACAAAATTTACTAAAACGGAAAAAAAGTAAGAATAAGTTACGAAGATAAATGTATTTCACGAGAGTTAGACAAAAAATAGCATTACAAAAAAAACTTAAAAATTAATATAGATACTTAAAGTTGATACGGACTCCGTATCTAGGAAAAGCTACGTTATAGTCAGTACACTAGTCATTTTTTAAGCGATGAGTAATATGTACTGTGGACTACTATGTTTTGGTACGTATTTTAACCCGTCACATAGAGACCTAAACAATGAAATGTAAGCTGTCCCTAGTTAGTTACGTCAAAGACAACGCATTACGAAGTGGGCATTAACTTCAAGTCTCTAATAGATTACTTAAAATGCAGCACATTACACTGGTTTGTAATCCAATTTGCTTTCTAGTTTTTTGTTGTCTGACACTTTTCTTACTGCTTTCATGAAATCTTCCTGCACGACGTATTCCCTTTCAGCTCTGATAGCGAACAAACCAGCTTCTGTACATACATTTCTAGAAACGACAGATTAATATTAGTATAATTTACATTTTTTACGTTAAATGAGTTATGTAGTATGTTGGCAACAACGCACTCTGCAGCCGGGAATTACCTCTTTCCGTTTTAATGCGGAGACTAAATACTTCTGTCGTATTTATAATATATTTTATTCGGCGGGACTGCTGTGTTTTATTTTTATTGTTCAGCTGGGTAGTAATAGATCTCTTTGAGATGGCGCCTAGTAAAAAACTTCTTAGTTTACGTGAAAAAATGGAAGTTGTTAACGTTTCGGAGAAGGAACATCTATCAGCACGAAAGATTGCTGAAAAATTTAATATCGGAAAAACTCAAGCAGCGGAAATTGTTAATAAATCTATAATAAAATTTGGCAGTTCTCTCTCATAAGCGGACAGCTCCAATAAGCGGACAAAATCGACGAAATCGTGAGCGTCCGCTTATAGGAGGTTACACTGTATTTAACTAATATCTTTTTATTCGATTTTCAGTAGTAATACAGCCGTCCGGGTGGCACGTTTCCTCGATGTGAAGCTTCAATCTTGTTGGATAGGGCACCAGTAATTAGTGTCACTTCACAACCAAGTTTCTGCGTACTGTCGAATTCCACAGACATCTCGTCATTTCTTTTTATTTTTCGCAATTAGTAGGCGACATATATATCGCTATTAAATTATACAGTACACAGAATGTAGACTCATGCCGTATTCCATTGGGGAAATGAGTGCAGCACTGGTGCACAACTGGCTCGGTGTTTGCATTCCATTGACATGCACTTTTTCAGTTTTCGTATTCCATTGAGGAACTTATGAATTCAGTTTTGCACTGAGTGCGGCTTTTTTGACACCGGCTCTGAGGGCTCGTGCCGCACCGAAAACTTTTTCCCGCCATTAATTTTAAACGCTTATTATTGTCGTGGAACGTAAAAATGAGTGAAAATAAAGTTGTTAGCGATTTTTTATTATTTTCTTCGCTGCTAAGTAGTAGCAGCGATGAAGATGAAGAAGAACAGTTCTGTGCAATAAAAACAATGAAAACGGAAACCCCAAAAATAAAAAACTTTATTGAAAATGTGGTTTACCGGTTTAACAACAAACAGGTAAGTAGATTTGTATGGATTTGGTTGACTGGGGCCCTGGGGCTAATTTTCCGACAGTTGGGGTTTTCTAGCAGCTATGATTATAAGTAAAAATAAATGTATTTTTTAGTTCAAGAAACACTTTCGGCTCGAGATGAGCACTGCAGAACTTCTCATAAATAAATTCAAGTAGCCTCAATTTTGTCCAAAAAAAGAACAAGGGGGACGAAACCTCATTAGCGCTGAGGCACATGTCTTGCCATTTTTATGGTATGTTAAAACCAAGGACTGTACACAGAGCTGTGTACAGTCCTTGTGTTAAAACACCCTTACGTTTAGCTGTTAGTTTAGGTTATGTTCTTGTTGAATGGAAATTTGTTCAAAAATATTTTCTTCAAAAACATTTTTAAACAATTTTCCTTATGAAAAAAAATGACTTTCAAAGAAAATGTTTTTGAACAAAAAAAATTTCATAAAATGTTTTCAAACAATTTTTTGTTTGAAGGAAATGTTCTTATATAATTTTCCTTTTCAAGAAAATGTTATTAAAGTATTAATATTACTTTCGAACAAATGGATTTTGAACATGTTTTTGACCAAATTCCGCAAGGCAGGAAAGTTAGGTTTAGTTGAAAGAAACTTGTGAAATATTATATATGTATACAAGGTGTTTCAAATACTTATGTTCAAATTTTGGGAGCATAAAGTACACTTCTGGTTAGGGTTTTTTGAAAAACAAGCGCGAAATATAGATAACTACTCTATCTGTTGGTATACGAGCACAAGCCTGCATTCAACAAGGAGGTGGGCATTTTTAAAATATTCTTATTAACTTTTTTTAAATAAAATCATTATTTATTTATTTGACGAATTTTATTTATCTTAGGATAATATTTATCGGCGTGTAACTTTGAAACAAATAAAAATGGATATCGTCGTTGGCCTGATAAAACTACAGGTTGTGTGACATTTTTTTCAAAAATGAGATTTTCGCATAATCAATTTGCCCTATTCATATAGGATATACTATAAAAAATTATTTGCAAGAAAATGTTATATTAACGTTGCTTAAAGCAAGAATAAAAAAGAAGTTCTACAGCTCATAATGGCATACCACACTAAGTTACACACACACGATGTTAGGAACTTCGTGATATAGTGACCGTATACCACACGAGTGCAATTTTTCATTTTCCGCGTGTTCCATTGAAACTGCACTCGGTGCAAATTTTTGACAGCACCGTTTCAGTGCCAGTGCACCACCAGTGCTGCACTCATTTTCCCAATGGAATACAGCATCAGACGCGCGTTTCTTATACCCTGTTTCCACCAATGCATGGCCACCCCGATTCAAAAACGCATCAGGTGACGCTGCATTTAAAACCAGTGCAAATCCATGGCCCATCACGTGATGCGTTTTTTGAATCGGGGTGGGTATGCATTGGTGGAAACAGGGTATAATGCCGTCTTCCCGGTCAGAGCCAACGCCAATTGCGGATTACGATTATCTCTCTCTGTCTATAAAACATACGGAAGTCATGCACGTAAAAGAACGGCAACGTTGGCGAAATTTTCGATTTATTTGGGCTATAAGCCTGGAATTTAAAATAGGCACCGATTAATCGAGGGCCGCCATAATTATGTGGCACCATCAATAGATGTTTTATTTGTAAAATGTTAGAATTTCTGATCTTAGGGCCCTTTTTAAAATATAAAAAATAATAAACTTCACTAAGTTTAGGTTGGACAGTGGACTAAGTTTGAAAAAAAATTAAAAAATATTTATTATACAACAGAAAAATTGCAAGTCTAGATATTAAAATATAACCAAACTAGAGTTTACTGACTTCACTAATTATCTTACCTTAAATCCGCTCCGTTAAAGTTATCTGACAGTTTGACAATGGCTTCGTAGTCAATCTCGCCATGCTTGGCGATTGGCAAAGCGTGGATTTTCAAAATTTCGAGTCGTGCCTGCTCGTTGGGCAACGGAATTTCGATTTTACGATCCAAACGGCCCGGACGCAATAATGCGGGGTCAAGGGTGTCTGGTCTGTTCGTAGCCATGATCATTTTGACCTATGAACAAATACAATGACGTATAATATAAGTTTACATAACTCGCGAAGATTAAGTTTGAGGACGCAAGCCAAAACCGAGGGTCTTAATTCACCTGAGTGTGTAATGACGATAACATGCGAATTTAGTGTACCTACCTTATCTATAAATGTCAAAAATGGTTAAAAAGGTCAAATCTTAACACCCACTTTAAGCCTTTTTCCTCGCAGTAACTACAAGTTACCAGGTAACCTGGTTACTCGTTTTCTGTTTTTCTTCGCTGAGTAACACTAACTATGACGTCACGAGTAACCACACAGTGTAACCAGCCTAGCAGACGTGGTTGCTGAAATATTTTGAGGTTAAGATCGTTTGGTTTTGTTTTTTTTCAAAATGTTTGATTTTAATCATTGACTTCTATACCCTACAAGGGGTTATACAACTCAATGATTTTAATATACAGTCGAACCTCTCTAACTCGAACCTCTATAACTCGAACCTCTCTATAACTCGAACCTTTTAAGTGGTCCCTGCACATTTTCAATTTTTATATGTATTTTAACCTCTTTAACTCGAATTTCTATAACTCGAACCTCTCTATAACTCGAACCGTATTCCCAGTCCCGCCAAAGTCAAGATCTTTCTAAGATGAACCTTTGAGCTCGATTAAAACTGAAATCCCTCTATCACAATTAATAACACAAATCATTAGTGAACAGCAGGTTGCTTTAAATGTACAAGAGTTTATTAATCGATGCTAGGACATTTTTCAAGTGAATGATAAGGTGACTTTTGATTAATTTTTAAATGTAGACGAGGATTTAGTAACAAGCGAAACTCTTACAGAAGATAATATCTTGGAAAGTGTTGGCAAAATAGAGGATAATTTTGAGGAAAACTCTAACGATGAAGATGAGAGTGAAGAAATTCCTAGACAAAAACCTTCCAACGCTGAAGTTTCAAAAGCAATTGAAACTATGCAGCTCGCTTTTTCAATAGATGAGGCCACAACAAATAATGACTAGTCTCTTATCTTTGAAATACGAAAAAAAATTGAGTCGAACTGCGCAAAAAAAACTTAACTAATTATTTTTCTAGTTTTTAAGTATGTATACATTTATTTTAAGTTAGTTTTGTACTTTTCAACTGTTTTAATGCAATAAAAAATTTATTAAAATATATGATTTTTTTTCTTTTACTCGAACTCTCCATAACTCGAACTGTTTTGGTTGTCCCTTGAAGTTCGAGTTATAGAGGTTCGACTGTATATATATTACCAACGAATTATGTTTGGTAACGGTAGAAAATGAACCACATCCCTTGAAGTTGGTCCTATATCAATTCAACTGCAACTAGTCTTAAAATGTACTGCATTTGGTGTTCTGTGGTACTGCGGCCTTACCACAGAATACCAAAGGAGCACCCTGTTTCCACCCCGATTCAAAAAACGCATCAGGTAACGCTGCATTTAAAACTGGTGTAAATCCATGTCCCGTGATACGTTTTTT
The DNA here is from genome assembly GCA_963576565.1 of Aspidapion aeneum. Taxonomy (NCBI): domain Eukaryota; kingdom Metazoa; phylum Arthropoda; class Insecta; order Coleoptera; family Brentidae; genus Aspidapion; species Aspidapion aeneum. The sequence goes on along the minus strand of OY755043.1, from coordinate 6,155,969 downwards.
GAATCATGCATTGGTGGAAACAATGAATTATTTTCTGCATTTCGGAAGCTCCTGGTAAAAACAAAAACAAACAATTGGAAATGTCATCCACAGCTGACTGTCTGACGTCATACAGCGGTTACTCCGAGTAACCGTGACGTCATTTCGAGTAACTTAAATGAGTGACTAGTAACCTCGAGGAAAAAGGCTTTTTGTTTATACAACTAAGAGAATCAAGACAAAATCGCGACATTTTGTGAATACATTTTTAAAATTTTAAGTTTTGAATATTTTTTTTTAACCCTTTTAGACATGATTTTTTTTTATCGAGAAAAATACATTTTTTTGGCAATATGCGTTTTAAACCAGTAATTAAATTATAATGTTATGTATAATATTTAGTTTTCCACTGTATGGTGTAGAAAAAAAATTGTGGGCATAATTATACACACCATGGTGTTTCTGAAGCATTTACATTATAAATGCATTATTTCAAATTGACAATAAAACATTTTTTCACAATAAACAAACATTTGTTTATAAAAATTAAACAGTTCCAACAAAAATGCTGCATTGTTTTCCTCGTCTGGCTCGTATTTCTAATATAAAATGTCCCTAAATTTCAAATGTATATTGTTTAAGACTGAGTGTGCACAATTATGCACAAACATAAACAGATGAGTTTTATATGCTATGAGCAAAGAATTTTATTTAAATATGAAAAAACTTAAACTGTATTATTCCTAAGCTACATATTTCAAAAATAAAATTTTAAAAACTATTCAAAAAACCGTGGATGATTGTGGATTTGGAACAAACTTGCGCTGGTCGATCATCGCACTTGAAATGAACAATTTGTCAAAAACATGACACCCGGTTAATCAAAACAGTATTAATTTATGAAGTTAAGGGTTTCCTCAACCAGGGCTATCAAAATGGACGGGCCACGATCCTCCACTTTGTTGACGTCACATCCGGGGCTGATTTTTTTTTGATGGTCACGTTACGACACAGCTGATTGTCTTTAAAATTTTGAAGTTGGAATGACGGTTCATGGATATTTGATTTTTTGTTAAATAAAGCCGTTTTTGAGATTGTTTTTACTTTATTCTGGCAGAACAATTTTTTTTAAATGTATAGTAAGCCCTAATTTTTCATAGCCGCTTCATAAGCTCACACAAAACTTAAGTTTAAAGCAGAAGCGAATGTGACAATCACATATGACAAAGTCAAATACATGTCAAATACAACAGTTGGCATGTGGTACATGGCGGATAATTTGAATTCAAAATAAGGAATGCTAAATCTTGAAGATTTTAACCTTTTAATCATGTTGCTTCCTTACAAACCTTTGGTGGAATATCGGGATGGTGTCTGAGAATATTTCACTGAAATTTTGCGGAAATCTGTAGTGCCATTTTGAAAATATCATAAAAAAACGTCTGACCTCCCATAAGACCCAATGTAAAATTCAGCCCCGGGAGAACAGCTGATTTTTCCAGGGTCGTGGCCTCTATTTTTGTGTTGGCCTTGCCTCAACAAGCCATAAATGAAAGTGATTTTAGTTTTTGTTTTTGGTAAAAATGCTGCCCTTTGAAATAACTGTGCATAATTATGACCCAAGGGTCTGAAAAGGTCAAAAACTAACAATCCTTTAAAAATTTTTAAACTTTCAAATTCTTTAACAAATTTTGTTTCTATTATATTTTGCGTCAATCAGTGCCAAAAGAAAGCTTGAAGCTTCATAGGGTCACTGCATCCTAACGTCTCCAGAGACTCCAAGTGTTGGCCTCAGGTAAAGGATTTCTAGTTTACCATTATTTAATACCAAAAAACTCAAATCCTCACCTGTCCCAGGGAATCAAAACCATCCATTTGGTTTAGTAGTTCCATCAAAGTACGTTGGATTTCACGATCGGCAGAGGTACCCTCCGAAAATCTCCTGCCACCTATAGAAACACATTTAAACATTAGAGGCTTGTTGCTTTTTTCAAAAATCGCGGCGAAAACGCCCGGATAAAATCGTGCCGTCTAAGATAGTAGTTCTCGAGATACCTTAATTTTTTAGCTCACACTACTACTATAAGTAGTGTGAGCTATGGTGATCCTAATTTTTTCGAGAAAAAAAAAGTTGCTCCGATTTCAAAAATTTTTATATATCTTTGCGTTTCAGATGATTTTGAAACTTTTTTGTTTTGCTGTCTGTCTGTCTGTATGTCTGTATGTAACGACCAACCCGCATAACTCAAAAACCGCTTGTCCGATTTTAATGAAATTTGGTACCTAAGTTCGGTCTTGGGCCGTGATGGTCCCATTTAAAAATGAACAAAATCCACCGAACGCAAGCCAAATAAAAGGGTGGGGGTAGATTCCAAAAATTAGAGTTTATGTGAAAATATGGCGTGTGTGATATCAAACGAAAGGTAATTAAGTCTGGAGTTAAAAAAAATGAATTTTAGTTTATTTTTAAAAAAAGGGTGGGGGTAGATGTCAAAAATTAGAGTTTAAGTGAAAATATGGCGTATGTGATATCAAACGAAAGGTAATTGAGTCTGGAGTTAAACAAAATACATTTTAGTTTTTTTCAAAAGGGTGGGGGGTAGATTAAAAAAATTTGAGTTTAAGTCAAAACATGGCTTGTGTGGTATCAAACGAAAGGTAATTGAGTCTGGAGTTGAATAAAATATATTTCAGTTTTTGATTATATTAGCTCACACTATAACTATAGTACCTAGTGTGAGCTTAGGTGCCCATAGATTGACAGAGTATTTTTGTAAATTTTTCAGTCAAGACAGCGCTTTTTTAATTTTTAAAATTCAATTTGGAAAAAAGTACTTACTTATCAGTAAAATTTGAAATTCGATTATAATATAATGTACGAAAAATTATCAAAATCACTGAGATGATCTGCCAAACCTCCATTTTTTTTGGTTGATTATATATTAAATGACCCCCAGGCATTTTTACCAATAGCATCAATCTCATCCATAAATATGATGCAACGCTGGTGATCTTTCATGTAGTTGAACATTTCTCGAATCATTCTGAGTCGCCGATATTTGTCGATAATGGCGCTGGATATGACTTAGAACAGGTTATCAGCAGCAGAAATATGCTGAATGTGCAGAGCAAAAGAAGCATTCTTACCAATAGCATCAATCTCGTCCATAAAAATGATGCAAGGCTGGTGATCTTTCGCGTAGTTGAACATTTCTCGAATCAATCTCGCTGACTCGCCGATATATTTGTCGACGATCGCACTGGAAACGACTTTAAGGAAGTTGGCGTCTAGTTGCGAGGCGACCGCTCGTGCTAGCAGAGTTTTACCTGTACCAGGAGGACCATATAGCAAACATCCTAAAAAAAAATCACTTTATATTTAAAAAAGTTATGCCTAAGCTTTGACATTTTGATTATTTTAATAAAATATAGCCTATAGCACTCAGGGAACATTCATAAATTAGATAACACAAAAACTCAGGATTTTCAGGTTTTTGTGTTTTAAAGAGATGCAAGATAACAGGTGAAAACTAGGTCTTAAAACGTTTTTGATTTTTTTGATTGACCATTTTAAAATATTTTGAATCCTGAACACCAATTAAAACATACAATAAAAACAAACAATATAAAAAAACTAAACATAATATAATGAAATAAGGGTGTATTAAAACATAAAATAAAAGTGGGTGTTTTTGATGGACCATTTTAAAATATTTTAAATCTTGAACACCAATTAAAACATACAATAAAAACAAACAATATAAAAAAACTAAACATAATATAATGAAATAAGGGTGTCATTATATAAATAAATAATAATTTTATGTAATATCCTAAAAAATAAAAGTGACAGATCAAATTCAATTTCACAGTTGGATTCTTTATAAAAAATATCTATAAAAAGCATCCTTTTTTTATGTGTTTTATTTAACATCTTTTTTTTTCAACATAAACCCTATAATTTTTTTCTCTTAAAAATATTTTTGAAGACTTTACATGAAAGATATTTAAAATTAAATTTTCAAAACAGTGCATAAAATACTCTTTTATTCTGCTATAAAACACTATCCAAGTGTTAGTAGTTATCGAGATATGTTAATTTATTTAAGTACATGTTGGGCAAAATTATTACTTTTCATAATTTAAAAAAAATTATTAAAAAATAATAGTTAATGGTAAAATTGATTTTTTACTTTTTCTAAAAGAACTCTGTATACTAAAAATCAAAAGCATATCTTGTGTAGGTATATGTTGTTGCCATTATCCAAAAGTACAAAAAAACTTAGTAATGTCCTTGTTTAGAAAAAAAATTATACCTTTAGGAGGTGTGATTCCAACTCGCATAAACAATTCAGGATTAAGCAAAGGCAACTCAATAACTTCTCTAAGTTCTCTAATCTGTTCTGACAATCCACCAATGGCAGAGTAGGTGACATCTCCTGGATCTTCATGACTCATGTTGTAAACAAGAGGGTCAACTTCTCTTGGCAAGTATCTCATTATGGTCAGGGTGGTCATGTCCAATGCCACTCTTGTGCCGGCTTTAAGTTTCGCTTTGTCCAATTGTCTGCGGCATCCCACCACATACCTGGGGCCATTTGTGGCTTTTACAATAACTAGAAAATGAAAAGAACTATAAAACTCATGATTTTACTAAATAAAAAAAATTAACAAGAATTACATAGGGTTGCATGTTGAGTATTCTGCCTTGCATAAGCTATAATGCCATTAACCAACACTTGGACAATTTTGATTTTTTGATGCCGTCTTACTCACAACATTATTCTACATCAATTTTGATAAGCAAATCTTCTTTAGCATTTGTGGTTTTTAAGAAACAAATAACCTACATTTGCCAAGGAGCATTGTTTGTATAATTAACGGCATTCTAGCTTAAGGACGGCAGTATTGCTCTCTGATACTTACATTTCTCTTCAGTAAGCTGTTTTAAAACTTCTCCCACAATCTGACCCATACTTTGAAGGGCTTTGAGGTCATTTTCTGATTTGTCATACTGTTTTGTCAGGTCTTTCAGCTGCTCTCTCACTGTAAAATTATAAATTAACAAGTTTAAGATAACTATTTTTAAAAACAACAATAAGGAATCTGAAGACCTATACCAACTACAAAGACCATTGAGTACTATTTATTGTCTATTTGTGTAGTAGTGTATAATGGCTAAAATAGTTATGTAGGTATGATTATTTGTGAATTTCATAAGGAGTAAAACAGATACTCATACAAAATGAACACTAACTTTGTGCTTAAAAGTTGAGTAAATGAGGCATAAGATTGTACCACATTGAAGATTGAAAAGTCTGGAATGCACAATGTCCCAGGGGCTTCTTTAATTTGTGAACAGTGTACTTTTAGGGTCTTTCCTTAGAACAGAGAGTACTTACTTTCTTTTAGCCTAGACTCAATTTCTTTGTGTTCCATTAGCTTTTTTCTGTAGTCCTGCAACACCTTGTCGCGCACTTCCTCAACTTGCGCGGCCATTTTTTACGAACGTTTTAGTTTTTGTTAATCGAAAGCTAAATTCCCTTTAAAGAAAAATATTAACGAGAAAATAACACCGGAAAATATCAGTGAAAATTTGGAAAATGACTGGCAGAAAACATTAGGGTTAGAGTTTATGTTTAAACAGCTGACTGTAGGTTTTCGTCTGTCTCATTCTTAAGCACGAATAAAAAGAGATAGAAAAGCTAAAACCTACATCAATTCATCATGTAAACGTGATAACTTTCAGCTTTTTTTTTGTTGGCCGTCAAGCTTTCTCCGTTAGATGGCACTAAAAGAAACAAGCTTCAGTGGCCTTAAGCCTACGTTGGTGGAAAAAGGCCGGGTTGGGACGATTAAAAGTCTGCAAGTAGAAAAAAGATGGGAACTGTTGTTAACGACGTCACTGGAAAGTCAAAAATCTAACCTCAAGTTCCAAACATAAACAAAAAAAAAAAATAATAACTTTTCTTTTTGCTCCGAGTAATATTTTTCTTACTAAGACTTTTTGCTTGTATTTATTTTATTAAAAATTTCGTTCTATAAAACTTCGTCTTGGTAAAAACTACGAAAATGAAGAAAATATCTTTTGGCAAAATTTCTGCTAATTTCGGCGAAAAATCAAAGAAAATCGAGGCCACAGGGTCGATTGGTACTTTTGGTCCTCCAAAAGAAATTGAAAATTTAAAAGAAGACAAAGAAGACCAGCAAATGAAAGACATTATGGGTATTACTAGTTTTGGGAAAAAGGCACAATCATTCGACATAAATGTAAGATACTTGGTACTTTTTTAATTGTCGATACCACAATACTTAATAATACAGTGATTATGCTAAAGTTATTAACAAGCTCATGAATTTTGTGTTTTTCATGTTCTCCATTGATCAAAATTTAAGATTTATTTCCTAGTTTCCTTCCCAGATATATTAAGTTATTTCTTTACTTATGAAAAAAGTTGGCTTTACAATGTAAATTGATAAACTCACTACCAATGGCAAGGGTTTGGTGAATGAACTGAAAATTGGAAGGTTTTCCTTTTTGTCTCTGTTAAAAAATAACTGAGGGGGTAATAGCTAACCCAAGGGGGTAACAGCTGGCCCAAAATTTGTACATGTATTACCAGTAATGCCATGTAAATCTTGGGGTAATGCCATGTAAATCTTAGGGTAATGCCAAGAAATTTGTACATGTATTGCCATAATGTCATGCTAAAAGGTATAATAGCTAACCCAAGGGGGTAACAGCTGGCCCAAAATTTGTACATGTATTGCCAGTAATGCCATGTAAATCTTGAGGTAATGTCAAGAAATTTGTACATGTATTGCCATAATGTCATGCTAAAAGGTATAATTGCAAGATAACAAAAAAAATATGCAGAAATATTTTATTTTGCCTAGGATATGATGGCTCAAGTGAAAGCTACTGCCAGAGAAATAACAAAAAAACCAGAAGAAGAAAATTTTGATCAGAAGAATGAAGAAGATTCAGATAGTGATGATGAATTAATTGGTCCCCCCATCCCTTCAGAATTAATAGGTACCACCATATGCAAACATATAGAAACTTTAAGGGGGGTAGGAAAGACAAAAAATACAGGTTGTCAAAATCAAAAATTTTTTTGTATTTTTTTATTATAACTTCCTAAAAAATTATAACAGACAATTTAAAGTTTGCAAAATTATGCATTACAATAAAGGTAATAAGTGAGTGTTAAAATTACATAAAAAAATATTACCAAAAATCTGTTTTTTTTTTAACAAGATTAGAAAAATTCGATTAAATGTAGTGCTAATATTACTAATTTTGTATTTATTAAGGGGCCTTAAGATGTGTACAAAAACTTGTCTCAATTTTTTTTTTGTAAATTTGATGTCTTATAAAAATTAATTCTTAAAAAAAATGACAAATTGATAATTATTGCAAAGGTTCCTTGGCCACACTGTATTTCCTTAATCTATCTATAACTTTTTGGAAAAATGCAATACATTTTTTGATCATTATGAATCACAAAATTATTTGACATTGTTAAATTTGTCATTTTTAAAATGCACAGTTTTCCCACACTCTTCAAACTTGATAAGTGCTATAACTTGTGGACAAAACATTTTTGATCAAAAATTGTTTGAAACTTTTGTCTAGGTGTGACCACCCCTTAAAGTTTGGTCCATTATTTACATTTATATCATTATTCATTCATATTTATTTTGCCAAAATAGTAGTTTACCTAACTAGTGCGGAAAGTGCCTCTTTTCCGCACGCGATTGCAGATGACCAAACGACGCGATAGCGGAGTTTGGCCAGCAATCAAGTGCGGAAAAGACACTTTACGCACGAGTTAGGTACACTATTTTTTCTATAAGCGTGAGGAAAAAACTAAAAATTAATCAGAAAATTATTTATATTCAAAACGTTTTAATCAAATCAATTATTATTATTCACATTCTAGCGGCTTCTAGAACTGACTGGGGTAGATCTTCGTCCGAAGAATCCATTGAAAATCTGATTTTTTTGTTTGAAAAATTCAAAAGACGCTTGTATCTGCAAAATTGGCTTTGTTTTGACAGTTTGTTTGTACTTTGTTGCTATGGTGATTTAAGATGCCAAATCTAAAACCACTAGTGTTCATTGTTGTTTGACATTGACAATGACGATATTTATATCGGGGAGGTTTAAAACTTATAATTTGAACTTATTTTACTGAAAACTTTATTTTATCGAAAATATTGAAAATATAGCAGAATTTTAGTCAATTTGAATATTTTTAGGATATTTCGTGTGCTAGGAAAGATACAAATGTATTTTGAACGGTCTAAATGTTATAGAACACCTCAAAATCGTAACAAATTTACTTTTCCGCACTAGTGCGGAAAAAATATTTTTCCGCACTAGTGCGGAAAAGTGGCACTTTCCACACTAAAATGCGTGCGGAAAAGTGGACTTTTCCGCACGCTTATAGAAAAAAACTTTTGAAATGACATTTTCATCCTTATTAAAAAAAAAAAATTGTTGAAATTTATTTCGAGTTATGCTCAAAAAACTACAAAAATTGCTTGAGGGTACCCCTATAGACACCAAAATATTATTTTTTCATGAGTTTCATGACATAGTAAATAAAAAATAGTTTACATTGTTTAGAATAGTAGAGCCTTTTAATTTTTGAAGCGTTTTTTCGACTTCTGAAACTTTCATGAAAAGTTAAATTTTGGTGTTTGGGGGTACCCTCAGGCCAATTTCGTAGTTTTTTAGCATAACTCGAAATCTTTTTAACTTATGGTAAAAATGAAACACTCTATGAATACAACTTGGCAATGCACATCTTTTTTGTATCTTATAATTTTTTTTTTAAATCAGCAGTTTTTCTAAAAAACGCAAAAAACATGAAAAACAAAAACATAATATGGAATATATTTTTTTTTTCAGACACAGAAATATTAAAAATGCAAGTGATTAATAGTTTTAATCAAAATTCCAAATGAAAAAAAATCAGTTAAGAAATAAAAAAGTTGTAAATTTTCCAAAATTCTTCTGTTTTTCCTTTTTGAGCCATCATATTTTATTTGGGATTAGTTTGACAGATGTCAAATAAGTGGAATTGTGTTCCCAAGGGCTTTCAATTCCTGGAGTCAGCTTTGTATTAAAAAAAAGTGCATCAATCAAAGTTCCCTTTACTGAAATATTTCACAATAGGCCCCCCAGTACCTTGTAATGTAACGAAATCGTCAAAGAAATCCACCCAAGAAACTGACAGTGAGGGAGAGTCAGATGATGAAGAAGAAGAACAAGACAAGATCAATGAAGAATTCTTCATTCCTTGTTTGCAGCAAGCTGACATGCGGCATGGGTCTAAAGCTGTGACAGCTGTCACTGTGGATCCCAGTGGAGCTAGACTTGCCTCAGGTAATAAAATCCACAATATTTAAATGGAAATTGGTTACCCCTGATATTTGGATGAAATTTAGGTATGTTATTGGGGATGCGGTAAGCCACATTTTTTACCATGGACGCAACCTTGTCTACACCACGTGAAAAAGTTCAGATTTAGGGGTATAAATTTCCATAAGAGGATAAAAAACAGATAGAGTATAGCATTTATTAAAAAGAGACCGCGATATGCCCGAGTCCCGCAGAAAGCTTTGCAGCGTTGTCAAAGGTAACCTTGATAAATTACTACAGGCGCACGCGGTCGCACTCGTCAAGGGGCGGACAATCTGAAACATTTTTTTTAGAGCGAGAATTATTACTTGACTTGTCATCATACAAGAAGTGGACTATTAAAAACATGAACATTTTATTTTTAAAATTTTATTAAATGAAGTGAGTGATTTATTTGATGGTGATTTGATTTGAGTCAGTCTCAATACACGATAACTCAAGAACACCTCAAACGATTTTAACCCAATATGATATACAAGTTTTATGTCGGCATTGGATTTTGGTTAAAAAAAGGGTTAGTTAAAAGTATTATTTAACCAATTTTACCTTAAAACTACCAACTTTACTATCAACTTTCTTGTTGTATTGTTCCTTTTGTATTTAATACATTTTTGCGTGTGGCGTATGTCGCCTGCAAGCATCAATATTTTCTAAAAATTTTCGTTTTTGGTTTAAAAGGCATTACTACTCAAAATTATGATATTTGTCTTGAAAAAGTACTAAATGAGCTCCGCGGAACTAATTTTGAGGCTCAATACCACCTCTACCGCCCCCCCCCCCCATAGGTCTCGACCACCCTCCCGCGTCCTATAACCACGCTGCGTTTACTGTGGTCTACCATTGCCTTTGTTAGGGTTAGACTAAAAATGCATTAAAAAGACCTAAAATTAAATAATAGTTAGCTTACCAATAGATTGGTAAACTGTGGTGTAAAACAATTGACTATTGAAATAGTGAATGTGAAACGAAAATCAATAACAAGAATAACACCTAAAATTCTGTTTGTTTGTAAAAGTAAGTGAATTATTTACATTTAGGAACAAGCAGAATTTTAAGGTATTATTCTGGTTGTTTATCACCCCATTTGATGAATACACTTACATAAAACTGAAAAGTTGACCTTTCGCGAACCAAGTAGCAGATTATACTGATATTTTCGCTAAACTGGCAACGATGGTCTGTTCCTCCATGCAATCCTTATGCCCCATACAAAAATCCTACCCCTAGATATAAGGCTGGTCACGCGGTATATATAATAGATGAGCCGGTATGAGCTGTCAAAGATTGGAATCTAAATTCCCAAAGCAGAATAACTTCATATGGTAAATTTAAATCAAAGAGACAGCGATTTCTACTAAGTTAACCATGGTAAATCGAAAAATGTCAAACAGGTGACACATTTTGACATCAGTCAAAGCTCATCTTTGATAGTTTTTGATATTTCACGATATGACATTTGACCTTTTTGACTTCAAGTTTCAAAATATACAAAAATGACAGTTATCAGAACTTGTCATTTTATGTAGTACTAAAAAAAACTACAATATGTTTTCTGTTCTGTTTAAAATAGTTTAGTTGTAAGAAAGGTCTTTAACTGACGGGGCAACTGTAATCAAATTGAAAAATCGTCACCGGTTTGCCTTAAACCATTTATTTTATGGAAACCCGATGACGCATCTACAGTCGTCCAGTTAAGTTCACATGACGGATTAAATTCTGTAGGCAGCCTGTGTAACAGCATAAATACCTTCAGTATGAACGAACTTTTTCAATAGGATCTGTGGATTATGACGTCAGCTTCTGGGACTTTGCTGGTATGGATTACAACATGCGCAGTTTCAGAACGCTTCAGCCCGCCGACAATCACCCAATCAGAGGGCTGTATTACTCCTGCACTGGAGACTTGCTATTGGTGGTGTCGGGAGCGACGCAAGCCAAAGTTATTGACAGAGATGGCTTTGAGAAATGTGAAACTGTCAAAGGTAGAATATTAAAATCCAGTTTCTAAATTTAAAACACTTTAACACGGTATTATTTGTGAAAAAAAGAAACTAAAAATAAATAAGTTTTGTAGTTTTTTTGGTGGACCCTTGGTGGACCTCTATGAATAAGTGGACGATTAAACGCAATATATTTTTTTTGCTCAATAAGCCAGTTAAGAACGTATACCAAATATTTTTTTGACAGGTGACATGTATATAACAGATCAAGCAAGGACTAAGGGTCACACTGCAACTTTACTAGCCGGGTCGTTTAACCCAGTATTAAAGGAAGAGTTTTTGACAACTAGCGCCGACGGTATGTTCAAAAACTATTACTAATGTTTTTACTTTTCTGCCATTCTTTTCTCGTAAAATTGGAACTTAAATTTTCAAATAATACATAATCTTCTGGTGGACCACTAAATAAAAAATGATATGGGGAGACAGCTTCAAAATTTTCAGGATCATTTGATACCTAGGTGAGTGATCTGCTGTTTAGAATAATTTCTACTTATGTAAAAAGCCACCAATATATGGGGCTACCAAGAAACGAATTTCTAGTGAATTTTCTTGATAAAAGCAGCATCTGCAACTTTGTGAATATTTCATTCCTGTTTGTGCCATTGTCCGAAAAAATTGTTACTGGTTATCCTCTGCGGCTAATAAATTTCCTTAGGCTATATTAAGCAGCGGTTTTCACCGTTAATCCTCTTTTGAAAATTAAGCCTCGCACGTTTTGGTAATTTTTTTTCCATATCTCTTAAAAATAATCAATGTGTGGACATCATCCAAAACAGGGTAAAAAATAAACGATTTTTTTTAGGGACCGTCAGAACCTGGGACTTTCACAAAGAAGGCAAACACCACAAACAGTTGATAAAATGCCGAGCACAGAACGGTTTAAAAGTGTCACCTACAGCTGTTACATACAGTCGGGATGGCAAAGTAATTGGCTGCGGCTGCGCAGATGGGTCAATACAACTATGGGATTTTCGGTATGCTTGGTTGGTTTACTTACTTATTTACTTTACTCTTAAGGAGAAAATTTTTTTGAGGTTTTACTAAAATTTGACCCTCACGTTCTAAAATTAAATAAAAAATTAGCATCTGCCTGTTTTTGTGTTAGAGCCACCTTTCAAGAGTTAGGAAAAGAGGTATAGTCCTTGCTTCAATATTCTAAAGGTCCTTGCTTCGAACATTAAACCCCGTAGAAGCAGCATTTTTATCTTATTGATTGAGTCTAATATTTACAAAAGGGCCAGGGGGGAAAAGAACCCAAATTGCCACGTTTACATAATGTGATACGATAACTAAAAAGGCATAATTAAATAAACGGTATTTTCTTCAAAAATTAACATTATTTTCATTCAAAATAAAATGTCAAATTACATTAATTACTAATAATTATGTCCTTTAAACGTTCGAAAAAATTAACAGCGCGGCACTCTCGCTAACAACGGCGTGGTCGATGACGTACTGTCATTTGTTGTTGATGGCCGTCATTGTATTTTGAATCGTTGTGGACTAAAAGGTGATCCGTGTTAAAAAGCCTATGATTTTGTGATTTTTTATTGTTTTTTTTTTTGCGTGAAAGTCAATATGGTAAAAAACTGCGAGGTGTGTAAAACATCCTCTGCCGTAGGAAATAAACGGTCCTTTTACAAGGAAGTCAACAGCTTATTTATCTGTAAACAAAACATAGGCGTAGTTAAATATTTTAAGCATTGTTATGTAAACAAATAGCCGGTTCTTAAGCTGCCACATTGTTTTAAATGTATTATACCTGCACGATTTTGTATTATTAATTACTATTGAGATTCAAACAATAATATACTTGCTACAATAGAATGTTAAATAATTTTTAGTATAAAAGTACTATTTTTAAGATTTACAAAGAAATGTTCGTATCATTAAAGGTTTAGGAATGTTTTCAAATTGACTTGACCACAATGTCTCGAGATCATTTTACTCTTCAAACAAATCTACCTATGGTTTGAGGTTATCCTGCTTCTAGTAGTTCAATGTTTTAAAGGTCCTTGCCATACGCAGTTACACTTTTGTGACTTTGACATGAAATAAACATATTTCCTAACCCGAAATATATTAAAAAGTAAATATGTCATGTAGGTATAAAATTAAAGGTAAAACTGTCAGTGTCTCTGGATCAAAAGATGCTAACTGTAGGTTGACAAAAAAAAACGTGTTGGGAATGTCACAAAAGTGTAACCGCCTATGGCAAGAACTATAGGATGCAATGTGGGATCTCAGATATGCACTATCCTTTTTGGTAGCTTGTGCACAGTACTTCTTTCAATCTGTTATTCTACACAAACGAGCAGTTAAGAACACATTGTAGAAATCTACACCAAAAACTTCAAAACTATAAAATTAAAAAAGGAGTCTCTAGGCTCTCAGCCCCCTCTGATAGTCTAGCAGAATGAGCCAAAACACACGATTTAAATTATTTTAAAAAGTCACAAAATATTGAAGACAATTTTGTTTCACCAAAAACTTTTATAACATTAAAAAAGAAGTCTCTAGGCTACAATCTAATACTAATCTCGTCCCCCAACCCCCTCTGGTAGTCTAGCAGGTTGAGCCAAAACACACGATTTAAATTATAAACAAAAAAAAATCACAAAATCGCCTGCTCTTGTTTTGGTTTCTTGCGTATCTTGGTAGATGGCGCTTCTTGCGAGAGTTTTCTCACTTTTTGCATAGGATTAGAGACAAAACCGTCTAATTAACTTCTCAAGAGTGTCACATTGACCAAGCAGTGTTCTGAGGAGTCCCATAAGGACGAAACAGTTAACTGTCAACACTTATTAGGTGTCCATTAGATCTTGGACCCTCGTGAGATTAAGCTTTCAATCTACCCACGGAAAAATATGAGAGAAACAAAAACTCCTTTTTACCCGATTAGTCACGAAACTTGTTTTTTAAATTCACGAGTACTAAATTTCACGTTTGTTAGTAGTATTTGGATTAAAAATTTCGCTGATTGCCGCTCACGTGTCTGATGGCGAGTAAAAACGCAATAAGCGTTGATCTGGCGTGAAATCACGGATTAGTTTGTTTCTTTTTATTTGTAATCGATCTTTTCATTGACGATATGTATAGCAGTTTATTTTCGCCAGCTCTTGTTTTGGTTTCTCTCGTATCTCGGTAGATGGCGCTTCTTGCGAGAGTTTTCTCACTATTTATATAGTATTAGAAACAAAACCGTCTAATTAACTTTGCAAGGGTGTCACATTGACCAAGCAGTGTTCTGAGGAGTCCCATAAGGACGAAAGAGTTAACTGTCAACACTTGTGTCCATTAAATCTTGGACCCCCGTGAGATTAGGCTTTCAAGCTACCCACGGAAAAATATGAGAGAAACAAAACTATTTTTTACCCGATTAGTCACGAAACTTGTTTAATTGTTAAAGACAATTTTGTTTTCCGAAAAACTTATAAAATTAAAAATGGAGGCTCTAGGCTATAATCTAATATTAATCAATAGAATGTTCCCTGAATCGCAAATGTGATGCCAAAAATGACATCTGTCAATCTTTTGTCAATTTTTTTTAGGAAGAGTTCAGTAGCTCCAGCCAGTCAACTAAGAAAAGCTCATCAACCGGTCGAAATTACGAGCATCAATTTTTCACATATTGGAGACAATTTAGTTACAAGAAGTTTGGACGAAACACTAAAATTATGGGACGTAAGGTACCTATCTAGCATATGTATATTGATTTTCTGGTTTAAAATAAACGATCAAGAATATTTTGTATATCTTTTTTTTGTTGGGCGAAGAAATAAAAAATTTAACTTTTTAGGAATTTTAAAAAACCTGTTAACGAAGTAGGTGGCTTATTTGCAAGATATGAAATGACAGATGCTATTTTTAGTCCGAATGATGCGATGGTTGTGACAGCGTTATCATTAAATAGAGGTAATAAAGAATGTAGAAAATTTATGTGAAAAATTATAAAACAATTTAAGGAACTTTATTAGAAAATGTTGACAGAAAATAAACAAAACGTTACATCAGACATTGCACGCTTTAGTTTCATCCAGAGAAGTGTCAAATACAATATTCTAAAAATTTGAAATAAATTAACTGTTGCATTTAGAAACCTGCACACAAAACTTAAAAAATTCTTAATAAAGAGAGCATATTACACCGTTAACGAATACTTTGAAGATCCAGAGTTTAAGTTATTAGGATAAGGATTTCATATAAATTTTATGTTATATATGTATTTTTGATATTAGTTTGCTCTAACACTGTCCATAATTTTTCTACTGGAACGGTATCCTATGCTTTTTGTAGGTCTACAAAGGTAACATCTATATTTCTGGCGGTTCTTTTTTCAATTACTTGTTTAAGACAAAAAACATTATCACTACAAGATCTGTCTACACCAAACCCACTGTGCTCTTCTTCTTGTTCATGAAAATCATTCTCTATTAGATGTCTAAGAATCCTACCGTACAGTCTACTTAGAGTACTGGTTACTGAAATTCCTCTGTAATTGTTGCAATCCAGATTGTTTCCTTTTTTATGTATTGAGGATATGAATGCAATTTTCCGAACATTTTTAAGCTTTTTAATACTATTCTTTATCATTTCTTTTTTGATAATTACTTCCTCTATAACCCGCGCCCACTGAACCATAAAAAAAATGCATTTCTAGGTGAAAAAGAGGGTGTTATCCACTTCTACGACTCGAAAACATTCCAACTAGTTAAAAAACTGTCAGTCGAGAACGCTCATACGATAAAAGTGTTCTGGCACGAAAAACTGAACCAAATTTTTGTCGGAACCGGAAACGGCTTAGTCAAATGCTTCTACGATGAGAGAAAGAGTTTGAGGGGAGCGACGCTGTGTGTCGTCAAGGTGCATAGGAAGGCTCAGCAGTCGGAAATTGTCACCAGTCAACAGGTACTTATAGTCGAGTCTAGAGATCTGAGCCCTGAAGGGGAGAAAAACTAGAGATATCCCAAAAAAATAACCCCAAAGTTAAATTCGGCCCGCCTGGGAAAACAGAGTCTATTAAACTAAAAAACAAAGGAAAAAATCGGCAACACGCTAGAAGCTTACCTTCTGTAATTCTGTAGCAGTCTCAAAATTTCACTGGCGACCGCGGCCCTTTCTTGCGACTGGAATTTTGGTCTTCAACCCAGAAACACGTGTGACTTCTTTTAGTTTTTTGGCGGAAGTGATTTCTTCATTCCCCTGTCACACACAGGGTGGCGCTTCAAAACTCCCAGCGTGAGCAAAAAACACGCATGATTTTAATAAATCAGGTGATCAAAAAGAAAATAACTTTCAACAAAGAGAGAAATTATCACCTGATCGGAATTTTTCCCAAACAGGACTTTCTTTTTTGCAGGTTTTTGCAGAAAGCCCAAAAATATCAAAACAAACTTTAAGGTTAGGTTTTCCAAAAATTCAAAATAAAACAATAAAGAAATATAACTGGCAGCATTAAACAGAGTCCTTTTATCGATTTTTGCAATTTTAAGTCAGGTTGGGAGCCAAAATTTGGCCTCCATAGGCTTTTTCATGAAGATTTTATAGGAGCTGTTTTGATCCATTACTAATGATCCCACCAACACTGCCTGACCCAAGAATGCATCAGTCAAAAAGTAGGGGTAAAAGGTCAAAATATTTGTTCAATTCTGAACGGTTTAAGTTAAAGTATTGAAACTTGGTACGCATATCGCACTTTAAGTTCTGATTCTTGGGCTCTCAAGAAAAATGATATATATGACACACTTAGTATGGATAGACATAAGACGCGCCCGAACATTTTACGAAAGGGAACTACCCCCAACCCTGGCAGAGGGGGTGGTTCACCCCCTTAAACATGCTTTTTGATAGTTTTTTGGTAATAACTCGAAAACAGTTAACTTTTCTAAACATTTTCTAGAGATCATTTTTCAAGCGGATACAATTTCCTTTTCAACGATGTACCTTAGTTCCCTCTGACGGCAGTGGTGCACGTTCCATTAGCGTACGACAAAAGGGGAAATTTTTTAAATATTTTTTGTGGTATTTTTTATCTGTAACACTATTTTTTTCTCAAAAAAATATTTTGTTTAAATGGCAGCCTTAAAATAAAAATAAATGTGTTTGTAGAAATACTTAAATTAAACATACATTTTTGTTACTCAGTAAATAAAAATGAGAGTGAGTAAATAGTAGTTTACCTAACTAGTGCGGAAAGTGCCTCTTTTCCGCACGCGATTGCAGATGGCCAAACGACGCGATAGCGGAGTTTGGCCAGCAATCAAGTGCGGAAAAGACACTTTACGCACGAGTTAGGTACACTATTTTTTCTATAAGCGTGAGGAAAAAACTAAAAATTAATCAGAAAATTATTTATATTCAAAACGTTTTAATCAAATCAATTATTATTATTCACATTCTAGCGGCTTCTAGAACTGACTGGGGTAGATCTTCGTCCGAAGAATCCATTGAAAATCTGATTTTTTTGTTTGAAAAATTCAAAAGACGCTTGTATCTGCAAAATTGGCTTTGTTTTGACAGTTTGTTTGTACTTTGTTGCTATGGTGATTTAAGATGCCAAATCTAAAACCACTAGTGTTCATTGTTGTTTGACATTGACAATGACGATATTTATACCGGGGAGGTTTAAAACTTATAATTTGAACCTATTTTACTGAAAACTTTATTTTATCGAAAATATTGAAAATATAGCAGAATTTTAGTCAATTTGAATATTTTTAGGATATTTCGTGTGCTAGGAAAGATACAAATGTATTTTGAACGGTCTAAATGTTATAGAACACCTCAAAATCGTAACAAATTTACTTTTCCGCACTAGTGCGGAAAAAATATTTTTCCGCACTAGTGCGGAAAAGTGGCACTTTCCACACTAAAATGCGTGCGGAAAAGTGGACTTTTCCGCACGCTTATAGAAAAACATTATTTTAGGTTAGTAATAACTTCAAACTGACTTTTTCTAGTCGACCTTCTTTATAGTGGGGGGTGAGAGACATATCCCCTTTCAACCCCCTCAAAAGTGCTCTTTTACAGTATTTTCCGAATTATTTGCAAACTTTTAACTTAGCAAAAAACAACTAGGTAACAATTATTGAGGCTAATGAAAAGTACTTTTTAACGATGATAACACGCCCCCCTTACATCAGATGCGCACCTTTTATAGGCATTTAAATAAAAGAGGTGTAAAAATTATATATATTTTTTAATTTTCTTCAATTTTACTGTCCCACATGTCTGGTTTTAAAACTTATTTTTAAAGCCGAAGAAATTTCCTTTCCAACGATGTACATCACTCCCCCTCGACGCAGCGGTAGAGCTTGCATAGACGCCCCAAAAATGGTAAAAAGGACTTTTGGTCAGCCTCAATAGCTATTACTTGGTTGTTTTTGGCCAAGTTAAAAGGTTGCAAATAATTAGAAAAATACTGTAAAAGATCACTTTGGGGAGGGCAAGAGGGGAATGCCCTCTCCCCCCAATTTAAATGAATTGAACTTGAAAAATTAAGTTCTAAGTTGATACTAATCAAAATTATTCTTATTATTATTTACTGAGTTACAAAAATGAATGTTCAAAATTTTTGTTTGATTTAAGGATTTCTACAAACACATTAATTTTTATTTCAAGGCGGCTACTTTAAAAATTATGTCTAAATTATTAAATATTTAACTGTATACAATGGGTTTTTGAACAAAAATACTTTTTTGAATAAAAACAATGTGTTAAGGATAATAAATTCCACAAGAAAAATAAAAAAATATATTTTAAACATGTTCCCCTTTTTTCGTAGGCCTATAGAATATGCACCACTGCCTTTAGTGGGTACTAAGGTACATGGTTAAAAAGGACATTTTATCAGCTTGCAAAATGATCTTTAGAATATTTCTAGAAAAGTTGACCGTTTTCGAGTTATTAGCAAAAAACCGTCAAAAAACACGTTTAAGGGGTGGGAAACCACCCCACTGCCAGGGTTGGGGGGTGGTTCCCTTTCATAAAATGTTCGGACGAGTCTTATATCTACTCATACCAATTGTGTTGCTTCTATCATTAAACGCAGTATAGGACCCCAAGGGCCTGAACTATAGAGGACGTAAGAGGGCAAAATTTGTTTTTAGATTATTCCTTATATCTCTTACACTATTAAACCTGCACATCTAGGTCTCATTAAATTTATAGTTTATACAATTACCCACAGGATTGCTATATAAAAAAAAATAGAAAAAGGTAGAGAACGGCTAGTTAACAAAATCTGTCAAACCTAATTTTTTTTATGGTGACTGATCCACAAGAAGTTTAACAATTTATTCTTGCTGTATTTGAAGTAACTTATGCGTAAAAAGTTTTGTGAAATTCGGAATTTTTGTTTAGCAATAATAAATCCGTCCAGGAGATGGCGGTAATGCTTAATTTAATATTTTTTGACAGGTCATTACACCACACGCTCTACCGTTGTTTAGACAAGAGAGAAGAAAGACTAGTCGTAAGCAAATGGAGAAAGACAGGTTAGATCCTGTCAAATCTAAACGTCCGGATTTGCCCATTACGTCTGGTCAAGGTAAGCAATTTCACAAGCTATATAAATAATTTTCTTACATTATATTATTTAGCAAAGATACAACAATAGGCTTCGCCCGCAGTTTTGACGCTTATAAAAATATAAAACAGGAGAAGATCTGAGACATATCAAGCTTTGAAGTAGAAAAATAAACCGAACTTCGATCACTCGCCTTAAATAGAAGCCGCCATTTTTTCATAGATTTAGAGTACAAGCCGCCACCCCTAGAGGTCGCTGTAGTGACCCTACAAGCATAGCCCTGACCTCTAGAGGTCGCTTTGGTAAACAGGGCTTAAAGACTGGTTACCGAAACAAAAGTGAATACATACATGGGAGATAAAACTGAAATATAATAAATGACGCGTAGCCTTTGATTGAAATATTTGGTTTTAGGCGGCAGAGTGGCATCAAGTGGCTCAACTTTAAGCAGTTACGTCATCAGGAATTTGGGTCTGAGCAAGCGTGTTGAAGACGATCAGGTAAACTTTATAATTGATTTTTGTTTGGATAATTTTTTTAAAAAATATATGGATGATTCTACCAAAAGTGGGCTATATGGATATCATTTTTGGTCATTGCCTTTAAATAACAGTACAGCACAGTAAATAATTTTGTTTTTTTACATTTATGTAACTAATTATGTGTAAGCTAAGAAACATTTATTTTCCCGAATTTTAGGAATTATTGCATAAAAATTCCAGAGTTATGAGTACCAGAGGAATGAGTTTTTTAATGGTTTTCCAATTTAAATCAAAATCTATTTAGACTACTTAACTTAAGTTTTATATAAACAAAGTTCCTATACTTATAATTTTAAAACAATCAACAAAAAAATTATACTATTGATATCAGTCGAATATTTACTTACCAGAGGAATGATAATTGAAGCGTTTCTTTTTGATTTCTCCGAAAAAAACTAATTTTCTGCCGAAAATAAAAAGATCTATAACTTAAACCAAACTAAAGTTGACATTATCTGTCACAACTTGTCACCCTCACAAGTAAATTAGATATCCAGGGCCGTTTTTCTAGAAATTAACCGGTGGTATGCACAAATATTGTGTTATTAAAAATGGAGCATGTTTAAAATTGTAACATTTTCCGGAGAAGATGTAAATTCGGATTTTCAAAAATATGACTGCAAACTTAAGTTTTATCAATTTTTTGATAAATAGTTGAGACTTGGTTAAATATTATTTATTAGGATATTTTTTTCAATCTGAGTTTTTAATATTTGGTTTGGGACTACACCAGAGGAATGAGGTATTTGCTTTGTAATAAAAAAAATTATAAACTTGCAATTTTTTTTATACATTAAACTCAAATGCTCCATAAAGAAAACATTTCGTTTTAAATCTTATAACTAAAACTATGCTTCATTTGCAGTCTATGTTTGAAAAATATGCATTCTCACTCCACAGCACCATTTTTGTAGAATCATCCATATACGTTTTAAGACCTTAGGTAAGAGACGCGGGCGTGTGGAGAAGGAGCGGTGGACAGGCTAGCGATGTCAGAGAAGCAGCTAAGGACGAAAAGCAAATACCGTGTAACCATACCGCCAAAGGATGCATGGATAAAGGACGGGGTTGAATTCCTTAACGAAGCCACGGTCTGTTATACAGACGTATCAAGGCTAACAGACCGGAATTCGACAGGACAGGATGAAAAAGCTACTCGCTGGGATCCAATGGAACATTCCAGGGGAAGGTTTACAAAAAATTCTCGCAAAATGTCCAAACCTGCTATGAAATACAATGGAACTGCTGATTCCTTGGATAACTGTGACGTTGCACTGACGTAACAGCCGCCATGACACCCGAGTTACCAGGCAACCGTTTTTTTAAGAACCCTGCCCATGGTAGGCAATTTTTTTTTTCTGAAGCACAGGTTTTTATAGTGCTAGCGCCATCTACGCTCTTACATCCACTTTCGAACCGCGGACTTAACGTACGTATTGATCATCGACTTTAGCAATAAATCACTTACTCGTAGCTTGGATAGTCTCGAACATTGAAGAACTGTGGGCGATCTATCTCTCTTCTAAAGGTATTATCACGGAAAATGCTCTGAAGAGTTGGCACGTATGATCTCCCCGGGAGTAGCACCTACTAGGCGAACACGTCAAACAGACGGTAACCATCAATTTACTGTCAAAATAGAGGCACCAAGAACCTCATTATATCAGAATTCATATCTCTGGAGAACAGCATCGCTGTGGAATAAACTCCCTGCGACAGTTTTCCCTGCAGGTTACAACCTGAACCGTTTCAAAACCAACACACACCAACATTTCCGCGCACTGGCCGCTTCTCGAGCGTGATAGCAATCTCCTTGCGAGTGCGCTTAACCGTTAAAAAAAAAATAGCAATAAAAATGAGTTGAAGTCATTGTTTACTTTTGGTTGCAGTTTAAAAGAAAAACGAGTAAAAAATAAGTACACATAATAAACAAAAATTTAGTTATAGTCTTTATTAAATGTATAACAACCCCAGAACTGTTATTAAAACAATTTCAAGGCCAAAATAAAACCAAAAAGTAAAAAAATTCTCGCAAAATGTACAAACCCGCTATGAAATACAATGCAACTGCTGATTCCTTGGATAACTGTGACGCTGCACTGACGTAACGGCCGCCATGACACCCGAGTTACCAAGCAACCGTTTCTTTACTAACCGTGGCAACGGTAGGTAATTTTCTTTTCTCAAGCACAGGGGCGCAGGCGCGGCCCGGTTGCGGAATTATCACGTGACCGTAGGAGGCTCACAAAGAACGCCTCACGGCCCGCTGTCATTTATAAAACATGTGTGTGTTCAGTTTTGGTATGTTTGTTTACGTGGATTGTTTTTCAATTCGGGCACGAATTTTATGTGAATTTTATCAAAGTTATTAAAATAACGCAGCCTACGAAAAAGACTGTAGTGGGCTGCGTTAAAATAATTATTGGCTAATGAGTAAATTATAAAGAAAATACCTACAAGATAAACAATGCCGCAAACGTGTAATTAGTGAGTTGTTCCTTGTCGGTCCAACTATAAAACTGAAACCTAATATGTTGCAAACGGGAAAGAAGTGGTAAAAGATAAGATCTTGGATAAGATTGATTAAGTAATAGACATCCTTAGTGACATTTTCGATAGTGAGAGTGAAAAATGTGTTCAGTTGTCATTTCTTATTGAACAATTAGGTCTCTTGAAAAGGTAACCTGAGAATCGAAGATATGGTGGATACACTTTAATGTTGGCTTCATCTTTGTTTATCCAGTGCATACACGTCAATTTACAATTCTAAGGTAATATGTCTTCCGCACCCTCGCAATATTAAAAAACTGATTTGTAAAATATTGTTAACAGATAGTAATCTCTCTGGTAGTGTGAAATATTTAAAAAGTAAGATACAGCCTTTAAAAGAACATGAGTTGGTAGTTAACTTACACTTTATTGAAATAGATATTAAACTTTGTGCTGGGTAATTTTTCAAAAAATTATTGACGACCACTGCATTCAGTTCATTGAATGAGAAAGCCATCTCACTTATTCACAAAATCACTTGTTTCTTTTTAATAAATTATTGTGAAATGTTTTATATTGAAAATTTTTCTTCAGATAACTAGCGAGTGTTTTTGTGGAGAAAAACTATTGTCAAAGCTTGAAAAAATTAGTTTAAGGGCATGTAAAGTTTTTTTAAATAATTTTATTAAAAAGCACAATGATTTAGTGTCTGCTAATAAATCTTTGAATAAGAACTCAAAGATGATGAGAGTCAAAAAAAAATTAAAAAACTAAAAGCTTAGGTTTGATATGTCCAATTTTGAAAGACTTGTATAGATTTGAAGTTACTAACAATATTATGTACCTAATATTTGTACCTGAAGATATTAGAGTGCAAATTTTGTATAATTTTTTAATTTATAAAGTCAGTTCTTTTATCCATAATAAACACATATATCAGCAAAATATTTTTTTCAATTTTTGCCTGTAAAAGAACAAAAATTTTTTGTTAATTTATTTAAATTGTGTAAAAACATATAATATATTAAGCAATACAATAAGAATCCTGGGACTCCTAAGATCACGTGACCGCCGACTTATAACGCGCCATGGCCAGTCTTTATCGTTGGCTGCGGGTTATAATCGTACTAGAGCCATCTACGCTCTTAACACGGGACCATCAACTTAACACAACTTCCGAACCGCGGTCTAGTAAGGATCATCGACTTTACATATCCCTTCGGTGAAACTGTATTCACAAATAGATAGTAGGTTTGAGTTTGTACTGGCAGGCATGTCACACACAAACTATGCTTTATCTTCCTATCTAGGATCCCAGGGAAGCGATTTTGAAGTACGCCAAAGAAGCGGAAGAAAATCCGTTTTGGATTACACCTGCATACAAAAAGAATCAACCCGTCAATATTCTAAACCAAGAAGAGGGGGAAGGGGACGAAGGTGGTGAAAGTGGGGAACCAGATAGCAAAAAAACCAAGACCACTTAAATGTAAGTAGATTAAAATTTTTGATGTATTATATTTATTATTATTTAGTTTAGATTTTAAGGTATTTTTTTGTGTTGCTGTTAATAATTGTCCAAATATTAAAAGTAAATCAGTGGTAAAACTTATTTTGTTTCAATAAATTGTTCTCTCCACTACACAAAAATATTAAAAATATTTTTGACATATGATTTCTAAATATTACTTTTTCAGGATAATTCTCTAAAACAACTTCTAAAAATTCCAAACTTAAATTTGACAATATAGTCTCGGTATTAGCTTCCCAAAATCGGGACTACCCGAATTACCTCCAAGGATTTTACTTAATCTTCTAAGTAACAAACCGCGTAATACGTCGGCTACCATTATTTAATAAACAGTCTGTTTTTTCGTAGGTTAAAAGTAGTCCAGTAAAAGGGATTTACAATAATAAAGTCACTATGTTTACAAATTATTTTTAATGTTTTATTATAATACTATCTAGTATTGTTTAACGCCTGTTCTAAGCGTTCCAGCTGAGTCCTTAAACTTTTATCAAATCCTATGCCTCTTTTCCTCTCAACATCCACAATTTTTTTCTTTACATAGTCTAAACAATCTTTTACATTTTCTGGTAGAAATCGACTTAAATTAATCATTAACTGAAAGTAATTAATGTATTCAAAACCTATTGTGCTATTTGTGATTTTAAAAATAGCATCCTGGATTTCAGATTTACATTCTTTACAAAAATGTGAGAAACTTATAATTTTTACCAATTGAAGTGCAGCACTTCTCTGCGGATGGTAGATAATCGCCAAAAAAACATTTAATAAACTATTTTTTAACAACAATTTAAACACATTTAAAGATGTAGTGCTTTGTACAAAATCCGACAAAATTTTAATAATTTTAACAGTATTTTGTTCAGACTCTTTGTAAGGTGGTTTTCCTAAGTATAATTTATTTAGTTTTTGGAAAATTATCGGAGCCAAGTCTTCATTTTCTAAACATTTTATAATTGCACAGTGCACAGTTGTGAAATGGGGAATATACTTCACTATCATACTTTCCAAAGGTGTGCTGACATTAAGTTTTACTAATGCCTCAAAAAATTTGGGCCATGTAATTTTTAGAGCTCTCAAAACAAAATTGTGCGGCGTTTTTCGTCCAGTTACAAAATCATCTGGTAGAATTAAAGTTTTTAATAGTCGATCTATGGGCGTGTTTGGCCTATTTGGGCTGTAAATTAAATTACCACATTTTAAAAATATTTTTGACACATAGTCGTAAATTTTTAAGATAATATCTTCGTTTTGCGGTTTTTCGAGATATGGTTGCAAAGTTTTATCCAAGTTATTAAAAGCAGCATACACAAGTTTCATTAAATTTGGATTTCTTAAACAGTGCTTTGGATCATTACCTAAATATTCAATAAAACTTAAAATTGAATCCCGCGATTGTGTTAAATGATTTTTTAAATTTTCTGGAAAAATATCTAGTTTTATAACTTTTTGTGAGAAATCTCGTTGTGACTCCAAGGTTACAATACAAATTTTTATCCAAGATTGTACAATAAGTGTTTCTTGGTCATTTGTAAATATTATTTTTTCAGGATAATTGTCTAAAACGACTTCTAAAAATGCTAAACATAAGTTTGGTGGAATGGTTTCAGTATTAAAATATTTAAATGCATCTGAGGTTAATGTTAGGGAAATACAACTTAACCTCCCAGCAATTTTGCCTATGATGTCAGGGGGATTTGAGCATGAAGCCAAGTGTTTTAGACTGGGATAAATAAAGTATGACATTTAGCTTCCCAAAATCGGGACTACCAGAATTACCTCCAAGGGTTTAACTAAATCTTCTAAGTAACAAACCGCGGAATACGTCGGCTCCCATTCTTTAATAAACAGTCTGTTTTTGATAGGTCAAAAGTAGTCCAGTAAAAGGGATTTACAATAATAAAATCACTATGTTTACAAATTATTTTTAATGTTTTATTATAATACTATCTAGCATTGTTTAAAGCCTGTTCTAAGCGTTCCAGCTGAGTCCTTAAACTTTTATCAAATCCTATGCCTCTTTTCCTCTCAACATCCACAATTTTTTTCTTTACATAGTCTAAACAATCTTTTACATTTTCTGGTAGAAATCTACTTAAATTAATCATTAACTGAAAGTAATTAATGTATTCAAAACCTATTGTGCTATCTGTGATTTTAAAAATAGCATCCTGGATTTCAGATTTACATTCTTTACAAAAATGTGAGAAACTTATAATTTTTACCAATTGAAGTGCAGCACTTCTTTGCGGATGGTAGATAATCGCCAAAAAAACATTTAATAAACTATTTTTTAACAACAATTTAAACACATTTAAAGATGTGGTGCTTTGTACAAAATTCGACAAAATTTTAATAATTTTAACAGTATTTTGTTCAGACTCTTTGTAAGGTGGTTTTCCTAAGTATAATTTATTTAGTTTTTGTAAAATTATAGGAGCCAAATCTTCATTTTCTAAACATTTTATAATGGGACAGTCCACAGTTGTGAAATGGGGAACATACTTCACTATCATACTTTCCAAAGGTGTGCTGACATTAAGTTTTACTAATGCCTCAAAAAATATGGGCCATGTAATTTTTAGAGCTCTTAAAACAAAATTGTGCTGCGTTTTTCGTCCAGTTACAAAATCATCTGGTAGAATTAAAGTTTTTAATAGTCGATCTATGGGCGTGTTTGGCCTATTTGGGCTGTAAATTAAATTACCACATTTTAAAAATATTTTTGACACATAGTCGTAAATTTTTAAGATAATATCTTCGTTTTGCGGTTTTTCGAGATATGGTTGCAAAGTTTTATCCAAGTTATTAAAAGCAGCATTCACAAGCTTCATTAAATTTGGATTTCTTAAACACTGCTTTGGGTCATTACCTAGATATTCAATAAAACTTAAAATTGAATTGTACAATAAGTGTTTCTTGATCATTTGTAAATATTATTTTTTCAGGATAATTGTCTAAAACGACTTCTAAAAATGCTAAACATAAGTTTGGTGGAATGGTTTCAGTATTAAAATATTTAAATGCATCTGAGGTTAATGTTAAGGAAATACAGCTTAACCTCCCAGCAATTTTGCCTATGATGCCAGGGGGATTTGAGCATGAAGCGAAGTGTTTTAAACTGGGATAAATAAAGTAATGAAACTTAGCTTCCCATAATCGGGACTACCAGAATTATCTCCAATGATTTAACTAAATCTTTTAAATAACAAACCACGTAATACGTCAGCTACCGTTCTTCAATAAATAGTCTGTTTTTTGATAGGTCATAAGTAGTCCAGTAAAAGAGATTTACAATAATAAAATCACTATGTTTACAAATTATTTAATGTTTTATTATAATACTATCTAGCATTGTTTAAAGCCTGTTCTAAGCGTTCCAGCTGAGTCCTTAAACTTTTATCAAATCCTATGCCTCTTTTCCTCTCAACATCCACAATTTTTTTCTTTACATAGTCTAAACAATCTTTTACATTTTCTGGTAGAAATCTACTTAAATTAATCATTAACTGAAAGTAATTAATGTATTCAAAACCTATTGTGCTATCTGTGATTTTAAAAATAGCATCCTGGATTTCAGATTTACATTCTTTACAAAAATGTGAGAAACTTATAATTTTTACCAATTGAAGTGCAGCACTTCTTTGTGGATGGTAGATAATCGCCATAAAAATATTTAATAAACTATTTTTTAAGAACAATTTAAACACATTTAAAGATGTGGTGCTTTGTACAAAATCCGACAAAATTTTAATAATTTTAACAGTATTTTGTTCAGACTCTTTGTAAGGTGGTTTTCCTAAGTATAATTTATTTAGTTTTTGTGAAATTATAGGAGCCAAATCTTCATTTTCTAAACATTTTATAATGGGACAGTCCACAGTTGTGAAATGAGGAATATACTTCACTATCATACTTTCCAAAGGTGTGCTGACATTAAGTTTTACTAATGCCTCAAAAAATATGGGCCATGTAATTTTTAGAGCTCTTAAAACAAAATTGTGCGGCGTTTTTCGTCCAGTTACAAAATCATCTGGTAGAATTAAAGTTTTTAATAGTCGATCTATGGGCGTGTTTGGCCTATTTGGGCTGTAAATTAAATTACCACATTTTAAAAATATTTTTGACACATAGTCGTAAATTTTTAAGATAATATCTTCGTTTTGCGGTTTTTCGAGATATGGTTGCAAAGTTTTATCCAAGTTATTAAAAGCAGCATTCACAAGCTTCATTAAATTTGGATTTCTTAAACACTGCTTTGGGTCATTACCTAGATATTCAATAAAACTTAAAATTGAATCCTGCGATTGTGTTAAATGATTTTTTAAATTTTCTGGAAAAATATCTAGTTTTATAACTTTTTGTGAGAAATCTTGTTGTGACTCCAAGGTTACAATACAAATTTTTATCCAAGATTGTACAATAAGTGTTTCTTGATCATTTGTAAATATTATTTTTTCAGGATAATTCTCTAAAACGACTTCTAAAAATGCTAAACATAAGTTTGGTGGAATGGTTTCAGTATTAAAATATTTAAACCCATCTGAGGTTAATGTTAGGGAAATACAGCTTAGCCTCCCAACAATTATTCCTATGATGCCAGGCGGATTTGAGCATGAAGCCAAGTGTTTTAAACTGGGATAAATAAAGTAATGAAACTTCGCTTCCCAAAATTCCCAACAATCAGGGCTACTACACTTTTCTAGCAATAACAGAATTACCTCCAAAGACTTCACTAAATCTCCATAGTAACAAACTGCCTGATACTTTGGCAACCATTCTCCAATTAACAGCCATTGATGCAGATGCATGCTTGAACTATTTTCAATTATATTTTCCAGGTTTAGTATAAAGTTCTTGATTAGAAAAAATGTTTTTTGATCTGATGCGGCTTTTTGAATCTTTTCAGTGAAGTGGGTGGTGATTTTCTCTATCGAACGGCCATCTCTTACATATTTGATCATCTAAAAATTAGTAAAATTTTTAAAAATGGGTTGATATTAAAATGTGGATTATTTAAATCACTCAAATCAGCTACCTATAGTTTTTT
The DNA here is from genome assembly GCA_963576565.1 of Aspidapion aeneum. Classification (NCBI taxonomy): domain Eukaryota; kingdom Metazoa; phylum Arthropoda; class Insecta; order Coleoptera; family Brentidae; genus Aspidapion; species Aspidapion aeneum. The sequence goes on along the minus strand of OY755043.1, from coordinate 6,126,420 downwards.
CGCAAGTAGATGGTTTGACAATAACCCACCTTGGGTCTTTCCTTAATAAAGTGTATAGTTTAATAAAGCTTAAGTTTTTCGATTACTTAATTTTTAATAAATGTGTAGTTTTTTCACATCTAGAAGACCCAACAATACCACAACTCAGTGCTTTTCTTTGTAAAATTTATAGTTTTTAAAATATACATTTTCAAAGATTGCTTTATGGAAATTAATTCCCTAAAAAACGACATTTTTCGGAATCTCAACTTAGTGTGTGGTTTTTTCGCATCTAGATGGTCCGACAATACCACAACTCGGTGCTTTAGTTTGTAAAATGTATAGTTTTTAAAATATGAAATTTTAAAAGTTTTGCCATATAGAACTTAGGACTTGTTCTTAAATTATGTAACTCAAAAATTTTAGGGTATCAAATCCTACAAGCTCCATAAGTATGGCAAAACTTTGAAAATTCATATTTTAGAAACTATACCTTTAATGAAAAAAAAGCACTAAATTCTAGTCTTTGTCAGGCCATCTGGATGTGATAATGATATGTGTCATTTACGATTTTTTAGAGTGTAAAACCCCAAATTGTTTTACTCCCTTATCTCAGATGGCTATTTATAAAAAGAGTGAGATCAGGCGCGTGTCAAACGGCCCCGCCACGCGGGGAGGCCCCGGTCCCCCAATAAACTCTAAGAAAAAGTAATATAAAATATAATAGTGACATGCCAAAAAACAAACAAAGGAAAAAAGATGTGCTAAAAATTATCTTGCATGCATTGAAACAAAATTGACAGTTTTTTTGAAATCAGTAAATTTTATGAAAAATTATTAAAATTGGTTTCTTTAAGTAGGGATGGTGGGGCAAGATGGGCACCCTAAGGTTTTTGGTACATTTAAAACAAATAAATTTTACAGCATTTCTCCTAATTGATTAAACATAAAAAAATCTAAAAGGATTAAACTTTTTCATAATATTTAAAAAAAACCTTGCAATATACAAAAAGCCCATCTTGCCCCACCTATAGGGCAAGATGGGTCAACATGTACATGTACAACAACAGTTTTTATTTTTTAATTTATTTATTTCAAATAAAAAAAGAAAAACACAGTTTTAAGGTTAAAAAAATATAATTTATACTCGCCTATATCAATTAAACAATTACTAAAAGTTTTAAATGTTTATATGTCCAAAGGACAAAGGTTATAAAAATTAATAATGTCCAAAAAATCCAATCTTTACCAAACTATCATGGGTAAACTTTCTGGTACTAAAGAACATATTTCTGTATACAGCTGCCAATCTTGCCTCACCTGCCCCTTTTGCTCTGATTTCCCCTACCCTTTTATTTCTTTATTAAAAAAAAAATAAAGCTTTGGTAAACTAAAAAGTTTCTTACCAATCCACTATACAAGTTCCACACCAATCCCATATATTTGTCATCAACAACTTCTTTTAGACAGTTGATTAACTTGCTCTCTATTGCTTCATGATTTAAACTTCCCAGTGCCATGTACAAAACTACAACATGTATTATTCCAATTTCAGTCAGGGACCTTATTTTGTTTGTTCCTTGAGTGTGAGTAAAGATCTTTCCCTTAATTTTGTTAAAGTGTAGCGGGAATTCTCGTAAATGTGCAATTAACAGACTGACATACATTTCAAAGTCCTCTGTGCAGTCTTTTGGGTTCCATAGGATGGTGTCTAGGGTCTCATTCAGTTCATAAGATGAAATATTGATTCGATTTTTGTTTGAAACATTTAGTCTTTTGCTATAAAATGTCCAAATAGTTGAATATAATTCTAGACTTTCTTGTCTCAACCACAAATTTGTTAAAAGTGGTTCTACAGTTTTTAAACATTGTAAAAGCATTTCTGAATTTGATTCTTGTAGGATTTCTTTAATTTTTACCTCCAAGAATTCAAAATTTGGACTTATTCTAGTACTCCTTATACCCTCTTCTTTAAAAGAGTTACTATAGCACTGCAAAAATGCCACTTCTTTTAATAAAGTTAAAGACAATTGGGTATTATCACTAGACAAAACAGAATTAAATGCTTTCCAGAAAACTTTTGAATTTCTAAACTTATTTTCCAAAATCAACTGAATTGTTAGCCAAAAATACTTCACACAACTGCATGAAAATGCACTTTCTTTATTATGTGCATTTTTTAAATTAACATTACACAGTATTATTAAGTCTTTAAGTAATAATGTCAACTGTTGATCAAAATGTTCACTCCCCAAATCACAAAAACAGTAAAGAACTAACTTAAAATATTGTATGTCTAAAAAAGCATGGCAATATTGATAAAAACTGTCATTGATATTACAAGCACTAACTAGTTTTAAAACTGTCTTTTTATCAAGCATAGACACTGGAACAACTGTAGTTGAAAATATTTGTAAGTAGTTTAAAATATCCCTGCTAAATCTTTCTTTCCTATTTATGTCATCACATATCAATAAACATTTAATAATGGCTCTAAATGCTTGGTTTAAAAATTGTCTTGCACTTAAAATATCCTTAACACATATCGAGTTATTTTCCAAAACGACATCTTGAACTATGATCCATTTGGATCTCATTATAGAGACTAAATTCGAGATTTCTTCTACAACATGACTTTCATTATACAAGTGTCTGCCTATATAACATTCCCCTGTGTTTACAGACTCTTCAGTTAGGCTTTGAAAGTGGTTTATAAGAGTTTCAGGCTTCTTACCGCAGTTGACAAACAAACCTTGATCTGTCATTATCACAGTCATACTTCAGGTCAATATAACTTTATTTTAATAATGTAAAATGAGCCATCTTTTACTGACACTGTTTTGTAGTTTATTTTTAATGTTTATATCAAAAACATTCAGAATTTCTTTGGTTTATATTAATTTCAGATTGTTTGTTTACTTTTTTTAATTTTCAAGGTTATGTTGTGTTGACGTTTTGAATTTGGCGGCCCAGGAAAAATGACAGTGGACCAGTAAACTAGTCAGAGCATACATTGGGTTGGAATTCTTAAGATAAACATGCAACTTGAAATGGAAATTACTTTGCCAATTTGCTGGACACTTTAAACTTTATATTTATATAAAGCAGTTTAAAAATGTGGAAAACATTTTTTCGAAAAACGACTCTTTAAAATATCATTTCGGATGTTTCCCCCTAGGTAATCTAGCAACCCTACAGTTCATATCATTATTTTTGAGACAACTTTTTACAACTTTTTTTCGTTGGCCTATGCTATTTGTTATGGTAAACAGCTGATGACTGTTAAAAAGTTATCTCAAAAATTCTAAAATGGAGTATACCAACAACCAACGTGTAATTCATTAGCATTCTTTGATAAAAAATAGGTACAAATAAAAATAAACATTAAATAAAAAATAAATAAAAGGTGACTGTATAGGAAACTGTATAGGTGTCTTATGGAGAATCAGATAAATACCTACAAAAATAAAAAGTTGGTCAACTTTTAACTTTAATTCTTATTTTACTTAACAGAAACAATATTAGAAATTTATTTTAATCTTTATTTTTATTTGACTGAATAAACAGCAAAATATTTGTATTTTTATATTTATTTTTGTCTGGTTTATACAGCATTAAAATAATTTATGCCCCAGGAATCTAGACTTTGGCCATCCTTATCATTACAAAAAAATATTACAACCATTTTTTGCTAATCAGAAGAGCTTGGATAAACTATACATATTAAAAATAAATTAACGGAGTAATGATAGAACTGGCAACGCGTAGCAAGGGCATCGGTGGCTTCCGCACGATGAAGATGGCTGACGTCATATTACGTATATGACCGGGTTGCCTAAAGTGCCGTAGCTAAACATCCTCAACCAATCGCCTTGTATGATCAAAACCTATTTTTGAATGAACTCAGAAATATACCCCCAAAGAGATTGCCATTCGTAGCTAACTTCATGCGGAGGCCTTTTCTAGAGCCAACTACAGCAAGCTTCCCGTTTGTTATGTTTGCTCGCGAATCAGCTGATAACAAAACGTCAAAAGTGTTTTTGTATTTTTTTTATCTCAAATTAAAAAATTCCAAAAACTTGGTAAACAGCACCACGAGCGAGAGATGAACGATATGAGATGACGTTGTTGGATAAAAATAATGAGCTGTCGAGAGTCAGCCGCTTTATCGTCAGCACTGTTGTGAATGGATAGGTCACCGCCGGAGGTGTGTTTTATTTTGTTCAATTTTTATAGGACGAGAATTTTGTGTGTTTTTCGCTATTTTTATGTAACTGGGTTATAAATAATTATAATTTATGATCGGTAGTCGCCAAACACACCTACATACAAGTGGTAGATATTTTTTATCTAGTGTTTTTTCAGAAATTTTTGTGTGATATTTTACTTTTTAGAATATTGTTATTTACTAGTTGTTTCAACTGAATTTTATACATAATTTTATCACGGATCGCCAAAAAAAGTTTTATAGTTCTTGGTAAGTCTTTTACATAATTTTACCATAACTATATGAGAATATGAGGCTTGACCCCTTTGATGGTGCAATTTTCTTGTCCATTAAACCAGTTGTAATTTTTTTTTCTCAGGTATATTTCTCTAATTGGTTGAAGATTTTTGACATTTTTGATCAGTGACTAGAATTTTTTTTGTTAATAGTAAAACTGTGTATAAGTAGTTGACAAGTTTCTTAGATATTGAATTTTTATCCAATTTTCACCAAATGTTGGTTAAATATTTTAAGAAAATGCCAATTTTCAGGTTGACAATAACAAGTGCTACATTTATGTGACATTATTTAAACTTCTGTGCAAGAATTATAATGAAATAAACTAATTTATGGTATTTAATTCAGTCCAAAATTAAAAAAAAAACTTCTTTTCTGGACAAATCTGATCCTGTCAAAATGCAGTTGTGTGAGCTTACTCAAAGTTAAAATCTTTTAGACCTCTACATACTCCAAAATGACAGAACCACAAACTAATGGTAAAGAAGCTCTCATTGGTGTTATAGATGCCAGCACAAGAACTGTCAAATTTTGTGTTTTTGTCAGTCAACACATTAAGGAAATTGCAGAGCACACTGTTGACTTGGATCCTATAAGGTAACAACAAGGTCTTTATACTTTTACACAGGTGATTTACAGAATTTGAAAGGTCTTTGAACCTGCCTATCTGTTCTGTTTGTAACATGATAGTTCTTAAACTGCTGAACCGATTTTCATGGAGTTTTCAAATAAAATTTGCACAATACTGTTAAGAGCTGATTAGATTTTTGTCATAATCCATTAATGTCAATGACAGTTTTTTGACAGTTTAAAAATAAAGAGAAGTTAATTTCTTAAATTTAATTAATTAAGCATCTTATCAATATGGGGTTTTCAAGATATAGAACACATTTTTGTCAATATTTTAAGTTATTATTAAAAACTTCTTAGAAGCTTTGTTTCTGAGATCTTTACAAAAACTGTTTTCAGCCCTGATATAGTGTGGAGTTTACTTGTAGTGTGTTAATGGACTAGGAAGGTATCAGATCCATCATAGGTTCATTTATTTCAAATCTAGGAATGCTACAAAATATTAAACAAAACTGTGCAAGTGAAGTTGGCAATTGGCAGCTTGCTAAAATTGATCTTTTAAACTATTTTTATTTGTTGAGTTTTCAAAAATTAATTTGTTATTGGGTTTTTGGTTAGACACAATTTAAAATAAGTAGGTATTCTTATTAATTTTTTTCAGTCCTCAAGAAGGGTGGTCAGAGCAAGATCCAATGAAAATTTTGCAGTCAGTAAAAATCTGTATGGAAAATGTTGTCAACACTTTAGGGCCAAATAAAGGTAAGTGTCATATAAAGATTGTTCAAGTTTAAGTTAGACATATTGGGAACATTATTATTATTATTATAAGTCGGTCAATATCAGCTAAGAAGTTAGCTAATTCAGAAAGAGTTATGTCAAAATATTGAGATATCAATTCTTTTTTAAAATGTCAAAAAACTAAATTTTAAAGATTTTATAGTTTTTGCATAATCCTCAATTTATAGCAATTTTTACTTTACTAGCCCTTGTAGCAATGGCTAGAGAAGGTATTATTTTCGACCAATAATATTGAAGCTAGGTCAGCTAGAAGGTACTTCAGCGTCGTAGTGTAGTGGTAGCATTTGCTTCACACACCGGGGGTCCGGGTTCGATTCCTGGCGAGGTACTTGGTTGTTTGTGATTGTTTAAAAATGCTTTTATTTTGCTCTAACTTTGCGAAACTGGGCGATCGATCCTGATTGGATGGAAAGTCCCAGTATAAATAAAAAAGGTATTGAAGCCAGCTGAAGTTTTAAGACTCTGTATATAAACAATAAATGTTCAATATGTTTAACATTAAGTCATCTTTCTAGAAGAATACAAATGTGAAAAATTCATGTTATTCTGGAAAAATTATGATTTGTTTATAACAATAATGTGCATTATCATTTGTTATTAACCAATACATTCTAGAATGCAATATTTATTTTAATATCATTCTGGGAATTATTATTAAGTAATCTTTATTTATTTATTATATTTAAAAAAAATATAAGTCAATATCAATCACACCTGTTATAGTTAAGAAAAGGTATTGGACCAGCAAAACATGGTCAAAATAAAGTTGCTGAAAAAATTGGACACAATGTTTTTCATTATACTTTTAAACAACACCACCGAACAAACTGCTCTTTGCAGACAATTAGTAAGGCTTTTGAGCAGGGGTATTATCTTGAATCCCACGATGGCGGATAGAATCAAACTTGACCCTTCAAACCCCTGTTTATTCTTCTTTTCCGATTTTTTAAAAAGATTTTTGTAGAGAAGTCATATTTTTGCCATGTATAACAAGGTGCAAATCATTAAAATCGGTCTAGTGGTTCCAAAAAAAATTTATTTGGTTTCAACCATTGTTTTACACATTCTATGATTGTATTGTCAAATTTCATCTCTTTTTAACTTCATTATTACTAAACCGATTTTATTGAATAAAAAGGCGTCATGGTGAAGATCGATTTTTCCTTCAGGAATACTAATAACTTTACCGCTACCTTAAAATCCAAGATGGCAGACAGAATCAGAATTAATTGTCACTTATTCTTATTTTTTGAGAAAACTTGTTTGAACTGATCTGATCTTCGTTGCATACAACAATGTACATATCACTGAAATCGATTCAGCCATTCCCAAAATATTAATTTTTGTCTCAACCATTGTTTTACCAATTTGGTCTGAGTCTGGCCACCAAAAGCTTCATCAATGAATTTGCTGGAAAATGCAGTTTGTTCGAGGGGTCATCGGCACCCTAAAATTTTGTACAGCGTCCAACAGGACTTGGGTCCTGACGTGTACTGTTGGGTCCTGTTGAGTACTGTTGGGTACTGTCGTGTACTGTCGAGTACTGTTGGGTACTGTCGTGTATTGTCGAGTACTGTTGGGTCCTGTCGGTGTACTGTTGGGTACTGTCGTGTACTGTCGAGTACTGTTGGGTCCTGTCGGTGTACTGTTGGGGCCTGTTGAGTACTGTCGTCGTGCCTTGGGGGGGTCCGACAGGGACAAAGCGCGCCCTCAAAACACATGCGAGCAAAAAAAAAAAAAAAAAAGGTCATCATCTTTGGGGAACCGCACCGCGCTCACAAATCTTGCGACCAAAAAAAAAAGGTCATCCTGGGGAAGGCCGATAGGGCCTTAGCGCGTCCTCAAAACACTGGCGACTAAAAAAAAAAAAAAAAAAAAAAGGTCCTCATCTTTGGGGACCCGCGCCGCGCTTCGCGCGCACTCAAAAAACAAAAAACTTGCGACCAAAAAAAAAAAAAAGTCATCCTGTCTTTTTGCATCTACGCCACTGTTTCGGGTAAGAGGGTCGTGTCAAGTACTGTTGGATTCTATCGTGTACTGTTGAGTACTGTTACGTACTGTCGTGTACTGTTGGGTACTGTCGTGTACTGTCCAGTACTGTTGGGTCCTGTCGTGTACTGTCGAGTACTGTTGGGTACTGTCGTGTACTGTCGGGTACTGTTGGGTCCTGTCGTGTACTGTTGGGTACTGTCCTGTACTGTCAGGTACTGTTGGGTCCTGTCGTGTACTGTCGAGTACTGTTGGGTACTGTCGTGTACTGTCGAGTACTGTTGGGTCCTGTCGTGGTACTGTCGAGTACTGTTGAGTACTGTCGTGTACTGTCGAGTACTGTTGGATCCTGTCGTGGTACTGTCGGGTACTGTTGTGAAATTTGTACAGTACTGTTGAAAGCTGATGACCCCTCGAGTTTGTTCCATAAAAATTTGTGATATATTTATTTTAAATATATTTGTTCCGTTTTTTTTTAATACTAATTGGTTAACTGTTATCTTTAACAATTGGTACACAATTGTGTTTAAGTATCTTCGACAAAGAAATCTCGAAAATAAATTGTTTATATATTAGTATAATTTATGTCATTGGATGGATACTGTACTATGCAAGTTTTAATCACATTCATAATTAAATCAAAGGTCATTCGCTAATAGGCAGGAAATTATTTTATCCGTATTCTTATGCTAACTAGTGATAAAAAAGTGACCTATGACTAAAACTTCTCATAAAAATAAAATTTTAAATAAAGCGAAGTGTAAAGTTCATTTATTTGTTAAGATATAACTTATAAATTGTTATAGATATATTTTGTGTGGATCACACTATAAACAATATAGGTAATAACAATACCTAGTTCAAGTATAAGTTCAAATTATCTATATTCCATTGCTATTCTATTTTTATAAAGTAAATAAAAAAAATAGACAATTACTATGTTTATACGCGCCTAAAAGCGATCTAAAATAAAATCGATACTTGCCCTAGCGTAATTTTAAGTATCTTCGTTATTTTTAACTTTAGAGGAAATAAATTGGTAAAAAAAATTTTTTAAGTCACAAGCTTTTATAAAATGCACCAAAAATTAAAAAATAATTTTTTAAAATTCTAATATTATCATAATAATAAAAGCGATTAGGACATTTTTTCATTATTGTAGGATATTTTTTTCTTAATATTGTATTGTCATCGGACCACTATGTGCATACCAAATTTTATCCAAATCGGATAACGGGAAGTGTGTCAAAAACACATTTTTCTATAGAAGGGGTGGGGGTAGGGGTGGGAGGATATTTTTTTCTTAATGTTGTATTGTCATGGGACCACTATGTGTGTACCAAATTTCATCCAAATCGGATAATGGGAAGTGTGTCAAAAATGCTTCACAAGATTTGATAGATAGTTAGATAGTTAGACAGAACATCTGAAGCTAAATAAAAGCTTGTAAAAACTCAAAGTTTTGTTTAGAATTGAAAGACCTATCAGAAAAAAATATAAAATACAGGTTGTTCAATTTGAAAGAAATATATGTTTTTTGAAAAAACTCGAAAAAGCAATGCTTGATTGTTTTTTTTGATTTGAACATTTTAAAGAGCGTTAAAAATTCTACTAGTTTGCCAATTTAAGCTTTTTTTCTATCTTTGAAAATAACAAAGCTAGCAATGGTGGACACTTTACTTGGAACACCCTGTATATATGCCAGTATGAAAATATCTTTTGCTACCTATTTGTTCTTGTAGTTTGACCTACCAGTACAACAAGCTTCATAAGATTTTTTAAAATAAAGTTTTGCAAAAGTGGAAAATTTTCCTGGGTCGCCCTGTACATTATTTATAGTATCTTTTGGTGTTTTGTGGGTACCTTATTAGTGACCTGTAAATTTGTTATAGCTATATTTTATTAAATTAAAAAAATACTAGTTTAAATTAAGTTTAAGTATGTTTTTAAATGAAAATTCGTATTAAACTTTACCTTCAATTCAAGTCCTTTTTTGTTTTTTTGCGAATGACATGAAAATGAAAAAAATGCTAACTTTTTAACGGAGCATCGCATCAATATGCGATTTTCGGAATATAATAAACTGCATTTTACTTAATAATTTGTATTATAACTAAAAACTTCGTAGGACTTTTAGTTTCTGAGATATTTACAAAAAACTGTTTTCAAGCCTGATAAATCATGACTTCACTTGAAGTGTGCTAATAGGTTAGCTAGAATTTATTTGTTTATTTTTTCGGCATATTGCCAGAAGGGATTAAATTTTTTTCGAGTCGCAAGTCAGGTGTTCATTCATGTAAATCCGTCGTCAAATATTTGCCAAAGTACACACATACATATATGGATGTTTGTTTGGTTACATACTTTGTTTTCGAATTAGAGGTTTTATTGCATGTTTTTAACAATATGTACAGGGTCATTGAATATAGTTGCGTGGCCATTTTCCGGGATTAACGTAGGTAATAGAAAAAAGCTTTAAATAAAAAAGTTGTATAATTTTTTCCTATTACCTTTTGGACTATGCCAGAAGTGTTAAGTTAAAGGGAACACCCTGTGTATTACTCAAAACTAAAGATATCTCTGCCCTGATTTTAAAAATATATGGGTTGTTGACATTTGGATAAGATATATTTGAGTTATATTAGTTTTAAATTACTGTTAAACTGCACTAATGACAATCCACTTGGCCCAAGGTTTCGTATATTTCAATGTAAATTTGTCACTTAAATAACTGAAAAACGGCTTAACTAGACCATGTGTTCTTAAAATCAGGAAAAACAAATCTTTATTTCTGATAGAAAATATACAGGGTGTTTTCTTTAACTTAAGAAAGTTGCTGCCAAAATTTGACATAATATTTGACACTTCTGATACAGCCCAAAAGATGAATGTTTTATTTTAAATCTTACTGTAGTCGAGGCTAGAGTCCCTGTATGTTGACATATTTGGATATATTAATATATCCAAATATGTCAACATACAGGGACTCTAGTCGAGGCCTTTATGCACTTTTCCTGTTAATGCAAATTGGATTACAGGGGTTGAAAGCCCTTATCGCTGGGGACACAATTCCATTTATTGAACGATTTTGAAAAAATTACGACTCGTCATTTGTAAACCGATTCTTTCACACTATTTTTGTCCTGTTTGAATTTTGTTCAGATAACGCCGAAAATATGTTATTTGGGTGTATTTTCACCTATCTTAACAATATCGTCGCGACGTTTGTTCATGTGTGTGTATGTCTGTCCGTAACACGATAGCTCCTAAACCGTTAAACCAATTTTGATGAAATTTTCAGGTAAAATAGTATAAAAACTTCGTAGAAGCTTCAGTTTCTTAGATATGTACAAAGACTATTTTCAAAACTGATATAGCATGGAGTTAGTTTAGTTGGAGTGTGCAAATGGGGTTGTATCTTGTGATTTTTTTGTAAAATAAGGAGTTTCTCTATAAAACGCAGAAAATACGAAAGAAAAACTTGATATTGAATTTTTTCAGACGAGGAAACATCAAAAATGCATGCGATTGATAGTTTTGATAAGAGTGCACTTGAATTTAAACAAAACAAAATTAGTTTTAAAAAAATTGGTACATGTGATTTTTCCAAAATTTGAGTAAAATAACTTATAAAAGGAAACAGACATCAACAAAACTGATTAAAATTAGATTAAAAATCTAAAGGATTAAGACTTTATTATTTCATTGTGGCAGATTAAGATTCTGACGTAATTTAGAATTGCTTATACTAAAAAAAATAAGATAAAACCAAATAAGGTGCTAGATTTTGCAATTACAGCATTCAAAAATAAAATTATGTTTTAATGTATGTAAACTAATATAAACCGATTCATGGGCGTACGTAGCATCAAATCTAGGGGGGGAGGCAAATGTAAAAAGTTAAAAGTAAATTATGTATTTATTGAAATAAACAAAAAATCAAACCAAAACGAACACTATTACAAATCATTTGTAGAAAAACCGAAAAGAAAATGGCGTCGCGGCGGAAAAATACAATATTTTTTGGTGCAGAAAAAAACTGGAAAAACTAAATAATTAAAAAAATATTTGCGACAAAAATTTGAAACTTTTGGGAAGAATAAGCCACAGAAAAAAAAATCAAAAATGCATTACTCAAGGAATGAATAGCCAAAAATGTTGTGCCAAAATGGTAATGATAAAAGAAAATACTCTGCCAATATATGGGCCCCTAAGCTCACTCTAGGTACTATAGTTATAGTGTACGTGCGAGCTAATAAAACTAAAACCTGAAATATATTTTATTCAACTCCAGACTAAATTACCTTTTGTTTGATACCACACAAGCCATGTTTTGACTTAAACTCAAATTTTTGAAATCTACCCCCACCCTTAAAAAAACAAAAACTAAAATTAATTTTGTTTAACTGCAGACTTAATTACCTTTCGTTTGATATCACACACGCCATATTTTCACGTAAACTCTAATTTTTGAAATCTACCCCCACCCTTTTTGAAGAAAAAAAAACTAAAACGTATTTTGTTTAACTCTATACACAATTACCTTTCGTTTGACATCACACACGCCATATTTTCACATAAACTCTAATTTTTGAAATCTTCCCCCACCCTTTTATTTGGCTTGTGCTCGGTGGATTTTCTTCATTTTTAAATGGGACCATCTCGACCCAAGACCCAGCCTAGGTACCAAATTTCATTAAAATCGGCCTAGCGGTTTTTGAGTTATGCGCGTTGGTCGTTACAGACATACAGACAGACAGACAGACGGCGCGACAAAAAAGTTTCAAAATCATCTGAAACGCAAAGATATATAAAAATTTTTGAAATCGGAGCAACTTTTTTTTTCTCGAAAAAATTAGGATCACCATAGCTCACACTACTATAGTATAGTATATGTGTGAGCTAAAACTAGGTATTTCAAGCATTAAATGGCGTGAAAAATTTTCGGCTAAAAGAGGATAAAATGCAAAAGTTTTGGTTGGTTTCACAAGTATAAGCAGCGCACTTGAAAATTTTCATGGACTTGCCAGTTCTCCTTTGATAATAATTTATGCTATCTAGTTTTGCACTTGTCACGTAAATAGGAATAGGAATAAGTGTATCTATTGTATAATATTATCTAGGTAGGGGTAAGTTTAAAGTTCAACTTCATTGTTTTGTGTGAAAATGACGAAATTACTAAATAATTTTCAACATTTAGGCGTGGGCAAATGCCCCTCTTTGCGTACGCCCATTAACCGACTTTAATTTTTAACTTTTTGTGGGAAATTTATTTTGTATTTACATTTATTAAGTAATATAAGAATTATTTAAACCGGTTGAAAAAAATAATGATATGTTAGAATCATTAATCATTTTCTTGCAATTTTAATTTATCAATTTACATTCTTGAAAGTCTTTTTTTGATAACTATATGTTAGGGTTATTAGGGACTTATTGCAATCAATTCAGGCAATAATAGTTGCGGGCACTATTCTGACAGTATTCCCTTGAAAACTGACAGTTCATCTTTTAAAATTGACATACCAAAGTCGAATTTATAAATTCCTATTAATTCCGGCTCTTATAATACACAAAGGCCTAATTTTGGCAGGACAGCTGTTCTTATAATGCGAAACTGTTACAATAGTGTCCGGCACAATTATTGCCTGGTTTTATTGCAATAAGGCCCTATTATGTAAATAATATGTTTTTTTTTATGGGACACTGTATACCCCTCACAGCAAATATCTATTTACGGGTATAAACTGAATTAATATTAAATATTTCAACACAAAAAGACTAGTAAATAAAAATAACCAATAACTAAAAAAAATTCAAGAAAAAGAAGCACTTCTAAAATCGACCCACTGAAACATAGTAGGGTACTTACTGTATGTCCCGCACCACCATTTAAGTTTTAAGTTGTTTTTGCTTGTCGAAATAATAATATAAAGTATAACTGAAACATTAGCATTAAAGTAAATAGGTTACTATTTTTTTTTAAATTTGTTTCTAGAACTCAAGATTTTTGGTAAAATTCTTGACATAAAAACTTCCTGAAAAACCATTTTAATTATACATCATTATTTTTGTTGGGTTGTTATTATGACTCCATAAAATTTTGATTTTGTAAGTTCCTATCTGATTTTTCGAAGTTATAAAAACTAAATTAAATTTTTTTTTTAAAAATATGATTATTGTCAGACATTTAAATAGAATGTCTACGTTTTTTTTGTATTGGTGCGTGAATAATACACATATTATTTGTTTTTTTTAGCGAGAAACATCGTAACCATTGGAATTACAAATCAAAGGGAAACCACAATAGTATGGGACAAAAATGCGGGAAAACCACTCCACAATGCAATAGGTAAGTTTTTTTCAACCAACTTAAGAAGTTTATTAAAATGGGAGCTATAACTTTGTAACTACTATCACTGCAAATATATAATACTACTTAGAATTGCATCATATGAATTTTTACCTTCCTAGCCCGCGTTGCGACAGCTAGGGAAGGCTTTTCAAATATGTAATTGTCAAATTATTATTTTACCAATACTCTGTAAATAGTATTTGTAAAAGAAAAATTTAAAAATTACATATTTGAAAAGCTTTTCAAATTTTGTTAGGCAAATATTTATTTTCATTTATAAATCACTGATAAATTAGTGATTTTTCTTTCTCTATGAAAAAAGCAGTGGTTTCTTAATAAAAAAAACTTTCCTAATTCAGAATTAAAAAATGTAGTACATTGGCTAAACGCAAACAAATTAAAATTGAATGTAAACAAAACAAAATGTATGATTTTAAATTCAAAAAGCAACTTAACAAATTTTGCAATCACAATAAATAATGAGAAATTAGAAATTACAAATTCATTCAAATATCTTGGTATAATTATAGATTCAAAATTAAAGTTTGATAAATACTACGAATATATTATATCAAGAATTTCTTCAAAAATTGGGTATTTAGGAAGGATTAGTTATTATTTATCATTTTTTTCTAAAAAATGTGTTTACAATACAACAATATTACCACATGTTTCCTACTGCTCAACTATATTATACACAGCGAATGAAAATATTTTAGATAAGCTTCAAATATTACAGAATAGAGCAATGAGAATAATTCTTAAAGCAGATAAATACACAAACATTACACTAATGTTAAAAAAATTAAATTGGCTTAATGTAAAAAATTTCATTTTCTATAATGTTTGTATATTTATTTACAAAATTCAAAACAATCTACTACCAGAACAACTTAAAGATTTTGTCCTCCAAAATTCAAATTTCCATTCACATTATACAAGATACAAAGACGATTTTCATTTAAATAATTCCCAAAAATTAATTGTCCAAAAATCAATTTTTTGTAAAGGTTTGTCAGAATTCAATAAATTAAAAAACTCAATAAAAAATGAAAAGAAATTAACCACATTTAAAAAAAGTTTAAAAAAATATTTATTTTCAATGCAGTTTGTTTAATTATAGTATTATTCATTTGGATGCAGGTAGAATAAATTATTGTGTTACAGTTGAAAATATTACTTAGTCTATTAATATTTATATAGCTAACAATTAGATTTGAATGTAATTAACTTTACTATTGTTAAAATTGTAGCATATTCTTGCTAAATAAAGTTTTAAAGTTAAATGGTGGCGTAATAGATACAAAATTTCGGACTTCTATTGTCTTTATTTATTTTAAACACGACGTTTCGGTTAGCAAATATCCCTAACCGTTTTCAAGTATTAACTAAACAAGCCAGTCTTTAGGCTACTACTTATACTACTTGGTGTGCAGTCCGGTGTGGCGGCCTGCTCCTTTTTTTTTAAGGCGCTTGTTTTCCTTAAGGAGTAGTGAAATATTTATGTCATTTAAGCCTCGTAATTATTTATGATTGCGCAAATATTCATGGATGAAAACAGACTCACGACAAAATACGTATAGACCGTAAAATGGTTCCGTAACGAGAGCCCGTCCCATGTGACGTCACTCCAACGCTGCTTTCTCATTGGTCAGCCGCGCGGCCATATTGCCTACGTCACTAACACTTTGTCACGGCGCGGGAAATTTCAATTCGTGTATTTGTCGTTTCACTTATATGCAAACACTACAAGTAGTTTCCATATGTTCGGAATATCCGTGCTTGGTTGAATGAAAATCATGTTTGGTAAACTTATCACGTCCTTGCAATGCAACTATAGGTAAATTTAGTGGGAATAAGGACTAATTTTGCCGCCGATAATATAACCTGTCTGATAAACAAAACAAAAGAAAATATAAATAATTAGCAGATTAATGTTGGGTTTCGTTTTTAATTTTGTGCCGTTTGTTTTCCTGATGTGCTTGAATTCTTGTTTTTTGTTGTTCCAATGTACGATCTAGTTGAAGGTCTGATGAAGACAAAAACCATTGTCGAAACGTTACCGATGGATTAAAACGTATATTTACCAGAACAACAGTGTCTTTATTCCCACTAAATTTACCTATAGAAAATCATTTTGTTCTGTATTATAAATGCAGCTTCATTAAACTTTCGTTTTTGTCACTGCGACTTCTTATGCCAAACTTAAGCTTCAGACCATTGAATTCTGTGATCATTTGACCATGCATTATCTGCTAAATTTTAAGTTTATTCATTCTATTTCTACAAAACGAGTTATAAGAAGCTTTGTATTTAAGAGCCTTAAATATTTGTAGTAATAATGAAGAATTAACCACAGAAATTAACAACATTAAAAAGGACTTACAACATAATGGTTATTTCGAGAAATTAATAAACTCAACGATGTCTAAAATTAAAAACAAACCAAATGGAGCAAATCCTCAAAATAATATTCTGTTGGGTGTTATTAACATTTCATATGTTCAAAGGATTTCAGAAAACATGAGACGAATAGCCAAACACTATAATATTAAAGCAGTATTTTTATCGAGAAATACGATAAGAAGTTTTGTAAATAAAACAAAATCAGCAAATCCCTCAAATAATAAGGAAGGCATTAACCAAATCCCATGTGAGTGTGGTAAATCATATTGTGGTGAAACGAAACGCCTTCAGGTTAGAGTAAATGAACATCTAAAAAGTACCCAATTAGCAGATATTGAAAAATCCGGTTTAGCGAATTATGCATGGTCAAATGATCACAAAATTCTATAGTCTGAAGCTAAAGTTTTGCATAATGAGTCGCATTGAAGGTGCGTTTAAAATGCAGAACAAAGAAGTTCTCCGTCAACCAAGCATGGAAGGAAAACATGCGTCTTAGGATTAGAAAAAGGAGGCGGATTGTCACACCTGACTGCACACCAAGTAGTTTAAGCAGTAGCCTGTAGACGGGATTAATTAGTGTACACTTGAAAACGGTTAGAGATATTTGCTAATCGAAACGTCGTGTTTTAAATAAATAAAAACAATGGAAGTCCGAAAATAAATTTTGTTTCTACTCAATAATTATCTACGAGTTTCAAACAAAGTGGCTTAATACCTAGATAAGTTTTGTTTGTTAAACATACTTATTATCAAATCAATCAAATCAAAAAGTACTTTATTATCAGGTAAACAAAGATTTACATTGTCCTAATGCACTAAATTTAAAATAGAGACCCTTCTGTTATTCCCAACTTTAATAAAATTATCAGTATTAAATTAATAATATTATTCAAAATTATACTTTATATTTTTTCTGAAACTTTTCTCAATAAATATTTTGATATCAATCTTCTTTTCAATCACAGATCTTAAAAATAGAATAACTTGGTTAAAATGACAATTAACTAACTATAAGTGGATAAAAAAAAAGTAGAAGAGTGATATAATATTAAAAGTTTTAAATAAATTAAACATCTTAAAAACCTCCACAAAATAACCTCCTCATAAAATATAAGAAGAAAATAAGTTCCATAAAATATTCACTGCCTTCCCTACTAGGTACAGTGATCCCTCTCCTTGCGGAAACCTCTATTAAGCGGACACTTCCTTTAGGCGGACCAATTTGTTGAAACCACGTTTTTCCCTATTTCCGGACGCAAACCTCTAACAACGGGACGGAGCGCTGCACGACAGACATGGGCATAAATATTATGTAGTATGTTGGCAACAACGCACTCTGCAGCTGGGGAATTACCTCTTTCCGTTTTCTTACGGAGACTAAATACTTCTGTAGTATTTACAATATATTTTATTCGGCGGGAATGCTGTGTTTTATTTTTTTGTTCAGTTGGGTAGTAAATGTTTGAAATGGCGCCTAGTAAAAAACTTCTTAGTTTACGTGAAAAAATGGAAGTTGTTAACGTTTCAGAGAAGGAACATCTATCAGCACGAAAGATCGCTGAAAAATTTAATATTGGAAAAACTCAAGCAGCGGAAATTGTTAATAAATATAGATTAAAATTTTGTAGTTCTCTCTCATAAGCGGACACTTCCAATAAGCGGACAAAATGGACGAAACCGTGAGTGTCCGTTTATAGGAGTTTTCAGTGTATATCTCCGCTGGAACAAAGACAAGTAGTTCGTCTTCCAATCCCTTGTTCAACAATGATACAAAAATCCATTATCTACGAAAGTAGAAAAATTTTTAATAAACTTCCATTGCAGTTCCGAGAAATTAATGGATATAATGGCTTTAGAACTGCTATTAAGGAATACCTTTTAGAAAAGTGTTTTTATACCCTGGAAGAGTTTTATATAAATAACTAAATAAAAGGAATCTTCCAAGAATTGTTTTATATATTTTTAAACTTTTTAAATGTTTTGTATTGTTAATTTGGTTTTTGTTTTTTTTTAATGCTTTTATTTTGTTTTAATCTCTTAATCTTTTTTGATGTCTTACTGTTTCTATTTGATCGTTGTTTGATTCTCCATCAAACAACGATTTAATTAATATGTGTGAATGTAGATAGATATATTTATTCACCAAAGTATTATACAAATACAGGCTTTGCCACAAAATGATAGTATTTGCAATTGTAAAGAATATAAGGTGACTGAAAAACACTAGGTATATGACAAACCTTTTTTTTTCTCACTGATGAACAAACAAACAGACAAAAAATATGTTTAAAAATATTTTAAAACCAGTTTCTAGCTTTTTAAAGATTTTTTATATTCACTTAAAGTGTACGGTGCTAAATTAAGTAGCATTTTTTTTATTTTTTTTTAATGATTTTTGTTTTGTAATGATGTTGAATTATCTGGAAGCAAGTTATAGTAAGTTAAGCCGGCAAAGTAAGCCAATTTTCTAATAAAATTATGATTAAATTTGGGCTGCACTAGCTTTTTGTGTTTCTTGTGCTATAGGTATGCACATCTGTAAATTTTTATTATTATTTTTTTTTAAATTCGTTTACATTTGCATGGACACAATTTGAAAGTTTAAATAGATATATATCACAAGCGGTTAAAATTTGTTTTTCTTTAAATATGTTTCTGCACTTTCTTATTTTACCTATCTGTTTTGCTTTGCTTGTTTTTTTTATAATTGCAGGTCCTACCCATTTCCTACTTATTTTTTGCTAGAAATTACCTAGTATTTTAAAAATGTGAACTTATTTTTATTAGTTTTACTTAATTATAATTTTAGACAAAATATGTTTTAGTTATAAGATTGATGCTTTGTCAATAAGATTTTTTTTTCTTTGACAATAAAGCTTTTTCTGACTCTGACTCTGACTACCTAAAACCATCCAAAAGTTCTCTCTATTTGTATCACCCTTTATTTTTTGTCAAATTTCAGTGTGGAACGACATACGAACAGATTCCACAGTAGACGTGGTTCTAGCCAAAGTACCAGAGAACAACAAGAACCACTTTAAAAATATCTGTGGTTTGCCCGTGTCGCCATATTTCAGTGCCTTTAAGTTAAAATGGCTGATGAACTTCGTGCCCGAAGTGAAAAAGGCCATCAGGGAACAAAGGTGCCTTTTTGGAACCGTGGATACTTGGTTGTTGTGGGTGAGTGTGGCACTTTAATCCCGTTATTTACAGTTTATATCATTATTTTTGACACAACTTTTTTTTGTTGGCCTATGCTATTTGTTATGGCATGGTTATGGCATGGGGCTATCAAAACGGACGGGCCACGATCCTCCACTTTGTTGACGTCACATCCGGGGCTGATTTTTTTTTTGATGGTCACGTTACGACACAGCTGATTGTCTTCAAAATATTGAAGTTGGAATGAAATTTTAAATAAAGCCATTTTTGAGATTGTTTTTACTTTATTCTGGCAGAACAATTTTTTTAAAATGTATAGTAATCCTTAATTTTTCATAGCCGCTTCATTAGCTCACACAAGGCCAACACAAAAATAGAGGCCACGACCCTGAAAAAATCAGCTGTTCTCCCGGAGCTGAATTTTACATTGGGTCTTATGGGAGGTCAGAGGTTTTTTTATGGTATTTTCAAAATGGCACTACAGATTTCCGCAAAATTTCAGTGAAATATTCTCAGACACCATTCCGATATTCCACCAAAGGTTTGTAAGGAAGCAACATGATTAAAAGGTTAAAATCTTCAAGATTTAGCATTCCTGATTTTGAATTCAAATTACCCGCCATGTACCACATGCCAACTGTTATATTTGACATGTATTTGACTTTGTCATCTGTGATTGTCACATTTGCTTCTGATTTAAATTTAATTTTTGTGTGAGCTAATGAAGCGGCTATGAAAAATTAAGGATTACTATACATTTAAAAAAAAATTGTTCTGCCAGAATAAAGTAAAAACAATCTCAAAAATGACTTTATTTAAAAAAAATCAAATATTCATGAACCGTCATTCCAACTTCAATATTTTAAAGACAATCAGCTGTGTCGTAACGTGACCATCAAAAAAAAAATCAGCCCCGGATGTGACGTCAAGAAAGTGGAGGATCGTGGCCCGTCCGTTTTGATAGCCCTGGCTCACACAAAAATTTAGTTTAAAGCAGAAGCGAATGTGACAATCACAGATGACAAAGCCAAATACATGTCAAATATAACAGTTGGCATGTGGTACATGGCGGGTAATTTGAATTCAAAATAAGAAATGCTAAATCTTGAAGATTTTAACCTTTTAATCATGTTGCTTCCCTACAAACCTTTGGTGGAATATCGGGATGGTGTCTGAGATTATTTCACTGACATTTTGCGGAAATCTGTAGTGCCATTTTGAAAATATCATAAAAAAAACGTCTGACCTCCCATAAGACCCAATGTAAAATTCAGCCCCGGGAGAACAGCTGATTTTTTCAGGGTCGTGGCCTCTATTTTTGTGTTGGCCTTGGTTATGGTAAACAGCTGATAACTGTCAAAAAGTTATCTCAAAAATTATGATATGGAGTGTAAGAACTCATTGAAAAATTATACAGGGTCGCTGATAAGCATGGAAACTAAAGGGGACTGTTTCCATGATAATTTCTTAATCTATCTATCTATTTAGCCTTCTTTAATCCGTCTTCATCTTCCGATCTTCTCTGTGCTTTTCATCCATCTAGGCCCCGCATGTTTCTTCAAATTGTTCGCCCATCTCATCTGGTGTCTTTCTCTACTTCTTTTATTTTCCCAAGGTCTCCAGTTTACAATACATTTGTCGATCGTCTTTCTGTCTGATATTATGACCGGCAAACTTCTATTTTAGTTTTGCGACCTCTCCTCTGACATCCTTTACTTTTGTTTTATTTCTTATCTATTCTTTCCTTTTTCTATCTGTGTAGCTTTATTCATAACATTTCTCTCCATTGACCTTTGGGCTTTTGTTACCTTATCCATGTTTGATTTTGTAAGTGTCCTGGTCTGGGATCTATATGTGAGTACGGGAAGGATACATTGGTTATACTCATTTGTTTTGAGGTATTGAGGATTTTTTTTAGGACAAATTTTAAATTACAGCTAGGTATTAACTAAAAACGAAAGCTATTACTATAGAAATTTATGTATGTCCTAGGAAAAGGAGATTTTTTAAATTAACAAAATAGAAAATTTAACTCCAGTCAGCTGTTATCCAATTTTTAAAAAGTGTTTTTGGTCTCATATCTAAATTTTGTCAAATTGGAGGTACACACTTTTCGGGTTTCGCCGACGATATGTAGTTTAATTTACCGAATGCTGCCCAGGCCAATTTTACTCGTCTCTTGATTTCAGCCGTTTGGTTTTCTTTTTTTTTAGTTTAATAATTTGTCCCACAGATATATATTCCTCCACTTGTTCTATTTTTTCTTGGTTTATTCTGATCATGATCTTATGTTAGCTCGCGGTTAGAAAAACGATAACTGCAATGGACTGTAAACATTTTAATTAAATGAAGCGCGAACAAACATAAATATATTGATATGAAATTACGAAATAGTCAAAAGTCCATAGGTTAATTGTTGTGCCACACAACGGCAATCAGAAACAAAGGCACTCACCAGTTTGCAGCCAATTTCTCCACGTTCCAAGGGGCCCCTGATTGGATCTAATGATGTCACCACGTAGCTGAAGGGCTGAAGTTTCTAGTTCTATGCTTCAGTACACCATAATCGAGCACTTTCAGGTGTAGAAATTTGAAATAGTTGGAGAACGAAATTAACACGCCATTTCTCGAGGCGATTGACAAAGGATCTCTCTGGTTGTTGGTGCGCATGTCCAAATGCGCGAAATGCACTCTGTCCTTCATACAATTGTGTGGTTTTAAAAATATATAAACAACCGCGAAATTTAGCGGGAGCTAACAATATCTTCATCTGTTTTTGTTATTATTTTAGTTTTAGTGCAGTTCATACTCAAGCCTATATTTTTAGCTGCTGTATTTAGTTCTTCCAGCATTTTTATCAGTTCTTCTTTCTTATCTGTTATTAACATATCGTCAGCATATCTTTGGTGGTTCAAGTATTGTCCGCTTACTTTGATGCCTATTTCTTCCCAATCTAAGTTTTTAAAAACATCTTCTAGGACCTGGTTAAATAGTTTAGGGGATATTGTGTCACCCTGGCTGACACCTCTTCTTATGCGGATTAGCTTGGTTTCTTTGTCGATTTTGATTGATGTTGTTGCTTCGCTGTATATATTGGCTATTAAGTCTGTATAATCTGTGATCTATTCGGTTATTAATTAAGATGATTCTACTGCCCAGTGCTAAATGCTATCGAAAGCTTTTTCAAAATCTACAAACGCAATATTTAGTGAATAGTTGTATTCGTTGGCTTGTTCTATTAGGATTTTAACGGTTAATAGGTGGTCAACTGTATTGAAACCTTTTTTGGAGCCTGCTTGTGCTTTTGATTGATATCTGTCAAATTTTGTTGTTAGTCTATTTCTTAATATTTTTGTGAAAAGCTTATAAATTACATTGAGGACTGTTATATAAGTCTGCTCTATCGCCTTTCTTGTGTAGAATAATAGATACTGATTCTTTCCAGTTGTTTCTTAAACTAGTCAATATATCGAAAAAAGTGTCACTCTTCATGTAAAAATGGACACTCAAGAAATCTCAAAGTTAGCGCAGGTAAAGAAGGGTATTCTATTGCCCTCACATATCTCTTAGGGTCACTGCATCACGAAGACGTAGTGTCTTCTTTACGCCAGGCTTCCAGGATGCAGTGACCCTAATATCTCTGATCTGACAGTGGCCTCTAGCGGTAGGTCAGGGAACCATTCCTACACGGTTTTTACATTTCTATGATAATTTTTTAAAAAAATTAATTTCAATTTGTACGATGTATGGTTTCTATGCTTTAAATTTCTTTAAAAAAAAATTCTACAGTTTAAATTTGGAAGATTTTGGGGTGGGACTTATTCCGAACTTTACTTTCAGAATTTGACAGGTGGTGTCAACGGAGGGCAACACATAACCGACGTCACAAATGCTTCTCGAACATTCCTCATGAACATAGAAACCCTCCATTGGGACCCGATGCTACTCAGTACCTTTAAAATACCTCCAGAAATTTTGCCAGAGATTCGGAGTAGTTCCGAGATATACGGAAAAATCGCTAGTGGATGGCCAATGGAAAAAGTTGTAATTTCTGGGGTAAGTTTACAGTCTGGCATTACTAGGGGCCCTGAATACATATACAGGGTGTTTTACGAACATCGAAACAGAAGCCTTTTTGGGTATTTAGAGTGCGAATTTGGAGAAACGCTCAGACACGTCTATTTTGTTTGCACACTTTTTGGCTATCTTGAAATTTGAGGAGCACGAATCCCCTTCAAGGGGTATACTTTACCCCTATATTTTGAATAGGGAAAGTTGAATGTTCTTACAACCGTGTAAAAACTTCAAAAATCTATCCATTAGTTTTTGAGATAATTGCCTTCAAACTTTCAAGTTTAACATGGACTGATAAAATAAAAATTTAATTAGAATTTTATATTTTTTGGATTTAATTTTTATTTTATCATTCCATGTTAAATTTGAAAATTTGAAAGGAAATATCTCAAAAACTAATGGATGGATTTTAGAAATTTTTACACGGTTGTAAAGATATTCAAGATAGCTTCAAAACAAGGTATCACTAAACCCACTTTCCCTATTCCAAATATAGGGGTAAAGTATACCCCTCGAAGGGGGTTTCTCCAAATTCGCACTTTAAATATCTAAGAAGGCCACTGTTTCTATGTTTGTGAAATACCCGATATGGCATGTCATATTGCCCTCTGTTTCTGGCACAATCCAGTTTTACATGTAAAACCGATATTAGGAGATAGATAGACTACCTTTCCTTGTCGATGTTATTTCCCTGGACATTTTTTTGACGTTTTTAATATTTTAGGTTTGGAATTACGTTAAATTTTGACAACAAAAAAAAAAGATTTGAGGTTTTTAATACCTATTTTAAATTAGGAAAAACTTGTTATGTAATAAAATTCACGGTGTTTCCATATAAAAAAATACTCTGCCAATATATGGGCCCCTAAGCTCACACTAGGTACTATAGTTATAGTGTACGTGTACGCTAATATACCTAAAATATATTTTATTCAACTCCAGACTAAATTACCTTTTGTTTGATACCACACAAGCCATGTTTAGACTTAAACTTAAATTTTTGAAATCTACCCCCACCCTTAAAAAAACAAAAACTAAAATATATTTTGTTTAACTCCGGACCCAATTACCTTTCGTTTGATATCACACACGCTATATTTTCATTTAAACTCTAATTTTTGAAATATACCCCCACCCTTTTTTTAAAATAATCTAAAATGTATTTTGTTTAACTCCAGACTCAATTACCTTTCGTTTGATATCACACACGCCATATTTTCGCATAAACTCTCATTTTTGAAATCTATCCCCACCCTTTTATTTGACTTGTGTTCGGTGGATTTTGTTCATTTTTAAATGGGACCATCTCGACCCAAGACCCAGCCTAGGTACCAAATTTCATTAAAATCGGCCAAGCGGTTTTTGAGTTATGCGCGTTGGTCGTTACAGACATACAGACAGACAGACATACAGACAGACAGACAGACAGACAGACGGCACAACAAAAAAGTTTCAAAATCATCTGAAACGCAAAGATATATAAAAAATTTTCAAATCGGAGCAACTTTTTTTTTCTCGAAAAAATTAGGATCACCATAGCTCACACTACTATAGTATAGTATATGTGTGAGCTAAAATATATTTCAAAAATTTGACAATTGTTTGACATATGTCATTTTTCAGCAAATTCTGATGATACAACTTTGGGCAGTTATGCTATAACTATACTGGGCGATTAATATTATCATCTTTTACTAAACGTATTTGACGGTAGAAAAATCTATTAAAAAATGCATAGAAAAACTTCAGGATGCAGTCACCGAAGTTCACAGTTGGATTACAAAGTGACGAATAAAATTAAATGAAACCAAATGAATTCATGTTGATTTTACAAACAAAAATACTCTGCCAATATATGGGCCCCTAAGCTCACACTAGGTACTATAGTTATAGTGTACGTGTGAGCTAATATAACTAAAAACTAAAATATATTTTATTCAACTCCAGACTAAATTACCTTTTGTTTGATACCACACAAGCCATGTTTTGACTTAAACTCAAATTTTTTAAATCTACCCCCACCCTTAAAAAAAACAAAAACTAAAATGTATTTTGTTAAACGCCGGACTCAATTACCTTTCGTTTGATATCACACACGCCATATTTTCATTTAAACTCTAATTTTTGAAATATACCCCCACCCTTTTTTTAAATAAATTAAAATGTATTTTGTTTAACTCCAGACTCAATTACCTTTTGTTTGATATCACACACGCCATATTTTCCCATAAACTCTAATTTTTGAAATCTACCCCCACCCTTTTATTTGGTTTGTGTTCTGTGGATTTTGTTAATTTTTAAATGGGACCATCTCGGCCCAAAACCCAGCCTAGGTACCAAATTTCATTAAAATCGGCCAAGCGGTTTTTGAGTTATGCGCGTTGGTCGTTACAGACATACAGACAGACAGACAGACAGACAGACAGACAGACATACAGACATACAGACATACAGACAGACAGACAGACGGCGCAACAAAAAAGTTTCAAAATCATCTGAAAAGCAAAGATATATAAAAAATTTTGAAATCGGAGCAACTTTTTTTTTCTCGAAAAAATTAGGATCACCATAGCTCACACTACTATAGTATAGTATATGTGTGAGCTAATATAAATCACATACAAATAACAATTAACAACATTCCCGTACCATATTCAAATCAGGCAAAATATCTCGGTATGACACTTGATGCCAAATTGCGCTGGAAAGCACAGGTTAAGAAAAAAAAAAGAAAAACTTGAGATAAAGTATAGAAAAATGAACTGGCTAATTGGAAGGAAGTCCAATTTAACAATTCATAATAAGTTACTGCTTTATAGACAAATACTGAAACAAGTATGGACATAACATGGTATTCAACTATGAGGTTGTGCTAAAGAGAGTAACATTTTAGTTTTACAGAGATTTCAAAACAAAGTATTAAGAAACATTGTGAATGCACCTTGGTACGTTAGAAATAGTGACCTTCATCGGGATCTAAAAATCGAAACTGTAGCAGAGACTATAAAAAAGTATGCAAAAAGCCATGAAGATAGACTCCATCGGCATGTGAATGTGGAAGCAATTCAGCTTCTAGACAATACTATGTTAGTTCGAAGACTAAAAAGAGTGAAGCCATTTGAGCTAGTAAACTAAGTGAATTACATAAAACAAAATAATGCTATAAACACAACACAATTGTGAGTTACAGACTAAACAAAGCGGGGAAAACTGTTGAGTGAACCCTAAGTTTAAATCTGACTTTTCTAGTAAATTAAGTTAAAGAAAAATTGCTAGCTAGTCTTACTGACTCGATTGTAACACAATAAACAAAGTGTGTTTGACAAAAAAAAACTAAATGTATTATTTTCATAGTCTATTGTATTTTTTTAGATTTTAGGTAATCAGCAATCGGCTCTACTGGGACACAGTTGCTTTAAAGAGGGGCAAGCAAAAAATACTTACAGACACGGATGTTTTTTGCTGTACAATACAGGGACACATGTAAGTTACTAAAATTTAGGAAACTATTTAAAATTTTATTTGCAATTTTAAAAGTTTTTCAAAAATTTTTTAAAGAATTTTCTAAATTTAAAAAAAAATTAAATATTATTGTTTTTAAATTTATTTTAGAGGGTAAACTCAACACATGGTTTAGTCACTACAGTAGCATATAAATTTGGAGATGGACCTGCGATATATGCATTAGAAGGTAACAAACTTGCATTTTAGCTCACACATATACTATACTATAGTAGTGTGAGCTATAGTGATCCTAATTTTTTCGAGAAAAAAAAAGTTGCTCCGATTTCAAAAATTTTTATATATCTTTGCGTTTCAGATGATTTTGAAACTTTTTTGTCGCGCCGTCTGTCTGTCTGTCTGTCTGTCTGTCTGTCTGTCTGTCTGTCTGTCTGTCTGTCTGTCTGTAACGGCCAACGCGCATAACTCAAAAACCG
Organism: Aspidapion aeneum; assembly: GCA_963576565.1. NCBI lineage: Eukaryota > Metazoa > Arthropoda > Insecta > Coleoptera > Brentidae > Aspidapion > Aspidapion aeneum. The sequence goes on along the minus strand of OY755043.1, from coordinate 6,098,645 downwards.
CTTGCCCGATTTCAATGAAATTTGGTACCTAGGCTGGGTCTTGGGTCCAGATGGTCCCATTTAAAAATGAACAAAATCCACCGAACACAAGCCAAATACAAGGGTGGGGGTAGACTTCAAAAATTAGAGTTTATGTGAAAATATGGCGTGTGTGATATCAAACGAAAGGTAATTGAGTCTGGAGTTAAACAAAATAGATTTTTGTTAAAAAAAAGGGTGGGGGTATATTAAAAAAATTAGAGTTTACGTAAAAATATGGCGTGTGTGATATCAAACGAAAGGTAATTGAGTTCGGAGTTAAACAAAATACATTTTAATTTTTGTTTTTTTTAAGGGTGGGGGTAGATTTCAAAAATTTGAGTTTAAGTAAAAACATGACTTGTGTGGTATCAAACGAAAGGTAATTTAGTCTGGAGTTGAATAAAATATATTTCAGTTTTTAGTTATAGTAGCTCACACATACACTATAACTATAGTACCTAGTGTGAGCTTAGGGGCCCATATATTGGCAGAGTATTTCTTATACCGCGTGTGAAACGACGATTTCTTTTAAATAATTTTAATATGTTATAGAGGGAGGCTAAACAAACACTGTTTCTTATTGACATATCTCTCTGTTTCTAGAGGGTGAGCCGGAATTCGACAAGAAAGTTCGAAACAGGGCTGATTTAAAAATCTATCAAATATAAATTTAATTAGTTTTTGATATGTAATCGTAGACACAACATTTTTTTTAAACTTTGTTAAATATGTACAGGGCAATTTTTATATTCACGTGGTCTTTTAAGAGGAGTTAATGTAAGTGATTTTTAATTAAAGAAGTTGCATATTTGTTTCTTTATAATTTTTTTTTTTAAATTGATATCAGTGATTAGCTTATCTGATCAAAATTATAAAATTACTTACGACAAATTAGTCAATAGATATCAAAACAAGCGAGACCTCGCAAATGATGCTTTGAGCATAATTATGAACTCTACATTAAAAAACGAGTCAGCTAAAGAATTGCGTAGTTTAATTGACACCTTTTCAGAATCCCTAGAAATTTTAAAATCACTTAGCTTTGACGTTTTAAGCACTAAATCCGATTTTAATTTAAACCGCTTTAAGACGCGTATAAACGTAGGAATTGATTTTGTTTTCTGTTTAGGCAGTGTTGCCGTCGCGGGCTTGGCGATAAGATGGCTGAGGGACAACATGGGCTTTCTCAAAGACATTAGCAAAGAAACCGAATCCTTAGCTAAAGAAGTCTTTAGTACTGGGGACGTTTATTTTGTACCTGCCTTCACTGGTCTATATGCGCCATATTGGAGAAAGGACGCTAGAGGGTGTGTAAGTTTTTTACTTTTTTTTATTTTTGTTTTTAGTTTTTTAACGTTTTAACTTTTAAAATAAAGGATGTTAAAAATTTTCAAAAAAAATTACCCGCTGCGTTCCTGCGAGAATGCTTGGTATTTTTGAAAAAAAAAATTTACACTGATATTTTATTTTTAATTATTTTTAAATTCTCCTCCTTTGTTAAGCAAATGTTTTCTTTTGAATTTTCTGTTTGAAGTACAGTTTTTGTATAAAACATCAGAAAATACCTTTTGATGAATAGATTGTGTAATCAAAGAAAAATTTAATAAAAAATAAAATTTAAAAAAAATTTAACTTGTTTCTTAAAAGATAAGATATTCAGGAAATTTCAATATTCTCCTTTATTATCAGCATGTTATTTAATAACACCCTATATACTAAATACACTTTTAATCCATCACAAATAATAAACTCACAAAATCCAAGTGCAAAGAAATTTGAGACACCCAGTACGAAAGAATACTAAAAACATTGTAAAATAAGTTTTGCAGTTTTAATTTGGCGCCGTATCAAGAAAAAAACCGATTTGTTATCAATATGTTGCGTAAAATAAAAACTGGAATTATTCGCAATCTTTTATCGCTAAAAAGTTTATTACATATTATAATTATTTTGCCAAGGTCAAAATTGCGAGACTTTTACAATAATTTGAAGAATTTTTGATTACAATTTTGTGCACGAGGTACTCATGGCAACAAACTTATATTTACATAATGGTGCTAACTAAGACAAAAATTCCTCAAGTGAAATGTCATTATTTTTTAATTTTATATACAGGTTTCCCAGATAAATGTATTTAATTACATGGAGATTTTAAAAACGGTTTTAACCCTTTCTGATTCTTTTTAAATCAGTCCCAAAAATGATGTTATGTATCATTTTTAGCTTTCCACTCTATGGTTTAGAAAAAAAAAAGTTTGGCCATAATTATGCGCACCAGGGTTTTATTGAAGCATTTATCTTTTATAATACATTATTTCAAATAGACAATAAAACATTGTTACAATAAACAAACATTTATTTATAAAAATTAAACAGACAAAAATGCTGCATCTTCTTCATTGTCTGGGTCGTGTTTCCAACATAAAAATTTAAAAAAAAAGAAATGTCAAACGTGAAATGTAGTACTCGTCAATTAAAAAAATCAAACAAGTTTCGTGGCTAATCGGGTAAAAGGAGCCTTTGTTTCTCTCATATTTTTCCATGGGTAGCTTCACAGCTTAACCTCACGGGGGTCCAAGATCTAATGGACACCTAATAAGTGTTGACACCTAAATGTTTCGTCCTTATGGGACTCCTCAGAACACTGCTTGGTCAATGTGACACTCTTGCGAAGTTAATTAGAAGGTTTTGTCTCTAATCCTATGTAAATAGTAAGAAAACTCGCCAGAAGCGCCATCTACCGAGATACGAGAGAAACCAAAATAACAGCAGGCGAAAATAAACTGCTATACATATCGATGAATGAAAAGACTGATTACAAATAAAAAGAAACAAACTAATTGGTAATCTACGACAGCTCTTCTGCCTTTCAGGTTAGATCAACGCTTCTTGCGTTTTTACCTGCCATCAGACACGTAAGCGTCAGTCAGCGGAATTTTTAAGCCAAATAATACTAACAAACGTAAAATTTAGTACCCCCAATTTAAAAAATCAAACCAGTTTCGTGGCTAATCGGGTAAAAAGAAATTTTTGTTTCTCTCATCTCGATCTTGAGAGTAATTGTTCTATTTTGCAGGATAATCTGTGGTTTGACAGCCTTCTCGACAAAACAACACATAATCAGGGCGGCCTTGGAAGCGGTTTGTTTCCAGACAAGGGACATTTTGGAAGCGATGAACAAAGACTGCGGGATACCGTTAAATAAGCTCAACGTTGACGGAGTTATGACTACGAACGATTTGCTGATGCAACTACAGGTAAGGATTATGACTACGAATGTTTTGCTAATGCATTAATGTTTACAAATTATGACTAAGAAGAATTGCTGATTTAGTTACATCTAAGGATTATGACTACGTACATTTTTAATCCAAATATGTCAACACACAATATATATGTATATATATATATATATATATATATATATATATATATATATATATATATATATATATATATATATATATATATATATATATCGAATTTTTTACTGGTGGTCCAGCTGATTTTTGTAAACAAAAGTTAGATATGATATGAACAAGTAATATTTTTTGAATTTTTTGAAAACTAAGGCAATTTTTCTACTGTTTTTTAGTATATTCTTATAAAATAATATTTATGAGATATACCAGTCGTTATTTTTTTTTAGCCCGCTTCATTTTTTTTTACACAAAAATTAATATTCGAAGAAAGTAATGTGTTCGTTTCAGCTTCAAAAGTAGTCCGCTAACCAACGACTTTGTTTACTTTCCAAGTCCTCGGTTTACCTTTGATACTAAACGATCACATTCAGTTTGACTTGTATTTCAAGTTTTGTGTAATAAAAAATAAAGCGCGCCAAAAAAAATACTCTGCCAATATATGGGCCCCTAAGCTCACACTAGGTACTATAGTTATAGTGTACGTGTGAGCTAATATAACTGAAAACTGAAATATATTTTATTCAACTCCAGACTAAATTACCTTTTGTTTGATACCACACAAGCCATGTTTTGACTTAAACTCAAATTTTTGAAATATACCCCCACCCTTAAAAAAACAAAAACTATAATGTATTTTGTTAAACTCCGGACTCAATTACCTTTCGTTTGATATCACACACGCCATATTTTCACTTAAACTGTAATTTTTGATATATACCCCCACCCTTTTTTTAAAATAAATTAAAATATATTTTATTTAACTCCAGACTCAATTACCTTTCGTTTGATATCACACACGCCATATTTTCACACAAACTCTAATTTTTGAAATCTACCCCCACCCTTTTATTTGGTTTGTGCTCGGTGGATTTTGTTCATTTTTAAATGGGACCATCTCGACCCAAGACCTAGCCTAGGTGCCAAATTTCATTAAAATCGGCCAGGCGATTTTTGAGTTATGCGCGTTGGTCGTTACAGACAGACATACAGACAGACAGACAGACAGACAGACGGCGCAACAAAAAAGTTTCAAAATCATCTGAAACGCAAAGATATATAAAACATTATGAAATCGGAGCAACTTTTTTTTTCTTGAAAAAATTAGGATCACCAAAGCTCACACTACTATAGTATAGTATAGTATATGTGTGAGCTAATAACGACAATACGTCTAAAAAAATTATAAGATAAAGATCCGAAGACCGGTCTATTCTAGGGACCGTGATGTCAACATACAGGGTCCCTAGCTAGCTTTATAATGCATTAATATAAGAATGAAGTAAACAAAAATTCAAATTAATAATGAATATTTATTGAGTACTTTACGACTATCATATCAAAGTACATAAGACTAAATTTGATTATATCAAATCCAAAAAACCCCGTTATTAAAAACGATATACCTACTGATAAAGTTGTACACAATGAGTCCATTGATGTGTAATAAATAATCATACGGTAAACTGGGTAAACATAATAGTTTATCAGTATCAGACATCAAAGACTTTAGTCGGGAAATATAGATAATTAAAAGGTAAATTAAATGTTTCTTTATTATACAGAGTACAATAATACAATGTATTTTGTTAAACTCCGGACTCAATTACCTTTCGTTTGATATCACACACGCCATATTTTCACTTAAACTCTAATTTTTAAAATATACCCCCACCCTTTGTTTTTAAATAAATTAAAATGTATTTTATTTAACTGCAGACTCAATTACCTTTTGTTTGATATCACACACGCCATATTTTCACATAAACTCTAATTTTTGAAATCTACCCCCACCCTTTTATTTGGTTTGTGTTCGGTGGATTTTGTTCATTTTTAAATGGGACCATCTCAACCCAAGACCCAGCCTAGGTACCAAATTTCATCAAAATCGGCCAAGCGGTTTTTGAGTTACGCGCGTTGTTCGTTACAGACTGACAGACAGACATACAGACAGACAGACAGACAGACGGCACAACAAAAAAAGGTTCAAAATCATCTGAAACGCAAAGATATATAAAAAATTTTGAAATCGGAGCAACTTTTTTTTTCTCAAAAAAATTAGAATCACCATAGCTCACACTACTATAGTATAGTATATGTGTGAGCTAAAAGGTACTGTTTATAAGAAAACAATTTTTTTTAGTTAACTCTGAAAATGTGTTATTTTGGTGTATCTTAGCAATATCGTCGTGACGTCTGTCCATGTGTGTGTGTGTGTGTATGTCTGTCCGTAACACGATAGCTCTTAAACCGTTAAACCGATTTTTATAAAATTTTCAGGTAAAATAGTATATCAACTTATACTAAATAAGAGTCGTTGATTTTAAACATTTCTTAATGAATTATATATGTAAAGATGGCGGCGTTCAAAATATAAAAACAACAGTATTTTTTTTTTTTGAAAATTGTTTTAACAAAAAATTAAATTTTTTGTTTCTCTAAGGTGGTTTTAAATTATAATGAACAAGAAAAATACAATTCATTGATTTTTTTAAAGATGGTGACGGAAAAAGTAAAGAAAAAGCATTTTTGTTTTTTTTTTCGGAGTTTAACGAAAAACACAGGACAAAACAAGACATCTCGTTAAAAAAAAAACAGATTTTTTAAAAAATGTCAAAAAAGTTAACATATATCACGTACCGGGTGATTGACCATATTTTACTTAATAGCTATCTCCGTTAATATTGTTCTGACAGTAACGTTTAAATTAGCAAAGTTGAGTGATTTTTCCTAAGTCATCAGAATCTGATGTCAAAAATGATATATCGATACTCTAATTCTGATACTTCGTAACACAAAAAAATTAAAATTCATATTTTTGCGTCAAAGGTTAGTTATTATGCTATATGCTGCTAAATCCTCGCAACCAAAAAAAAATCAAAAACGGTCATTCCTGCGATTTCTAATAAGTCGCATAATGCTTACCCTATGTAATTTGCTTGTAACTTTTCTTATTCCTGTAAAATTTTATTGAGTGGGGTTACGAGGTGTCAGAATTAGGGTGACGATATGCCAAGTTTTTGACATATGGTTTTTTTTTTTTTAATAAAACACCCTGTATATAATTTTTTCATTCGATAGCGCTCCTTTTTCTGATTTCAAAAATATACAATATGTCAACATTGAGTCCAGCTGTTGTTGAAATATTTGCATTTTAAAAACTTAATTATTTTCATTACAAAATGGCAATATCCTTACCATCCTTATTGTTTATTTACGTTATTAAAAAGCAAATATTTTAAAAACGACTGTGCCAAATGTCAACATATTATATATTTTTGAAAACAGAAAAAGGAGCCCTATCGTTTAAAAAAACTAAATACTATTAAACAAAAAATTATTGAAAAAAATAAACCATGTCAAAAATTTGGCCAGTATTTGACATATGTCATTTTTTACATTAGAGTCTGGTTAACTTTGTAAATTTAACATATGACATTTTTTAAAAATCTGTGTTTTTTTAACGAGGTGTCTTGTTTTGTCCTATGTTTTTTGTTAACCTCCAAAAAAAAACAAAATTGCTATTTTTTTACTTTTTCCGCCGCCATCTTTATAAAGTAAATAAATTGTATTTTTTTTTGTACATTATAATTTGAAACAAGCTTAGAGTAATGTAAAATTAAATTCTTTGATAAAAATATTTACCAGGCCAAAGAAAATACAGTTTTTAAATTAGACATATGTCATTTATTATCAAATTTTTAAAATCAGCGACCCTTATTTAGTCAAGGCCAACACAAAAATAGAGACCACGACCCTGAAAAAATCAGCTGTTCTCCCGGGGCTGATTTTTACATTGGGTCTTATGGGAGGTCAGACGTTTTTTTATGATATTTTCAAAATGGCACTACAGATTTCGGCGAAATTTCAGTGAAATATTCTCAGATCCCATCCCCATATTCCACCAAACTTTTGTAAGGATGCAAGAAGATTAAAAGGTTAAAATCTTCAAAATTTAGCATTCCTTATTTTGAATTCAAATTACCCGCCATGTACCGCATGCCAACTGTTATATTTGACATGTATTTGACTTTGTCATCTGTGTTTGTCACATTCGCTTCTGTTTTAAATTTAATTTTAGTGTGAGCCAAGGCCAACACAAAAATAGAGGCCACGACCCTGAAAAAATCAGCTGTTCTCCCGGGGCTGATTTTTGCATTGGGTCTTATGGGAGGTCAGACGTTTTTTTATGATATTTTCAAAATGGCACTACAGATTTCGGCGAAATTTCAGTGAAATATTCTCAGATCCCATCCCCATATTCGACCAAACTTTTGTAAGGATGCAAGAAGATTAAAAGGTTAAAATCTTCAAAATTTAGCATTCCTTATTTTGAATTCAAATTACCCGCCATGTACCGCATACCAACTGTTATATTTGACATGCATTTGACTTTGTCATCTGTGTTTGTCACATTCGCTTCTGTTTTAAATTTAATTTTAGTGTGAGCTTATGAAGCGGCTCTAAAAAATTAAGGATTACTATACATTTTAAAAAAATTGTTCTTCAAGAATATAGTAAAACAATCTTAAAATCGGCTTTATTTTTTTAAAAATCAAATATTCTTGAACCGTCATTCCAACTTCAATATTTTAAAGACAATCAGCTGTGTCGTGACGCAACCATCAAAAAAAAATCAGCCCCGGATGTAACGTCAACAAAGTGGAGGATCGTGGCCCGTCCGTTTTGATAGCCCTGTGTGAGCTTATGAAGCGGCTCTATAAAATTAAGGATTACTATACATTTAAAAAAAAAATTCTTCAAGAATATAGTAAAAACAATCTTAAAACCGGCTTTATTTTTTTAAAAATCAAATATTCTTGAACCGTCATTCCAACTTCAATATTTTAAAGACAATCAGCTGTGTCGTGACGCAACCATCAAAAAAAAATCAGCCCCGGATGTGACGTCAACAAAATGGAGGATCGTGGCCCGTCCGTTTTGATAGCCCTGATTTAGTATAAATAATACAACTCAATAAAATTGATATACTACACGGCAACACTGGTTCTGTTAAACAAGAATAAAAAAAAATAACTTTATGGCTTTTATCTAAACTTGGGCCGCCATCTTGAATGTTAAATGTCAAATTGTAACTTTTTATAAAGACCCAGATTTTTCTTTTCAAAAAATTACATTTGGTCTATAAGTTATGGTCTCTTTTATTTTTGATATATTAAACGCCATCTTTTTGTCGGCTGCTTGATATCATTAATAGGGGGCGTTCTGAAGCTGGAAAATCGAGAATCATCGAATGAAAAGTTAGCTTTAGTACTACTATGCCAAATTAAAAAAAATATACCAGTTTTGCAGCTTTTTTTTGCAAATTTACCCTATTAATTGTTTTAGGCCGATATCTCGGGTATTCCTGTCGTACGAGCTCACTCGCAGGATATAACCGCCTTGGGAGCGGCAATGGCGGCTGGAATGGCCAGTGGGGTCGAAATTTGGGACATCCATGCGGAAGATAGGGAGTCAGTGCCGCACGACACATTTTTGCCCACTTCTACAGAATCAGGTAAAAATTAAATAAATTGCGAAAGTATTTTAAGTTTCAAGACCACGAAAATTAGGGCACAAATCAGCCTAATTTAAAATAAAAAGTTTTCTTTGTTGAAAATTTTATTATATTTTCGGTTGGGAATACAAAGCACCCCAATATAATATACTATGACGGTGGTTTTTTTGGATCGGGTAAAAACAAACAAAAAATTTTTTTTATATTGATTTCTCTTTTTTACAGAACGAGATGCGAGGTATACGAAATGGAAAATGGCGGTTCAAAGATCATTGGGATGGGTACACGCCAAGAAATCTGCAGTAATGACAGGTAAATCTTTGAAATCTCTATATATATGTGACATTAATAAACATGACTTATATAGGAGCACCCAGGAGGGGGAGTTCGGGACCCGGAACCCCCCAAGCATAAATGTTTTAAAATATTTTTGACATATTTCATGAATAAAAAAATAAAGTAGCATAACTCTCGGCCCCCCAAAACATATTCCTGGTTACGCGACTGGTGCCGGTTTCAAAAACATTTAAAATGGATTTTAGCTCACACTACTACTATAAGTAGTGTGAGCTATGGTGATCGTAATTTTTTCGAGAAAAAAAAAAGTTGCTCCGATTTCAAAAATTTTTATATTTGCGTTTCAGATGATTTTGAAACTTTTTTGTTTTGCTGTCTGTCTGTCTGTCTGTCTGTCTGTATGTCTGTCTGTAACGACCAACCCGCATAACTCAAAAACCGCTTGTCCGATTTTAATGAAATTTGGTACCTAAGTTGGGTCTTGGGCCGTGATGGTCCCATTTAAAAATGAACAAAATCCACTAAACGCAAGCCAAATAAAAGGGTGGGGGTAGATTCCAAAAATTAGAGTTTATGTGAAAATATGGCGTGTGTGATATGAAACGAAAGGTAATTAAGTCTGGAGTTAAAAAAAATTAATTTTAGTTTATTTTTAAAAAAAGGGTGGGGGTAGATGTCAAAAATTAGAGTTTAAGTGAAAATATGGCGTGTGTGATATCAAACGAAAGGTAATTGAGTCTGGAGTTAAACAAAATACATTTTAGTTTTTTTTAAAAGGGTGGGGGTAGATTGAAAAAATTTGAGTTTAAGTCAAAACATGGCTTGTGTGGTATCAAACGAAAGGTAATTGAGTCTGGAGTTGAATAAAATATATTTCAGTTTTTGATTATATTAGCTCACACTATAACTATAGTACCTAGTGTGAGCTTAGGTGCCCATAGATTGGCAGAGTATTTTATGAAAGGGTACAGCGATAATTTGCACTAGTGCAAATTACCGATAATACTGCAGATTATCCCTGTAATTCGTTTCCCATTGGTTCAAATCTGCCAGCCACATCTGGGGGCACGGCAGTAACCCGCCAAGTTCGCGTAAACTGCTGTACCATCTTTTCTTAAAACATTTCAGTCCATATTTGACCTATCTAAAATTCAAACTTTGCACAGTCGTAGATCTTCGTAGAGTAAACAATCCCTCCCAGTTTAATTGGACTTCCATAAAGTAGTAAAATAGTTACGAAATTTCAAGAAACTTCGAAATTGTCACTTACCCAATTACCCCATACACTATAGATCATCAAAATTCTGGTGTATGTACTTCCAGACATGCTACAAAGCTGAAGTTTGGCAGACTGATGAATAATGACCAAACCCTTGGAAAAAATTAAGAAACCCCAATATTCTAATTTAATACTCTATACATGTAAAGTTATGTAAAAGTAACATTGCCCACTTTCAGAAAGGCTTGAGAGCTGAGCTTTGGAAGGCCGATAGTAACTATGATAAAACCATAGGAAAAAATTCAAAAACCTCAAAATTTTTAATAAGGCATTTTAAAAAATTTAAACAATATTCCGCATATTTTACTACTTCAAAACTTAAATATTATCCAAACCCTTTAAAATACTCTGCCAATCTATGGGCACCTAAGCTCACACTAGGTACTATAGTTATAGTGTACGTGTGAGCTAATATAACTAAAAACTGAAATATATTTTATTGAACTCCAGACTCAATTACCGTTCGTTTGATACCACACAAGCCATGTTTTGACTTAAACTTTAATTTTTCAAATCTACCCCCATCTTTTTTTTAAACTAAAATATATTTGGTTTAACTCCAGATTCAATTACCTTTCGTTTGATATCACACACGCCATATTTCCACATAAACACTAATTTTTTTAATTTACCCCCACCCTTTTTTTAAAAGTAAAATGTATTTTATTTAACTCCAGACGCAATTACCTTTCGTTTGATATCACACACGCCATATTTTTACATAAACTAATTTTTGAAATGTACCCCCACCCTTTTATTTGGTGGATTTTGTTCATTTTTAAATGGGACCATCTCGACCCAAAACCCAGGGTAGGTACCAAATTTCATTAAAATCGGGCAAGCGGTTTTTGAGTTATGCGCGTTGGTCGTTACAGACAGACATACAGACACAGACAGACAGACAGACGGCGAAACAAAAAAGTTTCAAAATCATCTGAAACGCAAAGATATATAAAAAATTTTGAAATCGGAGCAACTTTTTTTTTTCTTGAAAAAATTAGGATCACTATAGCTCACACTACTATAGTATAGTAGTAGTGTGAGCTAAAAAGGAGTGAAATCATAACAAAACCATTTCATGTAAAAAAGCCAAGTACGCGAAAATGGTATTCCGTAAATAGAATTGAGATAAAAGTAAAGCTAAGTTCTCCAATACAAATTTTAAAATGGAAAGTTCTTACTAGTTCTTCTAAACTTGGCTATTACGGCTGCAAATGACTCTTAGCAATGTTTATACAAACAAACATTGCTCTTAGGCACAGTGCTCAATTGAACACAGAGTTTGGCTGTAATGGCAAAGTTAAAAAAAGAAACATTTTTAAACTAGTAAGAACCTTTTATCTCAATTATTAGCTCACACATATACTATACTATAGTAGTGTGAGCTATGGTGATCCTAATTTTTTCGAGAAAAAAAAAGTTGCTCCGATTTCAAAATTTTTTATATATCTTTGCGTTTCAGATGATTTTGAAACTTTTTTGTTGCGCCGTCTGTCTGTCTGTCTGTCTGTCTGTCTGTCTGTATGTGTTTAACGACCAACGCGCATAACTCAAAAACCGCTTGGCCGATTTTAATGAAATTTGGTACCTAGGCTGGGTCTTGGGTCGAGATGGTCCCATTTAAAAATGAACAAAATCCACCGAACAGAAACCAAATAAAAGGGTGGGGGTAGATTTCAAAAATTAGAGTTTATGTGAAAATATGGCGTGTGTGATATCAAACGAAAGGTAATTGAGTCTGCAGTTAAACAAAATACATTTTAATTTATTTTAAAAAAAAGGGTGGGGGTATATTTTAAAAATTAGAGTTTAAGTGAAAATATGGCGTGTGTGATATCAAACGAAAGGTAATTGAGTCCGGAGTTTAACAAAATACATTTTAGTTTTTTTTTTTTAAGGGTGGGGGTAGATTTCAAAAATTTGAGTTTAAGTCAAAACATGGCTTGTGTGGTATCAAACAAAAGGTAATTTAGGTTGGAGTTAAATAAAATATATTTCAGTTTTTAGTTATATTAGCTCACACGTACACTATAAGTATAGTACCTAGTGTGAGCTTAGGGGCCCATATATTGGCAGAGCATTTTTATGGGATACCATTTTAGCGTACCTACTTGGCTTTTTTTTACATGAAATGTTTTTGTTATGATTTCACTCCTTTTTAAAGGATTTGGATATTTAAGTTTTAAAGAAAATAACATTTTGTATTTTTTTTCAGAGGAGAGGTATCAAATGTTGGCAAGTGTACCCGGAAGCGTATACACCCTGGTCAGCTTTGGTCTTCTAGCACTTTCACAGTATCTCAGTCAAAGAACTGCCCCATAGCAGTAATAGAACTTGGGACTTAGGAGACTGTTTGGATATTTACTCGGTACGGGTACTTTTGTTTTTTAGTTTTTTGTTGTTAATACACTGCTTGCTTAGTTTAAAACTATAGTAGGTATCTTTTTATAGTTGTTATATGATGAGATTTTCATACAATTTTAGGATGTTCTTAAATTAAACACTATATATACAAGTAGGCTGTTATTGAAAAACGTTCTATAATGTTTAAGGACGTACATCTTGGTTCCATTTTGAAAAAAAAACTTTATATATGGCTTTTTTTCTTAAACGGCCAAATTCCAAAATTTGGTGTCAAAAAATAAAAATTGAAATTAAGCAAAATTACACATATTATCAGTGTTTTTAAAGCTTTAACTTTACTAATTAACCACAGGCCCTCAATAGCCATTTGCTGTTTTTAGTGGAGAAGCAGTTTTTTGTAATCGTCCGAAACACCTCTATTTTCTGCCGTAGAAAAATAATTATTTAATAATTTTCCGCAAGTTTTTTAAATATAGTTGAATTATTAAATTTAAATTTTTTAAAGAAACATGAAAATATTAGCCAAAAAACATAAAAAAATTAATAATGTTTGGATTATTTGTGATTTTTTTGCCTATTCGAACCAGACTTTAGAATCTGGTTAAAATATAAATATATTTACAAATATACTAATAACAGGATCATAATTGACAAGTAAGTGGATTAACTCAGATGTTTCGGACAATTACACATCTGTTTCGGACAATTACTTAAGCAGATAACTGAAAATACAGAGACGATGTAAATGACTACAATAGTTTGGTTCCAACAAATAGTGAACAAAATATGAAAATATTGTCATTGTATAAGGACCAATATTGTTTTTTATGTGGAAACACTTTTTGATGTTCATATTGGACAAAGAATTGTATTTTCGGCGCAGCCATGGGTTTCGCGGTTTTTGTTTTTGCGCTGTATTTTTTTTGCGCGGTTTTCGTACTTGTGTGGTTACTACCTTGGGCGGTATTTTTTTTGCGCGGTAACGAGCTGCGCGGTTTTTTATCTTACGCGGTTACAACCTTGCGCTGTAATTTTTGCGCGGTTATGAGCTGCGCGACTGTATTTTGCGAGGAAAAAACCAAAATACCGCGCAAACAAATACCGCGTATTGTTTGCGCTGTATTTTGGTTGCGCGGTTTTTGTTTTTGCGCGGTATTTGCCACGTAATAGGATGCAAAAATAAATAAATAATACAAAAAAGACAGCCATTTACTGAATTCACATTCACATGAAAAGCTTCAATTTAACTAAAAGTCAACGTGTTTACTACAGTTTTAATTTCTTTAGAGAAGATTGAAGAAAACCTTGGTGATAAAATCTTTATTTTTATACCTGACTTCAAGTAAAAATTTTGTCATGTAAAATTCTAGAAATTTCAAGGTGTATTAATGTACCTATATTACCTTCGTGTTATGCTAGTTAACAAGATTTTTACAATATTTTTTTTCTTGAGGGACATAAAGTTTTGTGTTTGGCCATTTTCAAAAAAAAATGTCCCAAACGTCAAAAGCTTTTGAGAACAGGGTGTTAAAGACTCAAAAAAATCTCCCTTTTTGTTTATATCTGTGAGTCTGCTTTAGATATTTTTGTGACATTTGGTACACACTTTTTATTCATTAAGGCGATTAAGAGGCATTATTTCGACCAGTGGTGTTCTTGCGGGAATTTCCCACGGTATTTTTAAAGAAAATAATGGTAAGCCACTGTTTTGTTTTAAACAAAAATATTTTTTGAAATTATCATTTTTTGCCGAGCAAATTCTTGATTTTTTTTTATTTGACTTACAGATTTAGTATTAAAAAAAATAATTAATTTGCATTTTGCTAGACCCCTTATTATAATTTTTTTTAATTATTTTCTTTAAAAATACAAATGACATTTTTTGCAGGAATGCCATTGTTTGAAATAAAAAAAGATGTCACATCAGAAAATGCCTCTTACTAAATAAAAAGTGTACCAAACTTTACAAAAGTATACAGTGTGTCCACGTAAGTTGGCGGCATATGGGAAACTTTTTTATTATTAGCTTTACGAAAAAAAGTTATTCTTCATAAAAAGTTCTGCATGGTCCAAAACCTAAAATGCAACCATCAGATGTTAAATTTTTTCAGTCATATTACGAGGTTTGTCAAAAAATGTGATTTTTGCTCCAGAGTAAAGTACCTTTCTTTTTGACAATATCGAAAATTGTTATAAAGAAAAGATGTTTAGAATTAAAAGTAGCTTTCAAATATTCAACATTGTTTATTTACATTAAAAAAATATTTTTTCTACATTTTCTGCGATTACGTTGGAAATTTAAGTTTGCACATTAAAGCATAATTAATCTAGGATGCAAATAATAATAATGTAAATAAACAATGTTGAATATTTGAAAGCTATTTTTAATTCTAAACATCTTTTCTTTATAACAATTTTCGATATTGTCAAAAAGAAAGGTACTTTACTCAAGAGCAAAAATCACATTTTTTGACAAACCTCGTAATATGATGAAAAAATTTAACATCTGATGGTTGCATTTTAGGTTTTGGACCATGCAGAACTTTTTATGAAGAATAACTTTTTTTCGTAAAGCTAATAATAAAAAAGTTTCCCATATGCCGCCAACTTACGTGGACACACTGTATAGAGTAGTAGCACGAATATTAATAAAAAAGGAAATTTTTTGTAAATCTTTATCGCCCTGTATCTTAAAAGTTAAGATGTTTTTCTTCTGCGTAATATGACTATGACATTATGGTATACTATACATAGGTTAAAATAAATTTAAAAAATCTGTTAATGGGGACTTATTGCAATAAAGTCAGGCAATAATTGTCCCAGGCACTATTCTGACAGTTTCGCATTATAAGAACAACTGTCTTTTTTCAAAAGTAGGCCTTTGTGTATTTTAAGAACCGAAATTAATAGTGCCGCCATTATTAACGGAAAATAAACGACTGGATTTATAAATTCGTCAATTTTAAAAGATCAACTGTCAGTTTTCAATGGCAAACTGTCAGAATATTGCTCGGCACTATTACTGCCTGGATCTATTGCAAAAAGTCCCTATTATCCTTTATAATCTAACCACTATATTTCTTTGTTTCTTGATATTATTAAAAAATGAAAATGTTAGGAACTGAAACATTTTGTTGTGGTTAAATTAAGTTAGATTTTAAGTTATTGTGAGGTTGTGTTTAAGAAATGTTGTTCTTTTTATGAATATAATTATTGTTTTTTGTTACCAAATGATTTTTTTATTGCTATTTAAAAATTATCACTCTATTGGCCAGTTAATTTAGAGTAAGATCTTATCACAAAAAAGAGTGATTTACATTTTATTGCTATTTAAAAATCATCACTCTATTGGTCAATTAATTTAGAGTAAGATTTTCTAGTACAGAAAAGAGTGATTGGTTACATTTTAAATCACTACAACAATAAGAAAAACAATAAGCCAAAATCACTTTTTGTTCTGTTTTGATTTATTCTGAATTAAGTCCTTGGCTGACAAAAATTTATTTACAATTATTAAAATACATAGTAGTAACTATTACAATATTATTAAAAAACATATAACTTTTTTAATAACGAATTATTTACAAAACCTTTGGTAGTTCCTGAGGAAAAAAAAAACAAAATAACCAAACCATAGCACACTTGCATTTCGTCCTATTTAAAGTAGAGAAAACGTTTTTTGTCAACTTTCTAATGTGAAATTCTGATAATCTACAATTTTCGAAAAACAATCTTTATCCTTAAAGCTACGATAAAAATAATATTTGACTTTTTTAATTTGGTTTTTGCTTTTTGAAAAAGACCCTTAAAAGTTATAAGTTGTCAAAAATGTTTTCTTTACTTCCATCTTGTATTTGTGCACACGTTTAAAACGAAACAAGAAAAGCCATTTAATTTTACGAATAGGGAAAACATTTTTAACCAAGATTTTTTTCCTTAGCTGTACATGCTTAAAAATTCCTAAAATTGTTTTTTTTCCAGAATGCCTGCTAAACGGATCAGACTATCAAAATTATTTTTTATATATCATCTCAGTTTTGATAATCTATCACTATTTAGGAGAAAAACTTAATTTTTTTATTAAATTTGAATAAAAATAGCAGATGCCTATCCGCTAGGAATGGGGAATTGTAGGCTCCTCTGAGATAGGAACTAAAAAAATCTTAGATAACAAATATTTCCTCTATTTTTACTATAAATAGCTTATCCTAAATGAAACGGCTAGAGTTTTTTCATGAAAACGTTTGTTTTCATAAGAACCACACGAAAACAGTCACTATACAAAAGACAGAGTGTTATGGAAATAATGTTTTAAGTCGGTAATTGTATTTTTGGATGTTTTGTCGTTACAGAAAATCAAAGTTTTGTTAAAGGGGCTCTAGGAATAAATAATAAAAATATTAAAACTTTGGATAAAATCGTAAAACAGATGATATTTTACCACCCGGTATCTCTAATCTATCGGAACTCTAGTACCAACTGAGTGGAAAACGTCATATATATGCACAATACACAAAAAAGGAAGGAAAGATATATGTGACAATTATAGAGGTATATCTGTGAATAGTACGCTCAGCAGAATATACGGTAAAATAATAAGAAATAAAGTGGAGAGCGAATATAAAGACATGGAGGAAGAAACAAGCTGGTTTCAGGGCGGGTAGATCGACTTCAGATCATCTCTTTTGTATAACCCAAGTTATGCAAGAGCTGCATCTGCTTTACGTCGATTTGCAGAAGGCATATGATAGTATACCACTAAATCTACTTTGAAAAGCGTTGGAAAACACAAACATAAGCGTACAACTAATTAAGGCCATCAAAGAGTTATACCGCAATTGTAAGGCAAAAGTTAAAATAAAAGCAAAACTAACTAAAGGCTTTCAAGTAAATAAAGGTCTTAAACAAGGTTGCTGTATCTCGCCTACGCTCTTCAAGATATACTTGGAACAAGTCCTTAAAGTATGGAAGAGAAAATGCCAAAACATGGGAATTCCGTTGGACGAAACCACCTTGTATACTTTATGTTTCGCCGATGATCAGATAGTAGTGGCTCAGGATTATGACGACCTCGAATATATGACACGAAAACTAATAGAAGAGTACAATAAGTGGGGACTAGAGGGTTAATCTCAATAAGACAGAGTATATGTGTATCGGTGGAATGAAACAGGATCTAATCTTAAATACCGGGCAGCGAATTCAGTCCTGTGATGAGTATAAATACCTAGGTCTAAAAATTACAGCTGACGGAACACTAGACAAAGCTATAAAAGATCGAAACGTACAAGGAAGAAAAGCAATAACTTTATTAAATGGAATAATTTGGGACCAAAGTATATCAAAACATAACAAAAAGCTTATATATAACACCATTGTAAAAAGTATTATTACATACGGCTCAGAAGTATGGCCAATCAAGGATAGAACTGAAAAAATGCTTTCCGCTGCGGAGATGGACTATTGGAGAAGAGCAGCAGGGAAATCAAAAAGAGAAAGAGTTACAAATCAAAGAATAAGAGAAATTATGACAGTGGGGGAACGTACTTTAGTGGATGATATAAGAACAAAGCAACTGGTGTGGTACGGACATGTACAAAGAATGAATGATGAAAGACTACCTAAACAAATACTACAATGGAAACCAACTGGCCGAAGAAAACGGGGACGGCCACGGAGAAGCTGGAGAAAAGGAATAGACAGTGAAATAAGAATAAGAGGCCTAGATGATGAATTGTAGGCAAACAGAAACGAGTGAAACCGATAAATATATATATATATATATATATCTCTAATTTAAAATTTTTATAAAACTGATCACTATTTCTTAAAGTAAATCTTATTTATTTACTTGGATATTACGCTTTGACTTTTGATTACCTACCGATTTAAATATACTGGGTGGGCCAACCGGACAATATCTTTTTCATTCTAACTTTTGAACTATACAATCGATTTTAATGGGACAAACTGCACTAGATCAGAGAACATGACTAGATAGAGAATTTGTTTTGACAATTAAAACATGTTCGCAACACAAGAATAAATGAGCATCTTTGAAGGGTACAATTTAATTTCGTGCGCCATCTTGGATTTTTAGATGGCGGACAAAAAAATATATTTGGTCACAACTCTGATTAATTTTCTATCAAGTGCAGTTTGTCCCATCAAAATCGATGGTATATTTAGTTACTCAGAGTAATAACATATAATTATTACTCTAAGTTTAGTTATAATGAAAAAAAATTGTCCGGTTTTTTTTTGGCCCACCCTGTATATCATTAATTCTATAACACCCCTTATAACAAATACATTTCTTTTCCATTAAAAAGTTATTTAACATATTTTATAGTCGTGGGTACCCCAATATAAAAGATACTTTTTTAAAGCCCATTTAAATTGCATATTCCGTCAACTTATTCTTAATTCATGCAAACATATAGCACGATAAAAATAAGAATGTTGTATGAAAAAAAAGTCAAATCTTAATGTTGCTAACCCTTTCAATTTTTATTGTAAAAAGTTTTAAAAAAAAAGTAAATCTCTTATGAAGTTTTTTCCCTACTTTAAACACCCTGTATTTTTTGTATTAATAGCATTTTTTTTATTTTAAAAATTACCAGTTTGCTATATTTATTTTCAACAGTTTGGCAGTAAATTTTATTTCTGAACATGTATAAGAATGAAAATAAAAATAGCAAAATTGATATTTTTTAAATCAGAACGAAACATTCTGATTCAAAATATAAATACAGGGTGTCCGGTTCGGTTCATTCATAAAATGGACTAAAAATTTAATTTTTCAGAACTCCCTGATTTCCCTATATAATATTTTCAAATTTAAAGTATGGGAAAAGACTTTTCAAAACAAGGCGAAGAGGATATTTGGACCTTTATCTATTCCCATATTGTTAACATAATATTTTCAACTGCATTCAACATTTTTTTTTATAAGAATATTCTAATAAATTGGCTTTAAAAGCATCTAGTTTGCCATGAAACTTTTAAATACCCAGGTGATATAGTTAAAACATCAATTGAGAATTTAACTATTTTATATCAGACTTAGTTTGTCGTTATTTTACCTATCAAAGAGTCTACCAGTTAAATATTCTAAACATAAAAAAATAATATATAAATAAAGCGTATAGTTCTCTTCTGATTAAAACTTACTAACTAGCTAGTTTTACAACGTAAATTAGTACATGATGTTTGTCACCAGACACACAAGATCACCAATTCAGTAAAAATATATTTTTCAGAAAGCAATAAAATAAAATACCGTCGTAAAAAGGAATTACACACCCTAGTTGTAGGGCTTGTGGTGGCATTTTATTCCTCTAAGGGTGGCATCTAGATTTTAAATAAAAAACTGAACAAGAAAGCGCTTTTTCAGCTTGGAGATATTGCGCGCCTGGCTACGGTGAATGATTACATAACCTCTAGATATGTAACCCAACAAACGACGAGTCGTTAAATACCAAGATGAATTCCATCAAAGGAGCATGCGCCAAAATTAACGTCAAAATGTCTAATTTAAATTATTGGCGCGAATACCGGGATTGGCGCGAGATCGAAGAGCTTAATGTATAATAAAAAATTCAAGGTATAAAATAATGGTCAATTCTAATTTTTAGGTATGATTTTATGTAGGTATCGGGTGGTTTTTTATAACCTGAGCACTCAGCAACTTTATCATTGAAAATAAAGGGCTATAATAAATTGTAGATTTTTTTTGGTTAATTATGACAACTTTAAAAGCCAACATAATTTTTTTTCTATCCGTTACCATGTACAGGGTGTCCCAAATTCGATGTTTTTGGGAGGTTTCGGGTATTTCTAGAGGGGCTAAAAAAACCTGATCCCCCTTTGCGACACTCAAATTTCAAAAGGAGCTTAAATGTGAAAATCGCATTTTGATATAGCAAGCCGTTTTTAAACTACGGGGTGTTTCTAAAAATTCTGCATTTTGGGAAGGGGTCTATAATTTGTTTATTTATTAATATTTTTTATTTCTGTGAAAACATTCCAAGAGGAATTAAACTGTTAAATTAAATTTCATTTGTCACGTTTAGTTTTTGAGATATCACATAAAATTTTTTTTTTTTATTTTTACCACATATTTTAGTTTGCTTAATGGGTTTAAAATATTTTAATATTATAAAATTATAAAAATAAAAAAATTATAAAGAGGTGATTAAAAAATAAAAATAAAGAAAACAATAAAAAAAATAAAAAATTAAAATATTGAGTGTGATACATCATTTTAAAGGAAATTTTAAGCTGATTTTAAAAATCGAATAAAAAGAGAGTTATTCTGTAAGAAAAATAACAACTTTATGCAATATTTTAAAAACCAAAACAGATAAATAAAAACCGGTTACATCTGTCAATTCTTCAAGAAAAGATCTATAAGAAAGCTATTTACACAAAAGCAAAATGCAGACAAAAACACTCCGTAGCTTAAAAACGGCTTGCTATATCTAAATGTGGTTTTCACCTTTAGGCTTCTCTTAAAATTTAAGCGTCGCAAAGGGGGCTCAGTTTTTTCTATTTCCCCTAGAAATACCCGACACCACAAAAAAACAACGAATTTGGGACACCCTGTACAGGGTGTGACAATGAAGTCGATTTTTTTAAAGGGAACAACCTGTATATTTTTGCATTTTAAGATTCGTCTTTTCTTTTTGATTTCAAAAATTTACAATCTCTATGTGCTGCGATTAATATTTTTTGAGGTATATGCAGTATTTCTTCTATATTGCATTTCACGTTTATTTTGTTTTGCCATGGGAGTATTGACAAATTTAAATGCGCTAAATCTTAAAAAATGTTTATCGTAGCATAGACTTACAGTAGAACCCCGATGACAGTGTTTATTCAAATTAAATTGGGCACTAAATAATTTGTCACACAACTTACACGTCACCGGCATTTTCACAGCACAAAAACGACGCATTTTCATCAAAAAGAACTGGGAATTATTAAAGTTTTGCTGTATAAAACCATACTGAAATATCTCTCAGTTGATTGGTTGGCAGAAGTGACAGATCAACGCTTGCGCACGTCTTGGAATTCATCTCGCTATTTAACGACTCGTAACAAACGTAGTAACAGCTGCAGACAGCAGAGCCACCTGTCCGCTGTTGTTATTAAGTTTGTTGGGTTGCATATCTAGGGGATGTGTAATCACTGCTACGGTTTTTAACATTGTATGACAATAATTAAATGTTTTTTTGAAACTTGTAGACAATAATTGAGTAGAAATAAAATTTCGGACTTCCATTGTCTTTATTTATTGTGTTATTAACATTCCGTATGTTCAAGGAATTTCAGAAAACATAAGACGAATAGCCAAATACGATAAGGAGTTTTGTAACTAAAACAAAACCAGACAATCTCTTAAATAATAGGGAATGTATTTACCAAATCCCGTGTGAGTGTGGTAAATCATATGTAGGTGAAACGAAACGCCCTCCTCAGGTAAGAGTAACTGAACATTTAAAAAGTACCCAATTAGAAGATATTGAAAAATCTGGTTTAACGAATCATGCATGGACAAATGATCTCAGGATTCAGTGGTCAGAATCTAGTTTTGCATAAGGAGTCGCATTGGCGCAAACGAAAATTTATTGAAGCTGCGTTTATAATGCAAAATAAAGAAGTGTTTAGTCAACCAAGCACGGACATACCAAACATATAGAAACCACTCCTTAAGGAAAACAGGCATCTTAGGATTAAAAAGGGAGGGAGTCACACCTGACTGCACACCAAGTAGTATAAGTAGTAGTCTAGACACTAGTTTGTTTAGTTTAGACTTGAAAACGGTTAGAGATACTTACTAACCGAAACGTCTTGTTTAAAATAAATAAAGACAATGGAAGTCCGAAATTTTATTTCCAATAATTAAATGACTACATTTTAACGCGAGTTTAAATCTTATTACAATTTCAAGGTCTTATGTGTCTTCACTATAAAGACATTTTTTTGACGAAAGAAATGCCACGATTTTAAAAACGTGTGTAGGTGCATTTATTATATTTTGCTCAATAGCAATGATTACACAACCCATAGATATCCAACCCAGCAAACTTAACAGCAGCAGACAGATGGCTCTGCTGTGTCATTATTGGAACTACATGAATATACTGCAGAGCCATCTGTCCGCTGCTGTTATTAAGTTTGTTGGGTTGCATATCTAGGAGTTGTGTAAGCATTGTCAATAGCTATTTCCGTTAATATCGATCGCCCATTATAGTTCAAAATAAACTTTACATGAGTAACGTTATAGTACTTTTTCTGAATCGTCGGAATTTGATGCAAAAAGGACATTTCTTATTACATTTTTAATTAATATTTTCTGATTTTAAAAATAAAAATATGTCTATTCTACAATAAATATTTTCCTAGATTTAGGGGCATTTATATTTATTAATAGTTCTATGGGTTTATCCATAGAAATTACAATGGGAATAAAGAAAATCAGAATGAAAAGAGGAATCTGAAAATTTAATGTATTAGATCTCAAAAATTTGAGAAAAGTGTGAGCCATTTGTGGCACCAAGTCCTAACAATTTAGGACAAATGCTGAAATTTTGTTCATTTAAAATATAAAAAGATAAGGACGCATACGCATAAAATATGTAGTATATAAAAAAAATAGAACTTTACACGTGGTTACGCCCATTGTTTTAAGATAGGCAGACCCACAGCCAATACCTGCCCTGTGTGCGCCTCGGTAAAGTAGAAGGGGGAAATTTATGACACCGATTGTTTTCCATAACGCGGAGATTTGCTATTTCGACAGTTCGTGAATGAATCAACGGTAGTTACATAAAAAATCGATTTGGAAGGTATCAAATATTAATCAGCTGGCCTCCGAGATCACCAGATTTGGCACCCAATGATTTTTTCTTATGGAGCTATGTAAAAACCAAACTCGCATGGCCATTTAAGAGCTACCACTTTGAATGAAGTTCGGGAAAAAATAATTACCACTCTACAATCAGTGACCGTACTGAATTTTATAACAGCCTCGGATACTGCTTAGGACAGAGCGGTGGCAATTTTTAAGAATTTAATTCGTTAGGTAGTCCTTAAATCAATATGAAAGAATTTGCTTTTAAAACAGACCCCTCTCTTATTTGTTTCGGTGGTTGATACGGCATTAGATATTATAAAAAAGAAGCTTGAAAAAATGGATTATACGTTATGTCGCTATCGTCTAAATTTCCGATATTTTATGTATAGCCACCTGGATCGATTTTCTTTACAAACTGAAAGAAAAGATCGCCGCGCAAGGGTAAACAAACGGTGTCAGAAATCCTTCCTCTACTTTACCGGGGCGCACAGAGGACAGTTATTGGCTGTGGGTCTGGCTATCCAAAAACAATTTTCTTACATACTACATATTTTATACAGTTAATCATGCTGTATCCTCGTACACAAAGCTTTTTTTCCATGCAAGGTCTATAGGTTCAAAAACCCTGTATACTGAGTGATCAATATTACGGATAGCTACTAAAATAGAACGGATTACGATATATGTCACCTTGAAATGCCTGATGCGATGCTGTAGTTAAAATTAGAGACCCAATATGACATATTTTATGGTCTCTTATTAAAATATCTTAATTTTGATCTATTAAAAACATTTTTAACCCATAAACGGTGTACAGGAGTCGTTCAGAGCCGTCCTATGTAAAGTCAGCGGATAACTTTTTGTCATTATTTTGTACTTTTCCTTATAAAATATGATCTATATGAAATATCACTATTCAATTGATAAAACATCTTGTAAAATACATAAAAAAAACCTTCGATATCAGTAATGCAACAAAAATTCTACGGATTAAAAAAAAGTGATATAGATAAGAGGAGTCTGTAAGACTCCAAGTCACCGGTTATGTCCCTAAAAAAATTGTTTACGGAATAAAACAAAACCTAAAGTTTACGGTAAAGGAACAATTAATAATACAAACTACTAAATACTAATTACTAGTGACGAATACTGCACTTACTAAGGTTCAAAACATAATTCTGGGTACAAAAACTGACCAATAAAATTAGTTCTGATGATTTCATTACTAAACCAAACAATATATCAGAGGGAGAGAGAGGGAAAGACAATAAGTGTATAAATTCTTGAATAGGAAAGTACTCCCTCAAAATCGGGTGAACGTCAACCTGCGCATGCGATCTCACTTGATTTCCGCATCTCTATTGGTCCTGACATGGGGAGATTGTCATTCTCAGTCTCATTTGTTTAAAAAAAAAACATACCGTCAAACGACTATTGCCGTAGTTTAGGGACGAAGAGGAACCTAAGAGCATACGAAATCTGCTGTGTGAATGCCCTGGTCTAGCCAGAAGGACATGTAACGTTCTGCGTCTTCCTTACTTCCAATATCTAGAGTAGAGGAACTGAGGGACATAGAGCTGGCCGCGCTTGCCAGATTTATAAACAGCTGCGGCTGGTTTAATTGAGCTCTCCCTCATACCAATGTTTACAAGACAATCAAAGCTCATACCAATGTTTACAAGACAGGTCAAGATAGGCAGCCCAACATACAGATGCCGAGCCCTTAGCATAACAGCAGCGGGTAGATGGATCTGCTGTAACTTCAGCTAGCACGTAACAACAGCGGGGAGAGGGTGCTATTGTTAAAGATTTTCGGCGGCCTCTCTCCGCGAAATCTGAGAACTAAAATTGAAGGTGGCTGCTGCCTTGACGAGAAATGTTTTTTATATTCATGCATTAGAATGCGGTCTTTTCCTAGAAAATATATTTTTATGTCTTTATCGTATCATTTCTAACCCCTATTAAGCAATAATAATTTGTAATATTAACGTCATTGCTTTCTTTAAAGCTCTTACCAATGTTAACAAGACAGGTCAAGATAGGCAGCTCAACATACAGATGCCGAGCCCCTAGCCATTGAGTAAATAACCCATATAGAGGAGCCACCGGCGAGCTTTACCATATTGAGGGGCAGATGGCGCTGAAATAAATTCGTCTGGTACGCAATATTTAGGGACTGCTAGTACGATTTAGTTACATGTGCGAGTTCCGAGGCTCATGCCTATCATACAAATGCCATTAGATCATAATACTTGTCTCTGAATATTGCGTACCAGTCGAATTTATTTCAGCGCCATCTGCCCCTCAATACGGTAAAGCTCGCCGGTGGCTCCTCTATTTGGATTATTTACTCAATGCCCTAGCATAACAGCAGCGGGTAGATGGATCTGCTGTAACTTTGGCTAGTACGCAACAACAGTGGTGAGAGGGAGCTATTGTTAAAGATTTTCGGCGGCCTCTCTCCGCGAAATCTGAGAACTAAAATTGAAGACGGCGACTGCCTTTATATAATCAAACCTTGTATTTAGTATTATAATAAGTAGTATCGGCATTGAATTTTGTGTCTTGGAATTTTGCAATAAGCTTGTATTTTTCATTGTGCCTCTACCCTTATGAGCTAAGAAATAATTAGCCTAAAAAATACAAATTTAGTTTAGTAATCCGTATGAACACTAGGTGCCTAACTATCTACAAAAGTGAAACTGAGGTCCAAAAATAGATATGTCAAAGTATTTTTTTTACATAAAGCGTTTAATACACCCAAACTATTGCCTAGAATATTTTTTCGTACAGTATTTAAATTTCGTACAGTAAATACCGGCTAAAATCTATCTTTTTATACCTAATACCGTTAGTATCTTCTGGCAAAAGGCACTTTTTTTTGGAAGAAAACCAAAATTTTCAAAATCAACAAAAATTGTTGTTATAAACTAATCGTATTTCTAGTTTTTTTTAAACTAATCTTGCAAATCTGATCCAATTTGAGGTGTTACAGAAGAGAAATCAGTGTTACCAAACGAACAAAAATTAAAAAGCAAACAATTTATGGCACAAAGGAAAATTGCAAACATAGATAATGATCAAAACAATCAGGGCAGAAAATTTAAAAAAATGTCCCAATCGGTAACACAGGAAAATTTCTGTTAGATCGAAAAATAGCGTTACCAAACGGGACAAATCGTGTTACCGAAGGGACAATTTCTTTACATTTTAGCAGTTTACGGCGAAGCCAAATTTATGACACAACTTTTTTTTGAGTTTTGTTGAAAATTTTTTTTTGCCCCGTGGCGGAAAAATTTTGGTTTGATTCCAAAAAAAACGTGCCATAATTACCTTATCTTAGTCTTACATCGTCTTAATTTGACCTTAAATATTATTAGTATTTTTGTTTGTTTTTGTAATTTTTTTTTCTAAATAATCTTGTTTTAAGGGTACAAAATATAATAAGACTAGTATTGGTTTTGATTTGCTTAAAATGAGCTTAATAAGTGATAACAGATTTATAAAATATAAAACTAACTCAGCAATATTTTTATCCATGGAGTGGGATTAAATTCATGGAAAATATCACAAGCCATTTTTAGTGTTTTAAAAACTGATTCCTTTTTGTACTTCCCTTCACGTCGTAAAATTAAATAAGATGTTTTTTTCCTTCTAAAGAATTAATCCCTTTTCCCTTAAAAATTGCCAAATTGACAGTTCGTCTTTTGTTTTTTGCACAGACTTCTATTTTTGAAGTCTATGGTTTTCTTGTTTAACTCGACTTTTAACTAATTACATTTGAATTAAGTTTGTTCACAATTTAACTTGTTAAATATTTTGTTCAAACTCTTCTTTTAGGAAATGTTGATAAGACTAGTATTACCTATTTTAAAAGTTCTCTTTGGTTTTGTTAAAATGAGCTAAACAATAATAAGTGATGTATCGTATTAATCAGTACTTCGTTATCCTTATTTTATACCGAATTCGGGCAAAATATCACATGCCATTTCAAGATTATTTCCAGTGATACCTAACGCATTAATAGCTGATTCTTTTGAATATCCCTTTGCTTAGCAGCTATTTAATTTAATCCAAATTTAAATTTTTGACACATCTGTTTCCCGTTCTAAAGGATTAATTCTTGTTTTGCCTTTCGGTTCGGTTAATACATTTTTCCTGACTTTCTTGTCTAGTCCTAATACTTCATTTAATCCTTTTTTAACTGTTTTAACTCTGTCCTTAGAAAATGTCGATAATACTAGTATTATTTCAAAACTTATCTTTGATTCTCTTGAAATGAGCTAAGGAATAATAACTGATTTATTAAACACAAAATTAAATCAGTAATAATCAGTACTTTGCTATCCTAATTTTGTACCGAATTCGTGCAAAATATCACATGCCATTTCAAGATCATTTCTAGTGATACCTAACGCTTTAATAACCGATTCTTTTGAATATCCTTCGCTTACCAATTTTTTTATGTAATCCAAATTTAAATTTTCATAAGAGACATCCGTTTCCCGTTCTAAAGGATTAATTCTTTTTTTGCCTTTAGGAGGTACTTCTAAATTGACGTTTTCATATTTTTTAGTTTGGTTTGCTCGACTAATATTGGGTGACGTGTTAGATTTTACGGGTTGGTTTAAATTTTTTGGCGTTGTTCGATTTGAAGGACAACTTAAATGCCTAGTTTGAGTTTTTGATGTTTCAATACTATTATCATCATGCATTTTAAATTACTATACCTTCAAGGAATTAGACCGACCTAATAAAAATCTTCTTTTAGGGCTGGAATTGCTATACATTTCTAGAAAGAGCTATTGGTTTTCAACACTAACATTTTGCCACGAATTTAACTTAAATTAATCTTTCTTAAATTCAAATACGTTTTTCCTGATTTTCTTGTCTTGTCCTAATACTTCGCTTAATCCTTTTTTAACTGTTTTAACTCTGTCTTTAGAAAATTTAGATAATACTAGTATTATTTCAAAACTTATCTTTGATTCTCTTGAAATGAGCTAAGGAATTATAACTGATTTATCAAATACAAAATTAAATCAGTAATAATCAGTACTTTGCTATCCTAATTTTGTACCGAATTCGTGCAAAATATCACATGCCATTTCAAGATCATTTCTAGTGATACCTAACGCTTTAATAACCGATTCTTTTGAATATCCTTCGCTTACCAATTTTTTTATGTAATCCAAATTTAAATTTTCATAAGAGACATCCGTTTCTCGTTCTAAAGGATTAATTATTTTTTTGCCTTTAGGGGGTACGTCTAAATAGACGTTTTCATATTTTTTCGTTTGGTTTGCTCGACTGGTATTAAGTGACGTGTTAGATTTTACGGGTTGGTTAAAATTTTTTGGCGTTGTTCGATTTGAAGGGCAACCCAAATGCCTAGTTTGAGTTCTTGACGTTTCAATACTATTATCATCATGCATTTGAAATTACTATACCTTTAAGGACTTCTGGCGACCTAATAAACACCCTTCTTTTAGGGCTGGGATTTCTAGAATGAGCTATTAGTTTTTAACACTAACATTTTGCCACGAATTAAACTTAAATTGATCTTTCTTAAATTCAAATACATTTTTCCTGACTTTCTTGTCTTGTCCTAATACTTCTTTTAATCCTTTTTTAACTGTTTTAACTCTGTCTTAGAAAATATAGATAATACTAGTATTATTTCAAAACTTATCTTTGATTCTCTTGAAATGAGCTAAGGAATAATAACTGATTTATTAAACACAAAATTAAATCAGTAATAATCAGTACTTTGCTATCCTAATTTTGTACCGAATTCGTGCAAAATATCACATGCCATTTCAAGATCATTTCTAGTGATACCTAACGCTTTAATAACCGATTCTTTTGAATATCCTTCGCTTACCAATTTTTTTATGTAATCCAAATTTAAATTTTCATAAGAGACATCCGTTTCCCGTTGTAAAGGATTAATTCTTTTTTTGCCTTTAGGAGGTACTTCTAAATTGACGTTTTCATATTTTTTTGTTTGGTTTGCTCGACTAATATTGGGTGACGTGTTAGATTTTACGGGTTGGTTTAAATTTTTTGGCGTTGTTCGATTTGAAGGACAACTTAAATGCCTAGTTTGAGTTTTTGATGTTTCAATACTATTATCATCATGCATTTTAAATTACTATACCTTCAAGGAATTAGACCGACCTAATAAAAATCTTCTTTTAGGGCTGGAATTGCTATACATTTCTAGAAAGAGCTATTGGTTTTCAACACTAACCTTTTGCCACGAATTTAACTTAAATTAATCTTTCTTAAATTCAAATACGTTTTTCCTGATTTTCTTGTCTTGTCCTAATACTTCGCTTAATCCTTTTTTAACTGTTTTAACTCTGTCTTAGAAAATATAGATAATACTAGTATTATTTCAAAACTTATCTTTGATTCTCTTGAAATGAGCTAAGGAATAATAACTGATTTATCAAACACAAAATTAAATCAGTAATAATCAGTACTTTGCTATCCTAATTTTGTACCGAATTCATGCAAAATATCACATGCCATTTCAAGATCATTTCTAGTGATACCTAACGCTTTAATAACCGATTCTTTTGAATATCCTTCGCTTACCAATTTTTTTATGTAATCCAAATTTAAATTTTCATAAGAGACATCCGTTTCCCGTTCTAAAGGATTAATTCTTTTTTTGCCTTTAGGAGGTACTTCTAAATTGACGTTTTCATATTTTTTAGTTTGGTTTGCTCGACTGATATTAGGTGACGTGTTAGATTTTACGGGTTGGTTTAAATTTTTTGGAGTTGTTCGATTTGAAGGGCAACTTAAATGCCTAGTTTGAGTTTTTGACGTTTCAATACTATTATCACAATTTGAAATTACTATACCTTCAATGACTTCTGGCGAGCTAACTTCAACAACCTCCTTTTCGGCACTAGGCTGTCGATGCATTTCCAACATGGACGTACTTTTCGGTATAATGGGAAGTTCAACAAGGGTATGACAGTTAGTGACTGATTGTGCTTCGCTTAAATGACCTAAGTGATGATTGTGATGTACTTGGTTATGACTATTGCCATTGCGTATCACATATGAAGTAGTGGGAAGGGTGGGCGGTGATTCCATAGTGGGAGAGCTTTTCCTGGGAGGTAGAGGAGGGGGTTGAGGTGCCGGCGCTGGTATGGGTGTGCGTCGAAACATCCGCGGACTGGAGCCCGGAGATATCATGGGGCTTGCCGATTGCTAAAAAAAGTTTGAAAAGTGACAAAAAGAAATAAACAGGTTTCTAAAAAAATACCAGTATCAAACAAGAATTTTCATGGGTATGCGGGTAAAAAAAGGGTTTTGTTGTGGAAGAAACTAAAGACATTTGCGTGAAGGCAGGGATCGAGCTTTTAAGCAGTATCGAAAAAAATGGTAAGAGCGTTTTGGTTTTTACGTAACATTTTTTTAATTAAACGTTATTTTAAAAATAGTTCCTGCTACTTTCATAGACTAAATGTTTTAAAGTCCGCTTTGGTCCGGCTTGCTGGTATAGAAATATGATGTCCCAAGGCTTACTGAGTAAATCTAAATTAAACATTTACCCGCCCTGTCCCGCATATGAGGAAAACATAGATAAACTCTGTGTAACGAATGTGGTCCCATGCGTTATTATTGCCACCAAGCATTTCTTACTGGATTTACTGGTGACATCATTATGACGCACACGGACAAAATTTATTCGCCAAACACAAATTTTGTCCGTTACGTCATATTAGTGCTCAGCAAATCCCGCTAGATACACTTGGTGGTGTAACGTGTCATTTTGACGTTTAAGGCAACGTTACATATTTGTTTATTCAGGTAAATAATCAAGGCTCTTCGACTCGTCTTTCTGTACACAAATTAAGGGTATTTTATAGAGCTAGGTTTGGAGGTTATTTTTTTTAGCGGTTTCTTTACACTGTTTTACCTCATGGGGTGGATCTCGGACTGGGTTGCTGTCTGTCTCATTCTACCTAACGTAGAATGATGACAGCAGATATTTGGTCCAGATCTCCCCTATGACGGAATAATTTTGGAAGTATATATATATATATTTTTTTTCAATCATTCATATAATTGAGTCCTATGCTACTGACTCAAAGGTGGGTACACTGTGACCTGCTGGAAATGGGCATCTGCCTATAAAGAACTTCCTATTTGTGTCATTTTGATTCAGTTAAAAATCTTTTAGAATTTTATCTCGTTTATTAGTCAATTTTTTTGGTTTTTTAATTACACAAATACTCTGGAAGCCTCGGAAGTAGGTAGAATTTCATTGTTTGGCTACAGCGTTTGGGTTGAACTGTATTTTATTTAAGATCTTCTTTGTAAAACATTGGTATTAAACACTGTGGCGCACTTAAAATTTTCTTATTTCTGAACCCTCCCTTCTCCACTGTATAAAAGTTACCGGGCATATCAATATTTACCTAGCTGGAAAATACAGTTCTGCTTCCAGATATTTGTTTAATTATTCAGTGGTTTTGTTGTGTCACAAGTTGGCAAATTGTTATTATTCTAATTACAGTGTCACAAAATGGCGGCAACGTCTTTAAGCTGCCACAAATGTCACCCAACGCATTTTAATAGGCCACAGTGGCAATAAAAATAAAATGAAAAACATAGATAAAAATTGTATTTTCACCTCCAATCGTTTTAACTTATACCTTAAGTTGCATAGCTATAGCAACCATATTAAATTTAAAAATATAAAAAATCTTATTTGTTTCTCATTGTACTTCTATTCTAAAAAATGTGTAGCTGACAAAAATCGCCAGCACAACGTTATTTTATTAACGCATGTTGTTTCTTTCCAAACGAAATGTTTTTAGTTTTTAGTTAGATATACTAATGTGTTTTTAATTGTGATTAAGTATAATATGTCTTGTTAATAAATTGTGTATTCTAAAACATGTTATATTAAGCTATTTGTTATATATTATTTTTAACAAATACATTTGTTTATTTTTTTAAATATGCCAACACTCATTAAAAATATTAACTTTAAAAATTTCATACGGCTAAACTAATTTGTTATTTACAGTTCTTCCTATAAACAAAAAACTGAAATTAAATTTCATTGATATTGAAAATATTTGGCGTTTAGAATATGTCATATCCCCCAGGTGTTTGCACTTGCGCAGTATAAATATTTAAAAAATATAATAGGTATGCAAAAAGTTAGACTAAGAAAAGAACTAACGAAACCAAAAAAAAAATCTTAAATTTTTCTTTATTAATGATAAAATGATTGACTGTGTGACGCAACTGTTTCGTCCTTATGGGACGCCGCAGAATACTACTTCGCCAATGTGACACCCCTGCAAAATGAATTAGATGATTTTGTCCCTCATTCTACGTTTAAAGTGGCAAAAATATCATCCACTCCACAAGAAGCGCCATCTACCAAAATACGAGAGAAACTAGATCAGTCGTATCAAGAAAAAGGTACTTACCGAAAAATCAAATCTGGGAGTAGCAGCTAGCGAATGTAAGCTATGTAAACTGGTACCAGCGCAATTCCACATCTCGCCAGGATCCTGTTAAAACAAATTAATATTTGCATATCAAATGATCTTAATGTCAAGCCAATTGGTCAAACAGTATAAACATTTTAAAGAAATATAAAAATAAGCAAATCTTAGATTTGCTAATTTTTTTATTGTGTTATCTTCTTCCTTAAAAAAATCGAGATATATATGGCATAAAACACAGGGACCGTCAGAAAAATCTAATGTTTTTGAAATGGCTAGTATACGCGATACTAAAGAGGTACTGATATTTAACGACAGCTCAGGTCTTGTCATTGAATTGCGCAGATTTCTATGCCAACTGTTCTTTTTTTGTGGGATTACACACAGTACGCGATCTAAAAATACCACCCAAGAAAAAGTGGATTGCTACATGCTATGAGGAGAATGGCCGATATTTGACACATGCAATTTTCTTCTAAAATCTTTGAAGATTTGCTCATTTTTCTATTGTGTTGTCTTCTTCTTTAAAAAAATCGAAAGATATATGGCATAAAACACAGGGACCGTCAGAAAAATCTGATGTTTTTGGAATGGCTAGTATACGCGATACGATAAACATTTTAAAGAAATATAAAAATAAGCAAATCTATCTATGTAAACTGGTACCAGCGCAATTCCACATCTCGCCAGGATCCTGTTAAAACAAATTAATATCAAATGATCTTAATGTCCAGCCAATTGGTCAAACAGTATAAACATTTTAAAGAAATATAAAAATAAGCAAATCTTAGAAGATTTGCCCATTTTTTTATTGTGTTGTCTTTTTCCTTAAAAAATCGAGATATATATGGCATTAAACATAGGGACCGTCAGAAAAAATCTGATGTTTTTGGAATGGCTAGTATACGCGATACTAAAGAGATACTGATATTTAACGACAGATCAGGTCTTGTCATTGAGTTGCGCAGATTCTATGCCAACTGTTCTATTTTGTGAGTACACGAACTAAAAATACTACCCAAGAAAAAGTGGATTGCTACATGCTATGAGGAGAATGGCCGATATTTGACACATGCAATTTTCTTCTAAAATCTTGGAAGATTTGCTCATTTTTCTATTGTGTTGTTTTCTTCCTTAAAAAAATCGAGAGATATATGGCATAAAACACAGGGACCGTCAGAAAAATCTGATGTTTTTGGAATGGCTAGTATACGCGATACGATAAACATTTTAAAGAAATATAAAAATAAGCAAATCTTAGAAGATTTGCTCATTTTTTTATTGTGTTGTCTTTTTCCTTAAAAAATCGAGATATATATTGCATTAAACATAGGGACCGTCAGAAAAATCTGATGTTTTTGGAATGGCTAGTATACGCGATACTAAAAAGGTACTGATATTTAACGACAGCTCAGGTTTTGTCATTGAGTTGCGCAGATTTCTATGCCTGTTTTTTTGTGGGAGTACACACTGTACATGGAATGAAAATACCACTCAAGAAAAAGTGAATTGCGACATGCTACGAGGAGAATGGCCGGTATTTGACACATGTAATTTTTAAGTTCTTTCTTTACGCCATTCTGTTCTTCATAATATTTTTAAAATGCGTAGTTGTGTTTTTAAAAATAACCGATTTTTCTGACGGACCTTGTATGTATCTTCAGTTTTGGTTTATGGTTAAGACATGTCTTAAAATTAAATGAAAAAGGTTATCTAGTGACTGACCAAATAAAGCCAAACACATTCAAAAAGCAACATCAAACACAAATTGCTAATATTCAATCACATAAAACTATTTACCTACCTTACGAATAGGTGTCCACTTCCAAATGAATTTGGGGAACTATATTCACACAATTCACTTGAAATGTTAGAGCAAAAGCTTGTATAGTGTTCACGGGTGTAACTAGAAAACTTGTTTGCCTTCAAGCCCGTGTATGATTTCTTGAAAAATGTGAGAATCACTATAATTTTTATAGTTTCATGGTGAGAATGAGAAGGAACATTTTCTCACGCCTATCGCCCAGTTTCGAAATTCTTGCAACTGTGTGACATATAATTTCGGTTCGGGAAGGGAAAGGGGCGTTATTCCGAGCCGAATCATATCCTGTATCCAACTTAAAAATATCAACAAAATTGAAGTATTGTCCGCATTTCGTAAACAAATTTAATAAAATTTTGTAGTTTTACTTAATTTTTTTTTAGAAACTGTTCACAAATAATCTAAAACTTTACAACTTACCTTTTAAAACTTTTCTTGTTAAATAAAAAACTAACAACGAATATTCGGACTTACTGGGCGTAATATCAGAGAAGAGCCCACCAAATATCACTCTAAAAAGATTTTGCCGAATAATCCAAATACCTTAGAACATAAATACTGGTTCAAAAAATTTAAAAGTGAAGCAATCATAGTTTGCTTCGCAGACACAAAACGTACGTCCTAAATATACCTGTACTGGGAAAGGGCCTCTAATTTCAAATGAACCCAAACCAAGGCCAACACAAAAATAGAGGCCATGACCCTGAAAAAATCAGCTGTTCTCCCGGGGCTGAATTTTAC
This sequence comes from Aspidapion aeneum, assembly GCA_963576565.1. NCBI lineage: Eukaryota > Metazoa > Arthropoda > Insecta > Coleoptera > Brentidae > Aspidapion > Aspidapion aeneum. The sequence continues at coordinate 6,062,835 of OY755043.1, read as the reverse complement.
ATTGGGTCTTATGGGAGGTCAGACGTTTTTTTATGATATTTTCAAAATGGCACTACAGATTTCCGCAAAATTTCAGTGAAATATTCTCAGACACCATCCCGATATTCCACCAAAGGTTTGTAAGGAAGCAACATGATTAAAAGGTTAAAATCTTCAAGATTTAGCATTCCTTATTTTGAATTCAAATTACCCGCCATGTACCACATGCCAACTGTTATATTTGACATGTATTTGACTTTGTCATATGTGATTGTCACATTCGCTTCTGCTTTAAACTTAATTTTTGTGTAAGCTAATGAAGCGGCTATGAAAAATTAGGGCTTACTATACATTTAAAAAAAAATGTTCTGCCAGAATAAAGTAAAAACAATCTCAAAAACGGCTTTATTTTTAAAAAATCCAATATCTATGAACCGTCATTCCAACTTCAATATTTTAAAGACAATCAGCTGTGTCGTAACGTGACAATCAAAAAAAAATCAGCCCCGGATGTGACGTCAACAAAGTGGAGGATCGTGGCCCGTCCATTTTGATAGCCCTGCCCAAACGTATGACTTGGATAAATTCAGGCTACTGATAATGGGTGCTGCGCTCTCAGCGCCATCTCTTTTCTAAGTTTAAAAACACCCATTATCAGTTACTTTAGGATAAATATAATTTAATTTGTTTAAAAAAATTCCAAGTAACCAGCTCATCAACTTAAAATACTGGCTTTGTCTTCCAAAAGTTCCAAACTTCAAAGAACTTTCTTAAATTTAAATCAAAAATGAAAATTAACCACAATTTTGACAACGTCAAATGACCGGCATTAGCATTGACAAATTGTCAACGTCATTTAAAAGCAGTCCCTTTGAAACTTTAGCAGTACAGATATACTTAAAATGTACGTGACGTAGACACACAGCTGCTATGTTGGTGGACTATATTTATTGTTTATTTGCATTTTGCGGTGTTTTGCGTTTAAATTTGTTTTTTTTTATGAACATTGGAAAATAATTCAAGTAAAACATGTGCGGTTTGTGAAAAAATGTCCGGGAGAAGTAAGGGAGTGCCATTCCATAGGTAACTACGTGTATTTTTATTTATAATTTGTTAATAAAGCTAAGAGTGGTTTATAGATGCCATTAAACACTGTCCATCATAGTGTCCACAACAAATTTAAACAAGTCATTTTAGAAAAACTACAAACTACTCCGCAATTTGATAAGTTTTCACTCAATTAACTAGTTTTTACAAAAGAAATAAAATAACCTTGACAATTGTTAAATAATGTGGTGACGTAACGGAGTACGTTCCAAAACCACCAAAACTGACGCATGTTCAGTTACCTAAATCCTGCCTACCCGAAAAAGGAACATTAAGAATTAAATAGGGGTCCTGGCATCAAGTATCGCGTGTGAGAATGCATGGGTATGCCCTATATTTATGCTCTAACGTATTTGGTTTTAATGTAAACAATGTCACGATATGTCTACCATCAGCTGATATATTTTTGAAGTCATCCCACATCAATAGACACTTACACTTTTCTGACTCTTTTTTTTTGTTGCTGTCTTTGTGCATCTAATAATATAATAATAATAATAAATGGACGGTGTTGTGCAACAACCGTTTAAGCCACAACCTGAAAAATTATATTCTTTATTAAAAAACGTTCAAAATTAGTTATAGAACGATACGCAAAAATGATTTAACTCACAACAACAAATAATTGCGCCATCTATGATTAGTATTACTAAGCCACAAATCGTTATTGCCGCTATAAAAAATTTTCAGCAGTGATCTATCTCGAAACCTCCCAATTGTGGCTTAAACGGTTGTTGCATAACACCGTCCAAATAATAATAAATATGTTTATTTCCAAATAAAATTTACAGTATTCAATAATATTTTATAATAAAACTTGTGGAATTAAACAGTCTCACTTCTGAAGTGTAAAACACTTGTATATAATAAAAAGATTAGATATGTCACAAAAGTGTAACTGCCTATGAAAAGGACACTATTATTTAGGATGAAAATAAACTTTTAAGTGACTGTCGCTGTAACAAACTGTAAAAAGCTTATTTCTAGGTAGTTTGCTTCCTTCCTTATTTATCTGAAAATTCCCACAATTATACACCCTGTAGTTACAAACATACACGCTTTCTGCCTTGAAACAATTTTATTAAAAATAAATAGGTTAGCAATTAAACTATTACAAAATACATACATCTGTCATCGCAAGATCCTGTTATAAAATTACACCGTTTACTACTAAATTAAATTATATTAAAATATTTATTCTCTAACGACTAATGGGTAATAAGAAAAAAGTAGACTATAAATTTTGGGTATAGAACGATTAATGCATAACATATGTTTATTATCGTCTCTCGGTACAAAACACTAATCCATAACATATTAATTGCTGACAGAACCGGGATATTCCGTGCACTAATAAGCGCTTCAAAGAAACAGTGAACTAACAAACCTCGCAAAGACCAGTAAAAAGACCCTGTATTTTAAGGAAATATGTCATACATACAGGCTCTCTAGCTCAATGAATTATATACAAAGTAACTGGAATGGCCACGGCTCTACATTACGTGTATGGGACACTGAGGCAAACATTACAATAAATTCTAAGCATTGCAACCTTTCTTTCTCTAGTTCTAATCACCGGTGGTATTCTGTCAACTTAATACTTTAAAGAGATTGTTATTTGTGATTTGTCATTAAAGTGTTTGTCAATGTTGCCAGTTAGTTCAGGCAAGATTCGGGAAAATCCACTTTCTAAAAGCATTTTATATTACTTTTTGGCAAATGGGCAATTCCCCCTATTTTGACCACGCTGAATCCGAATATCCCTGTTGCCAACTCGAAATATTCACAGGGGCTGAGATATTCAAGATGGCGGCCAAAATGGCGGCGGAATTTTAAATTGCCGCTGGAAAGCCCAAATTGTCACAGGTGTACATTCAAAATATATATTTGTATAATTAAAAAATAATAACAAATTATTTTTTTTTTAATGGCTGCAAAACCTCCAAAAACCTCCCCAGACCCCCCAAAATCTGAAAGTTTGAGGTTTTTTTAAATTTTCTTAAAAACTAAGCTTCTAAGAGAAAAATGTATAATATACTTTATTGTAGACAATAAAATTTCCTTTTCAACATGGTATAACTTAATAAAGTTAGACTAATAACAAGCTCTCCAGCGGCGTCCTTCAATTCAAGTAATTAAAAAAAGTTTAAAAAATACCTATGTTTTTTCCAAGATTTATTTAATTTTTTTAAAAACTAATATCTACAGAAAACCATGTATTACATTTTGGTATACTCAATAAAATTTCCTTCAAAATGACGTATAACATAACATGATTAAATCGGTTTTATAAATAAAACTTCAGGGGCATCCGTAAATTAAATTAATTTTGAAAAAACAGAAAATAAACCATTTTTGGTACACGTTTTATCTACTTTTCTCAAAAACTAAGCTTAACATAAAAAAACTTGTTCTACACTTTTTTGTAGACAGGGAAATTCTCTTTTTAAAAATGTGAAACTCAGTGGGGTTTGACTTATAGCAAACTCTCCAGCGACGTCCGTCAATGGGGGTGATTTCAACAAATCATTAAAAAAAACATGTTTTTCATACGTTTTATTCAATATTCTTAAAAACCAAGCTCTTTATCAAAAAATGTGTACTATACTTCGTCATAGCCAATAAAATTTCCTTTCAAACGATGTATAACAAAGTGGAAGTTATTTTATATTTACCGCTCCAGTGGTGTTCTTAATTTAAAGATATTATTTAAGATCAATCCAAACTAATCAATTTTGTGTCTTATTAGCTTTTCGGTGGATAATAAAAAACGGCGGATAAAAGGTCGAAAGTACAAAAGGTCAAAAGTACAAAAGGTTGAAAAAAGAAGATCGAAAGTACAAAAGGTCGAAAATACAAAAGGTCGAAAGTACAAAAGGTCGAAAGTACAAAAGATCAAAAAACAAAAGGTCGAAAGTTGAAAGAAATTGTTTTATTCTCAATAAAGAATACAGGCACATTTTTTCTGAAAATCTTAGTCAAAATATGCAAGAGAAACTGATTATTTCAGTTATTTTTGAAAATAAGTTTATATTAGTACGCCCCTGAAGCCCTAAATATGGCAACAACCCGACATTTTAATAAAGTTTTTAAAAGAAAATGTTATGTTCTACAATAAAGTATATTACATATTTTTTCCCAAAAAGTGTAGTTTTTGAGAAAATTAATAATCCCAATTTACGTACGCCACTGAAGAGCTACTTGCTTTTCCTAACCTTATTGACCAATACATCGTTGGAAAGGGAATTTTATTCTCCACAAAAAACTGTTCTTTGCAATTTTTGATAAAAAGGTTAGTTTTCGAGAAAATTGCATAAAACTGAAAAAAAAAACAGGTTTTTGGGGGGGATTTTCTCCGTCCCTGTCGATTTTTCGAGTTGGAAACAGAGATATTCGGATTCAGCGGGGTCAAATTAGGAGGAAATGGTCTGTTGCCAAAAAGTAATTGCTTCTAGACCAAAAACGGAAAGTCTTTTAAAATAATATACTCTGACTAAGTATATTTTTGAAATTTTTTTTGTTGAACAAAAATAAAAAATGACAACACGATGCGTTGCTTGTAAAAACGAGTTTTATAGGAGTGAAAAGCCGGTATCCTTTTTGAAGTAGCTTGGATTATTTAAAAAACTTTATTAGTACCTAATCGCAGTAAAAATCCAGTTATAGATTAAAAATCATCAAACGTTCACGAACTTTCAAAACCACAGAATATCATCGGAGAGTAAAAGTAAAAAAGGAAAGGTAGCACCTCCTGCGCAGCGTGCTCTCTCTACAAAAAATATTAATATTTTTGCTTCACTTTGCATATAAACTCCATATCATAATTTTTGAGATAACTTTTTGACAGTTATCAGCTGTTTACCATAACAAATAGCATAGGCAAACGAAAAAAACTTGTCAAAAGTTGTCTTAAAAATAATGATATAGGGTGTATGTAAAGGCCTATCCAGTTATATATATAGAGATCATTGATGTAAACATGTAACTAATTACACAAATATCAATGCCATGTCCTGTACAGGGTGTCCCAAATTGGGCACTTTTACAGGGTTTAAGGTACTTCTAGGGGAGACAGAGAAAAACTGACTACGCATTGCGAGGCTCAAATTTCAAGAGAAGACTTATAGTGAAAACCGCATTTTGAAATATCGTCTCGTCTTTGAGCTACGGGGGCTTTTTGAAAAGTCTGCATTTTGGAGGGGGGTCTATAACTTCGTTATTATTGAAAATATTGATTTAGAGTAAATTGCAATTTTATAGACTTTGTCACAAGGAATTCACCCGCTAAATTAAATTTTACCTGTCACTTTTAGTTTTTGAGATATGACATAAAGTTGCATTTTTTCTTATGGAATGGCCTATATTTTAATCAATTTTCGAATTCGCTATTGAATTCTTTTTAAAATGATGTATCATGTGTCATTGTTTGATTAAGCGGTTTCGGAGATAATTAAAGCTTTTTATTTTTGTCTAGTGTGCGTTGAATGACGTCATGCGCCATTGACGTGAAAGCCATGCGGTCAAATGCTACTTCAATGCTCCTATAGTTTTGTTGTCTTATACTATGCAAATCAAGTTGGCCTTGTGTCTTGGCGTTTTGTCATTGTTTTCAATTGTTTAAACAATTTGACATTACGCATTGATATAAAATTATTTTGCACAATAGCATTTTAATTTTATTTTGAAATATGTATCATTTTTGTTACTTTTTATAACAGGGCTTTGAGGGCCGTCAGCTAAATTATAATTTTTCCAAACCAGGCTTACTATATTCTTGACTGTGTAAAATAATAAAAATACTGGAGTGCCTTGACCTGCCTCAGCAGGAAATCATAGCGCACTAGAAATAAGTGAAAAAGCTGAATATCTCCTAAACCGCTCAATGAAACTATGACATATGATACATCATTTTGAAAAGAATTCAATGACAAATTCAAATATAGGCCATTCCATAAGAAAAAATGCAACTTTATGTCATATCTCAAAAACTAAAAGTGTCAGTTAAAATATAATTTAGCGCGTGAATTCTTCGTGACAAAGTCTATAAAACTGGAATTTACTCTAAATCAAAATTCCCACTAATAACGAAGTTATAGACCCCCTTCAAAAATGCAGACTTTTCAAAAAGCCCCCGTAGCTCAAAGACGAGACGATACTTCAAAATGCGGTTTTCACTATAAGTCTTCTCTTGAAATTTGAGCCTCGCAATGCGTGGTCAGTTTTTCTCTGTCTCCCCTAGAAGTACCTTAAACCCCCTAAAAGTGCCCAATTTGGGACACCCTGTACGTGTCAAAAGTTAGACATTTTCGTAATAAGTTACATGTCACATACGCTCTCGTTTAAGCTATTTATAGATTTTGAAAGAACATTCTTTAAAAGTTTGACAAAAATCGAAGTATACCTAAAATTCTGTCAGTTATTTGGTTTAAAAGAATACTATTGCTTGCGTTTTAAAACGAGTAAAGGTAGATATGCATTCGATATAAATAAAAAGCTGAACGGCTAAAAAAATTAGAGTTTTTTTACAATATTCACATTAACAAGTCTAAGAAGGTACGGATTCCACAATTCATCAAGAGGCACCATAACTAAAAATCTAAAACAAACAGTAAGCGCAAACTTGTTTTTGCATGTTTTTACTTCAAGGGTTTTAATATATGTATTGCAATAACTTTATTCCAAGAAAGAAGTCGTTGTAATACAATAATTAGGTCTTATGTCAATGAATTTTTTTTTGCGGAAATATTGCATTGGTTTTTACAAACAACCAAAATAAAAAAACGTGGGTCCAAGATTTTCTTTCTTTCTCAAAAAAAAAAACAAAACTGAAATAACAACAACTGATAGACAAGACGCTAGCGCTACCAAGTCCACTTCCAATCCCTGGCTTTGCATGCGTAGATCTACCAATATTATTTACCTCATGTATTAGAATCGATGTACAGGGTGATTTTCACTTGAATGATTCTAACCACATGAAAATAGAAAGTTTCAAAAACCTAACCTAACGAAACCTAATCAGATCTAACCGAACCGAACCAAAGCAAACTAAACCAATATTTTTTTTCAAAAAAAAAACTTTCCTGACTTCCTACCTGGGATGCTAGAGGATGTGAATCCGAACCGGACCGTACCGAACCGAACCTATCCAAACCTAACCCTACCCAACTAAACCTAATTAGCAGTACATGTTGTAGTTTAGTTTGGTTAGGTTAGGTTTGGTTCAGTTTAGTTAGGTTCGGTTTGGTTCGATTCGGATTCACATCCTCTAGGATCCCGGGCAGGAAGTCAGGAAAGTTTTTTTTTTGAAAAAAATTATTGGTTCAGTTTCCTTCGGTTCGGTTAGATTTGATTAGGTTTTGTTAGGTTAGGTTTTTGAAACTTTCTATTTTCATGTGGTTAGAATCATTCAAGTGAAAATCACCCTGTATGCATCTATTCTAAGACATGAGGTAAATAATATTGGTAGATCTGCGCTTGCGAAGCCAGGGATTGAAAGTGGATTTGGTAGCGCTAGCGTCTTGTCAACTGATAGCCTCCACCATTTTGTCAAGGCCACGATATAGAATAGAGTAAATAACAAAGCCTATTTTTTCGTCAAAAACCAGGGGGTGACGTTTCGTCTTATTATAAATAAAAATATGAATCGGTAGGTCATAGTAAATGGCACTCAAAAAAACTTTTTGTAAATAAAAAAAATTGTATGTTTTTAAATACCTACTTACAAGACTTTAACATTAAAAACATTTTATTTGTTTAAAATAAGTAAAAATAATCTGAAAATCCAGGTCACATGATCTTAATTAAATTTTATTAATCGAATTGACTCGCCCATATAAGTAATATTACGTATATGGGGGTGACGCTTCTTGTCTGATTTGGTGACCTGCAGCAAATATAAAATTGACCACGCTTTTATAAAGTCTAATAGATCTGGTCTATAAAAAACTAATTGAAACATTTTTTCAGTTTATATAAAAGAGTTTTTTAAAATTCTCAAATGTATCTTGTTAGATTTTCGATTTTCCTTTGCTTTTCCAAAAAATACATAAAACGAAACAATTTTGCTACAGTTTCCTATAAATGGCTACTGAAATGTCAAACACTGTTTTGAAATATTTAATGTGTTTTAGCCACAACTTGTTTTTTTTTTGTGAGTAAGATGAAAAACTGTTAAGATGTGTTTGTTAAAAATTATTTTAAAAACCGTTTTCTCATTTTCTTTTTCTATTAGGGCATAGATCAGTGTTGTCAGATTGTAAATTTAGGGACAAAAAAAAATTGGTTTTATTGATATAAAGATGTAAAAACATGCAAACATTTGCTTAAAGCTGCAACATAAAGTTTGACAAAACAAAAGCATAATGACAAAACAGAATGCAGTTTTGTGTTATTCATGTAATAATGATAAGAAAAATGGGAAAAAATATTTTTTTTTGAAAAATGTAATAATGTTAAAAAAAAACGTAAAATTTAACAAAACCATTTACATTTAAAAAATTTATCTTGTAAAAAGTGTTACGTTGCTTGTGTGCGCTATAAGTTCCTGCATGATGCACAGCCAACATACAGGGTGTTCTGCAATACAAGTTCTCAGAGTTTTTTTTTATAGGGACTAAGCAAAGCCAACTTTACTAGCCCCGATTCAAAAGAGAGCGATGCATACCCAAGTAACATTATTACCACTCAAGGTTTTATTAATTTGGTTCCAAGGTTATTTAGAGGGTGCTGTTATGGCTTTTAGGATCAATTTGGCTACAAAAAGGTAATTTATATTGCCAATTACCTAAAGAGGTGTTATACAACCAAAAAGTGTTCTTCTGTTCCTTTTAGATACTTTTGGTTTTATTGATTTCTGATTTATAAAGATGGTCTTATAAAACCCTTTTACCTAAAGTTTTTAAAAATAATTAAATATAAACTTTGGTCTTTTAGTTTTTTTCATTACTTTAGGTCATAACAAAAGTGTTTTATAATAGAGCTAAAAGGTTACCTTATATCCTTTTGTTTTTGCAGTTACCAGTAGTTTAATAGTAAATATGATTATATAGGCGGCCATATAGAACCTAGTTTCCTTAAGGTTTTTAAGAGTGGTAAATATAAACTTTAGACTTTTGGTTTTTGACATTACTTTTAGGCATTTTAAACAGGTTTTAAAAGGAAGGCTTAAAGGTAAACTTAATTCTTTTGTATTTATGGTTACCCATAGCTGCATATTAAATATTATTTAAATAGGCGGTCATATAAAACTTTGTTTCCTTAAGGGTTCTAACAGAAGTAAATAAATACTTTCGTATTTTAGTTTTTACTAGTACTAGTACAGATTGGTACCTACCTATTGCAAGATTGATTATTTATTATCCTCCTGGGTAGGGCACCCTAGCCTAGATAAGGCCTGTTTAAACGGCCAATATAAGAGGTTTCCCTCCAACCTGCAGGCACAACGGATATCATTGCACTGGCCCTCCTGATTGTGTGCAAATTGCACGATAAAAAACATTTAAATTTAACACAACACTTTAAAAAACAAATACAAAAAATTTAAGTGAGGTTATGTTCACTATGTTTACCTTCTCTTGTTTATTGGTTTCATAAGCGCACTAAAAAATCCTTGTTGCGATAGAGTAACAAATAAAACCAAGTGACCACTATAAAACGATAATGGCGTATATAGAATTATTTTAAAAATATTGTAAACAGAAAATATTTATCTAGTCGTTTTAGCAGTGTTTTTTAACAATAATTTTACTTTAATTTTGATTTATGTAAACCAAACAGACTTTTTTAATGGTGAATAGTGTAAATTATTTTTTTTTTATTTTAAATATTTGTTATTCTGTTAGCAAAAAACTATTAAAAAGCATTTGTGAGCTGGCGCGCTTGTTTTGAGAGCTTTTCAGATACGATTTTATCAGAAAAATAAGTCTGGCAGGCAATTTGATGATCCACAAAACGACAAACTCCTCATATATAGGTATATTTTTATGTGATACAATAATTTTGGGACTCTGACATTTTTGGCAATTTTATGACTTAAATTATTTTATATAGCCATTGTGAATCTAAAATATCGCTAAAGCTTTTATAGGAAAAATTCTTTACTCTAAAGGTATTATGGTATTCAACAGAATTGCCAGGATACCAAATTACCAAATCTAGTTTTATAACAGGATAGAGGACGTTTCTGAGTTGCTTTTAGAACCTGGCATAATAACTTTAGGCTCTAAAAGGTTCTATACTGGTGGAACCGCTAGAGGGCGAAGCTAGCGTTTATTTCTTATGGTTTTATAATGATTTTAATACATAGGTTGCCACCACCAATTGGGGAGTCCCATTTAGGAGGTCTAAGGGGTATATAAGGGTAATGGGAACGTGCTAGCGACCAAACATTGAAACTAATGGTTTTAAGGAAAGGCGCTGGCAACCTTTTAGCTTCTGCTATAAATAAAGAAATGTTACTTGGGTACGCAATTATCTAATAACATAGCAAACATTTGACAAAACGTCAGTCTTTACTGGCTGTTCACAACGGCGACCCTAAAAAAAAATGGCGGCGTAAGCCCAAATTTTTGGGCCATTTCTACTTCTATGCCTATAATGGAGATTTTATTTTTTAAAGTTCAGCAGGTTGGCACAACGAGGCACCACTTTGCTACTTCATAAGAATTTAAGAAAGCAGAACACCCTGTATAGAACAGAAATTCTCATTTCATTCCTCATTCCGAATAGTTGTTCGAGTGATTAGAATCTAAACACGGTACCTCTACGTCATCCTCGTCATCGATGGACGTCATATTGGGCGTACTGACGGTCAGGTTCTTCCGCTGGTGCGACTTTTTAGGATCAAAAGGGTCCACGACTATTTGTTCGGTTCCTTTGATCTCTGCCCGACAGAAGGGACAGCCCTGGCTCCCTTGGCCTTCGGAACCCTAAAATAGAAACGCATAGTTGAATCAGGGCTTTCAAAACGGAAGGGCCACGATCGAAAACTTTGTTGACGTCACAGCGTAGGCTGAATGACTTAATATTAATATATAAGAATCAAAAAAGTTTCATGACTAATCGGGCAAAAAGGAGTTTTTTGTTTCCCTTATATTTTTCCGTGGGTAGCTTGAAAGCTTAACCTCACGGGGGTCCAAGATCTAATGGACACCTAATAAGTGTTGACAGTTAACCGTTTCATCCTTATGGGACTCCTCAGAACACTGCTGGTCAAGTGACAAATCTTGCGAAGTTAATCAGATGGTTTTGTCTCTAATTAAATGTACTTAGTGAGCGAACTATAGCAAGAGGCGCCATCTACCGAGATACGAGAGAAACAAAAAACCAAAAGCAGGGAAAAACACTGCTATACAATATCGATCAATGAAACGAAATGGACTATAGTTGTTTTCTTTTATTTGCATTCGATCTTTTCATTGATCGATATTGTATAGCAGTGTTTTCCCTGCTTTTGGTTCTTTGTTTCTCTCGTATCTCGGTAGATGGCGCCTCTTGCTATAGTTCGCTCACTAATTACATTTAATTAGAGACAAAACCGTCTGATTAACTTCGCAAGATTTGTCACTTGACCAGCAGTGTTCTGAGGAGTCCCATAAGGACGAAACGGTTAACTGTCAACACTTATTAGGTGTCCATTAGATCTTGGACCCCCGTGAGGTTAAGCTTTCAAGCTACCCACGGAAAAATATAAGGGAAACAAAAAACTCCTATTTGCCCGATTAGCCATGAAACTTGTTAGATTTAAAAAATAAATTTGCCACATCTTCACAGCTATTTCCCCCGAAATACCATTGAACCATCTGCGCGGCATGGCTTGGGCTAGAATTTGCGTGAAAAATAAATACCCACTTCTCACCTAAAGACGAGAGGTTACGATGTATTCCCTTACTGTCCGGCTAGAATAAAATGAGACGCGAAAATGCTATGCATGATAAAACATCCTTTTTTTTTAGCAATTATGGACAAATATGTTTTATCAACAGCATGGAGAATTTTTCTGCCAGAATTTCCAAAAAAGGGATGTTTTAGCCTCGGTTTTAGCTCCCGAATAGAACTTTTTTTTTCAAAAGGTTGGAAGTACTGATTTTACAAATTACAAGAAAGCGTATTTATTATTTAATAGAATAATATTGTAAAATATTATGGTAAATATCACTATTACAAACAAATATTCTAGTTTCCATTAAATAATGTTAATAAAAAAATAACATAAACATTTTCAAATTACGCCTATTTGCGTTACTTATTAGTTAAATGACATTAGTTATAATGAATTATGTGTTATATAAATGCTTTTTTGCAAATAAGTATTTAAAATGGGTTGAAAATTTATTGGTTCAAATTACCCAATTAAATTTCTATTTTAGTACAAAAATAATACGACATTGATTATTTCTTGTGGTTAATTACCTAGAATTTTTCGAATGCATCAGAATATATTATACAAGCCTCACAGTTCAAAACTCTTTGAAAAAAATTAGTAGTTAGGACATTTTTTCAATAATTTTAAGATATTTATAATGAATATGTCATTGCTGAAATCAAGAGTCGAGTAAGATTGGCCTGGGCAGCATTGGGTAAATTAAGTTAAAAGAAAAAAAATATCCTCAGTACCTCAAAACGAAAGTGTATAACCAATGTCCTGTACTTATCTATGGATCCCAGACCTGTACACTTATAAAATCAAACATGGATAAGGAAACAAAAGCCCAAAGATCAATGGAAATACAAATGTTACATGTGAAGCTAATATATAGAAAAATGAATGAATGGATAAGAAATAAAACAAAAGTAAGGGATGTCAGAGAAGTAAAAAAATGAAAATGAACAGAGAAGAGAGAAAGATATTGGGGGAAACCTATGTCCAAAGATGGATTGAAGAAAGCTAAATAGATGGAAAGATGTAGGAGGTAGGCAAAGTTCTGAAGTATGGAAATTCTTTTCTCCTGTTAAAAACCCAACAAAAGGAAACGTAAACATTCACACTACAGTTTTCTGACGATCAAGTAACTGTAGCTAGTGATAGAGAAGACATGGAGTATATGATGAGAAAGTTGATGGAAGAATACCAAAAGTGGGAGTTAACACTGAACGTGGACAAGACAATGGACACGAATCAAGTGAGTTAGAACTAGACGATGGACAAACAATATCTCCCAGCAATGAGTATGTATACTTAAGTGTCACATTTGATAAGACAGGAACAGACTGTAAAGAACTGGAAAAAAGAATAGTAAAAGCAAAAAAGGTTATTGGGTGTCTTAACAGTATTTTATGGAATAGAGATGCAATAAGATCAATGACAATATCTAGAACAGATCATATAAGAAATGAGACAATAAAAGATATAATGGGAATCGAGGGAACATAACGTAAACTAAAACACAAATGATATGGTTCTGCCATGTACAAGGGATAAACGATGATTACTAGAGGCCCTCGATACATTTGACACTTGTTTTACACCAAAAACCAGGGCTATCAAAATGGACGGGCCACGATCCTCCACTTTGTTGACGTCACATCCGGGGCTGATTTTTTTTTTTGATGGTCACGTTACGACACAGCTGATTGTCTTTAAAATATTGAAGTTGGAATGACGGTTCATTGATATTTGATTTTTTTAAAATAAAGCCGTTTTTGAGATTGTTTTTACTTTATTCTGGCAGAACATTTTTTTTTAAATGTATAGTAAGCCCTAATTTTTCATAGCCGCTTCATTAGCTCACACAAAAATTAAGTTTAAAGCAGAAGCGAATGTGACAATCACATATGACAAAGTCAAATACATGTCAAATATAACAGTTGGCATGTGGTACATGGCGGGTAATTTGAATTCAAAATAAGGAATGCTAAATCTTGAAGATTTTAACCTTTTAATCATGTTGCTTACTTACAAACCTTTAGTGGAATATCGGGATGGTGTCTGAGAATATTTCACTGAAATTTTGCGGAAATCTGTAGTGCCATTTTGAAAATATCATAAAAAAACGTCTGACCTCCCATAAGACCCAATGTAAAATTCAGCCCCGGGAGAACAGCTGATTTTTTCAGAGTCGTGGCCTCTATTTTTGTGTTGGCCTTGCAAAAACAAGTGTCAAATGTATCGAGGGCCTCTAATGATTACCAAAGCAAGTCCTAGAATGGCAACCAATAGGGCACAGAAAAAGAGGGCGTCCTAAACTGGAATGGCAACAGTCAATCCAAAGATCAATCAAGGCCAACACAAAAATAGAGGCCAAGACCCTGAAAAAATCAGCTGTTCTCCCGGGGCTGAATTTTACATTGGGTCTTATGGGAGGTCAGACGTTTTTTTATGATATTTTCAAAAATGGTACTACAGATTTCCGCAACACTTCAGTGCAATATTCTCAGACACCATCCCGATATTCCACCAAAGGTTTGTAAGGAAGCAACATGATTAAAAGGTTAAAATCTTCAAGATTTAGTATTCCTTATTTTGAATTCAAATTACCCGTATATCATGTACCACATGCCAACTGTTATATTTGACATGTATTTGACTTTGTCATATGTGATTGTCACATTCGCTTCTGCTTTAAACTTAATTTTTGTTTGAGCTAATGAAGCGGCTATGAAAAATTAGAGCTTACTATACATTTAAAAAAATTGTTCTGCCAGAATAAAGTAAAAACAATCTCAAAAACGGCTTTATTTAAAAAAAATCAAATATCCATGAACCGTCATTCCAACTTCAATACTTTAAAGACAATCAGCTGTGTCGTAACGTGACCATCAAAAAAAAATCAGCCCCGGATGTGACGTCAACAAAGTGGAGGATCGTGGCCCGTCCATTTTGATAGCCCTGGATCAATAAGTAAAAAAAAACCTGACAGAAGATAATTGTCAGGATCAAAGAAGGTGGAGAATAGGCGTCGGACAACGTAAAAAAACGTTCGAAACCGACATAGTAGTAGGTTAAGATACCCAAATTTGTAGTATCGAGTTTTGGCTAGTCATTTTCTTAAACTTTCTTTAGTGAGTCGTTCGAAATGAACGCGCGTAATCGCACAAGTGCGAATTATAAAATGAGTGCGCGTGGACCTTTAAGCTGACTATCAAAATCTTACCGCTTGCCACGCAGCCAGACACGGGGTACAAAGCAAATGGCCGCAAGGTTCTATCCGGACGTCTTTGTCGTTCTCTGCGCAGATCTTGCACATTTGGAAGGTACTGCCCATTTCGCAGTACAGCTCGTACTGCTCCTGGGTGACGGCAATGTGGTCTTCTTGACTGGGTTGCACGGCCCACGTCAGATCCAGGTTGACGGGCCGACCATCCGGATAAAGGTAGCTGAAAAAATTCATATAGGTTGGTACCAAATACTTTAGAACATAAAAATCGAAAAATGAAGCAATCATAGCTTGCCTTGGAAACAATGGCAAAACTAAATTCGCAGACGCAAATTTTCAAGTGCGCAGGCGTATGTTTTGGTACAGCTGCTGTGTGGGTGGACACCATATTTTTTGTTTATCACTTTTTGTGTGTTTTTACATGCTACAACTACAAATCTAATGTGCAAATAAGAGACACCTTAAATTTTCGCCAATTGTCAAATAATATAGTGACCAGTGGCGGCTGGTGACGTTATAAATTGGGGGGGGGGGAGGGCAGAAATTTAAATTGTATGAATTGATACGTTTTACAATGGTGTTATATATAAGCTTTTTGTTATGTTTTGATATACTTTGGTCCCAAATTATTCCATTTAATAAAGTCATTGCTTTTCTTCCTTGTACGTTTCGATCTTTTATAGCTTTGTCTAGTGTTTAAAAACAATTTAAAAAAGCCAATAAATATACGGCGGTCCACAAGAAGATCAACAAAAGTCTTATACGAATTTATTTTAAGAATTGACTCTCTGATTTAGTGTACTTACAATCCTTCCCTATAGCCATCTAGTAGGGCTTGTATTAAGCTTTTGTTCTGCGGGATTGTCTGCAAAATCTCCTTCTCTACTGTGACGTAACCTATTGCCCATTGTCCCAAGCGCGTACACGATAACCTGAACACGTACGAACCTGCCTTGTTGATATACCTAAAAAAAATTAAGAAAATTAACGGATCAGCATACAATATGAAAAAAACCAAGTTAAATAAAATGTGTAAACTAATATAAACACTAGACAAATAAAGACTGCTAAAATAATAATAAAAAAACGATCGATACTCAGGAAACTATCCTCTTAAAGATGAATTATTTAGATATTGTCAAGAAGTTTGGCCAAGTAACAGACCTCCCTCTGGCGGTTAAACCCAACGATTATAAAGACACAGGATTGCTTATTTCCATTTAACTCTATGTTAGCGTCGCTCAGCGAGATGAACAGTGTCTGCTTACGTCACCAGCGGACCAGTTGCTTTATTTGTATTGAGAGTTCGTGTGATTTTAAGGTGTTTTTGACGTTTTTACCTCCGTTTTTTTGCGTTTTTTCATTTATTTGACGGTATGGTTGACTATTTAGGAGGTAAATCTGAGGGCTGCCTCGCCAAGTTCACGCGCCGTACCATCTTTTCTTGAAACATTTCAGCCGATATTTGACCTATCTAAAACTCTAGTTCGGAATGAGCTACGAATCTCAAGCTTTGCAAAGTCGTAGATCTCCATGACGTTAACAATCCCTCCAAGTTTCATGGAATTCCAAAAAGTACTAAAGTAGTTACGAAATTTCAAAAAACGTCGAAATTGTCACTCACTCAGTCACTCATGTATAGATCATCAAAATTCTATTGTACTTCCAGACACGCTACAAAGCTAAAATTTGGCAGATTGATAGAAATTATGACCAAACCCCTGGAAAAAAATCAAAAACCCCCAAATTCTAATTTACTCCCCTCCCCTATACATGTAAAGTTATGTAAAAGTAACATTGCCCACTTCCAGATATGGCAGACTGATGAACTATGATAAAACTATAGAAAAAAATTTAAACACCCCAAAATTATAATTTACTTCCCTCCCCTATAAATGAAAAGTTGTGTAAAAGTAACATTGTCCACTTCCAGAAACGCTCGAGAGCTGAGATTTGGAAGGCCGATAGAAACTATGATAAAACTATAGAAGAAAATTAAAAAACCCCAAAGTTTAATTAACATCCCTTCCCTATAAATGTAAAGTTATGTAAATTAGCATTGTCCACTTCCAGAAACGCTAGAGAGCTGAGCTTTGGAAGACTGATAGGAACTATGATAAAACTATAGGAAAAAATTTAAAAACACTAAGATTTTAATTTACTTTCCTTCCCTATAAATGTAAAGTTATGTAAAATTAACATTGCCTACTTCCAGGAACACTAGAGAGCTGAGCTTTAGAAGGCTGATAAGAACTATGATAAAACCATAGGAAAATATAAAAAGAAACTCAACATTTTTAATAAGGCATTACAAAAGTTTTGAACAATATCCCGCATATTTTACTACTTTAAAACTTAAATATTATCCAAATCCTTTAAAAAAGTGTGAATCATAACAAAAACATTTCATGTAAAAAAAAACCAAGTACGCGAAAGTGGTATTTCGTAAAAAGAATTGAGTTAAAAGTAAAGCCAAGTTCTACAATACTCTCTTTCAGTGTAGAAATATAAATATATATACTTTTATATTATTATATTTATATAAACTTTTAATTTTTTTGGATTTTTGGAAACTCCTTGCTCATTAAATTAATCACATTGAAAAAAATTGGTAATTATGCAGCAAACATACTTCTTTTATTAAACTGATTATTGGAAAGTTTATTTTGTAGACAGCTTCTCCAAGTTTAGTTTCAGTTTTTTTCTTAAGTTTTTTTAGTCTCTTTATAGAAGGTTTCAGAAACATGTGCGCTAGGTGGGATAAAAACAACTCATAACACAAACAATGTAAATCATTTGAAAAAAAAACTTATAAAAATCTATTGATTTAAAGCATAAGACGTTGAAAAACACATCTTATTTGGCTGTTTTCTCCAAAAACTGACTGGTTTTTGACATAATCATATAATAACTATTGCAATTTTAGATCTGTAATATCAAATAAATACCTTTTTTTTACTACATAATATAAGTGTATTTTATTATATCCGCAACAAAAACAGTACATTATACATCTAATGATTTAAATTGATTAAACTTTTAGAAAAAATCCTACTTCTATTCTAAAACTTTCAACTATTTAAAAAATAAACTCAAACATATCGTCTGGTAGGAAAATTCAGCTCTCAGAGCAAACTCTTGATTTATCAAATCATTTGTTTTGAATGAATTAAATTATTAATTATATTTACTAACACGAATAAAAAATTTGTTTGCAAATAAGCATGAAAAAAACGGGAAAAACTCACGATTGCAATGTGTATTAAATGAAATGCGCTGAGCAGAGGTCCACTAGTGACGTAAACAAGGCGCCGCCTACCGCTGAAAGATTCGAGCTAATAGGCAATCCTGTGTGTTTATAATCGTTGGGTTAAACCATGTTCAGACCATAGTTGTATCCAAGGTCGTAGATGACGTCATTACTTTAAACCGAATAATACTCAGGTCCCCAGTTAATAGGGACTTATTGCAATAAAGCCAGGCAATAATAGTGCCGGGCACTATTCTGACAGTTTCGCAGTAGAACAGCCTGTCTTCTTTCAAAATTAGGCATTTAGGTATTAGGAAAACCGAAATTAATAATGCCGCCAATATTATTGAAAAAAAAACGACTGGATTTATAAATTCGACTTTGGTATGTCAATTTTGAAAGATCAACTGTCAATTTTCAAAAACAAAACTGTCAGAATAGTTTCCGGCTCTATTACTGCCTGGCTTTAGTGCAATAAGTCCCTATTAATTAGCGTCCCGTATTTAAAAACTCAAAAGTTGGCCACCTAGGATACATACATACCTTTGTAACCTAGCCTTAACTTCATCATAAGTCAAAAACGCTACGTATCCTGGATGCGTCACCGCCAAAATTTGCCAGTTCCTAAGAAGGGTCGTCCATGGTTGAAACAGCCTAAAAAAATATAATAGTATAAGTTTCAGTACGGTATGGCAATAGATCTGCAAAAAGAAATACACTAATATTTAACATTTTGTCAAATTGCGTTAATTTGACGTAATTTTTAAAATTTTCCGGTCGCGGCATGTCATCGTGAAAAGAGGAAAAAAGCGGATCATTTTGTGTCGAATCTATGATTACACAAGATGTAGACAGGCAGCCCAACATACAAATGCCGAGCCCCGCGCATAGCAGTAACGGGTAGATGGAGCTGCTGTATACTGCGACTAGTAGGCAACAACAGCTGAGAGATGGTGCTGTTGTTAAAGATTTTTGGCGGCCTCTCTCCGCGAAATCTTAGAACTAATTTGGAGGTGTGCTACTTGTTCCGTAGTCATTGGTGGATTTAAGAAGAGTGTCTGTGTCCACAATAGATTAATTGCAGTAAAGTTCTTTATTTGTGCATTTGAGAGTATGTACTGGAGTCATATACGTAATATTCCAATACTCCCTGTTACCTATTTACAGAATGTTTGGCGCTTGATGCAAACATTCAGAAATAAAGGTACGAAAAATGCACAGATACCAAATTTACATAGATGGAGTTTTTGTCAACTGTACGCTGATGATTTGACGTAACAAATACAAGAATAAAATAATATTCATCCTTAAAAGTATAACCAATCAGGACATTTTATCTTAAGGACCGCAAAAAGGATAGACTTATACCCATTGATATTGCTATTTCAAATATGTTTGCATTCTGCATCGTAAGGTACCGTAGGTATTGCAATAATACGTACTATATGGAAATAATATGCATATGTCTTTGTAAGCAACCAATCCAAGGTCTTTTTCGCTTAGAGACCCCAAGGCCCTCATTTTTGCATTATGAATGTGCAGTTACCGTAGGTATTGGAATATTATGTATATGACTGGAGTATGTACTATCGTAAACCAGTGCTCTAGTAGCTCTCTATCGGCATGTATCCCACTGTCAAAATCGACTAAAAGTTCGAAAATTGCTTGAGACGCCAGTTCAAACGAAATGACAAATTCATCGAAGAAATAACATTTTCTTCGATGACAAATTATAGTATTTAGGCGGTTTATCCCTTTTAACTGATGGTTTAGGATGCCAAGGGGCCCCCATTTAAAGAATTTTTGTCAGAATATTTGAAAAATTTCTAAAATACATTTCAAGAGACAAAAAAAGGTGTTTTTTTTGGATTATGCCTTGTTATTGTTTTTTTCAAAAATAGTAAATAATGATATTCATAAAGGACTATATTAAACAGAAAAGGTTTTGTTAAAGTCGTTTATTAGTAATAAATACACAAATTTCCCAATATGTCCCAATATCTTCCATTCTTCTCTGTCTGTCGCCGTGTTCACCCATCTAGCTCCTGCATGTCTCTTCAAATCGTCCGCTCATCTCATTTGGGGTCTTCCCCTACTTCTTTTATTTTCGATTACATGTAACATTTGTCCTTCCATTGATGTTTGGACTTTTGTTAACTTATCCATGTTTGATTTTGTAAGTGTCTAGATCTCGGAGCCATAGGTAAGTACAGGAATGATATATTGGTTATACAGTTTCGTTTTAAGGTACTGAGGATATTTTTTAATATGTAGCTTAATTTACCGAATGCTGCCCAGGCCCAACGATGCTAAACACACAGGATTGCCTATTAGGTCGAATCTTTTAGCGGCAGGCGGTGTCTTGCTTACGTCACTAGTGGACCTCTGGTCCGCGCGCTTCATTTAATACACATTGCAATCGTGAGTTTTTCCCGCTTTTTTCTTGCTTATTTGCAAGCAAATTTTTTATTCGTGTTGGTAAATATAATTAATATTCATTCATTCAAAACAAATGATTTGATAAATCAAGAGTTTGCTCTGAGAGCTGGATTTTCCTACCAGACGATATATTGGAGTTTCTTTTTTAAATAGTTGAAAGTTTGAGAATAGAAGTAGGATTTTTTCTAAAAGTTTAATTTTCCTACCAGACGATATATTGGAGTTTCTTTTTTAAATAGTTGAAAGTTTGAGAATAAAAGTAGGATTTTTTCTAAAAGTTTAATCAATTTAAATCATTAGATGTATAATGTATTGTTTTTGTTGCGGATACAATAAAATACACTTATATTATGTAACAAAAAGGTATTTATTTGATATTACAGATCTAAAACTAAAAGGCATTTTATCATAGGCTGGCTATTTTTACACGATGCAATGGCACATATTTGACCTGGCATGATGATAAACCTACAAATAATTTCCCTTGGTGAAATATGTTTCATTCTCAAAACTGATTATGTGTTGAGAACTTTTCGGTAGGTAATTAAGCCGAAACCTACTTCCTATACTATTGCAATATTTATTACAGTCGAACCTCTCTAACTCGAACCTCTATAACTCGAACCTCTCTATTACTCGAACCTTTTAAGTGGTCCCTGCACTTTTTATATGTATTTTCACCCCTTTAATTCGAATTTCTATAACTCGAACTCTCCATAACTCGAACTGTTTTGGTTGTTCCTTTGAGTTCGAGTTATAGAGGTTCAACTGTATATTGTTATGTCAAAAACCAGTCAGTTTTTGGAGAAAACAGTCAAATATGATGTGTTTTTCAACTTCTTATGCTTTAAATCAATAGATTTTCATAAGTTTTTTTTCAAATGATTTACATTGTTTATGTTATGAGTTGTTTTTATCCCACCCAGCGCCCGTTTTCACTCCTTCTCCTGTAACATGTTTCTGAAAACTTCTATAAAGAGACTAAAAATACTGAAACTAAACTTGGAGAAACTGTCTACAAAATAAATTTTCAAAAAATCAGTTTAATAAAAGAAGTACGTTTGCAGCATAATTACCAATTTTGGTTCAATGTGATTACTTTAATGAGCAAGGAGTTTCCAAAAATGCAAAAAAAATTAAAAGTGGTTATATTTCTACACTGAAAGAGGGAACACAAATTAAGGTTCTTTATATCAATTCACTTAACTCACATTTCTAAAGGTTTATTTACCTACTAAATAGTCAACCACACCGTCAAATTAATGAAAAAACGCAAAAAACGGAGGTAAAAACGTCAAAAACACCTTAAAATCACACGAACTCTCAATACAAACAAAGGAACTGGTCCGCTGGTGACGTAAGCAGGCAGTCTTCGCCTCGCTTGAGCGACGCTAACATAGAGTTAAATGGAAATAAGCAATCCTGTGTGTTTATAATCGTTGGCCCAGGCCAATCTTAAACTCCAGGATATATCAGCCTTAAAAACATTGATTGTAAATTTCCGAGAAATGGAAGCTTCTACGAAAATTTTAGTTATAACATAAATTATTGAGAAAAACGTGTTCTTATTATATTTCGAATTCCGCATAGCGATGCGATGCGAAGTGAGCGTATATTTTCAATTTTTAAACTGTCATTAGCATTAACGGATTTTGTTCAAAATTTAATCAGCTCTTTACAGTATACTCTCCATCAAACAACGGTATTACACAGAAAAAAAGAAGTTCTTCCGTTAAGAAAAGTAGTTTTCTTGAAGAAATTATCTTGACTTCATCTAAGTAAACCGCTTGTTTTGGGGAAAAAATAATTGTCTTGGTAAATTATTTTCGTTTAAAACAAACTGCCTTTCGCGAAGAAAAAGTGGTTTTAAAGCAAGATATAAAATGTCTTACTAATATCTTCTTAACACAAATAAAGCTTTACTTTGCGTCAAGACTTAATTTTTTCACTCAAAATATCCGGCATCTCAAAACGAAAATGGCGATTTATTCCATAATACTAGAAAACACAAAACAAGAAGGTTGCCGCTTCCATTCAAAACAAATCAATTTTCTTGGATAAAGGCAACTTTTATTTTCAACGGAAACCAGCAGTTCAAGAGAATAGTTTTTTTTTGTTAAGAAAATATCGTCTTCGTGCATAGGAAAGCAGATTTTTTCTTGGATCAAAGCAATTTGCATTGACTGAAGACATTTTTTTTTCTGTGTATACAGTATTTTAGGTTGAAAGGTTCTGATTTTAATACAAATTGTGCGTAGTTGTTTTTTATTTTCTATTATAAAAAAGCGAATCTCGGAGAAGCGACGACGGAAGAAATTTGCAATTTAATCTAGCGAAAAAGTGTTTTACTTTCGCAAGGAGCGAGTAGGAGATAATAAATTTATGGAATAAAAAGTGAATATCAAAAAGTCGATCAAAAACTTGATTTCGCCACGCTGCTGCTGCAGCCGGAAATAGAATTTTTCAACTTTTCTATTTAGTTCATAGAGTCTCCGCAACTACTGACATCTAAAAACATGAGAACGAACCGATTTTACGCACCCACCATGGTCATCTAGGTTGATTTTTTTTTAAAGCTGTCAAAGAATAACATAATATAACCAAAGATTCTAGAACAACTACAGATTGGATTTCACAACGATCAAAAATCAAAAAGAGTGTACAGCGTGTCCCATTTTCGATGGGATTAAATGGGAAACTCGGTTATTATTAAAGATATCGATTTTCTGATTGCACCTTACCGTGCTCTTTTTTGGAGCCCTTAAAAATGGTGTAATCAGATTTTTGCTATACCACGTGGTTTCGCTAATACAGGGAGTTTTTGAAAAAATTGCATTTTTATTAATTCCTTGTATCTCGCTTATTTTGAAAGATATTTTTATTCTGTAAAAACCTTTCTATGGCAACTTTTTTAGAGCAAAATAATGACGTTGTCATTTTTTTAAAAATATTGTTTAGTTTTTGAGATATGGTATTTATCATAAAAAAATTAAATACGGACCTGGATTTTTTTATTACTATTTTGATTGGTTCCATGCTATTATTACCTTAAAATGATAAAACTTTAATATTTTTTTGATTTAAGGTTAAAAAAAAACTATTCAATATTTGAAAAAAAATTATAGTCCGAACCTGGAAATTTCCAACGTAATTATAAATTAAAAATTGAAAGACACACTAGTTGAACGGTTTTTAGTTTATCTGTTTTGAAATGATAATTAAATGATATATAAATAAAGTAAAAAACGTTAAAAAGTTACAAAAATAATATCATACTAATTATTTGATGGTAGCACAGCAGGTCGTGAAATTTACAAAACAAAAGCGTGGAATTGACATTGTCATTTTACTTGTCATGGCTTACAATTATTTTAAACTGGCTAGAAATCGACCATATTCAGATTTTGAAAAATGTGATATGTTTGACTGCTTCATTCAAGCAACAAAATCCCAATATTTAAATGGCAGAAATATTTATATGCAAAATGCGTTAAGAAAAATTACTCAAAAATGCCAACAAGGTCTTACACATAATGGTAATCCAAAAAATTAGTTATTTTTTGTAATTTGTTTTTTTTTGTATTTTTCGTAGACTTTGTTTCAAATAAATCTGTAAATTAACGAAAACCATTTTAATATGCTAAGTATTAAAACAGTTAAACTAAAAATGTTTAACTAGCAATTTTTAATTTATATTTATGTTGGAAATTTCCAGGTTCGGACTAATTTTCTTTTTAAATATTAAATATTTTTATTAATCTTAAAACAAAAATTTTTTAAACTTTTATTATTTTATGATAATACTAGCATGAAACCAATCAAAATAGTAATTAAAAAAATCCAGGTCCGTATTTAATTTTTTTATGATAAATACCATATCTCAAAAACTAAGCAATATTTTAAAAAGTTGACAACGTCATTATTTTCTTCTAAAAAAGTTGCCATAAAAAGGTTTTTACAGAACAAAAATATCTCGCAAAATAAGCGAGAAGAAGGGATTATTAAAAATACAATTTTTTCAAAAACTCCCTGTATTAGCGAAACTACGAGGTATAGCAAAAATCCGATTACGCCATTTTTAAGGGCTCAAAAAAAGAGCACGGTAAGGTGCAATCAGAAAATCAATATCTTTAATAATAACCGAGTTTCCCATTTAATCCCATCGAAAATGGGACACGCTGTACACCTTGCGCTAGGGCTATCAAAACGGACGGGCCAGGATCTACAACTTTGTTGACGTCACAGCGGAGGCTGAATTTCTTTTTGATGGTCACGTCACGTCACAGCTGATTGTGTTTAAAACATTAAAGTTGGAATGACGGTTGATGAATATTTGATTTTTTTTTTTAAATAAAACCGGTTTTGAGATTGTTTTTACTATATTCTTACATTACATTTTTTTAAATGTATATTAATCCTTAATTTTTCAGAGCCGTTTCATTAGCTCACACAAAAATGAAATTTAAAGCAGAAGCGAATGTGTTCGTTTCTGCGGGGAAATTAATATTTGTTTATATTCGGCAACTTTTAGATGTGTTTACAAAAATTATAACATCAAAAAATGATTTTTTTGTAGTGTAATTTTGTTTTAAAAAGATTAACACTGGTATTTTTGGATTTTAAATTAACTTTATTGTAAAAAATCATTAGAAAATCGTTGTTAACACCGCGAGAGTTTCTCGTTTTTGTATTTAGACACACATACATGGGTAGAAGTTTTCCGATTTTCCATTACAGTAGGGAGAGTCCAAGAATTTCTATTTCTATGTCTGTCAAGAGCTTTACTCTTCTTGTTAACGGATGTGAAGACCCCTTTGTACTTGATATGCACAAATTCAAAAGAAGCAAAACTAGTCTTCGCATCAAAAATAAAATAAATAAGAAATAAGGATGTAGCAAATCTGCATTAAGGACCGACGCACTGTGTTTCAAAATCCCAAAGCAGCTAGAAAAATACTCTGCCAATATATGGGCCCCTAAGCTCACACTAGGTACTATAGTTATAGTGTACGTGTGAGCTAATAGAACTAAAAACTGAAATATATTTTATTCAACTCCGGACTAAATTACCTTTTGTTTGATACCACACAAGCCATGTTTTGACTTTAACTCAAATTTTTGAAATCTACCCTCACCCTTAAAAAAACAAAAACTAAAATGTATTTTGTTAAACTCCGGACTCAATTACCTTTCGTTTGATATCACACACGCCATATTTTCACTTAAACTCTAATTTTTAAAATATACCCCCACCCTTTTCTTTAAATAAATTAAAATGTATTTTGTTCAACAGCAGACTCAATTACCTTTCGTTTGATATCACACACGCCATATTTTCACATAAACTCTAATTTTTGAAATCTACCCCCACCCTTTTATTTGGTTTGTGTTCGGTGGATTTTGTTCATTTTTAAATGGGACCATCACGGCCCAAGACCCAACTTAGGTACCAAATTTCATTAAAATCGGACAAGCGGTTTTTGAGTTATGCGGGTTGGTCGTTACAGACAGACATACAGACAGACATACAGACAGACATACAGACAGACAGACAGCAAAACAAAAAAGTTTCAAAATCATCTGAAACGCAAAGATATATAAAAATTTTTGAAATCGGAGCAACTTTTTTTTTCTCGAAAAAATTAGGATCACCATAGCTCACACTACTATAGTATAGTATATGTGTGAGCTAAAATATTGTTTTGACCAATAACAAAAAAAATAAGATATTTTTATTTGATAAGCATTTTTTATACCATACAAAATTAAATCGATTGATTGTTACGTCTGGTAATATATACAGGGTATCCCATAACTTAGGGGCCATAGTGCAGCCGGTGATAGAGTAGGTTATTTCCAAGAAAAAAGTTTATATAACATGGGGTCAACACACATCTGTTTTTAAGATATAGGATTTTTAAAGTTACAGGAGTGGGGGGAAAACGGGTTTTACAAAAAAAGAAAATCTGTCACAGCCAGCAAAATACTCAGGTAATTGTGATTCAAAAATGTGGTATTCCTTTTAAAATTACAAGTTGAGGAGATACAGGCTGTCAAAGTAACCTCCAAAAATGTAAAAAAAATACTCTGCCAAACTATGGGCACCTAAGCTCACACTAAGTACTGTAGTTATAGTGTACGTGTGAGCTAATATAACTAAAATCTGAAATATATTTTATTCAACTCCAGACTCAATTACCTTTCGTTTGATATCACACAAGCCATGTTTTGCCTTAAACTCTAATTTTTAAAATCTACCCCCACCCTTTTTTTTAAAACTAAAATGTATTTTGTTTAACTCCAGACTCATTTTACCTTTTGTTTGATATCATACACGCCATATTTTCACTTAAACTCTAATTTTTGACATCTACCCCCACCCTTATTTTTAAATAACTTAAAATTCATTTTGTTTAACTCCAGACTTAATTACCTTTCGTTTGATATCACACACGCCATATTTTCACATAATCTCTCATTTTTGAAATCTACCCCCACCCTTTTATGTGACTTGTGTTCGGTGGATTTTGTTCATTTTTTAATGGGACTACCACGGCACAAGACTCAGCCTAGGTACCAAATTTCATTTAAATCGGACAAGCGGTTTTTGAGTTATGCGGGTTGGTCGTTACAGACAGACAGACAGACAGACAGCAAGACAAAAAAGTTTTAAAATCATCTGAAACACAAAGATATATAAAAAATTTTGAAATGGAAGCAACTTTTTTTTCTCGAAAAAATTAGGATCACCATAGCTCACACTACTATAGTATAGTAGTAGTGTGAGCTAATAATAATATTTAAAAAAAAATCAATTTTTGCTTACTTATTCTTTTTAAAAATATTAATAATATTTTATTATTATGTCTCGCTAGAGACTTGTTTTTATTAATAGAAAATCTAAAAACAAAAATGAGTTTAATATGACATTCATGAAAGTTAATACCAAAAAAAATAGTAAAAAAAATTAGTTTAAAAATTATTTTAATTTCAATTTATTGCTCTTGTTCCAATACATGACTTTACCCAATTTCATATTTTTACTGCGTTTTTTAGTTATTATCAAAAAAGTTTAAAAAATCGCCAACTTTAATGCTCTGTATCTCGACAAGGAAAGAGTTTTGACCCATGCATTATAGGAACTTTTTTATCAGACATGACCTTCTCTATCACCGTTGGCCTATGGCCCCTAAGTTATAGGACACCCTGTATAGTTACGGATTTGTTAGGTGATCCGTGATATAGTAGTAGCGTTAAGTACACCCTATATCATTATTTTTGAGACAACTTTTTACGACTTTTTTTCGTTGGCATATGGTATTTGTTATGGTAAACAGCTGATACCAAAAATCATGATATGGAGTTTATATGACCCATGTAGAGGTGCAACCGGCGAGCCTTGCAATATTGATGGGCAGATGGCGCTGAAATAAATTCGTCTAGTATGCAACTAAGTCGTACTAGTAGGCCCTGAATATTGCGTACCAGACGAATTCATTTCAGCGCCATCTGCCCCTCAATATTGCAAGGCTCGCCGGTTTCACCTCTATATGGGTCGTGTAATCAAAGGTAGTAGGCAGCCAACACACACGGCTTGAAAGAGTTCTTATGTTTTTGAGGGGCACATTGTTTTATTTTTTGATGACGTTTTTAATAGGTAGGTGCCCCACTCTCCCCTACATATTACATTTAGTACATACTTGCAACTTCCTCTTGCGGACACCTCGCCGCATCCTAATAAGGTCTTAAAGAAATTTGCGAATTCGTGTTGGACATTTAACTAAGCATGTAACGTAAGAATACTAAAGATTTTCAAACAAGATAGGCCTTGCCTATCTTTTGTTTTTAGTTTCTCTTGTATTCGGCAACGGTTGGCGCCACTTATAAATCATCGACTGGCATTTCTCTCATGCACAACATTAATGTGAAAGATAACCGGTAAGTTAGCTTTATAGGGTTGCCTATTTGTCCAGGGTTATCAACATTAGGGAATTTTTGGCAGCTTTATAGGGATTTCAGGACATTTAATCAAATTTTTGTTGTCAATCAAAAAATTATTAATTAATTTAACGACCAAAAAAATTCATTTGGGGCTCTAATGAACTACTACTTTACCCATCCAGGACCGATAATTTTTAAATTTAAAGATAAAAGTTTCTGTGGCTTAAGAAATGTGTGAAAAGTCAATGGCAACATTGTGGCCAAAATCGCATGCTTGGTTTACTCAGTTCGAAGCTCGAAAGATTTCTACGCCCGCCCACTCTGTTAGGAATCACTTTCAAGAATTTTTGCAGAGGAAAAAGTTGTTCGTCTCGACAAGATAAACCTATGTACGAAAATTCAACCTGTTACTCATTACTGAAAAAATAGACCGATGTACTGTGCACTAATACTTTCCTAGCACATTAGCACACAAAACAGATTTTTGTAAATATCTCAGAAACGAAAGATTCTACGAAGTTTTTGGTTATAACAAAAATTTTTGAGAAAAATGTGTTCTAATATATTCTGAAAACCGCATAATAATGCGTAGTTCCGTTAAAAAGTTAGTATATTTTCAATTTTAGCTCACACATATACTATACTATAGTAGTGTGAGCTATGGTGATCCTAATTTTTTCGAGAAAAAAAAAGTTGCTCCGATTTCAAAATTTTTTATATATCTTTGCGTTTCAGATGATTTTGAAACTTTTTTGTTGCGCCGTCTGTCTGTCTGTCTGTAACGACCAACGCGCATAACTCAAAAACCGCTGGGCCGATTTTAATGAAATTTGGTACCTGGGCTGAGTCTTGGGTCGAGATGGTCCCATTTAAAAATGAACAAAATCCACCGAACAGAAACCAAATAAAAGGGTGGGAGTAGATTTCAAAAATTAGAGTTTATGTGAAAATATGGCGTGTGTGATATCAAACGAAAGGTAATTGAGTCTGCACTTAAACAAAATACATTTTAATTTATTTTAAAAAAAGGGTGGGGGTATATTTTAAAAATAAGAGATTAAGTGAAAATATGGCGTGTGTGATATCAAACGAAAGGTAATTGAGTCCGGAGTTTAACAAAATACATTTTAGTTTTTGTTTTTTTAAGGGTGGGGGTAGATTTCAAAAATTTGAGTTTAAGTCAAAACATGGCTTGTGTGGTATCAAACAAAAGGTAATTTAGTCTGGAGTTGAATAAAATATATTTCAGTTTTTGGTTATATTGGCTCACACGTACACTATAACTACAGTACCTAGTGTGAGCTTACGGGCCCATATATTGGCAGAGTATTTAAACTGTCATTAGCATTAACAGATTTTGACCAAAATCTGATTAGCTCTTTGCAGTATTATAAACTATTATGCCCGAAAATTGCATTCAAATCGGTTTAGCGGTTTAGGAGCTATTGTGTTACGGACAGACATACACAGACTCACAGATAGACGTCATGACGTTATTGCTAAAATAAGTAAAAATACTCTGCCAATATATGGGCCCCTAAGCTCACACTAGGTACTATAGTTATGTGAGCTAATATAACTAAAAACTGAAATATATTTTATTCAACTCCACACTAAATTACCTTTTGTTTGATACCACACAAGCCATGTTTTGACTTAAACTCAAATTTTTGAAACCCCCACCCTTAAAAAAAACAAAAACTAAAATGTATTTTGTTGAAGTCCGGACTTAATTACCTTTCGTTTGATATCACACACGCCATATTTTCATTTAAACTCTAATTTTTGAAATATACCCCCACCCTTTTTTTTTAAATAAATTAAAATGTATTTTGTTTAACTCCAGACTCAATTACCTTTCGTTTGATATCACACACGCCATATTTTCACATAAACTCTAATTTTTGAAATCTATCCCCACCCTTTTATTTGGTTTGTGTTCGGTGGATTTTGTTCATTTTTAAATGGGACCATCTCGACCCAAGACCCAGCCCAGGTACCAAATTTCATTAAAATCGGCCAAGCGGTTTTTGAGTTATGCGCGTTGGTCGTTACAGACAGACATACAGACACACAGACAGACAGACAGACAGACAGACAGACAGACAGACAGACATACAGACAGACAGACAGACAGACAGACAGACGGCGCAACAAAAAAGTTTCAAAATGATCTGAAACGCAAAGATATATAAAAATTTTTGAAATCGGAGCAACTTTTTTTTTCTCGAAAAAATTAGGATCACCATAGCTCACACTACTATAGTATAGTATATGTGTGAGCTAATACACTGCCAATATATGGGCCCCTAAGCTCACACTAGGTACTATAGTTATAGTGTACGTGTGAGCTAATATAACTAAAAACTAAAATATATTTTATTCAACTCCGGACTGAATTACCTTTAGTTTGATACCACACAAGCCATGTTTTGACTTAAACTCAAATTTTTGAAATTTACCCCCACCTTTAAAAAAAACAAAAACTAAAAGGTATTTTGTTAAACTTCGGACTCAATTACCTTTCGTTTGATATCACACACGCCATATTTTCACTTAAACTCTAATTTTTAAAATATACCCCCACCCTTTTCTTTAAATAGATTAAAATGTATTTTGTTGAACTCCAGACTCAATTACCTTTCGTTTGATGTCACACACGCCATATTTTCCCATAAACTCTAATTTTGAAATCTACCCCCACCCTTTTATTTGGTTTGTGCTCGGTGGATTTTGTTCATTTTTAAATGGGACCATCTCGGCCCAAAACCCAGCCTAGGTACCAAATTTCATTAAAATCGGCCAAGCGGTTTTTGAGTTATGCGCGTTGGTCGTTACAGACAGACATACAGACAGACAGACAGACAGACAGACGGCGCAACAAAAAAGTTTCAAAATCATCTGAAACGCAAAGATATATAAAAATTTTTGAAATCGGAGCAACTTTTTTTTTCTCGAAAAAATTAGGATCACCATAGCTCACACTACTATAGTATAGTATATGTGTGAGCTAAAATATATCAAATGTAGAATATTTCTACAATATTATATGCAAAAATGTAAGGAATTTTTTACTGAAATAAAAAAAATGTTTTAAAAACTTTCCTTTACCGAAAAAATGTTTGCACGATAATAATATCGAATTAACATACAAAACATCGTGGTAATTACCGACTGCTGCATTACTTCATTTTTTAAGGAGCGGAAGACATGCATATTTTGAAACGCATAAATTGCAATTTATGCATTTATTTTGTATTATATACAGGGTCTTTTCCAAGCTCAGTTTACTTAAGGAACTTAAGGTTTTAAAAGCTGTTTCACCTCACACGTATACTATAACATAGTACTGGGAGCTTTGGTGATCGTGTCAAAAAGAAGAAAAAAAAAGTGGCTCCGATTTCAAATTTTTTTATATATCTTTGATTTTCAGATGACCGTAACGACCAACGCGCATAACTCAAAAACTACTTGCCCGATTATACTTAAGGTCGAAACTTCCCAAAGAAGTCGAATTTGGGACACCCTGTATAGTGGCGTCGAGTGTCGTAACAGTGCAGGACTAGGTATTGTAATTAGAAAAATGTGCCACAATGTTGGTGGCCCATAACGTTTTAAACAGTGGAAGACCCGTCTTGGCCCTTCAATGTGACACCGCTGATTTCATATGTAAGGGGGGGGGGGTGTTTTTTCCTTAAAGCAAAACAACTTTCTTTAATAAAATGTATATTAATTCACACCCTGACCGCCTCAATAGGGCTGCTCGCTTGCCCATATATGGCGAATTCTTTTGGGAAAAAAGTGCAGCACTGGTGCGCCACTAGTGCAGTTTTCGTATTCTTTTGGGAAAACTAGTGCAATTTCTTATATTCTTTTGACCCACTGACAAGCCCAGTGTTGCACTCAGTCCACATTTTTTGGCACCGGCTCTCTGAGCTCGTGTTACACTAGTGCACTTTTGTAAGTGGAATTAACTTTCTCAAAAGAATTCGCTATAAGTAGGGCCAAGGCCTGCGCACACTTAAACAAGAATTTTTCTTTTTGGCACTTATACTTCTCGGACCACTCTAAAATTTTTAAAGGCAATGGACAAGATATTGGTGCATCTTTTTTCAAAAAAATATAAAAAATCGAAGGAGTCACTTTTTCAAAGTGGCGATTTTTAGCTCACACTACTACTATACTATAGTAGTGTGAGCTATGGTGATCCTAATTTTTCGAGAACAAAAAAATGGGTCTGATTTAAAAAAATTTTATATATCTTTGCGTTTCAGATAATTTTGAAACTTTTTTGTCGCGCCGTCTGTCTGTAACGACCAACGCGCATAACTCAAAAACCGCTTGGCCGATTTTAATGAAATTTGGTACCTAGGCTGAGTCTTCGGTCGAGATCGTCCCATTTAAAAATGAACAAAATCCACCAGACACAAGCCAAATAAAAGGGTGGAGGTTGATTTCAAAAATTAGAGTTTATGTGAAAATATGGCGTGTGTGAAATCAAATGAAAGATAATTGAGTGTGGAGTTAAACAAAATACATTATAGTTTATTTTTAAAAAAAGGGTGGGGGTAAATTTCAAAAATTAGAGTTTAAGTCAAAACATGGCTTGTGTGGTATCAAACGAAAGGTAATTGAGTCTGGAATTGAATAAAATATATTTCAGTTTTTAGTAATATTAGCTCACACATACACTATAACTATAGTACCTAGTGTGAGCTTAAGTGCCCATAAATTGGCAGAGTATTTTTAAAAGGGGTGGGGGTAGATTTCAAAAATTAGATTTTAAGTCAAAACATGGCTTGTGTGGTATCAGTTGAGTCTGGAATTAAATAAAATATATTTAAGTTTTTAGTTATCAGCTCACACATACTCTATAGTGCCTAATGTAAGCTTAGGTGCCCATATATTGCCAGAGTATTTTAATTTATTGCCTTGTACGAAGATCACTGATGCGATTATTTGTCATTTCCAATATTTTTTCTAAAAGCCTCTTGTTTCTAAACACAAGTAAAATTTTTTTTCGTATTTTTGGCCAATTAAGAAGATCAAAAACCCTGTAGATTTAAGGAATCGCAACATTTTTTTCAAATTTTTTATCACGGTGCAATCGGTACTCATAGGGAAATCAAAAATTTATTATTATTAAAATCAAAATTTTTAAGTGCATTAGGTGGCCCGTTAAATATGGAAAGTCCCATATCGCTGCCTTGCTTTGATAGTGGCATAACTGGAAATGATCATTTTCAGGAAACGCTTTTTAAAATGAATAGCAAAGGCAAATATTTATGTATTTTTTTTGCATTAATTAAATCAATAAATAATTTACCCATGCTTGAAATAGACAATAAGGAAACTTTTGTGGTAAAAAAATAATTTAAAAATGATAAGGGTCACGCAAAACAGAAAACGCAAAAACGCATTTTTTTAGTTGTGCCACTATCAAAGCAAAGCAGCGATATATGTAAAGGCCTATCCAGGCCTATATATATATATATATATATATATATATATATATATATATATATAGAGAGATCATTGCGCGTGAAACACAACGTCCATTTTTTACCCATTTCCGTGGCAATACATTGGCAAAAACATGACGTGTAACACATTACAAGGCACTATCGAACATATAACTGATCTATATGTTTGATGGTGGCACATAATACGTGCTGGTGTAAAGAAGCCCTAAACCAATTTAGAAGTGGAATTAAATTGTATGGGACAACCCACACGAAATATATAACTAAGCATCATTACGTCCCAAAGTTCTGGGAATTCAGGAGAAGTTTAGTAAAGCTGGCAAATGTATGTATGTCAAATTAAGAATAGCGTATCGCAGGAAAAACTTTAGGAAGCTTTTAAAAGGACCAATATTGACATATAGTTGAGTGACTTATAGGAAAATTCGTGTCCTGTGGGATATTTAGTTGTGGAAGAGTTTTTAAAACTAGGTACCCTAGATCGATTGGCAATACAGTTAAATACTTATTAAGCTAGATATATATTTTTAGCTCACACTACTACTATACTATAGTAGTGTGAGCTATAGTGATCCTAATCTTTTCGAGAAAAAAAAAGTTGCTCCGATTTCAAAAATTTTTATATATCTTTGCGTTTCAGATGATTTTGAAACTTTTTTGTTGCGCCGTCTGTCTGTCTGTATGTCTGTCTGTCTGTCTGTAACGACCAACGCGCATAACTCAAAAACCGCTTGGCCGATTTTAATGAAATTTGGTAGCTAGGCTGGGTCTTGGGTCGAGATGGTCCCATTTAAAAATGAACAAAATCCACCGAACACAAACCAAATAAAAGGGTGGGGGTAGATTTCAAAAATTAGAGTTTATGTGAAAATATGGCGTGTGTGATATCAAACGAAAGGTAATTGAGTCTGCAGTTAAACAAAATACATTTTAATTTATTTAAAAAAAAGGGTGGGGGTATATTTTAAAAATTAGAGTTTAAGTGAAAATATGGCGTGTGTGATATCAAACGAAAGGTATTTGAGTCCGGAGTTTAACAAAATACATTTTAGTTTTTGTTTTTTTTAAGGGTGGGGGTAGATTTCAAAAATTTGAGTTTAAGTCAAAACATGGCTTGTGTGGTATCAAACAAAAGGTAATTTAGTCTGGAGTTGAATAAAATATATTTCAGTTTTTAGTTATATTAGCTCACACGTACACTATAACTATAGTACCTAGTGTGAGCTTAGGGGCCCATATATTGGCAGAGTATTTTTAAATAGTCACCTTTAAATAAAAATAAATGTGTTTGTAGAAATCCTAAATTCAAACAAAAATGTTGAACATTCATTTTTGTTACTCAGTAAATAATAATAAGAGTAACAAATTATTTTTGGTTTTTGGTAATAATTTAAAACTGACTTTTTCTAGTTGACCTTCTTTAAAGTGGGGTGGGGGCATTCCCCTCTCCCCCCCTCAAAAGTTATTACAATGTTTTCCCAATTATTTGCAAACTTTTAACTTGGCAAAAAACAACTAAGTACCAATTATTGAGGCTGATGAAAAGTCCTCTTTAACGATGTATGTTAAAAATGTACCCCTCTTTTCGTACGCTTATGGAACGTGCGCCGCTGCTTCCAGTGGGGGCCACAAACATTGCTGGATAGAAAATTTTATCTGCTATATTTCGGATTATTAATAAAAAATTTCAAAAAAAATATTTAGGGGTAGAAACACCCCCCCCCCCACCAAGAGTGGGCGGATGGCTCCCCCTCGTTATATATTCGGGGGAGTATACTGTATATTCCTAGCAAGTGTGTTGCTTCTCTCATTAAACGCATTGTGTGTATTATTAGGACTGTTCTAACATGGTTGTGTTAATTAAATGAAGATTCAAGTGTATACCAAATTTGACCATTTTTGGTGCGCCTATGCTACATCTACCGCTGCCTTGAGGGGGGAGTGATATACATCGTTGGAAAGGAAATTTCTTCAGCTTTAAAAATAAGTTTTAAAACAAGACATGTGGGACAGTAAAATTTAAAAAAAATAGTTTTTTCCACACCTCTCACATATTTAAATGCCTATACAAGGTGCGCCGGTGATGTAAGAGGGGCGTGTTATAGATCGATAGAGAGCACTTTTCAGCAGCCTCAATAATTGTTACTTAGTTGTTTTTTGCCATAAAAGTTTGTAAATAATTGGGTAAATACTGTAAGAGAGTACTCTTAAGGGGTGTGAGAGGGGAGA
This sequence comes from Aspidapion aeneum, assembly GCA_963576565.1. Taxonomy (NCBI): domain Eukaryota; kingdom Metazoa; phylum Arthropoda; class Insecta; order Coleoptera; family Brentidae; genus Aspidapion; species Aspidapion aeneum. The sequence continues at coordinate 6,026,311 of OY755043.1, read as the reverse complement.
TGCCTCCACCCCCACTTTAAAGAAGGTCAACTAGAAAAAGTCAGTTTTTAAGGTATCACTAACCAAAAATAATTTTTTACTCACTCTCATTATTATTTACTGAGTTACAAAAATAAATGTTCAACATTTTTGTTTGATTTAAGGATTTCTACAAACACATTTATTTTTATTTCAAGGCGACTATTTAAAAAAATATTTGTCTAGCTTAATCAGTATTTAACTGTATACAATAAGCTTTTAACCAAACATTTTTTTTCGAGAAAAAAATTGGATAAAAAATACCGCAAAAAAATATGTTTAAAATGTTCCCCTTTTTTCGTACGCTAATGGAACGTGCACCATTGCCGTCAGAGGGTACTAAGGTACATCGTTGAAAAGGAAATTTTATCAGCTTTGGAAAAGTTGACTGTTTTCGATTATTAGCAAAAAACTATCAAAAAGCACGTTTAAGGGGGGGGGAATCACCCCCCTGTTAGGGTTGGGGGGTGGTTCATTAAACGCAGCATATCGCTTGAATCTCGGATGTAGGTCCTGAACTATATAGCCAGCATAGATTTTTCTATATTGCATATTGATCTTAAAGGCATACCTGGTAAAAACATCAAACTCAAAATTCGATATGTAATCATTGCAGGTGAGGTCGATGGTCGACTTGAGCGCCATAGCTTCAAGACCGGAACTGATCGGATGGACATTGTTGAGCTCTTCGCGAAAGATCTTCCAAGGAACTAGGGTGCTAAAACAAAGAATAGCTTGTTAGAATTGTTAACTAATAATTGTTTTATTATCATATTACTTCACACTACTACGATACTATAGAAGTGTGAGCTATGGTGATCCTAATTTTTTCGAAAAAAACAAGTTGCTCCGATTTCAATTTTTTTTATATATTTTTCCGTTTCAGATGATTTTGAAACTTTTTTGTCGCGCCGTCTGTCTGCATGTCTGTCTGTAGCGACCAACGCGCATAACTCAAAAACCGATTGCCCGATTTGAATGAAATTTGGTACCTAGGCAAAATCATGGATCGAGATGGTCCCATTTAAAAATGAACAAAATCCACCGAACGCAAGCCAAATAAAAGGGTGGAGGTAGATTTAAAAAATTAGAGTTTATGTGAAAATATAGTGTGTGTAATATCAAACGAAAGGTAATTGAGTCTGGAGTTAAACAAAATACAGTTTAGTTTTTTTTTAAAGGCTGGGGGTAGATTTCAAAAATTAGAGTTTAAGTGAAAATATGGCGAGTGTGATATCAAACAAAGGGTAGATGAGTCTGGAATTAAACAAAATACATTTTAGTTAAAAATAAAAAAAAAGATTGGGTCAGAACATGGCCTGTGTGGAACCGAACCACTTATCTGAAAAAAAAAACGTATAAAAGCGTTTTGTAGGAAAATTTATTGTCTTCAACTTTTGTCTAAAACTTTTTTTTCTAAAAAGTACAGGGACCAAGTAATTTAAAATAAAACCTTTTTGTGTACACTAAATCCAAGATGGCGGAGGTAGCCCCTCCCCTCCCCCGAAACTCAAATTTTGTTTTAGGACTCCAATGTAAACAACATATCGTCGTTGATCTTACAAACTGACGTAACTCATTTATTGTAATTTTACAAGAGAGCAATTTCAAGTTTTTGGGTTTTTTAGAAAATATGAATGTTTTGAGATACGACAAAGGGATAACATCGTACTGCTTTAAAACGTATAGCATTTGAGTTACAACACTTAGTGAGATGAAAAAACGACACAAATAGGGTAGTATTATATTATGGGTCTCATCTTAAAACTGCTTTTTTTGGAGATACGTCAGTTTGTCAGATCTTCTTTTCGCTTTAATGACTGGCCTATTCTAAAAAAAATTTTTTTTTACAAATTTTGTTTACTTATATATATTTTGTTTTTCTAAAAATTAAGCGCGCCATCTTGAGTGTGCGGGGGCTGGCAGTTTTCTTTTGCTGACAATGCGATAAGCGAAGCATTTGCAATAACACCGTGGATGAAATGTAAATGTAATTTTAGTATTCTCGATCGATACTTCATTCATAAAAGCTTGGAGTCGAGGGCAAATATGGACGGACAACGTTTGGAATAATTTCCTCAATTCCAGAAAGATTTAGTTTCTGTCACAATTAAAAGTGCAAAAGCCTTTTGGAAGAAAAATAAACAGTTCCATGACGGATCTGATACCTTCCTAGCTAGCCTGTTAGCACACACTCATGATATATCAACCTTAAAAACAGTTTTTTTGTAAATATCTCAGAAACTAAAGGTCCTACGAAGTTTTTGGTTAGAACACAAACTATATAGGAAAATGTAGTCTACTATATTTATATAAACCGAACCGAACCGCACATTAATGCGATACTCGGTTAAAAAGTTAGAATTTTTTACATTTTTTAGTTGTCAAAAAACTCTCATTAGATTAATAGATAGGTCAAAAAGGGTAAAATACACCCAAATATCACATTTCTGGCGTTTTCTAAAAAAAAAAAATAATAAATAAAGTATCAGATCCGTCATGGATGTAGATGTCTGATAATAAAGCCAAATAGATCATCCGCTTATAAGGCCCGGGCATTACATTCAAACAGTGGGCCTTATTATGAAACGATCTTAAAGCAACTTAATCCAAAGCCATGCAGCAGATTTACGATACCAAATTATCTTTTTTCAGAATTTTGTGTTTTTAAAATTACTTTAATAAAAAAAAATATTAATAAGAAATACACTTCTTTTACGTTTCTTCATTATTTGCAATCATTTATTTTATTTTAACACCTAAATAACATTTTCGAATGATAAAAATTAGTACGCAAATAATGCTTATTGTGAGGCACGCCCGATAATAAGGCCCACGCGGATGTCAAATACTAAAAATACTAACTATTAGCTAAAATGTATCTAAATACTATTATTTTTATTAGAAAATATTGTTTTATATTTAATGGGATTTATTTTTGGGCCTTATTTAAAGTAATATATTTTTATGAACAGTAATATACCTTCCTAGCCCGCGTAGCAAAGGCTAGAGAAGGTATTATTATTGTGTCTTGATCTCCGTCTGTGTGTGTGTGTATATTATTTCTGTCCGTAGCACGATGATAGCTCCTAAACCGCTAAACTTTTCTTAAAATTGTCAGGTAAAATAGTGTTCGACAGTCTTACGAGCTGATTAGATTTTGGTCAAAATCCATTAATGCTAATGACAATTTTTTGACAATTAAAAACTTTAAAAAATGCGAACTTTTTAACGGAGCATCGTATCAATACACTGTTTTCTGAATATAGTAGACTATATTTTGCTCAATAATTCGAATTATGAACAACTTCGTAAGAGCTTTAGTTTCTGAGATATTTACAAGGCGAATATATTATCATGGCTTCACTTGAATACTTGAATGTGCTAATAGACTAGCTAGGAAGGTGTCAGATCCGTCATGGATCCATTTATTTTAAATATACAGTCGAACCTCTATAACTTGAACCTGAAGGGACAACCAAAACAGTTCGAGTTATGGAGAGTTCGAGTTATAGAAACTCGAATTACATAGGTTAAAATACATGTAAAAAGTGCAGGGACCGCTTAAAAGGTTCGAGTTATAGAGGGGTTCGAGTTATAGAAGTTCGAGTTAGAGAGGTTAGACTGTACTTCCATATATGTGTTTAGTTGGATAACTCGATAAAGCAAAAATTAGGACAGAAATCTTAGCTTGTACTTTTGTTTTAATATAATGCGGTTATAAAAATAAAGTGGGCCTTATACCCCGCGCCAACCTGATTTGTTTTACGTTTCTTTAGATTTGTTTGATCCAATTTAAAAAAAGATCCTCGTTCTAGCGGCCAATTGACTTCCGCCTAGAAAAAAGAAGTGGTCACTTAACCATTCTCCATTCTCCAAAAATATACACAGATTCCAAAAGCTAATGCTAGACACTAAAATTGAAAGGAAAATTGCGAGGCAATAATCAAAGGACCAAATAATTTTTGTCTTTGGATTAAATAAATATATACTTGAACCAAGTATATACAGGGTTCCAAGTAACATTATTACCACTCAAGGTTTTCTTAATTTGGTTCCTAGGTTATTTAGAGGGTGCTGTTATGGGTTTTAGGATCAATTTGGCTACTTAAAGGTAATTTATATTGCCAATTACCTAAAGGGGTGTTATACAACCAAAAAGTGATTTATAAAGGGAGTATAATAAAACTGATATTCCTTCTGTTCCTTTTAGATACTTTTGGTTTTATTGATTTCTGATTTATAAAGATGGTCTTATAAAACCATTTTACCTAAAGTTTTTAAAAAGAAATAAATATAAACTTTGGTCATTTAATTTTTTTCATTACTTTACGTCATCACAAAAGTGTTTTATAATAGAGCTAAAAGGTTATCTTATATCCTTTTGTTTTTATAGTTACCAGTAGTTTAAAAGTAAATATGATTAGATAGGCGGCCATATAGAACCTAGTTTCCTTAAGGTTTTTAAGAGTGGTAAATATAAACTTTAGACTTTTGGTTTTTACCATTACTTTTAGGCATTTTAAAAAGATTTTATAGGAAGGCTTAAAGGTAAACTTAATTCTTTTGTATTTATAGTTACCTATAGCTGTATATTAAATATTATTTAAATAGGCGGCCATATAAAACCTTGTTTCCTTAAGGGTTTTAACAGAAGTAAGTAAAGACTTTCGTGTTTTATTTTTTTTAGGTATTTCTTGTAAAAATAATAGATATACCTAGGTACAGATTGGTACCTACCTATTGCAAGATTGATTATTTAAAGCCCAATAATTAATAATTGTTGAGTTTCCGTCCTCCTGGGTAGGACACCCAGGCCTAGATAAGGCCTGTTTAGACGGCCAATATAAGAGGTTGCCCTCCAACCTGCAGGCACAACGAATAACATTGCACTGGCCCTCTCGATTCGAAATTGCACGATAAAAAACATTTAAAAGTGTTGAATTATACGCTTTTATACACTTTAAAAACAAATACACATACAAACACGTGTTAAGAAAGTATGCCGCCAAACTTCAGAAGAAGATTTTTTAAGTGATTTTAAGAAAAAAACTTTAAATAAACATGTTACCGCAAATGCTTAGTTTTTGAGATACAGGGTGCCCAAGTTTCAATTTTTTGTTTGTTTTTTTCTTTATAGCTTGTGCAGTTTTTGAGATGTTTGGTTCAAATTTGTATTTAGCTATAAGGCATACATCATTAAACATGCCAAATATCAGAAAAAAACTACAATGTGATATTTTTTCAGGGGTCATGCCCCCTTTTTTCCCAACTTTTTTGCAGTAAGCCAATGGCAGATTAAAAAATATAAAATTTATTCTTTGTTTTATTCAGAAACTTTTTTATTACCTGCAATTTTTTCTAACCGTTTTCGAGAAAAAAGACTAAAAATTTAATTTTGCCATTGCTACGCGGGCTAAGAAGTTGAAAAAACGGTTTTTATATGACTCTTATGGGAGGATTGAGGCATTGTTCAAGTGCGTTTTTGACTTTTCCTCTAAACTAACAAAACCGTGTCAAGCAGTTTTGATAGCATTTGTGTTCTGTTAACTAGCTATGGGAATAAAGGCCGCTTGACATGGTGCATGAAAATAAAATTTGCAGGCAAATGGCATGAAATTTTGCCCAGGTGCATGCGCAGTACAAATCCAGCTGATTGTTGCAGGCAATCCATTTTTATCGGTCCGGTGCCATTCTTTTGCATGCAAACTGTACTTGCATGCAAACTGGGGAATTTTTACCTAGATTCTGGGGAATCCATGCATGGCCATGCACAATGTCAAACGAAAAGAAGATTTTTTGCAGGCAACAATTTGACCGAAATTTTTTGCTTGCAAATATTTGCAGCGCGTCATGCACCATGTCAAGCGGCCTTAAGCAATTTTAACAAAATTTTGCATGCGGAAAAAAACCGCTTTCCACCATTCAAAAATTCGAATGTCATTTTTACGCAAGGGAAGTCAAATAACATTGTGGCGTTAATTAAGTTTTCCATCAGATATCTATGGCTACAACCTCCAAAACTACAATAACATGTTTTTATTCCAGAAACTTTCCGTTGACTGAGCTCGATGGAGGAGAAAACTTTTCCTTCCACAAACAACGTCATTAAGTTTATATGTATAAACTTAATCAAACTTTCGTCGGAAGCATGTTTAGATCAGATAAAATTCCTACCAATCCGGATCGAGAATTGCAGTATACAAACATATGAATAATAGTTGAGAGGCATATTATGGTATCCCGTGGGATAATCGTGGTAATAGATCACACAGTGGCCCAGCTAGGAATATGTCTTAGGGGGGGGGGGGCATTATGTCGTATTTTATGCTATTTTATCTTTTTATTCATAAAATTTGTGGAATAATATTTTAAAAAATCTTGGGATTGGTTCAGTTCGGATTTTAAGTCACCAACCAATTGATTTAGTGTAGTTTAAAATTTCCTTCAATTTTTTTTTGAGTAAAACAAGTTACTATTTTACGTGTACTTTCCGTTTCTAGTTTTTAGAGCTACTGCGATATATATTTTATAACGAGTTGCAGAGATACAACATCCCTGTCTTATGCATTTCGTTACCAGGAATTTTTTTTCAAAGTCGATTTCCAATTTTAATTTTAATAGATTTTGAACCATTGTATAGTTCTTTTATCGCTTTTATGTATGTATGATTGATATTAGTTTGTTCTAACACTGTCCATAATTTTTCTATTGAAACGGTATCATATGCTTTTTGTAGGTCTACAAAAGTAACATGAGTCTTTAGATTTCTGGCACTTCCTTTCTCAATAATTACTTGTTTAAGACAAAAAACATTATCACTACAAGATCTGCCTTCACGAAACCCACTTTGCTCTTCTTCTTCTTGTTAATAAAAATCATTCATTAGATTTCTAAGAATCCTACCGTACAATCTACTTAGAGTACTGGTTACTGAAATTGCTCTGTAATTGTTGCTATCTAGTTTGTTTCCTTTTTTATGTATTAAGGATATGAATGCTATTTTTCAATCATCAGGTACTAGATGTCCGTTTATGCATTGATTGATAATATATGTAAGATTTTCTAGTAGTTTCTCTGATCCATATTTGACCATTTCAGCGTATCAAAAAGCAATTCATACAAAACTAAAATTTTAATAAATAAAAATACCCCCTCCCAAAATGCAGTTAAAAAAAACTTAAAAACGGCTTGCTATATCAAGATGCGGTTACTTTTAAGCTTGTCTTGAAAATCGAGGATTTTAACAGTCAGTTTTCCTCTATCTTTCCTAGAAATACCCGAATCCCTCCAAAAACATCGAATTTGGGACACCCGGTAATATAAGCTTAATCAAATTTTAACTCATTAACTGGAAGAGCGCATGAAATACCCTTAAATCCCCTTTTCGATCCCTTATTTACTCACTAAATCCAGATATTACATACTTAACGCAAGGAGACCAAACTGTTTAACTCACGTAACGGATACGTACGCGTATTTATCAGATACCTACACCAGTATTATTTGCTGACATCTTGAACTACTACTCCTAAAAATTAAAGAAAAAAGAAAAACTACTAGTATGTCGGTTTGGAACGTTTTTCTACGTTGTCCGACGCCTATTCTCCACCTCCTTCGATTCTGACAATCATCTTCTATCAGGTTTTTTTGACTCATTGATCTTTGGATTGACTGTTGCCATTCTAGTTTAGGACGCCCTCTTTTTCTGCGCCCTATTGGTTTCCATTCTAGGACCTGCTTTGGTAATCTTTCGTCGTTCATCCGTTGTCACCCGTCATTCTTTCTTTTATGATCTCATTTCTTACGTGATCTGTTCTAGATATTCTCATTGCATTCATTTCAACACTTTCCATTTTTGTTTTGTATTTAAAAATTAGCTTCAATAAAATCAAATTTTGATCAAAAGGGTATAACACTATTGACAAAATTTCGTGGCTAATCGGGTAAAAAGATGTCTTTGTTTCTCCCATACTTTTCCGTGGGTAGCTCGAAAGTATATTGCAGTTTTCATGTATGTGCCCCCAAAAATAGAACGAGGCACAGAATTAACTTTTTGTTTGTTTTTTTAATGTGTTTTTCTTAAAAATGCGTTACGACGGGGGGAGGGGGGGTCAAAAATCCTGAATTTTTGTGTTACGTAATTTAAGGACGTTCCCTAAGTAGATAAATATTGCTTTGTAAAATTTTGTGAAACAGCAATATTTTAAAAATCTCTCTATTTTTGGGATTATGCTATCCTCGAAGCGCAGGGCTAAGCATTTAAAGCATTTTAATATTTAGTAAAATATAGTAGTAGATTTAAATAAATATACAGTCGAACCTCCATAACTCGAACTTAAAGGGACAACCAAAATAGTTCGAGTTATGGGGAGTTCGAGTTATAGAAATTCGAGTTAAATAGCTTAAAATACATATAAAAAGTGCAGGGACCACTTAAAGGGTTTGAGTTATAGAGAGGTTCGAGTTATAGAGGTTCGACTTAGAGAGGTTCGACTGTATTAGTTTAAATGTCAAATTGAAATTAATCTGCCACTTTTAGTATTTAATATTTCCTTATGGAATGACCCCTTTATTTCTTTATATTTGTTTTATTTTTAAATATTGTTTGTTTTATTTTATATTTGAATTTTTTTACTGGGTTTTAATTTTTTTTAAATGATCAATTTATGAAATTAATTAAAAAAAAAGAGGTATAATAATTAAAGAATTTAAATACCTTACAATTTAAAAATTTTTTAAAATTAAATATTGAGTATGATACGTCATTCTAACGGAAATTTTACGCTGATTTTAAAAATCGAATAAAAAGAGGTTCATTCCATAAGAATAATATCTCAAAAACTAACAGTGATAAATAAATAAAAATCTAAATCATTAACTTCCCAAAAATATCGAATTTGGGACACACTATATTGTGGCGATCGTTGGAAAAAATATGATTTAACATCCTAAATTTATTTGGTTTACAGGAAATAAAGTTTTTCAAACACAGCACAGCTTATTTTTATACGAATTCAACGCTGAAGCAATTAAAGCCGTTAATAGTTCGCGAAATTTCATCACCTCTGACCAATTGTCACTAATTGGGATGACTAAAGGCAATTTTCTGGCAAAATTGAGGCCCCAATTAATGCAGCGTTCTATAAATTTTATTTCCGCTAATTGACTATTTTCAGGCGTGGACTAGAGACCCTGTATGTATGACATATTTTAATAGAGATCCTGTGTGTGTGACATATTTTAAAAAAATAGAGACACGACAAACCATTAATCAAATTCACTCAAAATCATATTTTTTGGCTATATATTATTTTCTTGCCAAGTTCATTGGCGTTTCACTAAAATAATTTATCATAACAAAAACATTTCTTGTAAAAAAAGCCAAGTACGCGAAAATGGTATTCCGTAAAAAGAATTGAGATAAAAGTAAAGCCAAGTTCTCCAATAGACATTTCAAAATTAAAGGTTCTCACTAGTTGTAAATGCGCAAGCTATTTTTACAATAAACAGCGCACAACATCACATGTTGAGCAAAAACCAACTTAAGCTTAGCCGACCGGCACCAATCATATTGCGGAGAGTTAAACTAGTCATGGGGATAAAACATTTTTTTTTGTCAAACAAACTGTGTTTATTGTATTACAATCTAGTCAGTACGACTAATTAGCAATTTTGTTTTAACTTAATCTACTAGAAAAGTCAGATTTAAACTTAGGGTTCACTCAACAGTTCTCCCCGCTTTGTTTAGTCTGTACCTCACAATTGTGTTGTGTTTATAGCATTATTTTGTTTTATGTAATTCACTTAGTTTACTAGCTCAAACGGCTTCACTCTTTTTAGTCTTCGAACTAGCATAGTATTGTCTAGAAGCTGAATTGCTTCCACATTCACATGCCGATGGAGTCTATCTTCATGGCTTTTTGCGTACTTTTTTATAGTCTCTGCTACAGTTTCGATTTTTAGATATCGATGAAGGTCACTATTTCGAACGTACCAAGGTGCATTCACAATGTTTCTTAATACTTTATTTTGAAATCTCTGTAAAACTATGTATGTGTATCCCATTTTGCCGCCATTTCCCCTACGTACCTGCTTGCGCCAATTTAATTTATATTTTTTTAAATAATTATTTTAAAACACCTATACCAATTTTCCATTTGTTTTGAACGAATAAAAATACCTCCACTGAAGGTTAGTAAACCGGAAACTGCTGTTTTTGTCGACGGACGCGAAAAACAGACAGGAGGATATTTTCCTATGTGAAAAGTTTATTTTTACTTAAAAAAATAATATGATGCTAGAAAAACTAGATACTTTTATTAGTTTTTTAAATCAGGTCGTCCTTATTTTTGACATTGGATGTAAAATTTTGTATGTTTCTTTCACTAAATCTGTTTTTAGGCTAGTTCAAAAAAGTACCAACTATAAAAATCGGTTAAGCAGTTTCTGAGATATGATGATCAAGCAAAAACCCTTTGTCACACTTAACTAAATTCAAAAATATGTACAGGGTGTTTTAGACCACCCGCACAGGTCGATTATTTTAAAAGGGATAATTAATTTTAAACATTTTTAAATCACTATCAAGGTAGTGAAATGGGCTCTTTCTGATGATGTAGGTTTTAAGGTCCTAGCCTCACAGGAAGCTCGACGTTGATTTTTTTAAATAGAGCATGCTATTTCTAATTGCGGATTTCAATTCTACGCGGAAAAATTAAAACGTTTTATTCGAAAACTTTTTCCCAAAAATGCTTTTTTAAACCTCAAAACTGATATTAAATTTTTTCGCAGTTATAACCAAGAAAAAAACGGAAAGTAACCAAAATATTTACTTTCCAAACTTTTTGACACTCAATGACACATTTCCATTGAAAAGATTGTTTTTGTCTGTCTTGTGTCATTTAATTTAGACTTTGACTACTTTCCGTTTTTGTCTTGGTTATAACTGCGAAATAATTTAATATCAGTTTTGAGATTTAAAAAAGCATTTTTGGGAAAATGTTTTCGAATAAAACGTTTTAATTTTTCCGCATAGAATTGAAATCCGCAAATAGCATGTTCTATTTAAAAAAATCAACGTCGAGCCGAATTTTGATACTTCTTGTAAGGCTAGGACCTTAAAACCTACATCATCAGAAAGAGCACATCTCACTACCTTGATAATGATTTAAAAATGTTTAAAAATAATTATCCCTTTTAAAATAATCGGTCTGTGCGGGTGGTCTGAAACACCCTGTATATTTGATCATAACTTCTTTGATTTAACTCCTCCAAGAATAATTAGTATATATATTTATCGGTTTCACAACGTTCTACGTCTTCCGATACCCAATCTCCACTCGTTTCTGTTTGCCCATAATTCATCATCTAGGCCTCTTATTCTTATTTCACTGTCTATTCCTTCTCTCCAGCTTCTCCTTGGCCGTCCTCGTTTTCTTCGGCCAGTTGGTTTCCATTGTAGTATTTGTTTAGGTAGTCTTTCATCATTCATTCTTTGTACATGTCCGTACCACACCAGTTGTTTTGTTCTTATATCATCCACTAGTACGTTCACCTACTGTCATAATTTCTCTTATTCTTTGATTTGTAACTCTTTCTCTTTTTGATTTCCCTGCTGCTCTTCTCCAATAGTCCATCTCCGTAGCGGAAAGCATTTTTTCTGTTCTATCCTTGATTGGCCATACTTCTGAGCCGTATGTAATAATACTTTTTATAATGGTGTTATATATAAGCTTTTTGTTATGTTTTGATATACTTTGGTCCCAAATTATTCCATTTAATAAAGTTATTGCTTTTCTTCCTTGTACGTTTCGATCTTTTATAGCTTTGTCTAGTGTTCCGTCAGCTGTAACTTTTAGACCTAAGTATTTATACTCATCACAGGGGTGAATTCGCTGCCCGGTATTTAAGATTAGATCCTGTTTCATTCCACCGATACACATATACTCTGTCTTATTGAGATTAACCTCTAGTCCCCACTTATTGTACTCTTCTATTAGTTTTCGTGTCATATATTCGAGGTCGTCATAATCCTGAGCCACTACTATCTGATCATCGGCGAAACATAAAGTATACAAGGTGGTTTCGTCCAACGGAATTCCCATGTTTTGGCATTTTCTCTTCCATACTTTAAGGACTTGTTCCAAGTATATCTTGAAGAGCGTAGGCGAGATACAGCAACCTTGTTTAAGACCTTTATTTACTTGAAAGCCTTTGGTTAGTTTTGCTTTTATTTTAACTTTTGCCTTACTATTGCGGTATAACTCTTGGATGGCCTTAATTAGTTGTACGCTTATGTTTGTGTTTTCCAACGCTTTCCAAAGCAGATTTAGTGGTATACTATCATATGCCTTTTGCAGATCCACGTAAAGCAGATGCAGCTCTTGACCGTATGCCATTTTCTTTTCAATAACTTGGGTTATACAAAAGAGGTGATCTGAAGTCGATCTACCCGCCCTGAAACCAGCTTGTTCTTCTGCCTCCATGTCTTTATATTCGCTCTCTACTTTATTTCTTATTATTTTACCGTATATTCTGCTTAGCGTACTAGTCACAGATATACCTCTATAATTGTCACATATATCTTTCCTTCCTTTTTTGTGTATTGTGGATATATATGACGTTTTCCACTCAGTTGGGAATACAGTTCCATTTAAATATTTTTGGAAAAGATTCCGTAATCTCCAAAACAGTTCTTCAGTGCCATATTTAATAAGTTCGGCTGGGATATTTCCGGGTCCGGCAGATTTACCGCTTTTTAAGGTTGTGCACACGTTTTTGACCTCAGAGATTGTGAGGGGTACTGGAGATCCCATCGTTCTAATTATATTGTCTCTTGCGTCTTCCTTGAAGTCTGCTCTATCTTCAGTTAAAAGTTTTTTAAAATGCTCATCCCATTCTTTGTCTGGTATTGGTGAAATGATATCTCTGCATGTTTCTTTTTTAATCGATCTTATAGTTTTCCAGCTTTCGGTACTTCTCCTACCTCCTAAGTAAGAATCTATTTTCTGGCACTTTTGCGTCCACGAATGATTTTTCTTATCACTGATCATTCTTCTCACCTTTGATTGCGCGATTTTGTATTCTTGTCTGCTTCTATCTGTCTTTTGGGATAAGTAGGTGTGATATAATTTCCTTTTTTCCTCTATTTCTCTCTCAATCTCAGCATCCCACCAGTATGGTTTTCTTCTTTTAGAAGTTTCTTCCACTAATCCTAGTGCTTCTTTTGCAGCTTGGTGGATGCTTAATGTAATACATTCGTATTCCTCATCTGGGGTTTCACCTGAACTTGTATTAAGTTTTTCGTTCAGTCTCTTTTTGTATAAGTTTTTTACGCTGTCATGTTCTAGGCTTAGTAGATTATATTTACAGTGATCAATTTCTTCAATCACTGTATCATCAAGATGTTGTTGATGCAGGCTTCGGCCTTGATAAGGAAAGAGAATTTTGGAATTCTGACATCTTGAATTTTTAGTTTTGTCTTTTGTTTAGTGATAAGATAATCAATGACGGATTTCAGGTTTTGTGAGGGTTTGGTCCAGGTATATTTGTGTATTTCCTTATGTTGAAAATTAGTAAATGCTAAAATAAAAATTAGAACGTTCCATTACAGCAATTTCCTAGGCCCTTGCCTCCAACATTGGAGGGAAGCAGGTGGGGATCAACTGGATCCAACATTGGGAAGAACGCCGCTGGTGAGCAGGTGATATTCGAGTATTATCACGTGTGTATGTTGATGCAGAAAAAAAAAACAAAAAAAAGTCCGAAGAGGCATTATTCATGGTCTAGCTCACCTGTGTGGCTCACCTCACACCTTGCGATACCATCATTATTGGTATTTATTTTGTAAGAGGTAAAAAAGAGCAGAAAATATGCTGGTATTTACCTATAATTAACATAAAAAACATTAAATATGTAGGTAATTATTATGAAGACTGAGGCGTATTATAAGTATGTCAAATGATAGCTTGCAAAATTAATAAAAAATTATCAAAAAATTAAAATCTTTTTTATTATAACTAAAAAAGAGTTAAGTACGTATTTGATGCAAAAAAGATTTAAAGACAAAATTTTTACATTGACGAAATAGTAATTCAAAAACCGCTAAATCGTTTAAGATAGCAGAAAAATTCTTTGACACCCTTGAATATGGCCATTTACTTTTGGTAAGGGTAGGGATATGATAAATACGAAATAATTAAAATAAAGAATATGAACGGCATAGAGACTAACGTTAAAGAGGATATTGTAAATATCACACAACTATTGTATACACAATTATACCAAATAATAAATTTAGAAAAAAAAAACTTTTTGAAAACAAGCTTTTATAACATGGACTAAAAAGCATAAAATAATTTTTTGAGTGTTCTGATATCATAATAATAAAAGCGATGGGCGTAAGGAAATTTAACCGTTTTTGTTTTAGCCTTGTTAATTCGAAGTTTAGTGAAACTCCAAATTCATTAAATTATAGCAGAGAAATGTAAGGCTAGACAATTTAACCCAACCCAACCCACCCCAACCACCCTTACATTTTTCTGATATGGATGGACATTATTACGTCTGCTTCATATTAGGCAGATCATCCGCGACCGGCAGTGTGTCGATTTATTTTGTCACATTGAAAAAGAAGAGTCGGCCCATCATCGGTTGTGGACGATCCACCAAATGCGCATGGAAAGGCATTTGCCTAATATGAAATACGCCCATCGCTTTTATTATTATGATATCAGAACACTCAAAAAATTATTTTATGCTTTTTAGTCCATGTTATAAAAGCTTGTTTTCAAAAAGTTTTTTTTTCTAAATTTATTTTTTAATTTTTAGATTTGTCTATGCGTTTCAGCTAACGCATCAATATTGCAGGGAGTTGAAAGTAATCAGAAAAACTCGTCATTAAATCGTCAATTTTGAATCCGCCATATTAAATTTTTGTAATCTGATCAAAAATTCGTAATTCTCATCCTCAAAAACCCTCAGATACCAATTTTGGTGGAAATCCGACAACCTAAAATTTTTCGTCCTCTTCGCCCTCCACGTTAGGGGGGTCAGTGATACCACATTAGTGGATTGTCATCGGAACTATAACGATATGCGAAATTTGAAGTCAATTGAACACGTGGAAGTCAGTTGAAAGTAATCAGAAAAACTTGACATTAAATCGTCCATTTTGAATCCGCCATATTACATTTTTATATATCAAAAATTCGTAATCCCCATCCTCAAAAACCCCCAGATACCAATTTTGGTGGAAATCCAACAAACTAAACTTTTACCCCCTCTGCGCCCCCCCACGTTAGGGGGGAGGGAGGTACCCGATGAAACCATATTATTGTATTGTCATCGGAACTAAGACGCTATGAGAAATTTGAAGTCAATCGGATGTTTGGAAGTTCTTCAAAAATGAGTTGCAAGATTTGATTACATACATACATACATACAGGTGAAGTTAAATAAAAGCTTGTAAAAAAGAGATCCATCACAAGACACCACGAAGAAACTTCAAACAAAAATAAAGAACACAAACTTGAGCTACAACCTGAAATAACCAAAGCGGAAATAAAGAGAGCATTAAAGAAAATGAAAAATAATAAATCACCTGGAAAAAACGGAGTAACGCCAGAAATGCTCAAATACGGTGGTTAAGCTGTAGTTAGTACCCTACATATTCTCTTGAATTTTTACGAAAATATTAACAGATAGACTAACAACAAAATTTGACGGATATCAATCAAAAGAACAAGCAGGCTTCAGAAAAGTTTTCAGTACAGTTGACCACCTATTAACCATGAAAATCCTAATAGAACGAGCCAACGAATACAACATTCCACTATATATTGTCTTTATAGACTTTCAAAAAGCTTTCGATAGCATTGAGCACTGGGCAGTAAAAGCATATTTAATTATTATCCGAGCAGATCACAGAAGTCTACTTCTCACCCAGTTAAAATTGGTTTGTATAGCGGACTGTAAATCGAAATTAGAATTTTATATTTTATTTTATTTTTTAGAATTATTATGGATTATGTTTATTTTAATTTTACAAGCATTTAAGTTGGCCGATAATATCAAGCTGAAAGGGTAGAAATTTCCCTAAATAAAAATATATGATTACTAAAACCAGATCCGCTCAAGCTTAGCACTAAATTTATGCACTAAGAAATTATTATTGTTAATATAATTTTATAAGCGAATTTCGACACTTAAAATATAATCACTTACTGCTTCTATTCCAGTAATATTGAGCACACGCGTAATCGCGCTAATTAGCGAAAGTGAAAATTTTATTGTGTTTGGTTTTAATGTTAAATATATTAATATTAATCATAGCCGAAAAACGTGCAGGCGAGATTCATTGTCACGTATTTCTTATCAGAAAAAGTGCATTGTTTTTCTTTATTTTTAAACTGTTCGGTTGATCGTGAGAGAGACTCGCTGAAGGCGAAAGGCTAATATTTTTCATTATTGAATTCACTAGCGAGTTCGCGCATACATGTCCAGTTTTTTTTTAGAGGGACGCTAAGGGAGTTTCACTGGTGTATTTTTATTTTAATTTAAAAGTAGAAAAATGGATTTAAGATTTTATTCTTAATTATAATTATTTTAACAACTAATTAACTATTTAATTATGATTGATTAGCGTAACTTATAGGAGGCCCAATTATGGCCTAATTAATTCAAAAGGCCGTATTTAAAAATATAGTAAAAACAAAAAAATGCCTAAAAAATAAAATTAAACAAAAATAAATTATTTTTTAAATAAATAATAACCCGGAATGAACAACAGACTTAATAGCCAATATATATAGCGAAGCAACAACATCAATTAAAATCCACGAAGGAACCAAGCCACATATCCTCATAAGAAGAGGTGTCAGCCAGAGTGACACAATATCCCCTAAACTATTTAACCAGGCCCTAGAATATGTTTTTAAAAACTTAGATTGGGAAGAAATAGGCATCAAAATAAACGGACAATACTTGAACCACCTAAGATATGCTGATGATATTTTCTTAATAACAGATAAGAAAGAAGAACTGATAAAAATGCTGGAGGAATTGGATATTGAATATAGCATAATATACAAATGAGATGGGCGAAAGATTTGAAGAGACATGCAGGAGATAGATGGATGAACACGGCGACAGACAGAGAAGAATTGAAGATATTGGGGGAGGCCTATGTCCAAAGATGGTTCGAGGAAGGGTAGGGGGTAGTAAAGAAAGTGGAATTTTTTAAAAACATAACTGGGAAACTCGAGGAAACTACTAACTACTAAGATAATTTGTCTGAAAAAACTTATAACCATAGTAGAGCTCAAAAAAATTTATTTAAATTTATTTTGAAATCAAATTTCTGACTCATTACACATTTACATACATTTCCAGATTTCTCAGTAATTCACCTATAATATAAGGGTTAAAGTTTATAATACTTAATAATTTTTTTGGAAATTTTCATTATTGTTGTAGTCAACTTTTAGGTTGACTTATTTTACACAATAGGATTCCCCTAATAAATAATGTATGGAATCATATTTGAATTTCCTTTCAATTTTGGAATGGAATTAGTGAGTCATATCCCGAGTTTGATTTAAACAAACCAAGGGGAAGACGGGGTAATACCACCACCCAAGGTATCTAACCAACAAGAAACACCAGATAGCTGCCAGTTATGACAAACAGAGCAGCAGTGGTGCCAGAAGCTACACGGTAAAAATTTTTGTCTACAATGAAAACACGTTATTTTCTTGAATAAATTGTTTTACCTTAAAACAATTTGTTTTGAATTAAAATATTTCTTTTTGTTCAACGCTGCGTTTAATCTTGAAATGAGACTTTATTTTTCTTCTTAAATTGTTTTGTTTCAGTATACTTCATTTTCTAACAAAGCAAATTGTCTTCATATTAGTAATATTTTGCTTCCAGAGAAAACGGTGCCTTAGATAATTTAAAAGAGGAAGAAAGTTCTCTAATAAATAATAATATTAATTTGGAGTGTTTTATAAATAATAAATAAATATGTCTAAAATGATGAAAATCGATGTAGGTGAGGGAAAAACATTAAATCTTGTTGACCATGACCATTGGCATTATACTAAACCAAAATTAATGTGACAAACGCCACAGTTTATTGATCCTTAGTAATTCAAAACAATTAAATTTCAATTAAGATTGATTTCACTACAATTCGAATTTTTAATACATAACTCATTAGAGTGCGGTCAAAACGATACGCAAAATACGACTTAAAACTACGTAGACCTAATTTCAAAAAAATGTGATACGGTATTGAATTTTTAAAATTTGGCACCATTTTGCGGTCTTATTAAAACTCCCTAAATTACGTTCTGCCGAATCTTAACTCAAGGTGGTGTTTTCGCATCTCTATGGCCCTACCATACTGCAACTTGGTGCGTTTGTTCATAAACTGTATAATTTTTAAAATATGAATTTTCAAAGCTTGGCAATTTTGGTCTTTGGGATTCCCTACCCTAAAATTCGCTAAATGAAGTTTTTCTGAATTTTCACTCAGGGTGTGGTTTTTTCGCATCGCTATGGCCCCATTATACTACAACTCGGTGCTTTTGTTGATATACTGTATAGTTTTTAAATATGAATTTTCAAAGTTTGGCCATTTTGGTCTTATAAGAACCCTAAAATTCACTAAATGACGATTTTTCGAATCTTAACTCAGGGTGCGGTTTTTTCGCATCTCTATGGCCCCACCATACTGCAATTCGGTGCTTTTGTTAATAAACTGTATAGTTTTTGAAATATGAATTTTTAAAGTTTAGTCATTTTGGTCTTATGGGATTCCCTACCCTAAAATTTGCTAAATGACGTTTCTCCGAATCTTAACTCAGGGTCTGCTTTTTTCGCATCTCTATAGCCCTACCATACTGTAACTCGGTGCTTTTGTTGATAAACTGTATAGTTTTTAAAATATAAATTTTCAAAGTTTGGCCATTTTGGTCTTATGCGATTCCCTACTCTAAAATTCGCTAAATCACGTTTTTTGGAATCTAAACTCAGGGTGTGGTTTTTTCGCATCTCTATGACCCTACCATATTGCAACTCGGTGCTTTTGGTGATAAACTGTATAGTTTTTAAAATATGAATTTTCAAAGTTTTGCCATTTTGGTCCTACGGGATTCCACACCCTAAAATTCGCTAAATGACGTTTTTCCGAATCTTAACTCAGGGTGTTGATTTTTCGCATCTCTATGGCCCTACCATACTGTAACTCGGTGCTTTTGTTGATAAACAGTATAGTTTTTAAAATATGAATTTTCAAAGTTTTGCCATTTTGGTCCTATGGAATTCCCTACCCTAAAATTCGCTAAATGACGTTTTTCCGAATTTTAACTCAGTGTGTGGTTTTTTCGCATCTGTATGGCCCCACCATACTGCAACTCGGTGCTTTTGTTGATAAACTTTATAGTTTTTGAAATATGAATTTTCAAAGTTTGGCCATTTTGGTCATATGGGATTCCCTACCCTAAAATTCGTTTAATGACATTTTCAGATACCTTAACACAGGGTGTAGTTTTTTTGCATCTTATGGCCTCACCCTACTGCAACTCGATGCTTTTGTTTTTAAACTATATAGTTTTTAAAATATGAATTTTCAAAGTTTGGCCATTTTCGTATGGGATTCCCTACTCTAAAAACGCTAAATTACATTTTACCGAATCTTACCACAGGGTCCGGTTTTTTCGCATTTCTATGGCCCCACCATACTCCAACTTGGTGCTTTTGCTGATAAACTGTATAGTTTTCCAAAGTTTGGCCATTTTGGTCTTATGGTATCCCCTACCCTAAAATTTTCTAAATAAAGTTTTTCCAAATCTTAACTCAGGGTGTGGTTTTTTCGCATCTATATTGCCCTACCCCGGAGAAAATCCGCCATTTTTAAAAACCGAAATTTGTTAACCAAAAACAATGTCTCTTGGGACCGAAAAGTCTGGATTTTCATAAAAATTAATAAAAAAGTCACCTTGAAAAATTATTTTCATTGCAAAAAATTTAAAAACTCCTGGGTCTCCCTCTTCAATATCTTGTCTAACCGAGTGGCAATGTTAATCACGCCGTTTTTTTTTCAATCAAAATAATTTTTCTTTGTATGTTTTTACAGGTTTAAAAACATTTTTGTTTTGTTTTTGTCTCTACTAATATTGTTCGTGCGTGCCTTTATCCATTTGGACTCTAGGGTCTACCAAAAATTATATTTATACCCGGTTTTCACCAAGGAGTGGCTCACCCATGCCCATAAGAGCGAATTAATTTTTGGCAGATAGCCTTTGGTTAGTTGTCCATTTTTCCCGGGGAAAAAAATCGCAAGCGTTCCCTGACTATTATATATAAATATATAATAATATAAAATCTTAGTAGTCAAGGCAAGGAAGCTGAAAAGGCTCTCTGTTTTCGGTCCAGAAGCATTTCATACTCGTATTACTTTTTGGCAAATGGTCATTTCTCCCTATTTCAACTCCGCTGAATTCGAATACCTCGGTTCGGTTCGGCCCCTCCCCTTCGAAATGTTGACAGGGACTGAAAAAACCCTCCTAAGCCGCCAAAACATTTTTTTGGTTTTATTTAATTTTCGCGTAACTAACCTTTTGAGCAAGCAGTTTTTTGTGGAAAGCAAAATTCTCTTTCCAACAATGTATTTCTCGATAAGGTTAGAATAAGGAAGTAACTCTTCATTGGCGTCCGTAAATTGGGATTGAATTGATCAGTGGCGGCTCGTGAAGTATAAGAATGGGTGTGCGCTATAATAAGTGAGTCGAAATAAATTTAAAACAAATAAAGTTAAAAAAATTTGCATATTTATTTGTAGCCAAATAAAAGAACTTATGGTGCCCACTAGGTAATAAGATTGTCAAAGTGAAAAAAAGCAGGTCTCCAATAAGTAAAAATATGCCTACACAAAAAAAAATTGCCTACAGTATACATACATATTAGTTTTTAGCCAACGATGGATAACATTAATTCAATGTACAAAACCGTTTTATCTTAGCTTTTGAATCAAATACCATTTCATATTGTAATGTTCGTATACGTTGATTCAAAAATTCATGCTTTCTAATTTTTGCCTGTAGATGATTTAAGTCAGCTACCCCTATGCGGCATTGAAAAATCATAAGCATGGAAAACAAAATAACGAGTTTGTAATATCACATCCACAAATCCAGTTGTTTTTTTGGTAAATATCTTTTCTAAAGTATCTTTTAAAATTCCTACCTTCTTTTCTTTTAGAACAAGTTTGCGATAATTCTAGTTCTGGAGTCGGCCTTCCTAATCTTTTAATTTCAATTTTTTGATTTAAATTAAAGGAGGAAAAGCTTGCTATAATGTTTTGTACACAATTAAGTCTTGAATTACTTCCAGGATTACCCGAACCCGAACTTATAACTGCCTCAGACATATTCGACACTTGTAGATAATAATTAACCCAAAAATTACAAACAAGAAGCCGAAAATTCACTTAAAAACTGCGTAAATAAATTTTAATTACGCCCAATACACGCATACTAACGATAATATAAACAGTAATCAGCTGAGAACTATAAAAAAACGATGCAAGTGTGTATTGATTTAGCGCACCACCTCGCCCTTTTCTCGGCCGATATCCCGAGCATTTCCGATCCAATTGCGTGGCAAAAATTGGATTAAAGAGGAACGCCGAATCTACGCGCACCTCCAGATTCAAGCCCGTCCTCTCATATCTCTAGATTCAATCAAGGCGAGGCGATCGAAGGCCACCGTATACCGTATGCGGCACAAGCGTTAAGTCGAAAATATATTAATTACTTCCGTTAAGGGCCGATTGATGCCACTAGCGGGATCGGGATCATTAAAAAATAAATAAAAAACACAGTAATTATTTAATAATAGTTTGTATTTATTTTTTTTTTGTTTTTGCTGGGGGTGCGCGCGCACCAGCGCTCCTATGGACGAGCCGCCCCTGGAATTGATGAAAAACGACACTTTTTGGGACAAAAACGTGGTATATTTTATTGGAGAAAATTAAATATTTAAAATTTATTTAATTTACGGACGCCTGTATGTTTTAATTATGAACCTAATCGGACCTTGTTCTGCAGCAATTAAATTGAAATTTTATTAATTAGAATAAAAAAAATCGAATAAATAATTTAAAAAACTTTTTACTTCTTTTCAATTACTTCAATTAACTGAGAGTTTGTACTCACTCTAACTATACCGACTGATACATCGTTAGAAAGGGAATTTCATTGTCTTGTCTTCAAAGCTTACGTTTTTGGTGGTTTTTGCAACTGAAAAAAAGTAATATGATATTTTTTGGATACACAATTAAACATTTTAAATACATGTGTCGAATGAAGCCGCAATTTAAAATTTCGGCGTCATGTTGGCCGCCCTCTGGAATATATCAGCCCCGTTAACATTTCGGTGGGGGGGGGGGGGGGGGGCAACAAACATATTCGGATTCAGCCGGGCAAAATAGAGAGAATCGACCATTTGCCAAAGAGTAATATAAAAAGTCGATTTTACCAAAATCTTGTCTTAAATATTTAAAATTGTGAAAAGACCCAGACTTTGTTTACCAATGTTAGCCTGGGGTGATTTTAGGTTGTTTTTCCTTTTCCCCTGCATTTTCCGGAAAACCTAACAATTGTTTTGTTTTTATTTGGGGTTGAGGTCATATAAATGCAGCCAGGGCTATCAAAATGGACGGGCCACGATCCTCCACTTTGTTGACGTCACATCCGGGGCTGATTTTTTTTTTGATGGTCACGTTACGACACAGCTGATTGTCTTTAAAATTTTGAAGTTGGAATGACGGTTCATGGATATTTGATTTTTTGTTAAATAAAGCCGTTTTCGAGATTGTTTTTACTTTATTCTGGCAGAACAATTTTTTTTAAATGTATAGTAAGCCCTAATTTTTCATAGCCGCTTCATTAGCTCACACAAAAATTAAGTTTAAAGCAGAAGCGAATGTGACAATTACATATGACAAAGTTAAATACATGTCAAATATAACAGTTGGCATGTGGTACATGGCGGGTAATTTGAATTCAATATAAGGAATGCTAAATCTTGAAGATTTTAACCTTTTAATCATGTTGCTTCCTTACAAACCTTTGGTGGAATATCGGGATGGTGTCTGAGAATATTTCACTAAAATTTTGCGGAAATCTGTAGTGCCATTTTGAAAATATCATAAAAAAACGTCTGACCTCCCATAAGACCCAATGTAAAATTCAGCCCCGGGAGAACAGCTGATTTTTTCAGGGTCGTGGCCTCTATTTTTGTGTTGGCCTTGATGCAGCAAAAGGTTTTTGCGATGGAATAATTATTATATTTTGTTTATATAACACTGAAAAATAGGAGTCTTTAACCCCAGGCCGTTACACCCCGTTTCCACCAATGCATGCCCACCCTGAATTAAAAAACGTATCAGGTGACGCTGCATTTAAAACCGGTGCAAATCCATGGCACATCACGTGATGCGTTTTTTGAATCGGGGTGAGCACGCATAAGTGGACACTAGGCCTTGGCTAATAAATTGGCCTACATCTGAATTTTTTTTTGCAATCAAGCTTTATTTTTGTCAACTGATAGTAAAAATCAATAGTACTCTGTAAATTAAGTTACACCTCTTTGAGTGCTTTTTTTCCGCCATTATTATATCTATATATAGGTAATTGAAAATAAAAAGGTGAATAATTTTTAAAATATTATTAAATTAAAATACATACCTACACATAAAAGGAAGTGAGCTAAAAGGTAGGAAGCTCGGTAGGAAGACACTCGATTATTTATGCATGCATATACAGAGTTTATAAAGTGAGCCAGATCTTCATAGTCCAAAATACATATTAAAAAACTGCTTCTTCTGCAACAGGCACGTGACCAGCAAATTGATTCGGGACGAGGCGGGGGGAGGGGGGGGTGGTAGAATAAAAACAAAGCACTGTCTTATTTAAATAAAAAACGGTTTTGTTTGGTATTTTTAGTTTTGCTGATTTATTTATGCTTTCGGAGGGCTTCGGGGTGGGTCCGGATGGCGTCCGAACCCCCTGGACCGCCTGTCCACCAAAAATAAGAAATATATATATATATATATCGGTTTCACAACATTCTACGTCTTCCGATACCCAATCTCCACTGGTTTCTGTTTGCCCATAATTCATCATCTAGGCCTCTTATTCTTATTTCACTGTCTATTTCTTCTCTCCAGCTTCTCCTTGGCCGTCCTCGTTTTCTTCGGCCAGTTGGTTTCCATTGTAGTATTTGTTTAGGTAGTCTTTCATTTTTCATTCTTTGTACATGTCCATTTGTAACTCTTTCTCGTTTTGATTTCCCTGCTGCTCTTCTCCAATAGTCAATCTCCGTAGAGGAAAGCATTTTTTCTGTTCTATTCTTGATTGACTGAGCCGTATGTAATAATACTTTTTACAATGGTGTTATATATAAGCTTTTTGTTATGTTTTAATATACTTTGGTCGCAAATTATTCCATTTAATAAAGTTATTGCTTTTCTTCCTTGTACGTTTCGATCTTTTATAGCTTTGTCTAGTGTTCCGTTAGCTGTAATTTTTAGACCTAAGTATTTATACTCATCACAGGACTGAATTCGCTGCCCGGTATTTAAGATTAGATCCTGTTTCATTCCACCGATACAGATATACTCTGTTTTATTGAGATTAACCTCTAGTCCCCACTTATTGTACTCTTCTCTTAGTTTTCGTGTCATATATTCGAGGTCGTCATAATCCTGAGCCACTACTATCTGATCATCGGCGAAACATAAAGTATACAAGGTGGTTTCGTCCAACGGAATTCCCATGTTTTGGCATTTTCTCTTCCATACTTTAAGGACTTGTTCCCGGTATATCTTGAAGAGCGTAGGCGAGATACAGCAACCTTGTTTAAGACCTTTATGTACTTGAAAGCCTTTGGTTAGTTTTGCTTTTATTTTAACTTTTGCCTTACTATTGCGGTATAACTCTTTGATGGCCTTAATTAGTTGTACGCTTATGTTTATGTTTTCCAAGGCTTTCCAAAGGAGATTTAGTAGTATACTATCATATGCCTTCTGCAAATCGACGTAAAGCAGAAGTCGATCTACCCGCCCTGAAACCGGCTTGTTCTTCTACCTCCATGTTTTTATATTCGCTTTCCACTTTATTTCTTATTATTTTACCGTATATAAATAACAAATAGCTATGTATAAACATATACGTGGGCTAAACAGAAATCCTATACAGAATTGATGATGGTGGATTTTTTCTTTATAAATTAAACTAATTTTTTTTAAAAATATTATTAAAAAATTAAAAAAAAATTATTAGTTTTTTAAAAAAGCGGCGAATTGTCCCCGCTGCGAAACGGCCGGCAAATAAAACGTGTGAAAATACAGACTGAGAAAAAAATTACAATTTGGCTTTTGTTACCAAAATCCTCCACTCTCTAAAGAGAATCCTGGCCTTTCTGCTTAAGAACCCTGTATATAGAAAAGAATAATTTGTATATATTAAATTATTACTATTATTTCATCTTTGAAAGTGAAAGAGGTGTAGAAAATGACACACACGCAAGTTTACACATACACTGCAACCTGCACCAACAGCCGCAACTGACCTGACCAATCAATCCTGATCGTAATAATGTACAGTGTGACGACTTAAAATGTAGTTTTACAGTAAAAAAAATTGTTGGAAAATGGTAGTATAGGTAAAAACTAGTATATTAGGCGAAGTTTCTACAAGTTTTTTTTGTTTGACAGTGGTAAAAAATAAATATATATTTATTTTTAGATATCTCTTTAGGTCTTGGAAATGCTAAAAACAAACTTTTTTGTTTATTTTTTCTCAAATTCATAGTTCTTTTAATTAAATAAATTCATTGAATTAAAACAATTAGCCACGTGATTCAAAACAGGCGGTCTACCAATCAGCTTCGAGTGACGTCACAAGACAGTAAACGCCTCGAACGAACCTATTTCCTGTGTTATTTTCTTATCGATGGTAATGTTTGCTTTGGTTTAAAGTGCGAATTATCGTCCTAAACTAGATTTTATTTTGTGTTTTACTTATAAAAAATATTTACAATGGAAATCGGATTCTCTAAAGCCGATAGCTCCAATTTGCCAATGCTGCATTCTTTTATGGTGGCAATTTAGAAACGTTAAAATGTTGATGTATGTATTCGATGAGTTGTTTTGTATATAACTGACAGTTCTTTTATGATATTCTTCGCCTACTTTTACTCATTTAGATTTTGAGGTTAAGTTATATGTTTTGCTTTTTTGTTTAATATGCCACTTACAATAGATTTAATGAAATACCCAATCATTATTATTTTAAGCATTAAGAAACAATCAAAAATTGCAAGTACTGTATAGGTTACACTGCATAGTCCTACATAGACACTGCCTAGTCCTGCCTATGCACTGCCTATTAGCCTGCATGTGCACTGCCTAATCCTGCATTTAGAGGTACTCCCTAGTCCTGCCTAATAACTGCATAGCACCGCCTAAAAATTTGTACACCTTTCTGCCTATTATAGTTGTTCACCCCTTGTAATAAACATTTTTCATCGTCATTTACGAAATACAGTCGAACCTCTATAACTCGAACCTCTATAACTCGAACCTCTCTATAACTCGAACCTTTTAAATGGTCCCTGCATTTTTTATATGTATTGTAACTTCTTTAACTCGAATTTCTATAACTCGAACTCTCCATAACTCGAACTGTTTTGGTTGTCTTTTGAAGTTCGAGTTATAGAGGTTCGACTGTAGTTATATATATTATAGACAACGTGAGAAAAACTAGAAACAATTTAGTTATACTCACATCAAAGTGATCTTCACAAATATAAAGTGACGATGTATTAGATAAGGCCCTTGGGTCTCTTCGAGCAAGTTCTAGTCACTTTTCCCGTTCTTTTACTGCTGTAGGCACATGAATAAATAGTTTTTCAGGTGTTGTTATGCTAGTATTCGAACACTGAGGCATTACACACCACTTATAGGACACTTTTTTACATAAAAAACAGTAAAAACACAGACCAAAAACAAATAAACACTTGAATGCCGTGTATCTGTCCACGAGTTTACTGCGCTGTGACCTCATTGCAACGCCATGCTAGAAATGAGCGTTTCAGCGGCAAATTCAAATCGGAAATTAGAAAACTTGATTTTAAATGTAGTCATGATAAAATATACTATTTTAATAATTTTGCGTAGCAAATTAGGGACCTATGTATCATTCTAAACACTTTTCTGAAATTTGTCAAATACCATATTCGACCGGTGCAGGAGTATACGTGGAAAGCAAGGGTATTGGAAAAAGCTACTCGCTGGTATCCAATATAACATTATTTCAGGCGGAGGAAGAAATTAGGAACGAAAAAGGAAAGCGTGTCCGCATCTATTCAGACAGTCAAGCTGCGCTGAAAGCACTGTGCAAACGAACCATGTCCGCGGGTTTGGTGCAGGAGTGCGCGGATGCACTTCAGGAGTTGGCCGGAGTAAGAAAGGTGGAGCTCGTATGGGTCTCAGGCAACATGGGAGTCCCAGGACACGAGAAAACGGACGAACTCGCCAGGAATGACTCCCGGCAGAAATGCGTCGGGCCAGAGCCTTTCCTGAGGCTCACAAGAGAGCAAATAAAGTGGGCCCAAACAGAGTGGACCCAGAAAGAGATACAAAAGAAATGGACCAACACAGGAAACGGCAGACAGGCGAAGGAGTATGTGACAGGATATACAGCAAGTCGCGTAGGGACTGGCTGCTCCGTAGAAAACGAAGAGAGGTGGGAGCCATAGTGGGAGTTTTAACGGGACACTGCGTCCTACAAGGACACTTGGGGAAGATGGGAATGAAGGAGGACGCGACGTGCGAGCGATGTTGGGCCGAGGACGCTTGGCGCATTTCCTCTCATCATGGGAAGCATACAAGGAGGCAAGAAGAGAACTATTCGAAGAGGAGGAAGCCTTTGAGACGGAGGACCTTCTGAATTTGAGGTGGGCCGATATTCTAGCCCTTGTACAGAAGACGGGCAGATTCCTTAGCAAAGGTAGGACGCAGTAGGGGGGGTGCAATGGGCGTTTCATGTGCCTAGTCACCAGACCTAGAGCCTATACCCCACACTTCTACTAATACTTATACCATTTTTACAGCATCGAGGGATAAAAATACACTATTTCCGCACTTTTTTATTTATTTTCCGAGTTTTTTTCATTTTTTTTGTGTTTTGAGGTTTTGGATTCTTTTTTTTTGGATTTTTACATTTTATTCCTGGCGTATCACTTTTCATACCGATTTTGAACTTTTTGCCCCTACTTTTATCCCTAGAAATGTACTTCATTACAAAAGTGCAAAAAGCTTTTTTTTTTTTGAAAAGGCATCCTTTTTGGTTGTTTGGTGTTCTCGTTAGTATTATTCTAAAACAATGTTATTTTCAATGGATTACCAGTCGAATAAAAATTAAAGGCTAACACACCAAACAAAAAAGCATGTCTCATGTTTTTTATAAATAATATAAATATATTTTATTTAAAATGTTTTAAGCATTAATTTTTTTTAAATATTTAAAAAAAAAAGTTAACTATAAAAACAATTTTTGAAATTTTTTTAATGCATTTATGATTCTTTTAAATAAATTTTCGGAAAAGGCGCTACAAGGGCGACAAGTGAGTGAGAGTCTTCTTTTTTATTAAATTTAATTTTCTTAAAAATTATTGAAAAAAATACATTTGGAGTTGGAGTGGAGGGCTCCTTTAATAAAAAATGCTAAAACTAAGCCTCTTTTCAGGTATCTGCGTATAAGCTTTTTTGTTTTTCACAGTAATGTGATCTGTTAAAAATCCCACTAAACATTTTTTGATTTTTTTTTTAATTTTATTTAAATTTACCACAAAATTTACTCTAATCTGTTCCAATACAAATTAGGAAAAAACATATACATAATATTCCAATACCCACTGTAACTGCTCATTCATGATGCAAACATGAGGGCCTTGGGGTCTTTAAGCAAAAAATACCTGATTGGTTGCTTTTAAAGACATATGCATATTATTTCCATATAGTACGTATTATTGCAATACCTACGGTACCTTACGATGCAGAATGCAAACATATTTGAAATAGCAATATCAATGGGTATAACTCTACCCTTTTTGCGGTCCTGATTGGTTATACTTTGACTCATGAATATGTTACGTCAAATCATCGGCGTACAGTTGACAAAAAATCTATCTATGTAAATATCTGTGCATTTTTCGTATCTTTATTTCTGAATGTTTGCATCAAACGCCAACCATTGTGTAAATAGGAAACAGGGAGTATTGGAATATTAGGTATATGGGAAGAAAGCACTAATAGCAAGTTTTTTTAAAGGGTTTATTTAGGGCAATATACGTTTTGTTGACTTTGACCAAGGTCCTGTTCAACAGGCAGTAAATTTATGGCTGTGCCCTTCCTATCTTAGTCCGAAGATTATAAAAATTACTTTAACCTGTCAGTGAAGCAGTAACAGGTGAGATAGGTCAGGTAGGTACTGGTTTTAATGGGTTGTAATAATAATGCACCAGACCACAATGCGGATTTAATGCAATATTAGGATGCATTATTACCATAGAGTAAAGTAACCCATTGTTTTTATTACACTTAATTGAATATTATAGGCATAGGTAAACCCATGTATAGGTATAAAGTTAGCAGAACAACTTTGAAAATGGAAATTATATGCTCATAATTTGGTGTTAATTATCCGTAAATTAATTGTAAAAACAAAAAATTGTCCGTTTAAAAAAAAATAATAAATGGGTCAATGACAGATCTGATACCTTCCTACCTAGTCTATCAGCACACTTCAACCGAAATCATGATATATCAGTCTTAAAAACAATATTTTGTAAATATCTCAGAAACTAAAGCTCCTACAAAGTTTTTCAGAAAAATAATTTCTACCAAATTCCAAAAACCACATATTAAATGTGTTAAAAAGTAGGGCTTGCAATTTTAAAAAATTCTAATTTTCAAGAAACTGTCATTAGCATTAATGGATTGTAATCAAAATTTAATCAGCTCATTAGAGTGTCGAATACTACTTTACCTGAAAATTTTATGAAAATCGGTTTAGCGGTTTAGGAGCTATCGTGACACACAGATAGACGATCACGATGATATTGCAAATAAAACATTTTCGGCGTTATATGAAAAAAAAAAATTCGTCGAAAATAATAGCATCTCTAGCCATTGCTGCAATGTCACATGCTTTGGCAGGGCAAAGAATCAGCTGTTGAACCTTCGTACATTATTGAAATAGTATCTGGTTACTGGCGTATTGTTTACATACAGTTCTGATTCGGTTTTTATCGTAATTATTTTGCACAATGTTCCCAAACTGTAGATTAGAAACAAGACTTTTTGAACTCTGAAAAGCCGTCGCCTATATTGAATTTAAGGAGTCCCATAAGGACGAAACAGTTAATTGTCAACACTTATTAGGTGTCCATTAGATCTTGGACCCACAACAGCACAACCAGTTTTCAGCATCATATAATTTTTTATTACTTGCACCGAGGGGTGAACAGCTCTCACAATGGGTGTACACATTTCTCACAATCTTTACACAATCCCTCCCAATCACTCACAATCTTACCACAATCCTTCACAATCCATCACAATCTTACCACAATCCCTCACAATCTTTACACAATCCAGCCCAATCACTCACAATCTGTCACAATCTTACCACAACCCCTCACAATCTTACCACAGTCCTTGACAATCTCTCGCAAGGTCACAAGAATTTTTGATGGGCTGCCGCCCCCCCCCCCCCCCTTCAGGCACGCTACACCGCTGCACAGTCCTCCACAATCCCTCGCAGTCTATGTGGCCCTAAAGATTTTATTTGTAATCAAAGTTCATATGTCAACTTATTTAAATTTGCACAGTTAATTATGTAATCGACAGTATTTATTTGCATTTTATAAACAAACGATAACAAAAACAATGACACGCGACCGGCAATGCTTTTTACTACAGCCCAAATCAAAACAAACACATATGTCTTCACTAAGGATAGAACCGACATCGTGTAGAAGGGCAACGGACGTTTCCGCACGATAATCATGGCGGACTTCAACTGAAACATACATTCCTCCCGCCCCCGCTCCAGAACTTTATTTACACTGAAAAAGTTCACCCAATTAATCATTTGATTTTAACCACATATAATAAAAAGAACTAGACAATCATGTTGTAAGGGAAGATTTAACTTTTTTTAAATAAATCAATTAAAAATACTGTTTGTTGTCTAGTTTTGTCAGGGCACTGTTGCCCTCCCTATAGCAGCCGCCACAGGTTAAATTAAAAAAAACTTACCTATTTCCAAAATTATTCCTCCAAAAGTCTGCTGCATCTGACTTGGTAATCCTAAACTGATCTCCAGCAAACACCCCATGGGGAAAGAGTGCTTTCAGCTCACTTAACATATGGCTAAAGACTAAACTAAGCTTGGTAAGGTTGCGTCGGTAGTGGGAGTTTTCGTCAAACATTTTTTCTTTTCCCTCTTTGAACAATTTTATGGCCTGCTTGCATTTTCGCATCAGATTGATGATGAAAATATTGAAGTATTCTATGTTGTGAAGCGCCGCCATGTTGTCCTCATATTTTGAGTAGATTAGGCGAAGACGCTGGTAGGTATCAGGGAGGATGTCTGGAAAAAATAAGTGGTTTATATTAAGTCCTAGCTAGTAAGGAATGACTGAGGTTCTCAGTATAAGAACACAATCTGACACGGAAAAAAGGTTTTCCACACTGAATCTAAATGCAGGATCAAAAAAGTCCCTTGATGTCTAGAATTTTCCCTAGGTCTGGCATAATCTGTGTGATTTTAATGATATATGATGAATGAAATGAGGAATTCTCTGGTAACTTACCTTTTTAGTATAAAAAATGAAGTGATTTTGACATCATTATTTCTGTTCAATAAGTATTTGAGTTTCATATTTACAGTATCCTCTAACTAATTCTCAGTCAAAACTTATTAATATTTTCAGAGGGCCAAGTATTTGCAGGAAGAAGAATGATAAATCAGATATTATGTCATTACCGTCCTCCTTTTTCTTCTTGTTAGTAGAATGCCTAAACACAATATATAAATCCATTTATGGTAAATTTCAACAATACAAGTAGTAATAATCAAGCCTAAAAGGCATTGCCATTTTTCCATAAATTATTTTACATATTAGCCTTGGAATAAACAGAAAAAAATATAATTTCTTTAAAATATATATTTAAAGTTCTTTACCAAATATTGTAAAGAGGACTGTGCCAAGTGAAATTGAATACTGAAAGAAGATATTGGTCTAACCTATGATTCCAAATTATTTTGCAAGATGGAATGGTGCCTCAATTTTCAAAAGCAGAGGAATATAATAAGGGGATGGTAGTGACAAGTTGGGGAAGGTAATAACAATATAGGGTTAGTGGTAAAATATTAGAGGGAATTATGAAAAATATATTTATTTTATAAAACTTTTTAAAACACTTGTTTTAAGCAAACCAAAAAAAAACTTAAACTAATTATTTTAAACAAACCAAATACTTTAACTTAAAGTAAGTCTAAATAGGAACAATTAAATAACTTAACTTGCCTTCCTGCTTATCTTCAGACATCAAGAAAAGTAGGTACGTTACATCACCAGAAAACAAAGATGACACATATATACTTAATTACCGTCCCCATCCAGTCATTACCATTCCTTTTGAACTTTTTTTATGGGGACCATAATGATGGGGATGGTAATGATGTTTTAACATGTTTTTCTTTCAGTGCATACATTGAGGTTAGGATTATGGAGCAGTCTTTGACAAAATAAGACCAAAACTTTAAACTGTTTTATAGAAATAAATAAAAACAAGGGGGGGACAGTAATTTTTTCTTACCTATAATTTTATTAACTTTTTCACCACAAAAAAAAACCTCTACTTTTTTTCATATGCAAAGAGGGACTGATTTTTGCCACCTGTTTCTAACCATAAACATTGAGTACAGCACCATCTAGTACAAGAAAAATGCATTTAAGGAAGAATAGTAATGATGCATAACCTAGGGGAATGACATTCATTGAAGAATAGCGTTTGACAGTGTGTTTCTTAAGTCATATTGACTAAAGGAAATTTAACTTTAAAGTGTTCTCAATCAATAGGAAAAATCTTCATAGACAGATGATAAATAGTGTTTTAGAAACATTGGTTTCAGAGCTGGGGAACGGGACATTAATAATAAAAAAGGTCTTTGCTCTATTTAGAAAAAAGTATTTGTACATTATGTATTTTTTTATTTTTGCCCATAAAGCAGGTTTCTTTAATTATTAGAACTGGTTTTTATGTAAATATCCAAAAAAATATTTATTTTAATTGCAACCTAATTAATGCATCCTTTAGGCTTAGGTATGTACCTAAACTGTGGAAAGTTGCAGAAGTTATCATGATCCCAAACCCGGGAAAACCACTTCATGATGTGTCATCTTAAAGGCCAATATCTTTGCTGCCAATTATATCCAAGCTCTATAAGAAATTATTGCTTAGAAGAATAAAACCCATCATAGAAAGACAAGAAATTATTCCATCTCATCAATTAGGTTTTCGAGACAAGCATTCCACTATAGATCAAGTACATAGAATTACTAATATAATAGAAAAAGCACTAGAAGAGGGAAAAGTTTGTTCTGCAGTTTTTCTAGATGTAGCACAAGCATTTGACAAAGTGTGGCATGAAGGCCTTACTTTTAAACTAAAACGGTTTCTGCCAAAACAATATTCAGATATTTTGGAATCATACATATCTGATAGACATTTTAGAGTAAAACAGGAAGACTCATACTCAAATTTAAGGGAAATTCAAGCAGGCGTGCCCCAGGGTAGCGTATTAGGCCCTTATCTATACTTATTATTCACTTGCAATATCCCAAAGCCAGAAAATTGTCAGTTAGCAACATTTGCAGATGATACTGGTTTATTGATGGTAGAAAAATCTATTGAAAAATGCATAGAAAAACTTCAGGATGCAGTCACCGAAGTGCACAGTTGGACCACAAAGTGGCAAATAAAATTAAATGAAACCAAATCAATTAGTTGATTTTACAAGCAAAAATATAAATCACATACAAATAACAATTAACAACATTCCCGTACCATATTCAAATCAGGCAAAATATCTCGGTATAACACTTGATGCCAAATTGCACTGGAAAGCACATGTTAAGAAAAAAAAAGAAGAACTTGAGATAAGGTATAGAAAAATGAACTGGCTAATTGGAAGGAAGTCCAATTTAACAATTCATAATAAGTTACTGCTTTATAGACAAATACTGAAACCAGTATGGACATATGGTATTCACCTATGGGGTTGTGCTAAAGAGAGTAACATTCTAGTTTTACAGAGATTTCAAAATAAAGTATTAAGAAACATTGTGAATGCACCTTGGTACGTTCGAAATAGTGACCTTCATCAAGATCTAAAAATCGAAACTGTAGCAGGGACTATAAAAAAGTACACAAAAAGCCATGAAGATAGACTTCATTGGCATGTGAATGTGGAAGCAATTCAGCTTCTAGACAATACTATGCTAGTTCGAAGACTAAAAAGAGTGAAGCCATTTGAGCTAGTAAACTAAGTGAATTATATAAAACAAAATAATGCTACAAACACAACACAATTGTGAGTTACAGACTAAACAAAGCGGGGAGAACTGTTGAGTGAACCCTAAGTTTAAATCTGACTTTTCTAGTAAATTAAGTTAAAACAAAATTGCTAATTAGTCTTACTTACTAGATTGTAATACAATAAACACAGTGTGTTTGACAAATAAAAAAAGAATAAAAAAAATTGCTGGGGAATGAAAAAGGCAATTTACTGGAGAATTCCTCATAAAGACCATTATCCAACAGGACTTTTAAATAAATTTTTGGTCCTGTAGTGTATGGTACTTGATATTGTAGTGTAAGCTTGGTGTCAAGTATACAAACTTGTACACCTAATGTGGACAGCTGATTACCCCTTGTAACAAGTAATAAAACACTTTAATTTGAATTTAGCTTACCCAGAATAAAAGGTGGAGAGTTTTTAAGATTCATCTTGTGATGCTGGCACAGTTTGACCACTCTGTCCATCAACTTCCATGTCTTATCCAAAGTCCTCTTGTCAGTGGCATACTTTGGATGGTTGCAGACCTCGGAGAATGCACCCTTCAGGTTTGAGAAGATTGTGGACAAGTTTTTGTGAGGTTGGACGGGACGATTTCGCCCTGCCATTTTGGTCCTTCACCCCACTTTTTACAAGTTTTTTGTGATCACATATATAACATTTTCACTAAAGTTTATCACAAAATTGTGCTTTTAGAAGAACCTTGGGCAGATCCATTTATAATCACTTCTTTACCTTATAAATTTGAATTCGACTTTGCTCACTAGACTTTTTCAAACACTTTCAATTCGTCCGAAATTCCTTACTTTCTACACTAGTTCATAAAGTAATTATTTCTTCATTTCCTCCCGTGTGATTGACGGCCTTTTCCGCATGCACGACCTACGCGACGACACATTCACACACATCATTAAATCACGTCATACACGCACGATCAAATTCACGTTTACACCATCGTTAATTAATCGGATTAATAATGGTGATAACTCATTTGTTTTCCAGGTTTTCGATCAATCTAGCCAGCCTGGGAGAGGTAAACAACATACACGGCCATTCATAAAAATACAGTTCACACACTGGAAAGACGAATGTCATTTAATTCGCCTTTGAAGTTTGGCTAGAAGCGACCACAGGGACGGACTTCTAACGGGACTTTTTTATATTTTGATAAAATCGAAAATATATCGATCAATGGGTTTTTGGTTAGTACATTTGTCTCCAAAATCGTGGTTATCGTTATTATAAGACGGCGCAGTAGCGACCTCTCATGCCGTTGTGTTTAATATTCATAAAGGACGTTGGTGTTTACAGATGTTCAGCTGGGTTATTTTTAGCCCTAAGTTTTTATGAGTTGCTATGGTTATTTTACATTGACATTTCGTCCAACTAAAACTTGGATTCTGTTCTAAAACCATATTTGTAGGTATTTTTATGAATGTTCTGACAAGTTTAAAATAATTTGTCTTGTGAATGATTTTCTTACAGTTTGGTGGAAAGAAACAACGAAATTTTTACGTGATCTTAACATAAAAGCAGGTTAGTTTGTTAACGTTGAAGTGTAACGCGTCCAAAAAGTGTGTTTCATCGTTATTATTCACTAAGTTTGCCACAACCATAAAATTGAAGTTAACATGTGCTGAACAAAAACACACTAATGACTAGGGTTACCAGACGTCCGGATTAACCCGGACATGTCCGGATTTTTACTACGTCCGGGTGGGTCCGGGCGGATTTTTCATAAACGTCCGGATTTTAAAGTAGCCGCCTGTATAAACATCAAATAATGCAAAATAAACTTTTCAAAACATGTAATTAAACAATAATCGTCGATAAATTTAGCAGTGTGAATTCACCTTTAAGCGGGGTCTTCACATAACGTTTTACCTTACATCTTGCCTGTTCAGTCAAAACGCATCAAGTAAAACTTTGTGTGTAGACGGAAAAACGGACGTTTTACTTGAACTGATTTAAGACGGAAGACCGCCTAGAGAACTGACTGGATCACGCATTGTTTTCCAATAAAACCATCGTTTTGTATCAAAAACTGATCTAAAAACGTACGTTAAAACTATCAAGTTTCTACGCTAGTCTTTCAACCGTCATACTTGACCCTTTTGACTGACAGGCAAGACGTAAGGTAAAACGTTATGTGAAGACCCCGCTTAAAGTAGTATTATTAATTTCGCCTTGTTGAAGTTTACACTTCTGCCGTGTGGTCTTAAGCACACACAATTTTTTTGTTGAAGTTTGTAATCTAAAAAAGTACATATCAGACAATTCTACTTCTGATGACCACAATCTGCCTACCCACGAAAAATGGGCAAAATATTTTAATGCAAGTATTTCTACCCAGTGGACCAAAGAAAGAAATAGGCTGCTTTTATCTTCTGTAAAAGGAATACTCATGACTTTATACAATTTAAGAAATGTGAGCTGGTCAGAATTTTACGATTTTGTACTTCTGCCTAAAAATTCTACGCTGTTGAATAAAATACAAAGCAGTGAAAAGTACCTATAAAATAGTAGGTATATTATGTTATTTATTAGTTATTGTGTCAATAAAAGAAAAAGTTGATTTTTTGTGTGTGGCATAGAAAAAATTTTGACGTCCGGATTTTGTCCGGATTTTCTTGACGGCTGGTCCTGATTAGAGACGTTTTTATCTGGTAACCCTACTAATGACAGATTTTTTATGATTTATTTCCCCTAACAAACTTGAACTATAAGGGAGCGTTCATAAATGATATGATTATTTTTTAATTAATTGTTTACCCCTCCTCCCCAGGCTACAACTTATAACGTTCTTTGCAAAATATATAAAATAGAAAACCGCCCCAGCAAGAAAAAAAGAAGTTCCTCTAGTATAGCTGGATTTATTTTTTCGTGCTAGAGAGATAGATATATTTGGCTCTAAAACTAAATATTCTATGTTTAGTGTTTTTAGTTTCTGAATTTGCTTAAAATTAAAAGTAATTTTAACATTGAAAACATTGACTTTTAAAGCCAAAATAATTGACCTGAAGCAAGTTTCAGAAATAGGTTCAATTATTAAAGTGCATAAAAGAAAATTTAAACGTCTGTTTGAAAAAATAATGCAGATAAATATAGAGGAAATTACCAGCTATTTTGGTTAGAGCAACCATTACAAAGCTTTTCCTCTAAGAAGTATTTTAAATTACTCTGTACAAACATACCTACAAGCAAAATAATTATGCAATCCTTAAATTTTTTCTTTTTATTTTTTAAATAAAGAAATCGCACCCTTAAAACGAAAGAGGCCCCTTTCAAACATTAAAAAAATTACTTAATGGATTATTTCGGGATGAAGTCACAAATAGATCAGAGCTATAAACAACAAGTGAAATTAAAGAAAGTAAAATAAGAAAAAAAATTTCTATCCTCGGCTGCGACTCGAACCCGGAATCTCTTGCTCTGTACGCAAACGCTCTTAACATTGAACCACCGAAGACCCTATATAAATTTTCCGGAAAACTTTTATCTATGCAGGTGTGCGGTGTCTCAATACAAGAACGAGAAACTCTTAGGGCCGGTTTATCAATGACGGGGTATCTCGTCCTGTTAGCTAGCCCTGGGCCAACTCTAACCTTGGGGTAACCCTCGAGTTAAAGAGAAAAGTGTTTATCCACGCGAATTTAACCCAGAGCTCCGAAACTCGCAGGTTGGCAATGCTGGTAACAATCGACCATCTAAGTTTTCCCTTCTTATTTAATAGTCTGTAGAATTTTTGACATTTTGTGGTTATAATCATATGTTTTTTTTGTATTGTTGGTGTCGGGTGTTTTTTTAAAAATATTATTTGGAAAAAACTTATTCAGTTTCTTCAGTTATTGTAGTCTAGCCAGTAAGTATCTACTATATGTATGATGAAAATAATTTAGCTACATAAAAATTAGCATAGTTCCAACTTTGTAAATTGTTTCTGTTTCTGTGTACTTAACTACTAATTATAGTCTAAAATAAAAATGCATCTATAGGTACCTATCTACCTATTAAACCTAGATAATTTAAGAGATAAAATAAGTTAAAAAATCATCAATCAATCAATCAAATGGATTAATATCTTTGGTATTGGATCATAATTCTGCATTTTTTAAGTTTATTTTTAAACTACTACACCTATTTTATTTTTGTTACAGGAAATGTCTTTACAAGAAAACCAACAGACTTCTACATTTTAATAAAGAAATATCAATAAGGCACATCAACAAGAAATAATGGTACTAGTTTCTGACACATCAACCTGTTATCCCGGAATGAATGATTTACAAACACCCCCCTGTGCAGAGCAAGCAAAGGCTTCCTGGGTGACCACAAAGTGTTTAAAAACCTTGATGTGATATAATATTTATTCTGTAACATATTTGTTTTAAATTATAAAAGTGCTCTAGCATGTTGCAATAATTTAAGTATTTTGTTTTGATGTTTTTTACAATACATATATAAATTTAATTGTTGATTATTTCTGATTCCTAAAATACTATTGTATAACAAAAGAACTTAATAGTCATTTTTCAGGGAACGCCAAATAAAAATTTAAAAAACAGTGTTTGAAATATACATTCACTTTTTATTTTGCATTTTTAAATACATATTTAAATATAGTACTTTTTAAAATTAAATACATAAATTAGTAATTATAATAAAACTGGTACACATATTGATGAAGATTCATATGTGAGTGGGCCTTGCAGCCCTTCCGCTGCGACCGTCAGTGGGTCTATATTGTGGCTCGGTACCTACACATATTAGGTATAGCTCTGTTGGCAGGTGGGATATTTATTGGGTGCTTTTCTATTAAACATGATCTTGCTCATAGAAAAAAGAATATTTATTTTTGGTTTGCTTGGTAGACTGCTCCCATTGCAAAAATCTCCATGTCTCTGGAGAATTCCATCATCTCAGCCTCACACCATAAAAAGTATCACCGCTGGTGTTTTAAAAATTTCGGAGCATCCTATTTAACACAAAAATTGAAGTACACAAGTTAAATGTTATTAAATTTTGACGTTAACCCAGAGCTAAATACATTGCCCTGCCGTTCGAGCGCGGGTCAAGTTCGCTTAGGGTTAACCCTCGAGTTTGCATTTAACCTTGGATGGATAACCACTTTTGACAACTTTAACCCAGGGCTATCTCTAACTCGAAGGGTAACCCTCCATTGATAAGCCGGCCCTTAGGGTATTAACTCGAGCAATTCATCCAACTGATTTCTATAATTCTTCCTTCTCACTGTCAAAGGTATGAATCATGAAAAGATCAGAGCTGTTGCGTAAAAATATTCCGCCGTCCCCAAGCAGAAAACCTCATGTAGAAATTTTACCTTTTAAGAAAAACGGGTTTAAAGTTTTATTCTTTTTTATTGTCTTAGTTTTGAAATAAAAAGTGATGCGGTTTTATTTTTTAAACTTTTTATGGCATAATTATAAGACAATAAAAAAGTATAAAATTTTGAATCCGTTTTTCTCAGAACGTTAAATTTTTACATGTCACTTATTCTTGGCAGATGGCAGAATTATGGATGACAAAGTAGTGTTTATATTAAAAATAATGTATTGAATTAAATTGAATAAAGTCGTTTTTTAGCTATAAAACGCTACAAATGTACAAAAACTAAATTTACATTTTAAAACATATATATCTAAATGCCTAATAGTAATAATTAGGTTCAATTTTTATTACACACAATTGATCACTTTTTTTAAATACACATTACTTTTAAAACATGAAAAAAACAGCTATTTAATAATAGCTAAAGTTCATACAGCAAATACCCATTTCTAAATAAAAGGAGTTTTACACAACCGGTGCTTTCAGTGAAGAGACGAAAAAGTTGGGTTAAAGCCCTTAAAATAGGGTATTTTTTTGATAATTCCTATCTTAATAATGCCAGAATTTGCCAAAAATATTTTTTTACTAGAAAAAAGTGTCAATATCAATAAATGCATTTTAAGGCAGATTTACCTAAACATGGCAAAAAAGCATTAAATCCTTACATTAATCATTAAATTTTATTGTCTGCTTTTCCCAAAACCACTGAATATTCAGCCCTAAAACACAAATTTTCGCCAAAAATCAAGAGTAAAATGTATCGATCTGCTCTCAAGAGCCCCCGCGATCGATTTAAAGCGCTCCACAGGATTCATTTTTACGTACGCCTTTGCCATAATTGCCTTTAAAAATCAATGAATTCACAAAAAATTCAATAATAAACTTTGACTATAGGCACTAGGAGCGCAATAAAGAACAGTTTGTTTGTAATTCATGCAGGAAAATAATCAAGCGACTCAAAATGATCAATGTAACAAAAATGCTAAAACTTTGCTTATAAAAAAAAGTTTTCTATTTTTTATGGCCATCCAGAAGGTGGATTTTAATATATTTGTGAGATAAATTAAATTTAAAAAATTTTGAGTGGTGAAATTATCAAAAATAAAGTATATACTATATCAAAATACTTTAAATCCAACCCTGTGCACTTTCATTCATTTGTCGTGGCGAAAGTCAATGACTTTGGCTGGTTCGTTTTCTATATTCCCTGGGCGCATGGGTGTGTTCACAAATTACTAAGCGTTTTTCCTAAATATTGGACCCCTATTCTTGAAGTTGTAACTGGCTTTTCAATTCCTAATGTTTTATCGAAATATTAAGTTAAACAGTTGGATGTTCTAGTTTCTTGATAACCATGGATTTATTATTTGAATCAGATTTCTATCTTTTCTAATTTTAATTAAGTTTTCTGAAATATATTTTTGTTGCAACTTTCCGCACTAATTAGGAAAACTACTATATCTTTTTATAATTTGTATTTTTAAACAATTGTTTTTATGACTAAAAATGGCTTAAATTCATAACATTCAATATGTTAAGGTATAGAAATATATAACAACAATCAACTTAGACATATATATAGGTACAAAACTTAAGTCTAAACTTGCAAAAGCATCAAATATCAAAGCATCGAGAATATAATTAGGTAGGTACTAGGTATCTCGATAGCTACTTAAAAAAATTGGCAAATATTAATTGCTTATATGTATATAATTGGCTTTATTGTTTTATGTCGCGTTTTTATTACGGAGAGCACAACCAAACGAATTCGCTTCCGTGTGCTTTGCAAATGCAGTACTCCCAACCTATCGAAATTGTTTTGTAGGGTATTAAATTATCTCTTTTTTTGGCAATTCTGGTAATAAACTCACAAAGTTCTTTTTATTGCCAAAAAATTTTTTTTTCTCCGCCATTTTTTCCGTAAACTATGTAATTATATTCTAAAATTTTATTAAATTCTAAGAAAAATTTTAAAAAATACAGCGCGATTTTTAAAATTTTTTTTGGATTTAATTGGTTATAATAAGGCAGGGACTCAAAAGCCCTCCTAAAATGGCTACGTTCCTGGATATACGACTGGCACTGTGAGTTGAAATTTGGAAAAACGGCATTTAATGGTATTTGGGTGTTACTTTTTTAAATTTCTTATGCCAAACTCTGAATGTAATTTTCTCTCACAGCTCTTCTTTTCACTTTTCCAGTGGGAGTTTTTGGAATATTTTCAATAATTCTTAGTCCAGCTCTCAGTTTGTTTTTGTCGGAAACTCGTTCGGAAACGAAAATCAAGATTTCCTCTGATGTCGGTAAAGATGGTGCATCTTTTTTAAGAACTACGCAGGCTGCAGGATGAAATCTAAAAAAAAATGCATAGGTATATAATTTCATTTTTATACGACTGTCTTGTAAAAGGGGGTTTTGCGCACGGAGAACACGATCTGAAAATAGCATTTTGCGCACGCTGTGTGCAAAACGTTTTGCACACGCTTATGTAATTTTTGCGCACGCCTATGTCATTTCTGCATACGGGTCTCCCGTCATTGTGATTTTTGTTGTTTCACCCATCAATATAAGTTGGCTTAGTTCCGTAGCAACCGTCACTGCTCGTATGTTTTGTTGATTAGATACGTCAAAAAATTGTTGAATTTTTAAAGTTTTGTTGTAAAAATGTCGGAAATAAAAACAAGTTAAATTAAAATTTGATTTTTCTTTCTTTATTAGCAGTCGTATAAAAAAAATTGTAAAAAACTCGTTTGAAAACCTCTTTCCACACTCCCTCGACTTGTAGACCTCGCCTTCGGCTCGGTCTACCAAACTGTCTCGATCGTGTGCAAAGAGTCGTTTTCAAACCTTGTTGTTTAAATAACTATTACCTACTCGCGTGCGGTAAAGTTACTTTACCTCACGCGCACCACTTAGAAACCTTGGCAACGCGTCAATAAGGCAGCTTCAATATTTGTTTACATTTCAGTTCCATCTAATTTGACATGTTTATTTATAAATTACATTCAATTTTTTGAAAAAAAAAACGACGATACTCATAGGTAAAATATTGTACCTAACACATGCGGAAAGTGTCTTTACCGCCCTTGACGGCTTGACCAAATTCCGCTCCGCGTCGTTCAGCCAACTGCCGTCGCGTGTGGTAAAGTATTACTTTCCGCACTTGTTAGGTAAATAATTATTTCGATCAACGATAAAAAACTGCTCCCGAGCGATCCGAGATCAATCTCAAAAAGATTGGTCTGTTCGATTGCAATTTCCAAGCAATTGTCTTAAAAATTTTAATTTTTCATAAAAAATTTACAAAATATACTATGTAATTTTACTTATCCTGTAATGTGTTGGTAAGTGTAAATTTTTAATGGCTCTGTAAAATTACAGTAAAAAACGTTGGTTACAAAGTTGCCAACGTTTTTTACTGGAATTTTCGGGAATTTTACATAACAATTTTAATAATATAATTATAAATAAAACGAGCCGTTAATGCAAAACCGAGGAAAACATGCAAAAAAAACCCAAAAATAGAAAATCAATGTCAAGCTTTGCTTCCTATTATTGAGCTTGCTCAACTATGAGTGTCTAATACGACATCCAGTGTTTCTATGGCAACGCTTGATCATTAGTAAACCTAGAATTTGACTGCCATTCCTGACGACCTTAAATTTAATAATACCTCGTTCTAACAAAGACAACAAACAATCCAAAGAAATGTCTTCAAATATTTGTGAAATTGAAAAATTAGTCGAACTTTTTAATGTACATAGACAAAATGAAGACGAAGAAGACAGTGAAAAAGAAGAAACAATTGTTGCAGAGTCTGCTAAAAAAACTAAACAAGAAGTAAAAAACAAAGCAAAAAACAATCCGTACGCCAAAATAGAAACTGAAACAAAAAACAGAGAATTGTTTGATCCCGAAGAATATTTTCTAAAGGAAGATTCTAATTCGAAACCAACAAACAAAGAATGGAAAAAAACACCAATTTGGGACATAACTTACAAACAAAATGTTTCCACAGAAGATATGTATTTGGGCATGGGATTCAAAAATCCTTCGACATCCAGTTGTGAAGATATGATCGTTACGATTTATCTTCCCGGAGAAAAGTACCAAAATGTAGACCTAAAAGTCGAAGAAAAGAATCTAGTTTTGGACTCTCCTAAATTTTATTTGGACATAGCTTTGCCTCAACCTGTACATCCTAAAAGAGGTGGTGCCCAATTTGATAAGGACAGCGAGAAGTTAGTAGTTAATTTGGTAATGAATAGAGATTTAGACTTTCTTAACTTTTA
Source organism: Aspidapion aeneum (assembly GCA_963576565.1). Taxonomy (NCBI): domain Eukaryota; kingdom Metazoa; phylum Arthropoda; class Insecta; order Coleoptera; family Brentidae; genus Aspidapion; species Aspidapion aeneum. The sequence continues at coordinate 5,981,928 of OY755043.1, read as the reverse complement.
AATTTGTATGTTTGTTAAATTAAAGAAACTTTGTTCATCACTTATTTTTATTATTATTGTTCCAAAAACTGTTATGTGTTTTATTTTTGTAAAAATCTAAAATCTAAACAAAGCGGAAAGAAAACTGTTGCAGAAGCAGATAAAATATCGAAAAAAAAAGAATAAGAAAAAAGCAAAAAAACGCTTAAGCTAAACGAGAAACTAAAAAAGAAAATGGGAAACTTCTTGATCCCGAAGAATATGTTCTAAATAAAGAATCTAATTCAAAACCATCAAAGAAACAAAGAAGTATATGTTTTTGGACATGGGATTCAAAAATCCTTTGACACCCAGTTGTGAAGATATGATCGTTACGATTTATCTTCCCGGAGAAAAGTATCAAAATGTAGATCTAAAAGTCGAAGAAAAGAACCTAGTTTTGGACTCTCCTAAATTTTATTTGGACATAGCTTTGCCTCAACCTGTACATCCTAAAAGAGGTGGTGCCCAATTTGATAAGGACAGCGAGAAGTTAGTAGTTAATTTGGTAATGAATAGAGATTTAGACTTTCTTAACTTTTAAACTTGTATGTTTGTTAAATTAAACAAATTTTATTCATCGCTTATTTTTATTATTATTGTTCCAAAACCTGTTATGTATTTTATTTTTGTATAAATCTAAAATCTAAACATAGCGGAAAGAAAACTGTTGCAGAAGCAGATAAAATATCGAAAAAAAAAGAATAAGAAAAAAGCAAAAAAACGCTTAAGCCGAACGAGAAACTAAAAAAGAAAATGGGAAACTTCTTGATCCTGAAGAATATGTTCTAAATAAAGAATCTAATTCAAAACCATCAAAGAAACAAAGAAGTATATGTTTTTGGACATGGGATTCAAAAATCCTTTGACATCCAGTTGTGAAGATATGATCATTACAATTTATCATCCCGGGGAAAAGTATCAAAATGTAGACCTAAAAGTCGAAGAAAAAAACCTAGTTTTGGACTCTCCTAAATTTTATTTGGACATAGCTTTGCCTCAACCTGTACATCCTAAAAGAGGTGGTGCCCAATTTGATAAGGACAGCGAGAAGTTAGTAGTTAATTTGGTAATGAATAGAGATTTAGACTTTCTTAACTTTTAAACTTGTATGTCTGTTAAATTAAATAAACTTTAATATTCGCTTATTTTTATTATTATTGTTCCAAAACCTGTTATGTATTTTGTTTTTGTAAAAATTTAAAATCTAAACATAGCGGAAAGAAAACTGTTACAGAAGCAGATAAAAAATCAAAAAAAAAAGAATAAGAAAAAAAAAACAAAAAAACGCTAAAGCTAAACGAGAAACTAAAAAAGAACATGGGAAACTTCTTGATCCCGAAAAATGTGTTCTAAATAAAGAATCTAATTCAAAACCATCAAAGAAACAAAGAAGTATATGTTTTTGGACATGGGATTTAAAAATCCTTCGACATTCAGTTGTGAAGATATGATCGTTACAATTTATCTTTCTGGGGAAAAGTATCAAAATGTAGACCTAAAAGTCGAAGAAAAGAATCTAGTTTTGGACTCTCCTAAATTTTATTTGGACATAGCTTTGCCTCAACCTGTACATCCTAAAAGAGGTGGTGCCCAATTTGATAAGGACAGCGAGAAGTTAGTAGTTAATTTGGTAATGAATAGAGATTTAGACTTTCTTAACTTTTAAACTTGTATGTCCGTTAAATTAAACAAACTTTATTCATCGCTTATTTTTATTATTATTGTTCCAAAACCTGTTATGTATTTTATTTTTGTAAAAATCTAAAATCTAAACATAGCGGAAAGAAAACTGTTGCAGAAGCAGATAAAATATCGAAAAAAAAAAAGAATAAGAAAAAAGCAAAAAAACGCTTAAGCTAAACGAGAAACTAAAAAAGAAAATGGGAAACTTCTTGATCCCGAAGAATATGTTCTAAATAAATTTTAATTCAATTCAAAAATCCTTTGACACCCAGTTGTGAAGATATGATCATTACAATTTATCTTCCCGGGGAAAGTATCAAAATGTAGACCTAAAAGTCGAAGAAAGGAACCTAGTTTTGGACTCTCCTAAATTTTATTTGGACATAGCTTTGCCTCAACCTGTACATCCTAAAAGAGGTGGTGCCCAATTTGATAAGGACAGCGAGAAGTTAGTAGTTAATTTGGTAATGAATAGAGATTTAGACTTTCTTAACTTTTAAACTTGTATTTCTGTTATATTAAACAAACTTTAATATTCGCTTATTTTTATTATTATTGTTCCAAAACCTGTTAGGTATGTATTTTTTTTTCTAAAACTGTAAAATCTAATCATAACGGAAAGAATACTCTTGCAGAAGCAGATGAAACACCGAAAAAAACTATTACAAAAAAGTAAAAAAACAATCTGTACGCTAAACGAAAAACTGAAAAAAAATTAGAATTGAAAGGCCTATCAGAAAAAATTATAAAATATAGGGTGTTCAATTAACTTTTTCTTAATGGTTTTTGAAAAACTCGAAAACTCCAAAAAGCAATGCTCCATTTTTATTTTGGTTTAAGTATCTTAAAGAGCATCAAAAATTCTACTAGTTTACCAATTTAAACTTTTTCTATCTTTTATAATAAAAAAGTTAGCAAATATACATACATACATACCTGGTTCAAATAATATATATTCATTTTTTGCTTATATTGGGAGGTTATTTGTAAGTTTGGTAAGAAACAGAAATTTGAACTTTCTTAACTACTTTTTTGTATGGCACTCTTCAGGATTGAGAGTTAGTTTAATTTACCTGTCAATTTCGTGGGGTACTCCAAAAACTACCGCCTCTTCTACGCAAGGGTGTTCGAGAAGAATCTTTTCAATTGATGCCTAAAAGTAAGAAACCTAAAGTCGCAATCCATGCGATTTGGCAAACTACTATCTGTTTGTGAGTACAGATTTACTGGAAGTAGGGGTAAAGCCTATCTTGGACGAAGTTTGGGCATCAACGAAGTAGGCAAAGTTGATGATCAATACAAGGCCGTGGTTCGGAAGTCACGTTAAGCCCGTGTTCAGAGCGTAGATGGCGCTAGAACGATAAAAACCCCTGTGCCCGACAAAATAAAAATGCTTACGTTAGATTCCGGCTTTAAAGGTATTTTTTTTGATTAAGGTTTTTTTAAATTTTTTTGCCTTTGTTCTAGGTAAATGTCGCTGCGAAATACTCTGTGTACTTACCGGAGAAATCTGACTGGTTTTATATTTGAAAACCTCATGAATTCTGTCTATCACAAACAAATATTCGTCATCGTCAAAATAGCCAATATCTCCGGTTTTTAAAAATCCGTCATTATCAAATGGGTCGGCTTGGGTTAGGTTGTAATAACCCACCATTAAATAGGGTGATTTTACTAGGATCTCTCCTATTTGGTTTGAAGGTTGGAGAAGTCTGGATTCTATGTCAACAATCTAAAATCAAGAAAAAAAAATATGAACCGTTGCCAAAAGGGGAATTTTTTTACACATATTTTTTGATATTATTGGAATGCATGTAGTTTCATGTTTTACTTGTTCGCCACTTCTCAATTATAGCATGTACCCAGGGGGGAGAAGAACCACCCGACCCAAAATTGGTCAATTATAATAGGTCATTACTAAACATAATACTTTTTCTTTAAAAAAAATCTGACTTTCATAAAAACCGGTAGGTACATTAGCTGCCGAGATATCAGTGATCCTTTCCTTTCTGCAAAATAGCCCGTTTTACCTTTACTTGGACGTCACTTGCCACTTTTCCACTAGAAAGCAATTTTTCACTGTAAGCTTTTTCATCTGTCAAATCGAAAGCTGAAACAGCTGCTGCTTCACTTGATCCATAGCCAACCTAAAATGAAAAAAAAAACAATAAATACGCCGGGTGCGTATTTACGTTTCCGTGCTGATTTCACGGCAGAGCTATTTTGAAATAGACACGGAAATGTTGCAACATATTTGGTTACAAATGCGTGTTGATTTTAAGGCGCCGAGGCTCGAACAAGGCACGGATTTGTATTGAATTACGCAGCGCAGAGGTTTACTTATTAGTGCACATTTGAAACTTAAATTGGATTCACGTTGTTTATTAGTTTGATTTTGACGTTATATGTTTGTTAATATGAAAATTATCTAGCAGTTTAAAAGTATCTGTACTAATATTACTCAAGATTTTAAAATTCTTTAAAGTTTGAAGAACACTCTTCCATTAACTATACCTGCAAAGTTCAGTGTTCATTGTCTTACACCGGCAACTACGACGACAGATGTTGTTCTGTTATTAATAAATTTTAATGACTTAAATGATTTTCACTTGATTTCTAACCACATGAAAATAGAAAGTTTTAAAACCTAACCTAACGAAAGCTAATCAATCAAATCTAACCAAACCGAACCAAAGCAAACTGAACCAATAATTTTTTTCAAAAAAAAAAAACTTTCCTGAGTTCCTACCCGGGATCCTAGAGGATGTGAATCCGAACCGAACCGATCCTAACTAAACCGAACCAAACCTAACCTAACCAAACTAAACTACAACACTATTCACACCCTCTAGGATCCCGGGAAAGAAGTTAGGGAAGTTTTTTTTAAATTGTAGGTTCAGTATGCGTTGGTTCGGTTCGGTTTGGTTCAATTCGGTTCGTTTCGGTTCGGATTCAGATCCTTTAGGATCCCGGACAGAAACTCAGGAAAGTTTTTTTTTGAAAAAAATTATTGGATCAGTTTGCTTTGATTGATTAGCTTTCGTTATGTTAGCGTTTTAACCTGACAGTTGAATACGCTTTTGTAATAGTTTAATGAGCGATGTTCTCTTACAGATCCGTGCTCATTTCGAGATCAAAACTCTTAAAATCAACACGTATTTGAACCCAAATATATTGTAACATTTCCGTGTCTATTTCAAAACCGCGCCGACGTGAAATGAGCACGGAAACGTAAATACGCGTCCCGGGTAGGGGCACGCCACAGGGGCATGCCAGATAGGTGCAAACTTAAGAAAACGCTTGGCTTACACACCTGCAGGCGCAGCCAGTTTTTTTACCCAACTGCAGCACGGCGAAAGGAAGGGTAATGTTTTTCGATTATTGTACGTAAGTAAATATGTTTGTGTCACGCTAGAGGCTAAACGGCTGAACCAATTTTGACAAAAAAGGTGTTGTTGAATTGCTACTGATCCCGAAGGTGCTATAGGCTATTTTTTTTTAAACAGGAATCAACATGGCGGTCTTCAGACGCCATTTTGTCACATGATGTAGGCTTTAAAGCATACAAATTATCTAAATTTCTGGCGATTTTATTGAAATTCCTTTGATTGCAAATGTCCTCTAATTTGCTGTAGTTACTTTGCAGTCCTCTTTGCTCCCACCCAACTCCCCTCCTGTCATTCCCCCCACCCTATTCAAAAACCATATTCGCATAATTTTATCAGTAGTAGTGTAGTAGTAGTGGGGGGGTTTACCCGCAGGTCTGACAAGTAGGCCAGAGTAGGCCCTTTTTGCCATGCCCCAAGTCTGTCCCTTAACCCACTCTCTGAACTTCCCTTTGATGGTCGGATAACTCATTGGACCTTCCTGTTCTCTTTACAAAGTCCAGTAAGTCTGCCCATTTGAGCATGTGCAGTTCTTTCTCGCTCAGAGTTGGCGCTCCGAGTGCCTGTTGTCTCATCCTTGTGTAGGCCTCGCATTCTGCCACGAGGTGTCTTGATGTCTCTTCTTCCTGTCCACAGGCTGGGCAGGTAGGGTCATTCTCGACTCCTATACGTGTCATGTGCTTCCTCAACCGGTTATGTCCGGTTAGAGTACCTATCAGGAGTCCGAGGTCTTTTCGTGTCCGTCCCAGCATCCATCTAATTCTGGTCGCTTTTGGACGGGCTACGAATTCTCTGGTCTGTCTGCAACCCGTTCCTGTTTCCCAGGAGTTTCATAATTTTATCAAATATAGAACGATTTCAAAAATTCTTTCTGCATACGCTTTCAGATTTTTTTTCCAACACCATTTTACTTCTACCACCTCCCCCCCTCCCCCCCGCCTCACCATCTCTCCACCCCTTCCAAATATACCGAGATTTCAAAAGTTTTTTCAGCAAACTTGAAGACTTTTTTCCAACATCATTTTACTAGTTTCCCCCTCCCTCTCTTACTCCCTCCTTATTAGTAATAGTTGTAGCTATATACCTTTCACAAATATAGAGCGATTTCAAAAATTCTTTTTGAACACGCCTTAAGACTTTTTTTCCAACATCATTTTACTAGTTTTCCCCTTCATCTCCCTTTCTTCTCCCCACCATCCTCATTAGTAATAGTTGTAGCCTTTAACAAATTTAGAGCGATTTCAAAAATTATTTGTACACACGCATTAAGATTTTCTACTAGTTCCCTCCTTCCTCTCTCCGCCACCACCTTCACTCAATGGAAGGTAACACTATTCGCGTCCGTAGAAAATCTACACGTACTTTTTGGGTAAAGCTAAATGAATTGTTAATGCCTTAGAGTAATAATCTTTATTACTCTAAGGTTAATGCATAGTGCTTTTTCTAAGGCTGAATAAGAATTATGTAAATGTAAAAGTTGGAAATAAAAAAAAAATTAAATAAAAAAAACACTCAACTGCTAAGTTTACTTGTATCTACTATCTATCTATCTAGTCGCAGTTGATTACAAAATTACCCAATAATCTGATTCATAAAAATACAAAACTGTATAATTTCGTAAGTGCGCTTTGGGCATCAAAACTAAAAGTTGAAGCATGTCGTACATTATAGGCAGTGGCGTATATAGAAAAAAGTTTCGGGGTGGACCCGAGACAGATTTGGTGGGGGCCGAGACCTCATGAGGTTGTATTTTATGCTATTTTATGTTTGTATTCATGAAATATGTGGAAAATATCCAAAAAAAATCTTAGCTTCGGGCCCCCCAGGCCCCCCCCCCATATATACGCCACTGATTATAGGTATACCTATCAATTTTGTACTTAACTACGACTAGTACTTACAAGTAAATTTAGCAGTTGGGTGTTTTTTTTATTTATTTTTTTTTTGTTACTTACTGTAATTTTAGTTTCTGGCAAAGCTTTTCTAACTTTAACCAATTGCTGTGGATTCATTGTTGATCCACCAATTATTATCGAATATAAGGAAGACAGATCATACTTTTGGATTGTTCTTTTTTCCAAATTAGTGATATTGTACGTGTACGTATTCGACATAAAAATGAAGGACACCTAAAAGCAGTAATAAATACAATGAAAAAACTATCCCATATTTTGCAAAACATTTAGTATTTTATCAAATACCAAATTGCAAATAATGCAAGGACCTAAAACTATAAACAACAAGTGAAATTAAAGAAAGAAAAATAAGAAAAAAGTTTTCTGCTTCTGCCAGAGATCGAACCCGGGATCTCTTGCTATCCAGGCAAACATTCTACCACTGAAACTACCGAAGCCATACATAAATTTTCGGAAAACTTCCATCTATGCAGGCCGCGGTGTCTCAATACAAGAACGAGAAACCCTCAGGGTATTAACTCGACCAAGTCATCCAACTGATCTCTCTAAATTCTTCTTTCCCACTGTCAAAGGTATGATAACTCAAATTAGACGTAAATAATCAACGTCTGAAAGCATAAGATCACCTTTTTCGTGTGTTAAAATTTCTGATCGCAAATGGGCAAGACAAGATTTCATTTTCACCCGTTTTTCAGCGGTGTATGGGTGGCTGTTCTCGCGCGGGGGCGGGAGGAATGTTTGTTTTAGTTTGATTCGGCCATATTCATCGTGCCAAAGCGTTCGTTGCCCTTCTTACATGTTGCCAATTCTATCCCTAGTGAAGACTTATGAATTTGTTTTGATTTGGGGTACGTTAGGGTCAGTAGTTAAAAGCCTTGCCGGACGCGTGTCCATTGTTTCTTTTTGTTTTTGTTTGTTTTCAAAATGGAATTAAGTACCGTCGATTATATAATTAACTTTGATAACATAAACAATAAAATTTTTGGGGCCACATAGACCGGACCTAAAAATCCTAACAATTTCCCCAAATTTTTGTGCAAGTAATAAAAAATTATACGATGCTGAAAACTGGTTGTGCGGTTGTGAAAAACGAAATGCTTTTTTTGCTTTATTTGTTTTATTATAAACCATCCACGAAGTGATCCTGCGTGGGTGGCAAAGAGAATGTGTGATATCGAGCACTTTAGTGAAAAGTTAAAGACTCAAAGTAAGTGCTACTTATTTAAATAACCACACAGAATTTTATATGCTAGACAAGACTGATATCAGATGCCAATTGAATAGTGCCTATAGAAAAAACATTACCGAACATCGTGCTAAAACCGTTGTGAAACTAGTATAATTGGTTGTTCCTTAGTATAAGTTTCTTACTCTAAGGTTGTTCCTAAGTAATCATAAGTATTTACTTTATATTTTTCGACAACCTCCAGCAAATGCTGAGCAGAAATGTTTGGAGCTATGACTTTAGTGCCGCCTGTGACGATGGTTATTCCGGTGAACATAATGGCGGATATCCAAAACAAGGAGGCAAAATGAACCATTACATTCGGTTTGCAATTGTCCATTTCACTAAAATAAATTGAAAGAATATATTACAAATCTCTAAATAAATTAATAACAACTCTATCCTTATAGAGAGAGTTGGTAGAATCACGCTCGGTCTAGAGCATAGACGAATGACAGAGATAGACCAGACACTTACACGGTGGAAGTTGTATTACTAAGTCGGCCCAGTATACCGGGGTGTCGTGCACGAATCAGCGCCTCTCCAACTTCGTGCACCGTACTAAACATTTACAGGGGGATTTGAAACAATATAACGCTTGCGCAGTTTGTCTCTAAGCTACAGGATGGCTTTTCAAATTATTGTATACCGGATAGCCATCAATGAAATCGTTCTCCAATCAAGCTACATCTTTTAATATAGTATTTTGAACAGTTTTTATCAAATTAAATTTTAACACTAAAAAACTCATTCTACTCGTCAATTACATACATTTAAATTTAAACGATGCGCGCTGATAAGAATGAGTTATTTTGTGTCAAAGCTCAATTTGCTTAAAGACTCTATAAACACCAATCAATAAGGAAGCTTAATCAAAGAATGTTTAAATTAATGACTACTAGCAATAAAAAAAAGGAAAGTTAAATTTTTATTCAATCTATAAGGTTTAAAAGTTTGTTTCCCATTCATTTAGGTACATAAATTTCCTTGAGAGGCTAATTTTCTAGTTAAAAAAAGGCTTTTTGACGAATATTCTACAGTAATTTCCTTTTTATTAATGCATAGAAAATATTTACACATTCTACATTAACTTAAATTAATAATGTATACTTTTACAATGCTTCATACATAATAATGTTGCAAATATAGGTTTCTATAAACGGAAACTTTTTTAATTGTTTTTTCATGGAAAATAAAAAAATGTAACGTAAGCCTTATAAAGTAAAGTGAATATTGCCAGTTATTCATTTAATTAAACAGGATCCGGCATAATGATCTCCCACATTTTGCACTGCCACTGTGCCTGAATCACTGAAGAGAGGGGAAGCTTAGCGTAGTTGGTTGGTAGCTCGTGGCTTGCCATTACCTTGCCATCGTGCCTTTGTTATCGAGACATTAAGCAAAAGTAAGTAACGATTCTGTGATTACGACACAAAGAACTTTTCGTACTCACTTCGCACTTGGTAGACATGTTTTAGTTCCAGATACTTTGGGAATATCTGAACACTATTCCCGAACCATTGACGAATTGAAAGCAGCAATACACCAAGAAATTACAGGAATATCGCTTTAGAGTTACTGCACGAGTGAAACATTCTGAAATCAGCTTCGACTGTGTACCGAAAAAAATGAAATATAAATAGCATTTACAATAGCGTTTTTATTGTGGGAGATCGTTCTGCCGGACCCTGTATATAAGTATAGTGAAATAATCTATGTTTTTCCAAATATTAACATTTAAAACTAAACATTTAAAACTCCGTCCAGGTTCAACGTGTCCATCACACACTATATATTTGTGAATTTCGTCTTTCGTCAAAGTTAGTTTTTTTGCCGAAGTATTTTTTTTAGGTTCCGTTTGGGAATAGCGCTTGCTAACATAGTCTTCGCACCCACGAACACAAAATTGTTTTCTTTTAAATTTCTTAATTACCGATAGGCCACAATTTAGCAAAAACACTTTTTAAAATAAGGTAAAAAGTCGAAAAATCACGAAAAACTGCAACCACAAATGAAAAATGCCGAATTACATTTACGTCATATTTTTATCTGTTTTATTAGCGGTTAATGTCCATGGCGACAGCACAGAAGTCTGTATATAATATTTTTATACCAGGGGTGATGGTTAGGGTCACTGCATCACGAAGACGTAGTGTCTTCTTTGGGTAGCGACACGACAGCTAAATATTTTTGGTTATATGACGAATCTGACACTGTCACGAACGTAGCTTTTTATTGTATTTAAAAAAATAAAATGGTTTACAAATGTTACGTAAATAACTGTCCGTCACACTCGGTATATATATTTAGACTGTCCAAATAAACAAACCATTCAAATAATGCTTTTCAGATTGTCGAATAAAAACGATGTTTTTTATGATTTCAATATTTACCCACATAGCGCAAGAAACCAAAAATTATTTGACATGTTTTATGAAATATAGAAAACTATTGTTGGATTTATTCTAGGGCATAAAAGTGTACGTTTAATCCCTTTTTTCATGGACTTAGGTGATAAAAGTAATTTCTTTAAAACTATAAAGGAAAAATTATAGGTTTTTTGCATCATTTTATTTTATTAATATACAAAAAACAAAAAGCTATCATTATTCACGATAACGGTTATTCTGTTGCTTCCAGCTTGGCAGAAGTTACTGTACTTTGCTGATGACTTGGTTGGTTTCGATTATTATTGTGTCCTTTGGCATAGCCTTCATATAAAGGAAGTATTTAACTTTCTAGACTTCTCCAGGATAAAAAACAGGAATACCTTTTCGGTGAAATTTTTTACATTCTTTTTATTGCATCATTTTCGGTACTCTGAAAGCTGCTTCTTCTTTGGCGGCCTTTTCAATGTCCATCTCAAAGTAGGAATTATTCTTTGGTCCCTCGTATGTTCAATCTTTAAGAAATTTAATTCAAACTTGTTCTTATTTAGTTTGTTATGAAATAAATATTATTTTTTGTACCTTTTTTTTCTATGTTTGTTAGCGTCCAACTGACTTTTGTTTAATATTTACCATAGCAACGCGCCCAAAGCTCACCAAAAAAATGAAAACTATCACTGCCCGCTGTATTATTATATATAGGGGGTTGACATGCTAAAACTAGAGTACCGGAGTAAGTGGTTTAATATTTATTTATTTTATGATTATTATTATTTTTAGTATATAAAAATTGGCATTAAAGTCCCGTTTAATCACTTAACAAATTATAGCCGTCCTTCCGGTCGGGCTTAAAAAAATCTTGCCGCGGAATTAAAAGTAAACACAGCATATACCTACTATTATTTTATCACGGTGTCCAAACAAAAGCGGGCGGCGAAGAAAACGTCGAAAGAACAAAATGTCAAAGACACGAAAGGTCGAAAGTACAAAAGGTCGAAAACATAAGGTCGAAACTACAAAAGGTCGAAAGTACAAAAGGTCGAAAAGCAAAAGGCTAAAACTTCAAAAGGTCAAAAATACACAAGGTCAAAAGTACAAAAGATCGAAAACAGAAAAGGTCGAAAATACAAAAGATCGAAAAACAAAAAAAGTCCAAAATCGAAAGTAGCTATACCGTAATGATTGCAAAAAAAGGCTTTACTATAGACAGAGGCACACACACACACACACACCTAACGCACACACACACATAAACACATACACGCACACACACAGACGTCACGACGATATTGCGAAGATAAGTCAAAATACACCCAAATAAACACATTTTCGGCGTCATCTCAAAAACATTTTTTTTCTTCGAAAGCAATACCTTTTCTAGCCATTATTGCACGGGCTAGGACGGTAAAAAAATTCAACAATCTAAAAATTCAAGGTCTAAAATTTTTTTTGTACCATCTCTAGGTATTTTTTGGGTAGCAACACGACGGGTCGCGGAACTTTGTTCGAAAACATTTTCCTCGAACGGAAAATTGTCAAAAACGGTTTTTTCGAACGGAAATTTCTTTGAAACAAAAATTTGCGATCAATCGGTGTTTTCCTAACCTTTCTCAATTGATCGCAAACGTATTCTAACCGGTACAGACACTCTCTGACCTTTTTCCACCAAAACACTGGCTTCAAATCACAGGTTTGCTATCAATTGAGAAAGGTTAGAATAATAGAAAATATGTTTCGGTTGGTTCGGTTTGGTTTCACACTCTCTACCCAGACAGCACAAGTACGTACTATGTACGTAAAAACTCGTACTAGGTACGTACATGGTACATCCAATTAAACGTAAAATGTACGTGCTCTAGACGTACATGGTACTAACATGGGACATCAAATTAAAATAAAAGTGTAGAATTAAGACTACTACTTTAGAGTGATCGTCCAGGTTTACCTTAAGGCTCGAAGTCTCGATAGTTTTGAAGTTTGTTTTACTTGATTTAATATTTAAGTAATGTATCTCTAACAATGCCGTTAAATGTTATAATTTAAAGACACTGTATGTTATTTTAAAAACAAATAAAGACTTACTGATCGATGTAAAATACAAAAATAAAAGTTTTGGAATATTTTTCAAAAAATCATGTTTTTGCACAAAGTCTACCTGATTGGAAGCACGGCAGAACCACAGAAATGACTTTAAAAACTATAAGAAATTTACAAAAGAGGCAAAATTTAGGGTAACCCCACAAGTGTATGCATTAAATTGTTGTAGTATGTTTTGTATTAATTTATATTATAAAAATAAAAAGTTGGTCAAAAACTTAAAATATAAGTATGGTCTTTAATTTTTTTAAAAATATTTTACATACTGTAGGTACTCTAAAAATTCTGAGATCGCTTTACAAACTTCTACAAAAATTGTAGGTACTCTAAAAATTCCGAGGTTAATTTACAATATTGTATAGAAATTGCGTGTAGGTACTCTAATTATTCCGAGGTAAGTAGACGAGTCGCCCATGGAAATTCCGAGGCAGGTCACGTGGGCTTGTCGCTACCCATGGAGGCGCTAGGCTTCCAGGATGCAGTGACCCTAGTGATGGTCTGTAATAAGCGCCTCTCGAACTTTGTATTCCGAACTAATGTATACAGGGGGTATGTATAACAGTATTATGACAAGACCGGGGTGCTTTCCTTACTATAAATAATTAGTATACTGTGGTCTAGAGTCTTTGTATGTTGACATATTTGGTTATAATAATATATCCAAATATGTCAACATACAGGGACTCTAGCTCGGTCTAGCTTCGTGAAGTTGACATAACTTACTTTTTATAGGGTAAGGCAGAACCAATAATATACTATAAAACATTGTTCTATAAGTATATCTATCTAGCATGCGAGATAGACGATGAAACATATGATGACAATTGACATGATGACAGAGAAGATGATAACCTAGATGAAAGATTAAATTATAGCGATGACGATAGAAGAGATAACATAGGTGACGACAAAGACTAGGATGAAGAAGATCGACATAAGAAACTTCTACAGTCTTATTTGAGCGACCGGAAGCAGACTGTGAATGTGAGGCAGAATGGTTCCGATTGCTTCTCAAAGACCACCGAAATAAAGCAGGGTGTCCCACAGGGTTCGATATTGGGTCCAGTTCTCTTTCTGCTGTACGTCGACGGCCTGTCGGCAGTGGTGGATGCAGATCTTGTGTCTCAATTTGCTAATGACACAGGCGCAATCGTAACTGCAGAATCGGTGTCGGCCCTATCGGCAGGTTGCTCGATACCAGCAGAACGAATGAAATATTGGAGTGAATGCAATCACTTAAAACTATCTCTGACGTCTCTCTCTATGTTCCCTTGAATGGAAAAACCATAGAACAAACCAATGACAGTAAATTCTTAGGACTTATAGTCGATTCGACCTTAAGCTGGAGTGCACATATAGAGTTCACCGCAGGTAGAATAAATAGCCACTGTGCTGCTATTCGGAGACTAAGAGAAATCTTATCTCTGGATAGTCTTAAGACCATCTATTATGCTTCAGTCCAATCTGTCATATGTTATGGAGTGCTTTTCTGGGGAGCGGCGTCGGATGCAGAGAAAGTTTTCAAAGCACAAAAACGAGTAATACGTTGCATCACATTTTAAAAACCTTAATCTTCTCACAGCTCCTTCACTTTATTTCAAATGTCTAGTCACATTTGTTAAAAAACATCCTGCATTATTTACAATAAATCGAGACAATGCATCTGTAACAGCCATGACCACAGGAACCAGAGATGAACTTGCCATACCTTCACACAGCTCCAGTTTTTTTGAAAGAGGCCCCTATTATCGAGCTGTGAAAACATATCAGATGCTTCCCAAAACAATCAGGGACATACTAAGTATTGTAGGTTTCAAAAAGGCAGTAAATAACTATTTGTTAGAAAAACAATATTACTCTTTTGATTTTCTTTTTTAAAACAAAAATAGATGGGTGTGTATGTAAATAGGTATTGTTGTAAGTTTTATATAGCTTTAATTCATTATGAAAATGTATTTTAAGGATCTTAGATCTAACAATTTTTGACGTTGCTCTTGCATTTGTAAAAATGATTTGATGGCAATAAAGATTAAACAAAAACAAAAAAACAAAACAAGAACAGAAAGTCCAAGGTGTAGGACGAAATATTATAAATGATCGCAAAAAAAGATTAAAGAATATAACCAAAATTAAAAATAGGAATGACAGACGTACCTAATATTATGACAGAAAACCACAGCAGACAAAAGGACAAAGATTACATTGGGGATTGGAAAGAGCAGAAGATGCTGTTCTTTGACACCTCGTTCACCTTTAAACATTTCCTGCACATTGTTAAAAATGCTATCTTGTGCAAATCAGAGTTAAGCCATTGATTATAATTTAATTATTGGTTAAGGGTGCAATGTAACATTAGAATTTCCGTTACAATATGGGTAAAACCCTAATATTCTCCTCTAAAAATTGCCGTGTAACAATCCGGATTTGCTTAAGGATGTCAATAAAGTAAAGAAAATGACCAATTTCGGTTTTGTGTTAGATGCAACTATACTTACTAAGCGAGACACAAAAACCCATGAAGCATACCAAAATGCGATATGGAAATGCCTTTCGGCATTGAAGTTGTTCCACTGCTAAATACGATTACTGCTGTTTCGTTTATATTTTTCTTCGTTGGAAGAAAAGTCAACTCTTCAGATGTGGCACATTCCATGTCTTTCATTTGAGTGTAGATTTTTGATTTTCCGATTACGATGATTTCCGGTTTTGATTTTGAATCTGTAATAATGGTTATGGCGTTTAAGTTTACCTTTGCTTAAAAAACCGTTTTACCAGAAGGTAAGGGTAACTTCAAACAAATCCTTGACTATACCTTTTAAGCCCTTTTCTACCAAATCAACCGAAGCCTCTTCAACAAAAATATAGTTGGGCTCCACCACATTTACGGCATGCTTGATATCGTTAACGGTTTCTTTGGGATCGATCGAAGATACGCATGCGCCAATAAACAAAGCGGCCAAGACGGGAACTAAAATTTGGAAAATTTAATTGGTTTACTCTCTAGCCCTTAGATGCACTGTGAGCACATTGCTTGGATTAGTTACCTAATCGCGCTTACGTCCTTGTTGCTTACATTCAAAACAACAAAGAGGAAGAATGGATTAGCTAAGCCTTGTTACCTAGAGGTAATAATTTGTTCATGATTTCAGTTTTTAATGCAAAAGATAAACCGAACCGTTTTAAAGTGAATGGTTGCCGTTTGCCAACCTTTTTTCGACATCAAGCAGATTTGATTTAATCTTTTCGAAAGTGCGTTTATGTTTAAAGCAAGTTCTATCACGGTTTTTAGACTATACGGTATAAGAAAAATTGTTAGGAAGTTTTCGTAAAGTTGGACAGCTTGTAGCAAAGACGTTATCTCTTTCTAATGCACGGCTAGATTGGATTTCTCTCTCTAACTAATAGTGACAAATAAATGACAATAAAATTGTTGATGGTTTTGGATTGATTTTGTCTTTATTTATTGCTTAGATTTTGAAATTTGAAAAAGTGTTTAGGGTCTATTTAAAGAGGATTTTCCTCATCAAGAAAACGTGGTCCTTCGTTCTTTACTTTTATTGTGTTATTATTTTGTTCACCAGGGCTATCAAAATGGACAGGCCACGATCCTCCACTTTGTTGACGTCACATCCAGGGCTGATTTTTTTTTTATGGTCTCGTTACGACACAGCTGATTGTCTTTAAAATATTGAAGTTGGAATGACGGTTCATGGATATTTGATTTTTTTTAAATAAAGCCGTTTTTGAGATTGTTTTTACTTTATTCTGGCAGAACAATTTTTTTTAAATGTATTGTAAGCCGTAATTTTTCATAGCCGCTTCGTAAGCTCACACAAAACTTAAGTTTAAAGCAGAAGCGAATGTGACAATCACATATGACAAAGTCAAATACATGTCAAATATAACAGTTGGCATGTGGTACATGGCGGGTAATTTGAATTCAAAATAAGGAATGCTAAATCTTGAAGATTTTAACCTTTTAATCATGTTGCTTCCTTACAAACCTTTGGTGGAATATCGGGATGGTGTCTGAGAATATTTCACTGAAATTTTGCGGAAATCTGTAGTGCCATTTTGAAAATATCATAAAAAAACGTCTGACCTCCCATAAGACCCAATGTAAAATTCAGCCCCGGGAGAACAGCTGATTTTTTCAGGGTCGTGGCCTCTATTTTTGTGTTGGCCTTGTGTTTACTTTACGATAATCTACACATTTACCAATGTCATCAATGTCATTCTCACAGCAGACCATGACTACATCGTTGGGTTTGCAGCCCATTTTACTAAGGTGGATGGCGACACGTGTGCATCTTTTTTTAACTTCTGAATAAGTCTCTTGCTTGCCTGAATCTGCATCGATCTAAAACAAAAAGATTGAAAATGTCTTTTTACTATTTTCTGCAAAGAGCGGCATTGACCGAAGAAAAACCACAATTTCCTTAAAAAATTAAGCTCCACTTTTTAAAATTTCCTTCTAAACATTAATTAATTTTCTTATGAAGACTTATAAAAGACATCGCACCACCGCCCCCCCCCCACCTTTTTCCACGGAACTTCACATAAACGAGGAACATTCTATTAATTAACTGAGCAAAAAATTGTTTTTTTGGTTTACCAAGTTTGATTCTGTCCACCAACACTGACTTTAAAAGAACATGTTGTCCGGTGTTTTGGACCACCCGGTATATCATGTTCAAAAAATTTACGCGGCCTTCCCTTTTATTTTTAAGTCTCGGACCGTCCGGCGCCCTTGATAGATGAGATCCCAGCGTGGAGTCATGCGGACAGAAAATTAAATTTGGTGACATAACCAGCGACCGATCCAAGGGGGGGGGCGAGGGGCCAGACCAGACCCCTTACTCATCCCACAAATAAATTTTTTTTAAAGTTTGTCACAAAATCTACTTCGTTTCACAAAAATTTTAATTAATCTACTTTTAATGCTAAATTTCCTTGCTTAGACCTAGCAAAAACCGCTAAGAAAAAATGTTTTAATATTTGCTGCCACTTTAGCCCTTCCCCCTCCGAATATATATTATGGGACGAACCCCTTACGCCCCCCCCCCTTCCACGCTACGCCTCTGATAACACAACGAACTTACTTGAAAAACTTTATTCTTTAGTCTGTCGGCTTGCTCGAAAAAAAACTCTCCTACACTTTTGTTAATCTTCGGAAAATTACTTTTAGGTCCTTTCACAATTCTACCTTCCATCATTTCTTATAGACTTTTCACAGTTTGAAGATGTTGCCTACAAATATAAACAAAAACGTTTTTTATTTTGAGAAATTGCTTTAGAATCTTAAAAGTTATTTCCTTAGAGTAAGAAAATTTTTCTTACTCTGAGGTTATTTCTTAAAACTTTTTTATATCGTAGTCATGCATAAATCATTAAAACTTATTTAATTTTTATCTTCTAAAATTTGTTTTGACAGTCTGACTTTTAATTAGCACTTAATACATTTAGATCTTTTTATTTGTTTGGCTGTTTTTAAATTAGACATAATTAATTTATGATTTATGTTTCAGATGTTGCTGTTAATTTTAAAATAACTGAACTGCTTACAAAATTAATATTATTACATATAACTAAACTAGCCTTATGCCTAGAATGTTAGGTGTGTATAATGCTATAAATGTGGTAGGTTATACAGTGGCGCACCCAGGAATATGTCTTGGGGGGGGGGCCGAAGCCTCATGATGTCGAATTTTAAGCTATTTTTTGTGTTTTTTTCTGAAATATGTCGAAAATATGTACAAAAATCTAAGGTTTAGGGGGGCCCGAACCCCGGGGCCTCCCACTGGGTGCGCCCATGGGTTATATGTACCTTTAGCGGAAGACTGGTGACTATAAGGTATAGCAACTACTACATTGACCTTATCGTTTATTTACATCCTAAAATAGAAAATGCATAAATTAGAACTGAGCATAAATTTGATTTTAACACTTTAATTTTAAGCATACCTAACTATATAAATCAAATATATTGGGAAGTCAAAATAGAGGAACATATATCACTGTTAGTGAAAAAAAAATTTCAGTTAGAGAAATATGTAACAAATCAAAATTAAGCTTCTAACTTAAATTTCCAATGAGAATTTCGTTTAAATTTTTTAGTTTTGAAAATTCTTTATATTTCTAAAATTCTTAAAACTCTTAAAATTCTTAAAATTCTTAAAATTCTTAAAATTCTTAAAATTCTTAAAATTCTTAAAATTCTTAAAATTCTTAAAATTCTTAAAATTTTTAAAATCCTTAAAATTCTTAAAATTCTTAAAATTCTTAAAATTCTTAAAATTCTTAAAATTCTTAAAATTCTTAAAATTCTTAAAATTCTTAAAATTCTTAAAATTCTTAAAATTCTTAAAATTCTTAAAATTCTTAAAATTCTTAAAATTCTTAAAATTCTTAAAATTCTTAAAATTCTTAAAATTCTTAAAATTCTTAAAATTCTTAAAATTCTTAAAATTCTTAAAATTCTTAAAATTCTTAAAATTCTTAAAATTCTTAAAATTCTTAAAATTCTTAAAATTCTTAAAATTCTTAAAATTCTTAAAATTCTTAAAATTCTTAAAATTCTTAAAATTCTTAAAATTCTTAAAATTCTTAAAATTCTTAAAATTCTTAAAATTCTTAAAATTCTTAAAGTTCTTAAAATTCTTAAAATTCTTAAAATTCTTAAAATTCTTAAACTTCTTAAAATTCTTAAAATTCTTAAAATTCTTAAAATTCTTAAAATTCTTAAACTTCTTAAAATTCTTAAAATTTTTAAAATTCTTAAAATATTAGGATTCTTAAAATTCTTAAATCATTTAAAATTCTTTAAATTAATAAATACCTCAAAATTTTCCTAATTCCTAAACTTTTTCAAACCCTAAATTAAAAAAAAGGCTTTGAAACTATCCAAACAATTTTCTTAAATCATATTTTTAATTGTAAAAATATTTTAACTAAAAATTTCGTCATTATCAGTAAGTACATTTAAAGAATTAATATAATATTAAAGAAACACATGTTTATTTGTATTGGCACAAAAATGAAACGCTTGGCACATGTTTTGTAAACACCGCAAATTATACCACGTATGTAAAGATCATAAAAAAGTATGATCGGTTACTTAAAAAAATAAATCTTTTAATTTATGAGACATCACCTATTTATGTTATAAATTTTTAAAAACAACATTTACTTAAGGTTTAAGAGCCCCATACTACGGATCATATGTTGGGTAACCTGTGCCCATACAGTGTGTTTTAATGAGAACCTAAGAGAGGCTTTTCCGGGTATTTCCAAATGGAAGTTTGACTCTGTTTTTTCAAATTTCATAAAAAAATATCCGAAAAGACCTCTGTTAAGTATCCTACAGTAATTTCAAGACAAAAGTTTACATAAACGTAGGTCCACAAACGTCTAATTTTCAAGATACAGGGTATAATAATTTGATTTTTATTCATTTTGTGTGCAATTTTTAAGATATTTAGCTTAAATTTGGCACGTATATGTAGTTATAGGCACTACACTATTAGACATGTCAAATAACAGTAAAAATCTACTGCGTGATACATTTCATGGGTCATGTCGCGGTTTCTTCCGGATTTTTTTTGTTTTGAGTCACTGGTTTTAAGACAAGAAATAAAATCTTTGTTTCAAATTTAAACTTGTTTGACCCCTGCGATTTTATTATTTAAAGAAAATCGCTGTTGCACCAAAGGCTGCTATTTGCAAAATAAAAAATGCTCCAGTATGGTATGGCGAGTCCTATATCAAAATAATTAACAAAAAAAATTATATCTCGAAAACTAAGCGCCTATGGACCTATGTTTATATAAACTTTTTGTCTTGTAACCACTCAAGGAATTTAACATTTAAATTATATTATCTAATTTTGAAACACCCTGCATAATTAAAGGCTTGGGTTCAATACACTTTTGAAAATAGCCAAAAAATTGTTTTTATTAAAATATAGTACTTACAAATTACAAAACATCGAGATAAAACCTCACAAACTACTGATAAACTGATAAACTGGTTCCACGGTTTATATTTACTAACAAAGCCATTGACTTTGGCGCACGTGGGTCTGTAGTTACGAATTACATTCAGAGAAGAACGCTATCGCGTTGAAAACTGTCACGGAAAGCGCAGAATCTCTATTCTATACGTTCGATAACATGTTTCCCCAAACGATTTTCCGCACATTTTCCCGTTTCGTCTGCTCGATACACACGGATTCTTAAATTTTAGGGCCTGGATGCAGTAACTCTAGCTTAACAACCCACATAGTGTTAAGGACACTCACCGTAAACCATGCTCTACGATGTATATTGTAACAAAACGGGATTTGAATGGTATTTTTGCCATTTATAAGTTTTTAAATATTTTTAATTAAATATTGTTTTTGACATCAACAAGCATTAATTATATGCAAAACTAGGTTAAGATTAAGTAAAATTTATGGCAACACCGGCGACTTGTTTTTTGGCATGTTTTCAGGTCCGCTGTATTTTAATAAAAGTTGTATTCGGCTAATATGTCCTTTGAGCAACTAACATCAAAATAATTCATATTTTGTAACTGGAAACAAATTTGCTAAACTATTTTCAACTTTTAAAAAACACACTGTGTAATTTTAACTACTGTTGATTTTCTCCAGTCTTAAGTCCACGCATCTTGGCTTGCGTTGGTATGTTGTCTCTTAGTGTAGCGTTTAAAGCGCAGGCTATCTCTTTCTCGCCAAAGCGAGGATGAGTATGGTTCTAGCCAATCAACGACAAGCTTTTTGTGCTTGCAAGCGTACGGTTGCTTTGACTCAGACAGGAAACTTTCGAAAGTCGTTGGAGCAAACATTCTTTAGTTGGGCTTGGCTTGGTTCGTTTCAATTCTTTAGTTGGCTTTGCTTTCGTTCACACTTCTTAAGGGAGGTTTTATTTCAACTGGGGAACTTTATCAATTATTTTAACATTGTATAAAACTGTTAACTTTATTATTCATAATTATTTTCGTCTTTTCTTTTGGAGTTTATTAATATTAAAGCTTTTAATTATTACTGTTTCCAGTGTTTTGAAATAATGTTTTTAACTGTTTTATGGTTTTTTAACATCAAAATACAAAACATTCGTTGCCCTAAAATCGACATTTTTAAACAATAATATATCCCAAACCTAAACAGTAATATTAAGTAAATTAAACAATTGATTGAATAGTTTTACCCATTCAATCAATGTCTAAAATGTTGATAAATAAATATATTTACAACGAACATACAAAAGGTTTATAAAACCAAAAAGTTTAAAAAGTGTAAATATTTGAATACAAAAATTTAATAGTACAAAAATTGGATATTTAAATAATAAATATCAGAAGTGAAAGTGTGAAGCTTCAAGAAGAAAATTGAAAAGGTATGTATGATTATCCTACATTATTTATACATTTGAGAAAAACGTTTATAGCATAAAACTTCCTCCAAGAACCATCAAATTCCCTTTCGAGCACAAATAAGTAATAACATTTAATCTTTTTATAATTTATATAAGTTGTAGCCTAAGTTGGTAGCTTACAACATTTAAGCCTTGGCCACTTGAGATGACAGTACCACTGTCACACAGCCGCCTGTTACAATATCTTTACATAGTGTAGAGGAGCCTTAAGACTGAGCCTCCGTGTTTCAAAATAATATAGTATAAATTTACCATAAAATGTCACATCAAAAATAAGATAAACAAACAAAAAATTATACTCATAATGTAAGAAAAAACCAAACAACAAGCCCTCAATAAAAAGCCCATTTTCGTAACCGTAACAAAGAACAAAATCAAAAATAAATGTCAGCCAGGTTTAAAATAACGAGAAATACAGCAGGAAAAAGTCCAAGGCAATCCGCAGACTTAACAGGAAAAAAAGTGTCGCTATCTCTTCATTATGGTGGGCTGGGCATGAAGTTTTTTGACAAATTGGGGGTAGAACCAAATAAAATATGCCAGGTAAATTTTAAAATTAGTTCGGTAGACTATCAGGACATAAAAACGAAACGTTTAACTCATCTTGAGATATCTCTATCTAACTCGAGTCTGATTATGTTGCTGTCATTAGTGCATATCCTAAAGGACTGCCTCATAGACCATAGACGGCGGCGTATGTCTCCAGGTGACTCCACACATGGACATGAGCGCATCATAGTTTGGTTGGTTAGGTCTAGCTATCTGGGCTGCGACCATGACAAAAACAAAACAATGTGGTCTGTACTGGTTCATGCTCTTCTTGCCATCTTGGAATCGCTAAGAGAAGTGACATCAAAGTAACTCAAGGGCCAAACTAACCAGCTTATAACGACAGGCCAGTCTTGCCATATGTGGTGCAATGAGCTCTAGCCCATGGACTGCGCTTGAGTGTTTACTAAACTTACATCCGCTTCACATTTTCTTAGAGGCGGAGGCACGGAGAGGAACAGACAGAATAAGGGCCAACCACCAGGATGGTAGGGCAAACAAGGTGGTATCAACAGCCCTAATTAGGGAACAAGATTTGGACACAACTAGGAATGATATCCGACGTCATGCCCAACACGGTGTACAGAAAGCTATACAACATTATCTTTCTGGAGAGGGAGGAGTGGTTAAAGAACAGGACTAATTGTTCAAATAACAATAGCTTCTGGTATACCGACGGATCCAAAATGCCATCAGGCGTTGGATCTGGAGTTGTTAATATCGAGATTAAACATAGTCTCGGCCAATTGGCTACTATATTTCAGGCCGAATTCGTAATCATTGAACTGTGTGCCTGGTGGATTACTGACCACGAATGGACGAACAGGACAATAAAAATCTTTTTCGACAGTCAAGCAGCCTTAAGAGCGCTTGATTCCTACACGGTCTCATCGAGAACCGTAAGGACCTGCAGGGATTCGCTGATTGCGCTTGGTAACGCTAACAATGCGTTATTAGTATGGAGACCAGGACATTCTGGGCACGAGGAAAATGCCAGCCCTGGGTATATCATACAATGATGCTAAATCAACCATATTAAAATGGATGGAGAATAGCTTCCAGCAATACTGGATAAATATACCAGAACTGGCTCCCTCTAATGAGTTCATTAAAGGACCTTGTAGAAACAGAGCCAGGAACATCATTGGACTTACCAGACAGGAGATACCAACGTATTGTGACGGGTCATTTTACGGGTCACTGTCGACTGCGAGTACCCATGCATAGAATGGGACACAGAATATACCGAATGTATGGAGGATGACGAAACAGTCAGACATGTACTGTGCAAATGTTCGGGTATTCCACGTTTATGTCAGAACACTTTCGGTAAACAAACGTGAAAACTCGTACCCGTGAATTTAAAAATCAAACAAGTTTCATGGCTAATCGGGCAAAAAGGAGTTTTTTGTTTCCCTTATATTTTTCCGTGGGTAGCTTGAAAGCTTAACCTCACGGGGGTCCAAGATCTAATGGACACCTAATAAATGTTGACAGTTAACCGTTTCGTCCTTATGGGACTCCTCAGAACACTGCTGGTCAAGTGAGAAATCTCAGATTGACTCTGAAGATCTGAATAGTGTCTCACCCAAACTGATAGCCGGCCTTTTTGGAGGACTAGGCATACAGTGGTGAGAAACCACTCAAAAGTGAGCCACAATAGATCCACTGGTGGTCGCAGTGGAAGGGCTGCAAAGTCCACTTACATATGAATCATCATCATCAATCATCATGACTAAAGACTTCTCCTATAGAATCACTGGGAATTTTGTGGTGGCTTCTTGTATAGTCGGGGACTTTTTAAATTGCCGCCCTCGAAAATAAAAAAAATTCCTATGTGAAATGCGGAAAAGTAGTTTAAACCGAAACAAAAAAATTGTGCACCTTTCTTCTGTCAGTATACATACATATTTAAAAATTGATTTTTTTTGATTTGTTTAAATGATTTATTTTGACAGAAAAAATACAACGGCAATTTAACAAGTCCCTGACTGTACAACCCTCTAGAAAGGACTAGGAAGCGCGGGCCGCGGATAAAAGGTCGAAATTACAAAAGGTCGAAATTACAAAAGGTCGAAAGTACAAAAGGTCGAAAAAATAAGGTAGAAAATACAAAAGGTCGAAAGTACAAAAGGTCGAAAGTACAAAAGATCGAAAGTACAAAAGGTCGAAAAACAAAAGGTCGAAAGTACAAAAGGTCGGAAGTACAAAAGGTCGAAAGTACAAAAGGTCGAAATTACAAAATATCGAAAGTACAAAAGATCGAAAGTACAAAAGGTCGAAAGTACAAAAGATCGAAAATACAAAAGGTCGAAAAAAATCGACAATACAAAATATTAAAAATACCAATTTACCGTATCAAGTCGAATTGACGTCCAGCCTAAGTGGACCCGGGGCCGAGGATAGGTTAGGTTACTATTCCAACCTGGCCCGGTTAGGTTAATATATCAAAAAAAAACTTTCCTGACAAAATCAGGGCATCAGGGTAAACAAACCTAACCTAGTCAGGTTAAGTTAGTAACATAACCGAGTTAACTATGAACTATCCTCGACCTCTGGACTACCTCGGCTGGGCAGGGCTGTTGGACTTGGTTAGGTTTCAATCTTTTATTTTCATACTTTCGACTTTTTGTACTTCCGACCTTTTGTACTTTCGACCTTTTGTACTTTCGACCTTTTGTACTTTCGACCTTTTGTATTATCGACCTTTTGTATTTTCGATTTTGTATTTTTGACCTTTTGTATTTTCGACCTTTTGTACTTTTGACCTTTTGTACTTTCAAGATTTTGTATTTTGGACCTTATTTTTTCGACCTTTTGTACTTTCGACCTTTTATCCGCCGCCTAGGAAGCGCGTGTTCCATATTTGGAACACTTCCTATAATAAATAACGTTGTTCTTAGGTAGACACAATAAACAATATAACGGAAACAAAAGGCTCCGTTCGTGCTAGAGGCATTCAACTGGCAATAGAAATGAAGCAACGCGGCATCGTTCCAAATGATATAATCCTTATCTCCAGCAAAACTCATGCCCATCAAACCATCGTAGTCCTGGCAACATTGTTTTTAGGTAAGCAGACAACACGATATTTATACTCTATACGGCATTTAGGGATTTAATACCCTTTAATAAAAGCGGCACTATTAATTCTCTTCTAATACACAAAGGGCTAATTTTGAAAGAAAGAGCTCTGTTCTTATAATGCGAAACTTTCAGAATAGTGTTCGGCAAGTACTCAATCAGAATAGTTCAAAAAAACCTGAGATTACCCGTAACAAAAAACATTGTTCCTTTATATGTACATTGAAACCTCCTATAAGCGGACATTCACGGTTTCGTCGATTTTGTCCACTTATTGGAGGTGTCCGGTTATTTGAGTGAACCGCGAAATTTTAATATATATTTATTAACAAGTTCCGCTGCTGGAGTTTTTCCGATATTAAATTTTTCACCGATCTTTGTGCTGATAGATCTTCCTTCTCCGAATCTTTAACAACTTCCATTTTTTCACGTAAACTAAGAAGTTTTTTACTAGGCGGCATTTCAAAGAGATCTATTACTACCCAACTGAACAGTAAAAATATAACACAGCAGTCCCGCCGAATAAAATATGTTGTAAATACGACAGAAGTATTTAGTCTCCGCATTAAAAGGGAAATTGGTTATTCCCCGGCTGCAGAGTATGTTGTTGCCAACAAACTACATAATATTTATGCCCATGTCGTGCAGCGCTCCGTCCCGTTATCAGAGGTTCGCGTCCGGTTAAGGAAGGTTTCAGAATTTTTTAACCAAAACAAATTGTCCGCGTCCAGTTATTAGAGTATCCGGTTATAGGAGTGAATTTTACATGTAAAGAAATAGGGAAAAGCTTAGTTCCAACAAATTTGTCCGCCTAAAGGGAGTGTCCGCTTTATAGAGGTGTCCGCAAGGAGAGGTTTTACTGTATATGTATTTACTAGCCTAAAAATAATGGGCTAAGCTAGGTAGCCCGACTTGCACTTGTCCTAGCGTAAAAAGAATTGGCTTATTGCATTAAAATCGGTTTAGTTGTTTCTGAGATTAGCGGTAACAAAAAATACCCTGTTCGGTTATATATATTGATGAAGATGTAGTGATTAATATTATTTTAGGTGCTATTGTGGCCCCTGTTGATCCAGATTCGCCCCAAAATGAATGTTTGGAAATCGTTAGAAGATTAAAACCTAAAATGTGCTTTTGTGACACCAGAACTATTAGCCAGATAGAACGAATTTTGGTAAGCATACCATCTGAATCCTTGACGTACCATAAAAAAATCTTAAAGCTCTTACCATCAATTTAATTATCTTTCCTTTATTTATTCTCGTTAGTCTTAGGGTACGTATACATCAAACTGATCCGCGAACGCCTTTTCAAGTTCACAGATCCTTTGGGACGGCATAGGCAGTTTGTTGTCGAGTTTTCATTTCAATGCGTGTTCGCTGTACTTATAGTCCTTAACCCTTATTTTTTTAAATTTTTTTAAGACAACTCTGAATACCCGTTCAGATATAGTAGATTTTGGAGCGGAGGCTTCTGGAATAAACAAATTTACCAAGTTGTATCCAGTCAAGACCGATCCAGACTTTCGGCCGTTCTCTATCGACTACCCCAATCAAAATGTTGCTTTTATATTGCACACGCAAGGCAAGTATACCCTAACCCCTGTTTCACAAAGCGCAAATAGTCCGCCACAAATTTATAATCTATTAAAGTGACACCGCGTCATCAAAACCTTGATGGGCGGGAAAGGAGTAGAAGGGTACATATAGTGGCATGCACTTCCTTTAATTCTTTTATTGATATTGATTCTCAAAAAGAGGCACTGCACTAATTAGTCATAAGCTTACTATTTTACTTGCTTTTTATTGATGTCTTCTTCTAAATGATTTCATTAGAAACCAACATATATATACTCTTATCTGGTTGTTACGAACATATTGATTTAGTCGGGCTTTGACGTTTTCTATTTGTTGTTGTTTTGACTGTTTATGTCAAACAAATTACGACGGAGCTTTTTACAAAACAAATTACCGTTTCTGCAACTAAATCAATATTTACGCACATTTTAATATAATTTTGGATCCTCTTTTATGTTTCGGATCTTTATTTATTAGGTAAGTACTTATTTGATCTCTCTTTTAGAAGTAGTAGTAGTAGTAGTGGGGGGGGGGTTGACCCGCAGGTCTGACAAGTAGGCCCTTTTTGCCATGCCCCAAGTCTGTCCCTTAACCCACTCTCTGCACTTCCCTTTGATCGTCGGGTAACTCATTGGGCCTTCCTGTTCTCTTTACAAAGTCCAGTAAGTCTGCCCATTTGAGCATGTGCAGTTCTTCCTCGCTCAGAGTTGGCGCTCCGAGTGCCTGTTGTCTCATCCTTGCGTAGGCCTCGCATTCTGCCACGAGGTGTCTTGATGTCTCTTCTTCCTGTCCACAGCCTGGGCAGGTAGGGTCATTCTCGACTCCTATACGTGTCATGTGCTTCCTCAACCGGTTATGTCAGGTTAGAGTACCTATCAGCAGTCCGAGGTCTTTTCGTGTCCGTCCCAGCATCCATCTAATTCTGGTCGCTTTTGGACGGTCTACGAATTCTCTGGTCTGTCTGCAACCCGTTCCTGTTTCCCAGGAGTTTAATAGCGCGTCCTGAGCCCATTTGTTTCTCTTTTAGAAGGTCTTAGTGTTTTATCATTCGAACATTAAAACCCCGAGAGGCACACTGCATGTACAAAGTGAAACAAGGCTTCTTTACTTAGATTTTGCCGCAAAATTTGGTTTACCATAGCTTTGACGCGGTGTCACTTTAATACAATATCAAGCATAGTCGAAAAAATACTTTTAGGGACAACGGGTCACCCAAAATTAGTTTGCCTTTCTCACCAAAACATGCTAATTCACACTGTGAATTTTCTGGAAATATTCAATCATCCAACAAAAATTGTGTCCTTTTTTCCACTGTCATGGATCCTTCAAACTGTACTGTGCTGCGCATGTCTGGATGAAGACCTTATTAGGATTATTCCTGGTAAGTAAGAAGAATGATACCTACATAACTGTAGATACCTTGGAATGGTAAATAAATTGAGATTTGGCCACAATTTTCATAATTTTATTTATTTTGTTTTTTATTTTATTTTATTTACAAAAAAATATGTTTTGCATAAAATTTTGAGATTATTTATTTTATTTATTACAAGTGCATTAAATCAAATTTAAAATTTGTATTGCTTAGTTATTATTAAAAAAATAATTATTTTTCTTATTATTATTAAGCAAATATATACAGGGTGTCCCGTAACTTAGGGGCCATAGGCCAACAGGTGATAGAGGAGGTCATGTCTGATAAAATTATTATTATTAATATTTGGTATTAACTTTTATGAATGTCATATTAAACGCAATAATATTTTTATATTTTTTGTTAATAAAAACAAGTTTCTAGCGAGACATAATACTAAAATATTATTGATAGTTTTTAAAAGAATAAGTAACCAAAAATTAATTATTTTAAAAACTTATTATTTTTTTTACATTTTTGGAGGTTACTTTGACAGCCTGTATCTCCTCAACTTGTAGTTTTATTTAAAAAAGAAATATATTTTTGAATCACAATTAGCTGAATATTTAGCTGGCTGTGACAGATTTTATTTTTTTTGTAAAACCCCTTTCCCCCCTCTCGTTTAACTTTAAAAATCCTATATCTTAAAAACAGATGTGTGTTGACCCCCATATTATATAAACATTTTTCTCGGAAATAACCTCCTCTATCCCCTGGTGCACTATGGCCCCTAAGTTATGGGACACCCGGTATAGCTGCAGTAAAATAAATGTACGTTTAATAAACTTTGCTTTGATTTTGTAGGAACTTTCAACGAAAGAAATGCCTGCAAAATAATTCAAGATTTCGGCGTTGATCTGGCAATGTTGGGCACCGATTACTCTTTGAGGCTGATAGAAAATTTTGCAATAAAAGTAACTACCTTTTCCATTTTATTTATTACAGAATTTAGAAAAATAAATGGATCCATTTCGGATCTGATACCTTCCTAATTTTTTGTAAATATCTCAGAAACAAAAGCTCCTACAGAAAAACGTGTTCTACTATATGCCGAATACCGCATATTAAGCGATGATTCGCTAAAAAGTTCATTTCTTCAATTTTTAGATTGTCAAAAACTGTCGTTAGCTTTAATGGATTTTGACGAAAATCTAATCAGCTCTTTACAATGTTGTACACTATTTTACCTCAAAATTTCATAAAAATCGGTTATGCGGTTTCAGTGGCAGATCCAGGGGGGGCACTAGCCCTCCCCCCCCCCGAGATTTTTTTGAATATAAAAAAATTAGTAAAAAGTAATGTTTTTGCTAATAAAAACTCAAAATTTTTGCCTGCGGCGCATGAAAGTGTCTATTGTTGTTATCATCGAAATTACAACCACTGACTAATTCAATAAAATGCTGCTTAAAAAAGTATATAACGTTTTTAAAGAACAGAGAATGACACCTAAAGTGCCCCCCCCCCCGAAAAGCACCAATGGATCCGCCCTTGTGCGGTTTAGGAGCTATTGTGGGTCGGACCGAGATACACACGATAATGCTAAGATGGGTACAACCATTAAGTTGTATAAGGCCCTGAAAGGGTATAGAAGTCAATGGTCAAATAAGATATTTTTGGTGTAATTAAAAAAAAAATCGTAGAAAACAATACGTTTTCTAGCCATTCATCCGCGGGCTAGAAAGGTAAAGTTTCTTGAAAGTAATAAGCAGTACCTTTCTATAAGTGGAATACTAATTAACTTATTTATTAATATTCCACTCAAAAATATAATCAATGTTCGAGGCTAGAGCTCATTACCTCCTCGCACGTAATTGTGACTTTTAAGACCCAAAAATAATTGTCTTATTCTCTTAGAACGGAATATACATGAAAAATATAGGTTTTGTGACGACTATCGTCGTCTTAACGCCGTGACATTAAGAAATAACTATCTACTACCTTTGGTTTCAGAGACCTTAGGCTTATATGAACATAATACTTTCCAAGTTTGGACAATAAGGACCTTAGTGATCCTGAACTTTTAGATTCTTACCTACAGAACAAAATAAAAATAAAAATAAGCGACATTAAAAAAAATGTGTAGAAAGGTAACTTTTTCTCGCGAAAACGACATAAAAAAATTAAACATTTTTTAGGATTACAACGTAAAATGTCTAAAATGCGTTTTGGTAGGAATCGTAACTACAAACAGTACCCAACTGCAGCATATGAGAATCAAACTGCCTAATGTGAAGTTCTTGCAGGTTTACGTGGCTACTGAAACAGGTAAAATATCTGCCATTTTGTAGATACTGATGTTTTAACACAATCTACTTTTTTATTAATAGGGACTTGTTGCAATAAAGCCAAACAATAGTAGTGCCGGGCACAATTCTGATCCTTTTCCATTGAAAACGTCATTTAGCGAATTTTAGGGTAGGGAAACCTATAAGATCAAAATTGCCAAACTTTGAAAATTCATATTTTAAAAACTATACAGTTTATCAACAAAAGCACCGACTTGCAGTATAGTGGGGCCATATAGATGCGAAAAAACCACACCCTGATTTAAGATTCGAAAAAACGTCATTTAGCGAATTTTAGGGTAGGGAAACCCATAAGATCAAAATTGTCAAACTTTGAACATTCATATTTTAAAAACTATACAGTTTATCAACAAAAGCACCGAGTTGCAGTATGGTGGGGCCATATAGATGCGAAAAAACTACACGCTGAGTTAAGATTCGAAAAAACGTCATTTAGCGAATTTTAGGGTAGGGAAACCCATAAGATCAACATTGCCAAACTTTGAAAATTTATATTTTAAAAACTATACAGTTTATCAACAAAAGCACCGAGTTGCAGTATGGTGGGGCCATATAGATGCGAAAAGACCACACCCTGAGTTAAGATTCGAAAAAACGTCATTTAGCGCATTTTAGGTTAGGGAAACCCATAAGATCAAAATTGCCAAACTTTGAAAATGCATATTTTAAACACTATACAGAATATCAACAAAAGCACCGAGTTGCAGTATGGTGGGGCCATATAGATGCGAAAAAACCACACCCTGAGTTAAGATTCGAAAAAACGTCATTTAGCGAATTTTAGGGTAGGGAAACCCATAAGATCAAAATTGCCAAATTTTGAAAATTCATATTTTAAAATCTATACAGTTTATCAACAAAAGCACCGAGTTGCAGTATGGTGGGGCTATATAGATGCGAAAAGACCACACCCTGAGTTAAGATTCGAAAAAACGTCATTTAGTGAATTTTAGGGTAGGGAAACCCATAAAATCAAAATTGCCAAATTTTGAAAATTCATATTTTAAAATCTATACAGTTTATCAACAAAAGCACCGAGTTGCAGTATGGTGGGGCTATATAGATGCGAAAAGACCACACCCTGAGTTAAGATTCGAAAAAACGTCATTTAGTGAATTTTAGGGTAGGGAAACCCATAAAATCAAAATTGCCAAACTTTGAAAATTCATATTTTAAAAACTATACAGTCTATCAACAAAGGCACCGAGTTGCAGTATGGTGGAGCTATATAGATGCGAAAAAACGACACCCTGAGTTAAGATTCGTAAAAACGTCATTTAGCGAATTTTAGGGTAGGGAAACCCATAAGATCAAAATTGCCAAATTTTGAAAATTCATATTTTAAAAACTATACAGTTTATCAACACAAGCACCGAGTTGCAGTATGGTGGGGCCATATAGATGCGAAAAAACCACACCCTGAGTTAAGATTCGAAAAAACGTCATTTAGCAAATTTTAGGGTAGGGAAAACCATAAGATCAAAATTGCCAAATTTTGAAAATTCATATTTTAAAATCTATACAGTTTATCAACAAAAGCACCGAGTTGCAGTATGGTGGGGCTATATAGATGCGAAAAGACCACACCCTGAGTTAAGATTCGAAAAAACGTCATTTAGTGAATTTTAGGGTAGGGAAACCCATAAAATCAAAATTGCCAAATTTTGAAAATTCATATTTTAAAATCTATACAGTTTATCAACAAAAGCACCGAGTTGCAGTATGGTGGGGCTATATAGATGCGAAAAGACCACACCCTGAGTTAAGATTCGAAAAAACGTCATTTAGTGAATTTTAGGGTAGGGAAACCCATAAAATCAAAATTGCCAAACTTTGAAAATTCATATTTTAAAAACTATACAGTCTATCAACAAAGGCACCGAGTTGCAGTATGGTGGAGCTATATAGATGCGAAAAAACGACACCCTGAGTTAAGATTCGTAAAAACGTCATTTAGCGAATTTTAGGGTAGGGAAACCCATAAGATCAAAATTGCCAAATTTTGAAAATTCATATTTTAAAAACTATACAGTTTATCAACAAAAGCACCGAGTTGCAGTATGGTGGGGCCATATAGATGCGAAAAAACCACACCCTGAGTTAAGATTCGAAAAAACGTCATTTAGCAAATTTTAGGGTAGGGAAAACCATAAGATCAAAATTGCCAAATTTTGAAAATTCATATTTTAAAATCTATACAGTTTATCAACAAAAGCACCGAGTTGCATTATGGTGGGGCCATATAGATGCGAAAAAACTACACGCTGAGTTAAGATTCGAAAAAACGTCATTTAGCGAATTTTAGGGTAGGGAAACCCATAAGATCAAAATTGCCAAACTTTGAAAATGCATTTTAAACACCATACAGAATATCAACAAAAGCACCGAGTTGCAGTATGGTAGGGCCATATAGATGCGAAAAACCACACCCTGAGTTAAGATTCGAAAAAACGTCATTTAGCGAATTTAGGGTAGGGAAACCCATAAAATCAAATTGCCAAACTTTGAAAATTCATATTTTAAAAACTATACAGTTTATCAACAAAAGCACTGAGTTACAGTATAGTGGGGCCATATACATACGAAAAGACCACACCCTGAGTTAAGATTCGAAAAAACGTCATTTAACGAATTTTAGGGTAGGGAAACACATAAGATCAAAATTGCCAAACTTTGAAAATTCATATTTTAAAAACTATACAGTTTATCAACAAAAGCACCGAGTTGCAGTATGGTGCGAAAAAATATAGATGCGAAAAAACCACGCCCTGAGTTAAGATTCGAAAAAACGTCATTTAGCGAATTTTAGGGTAGGGAAACCCATAAGATGAAAATTGCCAAATTATGAAAATTCATATTTTAAAAACTATACAGTTTATCAACAAAAGCACCGAGTTGCAGTATGGTAGGGCCATATAGATGCGAAAAAACCACACCCTGAGTTAAGATTCGAAAAAACGTCATTTAGCGAATTTTAGGGTAGGGAAACCCATAATATCAAAATTGCCAAATTTTGAAAATTCATATTTTAAAATCTATACAGTTTATCAACAAAAGCACCGAGTTGCAGTATGGTGGGGCCATATAGATGCGAAAAAACCACACCCTAAGTTAAGATTCGTAAAAACGTCATTTAGCGAATTTTAGGGTAGAGAAACCCATAAGATCAAAATTGCCAAATTTTGAACATTCATATTTTAAAAACTATACAGTTTATCAACAAAAGCACCGAGTTGCAGTATGGTGGGGCTATATAGATGCGAAAAGACCACACCCTGAGTTAAGATTCGAAAAAACGTCATTTAGTGAATTTTAGGGTAGGGAAACCCATTAAATCAAAATTGCCAAACTTTGAAAATTCATATTTGAAAAACTATACAGAATATCAACAAAAGCACCGAGTTGCAATATGGTGGGGCCATATAGATGCAAAAAAACTACACCCTGAGTTAAGATTCGAAAAAACGTCATTTAGCGAATTTTAGGGTAGGGAAACCCATAAGATCAAAATTGCCAAACTTTGAAAATTCATATTTTAAAAACTATACAGAATATCAACAAAAGCACCGAGTTGCAGTATGGTGGGGCCATATAGATACGAAAAAACCACACCCTGAGTTAAGATTCGAAAAAACGTCATTTAGCGAATTTTAGGGTAGGGAAACCCATAAGATGAAAATTGCCAAATTATGAAAATTCATATTTTAAAAACTATACAGTTTATCAACAAAAGCACCGAGTTGCAGTATGGTGGGGCCATATAGATACGAAAAAACCACACCCTGAGTTAAGATTCGAAAAAACGTCATTTAGCGAATTTTAGGGTGGGGAAACCCATAAAATCAAAATTGCCAAACTTTGAAAATTCATATTTTAAAAACTATATAGTTTATCAACAAAAGCACCGAGTTGCAGTATGGTGGGGCTATATAGATGCGAAAAGACCACACCCTGAGTTAAGATTCGAAAAAACGTCATTTAGTGAATTTTAGGGTAGGGAAACCCATTAAATCAAAATTGCCAAACTTTGAAAATTCATATTTGAAAAACTATACAGAATATCAACAAAAGCACCGAGTTGCAATATGGTGGGGCCATATAGATGCGAAAAAACCACACCCTGAGTTAAGATTCAAAAAAACGTCATTTAGCGAATTTTAGGGTAGGGAAACCCATAAGATGAAAATTGCCAAATTATGAAAATTCATATTTTAAAAACTATACAGTTTATCAACAAAAGCACCGAGTTGCAGTATGGTGGGGCCATATAGATACGAAAAAACCACACCCTGAGTTAAGATTCGAAAAAACGTCATTTAGCGAATTTTAGGGTGGGGAAACCCATAAAATCAAAATTGCCAAACTTTGAAAATTCATATTTTAAAAACTATATAGTTTATCAACAAAAGCACCGAGTTGCAGTATGGTGGGGCCATATAGATGAGAAAAAACCACACCCTGAATTAAGATTCGAAAAAACGTCATTTAGCGAATTTTAGGGTAGGGAAACCCATAAGATCAACATTGCCAAACTTTGAAAATTCATATTTTAAAAACTATACAGTTTATTAACAAAAGCACCGAGTTGCAGTATAGTGGGGCCATATAGATGCGAAAAGACCACACCCTGAATTAAGATTCGAAAAAACGTCATTTAGCGAATTTTAGGGTAGGGAAACCCATAAGATCAACATTGCCAAACTTTGAAAATTCATATTTTAAAAACTATACAGTTTATTAACAAAAGCACCGAGTTGCAGTATAGTGGGGCCATATAGATGCGAAAAGACCACACCCTGAGTTAAGATTCGAAAAAACGTCATTTAGCGAATTTAATACGTAGAAACATTGCTGTTTTAATTTGATAATGGCGTTATTACAACGCAGTTTTTAGCAACGTTATTTTTTATAACGTTAATGAATGACCTATTAAGCTTGTTTTCATATATGAAATAAACGTTTCTTTCTAGCAGCTTTTAAAATCAACGTTTTTTTTTCTCACGCCTTTTTTACGTATTAAACACGTCATTGGGCTATGTGGGAAGTTTTGTAGTTCAAAAAATGTAACTAAGGGCATGGAAACGAACCATTTGCAATATCGTCTCCCCTACTACCTACTTTTATTTAAGACACCCACACTCTGTATTATAGGGTGCATTTCGGCAGTTTCTATGGCCAACCACAATGATTCCATAGACAAGCCAAAATGCGTCGGAAAACTTCTGAATAACAGCAAAGCAAAAATTCTGGATCTCGAGACCAAGGAGCCAGTCGGTCCCAATCAATATGGAGAACTTTATTTTTCTGGCGATGGAGTTATGCTAGGGTAAGACACCTTAATATAAATGCGACACAAAAGTTTTAAATATCAAGGTAGCCAACATTTTTCTTTTTTTTCTTTTAAAAAGTTTCTATTTAAAAAAAATTGTTTACTTTTTATTTCAGATATCTTAAAGACAACGAAGCAACACTGGCAGCTATGGACAGAAGCTATTATAGGACCGGCGACGTTGCCAAATTTGATCGTGATGGATGGCTTTATCTCAGAGGAAGGGTGAAAGACATTTTTTTGGACGCAGCAGAAAGGTATAGTCCTTGCCATAGGCAGTTACTACAGTTTTCTGACATTTCCAACCTCTTTTTATCATAACATCAACAAGACAAATTCTGAAAAATGGCAGTCTTTGAGTTCTTTTTACCTAAGCGTTGTGATGTCAACCTACAGTCAGCATCCTTTTATCCACAGTCCTGTTTCCTGTGTCCTTTCACATGGTCTATATAGCTTTTTTCTACATTTTATATAAAATATGGGTTATTTTATTTATACATCTTTAAAAAAATCTTTATTTCTGGTGCTAGATTCTATCCGATGGAAATAGAAGACATTATTTTCTCCCACCCTCAAGTCCAAGATGTGGCAGTAATTGGAAATAAAACCGAGTTGGTTGCTTGTATACAGAAGAAAGCTGAGGGTACTTTGAATGCTGATAAAATGTTACAGTAAGGAAATCTAAAATATTTATTTATTATTTTATTTTTTATTGTTAATTGATCGGATTTATTGGGTTTTGTTTTGCTTATTTTTTACATTCGTAGCCCGCTCAGCAATGGCTAGAGAAGGTGTTAGTCCAGTCTTTTTAGAATCTTAGCTTGCAGAAGGTGGTGTAGTTACTTGGTTACTATACGTTTTAGAAAGAAAGTTTTAAACAAAAGTTCATATAGAGACAATAAAATTTCCCAGAAAAACGCTTTTATACGTTTTTTAAATAGACGAATGGTTTTTGAGTTATGCACGCAACATTTCGCCGCCATTTTGGATTTGAAATAATGATTTTTTTTAGTGGCCTTTTTTAAACTTCAAAACTGCTTATTTTTGAGAAAATCTGTAATAAAAAAAATAAAGACCAACTAACATCCCATAAAATGAAATATTACTGAGTTCTTTGGGTAGTACCCTTGCTGAGATACGAACCCTGAAGAGTTAGCAGTACACCCGTTTCCGATGTATTTCTATAATATTTGCAAAATAAGCATTTTACAAAGAGTGTGTAATCAACTTTATTGTAGAAAATTAATTTATCTTTTAAACGATGTATCACTTAAGTGGGCCAAGTCCACGGTTAGCACTTAATTGGCATCCATAAATTGAAGTTATTTTTTTGGATCACGAAAAAAATCATGTTTTCAAAAAAACTAACCATTTTATGAAAAAATGTTAAAATACATTTTTTAAAAAAACTTAAAATTTTTTTAAACAGCGTATCGCCGTCCCTTAGGTGATACAAGATAATTTAATTTCCTGCAATAAAGTTGATTACACACTTTCTGTAAAATGCTGTGTAAAAAGTGATGTTAAGGCTATTATTGAGACTACAGGGGCGTCTGAATATTGAAGTAAAATTTTTAAATGACAATTATTTTTTTATTGGTTTTATTCAATTTTCTTGAAAACTAAGCGTTTTCATAAAACTCTATATTGTTGAAAATAAAATTATCTTTATAACGATATATATCTAGTGGGTTTTTGTTCAAGAGGAACACTCAAAAGTATACGTATGTTTAGTGAATTTTTTTCAATTCAGTCTTTGGACGCCCCTGGTGTATTACTGGTTCCTTAAATATTATAACTATATATACATCGCTCAAAAGAATACTTAATTGTCTATAACACAGTTTTTCCGGGTAAGGCTTGGTTTTTAAAAAAAATTGTAAAATACATGAATTCAATACTTTTTTTTGTTTTAAAAAATAAATCACTAAACATGCGTGTTTCCCGTTGACAAAAACCCACTAGATACATATCGTTTTAAAGATAATTTTATTTTCAATAATATAGAGTTAAACAAGATTTTTTAGAAAGCTTAGTTTTTAAGCAAATTGAATAAAACAAATAAAAAATTATTATTACTTTTTTAACCGTAATATGCGGACGCCTATGGCGTCTCAATAGTAGCTTTAGCACAGTTTTGTAATACGCCGTTTGAAAGAAAATTTTATTTTCTCTAAAAAAGATGTTTTAACATTTTTTACTAAAATGCTTAAATAAAACCTAAAACAAAATTATTTTTTTTCGTGATCTTAAAAAATAACCCCAATTTATGGATGCCAATTAAGTGCTAACCGTGGACTTGGCCCACTTCGGTGATACATCATTTAAAATATAATTTATATAGAAAAGTTGATTACACACTTTCTGCAAAATACTTAACTTTGAGAAAATGACATAAAACTGAATAATTTCGGTTTATCTTGCATATACTATGGAAATACATAGGAAACGGGTGTACTGCTAACACTTCAGGGTTAGTATCTCAGCAGGAGTACAACCGAAAGAACTTAGTGATATCTCATTTTATAGGCTATTAGTTGTTCTTTATTTTATGTTAATACAGATTTTCTCAAAAATAAGCAGTTTCAAAGTTAAAGGCCACTAAATAAAAAAATTGGTCAGAACAAAAATGGCGGCAAAAGCTTTAGCATCTCGACTGGCAAAATCGCGACTACACCACCTTTTGCAAGTTGGGGGTCTCTTTTTGGCTCTAATGACTGACCTATATTGTTTGCGACGAAAAATGTCCTTTTAATCCTTCAGCAAATTGCAGCGCTCCTTTCAGTCGGTCTGCAAATTTTAACATTTTATTATTTTTAGATTTCTATCAGAAAGGGTTCCAAAATACAGAAGATTCACAAAAATTTTATTTTATGACGCATTGCCAAGAACCAGTATTGGAAATATAAAAAAGACGGACCTGATGAATGAAATTTTAAAAGTGAAAATAGAATATTCTAGGAGTCTTGCTAGTATTGGGGGATTGTCAGCCAATAAAACACCGTCTAAATGATTTTTCAAGTTAAATATTAAATCTATAATATATATTTAAAATTGTGCATTTTTACCTAATATTCGTGCGAATTTTACTCATATTTTGCGCCAAATTCAAATTTTTGCAAAACCACACATTTTCGATTGGATTAACACTAGCAAGATGCTAGCGTAATGTACAAAAAATAAATTGTGCAAAAAGGCGATTATTAGATATATGCATAACAGGAAAAAAATTCAGGCGCTTTAATTTTTTAGGCTATGGTCAATATCAAAACATGTGTTTTTTGTTTTAATCTGCCCTAGTCTCCCCTACTCGCTTTGCCCGGACATTTCCCTATCATTTAGCGCTTTTGTTTACTTCCCATTTGCACAAGCACAATAGAATAAGTTATAATAAATGAAATTGCACTTCCTAAAAGATTTAAATCTATGTAAAAAAAATCTGAAGCCGAGATAAAGGGTTTCTTGTCTTGTAGTTGTTCTTTAAATAATGTTATTTCGTTTTTCAAAACTTCGTCCCAATGGTGGGCAGCAGGGCTTGGTATGTTGCTTAAAAAACTATGACATAGTCCTATGGCTTTTTCGTTTTCTGACAGCACTGAGTTTCCCATGTATGATACAGTCAGTATTAGAAGCTAAAAAAGACAAAAAAAGTTAAAACCATTCTTGACTACTACTATGTCGGTTTAGAATGTTTTCTCCGTTGTCCGTCGCCTATTCTCCACCTCCTTCGATCCTGACAGTCATCTGTCAGGTTTAGTTCAGTCATTGATCCTTGTATTGACTGTTGTCCTTCCTCGTTCATCCATTTTACATGGCTGTGTCATCTCAGTTTTTTAGCGATGTCATCCGTTTTGGTGTGGCATATCAAGACTAATTATTTAACCTGTACCAAGGCCAACACAAAAATAGAGGCCACGACCCTGAAAAAATCAGCTGTTCTCCCGGGGCTGAATTTTACATTGGGTCTTATGGGAGGTCAGACGTTTTTTTATGATAATTTCAAAATGGCACTACAGATTTCCGTAAAATTTCAGTGAAATATTCTCAGACACCATCCCGATATTCCACCAAAGGTTTGTAAGGAAGCAACATGATTAAAAGGTTAAAATCTTCAAGATTTAGCATTCCTTATTTTGAATTCAAATTACCCGCCATGTACCACATGCCAACTGTTATATTTGACATGTATTTGACTTTGTGATATGTGATTGTCACATTCGCTTCTGCTTTAAACTTAATTTTTGTGTGAGCTAATGAAGCGGCTATGAAAAATTAGGGCTTACTATACATTTAAAAAAAATTATTCTACCAGAATAAAGTAAAAACAATCTCAAAAACGGCTTTATTTAACAAAAAATCAAATATCCATGAACCGTCATTCCAACTTCAAAATTTTAAAGACAATCAGCTGTGTCGTAACGTGACCATCAAAAGAAAATCAGCCCCGGATGTGACGTCAACAAAGTGGAGGATCGTGGCCCGTCCATTTTGATAGCCCTGCCTGTACATACCAAGCTTTCCATTATCCAAATGGTTGTAAATATTCCAAATTCAACTGGTGATTTTATAACGCGAAGGCGTTCATTTAGGGTATAGTCAATTGCAAATTTTATTCGAGACAAAATTAAAAATACCAAAGAGGTAATGCAGAACAAGAAAAAAAATCCACAAACTTTATTGAACTTTTCAATCAGGTCACAAAGTTGATTGTGGTACGTTTTAAAATTTCTAACTTTGTTTTTAATTTTCTGTAGTTGAAGGATTGGTGGTATGTTGGTCATTGCTTCTGTTTTCTTTGTGATAAGTTGATAATCTTCAATAGTTTCATACAATTCTTTATTTATACTTTTTAATCGTTTTGTATTTTTCGCTATAAAATCCTCAACTAATAATAATATAACCATGTTCAAATAAAATAAGCTGCTTTTGAAGATCACACCAACCCGCCATTGTTGACTAATACATTCAAATATAAAAAACAAGAATATCAACACTAAAATTGATGCGGATAAAATGCGATACTTTAACGAAGTTATTACAGAAGTGAATTCTGAATAAATATCTTTGAGTTTAAGGTCCAAATCTACTAGAGTTTGAATATCTTTATACTTCAGGAAAGCTAGGTAAAATGTTGAATTCGTAACCATTAATAAAAACATATTTAAGATGTCTATGGCTATAGCGAGATTGTCGATTTCAAATAACACTTTAGCGTTAACGTAAATTCTAATTTTAAGGTAAAAAAAATATCCAAAAATTGTCCATATGAGTGTTAGCAGAAAAATAATGCTAAAGATCAACAGTTTTCTTCGTTTTATTATGAAAACGATAAATCTGGCGAATTTCGTTGAGTATGCTTCGGCATCATTGAGATGGTTGTTTATTTTTATTAACATTTTGAAATTGGAATATATTTAAAAAAAATTTTTAATCAATATTTGAAGCCTAAAATGTTTTAGTTTTAAATAGATTGCTTTTTTCCTAACTTTGTTAGTATGATCGTATTGTCAATAAAGTTGGTATATGTTTGCAGACTCTAATTATGTAATTATTTTATGTATACACCTACATATAGAGAAAATTATTTTTAATTACATACGTATAGGGCGTCCCAAAAAACGATTGAAAAAATATTGAGCATTAATAATATAACCATGTTAAAATAAAATTAGCTGCTTTTGAAGATCACATACCTGCCAGTGTTGACTAATACATTCAAATATAATAAACAAGAATATCAAAACTAAAAGAGATGCTGTTAAAATGCGATACTTTAACGAAGTAATTACGGAAGTGAATTCTGAATAAGTATCTTTGAGTTTAAGGTCCAAATCTACTAGAGTTTGAATATCTTTATACTTCAGGAAAGCTAGGTAAAATGTTGAATTCGTAACCATTAATAAAAACATATTTAAGATGTCTATGGCTATAGCGAGATTATCGATTTCAAATAACACTTTAGCGTTAACGTAAATGCTAATTTTAAGGTAAAAAAAATATCCATTAATTGTCTATATGAGTGTTAGCAGAAAAATAATGCTAAAGATCAACAGTTTTCTTCGTTTTATTATGAAAACGATAAATCTGGCGAATTTCGTTGAGTATGCTTCGGCATCATTGAGATGGTTGTTTATTTTTATTAACATTTTTTGAAATTGGAATATATTTTTTTAAAATTTTTAATCAATATTTAAAGCCTAAAATGTTTTAGTTTTAAATAGATTGCTTTTTTCCTAACTTTGTTAGTATGATCGTATTGTCAATAAAGTTGGTATATGTTTGCAGACTCTAATTATGTAATTATTGTATGTGTACACCTACATATAGAGAAAATTATTTTTAATTACATACGTATAGGGCGTCCCAAAAACGATTGAAAAAATATTGAGTATTAATAATATAACCATGTTAAAATAAAATTAGCTGCTTTTGAAGATCACATACCTGCCAGTGTTGACTAATACATTCAAATATAATAAACAAGAATATCAAAACTAAAAGAGATGCTGTTAAAATGCGATACTTTAACGAAGTAATTACGGAAGTGAATTCTGAATAAGTATCTTTGAGTTTAAGGTCCAAATCTACTAGAGTTTGAATATCTTTATACCTCAGGAAAGCTAGGTAAAATGTTGAATTCGTAACCATTAATAAAAACATATTTAAGATGTCTATGGCTATAGCGAGATTATCGATTTCAAATAACACTTTAGCGTTAACGTAAATGCTAATTTTAAGGTAAAAAAAATATGCATTAATTGTCTATATGAGTGTTAGCAGAAAAATAATGCTAAAGATCAACAGTTTTCTTCGTTTTATTATGAAAACGATAAATCTGGCGAATTTCGTTGAGTATGCTTCGGCATCATTGAGATGGTTGTTTATTTTTATTAACATTTTGAAATTGGAATATATTTTTTTAAAATTTTTAATCAATATTTAAAGCCTAAAATGTTTTAGTTTTAAATAGATTGCTTTTTTCCTAACTTTGTTAGTATGATCGTATTGTCAATAAAGTTGGTATATGTTTGCAGACTCTAATTATGTAATTATTGTATGTGTACACCTACATATAGAGAAAATTATTTTTAATTACATACGTATAGGGCGTCCCAAAAACGATTGAAAAAATATTGAGTATTAATAATATAACCATGTTAAAATAAAATTAGCTGCTTTTGAAGATCACATACCTGCCAGTGTTGACTAATACATTCAAATATAAAAAACAGGAATATCAACACTAAATTGTTGAATTAGTAACCATTAATAAAACCATATTTAAGGTGTCTATTGCTATAGAAAATTTAATTGAAAAAAACTAGCAAATACACAAATAAACCAAAACAGCGGTTGACAATCACCTGACATTTCTAAACCAGAGAACGAAATGTCTATGGTTAAAAGTTGTTGGCTCTAGACTATCACATCTAAAAATATAATGTTTCTTCGGCTTATGATTTTTATACCTT
Organism: Aspidapion aeneum; assembly: GCA_963576565.1. Classification (NCBI taxonomy): domain Eukaryota; kingdom Metazoa; phylum Arthropoda; class Insecta; order Coleoptera; family Brentidae; genus Aspidapion; species Aspidapion aeneum. The sequence goes on along the minus strand of OY755043.1, from coordinate 5,938,045 downwards.
GTGTCCCATTTAAAACTTTCTCGGGATTTCTCGAGAACTGCTGAAAATTTTTAAAAATGCCGAGACACGTCGATTTTGTTTGCGAGGGGGAGACTTTTTGGCTATCTTGAAATTTTTGTAGCACGAAACTCATTCGAGTGGTATACTTTACCCCTGTATTTTGAATAGGAAAAGTGGGTTTAGTGATACCTTTTTTTGAAACTCTCTTAAATATCTTGAAAACCCTGTAAAAAATTCGATCTATTTGTTTTTGAGATAATTGCCTTCAAACTTTCAAATTTAACATGGACTGATGAAATAAAAATTTAATTAAAATTTAATATTTTTCGGATTTAATTTTTATTTTATTATTCCATGTAAAATTTGAAAATTTGAAAGCAAATATCTCAAAAACTAATCGATGGACAAGAGCAAAATCGAAGTTCAGTATAACGTATTTTATCAAAACTGGACAAAATCATAAAAAGGCGCCGGGCCTAGCATGAAAAGCTATTTCCTTTCTTTTCATGGATACTGGTTCCGTCTCTCTTTCACTCATTCAAATCGGTATCATGGCAGTTTGGCGGCAAATCTAAATCGGGAATAAATACGATTGTTATGTTTGAACCCAAAAATACATAAAAAAATAAAAAATCAAAACGTTTTTTTCCTTTAATTAGGTCCCCTATCCTTCTTTTGAGAGGTCGAAATCGGTATTAACCGAAACGAATCCAACCGAACCAAACCGAACCTCTTAGTCAATTCATTGCAAATGAATCCTAACCTAGCGTCTAACACCTCAACTTTTTTAAGGATGGGCCTTGCTTAATGAAAATGTGTACTGACGTTCTAAGTAAGAACCACCTATCTGCAAAAAAATAAAAAATTTGTTAGGACCGAAAATGGCTTTAAATACGTAATAATTTGTAACTTTTTTTTTGTTTTATTACTTAGATATTGCTACTAGAAACCCATCAACATTTACCAACAAAAAAAATTTATTACTATGTAACTCTTGGCAAGCATTTAAACTTTAAACTCGCTTTTTCGAAATAAGTGAAAATGTAGATAGGTGGGTCTTATTAAGGACGGCAGTATAGAAATCCCTGTGCTGCCGTCTTAAGTAAGACCCACCTATCTGCAAAAAAATAAAAAATGAGTTAGGACCGAAAATGGCTTTAAATACGTAATAATTTGTAACTTTTTTTTTGTTTTATTACTTAGATATTGCTACTAGAAACCCATCAACATTTACCAACAAAAAAATTTTATTACTATGTAACTCTTGGCAAGCATTTAAACTTTAAACTCGCTTTTCCGAAATAAGTGAAAATGTAGATAGGTGGGTCTTATTAAGGACGGCAGTATAGCAATCCCTATGCTGCCGTCCTAAGTAAGACCCACCTATCTGCAAAAAAAATAAAAAATGAGTTAGGACCGAAAATGGCTTTAAATAGGTAATAATTTGTAACTTTTTTTTGTTTTATTACTTAGATATTGCTACTAGAAACCCATCAACATTTACCAACAAAAAAAATTTATTACTATGTAACTCTTGGCAAGCATTTAAACTTTAAACTCGCTTTTTCAAAATAAGTGAAAATGTAGATAGGTGGGTTTTATTAAGGACGGCAGTATAGCAATCATTGTGCTGCCGTCCTAAGTAAGACCCACCTATCTGCAAAAAAATAAAAAATGAGTTAGGACCGAAAATGGCTTTAAATACGTAATAATTTGTAACTTTTTTTTTGTTTTATTACTTAGATATTGCTACTAGAAACCCATCAACATTTACCAACAAAAAAATTTTATTACTATGTAACTCTTGGCAAGCATTTAAACTTTAAACTCGCTTTTCCGAAATAAGTGAAAATGTAGATAGGTGGGTCTTATTAAGGACGGCAGTATAGCAATCCCTATGCTGCCGTCCTAAGTAAGACCCACCTATCTGCAAAAAAAATAAAAAATGAGTTAGGACCGAAAATGGCTTTAAATAGGTAATAATTTGTAACTTTTTTTTGTTTTATTACTTAGATATTGCTACTAGAAACCCATCAACATTTACCAACAAAAAAAATTTATTACTATGTAACTCTTGGCAAGCATTTAAACTTTAAACTCGCTTTTTCAAAATAAGTGAAAATGTAGATAGGTGGGTTTTATTAAGGACGGCAGTATAGCAATCATTGTGCTGCCGTCCTAAGTAAGACCCACCTATCTGCAAAAAAATAAAAAATGAGTTAGGACCGAAAATGGCTTTAAATACGTAATAATTTGTAACTTTTTTTTTGTTTTATTACTTAGATATTGCTACTAGAAACCCATCAACATTTACCAACAAAAAAAATTTATTACTATGTAACTCTTGGCAAGCATTTAAACTTTAAACTCGCTTTTTCGAAATAAGTGAAAATGTAGATAGGTGGGTCTTATTAAGGACGGCAGTATAGCAATCCCTGTGCTGCCGTCCTAAGTAAGACCCACCTATCTGCAAAAAAATAAAAAATGAGTTAGGACCGAAAATGGCTTTAAATACGTAATAATTTGTAACTTTTTTTTTTGTTTTATTACTTAGATATTGCTACTAGAAACCCATCAACATTTACCAACAAAAAAAATTTATTACTATGTAACTCTTGGCAAGCATTTAAACTTTAAACTCGCTTTTTCAAAATAAGTGAAAATGTAGATAGGTGGGTTTTATTAAGGACGGCAGTATAGCAATCCTTGTGCTGCCGTCCTAAGTAAGACCCACCTATCTGCAAAAAAATAAAAAATGAGTTAGGACCGAAAATGGCTTTAAATACGTAATAATTTGTAACTTTTTTTTTGTTTTATTACTTAGATATTGCTACTAGAAACCCATCAACATTTACCAACAAAAAAAATTTATTACTATGTAACTCTTGGCAAGCATTTAAACTTTAAACTCGCTTTTTCGAAATAAGTGAAAATGTAGATAGGTGGGTCTTATTAAGGACGGCAGTATAGCAATCCCTGTGCTGCCGTCCTAAGTAAGACCCACCTATCTGCAAAAAAATAAAAAATGAGTTAGGACCGAAAATGGCTTTAAATACGTAATAATTTGTAACTTTTTTTTGTTTTATTACTTAGATATTGCTACTAGAAACCCATCAACATTTACCAACAAAAAAATTTTATTACTATGTAACTCTTGGCAAGCATTTAAACTTTAAACTCGCTTTTTCGAAATAAGTGAAAATGTAGATAGGTGGGTCTTATTAAGGACGGCAAAATAGCAATCCCTGTGCTGCCGTCTTAAGTAAGACCCACCTATCTGCAAAAAAATAAAAAATGAGTTAGGACCGAAAATGGCTTTAAATACGTAATAATTTGTAACTTTTTTTTTGTTTTATTACTTAGATATTGCTACTAGAAACCCATCAACATTTACCAACAAAAAAAATTTATTACTATGTAACTCTTGGCAAGCATTTAAACTTTAAACTCGCTTTTTCGAAATAAGTGAAAATGTAGATAGGTGGGTCTTATTAAGGACGGCAGTATAGCAATCCCTGTGCTGCCGTCCTAAGTAAGACCCACCTATCTGCAAAAAAATTAAAAATGAGTTAGGACCGAAAATGGCTTTAAATACGTAATAATTTGTAACTTTTTTTTTGTTTTATTACTTAGATATTGCTACTAGAAACCCATCAACATTTACCAACAAAAAAAATTTATTACTATGTAACTCTTGGCAAGCATTTAAACTTTAAACTCGCTTTTTCAAAATAAGTGAAAATGTAGATAGGTGGGTTTTATTAAGGACGGCAGTATAGCAATCCTTGTGCTGCCGTCCTAAGTAAGACCCACCTATCTGCAAAAAAATAAAAAATGAGTTAGGACCGAAAATGGCTTTAAATACGTAATAATTTGTAACTTTTTTTTTGTTTTATTACTTAGATATTGCTACTAGAAACCCATCAACATTTACCAACAAAAAAAATTTATTACTATGTAACTCTTGGCAAGCATTTAAACTTTAAACTCGCTTTTTCGAAATAAGTGAAAATGTAGATAGGTGGGTTTTATTAAGGACGGCAGTATAGCAATCCTTGTGCTGCCGTCCTAAGTAAGACCCACCTATCTGCAAAAATATAAAAAATGAGTTAGGACCGAAAATGGCTTTAAATACGTAATAATTTGTAACTTTTTTTTTGTTTTATTACTTAGATATTGCTACTAGAAACCCATCAACATTTACCAACAAAAAAAATTTATTACTATGTAACTCTTGGCAAGCATTTAAACTTTAAACTCGCTTTTTCGAAATAAGTGAAAATGTAGATAGGTGGGTCTTATTAAGGACGGCAGTATAGCAATCCCTGTGCTGCCGTCCTAAGTAAGACCCACCTATCTGCAAAAAAATAAAAAATGAGTTAGGACCGAAAATGGCTTTAAATACGTAATAATTTGTAACTTTTTTTTTGTTTTATTACTTAGATATTGCTACTAGAAACCCATCAACATTTACCAACAAAAAAAATTTATTACTATGTAACTCTTGGCAAGCATTTAAACTTTAAACTCGCTTTTTCGAAATAAGTGAAAATGTAGATAGGTGGGTCTTATTAAGGACGGCAGTATAGCAATCCCTGTGCTGCCGTCCTAAGTAAGACCCACCTATCTGCAAAAAAATAAAAAATGAGTTAGGACCGAAAATGGCTTTAAATACGTAATAATTTGTAACTTTTTTTTGTTTTATTACTTAGATATTGCTACTAGAAACCCATCAACATTTACCAACAAAAAAATTTTATTACTATGTAACTCTTGGCAAGCATTTAAACTTTAAACTCGCTTTTTCGAAATAAGTGAAAATGTAGATAGGTGGGTCTTATTAAGGACGGCAAAATAGCAATCCCTGTGCTGCCGTCTTAAGTAAGACCCACCTATCTGCAAAAAAATAAAAAATGAGTTAGGACCGAAAATGGCTTTAAATACGTAATAATTTGTAACTTTTTTTTTGTTTTATTACTTAGATATTGCTACTAGAAACCCATCAACATTTACCAACAAAAAAAATTTATTACTATGTAACTCTTGGCAAGCATTTAAACTTTAAACTCGCTTTTTCGAAATAAGTGAAAATGTAGATAGGTGGGTCTTATTAAGGACGGCAGTATAGCAATCCCTGTGCTGCCGTCCTAAGTAAGACCCACCTATCTGCAAAAAAATTAAAAATGAGTTAGGACCGAAAATGGCTTTAAATACGTAATAATTTGTAACTTTTTTTTTGTTTTATTACTTAGATATTGCTACTAGAAACCCATCAACATTTACCAACAAAAAAAATTTATTACTATGTAACTCTTGGCAAGCATTTAAACTTTAAACTCGCTTTTTCAAAATAAGTGAAAATGTAGATAGGTGGGTTTTATTAAGGACGGCAGTATAGCAATCCTTGTGCTGCCGTCCTAAGTAAGACCCACCTATCTGCAAAAAAATAAAAAATGAGTTAGGACCGAAAATGGCTTTAAATACGTAATAATTTGTAACTTTTTTTTTGTTTTATTACTTAGATATTGCTACTAGAAACCCATCAACATTTACCAACAAAAAAAATTTATTACTATGTAACTCTTGGCAAGCATTTAAACTTTAAACTCGCTTTTTCGAAATAAGTGAAAATGTAGATAGGTGGGTCTTATTAAGGACGGCAGTATAGCAATCCCAGTGCTGCCGTCCTAAGTAAGACCCACCTATCTGCAAAAAAATAAAAAATGAGTTAGGACCGAAAATGGCTTTAAATACGTAATAATTTGTAACTTTTTTTTTGTTTTATTACTTAGATATTGCTACTAGAAACCCATCAACATTTACCAACAAAAAAAATTTATTACTATGTAACTCTTGGCAAGCATTTAAACTTTAAACTCGCTTTTTCGAAATAAGTGAAAATGTAGATAGGTGGGTCTTATTAAGGACGGCAGTATAGCAATCCCTGTGCTGCCGTCCTAAGTAAGACCCACCTATCTGCAAAAAAATAAAAAATGAGTTAGGACCGAAAATGGCTTTAAATACGTAATAATTTGTAACTTTTTTTTTTGTTTTATTACTTAGATATTGCTACTAGAAACCCATCAACATTTACCAACAAAAAAAATTTATTACTATGTAACTCTTGGCAAGCATTTAAACTTTAAACTCGCTTTTTCGAAATAAGTGAAAATGTAGGTAGGTGGGTCTTATTAAGGACGGCAGTATAGCAATCCCTGTGCTGCCGTCCTAAGTAAGACCCACCTATCTGCAAAAAAATAAAAAATGAGTTAGGACCGAAAATGGCTTTAAATACGTAATAATTTGTAACTTTTTTTTTTGTTTTATTACTTAGATATTGCTACTAGAAACCCATCAACATTTACCAACAAAAAAAATTTATTACTATGTAACTCTTGGCAAGCATTTAAACTTTAAACTCGCTTTTTCGAAATAAGTGAAAATGTAGGTAGGTGGGTCTTATTAAGGACGGCAGTATAGCAATCCCTGTGCTGCCGTCCTAAGTAAGACCCACCTATCTGCAAAAAAATAAAAAATGAGTTAGGACCGAAAATGGCTTTAAATACGTAATAATTTGTAACTTTTTTTTTGTTTTATTACTTAGATATTGCTACTAGAAACCCATCAACATTTACCAACAAAAAAATTTTATTACTATGTAACTCTTGGCAAGCATTTAAACTTTAAACTCGCTTTTTCGAAATAAGTGAAAATGTAGGTAGGTGGGTCTTATTAAGGACGGCAGTATAGCAATCCCTATGCTGCCGTCCTAAGTAAGACCCACCTATCTGCAAAAAAATAAAAAATGAGTTAGGACCGAAAATGGCTTTAAATACGTAATAATTTGTAACTTTTTTTTTTTTATTACTTAGATATTGCTACTAGAAACCCATCAACATTTACCAACAAAAAAAATTTATTACTATGTAACTCTTGGCAAGCATTTAAACTTTAAACTCGCTTTTTCGAAATAAGTGAAAATGTAGATAGGTGGATTTTACTAAGGACAACAGTTTGTACATACGGAGTTTTCATTAGGCATGGCAGTACAGAAATTGCAGTGAAGAACGCTTCATTTCCATAACAATATCAGAACCGCTCTTCTTTAGGTGAACGTCATAAGCTAGGCCCGACCCCTTTTTATGATTTTGTCCTTTTTGATTTTGTCCGGTTTTGATAAAAGACGTTATACAGAACTTCGATTTTGCTTTTGTCTTGTTTTGAAGAATGACGTTTTTGACAATGTCCATTATTAATAATTCCGTTTTTAACACAGGACTGTTATGCCATTTCCCTTATGATCTTATAGACGATTTTTTATTTGTCCTTTATGTATACTAAATATCAACTATGGGGGCTCATTTCTCGGCTTATGGTTTTTTTTTATAAACATTCATTATTAATTAACGAGTTTACAACAACTTCCTAATATTTTGAAGTATATTTTCGAAACAAGAGAACGGGCATTTTATACACGCAAAAAATTGGACGACTTTTGTTCAGAGCGCTTGTTAATTAAGTTTAAAAAAAAACGCAATAACCATGTCAACGACGCGAAAACGCTTGTCAATGTTTGTCGACTTTAATTAAAAATATATTTTTTGTGTGTATCTACGTGACAATATATACATATTAATATAACAGAATATTTCTATTAATTTTATGAACATTACATAATTGTCTTTTAAAACAGTAGCAACGCTGTACAAAGTAAAAAAGCGATGAGCAAAACAAATAAAAAAAAATTGAAAAATTCTTATCCTGAAGAAAGTCTCTGTATTGAGTTAAAGCTTTCGCAGCTTTTATATAGGTCAAAAATCCTTCCTTACTTTCTTGCAGGAACAGGTAACTTTTAGCAAGTTAATACTAGGGTTTTTTATAACAAACACGTCCGCTATGGTTATTAAATACAACGTCATGACAGGATTGACAGGTCGCTAATACGTCGAGTAAGTGTGAGCTCTGAAGTTTATCACTACATGCCTAAAAAGTTTTTTGTAAAATAAAGTAATTTTAGTATAAAATTTTTAAAAAATTAAAATTTTTTTACTGAAACGAAAGATTATAAGTTCTATTGTCAAAGAAGGGGGCAAGCCCCTTTCCCTCCTCCCTGAAACCGCTACTGTTTGTATATGTTCTACCAAATACGATTTTTTTAATATCAGTCTTGCCTAGCATAGAAAATTCTGTCGTTATTTAAATAAGTAGCACTTACTTTGTGTCTTTAACTTTTCACTAAAGTGCTTAATATCACACATTCCTTTTGCCACCCACGCAGGATCACGTGGATTGTTCATAATAAGACAAATAAAGCAAAGAAAAACATTTCGTTTTTCACAACCGCACAACCGGTTTTCAGCATCGTATAATTTCTTTATTACTTGCACTAAAATTTTGGTTAATTTTTAGGTCCGGTCTATGTGGCCCTAAAGATTGTATTTGTAATCGAAGTTCATATGTCAACGTATTTAAACTTGCACAGTTAATTATGTAATCGACGGTATTTATTTCCATTTTATAAACAAAAACATGACATAGCTCAAATCAAAACAAACTCATACGTGTTCACTAAGGATAGAACTGGCATCGTCTAGAAGGGCAACGGACGATTCCGCACGATGATGATGGCCGACTTCAACTAAAACACACATTCCTCCCACCCTCGTTCGAGAACATCCACCCATATCCCGCTGAAAAACCTTGCTTCGCGCGGCGCTGCCAGCTTATAATTATTTACGCTAAAAAAGTTCATCCAATTAATCGCTTGATGTTAACCACAGATAATAAAAAGAACTAGACAATCATTTTGTAAGGAAAGATTTACCTTTTTTTAAATAAATCAATTAAAAATACTGTTTGTTGTCTAGTTTTGGGAGGGCACTGCCCGTTGCCCTGCTGCCTAGGTTAACGTTATCGCAAGCGCGGATCTGGATCAAAATCTAGGGGGGGGGGGGTAATAGTCGACGATTTTTTTTTTGTCATATAATTTTTTGTCTAGGGGGGGGGGTAATTTTCCTGCATTCCATTATTTTAGGTAGGTATTCGTGGGTAGAGGACAGACCAAAAAGAAACTAAGGACCTTTGGCAACGTTTCGGATTTAATTAATCCTTTTTCAAGCCCTAAAAACAATGAACAGGTTCTATAGTTTTACATGGAAAAGAAATGTAACAAAATCTAATAAAATTTTTTGGTCTTGAATTTAGGAACTAGGTTGTTTCTACTTACTATTGCTTATGTTGTAATATAGTGTTTGTTAGGTGATCCGTGGTGTTGACCTACTGTGATATATATGTTTAGTTTGTTAAATATTAAGTAATGTCCTTTTATAATGTAAAATTAATGTAGTTTAAATTTTTGTTTTTTTAGCAAAAGGATTTTATGAATGATAGTTTTAACCTTACGTGTTTATTGGTACCATAAGTGTAGTATTTTGTTTATTTTTCTTTTTATGTTTTGTTAGATTCGACAGGTTAAAGATCATTGTCGTTTAGATGGTAGTAAATTTTAACCTCATATTTTTATAATAATAACAATTCATTTGTTTATAAAATTTTAAAGTAAAATGTTCTTCGATCAACACTCACCCCTGTTCGCTGTACTTATGGGCCCAAGAAACATTTCTATCTGAGTAATGGATCGTTCATACTCGTCTTTTGTCTAGTCTTTTGTCTTGGTTTAGTCATATGTCTTGTCATAAGAAAGTTAAAACCACTGTTTCTTATGGGAGTGTTCATACAATGCTTTTGCTTTTGTTTTTGATTAGTCTTTGTCTTAAGAGTTGCCAACTTTCAATCCTTAGGACAACGACTAAGACGAGTGACAGACATCAGCTGATATTTGTTGTTTTTTTTTACAGGGCGTCCGAAGAGCGCAAGCGCGCGGCCGAAATTTTGAATTTACCGCCATTAATCATGTTTTTAACAGAAAATCTCAACATAACCTCAAAATTTTATTTGTTTTTATTTTCGCTTTTGTTCTTTCGTGTTTCGTGCACAAATTAGGTTAAATAAGATTGTTTTGTGTAGAAAATGACTTTTGAAAAGGGGCCTTTTTATTGAAATTGAATTTCTTTTTCAGTGGGTTATGACTAAGACTAATCAAAAACAAAGACGAGTATGAACCGCCGATTTTGTTTAAGACAGCTAAGACTAATCAAACGACAAAGACTAATCAAAAACAAAAGACTAAGACGAGTATGAACAATACTTTGGACTATAGATAGATAATAGAGAATAATCCTAGGTTGAACATATAAACATTAAAAAAAATTCAAGACAAAAAATGTTATTAGATTTTGTTACATTTCTTTTCCATGTAAAACTATAGAACCTGTTCATTGTTTTTAGGGCTTGAAAAAGGATTAATTAAATCCGAAACGTTGCCAAAGGTACCTTAGTTTCTTTTTGGTCTATCCTCTACCAGAGAACATATACCAGTTATTTCTTCGATGCCTCTACCCACGAATACCTACCTGATTCTATAATAGGACACAAAATGCACACATTCCATTATTTTATTAGAAAAAAGTGCATATTATTTTTCTAGGGGGGGGGGGGGGTAATTACCCCGTTACCCCCCCCCCCCCTCAAATCGGCACTTGCGTTATCGTGTGTTTACTTATTTAGGTTTTATGGTTGTTCTGTCGCATTACGTTTTCGTTATCTACAGCTGGATCTTTGGCTACACAAAAATAACATACCAAAACGTTATCTACAGAGTCATTGACCTACTCTACTACATTTTGCAAGATGTATTGGAGTTAACTATATTTATAGTTTTACTCCAACCTAAAAAAATTATTCATGCCATGACGCCTGATGAAAATTTCGACCATGATTTGATAAGGATCAAGCAGCACAAGCTGGCAACATGGTTGACGTGGTTTCATGGTTGTATCGTTTGTTTTGCCGTTGTTTATATTATTACGTTGGTTACAACAAGGGATGGAACAACTTTATACGACATTTTTAGGTAAAGATGTGTCATATTCCATGGATTCAATTGGATTTTTGAGTAAAATTATTTTTTTGTCCGCTATCTGAAATTTTTTTTTGAACTTTTTAAAATGCTCTGTTTCAGGCATGCACAACGAAGCATATATGTAATATTCCAATACTCCCTGTTACCTATTTACACAATGTTCGGCTTTTGATGCAAACATTCAGGAATAAAGGTACGAAAAATGCACAGATACCAAATTTACATAGATAGAGTTTTTGTCAACTGTACGCCGATGATTTGACGTAACGAATACAAGAATAAAATAATATTCATGCGTAAAAGTATAACCACTCAGGACATTTTATCTTAAGGACCGCAAAAAGGATAGACTTATATCCATTGATATTGCTATTTCAAATATGTTTGCATTGTGCATTTTAAGGTACCGTAGGTATTGCAATAATACGTACTATATGGAAATAATATGCATATGTCTTTGAAAGCAACCAATCAGGTCTTTTTTGGTTAAAGACCCCAAGGCCCTCATGTTTGCATCATGAATGGGCAGTTACAGTGGGTATTGGAATATTATGTATATACAACGAAGCGGTAAATTTCAATAGTGATTTTTAAGGAGCAATAGATTCCCACATTTATGTACTTTATTTCATTAAAATCGGTTAAATAATAATGAATATACGTTATGGTTTTCTATAAATTTAAAAAAAATTTAAAGTTTTTTCTTTTCTTTAAATAGGTAGAAATTAATTAATTATTATATATTTTTTTTTCAGAAAAATGATTCCGTGGTATATTTTCGTATCATTTACGATTATTATGTTTCAAGGTAACCTAAGACATATTACCAGACTTCAAGCGCTAAATAATTCCTTGGAACGAAGTGGAGAGGAATATTTCGAGAAAAAAAACAAAATTGTGCAGATTACGAATCTAGTTTTAAATCCCTTAAATATTTCAAAAACAAAAAACTTTCAAAGACAACTGAGGAACTTGATAGTGTTTCATAGTGGGCTACGTAATAATGTAGATAGATCTAATAGCGCTTTTAGGTAGGTAAGGAAGGGCGGCGGATAAAAGGTCAAAAGTACAAAAGGTCGAAAGTACAAAAGGTCGAAAAAATAAGGTCGAAAATACAAAAGGTCGAAAGTACAGAAGATCGAAAGTACAAAAGATCGAAAACAAAAGGTCGAAATTACAAAAGGTCGAAAGTACAAATGGCCGAAAGTACAAAAGTTCGAAAGTACAAAAGGTCGAAAGTACAAAAGGTCGAAAGAACAAAAGGTCGAAGTACAAAAGGTCGAAAAAAGATCGATAATACAAAATACTAAAAATACCAATTTACTGTACCAAGACGAATTGACCGGTCCAGTCAAGGTGGACCCGGGGCCGAGGATAGGTTAGGTTACTGTCCCAACCAGACCCGGTTAGGTTAGTATATCAAAAAAAAACTTTCCCGACGAGATCAGGGTAGTTTTTTTTTAGTAAACAAACTTAACCTGGTCAGGTTGGGTTAGTATCTAACCAGGTTAACTATGAACTATCCTCGACCTCTGGACTACCTAGGCAGGGTAGGGCATTCGACTTGGTTAGGTTTCAATCTCTTATTTTTATACTTTCGATCTTTTGAACTTTCGACCTTTTGTACTTTCGACCTTTTGTACTTTCGACCTTTTGTACTTTCGACTTTTTATCCGCCGCCCGGTAAGGAAGGCATGGGCGCACCCCGGGGGTGAGGGGAACGGCCCCCCGCTAGCCTAAGATTTTTTAAATGGCATAAAATACGCCATCATAAGGCCTTGGCCCCCCTAAACGTCTCGCCCCCCCAAGACATATTCATATTTACCATAACGGAACAATAAAAAATCGTCCAAGATCATCAATTATTATTTATAACCGGAAATTCTTAAAAACGTAATTCTTCAAAGACAAGAGCAAAATCAAAGTTATGTATAACGTCTTTTCTTAAAACCGGACAAAATCAAAAAGGACAAAATCATAAAAAGGGGTCGGGCCTAGTATGTGACGTTCACCTAAAGAAGAGCGGTTCTGATATTGCTATGCAATTGAATTTGCCATGCCTAATGAAAACGCCGTATCTGCACAGGGATTTCTATAGCAAATACGGCATTTTCATTAAGCAGGGCCCATCTGTAAAAAAGGTCGGGTGTTGGCCCTAGGTTAGGATTCATTTGCAATTAGTTCACCAAGAAGTTCGGTTGGATCGATTTGGTTAACACCGATTTCGACCTCCCAAAAGAAAGACAGGGGAGCTAATTAAAGAAAAAAAAACAGACTTTTTTATTTTTTTATGTTTATTTTGGATCCAAAAAGAACAATATGATTTGTTCTTGATTTAAATTTGCCGCCAAACTTCCATGAGACCGATTTGTATGAGAGGAAGAGAGACGGAACCAGTATACATGAAAAGAAAGGAGAGAGTTGCTCATGCTAGACGGGGCATCTTTTTATGATTTTGTCCTTTTTGATTTTGACCGGTTTTGATAAAAGACTGTATACTAACTTCGATTTTGCTCTTGTCTTGTTTTGATGAATGACGTTTTTGTATAATCTCCGGTTATTAAGATTACCTGATCAGCCTGTGGACAGGAATAAGAGTAGTAAACATGTTTTAGGTCAAAGTGAGTGTGGGTGGTCTTTTTGACCATAGGCCAATAGTGTGAGTGGTTTTTCGACCTTAAAATATTGTGAAGGTCATTTTGTACGTGGAGGCGAATAGTGTGAGTGGTCTTGTTGAGCATATGACAATAGTGTGAGTGGTTTTTTTGACCTTGATTTAATATTGCAATATTATGTGAGTCTTTGTCTTTTGTGTGCAGGTGCGAGTGGATCTTTGTCTTTTGTGTGCAGGTGCAAATACCTGCACACAAAGAACAAATACCCACGTAACATTAAATATCCTATCAAGGTCAAAAAGACCATCCACACTAGTCGCACCTGCACACAAAAGAGAAAGACCCACTCGCACCTGCACATAAAAGACAAAGGCTTACATAACTTTACAATATCATATCAAGGTAAAAAAATCACTCACACTATTGGCTTATGGTCAAAAAGACCACCCACACTATCATGATGACGTCATTACCTCCTCATTATAAGTTGAAACGTATACATGTCTACTACTATCAAGGCACCTCGGGGCAGCAGGTGAGGCCGTTAGGCGCCTTCTGACTCAATTTTTGTATGGGGGCGCCAAACTCTAATATTGCATCGGGTGCCAATCACCCTAGTTACATTTTTTTTAGCTTTGCTGCTCTATGTAATGTGTTATGTGTGACTTTATCTATTTTGATTGGTATTTTGTTAATCCATATGGCTTCTAAGGTTAAACTGGACACGTTATTTTTTTCAGTGAGGTTTGGAATTAATCTTGTAAGTATAGACCCATACGGCATATTCGATTCAGATGAAGCCCACACAGTGTGACTGAATGAAGTATAGGTTTCATAAAAATGGTGCCAAAAACTAATTGCACTTTTTGAATATGGACTCTTTCCTGACCTCCAAACATTAATCAAATAAATCCTAGCTGATTCTCTTTTTTAAATTTTATCAATTTTTTTCATTTTTCTACTTTACAAAGAATTTCTTACGGTTTACTTCATAACAGAACGAGTATTTTTCACCCGGAACCAAATTTTGACATTGTACTAAAAAGATCACCAGCACATTTTTTTGTATTTTGAACAATATTTCCTCTTTGCAAAAGAAGTTAGAAATGCAATTCAAAATAAAACTATCAGAACTTCTTGATTTTTTAAATAATTTAACAATTTAAAAATATTAAAATTTAAAAAAATATTTTATTATACAACTAGGTTTTTATGATTGCAAAAATCATCAATCAAATTATTTCTTAAATTATAGCAGAATCAAACATTTTGCACATTTTTTAACACTTTACTACGTATGTTGTTAACAAAATAACAAGGGAAGATCGCTGTACAGCGTGTCCCATTTTCGATGGGATTAAATGGCAAACTCGGTTATTATTAAAGATATCGATTTTCTGATTGCACCTTACCGTGCTCTTTTTTGGAGCCCTTAAAAATAGTGTAATCAGATTTTTGCCATACCCCGTGGTTTCGCTAATACAGGGAGTTTTTGAAAAAATTGCATTTTAATTAATTCCTTGTATCTCGCTTATTTTGCAAGATATTTTTATTCTGTAAAAACCTTTCTATGGCAACTTTTTTAGAGCAAAATAATGACGTTGTCAATTTTTTAAAATATTGTTTAGTTTTTGAGATATGGTATTTATCATAAAAAAATTAAATACGGACCTGGATTTTTTTGTTACTATTGATGATAAAACTTTAATATTTTTTTGATTTAAGGTTAAAAAAAACTATTTAATATTTGAAAAAAAAATTATAGTCCAAACCTGGAAATTTTCAACGTAATTATAAATTAAAAATTGCAAGACATACTAGTTGAACGATTTTTAGTTTATCTGTTTTGAAATGATAATTAAAAGATTTATAAATAAAGTAAAACACGTTAAAAAGTTACAAAAATAATATCATACTAATTATTTGATAACCGAACAGCAGGTCGTGAAATTTACAAAACAAGAGCGTGGAATTGACATTGTCATTTTACTTGTCATTTTTGTAAATGGCTTACAATTATTTTAAACTGGCTAGAAATCGACCATATCCAGATTTTGAAAAACGTGGTATGTTTGACTGCTTCATTCAAGCAACAAAATCCCAATATTTAAATGGCAGAAATATTTTTATGCAAAATGCGTTAAGAAAAATTACTTAAAAATGCCAACAATGTCTTACACATAATGGTAATCAGAAAAATTAGTTATTTTTTATAATTTGATTTTTTTTTGTATTTTTCGTAGACTTTGTTTTACATAAATCTGTAAATTAACGTAAAACCATTTTAATATGCTAAGTATCAAAACAGTTAAACTAAAAATTGTTTAACTTGCAATTTTTAGTTTATATTTATGTTGGAAATATCCAGGTTCGGACTACTTTTTTTTTAAATATTAAATTTTTTTTTTTACCTTAAAACAAAAATTTTTTAAATTTTTATTATTTTATGATAATACTAGCATGAAACCAATCAAAATATTAATAAAAAAATCCAGATCCGTATTTAATTTTTTTATGATAAATACCATATCTTAAAAACTAAACAATATTTTAAAAAATTGACAACGTCATTATTTTCTGATAGAAGTTGCCATAAAAATGTTTTTACAGAATAAAATTATCTCGCTAAATAAGCGAGATACAAGGGATTATTAAAAATAAAATTTTTTCAAAAACTTCCTGTATTAGCGAAACTACGGGTTATAGCAAAAATCTGATTACGCCATTTTTAAGGGCTCAAAAAAAGAGCACGGTAAGGTGCAATCAGAAAATCAATATATTTAATGATAACCGAGATTCCCATTTAATCCCATCGAAAATGGGACACGCTGTACACCAAAAGGAAATACCGAGCCACCCCTCGGTTAAAACTATAAACCGAAAATATGACAACCTGAGTTGAACTACCTGTTTACTTGGCATTTTTTTAAAACAAATTTGAAAAGTATTTTTTCTAAGGTTCCGATACGCTTGCAGCAGTTATTTTCGGAACCGTTTTTAGTGGCAGGGATTCATGATGGGTCATCTTGGCACCTGTTGTATAAGAGAAGAGCGAAAAGCCGTAAACACCTGCTATGATTTTCTTAACGACCTAGCCCCTGACTCGGAGCCTGCTAACACCGAGCTTATAACTCAGGAACTAAAAGCGTTAATTCGGCAAATTAAAGAGAGGCCGACGGTATTTTCGGCGTTTTTTTTCGATATTAACTATGGCATCATGATATGGATTTTTTGCAATGCTGCCAATTTTGCTACCATTCTTATACAGTTTATTGACTAAGACTGGTAAGTATGGTTTCTGGATCAAGGTGTGATTACACAATCTTTTTTACCGTGTTGTAAAGAGTAGGGAGTTAGGAATACAAAAACAGTAAAAGTAGAAAAACAAGAGCATTTACTACTAATTTGCCCATTTAACTTAATTTTCTAAAAATAAAAAAGTAAGCAATCGTGGAAACTGAACTTTTTGAAAACTAAAGCAATTTTTTACCTATTTTTTAGTATATACTTCTAAAATCATTGCAGCAATGAAGGCACAAAACTCCAGAAAAAGGAGTGCATCGGCATTAAAATCACCATCACCACTTCATGCCAAAAATGTCCTTTTTTAGATATGAAAAAATAGAAAATGAGGACATTCTTAAGTTTATTATTATATTTATTTAATTCATATTAGAGAACTGTATTATAACAATTGAATATGTAAGAACTGTCTGCGCCAACATTCCTAAAATGCTTAAATCGATAGAAAAAAAATTTCCTGCATTGAACTTAAGGTTCCTTTCTACAACCAAACGTTTTATATGTGTAACTTTCTTTTTTATTTGTAATATATGAATATTTTGGGACAACGAATATTTGTTTATAAAGTTGTCACAAATGATAACAGTGTCTTGATTTTTGGCAACCAGGTTGTTGCCCATAAAACCAATGAGGCAGCAGGCACCCTAAAAAATAGCTGAATTTATTTTGGATGCACTTGCTCCATATTAGTTTATCATAAAGAAAAAAAAAATTAGAAAATCATTATCAAAAATGTCATTTTATAAAAACAAGAAATGAACAAAAGCGCCCGCGGTCACAAGAGAATTGGTAATAATCGGACAAAAACACAATCCAGGTTTTGCATGTGACATGGCAAATTGCAGCCCAAAATAGGCAGGTACAGCGTGTCCCATTTTCGATGGGATTAAATGGGAAACTCGTTTATTATTAAAGATATCGATTTTCTGATTGCACCTTACCGTGCTCTTTTTTGGAGCCCTTTAAAATGGTGTAATCAGATTTTTGCTATACCCCGTAGTTTCGCTAATACAGGGAGTTTTTGAAAAAATTGTATTTTTAATAATCCGTTGTATCTCGCTTATTTTGCGAGATATTTTTATTCTGTAAAAACCTTTTCATGGCAACTTTTTTTATAAGAAAATAATGACGTCAACTTTTTAAAATATTGTTTAGTTTTTGAGAGATGGTATTTATCATAAAAGAATTAAATACGGACCTGGATTTTTTTTATAATAAATAAAATAATAAAAAATTTCAAATTTTTTGTTTGAACGTAAAAAAAATATATTTAATATTTAAACAAAAATTAGTCCGAACCTGGACATTTTTAACATAAATATAAATTAAAAATTGCTAGATAAACAATTTTTAGTTTAACTGTTTTGATACTTAGCATATTAAAATGGTTTTACGTTAATTTACAGATTTATTTGAAACAAAGTCTACGAAAAATGCAAAAAAAAAACAAATTATAAAAGATAACTAATTTTTCTGATTACCATTATGTGTAAGACATTGTTGGCATTTTTGAGTAATTTTCCTTAACGCATTTTGCATAAAAATATTTCTGCCGTTTAAATATTGGGATTTTGTTGCTTGAATGAAGCAGTCAAACATATCACATTTTTCAAAATCTGTATATGGCCGATTTCTAGCCAGTTTAAAATAATTGTAAGCCATTCACAAAAATGACAAGTAAAATGACAATGTCAATTCCACGCTTTTGTTTTGTAAATTTCACGACCTGCTGTGCTACCATCAAATAATTAGTATGATATTATTTTTGCAAATTTTTAACGTTTTTTACTTTATTTATAAATCTTTTAATTATCGTTTCAAAACAGATAAACTAAAAATCGTTCAACTAGTGTGTCTTGCAATTTTTAATTTATAATTACGTTGGAAATTTCTAGGTTCGGACTATAATTTTTTTTTTCAAATATTAAATTTTTTTTAACCTTAAATCAAAAAATATTAATGTTTTATCATTTTAAGGTAATAATAGCATGGAACCAATGAAAGTAGTAATAAAAAAAATCCAGGTCCGTATTTAATTTTTTTATTATAAATACCATATCTCAAAAACCAAACAATATTTTAAAAAATTGACAACGTCATTATTTTGCTCTAAAAAAGTTGCCATAGAAATGTTTTTACAGAATAAAAATATCTTGCAAAATAAGCGAGATACAAGGAATTAATTAAAATGCAATTTTTTCATAAACTCCCTGTATTAGCGAAACCACGGGGTATAGCAAAAATCTGATACACCATTTTAAAGGGCTCCAAAAAAGAGCACGGTAAGGTGCAATCAGAAAATCGATATCTTTAATAATAACCGAGTTTCTCATTTAATCCCATCGAAAATGGGACACGCTGTACATAATTGAAGGGGTAAGAATAAAAAGGGTACAAGTGCATTTTTTATGGGATAATCTCAGAGTAATAAAATATTTTTATTACTCTAAGGGGATAACTATGTTTCCCTAAAGTTAAGGTGCCTTTTTATTAGATTAAAAAAGACTCAAGTTAGTCCATTCTACTTACAGCATTAATTAATAACCACGAGGACGAAGTAATCAAAACAAAATCCATTCTTGCTTTCATTTCCGCAGTAAATTTGGTTGTTATGTGATGTAGCATCAGCATTATTGATAGGTGATACAAAATAGATAAAATTAGAGTTGATACAGTTAACATGACAACTTTTCCAAACACCTCGTTGCAGATCAAAACAAGGTTAGCCATTATATTGTAATATCGTGTTACGTAAGTCAGTTTACAAGAACAAGCATTAAAATAAGATTTGGAGGCTAGGCTTTCACATTCTTCCAGTAAATCATTTATAATAGAATATCTCGTAACAAGTGATTGTCCATAATTTATGTAGATTAAAGCAAAAAAATATAATAAAGCACATGCTAGGTTTCTTAAACAAAAACCACCTGCAACCATCCATCCAACAAATGGTATGGCATGGTAGAAGTGAGCAAATGTTACAATTATGTTTATCAATTGGACGCAACAAGTAGTCCAGAATATAAAGTTATGGCGGTGTATTTTCTTTCTAAATCTCCATGCCAAATTTGCTACGAAATTTTCAAGCACAACAATTTGATGGAGACCATTATATTTTAGGAAGATAAAACAAATTAAAAGATTGGTAATGTAAACGCTACAAGTTTGAATAACGTATAAACTTTTAGCAGTTGTCGGTGTAGTTTGGAACTGTTTGTTCCACAAATAGCTTAAAATAAATGACATAATAAAAGAAAGTAATAACAGAAAAATCGAAATTAACGCAAATATTCTTACAAAGTTTCTCTTACTCAATAAATTAAGTAGAAACGGATTATTCATATTTTTTTTTAAACAAAATGTTCACTATTTTCTAGCTAAAGTGAAGCGCATAATGTTCTATTATTATTAATAATAAAAAACAAATAGATTTTTTATTCCTATTTATACAGGGTGTTCGGCACATGAACCGTCAAAATTTTTTGGGATTTTTTTTTTATTATTTTTTTTTGTCAAACACACTGTGTTTATTGAATTACAATCTAGTCAGTTAGACTAATTAGCAATTTTGTTTTAATTTAATTTACTAGAAAAGTCAGATTTAAACTTAGGGTTCACTCAACAGTTCTCCCCGCTTTGTTTAGTCTGTAACTCACAATTGTGTTGTGTTTATAGCATTATTTTGTTTTATGTGTAATTCACTTAGTTTACTAGCTCAAACGGCTTCACTCTTTTTAGTCTTCGAATTAGCATAGTAATGTCTAGAAGCTGAATTGCTTCCACATTCACATGCCGATGGAGTCTATCTTCATGGCTTTTTGCGTACTTTTTTATAGTCTCTGCTAGAGTTTCGATTTTTAGATCTCGATGAAGGTCACTATTTCGAACGTACCAAGGTGCATTCACAATGTTTCTTAATACTTTATTTTGAAATCTCTGTACAACTAGAATGTTACTCTCTTTAGCACACCATAGTTGAATACCATATTTCCATACTGGTTTCAGTATTTGTCTATAAAGCAGTAACTTATTATGAATTGTTAAATTGGACTTCCTTCCAATTAGCCAGTTCATTTTTCTATACCTTATCTCAAGTTCTTCTTTTTTTTTCTTAACATGTGCTTTCCAGCGCAATTTGGCATCAAGTGTCATATCTAGATATTTTGCCTGATTTGAATATGTTACGGGAATGTTGTTAATTGTAATTTGTATGTGATTTATATTTTTGTTTGTAAAATCAACATGAATTGATTTGGTTTCATTTAATTTTATTCGCCACTTTGTGGTCCAACTGTGAACTTGGGTGACTGCATCCTGAAGTTTTTCTATGCATTTTTCAATAGATTTTTCTACCGTCAATAAACCAGTATCATCGGCAAATGTTGCTAAGTGGCAATTTTCTGGCTTTGGGATATCACAAGTGAATGAATATTGCTGGGGTCATTTGCTATCTTGTCAACCATGGAACTTGGGTCCTTAGAGTCACGGCTAAAGAGAGAGACACTTGAGAACTTCATTTTCTTTTAAAAACTTTTCTAGTTGATTACCTTTCTAACGGTATGCTACACTTTGATTAAAAAAAAACAATTCTGCTTTAAAATACGGATATTCCGTAAGACGGGCAATAATCGTTTGGAATTGATATGAAAAACAATTTGATGTTTATGATCGTTTCGAACAAAATTTATAAATAAAGAACACAATACATTATTGTTAAAAGTTTAACTTTTGTTTAAGTAGGTAAACGATCATAAACATCAAATTGTTTTTCTTACCAATTCCGAACGAGTCTCGCCCTTCTGACGGAATATCCGTATTTTAAAGCAAATGTTTTTTTATTAATGTGTAGCATACCGTTAGAAAGGTAATCAACTAAAGAAGTTTTTAAAAGAAAATGAAGTTCTCGATTGTCGATACTTTTTTTGATTTTTAATTTTGAAATTGATTTTCTTTCACAAAATCACTAATGTTTTTCAATAAAAAACCTCGTATGTCCCTTTGGTACATCAATTTTAACAAATCTATTAATTAGTTGAAGAAGCATAAGATTACAGAATTATAAAAACAAAATGGTGCTTTTCCAGACATTAATAAAAAGCTTACAAGGGTTTAAAGGTAAGATTTTGGATAATTGGAGAAAAAAAAATTTCTCTCTCTTTAGCCGTGACTCTTAGGACCCAAGTTCGAAAGTTGAAAAGGTAGCAAATGACCCCAACAATATCCCAAAAAATTTTGACGGTTCATGTGCCCAACACCCTGTATAAATGGTAAACATAAACTTTGTTGCAATGCGGTGTCAAATTATTTATTAATACCCGCGTGATGTTAGAGTTAAAACACGAAAGCATTTTTTTTTGACAAACGCAAGCGTACGACAAATTTTAGGAAATATAAAACTAAACACGGGATAATTTTTTTTTCTTCTTGCATTTGGGATTAATAAAAAAATGTTTTTTATAGTTTTTGCCTAAAGTCACTTAAATGACTCCTAATACGGGGTTTCATTAAATTTTGCTTCGTTCTGCCCTTTAAAAATTATCCAAATTCATATAAAATCTTCCTGGTATAATTTCAACCCTACCGACAGAGAAAAGGCGCGGCTCTTTGCGGGCCGCCACAAAGTATTTGTTTTCCGACCGACTTAGGCCAGGTGGATGGACGGCACCTGATTGGCAGATTTTTTTGAGATGCGCTTTTAATTGTTTTCAGGTGTTCGTTTCGGGACCCCTTTAGTCGGCAGTTTGCAAAGTTAGAAAATAAATCAGTGTCGTTTCTGTAGGTGTAGGAATAGAAAGTTTTATTATCTATTTTTATTTCTTTAGTTTACGTCATAATTAAATGAAATAATTTTCATGAGTATATCTACCGCCGCCCATGTCACTTTCTTTAAAGGATATGCTGATGGTCTGCTTTTATCTTTGTTCAACTGACTTTGCAAAAACTATACAAAAGTTATTAAACTCTTTGTTTGAAACTCGTAGACAATGATTGAGTAGAAATAAAATTTCGGACTTCCATTGTCTTTATTTATTTTAAACACGACGTTTCGGTTAGTAAGTATCTCTAACCGTTTTCAAGTGTAAACTCGATTGATGAACTTTAATGAACGCAACGGTTCACTAAACACATTTATTTATTGCCAAAAATTCACAAAAAAATCCCGAACCCTTATAATCCCATTTTCCCTAATCTATGCCCTACAAAAAGTGCTCAAATCACCCATTATCCAACAAATCTCGGCACATAAGACGAGTTTGACGGCGTTGGAGCTCCGATGCCACGTGTGTACTCCTTGCTGGTCATTACTAATTTATTTTTCCCGTTATCTACACTATATTTTTTCCGTTTCCTACAGTTTTTATGCGGTTATAGTTTTTTCCATTTTTTGTTTTTTTAAAAGCTGTCAAGATATTCGTAACAGATGATTAGAGAATGTTGTTCTTCGTCTGTTCAAGATTAACCTGTGTAGGCCAGTATAAAGAGAAAGGAATAAAAAAAGTAAAAAGATTAAACCTAAATTTTAAAATTAAAAAGGCTCTCAATTTTATATTACGTTTAGGCAAATGGTCATATCGACCTGGTAAATTTGAATATCTCGGTTCTCCCCGCCACACTAATGGATCGTTCATACTCGTCTTTTGTCTAGTCTTTTGTCTTGGTTTAGTCATATGTCTTGTCATAAGAAAGTTAAAACCACTGTTTCTTATGGGAGTGTTCATACAATGCTTTTGCTTTTGTTTTTGATTAGTCTTTGTCTTAAGAGTTGCCAACTTTCAATCCTTAGGACAACGACTAAGACAAGTGACAGACATCAGCTGATATTTGTTGTTTTTTTTTACAGGGCGTCCGAAGAGCGCAAGCGCGCGGACGAAATTTTGAATTTACCGCCATTAATCATGTTTTTAACAGAAAATCTCAACATAACCTCAAAATTTTATTTGTTTTTTTTTCTTTTTCGCTTTTGTTCTTTCGTATCTGTGTTTCGTGCACAGATTAGATTAAATAAGATTGTTTTGTGTAGAAAATGACTTTTGAAAATGGGCCTTTTTATTGAAATTGATATTTTTTTCAGTGGGTTATGACTAAGACTAATCAAAAACAAAAGACGAGTATGAACAGCCAATTTTGTTTAAGACAGCTGAGACTAATCAAAGGACAAAGACTAATCAAAAACAAAAGACTAAGATGAGTATGAACAATACTTAAATGTCAACAGGGAGTAAGAAAACCCCTCCTAAGCCACAAAAACTTTTTTTTTTAAATTACACTTTTCTGTGGAGAACAAAATTGCCTTTTCAACGACGTATTGGTCACAGAAGAGCTCGGTTCGGTCCACTTAAACGAGTCAATATGTTATGGTATTGGTCGATAATGCTAAGAGAAGTAACTTGCTCTTTAGTGGCCTTCGTTTATAGGGATTATTTAGAGGTTTTATAAAATTTTCTCAAAAACCACAATCTTGGAAAAAAATGTATGGTGTTCTTTATTGTAGAAAATACAATTTCCTTTTAAACGTTGCGCGCTGTATTATAATTTAAGGTTTATAAAAATAAAATGTTAAAAATTACCAAAATAACTCTTCTCTCAAATCTACATTTTTGGACTAGTTTGCCTCTGATGCACAGATTCGAGTGTGGCCTTAAACGAATGCCAAAATTGTGTATAAACAATACAAAACTGTGTAACATTCATCAGGATAAATGCCCAAATTCCATTGTTTAGTTTAAAAAACAACGCCGAAAAATAGGCTGGTCTAGAGTTGATTTGCTTTATCAATGTTTGCAATGCTTGAGTTACGGAATTGTTTCTGTCATCTTCAAACTCGATCAGACTATCGAGATAATCGTAACAAATGTTTAAAGTGTGTTGTTCTTCGTAGATTAGACATTCACCTGTGTAGGCTAGTATAGAGATAAATGACTAAAAAATAAAAAACTACAATTAATTAATAAACTTGTGACTTAGTTTCGCATGAAACCTTCTTTTTAGTGCCTCATAATTATGTTATATATGTTATGGCGTTTTCTGTGAAAATATTGGAACATAATCGAAGGTCGATTTCCATTTTTAATTTAAGATTTTGCTTTCAAAAGAATTTCTGGTAATGAAAGGCTTAAGACAGGGATGTTGTATCTCTTCAACTCTATTTAAAATATATATCGCATTAGCTCTAAAAAACTGGAAACTTAAAATACACGGCAAGGGAATACAATTTAACGACCGATTTACACTATATATACTACAGTTTGCTGACGACCAAGTAATTGTAGCTAATGATAAAAAAGATATGGAGTATAAGATGAGAAAGTTAACGATAAAATACCAAAAGTAGGGGTTAACAGTGAACGTGGAGAAGACACACAACAGACACTTATGTATTGAAAACGAATCAAGTGAGTGAGAACTAGACAATGGACAAACAATATTTCAATGCAATCAGTATATATACTTGGGTGTCACATTTGATAAGACAGGAACAGACTGTAAAGAACTGGAAAAAAGAATAGTAAAAGCAAAAAAGGTTATTGGAGGTCTTAACAGTATTTTATAAAGTCGAGAGATAAAGAAGAATGTGAAATTTAACATATATGAAATAATGGTGAAAAGCATGGTGAGACTTGTCGCGAACCAGACAAATACAAAACAAAAACGAAAATTATTATTATTAATTATATTAGAAATGAGATCATAAAAGAAAGAATGGAAATCGAGGGAAGTATAACGGATGACATCACTAAAAGACAACTAATATGGTACGGCCATGTACAGCGTGTCCCATTTTCGATGGGATTAAATGGGAAACTCGGTTATTATTAAAGATATCGATTTTCTGATTGCACCTTACCGTGCTTTTTTTTGGAACCCTTAAAAATGGTGTAATCAGATTTTTGCTATACCCCGTGGTTTCGCTAATACAGGGAGTTTTTGAAAAAATTGCATTTTAATTAATTCCTTGTATCTCGCTTATTTTGCAAGATATTTTTATTCTGTAAAAACCTTTCTATGGCAACTTTTTTAGAGCAAAATAATGACGTTGTCAATTTTTTAAATATTGTTTAGTTTTTGAGATATGGTATTTATCATAAAAAAATTAAATACGGACCTGGATTTTTTTTATTACTATTTTGATTGGTTCCATGCTATTATTACCTTAAAATGATAAAACTTTAATATTTTTTTGATTTAAGGTTAAAAAAAACTATTGAATATTTCCAAAAAAAAATAGTCCAAACCTGGAAATTTCCAACGTAATTATAAATCAAAAATTGCAAGACACACTAGTTGAACGATTTTTAGTTTATCTGTTTTGAAATGATAATTAAAAGATTTATAAATAAAGTAAAAAACGTTAAAAAGTTACAAAAATAATATCATACTAATTATTTGATGGTAGCACAGCAGGTCGTGAAATTTACAAAACAAAAGCGTGGAATTGACATTGTTATTTTACTTGTCATTTTTGTCAATGGCTTACAATTATTTTAAACTGGCTAGAAATCCACCATATCCAGATTTTGAAAAATGTAATATGTTTGACTGCTTCATTCAAGCAACAAAATCCCAATATTTAAATGGCAGAAATATTTTTATGCAAAATGTGTTAAGAAAAACTACTCAAAAATGCCAACAATGTCTTACACATAATGGTAATCAGAAAAATTAGTTATTTTTTGTAATTTGTTTTTTTTTGTATTTTTCGTAGACTTTGTTTCAAATAAATCTATAAATTAACGTAAAACCATTTTAATATGCTAAGTATCAAAACAGTTAAACTAAAAATTGTTTAACTAGCAATTTTTAATTTATATTTATGTTGAAAATATCCAGGATCGGACTAATTTTTTTTTTAAATATTAAATATTTTTTTTTACCTTAAAACAAAAAATTTTAAAATTTTTATTATTTTATGATAATACTAGCATGAAAGCAATCAAAATAGTAATAAAGAAAATCCAGGCCCGTATTTAATTTTTTTATGATAAATACCATATCTCAAAAACTAAACAATATTTTAAAAAGTTGACAACGTCATTATTTTCTTCTAAAAAAGTTGCCATAAAAAGATTTTTACAGAATAAAAATATCTCGCAAAATAAGCGAGATACAAGGGATTATTAAAAATAATTTTTTTTCAAAAACTCCCTGTATTAGCGAAACTACGGGGTATAGCAAAAATCTGATTACGCCATTTTTAAGGGCTCAAAAAAAGAGCACGGTAAGGTGCAATCAGAAAATCAATATCTTTAATAATAACCGAGTTTCCCATTTAATCCCATCGAAAATGGGACACGCTGTACAACAGATGAAAGATGAAAGATTACCAAAGCAGATCCTAGAATGGCAACCAATAGGGCGCAGAAAAAGAAGGCGTCCTACACTAGAATGGCAACAGTCAATCTAAAGATCAATAAGTCAATAAAACCATAGAGTAAGTAATATAGGCTATCTTACTCTATGATAAAACCTGGCAGAAGATGATTGTCAGGATCGAAGGAGGTGGAGAATAGGCGTTGGACAACGTAGAAGAACGTTCTAAACCTTAGAGTAATAAAATATATATTACTCTAAGTTCTAAACCAACATAGTAGCAAGTATTTGCTTCACCTTAAGCCTCTATTACTTACCGCTTCTTCAATAAGACAGAAAACAAAATACGTTGGACTCCACTGTTTATTTTGCATATTATCCAGATCGATGAAGTACTGAATGACGCTAAATAAGGTAGCACCAATGAAAATTAATTGTCCGAATAAAACATTGCCCAGTAATCCGTTAAAATCATCAATTATATTACACAATTGGTTGTGGATGAAGAGAAGCTTTCGAAGTTTGTTTAGTTTGATTTTATCTTCAGCAGTGGTATCTCTTTCAAGTATCCAGTTGCTTCGTTTTTTTATTTTCTCTTTTTTGGAGAACACTTTTGTCAGGTTCCCATTGAATGCATAAAACCTACACAGAAAAAATAATATTATATAAAATCTTGTCCCGGTCCCTCCTATTAGTCCTATTCTTTGCATGAGTACTCTTAGTCGACGGTTATCTGTAAAAAGTCCAGTCACTACAGTGGCGGCGCGTGGTAAAAAGCTTTCGGAGTGCACTCCAAAAAAAAATAAAAAATTGCGGCGCAGGCGGATATTTAGTTAGATATTAGTTACCTATCTACTATTATTGAAATTATATCATCATACCTAGTTTACATATTTTCTCTTCTAATGGCAAAGATGAAAATTTAATTGTTTTTAAATATTGCACGCTAATGCTATCAGAATTAGAAACTTCCGCCATTGTCGTAAATACCAAATCGTTGAAATCAAAACAAACCGCCCGACCGATAATACCAAATTAGTGGTGTGCAAATACTATCTACTCGATATTTTAATATCTGATACATGGGCGGATTCGAAGTAATCAAATATCCTTCGACGCCAAATACTCGTTACTCGAATCCCGAATGGGACCGAAGCCGAAGTGTTACTTTCGTATCAATTGTATCGGCATCGGCCGTATAAGTAACGAGTTTGGAGTACTTGTAATCATTTGGACCGATATTTATATATTGGATTTACCGATAATATAATATAAATTATAATAAAATCTAATACTCGAATAGGAAGTATCAGTATCTACTCAATACTTGGAAAAGGAATCGTTGCACATCACTATGCCAAATTGTCTAAGTGCACTAATTAAAAGTGCCCTTGAGCTCCTCTAACATGCAACGCGAACCATGGGTGCGGGGGGCGTCACGGGGGTGCGGGCGGCATCAAGGCTAGTTTTTGCACAGATTTTGTCCTAGGCACTGCCGCAGGAAGGTTCAGATTCTATGTAGTGTAAAATTCTATTGGGACATGTAGTCCTCTCTTTCTATATTTTGTAATTAGATTGCGACACAATATCTACCGAGCCAATAAAAGTGAATAATTAGATTCGAACTAACTATATAGCGCATCCGCCAGCATGCACCGCAGGTGGTTTGAACACGAATACAAACACATACATACCGGGTATTAATTTGTAGGTAATATTCCAGTCTTTAGTGAATTCCGTTTGGGGTAATTATTAATTAAATTTTAGTATTTTTTTAAATAAAATTTGGGAGTTCACATGTGCACTTGTGGAGAAACCGCCACTGAGTCACTATACGGATCTTCTGTCTGATAAGTCCAATTAAGTTCTTGGCTCTCTTTCTACAAGGTCATTTAATTAACTCTTTAGAGTGAGCCCGTTCTGGTATATTTCTCCAGTATTGTTAGAAGCTGTTCCATCCACACCAATATAGGGCTGGTTCGGGGCCGAAAATTCGGCAGATGCCGCTTCCCTCGCTGTTTGGTCTGCGGCCTCATTTCCCTTGTGGACTATCAATGGACGCCTATTAATTGAACGTCCATTGGACGTTTTTGTGCTGAGTGATTTCCACAGCAGATCTACTTGCCTGTTGACAATTTTTGCCTGCACCTTAATAATGATAATACCAAAAAATACCACAGAATATGGAGCTAAAAGCCACTCGAGCAAACTGGTAGCTAAATCCAGCCAATTGGTAGCAGCCCATTGGTAATAAATGGCTGTCAGAAATATTACAATTGTTATAATTTGAAAAAGCGATGATGCCAATTTTAGTTTGTGATTGGGCTTATTTGATTTAAGGATGTTTATCTAAAAATAGACTTTATATGATTAATTTTTTTTGAAAATTCTTCTGTTTTTTATTTTTAAGCCGCCATATTGTATTTAGCATGAGCTTGTAAGATCTAATTTGTGGAATTGTGTTCCCAAAGGTAAGGGCTTTCAACCCCTGGATACTTATTCTTGAATTTTTGGGAGGAGAATGTGAGTAATCCTCACCGTAAAAAGGTGCTCTATTCTCGAAAGAACTCTCCCGTGAATTCAAGTTCACCACCTCTTACCCGGGAGAAAACGAGTTCCCGGGAAAATTTCTAACCTCACTTTTTTGTTTTGTGATTTTTTTTTGCGAAAGTAAAAATAGAGTGTTTAGGTAAAGCCCTATTTAGATATATGTATCTATTTGCATTGAAACTAAATTGCTATACTGCGGTGCATAGGTTAAAAGCTATCTCCACTTTCAGACCCAATTGAGTGAGAGTGTTTAATTTAATGCATAATATAAATGTGTACAGCGTGTCCCATTTTCGATGGGATTAAATGGGAAACTCGATTATTATTAAAGATATAGATTTTCTGATTGCACCTTACCGTGCTCTTTTTTTGAGCCCTTAAAAATGGCGTAATCAGATTTTTACTATACCCCGTAGTTTCGCTAATACAGGGAGTTTTTAAAAAAATTGTATTTTAATTAATCCCTTCTATCTCGCTTATTTTGCGGGATATTATTATTCTGTAAAAAGCTTTTCATGGCAACTATTTAGAAGAAAATAATGACGTTGTCAACTTTTTAAAATATTGTTTAGTTTTTGAGATATGGTATTTATCATAAAAAAATTAAATACGGACCTGGATTTTTTTTATTACTATTTTGATTGGTCTTATGCTAGTATTATCATAAAATAATAAAAATTTAAAAATTTTTTGTTTCAAGGTAAAAAAAATATTTAATATTTCAAAAAAAAAATAGTCCGAACCTGAATATTCCCAACATAAATATAAATTAAAAAATGCTAGTTAAACAATTTTTAGTTTAACTGTTTTGATACTTAGCATAATAAAATGGTGTTACGTTAATTTACAGATTTATTTGAAACAAAGTCTACGAAAAATACAAAAAAAAAACAAATTATAAAAAATAACTAATTTTTCTGATTACCATTATGTGTAAGACATTGATGGCATTTTCGAGTATTTTTTCCTAACATATTTTGCATAAAAATATTTCTGCTATTTAAATATTGGGATTTTGTTGCTTGAATGAAGCAGTCAAACATATCACATTTTTCAAAATCTGGTTATGGTCGATTTGTAGCCAGTTTAAAATAATTGTAAGCCATTCACAAAAATGACAAGTAAAATGACAATGTCAATTCCACGCTTCTGTTTTGTAAATTTCACGACCTGCTGTGCTACCATCAAATAATTGTATAATATTATTTTTGTAACTTTTTAACGTTTTTTACTTTATTTATAAATCTTTTAATTATCATTTCAAAACAGATAAATTAAAAATCGTTCAACTAGTGTGTCTTGCAATTTTTAATTTATAATTACGTTGGAAATTTCCAGGTTCGGATTATAATTTTTTTTTCAAATATTAAGTAGTTTTTTTTAACCTTAAATCAAAAAAATATTAAAGTTTTACCATTTTAAGGTAATAATAGCATGGAACTAATCAAACTAGTAATAAAAAAAATCCAGGTCCGTATTTAATTTTTTTATGATAAATACCATATCTCAAAAACTAAACAATATTTTAAAAAATTGACAAAGTCATTATTTTGCTCTAAAAAAGCTGCCATAGAAAGGTTTTTACAGAATAAAAATATCTTGCAAAATAAGCGAAATACAAGGAATTAATTAAAATGCAATTTTTTCAAAAACTCCCTGTATTAGCGAAACCACGGGGTATAGCAAAAATCTGATTACACCATTTTTAAGGGCACCAAAAAAGAGCACGGCAAGGTGCAATCAGAAAATCGATATCTTTAATAATAACCGAGTTTCCCATTTAATCCCATCGAAAATGGGACACGCTGTACCTATATAACATATTATATAACATCTTAGAAGTGAGAAAATCCGCGTATTTATTAATTTGACACTACAGAGAAACGCTTATCTGAGCCTAAAGGCGGTTTAAAATAATGTATAATACAGTGTTCTTACAACTACATTTTTAAACTGTCCTTATATAAAAGCACTTTAATAGGCCTCTATAAACAAAGTATTAAACATTAATAATCATAACTCAATTTGGCCTGAAATAACTAACAGAAATAAGTGTGAGTTATGTTTATGTAGACATAGGCGCACCAAGGGGAGGGTCTTGAGCCAGGGCTCCCTAAAGCTAAAATTTTTTTAGATATTTAAGGACTTATTGTAATAAAGCCACTAATTGTGCCCTATTCGACAGTTTCCCATTATAACAGCTGTCTTCTTTCAAAATTAGGCCTTTGTGTATTATAAGAGCCGGAATTAATAGTGCCGCCATTATTAATGGAAAATAAACTACTGGATTTATAAATTCGACTTTGGTATGTCAATTTTGAAAGATTCACTGTCAGTTTTCAATGAAAAACTGTTAGAATAGTGCCCGGCACTATTACTGCCTGGTTTTAGTTGCAATAAGTCCCTAATTTTTAAAAACTTCCTGAATTCAAAAAGAAAATGGCATAAAACGCACTTTAGTTAGTTGCGAGATACGCGGCAACGTTGTGCACTGGAGTTGCACGGTGTGATTCCAAACCTTGCACTCACAAACTGCTTCGAGCGTTCAAGAATACGATATTTTCAATCCCCGGAGAAAAAGTGAGTTTGATTTCCCGGGAACGCTTCCCTTTACAAACTTTAAAGAATACGGTTCCTGGAGTCAACTTTGCATACCTGTAAGCGTATAAATTAACAAGTTGGCACTTTTTTTACATTAAATTAGTTTTATTCCTATTTCTTTTTCTGTTATATCAAATTACTTCCTTACATATTTACTTACCTTAAAAACTAATGTTCGATGTAGTTTTTTTGGGTTCGAAAACAAGAGAAAAATTACGACTTGGCCGACCATTATTCCAATCCCGTCAACTATGTCTACCATTGCGTAAAAATACAAGTCTGGACTATAAGACAGACATATACTGCCAAGTGCCACGAATTGGTAGAAAGCCACAAGGACCCCTAAAAATAAATGGGGTCCATGATAGGGTTACCAGACGTCCGGATTAATCCGGACATGTCCGGATTTTTACTACGTCCGGGTGGGTCCGGGCGGATTTTTCATTAATGTCCGGATAATAAAGTAACCGCCTTTATAAACATCAAATAATGCAAAATAAACTAGTTTCCAAAAATGTAATTAAACAATAATCGTCGATAAATTTAGCAGTGTGAATTCACCTTTAAGCGGGGTCTTCACTGATTTAAGACGGAAGACCGCGTAGAGAACAAGCATTGTTTTCCAATAAAACCATCGTTTTGTATCAAAAACTGATTTAAAAACGGACGTCAAACTATCAAGTGTCTACGCTAGTCTTTCAACTGTCATACTTGACCCTTTTGACTGACAGGCAAGACGTAAGGTAAAACGTTATGTGAAGACCCCGCCTAAAGTAGTATTATTAATTTCGCCTTGTTGAAGTTTACACTTCTGCCGTGTGGTTTTAGGCACACACAATTTTTTTGATAAAGTTTGTAATCTAAAAAAGTACATATCAGACAATTTTACTTCTGATGACCACAATCGGCCTACCCACGAAAAATGGGCAAAATATTTTAATGCAAGTATTTCTACCCAGTGGACCAAAGAAAGAAATAGGCTGCTTTTATCTTCTGCAAAAGGAATACTCATGACTTCATACAATTTAAGAACTATGAGCTGCTCAGAATTTTACGATTTTGTACTTCTGCCTAAAAATTCAACGCTGTTGAATAAAATACAAAGCAGTGAAAAGTACCTATAAAATAGTAGGTATATTATGTTATTTATTAGTTATTGTTTCAATAAAAAAAGTAGATTTTTTGTGTGTGGCATCGAAAAAATTTTGACGTCCGGATTTTGTCCGGATTTTCTTGACGGCTGGTCCTGGTTAGAGACGTTTTCATCTGGTAACCCTAGTCCATGACGGATCTGATACCTTCCCAGCTAGCCTATTAACTCAATTCAAGTGAAGCCATGACATATTAACCTTGAAAAGTTCGACGTTTTTTAAACTTCCGTAAATACTTTACTGCTTTGTGGAGGTCCATGTACCTTGGAGTGATTGTTAACTCTATCAAGGTCTGCGACTGAGTAAAGTTTGAGTTTCGTAGCTAATTCCGAAGTAGAAGGTCAAATATGGGCTGAAAAGTTTCAAGAAAAGGTAGTACAGCAGTTTGCGCGCACTGCCGTGCCCCCAGATATACCAAGGGTGCGGAGTTTATTCCTAAATCTTAATCTTGATCTTGAAATCTTACCAAAAAATGACACCGAGTAACTGAGTGTTGGTTTGCTTAGAATCCATAGTACAAAGCTTAAATCAAACGGTTTTCCGTCTTTAAAATAATCATATTCTTGTTCATAGCCATTTTGCATATTTATTTATTTAAAATAAAGAAAAATGTATTTTTCGTTTTGAACGTAGTGTTGGATTTTCAATACGGGTTTTAATAAAAAAGGGCCTCTTGTATAAAAATACCTCTTGTTTTCTAATTAACCATTTTTTTTAGAATTTGAATTTTTCATTTTATCTGATCATTGAATCAAATGTGTTTCCCATAATGTCTTTTATTTAGTGATAGTATTTCCAAATTACCTCTTTTAAATAATGAATTAAAAATTATTACAGCCCTACCTGCACCAAAAATATTTATCTTTTACATACTTGTTTTTAAATGGAAAAAAATTAATTTATTAAATAATTAAAATATTTAAATTTCTCTAACAAATACTAGGATGGGATGAAAAGTTTTCGGCCTAGCCTATAGCAGGCCCGATTTGCTTTTGTGTTCCAACGTGTTTGTCTAGCCTTGCTTGTGATCAGTATACACTCGAAGTTTAAAGTGAGTGCGTCAAGTAGTTTGTGTCCTGCTTACCTTATAAAATATTTTCATATCAAAGGGTTATCCCCGATGAAAATAAAAGCTGAACTAGATGCTACACTAGGGGAATCTGCTCCTTCCTATACCACAGTTAAAACCTGGGTATCGGACTTTAAACGTGGTCGTACTAGCACAGATGATGCTCTGCGTTCTGGCAGGCTCAAATCGGCAACTTCTGAAGAAATGGTGCAAACCATTCACAAACTTATTCTAAAAGATCGCAGATTGAGACTGGAAGAGGTAGGTGAGGCTGTGGGCATATCAAAAGAGCGAGTTCACCATATTTTATGTGAAGTTTTAGGTATGAAAAAGCTATCCGCCCGATGCTTAAGCCAGATCAAAAGCTCGTGTGTCTAACCATTTCAGAGGAGAATTTGGCACTGTTTAGACGTGATTCAGGGAACTTTTTGCGTAGATTTATTATGGTTGATGAAACATGGGTTCATCATTATACCCCTGAAACTAAGGAACAGTCCAAACAATGGACGGCAAACGACGAACCAGTTCCAAAGAAGGCAAAGGCAGTACCGTCTGCTGGAAAGGTCATGGCAACAGTCTTTTGGACGCTTAAGGGATACTCCTTATTGAAAAAGGAATAACAATAAACTCGGAGTACTACAGCAACTTACTGGACCAACTCCAGCAGAATATAAGCGAAAAACGCCCTGGTTTGGAACAAAAGAAAATTTTGTTTCATCAGGACAATGCACCTTGCCACAAGTCCGCTGTTGTAATGGCTAAAATCCATCAGCTAGGCTTTAAACTGTTAAACCATCCAAACCAATATTCGTCAGACCTAGCTCCGTCAGACTTTTATTTGTTTCCGAACCTGAAAAAAATTTCTTGCTGGAAAAAAAATTTCCTCAGATTAAGAAGTCATTGCAGCTACAAACGCCTATTTTGACAAGTTGGATAAATCAGACTTCAGTGATGGCATCAAATCAGTTAAACATTGTTGGGTCAAATGTATTACCTTACAAGGGGACTATGTAGAAAAATAAATTATTATTTAATCACTATGGTGTTGCGTTCTATGTTAGGTCGGAAACTTTTCATCCGATCCTCGTATGTCCAAAAATATATTTAAATGTTTTTTTTTCAAGCCCTTTAACATGGGGTAACGCGTGTGGTCTCCTTCCTAAGCAACCCAACTTAAATTTAATATGCTCTAACGCATTTGATTTAAAAAACACGTTTTTTTTAGTGGTAGTGAAAAGTGATAGTTAAGCTTTATGTCCTACTTAAAATTATGGCGCAAGTGTCTGTTAGCTCACTATTGAATGATAACAGACCATTAGTAATAAACAATGAAAATTTAATCGTTAATCTATTATCGACTTGATTTCATAATTTTATTGGTAACTAATTTTTATTTAAAAGGTTAAATAACTAAACACATTCATGTTTATATAAACTTGTTTTACTTTATACTTCTTGTATTCAGTAAAAACTGTGTAATTACAATTAAATAAGACGTAACATTAGTAACAATCAAGCCTAAAATCCTAAAATTAATTTCGAAAAACCCGCAAGCCGACAACGTCGGCTTTCTCGACAAACTTTGGAACGCCAGAAGTTGAAGTTCTTTTCTTAAAAGTTTCTCATTTTCATTTCTTGGAATAACTGGAATATTGTTTAAAAGTTTGTAGCAGATTTTCGTTGTTTTGTCGCCTTCTCTGTTTATAAATTCTCCGTAAAAAGCTATCAAAAAGCCTTGGCCCTAAATTATTTACAAAGGCGTTACTAATATAAAGCATCGTTAAAAGCTATAGGTTTTATAGACTTCTTGCTGTGCTTAATGTGTGTAAGAGAGAAGTAAAAGAGAGAAAAATATATTTTTGTCGGTGGCTTGAAATATTTTTCGCTTTAGACCCATATTGGAGCTGGTAGTGGCAAAGTAGGGGAATACAACTTGATCTATCGTCTTCACGAATTTTTTCGTCATTCTGTCGTGTGCAACGAGACAGGTGAGAAGGCGGTATTTGTTTATTACACAAATTCTAGCTCAAGCGATGCCGCGTATATTTAGCGTTTTTTTATTGCTAGTGAAAAGTGATTGTTAAGCTTTAAGTCATACTTAAAATTATGGCGCAAGTGTCTGTTAGCTCACTATTGAATGATAACAGACCATTAGTAATAAACAATGAAAATTTAATCGTTAATCTATTATCGACTTGATTTCATAATTTTATTGGTAACTAATTTTTATTTAAAAGGTTAAATAACTGAACACATTCATGTTTATATAAACTTGTTTTACTTTATACTTCTTGTATTCAGTAAAAACTGTGTAATTACAATTAAATAAGACGTAACATTAGTAACAATCAAGCCCAAAATCCTAAAATTAATTTCGAAAAACCCGCAAGCCGACAACGTGGGCTTTCGCGACAAACTTTGGAACGCCAGAAGTTGAAGTTCTTTTCTTAAAAGTTTCTCATTTTCATTTCTTGGAATTACTGGGATATTGTTTAGAAGTTTGTAGCAGATTTTCGTTGTTTTGTCGCCTTCTCTGTTTATAAATTCTCCGTAAAAAGCTATCAAAAAGCCTTGGCCCTAAAATTATTTACAAAAGTGTTACTAATATACAGCATGGGTAAATGCTATAGGATTCATAGGAAATTATTACTGTATGTAAGATAAGAACAACTGCATATGCATAAAATATGTAGTATGAAAGAAAAAAGAAAAGAAGTTTACACGTGGGCCTATTGTTTCAGGATAGCCAAACTGACAACCAATACCTGTCCTCTGGGTGCCCCATTAAAATAGAGGGAGGGAATTTATGACACCGATTGTTTTCCCTAGTGCAGCGATTTTTTCTTTTGACAATTCCTAAAGAAAATCCATACCGCGTCTACCACAAACTAAAGTTTATGACTTCCTCAGCGAAGCAAATAAGAGAGGGGTCTGTTTTAAAAGCAAATTCTGTCATATTGATTTAAGAACTACTTAACGAATTAAATTCTCAAAAATACCACCGCTCTGTGCTAAGCATAAAATTTAGTTCGGACATTACTAAGTTCATCCAAATTGGTAGCTCTTAAATGATCATGCAAATAAATTTGGCTTTTTGCATAGTCCCATAAAAAAATTAGTGGTAGCCAAATTTGGTGATCTCAGAGGTACGCTTATAGTACCTTGCCTGCTTGTAATAAGCCGCCTCAGAAACGCGTCAACAGGGTGGCAAAGCTTCTGCTGCGGCACAAATCATAGTTTCGCGTCGTTCCGTTTCCTCTCCCATTTCACGACAAAAATTGACACATCCTGTTCGTTCAAATGGGTCAATATTTTTTGAACTGTGCTACGGCTTGGAATATCCCTTCTCTCAAACGTGACAACAAATAAATTAGCGACATATCGACAGCTATTTTCCACGAAATACTATTGAACCATCTTTATTATTTCCTGAACGCTAATTCGCTGCACACGACGGAATGACGAAAAACTTGAAAAAAATAGGTCACGATGTATTCCCCTACTTTCCCACTACCAGTCAGAATACCGTTCTGAAACAGCGAGAAATATTTCAAGACACCTCCTAAAATATATTTTTCTCTCTCTTACTTCTCTCTTACACACATTAAGCAGTGTATGATTCCCATAGCATTTAACCTCGGTTGTATATGTAACAAACTATCTTTATGGGTCGCGAAAATCTTTTTATAAATGAGTTTTAAATAAAAATTATTATTTTTTTAAATTGTTTTTTAAAAAGCAACTTTTTCAAAAAACTTTTTTTTTAAAACAACCTTTTTGAAAATCAAGTATTCAAAAAACAAATTTTTTTCCAAAGAAAACTTTTTTTTCGAAAAGTAAGGTTTAAAAAACATTTTTTTGGACAATAATTTTTTTTAATTTGTATTTTGAATACTTTTTTGCAAACATTATTTAAAATAAATTACATCCTTAGAAATAAATTACCATACTTATTGCCAATATCGGTCAACATTTTGAGACCGTTGGCAACATTTTTTTTTCAAGGCTTTATTAATTGAAGTAGCTTACCTCACTGGCTAAAATCCAAAAACTCTTCAACCCCAAAAAATATGCCTGAGCGATATCTTCACTTCCCCTCTCGTTAGCAATGTATTCAATAATGGTTGCTAGATTATCCAAGATGTTAACGATTACAAAAAGAGTGGCGAACAGGAGAACAATACCGAACATTTCGTTGTATTTTTCCACCAGTTCGCATAGGTCAAAGTGCATTCTTCGAAAATTTTTAACCTAAAAAAATGCGTTTATATAGGTGTAAACGGTATGATCTACAATATTTCAATATGTCATAAAAGAGGCCAGTATAAGAAAAAAAGTAAAAATAATTTAATTTGATAAGGTAGTAGTAGTATATCAATATAAGAAGAGCAATAATTACATATGAAACATGGGCGCACCCAGGGGGGGGGGCCCGGCCCCCCCCCCCCCCCCCCCCAAGCCTTAGATTTTTAATATATTTTCTACATATTTGATGATAAAACATGAAAAATACCTTATCAGGAGGCTTCGGCCCCCCCCAACCCCAGTGGGCGTAGTTGCGAAAAGACATGATGACCTTTTTTTTTTTTTTGGCCGCAGGATTTTTGAGGCGCGCTTACACATGGTGACCTTTTTTTTTTTTTTTGGTCGCAAGTTTTTTGAGGGCGTGCTTTGTAGCTGTCGGGTCCCCCCCAAGACACATTCCTGGGTGCGCCACTGTATGAAACCTAGTACCTAGATACCTTTCGAAAAAAATGTCTCCACAGAAGAAAATTTAGCATAAAAACTGGCACAAATAGTGGCGTAGGAAAAAATATTGTATCGTTTTTAAAAAATACTGAATCTCCCAATAAAATCTTAAGATCTTACCTTATAAGGTTCTTTGCTGCCTTCATGAATTGAATTAGAGTCAGATTCATTTTGTGGTTTTCTTGGTCTTGGTGACGTTATATTGTTTCTCATAAACTTTTCTACGTCTATCATTATTAATTTATTTAACTCAGTAAACCTAAAAAATATTTATTTAGAATTTATTTTAGTTCATTCACAAAAATTAAAGAGTACAATAAACTAAAAAGGTAAATATTGCAGCGTAAGACATACATAATAATAAAATAAATACAGTCCTGAAAAGAACATAAACATAATAACTCTTAAACAAGAGAAAGAAAAACTGATAAACAGAAATAATAAAATAAATCAGCGTTAATACGTTAATAAGTTATACAATGTCTTAAAATTCTAACATAAAAAACATTTATTATGTAAAATAACTAAAAATAAAGTTTAAGTTTTCACATTTTTACTTTAAAAGCAAGAAAATATGTCCCCAAATCTCCAAAGCAAGAAAAGTGGCCTGCGGTAGTGGTTCTTTAGCACTAACACCATGAATGCCTGTCTAAGTTGTCAAAAATTTAAGCGTTTTAAAATCTCCCTAGTATGTCAATAGCATTTGTTCGATACGGGTTATCGTAAAAGTTATCTTTAAAAGAGTTTTTATTTTTTTAACAATTTTGCGGAGGTCCAAAGCATTATGGCTTCATAATATTTTTAAAAAATATGAGGAAAAGTGATAAATTGTTATAGTTAGGACAAGTTTTTAGGTTTAAACTATAAAGTATATAAAAATTTAAAGATTCTAATCCGTATTCACTAGAAAAAGTTACCTAATGAAACATACCGTACTTCAATTTTTCTAGCAAGCGTCAACAAGAATAAAACGGTCAAATTGTGCATATAAAACTGGAAATCCCGAAAAACGTAGCTCTTGTAAAAATTCCAGCCTTTTGCGCTAATATAAGCGTGTGCGTTAAACGCTATTAACGAGACTGATACAGTCGTAAAAAATAACGCATTTCTCCAAGTGTGGTATTTTTTCATAGCAAATAAGGGACCTAAAAGAAAAAAATAGCATCAAAATTTTTTTTTATATTGCCTAGAATCTTCGAACTATATGTTCGAAGGTAGGAGTCATTTTCCATTAATAATTTTAATACTCTTTAGCAGTACAGATATGGAAATATAAGACGTACCTACGTGGTTGGCGTTCATTTAAAATCCAACATGGCGGCACGCTTGCAGCAATCAGGTTCAATGACCTTTAAAATTCTGTAGGTAACCTGTGCTATAAAGACCTAGTCGTTTTCAAGCGAATAACAAGTAATTGATGGTATTTACCAGTGGCGTTCAAGCGGTCTTGAGAGAGTAGACGCGGCGAGAGTTGATGCCACGCACGTCATCATTTCTTGCTTGGTATACGCCTACTTGCGGTCGGAGAGTGTCATGCGGAATAAATTACACAAAATAATTTATTGCGGTAAAATAAAAATAATTGAACCGAACCGAAACGAAGTCGACCTCAACATCTTTTTCTATGAATAACAATGACAAACCTGAGTGTCTCTCTTGAGTCATAGTTGTTCTAAGCCAATTAAAAACTCTCCTCATGGCAGAGAAAGACCTCTCGCAAGTTGCACTTGAAATTGGAAGAATACTCGCAACTTTAAAAAGTTGGTAGAGGTTTGGATAGGTGTTTTCTGCTATATGTTGTTTGATAGAATCATTACCAACAGTTTGATTTAACCGAAAAATACAATTCTTTAAAACGGTCATTTCTGCTCTTAGAGTGTATTAATATTAAAAATTTCCCGGTATTGCTCGACGAATTTATTCCATTTAACGACGTGGGAAAACTTAATATGAAAATGGTTATGAAATTGTCACCAAAATCGGAAAATTTTCATAAGACACTAAACGCTAACCTCAAAAAAACTAAAAAGATAATTATATTTATTTTAGAAAAACAGTTTAAAAAGGTCTTTTATAACTTTACGACATCTACAACCCGATTTCGGAAACAGAGGGGCAAAGGTCGCTGTCTTTATTAAATGCGAAATTTAACTTACACTTCTATAATATTTTACAAGATGTGGCCAATATGTATGAAATATTCAATATGCATAATTATGTTTAAATTTAAAAAATATTTTCGGGAAATTGCATAAATGCAGAAAAGTTACCGATAATTTAAAGAGAAAAAGCCTAATTTCG
The DNA here is from genome assembly GCA_963576565.1 of Aspidapion aeneum. Taxonomy (NCBI): domain Eukaryota; kingdom Metazoa; phylum Arthropoda; class Insecta; order Coleoptera; family Brentidae; genus Aspidapion; species Aspidapion aeneum. Next base: position 5,896,417 of record OY755043.1, on the reverse strand, counting down.
CAAGACAAGGGCTTTTTCCTGAAATGTAAACATTATCTGAATGATTTTAAATTTTAATGCACCTATTTTATTTGAATATTTCCCGAATAATAATAGAAAAGTATGTATTTTCAGCGTCATGTGCCTGAGGGACTTCAGGGGGGGGCCAGGCCCCCCCCTGCCCCCCCTAGCTACGCCAATGACCAGAGGTAATTACTAGTTAGTCGTTTGAAAACGGCTCTTCTGTATGCGCTATCAAATCAGCTGTGTATGAATTCTTTATTGGGTGAAAAGGAGTACTCCCCCAAAATCGGGTGAAACTCGAACTGCGCAAGCGATCTTAATAGTTTTCCGTATCTCGATTGACCCTGTGTCAGAATTCTTGAAATCTTCCCGAGTGAGTATTCCCCGGGGAGTGAGTGAGAGTGAGTGGTCCCTCGTATCTCACCGTATTGCACAAATACAGTATAGTATTTTTGGTTTGGGGAATACGTGAAAAGTGATATGAAATGGGTGAACACACAAACAAAAAGAAAAGGCAGACAAAAAGTATATTTGGTAGAAAACACACAACAAAGAAAACTTAGAAACAAAACGCACACGTCAGCAAACAAAAATTTTTAAGTTTTCAACAGTTTTTCTGACAAAAATCACGTCGGCACCTATCGAGATCTCCCCGGTGTGAAGTCGCCAAAATGTCACACGTATTTCGAATGACAGTTTCCATGATACGATGGAGGGAGAAACGCCCACTTGCGCTCGAATTTTGAGGAGTACTCGCTCGGGAAGATTTCAAGAATAACGACACTGACTGAGAGAGATGACAATTTTTATTCTTATGCCTTTTATACACTTGAGTAATTTGGGAGTTGGGACTGAGTTGATCTCTTAAAATTAGTTAAGGATTTTTTTTTGTGAACTTATTAAAGAATACTAATTTTAACATTAGATTATAAGAATGCAGTGTGATACTTACCCAACAGTAGATTACCATCGGTATATAAATCGTTGTAAAACAAATAATATTTCTCAGCATGTCTCCACAGAGAATTGATGCCAATTAAGCTGCACAGAGTTAGTATAAAGTTGCTAACGTGATCCACAATTTTAACTACAGGGTTGTATTTTTGAAATTCTTCATTTTGTTTGGCATAAATTGAATACGCATAACCTAAAGACAGAGAAATTAGAGGTGCATAGGGGAGGGTGGGTTGAGTTGGGAGAAGTGGAGACAGTGGACAGTCGTTTTTCTCAAAGAACTCTCGCGATAGTTCATATTCTCCGTTGGTTAGTTTCGGACTGTATATATGACGGACAGCGTAAAGACAATGGAATTTGATAAATTTTTGTTTTTTTGAAATTTTGCGGGTCTTAAGAGGTTTGAAGTGGGCTGGTACCATACCATGGCACAACCCTGTCGCCTCAATCGACCCTTATGTTATATAAACTTTTTTTATCAGAAAGAACCTCCTCATCACCTGCTGCACAATGGCTTCTAAGCTCTGAGATACCCTGTACATTTGTAAATTTTTTTCGAATTTTGACATTGATTTAAATTTGTTTATTAAAAAACTTTAAAAATTATCAAAATATTTAAAGCTTATATATATATATATATATATATATATATATTTATCGGTTTCACAACGTTCTACGTCTTCCGATACCCAATCTCCACTCGTTTCTGTTTGCCCATAATTCATCATCCAGGCCTCTTATTCTTATTTCACTATCTATTCCTTCTCTCCAGCTTTTCCTCGGCCTTCCTCGTTTTCTTCGGCCAGTTGGTTTCCATTGTAATATTTGTTTAGGTAGTCTTCCATCATCCATTCTTTGTACATGTCCATACCACACCAGTTGTTTTGTTCTTATATCATCCACTAAAGTACGTTCACTCACTGTCATAATTTCTCTTATTCTTTGATTTGTAACTCTTTTTGATTTCCTTGCTGCTCTTCTCCAATAGTCCATCTCCGTAACGGAAAGCATTTTTTCTGTTCTATCTTTGATTGGCCAACCTTCTGAGCCGTATGTAATAATACTTTTTACAATGGTGTTATATATAAGCTTTTTGTTATGCTTTGATATACTTTGGTCCCAAATTATTCCATTTAATAAAGTTATTGCTTTTCTTCCTTGTACGTTTCGATCTTTTATAGCTTTGTCTAGTGTTCCGTCAGCTGTAATTTTTAGACTTAAGTATTTATACTCATCACAGGACCGAATTCGCTGCCCGGTATTTAAGATTAGATCCTGTTTCATTCCACAGATACACATATATTCTTATTGAGATTAACCTCTAGTCCCTACTTATTGTACTCTTCTATTAGTTTTCGTGTCGTATATTCGAGGTCGTCATAATCCTGAGCCACTACTATCTGATCATCGGAGAAACATAAAGTATACAAGGTGGTTTCGTCCAACGGAATTCCCATGTTTTGGCATTTTCTCTTCCATACTTTAAGGACTTGTTCCAAGTATATCTTGAAGAGCGTAGGCGAGATACAGCAACCTTGTTTAAGACCTTTATTTACTTGAAAGCCTTTGGTTAGTTTTGCTTTTATTTTAACTTTTGCCTTACTATTGCGGTATAACTCTTTGATGGCCTTAATTAGTTGTACGCTTATGTTTGTCTTTTCCAACGCTTTACAATGTCAATCATATGCCTTCTGCAAATCTACGTAAAGCAGATGCAGCTCTTGTCCCTATGCCATTTTCTTTTCAATAACATGGGTTATACAAAAGAGATGATCTGAAGTCGATCTACCAATATTTAATTTTTTTTTATTTAAAACTTAAAGATTATTATTAAAAGGGTACCTACTTACCTAAAATAACCACCAAAACCGAAATTACAAGCATTGGCACTGAAACCTTTGGGTTTCTAAACAAAATCACCAAATTTTGAAAACACAACTTTGAAAAACGATATTTTTTACAACCGCCCATTTTTTCACTGTCAGTCGGATACACCTTTTGTGTCATTATATCAAAATGAGAATCTTGAAACTAGCGTTTTTTCATTACTTTTTTGGGATTGTCCACTTAAGACTTATAATAGAAATTCTTAATTATTCTATTAAGCGTCTTTTAGGGAACGAATTTATATCTCATACAAAAGTAATAGCTTTTTCGCGTTTTTGTAAGAATCAAGGTGACCAAATAAAGGAAGGGGTTAGTCCTGCTACAAACAATAAAAAATAGAAGGTGTAAAAATCGGGCTCTCCATACACATACGGTTTAATAAAATAAGATCCATGACAGATCTGATAACTTCCTAGTCCATTAGCACACTCCAAGTAAACGCCATGATATATCAGTCTTGAAAACAGTTTTTTGTAAATCTCTCAGAAACAAAAGCTCGTATGGACTCAAATCATTTATTGAGAAATATATTAGTTTCGTTCCATCATCCAGTCAGTTTTCCGTTCCATCAAGTCAATTAAACTGGTTTCGGACCCCTCTAAAATACAAGGATTGAAGACATGCGCATTAGAACGCGCGGAAAAATTGTATGTTAAACCAGGGCTATCAAAATGGACGGGCCACGATCCTGCACTTTGTTGACGTCACATCCGGGGCTGATTTTTTTTTGATGGTCACGTTACGACACAGCTGATTGTCTTTAAAATATTGAAGTTGGAATGACCGTTCATGGATATTTGATTTTTTTTTAATAAAGCCGTTTTTGAGATTGTTTTTACTTTATTCTGGCAGAACAATTTTTTTTAAATGTATAGTAAGCCCTAATTTTTCATAGCCGCTTCATTAGCTCACACAAAAATTAAGTTTAAAGCAGAAGCGAATGTGACAATCACATATGACAAAGTCAAATGGCGGGTAATTTGAATTCAAAATAAGGAATGCTAAATCTTGAAGATTTTAAGCTTTTAATCATGTTGCTTCCTTACAAACCTTTGGTGGAATATCGGGATGGTGTCTGAGAATATTTTACTGAAATTTTGCGGAAGTCTGTGGTGCCATTTTGAAAATATCATAAAAAACGTCTGACCTCCCATAAGAACCAATGTAAAATTCAGCCCCAGGAGAACAGCGGATTTTTTTAGGGTCGTATCCTCTATTTTTGTGTTGGCCTTGGTTAAACACACACATTCCTAGTTTACATCACCTGAGATAAAAATATACCATAAAATTTCATTCAATTTACATTTGAGAAAATTCAAAAAACAGTGAATAACCCAAAAAATTAAAATTTTTGTCAAAATAAATTGAGTTTCACAACTAATTTTAACTCATGATAAAATACCGGGTAAGCCACGTAAATAAACAAATATTTTTTAAATTAAAAAAAAATTGTGCAACATCTGCAGCATCTGTTGATTTTTTTGCAAGAGCCTCTTAATTTTTATTACTCCGGGGCTGCGGATCGTGTAGGTATACCACATGCTACCAAAAGCTATACTGACCATAGGGTAGCCTGCTTAGAAAAGGAAAAACTAGTTTAGCAGGTGATTGGATAGGAATAGAAACATAATGGTTTACATCCCGGTGACCTGTGAACTAAAAGTTAAAAGAAGAGGGACAACACCGGATGTAAAATTTTACACCAGATTTGGCGGAAGAACAAACGACTTTAAGGCATCGACATTAAGGTCATTAACTATATATACCTACCAAAGTACAAGCTACAGAATGTGATTTTCCTTCTTAGAAGTATTACGATCTCTATTTCCTAAAAATGTATAAAATTACAAAAACTTTGTGAATATTAAGGCTTTCTATAATATGTAGGTAATTTCACAAATATTTTGTAAAAATCTAATTAAAAAATACATAAAAATAAATATATAAATTTCACATAAAACTTGTAATATTAGAAAAAATTTATATTTTCGCCCAAAAATATGTGCTAATGCAGGTTCGTTTAAATGTTTGGTATCAGGGCCGTATCTGGACCAAAATTTTAGGGGGGTTAGGCCAGTGGAATTTGAAAAATTGTGGTTTAAAAAAGAACTAAAATTTTTTAATGGGTTTTAATGATAAAAAGTTAAACTTAAAAAACACATTCCTATCTATTTTTCGGAGGGGGTTTGAACCCCCAAAACCCCTCCTCAGATACGGCCCTGTTTGGTATATTTAGTTTATCAGGCAGTCTGTAGTGGTTTATAGTTTGTGAATATAAATTAAATTAACGTAATTTTATCTGCATTTTAAAGAACTAAAATTACAAATGTTATTATGATAATCCTATGTAATTGTCTAATCCTTTCTGTGTGCAACTTTAATTTCCTGCTCTCGAATTCACACGTTGCCTTCGATCTATCTTTACGCGACTTTTTCGGGCGGTTTTATGACTGGCGAACGGCCTGACGGAACTACTGCTCTTATGTTCTATCTATATTCCGAAAATCACATATTGTTGTGCTGCTCCGTTTAAAAGTTAGCATATTTTTAATTTTATATAAGTGTGAACCCTTATGTTTCTATGCTTATCTAAGCACCTGTTAAATGAGCTTTTCTTTTTACAAGCTTTTTACAAGCTTTAATTTAGCTTCAGATGTTCTGTCTAACTATCTAACTAACTATCTAACTATCTATCAAATCTTCTATAGAAAAATGAGTTTTTGACACACTTCCCATTATCCGATTTGGATGAAATTTGGTATTCACATAGTGGTCCGATGACAATACAACATTAAAAAAAAATATCCTCCCACCCCTACCCCCACCCCCTTCCATAGAAAATGCATTTTTGACACCCTTCCCATTATCCAGTTTGGATGAAATTTGGTATACATATAGTAGTCCGATGACAATACAACATTGAAAAAAAAATCCTACCACTCCTACCCCCACCGCCATCTATAGAAAAATGCGTTTTTTACACACTTCCCATTATCCGATTTGGATGAAATTTGGTATACATATGGTGGTCCGATGACATTACAACAATAATGAAAAATTGTCCTGCCACCCTACCCCCACCCCCTTCCATAAAAAATGCGTTTTTGACACACTTCATGACTTTTATAAAATTTGGTATATGCATAAAGGTCCGATGGCAATACAGCCCAAACAAAAAATATATTTCTACCTCTACCCCCACCCTCTCTTTCCCCCAATAGAAAAATGATTTTTTAAACAACTCACGATCAGCGATATCGTTGTAATCTAGAATAAACTCTTCTGTTCTGTTATTGAACAAATATTTTCATTTAATAGAGTAGATAGCTGAATCTAAAAAGTAGAAAATAAATTGGTAAAATTTTTAAGTCACAGGTTTTTATAAAATGCACTAAAAATTAAAAAATAATTTTCTAACATTCTAATATTATCATAATAATAAAAGCGATGGCCGCAAATCAAAGCATAAGTTAATCTAAATTTGTGATCTAAACACTTAAAGAATATTCAACAAAGCAGGTCATCAAAGATATGTTTGATGTGCCGCAATGCAATGCCATTGCCATACCTATGTCAAAGACATGCTGGGGTATCTTGGGTCGGGTTGGGTGGGTTTGGTACCTCTGCATTTTTCTGATAGATTGATTCTTGCAAATAGTGATTTAATTGATACGGATTTCTTATCGTGCTAACATCGTCAAAATTTCCATCAGTCGGTCATCGCTTTTATTATTATGATAATATCAGAATGTTGGAAAATTATTTTTTAAATTTTAGTGCATTTTATAAAAGCTTGTGACTTAAAAAAAATTTTTTACCAATTTATTAAAGAAGTATAGATTTTTCTGATATCTCTATTTACAAGAACATTTTCATCGTCAATTTCTAAATTTAAAAAAAACTTGGGAAGTCGTAGGTTTTATTTTAATCCGCAATGAGTTGGGTATTAAGCGTTCGTTAAAATCGTAAACCGAAGCTTTCTTAAGGGCTGTGTGTGCTTTCCATTATTTTAGACAATCGATAACACTACTATTTTAAATGGAGCTATGACGGAGCCGATACCTTCTTAGACAATTCGCACATTATAAGTTGACTCCACGCTATATATATATCAGCCTTAAGACGGTTTTCCACCAAACGGACAGTTAAGTTTGTGTTTTCTAGTTTCCGAAAAGCAAAAACAAATCGAAGACAAACCCAAAACTCTTGCTTCCATCAAGCGGACTGGGTTTTGGAGTTTTGTTTTTGTTTTCGGTCCTTTTCCACTGGTAGTCGCTAGTCAGAACACATAACCAGATTAGCACAACAAAATAAAAGTAGAACATAAAAAACTCAACACGACCCTTTCCACTAAACAGACGCGAGTTTCAAAACTCGTCGAAACTAGTCAAAACCTTTTGATGTTACCGCTTCCAAACGGGACTCGAAAAACAAAACTCAGTCTTGAAAAAGTTGGACAAAAGTTTTGTTTTTGTTTTGTCCGTTTGGTAGAAAACCGGCATTAGAAACAGTTTTTTTATATCTTAGAAACAAAAGCTTTGACGAACTTTTCGGTTATAACACAATTTATTGAGAAAATGTGTTAAAATTTTTTTTGTTAAGATTTAAAACTGTCAAAACACTGCTATTTGCTAAATTTGAAGGAAGTTCACGAGGTAAAAAGTTTTTACAAAAAAGTTTCACGGGCAAGACCTCAGAGGTAAAACCATATTTCATATTCCTTTCAGATATCCACATCATCATTTCATCTCCTTCCATTTTATGGTTATGCTCGGGCTGAATGAAGCCTAATGAGGCAGAAACGCGTCCCCGAACTGCTATTTGCATTTATGGATTTTGACCATGAAAATTGGTCAAACGGTTCGTGAGCTCTCGTGAGGCGGACAGACACACACACACACACACACGGACAGACGTCATGGCGAGGTCCAAATACACCCAAATAACCAATTATTACCTTACATACCTTAATTATTAGCAATTGCTCGCTGGCTACGAAGGTAAAAATATAATTTAAACGACATGATAATGAGATTTGTGATATTGTAGGCTTATAATCTGAGAATTAATTATCTATTATCTATCAACGACCAATAGTAATCAATCAAGTTAAATAAGGGCTTTCCTCTATAACTCGAATTTAAAGGAACAACCAAAACATTCACGGAGTTATGAAGAGTTCGAGTAAGAAAAAAATCCTATATGCCAATAAATTTTGGTATTGCATTAAAACAGTTGAAAAGTACAAAACTAACTTAAAATAAATGTATACTTAAAAACTTAAAAAATAATTAGCTCTCAACTTTTCTTAAAATTTCCAACTTTTTCTCTATGTTTAAGGTTAAAACGTTTTTGTGGCGCCGACATCTTGCTCGTGCCGACATCTTGCTCGTAAGAAAAGCTTTATACTACAAGATTCTAATAATTGTAGTATGTATGTATTATTATATTACCTGTTTGGAAAATCGCCAGGGTAGCTCCTCTGGCATCACATCACTAGACCAATGGCAAGCTTTAAATTAGTACCAAGTAGTCACGTGGTATGCGAAAAGACCTTCATTGCGCAAGCGTCCCCTACGATCCGACCAAGAAACGTTTAGTCGGTACGGGACAGGAGAACAGATTTCACTTCAAACGCGTAAAATTCACTAACTCTGAAGAGCGGGCGACTATGCCATTGGTCGAGACAAGTCATTGCACAACACGTGACCCCTCAGAATTTGTTATTGGTTAAAGCGTGTGATGTGAATGGTTACATCGCTCAAGACCAAGAATAGCTTCCTTGGGGAATCCGAAAAGATCACACAATAGCGGTTAACGCTTGATATACCAGTATATATTCAAAACGCCCCCTAGCGATGGGTGGTCAATTTCAGCTTTAATCTATTCAAAAGTTCGTCTTAGAGAGATCTTTACTTTGGCGGGACTGGGAATACGGTTCCAGTTATAGAGAGGTTCGAGTTATAGAAATTCCAGTTAAACAGGTTAAAATACATATAAATATTGAAAAATGTGCAGGTACCACTTAAAAGGTTCGAGTTATAGAGAGGTTCAAGTTATAGAGGTTCGAGTTAGAGAAGTTCGACTGTATTTTTATTTACAGTAAAATTAACCATAACAGTAACGAAATTCGCCGTCAAAGGGCCTGACCAAAATCACCCTAATATGGTTTTTGTGCGTGTGTGAGCTTTATTTAAACAAATTAAAAAACGAAAGGGTATTTTTTCGATCAACTAATCAAACTTATACTACGTAACAATAAGTTTGCTCTTAGCAAACATATTAGAATGTTTTTGGTTCGAACATTTCATACCGTAATCGTTATCATTATTCTGAGTCGACGTAGTAGTGACTTATTTCGCAGTTAACTTTAATAGGAATATTTTGCACGCACTCTGTTAGCTACCTTTATCAGTTATGTAGGTATTAAAACCTAAAATACCTGTATGTGGATATATTTTCGTTATAGTTGTGCTTAACTTATTAGTTAATTAACTTTTTTGTCGCGAAGGACATCGTTTTGAGACACGGCAAACTTTAACGTTCAACGCATTTCATGTTAAACTACTACTACTACTATGTCGGTTTAGAACGTTTTTCTACGTTGTCCGACGCCTATTCTCCACCTCCTTCGATCCTGACAATCATTCTTCTCTCAGGTTTTTTTTGACTCATTGATCTTTGGATTGATATTGCCATTCTAATTTAGGACGCCCTCTTTTTCTAAGCCATATTGGTTCCATTCTAGGACCTGCTTTGGTAATCTTTCGTCGTTCATCTATTGTACATGGCCGTACCACATCAGTTGCCTTTTAGTAATGTCATCCGTTATGATTCCCTCGATTCCCATTCTTTCTTTTATGATCTCATTTCTTATGTGATCTGTTCTAGATATTCTCATTGATCTTCTTATTTCATCCATTTGGACACTTTCCATATTTGTTTTGTATTTTTCTATTACGCGACAAGTCTCTATTCCATACAATAGCGTGCTTTTTACCATTGTTTCATATATGTTATATTTTACATTCTTTTTTATCTCTCTGCTTCATAAAATACTGTTAAGACATGCAATAACCTTTTTTGCTTTTCCTATTCTTTTTTCCAGTTCTTTACAGTCTGTTCCTGTCTTATCAATTATGACACCCAAGTATACAAACTCATTGATTGCATGAAGATATTGTTTGTCCATTGTCTAGTTCTAACTCACTTGATTCGTTTCCAATACATAAGTACTGTGTCTTGACCACGTTAAACTATCCCCGCCCCAATTTTTGTTGTTTTTTTTCAGCTGACAAATTTCAACAAACCGTCAAAAGTTACATAAATACTGCATGACTCTATTTGGGCACTAAGCCTAGATGTCAATATACTGCTAAAATTATTACTGCTAGTCCTTATTACACTTCCAATAATTCTCTATTATTAAACCTGTCTAAACATTCATAAAAATAATTACAGTTTAAAACATAACAAAAATATGAATTTAGAATACGATTCAAGTTTTGGTTAGTTGAAAATGTAGCTCTAAACCTCCATAGATAGCCACGTCCGTTATGGTTATTAAACACGTGGCAAGTCGCTACTGCGCTGACCCCTAATAACGATAACCACAATTTTGGAGTCAAGTGTGCTGACAAATACACTCTATTTAGTTTACTCTTAGCAAACAATACAATAATATGTTTGCCAAGAGTAATTATTACCCTAGGCAATAAAACCAGTGGTTTCGCAGCAATAAATCCCGAATTTTGGGCAAAATTCATGTTTTAGAGGTCACTATTAAGCTCCATGGTAAAAAAAATTGTCTTGGATTGAAGCAAATTGCTTTGAAGTAAAATAATTTGTGCTTTCCTATTTAAAAAGAGAATATTTTCTGATATAGCACAAAAAATGTCTTGACTCTTTATTTTAATATGAAAGAGCAATTGTTTTAATATAAATTGAAACTGAATTAATCTAAGGCACCGTTTTCTCTGAAAGCAAAATATTACTTATATGAAGACAATTTGCTTTGTATACGGAGTACACTGAAACAAAACAATTAAAGAAGAAAAATAAAGTCTCATTTCAAGATTAAACGCTGCGTTGAACTAAAAAGAAAAAAAAACAACGTGTTTTCGTTGTAGACACAATTTTTTACCGTGTATGGAGGGAGGATTCAGGCCCTAAGCCCCTCCCTGCGTACGCCACTGACAAAACACGGGTAACGTTGGAATAAGTAAAACAACAAACACAAAACCTTAACTCTTTATTTCTACTGCATCAATATTATAATATAATATTATATAGGTATAATACTGTACAATTTTTTGAACATAACACTCTTACAAAAACACTCACAGTTAAAATTTTAAAGACTACATTGCGATGTAGAAATCCAAAAAAAAATAATTTATAGTCAGGGAAAAATCAAGCTTAAGGATACTGTGGAATATAATTTTATTATCATAACTAGCAAAATATTTCTATTTTGGTGCGGCATTTCTAGTCTTTTCCTCGTCACAAATGATTAAAATAGGTACATACACATTGACTAAAAAATAATTTTTTCTTTTACTTAAGTTGTATCTAAAGGACAACTAAAAATTTAAAAAATTTGGTTTGAAATAACACTGGACTTGCAAATTTGACAAAAATATCAGGTATTTTAGGTGTTACAGAAGGGACAAAAATTAAAAAGCACAAAATTTATGGCACAAAACAAAGGTTATAGTATATTTACTAGTTTTTCACATTTTTTATATAAAAAAACTAAATTTATTTAACTAAAAGGAGCACTAGAAAGTTTGAAAAAAAAATAACTTAGGATAAGAATTTGTTGTCAATATTGGATTGTTGGAGCGGGGCAACATTGGTTTCTTATATACTCATTGGCGTAGCTAGCCTTGCTTTTCAGGGGGGGCCGTGGCCCCAGTCTATCTTGAACAAAAAGCAAACATAGGTTTTAAAGAGTCGTGTAAAGTGTGCAATGAATAAAAAAAATACGCGCATTAAATGTTCTAATATTTTAATATAACAAATTTAATAATACATTTACCAACTTATTTATATGTATACACAGGAAGTATGTAATTCAGCAATTCTACAAAGAAAGTTTTCTACGTCGCTGACTGAAAGCGTCTACCACACTGTCTAAGTCGACCTCAACATTTTTTTCTATGAATAACAATGACAAACCTGAGTGTCTCTCTTGAGTCATAGTTGTTCTAAGCCAATTAAAAACTCTCTTCATGGCAGAGAAAGATCTCTCACAAGTTGCACTTGAAATTGGAAGAATACTCGCAACTTTAAAAAGTTGGTAGAGGTTTGGATAGGTGTTTTCTGCTATATGTTGTTTGATAGAATCATGACCAACAGTTTGATTTAACCGAAAAATACAATTCTTTCAAACGGTAATTTCTGCCCTTAGAGTAGAAGTATTAATATTAAAAATTTTCTGGTATTGCTCGACGAATTTATTCCATTTAACGACGTGGGAAAACTTAATATGAAAATGGTTATGAAATTGTCACCAAAATCGGAAAATTTTCATAAGACACTAAACGCTAACCTCAAAAAAACTAAAAAGATTATTATATTTATTTTAGAAAAACAGTTTAAAAAGGTCTTTTATAACCTTACGACATCTACAACCCGATTTCGGAAACAGAGGAGCAAAGGTCGCTGTCTTTATTAAATGCGAAATTTAACTTACACTTCTATAATATTTTAACAATATGCATAATTATGTTTAAATTTAAAAAATATTTTCGGGAAATTGCATAAGTGCAGAAAAGTTACCGATAATTTAAAGAAAAAAAGCCTAATTCCGCAAGACAAGGGATTTTCCTGAAATGTAAACATTATCTGAATGATTTTAAATTTTAATGCACCTATTTTATTTGAATATTTCCCGAATAATAATAGAAAAGTATGTATTTTCAGCGTCATGTTCTTTTACTAGTAGTCTTTAGGGGAGGCCTAAAATATCTTAGGGGGGGCCTGAGGGACTTCAGGGGGGGCCAGGCCCCCCCTGGCCCCCCCTAGCTACGCCAATGTATATACTGTTGCCGAACGGGAAAATTTATGTCACATATGGGACAATTTTTTTACATTTTAGCATTTTTCGGCCAAGGCAAATTTTTGGGCTACTTTCTTTGAAGTTTCGTTCAAGCTTTCAATGGTTTTGTTTGGAAAAATGTTAATTTTATTACTTTCATCAAGTTCATTATAATCTATGTTACAGAAAGGCCAACATCATTTGCCTGAAATCTCTATACGTACTAAGGGGCAGCTTTCTTGCGACAAGTTATTTTATTTCTTATTTCATTTTCCATGGATAAAATATACGAAAATCCATATGTTTACAGATCTAGAAACTTATAAAAGGTATCTTTCAGTTATTAGCTCCATTACTTTGAAGGCAGTATTTGTATTTTTAAAAGTTTGACAAATCTCTAGTGCCTTGTTACTGACGGGACATTTTCATGTTTCAAAAATTTTTTGTTGCTCCCTACGAATTATTTGGCGACTTTAACACCGGTATTTACTAAAGGGTATACAGTGCTAAGTGCTATAATCCTAGGTTTAAAAGTCTACATTTTGGTTGAAGGTTTAACTTATTTTTCCCGTGAATGCAATAGTTTTTAATATTTATATAAATTGTTCATAAATACCTTGCGATATGAGTCATCTTTTTTCGTTGTAACAAAAATAATTTGTAAATAAAAATAATATAATATTTTGGTTTAAAAATGGTAGCCATATTTAAACCTCCAAACGTCACTAGGAAATGTCGAATAAAAACGGTGTATGTCAGTGTCAGCTGTCCGCTATATTTTACATGTTAATTTTTTAGACAAGTTAGCGATGATTAAACCGATGTTCGATAGTTTTGGTGGATGTGCAATAGAAAACGGATTCTAATATATCTTGTGCTATTTACAGTATTTAAATATTAATAGGTATTTAATACGGTGATGCATTTACAGATATAGTTTTAAGTTACCTATATATTATTCAGCTTTGAAAATTTTTGTATATAAGTTTTTTATCAGTTATGGTTTATTTCTACTCTTTTTTGAACTTTAAATCACTCCTCAGGGGTGGTACTACAATTTGAGAGTATTTTTAACGGGAATCCTACGACTGCACGGACTAAATTTCCAAACAATGACATTTCGTTACAAAAATTTTATGTGGTTTTTCTTTATTTCTAAAGTTAATTTGAATCTATATGAGATGAAGATCACTGAGAAATGCTTACTATCATATTGCACATTAGTTTTAAAGACTGTCCTGACTTGTCAGATGTAATGACATTTGAAAATGAAACATACACGGGAACGAATAATATTGCCAATGGCTTTGCCACATACTTTAAGTCCGTTTTTATTGACAATGACAATATTATTCTCAACCCTACAAATAAATTTAAATCCTACTTTTGTGAGAAAGATATATCGATTATAGAGATAGAAAAAGCTATTATTAAATTAAAACCCAATAAGTCTATTGGGCATGATGGTATTCCTGCTTTTATATTAAAAGGGTGTAAAGAGTTTTTGCTTGTTCCTTTGCAGGTTTTATTTAATATCATGCTTAAAACGTCAAGTTTTCCAGATAAATGGAAGCTTAGCAAAGTCATACCCATCCATAAAAGTGGTCCTAGACAAAAAATTGAGAACTATCGGCCTATAACAATAGTATGCGCAATCTCAAAAATATTCGAAATCATAATATTTGACAGACTTTTTGCAGAAGTGTCAAATAAAATATCTTCCAGACAGCATGGCTTCTTACCCAAAACATCTACCTTTACAAATCTAACAATTTTCTCTCAATACGTACATGAGGCTTTAAACAAAAAGAGTCAAGTTGATGTTATTTATACGGATTTGGAAAAGGCTTTTGACAAAGTAAGTCACAGCACTATTTTAGATGGACTAACTGGAATGGATGTTTCTCCATACCTAACTAATTTAATACAATCGTATTTAGGAACTAGCACAAGCAAAAGATATCAGTTCGTGGAATTAAAAGGTAGCAGGTCTACTATTTATATAAGTTCTTCTGGTGTGCCCCAAGGGTCAAATCTTTTTATTATTGCCACCACCACTTCTTTTTATTATTGCCTTCAACAAAATTATTTCTAAGGTAAAAAATGTGGAATCATTGGCATTTGCCGATGATTTTAAATTATTTGTTGAAGTTTTCTCATTGGAGGACTGTGAAACACTTCAAAGTGAATTTCAGGACACAGCTCTATATTGCGAGGAAAATGGTTTTAACTTAAATTTGGGTAAATGCTTTTGTTTGTCTTTTAGTCGTAACAAAAACTTAATTGAATTTGATTATTCAATAAATAATGAGAGCCTAGAGCGTGTATCTGAACAAAAAGACCTAGGTGTAACATTCGATGCTAATCTTTCATTCTCATCACATATTATTTCTAAAATTAGGAGTGCCTAGAAGGTTGCTGGGTTTATTTGTAGAAATACTAAAAGTTTTAACATTGACGTAAGCATATACTTATTTGACAGTCTGGTATTGCCGTTATTGGAATATGGAAGTGTTATCTGGTCCCCCTAATATGACATTTGGATTGGTATGATTGAGGGAGTTCAACGAAAATTTTTAAAAGCCATGCACTTTAGAAAGTTTGGGATTTATCCACAAAGAGGTTGTGACAACAAGATCTTATTAAAAATATTTGACAGATTATCACTAAACCAAAGAAGAACTAAAATTTTTCTAACAACAATGTATAGAATTCTCAAAGGGGATGTTGACTGTCCTAATATAGTTGAACAACTTCCTTTTGCCATCAATCGAATCAATTCAAGGTCGAAAAATATGTTTTATTTAGCTTATCCACGAACAAATCTATTTAAAAGCTCTCCTATCTACAATTTATGCAACTTATTCAACAAGTATGCATCAGATGTTGATATTGACAATGTTAGCTATAAGAAATTTAAAAAAATTATAGATCTAAAAGTGCGCAGCAGTTAATTAATAAGTAATTATGTAATTTGATTTGTTTTTTATCATGTGTAATGTAAGTGACGTATTGTATAAAATCTTTTTTTAATGTAAGAAAGTATCTGTAATTGGCTTTTTGCTGTAAATACTGTTGAAATAAATAAATAAATAAATAAATTAGGGTAAACCAAATCTTTGCAGCTATTTGACCTGTAAGTATTAAAAAAATACACTTAAACCGGTCGGTATCAAGTCTATAGACTTGATACTTAAACTCGTTCTAAAATGCTAAGTTTAAGTGGCTTCAGACGTTTAAAAGGCTGCCGTTAAGCCTTCAATAAATATTTGTTTTTCTGTGACAGTTAGACAAAATTAGGTTTTTATTTAATTTTATTTGTTTCACATGCATACTAAAACGTAGTCTACACAATATCCCTAATTTGATATTTCTAAAATGACTAAGTAATTAAAAATATTAAAAATTAAATAATAACAGCAATAATTATTTGCAAAGTCAGGGGACGACGACGCAAAGACACAGCTTTGATTATTGCGATGCAATGATTGTTTATAATTATCACAGAAAGTTTTAAATTAACACTTAAATTGCACAGCGATAAAATAAATTAATTAGAATTTTATGAAAAATTTTAATTTAACATAGGATGTTTTTTGAAAGACAACACAACTCTTTCTGCTCATGTACGAGGTGTGACAATTACATTTTAAGACTGGCCCCCATACTAACAGGTTTTAAATCTCTACGCCTCGGGCGGTTAAAGTTATTCACCTTAATGTGCGTTGTACTACCGCGCGCAATCTTGTCGTCTTTCCTCTGCTAGTTTGGCTTACCCAGTGGTTTGAAGCGGATCGTGCATAGCTCATTTGCCGGAATTACGACAAACGAAAAAATTGAGCAACGTATTAATTTAAAGTAAAACTCAAAAAAACGGCTATTGAAAACTTTAAAATGCTAAAAGATGTCTACGCAAAGCAGTGTATTTCTCGAGCAATGATTTTCATGTGGCATAAAAGCTTTTTCGAGGGTCGCGAACAAGTTAAAGATGATGAACGAGAAGGGCGCTCCAGCACATCCATAACAGCGATGCTCATTGTTTTTTTTTCGATATTAGGGGTGTTATTCTTATTGAATGGGCGTGTGAGGGTCAAACAGTGAACCAACATTTATATTTGGAAGTATTTATGTAGCTAAGACAACGTGTAAGGAAAAAACGTTCAGATTTGTGAACGAGCAATGCGTGGCTGCTCTACCAGGACCATGCTAAGGCCAACAATGCCCTATCCATTAAGCAGTTTTTGGCTAATAAGAAGATCCCCATCGTTAACCACCCACCATATTCACCAGACTTGGTCCCACGCGACTTCAACCTTTTTCCGAAAGTGAAAAAATCGTTAAAAGGAATCCATTTCGAAATATTAGAATATCTCAAGTAAAAAAAAAGGCAAGACTTCTTAACAGCTTCTCTTCTGATGATTTCCAAAACTGCTTACAACATTGGAAAAAAAACGCATGCAACCCTCGAAAAATCTTTTATGCCACATAAAAATCATTGCACGAGACATACACTGCTCCCCGTAGACATTCTTTATCATTCGAAAATATTCAGTAGCCGTTTTTTTGAGTTTTACTTTAAAATTATTACGTTGCTCAATTTTTAGCTCACACATATACTATACTATAGCAATGGTGATTCGAGAAAAAAAAAGTTGCTCCGATTTCAAAATTTTTTATATATCTTTGCGTTTCAGATGATTTTGAAACTTTTTTGTTGCGCCGTCTGTCTGTCTGTCTGTCTGTCTGTCTGTCTGTCTGTCTGTCTGTCTGTCTGTCTGTCTGTCTGTCTGTCTGTATGTCTGTATGTCTGTCTGTAACGACCAACGCGCATAACTCAAAAACCGCTTGGCCGATTTGAATGAAATTTGGTACCTTGGCTGGGTCTTGGGTCGAGATGGTCCCATTTAAAAATGAACAAAATCCACCGAACACAAACCAAATAAAAGGGTGGGGGTAGATTTCAAAAATTAGAGTTTATGTGAAAATATGGCGTGTGTGATATCAAACGAAAGGTAATTGAGTCTGGAGTGTAACAAATACATTTTAATTTATTTTAAAAAAAGGGTGGGGGTATATTTCAAAAATTAGAGTTTGAGTAAAAATATGGCGTGTGTGATATCAAACGAAAGGTAATTGAGTCCGGAGTTTAAGAAAATACATTTTAGTTTTTGTTTTTTTTAAGGGTGGGGGTAGATTTCAAAAATTTGAGTTCTGTCAAAACATGGCTTGTGTGGTATCAAACAAAAGGTAATTTAGTCTGGAGTTGAATAAAATATATTTCAGTTTTTAGTTATATTAGCTCACACGTACACTATAACTATAGTACCTAGTGTGAGCTTAGGGGCCCATATATTGGCAGAGTATTTCGTTTGTCGTAATTCCGGCAAATGAGCTATGCACGATCCGCTTCAAACCACTGGGTAAGCCAAACTAGCAGAGGAAAGACGACAAGATTGTGCGCGGTAGTAGAACGCACATCAAAGTGCATAACTACAACCGCCCGAGGCGTGGAGATTTAAAACCTGTTAGTACGGGAGCCAGTTGTAAAATTTAATTGTCACACCTTCTATAAGTGTCTGATTTTTCAACGGGATTTTGTATGTCTCACTTTTACACCATATTTAAATTTTACGAAGATTTTATGACTTTTTATGAGTTTTTTGGCAGGAATTGAAAAGTTGGTTTGTCTTTCAATTTTATTTTAAATAATGCGTCAAGTTTTTTGGCAGGAATTGACAAGTAGGTTTGTCTTCCAATTTTATTTTAGGCTTAATCACAGCCCCCTTAATCACAAATCTCCATTAAATTGAGAATAACAAAAAAATAGGCTGATGAGAAAATAATGGATAATCATCATTTCACAATAGGGGCTTGTTGCAATAAATAAAATGCCAGGCAGTAATTGTGCCGGGCACTATTCTGACAGTTTTGCATTGAAAAGTAAAGTTGACATACCAAAGTCGAATTTATAGATCCAGTAATTTATTTTCCATTAATAGTGGCGGCACTATTAATTCCGGCTCTTATAATACAAAAAGGCCTAATTTTGAAAGAAGACAGCTGTTCCTATAATGCGAAACTGTCAGAATAGTGCCCGGCACAATTAGTGCCTGGCTTTATTGCAATAAGTACCTAATGTTCCATTTCAAAGTAGGATCGGGCTTCTTATAAAGGAGGCTGTGGTTTAATGCATTATTTATTTATCTGGTAAACAAAAGTATTGACTTTTGTTTAATTTAAGACCATACAAGATTGTCTTGTGTTTTTAATTTCTCTTATACGACTTCCTGTTTAATTTGATATATTAAAAAGCGATCTATTAAAAAAAACGATCATATTAGTTTTTGATAAAAGTCAGATAGGGAAGACCTTTTGTATCAATTTAATTTAAAATTAAGAGGCAGAGGCAACAAAAATACACAAGTTGTATTTTTGATGGCACAGGCAAATCTTATTAAAACAATAGGTTCTAGATACATTTTGTGAAAACTTATATCGTTTTCCATCCACGATCAAAATCCTGAGACGCATCAAGAGTAGGCTTTAATTTTTGCGTTATTTCGGCGTGTTTATTCTTTTCTTCTTTTCTGTGTAGAGTAAAATACAAGTATATATAGAAAACACAAAATAATGAAGCAGGATATGAGCTGGATGAGTTTTTGATCGCCCAGCTCAAGTTCTCAACTGAACCTGCATTTATTCGAAAATACAAAAATTAGATAAATACATTTTAAATTGTTGCCTTTGAATAAAATAAATCTTGTATCTAGACCCCTTTTTAACAACTGAGGATTCCTAATTCTAGAAAGTTGAGCTTAAAAGCTAGAAAGTACCGTGAAAGTGTTTAAAAATGTTTAATTCCTCATGCATAATTCAATTTCACTTATTATTTATAGAATATCCTACTCTGATCTACAATTATTATTTTTCTTTTAATATTTATCGTGTTTTTTTTTACTTCATATGAAGGCGTTTTATATTAGTTTGTTTTTAAATGGATGTTTAATTTAAGTAGTGTTTTATTTTTTCAAATTTGTGTTTATTCTATGTTTTGTTTATTTAAATAATAATTATAATATCAAAGTAGGTACCTATATATAGAGTAAGCTTCTATTTAAAAAAAAATATCTTTAATTATATTATACAATTGTTAAAAATAAAGTAATATATTACTATAGTTTATAATGTGAACATTAAAACTAAAGTAAAGTAGGTACACCTGGTAGAAATATATTAAAATTTGGAATAACCCAATTAACTTCATATTAATAAAATTTAAAAAGAATTAAAATAATAATATAATAGAATATGAAAGATCAGCACAAATGATCGTAAAAAATATTAATATCGGAAAAACTCAAGCAGCAAGACAGATCCGTTAAACTATAGACCAATTGCTCTACTTCCGGTGATATCAAAAGTAATGGAAAGAGTTGTGAACAATCACCTAACCAAGTACTTGGAAAAGTACAAAATTATCCACGACAAGCAATTCGGATTTTGAAAATATAGGTCAACTGGCGATTTACTTACATACGTCACTCACTTATGGCAAAAAGCGATTGAGTTGCGGGGTGAAACAAGAACAATTGCCTTAGATATATCTAAAGCATTCGTTAAAGTCTGGCATGAAAATCTGCTCAACAAGCTCAAAGCAATGGGATTGTCGCCGAAACTTTGCACTTAATTTGAAAGTTACCTTAAGGATAGATCCATTTATGTTGCACTGGATGGCCAGAACTCCAACTCTTATCAAATAAATGCTGGTGTGCCACAGGGAGCAATCCTTTCGCCAACACTTTTTCTGATTTACATAAATAACCTCATAGATAAAACAGTAAATCCACTTTATTGCTTTGCAGATGATGGCATTGTAGTCTCCTCACTCATGCCACCCACATGTCACTCCGCACGTGAATTCCATCATCTTAGACTAATTCAAATATCGCAGAAAAATAACGACCTGGAGATAATAGAGGACTGGGGCAACAAAAACCTTGTACAGTTCAACGCGCAGAAAACCCAAGCAGCCCTGTTTTCAAAAAAGACCAGCACCGGTGAGCCAAACATCATGCTATCTGGAAGTGCTGTCACATTGCAGAGCCAATTGAACATCTTAGGAGTCACTGCAGAGACCAACATGTCTTGGCACAGTGCTATTTCGTACAAGACATCTGTATACATCAAGCCAACTGCTGACACTCTACAAAGCCCAGATTCGACCAACTATGGAGTACTGCTCACATATATGGAATGTGGCACCCAAACATACCTTAATGCTTTTGAACACCGTGTAAAAACGAGCTATCAAGCTGATAAATGACCCCGCACTTACCCGTAGCTTGGATAGTCTCGAACATCGAAGAACTTTGGGCGATCTATCTCTCTTCTACATCAAAATAGAGGCACTAAGTACCTCATTATATCAGAACTCATATCTCTGGAGAACAGTATCGCTGTGGAATAAACTCCCTGCGACAGTTTTCCCTGCAGGTTACAACCTGAACCGTTTCAAATATTAATATATTTCCACGCACTTGCCGCTTCTCGAGCGTAATAGGGATCTCCATACCCGTAAAAAAAGCGGAAATTGTTAAAGGCCGCTTGACATGGTGCATGACGCGCTGCAAATATTTGCAAGCAAAAAATTTCGGTCAAATTGTTGCCTGCAAAAAATTCACTGTAGATAAAAAATAATTAATTCAGGTACATTTTCTAATTTCATCTTAAAATTGGCTAATTTCTTCGGAAAAGCCCAGAATTTGAACGAGCTTTAAAAACTGCTGAAGGAAATCGTTTATAAAATAATGATACCGATTTGAAACCATGCAACGGTGTTACCAAAAACCGTACTGTTAAACAATTTGTTTAGGATAGGGCCTACTTTACTTTATTTTAACTTATTTATAAAACTTTTTTAAAGGCTAAAAAGTTTTTCTTATGTGCTAAAACATGAACATCAAATGGCTTTACAAAACAATATTCGTGCGTGCAACTGTACATGGCAATATCACAATTTACAGACGAAGTTATTATTATTTGGAATACAACAATGAAATGAATATAATTTTATTTTTATAATATTATATTATTTTTGAAAATATTTGAAGGTTTTAACGAACGGAACATGATTGATCACGATGGATCTGATACTCGTATGTACAGTCAGGGAGTTTTTAAATTGCCGGTGAATTTTTGTTGTGTAAAATTTATCATTTAAAGATGTTAGAAAAAAGAGATTTTTTAAATACGTATATATAGGTAAAGTTCTGGTTTTCTTAATTTCAAACAGCACTTATTTTTATTTTCGTGTGCGGCAATTTAAAAAGTATCTGACTTTACCTACACTCGGATTTGAACTACGAGAGGGATAAACATGCCCAGTACCCTTTTGTTCCTTTTCTTTAATATAAAGTGTACGGAAAACCCACCTTGATGCCAAATTGTTAAAAATGCGTAAAATTTAGCGACGTTTTTAAGACTTTTTTTAATCAATTCGAGTGTATTTTTCTTTCCGTAAGTTATTTGAATGCCGTCCGCAAATATGCAAGTTCCGTTCATTTTAATACTTATTTTAATAATGACATTTTTTTCTTAAACTTTAATATTTACCTAAAATAGGTAGCTAATTTTATATAAAACTTCAAACTCTAAGCAACAATATTATCTTACAGCTTCGGATTGCTTTTAATTTATTTTATCATTATCTGGTTTGGACGGATTTTGTTTTATACGTCTCTTAAAAAAACAATCTGTTTAAAGGTGCTGATATCGTGTTTTACAAATTTTATTTTTTATCTTAAAATCAGGCATCCCTAAAATAAATATAGTATGGTTTACATTAAAAATTAAATTTGATTTTAACATATGCACCCCTATCTTCGGTCAGGTAACTGATGATGAGAATCTTGCCCAACTAACAATTGATCTTTCAGTCATTAGTTTGCCTCTTTTACACTAATTTAATAGAAAATTTTTTGGTTGACTCAACGTTGTGAACGCGTTTATGCCAATAAACAAATAATTGAGAAAAGGAGTCGACTTTATTCTGACAGATTTACGAAGAAAACTGACCTCTCAAAATTGACATACCAAAGTCAAATTTAAAAATAAAGTACCTAGCTTTTATTTAACAAAAATAGGCACTAATAAATCCGGTTACATACACAAAGGCCGCATTTTGAAAGAAAACAGCTGCTTTTTATATGTAAATATGTCAAATACTGTCGATTTTCAAATAAAGTCAGGTTTTATTCCAATAAGCCCCTATTGATGAATCGTTAACTCGTCAATGTCGAAAATATGCGTTAAAGCAACCATAAAATACCCCTAACACAACGTTTATATTTGGTGCAATTTATGATTTTACAACTTGTAGCCTTTAAGCAAAATGTTCTAAGGGCGTATAAAGAAAACTCCATACAAACAGGTGAAAAAATCTTTTATGTAAAATTCATTTCTTCGTTGAAAATTGTTTCATTAAAGTGTTCAGGAGTTTTATTGCAATTTTTTTTATCTTCATGTTTGTCAGTCTGCAACTGGCTGTATGCCCTCGTCTTTGTGCTATTCTGCGCCTCCTAGCGTCAAGGCTTGAACGATTCTGAAAAAAAAAATTTACATTAAAATTCGTTCCTTAATTCCATCATCGCGTGCGACAGTCATAAAACGGTACGAAAAATCTTTTTTGCGTTCCAGGTCGACAATGTACTGTTATCGGACAGTCAGTTTACCGTTCCATCAAGTCACTTAAACTGGTTTCGGACTCTTTTGAAATACAAGGATTGAAGACAGGCTCATTAGAAATGATTGCTCTCCCTCTTTTCTTTCTCTGTGTTTATCAAATCTTCCACTAGAAAAATTGTATGTAAAACACAAATTTCTAGTTTACATCACCTGAGATAAAAATATACCATAAAATTACATTAAATTTACATTTGTTTGTATGATGGAACATTGTCAAGACGCTAGCCCTACCAAGTGTACTTTGGCTGCCTGACATCCGCATGCGCAGATCTACCAATATGATTTACCTCATGTATTACAATAGATGAACCCTGCTCATCTAGAAAGTTTCAAAAACCTAACCTAACGAAACCTAATCAAATCTAACCGAACCGAACCAACAAACTGAATCAATAATTTTCTTTAAAAAAAATTTCCTGACTTACTACCATATACGTAATATTACAATACTCTCTGTTACCTATTTACACAATGGTTGGCGTTTGATGCAAACATTCAAAAATAAAGGTACGAAAAATGCACAGATACCAAATTTACATAGATAGAGTTTTTGTCAACTGTACGCCGATGATTTGACGTAACGAATACAAGAATAAAATATTATTCATGCGTAAAAGTATAACCAATCAGGACATTTTATCTTAAGGGCCACAAAGAGGATAGACTTGTACCCATTGATATTGCTATTTCAAATATGTTTGCATTCTGCATCATAAGGTACCGTAAGTATTGCAATAATACGTACTATATCGAAATAATATGCATATGTCTTTGAAAGCAACCAATCAGGTCTTATTTGCTTAAAGACCTCAAGGCCCTCATGTTTGCATCATAAATGGGCAGTTACCGTGGGTATTGGAATATTATATATATGCTTACTACCCGGGATCCTAGAGGATGTGAATCCGAACCGAACCGAACTGAACCAAAGCAAACTGAACCAACAATTTAAAAAAAAAAAAAACTTTCCTGACTTCTTTCCGGGATCCTAGAGGATGTGAATCCGAACCGAACCGAACCGAACCGAACCTATCCAAACCTAACCATACAAAACTAAACCTAATTAGCAGTGTTGTAGTTTAGTTTGGTTAGGTTAGGTTTGGTTCGGTTTAGTTAGGTTCGGTTCGGTTCGGTTCGGATCCCGGCTGGAAAGTCAGGAAAGGTTTTTTTTTTGAAAAAAATTATTGGTTGTTTGCTTTGGTTCGGTTCGGTTAGATTTGATTAGGTTTCGTTAGGTTAGGTTTTGAAAACTTTCTATTTTCATGTGGTTAGAAATCAAGTGAAAATCACCCTGCTCATCTATTGTAATACATGAGGTAAATAATATTGGTAGATCTGCGCATGCGGAAGTCAGGCAGCCAAAGTACACTTGGTAGGGCTAGCGTCTTGTGGAAGATTGCTATTATTCGTGGCCTCGACCGCGACAGTTTGACTGGTCATTTAATCTGACTTTACCTTGGATCCGCTTTACTGCCCTCTCTGAACTCCTCCAAGGTCAGTTTGTCGTCGTGATTTTTGTCCATCTGATCAAATATTTTATCCACCCTCTTCTGTGGCGTGTTCTCGTCTTCCGATGGCTGTTGACCCTGAAAAAAAATTAGAGGATTTTAAGATTTTTTTCAGGGAAAAAAGTTGGGCGTCTCCGCAAAATTCAGCTGTTGAAAAATAGACCGGTGTACAGCGTGTCCCATTTTCGATGGGATTAAATGGGAAACTCCGTTATTATTATTATAATCATAAAAAAATTAAGTACGAACCTGATTTTTTTCATTACTATTTTGATTGGTTTCATCATGGAATAAATAGTTATTTCTTCGATAGTTTCATGCTATTATTATTGCAAATTAAAAAAATTTAAGATTTTTTGTTTTAAGGTTCAAAAAAATATATTGAATATTTAAAAAAAAAATTTAGTCCTAACCTGGACATTTCTCCAACATAAATATAAATTAAAGTATGCTAGTTAAACGATGTTTATAGTTTAATTGTTTTGATACTTAAAATGGTTTTGCGTTAATTTAAAGATTTATTTGAAACAAATACAAAAAAAATAACGAATTAGAAAAAATAATAACTAATTTTCCTTTAATGATATAAATTTTCAAACAGATTGCCATTATGTGTAAGACATTGTTGGTATTTCTGCCGTTTAAATATTGGGATTTTGTTGCTTGAATAAAGCAGTCAAACATATCACATTTTTCAAAATCTGGATATGGTCGATTTCTAGCCATTTTAGAATAATTTTGAGTGAGCCATTCACAAAAATGACAAGTAAAATGACAATGTCAATTCCACGCTTTTGTTTTTCCATGTTGAAGTAAATTTCATGAGTTGCTGTGGTACCATCCTAATTACTATGTTGTTATTTTTGTAACATTTTAACATTTTATTTATAAATCTTTTAATTAACGCTTTCGAAGCAGATAAACTAAAAAAGTTCAACTAGTGTGTCGTGCAATCCCACGTTGGAAATTTCCAGGTTCGGACAAATTTTTTTTAAAAGTATTAAATATTTTTTTAACCTTAAATTAAAAAAAAAGTTTTATCATTTTAAGATAATAACAGCATGAAACCAATCAAAACAGTAGTAAAAAATTCCAGGGCCGTATTTAACATTTTTATGATAAATACCATATCTCAAAAACTAAACAATATTTTAAAAAAGAAACAACGTCATTATTTTATTCTAAAAAGTTGCCATTAAAAGGTTTCTACAGAATAAACATATCTTGCAAAATAAGCGAGATATAAGAGATTATTAAAAATGCAATTTTTTCAAAAACTCCCTATTTTAGCAAAACCACGGGGTAAAGCAAAAATCTGATTACACTATTTCTAAGGTCTCAAAAAAAGAGCACGATAAGGTGCAATCAAAAAATCGATATCTTTAATATAAACCGAGTTTCCCATTTAATCCCATCGAAAATGGAGACGCTGTACTGTGGACCAATAAATTTTGACTTGATTTTTGTTGATTTTGTGCATCAAATAATATAATATAATATAAATTAAACTGTAAATGAAATGTAAATGAACAATTAATTAAAATTTTAATATCGTGACACTACAACATGCGGGAAAGAAATATCGTTTTTAATATCGGCTGGCATATTTGAGTCCTGTATATGTCCCTAAGGCAATGTGTGCCCGCTCGGTGCTGCGGCATGCCGCGTGAGTGGCATCGGCACTTTTTCCTGTCATTTCAGGTTTTCGTGACAATGACAGACTTAGTAGGGTTACAAAAAAAAATACTTTTCCTACAACCACTTACGAATTTGCACTCTTTCCTGTTTTAGAAAGGTGCATATTTCACACCCAAATTGTTTTTCATTTTGTCTCTCATCCTATGTTTATAGTGAGAAAACCCTCGCAAGAAGTGCCATCTACTTTCTGTGTTTCAGACCACCCGCACAGGCCGATTATTTTAAAAGGGATAATTATTTTTAAACATTTTAAATCACTATCAACGTAGTAAAATGGGCTCTCTCTGATGATGTAGGTTTTAAGGTCCTAGTCTCACAGGAAGTGTCAAAATTCCGCTCGACGTTGATTTTTTTTAATGGAATATGCTATTTCTGATTGCGGATTTTAATTCTACGCGGAAAAATTAAAACGTTTTATTCAAAAACTTTTTCCCAAAAATGCTTTTTTAAACCTCAAAACTGATATTAAATTATTTCGCAGTTATAACCAAGAAAAAAACGAAAAGTAACCAAAATATTTACTTCTCAAACTTGTTGACACTCAATGACACATTTCCATTGTGTCATTTAATTTAGACTTTGGTTACTTTCCGAAAAAAAAACTTTTTGAAAACAAGCTTTTATTAAATGGACTAAAAAGCATAAAATAATTGTTTGAGTGTTCTGATATCATAAATATAAAAGCGATGGGCGTATTAAAGGAAATGTACCCGTTTTTGTTTTAGCCTTGTTATCTCGAAGTTTAGTGAAAATCCAAATTCATTATATTATAGGAGAGAAATGTAAGGGTAGACAATTTAACCCAACCCAACCCAACCCTACTCAAGCTACCCTTACATTTTTCTGATATGGATGGGCATTATTACGTCTGCTTTATATTAGGCAGATCATCGGCGACCGGCAGTGTGTCGATTTATTTTGTCACATTGAAAAAAAGAGAGAGAACACTCAAACAATTTTTTTATGCTTTTTAGTCCATTTTATAAAAGCTTGTTTTCAAAATGTTTTTTTTTTCTAAATTTATTTTTTAATTTTTAGATTTGTCTTCTATGCATTTCAGATAGCGCATCGATATTGGAGGGTTCGCTATTATTATGATCATTATACGCAAGGATTCATTAATTTTGATTGAGATCGAACAAACTAAAGTCTCACCTCTTCTACCCCCCCCCCCCTTCTTTTTAGTGGGAGAACATGTGAATTTTGAAATCAATTAGATACCTACGTGGAAGTCAGTTGAAAGTAATCAGAAAAACGTCCATTTTGCATCCGTCATATTATTGAATTTTTGTAATCTGATCAAAAATTCGTAATCCTCATCCTCAAAAACCCCCAGATACCAATTTTGGTGGAAATCCAACAAACTAAAATTTTACCCCCTCTCCGCCTTCCACGTTAGGGGGAGGTAGGCAGACAATAATACCACATTATTGGATTGTCATCAGAACTATAACGGTATGTGAAATTTGAAGTCAATCCGATACGTGGAAGTCAGTTGAAAGTAATCAGAAAAACTTGACATTAAATCGTCCATTTTGAATCTGCCATATTGAATTTTAATAATCTGATCAAAAATTTGTAATTCTCATCCTCAAAAACCCCCAGATACCAATTTTGGTTGCAATCGGACAAACTAAAGTTTTACCCCCTCTCCACCCCCCCCCCCCCCCCCACGTTAGGGGTGTGGTAGGTACCCGATGAAACCATATTATTGTGTTGTCATCGGAACTAAGACGCTATGCGAAATTTTAAGTCAATGGGATATTTTGAAGTTTTTCAAAAATGAGTTGCAAGATTTGATTACACAGCTACATACCCACATACATACAGGTGAAGTTAAATAAAAGCTTGTAAAAAACAAACAAGTTTTTATGGCTAATCGGGTAAAAAGAAGGGTACTGTTTAGTATTTAAATGCACCTCGAAAAATTACTACTTTATTAATAAAATATGTCATTTTTACTAGATGAAAAAATCTGATGGAAAATCAATTTCAGCAGACTGTGGAGTGAAAAGAAAACTCTCGCGACTTTCTCAATTTCCCGACCTAAGGTAAATATTAACTTTAAAGCTGCCATCCATCGCTTATTTGCCCTCATCGATCTTTTTTTTACACCTAGCTAATAACTGCAAAGAACAAATGGCAAATGTTCAATCAAATTTTAATAGAAGTACAAATAGAAAATATCCCACACGTATCATATTTTGCCTTGCATTTTTATATTAACACGTTTTCCCACGTGCCAAAATTTTTTAAATCTGATCTGTATACATTCAGTCAGTCAGTCAGTCAGCCTTTTTCCGAAACACCGGTGTCCGTGGTTGACTTTACCACTTTGAAGTTGCCTTTTATCCTTTGTTAACCCATGGTTTTCGGTTCCGAACCGATGCCGTGGAGAC
This sequence comes from Aspidapion aeneum, assembly GCA_963576565.1. Taxonomy (NCBI): domain Eukaryota; kingdom Metazoa; phylum Arthropoda; class Insecta; order Coleoptera; family Brentidae; genus Aspidapion; species Aspidapion aeneum. The sequence continues at coordinate 5,867,183 of OY755043.1, read as the reverse complement.
GTTGATAGTGTCACACAGATCATAATTAAACTATCCCAAAGTGATGCACTGATCTAAATAAAATAGATGCACTTCGAATTTTGGCAATAATAATAATTGTGGTATTTACCTAAGTATCGAAAACCATCGTCACTAGCAATATTGTTGAATTTGCAATAATTTAATATAAAAGGCGCAGCGGCGTAGCGTGCCCGAAAGGGCGGGGGGGCGACAGCTAAAAAGGGCGCCTCTGAAAACTGATGAAAAATCTTACGGCAAAAAAAAAACCAAAAGGTCAAAAAGGCGCCTCTCACAAATCTTGCGACCAAAATAAAAAAAAAAAAAAAAACAAAAAAAAAGGTCATCATATGTCAGGGGGCGGCCGATACGACACAAGGGCGCCTCTCCCACCTATGGGGCGCCACTACCCTCGGGGCGGGGGGGGGCGACGAACCCCCCGCGCCCCCCCCACGCTACGCCGCTGAAAAGGCGATGTAACACACCATACAAATGACCAGTCCACTCCTAACTAAGCGTTCGTAACCAGTTTCTGGACGTCCTGCTGAGCTTCGTAACCAGTTTCTGGACGTCGTCTCATTTGCCCCTTAACTAAGCATTCGTAACCAGTTTCTGGACGTCCGCTGAGCTTCGTAACCAGTTTCTGGACGTCGTCTCTTATTTTAACCCTGAACCTGTGGTCCTGTGTACTGCGTCCCCCGAGTCCTACCCGGCATAATTCACAGTAAGGCCCTAATGGCCGTATTTATGGTTCTCCATATTTCTTTTGGGTAGGTTAGCGTAGGCTATAATTTCTGTCGATTTATCCGCTCTATAATTATAAACGAAATATATGTATTCAACTTTTTTCTGTGACATATTTGGTGGAGGCGCCATTGGCTCTGTGACAATAGCATGGTCTGGTTGAACTGTGACGGGGTGTCTTTCTTTCTTATAGAGCGGTGGACGTTTTCGTCCCGCCATGGACTTAGTTTCCTTGGTTCGCTGTCGTTTCACTCATTGAATGAAAATTAGGTTTTACCTATTTTTTCATTCTTTTTGATTTACCGTATCTTGTGGTTAGTTTGATTACTGTAGTCAGGCTGAGGATGGAAATGCCTTTTTCCGAAACACCGGTGTCCGTGGTTGACTTTACCACTTTGAAGTTGTCATAGGTTGATAAAATGTGATGGATTTTATCAAGGGTAGGCAAGGCCTTTTTGCCTATATTATGTGCACGCCACTGATTATTTTGCGTCCTAAAGGATCCAAGAATCCAGTTGTTGTACGAAAACTGGATTGGGAAGTGGGTAATATCAAAGTTTACACAAAATTGTGTAAACTTTGGTTACATTTAGTTCTTTCTTCAGCATTTTTTATAGCCACGAGCCGTCAGTTTGAGACTGAGAATATTATTTTCTTCAGAAATTCCAATTTTAAATGACTAATGGCAAGAAGACAATTTTCTTAACAAAAGAATATCTTTCTGTGCAGTTTCAAATCAATATTGACGCATATAATAAAGGAGTTTCCAAAGTTTTCCCTGGAAAGTCGAAACTTTCTAAGTTTCCAAAAGGAACCGAATTGACAAACTGAGTGCGAAAAGTTCGAGGTTGGAAAAGTATAAGAACCAAATAAATCAGACGGGATGTCGTTTATTTATTGGGGTTAAATTCAACAAGCATCTGTTTTTCTCAAAATGTACCCGAAGGACACTCGCCCAATTTTTTAATGTCTAGCCTAATATATATCGCCTGGTGAGTTTTAAGCCCGGTCTAGACAAAACATTTTACCTTACGTCTTGCCTCTCAGTCAAAATGGTCAAGTATGACGGTTGAAAGACTAGCGTACACAGTTGATAGTTTTAACGTACGTTTTTGAATCAGTTTTTGGCACACCATGGAGAAAGCACTGCTTTTGTCAATAATGTTTTTTGTTTTAAATGTCTATAACTTAACCGTTTCAGTAGCTAAACATAGTTTATCAACCAGTTTTTCAAAATGTTGTGCTGATTTAGTTTGGTAATGTCCCCTGAAGATGTAAGTTCCTGCTTACCAAACATGTCGGGACTATTTGTTTAAAACAAATTAAAAATTAGTGGAGGAAGACAATAACCTGTTTGATTTCCTAAAAAATATCTTATCTAATGTCGGACGTTTCGTATACCAACTTCTAAGTTGCACTCGAAAGGAATTAAAATTGTATGCACTACCACAAGAAATGCCGCTAAAACTGACGTTTTACCGGAAACAAAGCCTCTACCGATCAGTTCAATAGGTCCGACTTCAGTCCTGTTCAGTTCAGGCAAAACATACCTTTTATTGTCTACACGAAAGGTTTTGCCTGATCCGTTTTACCTGATCAAGTAAGGTGAGACAAAACGTTATGTGTAGACCCCGCTTTAGCGGGCATTAAAACTGTTAAAGAACCGACAATCATGGACCATATTAGAACTACCCCAATCAAGGAAGGAGCCGGTTTGAGCATAACAAATCCAAATTTCAAGCTCTCCTTTTCAATGGACATAGCTGGTCTGGGAGTGTAAACAGACCTTAAAACGACTTTGGATGTATTTTGACCTATCCTAAATTTAAAATTGAGACATTTTTTTATTTTCTCAAACAACAATATAAAAAGTCTCTGACTGTACCTAAACGAAACTGTTTGTTGTCGGCTATGATGCTTGTTTAATAAATTATTCTAAATGGCGTACTTGTCCCTTATGACTCACTTGCCCCACCCTCCCCTACATGCTTTTCCACTATAAAAGTCAGCTATTCAAAATAAATATTCACCGCGGGAACAATAAAGTTGGCTTTAAACAACAGTGTGCAGGGCAAACTTACTATGCTCTCGAGTCTTTGGCTCTACAGTTTTATCCAGGGAGAACTCTATAAAAATAGCAGTTTAAAGCCTAGTGCCCTCGAATTCGAGAAAGTTGAGAAATAAGTTTAATCCAATTTTATTTGTATGGGATCCACGACGAGACGGTGCAATTCTTTATTTTAAACAACCTCTTTTCTATGACCATGAAGTTAGCGAAGCACCCATCGCAGATCGAATCGCGACTAGGTGGATAATTTGCCGTTAATTAGTCGTGAATTAGTTGTGGAAAAATTAATTTTGTCGTTCTTATTTTTGACCGTTTTTTTGGGTGCTTCGCTAACTTCATATGAAGTTAGCGAAGCACCCTTGTCAAAAATGGCTTTAGACATGACCTATCGAAACCGAATATAGTGGATAATTTGCCGTTAATTAGTCGTGAATTAGTTGTGGAAAAATTAATTTTGTCGCTCTTATTTTTGACCGTTTTTTTGGGTGCTTATATATGCTTATTATATGAAGTTAGCGAAGCACCCTTGTCAAAAGTGGCTTTAGACATGACCTATCGAAACCAAATATGGTGGATAATTAGCCGCTAATTAGTTGTGGAAAAATTAATTTTGTCGCTCTTATTTTTGACCGTTTTTTTGGGTGCTTCGCTAACTTCATATGAAGTTAGCAAAGCACCCTTGTCAAAAATGGCTTTAGACATGACCTATCGAAACCGAATATGGTGGATAATTTGCCGCTAATTAGTCGTTAATTAGTTGTGGAAAAATTAATTTTGTCGCTCTTATTTTTGACCGTTTTATTGGGTGCTTCGCTAACTTCATATGTTGGCATCCATTGCAAATCGAATTGCAACTAGGTGGATAATTTGCCGTTAATTAGTCGTGAATTAGTTGTGGAAAAATTAATTTTGTCGCTCTTATTTTTGACCGTTTTTATGGGTGCTTCGCTAAATTCATATGAAGTTAGCGAAGCACCCTCGTAAGAATGGCTTTAGACATGACGTATCGAAATCGAATATGATGGATAATTTGCCGTTAATTAGTCGTTAATTAGTTGTGGAAAAATTAATTTTGACGCTCTTATTTTTGACCGTTTTTTGGGTAAGTCGCTAAATTCGGTTCATTCGAGGAGGAAGGGGGGCTCTCGGGGCCCGGGCTCCCACAAGCCCAAGATTTTTTTAGAGATTTTCCACACAATACGATATCATGAGGCTTAGGGCCCCCCCCCCCCAAAGGCCTCGCGCCCCCCAAGACATGATTCTGTGTGCGCTACTGCTACTGACTATTACAAAAGCAAGTTTCTTTATCATCTGTTTCGCTAATGACGCAGCGACGGATTAATGGATAAGTGCTCCCCTCTTTCTGAGAATTTTTGGCATATACAAAAAGTTGGTAAAAAGCTTAGAGTAATATTTGTTATTACTCTAAGATAAGATTAAGATTGAATCTCAACACAAGGTGTGGTTTTTTCGCATCTATATGGCCTCACCATATTGCAACTCGGTGCTTTTGTTGATAGAATGTATAATTTGTAAAATATGAATTTTCAAAGTTTTGCCATATTGGCCTTATGAGATTCCCTACCCTAAAATTCTCTAAATGTCGTTTTTCAAAATTTCAACTTAAGGTGTGGTTTTTTCGCATCTATATGACCTTACATACTGCAACTCAGTGCTTTTGTTGATAAACTATATAGTTTGTAAAATATGAATTTTCAAAGTTTTTCCATATTGACCTTATGAGATTACCTACCCTAAAATTCGCTAAATTACGTTTTTTTAAAATCTCAAATTAAGGTGTGGTTTTTTCACATCTATATGACCTCACCATACTGCAACTCGGTGCTTTTCTTGATAAAATATATGTTTGTAAAATACGAATTTTCAAAGTTTTGTCATATTGGCCTTATGAGATCCCCTACCCTAAAATTCACTAAATGACGTTTTTACGATTCTTAACACAAGGTGTGGTTTTTTCGCATCCATTTGGCCTCACCATATTGCAACTCGGTGCTTTTGTTGATAGAATGTATAGTTTGCAAAATATGAATTTTTAAAGTTTTGCCATATTGGCCTTATGAGATTCCCTACCCTAAAATTCGCTAGATGACGTTTTTCAGAATCTCAACTTAAGGTATAGTTTTTTCGCATGTCTATGATCCCACTGTATTACAACTCGGTACTTTTGTTAATAGAATGTATAGTTTGTAAAATATGAATTTTCAAAGTTTTGCCATATTGGCCTTATGAGATTCCCTACCCTAAAATTCGCTAAATGACGTTTTTCAGAATCTTAACTTAAGGTATAGCTTTTTCGCATCTCTATGGTCCCACTATATTACAACTCGATGCTTTTGTTGATAGAATGTATAGTTTGTAAAATATGAATTTTCTAAATTTTGCCATATTGCCCTTATGAGATAACCTACTCTAAAATTCGCTAAATGACGTTTTTCAGAATCTCAACTTAAGGTGTGGTTTTTTCGCATCTATATGGCCTCACCATACTGCAAGTCGGTGCTTTTGTTGATAAAATATATGGGGGGGCTCGGGACCCGGGTCTTAGACATTTTCCACATATTTCATGAATAAAAAGATGAAATAACATAAAATACGACTTCATGAAGTCTCGCACCGCCGCCCCCCCCCCCCAAGAGGCCTCGCCCCCTCCAAGACATATTCCTGGATGCGCCACTGATTTTATGGTATGCTTTTTTTATGCTGTATAAGGGCCAATGTATCACAAATAAATTATTATAATTTATAGAATACTTTAGAAAGAAAAACTTGTTCTATAAAGGCCATATACAAACTCAACGACCAAAAGAGTGCACGAAATAAGCGTAAATTTAAGACTTGCGCTTTTTCCTTGGAGAGGCACAGCACTCGAGTTTTTTAACGAGCCTGTGTGCATTTTAGAGATAAAATATTTAAAAGAGTTTGTGCAGAGGAATACGTTTCTCCGAGCAATAGATACAACTACAAAATAAATGGGCCATATAGCTATGTTTACATTTGGAGAGTTTACTGGCGGAAAGTACTTTTAGCCACTAAACTTGCTTTGTTTTAACAGCAGTTAAAACAAAATGGCGGTAGTGCGTGCAGCTGTTAAATTTGTTATGTGTCAAATTGCCAATAATTTAAGAAATAAGTTAGAACGCAAGAAAACTAGGAACAAACGAGTTTGGGTTAGAGATTGGATCAGACGCATAAGTACTTGCATCAGAACGACTCTTAACGGAGATATCAACTGAAGATCCCTATTTTTATAGGAATTTTATGAGATTATCATACCAAAAACTTAAAGAACTATTAAGACTAGGTTAACATAAACTGACCAAATCGGAAACGTGTATGAGCAGTCCTATTTCTCCCAAAATAAATTGAAAGTCACATTACGCTATTGCAGTATTTATACAGACTATGGAATGTACTATTTCAGTTTTTTTACCGGAGGTTTTCATATATGTTTAAAAAGGAAATTATCTGATTTCCATCCCAATTATTCACTGTAAAAAACGTGGACATTTTCTCACAGAACGCTTGCTGACATGTGTTTACATTTGGAGAGTACTGGCGGAAAGTACTGGCAGCCACTAAACTAGCCGGCCCGTCAACTTTTGGAAAGTACTTGCGGGAGAGTAGCAAGTACAGTTTCTTGTAGTTTATACATGGCAAGTTTAGTGACTGCCAGTACTTTCCGCCAGTAAACTCTCCAAATGTAAACGTAGCTTTATATTGTTATTTACAGACGGAGTTGACATATACCTCAAGTAAAATATTTAAAATTGTATGTATACATATGGAAATACAGTCTCAAGTAACTACGAATAGAGTCCCTTTATGTGACATAGGGCGAAGCAAGCCCAATTTACTAGTGCCCACACAGCTGTGCATCACGCGAAGTAGTAGAGTCTAAATTATACGCATTTTTAATGACGTCACCAGGTGAGAAAAAAACGTATGGCGTAGATATTTTTGCCAATCAATGTTTTTTGAGTGAGAGTGACGGATACTTTACATAACCAATTGCCTACTTATTTAAATCATAGACACTACTTTTTTTAAAAAGTTTATTGTCACCGCTGTTTATAATATACTAAACAAAGATAAACAAAAATTACGTCATTACAATTGCGTATAATTTGGACTATAAGCAAAACCGATTTTTTTCAAAAATATATATACAGGGTGTCCGAGATAAAAGCAACTACATGGGGATTTCGGAAACGGTAGGAGATACGAGTTTGTTTAAAAGAGAAAAAAGTTGCGCTATTCTAAGCCCAAACAGTTGCTGTATCAATATTAAAGATATCTACAGGGGTTACTAAAATATCGAACAAAAACTAAAAGTTATGTTTTTTCAAAAATTCAAATATCGCCGCCATCTTGCAAACAAATTTAATGAAATTTGGTAGTTTTGTATAAGCAACTACGGCCAATCGAATGTCATTAACAATTTTTTTCTAGGCCTTCTAGTTCTTTTGAAACCATGTTGGATTTATACTTTAATAAATAGAGTACACAAGGAGCTTTTCAACCGTGTGTAATAAGCCTATCTTTGGATGACGGAAAATGTGAATTTATTTAAAAAACAGTTTTTCACTTAGTTGGCTGTGAAACAAATGCCGTAGTTGTGTTTGTTGTCATACTAATAGGGACCTATTGCAACAGTGCCAGGCACAAATTGTGCCGGGCACTATATTGACAGTTTCTCATTATAAGAACAGGTATGTCCTTTTAAAATTAGGCCTTTGTGTATTATACGAGCCGGATTTAATAGTGACGCCACTATTAATGGAAAATAAACGACGGGATTTATAAATTCGACTTTGCTATGTCAATTTTGAAAGATCAACTGTCAATATAGTGCCCGGTAGAATTTATGCCTGGCACTATTGCAATAGGTCCCTAATATTTTAATAATAATAAAATTAGAATAAGTTATGCGAATTAGAACTTTTAATAAGATAGGTTTAATCTATAAAATTCTAAAATGTCATCAAATTTGATGGTAAACTGTAAACTCAAGAAATGTGCAAGATCCTTAAAAATACAAAAATTTAAAATACTTACCACCATTTGGTATATCGCGTCTACTATATTGTACATTTCATCCCTTGTGATAAATCCATCGTTGTCTACGTCGTACAGTCTGAAAGCCCCTGAAAAAAAAAAGAAAAATTATATTTATGTTCGACACATGGCCAAAACATAAAAAAGTAGATGAACACAAAAAATGCACTAATAGCGAAAAAAAATTCTTATTAGGGACTTCCTGCATGTCCCATATTTCTCTTAACTTTTATTTGAGGCATGCGCAGTTACCTGGTTTGAACCTTATCCTTTACTAAAGGATAGTGCTTGACCTTGCTTGTGTTCGAATAACGCAGGCTACTAGTTCCTTTATACAGAGACAGTGTTGCCGCGCATATAACGTTATGTCAAAATCTAATATAAATTTAAAATAGTTTTGACACCAGACAATTATTTCAAGAGCTATCAATGTGGGGTAATCCGCAAATTTGATTTTATTTCAGTTATTGAAAACTAGTTTTTATAAAAACTGGTGTAAAAATAAAAATGTGTTGTTTGGCAACAGTGTTCACCAACTAACCAAAAGTCATCAATGTTTTGTGAAGTGCGTAAAAAAAATAAGAAGTACACAGTAAACACAGACCTAATCCTATATTTTCCTGGCAGTTTTTCACTGGTATTGCACTTCCAGTTTTTCCCTAGTTGTTTTCGGAATTTTTTAATTAATTTTGCCTACAGAACACAAAACATGCATTTGACAGATAAACAAAGGATAAGGGATAAAAAATTGTGTCTGCAAAATGTCAAAATTGGTCTTATATCACGTGACATCTGTCATTTAATGTCACATTTATAAAGGATAAAGTTAGCTAAAGGAGGGCGTGCAAAAGTCCCTATTATACTCTTATAATAGGGTGGGAAAAAATATAATGAGACACCCTGTACAATAGGTGTACAAGTATATTTGGGATTTACGGCAAGGGCGCACCCGTGGGGGGGCCCTCGGGGCCCGGCCCCCCCCCCAAGCCTAAGATTTTTTAGATTTTTTTACACATATGAAATATGACATTATGGGGTCTCAGCCCCCCCAAGACCAATTTCTCGGTGCGCTACCCCAACTAACATTTATAGTAGCGGCTACATGTTCTAAAGGCTTTGCTACTTTCTTATAGTAGAAATGTGGTGATCCCAACCAAAATTTGTTACTTTTTAGTTCTAACTACTATTTAGTATCAGGAAATAGTAGATGTTTCGTAAAAACGACCCTCTAAACTACTTCATAGGATTGTTTCTTGATAGTCGATTCTGATAGTCTTCTCTACCACAATAGGACGTTGCTAAAGTTTTACTTTCTTTTTAGTCGTTATTTCGTAGTCGCCCTGACTTTTATATCCTACTTAATTACCACTAGAAAGTTAAGCTTCATTGGAGTCCCAAACAAGTGTATCCGACAACTACATTATAACTTTAATTTTTACCACAAAAGTTTGTGTCATCATAGTAACATCTGATGTAACAATGTAGACAAAATAACTTTTTGGATCAACTTTAAAGCCGCAACTACTTTCAAGTAACCTTTTCGACTATCAGGGAATATAGTTTGGGACGCCATGTTTTTATGTAAGAAAGAAAAGTGAATATTTTTGTTGTCGTTTTATAAGCTCATATTAAAGAGTCATACTATTTTATAAACAAATTAGTTGAAGCTTACCAAAAATGCTCTTCTTAAGCACCATTTGTTGGAGTTAACTGTCGATTATGAAAACATAACCTCCAAAATCACAACACAAAAATTCCATCAGCTACCAGAAAACGGCTCAATTTTACGGGCGCACCGGTTTTTTGCAATATATATAATGCATGTTATACAAAAAACTTTGCGTCGCACTCGAATTTTGATCCTCTGCTCGTAAATTCTCACACTTTTGGATAACATAGTTCATATTATAACCATAACCAAACAAAAAAACTAAGCGAGTCTGTTTACTGTTGTGTCCACCATATTGTGTAACAATTCTACCAAAAAGAAACGATTATATTATTTGCAACTACATCGCAACTTTTATGCCATTACGGAAAAAAAACAGCCTCTACGACGTAGTAGATACCTGGCTACGACGTAGTAGTGTAGTTGTTACTACAGTGACTTTAAACACTTGGCCAAGTAGTTATAACCAGAAATTGGTTCCCCACTTAGGGAATTATAACGTCGCTGTATGGTATACTGAGACGTAGCGGGAGTACGTTGCGGTTACTTTTAAGAAATTCTTTCTAGTTGGGGTTTCGTCGTTACAACTTTAATTGTTTGTTGGGACTGTTTACGGTGTTCCATAACCCTATTTATCCGTGCTCCGATTTTAATAAAATGAATTATTAGCAATCATGTAAACACTGATAATACCCGAAATATCCAGCTAACTGTAAATTACGCCTAATTAGGCTATTAAACGCTGTTAGCTGTAATTCGGAAGTGGTTATGTGACTTTAGCTGTGTAAAATGTGGCCTGTTAAATTTATAATTGCATCATGAATCATTAGTGTATTTCAAATACGCTTATCAATAAGCAACCATTTCGTGTGCAGCAGGGTTGTTAACTTTTGAATTTTCAAATACGGGACGCTAAGTTTTTCTTAAGCCTAGTTTCCACCTATGCGTGCCTACCTTGATTCAAAAAACGCGTTATGTGACAAGACACGCATGGGTGGAGACCGGGCTTTAGCTGACAGTGTGGGTTCGGCTAGCGTGGGGAGGGGGGTCATGAATATATTGGTAAAAACGGGGGAATTCCGCCATGCGGGGTAATACCGCCACCCCAGATATCTAGGCAACCAGAAACACCAGAGAGCTGCCAGTTATGGCACGAGTCGTTAAATACCGAGATGAATTCCAAGACGTGCGCAAGCGTTGATCTGTCACTTCTGCCAACCAATCAACTGAGAGATATTTCAATATGGTTTTATACAGCAAAACTTTAATAATTCCCAGTTGTTTTTGATGAAAATTCGTCGTTTTTGTGCTGTGAAAATACCGGTGACGTGCAAGTTGTGTGACAAATTATTTAGTGCCCAATTTAATTTGAATAAACACTGTCATCGGGGTTCTACTGTATGTCTATGCTACGATAAACATTTTTTAAGATTTAGCGCATTTAAATTTGTCATTTTTGTCAATGCAATATAGAAGAAATACTGCATATACCTCAAAAAATATTAATCGCAGCACATAGATATTGTAAATTTTTGAAATCAAAAAGAAAAGACGAATCTTAAAATGCAAAAATATACAGGGTGTTCCCTCTCAAAAAATCGACTTCATTGTCACACCCTGTACAGGGTGTCCCAAATTCGTTGTTTTTTTGTGGTGTCGGGTATTTCTAGGAAAAATAGAAAGAAACTGAGCCCCCTTTGCGACGCTTAAATTTTAAGAGAAGCCTAAAGGTGAAAACCACATTTAGATATAGCAAGCCGTTTTTAAGCTACGGAGTGTTTTTTTCTGCATTTTGCTTTTGTGTAAATAGCTTTCTTATAGATCTTTTCTTGAAGAATTGACAGATGTAAACGGTTTTTATTTATCTGTTTTGGTTTTTAAAATGTTGGATGTTTCCCTTTTTATTCGATTTTTAAAATCAGCTTAAAATTTCCTTTAAAATGATGTATCACACTCAATATTTTAATTTTTAATTTTTTTTTATTGTTTTCTTTATTTTTATTTTTTAATCACCTCTTTATTATTTTTTTATTTTTATAAGTTTATAATATTAAAATATTTTAAACCCATTAAGCAAACTAAAATATGTGGTAAAAATAAAAAAAATAATTTTATGTGATATCTCAAAAACTAAACGTGACAAATGAAATTTAATTTAACAGTTTAATTCCTCTTAAAAAAGTGTCTTAGGAATGTTTTCACAAAAATAAAAAATATTAATAAATAAACAAGTTATAGACCCCTTCCCAAAATGCAGACTTTTTAGAAACACCCCGTAGTTTAAAAACGGCTTGCTATATCAAAATGCGATTTTCACCTTTAAGCTTCTTTTGAAATTTGAGTGTCGCAAAGGGGGATCAGGTTTTTTCAGCCCCTCTAGAAATACCCGAAACCTCCCAAAAACATCGAATTTGGGACACCCTGTACATGGTGACGGATAGAAAAAAATTATGTTGGCTTTTAAAGTTGTCATAATTAACCAAAAAAATCTACAATTTATTATAGCCCTTTATTTTTAATGATAAAGTTGCTGAGTGCTCAGGTTATAAAAAACCACCCGATACCTACATAAAATCATACCTAAAAATTAGAATTGACCATTATTTTATACCTTGAATTTTTTATTATACGTTAAGCTCTTTGATCTCGCGCCAATCCCGGTATTCGTGCCAATAATTTAAATTAGAGATTTTGACGTTAATTTTGGCGCATGCTCCTTTGATGGAATTCATCTCGGTATTTAACGACTCGTGTTATGGCAAACAGATAAGCAGTGGTGCCAGAAGCTAAAGCTTTCGACTGCGGTGTAAGTGGATTTATGCTGTTTTGCTTCTAATTTTTACGTTGTTGTCATCTGGTGGTTAGATTATCGTTTTTTAAATTTTACATTAAGGTTCGAAAAAAGTTTATTTTTATATTGGCCAATACATTTTTATAAAATATTATGTTGATGTGTTTTTTATTTATCAATCTTTCTAAACCAGTAGAAAGTATCAGGTATGAACAAAACCTAATATGGCGGTATTACCCCAAGGATGTGGCGGTATTGCCCCGTACCATGAAGGAATTCCGCCAACTGCAACTTTTTCAAAATATTTCTTTTATATTTATGCAAAAAATACAAATTTTTTAATTGAAAGTTTTAGTTATGTTAATAAGCTAACTAAATAAATAAAATTTTGCAATTAAATTTCATTTTTAAACGCTTTAATTTTGCTAATTTCCTTCTTTTATATAACGAGTGGCGCATCCAGAATTATGTCTTGGGGGGCCCAAAGCGGCATGAGGCTTCATAATATCGTATTTTATGCTATTTAATCTTTTTATTTATGAAATATGTGGAAAAGGTCTAAATAAATCTTGGGTTTGGGGGGAGGGGCATGATATATCAAATATATGAAATAAAAATAAACAAAATCTGAGAAATGAACACAAGATTAACAAAGTCAAACACAACTTTTTTAAAACTAAACTGCAAAATATTAAAACATTAAAAAAACACTGTATTATTTATTTTGGCGAAACCCTTCATTTTTCAGAGTTTACATCAACGTTGTCAAGAAACTCTGCACAGTTAATTTAACGGTTATCCTACAGAAAAATAAGTAGGTTAGGTTTTCTTCTCTATGGGGTAAATACTTGTTGCTAATTTTAATAATATACAAAAATATGGTGTTTGGTTTTTTAAAAACTTCATTTATTTCGTTTTTGCTTGAAAATTTGAAAGTAAAAACCATAATGAATCAGTAGTATTGGACTAGTGTAAGTCATAAAATGACCATATTAAACACCTTAAACCATTAATATTTATATAGTTTTATACGTTTATTATAGGAGAGAATACCTCTCTAACGCCACCTTTTGTTAAAATATGTAGATAAAAAAAATAGTAAATTTTACAAGGAAGTGAATTCAAATATTTTCTTTAATTTTTCAATGTAATAAAATATTTATTACAATTTGTTTAGGTGTTTCGTTCATTTATTTCTTTATTTGAAAATTTGTAAGTAAAAACCATAATGAATCACTAGTATTGGACTAGTGTAAGTCATAAAATGACCATATTAAACACCTTAAACCATTAATATTTATATAGTTTTATACGTTTATTATAGGAGAGAATACCTCTCCAACGCCACCTTTTGTTAAAATATGTAGATAAAAAAATAGTACATTTTACAAGGAAGTGAATTTAAATATTTTCTTTAATTTTTCAATGTAATAAAATATTTATTACAATTTGTTTAATTACATAAAGAACATGTTTGCCCAAGGCCGCTGACGAGGGAGGCTGAGAAATGTAATCCTTCAAGCCCTTGGTAAAAAAATAACTAAGTTTGAACGTGTCTTATTTAAAAAATCCTTACTCGCACCTCGTTTCGGTCCGAGGAAATTACAGCCTATAATAAAAGGAAGCCACGTAGTTTTCATATTTTACCCATATACGTAATATTCCAATACACCCGGTTAGCTATTTACTCTATAAGTGGATTTTGAGTATCACATTAAAGGATGACAATACGAAAATTGCATAAGTGTGTCCTTTACACGTATACGAAAACGGCCACGCCCGAACGAATCAGCGCCGTCACTAGACTATGGGTATTCCTTTGAAGAATAGTTTTTTAATTATGTTTTAAAAATTCCATAAAGAATATAAAAAAGTTTATAGAATTAAATTTGTTGTAATTATTAGATTCAAAATTTTATATTACGCTACAGATACACTATTGTCTTTAAAATGGTGCTGTGTTAGATTACAATAGAAGTGCTAAAACTCAAACAATTAATTTTACGATTTTCTATATAATCTAATGACAGTGTAAAAAATTCTACCTTTCGCACCAAACTTATCCTTAAACAGTTCCCAATGTACCTAGGTATTTTTTGCATGCGAGCAGAAAATAATAAAATACGTAGGCATTTCTAAATGGCCGAACAAGGTAGGTAGATAGGTATATTATTTTTCTACAGGCATCAAAAATAAACTACTGCCTCTAGTAAATATCTCTCTCAAAAATTAATAAATAATATTGTTTTGTATCATCATGCATTTTGCGTGCGAAAAATTGCACTTTTCCGCACTAATTCGGAAAGAAACCTTCCCGTAGCAACAAAGTTATAGTCATAAAAATCACTAAAAACCCCAACTTGACAAAATTTAATACAAAGAAATCTCCCCTTTGGTACACTAAGGGCGTAAGTCAAATTCATTACACACGTAGCCTTCGCACTTATTGTACCAAACAACAAGGACAATGAAAGGAAACTTACGCCTTTAGTGCACCAAAGGGGAGAAATACAATTTAAGGTTTTTTCCAAATATATTACGTATTTGGTTTTTTCCTTAAGCCGTTGACGACATGTTGCACCTAAGAAGTTCGGTCAAGCAGTCGTGTGTGGAAAAATAATTTACCTACTCGCGTGCGGTAAAGTAATTACTTTACCGAACGGCGTGCGTAATTACTTTACCGAACCGAACCGGTACTTTACCGAACCCGCACCATTTGGAGACCTTAGCAACGCGGCAATAAGGCAACTTCAATATTTGTTTACATTTCATCAATTTCGTCTAGTTTGACATGTTTATTTATCAATTCATGGGCCCCCCAAGCCTTAGATTTTTTTACATATTTTCGACATATTTCAGAAAAAAAACACAAAAAATAACTTAAAATTCGACATTATGAGGCTTCGGGATAGTTTTTGTAAATTGGATGCTCCTTATGTTATTTAAGGGTTGAAAAGACACTTTCCGCCTGTGTTAGGTACAATATTTTACCTATAAGTACCTTTTTTTGTTTTTTAATTTAATGTAATTTATAAATAAACATGTCAAATTAGACGAAATTGAAATGTAAACAAATATTGAAGTTTTCTTATTACCGCGTTGCTAAGGTTTCCAAATGGTGCGGGTCCGGTAAAGTACCTTTATCGAACGGCGGTAAGTAGAGACACTTTCCGCCTGTGTTAGGTACAATATTTTACCTATGAGTACCTTTTTTTTTCAAAAAATTTAATGTAATTTATAAATAAACATGTCAAATTAGACGAAATTGAAATGTAAATAAATATTGAAGTTGTCTTATTACCGCGTTGCTCCAAGGTCTCCAAGTGGTGCGGGTCCGGTACACCCAATATGCAAAATCATCTTTTCGCAAAATGATTTTATTAAAAATTATAGCAGACTATTTAATTATTCTGTCAGTTACTCCCTAAAAACTAACTTCTTGCGCGCAGAAAGGTGAAGTTTTCCACATCCTAGTAGAAAATAGTAAATTTAACAAGTACAAAAATATTACTTTGCCGCATGTAATTGCAGATGGCCGAACAACGCGCTTAGATGGCCGGGCCAGCAATTAAGTGAAACAAAGTATTTATTTATATTAAATTTTGACAACGTATATTGTTTTGTCTGACACGTTTGTTTTTAATTTTTTGTCATGGTGTTTTTTTTTCGCACTAGTGCGGAATAGGTTTCTTTCCTCAAAACACTATTTTTATAGTTTTCCTCGGGCGTGACGAGAGCTAAAACGGCTCTGGAGGCGAAGTGAAAGCGCAAGGCACAGTGGTCTATGCCAGAAATGCGTTACCTACTATTAGCATATAAGTAATTTACGTATATGACTATTAGAGTTTTAAAGCGCGTTAAAGGCTTCTAGAACCGATTTTCGTGTGCACTTCATTGCTAAAATGTAAGATACAATTTAAATCATTTCTTACACCCTAAGAATGCAAAATCGATTGGTCGTCCAAAAATCGTCGTGTGCAGGAGGTGGTGGGGGTAATTTTTCCAAAAATTTAGAAAAAAATTTTTTTGCATTTTTTAAATATATAAACTGTGCTCATGATTCCACCAAAAGCATATAGTAATATTTCTATCAGAAAGAGTTCCCTATTAAACAAGTGCTCGCCCTGAAAACGCGTATTTACAATAATTTATAACTTGTTATAACTCGAAAACCCTTTGCTTAATCAAAAAAACACCTTCTATAAACTTTGTGTATCAAAGATCAGGGATCACAACGGTTTTAGAAAAATGTGAATCGGACGCATAGTTTTAGCTCACACATATACTATACTATAGTAGTGTGAGCTATGGTGATCCTAATTTTTTCGAGAAAAAAAAAGTTGCTCCGATTTCAAAATTTTTTATATATCTTTGCGATTCAGACGATTTTGAAACTTTTTTGTTGCGCCGTCTGTCTGTCTGTCTGTCTGTCTGTATGTCTGTATGTCTGTCTGTCTGTATGTCTGTCTGTAACGACCAACGCGCATAACTCAAAAACCGCTTAGCCGATTTTAATGAAATTGGGTACCTAGGCTGGGTCTTGGGTCGAGATGGTCCCATTTAAAAATGAACAAAATCCACCGAACACAAACCAAATAAAAGGGTGGGCGTAGATTTCAAAAATTAGAGTTTATATGAAAATATGGCTTGTGTGATATCAAACGAAAGGTAATTGAGTCTGGAGTTAAACAAAATACATTTTAATTTATTTTAAAAAAAGGGTGGGGGTATATTTCAAAAATTAGAGTTTAAGTGAAAATATGGAGTGTGTGATATCAAACGAAAGGTAATTGAGTCCGGAGTTTAACAAAATACATTTTAGTTTTTGCTTTTTTTAAGGGTGGGGGTAGATTTTTAAAATTTGAGTTTAAGTCAAAACATGGCTTGTGTGGTATCAAACAAAAGGTAATTTAGTCTGGAGTTGAATAAAATATATTTCAGATTTTAGTTATATTAGCTCACACGTAAACTATAACTATAGTACCTAGTGTGAGCTTAGGGGCCCATATATTGGCAGAGTATTTTTTTAAGTAGCAAAGAGTGATGCCATGACGCGACGAACGCGGCGGATCCTAGACATGCGACGAAGGGTCACATATTTTACAAATGCATGGCGGGACAGGCGAAACGCGACTCTATTAGTCGAGACACACGTAAGATCGCTTTTCGTTGATTATCTCGCTTGTGCCATTGTTTCCCTTAATAAACAATGCTTTTGCGTTGCGATGTCCGTGTAGAGTCATGGTAAATTTTAGCTCACACATTACTATACTATAGTAGTGTGAGCTATGGTGATCCTAATTTTTTCGAGAAAAAAAAAGTTGCTCCGATTTCAAAAATTTTTATATATCCTTGCGTTTCAGATGATTTTGAAACTTTTTTGTTGTGGTGTCTGTCTGTCTGTCTGTATGTCTGTCTGTCTGTCTGTCTGTCTGTCTGTCTGTCTGTCTGTCTGTCTGTCTGTATGTCTGTATGTCTGTCTGTAACGACCAACGCGCATAACTCAAAAACCGCTTGCCCGATTTCAATGAAATTTGGTACCTAGCCTGGGTCTTGGGTCGAGATGGTCCCATTTAAAAATGAACAAAATCCACCGAACACAAGCCAAGTAAAAGGGTGGGGGTAGATTTCAAAAATTAGAGTTTATGCGAAAATATGGCTTGTGTGATATTAAACGAAAGGTAATTGAGTGTGGAGTTAAACAAAATAAATTTTAGTTTAAAAAAAGGGTGGGGGTAGATTTAAAAAATTAGAGTTTACGTGAAAATATGGTATGTGTTTCAAACGAAAGGTAATTGAGTCTGGAGTTGCACAAAATACATTTTAAATTTGGTTTTTTTTAAGGAGGGGGGAAGTTTCAAAAATTTGAGTTTAAGTCAAAACATGGCTTGTGTGGTACCAAGCGAGAGGTAATTTAGTCTGGAGTTGAATACCATACATTACAGTTTTTAGTTATATAAGCTCACAGGTACACTAAAACGATAGTACCTAGTGTGAGCTTAGGGGCCCATAAATTGGCAGAGTATTTTGACTTGTTATAACAAGAACGTTGAATTAGTTGTTGTTTTTGTGTAATCTAATACAGTGTTTTCAATGTGTGTATGTAGTCAAAACAGAGTGTATTTTAAATAAACAATATATACAAACAGTGGCGGATCCAGGGGGGGGCCAGAGCCACCCAAACATATAATTTATTTTTTAGTTTAGCAGCATCATCATCATCATTATTCTTATTTAGCTACTAAATTTCACATCTCAATTTCTATCAAAAACCACTAAAAAAAATGTTTTTGATGTTTGCTGCCACTTTGACCCCTGCCCCCGGGAAATTCTGGATCCGCCACTGTATACAGAGTGTAAATAAGATTTAAGTGCAGAACAAATAAGAAAGCCAAAATTATATTTATTAGTATGATATAAGAAGTGAAACCAAAATAGGTTTGGGACAGTCACGTTATATATATTTATTTTTTAATATACTTTTTTGTGACAAGTTTATTTATTACTCTGTCTTTGTCACTTTCCAATCACCCCGTTTTTAACTTAAGACCAGCGCAAACACATTATTTGCCCCGATAAGCCTAGGCAGTCCATGTGAAAGATAGATTTGTGCACACTCGATATTTCTTTTCTATATAAACTTTGCATAACACATTGAAAGTTATCGTTACTTGTTTAGAAGCTTTAAAAAATAGTTGTGGTATACCATGTATCCCAGATAAAAGTTATTACACGGTTTCTTATGAGAATTTTGAAAACAGTAATACACACAAATTTGGATTATTGGGTAAACATTGGCGCTATTCCGAGCCCAGTCTATTTCAAAAATAAAAATATCTATAAAGACTTTTAAAAAATCAAGCAATAAATAAATTATTTTTATTAAAAGCAGTTTTTAGTTTTTGCTTGATATTTGGAAAAACCCTTGTGGTTATTTTAAATTTTAATACAGCACCTGATTGGGCTCAGAATATAGTCAGTTTTTTCCATTTAACCAGAATTATAATATGTCTTATCATTTCCAAAATTCTCATAAGACCCCATGTAGTTACTTTTATCTGGGACACCCTGTATAGTAAGTACTTTTTGAATATTATCTATATGTAAAAATTATACTACCCGCAACTTAATGAATTATATACGAAGTAACTGGAACGACCACGGCTATATGAGACACTGAGACAAAAATTTAACAGTTTTTTTAGAGTGACAACATACAATAAATGCTAAGCATTGCAATCTTTCTCTCTCTAGTTCTAATCACCTGTGGTATTCTGTGAACTTAATACTTCAAGGAGATTGTCATTTGTGATTTGTCATTAAAGTGTTTGTCAATGTTGTCAGTAGCACCTCCTGCGCAGCGTGCTCTCTCTACAAAAAATATCAATATTTTTGCCTCACTTTGCATATAGAGATTATTGCCGTTAATGGGTCTTACGAGAATCTCTCAGTTTAGTGCCCTCTTTAGCCTATTAACCTTTCCATCATTTTTGACGTTGGTCAAAGCTGTCACATTATTTATTGATCCAGGAGACGATGTGAAGCCTTCCAAAAAGGCGCCACAAATGAAATTGCCTTATTTGAAAAAAAAACTTACTTGCGATTAAACTCTTTAAAAAAATCTCTATATCGTTATTTAAAGTTGTAGTTGTACATTTACATAGATAAGGTTTTTGGCCACTGTGCGCCGATAAATCAATGTGACGACACGGGTCAAATGTGTGGGGACGATATACACCAATAAAATAATATGCATGAGTAAATTAAAGCATGTGTTTAAAAATAACCAATCAGGACATTTTATACTAAATTCTACAAGAAGGACACTCTTATGTACATTTGATATTGCCATTTCTTAATGTTTTCATCAAGAACTGGAAATTACCGTGGGTATTGGAATATTACGTATATGATTTTACCCTAAATAAAGAGTTAAAATCCTGTCGGCTGACAAGACTCGTAATCCTCACATTTGAAAGTCGCTGGTTCGTTAACAGTTACATCCAATTTAGATTCGTTTTCGAGTTCATAGAGCCGGTATTTAATTAACTCATGTTAATTATTTGTGCTAACACTTCAGTTTCAAGTTTTGTTTGTTTTTTAGTTACAATGTATCGGGACTAGCTGGGGCGGCCGCTCTTTTCAAAAATACAAGAAACAAATTATCGTAATTAAAAAATATTTTTTCTACGACCGTGCATATATTCCCACTTTCCCGCACGCATTTTAGTTTTGAAAGCATCACTTTCCCGCCCTAGTGCGGGAAAATCACTTTCCCGCACTAGTGCGGGAAAGTAAAACTATGCCAATTTTGGAGTTATTCTATAGGTTTATGCCTCAAAAGTCGTAACTATCGACTTGGTACAGTGTAGGGAATTTAGCAGATAGGCAATCTGATGAATTATAGCTCATTTCAAGTTTTTTATTCAATTTAAAAAAAAACAGAATAATGGATTTTTTTAAATATTTCTGCATACCCCCCGTATAGTCATGTCATACAACAACTATCAAGCCAAGCTGTGACAGGTGTTTGGTCCAGTTTGCTATGGCAACCAAGTTATGTTATTGTTACTCAAACGTCAAAGCTAGTCAAAGAGCGTCTCTGAAGTGACAGAACTGCCTTTTATTTTGAATAAAATGGATTTTTCAATGGACTGTTCCGAAGATGAACTTCCGGAGTGCATTTTGCAGGCTGCTGAAGATGTGAATGGTGAGCTGCTACCTGCCAAATCGAGACAAAGGTACGAAAAACAGTACAATCATTTCGTGACATGGTGTAAGGAGAAAGGGGTGAGAATCTACAAAGAAGAAGTCTTCTTGGCATACTTCCTAGACCTGAGCAAGGTCTTGAAATCGAATACCTTATGGTCACGCTATTCCATGGTGAAAAGCTTGGTTAAAATTAAGCAAAATCTGGACATAAGCAGATTCCACAAGCTAACATCGTTTCTTAAACAAAAAAATGTTGGTTTTCGAGCACAGAAGGCGCAAGTTTTCACCAAAGATGATATATCGCGGTTTATGTTAGCTCCTGACGAGATTTATTTGATGATTAAAGTGAGTACCATTTTTGCTTAGGCTGGTGCTCTCCGCAGGGCGGAGCTTTTAAATATCACTCTGGATGACATACAGGATAAAGGAAGTCTGATCGTTGTTAAGATCTCCGACACTAAAAATCATTCCTCAAGATCCTTCGTTTTATCCGAAGAAATAAATAATGGATCTTTTTTGATGCTGTATAGAAAGTACGCAAATTTGAGACCTCCTACTACTCCGCACCGCCGGTTTTTCATTTATTATAAAAAAGGAAAATGTTCCAATCAGTGTGTAGAAGTGAACACTTTTGGAAAGATGCCATCAGAGATCGCTGCATATTTGCGCCTACCTAACCCGGAACGTTATACCGGCCATAGCTTCAGACGTTCTTCAGCAACATTCCTAGCAGATTCAGGTGAAGGCATAACAAACATAAAACGCCTTGGTGGGTGGAAGTCCACTGCTGTCGCTGAGGGGTATTTGGAAGATTCCGAGAAACAGAAAGAGAACATCTCGAGTTAGATTCTTTCATCTACCTATGACCTGCAATCGTTGCCAGCACCGTCATCGTCAACTGTAAGTGACCTGCAACTGCTGCCGTCAACGTCCACTGGAAGAGTCCTGCAGACCCAGACGCCATCTTTGCGCACTTTCGATTCTACAAGCGGCCACCAGATGCGAGAATTACCACCATCGAACTCCACTACACCGGCAATTATGAATAATCTTCAAACTGCAACAAATTGTGTTTTCAATATCACTATTACCAATAATAATAACTAGTATTTTATTT
Organism: Aspidapion aeneum; assembly: GCA_963576565.1. Taxonomy (NCBI): domain Eukaryota; kingdom Metazoa; phylum Arthropoda; class Insecta; order Coleoptera; family Brentidae; genus Aspidapion; species Aspidapion aeneum. The sequence continues at coordinate 5,845,009 of OY755043.1, read as the reverse complement.
ATGTTCAAATAAAATATTTGTTCAAAAGTAAATTTGTGGTATGTAACATCGGTCGAAAAAAAAATAATGTTCCTAACTCATGCGGAAAGTGTCTTTCCCACCCTCGACTGCTTGCCCGAACTCCGCTCCGCGTCGTTCGGGTCAACTGCAGTCGCGTGCGGGAAAGTATCACTTTCCACACTTGTTAGGAAAATAACTATTTTATTTAATTATTTGCTTATTCTATCATTTTTCCTTTCCCCTTTACGCATACCTTGATTAAAGTTCAACTCCGACACTGGCTCTGACCGCCTGCGGACACGATTAAGTGCGAAGCGATGAATTGGTAAAGTCCTTTCATTTCAAAAAGCCGCCAAAAATACCCTAATAAAATTTGAAATGTGAAACCCATAAAAAAATCCTAAACAAATAAAAGAGAATATGGGCCGAAATGGGAACTGTTTATAGTATATAGTCAAGTAAAATAAAACGTTTAATAAAAGTTGCTGTTTAATGCGTATAATAATCATTAATAGATAGGTACTATAAACTATGTAGCTTGCCCCTGTAATATGTGTAATACGTTCTTATATTCTGGAACGATTTCCGTAATTTTCTACTGAGAGTTGCGCATCAAAAATAATATCTTGAGTTTTCCTCGTACAATGTGTTTTTAAAAGTTTTGCCTTGCCCTTTGGATATTTTTACCTTACTAGCCCGCGTAGCAATGGCTAGAGAGAAGATATTATTTTCGACGATTTGAGATAACGCCAAAAATGTGTTATTTGGATGTATTGTGACCTATCCTAGCAATATCGTCGTGATGTCTGTCTGCGTGTATGTATATTATATATATATAGGTAAAATAGTGTTCGATACTCTTACGAGCTTATTAGATTTTTGTCAAAATCCATTAATGCGAATTTTTTAATGGAGCATCGTCTTAATACACTGTTTTCAAAATGTAGTAATATTTTCTTCAATAATTCGTGTTACCAAAAACTTCGTAGGAGCTTTAGTTTCTGAGATATTAAATGATGTTCTTAAGGCTAATATATTATCATGGCTTCACTTGAAGTTTGATAATAGGCTAGCCAGGAAGGTGTCAGTTCCGTCATGGATCCATTTATTTTTTAGGATTAAGGTTTGGTTTCCGTAAAACCGCAGACTCTAATAGTACCACCACTTCTTCTCCGTCAAATGGTCTCCAAAAATTTATTTGTGGTGTTTCAAATGGCCGCCAAAACGCCATTATTAATATCACTTACTAGGTCCTCACTTATAAAAAGAAACTGAAATATACAGGTTTATAAATGTTATTATTCACAATAATAATAAAAATGTCACTATAATAATGACATGAATTCAAATCCGTAATATAAACACAACCGCTAACAATTTTAAAATGAGTTTGACCCTGTATTAAAGAATGCAGGTGGTACCTTTCGAAAGCCTTTGTTATATTTCGAGAAGGAATTAGGTACTTATAGAATGGTATAAGGTATGTTCGAAAATTTAACTTTAAAGAATGATGTATACCTAGCCGTGCTTAAAACACAGAAATTCTTCCCAAAATTTGAAAATACATTTTTAATTTTTGCACATCTGCAAATCCGAAAAAGGTTATTATGATTAGGGTGGCACGCGCCAGTTTTTTGTGCGGCATTTTGACATGAGAGAACTTTAATCGCTTGGCTTTCTCGGGTCGTAAAGCTACGTTTACATTCGAAGAGTTTACTGGCGGAAAGTACTGGCAGCCACTAAACTAATCGGCCCGTCAATTCTAGAAAAGTACTTGCGGAAGAGTAGCAAGTGCACTTTCTTGTAGTTTACACATGGCAAGTTTAGTGGCTGCAAGTACTTTCCACCAGTACACTCTCCAAATGTAAACGTAGCTTAAGCCATCTCGCGGCCGCGTTAAAGCCCATCACACACAAAACTGCATAGCGCATAGCATGGCGCATAGAAGTTCAACCTTATGGACTTTTCTTACGCAAATCCAATATGGCCGCTGCTATTCGATCGCTGATTGGCTTTGCACCACTATGTGCCATGCTATGCGCTTATGCATTTTTGTGTGTGATGGGCTTAAGGCCTTCATACACACCTCCGTAGCATGGTGCATAACGCGTGGCATGGGGCTTTCAACCAATCAACGATCGAATAGCAGCGGCCATATTGGTTTTGCATAAGAAAAGTCCATAAGGTTGAACTTCTATGCGCCATGCTATGCGCTATGCATTTTTGTGTGTGATTAACATTACGATGGAAACAGGGTGGTAGCAGAGGAGGTGCATACCGCTGTTTTACTGCAAAGAAAGGCGCAATTCTTTTGGGGCCAGTCCAAAGAATATCGCGGTTCGGTCCGCTTGTCAATAAGTTATGGGCCAGTCTAATTAATATAGCATGATAATACAGTAGTTTTGTACCTTATTTATATTTATGTTTTGCTTTTTTAGTCGTGTTATAATTTACCGCGAATTTTAATTATCGATATTGACAATGAATTGCGTTAGTCTATCTATTTAGCCTTCGTCATTCCATCTTTAGAAATATGTAGGCCTCCCCCAATATCTTCCACTCTTCTCTGTCTGCCCATCTCATTCGGGGTCTTCCCCTACTTCTTTTATTTTCCCAAGGTGTCCAGTTTACAATACATTTGTTCCATCGATCGTCTTTTTGTCTAATACTATGAACGACAAATTTTCATTTTAATTTTGCTACTTTTCCTCTGACATCTCTTACTTTTGTTTTATTTCTTATCCATTCATTCCTTTTTCTATCTGTTAGCTTTATATGTAACATTTGTCTTTTCATTAATATTTGGGTTTTTGTTCCTTATCCGTGTTTGATTTTGTAAGTGTCCAGGTCTAGGATCCATAGGTAAGTATAGGAAGGATACATTGGAATCACCTAAGATATGCTAATGAATCCTGATGATATCCCCTTAACAACAGACAAGAAAGAAGAACTGATAAAAATGCTGGAAGAACTGGATACAGCAGCTAAAAATATAGGTCGGAGTATGAACTACACTACAAATAAAATGATAACAAACACAGATGAAGATATTACGTTCAGAATAGACCAAAAGAAAATAGAACAAGTTGAGAAATATATATACCTGGGAAAAATTATTAAACTAAAAAAGAAAACCAAACAGCTAAAATCAAGAGACGAGTAAGATTGGCCTGGACAGCATTCGGTAAATTCAGCTACATATTAAAAAATAAAAAATATCCTCAGTACCTCAAAACTAAAGTGTATAACCATTGTATCCTTCCTGTACTTACCTATGGATCCCAGACCTGGACACTTACAAAATCAAACATGGATAAAGTAGAAAAAGCTCAAGATAAATGGAAAGACACATGTTACATGTAAAGCTAACAGATTGAAAAAGAAATGAATGAATAAGAAATAAAACAAAAGTAAGGGATGTCAGAGGAGAAGCAGCAAAATTAATATGGAAATTTGCCGATCATAATATCAGACAGAAATACGATTGATTTGTTATATAATGTTTTCGGTCAGATTTTCCTTTGCAATCATTTTGCCATAAACCCAGCGCAAGATAACTTCCATAATATCCATTTTTGCATTTCGTTACGCCATTTTCCGCGCGCCTTTTGCCGCTATTCCTTTGTTTTCGTGGCGCCAACGTTCTCACCTGACATTTTAGCAGGAATATAATATTTTTCTTTAATCCAAGGCCTTACTCGAATGCAAATGACATACAAATTGACTTTTAAAATCTAAAGGCACGGCAGTGCCCGGCATAGTTTGCTGTGTAAACTGCTGTATCATCTCTTCTTGAAACATTTCAGCCCATATTTGAAGTATCTAAAACTCTATTTCGGAATAAGCCACGAAACTCAAACTTTGCACAGTCGTAGATCTTCATAGAGTTAAAAACCTCTCCAAGTTTTATAAAGTAGTAAAGTAGTTACGAAATTTCAAAAAACGTCGAAATTGCCGCTCACTCTCTAACTCACTCACTCATTCACTCATGTATCAATCCTTGGAAAAAATCAAAAAACCCCAAAATTATAATTTACTCCGCTCCCATATACATGTAAAATTATGTAAAAGTAACATTTCGCACTTCCAGAAATGTTAGAGAGCTGAGCTTTGAAAGGCTGATAGGAACTATGATAAAACTAAAGGAAAAATTTTCAAAAGTTTTACTTAATTATTATCCATATCCTTTAAAAATGGAGTAAAATCATAAAAGATACAGCTGCAAATGACTCAGATACAGTGCTAAATTGAACATAAAATTTGGCTGTAATAGCAATGTTTTAAAAAAACATTTTTAAACTAGTAAGAACCTTTTATTTTAAAATTTGTACTAGAGAACTTGGCTTTACATTTATCTCAATTCTTTTTACGGAATACCATTTTCGCGTACTAGGCTTTTTTTACATGAAATGTTTTTGCTATGACACACATCCACCAAGCAATTAAACAAATAAGGGCATCCACCCTAAAAAAATCAACTAATATTCTAAAACCTATTTTTACATTGGGTTTGATAGGAGGATAAATACTTTTATGCGTCGCAGGCAAAAATTTTTCATTTTGCGGCGCCTATTTTGACTTAGCATCGACCGGGTGTCTATGCACCCCTGTTACTCTGATAGCTACGCCACTGGCTAAATCCGATAGCTACGCCACTGGCCGAACCGAACCGCGTTGTTTAGAAGGCGTGATGACGTAAATTCAATTGCTATCCGTCGGAAGGGGGCGTTAAGAAAATATTCTCACAGTCTTTCAAAGGAACACTCCTGCGGGCAGGGTAAAAAAGTCTGATTTTGGGCACCAAATGACTTCGAGTCAGACTATCTTGGTGTCCACCAATATGAGCTGGCTAATTGTCCACGCAGAATAGTAGAGAGAGCCAAAAACTAAAAAGGACAAGACAACGACAAGTACAAATTTTATAACAGTCCCCCATTGTATAAAACTATTATAAAGTTGTGCTATATCCTCAATGTAATAACGAATGTTGCAATTTCATTTATCCACTATTTATCATGGAGATGACCTGGCGAACATATTGTTTATCCCGTTCTGCATGTTCGACCATTGTAATTTGGAGAATGCCATTATATAGCTATAGCTATAATAGCTATAGCTATAAATACTAAAATGTTTGTTTCCGCGTTTATCTTTGGAATTTAAAATAAATTATTATCAAGTAAGATGCTGAATCAAAAAGTAGTGGACACAATTTATTAATATTGAAGAATATAAACTGTTGATTTTGAGTGCACAAAATGAGTACCTATACGAGGTCTGGCTATTAAATAACGAGACTGCGCGCCTAGATGGCGCCCTAGACGGGTGGGGTAAAAAAGGAATAGTGCGTTGGGTATCTAGATATCTTGTCTATGCAAATCCTAAAACACGTTTCCGTCACTATTATAGTATTTGTGCAGTAGCGGTAAACGTTTGACAATTGTCAAACAATGTAGTGACGTAACGGAGTATGTTCCAAAACAACCAAAACTGACGCATACGCAGTAACCGAAATCCTGTCTACCCGAAAAAGGAACATTAAGAATTAAATAGGGGTCCTGGCTTCAAACATCGCGTCTGAGAATGCCCCATATTTGGACGGTGTTATGCAACAAACGTTTAAGTCACAATTGGGAGGTTTCGAGATAGAACACTGTTGAAAATTTTTTATAGCGGCAATAACGATTTGTCGCTTAGTAATACTAATCATAGATGGTGCGATTCTTTGTTGTTGTGGGTTAAATCATTTTTGCGTATCGTTCTACCAGGGCTATCAAAATGGACGGGCCACGATCCTTTACTTTGTTGACGTCACATCCGGGGCTGATTTTTTTTTTGATGGCCACGTTACGACACAGCTGATTGTCTTTACAATATTGAAGTTGGAATGACGGTTCATGGATATTTGAATTTTTTTTTAATAAAGCCGTTTTTGAGATTGTTTTTACTTTATTCTGGCAGAACATTTTTTTTTAAATGTATAGTAAGCCCTCATTTTTCATAGCCGCTTTAATAGTTCACACAAAAATTAAGTTTAAAGCAGAAGCGAATGTGACAATCACATATGACAAAGTCAAATACATGTCAAATATAACAGTTGGCATGTGGTACATGGCGGGTAATTTGAATTCAAAATAAGGAATGCTAAATCTTGAAGATTTTAACCTTTTAATCATGTTGCTTCCTTACAAACCTTTGGTGGAATATCGGGATGGTGTCTGAGAATATTTCAGTGCAATTTTACGGAAATCTGCAGTGCCATTTTGAAAATATCATAAAAAAACGTCTGACCTCCCATAAGACCCAATGTAAAATTCAGCCCCGGGAGAACAGCTGATTTTTTCAGGGTCGTGGCCTCTATTTTTGTGTTGGCCTTGGTTCTACAACTAATTTTGAACGTTTTTCAGCAAAGAATATAATTTTTCAAGTTGTGGCTTAAACGGTTGTTGCATCACACCGTCCATTTATGCTCCAACGTATTTGTAAAACTCATATAACTAAGCACGTTCCGAATTCTATGGAAATGTAGCCTTATACTTATTTATAAGACATTAGTGGAAAACCTGTTTCAGAAATGCTGTCCTAGATCTAGGTGTTGTTTAAATCTATTGTGATTGCATTCGTGTTTTTCGGCAGACGCACCCAAAAAATACAATCACGCGAAAACGCAAAAAGGACAACGTTCGACCTAAATTCTAAAGGACCCTCTGTTAATCTTAATGACGTTATGACAGGTGAGCCTTTTAGACCACAGCACACCGGTGTATTTTTTATGTCTTTATTTACTGTTACTGGTGGGGTGTTGAGTAATTTACTCAGGAGAGATTTAAAATGGACTGTATAAATGGTTTTTGTTCTACTCACTGTTCGTTGCTGGGTTGTGGGGTCGATGGACGGCCGCCTTTATCCTGGCTTCAGCAGTTCTGTTGAGGGGTTTCCAAACACTCGCGAAAATTCGTAAATCTAATTTACTTAAAATTATTTAACTAAAAAGTGCTTCGCTTGATTGCACACCGTGTGATTGAATGGGGATTTTAAACGATATATCCCCTTGAAATACTAATTCACACTGATTTTTCATTATATTTTTCTAAAAGCTACAGGCTAAGGTGAACAAATTCCAATTCTACACAGTGAGCCAAAAAATATCTTAAAAGTAAAAATAAAATAAATAAATTCTAAAATCCACACAAAATGAATGTACTGAGGACCGAACAGTTACTTTTTTCATTTTGTTATTCTGGCATGTTAGGGTCATCATAAAATCTAGGCAAAATATTAGTTGTTCTTACTAAAGAGTGTTTGACAGCCACCGAGTTGGCATTTTGACACTTCGTTAGGAAACAGTTTCAAGAATTTTCTACTACTATGTTGGTTTAGAACGTTTTTCTATGTTTTCCGACGCCTCCACCTCCTACGATTCTGACAATCATCAGGTTTTTTTGACTCATTGATCTTTGGATTGACTGTTCCATTCTAATTTAGGACGCCCTCTTTTTCTGCGTCCTATTGGTTGCTATTCTAGGACCTGCTTTGGTAATCTTTCGTCGATCATCCGTTGTACATGGCCGTACCATATAAGTTGTCTTTTAGTGATGTCATCCGTTATGCTTCTACCGATTCCCATTCTTTCTTTTATGATCTCATTTCTTATATGATCTGTATCTATATCGATGCTCCATAAAATACTGTTAAGACATTCAATAAACTTTTTTGCTTTTACTACTCATTTTTCCAGTTCTTTACACCCAAGTATACATACTTGTCTAGTTCTAACTTACTTGATTTGTTTCCAATACATAAGTACTGTGTCTTGTCCACGTTCACTGTTAATCCCTACTTTTGGTATTCTTCTGTTAACTTGAACTTCGTCATAATATTCTCCATGTCTTTTTTGTCATTAGCTACAATTACTTGGTCGTCAGCAAAATGTAGTGTGTATACGCTAAATCAGTCGTTAAGTTGTATTCCCATGCCTGGTACTTTACGTTTCCACTTTTTTAGAGCTACTGCGATATATTTTTTAAAAAGAGTTGGAGAGATAAAACATCCCTCTCTTAAGCCTTTCGTTACCAGGAATTCTTTTAAAAGTCGATTTCCAATTTTAATTTTATATTTTGACCCTTTGTATAGTTCTTTTATAGGTTTTATGTATGTATGATTGATATTAGTTTGCTCTAACACCGTCCATAATTTTTCTTCAGGAACGGTATCATGTTCTTTTTGTAAGTCGACAAAGGTAACATGAGTCTATTCTGACACTCCTTTTCTCAATTACAAAGACAAAAAGACAAGACAAAGTGTTTGTTTACGACAAAAAATATTATCACTACAAAATCTGCCTACACAAAACCCACTTTCCTCTTCTTCTTATGGCTCATGAAAATCATTCTCTATTGGATCTCTGGTTACTGATATTTCTCTATCTTTTTTGAGGTAAGTAGCTTTGATTATTTAAAAAACTTTATTAGTTCCTAATCGCAGTAAAAATCCAGTTATAGAAAAAAAATCATCAAACGTACGCGAACTTTCAAAACCACAGAATATCATCGGAAAGTAAAAGTAAAAAAGGAAAGATAGCACCGACTGCGCCGCGTGCTCTCTCTACAAAAGATCAATATTTTTGCCTCAATTTGCATATATGTAAAGGCTCATCCAGTTATATATATATATATATATATATATATATATATATATATATAGATCATTGATTAATCATCACTTAAGATTAATGGAAGACCAATTCAAATATAAATAGAGCATTCTTCTTACCGACTAAAAGCAAAGAGCAGCGAGCGGGCTGTCAGAGCAGTCATTTACTACTTCAATTTCCGTTGTTGCAAATTCAGAAAATTTAGTATGACAGGAAATCGACAAGGATTTATTAACGGAAATGCATCCAATTTCGCCCTTACTGCCTGCGGGACGGACGCAGTGGTTTTGACTCCTGAGCTCCTCTTAGTCTTAAGCTGTCTCCACAGGGCTTTTAATATAACTAAGCGGATAAAATATATTTTTCCTCGAGAACCATGAAGGCTTATCATAACGGGGCGGGGGTCCAAGATCTAATGGACACCTATTGTTGACAGTTAACTGTTTCTTCCTTATGGGACTCCTTAGAACACTGCTTGGTTGATGTGATTTTATGCGATATTTTGCCCCTTCCAACTTACTCATGAGACATACATAGAAAAGAATATATCAAATCGTGAAAAGGTATTTACATATATTAAACATATGTACGAGGCACGTACCCATACAACACATTTTGTTTCAGAGACGTAAACTTTTAACAAACTGTTTTACGTTCTTCATAAATTGTACGTACGTTATACGCAGTGGCGTGTCGTGTAGAGGGCCAGGCCCCAACCCCCCTCCCTTATTCACGACACGCTATTGGTTATACGTTGTATTTATGTACACTATTGGACGTATCTGATGATAGGGCCTTAGAAGTCCATAAGACGTTCGGTAGGTATTTCGGCAATAAAATGGACGTTTCTTGGACCTACAAATGGTTGGACATTGGAGTTTTGCTGTCTGGGTTATTCCTAAATGATTGCATTAAACGCCACTCATTGTATAAATCGGTAACAGGGAGTATTGGAATATTACGTATATGGATTAAACACATATTAATTAGCTTAATAAATACATGTTAAGACTAAATAAAAAAATTATTTTTCTAGATAGATTTAACAACCCCTCCAAGTTTCATGGACTTCCACAAAGTAGTAAAGTAGTTACGAAATTTCAAAAAAAAGTCGAAATTGCCACTCACTCACTCACCCACTTACTAATGTATAGATCATCAAAATTCTACTGTACTTCCAGACATGCTACAAAGCTGAAATCTGGCAGACTAATAGAAATTATGACCAAACCCCTGGAAAATAATAAAAAAACCCCAAAATTCTAATTTGCTCCCCTTCCCTATACATGTAAAGTTATGTAAAAGTAACATTGCCTACTTCCAGAAATCCTAGAGAGCTGAGCTTTGGCAGACTGATAGAAACTATGGTAAAACTATAGGAAAAAATTAAAACACCCCAAAATTCTAATTTACTTCCCTCCCCTATAAATGTAAAATTATGTAAAAGTAACATTGTCCACTTCCAGACACGCTAGAGAGCTGAGCTTTGAGACTAAAAGACACTGTGATAAAACTATAGGAAAAACACCAACATTTTAATTTAATTTCCTCTCCTATAAATGTAAAGTTATATAAAAGTTACATTGCCCACTTCCAGAAACGCTAGAGAGCTGAGCATTGAAAGACTGATAGAACTATGACAAAACTATAGAAAAAAATTTAAAAACACGAAAATTTTAATTTACTTCCCTCCCCTCTACATGTAAAGCTATGTAAAGTAACATTGTCCACTTTCAGAAACGCTAGAGAATTAAGCTTTGGAAGGCTGATAGGAATTATGATAAAACCATAAGAAGAAGATTGAAAAACCTCAAAATTTTGAGTAAAGCATTGCAAAAATTTTGAACAATATTCCGCATATTTTACTCAAGGGCGGATCCAGAGGTGCTTCTCGGGGGGGGGGGGGGGGGGGGTTACTTTAGGTGACATTCTCTGTTGGTAAAAAACGGTATATATTTTTCTAAGCAGCATTTTATTGAATTAGTCAGTGGTTGTAATTTCGATGATAACAACAATAGACACTTTCATGCGCCGCAGGCAAAAATTTTGAGTTTTTATTAGCAAAAACATTACTTTTTACTCATTTTTTGTATATTCAAATAATTCTCGGGGGGGGGGGCAAGTGCCCCTAGTGCCCCCCCCCTGGATCCGCCACTGATTTTACTATTTAAAAAATTAAATATTATCCAATTCTCTTAAAAAAAGTGAAATCATAACAAAAATATTTGATCCAGAAAAAGCCAAGTACGCGAAAATGGCATTCCGTAAAAAGAATTGAGATAAAAGTAAAGCCAAGTTCTTCAATACAAATTTCAAAATGAAAGGTTCTTACTAGTTTGGAAATGTTTTTTTTAAACTTGGCTATTACGCTGTAAATGACTCTTAGGCACAGTGCTCAATTGAACATAAAGAAATTTTGCTGTAATAGCAAAGTTTAAAAAACCATTTCCAAACTAGTAAGAACCTTTCATTTTGAAATTTGTATTGAAGAACTTGGCTTTACCTTTATCTCAATTCTTTTTATAGAATGATATTTTCGCGTATTTGGCTTTTTTTTACATGAAATAATTTTGTTATGATTAATTTTTTGGGAACGAAACAAATGTATTTCATACTGAATGCAATATTCCAAGAAAAAAATAATCCTATTTTGAAGAGGATAATGGTTTATTTTTGTTTTAAGCTTTTATTTAGCATATTTGCTACAATTTTTTCTTAAATCAACTTAAAACTATACTTAAAATTCAAATTTATACAACAAATAAATAAATAGGTATAAACTAACACTATATTAATAAAATTTAATAACTTTATATAAATTGTATTGAAAATAAATATTTTTTTATACTTTTTTTAAATTTTTTAAAATTTGATTTATTTTTAATTGACACGTTTAATTTGTTGTATTCACTCAAGCCTTTTGAAAATATTGATTTTTGAACAACTAATTTTGATGTAGTGCTTAAATGAAAATCTTCTTTTGTCCGGGTATTGTAAGTATGATAATTATAATTTTGATTTATAAATTGTTTTGAGGAATCTGGTAGTAAATTATTATTAATTAGGAAACCGATGACATTAGTTTTGATTTGTGATATAATTTTTTTCTGTGTACTTCGTATACACGAACGTTTATATTGAGAAATTTATCGATACTTTTAGAACAAAAAGAAAATGGCGGGCGCAGTGCCAAATGGCAAGCCGTCCGAAGGGATTACACTCGTAAGCATGTTCGTAGTTTAATCTGACCTTAACATCAATTTTTGCCTCTTAGTGTTTAAAGTCTAAAGACGTACTTATTAGAGAATTATTGGAACAAAGCCAGGCTATAATAGTGCCAGGCAGTATTTTGACACCTTCAAATTGTAAGATTAGCTGTGATCTTTCAATACAGTGTACTCCGGATATAACGTACCCTCAAGGGATCAGAAAATGCGTACTTTATAAGCGGACGTACGTTATAAAAAAAAACACAATTAAAAAGTTATGTTAGAACGTTTTGTATTTGGAATAAAATGGTGGTTTTTGAGAAGTTCTTTTGTCTACCAATTTCCGCTTTGCTGATGCTTCTCTCAATACTTTTAATAATCTCTATCTTTTATTTTACAGTTATACATTTGCGCCGACAATTTTCCATTTTAACCACAAACACACAAAATCGTACTAGACCATTTTTCTATATAAGAATAAAGTCGAAACTGACGGCCTGCAACTCGCGTTCGAATGAGAAAACCACGGAATCGATTATTGAAACATCCCCGAATTTTTCGGGGAACCGAACCCAGGTACATTATAACCGGAGTACAGCGTGTCCCATTTTCGATGGGATTAAATGGGTAACTCGGTTATTATTAAAGATATCGATTTTCTGATTGCACCTTACCGTGCTCTTTTTTTGAGCCCTTAAAAATGGTGTAATCAGATTTTTGCTATACCCCGTGGTTTCGCTAATACAGGGAGTTTTTGAAAAAATTGTATTTTAATTAATTCCTTGTATCTCGCTTATTTTGCAAGATATTTTTATTCTGTAAAAACCTTTCTATGGCAACTTTTTTAGAGCAAAATAATGACGTTGTCAATTTTTTAAAATATTGTTTAGTTTTTGAGATATGGTGTTTATAATAAAAAAATTAAATACGGACCTAGATTTTTTTTATTACTGTTTTGATTGGTTCTATGCTGTTATTACCTTAAAATGATAAAACTTTAATATTTTTTTGATTTAAGGTTAAAAAAAACTATTTAATATTTGAAAAAAAAATTATAGTCCGAACCTGGAAATTTCCAACGTAATTATAAATTAAAAATTGCAAGACACACTAGTTGAATGATTTTTAGTATATCTGTTTTGAAATGATAATTAAAAGATTTATAAATAAAGTAAAAAACGTTAAAAAGTTACAAAAATAATATCATACTAATTATTTGATAACCGAACAGCAGGTCGTGAAATTTACAAATCAAAAGCGTGGAATTGAGATTGTAATTTGACACTTTTGTGCATGGCTTACAATTATTTTAAACTGGCTAGAAATCGACCATATCCAGATTTTGAAAAATATGATATGTTTGACTGCTTCATTCAAGCAACAAAATCCCAATATTTAAATGGCAGAAATATTTTTATGGAAAATACGTTAAGAAAAATTACTCAAAAATGCCAACAATGTCTTAAACATAATGGCAATCAGAAAAATTAGTTATTTTTTATAATTTGTTTTTTTTTTGTATTTTTCGTAGACTTTGTTCCAAATAAATCTGTAAATTAACGTAAAACCATTTTAATATGCTAAGTATCAAAACAGTTAAACTAAAAATTGATTAACTAGCAATTTTTAATTTATATTTATGTTGGAAATATCCAGGTTCGGACTAATTTTTTTTAAAATATTAAATATTTTTTTTTACCTTAAAACAAAAAATTTTTAAATTTTTATTGTTTTATGATAATACTAGCATGAAACCAATCAAAATAGTAATAAAAAAAATCCAGGTCCGTATTTAATTTTTTTATGATAAATACTATATCTCAAAAACTAAACAATATTTCAAAAAGTTGCCATGAAAAGGTTTTTACAGAATAAAAATATCTCGCAAAATAAGCGAGATAGAAGGGATTATTAAAAATACAATTTTTTCAAAAACTCCCTGTATTAGCGAAACTACGGGGTATTGCAAAAATCTGATTACGCCATTTTTAAGGGCTCAAAAAAAGAGCACTGTAAGGTGCAATCAGAAAATCAATATCTTTAATAATAACCGAGTTTCCCATTTAATCCCATCGAAAATGGGACACGCTGTACACTGTATACGGTCTTTGTTTACTATATGAACCGGAATAACATCCTTCCTTTATTAATAGGGACTTATTGGAATAAAGCCATGCAATAATAGGGTCAGGGCGTATTTTGACAGTGTTGCATTGGAATATGACAGCTTATCTTTTAATATATAATAAATTACAACAAAAAATATATTGTAAAAAAAAACAAGTACGCGAAAAAGGTATTCCGTAAAAAGAATTGAGACAAATGTAAAGCCAAGTTCTCCAACACAAATATCAAAATGAAAGGTTCTTACTAGTTTGGAAATGTTTTTCTAAACATTGCTATTACGGCTGCAAATGACTCTTAGGCACGGTGCTAAACTGAACATATAGAAGTTTGGCTGTTTTTCATTTTGAAATTTGTATTGGAGAACTTGGCATTACATTTGTCTCAATTCTTTTTATGGAAGACCTTTTTCGCGTACTTGGTTTTTTTTACATGAAATGTTTTTGTTATGATACAATTTTCCGAAAGGTTTCAGATATAGTAGTTTACCTAACTAGTGCGGAAAAGACACTTTACGCACGAGTTAGGTACACTATTTTTTCTATAAGCGTGAGGAAAAAACTAAAAATTAATCAGAAAATTATTTATATTCAAAACGTTTTAATCAAATCAATTATTATTATTCACATTCTAGCGGCTTCTAGAACTGACTGGGGTAGATCTTCGTCCGAAGAATCCATTGAAAATCTGATTTTTTTGTTTGAAAAATTCAAAAGACGCTTGTATCTGCAAAATTGGCTTTGTTTTGACAGTTTGTTTGTACTTTGTTGCTATGGTGATTTAAGATGCCAAATCTAAAACCACTAGTGTTCATTGTTGTTTGACATTGACAATGACGATATTTATACCGGGGAGGTTTAAAACTTATAATTTGAACCTATTTTACTGAAAATTTTATTTTATCGAAAATATTGAAAATATAGCAGAATTTTAGTCAATTTGAATATTTTTAGGATATTTCGTGTGCTAGGAAAGATACAAATGTATTTTGAACGGTCTAAATGTTATAGAACACCTCAAAATCGTAACAAATTTACTTTTCCGCACTAAAATGCGTGCGGAAAAGTGGACTTTTCCGCACGCTTATAGAAAAAAGCTTTTTTAATTTTATGAACACAAAAAACTGTCATCAGGGCCTGTCCTTAAATTACGTAACGCTCTAGGAGGGGAAGAGGGGGTTTGGCCTTGCGTTACACTCAATGTTTTATTTATGTGTTCTTCTTGAAAATCCGTTACGAGGGGGGAGGGGGGGTTAAAAATCCTGAATTTTTACGTTACGTAATTTAAGGACGGTCCCTCAAAAATTACATTAACAAGTTTTTTTTCAAAAACCTAATAAAACAGTATTACTGCTGTATAAATAATGAATATTAAAAAAAATCTCATTCAAAGCTAAACCACTGAAACATAGCGCTGTTCCCGCGAAAACCTAATTAAAAAATAAACACAATGTGACAAAGAGAGCATTTATTTTACGCGTTGTTGGCTAACCGTTTTAACTGGAAAAATAGCAAACATGAATTTCGGAGTTTTTGCAGCTATTTTACGGACTTATTCATCAAACATCAATAATCAATAGTTTAGTACAGACGGTTTATGATATAACAAAAAAAATCTCTGGTGAATTGACTTTAGGACTATAATTGATATGACGTCATAAACTTAAGATTGAATGTTGTTAGATCCAGGGGTGGATAGGAAACTGTACAGCGTGTCCCATTTTCGATGGGATTAAATGGGAAACTCGGTTATTATTAAAGATATTGATTTTTTGATTGCACCTTACCGAGCCCTTTTTTTTGAGTCCTTAAAAATGGCGTAATCAGATTTTTGCTATACCCCGTAGTTTCGCTAATGCAGGGAGTTTTTGAAAAAATTGTATTTTTAATAATCCCTTGTATCTCGCTTATTTTGCGAGATACTTTTATTCTTTAAAAACATTTTTATGGCAACTTTTTTAGAAGAAAATAATGACGTTGTCAATTTTAAAAAATATTGTTTAGTTTTTGAGATATGGTATTTATCATAAAAAAATTAAATACGGACCTGGATTTTTTTTATTACTATTTTGATTGGTTTCATGGTAGTATTATTATAAAATAATAAAAATTTAAAAACTTTTTGTTTAAGGTAAAAAAAAATATTTAATATTAAAAAAAAATTAGTTCGAACCTGGATATTTCCATGGGCGCACCCAAAGGGGGGCCCGGGGCCCGGGCCCCCCCAAGCCTATGATTTTTGTATATATTTTCCACATATTTCATAAATAAACACAAAAAATAGCATGAAATACGACATTATGAGGCCTCGGGCCCCCCCCCCAAGACATATTCCTGGGTGCGTTACTGATATTTCCAACATAAATATAAACTAAAAATTGCTAGTTAAACAATTTTTAGTTTAACTGTTTTGATACTTAGCATATTAAAATGGTTTTACGTTAATTTACAGATTTATTTGAAACAAAGTCTACGAAAAATACAAAAAAAAACAAATTATAAAAAATAACTAATTTTTCTGATTACCACTATGTGTAAGACATTGTTGGCATTTTTTAGTAATTTTTCTTAACGCATTTTGCATAAAAATATTTCTGCCATTTAAATATTGGGATTTTGTTGCTTGAATGAATCTGGATGTGGTCGATTTCTAGCCAGTTTAAAATAATTGTAGGCCATTCACAAAAATGACAAGTAAAATGACAATGTCAATTCCACGCTTTTGTTTTGTAAATAGCACGACCTGCTGTTCGGTTATCAAATAATTAGTATGATATTATTTTTGTAACTTTTTAACGTTTTTTACTTTATTTATAAATCTTTTAATTATCATTTCAAAACAGATAAACTAAAAATCGTTCAACTAGTGTGTCTTGCAATTTTTAATTTATTATTACCTTGGAAATTTCCAGGTTCGGACTATTTTTTTTTTCAAATATTAAATAGTTTTTTTAACCTTAAATCAAAAAAATATTAAAGTTTTATCATTTTAAGGTAATAGTAGCATGGAACTAATCAAAGTAGTAATTAAAAAAACCGAGAAAAACTTAAGAAACTACAGACACGTACTCAAGATAGAACAGACGCAACGACACCAAGCACTATAGTGAACATCTCCAAACGGACTCTGAGCACCAACGAAGAATTGGTACTCAGTAAGGGACTTAAGTTCGCCATTGCACCGGCACTGACACCGACACTGGAAATTATTGCGGCAATAGAAACCGTTAGTCTCCCTCAACCCGAAGCTGATGAGTTTCGCCATAAAGTAAGAACAACGTTGGAAAGAAAGAAACAACAAAAGACAAACATCACCAGTCAAGAACAACGGGCAATCAAGAACCTGCAAGATTCTACCGGCCGACAAAGGAAACGCGACGGTGATCATAGATGTCGAGACTTACGACAAAAAGATCCAAGAAGTTCTGGAGAAAGGAGACTACAAGCAACTACCCAAAGATCCAACCACCACCATAGAAGGACGCATCTACAGGACTTTGAAGAAGTATGCTGAAAATATCCCGGACGCTGTTAGATCCCGCCTGACTCCACACCACAGTAAAGCACCACATTTTTATGGATTACCAAAGATCCATAAGAAGGATATACCACTGCGACCAATAAATACCATATCTCAAAAACTAAACAAAATTTTTAAAAATTGACAACGTCAATATTTTGCTCTAAAAAGTTGCCATAGAAAGGTTTTTACAGAATAAAAATATCTTGCAAAATAAGCGAGATACAAGGAATTAATTAAAATGCAATTTTTTCAAAAACTCCCTGTATTAGCGAAACCACGGGGTGTAGCAAAAATCTGATTACACCATTTTTAAGGGCTCCAAAAAAGAGCACGGTAAGGTGCAATCAGAAAATCGATATCTTTAATAATAACCGAGTTTCCCATTTAATCCCATCGAAAATGGGACACGCTGTACACCGGCCAAAAAACATTTTTTATAAATTTCAGTATAAGATACAAGATCAGTGTGGGATCCAGAATTTCCGAGGGAAAGCGCACCAATATCCAAATTATTTTTTCATTGCTGTTTTTGATAGATCTGAAGTTGGGCATTTACCATAACCGAAAGATACTACAACTATGTCGGTTTTGAACGTTTTTCTACGTTGTCCGATGCCTATTCTCCACCTACCTTCGATCCTGACAAACATCCTCTGTTTTTGATTGATCTCTGGATTGACTATGTTGCCATGCTAGTTTAGGACGCCCTCTTTTTCTGCGCCTTATTGGTTGTCATTCTAGGACCTGCTTTGGTAATTTTTCATCGTCCATCCATTGTACATGGCCGTGCCATACCAGTTGTCGTTTAGCGACGGTATCCGTTATGCTACCCTCGATTCCCATTCTTTCTTTTATGATCTTATTTCTTATATGATCTGTTCTAGATATTCTTATTGATCTTCTTATTGCATTCATTTCGACACTTTCCATTTTTGCTTTGTATTTTTCTGTTACGCGACAAGTCTCTATTCCATACTATAGCGTGCTTTTCAACATTGTTTCATATTTGTCAAATTTTACATTCTTTTTATCTCTCTGCTCCATAAAATACTGTTAAGACATCCAAGAACCTTTTTTGCTTTTACTATTCTTTTTTCCAGTTCTTTGCAGTCTGTTCCTGTCTTATCAAATTTGACACCCAAGTATACATACTCATTGCACGGAGATATTGTTTGTGCATTATCTAGTTCTAACTCACTTGATTCGTTTCCAATAAATAAGAACTGTGTCTTGTTCACGTTCACTGTTAACCCCTTAGAGTAACAATATTTTTGTTACTTTGAGGTTAACCCCCACTTTTGGTATTCTTCCGTTAACTTTCTCATCATATACTCTTTTCTCCTAAGATTTCTTCTTGAAAGATAAAAGGCGAAAATTTTTGAAAAATAAGGTAATTTTTGTAAAAAAGCTGGCAATGTAAGAAAATGTGGTTCATGCATGTCTTGTTTTTTAATCAGAATTTAAAAATAAGTTTTATGTTTTATTTAGCGTCATAACTCGAAAACCATTCGTTTGGCAAAAAAACTTAAAAAAGCGTTTTCGTAGAAAATTTTATTGCCTTCAACTTTTGTTTTAAACTCTTTTTTCTAAAACATACAGTAACCAAGTAATTTAAAGAAAAACTCTTTTGATGCACACTTAATCCAAGACGACGGGGGAGCCGACCCCCGCAAGGTCGAAAAGTCAAATTTTTTTTTAGGACTCCAATGTCAACAACATATGTCAAAATCGCGACTACACTACCTTTTGTAAGCTAAAATTCCATAATGACTGGACTAAAAATAATATTTTTGTTAGCCACAAAAAAGACAACAAAATTTTATTACAAAAACTTATAGATGAGTCCCTAAAAAACACCTTTCGGGAAATATTTAGTTTTTCGAGTAGACAATTTGTTGGGTGATTATTTTTTTGTAATTTTCCAGGGTTTATTTTCCAATAAGGAAAACTTTTGTGATAAATTGTCTGCGATATATAAAAATGTGTGTTATATTTTTATACGGTATTATTACATTATGACCATGTAATATATTGGCGAAAGTTGTATTCTGTCCTATAAACTTTCCAGGTCATCGGCGACAAAAGGCAAAATAAGCAAGAGCCAAGCTAGCAACCATATATTAATGATATAAAATGTAGGGGAACTATACTTAAAATGGGATACTTAAGTTTTAAAAATTTATACAAAAAAAAGTTTTGACGTTATTGGTTTATAGTAGTTTACCTAACTAGTGCGGAAAGTGCCTCTTTTCCGCACGCGATTGCAGATGGCCAAACGACGCGATAGCGGAGTTTGGCCAGCAATCAAGTGCGGAAAAGACACTTTACGCACGAGTTATGTACACTATTTTTTCTATAAGCGTGAGGAAAAAACTAAAAATTAATCAGAAAATTATTTATATTCAAAACGTTTTAATCAAATCAATTATTATTATTCACATTCTAGCGGCTTCTAGAACTGACTGGGGTAGATCTTCGTCCGAAGAATCCATTGAAAATCTGATTTTTTTTGTTTGAAAAATTCAAAAGACGCTTGTATCTGCAAAATTGGCTTTGTTTTGACAGTTTGTTTGTACTTTGTTGCTATGGTGATTTAAGATGCCAAATCTAAAACCACTAGTGTTCATTGTTGTTTGACATTGACAATGACGATATTTATACCGGGGAGGTTTAAAACTTATAATTTGAACCTATTTTACTGAAAACTTTATTTTATCGAAAATATTGAAAATATAGCAGAATTTTAGTCAATTTGAATATTTTTAGGATATTTCGTGTGCTAGGAAAGATACAAATGTATTATGAACGGTCTAAATGTTATAGAACACCTCAAAATCGTAACAAATTTACTTTTCCGCACTAGTGCGGAAAAAATATTTTTCCGCACTAATGCGGAAAAGTGGCACTTTTCACACTAAAATGCGTGCGGAAAAGTGGACTTTTCCGCACGCTTATAGAAAAAAACATTATGCTGTTGATGAAATATTCTTTTTTGTTTGTTATATTTTATTTGTAGTACTTTAAACACTTAAAAATAATTTGTTATTTTGAAAAATTTCCCATTTTACCCTAATTGTGCAGGTAGAATGGGAAATAGTATTAAGGTAAAATGAGATATAAAATTAACATTAAAAATATAAAAAATCTGGTTTAATAAAAAAATAAAAAAATACAACGCAAAGATAAAACTTAAATTAGTTATAATTTGTTTAAACAAATCATTTAGGACATAGGTATAACTAAAACAAATTATGTATTCCTTGGTTAAATAATAACCTAATAACAACCAGTAAAATTATTCCAATAATGCATATTATAAAAAAAAGACACAGAGACTTTACGAAAACAAAATAATAAGTAGATATAGTAAAGAAACCTTTAGTATTTTAAATAGCCTGCGTTAATAAAAAAACACAGATTTTGTTAGGTTTGGCGACGTCCGTTTAATTTCACATTCTTCCCAGTTGCAAAACCAGCAAGTTGGCATATCCTATAGTAAACTATTTATTATTGATTTTTGAAATTAAAAACACTGACTTTTTATGACACTGAAACTTCTTGAGTCATTTCAGTATTTTATCTGATAATTATATGCAAAAAGCAACACATTCCCGTATCCTTTAGTGTTGCGCGTTTTGCCTTAACCCAATTTCTGGAAAGGGGACCAAACATTAATAGAGCGCACTTTAAGAAAACGGCGACAAACAACGTCGATTGAGTCAAAACAACACAAAAATCCTGGCCAGAGCACAGTGGCGGCTCGTGAAGTATAAGAATGGGTGTGCGCTATAATAAGTGAGTCGAAATAAATTTAAAATAAATAAAGTTAAAAAAATTTGCATATTTATTTGTAGCCAAAAAAGACTACGAGAGGGAACTTATGGTGCCCACTAGCTAATAAGATTGTCAAAGTAAAAAAAAGCAGGACTCCAATAAATAAAAATATGCCTACACAAAAAAAATTACCTACAGTATACATACATATTAGTTTTTAGCCAACGATGGATAACATTAATTCAATGTACAAAACCGTTTTATCTTAGCTTTTGATTCAAGTACCATTTGATATTGTAATGTTCGTATGCGTTGATTAAAAAATTCATGCTTTTTAATTTTTGCCTGTAGATGATTTAAGTCAGTTACCCCTATGCGGCTCCAGCTTTTATCCATGCTTGCATTGAAAAATAATAAGCATGGAAAACAAAGTAACGAGTGTGTAACATCACATCCACAAATCCAGTTGTTTTTTTGGTAAATATATTTTCTAAAGTAGGTATCTTTTAAAATTCCTACCTTCTTTTCTTTTGAGGAAGTTTGCGATAATTCTAGTTCTGGAGTCGGCCTTCCTAATCTTTTAATTTCAATTTTTTGATTTAAATTAAAGGAGGAAAAGCTTGCTATAATGTTTTGTACACAATTAAGTCTTGAATTACTTCCAGGATTACCCGAACCCGAACTTGTAACTGCCTCAGACATAATCGAGACTTGTAGATAATAATTAACCCAAAAATTACAAACAAGAAGCCGAAAACAGCATAAAATTCACTTAAAAACTGCGTAAATAAATACGCCCAATACACGCATACTAACGGTAATATAAACAGTAATCAGCTGAGAACTATGAAAAAACGATGCAAGTGTGTATTGATTTAGCGCACCACCCCGCCCCTTTCTCGGCCGATATCCCGAGCATTTCCGATCCAATTGCGTGGCAAAAATTGGATAAAAGAGGAACGCCGAATCCACGCGCACCTCCAGATTCAAGCCCGCCCTCTCACTTCTCTAGATTCAAGCGAGGCGATCAAAGGCCACCATAGCCACCGTATGCGGCAGCGAGCGTCAAGTCGAAAAGATATTAATTACTTCCGTTAATGGCCGATAGATGCCACGAGCGGGATCGGGATCATTAAAAAATAAATAAAAAACAACAGTAATTATTTAATAATAGTTTGTATTTATTTTTTTTCTTATTTTTGCTGGGGGTGCGCGCGCACCAGCGCTCCTATGGACGAGCCGCCCCTGCCAGAGCAGAGGGGGCGTAGGGCAGAGATTATAGAACTAGAGATTAATTTTCACATCTAACCAAAATAAAAAAAAGTCGGTATAGTTGATTTCATAATTTCTCAGACAATTTTTTTTTGTTGAGCTATGTTATTGTTCTGGGCTATCAAAAGGGACGAGCCACGATCCTCCACTTTGTTGACGTCACATCGGAGGCTGATTTTTTTTATGGTCACGTCACGGTACAACTTATTGTATTTAAAATATTGAAGTTGGAATGACGGTTCATGAGTATTTGATTTTTTTTTACATAAAGCCCGTTGTGAGATTGATTTTACTATATTCTTGCAAAACAATTTTTCTTAAATGTATAGTAATCCTTAATTTTTTAAAGCCGCTTCATAAGCTCACACAAAAATTAAACTTAAAGCAGAAGCGAATGTATTCGTTACAACATCAAAAAATGTTCTTTTTGTAGTGTAATTTGGTTTTAAAAGGATTAACGCTGGTATTTTTGGATTCTAAATGAACTTTATTGTAAAAAGTCATTAAAAAATCAAAAAAAAACATTAAGTTTTAGAATACAAACAAATAAACAAATGCCATGCCAAACACCGATGACAGTTGGCATGCGGTACATGGCGGGTAATTTGAATTCAAAATAAGGAATGCTATGCTGTCTGTAAATATTTCATTGAAATATTGCGGAAATCATGTCATTTTGAAAATATCATAAAAAATATCATAAAAAACGTCTGACCACAGTAAACTAATTAAAATAAAATCGTCTATGCGTCTGACCTTCCATAACACTCAATGTAAAAGTCAGCCCCGGGAGAACAGCTGATTTTTTCAGGGTCGTGGCCTCTATTTTTTTGTTGGCCTTGACTGTACATCCAAGGCCAAAAATAGAGGCCACGACCCTGAAAAAATCAGCTGTTCTCCCGGGGCTGAATTTTACATTGGGTCTTATGGGAGGTCAGACGTTTTTTTATGATATTTTCAAAATGGCACTACAGATTTCCGCAAAATTTCAGTGAAATATTCTCAGACACCATCCCGATATTCCACCAAAGGTTTGTAAGGAAGCAACATGATTAAAAGGTTAAAATCTTCAAGATTTAGCATTCCTTATTTTGAATTCAAATTACCCGCCATGTACCACATGCCAACTGTTATATTTGACATGTATTTGACTTTGTCCTATGTGATTGTCACATTCGCTTCTGCTTTAAACTTAATTTTTGTGTGAGCTAATGAAGCGGCTATGAAAAATTAGGGCTTACTATACATTTAAAAAAATTGTTCTGCCAGAATAAAGTAAAAACAATCTCAAAAACGGCTTTATTTAACAAAAAATCAAATATCCATGAACCGTCATTCCAACTTCAAAATTTTAAAGACAATCAGCTGTGTCGTAACGTGACCATCAAAAAAAAAATCAGCCCCGGATGTGACGTCAACAAAGTGGAGGATCGTGGCTTGTCCATTTTGATAGCCCTGGTACATCATGCATCATCAATAAAATATATCTTACTTTTGTTTACAAAAATCAGCTGGACCACCAGTGACGTGAAAATATGACATATATTTTAAACAAAGAAAAGTAAAAAGGTTGAAAGGAGGAGTATCTACTTTTGTCTGAAATTTTGTTTTAATAGGGACTCATTGGAATAAAGCCTAGCTTAAATAGTGTCAGGCCGTATTTTAACAGTTTTACATGGAATGTGACAGATGATCTTTCAATATAAGGATTTTGTTTACTATACGAACCGAAATTGTTACTGTTGTCTTTAACTAAAGAAAAATAAACGACTTATTTTTAAATTCGACTTCGTTATGTCAATGCCACTAAACTATGCCAAAGTATCGCCTAACACTATTTAAGCGAGGCTTTTCTCCAATAATTCCCTATTATCTCTCTAGTCTTTTTAAATAAACGCGTACTGAAAAGCTTATATTATACCTACTTTATTTGAAACTAAATCAATAAAATTTAAATATTTTTATACTGCACCTAAGGGATCTTCCGGCTTCAACATTCAACATTTTTCTTATATCCATCTTGAGAAAATAGTTCGGAATTCATTTAAATTTTATTCATCTCTTTTATTTAGAAACTTTTATATTTACTATAACACCAACTTAATATTTTTAATTTACTTATTTATTAGCAGAAAAATAAGCAATAGGAAGCGTTCGCAAAAAAGAGTAATTTAACAAAAGAACTTTGTAGCAAGGATCACCATAAAAATGCGCTTAAATTATTTATTTTAAAAGTTAAATGTAGGTAGGTACATTGTAAAAGTAAAAGCATCTTTAATTAATAGCCAAATAGATCACAGATACACAGATCAACGAAGGAATTTAGCCAATCTCATAAGAAGACGTGCCAGACAAGGTGACACAATATCCCCTAAACTATTTAACCAGGCCCTAGAAGATGTTTTTAAAAACTTAGATTGGGAAGAAATGGGCCTCAAAGTAAACGGACAAAATTTGAACCACCTAAGATATGCTGATGATATCGCCTTAATAACAGGTAAGAAAGAAGAACTTATAAAAATGCTGGAAGAACTGGATACAGCAGCTAAAAATATAGGCTTGAGTATGCACTACACTAAAACCAAAAACATGAAAAACACGATCAGAATAAACCAAGAGAAAATAGAACAAGTACCGGAATATATAAACCTGGTACAAATTATTAAACTAAATAAAGAACCGCATTCGGTAAATTAAGCTACATATTAAAAAATAAAAAATATCCTCAGTACCTCAAAACAAAAGTGTATAATCAATGTATGCTTCCTGTACTTACCTATGGATTTCAGACCTGGAAACTTACAAAATCAAACATGGATGAGGTAACAAAAGCACAAAGATCATTGGTAAGACAAATGTTACATGTAAAGTTAACAGATAGAAAAAGGAATGAATGGAAAAGAAACAAAACAAAAGTAAGGGATATCAGAGGAGAAATAGCAAAATTAAAATGGAAATTTGCCGCTCATAATATCAGACAGAAAGACGATCGATGGAACAAATGTATTGTAAACTGGAGACCCTGGGAATACAAAAGAAGTAGGGGAAGACCACAAATGAGATGGGCGGACGAAATGAAGAAACATGCGGGAACTAGATGGATGAACACGGCGACAGACAGGGAAGAGTGGAAGATATTGGGGTAAACCTATGTCCAAAGATGGATCGAAGAAGGCTAAATAAATAGAATAGATAGGCATGGTGACAAAAATACATTTTATGATAGGAGAAGCAAAGTAAAAAGCTAATAACCAAAAAGCTTTAATGCTTCGAAAAAAACTCACCATCCGTTCTGAATTAAAATTAATTCGGCCGCTGCGCTCCTCAGAGCCGGTTCAAACTCTCTGGATGGGGCCCATCCATTCAATTATTCACAAAATGACTTAATACCAGTGGCGTAGCTTAACAATAATATTATACAACAAAGTACTCACCACTTATTTCTTAAAAACAAACTAGAAGTTAGCGAGAGACATACCTATCCATAAGTGTTATAAAATTTGTTATAGACCAAAAAAATACGTTTTTTTAAATCACCTTATGATATGATTATTGGCGGATACGAATGAATTTTGGGCACTTTCAATGTTGGAAATAATATGTGATGAAAACAGTGGCGGCGCGTGATAAAAAGCTTTGGGGGTGCACACCAAAAAATAAAAATAAAAATTGCGACGCAGGCGAAAATCTTTTTTCAGTGCCACGCTAACTTTTTGGGCCTTCGAGTGGGCCGTCATATCATATAATTTAGAGCAAATAATTAAAAAATGAGATATTTAGTTAGATATTAGTTACCTACTTATTATTATTGTTTTTATAAATAAATAATAAATTATCACACCTAGTTTATTTTCTCCTCTAATGGCAAAGATGAAAATTCATTTAAATATTGCACGCTAATGCTATCAGAATTTGAAACTTCCGCCATTGTCAAAATTCCCCAGATTAATATATCTACATTTTCGTAATAAAAAAAAATTGTGTGTGCTTAAGACCACACGGCAGAAGTGTAAACTTCAGCAAGGCGAAATTAATAATACTGGCCCATAACATGCAAAGCGGACCGAACCGAACTTTTCTGTGTACTGGCCTTCATCTGCATCATCATATCGCTCGCTGAATGTTTCTCACAGTTAGTCGACTCGAGCGGATTTCACCCGAATGAGCGTTACATAGCCGAGCCTGACGGCTCAGTTGAATTCACTACCCACCAAAACTGCTAAACGCGCCTAAAGAAGTTTACACTTCAAAAACTACAAACATGTAAAACATCAATATTTTTATTTTTTGCATACTTAGTACTTAAAATTTCAGCTCTACTCAGTATTTATTGGATTTACCAATAATATAATGATTACTTAGTACCGAATACAAAATATCTGATACTCGAATAGGAAGTATTAGTATCTACTCGATACTTGCAAAAGTAATCGTTGCACACACAACTACTAAGTGCACGAATTAAAAGTGCCGGTAATTTGCTCTAACATGCAACGCGACCCGACGACGCAGGGGTCGTCACGGGGGTGCGGGCGGCATTGAGGCTGGTCTTTGTATACGCGCCGTGCAGAAGGAAGGTTCAGATTCTGTGTACTGTAAAATTCTATTGGGACATGTCGTCCTCTCTCTCTATATTTCGTAATTAGCATGCGACATAACATCTAGGGTGCATAGAATTTGGTTCCAGGAAATAAAAGCGTTGTTTGCATATACGTAGTATTCCGTATATGGTTGTTTGATGGAGAGTTTAAACACGAATACAAACACATACATTAGGTATTAATTCCTAGAGTATATTCCAGTCTTTAGTGAATTTCTTTTGGGATAATTATGAATTAAATTAAGGAATGACCAAAGTTTAATATTTTTTTAAGTAAAATTTGGGAGTGCACGTGCACATGTGCACTTATGGAGAAACCGCCACTGGATGAAAATGGTACCCAGGTCTTTTGGTTCAGACTCACGTTTTACGTTTTCATTATTTGTTGTATGCAGTGTGCGGACACCTCTATTAAGTAAGGTCACTCTATCACGAAGTTCCTTCTAACTTCGTGATATAGTGACCTTACTATTAAGCGGACACTACCTTTAGACGGAGAAATTTGTTGGAACCAAGCTTTTACCTGTTTCTTTACATGTAAAATTCACTCCTATTACCGAACACTCTAATACCGGACGCGGACAATTTCTTTTGGTTAAAAAATTCTAAAACCTCCCTTAACCGGATGCGAACTTCTGACAACGGGACAGAGCGCTGCACCACATGGGCATAATATGTAGCATGTTGATAACAACGCACTCTGCAGCCGGGGTTTTACCTCTTTCCGTTTAAATGCGGAGACTAAATACTTCTGTCGTATTTACAACATATTTTATTCGGTGGGACTGCTGTTTTTTTTATTGTTTAGATGGGTAATAATAGATCTGTTTGAAATGACGCCTAGTAAAAAACTTCTTAGTTTACGTGAAAAACTGGAAGTTGTTAACGTTTTGGAGGAGGAACATCTATCAGCACGAAAGATCGATGAAAAATTTATTATCGGAAAAACTCAAGCAGCGTAAATTGTTAATAAATATACATTAAAATATCGCAGACACCTCCAAAAAGCGAACGAAATTGACGAAACCGTGAGTGTTCGCTGATAGGACGTTTCACTGTAATCAAATTCAATTAAGTTTTTGTTACGACCAAATGACAAACAAAGGTATTTACACAAATTTAAGTTAAAACCATTTTTCTGGCAATATAGGGCTGTGTCCTGAAATTCTCTTTGAAGTGTTTCACCCTCCAATGAGAAAACGTCAACAACTAATTTAAAATCATCGGCAAATGCCAATGATTCCACATTTTTTACCTTAGAAATAATTTTGTTGAAGGCAATAATAGAAAGAACACAGAACAGTACACCAGAAGAACTTACGTAAATAGTAAGCCCACTACCTTTTAATTCAACAAACTGATATCTTTTACTTGTGCTAGTTCCCAAATGAGATGCCAGTAAGTCCATGCAAAATAAGCTGTGACTTACTGTATCAAAAGCCTTTCCAAATCCATGTAAACAAAATCCACTTGACTCTTTGTTTATGCATTGCGAGAAAATTGTTAGTTTTCTAAAGGTACATCCTTTGGGTAAGAAGCCATGTTGTCTGGGAGATATTTTATTTGACACTTCTGCAAAACATTATCTAGAAAATACGTTCCCTAGATTTTATATAGGTATAGTGAAACCTCCTATAAGCGGACACTCTCGGTTTCGTCGATTTTGTTCGCCTATTGGAGGAGTCCACATATGAGAGAGAACTGCGAAATTTTAATATATATTTATTAAAAATTTCCGCTGCTTGAGTTTTTCCGAAATTAAATTTTTCAGCGATCTTTCATTTTTTCACTTAAACTAAGAAGGTTTTTTTCTAGGCGCCATTTCACATTCACACTGATTAACTAAACAATAAAAATAAAACACAGCAGTCCTGCCGAATAAAATATGTTGTAAATACGACAGAAAATTGGTCTCCGCATTTAAACGGAAAGAGGTAATACCCCCAGCTACACAGTGCGTATGTTGCCAACATACTACATAATATTTATGCCCACGTCTTATAGCGCTCCGTCCCGTTGTCAGAGGTTCGCGTCCGTTTAAGAAGGGTTTCAGAGTTTTTTAACCAAAAAAAATTGTCCGCGTCCAGTTATTAGAGTGTCCGGTTATAGGAGTGAATTTTACATGTAAAGAAATAGAGAAAAGCTGGGTTTCGACAAATTTGTCCGCCTAGAGGAAGTGTCCGCTTAATAGAGGTGTCCGCAAGGAGAGGTTTCATTGTACATATATTTTTTTCTGTGTACGCCATTGATTGCGTTCATTATTTCAAAAGTTTGGTAAAAAGTGGTCATTAACCGGGCCGTCCGTCTATGTTTATGTGCACTCATATTTTTCCGCTTTGTAGGGATTCATAGGGAATTAAATGACGGTTCCGATTAAATGACCAGTAAAATCACGAGTGGATTAATTTTAATTTATTTTTGATTTAATTATTATGCAACGCAATGCGTATGCTGTATGCTGTATGCACATGGTTAATATTAATATGTCAGGCCTTGTAAATGTTATATTTTGACTAAAAGTTACTTACTAAATAAATAATTATACTTTTCCTACGACCACTATGAAAATGATGGAATCCACACGATTTGCATCCGCAGCCAAGGCCAACAAAAAAATACAGGCCACGACCCTGAAAAAATCAGCTGTTCTCCGGGGGCTGATTTTTACATTGGGTCTTATGGGAGGTCAGAAGTTTTTTTATGATATTTTTAAAATGGGACCACAAAAATCCACAAAATTTCAGTGTAATATTCTCAGACACCATCCTCATATTTCACCAAACTTTTGTAAGAATGCAAGTTGATTAAAAGGTTAAAATTTTCAAGATTTAGCATTCCTTATTTTGAATTCAAATTACCCGCCATGTGCCGCATGCCAACTGTTATATTTGACATGTATTTGACTTTGTCATCTGTGTTATTGTTACATTCGCTTCTGTTTTAAATTTAATTTTAGTGTGAGCTAATGAAACGGCTCTGAAAAATTAAGGATTACCATACATTAAAAAAAAGTTGTTCTGCAAGAATATAGTAAAAACAATTTCAAATCTGGCTTTATTTTAAAAAAATCAAATATTCATAAACCCTCATTCCAACTTCAATATTTTAAAGACAATCAGCTGTGTCGTGACGTCACCATCAAAAAAAAATCAGCCCCCGATGTGACGTCAACAAAGTGGAGGATCGTGGCCCGTCCGTTTTGATAGTCCTTCCTCAGAAAACGTTAAATTTCAGCAGAAACTTTTCCGCACATGTGAGGAAAAGTACTATTTCTTACATGTATGGAAAAGTGTACTATGACGATAACTGTCACCATACTTTCCCACACATGTGTTGCAAAATACTTTTCCACACATGTGCAGGAAAGAAGTTTTATTTGATTTGTGCAAAATTAAAGACCAATTTTTACAAAAATTAGTATAGTTCAACGGTGTTCGTATGAAAATTCACTCGACGAAAGGGATTTATTTTTGAAAAGTTTGTTTAACAATGATTTAATTTATTTTCATTTTATCCGTTTTAATTTATTTTAATAAAATAATGGCTTCATAATTTACATAATTTTAAACGAGTTATAAAATAACTGCTGTATTTTATTTAATACAGTTTTTATAACGATATTAAATAATAATTGTATGTGTTATAAAAAAGGATTATATTAAAAAATGGTTTTAAAACTTATAAAAAAAATTCCAATAACAAAATTTTTGATTCTTTTAGGGGAAAGGTAGGCGAAATGGGGTACGGGGGTAAAACGGGATACCGCAAAAAAACCTCTTAGTATCAGATCTTTTATCCCCATGACTGGTTCAACTCTCTGCAATATGATTGGTGCCGGTGGGCTGAGCTTAAGTTGGTTTTTGCTCAACATGTGATGTTGTGCGCTGTTTATTGTAAAAATAGCTTACGCATTTTCTGACAATAAGTACATTTTTTACAGATTTTTTAAAATTTTGTTTACATTAAACAATTAGTGGGTTTATGTCTTCATAATTAAACGCGTTGTCCGTAAAATTAGCCCTTTACTGTGTATGATTTTAGTTTCAATTTATCTGCTCCTTTAGAGTAAAACGGGGTTTTTTCATGGGGGCAAAACGGGGTACCTTGTTATACCAAGTAACCTAGTTTTTTTTATTTTTTTGGTACCATCACTGAAAGTTGTATTTTATGTTGTCATTCCAAAAAATGGACGCTGTTATTTTATTTATTATATGTAAATAAATATAATAAAATATTGATTCTAAATTACACAACAGCCCCGCCCGTTTCGCTACATATGTATGGATACCACAGTTTACCCCTATGCGGGGCGAAATGGGGCAAAGTCAACTTTTTACAAAAATAAAAATAAAAGAATGAGGAGTTCTTTAATCCCTTCAACTGAAAATTAAAAGATAAAAATAACATATCTAACAAACCTGATGTCAAATGACGAACGAATTAATAGGAGAAATAAGTCTATATAAAATTAAGTATCCCATTTTTCCCTCCTTTCCCCTAACTATCGCATTTTATTTAATACAGTTGTTATAACGATATTAAATAATATTGGATGTGTTAATAAATAGGTTTTAAAATTTAGTTCCTCATAAAATACTCTGCCAATCTATGGGCACCTAAGCTCACACTAGGTACTATAGTTATAGTGTACGTGTGAGCTAATATAACCACAAAGTATACTACCTATATATTCTGTGATATAACTAAAAACTGAAATATATTTTATTGAACTCCAGACTCAATCACCGTTCGTTTGATACCACACAAGCCATGTTTTGACTTAAACTTTAATTTTTCAGATCTATTCCCACCTTTTTTTTTTAAGTAAAATGTATTTTATTTAACTCCAGACGCAATTACCTTTCGTTTGATATCACACACGCCATATTTCCACATAAACACTAATTTTTTTAATTTACCCCCACCTTTTTTTTAAAAGTAAAGTGTATTTTATTTAACTCCAGATGCAATTACCTTTCGTTTGATATCACACTCGCCATATTTGTACATAAACTCTAATTTTTTAAATATATTTGGCTTGTGTTTGGTGGATTTTGTTCATTTTTAAATGGGACCATCTCGACCCAAAACCCAGCGTAGGTACCAAATTTCATTAAAATCGGGCAAGCGGTTTTTGAGTTATGCGCGTTGGTCGTTACAGACAGACAGACATACAGACAGACAGACAGACAGACCGACAGACAGACAGCCAGACAGACAGAGAAAAAAAAAGTTTCAAAATCATCTGAAACGCAAAGATATATAAAAATTTTTGAAATCGGAGCAACTTTTTTTTTCTCGAAAAAATTAGGATCACTATAGCTCACACTACTATAGTATAGTAGTAGCGTGAGCTAAAAAATCGAAACATTTCCAATAACAACATTTTCAACTCTTTTATTTCTAGCTAGTAACGGAGTGTCACCCTATATTTCGAAAATGCCTCACATCGTCTCCTATTTCATTAGTTTTTGGTCCACTTTTCCCGCCACTACTTGGACAAATAAATAATGTAACAGCTTTCGACAACATCAAAAATGGCTGTCGGTGGCAGTAAGAAAGGGTAGTAAAACACGAAGAGTTGAGAGCCTTTGGGCGAGTTTGTAAGGTAATCAAAAGAAAAGTCTCTAGATTTACCGATGGGCTCACCGATGAGAACGATCGAGTTCGTAAATGTATCGGTAAAACGTCGTTGAAATCCATCAGGTTTTGGTAGTTCCGATGGATTCCACCAATAAGTATACTAATTTATTTTTCTGTTAAATAGACCTTTATTACTTTCCAATTAATAAAAAAACGAACTCAAATTCACAGAAGTCAGTTTAAATCCATTATTATTATCTGGCTACCTCTTGAAAAACTTTTCAAGAAAAGTCTGGAAAACCAAATTTATTATAGAATGCGCTCTAGTTATTTAATAAAACTTCATTGTCAAGCAGTGTCTAAAAACCGATTTTGGGAAGTCAATTAATAGTTATTTAAACAACAAGGTTTGAAAACGACTCTTTGCACACGATCGAGACGGCCGAGCCGAAGGCGAGGTCTACAAGTCGAAGGAGTGTGCAAAGAGGTTTTCAAACGAGTTTTTTACAATATTTTTTATACGACTGCTAATAAAGAAAGAAAAATCAAATTTTAATTTAACTTGTTTTTATTTCCGACATTTTTACAACAAAACTTTAAAAATTCAACAATTTTTTGACGTATCTAATCAACAAAACATACGAGCAGTGAAGGTTGCTACGGTACTAAGCCAACTTATATTGATGGGTGACAACAAAAATCACAATGATGGGAGATCCGTATGCAGAAATGACATAGGCGTGCGCAAAAATGACATAAGCGTGTGCAAAACGTTTTGCACACAGCGTGCGCAAAATGCCATTTTTAGATCGTGTTCTCCGTGCGCAAAACCCCCTTTTACAAGACAGTCGTATAAAAAAGTATTTTAGCTCACACATATACTATACTATAGTAGTGTGAGCTATGGTGATCCTAATTTTTTCGAGAAAAAAAAAGTTGCTCCGATTTCAAAAATTTTTATATATCTTTGCGTTTCAGATGATTTTGAAACTTTTTTGTTGCGCCGTCTGTCTGTCTGTCTGTCTGTATGTCTGTCTGTCTGTCTGTCTGTATGTCTGTCTGTCTGTCTGTCTGTGTGTCTGTATGTCTGTCTGTAACGACCAACGCGCATAACTCAAAAACCGCTAGGCCGATTTTAATAAAATTTGGTACCTAGGCTGGGTCTTGGGTCGAGATGGTCCCATTTAAAAATGAACAAAATCCACCGAACACAAACCAAATAAAAGGGTGGGGGTAGATTTCAAAAATTAGAGTTTATGTGAAAATATGGCGTGTGTGATATTAAACGAAAGGTAATTAAGTCTGCAGTTAAACAAAATACATTTAAATTTATTTAAAAAAAAAAGGGTGGGGGTATATTTTAAAAATTAGAGTTTAAGTGAAAATATGGCGTGTGTGATATCAAACGAAAGGTAATTGAGTCCGGACTTTAACAAAATACATTTTAGTTTTTTTTTTGTAAGGATGGGGGTAGATTGCAAAAATTTGAGTTTAAGTCAAAACATGGCTTGTGTGGTATCAAACAAAAGGTAATTTAGTCTGGAGTTGAATAAAATATATTTCAGTTTTTAGTTATATTAGCTCACACGTACACTATAACTATAGTACCTAGTGTGAGCTTAGGGGCCCATATATTGGCAGAGTATTTTTTAATTGGTTGCATTATTGTACAGAAATAAAATATTCACGAGTTTTTGATAAGTGTTCTATTACAAACATAACACGCTTTTACTACAGTTTTTCCGTAAAACTAATTCTGCAGCATCATTGTCCTGGCTCCAAAAATATTCCTTTTCTGAGTCCTCTGAACTGTCCACAAAAGGGTATAATGCGTTAATGGTTTATGGTTAGTTTCCCCACGGCGGCCGCCAACGCCGGAATTTATTAGAGAATTATTGACATAAAGCCACTTTCATATTGTAAGATCAGCTGTGATCTTTCAATATACGGCCTTTGTTTACTATAATAACCATAATAAATAGTGCCTTCTTTTATTAATTGAAAATAAACGACGAAAGTTTTAAATTCGACTTTGGTATGTCAATTTTAAAGGATCATCTGTCAGTTTTCAATAGAAAACTGTCAGAATACTGACTGGCACTATTATTGCCT
The DNA here is from genome assembly GCA_963576565.1 of Aspidapion aeneum. Taxonomy (NCBI): domain Eukaryota; kingdom Metazoa; phylum Arthropoda; class Insecta; order Coleoptera; family Brentidae; genus Aspidapion; species Aspidapion aeneum. The sequence continues at coordinate 5,810,160 of OY755043.1, read as the reverse complement.
TTATTTCAATATATTACTAAAAAATATTACTAAAAAATATATTGTGAAACAAATAAATTCATTAAAACCTTAACGTATTGAATGTTAAGCTAATGGATGTTAACAAAATGTATAAATTATTTCAAAAAAACCTGACTCGTTTCACCGGTGACTTTAAAAACCCGCCCTTTTTGCTATACATAGACACTGGAAGTGGCGAACGAGGCTGTACAAGCAATCTGTTGGTTTTTGGCTTTTTACGTTTGCAGAAGAGCACTTCTAGCATTTCAGAAAGTCAGAAGTCATCCGAACGCCCTCCCCTTTCGTAACGCATTTTCAATAAATGTTACAGGAAAAAATTATTAAGTGTAACCCAAGGCCAACAAAAATAAATAGATCCATGACGGCTCAGATACCTTCCTAGCTAGCCTATTAGCACACTTCAAGTGAAGCTCTTACGAAGTTTTTGGTTCGTAATTATTGAGCAAAATATAGTCTATTATATTCCTAAAACAACATATTGATTAGATGCTCCATTAAAAAGTTAGCATTTTATAAAGTTTTTAATTGCCATTAGTATTCATGGATTTTATCCAAAATCTAATCAGCTCGTTAGAGTGTCGAACAAGCGGCAGAAGGTACCAGACCCACGTCTCGAACAACGATGCAAAAACAAAAAAAAATCCGTCGCCCTGTCACCCAGGCGTTTAACAGCCGTCATCAAAAAAGCATCCGATGCGATGCACGCAAAAATATAAGTTGACCTTGAACATCGAGAAAATACGCAGGTGTAGTCCAGGAGCCGACACGCAGCCAGCCAAGGAACCAGGAATAATAACCCAGGAGCCGGCTATAAGTGCTACATAGTTGGAACCACAATGGCGCCAGCATAAATCTCCTACAGTTAACTCACGACGACCACAACTGCTGCGCTAAAAAGGAAAGAAGTCTATCGTCTATAACCAAGTTCTGCTGGGACGATAGCGATGTTAGATAGATGCAAGTCTAACATGTAGCAGGACCACGTTTCGAAAGGGATGTAAAAGCGTGGGTTCACTGTGTATACTTGCCACGCAGTATAAAGATTCCTGCCCTCGACAAAGAGGTGTCAGACAAAATTAAGTCCTCTTAGAGATAATAATATAATAATAACTCTTTATTCGTTGTTTAGAAACTCCTAATACAACATAGCTAATAACATTAATTTATCTAATAATAGTGATAAAAAAAACATAATAATAATTAATAGTAAGGTATACACAAAAACACATAATACATCAATAAAATATTTCTTAGTCTGTATATATTATTAATATCCAATTAAGTTTAAAACAGCAATTCTTTGATCTGGCTTTTAAATATGTTCAGCGAACTTGAGTTTTTGGTTTCAATTGACAAATTATTATACTCTTGCAGGCCTTTCACGAATAATGAATTAGCAAGAAGGTACGGAGGTAGAGAAAGAAAACTTGCATCGTACGGGGCACGTGCATCAGTTTGATATATGATGTACGGACAAATCGGGGTTGTCTAGACCAAAAATGGTCTCCCCACCACTACTATTACTAGAGTGTCGAACACTATTTTATCTGAAAATTTTATAAAAATCTGTTTAGCGATTTAGAATCGTGTTACGGGCAGAAATAATATTCACACGTACACACATACCTAGACAGACATATTACTAAGATGGGTCAAAATACACTAAAATAACACTTTTTCGTCGTTATCTCAAAAAAAAGTTTTCGTCGAAAATAATACCTTCTCTAGCCATTGCTGCGCGGGCTAGGAAGGTAAAAATTACTAGCTTCGATCGTTGTAAAATCAGCTATTTTTTCGAAGACATATTTTACATGAGGTTTTATAAGAATTTTTCGCGATCTGTTCAAAACGACACTGTATTATGTTATAGTTCCGTGCACTGTATAGATTTATATAAAATTTAAGTAAAATATTCTCCGACACCATATCGTTACTACAACAAATTTTGTGGTTACATTTCGGTGTCTAACAATTTCGCCTGGAAGATGCGATTTTCAAAAAATTAATTTTACCCTTAACAAAAAATAAAATTTTTACGATTTCTTAAACACACCTCATTTCCCAATAACTTGTTTATTTCCTTTTCGTGTTATTTTCTTTAGACTTTCTCGCTTTTATATTTTCTTCTGTAGGAATAAAACTTGCGTTTATTGCTTTAATATTATTTTCCTCCCTGGAGACCTATAAAATGAAGGATAGGTTTCAATTTAAAAAAAAAACATGATATTTTTATGGTTATAGCACAATCATCATGTTTTATTGTAAAAAATATTGGAAAATATTTTTCGCACCTTACTAATGTAAAGTGAATAATTTATCCCGCATTTTAAGAATACAAGTGTCACTTTAGATTCCAGGTTGAGAAGTGACGGATCACGGATAAAAATTAAAAATCTGGATGAAAAGTGCTATAGGGGATAAAAAGTAAAAAACCATGTTTGTAACCGATTCTGGAGACTAATTTTATTACTAATCATGTTGTAGCTGGTACCCATTTTATAGTCAGTATCAAAAATAAGATACAAATAATTAATAGCCAATATATATAGCGAAGTAATATCAGTCAAAATCCACGAAGCAACCAAGTCAATCCGCATAAGAGGAGCTGTCAGCCAGGGTAACACAATACACAATATTACCTAAACTATTTAACCAGGCCCTAGAAGAATACGCATCAAAGTAAGCGGACAATAATTGAACCACCTAAGATATGCTGACGATATCGGCTTAATAACAGGTAAGGAAGAAGAACTCATAAAAATGCTGAAAGAACTGGATACAGCAGCTAAAAATATAGGCTTGATTATGAACTACACTAAAACTAAAATCATAACAATCATAAAATATCACGATCAAAATAACCAAGAAACAAAAAAAATTTTTTTTTAATTTTTCAAAAAAAATACATATATATATATATATATATATATATATATATATATATAGCTGGGACAAATTATTAAACTAAAAAAAGAAAACCAAACGGCAGCATTCGGTAAATTAATCTACATATTAAAAAATAAAAAATATCCTCAATACCTTAAAACGAAATCTTAATCTTCCTGCTCACATATGGATCCCAGACCTGGACACTTACAAAATCAAACATGGATAAGGTAACAAAAGCCCAAAGATCAATGGAAAAACAAATGTTACATTTAAAGCTAACAGATAGAAAAAGGAATGAATGGATAAGAAATAAAACAAAAGTAAGGGATGTCAGAGATATAGCAAAATTAAAATGAAAATTTGCCGGTCATAATGACAGACAGAAAGACGAACGATGGAACAACTGAAGGAGTACGAATAAAAAGGGTACAATTGCATTTTTTTAAATTATGGGATAACTATGATTTCCTAAAGTTAAGATGCATTTTAATTAGAATAAAAAGGATTCAAGTGCTTTTAAGTACACCTAGTACACACTAGGCCTGCTTGACATTACTTGAATCATTTTTGTTGTGATAAAAATGTACCTTAACTTTAGGGAACTAAGTTATCCCATAATTTAAAAAAAAGGACTTAACGTACTTAAACCGTATTGTTTTTATTCTTACCCCTTTAATTGCATTGTAAACTGAAGACCTTGGGAAAATAAAAGAAGTAGGGGAAGACCCCAAATGAGATGGGCGAACGATTTGAAGAAATATGCGGGGCCTAGATGGATGAACACGGCCACAGACAGACAACAGTGGAAGACATTGGGGGAGGCCTATCTCTAAATATGGATCGAAGAAGGCTAAATAGATAGATAAATAGATCAAAAATAAGTAGGTAGTAGTTGTAATTATTTTTATTTTATTAGGTATGTAAATATTAAACTAATTTTTTTATACTTATATATATTAGATAATGTTTTTGTATTTATAAACTTTTCACCTTTAATTTTTTTATTGTTTGTTTTGTTTATTCGTTGAACGGTAGGTTTTCTTTTTAATAGTTTTCACTTGGTTATTCGAACCATTCAATCTTTTTAAATTTACTGATTTATTTTTTTGTTATACTCTAAATGGGGCTTTTTTACCTTTCAATTAATAAAAAAACGAACTCAAATTCACAGAAGTCAGTTTAAATCCATTACTATCGTCTGGCTACCTCTTGAAAATCTTTTCAAGAAAATTCTGGAGAGCCAAATTTATTCTAGAATGCTTTCCAGTTCTTTAATAAAACTTCATCGTCAAGCCGTTTTTAAAGACCGATTTCCTTTCGTTTTCTGAGAAGTCAATTAAAAGTATTTTTTAATGGATTGCATCACTGTACAGAACAAAATATTCAGTAAGTTTTTTCCGGTAAAATACGTCCATTATTATACCCCTCTTTACTAAAAAAAAGTTTTAAAAATAAAGGAAAATTCGTTAAACTTTTGCAATATATAAAATAATAAGAAAATAAATTTCATAATTAGTAGAAGGCAACCCGAAAAATGCTAAAATGTAAATAAATTGTCCTACCTGTAACGCGATTTGTCCCATTCGGTAACACTATTTTTCAACTTTATAGTACTTGTCCAGTGTTACAGATCGGGACATTTGAATTTGTTCTCTAGACATTAGTTAGAAGATGGGACAAAAAATAACAATTTCAACAAAAACTCCTTTAAGGTCAGAGACGTTCAGTTTACAATAATTTTTGCTAATACAAAAACTTTTATTTTTTTAAACAAAAATTTTTGTTTTGTCCAAAAAAAAGTATTGTATAGGTATATTTTTTAAATTTTATTCAATTTCTAAGTAAACTAACGATTCCTGGAATTAACGGAGCTTCAGATTTAAAAGGAAAGGGTAAAAATATGGCACCTCAGAGTTGTCCTGATTTGTCTGTTAGTAAATTTATTCAGCCGCAGCTTCTTTGATGTCTCGCTTCCGGAAACGATTTAGACCAAGATAGGACTGGGTAATTACTTTAATTAAGTGCTTAGCCCTGTTTTAGTCCCAAGAATTTAAGCGATGTAATGTGTTGTCTTATTTTCTGTGATTTAAAGTGTGGCAATACAATTTTCAACTCAGAGTTTCGTAAAGTAAGTTAAAAGAAGTAAGGCGTAAGACGCTAAAGTAAGAATGATGGTTGATAGTTTGAAAAATGTAACAAGTTGTGCAATTCGAGTTTATTTCTTGCAAATGAACGCATTGTGAAAATTAACTGACAGTTACTCTAAATAAGGGGCTGATTCGTGACGTAGGTTTAAATTTGCACCTCGACATAAATTGTAAATTTGGAACATACTCTTTTTAATGCACAGCTGTTAGCTCACACATATACTATACTATAGTAGTGTGAGCTATGGTGATCCTAATTTTTTCGAGAAAAAAAAAGTTGCTCCGATTTCAAAATTTTTTATATATCTTTGCGTTTCAGATGATTTTGAAACTTTTTTGTCGCGCCGTCTGTCTGTCTGTCTGTCTGTCTGTCTGTCTGTCTGTCTGTCTGTCTGTCTGTCTGTCTGGCTGCCTGTCTGTCTGTCTGTCTGTCTGTCTGTCTGTCTGTCTGTCTGTCTGTCTGTCTGTCTGTCTGTCTGTCTGTCTGTCTGTCTGTCTGTCTGTCTGTCTGTCTGTCTGTCTGTCTGTCTGTCTGTCTGTCTGTCTGTCTGTCTGTCTGTCTGTCTGTCTGTCTGTCTGTCTGTCTGTCTGTCTGTCTGTCTGTCTGTCTGTCTGTCTGTCTGTCTGTCTGTCTGTCTGTCTGTCTGTCTGTCTGTCTGTCTGTCTGTCTGTCTGTCTGTCTGTCTGTCTGTCTGTCTGTCTGTCTGTCTGTCTGTCTGTCTGTCTGTCTGTCTGTCTGTCTGTCTGTCTGTCTGTCTGTCTGTCTGTCTGTCTGTCTGTCTGTCTGTCTGTCTGTCTGTCTGTCTGTCTGTCTGTCTGTCTGTCTGTCTGTCTGTCTGTCTGTCTGTCTGTCTGTCTGTCTGTCTGTCTGTCTGTCTGTCTGTCTGTCTGTCTGTCTGTCTGTCTGTCTGTCTGTCTGTCTGTCTGTCTGTCTGTCTGTCTGTCTGTCTGTCTGTCTGTCTGTCTGTCTGTCTGTCTGTCTGTCTGTCTGTCTGTCTGTCTGTCTGTCTGTCTGTCTGTCTGTCTGTCTGTCTGTCTGTCTGTCTGTCTGTCTGTCTGTATGTCTGTATGTCTGTCTGTAACGACCAACGCGCATAACTCAAAAATCGCTTGACCGATTTTAATGAACCATGGTACCTAGGCTGGGTCTTGGGTCAAGATGGTCCCATTTAAAAATGAACAAAATCCACCGAACACAAGCCAAATAAAAGGGTGCGGGAAGATTTCAAAAATTAGAGTTTATGTGAAAATATGGCGTGTGTGATATCAAACGAAAGGTAATTGAGTATGGAGTTTTTTTTTAAAGGGTGAGGGTAGATTTTAAAAATTAGAGTTTACGTGAAAATATGGCGTGTGTGATATCAAACGAAAGGTAATTGAGTCCGGAGTTAAACATAATATATTTTAGTTTTTGTTTTTTAAAGGGTGGGGGTAGATTTCAAAAATTTGAGTTTCAGTCAAAACATGGCTTGTGTGGTATCAAACAAAAGGTAATTTAGTCTGGAGTTGAATAAGATATATTTCAGTTTTTAGTTTTATTAGGTCGCACGTTCACTATAACTATAGTACCTAGTGTGAGCTTAGGGGCCCATATATTGGCAGAGTATTTTTTATTGCTGTCCAACTCATAACGCACTGTGAGGTCTATTTGATGCGATGCTCCGTTAAGAAGTTAGCATTTTTAAAAATTTTTAGTTGTCAAAAAACTGTTATTAGCATTAATGCATTTTGAGTGTCGAAAACTGGAAATTTTATGAAAATCGGTACAGCGGTTTAGGAGCTATCGTGTTACGGACAGAAATAAAATACACACACACACGCACAGACAGACATCACGATGATATTGCTAACATAGTCATAATACACCCAAATAACACATTTTCGGCTATATCTGAAAAAATACCTTCTATATTACCTTCTCTAGCCATTGCTACGCGGGCTAGGACGGTAAAAATAAGTTATATGTCTGGAGGGTGGATTATCTTTTCAATCCTGTCTCCATTAATTTCCTAATAAATTAAATATTACTAAACCGATTTTCTCCAAATAAAAAGCATCAAAGCAAAAATTGATTGCTCCTTAAAGGTCACTATCGTTACCTTCTTTCTTGACATTCAAGATGGCGATCAAACTTTTCAAAGAGGATAGTTTATTCATATGCTTCAAGAAACTATTCGGTTTATTTTTTTAATTAGCCGCACAAAACAAAGTTTAAATAATTATAACGTCGGCGAAATCCAAAAAGTGTGTTACGCCAATTTGACAAAATTCACAGGAGAAACCAAAAACACTTTTTTTTTTAAATTGGATAACCGCTGATAATTAAAACATATCTGTGATCATTTAATAGGATAAATAGACCTATAGAAATTAAGTATTCCATTTTTCCCCTCTTTCCCCTACTAATGGTAACAGGCAGGCAAAATCCAGATTAAAAACGCCCTATAATTTTTTTTTAGATAATGCAAGTCTTTAAATTTAATTTTTACTTTTTATTCAAAAACTTTAATAATTTTTCGTTTTTAAATTTTAATTTCGAAAGGAGGATCAATTTATACTAATCTTTTTTGCATTAAAGTCGACCTTTAATATCAAAGCCGATTTAAAATTTAAATGGAAAATGGAAAATTTCCGTAATACAAAGGTACCTTGGACCTACCTACCGAAACTTCTTCCGGGAAAGTTTTAAACTTTTTATTCCACAGGTGCATTCTGCGGGATAAATTATGCAGTTTAGAAATTTTTTAAAAGAAAATTTTTAGAAAATTTATTACAATAATGAACGCTAAGTTATGGGTGTATTGTAGTAGTAGAGCTGTTAATCCATAAAAAATTTATATGCACAAAGTGTTTCATTGGTCCTTTTTTGAGCTCTTAAAAATAATGTTTTCAGGTTTTCCGAACTATTTTTTGAGGAAAAAAGTAACGTTGTCAACATTTTGACATCCCTTATTAAGAACCTTAGAGTAATAATAATATTATTACTCTGAGTTAAGAACCAAAATTATTAATAAGGTAGTTAGCAGAAGCACTGACCCCTGACTCCCCGAAGCGCTCAGCAGCTTTTCCTCTTTTTTTGAATGTGCACGTAAGCTCTTTTCCATGTGAGGAAGTAATCATCGAAAAAGAAATGATAAAGAATACACGGTAAAAAAAAATGTCTTAGATCAAAGCAAATTGCTGTTTAATTTGTGCTTTCCTATCCACCAAGAGAATATTTTTTTGATATAGCACAAAAAATGTCTTGCCTCTTATTTTCATGTGAAGCAGAAATTGTTTTATTATAAATTGGAACTGAATTAATCTAAGACAACGTTTTCTCTGGAAACAAAATATTATTTATATGAAGACAATTTGCTTTCTTACAAAATGGAGTATACTGAAACAAAACAATTAAAGAAGAAAAATAAGGTCTCATTTCAATATTAAACGCTGCGTTGAACTAAAAAGAAATATTTTAGTTCAAAACAAATTGTTTTAAGGTAAACAATTTATTTAAGAAAAGTACGTGTTTTGATCAGAGAAACTACTAGAAAATCTCACATATATTATCAATCAATTCATAAACGGACATTCGGTACCTGATGATTGGAAAATAGCATTCATATCCTCAATATATGAAAAAGGAATAGAGGAATTTTAGTAACCAGTACTCTAAGTGGATTGTATGGTAGAATTCTTATCTAATTCCGAGGTTTATGTTCATCAGATCATAATAGTTGGCTCTGAATATTGCGTCCTAGACGAATTTATTTCAGCGCCATCTGCCCCTCAATATTGTAGACCTCGCCGGTGGCACATCTATATGGGTTATTTACTCAATGTTATGGGTCTATTGAGACAACGTACCTACTAAGTTTGACTAAAGTAGCCCATCCTTCGTAGCCTTGGCCATGCACGAACCGTCAGTTTTTAAAAGTCATTTTTTTTTCGAAGATATAGGGTAATTTAAAAATTTGAGAGTTCAAAAAAGAGCAACTAGTTAAATTACGAGGAGTTTAATGCCAGTCAGTCAGTTATTGTTATTTCAGTTTTGCGTGTCTGTCGAGTCAAACTATTTTAGATTGAAAGCAATAAAATTAAAATTTAATATAAAGAAAAGATGAATTTTACGAAGAAAGAATGATAAAATTTAATGCATTTAAACTAAAATAGGTATTTTAAATTCGTTAAAAGTAAAATATGGAATTTTACGAAAGAAAAATAATATCAGCCATTGTTTCCCAATAAGGTATAATATCAATTCTAAAACCTAAGATTTTGAAATATATTTAAAAGAAAATATGAAGATAAAAATGACACTTTTATTACTACATAATTCTTTTTGGAATATTTAATATATTATCGTACAAGTTTTCCAGTATCAACTTTTAAAGAATTTAGGGGTGGTTCTTCCATAACCTATCTAAGTTATATACCTAGGAACGAAAGTGTATTATTTGCTGTTTTCGGACAAAAGTAGCACTTAGCGAGGGCTACAGTTCGCCGAGAAATCAAGACACTTTAGTCACGTGGTATATATACTAATTTTTACTCTCAATTTTTATTAAAATTGTTTGCATTTTTTTTATTATACTGGCCTAAAAAAATACGACAACCAGTCCACCATTCATTCTGACGTTAAGCCAATTTAGGTATATTTTTCTTATGGTATGGTTAAGTTTTTTTTGTGTTAATAATTTTAGAAGTTACAAATAAACATAAAACTTCCAAAAATTGAAACGGCTAATGCTAATTTCTCAAAATTTGCTTTGTTTTAGCACAATATTTTATTTTCACTCCGAATTTGTTTTTGTCCCCGGTTATATTTTTAGTTCACGAGATTAAAATTTTTTAGTCCTAAAATAAGGAACTAAAATACGTTTTTAGTCCCTGAAGTTCAATAAGTTTATTTTCTTTTATATGAATATTTTAATGCCTTATAAAGAAAAACAGGATCTAAATGCCAGCTTTAGTTATAGTAACCAATGTTTAAGGCTTTTACTATGTAAGTCACGATTCCTGCCTTTTCTGCCGCTGTGGCTTCAAGCTACACTTAGTTAAAAACAGTGGCAACTCGTCATTTTAAGTATGTAATGGGGCACAATCAATCAATCCATGTCGGATCTGATACCTTCCTAGCTAGCCTATTCGCAAACTTCAAGTGAAGCCGCCACGAAAATAGTTTATTGTAAATATGTCAGAAACTAAAGCTCTTACGAAGCTTTTGGTTATAACATAAATTATTTAGCAAAATGTAGTCTATTATATTCCGAAAACATACAATATACATACATATACAATGCTCCGTTAAAAAGCATTTTAAAAAAATTTTAATTATCAAAAAATATCATTATCATGAGCTCGTTGGAGTGTCGAACTCTATTTTATCTAAAAACTTTATAAAAATCGATTCATCGGTTTAGGAGCTATCGTGTTACGGACAGAAATATACACACACACAGACAGACATCACGACGATATTCCTAAGATTTGGCGTTACCTCAAAAAATGTTTTTTCGTCGAAAATAATACCTTCTCTAGCCATTGCTACGTGGGCTAGGAAGGTAAAAAAAGGGATAAGAAGTTTTAAGACATTAATTTATCAATATATAATTTTAGTCGCTATTACTTCTGTATTTCATGTATCCAAATAATAAACAATATCAATTATGTACGAATTAATAATATTAAATAAATCAGGCCGAAACTCTGCATACTAGAGCCACCGCTTTGCCCGAACGTGTTTAGCGGTGGAATGCATCACTTGCGTCGCGTAGGCCACCAATTGAAGGCTAGCTTATCTTATCTCTTAAATATATGTTGAATTTTCACGTCACTGGTGGTCCAGCTGATTTTTATAAACAAAAGATATGATATGAACAACTAATATTTCTATTATTTTTTAATATGTTCTTATAAAATAATATTTTTCAGACATACCAGTCGTTATTTTTTTTAGCGCGCTTCATTTCTCTTTACACAAAAATTAAAATTCGAAGAAAATAATATGTTCGTTTCAGCTTCAAAAATCATCCGATGACCTACATCTTTGTTTACTACCCAATAGTCCTCGGTTCACCTTTGATACTAAACGATCACATTCAGTTGACTTGTAGTTTAAGTTTTGTGTAATAAAAAATAAAGCTGGCTAAAAAAAAATACCGACAATACGTCTAGAAAATTACATTTTATAAGGTGTACTAGAAAACAGTACGAAAATTGCCTTACTTTTAAAAAAATTCAAAAAATATTAGTTGTTCCGTTGTTCATATCAGATCTAACTTATGTTTACAAAAATCAGCTGGACCACCAGTGACGTGGAAAATTCGACATATATATATATATATATATATATATATATATATATATATATATATAAGATCCGAACACCGGTCTATTCTATACACCGTGAGCCAGTGGCGTATATAGAAAAAAGTTTCGGAGGGGGCCCGAGACAGTTTCAGGGGGGGCCGAGACCTCATGAGGCCGTATTTTATGCTATTTTATGTATTTATGAAATATGTGGAAAACATCTAAAAAAATCTTAGCTTCGGGGCCCCCCAGGCCCCCCTTATATACGCCACTGCCGTGAGCTTATGGGACAAGAAAAAGTGCATAGCAAAATTCCATTGCTTTCGTGGCGTCAGCTTTGGACAGCATTAAAAAAAAATTGATATATCGATACCCTAATTCTGATACGTCGTAACCCACAAAAAAATTAAAATTCATATTTTTGCTATATAGCTATATGCAGCTAAATCCTCGCAACCAAAAAACACATATAAAACGTATTATGCTTACGCTGTGTAATTTGCTTTTAACTTGTCTTATCCCTGTAAAATTTTGTTGGTATTTGGGTTACGACGTATCAAAATTAGGGTTTCGGTGTTGTTCACATTGAATTCCTAAAAAAGATTGAATTTTTTTAAATTATATGGTTCCTGTACAGCGTGTCCCATTTTCGATGGGATTGAATGGGAAACTCGGTTATTATTAAAGATATTCATTTTCTGATTGCACCTTACCGTGCTCTTTTTTGGAGCCCTTAAATATGGTGTAATCAGATTTTTGCTATACCCCGTAGTTTAGCTAATACAGGGAGTTTTAAAAAAAATTGCATTTTAATTAATTCCTTATATCTCGCTTATTTTGCAAGGTATTTTTATTCTGTAAAAACCTTTCTATGGCAACTTTTTTAGAGCAAAATAATGATGTTGTCAATTTTTTAAAATATTGTTTAGTTTTTGAGATATGGTATTTATCATAAAAAAATTAAATACGAACCTGGATTTTTTTATTACTATTTTAATTGGTTCCATGCTATTATTACCCTAAAATGATAAAACTTTAATATTTTTTTGATAAAAGGTTAAAAAAACTATTTAATATTTGAAAAAAAAAGTATATTCCGAACCTGAAAATTTCCAACGTAATTATAAATTAAAAATTGCAAGACACACTAGTTGAACGATTTTTAGTTTATCTGTTTTGAAATGATAATTAAAAGATTTATAAATAAAGTTAAAAACGTTAAAAAGTTACAAAAATAATATCATACTAATTATTTGATGGTAGCACAGCAGGTCGTGAAATTTACAAAACAAAAGCGTGAAATTGACATTGTCATTTTACTTGTCATTTTTGTGAATGGCTTACAATTATTTTAAACTGGCTGGAAATCGACCATATCCAGATTTTGAAAAATGTGATATGTTTGACTGCTTTATTCAAGCAACAAAATTCCAATATTTAAATAGCAGAAATATTTTTATGCAAAATGCGTTAAGAAAAATTACTCAAAAACGCCAACAATGTCTTCATGTGGTAATCAGAAAAAATTAGTTATTTTTTGTAATTTGTTTTTTTTTGTATTTTTCGTAGACTTTGTTTAATAAATCTGTAAATTAACGTAAAACCATTTTAATATGCTAAGTATCAAAACAGTTAAACTAAAAATTGTTTAACTAGCAATTTTTAATTTATATTTATGTTGGAAATATCCAGGTTTGGACTAATTGTTTTTTTTTAATATAAAATATTTTTTTTTACCCTAAAACAAAAAAATTTTAAATTTTTATTATGTTGTGATAATACTAGCATGAAACCAATCAAAATAGTAACAAAAAAAGTTCAGGCCCGTATTTAATTTTTTTATGATAAATATCATATCTCAAAAACTAAATAATATTTTAAAAAGTTGACAACGTCATTATTTTCTTCTAAAAAAGTTGCCATCAAAAGGTTTTTACAGAATAAAAATATCTCGCAAAATAAGTGAGATATAAGGGATTATTAAAAATACAATTTTTTCAAAAACTCCCTGTATTAGCGAAACTGCGGGGTATAGCAAAAATCGGATTACACCATTTTTAAGGGCTCAAAAAAAGAGCACAGTAAGGTGCAATCAGAAAGTCAATATCTTTAATAATAACCGAGTTTCCCATTTAATCCCATCGAAAATGGGACACGCTGTACATTTAAGAAAAAAATTTGAAGACAACAAAAATTTTCTACACGATTTTTTGTCAGGCGAATGGTTTTCCAGTTATGACGCTAAACATTTCGTCGCCATTTTGGATTTTGACCATTTTTTTTTTAGTGTCCTTTTACTTTGAAACTGCTTATTTTTAAGAAAATCTGTAATAACATAAAATAAAGAACAACTGATAGGCCATAAAATGAGACATCATTGAGTTCTCCGGGTAGTACCCTTGCTAAGATTCGAACCCTGAAGTGTTAGCAGTACACCCGTTTCCTATGTGTTTCCATAGTATATGCAAAATAAACCGAAACCATTCAGTTTTAGGTAATTTTCTAGCATTTTACAGAAAGTGTGTAATCAACTTTATTGTAGAAAATTAAATTATCTTTTAAACGATGTATCACCTAAGTGGACCAAACTCACGGTTAGCACTTAATTGGCATCCATAAATTGGGGTTATTTTTTAGGATCATAAAAAAAATTTTTTTTTTTGGGTTTTATTCAGTTTTCAAAAAAACCCAAGAATTTTGGGGAAAAATGTTAAAATACTTTTTTATAGAAAATAAAATGTTTTTTTGAAACAACGTATCACAAAGTTGTGTTAAAGCTAATATTAACACTCCAGAGGCGTCCGCATATTAAGGTTATTCTTTTATAATATATTTTTTTTAATGTTTATTTGTTTTATTTATTTTTTTTTTGAAAATAAGCTTTCCAAAAAATCTTATTTAACTCTATATTGTTAAAAATAAAATTATCTTTAAAACGATATGTTAATGTTATGTGTTAATTTTTGTACAAAGAATAAGTACAAACAATGTAATACAAATAATAAGTCAATATTATGATAATTAGGTTATCATTTCATCATTTTTCAAAGCCACGAGCCGCCACTGTGTAACACGCTTAACAATTCGCTCAATTTTTCGGAGCAAGGAAGCGTAGGTTAAATACGTGCTCTTTCGTTTTGAAAGCGAAAATATTTTCCCACATTGATCGGTCTCGCCCTTGTAAACATTAAAACACACAAATTCCCTAGTAATATTCATTGCGAAATTTGCGAAAAAAAGCAGTTTCTTTGTATATTGGTAACTTACTGCTGACTTCCAGGGATATCGCGAATTTATACAGGGAAATGCGCACACATTTATTTTGTACTCCATCCAGAATTGCAATAAAGAGGAGCTGGGGGGGGTTTTGCCCATCAAACTTAAAATAAGCCCCACTTAACAAAATGAGCATAATTTATTAGGGTTGAACTAACCAAATTTGTGAACACAACTAACTGCGGTGCTATACTTTTGATACTATTGCTTAATTTCTCTTAAATTATCGCTTGCGGCATAGCTTTTTCTTCGTTTTTATCAAAGCTATTTTTTTTTCTAAAAACTTATCCTGAAAGGCATTTTTTTCGAATTTTTCAGTGTTTTTAATATTGCAGAAAAATTATCTTGGCGCCATTTTTTCTAAAAAGTTACCTATTTAATTTTTATTTTTTATCTATCATTTTTCATAAAAATGTTTAACGCCATTTATTATTTGAATTATTTAGTTTTTCTAAAACTTTCGTTTTGACCCTGACATTTTCTGGTTTTTGGAGTCATCTATGACGTCACACGCTTCAACCATGACCACATGGATATAGTTGGTAATAACCAGATAAAAACAGTTGTTAACTCCGGATGATTGCTTGAATAAAATTATACATTGGTCAAGATCTAATGGTAAGAAAAAATTCAAAAGTTTAAAACATGCTTTACTTACAATGTAATTTTTCATCCAGGTTTCCCCTCGACGTCACGCTGAGTGCTCTTATGAATTCTTCAAACTCTATCGATCCATCCTAAAAAAAACGATCAATAATAAAATTGGTAAAATAATCTCACTTTTACAAAGCGAATCCAACTATATACACTAAATCCAGAATTATTAGTTCGAGAATTTTGGATTTTAAGGAATCTTAATCCATTTGGTCAAATCGCAGGATTCTGACGACCAAAAAAATACTCTGCCAATATATGGGCCCCTAAGCTCACACTAGGTACTATAGTTATAGTGTACGTGTGAGCTAATATAACTAAAAACTGAAATATATTTTATTTAACTCCAGACTAAATTACCTTTTGTTTGATACCACACAAGCCATGTTTTGACTTAAACTCAAATTTTTGAAATCTACCCCCACCCTTAAAAAAACAAAAAACTAAAATGTATTTTGTTAAACTCCGGACTCAATTACCTTTCGTTTGATATCACACACGCCATATTTTCACTTAAACTCTAATTTTTAAAATATACCCCCACCCTTTTTTTTAAATAAATTAAAATGTATTTTGTTTAACTGCAGACTCAATTACCTTTCGTTTGATATCACACACGCCATATTTTCACATAAACTCTAATTTTTGAAATCTACCCCCACCCTATTATTTGGTTTCTGTTCGGTGGATTTTGTTCATTTTTAAATGGGACCATCTCGACCCAAGACCCAGCCTAGGTACCAAATTTCATTAAAATCGGCCAAGCGGTTTTTGAGTTATGCGCGTTGGTCGTTACAGACATACAGACAGACAGACAGACAGACAGACATACAGACAGACAGACAGACAGACAGACGGCACAACAAAAAAGTTTCAAAATCATCCGAAACGCAAAGATATATAAAAAATTTTGAAATCGGAGCAACTTTTTTTTTCTCGAAAAAATTAGGATCACCATAGCTCACACTACTATAGTATAGTATATGTGTGAGCTAATATTTTGAGTCCAAGCCGCCGTATATATAAGTTCATTTTGAATCGGACGTATTTTGACCAAAACGTGTAAAAATACTCTGCCAATCTATGGGCACCTAAGCTCACACTAGGTACTATAGTTATAGTGTGAGCTAATATAATCAAAAACAGAAATATATTTTATTCAACTCCAGACTCAATTACCTTTCGTTTGATACCACACAAGCCATGTTTTGACTTAAACTCAAATTTTTTCAATCTACCCCCACCCTTTTAAAAAAAACTAAAATGTATTTTGTTTAACTCCAGACTCAATTACCTTTCGTTTGATATCACACACGCCATATTTTCACTTAAACTCTAATTTTTGACATCTACCCCCACCCTTTTTTTTTAAATAAACTAAAATTCATTTTTTTTTAACTCCAGACTTAATTACCTTTCGTTTGATATCACACACGCCATATTTTCACATAAACGCTAATTTTTGGAATCTACCCCCACCCTTTTATTTGGCTTGCGTTCGGTGGATTTTGTTCATTTTTAAATGGGACCATCACGGCCCAAGACCCAACTTAGGTACCAAATTTCATTAAAATCGGACAAGGGGTTTTTGAGTTATGCGGGTTGGTCGTTACAGACAGACATACAGACAGACATACAGACAGACAGACAGACAGACAGACAGACAGACAGACAGCAAAACAAAAAAGTTTCAAAATCATCTGAAACGCAAAGATATATAAAAATTTTTGAAATCGGAGCAACTTTTTTTTTCTCGAAAAAATTACGATCACCATAGCTCACACTACTTATAGTAGTAGTGTGAGCTAAAAACTGAGATATAACTCTAACTATAACAAAATTACTCTAAAAAAAACAAAAATAAAAATCAACGTAGGATATCTGCTTACATTTTTAATTTTCCTTTTTACTTTCGACCACGTGCAAAAAATGTTATATTAATCATACTGGCCGTAAAATAAGTGCGCCCTTCATTCCATTAAAACAGCGGTCTGCCTCCCCAACGTCCCCAGACCGTTTCCATGGTAACACGGGCTGCAATATGGCTTGCGGCCCGAGAAACCCGAGCGGCGAGCAATAATCGATTCGTATGGCCGCACACTTTTTTCATGTCATTTTAAAATTGATTAAACTTGTCTGGAAAGCTCGGAATTTCACTGCAATTTAAAAAATACTAAAGAAAATCGTTTAACAAATCATGATACTTATTCTAAACTATCCGTTGTTGCCAAATAACACACGGTTTCTTTGTATTCTAGAAATGATGGAAAAATAAGAGGACATTAAAAAAGGGAACGTCCTTAAATTACATAACGCAAAATTCAGGATTTTTTTACCCCCCTCCCCCCCTCGTAACGCATTTTCAAGAAAAAACACATTAAAAAAACATTGAGTGTAACGCAAGGACAAACCCCTCCTCCCCCCCTTGAGCGTTACGTAATTTAAGGACAGGCCCAAAGTGGCCGAGTGTACTTAATCGTGTCGGCAGTCCAGCGTTGCCACCTCTACCGATTTTTCGGTAGATCTACCGATTTAGCCTTTTACTTTACGATATACCGAATTACCATAGTTTTCTACCGATTTTTTTTTCGATATAAACTTGATACGCCTCGTAATCGCGATTAAAAAAAAACACCATAAATAAAATATTTTTTTTATGTAAGATCTTTTGTAGAATACAAATTTTATTTCAAGCTATTGTTTTAAAAATGTATTTATGGCGCCATGTCTTGTATTTTGCGATATACTCAGCCAGCAGCCGCAAGCGGCATTAAAGATCATGCTATTATAAACCCTGAGGTTTTTTTATAATATTATCTACCTAATATGTACCTAATTTTTTTATTTGTTTCTTAATTTTGGTATTTTGTCAGTAAAAACAAATCATAGAAATACAATTTACCTACTAAATCAATCCAAACTATCGATAGTTCTCCAGGACTGCTTGCTAAGATGATTAAAAAATCTACCGAAATCTACCGATTTTTCTCGAAGCCTTCTACCGAAGACCTCAGGGGCGAGGGTGGCAACACTGCGGCAGTCGGAGATTAACTTGGTTCATATGCGTCGAGGTGAATGGAAAAATAATAGAATAAGCAAAATGTTTAATGAATAACATTTTAATTAGGATTTTTTTTTCTGAGGGGGACGTGCTGCCATGTGGGCTTAACGAGCAACCGCCCCTGGTAGTTGCATTGTTAATACAAAACTGTTTTGCCAAGCATTTTAATGTTTGTTTTAATTGAGGTTTTAACCTTTTCTGCATGCTATAAAAGCAGAACAATAAACTAAAAACAAAAAGAAAAACGCTTTATAAAACCAAAAGAATAGAGGAGCTTAAAGGATTTTTCAGAATTTTTCCGAAATCAATGCGCTTAGCCGGGCGTAAGTAAATCGGTTCACAAAAGAATTTCGCACACACCACGTACCATTTTAAAAAAGTAATTTCTCCACTTCAAAGAGTACATTAAAACCACTACTTTTATATTTTATATCTCTGAATTTCCACGTGTTGATTCACATGTAGTTCGTATAAGGTTTTTGTGTATGGCTGCTTCATAGATTATATTTTAACATGGTGTAATATAAAAAGATTAACCACAGAAATGCACAACATTAATTAATTAATTTTGAGAAATTAATTAATTCAACGATCTCTAAAATGAAAAACATATCAAATGTAGCAAATACTCAAAATAATAATTCGTTGGATGTTATTAACATTTGCCAAGCACTATAATAATAATATAAACAGTATTTTCGTTGGGAAATACGATAAGGAGTTTTGTAACTTAAACAAAACCAGAAAATCGCTCAAATAATAAGGAATATATTTACCAAATCCCGTGTGAGTGTGGTAAACTCGGTGGTAAATCATATGAAGGTAAAACGAAACGCCTTCTTCAGGTGAGAGTAAATGAACATCTAAAAAGTACCCAATTAGGAGATATTGAAAAATCCGGTTTAGCGGATCACGCATGGTCAAATGATCACAGAATTCAGTGGTCAGAAGCTAAAGCTTTGCATAAGGAGTCGCATTGGCGAAAACGAAAGTTTATTGAAGCTGCGTTTATAATGCAGAATAAAGAAGGTTTCAGTCAACCAAGCACGGACATACCAAACATATGGAAACCACTCTTTAAGGGAAACAGGCGTCTTATTATTAAAAAGGGGGCGGGCTGTCACACCTGACTGCACACCAAGTAGTATAAGTAGTAGCCTATAGACTAGATTGTTTAGTTCAGTGGCGTATATAGAAAAAAGTTTCGGGGGGGGCCCGAGACAGTTTCGGGGGGGGGGGGGACGAGACCTCATAAGGCCGTATTTTATGCTGTATTCATGAAATATGTGGAAAATATCTAAAAAAATCTTAGCTTCGAAGGGGGCCCGGGCTCCCCAGGCCCCCCCTTATATACGCCACTGGTTTAGTTTACACGTGAAAACAGTTAAAGATACTAACCGAAACGTCGTGTTTAAAATAAATAAAGACAATGGAAGTCCGAAATTTTGATTAGGTATATAATCATTAAATTCATAAAATTAGCATGCAGAAAGTAATTATTAACTCACAACTTATAATATACCTATTTACAAAATTTTTAGGAATAAGGATTATAAACTTTTTATTTTGATTAAAGCAACCAAAATTGTTATATTTGTTTACTTATCGTTCCTATTATTTAAGCAACTTTTTGTTACGCCTTTTTTCTTTTTATTACGGTAATCATAAAAATTTCCGAAACAATTACAAACTTTTTGTTTCTACCTCTAATGCAATACATATTAACATGGGCGCACCCAGGGTGGGCTCGGAGCCCGGGCCCCCCACCAAACCTACATTTTTTTAACATATGAATAAAAAGATAAAATTGCAGAAAATACGACATCATAAGGCCTTGCCCCTCCCCAAGACATATTTCTGGGTGCGTCACTAATATCAACTTGTTTCTGTCTAATCGTGTTGCCGATTTTCCTGCTTAAATTGGAAACCGACAACAATAAGCAACAACCAGCATTTGTTGCTAAACTGTTTCCAAACTGTTTCCGCACTTAGAGCAATATTTGGAACATTTCTGGATCATATTTGGAAACAACCAAAAGAAATACAAAGGTTGCTCAATATTTCTTCAGTGGAAAGTAGCCTAACAATAAATTAAGCTAATTGCATTGTTAATACAAATCTGCTTTGCCAAGCATTTTGTTATTGGTTTTAAGTGAGGTTTTAACCCTTACTGCATGCTAGAAAATCAAAACAATCAACGAAAAACAAGAAGAAAAAGAAAAACGCTTTATTAAACCAAAAGATTGGAGGAACTTTTCAGAGTTTCGCCGAAATCTATGCGCTTAACGGGGCGTAATTAAATCGGTTCACAAAAGAAACTTGCACAAACCACGTACTTACCGTTTTCAAAAAGTAATTTCTACTCCACTCTCTATCAAAGAATACATTAAAGTTTTATATTTTATATCTCTGAGTTTTCACGTGTTGATTCACAGGGTTAAAGTACGTCAAGGGCGGGGTAATGCTTTCAGCGTTAAAAAAAACACTTTTTTGCAATTTTTTTTTCTCAAATTTGTATTAAGGAATTTCATTCGAACCTTTTGTACATTATTGAGCATACTTTTGACAATGTTGTGTAATTTTTTCATGCAGAGTTATTGAATCATAAGCCGGTAACAGAGCTTCTCCCAGAATGTCTTGGGAAATAAACAATTTGCGGTGTTCACCATAACTCGGCCGGAAATTATCTGAACATAAAAAACCATGAAAATTAGTTAAATTATAATCAAATCTTCCCCCCAACGTTTTCTGATAAATTTTCATTTAAAAAGTTTTGGCGGCCATCAAAAGTGTGAACTGTTATTTTCTACGAAAAATTCCGCAATTTTGTGGGTGGGAAACACCCTTAATGTAATTTTTTTTAAAACTAAACCTTGGGGGGCGGTATTTTATATGTCGAAAATATGTACAAAGTTTGAAATGAATCGGTCAAGTAGTATTAAATGGCAGTAAACACGTACTTTGAAAAAGTAGTTTTAAGAAAAACGCGTTTATGAACTAAAAAAGTGAAGATTTTTTTTTCCAACTTACACAGAATTATCGATTCCAGCTCTAGACAACAGACTTCCTGCGGCATTGTCGATGTCTTCAGTCTCTTTTCTCCCAAGTCTTTGTTTTACCGAACCGAACCGAAGCGAACCTGTTCGACAGTTGCACTGCTATCCCGACGAGTCGTTAAATACCGAGATGAATTCCAAAACGTGCGCAAGCGTTGATCTGTCACTTCTGCCAACCAATCAACTGAGAGATATTTCAGTATAGTTTTATACAGCAAAACTTTAATAATTCCCAGTTCTTTTTGATGAAAATTCGTCGTTTTTGTGCTGTGAAAATGCCGGTGACGTGCAAGTTGTGTGACAAATTATTTAGTGCCCAATTTAATTTGAATAAACACTGTCATCGGGGTTCTACTGTATGTCTATGCTACGACACACATTTTTTTAAAGATTTAGCGCATTTAAATTTGTCAATACTCCCATGGCAAAACAAAATAAACGTGAAATGCTTATAGAAGAAATACTGCATATACCTCAAAAAATATTAATCGCAGCACATAGATATTGTATATTTTTGAAATCAAAAAGAAAAGACGAATCTTAAAATGCAAAAATATACAGGGTGTTCCCTCTCAAAAAATCGACTTTATTGTCACACCCTGTACAGGGTGTCCCAAATTCGTTGTTTTTCTGTGGTGTCGGGTATTTCTAGGGGAGAAAGAAAAAACTGAGCCCCCTTTGCGACGCTCAAATTTTAAGAGAAACCTAAAGGTGAAAACTACATTTAGATATAGCAAGCCGTTTTTAAGCTACGGAGTGTTTTTGTCTGCATTTTGCTTTTGTGTAAATAGCTTTCTTATAGATCTTTTCTTGAAGAATTGACAGATGTAAACGGTTTTTATTTATCTCTTTTGGTTTTTAAAATATTGCATAAAGTTGTTATTTTTCTTACAGAATAACTCTAAAACTCTCTCTAAAATTTCCTTTAAAATGATGTATCACACTCAATATTTTAATTTTTAATTTGTTTTTAATATGTTTTCTTTATTTTTATTTTTTAATCACCTCTTTATTATTTTTTTATTTTTATAATTTTATAATTTTAAAATATTTTTAACCCATTAAGCAAACTAAAATATGTGGTAAAAATAAAAAAAACAAAAATATAAAGAAATCCCACTAATCCCATAAAGAAAAATTAATTTTATGTGATATCTCAAAAACTAAACGTGAGAAATGAAATTTAATTTAACAGTTGAATTCCTCTTAAAAAAGTGTCTAAAGAATGTTTTCACACAAATAAAAATATTAATAAATAAACAAGTTATACACCCCTTCCCAAAATGCAGACTTTTTAAAAACACCCCGTATTTTAAAAACGGCTTGCTATATCAAAATGCGATTTTTACCTTTAAGCTTCTTTTGAAATTTGAGTGTTGCAAAGGTTGATCAGGTCTTTTTAGCCCCTCTAGAAATACCCGAAACTCCCCAAAAACATCGAATTTGGAACACCCTGTACATGGTGACGGATAGAAAAAAATTATGTTGGCTTTTAAAGTTCATCATCATCATAATTAACCAAAAAAAAAAATCTACAATTTATTATAGCCCTTTATTTTCAATGATAAAGTTGCTGAGTGCTCCGGTTATAAAAAACCACCCGGTACCTACATAAAATCATACCTAAAAATTAGAATTGACCATTATTTTATACCTTGAATTTTTAATTATACGTTAAGCTCTTCGATCTCGCGCCAATCCCGGTATTCGCGCCAATAATTTAAATTAGACATTTTGACGTTAATTTTGGCGCATGCTCCTTTGATGGAATTCATCTCGGTATTTAACGACTCGTCTATCCCGACCGCCCGCAGCTGTTAGAGTTATAGCGTTAAAGGCCAGGAGATTAATAAGACAATAACTTTAAGAATATTGCTTATATCGGCTTAAAATTTTAAGGACATATTCTTGAAATGTTAAACAATAAGATAAGACAAAAAAAAGAAAATTCAATTTTTCGAAAGTGAAAACCCTTACCCCGCCCGTTAAAGGTTTTTGTGTTTGGCTGCTTCATAGATTATACAGGGTGTTTCCTAAAGATTGGTCAAAAATTCGGGGTGTGATTCCTGGAGTATTTTCATGAAAAAAAGGTTCTAGAAACATTTGTCGAAAAATTTTTAAAAAGGTCACCCTGAAGACTTTTTCCTCAATATTTCCGAAACCATGCAAAAATCATGAAATTTGGTACAACGTATAATTTTTAAAGCTGCATCAGAATTTAAGCTCAGAATTGCAAAATTTTAAGGGGGGTTAAAGGTAAAAAGAATCCAATTTTCTCTATGGTAATTTTTTCACATTGAGATTTTAGAATATGATACCTAAAGGTTTTTCACGTAAGAGAGGTACTCTTAGTTCATATCGAAAGGGCGAGTAGTTTTCGAGAAAATCACAATTTTCGACGTTGATGCATCAACACCCTCAAGATGAATTTTCCTCAATAGTTTTGAAACCCCTCATAACAACATCATGAAATTTGGTACACGGCGTAAAATACATTATTTTCTATCCCCTTTTGAAAGGGGCGCTGCTCCTTTAGGAACCATTTTTCGACAAATATTTCTAGGAACTTTTTTTCGGTGTAATATGAAAAGATGGTATGGTTTTCGCGGAATTTTGATAGACAATATAAAATATCTTGCTTACCAAGGGCGGATCCAGAGGTGCTTCTCGGAGGGGGCACTTTAGGTGACATACTCTGTTGGTAAAAAACGGTACTAGTGCCCCCCCCCCTGGATCCGCCCTGTTTCTTTTAGTACCTGATTTATTTATTATTTTCTACACCAGGCGAAACATTTTGCAAGTTTAGGCTACAAATTCAGGATAATTTATTAATTAAAGTGGTTGTAATTTCGATGATAATAACAATAGACACTTTCATGCGCCGCAAGCAAAAATTTTGAATTTTTATTTGCAAAAACCTTACTTTTTACTCATTTCTGTATATTTAAAAAATTCTCGGGGGGGCAAGTGCCCTTAGTGCTCCCCCATGGATCCGCCACTGTTGCTTACTCATTTATTTCAGGACAAAAATCTTGGACAGACCATTGGTTTCTGAATTATCTATAGGAAATTGAGTTTATAAAGCGCTTGAAAACATGTTAGTGTAGAAAGTGGCGTATTAAAAAAAAATTATTTGGGGAGGGGCTGAGACAGGTTTGGGAGGAGGGGCCAAGACAGTTTTGGGGGGGGGGGCAAGACCTGACTCTATTTTTGTACTATTTTATATTTATATTTATGAAATATGTGGAAAATGTCTTAAAAAATTTTAGCTTCTTCTGAGTGTAGATAATAACCCACATAGCACAATCAAGTGTTTAACACGTAAAAAAGGCGTGAGAAAAAAAAAACGCTGATCTTAAAAGCTGCTAGAAAAAAACGTTTATTTCATATATGAAAACAAGCTTAATAGGTCATTCATTAACGTTATAAAAAATAACGTAGCTAAAAACTGCGTTTTAATAACGCCTTTATCAAATTAAAACAGCAATGTTTTTACGTTAGTTTCAAGTGATTTTTATCAACGTTAAAATCACATCAGATTCACGCCTTTTCTACACGAATTTTAAAACGCGACTTGCATGGCTTTTCTACCGAATATTTACTAGGAACGTCGCCACCTATAGTCGGGATTTTTCACTTTGACGAAATCTATCAGGCGTGCTTTGGCCTCTAAACTCCAAAAATCTGTTAAGGGACTGATCCGCCCTGATCCACTATCACGACGCATCTGTTATTAACCTGATAAAGACACATTAATATTCTGTGAAAGTGTTTACTGTTCAGAAATCTTGTTTAGCTTTTAAAAAAAACATAATGTATATAGATAGATACATAGATATTTTGTTTTGCCTTGCGCGCCATCTTTAAAATTGTCTTGAAGTGTTGTAGTTTTAAACTAGTAAACTTTTATAACTCCCTTTCGCGTCCCCTTTAAGTTAAAAAAATGTTATTAAAAAAACGCGTGACCAAAAAAGACGCAGAAAGTTTGGTTTGAGAAGTCTTAATCTAGTGGCGTTTTAGAACATGTTGTGGAGGACTTTTCAAGTGTGAATTTGGTACATGAAAATAACGAGGGTAATAAACACGTTATATACACATCACCAGAAACTTCAGCAAAAAGTACATTTTTATAGCTTGATTTCTCCTTGTTTTTAAGTTATCTTTAAGCATGTAGATTTAACAAAATAAATATTACATAGTATGAGGTTGTTTTCAAGTAAAAAAAAAATTGTTATTTTTGTTCACGTGAATTTAACGTTGATGTGATTTTTGTGCTATGGGGGAAGCTATAAAAGTGTCAGGTCTGTCTTTTGTCCATTCATTTTATTTGGTATCTACGTCGGTTTATTTTTTAAATCCACAAAGCTTGACGGCAATTCACTATCTTCGTCAGATTTTTAAATTTTGAGGATTTTATTTGCAGACATTCAACAATTTGCTTTTGTCCAAAAGTTCGCGGCTATAGCGGACGAAAAATATATTTTTTTAAATTTTGTTCCGTGGATGGCTTGTTAAAAAAAGAGGTTTCATTTCTCGGAGATCCCACGATTTAATGAATTTAGCAAGTTTAAAATGTATAGAGCGTGTTTCAGAATTTAATAACATAATTTTAGTTTTAAGTTCCTTAAGTGAAAATTTTTGTATAAACATAGGGCCTCAAGCCTTTTGTTTTCAAGATACAGGGTGTTCAAGTTAATTTTTTGTTTATTTTTTTGTTTATTGCTCGTGCAGTTTTTGAAATATTTACCCAAATCTGGCATGTACATTTACCTATAGGTATCACACTATTAGACTTCGCAAATATTAGTAAAACTCTACAGGGTGATACTTTTTCAGGGCTAATGTCGGCTTTTCCCCCGGATTTGGTTTGTTGTAAGCCACTGGTAGTTTTTAAAACGAGAAATAAAATTATTGTTTCATTTGCAAACATTTTTGTCCTTTTTTTGCACATCTTTAACCGTTTCACATAAGGACAAATGGCTACATTGGCGCGCCAATAATACTAAAATCAATTTGGTTCAATCTAATCACACATATATTAAAAATGTTGCCAATAGATGCGGCCACAAGGCAACACAAGAATTTTAATTTTTAAGGCCACACAATTGTATTAGTATTAGCTCAAAGTTGGCTTTGCCTACGCGCTGTTTGTTAAATGACGTGTTTCTAAAAATGTGACAGAAAAACTTTCATTTGTTATTTGCTGTCAGAAGTCAAATTGAGAGGGTGTCAACATGGACAGTGATGCGGCAGGTAATTACTTAATTTTGCAATTATTGTTAACAAACTAGTTATTTTTAGACCTGGTATATACAGGGTTTTATAAAATAGTATTTTTGATCAAAAAATTTAAAAAATTTTTAAGTTTGCTGAAAGCCTGAAATTTACGTCCCCCTTTTTCCCCCTCTTTGTTTTAATGGCTTTATTTTAGTTGAATCCGTATATTTGTTTTTCTGCCAATTTTTGTTTCAAATTTTGCCACAGCTATTTCAGATACTTTCCGATGAGCTAGAGACTTGAAATTTGGTATAGGGTTTCGTTGACAATATAACTTTATTTTTTTATAAAAAATAAAAATGGTGGATGTTAAATGGCGGACTTATTTATTTGACAACCAATTTGCCTTAAATTTAAAAACTTGCACTGCTTAAGGTAACTTAATACAATTTTTGATTTAAACTTAAAAAAAGTTTAATGACCGATCCAAAATGGCGGCTTTTCCAATTTACGAGTCAATATGTATCAAATTTAAACCTTTAGGGGACTTTCGCTGATTATGACTTTTGACTCAAAAAAAATATATATATATCATTCTTCTTTAATTTTTAAGTCAAGCTTCTTAATTTAAAATCAAAATTGCGGATCCAAGTTTTTAATCTGGTGTTTTTTGCATTGAGCACATTATTTTTAGGTAGTTGTGGAAACGATCCCGTTAAAAAAAATGCAGATTAAGTGAAGGGGCTATTTATAGTGTTGAAAAATAAACAATTTTTTAAGCTATCGTCATCAGAGTGCAATGAACAGTTAGTACAGTATATAGTGGATAAATTTGGGGTTAGTGAACTTTCTGAAAACTACGTAAAACAAATACAACTTTTAATAAAAGTGTTTCTCACAAAGCTATTGGCGAAATGGCGTGATTGTAAATACATGTACATTTATTAACACACATATGAAATGGCTTGATGATTGCATAAAACGTCCAAATATGAGGCAGCCACTACAGCATATAGCTTCAGCACCACGAGGCAGGCCAAAAAAATCATTTGAAGAGAGTTGTAAACGCGGTAAACAAAGACATGTGCAATCGATTGTATCAAATCTCAGACCAGAGCAGCTATGCTTCGCAGCAGAAACAAGCTTGGTAAAGTCAGGTAAAAGAACTGCCGCCCAAGTTATGAAGTTAGCACTTAAAACATCGCCCAGACGGCTTAAAAAAATGAAAACGGTAAACAATGCAGCCTCTAGTTCTACTACTCTAAGACCGTACAGTTCCGAGGAAGCTTTAGTATGCAATTGTTTTCTTTTTAACTAAAATACTTAATTTCAAATAACATTTATTATGCATGTTCTTGCAAAATAAGCATTGAATATATGCCTCAGAAGCATTTCTGATCATATTGTCACATAAAATCAAATTTTAGATTTTTGTCGCGCCAAATTGTTATTCTGTCCTTGTGTGCGTTTAGAAAAAATCGCTGTTGCACTAAAGGCTACTATAATAAAAAATGCTCCAGTATGGTATGGCGAGTATATCAAAATAAACAAATTTATTAAACTTTATTTGGCATGCCTTGTAATAGTTATTGGCCTAACAAATGCGGAAAGTCATACTTTACCTCACGCAATTGGCCAAACGCTTTCTAGTTGCACTTTTAAATATAGATACTGTCCTTAATAAAAAGTTAACTCACAGCCCCCAGCCCGATCCTTCTTTGAAATAAAACACTGTCGAAAGGTGCCATTTCCATTATTTTCTTAGCAGCCTATATTTTTTTGTTTTCAAAATAGTCAAAATTTTAGATTTGTCAGCCTCTGTTGCCATTCAAAGTAGGATCAGGCTTAATAATTTAAGGGGGCTGTGGTTAACTACATAATCATTAAGATTAACTTACGTTGTTTTCGTCGAATACCCTAAAGACTAATGAGGCAAACTTTGATGGATCTCCTTGCGGGAAGAATTGTTTATATATTTTGATGAACCCCTAAAATAAAATAAAAAAACAAAATACGTAAGTAGACTTAAAACTAGAGGCCTTTTACCTAGGGGCCCTGACTAATATGTTTCCCCATCTGTGTCGCGATTCTTCAAATTAGTGTTTACACAGATCTCAGTTTTTACACAGATGATAATAGGGACCTTTTGCAAGTCTCATTGTTCACTTATCCTTTATTTGAGGCATGCGCAGTTACCTGGTTTAAACTTTATCCTTTACTAAAAATAATGTTTTACCTTACTTGTGTTCGAATAATGCAGGCTACTAGTTCCTTTATGTATATCCGCAGATTTAATTTTTTGCCAATCATTGAAAATTATTTTTTATAAAAACTGGTGGGAAGTGTGTAAAAAAAAAAAGAAGAAGAAGTACACAGACCTGATCCTATATTTTCGTGGCGGTTTTTCACTAGTATTGGTTTAACAATTTTTCCATAGTTGTTTTCGTAACTTTTTAATCAATTTTGCCTACCGAACAGGAAACAGACTTTTGACAGATAAATAAAGAAAAAAAAATAACGCAAATAAAAATTGCGTCTGCAAAAGGTTTAAAAATTGGACTTCTAAATATCACGTGACATCTGTCTGTTTAATGTCACATTAATAAAGGATAAAGTTAACTAATGGAGTGCTTACAAAAGATCCCTATTATTCCTACTGATTTATTTATATTTTTAGTCGATTACAATGTTTTTTAGCATGTGCTGTTATCTAAAGCTGTGACTAAAGTCAGTTCCATAAATTAAATGCTGCATGTAGCTATCCAGCCTGCACAGGTATTAAAACTGTGGCTGAGATTCGCGGAAGATCCACTGCTCTAAATTGCCTAAGAGATTAGAATATAATTACTTGCCCAAGGGCTCTACTATGACTTTATGATGAATAACGAATTTGTGTTGGTTAACTGCAATTTGGCGGTTTCGTCGTTATTTTATTAGTTTTTTGTTATTTAAAGTACATTTCGTCAAAAGGAACAAAAGTAAAAGATTCGGCTAAATAAATTTGCCCGAATGACAGCAAAGGAAAATAAAGAGAGAGAGAACAAAGCTGACCTCCCACTGGCGAGAAGCGTTTTCATGAAAAGTTTAAATATGATTTTTATACAGAGTTTACCAGATAAAATTAACTATATGGGGTCTAAGAAAAGAGTTGCGCAATTCCAACTAAAAATATATTCAGGGATTTTTTTAAATATAGAGCAAAAACGAAAAGTTGTGTTTTTCTAAAAATTTAAATAACTCCGTCATATTGTAAACAAATTTGATAAAATTTAGAAGCTTTGTATTAGTAACCACGGCGAATCGAATGACGTTAACAAATTTTTTCTAGGCCGTAGACAACTTAGCTATTTGTTATGGCCGCCATATTGAATTTATACATTAAGCAAATAATAAAAAGAGCTTTTTAATGAGGTATAACAAGCCAGTGGCGTATAGAGAAAAAAGTTTTGGGGCGGGTACAGTTTTGAGGGAGGCTCGAGACCCCATGAGACCGCAATTTGTGGAAATTATCTAAAAAACATTAGGTTTAGGTAGTGGGAGTGTCCCCTCTTATATACGCCACTGTAACAAGCCTATGTAGGGTGGGTGAAGGAAAATATGCATTTCTTAAAAAACAGTTTTTCATTTAGTTATGTGACTTTTTATTTAAGATAATATTATTCTACGTATTGCTTTTTTTAGGTTTTTGTTATTTAAATCCGAATTTCAAATGGAATTTTAACTGTATTTTTTTTTAGATCTTATAGATAAAATTGTTATTTCCTTTTGTAATTACCCTTTTATTTCTTTATATTCCTTATCCTTTATAGTATTGTTCATTTTTATTTTATATTTAAATTTTGTTCACTGGGATTAACATATTTT
Source organism: Aspidapion aeneum (assembly GCA_963576565.1). Taxonomy (NCBI): domain Eukaryota; kingdom Metazoa; phylum Arthropoda; class Insecta; order Coleoptera; family Brentidae; genus Aspidapion; species Aspidapion aeneum. The sequence continues at coordinate 5,779,681 of OY755043.1, read as the reverse complement.
AAAATGACAAAATTAAAAAATTGTTGGAAAATAAAGAGGTAAAATAGAAAATTAAAAAATAATCAAATAATGAGCATGTCATTTAAAGGAAATTCTACGCCGAAGGAAAACTAAAAGTAACATATATGTAAGCCCCCTCTTAAAATGCAGATTTAACAAAAATGGCTTGTTTTATAAAGCTACGGTTTTCAATTTTTTCCTAAAAATACGCGAAACTCTTCGCACACTATCCGAACGAATTCATTTGGTGGTAACCCTTCGTTCGTTTGATGTATTTAATTTTCGTTAGAAATTCATTATTTATTTCATTAAGTTATACTAACCTGTTCTGTAAGTAATCCATTTGGACAGTCCTTCAGAAAGCCTTTGTGCCTAAAACAAACCAAGATTATCTTTCATGGGCTATTTATACTCGTTTTTATAGTCCGGGGCCATATAGGGTTACCAGACGTCCGGATTAATCCGGACATGTCCGGATTTTTTACTACGTCCGGGTGGGTCCGGGCGGATTTTTCATAAACGTCCGGATTTTAAAGTAGCCGCCTTTATAAACATCAAATAATGCAAAATAAACTAGTTTCAAAAAATGTAATTAAACAATAATCGTCGATAAATTTAGCAGTGTGAATTCACCTTTAAGCGGGGTCTTCACATAACGTTTTACCTTACATCTTGCCTGTTCAGTCAAAACGCATCAAGTAAAACTTTGTGTGTAGGCGGAAAAACGGACGTTTGACTTGAACTGATTTAAGACGGAAGACCGCCTAGAGAACTGACCGGATCACGCATTGTTTTCCAATAAAACTATCGCTTTGTATCAAAAACTGATCTAAAAACGTACGTTAAAACTATCAATTGTCTACGCTAGTCTTTCAACCGTCATACCTGACCCTTTTGACTGACAGGCAAGACGTAAGGTAAAACGTTATGTAAAGATCCCGCTTAAAGTAGTATTATTAATTTAGCCTTGTTGAAGTTTACACTTCAACTGCCGTGTGGTCTTAAGCACACACAATTTTTTTGATGAAGTTTGTAATCTAAAAAAGTACATATCAGACAATTTTACTTCTGATGACCACAATCTGCCTACCCACGAAAAATGGGCAAAATATGTTAATGCAAGTATTTCTACCCAGTGGACCAAAGAAAGAAATAGGCTGCTTTTATCTTCTGTAAAAGGAATACTCATGACTTCATACAATTTAAGAAATATGAGCTGCTCAGAATTTTACGATTTTGTACTTCTGCCTAAAAATTCAACGCTGTTGAATGAAATCCAAAGCAGTGAAAAGTACCTATAAAATAGTAGGTATATTATGTTATTTATTAGTTATTGTTTCAATAAAACAAAAGTTGATTTTTTGTGTGTGGCATCGAAAAAATTTTGACGTCCGGATTTTGTCCGGATTTTCTTGACGGTTGGTCCTGGTTAGAGACGTTTTCATCTGGTAACCCTAGGGCCATAGCGTCAAAATTTGGCCTTCGTGAACTTTTTAATGAAGATTTTACAAGACTTGTTACAATCGATTACTAATGATCCCACCAACACTGCCTAACCTGTTAACAGACCCAAAATTCTATCAGTAAAAAGTAAGATTAGGTTGTCAAAATATTTTGTCAATTCTATACAGTTTAAGCTGGAGTAATAAAACTTGGCGCGCACATCGGCCTTTACGTAGTAATTTTTTGGCTATTAAAAAAAATTACATATTTTGCCCCTAGGGGGCGCAATGGGACAAAATGGGTTTTAAGATTATGCCATATCTTCTAAACTATTGCATCTGCACCTTGATGTTGTATTAAAGTGACACCGAATCATCAAAACCTTGATGGCGGGAAGGGAGTAGAGGGGTACATACAGTGGCACGCACTTCCTTTAATTTTTTTATTGATATTGATTCCGAAAAGGAGGCACTGCACTAATTATTCATTAGCTTACTAATTTACTTGCTTTTTATTGATGTCTTCTTCTAAACGATTGCATTAGAAAGGAACATATATACTCTTATCTGGTTGTTACGAACATATTATTGATTTAGCCGGGGTTTGGCGTTTTCTATTCGTTGTTGTTTTGATTGTTTATGTCAAACAAATTATGACGGAGTTTTTTACAAAACAAATTACCGTTTTTACAACTAAATTAATATTTGCGCACATATAATTTTGGATCCTCTTTTATGTTTTGGATTTTTATGTATTAGGTAAGTACCTATTTGATCTCTCCTTTAAAAGTTCTTAGTGTTTTATCCTTCGAACATTAAACCCCGAGCGGCACACTGCATGTACAAAGTGAAACACTAATTTTTTAAGGGTTTTTTACTAAGATTTTGCCGCAAAATTAGGTTTACCATAGCTATGACGCGGTGCCACTTTAATACAACATTAACTATAGGCATAAACTAATAAAACTAGTTTCTGCTATAGGTCTTATCAAATTGGTAGCTCATACAATTGAGGAGGAGACTTTCTATATGCATTTTGTCCATTTTTTCACATTTTTATCCAAAGATACCATCGCAAACTGCATACATAGAGCGACAATATTATGCCACGAAGACGTATATAGGTATAAATCCTTGAATGATTTTTTATCCATATTTTAGGTATATGGACTTTTCGGTTAATTTCTTGTCAAACGCATAGCAGTTTTTTTATTTACCAAAATTACAAAAAATTGACAAAATGCATATAGAAAGTCTGCTCCTCAATTATTCACAGGTCTGCCGTATTAAAAAAAAATCTAGGCTGTCAGCGATGCCCCCTAGGTAGGTGCAAAAATTAAAATAAAAAAAAGGTTAATTGACTAATACTCAGCCCTATGTTAGCAAATTTTTACCAAACGGTGCGGTTGACCACTTCCTAATTTTATATACTTTATACTTTGCCCCCGGCTTTCGTCGATACGTAAAAGTGACGAAACGTAAAAACATTGAAACGGAGTCAAACAAGTTTCATGGCTAATTGGGTAAAAATGAGTTTTTGTTTCTCTCATATTTTTCCGTGGGCAGCTTGAAAGCTTAACCTCACGGGGGTCCAAAATCTAATGGACATCTAATAAGTGTTGACACTTAACTGTTTCGTCCTTATGGGACTCCTCAGAACATTGCTTGGTCAATGTGACACTCTTGCGAAGTTAAGTTTTGTCTCTAGTCCTATGTAAATAGCGAGAAAACTGTCGCAAGAAGCGCAATCTACCGAGATACAAGAGAAAACAGAACAAAAGCAGGCGAAATAAATTGCTTGCTATACATATCGATCAATGAAAAGATCGATTACAAATAAAACGAAACAAACTAATCTGTGACCTACGACAGCTCTTCTGCCTTTCATGTCAGATCAACGCTTATTGCTTTTCTCACTATTCACATAAGATTAGAGACAAAACCGTCTAAGTAACTTCGCAAGAGTGTCACATTGACCAAGCAGTGTTTTGAGAAGTCCCATAAGGACGAAACATTTAACTGTCAACACTTATTAGGTGTCTATTAGATCTTGGACCTCTGTGAGGTTAAGCTTTTAAGCTACCCACGGAAAAATATGAGAGAAACAAAAACTCCTTTTTACCCGATAAGCCACGAAACTTGTTTGATCTTTAAATTCACGGGTACTAAATTTCACGTTTGTTGAAACGGAGTTAAGTCGAATCGCTGAATGATCGAACCGTAAAAAAGTCGAGTCGCGAAATGACCAAACCTTAAAAAAGTCGAATAATAAAAGATATGAAAGCAATTCAAGCGAAACGTATTTTTGTCGATCCGTAAAATTGAAACACCATTTTATGACAGACAAGCAATTTTCCAAATTTTTCGCACATGAAAATGGGGTTAAAACAATTTATTGCCATAGCCAAATGACCGATAAAATTTATTCATTTGTCGAAAATTCGAATGTCTGGTTCAGAATTTTTATTATGATTTATATTTTGCATCGGATTACGTGTTCACTCATAAAATTTCCAAGGTGAATCCTTTTTTAATTTATATTGAATATCCTCATGGCAATAATTTTAATCTTAAGGTCCACGTGCATTGAATCCGTATGGCCCTGGATTCGACCATAGATACAGGGTGTCCCATAACTTAGGGGCCATAGTGCAGCAGGTGATAGAGGAGGTTATTTCTGAAAAAAAACGTTTATATAACATGGGGTTCAACACACATCTGTTTTTAATATATAGGATTTTTAAAGTAAGATGAGTAGGGGGAAAAAGCTTTTAGAAAAAAAAGAAAATCTGTCACTGCCAGTTAAATACTGAGCTAATTCTGATTCGAAGATGATTTAATAAAATAACAAGTTGAGAAGATACAGACTGTTAAAATAACCTTCAAAAATGTATAAAAAATAATACGTTTTTAAAAAATTAATTTTTGCCTACTTATTCTTTTAAAAAATATCAATAATATTTTATTACTATGTCTCGCTAGAGACTTGTTTTTATTAACAAAAGATATAAAAAAACTTTGCGTTTAATATGGCATTCATAAAAATTTATACCAAAAAAATAGTATTTTCTAATAAAAATTGACCGGCTAATTTTTTTCTAAATTATTTTTATTTCAGTTTATGGCTCTTGTTCTATTCTAATACACGACTTTACCCAATTTCATATTTTTACTGTGTTTCTTTAAAAAGTTAAAGAGTTTTGACCCATGCATTGTGGGAACTTTTTTATCAGGCATGACCTCTTCTATCAACTGTGGTCCTATGGCCTCTAAGTTATGGGACACCTTGTATAAAATAAATGGATCAATGACGGATCTGACTGAATTTTTTATTTTTTTGTTGGCGGATTTGAATTGGAACGATTTTCCCGCCAATAACACAGATGAAAAAGATGAACCTAATTTATGTTATTCTTTGAAGGCACCAAAAATTGTACTAGAATTTTGTATTGTTTTTATAGCCGGTTTCCACCCATGCGTGCCCACCTTGATTCAAAAAACGCGTCAGGTGACGCTGCATTTAAAACCGGTGAAAATCCTTGTCCCGTCACAAGATGTGTTTTTTGAATCAGGGTGGACACGCATAGGTGGAAACTGGGTTTTAAGTGCCCAAACACTTAAAAATTACAAAAAAAATTACAAAAAAAAGAAGTAAAGTTGGGTTAGAGTTTGCTCTCATATGTTTTATCATCGCTATGCGCATGCGCGACAAGTTAAATTTTACCCAACTAATCGAGGTAGATAAATGGTTGTTCGCCGTGTGTTAATCGTGAACGTCATTTCGCCTTCCGGTGTGCGCACCAAAGCCAGCAACCGAATCATGAACGGAAAATTCATCCAACCGGTCGCGCGCGGCGTCAATCGTGAACGGGCAAAAACAAACGCCGGGCGCGTCCGGTGGGCACACGGCGTTAATCATGAACGTCCGTCCCCCAGTAGGACCACGAGTCGTTAAATACCGAGATGAATTCCATCAAAGGAGCATGCGCCAAAATTAACGTCAAAATGTCTAATTAAAAAAATTGGCGCGAATGCCGTGATTGGCGCGAGATCGAAGAGCTTAACGTATAATAAAAAATTCAAGATATAAAATAATGGTCAATTCTAATTTTTAGGTAGGTGGTTTTTTATAACTCAGCAACTTTATCATTGAAAATAAATTGAGATTTTTTTGGTTAATTATGACAACTTTGAAAGCCAACATAATTTTTTTCTATCCGTCACCATGTACATAGTGTCCCAAATTCGATGTTTTTGGGGGGTTTCGGGTATTTCTAGAGGGGCTAAAAAAACTGATCCCCCTTTGCGACACCCAAATTTCAAAAGAAGCTTAAAGGTGAAAATCGCATTTTGATATAGCAAGCCGTTTTTAAACTACGGGGTGTTTTTAAAAAGTCTGCATTTTGGGAAGGGGTCTATAACTTGTTTATTTATTAGTATTTTTTATTTCTGTGAAAACATTCTTAAGACACCTTTTTAAAAGGAATTTAAGAGGAATTCAACTGTTAAATTAAATTTCATTTGTCACGTTTAGTTTTTGAGATATCACATAAAATTAATTTTTCTTTATGGGAGGATCCCTTTATTTCTTTATATTTTTGTATTTTTTTTATTTTTACCGCATATTTTAGTTTGCTTAATGGGTTTAAAATATTTTAATATTATAAAATTATAAAAATAAAAAAATAATAAAGAGGTGATTAAAAAATAAAAATAAAGAAAACAATAAAAAAATAAAGTATTGAGTGTGATACACCATTTTAACGGAATTTTAAGCTGATTTTAAAAATCGAATAAAAAAAGAGTTATTCTGTAAGAAAAATAACAACTTTATGCAATATCTTAAAAACCAAAAGAGATAAATAAAAACCGTTTACATCTGTCAATTCTTCAAGAAAAGATCTATAAGAAAGCTATTTACACAAAAACAAAATTTTCATAAACAAATAAGTTATGACCCCCTCCCAAAATGCAGAAAAAAACACTCCGTAGCTTAAAAACGGCTTGCTATATCTAAATGTGGTTTTCACCTTTAGGCTTCTCTTGAAATTTGAGCGTCGCAAAGGGGGGTCAGTTTTTTTCTATCTCTCCTAGAAATACCCGACACCACAAAAAAACAACGAATTTGGGACACCCTGTACCGGGTGTGTCAATGAAGTCGATTTTTTGAGAGGGATTTCAAAAATATACAATATCTATGTGCTGCGATTAATATTTTTTGAGGTATATACAGTATTTCTTCTATATGTTCTCATGCATTTCACGTTTATTTTGTTTTGCCATGGACTCTCAACTCCAATGTTTCTTCAAGTATTTCTTGATTGTGTTTGTATTTCAAATGATCACACAGATCCAAGTTTTTTGGGAAGAAGCATTTACATTCTAGGCATCTAAACATAAAAACACTTTCTGCATAGGAATACCTTTGTTTTTGTATGCCATGTTTACTTTGACAGTGATTATTCAAATTAAATTGGGCACTAAATAATTTGTCACACAACTTGCACGTCACTGGCATTTTCACAGCACAAAAACGACGAATTTTCATCAAAAAGAACTGGGAATTATTAAAGTTTTGCTGTATAAAACCATACTGAAATATCTCTCAGTTGATTGGTTGGCAGAAGTGACAGATCAACGCTTGCGCACGTCTTGGCATTCATCTCGGTATTTAACGACTCGTGTAGGACCGACGGAACGTTGGGCGCCATTTTCTTACTGAGTTACTTATGAGTAGACATTTTTTCTTAATTTTATTTAGTTTTTTCTAAAATATTGACAATAGATTCACAATTTACACCTCTTTGAACGGTATTTCATCGTATAACGTCGTTAAATTCGAAAATATAGATATGAAATGTCACCAATTGATGACGTATTTATTGAACCACACTGTTTCGAATCTTATAGCATGAAAAATCGCTTCCGGTAAACGCCCGGCGCGTTTGTGTAAAATTCAGACAATAAGTTTTAAGTCGAATCATGAACGCACTCCAGTGTTGTGATAAGTCCCTTTAGGATAAAACCAAGTGTCAACACATAATAGGAGTCCATTCAATTTTAAAAAAATCCCCGTAGGTGATAGCTTTCCAACTACCCACGAAAAAATACAAAACGAAACCCATGATATATTTTTTTGATATTCAAGAATTTCCACCGGTACACAATGGACCAACCTGTAGCAAAAAATGATATTCGCCGCTACGCTTTTCAGGATTTTGTGAACGGAAATATGCGATAAGAAATGTCTAAACCATAAAAATGTTCAACAGTTTTTATTTGAATTTATTTTGTATCGGAAGTTTTGCGAGGCAATTTGTTTGTTTATCTCGATTCGGTATAAAAAGTTGCGTTTCTTAGCATTCATTAAGTATAAAACTAAGGAGTTTTTTAAGAAATACTTTCAAAATAGTATAAACATTTATTGCGGTCAAATTTTTTAAAGGCTGAGTTTTAAATATAATTATTACTTAACTTTTTATAAAAATAACTTTTTTAATTTTTTTATATAATAATGTCTAAACATTTTACTTTTTAAAAATGTAAACTAGATGCACCGTTTTAGGCGAACCGTAGATGCTTAAAAACATTAATGCATTTGATTTGAAGGAGAGCCCAAGCAATCTGGAAGAAGACATTTAATAGCTCCAGTAGCGGATCCAGAGAGGGGGCAGGGAGGTTTGCCCCCCTCCTTGACATAAAGCTTATATTTTTTAGTAAGGAAATAGCTAGATAAATCGCAATTTCTTATAAAATTATTATTTTTTTAATTTTATATTTATGACAAACGGCAAAACAAATGTTTTTGGAATGGAAATGGAAAATATGGCTTATAGATTACTAACAACATCAAGTCTAAAATTTAAAATGTTAGAGTTGCAGTTTGCAAGGTATTATTTTTGCCATTGTACGCATTTAGGGAGCCCACTGTGCGGTGGTCCATAATTTTTACAAATACGAGACCCATCATGGGCGACTTCGAATTCTGCTTATAGTTATAAAGTTTCAATACTTACTTACCATTGTCGAATTTCCTTCTCTGAAACTGAAAAAAAGAAAATGAAAATTAGTTATAGAGTTATTTTAATAAATTTTTTAGATAATTTTAAGTTATATTTATACAGGAAACTGCATCCAGGGTATAATTAGAAAAATTTGGTCCTCGTAATACCTTTAAGGCAGTAAATCAGTGACTTGATACGCACATGGATACATTTTAATCTAGATTTTTGGTGAAAATTTAATTTTTAGGGGTCAATATTTAGTGGATGTGTTTGGTCCCCAAGTAGTGGGGTAACTGGAGGGTGCCTTCTGAGTTTTGTAGGGGCGGGAGGCCGCCAAGCTGTAATACTGCATCGGGCGCCAAACACCCTAGTAATACGCTGGTCATAGAGATGCGAAAAAACCACGAGATTCGGAAAAACGCAAATTTTAGGGTATGAATGTTGTGTTGAATTCATATTTTAAATACTATTCATTTGATCAACAAAAGCACCGAGTTGCAGTATGGTGAGGAGACAGAGATGCGAAAAAACCACACCGTGACTTAAGATTCGGAAAAACGTTATTTAGCTAATTTTAGGGTAGGGAATCCCATAAGACCATAAAGGCCAAATTTTGAAAATTCATATTTTAAAAACTATATACAGTTTATCAGCAAAAGCACCGATTTGCAGCCCACATAACACAATCACGTGTTTAATACGTAAAAAAGGCGTGAGAAGAAAAAACGTTGATTTTAAAAGCTGCTAGAAAAAAACGTTTATTTCATATATGAAAACAAGCTTAATTAATAGGTCATTTATTAACATTATAAAAAATAACGTTGCTAAAAACTGCGTTGTGAAAACGCCATTATAAAATTAAAACAGCAATGTTTTTACGTTAGTGTCAAGTGATTTTCACGTTAAAATCACATTATATTCACGCCTTTTCTACACGAATTTTAAAACGCGACTTGCATGGCTTTTTTATCGAATATTTTTGAGATTTTACTAGCAGCATCGCCACCTATAGTCGGGATTTTTGACTTTGACGAAATCTATCAGGCAGAGCTTTGGCCTCTAAACTCCAAAAACCTGTTAAGGGACTGATCCCTGATCCACGATCACGACGCATCTGTTATTAACCTGATAAAGACACATTAATATTCTGTGAAAGTGTTTACTGTTCATAAATCTTGTTTAGCGTTTAAAAAAAACTTAATGTATATAGGTATATACATAGATATTTTGTCTTGCCTTGAGCGCCATCTTTAAAATTGTCTTGAAGTGTTGTAGTCTTAAACTAGTGAACTTTTATAACTTCCTTTCGCGTCTCTATTAAGTTAAAAAAATGTTATTAAAAAAACGTAACCAAAAAAGACGCAGAAAGTCAGTAGGTTTGAGAAGTCTTAATCTAGTGGTGTTTTAGAACATGTTGTGGAGGACTTTTCAAGTGTGAATTTGGTACATGAAAATAACGAGGGTAATAAACACGTTATATACACAGCACGAGAAACTTCAGCAAAAAGTTCATTTTTATAGCTTGATTTCTCCTTGTTTTTAAGTTATCTTTAAGCATGTAGATGTAACAAAATAAATATTACATGGTATGAGGTTGTTTTCAAGTAAAAAAAAACGTTGTTATTTTTGTTCACGTAAATTTAACGTTGATGTGATTTTTGTGCTATGTGGGAGTACGATGGTGCCATAGCAATGGAAAAACGTCATTAAGCGAATTTTAGGGTAGGGTCCTATAAGATTAAAATGACCAAATTTTAAAAATTCATATTTTAAAAACTAAACAGTTTAGCAGCAAAAGCATCGACTTGCAGTATGGTGGGACTATAGAGATGTGAAAAAACCACACCGTGACTTAAGATTCGGAAAAACGTTATTTATCTAATTTTAAGGTAGGGAATCCCATAAGACCAAAACGGCGAAATTTTGAAAATTCATATTTTAAAAACTATATAGTTTATCAACAAAAGCAGCAAGTTACTGTACGGTACGGCCATACAGATGCGAAAAAATCACACCATAAGTTAACATTTGGCAAAACGTTATTTAGCGAATCTTAGGGTAGGGAATCCCATAAGACCAAAACGACGAATTTTGAAAATTCATATTTTAAATACTATAGAGTTTATCAACAAAAGCACTGAGTTGCAGTATGGTAAGGCCATAGAGATACGAAAAAACCACACCCTGAGTTTAGATTCGGAAAAACGTTAATTAGCAAATTTTAGGGTAGGGAATCCCATAAGATCAAAACAGCCAAATTTTGAAAATTCATATTTTAAATACTATATAATTTATTAACAAAAGCAGCGAGTTGCAGTATGTTAAGGTTATAGAGATACGAAAAAACCACACCCTGTGTTTAACTTCGGAAAAACGTCATTTAGCAAATTTTTGGGTAGAAAATCCCATAGACCAAAACGGCGAAATTTCGAAAATTCATATTTTAAACACTACACAGTTTATCAACAAAAGCACCGAGTTGCAGTATAGTAAGGCCATAGAAATACGAAAAAACCACACACTAAGTTAAGATTCGGAAAAACGTCATTAAGCAAATTTTAGAGTAGGGAATTCCATAAGACCAAAACGGCAAAATTTTCAAAATTCATATTTTAAATACTATACAGTTTATCAACAAAAGCACCGAGTTGCAGTATGGTAAGGCCATAGAGATACGAAAAAACCACACAGTGAGTTAAGGTTCGGAAAAAACGTCATTTAGTGAATTTTAGGGTAGGGAATCCCATAAGACCAAAATGGCCAAACTTTGAAAATTCATATTACAAAAACTATACAGTTTATCAACAAAAGCACCGAGTTGCAGTATGGTGGGGCCATAGAGATGCGAAAAAACCACACCCTGAGTTAAGATTCGAAAAAACGTCATTTAGCGAATTTTATGGTAGGGAATCCCATAATGAACAGAATGGCCAAACTTTGAAAATTCATATTTTAAAAACTATACAGTCTATCAACAAAAGCACCGAGTTGCAGTATGGTGGGGCCATAGAGATACGAAAAACCACACCCTGAGTTTAGATTCGGAAAAACGTTAATTAGCAAATTTTAGGGTAGGGAATTCCATAAGATCAAAACAGCCAAACTTTGAAAATTCATATTTTAAATACTATATAATTTATTAACAAAAGCAGCGAGTTGCAGTATGTTAAGGTTATAGAGATACGAAAAAACCACACCCTGTGTTTAACTTTGGAAAAACGTCATTTAGCAAATTTTTGGGTAGAAAATCCCATAGACCAAAACGGCGAAATTTCGAAAATTCATATTTTAAATACTACACAGTTTATCAACAAAAGCACCGAGTTGCAGTATGTTGGGACCATAGCAGTGCGGCAACTAAGTACAACCCGTGCCGCCGCCTTTTGAGTAAATTTTTGTAGAGGGCGGGCGCCAAAGTCTAATATTGTCCCGGGCGCCAATCACCCTAGTTACAGCGCTGCCCCGAGCCCCCCTGTAAAAGACGACCCATTTTCCTTTTAAGGGGACCTCTTTTGGCTCTTTTTCTTTTTTCTAGAGTTCACCCTTTCGCGGGTTGACCTCGCTTATAAAATTTAAATAAAAGACCTTTCTGCAATAAAGCTTTAAAAAATACTCTGCCAATATATGGGCACCTAACCTCACACTAGGTTCTATAGATGTAGAGTACGGGTGAGCTAATATAACTAAAAATATAAATATATTTTATTCAACTCCAAACTCAATTACCTATCGTTTGATACCACACAAGCCATATTTTAAGTTAAACTCTAATTTTTGAAATCTACCCCCACCCTTTGTTAAAAAAACTAAAATATATTTTGTTTAACTCTAGACCCAATTACCTTTCGTTTGATAACACACACGCCATATTTTCACTTAATCTCTCATTTTGTTAATCTACCCCCCCCCTCCCTTTTTCTTAAACTAAAATTAATTTTGTTGAAATCCAGACTCAATTACCTTTCGTTTGATATCACACACGCCATATTTTCACATAATCTCTAATTTTTGAAATCTACCCCCACCCTCTTATTTGGCTTGTGCTCGGTGGATTTTGTTCATTGTTAAATGGGACCATCTCGACGCAAGATTCCAGCCAAGGTACCAAATTTCATTAAAATCGGACAAGCGGTTTTTGAGTTATGCGCGTTGGTCGTTACAGACAGACAAACAGACAGACAAACAGACAGACAGACAGACAGACAAACAGACAGACAGACAGACAAACAGACAGACGGCGCAACAAAAAAGTTTCAAAATCATCTGAAACGCAAAGATATATAAAAAATTTTGAAATCGGAGCAACTTTTTTTTCTCGAAAAAATTAGGATCACTATAGCTCACACTACTATAGTATAGTAGTAGTGTGAGTTAAAATTAGCCGTGGATGGTAAGTGGTAAATTGAAATAGACCCATATACCGGGTGGGCCACAAAAAACCGGACAATTTATTTTATTGTAACTTTTGAACAAACTGCACTTCCCAGATAATTAATTCCTCCACCCGGTAGATAAGTTGAAAGAGAATGTGTAATGGCAAAAATTTCCTTTATGATGTCGTTTGGATTGGCTTATTATCCTGTACAAATTTTCGACGATTAAAATGGTAAAGGCGATTATTAGAAACAAATAAAACTTCATTTTCGAGATTCAGAATTCGTTTTTGTTATCGATATTAAGATTTAAATACAAAACATAAACAGATAATTTTTGTCACAAAATGAAGGCGATTTTTTATTTTTTAAAATCGTCTGTAGCCATGTCACAAGCTTTCTTCTTATGCTCCTGACAGGATTCGTCAAAATAAGTGATTGTAGGGGAATTTTTGCGAATTACGTTACATACATCTTTGCCATATTTTCCTACTGCTATTCCTGCTAAAAGACCTAAAAAATTATTATCAATGGTTTTTTATGGGTGGCAAAGATTGAAAAGCAAAACTTTGTTTTCGAAAATATAAGAAACATTTTTCGACAAATCGTTTTTTTGTAATTTTTTTGCAAATATTTTTTTTTAGAAAAATTATTTAAAAAAAAATTAAAACGTTGCCAAAAGCTTAATAGTTTCTTTTTTATCCTGTCCTCTAACCCACGAATAGTAAGATAAATTAAAACGGGTCTACTACGTTATACCTCGATGCTTGAAAATGGGTGTTTCTTTTTTTAATGATAAGTTGAGGTCGTTTTATACTGTTTTCAAGAAAAAAAAATGCGGATTTTTCGCATTTTTTTTAGAAATTTCAAAATTAAAAAATTAGTAAAAACTCATATAAATTGCTCTAGAAAGAATTGATTTGACGTATTTCGAGAACGAGAGGGACGGCTCACAATCGACTGAGCTTTAAATAAATGGTAATTTAGCCAAAAATAAGGTGACCAACTCTCTGGCAAGAGGCGATAAAAAGTTATGGTTTTTTAGAAATGTATTTACGCATAGAAAAATGGTTACACCATATTTTTGAAATCTAACGTTCGACCTTACATTTTGCTCCAACATTTTAATTTGTCGCGCATTTTTGACTCCGTAAAATCGTCCAAAATCGACTATTAAGCATTTATAATGAAAAAAATGCAGAAACAATTATGATAATGATGATTTACAGAAATTAGCAGTTCGGTTTGGTTCGGTTTGGGTCGATCTTAGATTAGGTTGGTTGTGTTTTAAAGTAATTCAGCAGGAGTCGGCTGCGCTGACTCCTGCTGAATTACTTTAAGACCCAACAAACCTAACCTAAAACCAAACCGAACGCAACTTAACTGAACCAAAACGAACCGAACTAAACCAAACCGAACGGAACCGAACCGAAACGAACCGAACCGAACCAAACCGAACCGAACAGAACCGAACCGAACCGAATCGAACCGAACCGCACAAGCAATAAGCAAGAATCGGCTGCGCCGATTCTTGGTGAATAGTTCTAAATAAATAATTTCTTATAATTTTGGCCTTTAACCCTCAGATGCCCCGTAACTAGGCTTTGCTAATCCATTTTCAATCTTTGTTGTTTTGTATGTGAGCAACAAGGACTTAATCGCGATTAAACCCATGATCGCGCTTAAGTGCTTACGGTGCATCTGAGGGTAAGTCAGCGTAAACAAATCGAATTGGGAAATTTGATATGGCCGAATGACCCGGAAACAGTTGGTCCAGCAAAAAATTTCTATCAATGTGTCAAAACATCTGTGGGAAGGTCAAGTGTACAAATTTTCAAATTATGTGAAAAAACCGCGAAAAAACACGAAAATCTAGGTATGTAATTAATTTAAAATTGTTAAATTATTAATCCTAAGCTAATTTACAAATTTATGTCGAAAATTTGGCGATGCAGTGATAGAAATTGATTTTTTTCAACCAAAACAAGTCAGAGAAAATCACTATGTAACGTTTTTTAAAAAATTATTTTTAAAAAAAACCATACTTTTTTTTTTAATTTCCCGTATCTAAATCGACTAAAAATAGTCCAAAGAATCATTTCCATACAAAAAAATCGTTATATAGGGCGTTTTGACGAGCGAGGTATAACGTAGTAGAACCAATTAAAACCTTTCAGTTAGTATTTTTTAGTAAAATAGTTTATTTTTGCATTTTAAGAAAAATTATTACTTTACGCAATTCTAGCAAAAATAAAAATTTACCTGTAAACATTGCAGCGTAATCTGATATCCCTAAAAGGTGCCTTTTTTTCATTCTTAATCATTGAATCTATAAACTATTTAAAAGTTTAGCCAATTTTCACAAAAATTTTGATTTAATTCTATTTTATTTTGGTTCTTATTTATGACATATTTTTATTACTGTTTGACTTTTATTAAAATAATATAACTTAGGGTCACTGCATCACGAAGACGTAGTGTCTTCAGGCTTCCAGGATGCAGTGACCCTAATATAACTAATAATTAGAGTCCCTCTATGTTGACATATTTAGAAAATATGTCAACATACAGGGACTCTAGTAATGATTAAGGGCACTCATCGTAGAAAAAATCAATGAAAATTAATAGTGCTTCTAAGATCAGTGTCCTGTCCTTAATACATACTGGAATTTTTTGGTTGATCAAAATCAAAGACTTATTTAATAAGCTTTTTGCAAAATTGCACATTTTAGGCCAAGGTTTGGTCTAAAAATTATTATTTTTCACTCACACAGAATATAAATACATTTTAGTATAAAAAATTTGACAAATTTTCAGAATTTTTTTTTTTTTATGGGTATGCGCACTCGCAAGGAGATCCCTATCACGCTCGACAAGCGGCAAGTGCGCGGCAATGTTGGTGTGTGTTGGTTTTGAAACGGTTCAGGTTGTAACCTGCAGGGAAAACTGTCGCAGGGCGTTTATTCCACAGCGATGCTGTTCTCCAGAGATATGAATTCTGATATAATGAGGTTCTTGGTGCCTCTATTTTGACAGTAAATTGATGGTTACCGTCTGTTTGACGTGTTCGCCTAGTAGGTGCTACTCCCGGGGGGATCATACGTGCCAACTCTTTAGAGCATTTTCCGTGATAATACCTGTAGAAGAGAGAGAGATCGCCCACAGTTCTTCGATGTTCGAGACTATCCAAGCTACGGGTAAGTGCGGGGTCATTGATCAGCTTGATAGCTCGCTTTTGCACGGTGTTCAAAAGCATTAAGGTATGTTTGGGTGCCGCACTCCATATATGTGAGCAGTACTCCATAGTTGGTCGAATCTGGGCTTTGTAGAGTGTCAGCAGTTGGCTTGGTGTATACAGATGTCTTGTACATATAGCAGCAAATTGTAAAATAATTATATATTTAGAAAAATTAATTTGTCATCTGATCTCGATTTCATTATTAATTTCGAGTTAACATTGTAGACAAGAGAAAGAGAGAGAGAGAGAGAGATGTGGCATGAGAAAAACCATCGTGCTGCGAGAAAAGATGGCGAGATCGAAGCGGAAGATCAAGGCCCCTTTGTTAAGATTAAGGCCTTACCAACGGGAGATCAAGGGAAATCAATTCCCTTCGAAATAATCGCTGTGTTTAAAGAGATTCCCTTACAACAAAATATATTTTTTTACTATTCGCAAATTTTCCAAAATTTTGAAACTTTTTCTCTCATCCCCCTCGATTTTTTTTCGAGATACGGCCCTGTTTATGAAAGCCTTGCATCAACTTTTGATCAACCTCAAAAATTTGCTCACAAAAACAAATGTATATGTTTGTAAACATAAACAATACCTAGAAATTTAAAAAAAAGGCACAAGATGGTAAAATTTATTTTTGATATAGGTGTATTTTTAATCGGAGTGGCGGGAGGAGTAATATTTGATAAATTCAGTAAAATTTTGTACGTGTCTTACTTCGCTTCAAAAGAAGAACAAGAGAATTTGCAGGAAATCAAAGATTATGATGTGATTTGCGATGAATTACGTAATCAATGTTTAGATGATGAGTTTTAAAAGAATTGAAAGATGTTATTTGTCGAATATTTTACAACAGCAAAGTTTGTATCCATAAAAAGGAATAAATAAATTTTACAAAAATTACAAGATGTAAGCCTATATACACTTTAAAACATATATGTATTAGATACAATTGCAAATACCTTTAAAAAGGTTAAAAAAATATACCGTAGTCAACAGGAAAAATAAATTATACTTGATCCGACTTATTAGGGTGAAATGAGGTGAACTTCTAGGGGTAGATAATGTTTTTTATGAAAAGGTAATTATGTAGAAATAAAAATTCGGGCAATTTTATTTATTTATGTTAAACACGACGTTTCGGTTAGCAAGTATCTCTAACCGTTTTCAAGTGTAAACTAAACAATCTAGTCTCTAGGCTACTAGGTACTTATGCTACTTGACAGGGCCTGGTCACTCGAGCTTCACTGACCAGTCGATGGCGGCGCCACCGTAGACCCCCGCTCATCCTCACCCAACCCGCTACTGCCCATCTTTTCGGTAGAAACCAGCTCATCGGTCTCGAATTTTCTGGAATTCCATTTTTTCGTTTTTTACTGCAATTTTTAAGGCTTTTACCAACATTTTTGGTATTTAGGAAACCAAATTTTACCGGCCAGCCAAAAATTCAAGAATTTGTTAATAATCTCAAGTAAGTATATAACATAACCTATAAAATAAATTTGCATGGTTTATTTTAACAAAAAGCCCAATTTCATCGGCGTGGCCAGCCTGAAGGGGGCGGCGGCCTACGTCTATGCTTTCTGTGATACACATATATTGTATCTGTATTTTTTTAATAGTAGTGATCCAGGGGACCCCTGCAATACATAAGGGCAGCCTGAGATCCAACAGAGGGGGCCAGGCCCCCCTTAGCTACGCTGATGTATATCCTCTGATTGTGGGTTATAAATTTCAAACCTTGCGCTGGGTTCGGTTTGCTTATCTAGCACTTTTGGTAAATAGGAATTATAACATTCCGAAGAAAGAATATTGTTTGTATATTACAATTTTATATTGTTTCAAGTAATGTTTTTCCAGCTGCTCCAAAGGAGACATGACTGACATGCACATAGAGTGGGGCTCGTGTTCACAATTCACATTTTCAAAAACGAGACCAATTATAACAGCGGGATAGATCATTTAGGGTAATTTGGTGTGTATGCTAAGGTAGGTAACTGATCAAGAGAGCAGCACTCACTACGTGACCTAGGATATTCTACCTGGGCAAATATGGTGTACTAAAATTAGCAACCGAACCACCTCTGGACAAAAGTGTTATATAAAATATGATATATTGTGACTGAGCTAGCCCCCTAATATATGTAAGGAACTCACATGTTTATTATTAAGAGAGATTAATTATAATACTGGTATTACATATTTAGTGTGTTGAATTATACAATAAAAAATTAATTAATTTTCTTTCAATAAAGTTTTAAATAAGTTATTTATAATAAATACCTACCCACATACATAATGTAGTTTTATTTTCTGAATTTACTGCCAAAATATTTGCATTGTTTCATTTTTGATATGAAACAATGCAAACATTTTAATGGAATCAAAATTTTATTTTTAAAATTGGCGGCTGCCGCCGCCGCGCCAGCTGGGCGATTGCAGCGCCGCGCTCGATTGGTCAGGAACTAAAAAAAGAGGCATAGAATGAGTGTCCCATCTTTTTTTATACTTATACCTTATCTGTGCTACTTGATGTGCAGTCAGGTATGACGGACTGCCCCCTTTTATAATCCTAAGACGCCTGTTTTCCTTTGGCTTTCGCCAACGCGACTCCTTATGCAAAACTTTAGCTTGCGACCACTTAATCCTGTGAACATTTGACCATGCATGATCTGCTAAACCGGATTTTTCAATATCCCCTAATTGGTTACTTTTTAGATGTTCATTTACTCTAACTTGAAGAGGGCGTTTCGTTTCACCTACATATGATTTAACGCACTCACACGGGATTTGGTAAATACATTCCTTATTATTTGAGGGATTTTCTAGTTTTGTTTTAGTTACAAAACTCCTTATTGTATTTCCCGATGAAAGTACTGTTTTTATATAATAGTGCTTGGCTATTCGTCTTATGTTTTCTGAAATCCCTTGAACATATGGAATGTTAATAATACCCAGTGGATTATGACTTTGAGATTTTTTAATTTTAGAGATCGTTGAGTTTATTAATTTCTCGCAATAACCATTCTGTTATAAGTCCTTCTTAATGTTGTTAATTTCTGTGGTTAATTCTTCATTATCCTTTTTTGTAGCAACAGAATGATTAGACTTAAAATTTAGGTACTGTCCCGTGTGTCTAGGTTTCCTATATACAGTGGTTTGGATGTTTCTGTCTAATCGTTTGACAAGAACATTCAGGAAAGGTAAGGCCGAATCTTTTTCAGTTTCCATGGTGCATTTGACTTCGTCGAATACCGTGTAAGTGGTGTAGAAAATTCTGTAGTTCGTCATCATGTTCCGGCTAGAGTCCCTGTATGTTGACATATTTGGACGTATTAATACATCCAAATATGTCAATATACAGGGACTCTAGTTCCGGCCATATAATAAATGTTACCTCTAAAGCGGGGTCTATACATAACGTTTTACTTTACGTCTTGCCTGTCAGTCCAAAGGGTCAAGTATGACGGTTGAAAGACTAGCGTACACACTTGATAGTTTTAGGTCAGTTTTTGATACACCATGGAGGAAGCCCTGCTTTTGTCAATAATATTTTTTGTTTTAAATGTCTATGACTTAACCGTTTCAGTAGCTAAACATAGTTTTTAAATCGAGGAAGGGTTAGCGGGAAATAAGGACAACGTTAGAGATTTAACCCTCTTTATTTTCTGGCGACGTTTCGACGGTTGTAAACAAAAATTGGAAAACATATATAATAATATTAATTAATTTTTCCAAAAAGTTGTTGGTTTCATAGTTATGCTGCGATTCTTGTCTTTGTGTTTAGTGTTGACCATGTACCTGACATCTTGTAATTGTCCGAAAAATTTGTGCCTATTTATTAAGATCTACGTGTTAACCCATTAATTTTAAGGGTAAGTTATTAAAATTAAAATCCATACCAGTAGATCCATAAATAAAAAATAAAACCTAATTAATGTCAATATTACCTAACAAACTATTACAATCGAATTGATTTTAATGTCATGGTGTTATTAAAAGAATTATAATAAGAGTTTAAATGGATAAAATCTATAAAATAAGTTATAAAAAAAAATTAAAATAATTAAAAATTATAAAAAAAATGGTAATAACAAATAAAATAGATAAAAAAAACTTAAAAACAACAGAAGAATATATCTTATGTATTAATGTTATTTATAAATTTAATTTAAAAAACTGTTAGCTTTATATAATTATAATATTTATGAATGTATAATAATACTGCTATATTGTCTTCTAACGTCATTCTACATTTTTATTGTGTTTATTTTATAGCTTGAAAAAGACGGAAAACAACCGTCGAAACGTCGCCAGAAAATAAAGAGGGTTAAATCTCTAACGTTGTCCTTATTTCCCGCTAACCCTTCCTCGATGTAAATTCTAAGGACGTCAACTTTCTTCAAATAGTTTTTAAACACTTTTTCAAAATGTTGTGCTGATTTAGTTTGATTATGCCCCATGAAGATGTAAGTTTCTGCTTACGAAACATGTCGGGACTATTTGTTTAAAACAAATTAAAAATTAGTGGAGGAAGACAATAACCTGTTTGATTTCCTAAAAACTTATCTTATCTAATGTCGGACGTTTCGTATACCAACTTCTAAGTTGCACTCCAAAGGAATTAAAACTGTATGCACTACCACAAGAAACAAAGCGTCTACCGATCAGTTCAACAGGTCCGACTTCAGTCCTGTTCAGTTCAGGCAAAACGTACGTTTTATTGTCTACACGAAAGGTTTTGCCTGATCCGTTTTACCTGATCAAATAAAACGTCAGGCTAAACGTTATGTGTAGACCCCACTTAAAATATCACCCCATTTCACCCTAAAAACTTGGAACCTGTTAACTTACTTTTTATGTTGACTGTGATATATTTTTTAAAAAGGTATTTGGATTGCATATTAAAAAGAGTTGTTTTTTAAAAGGATTCATTAAAAAAGTGAAAAAGCGTTTTACTACATTTCTACTTTCCGTTAAAACCTCATAAAAACACAATGTTGGAGAGTCGAAAAGAATATGTTGATTTTATCGCCATTTTTACAGCTTTTACGCTGTTAGCTGCCACCATTACAAATTCGAGATAAGGGGTTTTCAGGGCCGACCCTAGCGATTTTTGTGCCCAAGGTAAAACCAAAATTTTGTCTCAAAAAAAAATTATTTGCACGTGACTCTACGAACCCAATATCGTAGATCCAAGACCAGGCTATCAGTGGTGCAACCAGGAATATGTCTTAGGGGGGGGGGGGCAAGATCCCATGATGCCGTACTTTATGCTATTTTAATTTTTTATTAATAAAATATGTGAAAAATATTAAAAAAGTTCCGTCGCTTTGGATTTCTGCTTTTCAGAATTTAAAAACAAAAAGTCATTTTTCTAAAAACTCGCAAATTTTTTAGAAAAACGAAATCGCCTCTATGCCACAGAAAAATTTTACGAAGTAGATTCTTGGAACCGTAGAAGGGTACTGTATATGTGTACAGGGTGTCTCATTATATTTTTACCTACCCTTTTAGACCATTATTAATTGATATAGGAATATACAAGAAATTGTGTTCGAATTCGCGAAATTTTTACTTTTAAATTGCATCTTGACTTTATTCCTGATGCTTACCATATTTGACAGGCACTCAAATTTATAGTTCTTGTGAATTGGATGCTCCTTATATTATTTAATTAATAGGCTTTGAACGTATTTCCCAAAAATACCCGATATGCCGTAGTTTAGAGCCATAGTTTCTGAGATATTAGCAATTATAACAGTACCGCTCTTGTTTTAATTTTAGTATCCATATTCCAAATTATGTTAGTCCCCATGTATCAACAGTGACGTTGTTGTCGTTACCGGTTGTCATTTTAAACGTCATTTAAAAAAAAATAGTTGTCATTGTCACTTGTTTCACATTGTTCGAAATAAGGACACTGAAATTAACACAAAAGTGGTAATGTTATTTTTTTATCATTTAAAAATATATCGCTAATATATCAGAAACTATTTATCAAAACTGCGACGTCAAATCAAAACAAGGGCAACGAACGTTTTCCCATGATGAATATGGGCGACGTTAACTAAAACAAACATTCCTCCCGCCCATACACCGCTAAAAAACGAGTGAAATTGAAATGCCGGATTGTAATTATTTACGCTAAAAAAGTTTACCCAACTAAGCTCAGTTTGTTAACCATACACTAAAAAAAAGAACCAAACATGTACGGGAAGATAAAACTTTTTTTCGAGCTACAAAAAATACCCAAAGGTTACACTTCAATGCTTACTTGTTTTTTTTAACGAATGTTCAAATCATTAATTATACAACACAAGTTTTAATCGATGTTAAAACGTATTTTAACCTAGTAAAAAAACAAAAAATAAAATTTAAATCGAGTTGTGAAGTTCGTGTCTAGGTTTCATGAAGTTTAATTTGCTTTAGACCATGTAGCATTTTATTTTCTTTTATTTTGAAATTTAAACAATTGTTTACCTACTGCACAGAAAAAAAAATGTCTTCAGTCAATGCAAATTGATTTGATCCAAGAAAAAATCTGCTTTCCTTTGCACGAAGACGATATTTCCTTAACAAAAAAAACTATTCTCTTGAACTGCTGGTTTCCGTTGAAAATAAAAGTTGCCTTTATCCAAGAAAATTCTTGTTTTGTGTTTTTTAGTATTATGGAATAAATCGCCATTTTCGTTTTGAGATGCCGGATATTTCGAGTTAAAAAATTAAAAGTCTTTAGGCAAAGTAAAGCTTTATTTGTGTTAAGAAGATATTAGTAAGACATTTTATATCTTGCTTCAAAACCAATTTGTCTTCGCTAAAGGCAGTTTGTTTTAAACCAAAACAATTTACCAAGACAATTATTTTTTTCCAAAACAAGCGGTTTGCTTAGATGAAAAGAAAACATTTTGTTCGGAGACTTTTGCTTTTGGGTCAAGATAATTTTTTCAAGAAAACTACTTTTCTTAACTGAAGAATTTCTTTTTATCTGTGTGTGTGTTTCTTACTTTTAACAAGTTTAAAAAGTAAACTTTGGCTTATAACTTTTCCTAAATTAGATTAACAGA
This sequence comes from Aspidapion aeneum, assembly GCA_963576565.1. NCBI lineage: Eukaryota > Metazoa > Arthropoda > Insecta > Coleoptera > Brentidae > Aspidapion > Aspidapion aeneum. The sequence goes on along the minus strand of OY755043.1, from coordinate 5,756,563 downwards.
AAAACTGTGAAAACTATTTTGTTTGTAATAGAATACTAATGCAGATAGGAAAAACACTAACAAAATTATTATTGATTTTTTTTAAATACTAAAAAATAGTAATTTTTTTGCCCAAAAAAAATTGGAAGAAGGTTTTAGACTACCCCAAATCGATTGATTATAAATCGCTTAATTTTAGGTCGTCCTGGGTGTTTGCCATAAATTTGAGAGAGAAAAAACATCCAAAAAGCACACACATGATGTGACACAGGCCCAAGGTCTTTGTACTTTTACACAGGTTAGCTACAGAATTTGAATGGTTATTGAACTTGCTTGCTACGTCACCGGGTTGCCTTTAACCATTGGTTTTATGGAAACCTGATGATGCAGCTACAGTCGTCCAGTTAAGTTTACATGACTGGTCAAATTCTGTAGGCAACCTGTGTAAAACTATAAAGACCTTGACACAGGCCCTCCTACTCAAATTGGAGGCAAACAGCCGGTGACTTAAAATTGGGCGATACCAATATACCAATCGACCCACATAGCACAATTACGTGTTTAACACGTAAAAAAGGAGTGAGAAAGAAAAACGTTGATTTTAAAAGCTGCTAGAAAAAACGTTTATTTCATATATGAAAACAAGCTTAATAGGTCATTCATTAACGTTATAAAAAATAACGTTGCTAAGAACTGCGTTTTAATAACGCCTTTATCAAATTAAAACAGCAATGTTTTTACGTTAGTTTCAAGTGATTTTTATCAACGTTAAAGTCACATTAGATTCACGCCTTTTCTACACGAATTTTAAAACGCGACTTGCATGGCTTTTCTACCGAATATTTATGAGATTTTACTAACAGCATCGTAACTTATAGTCGGGATTTTTCACTTTGACGAAAGCTATCAGGCAGTGCTTTCGCCTCTAAACTATAAAAACCTGTTAATGGACTGATCCCTGATCCACGATCACGACGCATCTGTTATTAACCTGATAAAGACACATTAATATTCTGTGAAAGTGTTTACTGTTCATAAGTCTTGTTTAGCTTTTAAAAAAAACATAATGTATATAGATAGATACATAGATATTTTGTCTTGCCTTGAGCGCCATCTTTAAAATTGTCTTGAAATGTTGTAGTCTTAAACTAGTAAACTTTTATAACTTCCTTTCGCGTCTCTTGTAAGTTCAAAAATGTTATTAAAAAAACGTGACCAAAAAAGACGCAGAAAGTCCAGTAGGTTTGAGAAGTTTTAATCTAGTGACGTTTTAGAACATGTTCTGGAGGACTTTTCATGTGTGAATTTGGTACATGAAAATAACGAGGGTAAAAAACACGTTATATACACAGCACCAGAAACTTCAGCAAAAAGTAGATTTTTATAGCTTGATTTCTCCTTGTTTTTAAGTTATCTTTAAGCATGTAGATTTAACAAAATAAATATTACATGATATGAGGTTGTTTTCAAGTAAAAAAAAACTTTGTTATTTTTGTTCACGTGAATTTAACGTTGATTGTTGATTGATTTTTGTGCTATGTGGGGATCTCGGGTAGTTTTAAAAATTCTTCCTCATCTATCCCACGGGACACGGAATTTTTGACTATAAGCCATATATTTTTATAGCGCATAACTTTTACCACAGCTATTCTTATATTAGCTGTAAATTGCGAGAGAAAAGTTCTATAAGGAGGACAATTTAACAGTTAGTTCTAGCATAGTCTGGAGAGTCGAGACACAAGTTCTATACATCATCCCAATGATCAGAAGAGCGTATCTGCTTTATATTGGTTTTAAGCTTTTTATCTACTTACAATTAATTTTGCTAATAAGTACTACTTTAGAAATAAAATTTCGGACTTCCATTGTCTTTATTTATTTTAAAACACGACATTTCGGTTAGTAAGTATCTCTAACCATTATTAAGTGTAAACTGTTTACACTTGATAACGGTTAGAGATACTTACTAACCGAAACGTCGCGTTTTATAATAAATAAAGACAATGGAAGTCCGAAATTTTATTTCTACCCAATCATTGTCTACGAGTTTCAAACAAAGTACTAATTTCACTCGCAAATTATGTTTTTTCACTCATATAAATGCATTAAGAAAAAGAGAGGTCTAGTAACCACGATTGGGCTTAAAATCCTCTAAAATAAAAAAAATTTAAAAAAAAATCCAACTGCTAAATTTACTTGTAACTACTAGTCACAGTTGAGTACAAAATTGATAGGTATACCTATAATGTACGACATTATTTTACTTTAATTATACAGTTTTGTATTTTCAGCCTTATAAAAAGAACTAAGCATTTACAATTCATTTAGCTTTACCCAAAAATTACGTGTAGATTTTCTACGGACGCGAACAGTGTTACCTAATTAGTAAAATGGTGCCGAAAAAAATCTTAAAACGTGTGCTAAAAGAGTTTTTAAAATCGTTCTAAATTTGTGAAAGGTATAGCTACAACTATTACTAATAAGGAGGGTGGGGAGAAGAGAGGGAGAGGAAGGGGGAAACTAGTAAAATGATGTTGAAAAAAGGTCTTACAGCGTGTGCGGATGAATTTTTGAAATCGCTCTATATTTGTGAAAGGTATAGCATCAACTATTACTAATAAGGAAGGAGGGGAGAATATAGGGAGGGGAGAAGAGAGGGAGGGGGAAACGAGTAAAATGATGTTGGAAAAAAGTCTTCAAGCGTGTGCAGAAAGAACTTTTGAAATCGCTTAATATTTGTAAAAGTTATAGCTATAATTATTACTATTAAAGATGGCGGGGAGGAGAGACGGAGAGGCCGGGGGGGGGGGGGGGGGTCGGAACTAGTAAATTGGTGTTGATAAAAAATCTGAAAGTGTATGCTGAAAGAATTTTTGAAATCGCTCTATATTTAATAAAATTCTGCGAATATGGTTTTTGATTAGGTTGGGGGGAATGACAGGAGGGGAGATGGATGGGAGCAGGGAGGACTACAAAGTAACTATAGCAAATTAGAGGACATTTGCAATGGGTGGTCAAATGAATTTCAATAAAATCGCCTGAAATTTAGATAATTTGTGTGCTGAAGACGGCCATGTTGATTCCTGTTTAAAAAAATATAGCCTATAGCATATTTGGGATCAGCAGCAATTCAGCAACACCTTTTTTTGTCAAAATCGTTTTAGCCGTTTAGCCTCTAGCTTGACACAAACATATTTACTTACAACAATCGAAAAACATTATCCTTCCTTCGACGTGCTGCAGTTGGGTAAAAAATAACGGCCAACCGTCCACCGACCCTATTGGAGGTTGCCCAGTAATCGTTTTAACTATTTTTCTGTATCTCAATTCAATTCAAATTCAATTCAAAAAAGCTTTATTGTCTGAATAATTAATTCCTATTGACAAAGCAAGAATTTAAGACTAAAGTAAATAGTAATAAATCAGCACTAATAAAAACAACATTGTCTAGTCGCATAATCACAGACACCAGTGGCGTATATAAGGGGAGGCCTGGGGGGCTCGGGTCCCCCCCCGAAGCTAAGATTTTTTTAGATATTTTCCACATATTTCATGAATACAAACATAAAATAGCATAAAATACGGCCTTATGAGGTCTCCGCCCCCCCCCCCCCCCCCGAAACTCTCGGCCCCCCCGAAACTGTCTCGCCCCCCCCCCCGAAACTTTTTTCTATATACGCCACTGACACACATAATCTATAATTAATAGTAGCCCCCTTTTAGGCGATGTTCGAAGTTAAGCGCAATTCTAGTAAAATACGACCCAGCATGTTTAAGTCAATATAAATTAAAATTGTACCCAACTATTTTAAAATTTCTGTAAAATATGGACAACTATGAATATGCACACACACACAATTTCAACAGCACATTCAATCGATTAAAAAGTTGGAACGAAACTACTTACAAAAAAAAATTAAATTTTAATCTAAAATTAAAATTAATATTCAGGTTACATAAAAAAATATAATAAAAATATAGGACATATAATCACAGTTACTCAAATTATGTATCAAGCCCTTCTGTGTTTGCAGCGCAGCTCACGAGAAAGAAAGTCTTTATCGTTGGCTGCGTCATTGCAGCTATAGTAAGCTTTTGTTTCAAAGCAATTACTACTAACCTTCTGAATACTTTTAAATCTTGAGTTTGTCTAAATGCGATGGGTAAATGATTGTATAATTTTATACTTTCGTAAATCAAGGAATGTTTTGTCAAAGCTAGCCTAGGTATTGGAAGTGGCAAGTTCCCAGATTGACGAGTTGTATAGTAACGACCAGTTTGAGTATTTGGTTCTTAAAGCTTCTTTTTATGAATCAGGCTGACTGTCTCCAAAAGAAAAAGACACGGTAACGTTAATATCCCTGCAATTTTAAAATGTGGCCTAAAATGTTCTTGAGGATTGACATTAAATAGTTTGCGTACTGCTCGCTTTTGTAGAATAAAGACTGACTCGAAAAGGGTGACACAACAAAGTCCCCAGAATGTAATCCCATATCTCATTTGGGATTTAAATAAGGCAAAGTAAGTAGATCGGGCTGATTCAAAGTTTAGTTCTCTCTTAACTACACTTATAGCAAAGCATGCAGATGATAATTTAGAGTTAAGAAGATATATATGCTGATTAAAGTTTAGTTTGTTATCAACAACTAGACCCAGAAATTTTATAAATGGTTTAGGGTCAATTGATTGATTCCCTATGCTTATAGATTCTGTGGTAGCTACACCTACAGATACAACTTATCCCATAATGGCTGAACTAAATTCCCCAGGTTCCAGCATCCCGTGATTTATTTCGTGGTGTACACATTCTGTTCCATATATAAAGTTTTGTTTGCTCAGGTGACTCGTAATTCCAGCAGATGCAGCGCTGGATAATATCCAGGTTTTTAGAGGCGATATAAAATTATTAATGTAGGTCAAATATTTGCGACTTATAAAAGTTTTATTTATAATTAAGGATTTAACTGACTTTTAAAAAATTGTAACTTAATATTAGGATAACAAGAAAATATGGGATTAAGATATCGGATATTATACTTACTACGAGGGAGGGAGTCTTTTATATTTTGCATACAGGAACATAGAGGGCGACACTGATCAAATGTCATGACTAAAACTTAACCTGAATTTAAAACAAGGGCGTCGATAGCTTTTTTTCTTGGGGGGGGGGGGGTACTCTGCCCTACTTTTGCAAAACCTAGTAACTAGGTTTTTGGTAACTTTTCACGAGAGCGTTTTTTCTAAAATGTTTTGCTAATGGGAAATAATGAAAATGCGAAGGCTATTATCGCAAAACCATTTTTATTTTTTTTTAGTTTGCTGAATGGGTTTAAAATATTTTAAAATGATCAAACTAAAAAAAAAATAATAAAAAATAAGAATTAATAAAAAATAAAAATATTAAAAAAATAAATAAATAAAATATTAAGTGTGACACATCATTTTAAAGGAAATTTTACGCTGATTTCAAAAATCAAATAAAAATAGGGTCATTTCATAAGAAAATTACAAACTTTATGTAATATCTCAAAAATTAAAAGTGCAAGATAAAATTTAATTTGACAGTTGAATTGCTCTTAAAAAAGTGCTTTAAGAATGTTTTTACAGAAATAAAAAATATTCATAAATAAACAAGTTACGGGTGTGGGTCGAAAATGCACCAAATTGAAAACCATCCTATATCTTGTAAGTAGTTTAAGATATCGATGTGCAAATTTCGGCATTAACTTTTTAACGAAAATCGAGCTCGCAAAATGCAGGTTAGTTTTTTTCTATCTCCTCTAGAAATAGGCGTTTCCTATCCAAAGTGTCCTATTTGGACCACTCTGTACTACAATAATAGAAATTTTAGGTTTTTCTTACCGTTAGTTTCAGCTGACCAAAACTCAATTACAAATCACAACAAACCCTATTTTTAACTTTACAAATACTTAATAAAACCATTGAACTTATACATCCTTATTTTTTTTTTGCAAATTTTCGGGAGCTTTGCATTACTAGTGCTAGATAATAAAAAACTTCAGTTCTTGGATTCTTGGGGGGGGCACTGACCCCCAGTACCCCCTCTTATCGACGCGCTTGATTCAAAACATCAGGGCGATACATATAGTTTTATAACTACAGTGAATTTTTTAAGTTAACAAATCAGGCGAAAAATTATTGCTTTAAACCGAGAACATTTTCGAGCTATAGTTTTTTACAACTTACGAAGAAAATTATCTTAATAAGAATTCGGTAATAAACTACTACATTAGTCGACAGTTTCTCGTTGGTATGGAGAATTCAAGCGTTGACGGATCAGCCTTAGCGACGATCCAAGGCCAGGTACACCAAAAACGGCTGTCATCCAGGAAAACTGCTGTGTGCATGCTCATCACGGAAGATCGCCATGCGACATATTGCGAGATTGAGGCTTCATTGGGGATTTGAAAGACCTCAATTTAAAAAATTTTGCATGAAGAACTAGGAAAAAGAAAATTAGTTTCCAGCTCGATACATAATCTATTAACAGAAAGAAGCTAGGGTCAATTGGTATCAGAAAACTCTAGACCGCTTTAAGGCAGGAACCTTAAAAAACTTGTATACCATTGTCAGTGGTGAAGCATCGTGGATATACTCATATGAACCCGAAAATAAAAATCTCTTTGGGTGTTCCAATATGAAGAAAAGCCAATAAAAGTCATCCCTACTCGAAGTGTATTCAAAAACAAGGTCGCGACATTTGATTCCTTTGGAAGTTTAAAGGACTGTTACTGCCGATTGGTACATCACCATTTGTTTGCCGAAAGTCATGGCTGAGCTTCGAAAAACGAACCCTGAACGACGTCGATTTCCCAACTCATGTAAATTCTCGTCACAGTACGAATAATTTGCTGCAGGAGTGTAAGTTTACTACCTTAATCGCAGTCTGACTAAGCTGACTGAACCGAAGCAAACATCCTTTATCTATGGTCTGACTGTCCGCCATCCCACAACTATCATGTTGGAAGAAAACGTGCCGACTCTCTGTAAGAAAAACTATCAGAAGTTATTTGTATGTATTAAGAATAAATAAGGCAAAGGAATTTTTGTATTTCTTCGCTCATTGATCTGACTATAATCGAGATTAATGGTCAAAGTGGATGTTTAAATATTTAGAAGTTTTAAAACCTCTGCGCGATTATTCAAGCTTAATTTAAGTCAGGAAAAACACGTTTCAAGTGAAAACACTTTTGTTTAGTGATTAATAAGACTCTTAACGGTAGTTATATAAAGAGATACAATTTTGCATTATTCTTTTTTTTTCTCCTTTTAAAACAAAATCAAGAAAATTAGAGAAATGCAAGCAACGAAAAAACTTTGATCTGAGGGCACGGCAGTGCCTCGCCAAGTTCGCGTTGCCGTAACATCTTTTCTTGAAACATTTCAACCCATATCTGACCTATCTAAAACTCTACTTCGGAATGAGCTACGAATCTTTGCACAGTCGTAGATCTTTATAGAGTCCCCCCCCCCCAAGTTTCATGGACTTCCATAAAGTAGTTACGAAATTTTAAAAAACGTCGAAATTGCCACTCACTCACTGACTCACTCACTCATGTATAGATCATCAAATTCTCCTGTACTTCCAGACATGCTACAAAGATGAAATTTGCCAGATTGATAGACATTATGACCAAACCCCTGGGAAAAATCAAAAAACCCCAAAATTCTAATTTACTCCCCTCCCCTATACATGTAAAGTTATATAAAAGTAATATTGCCCACTTCCAGAAATGCTAGAGAGCTGAGCTTTGGCAGACCGATAGGAATTATGATAAAACTATTGGAAAAAATTAAAACACCCCAAAATTCTAATTTACTTCCCTCCCCTATAAATGTAAACTTATGTAAAAGTAACGCTGCGCACTTCCAGAAACGCTAGTGTGCTGAGCTTTTTAAGTCTGAAAGGCACTATAATAAAACTATAGGAAAAAAATTAAAAACAACATTTTAATTTACTTCCCTCTTCTATAAAAGTAAATTTATATAAAAGTAACATTCCCCACTTCCAGAAACGCTAGAAACCAGAGCTTGGAAGGCTGATAGAAACGATGATAAAACTATGGCAAAAAATTTAAAAACCCCAAAATTTTCATTTACTCTCCTCCCCTATAAATTTAAAGTTATGTAAAAGTAACATTACCCACTTCCTGAAACGCTAAAGAGCTCATCATTGGAAGACTGATAGGAACTAGGATAAAACTATAAGAAAAAATTTAAAATCACGAAAATTTTAATTTACTTCCCTCCCCTATACATGTAAAATTATGTAAAAGTAACTTTCAGAAACGCTAGAAAGCTGAGCTTTGGAAGGCTGATAGGAACTATGATAAAACTATAGGAAAAAATTAAAAAACCTCAAAAGTTTTGAACAATATTCCGCATATTTAACTACTTTAAAAATTAAATATTATCCATTTCCTTTAAAAAATAAGGGAAATCGTAACACAAACATTTCATGTGAAAAAAGCCAAGTACGCGAAAATGGCTTTCCGTAAAAAGAATTGAGATAAAAGTAAAGCCAAGTTCTTCAATACAAATTTCAATATGAAAGGTGCTTACTAGTTTGGAAATGTTTTTCTAAACTTGGCTACTAACTGATAAAGTCAATAAAAATATAATTATTGTTTTCAGCCTTTAACTTATCTGTAGTGGCTAGCCGCCTTTATACTTTCCCCATTTTGTCGTGTTCTGGAGGGATAATTACCCCCTTTACCTCCCCCCGTAGAACCGTCAATGTCTCGTCCCCAGATATCAAAAAAACTTTACGGCAAGCATTTCTGGTTTCATTTCTGCCTTTGAATATGTCCGGGGTTTTATATCCCACAAAAACAGATTTATGTCTCATCCATTAATGAAATTAAAATGTGATTACATATAGTAGAGACTTATTGCAATAAAGCCAGGCAGTAATAGTGGCAGGCAGTATTTAAACAGTTTCACATTAGAAGAACAGCTGTCTTCTTTCAAGATTAGGCCTTGCTGTATTATAAGAACCGGACTTTTATTAATGGAAAATAAACGACTGAATTTATAAGTTCGACTTTGGTATGTCAATTTTGACCACCACCAACTAACAATCAGTTTTTAATGGAAAACTGTCAGTATAATTGTTGCAATAAGTCCCTAATATGTAGGTCACTCCATACCTTGTTACTTTTAAAATGATTTCAATTTTACGTGTATGTACTTGAGTTAAAAATGTAACCGCCATCGCCATTAAAATTTTCTTTTTATCTTTCAAAGAACTAACGTTCTTTCGGTTCACCGGACATTTGCGATCTAACCCGCATTGCATTGCAATCTGATTATTTTCTCTCGAAAACACTGGACATTCTCGTCTTTAAAATTCCAGTGGTGTAAGAGAGTTTTTTGGGTTGAAACAGCCTCAATAGCCTTAAATAGTTTTATGTAAGATTTTTGCCTTTAGCCACGGACTTTCTAACCCAAAGAATAAAGCCTATATACCGCGTGAAGAAGTTCACAACGGGGTATAAATTTCCATAAGAGGAGAAAAAACAGATAGGGTATAGCATTTATTAAAAAGAGACCGCGATACGCCCGAGTCCCGCAGAAAGCTTTGCAGCGTTGTCAAAGGTAACCTTGAAAAATTACTACAGGCACACGCCGTCGCACTCGTTAAGGGGCGGACAATCTGAAACAATTTTTTAGGGCCAGAATTATTACTTGATTTGTCACCATACAAGAAGTGGACTATTAAAAACGTGAACATTTTATTTTTAAAATTTTATTAAGTGTGAGTTATAACAGTATATATAGTAACACCTAGATCGCATAGTAAAATAAATTGTCTGTCTCAATACACGATAACTCAAGAACACCTCAACCGATTTTAACCCAATATGATACACAAGTTTTATGTTGGCATTAGATTTTGGTTAAAATACAGGGTTAGTTAAAATTATTACTTAACCAATTTTACCTTAAAACTATTAACTTTACTATCAACTTTTCTTGTTGTATTGATTTTTGTCTAAAAATGTTCCCTTTGTATTTAAAACATTTTTGCCTGTGGCGCATGTCGCCTGCGAGTATTTAAAGTAACATTATTTTAATATTTTGTGAAAATTTTCGTTTTTAGTTAAAAAGGCATTATTACTCATAATTATTATATTTTTCTTAAAAAAGCACTAAATGAGCTCCGCGGGACTACTTTTAAGGCTCAATAGATAGTTTAAGTTGTGCTACGTATTTTTACGTAAAACTGCACGTTAAGCGCTCTACGTTTTGTTTCAAATTTGAGTTTAAGTTGAATGTTTTTACGTTACCATAACAAGTCTACTAATAGCAGAGAATATGGAATGTGGCACTGTGTTTTTTTGATGTTACAATTTTGTTTTTTGTCTTTTCAACTACAGTAGGAATATATTTGCAAAGAATCGTTTGTACTAGAAGCGGAAATTATCGTCTAGGCCTCATTTTTCGATCGGTCAATCAACCAATTCTATTCTTTGGTAACGTTAAGGTGCCCGCAGACTGCCGTAAGCTAACGTAAATACGTAAGCTCCTAACGTGACCTTGATGACGAAGTGCGCTTGCGTAACTGTCAAATCTAGCACAACTTAAACTATCTAATACCACCTCTGTCGCCCCCTAAGGTCTCGACCACCCTCCCGCGTCCTATAACCACGCTGCGTTCACTGTGGTCTACCATTACCTTTGTTAAGGCCGCTTGACATGGTGCATGACGCGCTACAAATATTTGCAAACAAAAAATTTCGGTCAAATTGTTGCCTGCAAAAAATCTTCTTTTCGTTTGACATTGTGCATGGCCATGCATTGATTCCCCAGAATCTAAAGGCCGCTTGACATGGTGCATGACAATAAAATTTGCAGGCAAATGAATGAAATTTTGCCCAGGTGCATGCGCAGTACAAATCCAGCTGATTGTTGCAGGCAATCCATTTTTATCGGTCCGGTGCCATTTTTTTGCAGGCAAACTGTACTTGCATGCAAACTGGGGAATTTTTACCTAGATTCTGGGGAATCCATGCATGGCCATGCACAATGTCAAACGAAAAGAAGATTTTTTGCAGGCAACAATTTGACCGAAATTTTTTGCTTGCAAATATTTGCAGCGCGTCATGCACCATGTCAAGCGGCCTTAAGTAAAAATTCCCCAGTTTGCATGCAAGTACAGTTTGCATGCAAAAAAATGGCACCGGACCGATAAAAATGGATTGCCTGCAACAATCAGCTGGATTTGTACTGCGCATGCACCTGGGCAAAATTTCATGCATTTGCCTGCAAATTTTATTGTCATGCACCATGTCAAGCGGCCTTTAAGGTTAGACTAAAAATGCATGAACAAAAAACGAAAATTAAATAATAGTCAGCTTACCAATAGATTGGTAAACTGTAGTGTAAAAATTGACTTTAGTGAATATGAAACGAAAATCAATAACAAGAATAACACTTTAAAATTCTGTTTGTTTGTAAAAATAAGTTAATTATTTACATTTAGGAACAAGCAGAATTTTAGGCTATTATTCTGGTTGTTTATCACCCCGTTTAATTAATGGACTTATATAAAACTGCAAATTTGATCTTTCGCAAACCAAGTAGCGGATTATACTGATATTTTCGCTAAACTGGCAACGTTGGTCTGTTCTCCCATGCAATTGTTATGGCCCATACAAAAATCCTACCCTTAGATAGAAAGCTGGCCACGTGGTATCTAAATATGTAGACTTTATTCTTCATTAGAAATTGTTAAATTTTCGTCTATGACTGGTACAATTTGGCACACATACAAAGAAAACTTGTGGTAAAATCCGTAAAAATTATAGTTACAAACACGAAAATTTGAACTTCAGAAGATACGAGAAAGATCAGCTATTTCACATAGAACACGGTGGAGCTTAGCGGTGGTTTGGGTGTGGAAACGAACTACAAATAATATAATATTTGAGGCACTGGCGTATATATGGCTCCCCAGGCCCCCCCCGAAGCTAAGATTTTTTTAGATATTTTCGACCTATTTCATGAATAAAAACATAAAATAGCATAAAATACGCCCTCATGGGGTCTCGCCCCCCCCCCTCCAAAACTGCCTCGGGCCCACCCCGAAACTTTTTTCTATATACGCCACTGATTTGAGGTACTTCTCTATTGTAGTTTTAACCACCTACATAATATTCCAATACCCACGGTAACTGCCCATTTATGATGCAAACATGAGGGCCTTGGGGTCTTTAAGCAAAAAGGACCTGATTGGTTATACTTTTACGCATAAATATTATTTTATTCTTGTATTCGTTACGTCTGATCATCGGCGTACAGTTGACAAAAACTCTATCAATGTAAATTTGGTATTTGTGCATTTTTCGTACCTTTATTTCTGAATTTTTGCATCAAACGCCAATCATTGTGTAAATAGGTAACAGGGAGTATTAGAATATTACGAATATGGTTTTAACTGACTAAAATTTTTTGATACCGCACTGGTAGCTTAACCGGATGGATGATGGGAACTCGTATTTTTGTTGTCTTATTGGAAACTATCCTATAAGTAAAGGAAAATCATGTTAAAAGGAAGAATGCAAGTGAAAACTTAAAGCTTGGCTTTTGTTTTCAAAAAACTTTTAAAGTACTGGCGATTGGAAAATTGCCATGGTTCACAATATTTACAATAATTTAGTTTTGTTTTTAGTTTAAATTTAGTTTTTTAGGTAATAATCTCTTTGACGTCTAGGTATAGACTTAACATATGCGATTTTTTTTTACGGTTATGCGCACTTGCAAGGAGATCCCTATCACGCTCGAGAAGCGGCAAGTGCGCGGAAATGTTGGTGTGTGTTGGTTTTGAAACGGTTCAGGTTGTAACCTGCAGGGAAAACTGTCGCAGGGAGTTTATTCCACAGCGATGCTGTTCTCCAGAGATATAAGTTCTGATATAATGAGGTTCTTAGTGCCTCTATTTTGACGGGGGGATCATACGTGCCAACTCTTCAGAGCATTTTCAGTGATAATACCTGTAGAAGAGAGATAGATCACCCACAGTTGTTCGATGTTCGAGACTATCCAAGCTACGGGTAAGTGCGGGGTCATTGATCAGCTTGATAGCTCGTTTTTGCACGGTGTTCAAAAGCATTACGGTATGTTTGGGTGCCGCACTCCATATATGTGAGCAGTACTCCATAGTTGGTCGGATCTGGGCTTTGTAGAGTGTTAGCAGTTGGCTTGGTGTATACAGATGTTTGGTACGAAATAGCATTCCAAGCTTTTGGGACATCCTTTGAGCTATACCTGCCACGTGACTGTGCCAAGACATGTTGGTCTCTGCAGTGACTCCTAAGATGTTCAACTGGCTCTGCAATGTGACAGCACTTCCAGATAGCATGATGTTTGGCTCACCGGTGCTTGTCTTTTTTGAAAACAGGGCTGCTTGGGCTTTCTGCGCGTTGAACTGTACAAGGTTTTTGTTGCCCCAGTCCTCTATTATCTCCAGGTCGTTATTTATCTGCGATATTTGAGTTAGTTTAAGATGATCTTATATGCGATAATTACAATATATCTAAAAAAATTAAAGTATAATAAATTATAGATTTTTGTACCGTGAATTTTTCTTTAGGTTTTAGTGTTTATAAACAAAACTGTTAGTAAAAAAAATTGATTTTCAAAAAATTACCATTAATTTTTTTAATAAAAAATGGTAACCCTAATATTCGATAAAGATTTTGCATTTTGCTGTTTATCGCACGTGCAGCCGACATCTCAATTTTGCGAGGATTGCCCATTATACGGCGTTAAACTCTCTGCGGCACGTATGGAATTTGCAGGAGTTCCATGCATTGTGCGGGATAGAATATTAAAAAATCTATATCACAATATATTATAAAATATTATCTATGTAAATTTGAAAATTTTGAGAATAATGCAACAATATTCTTGAAAACTTTATTTTCAGGGCAATATATTTTTACCTAACTGCAGCACGGGGAAAGGAAGGGTAATGTTTTTCGGGATGTAAGTATGTATGTATGTAAATATATATGTTTGTGTCGCGCTAGAGGCTAAACGACTGAATCGATTTTAACAAGAAAGGTGTCGTTAAATTGTTACTGATCCCGAAGTTGCTATAGGCTATATTTTTTTAAAGAGGAGTCAATATGGCGGTCGTCAGACGTCATTTTATCACATGATGTCGGCTTTAAGGCATACAAATTACCTTAATTTCAGGAGATTTTATTGTAATGCCTTTGATAATCCATTGCAAATGTCCTCTAATTTGCGTAATTACTTTGTAGTCCTCCCTGCTTTCACCCATCTCTCATTCTGTTATTCCCCCCACCATTTTATCAAATATAGGGCGATTTTAATAATTCTTTCTGCATACGCTTTAAGACTTTTTTTCCAATAACATTTTACTAGTTTCCCCCTCCCCCTCTTTCTTCCTCTCTCCTCCCCTCCCTCGTTATTAGTAATAGTTGTAGCTATAACTTTGATAAATATAGAGCGATTTCAAAAATTCTTTCTGCACACACTTTAAGATTTTTTTTCAACACCATTTTACTAGTTCCCTCCTTCCTCTCTCGTCTCCCACCTTCCCCCAATAAAAGGTAACACTGTTTGCGTCCGTAGAAAATTTACACGTACTTTTTGGGTAACGCTAAATGAAAGGTAAATGCATAGTGCTTTTTTTAAGGCTGAATAAGAATTAAACCTAAAAGTTGGAAATGAAGAAACCACCCAACTGCTAAATCTACTTATAACTACTATTAGGTACAAGTAAATTTGTTGTTGTTTGTTGTGTTTTTTTATGTAATTTTTTTTTATACTGTAAATAACATTCTTTTATTCGATTTTTAAAATCGACGTAAAATTTTCTTTGAAATGGTACCCATCACACTTAATATATATTTATTTTAATTAATTTTTTACATTTTTAGTTTTTTATTAGGTAGGTATTTTTGTTATAAAAATATTTTTAACTTCTAAACAAAATAAATAAACGGATCCATGGCGGATCTGATACCTTCCTAGCTAGCCTGTTAGCACAAGTAAAGCTATGATAATATACCTTGAAAACACTTCTTTATAAATATCTCGGAAACTAATGCTCCTACGAAGTTCTTAGTTAGAACACAATTTATTAAGCAAGATGTAGTCTACTAAATTCCGAAAATTGCATATTGATGAGAGACTCCGTTAAAAAGTTTTTCACCAAAAACTAATCAGCTCGTTAGAGTGTCGACCATAATTTTACCTGAAAATTTTATGAAAAGCGGTTTAGTGGTTTAGGAGCTAACGTGTTACGGACAAAAAAAAATAAACACACAAATAGACATCACGACGATATTAATAGGATAGGTCAAAATACACCCAAATAACACATTTTCGGCATTATCTTAAAAAAAAAATTCGTCGAACACCATACCTTCTCTAGCCATTGCTGCGCGGGCAAGGAAGGTAAAAATATAGATATATATTAAAAATATACAAAAGAGAGAGAGCCTATAACTTATATTTATTAAAATGTAATTTTGGTGTAAAAATTATGTAAAACTGTTAGTTTCTTATGGAGTAACCCTTTTATTCATTTATATTCTTTATATTGTTTTATATATGTAGTTTGTTTTTGTTTTATATTTAATATTTTCTACTGGGTTTTCGACATTGTAAAATGATTAAAAAATCATTAAAATTAGACATTTTAAAAAATATGTAATAAAGAACAAAAAAAAAGTAAAAGGAAATATTAAGTATGTTACATTGTCATTTTAAAGGAAATTTTACGCTGATTTCAAGGATCAAAAAAAACGGGGTTATTCTATGAGAAAAATACCAAGTTTGTGTAATATCTCAAAAACTAAAAGTGACAGAAAAAATTTAATTCAACAGTTGAATTCTTTATAAAAATACTCTGCCAATATATGGGCCCCTAAGCTCACACTAGGTACTATAGTTATAGTGTACGTGTAAGCTAATATAACTAAAAACTGAAATATATTTTGTTTTACTCCAGACTAAATTACCTTTTGTTTGATACCACACAAGCCATGTTTTGACTTAAACTCAAATTTTTGAAATCTACCCCCACCCTTAAAAAAAACAAAAAACTAAAATGTATTTTGTTAAACTCCGGACTCAATTACCTTTCGTGTCTTAAACTCTAATTTTTAAAATATACCCCCACCCTTTTTTTTAAATAAATTAAAATGTATTTTGTTTAACTGCAGACTCAATTACCTTTCGTTTGATATCACACACGCCATATTTCACTTAAACTCTAATTTTTTTAATCTACCCCCACCCTTTTATTCGGTTTGTGTTCGGTGGATTTTGTTAATTTTTAAATGGGACCATCTCGACCCAAGACCCAGCCTAGGTACCAAATTTCAGTAAAATCGGCCAAGCGGTTTTTGAGTTATGCGCGTTGGTCGTTACAGACATACAGACAGACAGACAGACAGACAGACAGACAGACAGACAAACAGACAGACAGACAGACAGACAGACATACAGACAGACAGACAGACAGACAGACAGATGGCGCAACAAAAAAGTTTCAAAATCATCTGAAACGCAAAGATATATAAAAATTTTTGAAATCGGAGCAACTTTTTTTTTCTCGAAAAAATTAGGATCGCCAAAGCTCACACTACTATAGTATAGTATATGTGTGAGCTAAAAATTTAAAAATCAATTCACATAGAAATACCTAAAACCGTGAGTATTCAGCTTAATCTATTTAATTGTCAAAGGTAAAATTTGTACAATATGTGTTTTAATATCATCAGCTAAAAGGCAAATTCAGAAGGCACGTAATTAATATAAGTCTCGCAAGCTTTGTTAGTGGTCCAGAATGGAAATAAGACGCGGTTTTGCCAGAAAGTAGATTAGTGCATTGTTGAAGAGTCCCATAAAAGGTCATTAAAGTAAATGGAGTTGGGGGAAAATCGAGTTATAACAAGCAGACATACAAACAGAGCTTTTATAATGTACCCAAAGGCCAATTTAGATCTAAGTAATGGCCCCTATTACAGAGCCCCAAAAAGTAAAAGGGCATTTTGAAGACATCTTAAAGATGTTCATCTCAAGACGTAACAGATATTTTTTATTAGGTACCTTTTTATTTTTAATTTAAGTATTGTCCTGGATACATATCTAATTAAATGTTGAAATTTTGTATTGTGTTTTATCTAAAAGTGTGTATACACAAAACAGCAAACACGCGTTGAAATGAATACTCGACAACAAACTGCCGGTGCTGTCCCAAACACAAAGAGGAGCCGAAGAAAGCTGGTTTCGCGCGCGCAACTTAAAAACACAAAAACAGAAAAGAAAACGTGTTTGCGCGCAGAGAGTGAGCAGCGCGCGAGCGGCGCACATACTGCGCGTTTGCGGCGCAGTGTGGTGTATACGTACTCTAACAAACAAAAATTTGCTTTAATTATTTTAAAAATTATTAATTTATAAAAAAAATGTTTTAGAATAGTCCTCAAAATTTTCTTTCCAAATAAAGTCCGTATTTAACTTTTTCATTTTAAATTACGTATCTCAAAACTACATCTTCTGTCAAAAATTTGACAGTGTAATTTTTTTGTTCATAATAAGTTGTCATAAGGTAAGTGGAATTACCATATTTTAAGCCAAAAATTATTAACAGAACTTGAACCATTGGAAATTATAGAACGGCGAAAAACGAAGTTAAAAAAATTGAAACCGGAAAAATACGCCGCAGGTAGCAAAAATCTTTTCACGTTACACAGACACCTTTTTTCAGAGAGCGAAATGCGCCACAGGCAAAAATGTTTTAAAAACAAAAAGAACAATTTCAAACAAAAATCGATACAACAAATAAAATTATGCATAACTGATTGTTTTAAGGTAAAATTGGTTAAATAATACTGAAGAATTGGTTATTCTTTTTACAAAAATCTAATGCCAAAAAAAGATTTCTGTGTCATATTGGGTTAAAATCGTTTAAGGTGTTCTTAATTTACCGTGTATTCAAACAGACTATTTTATTTTTTCGCCGATTTCGGTGTTTTAGGACCTAAAACTCACAATTAATAAAATAAAAAAATTGAATTTTTACGTTTTTAATGCACAAATTTTTTTATTTTATTTAGTCGGTTTAGAACGTTTTTCTACGTTGTCCGACGCCTATTCTGCACCTCCTTCGATCCTAACAATCATCTTCTGTCAGCTTTTTTTGACTCATTGACTGTTGCCATTCTGTTTTTGAACGCCCTCTTTTTCTGCGCCCTATTGGTAGCTATACTAGGACGTGCTTTGGTAATCTTTCGTCGTTCATCCGTTGTACATGGCCGTACCATATCAGTTGCCTTTTAGTGATGTCATCCGTTATGCTTCCCTCGATTCCTATTCTTTCTTTTATGATCTCGTTTCTTATGTGATCTGTTCTAGATATTCTCATTGATCTTCTTATTGCATCCATTTCGACACTTTCCATTTTTGTTTTGTATTTTTCTGTTACGCGACAAGTCTCTATTCCATACAACAGCGTGCTTTTCAACATTGTTTCATATATGTTAAATTTTACATTCTTTTTCATCTCTCTGCTACTAAAAATCAAGTCATGTAATAAATCTCGCCCTAAGCAAATGTTTCAGATTGTCCGCCTCTTGACGATCGCGACAAATTGCGCCTGTAGTTATTTATCAAGGTTACCTTTGGCAACGCTGGAACGCATTCGACGGGAATCGGGCGTATCGCGGTCTCTTTTTAATACAATGCTATACTCTATCTGTTTTTTATTCTCTTATAGAAATTAAGCCCCCTAGATGTGGACTTGTTTACCAATTCTACCTATCTATACATACAATTTTACGGTATTAAACTGCTTCAGTCTTATCAAAGTCGCTTGAACTCTAGCTTGTTAAATGTGCTACAAGATAGTGGAAATTCACTACTCCATTGAATTACATAATCTATGTAGTTCAATGGAAAATTTCAAAGCGCTAATGAAATTTCAAATTTAACTGAAGATGATTTACCGTGCTTTGTTCATTATCTATGTGTAGGTAGGATAATTGGAAAGGAACTTCATCGTCTATCGAGGTTCGTCCTAATTACAACAGTAACGAAAACGGGTTATTGTAAGGGAACAACATACATCATTTTATGTAGATACAAAATTTCGAACTTGCATTGTCTTTATTTATTTTGACGTTTTGGATAGTAAGAAGATGTTTAAATTGTAGTGGTCAGCTAACGGGTCAAATTAAAAAACCTAATAGGCAACTTAAATGCTCTGCCAATATATGGGCCCCTAAGCTCACACTAGGTGCTATAGTTATAGTGTACGTGCGAGCTAATAAAACTAAAACCTGAAATATATCTTATTCAACTCCAGACTAAATTACCTTTTGTTTGATACCACACAAGCCATGGTTTGACTTAAACTCAAATTTTTTAAATCTACCCCCACCCTTCAAAAAACAAAAACTAAAATGTATTTTGTTTAACTCCGGACTCAATTACCTTTCGTTTGATATCACACACGCCATATTTTCAGGTAAACTCTATTTTTTGAAATCTACCCCCACCCTTTTTGAAGAAAAAAAAAACTAAAATGTATTTTGTTTAACTCCATACCCAATTACCTTTCGTTTGATATGACACACGCCATATTTTCACATAAACTCTAATTTTTGAAATCTTCCCTCACCCTTTTATTTGGCTTGTGTTCGGTGGATTTTGTTCATCTTTAAATGGGACCATCTCGACCCAAGATGCAGCCTAGATACCAAATTTCATTAAAATCGGCCAAGCGGTTTTTGAGTTATGCGCGTTGGTCGTTACAGACAGACATACAGACAGACAGACAGACATACAGACAGACAGACAGACAGACAGACGGCGCGACAAAAAAGTTTCCAAATCATCTAAAACGCAAAGATATATAAAAATTTTTGAAATCGGAGCAACTTTTTTTTCTCGAAAAAATTAGGATTCACACTACTATAGTATAGTATATGTGTGAGCTAAAAATAATTTTACTCAGTTGGACATTCAACCGTAATAAAGAAAGTGCGATGATTTTTTAATCTACTTAACAATCACTATTGAATGATATCATGGGCGTAGTCAGGGTCTCGCTCAGGGTGGGGCAAAAAAGCAAAAAAATGTACAATTGAATAACCTAAACTTAATTTAATATTAACTTGCGAGGATTGCGAATAAACCTTGATAAACGTCTTACTTACTAAATGAGCTAAAGCCAAGATGGGGCAGGTCACAAGCCATGGTGGGGCAAGTGCCCCCCACTACGCCCATGAATGGTATTAAAAAGTAACTCACATTATTGCATTCAAACCATCACATCACTATACCTAGACTTTGACTATAAGCACTGACTAATACTATATAACATCTTACTTTAGAGCGGCTTTGAGTTTAAATTAAACAAAAAAAGAGAATAGATTCTAGTCTTTTGATCAGCCCTGTTGGATAATGAAATATCCGTCAAATCAAGGTTTGGCTAATTTTAATTAGGACAGCCAGACAAGGCAACATCTTGATCCTATGTTTTCATGGCTTTGCGCGTTGCTGAAAATAATACATGGGGCAACAGACCGAGAGGCTAATCCCACTTGCCAAACTTTGATACGTTGTATGACCTTATATGGTGTTAAAAACAGCAAAAAGTCACGAGGCATGAAACCTCGATGTTGTTTCCAACTTTAAGATTTGGCATAAAAGCGCGATCTAGATAGCAGAATCATTTTATTCGTGGTTTTTAATCCAAACTAAAAAGTGATAATGAGTAAATAAATAATAAAAGTGATTAAATGTCCAAAAAGTAACTATAGTGCTAGTAAAAAATAAACTAAGTGGTGTTAAATATTAATGGTGATATTCTGGCTGTAATTATGGTGAGAGATTTATTTTGAACCTTAATCTATCGGTTATTACTTAAATTCGTGGACAATGAAAATTGACTTTGATCGTTTTGTTTTACCATACAAACTTTTGCTAATATGTTAACTGATAGACTATGGACAAAAAGAAGTTAATGAAAATTATGATTTTATTGTTATAAATTTAACTTTTATGTGATTTGAATATAAATAATGACATGCAGTACTTTGAAATATGTACTATATTTAGTTTTATCAATATATTATTACTTGGTTTAAAGAAAGTTGTTAATTAATAAAACGGTTGTAATCAAAGCTGGTGGATACACTAAAACGCTTACGCTCAAAACGTGGTTTAAATTATTGTAACTGCAACCAGAAAACGTAGGAAAATATTCGCTCGGTTTTTACGAAACACTGGGGCAGCTTCACAAAATTATGCTACGTATTTTTAGGTATGAATGAGATTTGACAGGTACGCAAGCGCACTTCTCAAGGTTACGTAAGCAATATTTACGGATATCTTAACGTTAACAAAGAATCATAATTCGTTGATTGGTCCATGAATAAATAAGGATGGATGGATGGTTGGCAGCCTAACCAAACCTACTTATATATTGATTTTATATTGGCCTTGTCAAAATGACGGAGACTGTCAGTAGTTGTTATTTTTGTTGTTTTTTTGTTGAAAAATAAAGAAATTCTCGGACTTTTCCTACTCTAATGGTACAAGTAAATATTTCAATACCCTGAACGGTTTTTAACAGTTAGATTTCATCCCCAATTTAATTTAAAAAAACTGGCAAAAGCAGAAAGAAACAAAAACAGCGACTTTGACATTTCTAAACCAGAGAACGAAATGTCAATAGTTAAAAAGGCCGGAACAGCGTCCATTTCTGATTTAATGCTTTTACTTTGGTTAAATTCAATACGTCAATGTTCTTTTATCCGTGGGTGTAGGCAGTCATGCTTATTTTCCATATGAAGTGATTTTCTTATGTTTGCTATGTCCGTGCTTGGTTGACTTTTTATTTTGGAAAAGCTCTTTTTTATTTCTTGCAGTAAACCGGATAAAGTAAAATGTTTTTTAGATGGTGATGTATAGGTGCCCATACATCTGTTACGTAACAAAAAACGAAACAGAAAAATTGGCGAGGCAAAAGTGGATTTTAGCTTGTTGATATTCATGTATGCAGATTGACTTCAAAAATTCAAAACATTTTTGAGTGAGGCGGACGCGGATTTTGTCTATGTGTGCGTGTATATCCGCAAATATTTTTCCTAGGCGTTTTAAACTTCGTCGATATAAGGCGGGGCTCTCGTCAATTTAGCTAAAACAGTTTGACTGACTTAAGCTCCGGTTTCCTGCAAAAAGGTACAGCAACAGTGGCCGTAATCACGACGGCCGTTTTGGTTAACTAGTATTACGGCCGTTTTGAATAGGACAATATCCCAGCTTTTTGCAAACTTTGGATGTTACGGTGTGATTTTATTCCCCATTTTGCCCCCTGACGCGTCCAAGGATCCACATTTTTTTTTTGACAGCTAAAAAGTCAGTATTTAAAGGCCGATATGCATGTCAGGTTTCATTACTCTAGCTTAAACTGTTTCTCAAACGTTAAAAGGGAGTAATTACCTCCCCAGAACCCAGTGGCATAGCGTGGGGGGCGAGGGGGGGTTTGTCGACCCCCCCCGTCCCGAGGGAACTGGCGTCCCATGTGTGCCTGAAGCACCCTAAGCTTTTATTAAATAGCAGGGCCGGCAAAGGAAACTCAAGACATAAGGACCTTTTTTTTTTGGTCGCAAGATATTTGATGGGCGCCCTTTTTATGTACATTATAAGGGCGGGTAAGGCGGCAGGGTAGTACCGTATGGTATGGTCGTCGGCTTCACATACAGAAGGTACCAGGCACGCGTCTCGAACAATGCAAAAACAAAAAAAAATTGTGTGCGCTTAAGACCACACGGCAGAAATGTAAACTTCAACAAGGCGAAATTAATAATACGAATAACAAGATTTTTTGCGTTGTATATTGACAAAATAATATACAAAGTAATAACATTTACATAATTATAATTGGGTATAAATTACTCTGGTAAATTTTGCTCTGAGTGGCCTTCATCTGCATCATCATATCGCTTTGCTGACTGTTCCTCTCACAGTTAGTCGACTCGAGCCGACTTCACCCGAATGAGCGTTACATAGCCGAGCATGACGGCTCAGTTCAATTCAGTACCCACAAAAAGTGCTAAACGCGCCTAAAGAAGTTAACACTTCAAAAATCCGTTGCCCTGTCGCCAACATCCTTTTCAGCGTTCAGCAGCCGTCATCGAATAAGCATGCGATGCGATGCACGCAAAAATATAAGTTGACACTGAAAATCGAGAATATACGCAGGTGTAGTCCAGGAGCCGACACGCAGCCAGCCGAGGAACCAGGGATAATAACCCAGAAGCCTGCTATAAGTGCTATATAGTCGGAACCAGGATGGTGCCAGCATAAATCTCCTAGTTAGTCAAAGGAAAGAAGTCTACGTCTATAACCAAGTTCTGCTGGGACGATAGCGGTATTAGATAGGTGCAAATCTACATGTAGCAGGACCACCTGTCGGAAGGGGTGTACAAGCGTGGGTCCACTGTGTATACTTGCTACGCAGTATAAAGATCCCTGCCCTCAACAAAGAGGTGTCAGGCAAATTAAGTCCTCTAAGAGAAAGAAAACTTGCATCCTAAGGGGCACGTGCATCAGTTTGATAATGATACGGACAAATCAGGGTTTGCGAAAGGGGCACGCAGTGTCCCTATTCGTTAGGCCAGAACTGGTCTCCCCACCACGACAGGTAAGTTAAAGGCTAAAAAAATTATATTTTTGTTGACTTGCTTTATCACAAAAGCACTCAAAAAGATATCGCCTGTGAAAAAAACTGCACACGATAAAAAGCGTACAGAGGATAACTTAACTTCAACCATAATAACTCCGGCAAATAAAACAAAAAAGTAGTCTCTACATTTCGATGCACCGATTCCAAATACGGGGTTTGTTTTGCCCGTACAACCCCAACATTTCGAATAAATTGCAAAAAACTTGATCAAAGTATTGCAATATTAATCTGTAAAGTTGGGAAAATGGTACATTTTCAAAGCCATCAAATAAATTTACTTCGGAGAGCTTCTTTATAAAGTAAAATTCACCAAAATTCCTTTATGTTTTTCTGCGACTTTTCCATTTTTTATATATATTTATCGGTTTCACAACGTTCTACGTCTTTCGATACCCAATCTCCACTCGTTTCTGTATGCCCATAATTCATCATCTCGGCCTCTTATTCTTATTTTACTCTATTCCTTCTCTCCAGCTTCTCCTTGGCCGTCCTCGTTTTCTTCGGCCAGTTGGTTTCCATTGTAGTATTTGTTTAGGTAGTCTTTCATCATTCATTCTTTGTACATGTCCGTACCACACTAGTTGTTTTGTTCTTATATCATCCACTAAAGTACGTTCACCCACTGTCATAATTTATCTTATTCTTTGATTTGTAACTCTTTCTCTTTTTTATTTTCCTGCTGCTCTTCTCCAATAGTACAATCTCCGTAGCGGAAAGCATTTTTTCTGTTCTATCCTTGATTGGCCATACTTCTGAGCCGTATGTAAAATACTTTTTACAATGGTGTTATATATATAAGCTTTTTGTTATGTTTTGATATATTTTGGTCCCAAATTATTCCATTTAATAAAGTTATTGCTTTTCTTCCTTGTACGTTTCGATCTTTTATAGCTTTGTCTAGTGTTCCGTCAGCTGTAATTTTTAGACCTAAGTATTTATACTCATCACAGGACTGAATTCGCTCGATTCCCATTTTTTTTGTGTGTATATTATCGGGAATGCAAATTATCCTTGATTCTGCCACTGTAGGAAACCAGCTTGTAAAAGCACAAAGCGCAAAACATTGTTTTTAAGAGATAAGAAAGTAGTTCCGCCTCCATCCACAATGGTAAACGCCTACCAAACAGCAGATGATTGATGTGAGAAAAATTACTGAAAAATTAAGCGTGAAAGTTGGAATGATTAAACGAGAGGAAACCTCAAGTAGACAGAGGGTTTTCCGTTCAACGTGATCGGCTATGGAAAAACTTTGAGATAAGAAAATGTTGTCTATAAAATGTCATTTTATCTCTGTTTTTGATTAGGTTTTCTTGTTTAGTTCATTAGCTAGAATCTAAAGTAAACTTTAGGATTATCAACAACGCCACTGACTTGGAGGAACCCCAAGCTCTTTAAAGAGGGGATAATGGATTACTTAGGTCCTACCTTTATTAAAAACCCAAACTTTGAGGAGACCAGTCGGTAGTCACATTCTAAGTTTTACTGAACTTAAACTAAATCCTCTAAGTTAATTGTCAGTAAAGAAACATAAGATTTTTCTATTTGAAGAATATTTTGCAGTATATTATTTTGGTAAGTTAAAGTATTTATTTTAATACTTTGGATCTTGTTTGTTTTATAGGTCATAAGAAAAGTCTTGTAAGAATTTGTAAATTGCAACAGTTTTATTTTGTGGTCATTAAAGTTTGTAACGTTTTTAAAACTGTTTAATATTTATTTTATACACACAAGAGATCTACTACGGTACCCTTGCTTAAAGGTTCGATTTAAAACAAAATCGTATCTGCCGATATTATAAAGACCCCGGAGAAGTAACTTTGATCAAATATACAGATCACTTTTTTAATTTATGTGCCGGGTAAATATTACCTACGACCTTAAAATAAGAAAAAATACTCTGGCAATATATGGATACCTAAGCTTACACTAGGTACTATAGTTATAGTGTACGTGTGAGCTAATATAACTAAAAACTGAAATATATTTTATTTAACTCCAGACTCAATCACTTTTCGTTTGATACCACAAAAGCCATGATTTGACTTAAACTCAATTTTTTTAATCTACCCCTACCCTTTTTTTAAAACTAAAATGTATTTTGTTTAACTCCAGAGTCAATTACCTTTCATTTGATATCACACACGCCATATTTTCACATAAACTCTAATTATTGAAATTTACCCCCACCCTTTTATTTGGATTGCGTTTGGTGGATTTTGCTCATTTTTAAATGGGACCATCCCGGCCCAAGACCCAGCCTAGGTACCAAATTTCATTCAAATCGGGCAAGCGGTTTTTGAGTTATGCGGGTTGGTCGTTACAGACAGACATACAGACAGACAGACAGACAGACGGCGCAACAAAAAAGTTTTAAAATCACCTGAAGCGCAAAGATATATAAAAAATTTTGAAATCGGAGCAACTTTTTTTTTTCTCGGAAAAATTAGGATCACCATAGCTCACACTACTATAGTAGTAGTGTGAGCTAATATCTTACTCTAGGCCTACGATCAACCAATAATTCTAATCTAATGGCCCATTTGAGGAGCAACTAACCAAAATGCATTAAATCCACTATAAATATGAACATGTTTTGTTTTCTTGTCACTCTATAATAAAAATAACCCAATTCAATCAAAGCATATTTAATCCATTCAGAATAGCTATAGACAAACATCAACATCAACATCTTAATTTTTGTTCTAACTTAGTTTGCTCTTCTTTTAAATTCTTCTCAAAAAAACATATTTTAGATTTAATGCATTTTGTTCAGTTGCTCCTCATTTATGCTCTTAGGATAATTATGGACCTCGACGTGAAACATAGGAAGGTTTTAAACAAAACTATTTATAGTTACGAAAGTTTCCAAAAATTTTCAAAAATATAAAAATAGTTCACAAATACAGTCGAACCTCTATAACTTGAACATCAAGGGACAATCAAATCACTTCGAGTTATGGAGAGTTCTACTTATAGAAATTCGAGTTAAAGAGGTTAAAATTCATATAAAAAGTGCAGGGACCACTTAAAAGGTTTGAGTTATAGAGAGGTTCGAGTTATAGAGGTTCGAATTAGAGAGGTTCGACTGTAATAAAAGAAAAATATCAAAAAAACCATTGCGTTTAATATGGCCTTATAAAAATTTGTTACATAAATTTTCCATAAAAAAAAGTTTGCGCATAAAATTAAAAATCGATATGCCTGCGAGCACTTTTTCGAAAAACAAACTAGTCAATTCTATATGAATGTGTTCCAGTCCACGCTATATCCTGCTATACTTTATTTAAAAAGAACCTCCAAGATAGCTTTTAAATTTGAAGTAATCCGCAAGATCCCTTCGTAACATCCAAAGTTTGCAAAAAGCTGAGATATTCGCCTTTTAAACTAGCACTGAACTTCTGAAGTGTCGCTTTATGCAAAGTAGCTACATATCTCTTCATTTTCCGGATAAAATGCTTGACATTCTGCCACACACTTGGAAAATTTAAAGAGGATATTTTCTTATAAGGTGAATGAATATCCACTTAAAAATTGTGAAATATCCCAGCTGAGCCAAAAAAAAATATGTTTTGCCTTATATTTTTGAACTCTTGGGCTTTTGAACAAACATATTCTTTTGTCCGCCATATTTTATTATATAAGCTGCCAAACAGAATCAAATATGACCCTTCAAATAAGCTTGTTTATTTTCAAATCATTGGCCTGCTAAATTATTTATAAAATGGCAAGCTCTAATTTCTTTCCATTTTCTTCAGTCTGTACTTTTACATTTCTACGATATAAACCACACATTTTCTTTGCCTTATTTCATAAAACTATTAGAAACCACGCCTTCGTGAGTTAAGATAAAATTAATGTGGCAAGTTACTAACGGAAATGACGATAACTGCAAACTAAGCATCTCTTGCAGAGTTCTAGCTCTATAACAGCTCTCAAAATTAAGATAAGGCGGAATTAATGGACTTTTGCTGAGGACTTGATTTCTTGAAAACTTAGTAATATAATTTAGAAAATTGTAGTTATGAAATAATTTGGTCACGTAATGAGTCCTAAATAGACACTATTACAGGACAGTGG
This sequence comes from Aspidapion aeneum, assembly GCA_963576565.1. NCBI lineage: Eukaryota > Metazoa > Arthropoda > Insecta > Coleoptera > Brentidae > Aspidapion > Aspidapion aeneum. Next base: position 5,728,752 of record OY755043.1, on the reverse strand, counting down.
CAGGCCTGAGTAAGTACTAAATCGGACTAGGCCTTTCCAAAAATTTACTGAATTTTTTCAGCTAGAAAAAGCTTAAAAAAATAGTTTTTAAAATATTTTAAAAACTACGCAACCGAACCGAACGGATAATCAAAATGAAAAACTACGTAGGCTCTAGTAAACTCAACTCAAGTTAGTCAAAGAAGGACACCAAACAGAAGTTTCACGCATTATTTCTCTAAACAAAAGTAACTGGATTTGCAGGTGTAATTTAATCTACCTGTTGTACTATTTAACGTGTGCGTTGTTTTATAATATGCCATCAAGAATTGACCCTAATTATAGACACGAACGGGTTTGAAAGATTTGCACCATCTTTCTGAGAAAATAAGGAAACATGATTGTTCCAGAGAACATATGAATCATTACACTGGATTTGCATTGTAAGGTAAAACGAATATTCAAACTCAATTAAGTGCTACTTGAAAATCCATTACCCCCACCTTTAAGCCATTTTCGCCCCCCCCCCTTCCCCAACTGTTCAACTCATAGGCCGTCACTGATTCTACTACACTCTTGAGATTATTACAGCTTTATCGATGCTACGTTAGTTTACAGTTTTACCCTTTTCTAATAGAATGCAGCCTGCAAAGTTTAAATGAAGTGGCTCACGGGGCTCATTTATTCAAGACCCGCTTCTAGCTGGCCCGCCTGCTTAAAGCACTGGCTATTAATTTAGCCAGTTTCCTGGACGAGATGGGTTTTACGTTTTGGCCATGCTTGCTTACAAAACTTCAACCATCTCTATTTTAGTAAAACGTGGATTGATTTTAGAATCCTGACGCTATACGGGTTTAAAAATAATCTATAAAATGCAGTTTTGTTACTAGTCTTTTAGGAGCCCCGTGCGAAGTTTTGGAACATGGGGTGCAGTTGTAGAGATAACTACGCTCCAACAGTGGCGAGTTGTCGTATAAACTAGGAGGAACAATTTCAAAAATAATAAATTATCAATACATTAAGGATGGCTGCCGGATTTATCTTAAAAACTACTATCGCGATGACTTCGGGAAAAAAAGTTTACAAACTCGGACCTGCCAAATTTACCTACAATATTTTTGATTTTTCATTGATTTCTGTATTCTATCTTCAACGCAACTCTTAAGATTAGTTTTATCGAAGCTACGTTAGTTTACAGTTTTACCCTTTTCTAACAGAACGCGGACTGCAAAGTTTAAATGAAGTGGCCCACGGGGCTCATTTATTCAAGACTCGCTCCTAGCTTGCCCGCTTGCTTAAAGTATTGGCTTTTAGTTTCCTGGACGAGATGGGTTTTACGTTTTGGCCATGCTTGACTACAAAACTTCAACCATCTCAATCTAAGTAAAATGTGGATTGATTTTAGAATCCTGACGCTATACTGGTTACTAGTCTTTTAGGAGCCCCGTGCGAAGTTTTGGAACATGGGATGCAGTTGTAGAGATAACTACGCTCCAACAGTGGCGAGTTGTCGTATAAACTAGGAGGAACAATTTCAAAAATAATAAATTATCAATACATTAAGGATGGCTGCCGGATTTATCTTAAAAACTAATATCGCAATGACTTCGGGAAAAAAAGTTTACAAACTCGGACCTGCCAAATTTACCTACAATATTTTTGATTTTTCATTGATTTCTGTATTGTATCTTCAACGCATCTCTTAAGATTAGTTTTATCGAAGCTACGTTAGTTTACAGTTTTACCCTTTTCTAACAGAACGCGGACTGCAAAGTTTAAATGAAGTGGCCCACTGGGCTCATTTATTCAAGACTCGCTCCTAGCTGGCCCGCTTGCTTAAAGTATTGGCTATTAGTTTCCTGGACGGATGGGTTTTACGTTTTGGCCATGCTTGACTACAAAACTTCAACCATCTCAATCTAAGTAAAATGTGGATTGATTTTAGAATCCTGACGCTATACGGGTTACTAGTCTTTTAGGAGCCCCGTGCGAAGTTTTGGAACATGGGATGCAGTTGTAGAGATAACTACGCTCCAACAGTGGCGAGTTGTCGTATAAACTAGGAGGAACAATTTCAAAAATAATAAATTATCAATACATTAAGGATGGCTGCCGGATTTATATCTTAAAAACTACTATCGCGATGACTTCGGGAAAAAAGTTTACAAACTCGGACCTGCCAAATTTACCTACAATATTTTTGATTTTTCATTGATTTCTGTATTGTATCTTCAACGCAACTCTTAAGATTGGTTTTATCGAAGCTACGTTAGTTTACAGTTTTACCCTTTTCTAACAGAACGCGGACTGCAAAGTTTAAATGAAGTGGCCCACTGGGCTCATTTATTCAAGACTCGCTCCTAGCTGGCCCGCTTGCTTAAAGTATTGGCTATTAGTTTCCTGGACGAGATGGGTTTTACGTTTTGGCCATGCTTGACTACAAAACTTCAACCATCTCAATCTAAGTAAAATGTGGATTTATTTTAGAATCCTGACGCTATAGGGATTTAAAAATAATCTATGGAATGCAGTGTCGTTACTAGTCTTTTAGGAGCCCCGTGCGAAGTTTTGGGACATGGGGTGCAGTTCTAGATAACCACGCTCCAATACTGTCGTGGGAATTAGGGCAAATAATTTCAAAAATAATAATACTGAACTTACTTTCGCTACAACTTCGGGGCAAGCGCGTATTTATTCAGGTGTTTTTATGCTAGTATTCGAATACTGAGGCACTACACACCACTTATAGGACATTGGTTTACATAAAAAACAGTAAAAACAAAGACCAAAAACAAATAAACACTAGAATGCCGTGTATCTTTCCGCGAGTTTACTGCGCTGTGACGTCATTGCAACGCTATGCTAGAAATGAGCGTTTTAGCGGCAAATTCAAATCGGAAATTAGAAAACTTGATTTTAAATGTGGTCATGATAAAATATACTATTTTAATAATTTTGCGTAGCAAATTAGGGATCTATGTATCATTCTAAACTCTTTTCTAAAATTTTTCAAATACCCTATTACAACGGTTTTAATTTCTTTCTTTCATTAGGGGTATTTTTTAAAAGGAATCGGAAGAGCTTGGCATTGGAAAATAACAAACGGAGAAAACAATCGAACTAAAACATAAAACGACTCAAATCTGTGTAAAGCGAAGCTCTTAAATAAAGTTTGAATCTTTTAGGATTTTTCGCTTAAACGCCCCTTAACTGAAGGATTCTATTTTTATTTTTCCTATAGAAAAGCCGTAAAGGAAACGTTTTCCTTAAAGAGTGAAAAGATAAGTAAGTTTTACTACACTCGTGCATTGAATGTACACGAATTAAGGAAATACTTTTTGAGATGATTAAATTTTTTATAAAAGGCACCTTCTTCGAGGAGTGCGTTTGAGGACTCTTGTCACGTACAAATTTTTCTTTATATGTTTGTGAAAAATTTTCCACAGCCTACATATCCTCCAAAGTTTTTCCGCTCCAAACTTGACTATAAACAATGAATTTTATCGAAAACTGCAGTCTACTTGGAAGGTTTCCGAAATTTAAAATGCAGTTTGGGAAACTTGTTACTGTATAGTATACGGACGAGAGGTCAGAAACATGGAAAGACATATAAAAAACGAAGGATACGAATACATTAGTTTCACAAAAATTATAAGAAGCATTGTGGAACAATAACAATACCGTCCTAATATTCGAAAATAGTCATGTCCAGCCACAGTAATATGAAAATCCCGGATTTTAGAATATACCTTAAACTCTTACATCAGTATTTACTAAATTTACTAAATTTTGGTTGGAACTCATTTTTATTTATACAAATTGTTCATAAATACCTTGCGATATGGCTCATCTTTTTTGGTTGTAAGAAAGACATTATTTCTGCTACTATGCTATGCTAAGTTTTAAGTTCTTAGTAAATATTGGTATTATTATTATATTCTACTATTTTAATAAAAATAAAAATAATTTTAATATATAGAAATAGTGATTTACTAAGATTTAAGAAAAAAATGGGTTTTAGCAAAAAAAGTGTGGTAAATCATATGTACGTGAAACGAAACGCCCTCTTCAGGTTAGAGTAAATGAACATTTAAAAAGTACCCAATTAGGGGATATTGAAAAATCCGGTTTAGCACATTATGCATGGTCAAATGATCACAGGATTCAGTGGTCAGAAGCTAAAGTTTTACATAAGGAGTCGCATTGGCGAAAACGAAAGTTTATTGAAGCTGCGTTTATAATGCAGAATAAAGAAGTTTTCAGTCAACCAAGCACGGACATACCAAACATATGGAAACCACTCCTTAAGGAAAACAGGCGTCTCAGGATTAAAAAAGGGGGCGGCCCGTCACACCTGACTGCACACCAAGTAGCATAAGTAGTAGCCTAAAGACTAGATTGTTTAGTTTACACTTGATAACGGGTAGAGATACTTACTAACCGAAACGTCGTGTTTTAAAATAAATAAAGACAATGGAAGTTCGAAATTTTATTTCTACACAATTATTATCTACAGTTTCAAACAAAAAAATTCCACCCAAAAATTTTTTAATTTTCTTTAAAAAATTTTATACTTAAAAAGCTTTTTTCATAAAAGCAGCTTTTGTGGCCATTCAAAAAAGTGGAAAGCTGCAACGTTCGAAAAGCAGCTTTCAAAAAGCAATTTATAAAAAAGTAACACATCACTACTTAATATGGCTGGAATTCCTAAATCATTACCAATTTACAATAGATTATATTTTGCCTAAATTATAATTTTAATATTTATTTAAAGCTGTCATAATATAAATATCGTTAAGTACGAAAAAGACTAATTGAGGGGAAATATTTATCAAGAGGCTTCAGGCAAACATCAATCAAAGTTTAAATTAACAGGCATACCTACTGGTATATAAAACAGGGGTGTTTTAAGGCTGCAATTATAAGAAAAACATATTTTGTTATTCAAGGCTTAATACGCGTTTTTTTATTAGTTACTTTCATAGTAACTCCTAAATTTTACTTTAAAAAAAATACTAAAATTTGATCATTCTTTAATTAATAATAATTTTATCATAAGGTATCAATAAACCCCAAAAGGAATTTACCCAAAGACTTGAACTGAAAAAAGAAAACCAAACAGCTGAAATCAAGAGACGAGTAAGATTGGCCTGGGCAGCATTCGGTAAATTAAGCTACATAAATAATGTATCCTCAGTACCTCAAAACGAAAGTGTATAACCAATGTATCCTTCCTGTACTTACCTATGGATCCCAGACCTGGACACTTACAAAATGAAACATGGATAAAGTAAAAAAAGCCCAAAGATCAATGGAAAGAGAAATGTTACATGTAAAGCTGTCAGATAGAAAAAGGAATGGATGGATAAGAAATAAAACAAAAGTAAGGGATGTCAGAGGAAAATTAGCAAAACTAAAATGGAAATTTGACGGTCATAATATCAGACAGAAAGACGATCGATGCACTATAGGATAAAAAATTCAAATTTTGGCCAATATGGGAAGAAAATAGGTTTACCTTTTAGTTATAAAATTACCACCAAAAATATTTAAAATGACCAAGTCATCAATATTTTTAATAATAACATTTGAAATCTAAGTAGGCTGTGCTTGATGACAGCGCAAAGTCAGCTTATACGTCGAATAAAGTATTCCTTTGTTTTTTCTTTAAATATTTACTGATATTTGAAAAGGCGCTGTACCAAAGATATTAATTTAAAAGTGATTTTTTTTTATTACCCATGAAGAACGAAGGTAAGATTGATTAATTATATACCTTTTGTTTTTAGAAGCTTACCTATTTTTTATTTGCTGGTTTTAAATCAATATATAGCAGAAATCTGGCAAAAGAAATAAAATTGTTTGGTCAGATTGAATTACAAAATGAGATCCGCAAGGACCCGATCAGCCTGATATGTGATAATATTCTTTAGAGTTTAGGCTAAAAGGCCGTTGAAAACCGTTTGCAACAAAGGAGTTTTTTTTAACTTTTAGATGAACTCTGCATTAAAAATCAAGACCTTTTTGATGTCTGGTTGTTTGAGATAACACAAGTTTCCTTTGAATTTATTCATCATTTTTGGGTAATATTAGTTTCCCTGTGTTTCCAATTGCCTTTAAATTTGACAAACTTTGAGAACTACTGCTGTGAAACTGCTTATATTTTCATGAGCACTTATCCTTGGTTTCCTATGCCAGCTAGTGTACACAAGGTGCTTATTCACAGCAAGCAGATTTTGCAGAATTGTTTATTACCAGCTGGGTTTTTGAGACAGGAAGCCTCAGAAACGAGAAACAAGATCTACAAACATGACCGAAAAAGTAGTAGAATAAGTAATTTAACAGACATTTTCAATAGGGCAATGGATACTTCAGATCCGTTAATCTCAACTTTGTCACTTATGTCATGAAAATCCAAATTGAAATCGAAAGTGTTACCTGAAGATGTTAGAAATTTTTTATAATCACCCGATGAATATTTATCTAAATCGGGTTTACTTGAAAATAACAGCCAATCCAGTAGTGTTGAGCCAGATCATGAATTTTTATTTGACATTTCAGAATTAGATAGCTTAGAGTTGGATTCAGAAATAAACGATTAAGTAAAACTTCAAGAAAAGTTAAGTGATCTGTAATATTTAGACTTTGCTATTTTTGAGTAAATATAACTTGTTCTGTTTTTGCAAAATTGCACTCAGTTTTCGTATTCCATTGAGGAACTTATGAATTCAGTTTTGCACTGAGTGCGGCTTTTTTGACACCGGCTCTGAGGGCTCGTGCCGCACCGAAAACTTTTTTCTGCCATTAATTTTCAACGCTTATTATTGTCGTGGGACGTAAAAATGAGTGCAGATAAAGTAGTGAGCGGTCTTTTATTATTTTCCTCGCTGCTAGGTAGTAGCAGCGATGAAGATGAAGAGGAACAGTTTTATGGAATGCAAACAATAAAAGCGGAAATCCCAAAAATCATAAACTTTATTGAAAATGTGGTTTACAGATTCAACAACAAATCTACATGGATTTGATTGACTGGGGCCCTGGGTCTAATTTTCCGACAGTAAAAATAAATATATTTTTTAGTTCAAGAAACACTTTCGGCTCGAGTTGATGATACACAAGTTCAAAGGGTCTCAATTCTGTCCAAAAATAGAACACAGACGAAACCCCATTAGTGCTGAGGCACATGTCGTGTTGTCATTTTTATGGTATGTTAAAACACCCTTACCTAGCTGTAAGGTTAGATTATGTTCTTGTTAAATGGAAATTTGTTCAAAAATATTTTCTTCAAAAACTTTTTTGAACAATTTTTCGTTATGAAAAAAAATGACTTTCAAAGAAAATGTTTTTAAACAAAAAATTTAAAAAAAATGTTTTCAAACTATTTTTTCTTTGAAGAAAATGTTTTTGAATAATTGTCCTTTTCAACAACAAAATTTTAAGAAAATGTTTTCAAACAATTTCCGCCAAATCCCGCAAGGCAGGAAAGTTAGGTTTGGTTGAAAGAAACTTGTTAAAAATTATATATGTATACAAGGTGTTTTGAATCCTTATGTGCAAATTTTGGTTTTTTTGAAAAACATACAAAGGTATACGAGTACAAGCTGCATTCAACAAGGAGGTGGGCATTTTTAAAATATTCTTATTGACTTTTTTTAAAATAAAATCATTATTTATTTACATTACGAATTTTTATTATTATCTTAACTTTAAAACAAATAAAAATGGATATCGTGGTTGGTCTGATATGAGATTTTTGCATAATCAATTTGCCCTATTCATAATTGATATCCTATAAAAAACTATTTGCAAAAAAATGTTATCTTAACGTTGCTTAAAGCAAGAATAAAAAAGGATTTGTACAGCTCATAATATTCATAGGAAGTTTTTTGTGTCTCCTGTAAAATTTCATTTTGAACACAAAGCACTTTTTATCGAACCAACCACGATATATAACAAAACAAAAAATGCGAGGTTATTGCACAGATTAGGTTAAATGATTGCCATTTTTCATTTTCCGCGTGTTCCATTGAAACTACACTAGGTGCAAATTTTTGACAGCACCATTTTAGTGTCAGTGCACCACCAGTGCTGCACTCATTTCCCCAATGGAATACGGCATAAATCGCACTAGTAGTCCCTGAATATTGCGTACCAGACGGTGTCTCCTCTATATGGATTATTTACTTAATGCCCTGGTGCTATTCTTATTTACGGACACCATACGGACCGTAGATTTGATATAAAAAATTTTCTGTGTAAAATAAAGTGTAAGAAAAAGTAAAACGTAGCTTATTTATTTGCCCGAGGACCATTGTTTATGGTCTGACACCCACAGGGACACAAGTTGCCGACTGTGGGGGGCGGGGAAACAGGATGCTGCATCCAGGCAACGCAGCCATGCTTGCAGTGAAATTTATGGGCACTAAATCCTCCTAAATCTTAAGATCTTAAGAACCTTTGTGCCATACATGTTTGAATTCTTACTTTTATGATGGAACATTTTTATTTTATTTGGGGCAACAGATGGGCAGATTTAGATCTAAACGTGCTGGGAATAGTCGTGAAACATGATGGAATCAACAATGTAGGTACACCTACTTTCAAAAAAAACTGAATGACATTACTTTTGATAAACCATGAGCTGAGACAACAGATGAAAAACAAAATAGATATATTATTATTTAAGCATCTTTAAAAAATCCATTACGAAATTCAGTGGCGCACAAAGGAATGTGTCTTGGGGGGCCCGAGGCCTCTTGGGGGGGGGGGGGGGGGCGAAGCCTCATGATGTCAAATTTTAAGCTATTTTTTGTGTTTTATCATGAAATATGTAGAAAATATGTAAAAAGACTTTGGGGGGCCCGGGCCCCGGCCCCCCCCTGGGTGAGCCCATGCGATATTTCCTTGAAATTAGAATAGAGTCAGAAACTAGTATAATTTATAATAGTTTCTGGTAGAGTTAAATCCATTAAGTCGAGTGTTGAAATTTGGTAGGTGCAGTGCTCTGGTAATCTGGTAACATAAAATTTACATTTTTTATTACAAAAATGGCGAATCCAAAATGGCGGATTTCTTTATTATTAAACCGATTTGTGTCAAACTTGAAAGTTTGCAGTGCTTGAGATCACTTAATACAGTTTTATCCTCAACACTTAAAAAAATTAAAATGGTGGATCCAAAATGGCGGAATTTCTTATTTATGCATCGATATGTATCAATTATGGAACTTGACGTTGTTTCAAGTCGCTGGTTATGATTTTTGACTCAAATTCATAAAAAATTCAAAATGGCGGATCCAAAATGGTGGATTTTTTAGATTTTAAACAGATTTGTCTCAATTTTGAAAGTTAACAGTGTTTAATCACTTAATGCAGTTTTGTAATCAAACTTAAAAAAATAAAATGGCGTATCCAAAATGGCGGATTTTCATTTTAACCGATTTGTCTCAAACTTGAAAGTTTGCAGTGATTAAGATCACTTATTACAGTTTTATCATGAAACTTTGGATTCGTCATTTAAATTTTTTATAAGTTTAAGTCAAAAATCAGAATCAGCAACTTGAAACATCGTCAATTTCTATATTTGACACACATCGGTTTATAAATAAGAAAGTCCACCATTTTGGATCTGCCATTTTGAATTTTTTATGAGTTTACTTAACAAAACCAAATTTCAAGAAAATTGGATAAAGATGTTTTTGTATAAATAATTTATCTATTTAGTATTTCATCCGCACATTTTATTGAAAAAAAAATAAATATTTTAGTCCAGCACCGAGTTATACGGTAAGTTGGCAGCGCCTAATTGGCCCGGTGCCCAGTTGGCTCGGCGATCAGTTGGCCTACTGAAGACACATCAAATGTCTAGAAAAAAATATCACCACCACTGCCTCAGAGGGATCTTAAGACAGAAACAACCAGTATAAATAGAAGCCCTTCTCTCCAAGCATTAATTTCGATGGGCAGGTCACGTTATTCGCATGCCCGAGTCACGTCTTCCAAAGCAGATATTGGATTAGGGACAAGGATATTGGATGCAGGAAAGAAGAAATCAGGGAGGATTTCAAAAATTTTATATGATTAAAAGCGCACTACAGTGAAACCTCCTATAAGCGGACACTTATGGTTTCGTCGATTTTGTCCGCTTATTTGAGGTGTCCGCTAATGAGAGAGAACTGCCAAATTTTAATATCTATTTATTAACAAATTCCGCTACTTGAATTTTTCCGATATTAAATTTTTCAGCGAGCTTTCGTGCTGATAAATGTTCCTTCTCCGAAACGTTAACACCATCAATTTTTTCACGTAAACTAAGAAGTTTTTTACTAGGCGCCATTTCAAAGAGATTTATTACTAACCAACTAAACAATAAAAATAAAACACACCAGTCCAGCCGAATAAAATATGTTGTAAATACGACAGAAGTATTTAGTCTCCGCATTAAAACGGTAAAAGGTAATTCTCCGGCTGCAGTGTTCGTTGTTGCCAACATACTAAATAATATTTATGCCCATGTCGTACAGCGCTCTGTTCCGTTGTCAGAGGTTTGAGTCCGGTTAAGAACAAGAACTATAGACATAAAGGACTGCTTAGTTCCATTTAACCTGTGTTAACAAATTTTGCAGGGTGAGGAGAGCGGCGTGACGTCACCACTTGTGCTAAATCCTTTGTTTATTTATTTTATTTATTTATTTATTTATTTATTTCAACAGTATCTACAGCAAAAAGCCAATTACAGATACTTTCTTACATTAAAAAAAGATTTTATACAATACGTCACTTACATTACACATGATAAAAAACAAATCAAATTACATAATTACTTATTAATTAACTGCTGCGCACTTTTAGATCTATAATTTTTTTAAATTTCTTATAGCTAACATTGTCAATATCAACATCTGATGCATACTTGTTAAATAAGTTGCATAAATTGTAGATAGGAGAGCTTTTAAATAGATTTGTTCGTGGATAAGCTAAATAAAACACATTTTTCGACCTTGAATTGATTCGATTGATGGCAAAAGGAAGTTGTTCAACTATATTAGGACAGTCAACAACCCCTTTGAGAATTCTATACATTGTTGTTAGAAAAATTTTAGTTCTTCTTTGGTTTAGTGATAATCTGTCAAATATTTTTAATAAGATCTTGTTGTCACAACCTCTTTGTGGATAAATCCCAAACTTTCTAAAGTGCATGGCTTTTAAAAATTTTCGTTGAACTCCCTTAATCATACCAATCCAAATGTCATATTGGGGGGACCAGATAACACTTCCATATTCCAATAACGGCAATACCAGACTGTCAAATAAGTATGATGAGAATTAAAGATTAGCATCGAATGTTACACCTAGGTCTTTTTGTTCAGATACACGCTCTAGGCTCTCATTATTTATTGAATAATCAAATTCAATTAAGTTTTTGTTACGACTACAAGACAAACAAAAGCATTTACCCAAATTTAAGTTAAAACCATTTTTCTCACAATATAGAGCTGTGTCCTGAAATTCACTTTGAAGTGTTTCACAGTCCTCCAATGAGAAAACTTCAACAAATAATTTAAAATCATCGGCAAATGCCAATGATTCCACATTTTTTACCTTAGAAATAATTTTGTTGAAGGCAATAATAAAAAGAAGTGGTCCGAGATTTGACCCTTAGGGCACACCAGAAGAACTTATATAAATAGTAGACCTGCTACCTTTTAATTCCACGAACTGATATCTTTTGCTTGTACTAGTTCCCAAATACGATTGTATTAAATTAGTTAGGTATGGAGAAACATCCATTCCAGTTAGTCCATCTAAAATAGTGCTGTGACTTACTTTGTCAAAAACCTTTTCCAAATCCGTATAAATAACATCAACTTGACTCTTTTTGTTTAAAGCCTCATGTACGTATTGAGAGAAAATTGTTAGATTTGTAAAGGTAGATCTTTTGGGTAAGAAGCCATGCTGTCTGGAAGATATTTTATTTGACACTTCTGCAAAAAGTCTCAATTTTTTGTCTAGTTTACATTTACGTTCGATGTATATGATGTTATTCGTATTTTCAAGAGAGTTTTGTTGATATTTCGCTGAATAGTTTGTGTTTTTTGGATTGTTTCTGTGCAGTGCTATTAACAAAAGACATATAAATAAACATTTTCACGTTTGGTTTGTTAACAATGTGTAAAAATTCGATTCAGGACAGAGAAGAACGTTTGTTTACAGGGTAAAAAAATGGCCACGCTTTTCTCAGCAAATGGGCTTCTTGTTTAATAATATCTAATTAACATCTAATTGTTATTATTATTATTAATGATTCTCTAATTATTATCTAAAGTATATTGATAAATAATTTCCACGGTAATTTTTTTAGCTCACTATGCCTGGAAGAATTTGTGCGGTTGCTGTGTGCAAAAACAATCAGTTGTTTCTTAAAAAACAAGGTTCAAACATAGTCTTCCATTCTCGACATTGGTTAGAAAACCCACCTTCTCGACGTTGGTTGTTGATCATGGTAACTCATTTAGACTTGGTACCAGAATTGTGGGTAGATTGGCCAGTATAATTTAAAAAAAAGGAAACCATGCCACTTAAAATAATTTTAGATTTTTTATGTACGATCAAGCACAGAAAACGAAAAATCTTGAAAGAAAAAGATGTGAGGACATTGAACGAAGTAGAGCAAGAAAATTACAAAATATTGTGAATTGAAAAGGAATATTTTTCTAAATGAAATATTATTATTTATATTAATATTTTTACTTTATTGTATGTATCTGTACTTTTCTTTTTTTTTTTTTATGTTCTATATTTCCGTTTTTTAATTTTCTATTAAATAATTTCTTATCATGCTTTAAAAAGCGGTTGTAATAAGTAAACTATACATTATGTGCATTTTTTTTCTCTTTGTTTTTTGTCTATTTGTTAAGAACAAAATTTGTGCTTTTTCTTTTTTTAAATAAATCAATAAATTTTTCGTCTATATTTCCGTTCTCAATTATTATTAATAATTATTATCGCAAAATTTATTTACATACTTTTAAAACAATTAGACAGATTATATAGGTACTACGACAAGATGTGTAGTTTTTTTTTCACTTTAAGTATTTAAATTTAATTTATTTAACAGATATTTCAAATATAAAATCATTTATCATCCTTTTATTTAATGTAAAGAAAATATTTTTAAATGTACAATGCCTCAATTTTGCATAAAATTTAATTTGCATAAAGAAAATAGCTCTAAAAGCACATAAAATCCAATATAACAATAGGCGCGCTTTCTGCCCAGCACAAGTGGTGACGTAACAGCGAGTTTGACCTTGAACATCTATTGCAGACAGATTCGGCAAACTGAGCAATCCTGTCTAGCGCAGCCTTCGTAAACTAACGAGCCACGAACCAGAAAAGGCAACATCGCAAATTGGCCGGCTAGTGGGCCGATATATACATGGGAGATATAAACATCTGCTATTTGTTTTGATTGTAGTTTGGCAATTTTGTATTTTTTTTTTGTAAAAACTAATAAACTGTGTTTAGGCGTGTTACATTTAATTTTTAAAACAAACAGAACATTTGGAAATAAATATCAGGGCGAACCGAAGAGAAATTACTTTTAAACAATTTGTGAGAACAACCCTAAAGTTCGATTCATAGTACCGTGAAGTAAGCTGTATGAAGTGAGCAGTAAGAAATAAAAATGGTTCCTTTCTTACTGCTAAGTTATTACTGTCAAGTTTGAACAACAGGATGTTTGTGGGATAGTTTCTTATGTCTGACTGCTTACTTTACAGAACTATGAATCTAGTTTAAGTGATAACATGTTAATTTAAAATTTAAATGAACTTACCTTTTTTTCTATCTATTCTACTTAGCCTTCGTCAATCCATCTTTGGCCAAGTTCTCCAGTTTACAATACATTTGTTCCATCAATCGTCTTTCTGTCTGATAATATGACCGGCAAATTTCCATTTTAATTTTGCTACTTCTGCTCTGACATCCCTTACTTTTGTTTTATTTCTTATCAATTCATTCTTTTTTCTACCTGTTAGCTTTACATGTAACATTTGCCTTTCCATTGATCTTTGGGCTTTTCTTGCCTTATCCATATTTGATTTTGTAAGTGTCCAGGTCTGGGATTCATAGGTAAGTACAGGAAGGATACATTGGTTATACACTTCCGTTTTGAGGTACTGAGGATATTTTTTATTTCTTAATATGTTGCTTAATTTACCGAATGCTGCCCAGGCCAATCTTACTCGTCTCTAGATTTCAGCTGTTTGTGCACTGATAAAACAAAATTTTCTTTTTTGCTAAACCAGGGCGTTTTTCGCTTATATTCTGCTTGAGCTGGTCCAGTAAGTCGCTGTAGTACTCTGAATTTATTGTTCTTCCTTTTTCGAGATAATCTATGAGGAGTATCCCTTTAGCGTCCCAAAAGACCGTTGCCGTGACCCTTCCAGCAGACGGTACTGCCTTTGCCTTCTTTGGAACTGGTTCGTCCTTTGCCGTCCATTGTTTGGACTGTTGCTTAGTTGCAGGGGTATAATGATGAACCCATGTTTCATCAACCGTAATAAATCTACGCAAAAAGTCCCCTAAATCACGTCTAAATAGTGCCAAATTCTCCTCTGAAATGGTTAGACGCACGAGCTTTTGATCTGGCGTGAGCAAACGCGGCATCCATCGGGCGGATAGCTCTCTCATACCTAAAACTTCACATAAAATATGGTGAACTCGCTCTTTTGACATGGCCACATCCTCAGCTACCTCTTCCAGTCTTAATCTGCGATCTTTTAAAATTAGTTTGTGAATGGTTTGTACCATTTCTTCAGAAGTTGCCGTTTTTGGCTTGCCAGACCGCGGAGCATCATCAGTGCTAATACAACCACGTTTAAAGTCCGATACCCAGGTTTTAACTGTGGTCTAGAAAGGAGCAGATTCCCCTAGTTTAGCATCTAGTTCAGCTTTTATTTCCGTCGGCGATAACCCTTTGATATGAAAATATTTTATCACGGCTCTCATCTCGTTTTTTTCCATCTTTTAAAATTGACACACTGTATAAACTTTCAAAATAAGCATGACACAAACTACTTGAAGCATTCATTTTAAACTTCAAGCGTATACTGATCACAAGCAAGGCTACACAAACACGTTGGAACAACAAGCAAATCGGGCGTATATCTAAACCTCGCAATAAAAGTGTCTTTTAATCCCTCAACGAATTATAGCCCTCGTTGCGCTCGTGCTAAAAACTTTTCGTTTGGGGATAAAAAGTGCCATTTTAAGTTAAGAGTATCTGAAATTGCTACACAGGGGGCTAAATTCCAGGGTTAAGCCAATCAGCAAACAAATCTTTCGGGTTGACAAGGGTTAAATCGATACCCAAGAGGACACAAAAAGTGCGAAACTCCTGCCACAGGGGTCTTGTGATATATAGCATATAGACCACGAAAAAAGTTTTGGCTTCTTGCTACACGTCGAAAATTTATAGGAGGAAAAGCAGTTTTTTTATTGCAAATCGGGTAAAGGTAAATGGGGTGTCCAAAAAAATCCTACATTGAATGCGTCTTATATCAACTGTCCTTTTTTTCTATTGTCAAAATCATTTCAGCCCATATTTGACCTATCTAAAACTCTACTTTGGAATGAGCTACAAAACTCAAACTGTGCACAGTCGTAGAACTTCATTGAGTTAACAACCCCTCCAAGTTTGATGGACTTTTCTATAGTAGTAAAGTAGTTACGAAATTTCAAAAAACGTCGCAATTGCAACTCACTCACTCACGCAATCATGTATTTTACTCTACTTCCAGACATGCTACAAAGCTGAAAATTGACAGACTGATAGAAAGTATGACCAAACCCTTGGAAAAAATCAAAAAAACCACAAAATTCTAATTTACTCCTCTTCCCTATAAATGTAAAATTATGTAAAGTTTTACTTTTACTACTTCCAGAACGGCTAGAGAGCTGAGCTTTGGCGGACTGATATGATAAAACTATAGGAAAAAATTTGAAAACCCCAACGTTTTAATTTACTTCCCTCCCCTATAAATATAATATTATGTAAAGGTATCATTGCCCTCTTCCAGAAAGGCTAGAGAGCTGAGGTTTGGAAGGCCGATAAGAACTATGATAAAACCATAGGAAAAAATTTCAAAACACTAAAATTTTAATTTACTTCTCTCCCCTATAAATGTTAAGTTATGTAAAAGTAAAATTACCCAATTCCAGGAATGCTAGAGATCTGAGCTTTAGAAGGCTGATAGGAACTAATAAAAACTCAAAAATTAGCATTGTAGAAGTTTTGAACAATATTTTGCATATTTTACTACTTTAAAACTTAAATATTATCCAAATTCTTTAAAAAAAGGAGTTAAATTATAACAAAAACATTTCATGTAAAAAAATGCCAATTATGCGAAAAGGGTATACAGTAAAAAAAATTGAGATAAAAGTAAAGCCAAGTTCTCCAATACAAATTTCAAAATGAAAGGTTCTTACTAGTTTGGAATTGTTCTTCTAGACTTGGCTATTACGGCTGCAAATGACTCTTAAGCACAGTGCTAAATTGAACAAAAAGAAGTTTGGCGGTAATAGCAAAGTTTAAATGAAATATTTCCAAACTAGTAAGAATTATTTATTTTGAAATTTGTATTGAAGAACTTGGCTTTACTTTTATCTCAATTCTTTTTACGGATTACCGTTTTCGCGTACTTGGCTTTTTTTACATGAAATGTTGTTGTTATGATATTAGAAAGTTTTAAAACGTTTTTGGATTTCTTAAATAATTTTAAAATATTCTGTGCTCAAACACGGTTTGGTTTAGTGCATAAAACATTGTATGCATCTCGGTTATAAAGTGCGTTTAATGGCCCTATAACCGGTTTACTTCCACATCGCGGGTAAGCGCCTCCTTTAAGCATGGAACTTTTTTTGATAGCCAACTCTTTAGCCAAGACATCACTGCCGAAAAGAGGTAGTAATAGTTTAGTAAACAAGCTTTATTTTCTAAAGATACAACAAATATCCTTATTAACAAAGCTAAAAACTAAGAAATAACCTATCTTTATTATACTTATCTATTTAAACAGGAAAAAAAATGGTGAAAACTTTGTAGAGAAGTTTTAACAAAGTTTAAATATCTGCACCAATAATACAAGCTCCAAAACTACCAAGGCTGAAGAAAAACTTTTGACATATTCTTCCATCTTTTATAATAATTGAGTTTCCCATTTAATACCATCAAAAAATTGGACACCCTGTACATGTGGACTATTTTATATTATAGTTAGACATATCATTCTTTTTCAAAAAATTTCCCGTAAATTCAATAAAAGTTTCTTAAAGACACAACTCAAACACTCAATATAACAAATGCTCAAACCACCTTCGTTTATGCTCGAAAACTACACATTATTTTTCACCATAAGATAAATTATCTCCCGAAAGGGGTTTCTTCCACTATCCATTTTAGGTCAATTTTGCCATTAGATGGGAGTAAAACGACCAGAAAAACTGTCGAGTGAAAAAGATGTTTTTCGCCGGTGGTAGAGATATTTGAAAAATTGACTTCTTCGGAATTTATGAGATAAGCACATAAAGAAAAATAATTACATTAATTTTTAGTCAGTAAGTAGTAAAACCAGAGTTATGAATCACGTAATTGAAAGGGTCATTCAACGAAAAATTTTGTTGATACATCCCTAAAAAGACAATTTTATTTTCTAAAATAGGCTTTCTTGTCAAGGAAATTGTACAACATAATATACTAAAAGGTTTTTTTTGTGATTTTAAAAACAAATCCTAATTACGAACGTCGTTGAAGGGATAGGTATAACAATATTCTTACCCTTTTTTTACTACGGACAACAAAGTAACAATTTTTATCTTAAAAATATTCTTTTTTGGTAATTTTTGAATGTGACGCCAATTTACGGACACCCCTGAGAATTGCTCATAACATTGATCCTTAAAAGAAAATTTTATTGCATTATACACCATAAAGTAAGGAATATATTTCGTCATAAAGAGCTTAACTTTTGAAAGAGTTGGATAAAGTTTCACAAAATTTATTTGATTGGTGATTTTTAAAAATGGCTTTAAATTAAGGACACCAGTCATCACAAAATTACGTCTTTGTTACAAATCATTAATAAGAAAATTTTATTGTCTACAATGAAGTAAAACCCCTCCAAGTTTCATTGATTTTCCATAAACTAGTAGTTACGAAATTTCAAAAAACGTCGTCAAAATTCTACTTTACTTCCAGACATGCTACAAAGCTGAAATTTGGCAGACTGATAAAAATTATGACCAAACGCCTGGAAAATATCAAAAACCCCAAAATTCAAATTTACTCTCCTCCCTTATACATATACAGTTATGTAAAAGTAACATTGCCCACTTCCAGAAACGCTAGAGAGCTGAGCTTTGGAAGACCGATATGAACTATGATAAAACTATAGAAAAAAATTAAAAAACCCCAACATTTTAATTTATTTCCCTCCCCTATAAATGAAAAGTTATATAAAAGTTACATTGCTCACTTCCAGAAACGCTAGAGACCTAAGCTTTGGAAGACTGATAGTAACTATGATACACCTATAAGAAAAAATTTAATAACACCAACATTTCAATTAACTTCCCTCCCCTATAAATGTAAAGTTATGTAAAATTAACATTGTCCACTTCCAGAAACGCTAGAGAGCTGAGCTTGGGAAGGCCGACAGGAATTATGATAAAACTATGGAAAAAAATTAAAAAACCCCAAAATTTTAATTTACTTCCCTCCTCTATAAATTAATGTAAAGTTATGTAGAAACTTCTAGAAATATTCTTCTAATAATATTCTTCTAGAGACCTTAGCTTTGGAGGACTGATAGGAACTATGATAAAACTATAGGAAAAAATTTAATAACACCAAAATTTCAATTTACTTCCCTCTCCTATAAATGTAAAGTTATATAAAAGTAACATTGCCCACTTCCAGAAACGTTAGAGAGCTAAGCTTTGGAAGACTAATAGAAACTATGATAAAACCGTAGGAATAAATTTTGTTTTGAACAATTGTTTATTTATAAAAATTGACAGATTTTCATTTTTTATCATTTTACATAAATCTACATTTTTAGTTATTTCGCATATTTTACTACTTTAAACCTTAAATATTATCCAAATTCTTTGAAAAACGAGTGAAAACATAACAAAAACGTTTTATCTAAAAAAAACCTAGTACACGAAAATGCTATTCTGTAAAAAGAATTGAGATTAAAGAAAAGTCAAGTTCTCCAATACAAATTTTAAAATGAAAAGTTCTAACTAGTTTGGAAATGTTTTTCTAAACTTGGCCATTACGGCTGCAAATGACTCTTAGGCACAGTTCTAAATTGAACATAAAGAAGTGCAGCTCTAATAGCAAAGTTTAAAAAAACATTTCCAAACTAGCAAGAACCTTTTATTTTGAATTTTGTATTGGACAACTAGGCTTTACATTTATCTCAATTCTTTTTACGGAATAGCATTTTTGGGTATTTGGCTTTTTTTACATAAAATGTGTTTGTTATGATTTAATTTTCTGTAAAAAACTGTAATAAACATTATATAAAAACTTAGTTTTTTATAACCGACAAATTGTGGTCCTGACTGAGGCAATAACAAAAATACAAATCGCGCTATTGATATGGAAAATATATACGATTTATATTTGTTATATCTACCTATATTTTTGAGTTTTATAGCGTGTACGTAGATTTATTTTACATCCGCACAAAACGACCGGTTCCAGGCGCGCCAGCCGTAAAAATATTATGGTTTATTTACAACAATCGAAAAACAAATATCATTTTCCATAAAACAAGGACATGGTGCTAAAGTTTTAAATTTATATTCTTTACAAGTTAGCTAAAATGCAACAGAAAAGCAATTTTTAAATGCATTTATAGTGTTTTGTTCACCGATTTACTCCTAAACCAGGGTATCTAGAATAGACCGGTCTTCGGATCTTATATTGTCGAATTTTCACGTAACTGGTGGTCCAGCTGATTTTTGTAAAAAAAAGTTAAATATCAAATGAACAACTGTTTTTTAGTACATCCTTATAAAATATAATTTTTTAGAGGCCGTGTCGTAATTTTTTTTAGCCTGCTTTATTTTTTATTACACAAAACTTAAAATACAAGACAAACTGAATGTGATCGTTTAGTATCAAAGGTAAACCAAGGACTTGAGAAGTAAACAAAGGTGTAGGTTAGCGGATTAGTTTTGAAGCTGAAACGAACACATTACTTTCTTCAAATTTTAATTTTTGTGTAAAGAAAGATGAAACTGGCTAAAAAAAAACGAGTGGTATTTCTTAAATATATTATTTTATAAGAATATACTAAAAAACAGTAGGAAAATTGCCTTAGTTTTCAAAAAATTCAAAAAAATATTAGTTGTTCAAATCATATCTAACTTTTGTTTACAAAAATCTGCTGAACCACCAGTGACGTGAAAAATTCGACATATATACATATATAAGATCCGAAGACTGGTCTAATTCTAGGGACCGTGCTCTTAAACAAGTGGGAGGTTGGTAAACAAATTGCTACTGATCTACAAATGACTGCTTTCTACAATACGTCAACAAAGTGTTCTGGCTGTAGTATCGGGCATCCTACCACTGGCGTCACTACGGGGGGGAGGCTTCCCCCACCTAATCTTGGCAGATTGGGTCGATAGGAAATTGAGGTTGTGTTGTAAAATTGATCAAAATGGGGAGGCCCTTTTTAATTTTTACCTTCCTCGCTCGCTCAGCAATGGTTAGAAAAGGTATTATTATCGACGAAAAATTTGTTATTTGGATGTATTTTGACCTATCCCAGCAATATCGTCGTGATGTCTGTGTGTGTATATCTGTCCGTAGCACGATAGCTCCTAAACCGCTGAACCGATTTTAATAAAGTTTTCAGGTAACATAGTGTTCGACACTCTAACGAGCTGATTAGATTTTGGTGGAAATCCATTAATGCTAATGAAAGTTACTTGACAATTAAAAATTTTTAAAAATGCTAATTTTTTAACGGAGCACTGCATGAATATGCGGTTTTTGTAGTATAGTAATAATTTATGTAATAACCAAAAACTTCGTAGGAGCTTTCGTTTCTGAGATATTTACAAAAAAATGTTTTCAAGGCTGGCTTCACTTAAAGTGTGCTTATAGGCTAGCTAGGAAGGTATCAGATCCGTCTTGGATCCTTTTATTTTGCTATGATTTAGAAAAATGGCCTTTGCCTACATTTTATACATTTTGTCGTGATCAGAAAGGATCGTTTCATATAATAGCCAGAAATTTTGTCTATATACAAAAATTCAAAAAATAATTAAATGTTTGAATTGCCGTTTTATATAGTTTCGGCAAAGCCAGTGAAAAGAAAAGGCGTTGTCAACTCCTCTTCTTTGCCTGGTATGTTTTATAGAGTACCTAGGTAGCAAAAAACTGTCTCAATACGGTTGTTAAACATCCTGCAAAATTTCGTCGGCTTTCGTTAAGATAAGGCCCAAAAATGTTGCGTAACTTTTATATTAGAAATGAAGATTTTTTCACTTTTATTGATTTATTTGATGACGCATGTTTGCCCTCCCCCCATTTCCCATAAAATAATTGTACTATATTTTAAATTTTACTTTTTGTATGTGAGGCAATTTTTTTTTATGAAACTCGTAGACAATGATTGAGTAGAAAAAAAAAATCGGACTTCCATTGTCCTTATTTATTTTAAACACGACGTTTCGGTTAGTAAGTATCTCCGTTTTAAGTGTAAACTATTTGCACTTGAAACCGTTAGAGATACTTACTAACCAAAACGTCGTGTTTAAAATAAATAAGGACAATGGAAGTCCGATTTTTTCTACTTAATCATTCGACAAGTTTTAAAAAAAATGCCTCACATAGAGGAGAGTCGCCTAATATGGGGAGGTTTTTTTCGAAAATAGTAAAAAAATAGCATGATATGTTCAAAATTGGAAAAACCTTGTAGTGATAACGTTTTGCACCAAGACCGTTGATATATGTACAAAACCACTAAAATTTTATTAAATTGAGGTAGTTATCCTATTTTGTAAAAAAAATGAATCTCCCCAAATAAGGAACCTGTGGGCGCCTAAATTGGGGAGGTCGAATTTTCGTATACATTCATCTTTGCAGAAGCAATTTATTGATTCAATGGGATGCAAAGTGTATTTAAAAAAGAATGGATGTTATTTTTAAGAAAATAACTTTAAAATCTGCTAAGATGCATTTATTAACAAACAACTTTCTTATGAAAAAACAAATGGATCCATGACGAATCTCAGACCTTCCCAGTTAGCCTATTAGCTCACAAGCCATGATATATCAGCCTTGAAAACAATTTTTGTAGATATCTCAAAAACTAAAGCTCGCACGAAATTTTTGGTTCTAACACAAATTATTAAACAAAATGTAGTAATTTTTTAATTGTCAAAAACTGTCATTAGCAGTAATGGATTTTCACCAAAATCTAATCAGCTCGTTAGAGTGTTGAACACTATTTAACCTAAAAATTTTATGAAAATCGATTGAGCGGTTTAGGAGCTATCGTGTTACGGACAGACACACATACACAGACATCACGACGATATTGCGAAGATAGGTCAAAATACACACAAATAACAGATTTTCAGCGTTTTCTTTAAAAAAATGTTGTCGTCAAAAATATTACCTTCTCTAGCCATTGCTGCGCGGGCTAGGACGATAAAAATTAATTAAAAAGTCACGATAAATGGTCATTTAAACATAATATGGGGAGCCCCAAATTAGGACTCCCTAATCTCCCCATAATAGGAGACGCAGTCCTCTATGGTTCATAACTTTAAAACATAAATATCATATTTGTATTATTAAAAATAAATATATGGCATCAATGTTGTCTCTACAAAGCTTCGATTAATAAAAAAATAAGTCATTAATTACTAACTTTACCGTAGCCATTAATTAAAACGGATAACACAAATAAACATTCTAAATATTTCTATTCAGATAACGTGGGCCCATACTTTCATGTTTTTAATAAAACAGGTGATCATTGCTGCAATATAGGCAACCTAACATACTCTACAAAATACAGTACGTGCGATTGGTCGTATACCCTCATTGTCTGAGATTTTGGATCTTCCCAAATTAGGAAACCTCCACATATTAGGCGACTTTCCTCTACAAACAGTAAAATTTAAAATATAGTACATTTATTTTATGTATGTATGTGTGTATATGATTCAAAAGTAGAAATGGTGGGAGGGCAAATATGCGTCATCAATAATAAAGTCATAAGCCGCCACTAGAGATATTGATGAAGATTGCGATATAAGAATTTGATTAATAGATAAAATAATGATTAAGGGAGTTCTTTGTAGAAAACGGCCAAAGAAAAAACTCTCCCCGACAAAAAGAAAGAAAAATAAATAATCATAAAAGGAAACATTAGGCTTAATGAAGTACAAAGTAAAAGCGAATTATATAGTGCACAAAAGTAAAGTTTTGAGTAAATTTTTCCCAGAAGTCAGCACGATTGAAATGCATTCAAATTTTAGCTATTATATAAAACGCTTTTATGACTGTTGCCATTCAGAAATGGAGCTAGCAGAGCCGAATACAAGAGGTCGGAAATCATTTGGATAAGTGCAAGAGTTTCCAACCACCACAGAGCAAGTAGTTTGCAACTACTATGTCGGTTTAGAACGCTTTTCTACGTTGTCCGACGCCTATTCTCCACCTCCTGCGATCCTGACAATCATCTTCTGTCTGGTTTTTTTGACTCATTGATCTTTGGATTGACTGTTATCATTCCAGTTTAGGACGCCCTCTCTTTCTGCGCCCTATTGGTTGCCATTCTAGGACCTGCTTTGGTAATCTTTCGTCGTTCATCCATTGTACATGACCGTACCATATCAGTTGCCTTTTAGTGATGTCATCCGTTATGCTTCCCTCGATTCCCATTCTTTCTTTTATGATCTCATTTCTTATATGATCTGTTCTACATATTCTCATTGATCTTCTAATTGCATCCATTTTGATACTTTCCATTTTTGTTTTGTATTTTTCTATTACGCGACAAGTCGCTATTCCATACAACAGCGTGCTTTTCAGCATTGTTTCATATATGTTAAATTTTAGATTATTTTTTATCTCTCTGCTCCATAAAATACTGTTAAGCCATCCAATAAACTTTTTTGCTTTTACTATTGTTTTTTCCAGTTCTTTACAGTCTGTTCCTGTCTTATCAAATGCAAGTATACATACTCATTGCATGAAGATATTTTTTTTTCATCGTGTAGTTCACGTTCACTTAATTCGTTTCCAATACATAAGTACTGTGTCTTGTCCACTTTCACTGTTAACTCCCACTTTTGGTATTCTTCCGTTAACTTTCTCATCATATGCTCCATATCTTCATTATGATCAATGATCATGATTACTTGGTCGTCCGCAAACTGTAGTGTGTATATCGTAAATCGGTCTATAAGTTGTATTCCCATCCCGTGTACTTTACGTTTCCAGTTTATTAGAGCTACTGTGATATATATTTTAATAAGATACAACATCCCTGTCTTATGCCTTTTGTTAACAGGAATTCTTTTGAAAGTCGATTTCCAATTTTAATTTTAGACTTTGACCCTGACTTTTATAGTGTAATAGACCATAAAAGGGAGAATACGACACGCCAAATTCGACCCCGTTATGCAATAAGGAACCAACTGACTCTTACTGTTTTGAGAAAATCGCGAAAAACAGGCGTGAGTTTTACTCCAATTTAAATTTTTGTAGTTTTGCAAGATAGTTCTATTGTCCCGCAGATGGCGCTGACATGATAAAACTTTGAATCTTTATTGCAGAATGATGAACCAGTAATTTTCGGTTCACATAGTGGTAAAACATTGATATTTTGGAAATTGGCGGTTGGTTCCTTATTACATAACGGGGTCAAATTATCGTACAGGGAACCTGTACGCTGGCCAAATGTCAAATTTCATTGCAGTGGAATCAATAGATGTGACGTGCAGCTACTTGCTCTAAAGTAGTAGTATGTTAAATACCCGCATTTACATAGACCAACATTCATAATAACCACTGGAAAAGAATAGATGACGATTTTTTTGCATAAAAGCTTTTGCGAGAAAGTTGTATAATATGTGCATGTAATGGCACGAATCTCTTTGCCCGAAATGTATGTGCTAAGTACTAAATAATGCTTCCTAGTAAAATTAAAAAATATTTTGGTGTTTCCTGCGCCCCCCCCAAGAAATCCTGGATCCGCCACTGACCCCAAGTAAGTGAGTAGAGCACTTACCGGGTGTCCAACTAAAAAATTTTTTAAAAGTTTATGCTCTACACGGAGCTGTCGCCTACATTCACCTGAGGATGGCCCAAAAGGTCGAACCCGAGCCGGTTGTGGATTGGCATGGATCACTTGTTCCTGATTGTCAGGACGTGTTCCAGACGGGGATCATTCGTATCCTTGTGATCGACGTTGGAGATAGTGAAAACCAAACAGTTTTAACAAGTTCCCAACGAAAGCATCAAGCCATCAGTATAATTCAATGCCGGTAGTGGTATTTTCCCTCGGAGTATGTTGGTTTCACAAAACAAATGTTGTTTTAAGAAATTTTGTTTAAAATCCCGAGCTTTGTATTTCTTTTGATTTAGTCTTTAAAATGCAAACGAAAACGCCGTAATTTAAAATGCATAGAAAATAATATTTTTTGCGGTCAACGGAGAAAAAAATCAAAATAGATTCATGTAAAAGAATGTAATAAATACCTATATATTCTATTCAACCTACATTAAATTTATAATTAAACGCTAAACATATCAAAGAGGAGAACCAACTTGCATTCGTACTTATTTAATGTTTGGTTTGATAAATTTTTTGTAATTTTTTTTGTAGAAACACGCTTTATATAGGATCAAATATATTTCATTAATATAACTTTTTCAATTTGAGTAATTCTTTGTCTAATTTTAAAAATGGTTTTTCCTCGGGTAAAAAAATATATATTCAAGACAACTTACACATTAGATTTGAAAGAAAGTTTTTGGTTTTGAAACACTGGGTTTTCTTTCAAAACTCAAGAAAAATAAAATATCGTTTTAAAAGAGGCTCGAGGAGGTTTGAAATAATTTTTTTCTGTGTATTAAATAACTACATTTAAATTTGCGAGCTACATGTTGGTTAATGTGTGTGTATACTTCGCCACAAATAGTTTTTGTGCATTTTGCAATGTAAATTAACCACCTTTGTTTTGGGGGAAAATTACGAGAAATTTTAATAGAGATGGATTACCTCTAAAATACGCGAAAGCACTATAAGTACATTTCACATTATTTTACATACAAGCAAAAAAGTAATAAAATAAGATTGCTGTTAAATTTTTAGAAAATAAAACAGTAGTTTATGCATACATAGATAAAAAAGTTTTTCCTCTTTTTTATCGTAACGAAAACAGATACAAATATGCGGTTTTCAGATTTATGATTTGTTTTGGTGACATTACAAGACAATTTTATGAAAAAAAAAACAGAGGTAGCACTTGATGAGCTTTGGGTTGAGGAATTGGATTATACAAAATTGCAATCTTGAGGCACACATGCTGCATTTTGTTTCTTTTTGATTAAGGCACTAAAAAGTAAAAGATAATTTGGCAGATTTCTGTTTACTATATACAGTCTAGAGGGTATGGGTATTGTATGGATGTATACAGTGCAGTGTATTAAACAGAAATCTGCCAAATTATTTTTAACTTTTTAGTGCAATTTCCGAATAAAATCGTTTATTTAAAAAACATTTTTTTTTACATTTTAATTTTGTTTGACTTTGTATATACTTAAGTACCAACCATTACCTCCCTATGAGCTAGAGTGTTTTGTTCATATAATTTTTGATTGAGGTGTCTTGTAACCAACCATTGATATAATCTAAATGGATCTGGAACAAGTCATTCGAGGAGACATTAACCCCTTTTCCCCCGTTTGTATTTTTGCCCTATTTTTTTTTTAATTTTTGGTACAAGTTATGACCGTTAAATTTAAAAGTTTTTTTTTCATATTTTTATAACTCCTAAAATTAAATTTTAGTTTTCGAGCCAACTGCGCTAAAGCACCATTATTTTAATAGCTTTTGTTACTGCCGCTTCCAAAAGGCGAATAATCCTATCTAGCAACCATTAAACTACAAACTGAGCTCTGTAATACTCTATTTTAAGGAAAATTGAGTTAAGCAGTGGATAGTTATAAAGTACAATATAGGTAAATAGGTTCACAAAAATGGTTTTATTTTATATCATCAGTTGCAGTAAAATACGAACGCATTTGACATATTTGTTTTGGTAGGCTTAGAAACACATTTTTCCAGAAAAGTCGTTTTAACTTGATTATGATAGTCGTTACTGTTGAATTGACCGCACGATAATGCCCGATTATCGTCTTAAAAATATTATTTCGTGTCAAAGAACCGATGGAATTGTTAAACAAAATTAGATTATAAACAACAAGTGAAATTAAAGAAAGAAATAAGAAAAAAGTTTTCTGCTTCGGCCGGGGATCGAACCCGGGATCTCTTGCTATCTAAGCAAACATTCTTCCACTGAACTACCGAAGTCATACATACATTTGCTGCCGTGTCTCAATACAAAAACGAGAAAACCTCAGGGTTTTGATAAAATTAGATTATTTTACAAACACGATCGTTATTTTAAAGTAGGTTTCTTTATTTAATATAAAAGTTGTTCAGTTTGTGCCTTTATCCGAGAATAGCAGCTCTTCTCGGCCTTCAACTCATTTGGGTTGTTATTGAAAAATGGTCACATTGCATGTAATTTCATTGTATATTTAAAACCACTTATTCTTTTGAAATCAAAATAAGTGTATAGTTAGTGTACCCAAAGGCTAACATTTTCCAGCAGCAATGAACTCTCCACAAAATGTCTCCATAGAAGTAAAACTGTTCACACTATGTGACATGTCACATGGTGTAAATTTCAAAGTTCATAGATTTGAATAGTACAAAAAAATATTTCGAGATAACAAAATTGATTTTGGGGATTATTAAAATGGGCCAAAACTTTTAATTTTTAAATAATATTTGTTGATATCAGCTTTTAGTCTTTACAAAAAATCACAAAAACCACCTGTAATTAATTTTACTGTCACTGGCGTGATCACATGCAGTTACAGGTTTTTTTTTAATCTGCTGCTTACTTTACCCATCTGATTTAACTGAAAACGGGACAGCACCAAAGGAACAGGTTAAGGATGTAAAGTGATGGAGCATATTGGTTATATAATTTAGTTTTTGTGAAGTTTTAGTGATGTTAAAATAGAATTAACGTTTTGGTCGTGATAAGTGTCACACGTGTTTCTACAAATATTCGGATTAAATAATAAAATATTTATTTTCAAAACTGTTTCTTAAATACAACATTGTAGGCATTTTACCAACAGTGAAATACAGTCATAGTGACACTTTGGCTTTGTTTGTTATTTAGATATTTAGCTTAATATGACTTGTGTGAACATCACTGGTGTGATCTTTTAGAATGTTTTATTGACAACACTTTTGACATTATATCACATTAGTGACATTTTTTGCTTATAGTACATACACTACATGAATTTATACGGCGTTTTGTGATAAAAGCAAACCACTTGGCACAAATATTTATTGGACCCATACAAACATTTTAAGAAGTGGAGCCATCCGCCCCCATGGCAGGGGGGGGAGCCCCCTCTAAAGGTACATTTTT
This sequence comes from Aspidapion aeneum, assembly GCA_963576565.1. Classification (NCBI taxonomy): domain Eukaryota; kingdom Metazoa; phylum Arthropoda; class Insecta; order Coleoptera; family Brentidae; genus Aspidapion; species Aspidapion aeneum. The sequence continues at coordinate 5,699,986 of OY755043.1, read as the reverse complement.
TCAGTTTTTTGCATTTTACTCAGAAAGTATAGACTTTATCGAAAAAAATATATTTGAAAAAAAATATTTCGGATTTTTGATATTTTTGTTTCAAGTATATTTATAAAAGTCGTGTGAACACGAAAGCAAAAATAACTCAAAAACTAAAGATTTGTGATCTCGGTCACATATCATATTTTAGTATGTTCGACCATACAACATATTGTAATCACCTAAAAAGTGGTAAATTAATTTTTGTTTTTTTGAAAACTATTCAGTCAAATGTTACCATATTTTAAGAACAACCCATTTATGTTAGTATTGATTGGTTTTATTATTTATTGAAATTAATCTAATTAACTTTAGTTAAAGCAACTGGACTTTTAAAGCCTTGACATACAATGTTGCTAAATCCACCATATTGAAATGGATCGGGAACATAGCTCCTAATAATACTGGAACCAGAGATGAGATTCGTATATAGTAACTGGACTTTTGACGAGTCATTGCCGACTAAAAGCCGGTTCCCATCTACGACTTTAGGTAGGTAGGTGGGAACCGGGTGTAAGAGTATCAAATGCCTGGAGGACTATGACACTGTCAGACATGTACTGTGTGAATGTCTGGCTATTGCACGTTTACGTCAGAACAATTTCGGTAAACCTCAGATCAGTGTTTGAACAGTGTCTCACCCAAATTGATAGCCGGCCTTTTTGGAGGATTAGGCATACAGTGGTGAGGAACCACTCAAAAGTGAGCCACAATAGACCCACTGGTGGTCGCAGTGAAAGGGTTTCAAGACTCGCCCCCCTTATGAATCATTTTCATCATCATGGATGGTTTTTAGACGTAGGCTATTCTAGTACTAAAACAGATATATTAAGAGAACGTGACGCTAGTCTATTTTAAAAGTCAGGTTCAAGATGTCACGCTATTTTTCAATTGACTAAAATGCTTACACTACACAGGCAAAATTGTAACCATATAACATGTAGACAGCTAACTTGAAACATGCAACTCTATAAGGCCAAATCACTTTATATTTACTTTAAGTGAATTGAGACGTATTACCCTTGCGACTCGCTACTGAAATAAGATTTATGAGAGCAAAAGCTGTTTAATTTTTAAACACTAAAGTGCAATAATGTAAAGTTTAAGTTTCTAATAAAACCATAAACAACAATTCCAAAGTAGGAAGGGAGTAAAACTAAAGAACGAAAAATATAAAAAAAAGTTTTTTTACTTCTAAGCGACCAATTATACCTGGAACCTCTAGTTGTACGCGCGACTTTTAGGAAAAAAGACCTGCATTTATTTTACAGTCGGCTTTATTCTGACAGATTTACAAAGAAAACTGACAGCTGACCTCTCACAATTGACATACTAAAATCAAATTTAAAAATAAAAGAGACTTATTGAAATAAGACCTGACTTTATTTTAGAGTCAGCTTTATTCTGACGGATTTACAAAGAAAACTGTCAGCTGACCTCTCAAAATTGACATACCAAAGTCAAATTTAAAAATAAATGTCGCTAACTTTATTTAATAAAAACAGACATTAATAAATCCGATTCTTAAATACACAAAGACCGAATTTTGAAAGAAAGCAGCTGCTTTTTATATAGGTATCTAAATCTGTCACAATACTGCCGATTTTAAAATAAGGTCAGATTTTATTCCAGTGCCGGGCACTATTCTGACAGATTCGCATTGAAAACTGACAGTTGATCTTTCAAAATTGATATACCAACGTCGAATTTATAAATCCAGTGGTTTATTTTCCAATAATAGTGGTGGCACTATTAATTTACACAAAGGCCTAATTTTGAAAGAAGACAGCTGTTCTTATAATGCGAAAATGTCAGAATAGTGCCCGGCACAATTATTGCCTGGCTTTATTGCAATTGGTCCCTATTTAGTAAGTCCCTAATCTTATCTAAATCTGTACTGCTACATAGGCAAACATTTTTGGAGACTACTGTTGGTGCCATAATACAAGAACGCTAATTCTCAGGGTATTGCACACGATTAAGCTATTCACCAAGCATGAAATCATCATTTTTAAATTTTGCTAAAATAGTTTGCTTAAAACACAAATTTTAATTAGAAAACTAGTGCAACTTTTTGTATTCGATTGAGCAACTAATAAAACCACTCATTGCACATTTTTCGGCACAGGCTCTCCAACCTTGTATTGCCCTGGTACACTGTTGTATTCCATTCAAACTGCACGAGGGCAATTTTTGGACAGCATCAAAACAGCGGCAGTAGAACACGCCAGAAGTAAAATTGAAGTAGGATGTTTATTAAAGAAAAAACGCATTTTTTAGATTTGCTATCAAATTGGCAAAACGTAGGAAAACAGCTCTTTGAACTTTGTTGTATGTAATAGGAGACCGGGGTAATGGGGCCACTTTAAGGGAAACTTGGGTTTTCGACCAACCAGATTTTTAGCTCACACATATACTATACTATAGTAGTGTGAGCTATGGTGATCCTAATTTTTTCGAGAAAAAAAAAGTTGCTCCGATTTCAAAAATTTTTATATATCTTTGCGTTTCAGATGATTTTGAAACTTTTTTGTTGCGCCGTCTGTCTGTCTGTCTGTCTGTCTGTCTGTCTGTAACGACCAACGCGCATAACTCAAAAACCGCTTGGCCGATTTTAATGAAATTTGGTACGTAGGCTGGGTTTTGGGCCGAGATGGTCCCATTTAAAAATGAACAAAATCCACTGAGCACAAACCAAATAAAAGGGTGGGGGTAGATTTCAAAATTAGAGTTTATGGGAAAATATGGCGTGTGTGACATCAAACGAAAGGTAATTGAGTCTGGAGTTCAACAAAATACATTTTAATCTATTTAAAAAAAGCGTGGGGGTATATTTTAAAAATTAGAGTTTAAGTGAAAATATGGCGTGTGTGATATCAAACGAAAGGTAATTGAGTCCGGAGTTTAACAAAATACATTTTAGTTTTTGTTTTTTTTAAGGGTGGGGGTAAATTTCAAAAATTTGAGTTTAAGTCAAAACATGGCTTGTGTGTTATCAAACAAAAGGTAATTTAGTCCGGAGTTGAATAAAATATATTTTAGTTTTTAGTTATATTAGCTCACACGTACACTATAACTATAGTACCTAGTGTGAGCTTAGGGGCCCATATATTGGCAGAGTATTTTTTTTATTATGTTTTTTTACTAATACTACTCATTCATATGTTTACTCTAACCTAAGATGTCAAACAACTGTTAAATTCGAATGGAAATTTTGTTTTATTTAAAAAAGTACAAAATTGTAACTGGCCTCATTACCCCGCTATATGGGGTAATGGCGCCATGGGTGGCTTTATTGCCCCAGTAATAAAATAAACTTATAAAATTCTTATGACTAATATTAGGTCGACAAAGGAACTCATAAATTCTTAAAGGAAACAAGTTTTTTAAAATATAAGTAACATCGTAGAATAAACTATTCACAAAAATCGCAGATATACTGTTTGGCTTTCTCCGATCCGCTACAGTTTTTATGGGCCCATTTTCCACACAACGTGCACCTGAACCAAATCTCATTTTTCTTCCGGAGTCACCACAAACTAAGCAAATTTCCTCATCTAACTTTCATCTTCAAATCCTTCATCATCCAGATGAACATCAGCTAAACTTTCTCAAGATGAGCTGCTAAATACCTTCCTTTTTACCTGAAGCACTTTTTTCACTTTCGCAACCTTATTCTTGTTATTTTTCTTATTCTTGGTTTCCTTTTTAAGAGCTTTTTCCAGTAATTCTTCTTTAATCGGTGTCGCGGTCAATATTTTTGAGCAACCTTTTTTGCGGACAGTTTTCGCTGTGGCCTCATTGCCCCGCTACACTATGGCCTAATAGCCCCATATGTATCTTGACAAAGAAAAAATTAAAATCTAAATAAGTGTTTGTTACATTGTAGCGGTATACTTTTAAAAACATGCTAGTATATTCAAAGGTTACCTCGAAAAATTATTAGGCCTATATCTCAAACCAAAATACAGAAATACGTACCTTTGTCTACATCAAATAATACATCTAAACTCTAAGTTGCCGTTACACACGTTTTTTATAACCAAGCAATGCACCTTGCAGCACGTGTCTCTCGCAACTGGTTGTCTATTATAAAAGAATATGGCGGATGACGCTGAAAGCAGACCCTGCCGAGCCGATTGTCAACAAATATGGGTGGCGCGATTACCCCGGGTGGCCTCATTAACCCGGTCTCCCTACTATACTACTAAATCTAAAATACGTGATTTTTTTACAAAAAAAATCTCAGCCATCGGTCGAAAGTTTTTTAAATTTTCAATAGGTTTCTATTTCTAAATTGAAAGAGGTCTCGCTTCTTTAAAATAAAAAACAAAAATAAAGAGAGCTGCAGTATGTATGTTTCGTGCAACGAATCATTAGTCTGGCACTAATATATCGCCAGATTTACAAGGTTATGTAACAAGAAAGATACACACATCAATCGTAAATAAAGTGATAAAACATTTAATTGCTTAACATTCACAGTGTTCGTACCGCTCTAGTTACCTCTGCTGGCTTTAGCAGAGCACCAAACTTTAGAAATAAAACAGGTATGATAAAAAAATAATCTACAAGGTTTTGAGATTTAATTGCTCTATATTTACACAGAAAAAAATATGTTCTTCAGTTAAGAAAAGTAATTTTCTTGAAAAAATTATCTTGACCCAAAAGCGAAAGTCTCCGAACAAATTGTTTTCTCTTCATCTAAGCAAACCGCTTGTCTTGGGAAAAAAACTAATTGTCTTGGTAAATTTGGTTTAAAACAACTGCCTTTCGCGAAGAAAAAGTGGTTTTGAAGCAAGATATAAAATGTCTTACTAATATCTTCTTAACACAAATAAAGCTCTACTTTGCGTCAAGACTTTTAATTTTTGAACTCAAAATATCTGGCATCTCACAACGAAAATGGCAAGAAGGTTGCCGCTTCCATTCAAAACAAATCAATTTTCTTGGATAAAGGCAACTTTTATTTTCAACGGAAACCAGCAGTTCAAGAGAATATTTTTTTTTGTTAAGAAAATATCGTCTTCGTGCATAGGAAAGCAGATTTTTCTTGGATCAAAGCAAGTTGCATTGACTGAAGACATTTTTTTTATTATGTTGCTTTGCTAGCTTTAGTCGAGCAATAGACACAGAAAAGACGAGAAAAATACACATAAATCGTAATTAAACTGATAAAATATTTAATTGCTTAACATTCACAGTATTCAAAAAGCTTAAGTTACCCCTTCTTATAAAAACATATATTACTCTGCTGGCTTTAGCCTAGTGCGGAGTTGAGGGGGAGGGGGTAACGTGGTAATTACCCCCCTTGAAAAAAATATGCACTTTTTGCTAACAATTAAAGGGAAAACAGGAGAGCCCCCCCCCTAAAAGAAAATATTACAAATAATTTTTTCGTCGATTATTACCCCCCGCTAGATTTTGACTTAGATCCGCGTTTAACTAAGATGGCCAATGTTGTGTCATCTTGAACCGTCTTTGACTCAATGTCGGTCTCCCAACTTATGACCCTGACATATTTAAACAAAGTTCGAGTTAGTGTTCCTAAATCATTTGACAGTTTTTACTTTGAAAAAACACCAACCAGGAACACCAACTCGAGTTAGTCGTGCTCAAGTTTGAATGCTCTTCGCGGGCTAAAGTAGCAGGAGTGCCCTTTTAAAAGTTTGGCTTAATTTCTACCGCAAAACGAAACTCCGACAATTTAATTCTCGTGACGTCAACTTTATTTTTTCATTTCAATTAGTTAAGCTATCTCTACTTTACGATCTTGGGAGCGTAAGATGTATAGAGTCTATAAAAGTCACGTACCTACCTAATTGGACCATGTAACACATTGCATATATTAGCTCACACATATACTATACTATAGTAGTGTGAGCTATGGTGATCCTAATTTTTTCGAGAAAAAAAAAGTTGCTCCGATTTCAAAAATTTTTATATATCTTTGCGTTTCAGATGATTTTGAAACTTTTTTGTTGCGCCGTCTGTCTGTCTGTCTGTCGGTCTGTCTGTATGTCTGTCTGTCTGTCTGTCTGTCTGTCTGTCTGTCTGTCTGTATGTCTGTAACGACCAACGCGCATAACTCAAAAACCGCTTGGCCGATTTTAATGAAATTTGGTACCTAGGCTGGGTCTTGGGTCGAGATGGTCCCATTTAAAAATGAACAAAATCCACCGAACAGAAACCAAATAAAAGGGTGGGGGTAGATTTCAAAAATTAGAGTTTATGTGAAAATATGGCGTGTGTAATATCAAACGAAAGGTAATTGAGTCTGGAGTTAAACAAAATATATTTTAATTTATTTAAAAAAAAGGGTGGGGGTATATTTAAAAAATTAGAGTTTAAGTGAAAATATGGCGTGTGTGATATCAAACGAAAGGTAATTGAGTCCGGAGTTTAACAAAATACATTTTAGTTTTTGTTTTTTTTAAGGGTGGGGGTAGATTTGAAAAATTTGAGTTTAAGTCAAAACATGGCTTGTGTGGTATCAAACAAAAGGTAATTTAGTCTGGAGTTAAATAAAATATATTTCAGTTTTTAGTTATATTAGCTCACACGTACACTATAACTATAGTACCTAGTGTGAGCTTAGGGGCCCATATATTGGCAGAGTTTTTTTTAAAGGATTGCTTGTGATCCTGGAATTGGCGTTTTCACATTAGACCGCGCGACACCAGAACGACAACGTCCTAACATAGGGTGACCATATGTGTTTAACGTAAAAGGAGGACATCAGAGGCAAAAAAGCCAGATTTTCAATAAAAAAGCCGGACAAAACCGTCCTAAAGATATTTGATATTGTCCTAGAAATGTTTAAAAATTGCAATTTTAATAATAAACTAATAGAAAAAATATAAATAGAACATTTTGGAAAATATTGCGCCACAGAAACAAAAATTTACACAAAAAATGACGCCACGCCGGTAGCGAAAATTAAAAAAAAAAAGAAAGCACTTTACGTAGAAATTTGCGCCGAAGATGATAGTTTTTGCAATATTAAAAAAATACTCTGCCAATGGGCACCTGAGCTCACACTAGGTACAATAGTTATATAGTACGTGTGAGCTAATATAACTAAAAACTTAAATATATTTTATTCAACTCCAGACTCAATTACCTTTCGTTTGATACCACACAAGCCATGTTTTGACTTAAACTCTAATTTTTTTAATCTACCCCCACCCTTTTTTTTAAACTAAAATATATTTTTTAAACTCCAGACTCAATTACCGTTCGTTTGATATCACACATGCCATCATTTCATTAAACTCTAATTTTTGAAATCTACCCCCACCCCTTTTTTTAAACTAAAATTTATTTTGTTTAACTCCAGACTCAATTGCCGCATGAACTCTTATTTTGAAAATCAACCCCCACCCTTTTATTTGGCTTGTGTTCGGTAGATTTTGTTCATTTTTAAATGGGACCATCTCGACCCAAGACCCAGCCTAGGTACCAAATTTCATTGAAATCGGCCAAGCGGTTTTTGAGTTATGCGCGTTGGTCGTTACAGACAGACATACAGACAGACAGACAGACATACAGACAGACAGACAGACAGACGGCGCAACAAAAAAGTTTCAAAATCATCTGAAACGCAAAGATATATAAAAATTTTTGAAATCGGAGCAACTTTTTTTTTCTCGAAAAAATTAGGATCATCATAGCTCACACTACTATAGTATAGTAGTAGTGTGTGCTAATACTGAAAATACTCTGCCAATCTATGGACACCTAAGCTCACACCAGGTACTATAGTTATAGTGTACGTGTGAGCTAATATAACTAAAAACTGAAATATATTTTATTGAACTCCAGACTCAATTACCGTTCGTTTGATACCACACAAGCCTTGTTTTGACTTAAACTTTAATTTTTCAAATCTACCCCCACCTTTTCTTTAAACTAAAGTGTATTTTGTTTAACTCCAGACTCAATTACCTTTCGTTTGATATCACACACGCCATATTTCCACATAAACACTATTTTTTTTAATTTACCCCCACCCTTTTTTTAAAAGTAAAATGTATTTTATTTAACTCCAGAAGCAATTACCTTTTGTTTGATATCACACACGCCATATTTTTACATAAACTAATTTTTGAAATATACCCCCACCCTTTTATTTGGCTTGTGTTTGGTGGATTTTGTTCATTTTTAAATGGGACCATCTCGACCCAAAACCCAGTGTAGGTACCAAATTTCATTAAAATCGGGCAAGCGGTTTTTGAGTTATGCGCGTTGGTCGTTACAGACAGACATACAGACAGACAGACAGACAGACAGACAGACAGACAGACAGACGGCGAAACAAAAAAGTTTCAAAATCATCTGAAACGCAAAGATATATAAAAATTTTTGAAATCGGAGCAACTTTTTTTTTCTCGAAAAAATTAGGATCACTATAGCTCACACTACTATAGTATAGTAGTAGTGTGAGCTAAAAATTAGGATCACTATAGCTCACACTACTATAGTATAGTAGTAGTGTGAGCTAAAATTTGCTTTGCAGGCAAACATTCCGTGAAAAATGTATGCTTTTCACAAAAAATTGTGTGATTGTGAAAAATAATCAAATAAAAGCGAAATGAAAAAAAATAAGCATTTTTTGTTAAAAGTGGCGCCGTAGAAAACAAACAGATCCCATAAGTTCAAACTAAGTTTATATGTATTTATTGCATAGAAAGATAACAGAACAAAAAATATAATTCTACATAAGGTTTTGGTCGAGTGATTCCCGGTAAAGCTATTTCGATAGAACTTCAAAAACACAATTTCGATAATGGGAAATCATAACGCGGATAATCCGCACCCCTGATAATCCGCGCACGGATAATGGGGGTTCTACTGTATTTTATTCAGGGGAATATGGAGGGTATTAACTACAGTTTTACCACGGTACTTGAGCATTTCTGCCGATAATCTGTCTTTTCCAGGTGATTTGTTATTTTTCATTTTCTTTAATGCTCTCTTTATTTCCGATTTGCTTATTTCAGGCGGTAGCTCTGAGTTTATTTTCTTTATTTTTGTTTGAAGTTTTTCGTCCATACAGACATATAATTTGACACTACATTTCCTGTTTTATGAGTTATGTGATTAGAGCCTATAGGGCGATCTTATCAAAACCGACAGCCTTCGTAGGCATCTCGACATTTTAAGCCAGAAATTATGCTAATTTTGCTGCCTGTAAATGCGGCCTGATTTATGGCTTGTTGGCACGCATCAGTGATTTCCGCCAAATTGTCTAATTCGGGAATGTGTGTACGGACTCCTAAATCACGCACGATAGGGTTTAGTTCAAAGAGGAAGATAGGAAATTTTTATGTGGGTTTGCTTCATACTAGGCCAGTGGTATGGTCGTCGGCTTCACATGCAGAAGGTAACAGGTTCGTGTCTCAAACAACGACGCAAAAAGAAAAAAAAGTCATTCCGTCCTGCCGCACTGCCTTTTTAGCATTCAACAGTCGACATCGAAATAGTTTGCGATACACATGGACAAAAAAACCTAAGTTAACCTTGTACCATAGCCTACCTAAGGTAGGCTGTGCTTGTACATCAAGAATATAAGCAGGTGTAATCCAGGAGCCAACAACCGAAGAGCCTGCTACAATTGGAACTAAGACAGCGCCAGCAAAAATCTCTTAAAGTCAACTCACGATAACCGCGACTGTTGCGCTGAAAAGAAAAGAAGTCTATCGTCCATAAGCAAGTTCTGCTGGGACGATAGCGATGTTAGATGGATACAAACCTAACATGTAGCAGGACCACCTTTCAGAAGGGGTGTAAAAGCGTGGGTCCACTGTTTATACGTGCTACAGAGTATAAAGATCCCTGCCCTCGACAAAGAGGAGTCAGGCAAAATTAAGTCCTCTTAGAGAAAGAAAACTTGCATCCACAGTGCATCAGTTTGGTGTATGATGTACGGACAAATCGGGGTTTGCGAAAAGGGCGCGCCGTGTGCCTAGTCGCTAGACCAAAACTGGTCTCCCCACCACTACTACTACTATACCATAAATAGAAGTCATATCCATTCATTTTTGCACTCGACGCTTGAAGCCATGACCCCTCTTAATTCTTATAATATTCCTTTTTCGGGTAGAGAGAATTTCGGTTAACGCGCACGCGTTAGTTTTGGTTGTTTTGGAACACACTCCTTCACGTCCCTGCATGATTTAACAAATTATCAAAAAATAAAGGTTATGTATTTTTCTAAAAACTATTTGATTTGTTTTCAGAGCAATCGCAAGCATTTGTGCATTTTTAATGTAAGAAATTGTTTTACTCTATGGTCGAGAGTATTTAGAATTTTCATTAGATAAGTACTATCATTTGCCAAAGCTAATATCCTACAGTTTCTCGACTTTTTCTATTTATACAAAATGTATACAAACAGGAAACATGGCGTCAACACAGCTGTTCGTTTGCTTTAAACTTACGCATGCGCACTTGCAAGTTTGCAACTGCGAGTTGAATAATCTATAATCTTTAAGTTGAATTTTTCCATTGATTCCAGCTCTATACATAAGTGAAAAATTCTGTCGACAGTTATTCTCCTAACTATATTTTGTCCATGTCTAAGTTCTTGAAATAATTTTTGCTTCCCTTTTTGTGTGTAATAAGTTCTAAGTGGGAGCTAAGACTGATCACATATCAGTCTGGAATTCTGGATGTATGGAGTCTGGACAAACATATTAAAGTAGCAAGTTTGTTTTTCATTCCTGCAGTAGAAACAGGTAAAAATTGCACAGTGGGACACATGAGTACTTATAATTCTATAAAGACAAATCTAACTAGTTGTATATATATATATATATATATATATATATATATCTATATATATATATATATATATATATATATCTATATATATATATCTATATATATATATATATATATATATATATATATATATATATATAGATATATATACTCTTTAATTATGTACAGCGTGTTGAATGGTAAATACTTTATTTTAAGAAAAAAATTAACAATTTTATCGCAGTATGAACTGCGTTAAATTGGTTAATATGCAAAATTAATATAACATTTTAAATGTAGTTTTTCTGACATTTTAAAAAATACATTTTTGTTTATTAACAAGGGCATTGCAAATTTAAAAAAAACGATTCTCAAAAAAATATATTTTAAATCAAGAAGGATATGTAGGGTTTTTAAAATAACGATATTGAAATATTTTCAAATATCGTAATTTTGAAAACACATATTTTTTAAGGAAAAAAATGACGTCAAAATGTTAACGTAACATTTATTTTTTTACGTTTCTTATTAAAAAACAAGAATTATATGTCAAAAAAGCAAAATCTGTTTTTACATATACATAAAATGTTGTAAATAAAAAGGATAGAAGGATTTGTTAAAATTTTCAAAAATTCCTCGTATATAAAAAACTATGGAATATGGTATCATTTTTAAGAGCTCAAAAAACATCAACATTGCAATAATGATCGTCCATGTCCAGCATAAAATATGTGCGGTTTGTGGAAGAATGTCTGAGAGAATTATAGGTGAGTACTTGTATTTTTCTTTATAATTTGTTAAATAAAAATAAAAGTAAAAGTGGTCTGAAGATGCCATTAAACACTGTTCATGGTGTCAACAATAAATCTGCACAATTAATTTTAGAAAAACAAAAATTTTAATCCACAATTTGATAAATTTTCATCTAATCAACTAATTTAAAAAAAATAATAATACACAACCCTAAATTTTTGACAATTGTAAAATAATTTAGTGACGTAACGAAGTATGTTTCAAAACCAAGAAAAAATTAAGCATGCGCAGTAATCGAAATCCTGTTTACTTTCATACCTTGGTATACAGGGTGAGGAAAAAGTACCGGGACCCCTTCAAACAAGAAACAATTTGCGATTTGTTTTGACACAATATTAAGATATATTGTCATTGTCACAGCATACACACGCATAATAAAATACAGGGGTAATTAAATAATCTACGAGTTTCTTAAAGTGTTAAGGCCACTTTAAGAACAATTATTTAATTTATATTCTTCGAAATGTCATTCTGACACAAAATTACAATGTCATTTTAAACGTAGATTTTTATTCTCCATCGAATGGTAAAAGAAAAAAATATGGTTTTCATTTAAATTTAAAAGTTGACCTCCGAAAAACTCCTAATGCTGACAGATACGTCAATGTCAATGAACGACCAAATATAACAAATTCAATCCTAAAACTTTTATTTAGACCATTTTTGCAAATAACTCTTAGTTATCGAGATATTTAGGGGTCCCGGTACTTTTTCCTCACCCTCTATAAACTCCATATCATAATATTTGAGATAACTTTTTGTCAGTTACTGGCCGTTTACCATAACAAATAGCATAAGCCAACGAAAAAAAGTTGTAAAAAGTTGTCTCAAAAATAATGATATGAACTGTACCATACTATTAAGAAAGCAACTGATTTATCCATGATCGAGTTTTTTTTGTTGGTCTTGCACAGTATTTAAATGTTCTACTGTACGTTCAAAAGCGCAGTCGGTGTCCCTCGAAGCGTCGCAAGGCGCCAAAATTCAGGCGCCGCCACACCGACGAGACGCTCAATTTTTCGGGGGAAATACACTATTTTCATCTATCCCTGTTCCAGTCAACCATGTGTGTATATTCCCTTTTGTTTCGTTTTCTGAATAGTTTACTCAAACTAGATATCTAGGTGCATGTTGTTATCTGGAGTAATTTCTCTCTATCTCTCTCCAGCTCTCGATATGTCATTTTTAGAAATCTAGTCCGTGCAGTGATTGGATTTTGGTACAATCCCGGTACTTTAAAGTTTGTAATACTATTGAAAATATCAATCTTTACAAAAAAATTTCATGTAAAAAAAGCCAAGTATGTAAAAGTGGTATTCCGTAAAAAGAATTGGGATAAAAGTAAAGCTAAGTTCTCCAATACAAATTTCAAAATGAAAGTTTCTTACTATTTTGGAAATGTTTTTAAACTTTGCTCTTTCAGCCAAACTTCTTTATGTTCAATTTAGCACTGTGACTAAGAGTCATTTGCATTTTTTATCTCAATTCTTTTTACGGAATACCACTTTCGCGTACTTGGCTTTTTTGTACATGAAATGTTTTTGTAATGATTTCACTCCTTTTTTAAAGGATTTGGATAATATTTAAGTTTTAAATTAGCTAAATATGCGGAATATTGTTCAAAACTTTTGCAATGCCTTATTAAAAATTTTGAGGTATTTTTAATTTTTTTCTATGATTTTATCATCTTATCGGCCTTCTAAGGCTCAGCACTCTAGCGTTCCTGGTCTATAGCCTTAGCACCCCTTATATTAATAAATACTGGTGTAAGACTTTTTATTCTTCATTTATTTTTTCTCGATTTAGAATTTCTAAAAAAAGAACCTAAACCATTCCAGTTCCAACTGACCTTCTTTCGGAAAACTAGATAGTTTTCTTTTTTCGTTTTCATTTAGTTTTGCTTTTGCTTTCCTCAAAGTTTCCGTATTGCTAGGAGTCAATTTCATTGTAACAACGATAGGACGCAAATGGATCCTAAAGTTTTTTTAGTAGATTTTTATGTTGTTGTTTTACTTGAGTCTCCTCTATTATGTCGAATTCGCAGAAAATCAATTGGCAGAAAAAGCGTAAATAGTTCACAATGTAATATTACATGGTTAATTTATCAAATCGGACAAAATCATAAAAAGAGGCTTGGCTTGTGTGTCCTTCCACTAAGGTAGGGGAAAGGGCTTATTTGTCCTATTAAATGATCACCATTACGTTTGTCATTTGGAACTAAGTTGGCTGGATTTGTTATCTTTATGTTTTAATTTTCAGTTTAGGCGATTTAAAATTCCATCATACTTTTATTTTTATTTTTGTAAAAAGTTGACTTTGCCACATTTTGCTCCGCATACGGGGTAAAATGGGGTACCTATATGTTGCAAAACAAGCAGGGCGGTTGTGTGATTTAGAATGAATATTTTTGTAAGAATTTTTGTAAGACAAGTTTTATTTATTAAAATACTAACCAAGATTTTAAAAAAATTAAATTAAAATATATCTCCATACAATAAGTATGTATACTTGGGTGTCACATTTGATAAAACAGGAACAGACTGTAAAGAATTAGAAAAAAGAATAGTAAAAGCAAAAAAGGTAATTGGTTGTCTTAACAGTATTTTATGGAGCAGAGAGATAAAAAAGAATGTAAAATTTAACATATATGAAACAATGGTGAAAAGCACGCTGCTGTATGGAATAGAGACTTGTCGCATAACAGAAAAATACAAAGCAAAAATGGAAAGTGTCGCAATGGATGCAATAAGAAGATCAATGAGAATATCTAGAACAGATCATATAAGAAATGAGATCATAAAAGAAAGAATGGGAATCAAGGGAAGCATAACGGATGATATCACTAAAAGACAACTGATATGGTACGGCCATGTACAATGGATGAACGACGAAAGATTACCAAAGCAGGTCCTAGAATAGCAACCAATAGGGCGCAGAAAAAGAGGGCGCCCTAAACTGGAATGGCAACAGTCAATCCAAAAATCAATGAGTCAAAAAAATCTGACAGAAGATGATTGTCAGGATCGAAGGAAGTGGAGAATAGGCGTCGGACAACGTAGAAAAACGTTCTAAACCGACATAGTAGTAGTGGTAGATTAAAATATTTATAAAAAATAAAAAGTTGTAATAAAAAATACATTTATAATAATTAAATTTAGTATTTACAAAATTTATAAAGAGTTACAGCGACCTAGTCATCGCTGTTGACTCTCTTACTTGAATTTTGCGCCCATTTTTTGCAAAAACGACATAAAAAATAACTTTTAATGATGGTACCAAAAAAAAATTTTTATTTTATTTTTTGGGGCACAATGAGTATAGGAGAACTATAGGTTACTAGGTATAACAACGTATCCTATTTTGCCCCTATGGAAAAACCACGTTTCGCCCCAAACCACCAATTAAACTCAAACAAAAATCATACATAGTAAAAGGCTCATTTTACTGGCAACGCGTTTAATTATAAATAATACAGAAACTCATTAATTGTTCAATTTAAACAAAATTTTGAAAAATCTGTAAAAAATGTACTTAGCATCACAAAATATGCAAGCTATTTTTACAATAAATAGCGCACAACATCATATCTTGAGCAAAAACCAACTTAAGCTCAGCCGACCGGCACCAATCATATTGCAGAGATTTGAACCAGTGATGGGGATAAAACATCTGATATTAAGAGGTTTTTTTCTTGTGCAGTTTACGTAAAACTCCGATATCCCGTTTTACCCCCGTACCCAATTTTGCCCCCCTTTCCCCTACATGGTAAATTTATCAAACTGGGCAAAATCATAAACAGAGGCTTGGCTTATGTCTTCTTTAACTAAGGTACCATATAAGCATCCTCTGTAAATCTAAACACTGCTGTAACTATTTTCCTGTATAGTTGCCCCATTGGTATTTGTCAAAAACGTTAGATCATAAATATGGGACATACTCCGACATACCCATGCATTCACACACGGGATGCTTGAAGTCAAGCCCCCCATTTAATTCTCAATGTTCCTTTTTCAGGTAGACAGCGTTTCGGTAACTGCGCATGGGTCAGTTTTGACGGTTTTGGAACATACTCAACGGAGTCGTCATTACTCTATTTGACAACTGTCAAAAATGTATGGATATGTTTATTGTTTTTTTTTTCTAAAAACTAGTTGATTGGGTGAAAATGTATCAAATTGTGGATTAAAATTGTAGTTAATTTAGTTAACTTAGTTGTCTTAACTTTATTAAAAAATTATAAAGAAGAATACAAGTACTTACCTATGGAATGGCACTCCATTACTTCTCCCGGACATTTTTCCACAAACCGCAAATGTTTTGTAAATTATTTCCCATTTTTGACAGACAAAAACATTAATTTACACGACGAATGCAGAACACCACAAAACGTAAATAAACAACAAATTAATATAGCATCTAGCCATACAGCAGCTGTATGCCTAAAATTTGCCATTGGTTCCAAAGCAAGCTATGAGTGCTTCACTTTTTGCGGAACGGACGCCACGGCGCACCGAGGTCAGCTTGTCTAATTTAGACGATCGAAACCTCAATATCGAACTATTTCTAAGTCTGGATCGTTACGTATCCATTGCATTTGTGACTTTATTATTTCAATCATGTATCAAGGGTTGTATAAGTGCTACATTCAGCTGCCGTTTCTTGCCGCTGTATTAGCTATGATTTATTGTTTCAGTGTTGGCGCATGGGATTGGCCGACATAATTTATTTAAAATGTGGGAATAAACACCGGTTTCACAGGATAAAAATCAATCCGTTTTGAACTATGTATGTGAAAATAGTGAATATAAAGACTACGATAAAAAATACCAGTGCGTGGTAAAAAATTGATATATAGTATAGCAAGATTAATAAATTTAGTTAAATTTTTATAAAAAAGCTATGTTAAATAAAAAAAACTATAAGCTAGTTACATACACACACACACACAAAGTATCAATTTTTCAAGTTATTTGCTTAAGAAGAAAAAAACGATATGGAACATTATTTTTGGAGGCGACTGTACCATCTCCAGAATGCACAGTATATTAAAATCACATTTTTTAAAGGCCAGTTAACATTTCCTAACTTTTAGCATCAATTTGTCAAAATTAAAACCATAAAATAATTTCGATCGTTCAGAACCGACAAGCTGACATATACGTTACGTATATGCAAGCTGACCACCGTGCGGCGGCCATTTTGGATTTGTCGCGTTAACTTTGGTCAAATCCAATCCGTTAATATTCAATAATCAGTGCATACTGTGTTTTGCTTTTGTAAGTTTATTATTCATGTCAGTCTTGTCCATATATTAAGTCTACTCATGTTTCAAATTCAACCTAATATTTGCGGGAAGCCTATTATGCAAAGACCAGGGATTTGGGCAGAACTAGGGATTAGTTCGCACCCCTTTTGACCGCAACGGGGTAAATGCTAAATTGGGATGTTTTGATGGGGATTTAATAAATTATTGAGCCTTTAATACCACATATCCCACCACCAGATAAATTAACTATTAAAATGTAATTTTGTTAAATTATAAATTTAATTAAAGCTAATAATATTATAAAAACCTCCCTTCAGAAGTGTTTTGTAATGTTCTTATAATCTTCTTGGAGCTTAAAAACTTTTCATTAAATTATGTTAAAAATATAGGTATTTTAAAATTTAAACACAAGTTTCGTGGCTAATCGGGTAAAAAGGAGTTTGTTGTTTCTCTCATATTTTTCCGTGGGTAGCTTAGCCTCACGGGGGTTCAAGCACCTAATAAGTGTTGACAGTTAACTGTTTCGTCCTTATGGGACTCCTCAGAACACTGCTTGGTCAATGTGACACTCTTGAGAAGTTAATTAGACGGTTTTGTCTCTAATCCTATATAAATAGTGAGAAAACTCTCGCAAAAAGCGCCATCTACCGAGATACGAGAGAAAGAACAAAAACAGGGGAAAATAAACTACTATACATATCGATCGATGAAAAGATCGATTACAAAGAAAAAGAAACAAACCATCCTACGAGAGCTCAACGTTTTTACCCGATTAGCTTTTACTGTGGCGGCCCGGGCCCCCCCGAAGCTAAGATTTTTTTAGATATTTTCCACATATTTCATGAATACAAACAGAAAATAGTATAAAATACGTCCTCATAAGGTCTCGCCCCCCCCTGAAACTTTTTTCTATATATGCCACTGAGCTTTTAGCTATGAACGAAATTTGTTTGATTTTTAAATTCACGGGTACAAAATTTCATGTTCATGAAATTTTATTATATTGAAAATTAAAAGCCCTCCAGGCAGGAAAAGTACCTTTACGCCGTCCAGGGAGCAAACATACCATTTTCCGTCCTCTTCTGAAAAACCATAAAATATTTGAGATAGATTGTGTGGCAGCGTTTGGTGGGGGCTCTAAGCGTTGTTTATTAATATCTCGAAAACGGTGGATGTTTAATCAGGTAATGGTCAAAAAGTTCTCAATCGTTTTTAATAAAAAAAACTTAAAGATTATTTTAACTTATTCAGCGGTTACTTGGTTATTTTCTTATTTTACAAACCTCAAAAGTTTTTTGAATTTTATTTAATTTAAAAACTATGGTGCAGCTTAATAAACCACGACAGCGATTTAGATAGAGTCAGGGCTCAACTCTTTTGTTTCTAAATTAATTATAAGTAAGGAAAAAAGTCAAATAGCGAGTAAAATATAGTACAAGAACTTTCTTTTAAATGCTCTTATCGCAGTAATACAGACCAATTAAGTTTTAAAAATGAATTTAAAGGCAATATATAGGGTGTTTTCAAAAGATCGGTACAAAATCTTAGCACATATTCCTGAGGTCAAAATAAGTCGATTTAAAGCAACATACCTTGGTCAAAATTGCTCCGTTTCAGAGATACAGGGTGGTAAATTTAAAAATTTAAAATCGATTGTCTTAAAATGTATGAACATTTCTCAACGCATTACTTTAAAAATTGGTACTCGGGAGTTTTTTGAGATGCGAAACCTAAATAATGAGCGGCTAGTTCACAACTTGCATTCCGTTTGCTATTGGTCGAAATAGTCAGCTAACTTTTTGATGTTGAATGTTGCCGTTTAAGATTATTATTACATTATATTAAGAGATGGTGCCACCAGTCAAGCATTTAACAAACATTATGTTTACAGCTTTCGGCGCAAAATACGAATATATACTAGTTGTAAGTGATTAAAAAAGTGTAGTGGTTTGTGCAGTACATACCTATTGAATTTAACTAAATCTAAAAACATATTATATTCTTTTACAGTTCATGTCATTATTTTTGGGACAACTTTTTTTGTTTGCCTATGCTTTTTGTTATGGTAAACAACTGATAACTGTCAAAAAGTTATCTCAAAAATTATGATATATAGTTTAAATTAGCTAACCTATCCTGTTTTCCTGTCGAAATCGGTGTTAACCTAACCCTGATAAATTATTCGACAACGTATCCTAACCTGTCCAGACACGCCCCGGTTAGGATACGTTTCCCATCAATTGACCACGGTTAGGTTTTGTTTCAGTTTGGTTTAACACCGATTTCAACCTCCCAAAACGAGGACAGGAGAGTTTTAATTTTAAAAATCCCGCCTGACTATGTCAACCAATAGCAAATGGAATGCAAGTTGTGAACTAGCCGCTCGTCCTAAATATGGATACCTTTTCACTGTGGCCGTTAGAAGGCGCTTCACAATGCTCTTTTTATAGTTTAAAATGACTATAACTTTTTTCTCAGTGTAACTTTTAACTTTTTTGTTAAGAAAATATTTTCCTGAATCTTTTTAAGCCAAAAAGGTACTCTTGTTAACGTGCGCTAAAGTAAGTCGATTTCGAGATGTTTTCGGCTTTATTGTTCGATACCGGAACGGAATACTAAAATTATTTTGAATAACTATTTCATTAGAGTGTTTTACACTGCAAAATGTCATAGCAACGGCCAGTTTTTTACTGACTGTTATTCACAAAATTTAAATTTGTTGCTTTTCGGCAAATTCGCTCATGAAATTTTTAAATTAATTTTTAAATTCACCACCCTGTATCTCTGAAACGGAGCAATTTTGGGCTAAGGAAAGTTGCTTTAAATCGACTTCTTTTGACCTCAGGAATATGTGCTAAGATTTTGTACAGACCTTTTAGAGACACCCTGTATAGGTATCCATAAAAGAGAAATGAAAACCAACATTCTCCATAAAAATTTATACATAGACCAATCAGATACATGTATTCAATAGAGATTTCTCATTTCTTTTTAATTTAAAGAATAGCTACACAAATAAAAAAATTGATTTACTCTGGAAGATCTAGGGACAAGTTTCCTGTAGTTTCCTTAATAATAATAACCCGTGTTGTGCTGTAAATTAAATAATAAAAAGTTTTTTAAAAAAGAACCATCAATCAAAGTCAGTGCCAATGATAAGAAGTTTTCCAATGAAAAAGAGACATTTTGTTTTATGTCAACAGCTAATTTTATAGGCTTTCTACTTACTTCACGATCAATCATGGATCTTTTTGGTGTGAAAACTTTCAGAAAGTTTTTAAAAAAGTAAATTAGATACCGTAAAACGGGGTTACTTCGACAGCGAGGGTACACTGTATTTCTTTTCATTGTTTATTTAGTTTTAGTTTAGTTGGAATAATATTTTTTTTGAGTCTCGCATGCGAGACCCGTAGTAGTCTCGCATGGTCCAGACCATGCGAGACTCAAAAACGAGACTCTCGCGGGCATCACTACCTAATGCTTCTCGTTAATAATTTGTAAAAAAAATTTACTTTCTTTTGCAGAATTAAATACGGTGTCGAAGTAACCCCGTACCCGGGGTGACTTCGACACCAAAAAGAAAGTTAAATAAAAAAAACAACCAACTGCTTAATCTATAAATAAAAAACACAACCAACTGCTTAATCTAGTTGTAACTACAAGTCGCAGTTGGGTACCAAATTACCCAATAATAATTTCCAACTTGTTGGTTTAATTCCTATTCTGCATTATAAAAATAACTATGCATTTGCCAATCATTTAGCGTTACCCAAAAACGACGTACGCGTAGATTTTCTACGAACGCGAACAGTGTTACTTTCCATTGAATGAAGGTGGGGGAGGAGAGAGGGAGGAGGGAACTAGTAAAATGGTGTTGAAAAAAATCTCAAAGCGTGTGCAGAAATAATTTTTGAAATCGCTTTATATTTGTGAAAGTTATAGCTACAACTATTACCAATAAGGAAGGTGAAGAGAAGAGAGGGAGAGGGTGGGGAAAACCACTAAATTAGTGTTGGAAAAAAAGTCTTGACGCGTGTGTAGAAGGAATTT
Source organism: Aspidapion aeneum (assembly GCA_963576565.1). NCBI lineage: Eukaryota > Metazoa > Arthropoda > Insecta > Coleoptera > Brentidae > Aspidapion > Aspidapion aeneum. Next base: position 5,679,063 of record OY755043.1, on the reverse strand, counting down.
TTGAAATCGCCCTATATTTGATAAAATTATGCGAATATGGTTTTCGAAGAGGGTGGGGGGGGAGGGAAATGACAGGATGGGAGATGGTTGGGAGCAGGGAGGACTACAAAGTAATTACAGCAAATTAGAGGACATTTGCAATGGGTTATTAAAACCATTTCATTAAAATCGCCTGAAATTTAGTTAATTTGTATGCCTTAGCGCGACACAAACATACATATTTAAAAAAGGTAGACGAAGGGAATATGGAAAATTTACTTTTTGGTTATAAAGAACCAAGGCTTCAATTGTTCCAATCACATTGGTCCAGCTAGTTGCGGCCCTGGTACGGTCGCCCACTTCTTTAATGTCATCCTAGAATTGGCTAAATTTCTTTGGCACACTTGGAATTTTAGCAGTTATTAAAATCTGTTAATAAAAATCGATATATGTGACAATTATAGAGGTATATCTGTAACTAGTACGCTAAGCAGAATATATGGCAAAATAATAAGAAATAAAGTGGAGAGCGAATATAAAGATATGGAGGCAGAAGAACAAGCTGGTTTCAGGGCGGGTAGATCGACTTCAGATCATCTCTTTTGTATAACCCAAGTTATTGAAAAGAAAATGGCATACGGACAAGAGCTCCATCTGCTTTACGTAGATTTGCAGAAGGCATATGATAGTATATCACTAAATCTACTTTGGAAAGCGTTGGAAAAGACAAACATAAGCGTACAACTAATTAAGGCCATCAAAGAGTTATACCGCAATAGTAAGGCAAAAGTTAAAATAAAAGCAAAACTAACCAAAGGCTTTCAAGTAAATAAAGGTCTTAAACAAGGTTGCTGTATCTCGCCTACGCTCTTCAAGCAATATTTGGAACAGGTCCTTAAAGTCTGGAAGAAAAAATGCCAAAACATGGGAATTCCGTTGGATGAAACCACCTTATATACTTTATGTTTCGCCGATGATCAGATAGTGGTGGCTCAGGATTATGACGACCTTGAATATATGACACGAAAACTAATAGAAGAGTACAATAAGTGGGGACTAGAGGTTAATATCCATAAGACAGAGTATATGTGTATTGGTGGAACGAAACAGGATCTAATCTTAAATACTGGGCAGCGAATTCAGTCCTGTGATGAGTATAAATACTTGGGTCTAAAAATTACAGCTGACGGAACACTAGACAAAGCTATAAAAGATAGAAACGTACAAGGAAGAAAAGCAATAACTTTATTAAATGGAATAATTTGGGACCAAAGTATATCAAAACATAACAAAAAGCTTATATATAACACCATTGTAAAAAGTATTATTACATACGGCTCAGAAGTATGGCCAATCAAAGATAGAACAGAAAAAATGCTTTCCGCTACGGAGATGGACTATTGGAGAAGAGCAGCAGGGAAATCAAAAAGAGAAAGAGTTACCAATCAAAGAATAAGAGAAATTATGACAGTGGGTGAACGTACTCTAGTGGATGATATAAGAACAAAACAACTGGTGTGGTACGGACATCTACAAAGAATGGATGATGGTAGACTACCTAAACAAATATTACAATGGAAACCAACTGGCCGAAGAAAACGAGGAAGGCCGAGGAGAAGCTGGAGAGAAGGAATAGATAGTGAAATAAGAATAAGAGGCCTAGATGATGAATTATGGGCAAACAGAAACGAGTGGAGATTGGGTATCGGAAGACGTAGATCGTTGTGAAACCGATAAATATATATATATATAATAAAAATCGTGTAATAAATCATGATATTGTCAGGATAGAAAATAATGTCCTATTAACTAAATGACACAAGTTACGTTTATAAGCAAGTGCACATTAATCCTAAACAATCTAAGGTAATAAACTGTATACGGAATTAAAAGTAATAAGCGATTGATCGGTCATCGATGATGATTTTACAGGAAACAAAACACATCTCGATATCTTATTAATGGCAAACGGTTTTTAATAAAAGCATCTCCAAAAGGGTTTAGCAGTTAGTGGTAAGCTGAGAATCTAAGTCCCACACGTACAAGTTAACAGTGAAGGCAAAATAATAGTACTCAGAAGTGGAGCGCATCTAGAGGATACGCATTTATTAGCAATATGTATTTAATGTAAGTAGTAATTAATATTATTGTTAAATAAAACTATAAACTTAACTTAAATTGTGTTACGTCTCGTTAAAACCCCCTCGTGACAATATTTCTTTTAAGCCATGCGGTGTTGGGAGAAATAAGACGACATTATAAAAGTAGCGAGTGTTCCTGCGCAAACTTTAAAAATTTATATTTTGAATGTTTTATACACGGATTATCAAGTATTATAATGTCTATACTCCAAAATATACCTATATTTCCTTTATATCTTTTAGAAAGGAAATTTAAAAAATTTGACATGACTTTATCGAGGCCTCAGGCGATTTTATAAACGAAACCATACTCCCAAATCCCCACAAGGACTAAAAAACGATGGCTTACCAATCTTGATGAATGCAAATAGCTTTTAAAGTAGGCTTAGATTTTTTTGCAACTTTTCGAAAAGATTTATGCCAGCGATATAGCCTCTTTAAAGCTCTTCTAAATCTTTTTTATGTCGGACAGGACGCTTTTTTCCCTAACGACTGGGCGGATTTAAAAAACATTTTATTGCATTATAAAACGTTCACAACAAATTCTGAATATTTATTTCGAAAAAAAAAGGAAAAGCCCTTAACAAAGAAAATACAAGGTCTGTACAAAATCTTACCATATATTTCTAAGGCTAAAATAAGATGAAATAAGTCCATTAAACGTAACTTACCTGAATCATCGAAGAAATTATTTCTTCGATGCCTGAAACCAAAATACATACCGTTTAACATTTTTCATAATAATTTGACGGCACCTCTAGAAATTCTACAAAATTACATTGACCAAATTTTAGAAAATTTGCCTCTTCAAAATGTCGCAAACATGTGGTTCCAGCAAGATGGAGCACCTCCACATAATGCAAGAATCATAACCGACTATTTGAATCAGCAACATGGAAATAACTGGATCGGAAATCGAGGTCCAGTTGCCTGGCCTGCACGTTCGCCGGACCTTATGCCTCTTGATTTTTGTATTTGGGGATACTTTAAGGATAAAGTTTATTCTACTACTCAAAATACGATAGAAGAACTTGAGGCAGCCGTTGTTCAAGCCATAGAAGAAATTCCTGAACAAATTGTTAAAGATGCATGCATGTCTCTACTTCATCGATGCAGGATTTGCATGAATAACAACGGTGGAATTTTCAAACATTTGCTTAATTAATTCAATCTTGATGAAATAGCTTTTAAAGTAGGCTTAGATTTTTTACAACGTTTCGAAAAGATTTAAGCCAACGATATAGCCTCTTTTAAGCTCTTCTAAATATATATATATATATATATATATATATATATATATATATATATATATATATATATATATTATTTCTATCCGTAACACGATAGCTTCTAAACCGCTGAACCGATTTTCATAAAATTTTCAAGTAAAATAGTGTTCGACACTCTTACGAACTGATTAGATTTTGGTCATAATCCATAAATGCCAAAGACAGTTTTTTGACAATTAAAACTTTAAAAAATGCTAACTTTTTAACGGAGCATGGTATCAATAAACTGTTTTCGGAATATACTAGGAGCTTCAGTTTCTGAGGTATTTACAAAAAACTGTTTTTAATGCTAGGAAGGTGTCAGATCCCCCATGGATCCATTTTTTCTGGTATGGCATTAGGACGTGTTTATAAAAAAGTAAATTCAAAATAGACCCAAGAGTTAGTTACCTATCTCCCCAAGTAACACAGATTTTTACAGAAAAATTTTTGCTATAAAAACATTGGGGAATTGCGTATTTGGGGCAATCAATTTGTATGGTTAATTTGCCATTTTAACTAAAATATTATTTTACTATTTTAGACAGTTTTAGTGAAATGTAGCTAATAGAGTTGCTAAAACATAGATGTACACTGTACACTATGTACACATTTTTTTTTATGTTTTGTGATTTGTATTTGTTATTTATTTAAAATTTGCCTGTTTTCTAAAAAGTCTGGCCACGTTTGATAAAAAGTAAACAAAATATGAAATTTTTCGGTAAAAGGTTGGAGATATAAAAGCATTTTTAGTCCATTTTAAAAGCGTCACAATTAGGTCTACGTGCCTAAAGTGTGTCTAAAATTCATTGCAGGACAAATGATGTCAATAAAAATAATAACCTAAATATATTTTTTTCAAAAATACGTGAAAAGCTTAAAATTTTAAAAGCGCGTGGCATTTTATGAGGTATCAAGGCAGGTTTTATCTATAAACTTGTCTTCGAAACAAATTTCATGGGATAAGTTTGCCAAAATTCACATTACACCCATACATACCCAGTGGTGCATGCATGGGGAAAAGTCTCCCCCCAGAGTCACTGAAAAAACAAGATTAAAAGAAAAGCATCCCCCAGGGGAGCATCTTTGCGTATCGATCCGCGCCCAAGCCCCCCCTTGGATTTAATTCTGCGTACGCCACTGAAATACCTACAACTAGAATTTAATTTATGTTGGGTAATCATTCATTTTTTTAAGCCATAATATCTGTTCGACAACTTGGTTGCAAATTTATTACCATTTTTATTTGTAATTGGTCAGAAAAGTGTATTTTTAAACAAAAATGTTGCTCTTTAGTGGTTTTTTAGAAGAAAACTATTCACCCTAACACTTGCCCTGGCATAATACTTTTAGCTGCCCCAATATTTTAAATATATTTTAGGAATTTTGGGGCAACAGACAGCTAAAGGGGTTAAGGCCCAGGCCCCTCTGAGCCCAAGTATTTTTTTGTTATATTCCACATATTTCATGAATAAAACAATAAAATATGGCATCATAGAGTCTCGCCCCCCCTAAAGACAAATTCTTGTATGCACCACGGATATTACTAGTTATACTTGTTGCACTATTGTTGGCACAGCCTCTTCTTGTGTTAAGTAGATCCTTTTTCATTAGTATTTTCTTTAATACCACCCAGTATAAACCTACTATGAACATCTATTAAGTGGGAAGCTGAAACCCTTTTACCCCAGTAGATTAATCTCAGTTGGTCTCAAATGCCCTCGCCATTTTATGGTCTTTGTCCCTTAGCGTCTTGTGGTTTGAAATTAGTGAAACCCACCCTCTTATATCTACCCTTGTTATTTTAGGCTAATTTAGGATAGCGTCAAAGGTCAAAGCCACGGACTTTTTACCTCAAAATAGATTCATGACATACATCGCTAAAAAACCTAATATGTATAACTGAATTTTCAAAGTTTGGCCATTTTATTCTTATGGGTTTCCCTACCCTAAAATTCGCTCAATGACGTTTTTCTGAAACTTAACTCAGAGTGTGGTTTTTTCGCATTTCTATGGCCCTACCAGACTGCAACTCGGTGCTTTTGTTGATAAACTGTATAGTTTTTAAAATATGAATTTTCAAAGTTTGGCCATTTTGATCTTATGTGTTTTCCTACCCTAAAATTCGCTAAATGACGTTTTTCTGAATCTTAACTCAGGGTGTGGTTTTTTTGCATCTCTGTGGCCCTACCAGATTGCAACTTGGTGCTTTTGTTGATAAACTGTATAGTTTTTAAAATATGAATTTTCAAAGTTTGACCATTTTGTTCTTATGGGTTTCCCTACCCTAAAATTCGCTAAATGACGTTTTTCTGAGTCTTAACTCAGGGTGTGGTTTTTTCGCATCTCTATGGCCCTACGAGACTGCAATTTTATGACTTTGTTGATAAACTGTATAGTTTTTAAAATATGAATTTTCAAAGTGTGGCCATTTTGATCTTTGGGATTCCCTACCCTAAAACTCGCTAAATGACGTCTTTCCAAGTCAACTCAGGGTGTACCTTAATTTTATTAAAGTAGATTTATATTTTGGCAAATCCATCAACTTACAGAAAAAAATAAAATTTTAGCCAGTAATAAAAGATTATATATTGTATATGCCATTCAAGCCAAATTTATCTTTTTTCTCCAAATGAAATTCTTGCGTGCCACAATATACGAAACAAGAAAAATAAAGGAAAATAAATAACGGAAAAGAGAAAAATTTACCTCAGTAAAGTTAAGCGGTCAGGCGTTGCCAGACGTCTTGTCCAAAATTTTGCAGGACATTTTATACCCTGAAGAAAATACAAACCAGCACTTTTTCCCCCATGAGAAATAGATCACTGTTCAACAACTAGTGGTAGTAGTGGGGGATGACCTGTAGATCCAGAATTGAAGACCTTGGTGACCTTGGTGACCTTGGTGCAATAACCGGCCAAGTGCACTTTTAGGTTCAGACAAGTCCAAATTTTCAAAAATAATTTTTGGTGTGATTTTTACAAAATATCAATTTTATACTGAGCTATGACAAATACGAATAATATCTATATTAGAACCAACATTTGGGACAGTTGCAAGTTGTTTTCAAATTCAGAAAGTTTTTGTTTTAATTCGCACAAATTTGAATTTTAGCACGTGGTCGGTTTTTGCACCAGTGTAGGCCGTTTTTTCCATGTCTCTTTCTGCACTTAGCAGAATATGTAGATAGATCCGAGTAGGTAAAGCTGGAGGGACCATGATAAGTGGCCCAAAAATAATTGGTGCCATCAATTGTTGCTAATTTGTTGCAACAAAATTGATTTTGTTGCTGAAGCCGTTTACGAAAAAAATGTGGTCCCCTCAGGTTTACCGTAAAGCTAGAAGGACCACGCATATCTTAAATTGGGGGCCAAGTACAAATCTAGTTTGTATGGCATTAATTGTTGCTCTGAAGGTCCAAGAATAATCAATAAAAACATTTGAAAAAAACTTTCAGTTTTTCTTCAAATTGGCAAAAAACCGTTTTTTTTTCATTTTTTTTTTTCAATAGAACTTCTGTGACCACCGGTAACGATTTTTACCAGCATACAATTCTATGTATTTGTTGCTAATTTGTTGCGGCAAACCGAATTTGGTTGCTGCAGCCGTTATTAAAAAAACGTTGGTCCCTTTAGCTCGGAATGGGACAACTGGGCGCCGCCAACTGGGCCCCGCCAACTCGGCGCCGCCAACTGGGCGCCAGGCCTACTGGGCGCCGGGCCAACTGGGCGCCGGGCTAACTCGGCGCCGCCAACTGGGCGCCGGGCCAACTCGGAGCAGGACTAAACATTTTTTTTGATTTTTTTAAGTTTGAGTAAAAAAATTGTTAAATATCCTCAAGCATTATTTGAAGTTTGAGACAGACAATTAAGAAAATCCGCCATTTTGGATTCGCCATTTTGAATTTTTTAAGTTTGAGGATAAAATGTATTTAGTGATCTCAGGCACTGCAAACTTTCAAGTTTCAGACAAATCGGTTTAAAAATAAAGAAATCCGCCATTTTGGATCCGCCATTGTTGTAATAAAAAACGTAAATTGTAGTGTTACCAGGTTACCAAACACTACAACTACCAAGATTCAACAGTCGACTTAAAGGATTTACCTTTACTTAACAAAAACAAATTTCAAAAAAATTGCGTAAAGGATTGTTTTATAATGTTTTTATATAAATAATATATTTTGTTTTTCATCTACACATTATATCAAAAAAAAAATTTAGTCCGGCACCGAGTTGGCCCGGCGCCCAGTTGGCCCGGCGGCCAGTTGGCAGCGCCGAGTTGGCGGCGCCCAGTTGTCCTAGACCGCTCTAGCTTTACTACTTAGTTAAGTAACTACTAATAACTAATAGACTTTTAGGTTTACGATTAAAAATACTGAGTTGGAAATAATGGATCGATAACGAATTCTGGCAACGCTGAAAGTAATAATGTATGTACGCACCTTGTTGCTGTTTTTTCTTTCGAGCTTAATTAACATTGTCTCCTAATTTTCTTTAAATCCTGTCATTTTTACAAAAATGTTTAGACAAATTTTTCCTTAATTTTTACCTCCCTATTAGTTTCGACGAATTTTTTTTTTTTGAGATAACGCCGAAAATGTGTTCTTTGGGTGTATTTTGACCTATCTTAGCAATATCGTCGTGATGTCTGTCTGTGTGTGAATAGGTGTGTGTGCATGTGTGTCTGTACATTATTTCTGTCCGTAACACGACAGCTCCTAAACCGCTAAACCGATTTTCATAAAATTTTCAGGTAAAATAGTGTTCAACACTCTAACGAGCTGATTAGATTTTGTCAAAATGCATTAATGTTAATGACATGTTGTTTTTTGACAATTAAAAAACTAAAAAAGCTTTTTAACGGAGCCTCGTATCAATATGCAGTTTTTGGAATATAGTAGACTACATTTTGCTGAATAATTTGTGTTATAACCAAAAACTTCCTAAGAGCTTTAGTTTGTGAGATATTTAAATTAAAAAACTGTTTTCAAGGCCGATATAACATGGCTTCACTTGAAGTGTGCTAATAATAATAGGCTAGCTAGGAAGGAATCAAATCTGTCATGGATATATATTTTTTTAAAGAGCCCCTTCACCTACTTTACCGACGAGTTGCCACACTTATCTACTAAGAAGCGAATTAATTTTGTTTTTCAACAAAATTGTAAAGAATTTCAGCTTAAAATGTCACAAAATACAGATAATTCGTTTTTTAAGACAAATGCCTTTTTAAAAAGGTTTTTGCTGATAAAGGAATAACACGAAAAAGTTGGGTTTTAAGCCATGTGACACCCAAACGAAAAATAAAAAGGTTTTAGAATTTAATTATCATTCCTGAGGCTCCCACAGTTAAAAGTTTCGAGGAGTTTTTATAATTTTATACGCTCAAAAACTCCCCGTTTCGCGGAATATTAATTTTAAAACAGAAGTGGCATACCTACTATAATTTTAAACTTGTTTCTATATAAATATAAGTATATGTTCTTATATAGAAACAAGTTTAAGAGACCATTCTTAAATTACAACATACCCAAAAAAAAGGGGGGGGGGTAAAGATTTAACGTTGAAATATTTTTTTATTGTGTTTGTTCTTGAAAATGCTTACGAAGGGTAACTAAGTAATTATATTGTATTGTATTGTGTATAAATCTCGCAAGGTTTGAGTTCTACTATACAGGTTGTCCAAAAAATATACCGACAAACTGAAAGGGGTGGTAGGGGCCATCAAAACAAACATTTTTTGTCCAGTAAACATATGTCCGCCAATGAGCCGTTTGAGCTAAAGTCACTAATCATCAAGCAAGCTGTACGATGAGTGCAAGTTTGGGCTCTAGAACAAAAAAGAGGTTTTTGGTAAAGTTCTGTCATTTCAAAACGCTGCACAAAAAACTGGCACGTGCCACCCTAATCATAATAACCATTTTGGGCTTTGCAGGAGTCTGTGCAAAAATTGAAAATTTATTTTCAAATTTTGGGAAGAATTTCTGTGTTTTAAGCACGGCTAGGTATACATCATTCTTGAAAGTTAAAGTTTCGGACATACCTTATACCATTCTATAAGTACCTAATTCGTTCTCGAAATATAACAAAGGCTTTCAAAAGGAACCACCTGCATTATTTAATACAGGGTCAAACTCATTTTAAAATTGTTAGCGGTTGTGTTTATATTACGGATTGGAATTCATGTCATTATTATAGTGACATTTTCATTATTATTGTGAATAATAACAATTATAAACCTGTATATTTTAGTTTGTTTTTATAAGTGAGGACTTAGTAAGTGATATTAATAATGGCTTTTGGCGGTCATTTGAAACACCACAAATAAATTTTTGGAGACCATTTGAGGACCAAGGAGGAGAAGAAATGGTGGTACCATTAGAGTCACCTATATATATATATATATATAATATACACACACGCAGACGACGATATTGCTAGGATAGGTCAAAATACATTCAAATAACACATTTTTGGCGTTATGTCAAATCGTCGAAAATAATACCTTCTCTCTAGCCATTGCTACGCGGGCTAGGAAGGTAAAAATATCCAAAGGGCAAGGCAAAACTTTTAAAAACACATTGTACGAGGAAAACTCGAGATATTATTTTTGATATGTATGCGCAACTCTCAGTAGAAAATTACGGCAATCGTTCCAGAATATACGAATGTATTACACATTTTACAGGGGCAAGCTACATAGTATATGGTACCTATCTATTAATGATTATTATACGCATTAAGCAGCAACTTTTATTAAACGTTTTATTTTACTTGACTATATACTATAAACAGTTCCCAGTCCGGCCCATATTCTCTTTTATTTGTTTAGGATTCCTTAATGGGTTTCACACTTCAAATTTTATTATGGTATTTTTGGCGGCTTTTTGAAATGAAAGGACTATACTTCTATTTTGCGCATTCATTGTTATTGTTATATATATAATATAGAAAATTGAAATAGGTAATAGGCCAATTCTTGCGCAAGTTGGTTTCTTTGTTATGGCTCTGGTCTGAAATCCAGCTGTTTAAAACAGCGCCGTTCAAAATACCGCTATTGTTTGGGCGCTGTTTAAAAATAACAAATTTCAGAAAAAACCCGCAAGCAAAGCGAGGTTAAGTAAAGTTTGGTTGTCAGGTTAGGTTAGGTTAAATTAAGTTATGTCATGTTGTGTCAGGTCAGGTTTTCTGTTTTTTTTTTCGATAATGATGCTATTTTAAAGCAGCGCTATTTTGTGGCTGGTGCTATTTAAAAACAACGCTCATTTATTATGCGCTGTTATAATAAAGCGCCTTTTTATTACACGCTATTTTAAAAGAGCGCTATTTAATTACGAGCTATTTTGATACTAACGCTACTTTGTTACGCGTTATTTTGATACTGGCGCTTTTTTGTTACTGTTGCTATTTTATATCTATATATCTATTTATTTATTTATTTATTCATTTATTTAGAATGCACATTACAGAGAGTTTCCCCAATTGGTACATGTTTAATTTTAATCTATCGTTTCACAGTAATAAAAAATACAAAATAAACAGAAAATAAATAACAAAAAATAAAACATAAAAAATTAAAACTATAAACAATAAAATGGTAAGCTTCAGGTACGAAATGAATTAGTAAAAAATAAGTAAGGTAACCTAAGAAAAAATAAGAAATAAGTGACTTATCCGAAACTTTTATTATTACAGTAATCTGTCCAACCTACGTTTAAACAAATCACTATAAAATGAAAATATATCAATATCATTTGGGATATATTTATTAAATAAAACCATTATTTTGTTTTCAATACTGTTCTTACCAACATCAGTTCGACTTGAATTTATATAAAATGTATTATTGTTATGTTATGGCATCGAAGATAGATGTTATATGTTCTCTGGTTATGGCCAAATTTAAGTATTTGCTTTTCACGACGAGTATGCAGACTAACGAAGTTAATCATTTTCAATCTTTGCTCATAACTGTATAGCGATTTGTCAATATTTAGTTTATACATTACAAAGTTGACAAATTTATGTTGAACCCTTTCTAGTCTAGTGACATGCACCTCAGAATCTGGCGACCAAACCAGGCAGCAATATTTTAAATGATTCCTAACAATCGAAAAATATAGTACTTTTAAAACCTTAATGTTTTTAAATTCCCTACTGGACCTGATAATAAATCCTAACATCTTAAAAGCCTTGCTGACAATATTATCAATGTGATCTGTAAATCGAAACTGGGAATCAAAGATAACCGCAAGATCATTCGCCACATCTACTCTGTGTATAGTTATGTTATTTATTTTGTATTCATAATTAATTTTATTTTTTTTTCTGGAGAAGGTGATAACTTTACATTTTGAGAAATTTATCTCCATTTTGTTTTCTTTAAAACAGCGCTATTTTATTACGCGCAATATTGAACAGCGCTATTTCACACCAGAGCCGTTTGTTATTTGAACGCTTCTAATAGTTGCCTAAAGTATTCTGCGAAGGCCAAATTTAGAAAACTCCTCCCTATTTATCTTGCCGGTTCGAATAACTTAGAATTTAATTAAATTGGTGAATTGGCAAATTAGTTAGCGTGTCCTTTCGTATACAGTTTCCCACTTCACATCTACTAATTTTAAAAGTTAATTATAGGATTTAAAATCAAACTCAATTAAGTTTTTGCCATGAATAAGCTTTGTAAAACAGTAAAGTAAAGTAAAATGGATCTGTTGTCGGATTTTCACAATATTTGACTATTTTTCAGCCGCTGCTATTTTTCTAATATAATTATTTTATTTCTAAAATTATTGGAATAGCAGTATATTTTCGGTCCGGTGTTGGTATAGTAGGCCTTCAAATCGCGTACGTGTGTTGAGTATGACGCCGCGCGCCGTCGCCGAAGGCCGCATTTCACAGTCTGTCAAATGAAGTTATTGGCATTGTTGCGCTGCTAAATTGCAACACAACGTAGCTGGGCGGCTAACGAGATCTGTGCTCGGCTAGGAACCCCTTCCTTCGCCCCGCACCGCACTTGCTCATGGGTTTAGATAGCGAAATCTAGGCAAAAATAGAGCTGCAAAACTTGCAGTTCCAGTACAATTCCGGGCGGGGAGCTCAGCGTTGCGTGTTTGCGGACGCATTTATTTATTTAGAAGACGCCAAACGCATGAGCGGGAGGTTATGGTCGTGTTTGTTGTTTGTTCAATTATGTTAAAATTAAAATTTAAAAATTATATTAGTGAGTTACATGTGAAGTTAAATTTAAATACATTTAAGTATACAAACTTATTCGAGTACTGCCCTATTATTTTTGTCTAGAAAATACGTGCAGGCAAAACATTGGTGAGTACATATTATGCTAAGGTAGTGAATGTAAATTAAATCTTTTGTAAAAACGCTATTTTTGCATAGGCATTTTAATTTTTACCAAACTAAACTTGGCAATTTTTTACTTTTTATGATATGGAGACTGTAAAAAAATAGCATTTTTTTATACCCTATCGGCAGAACTCACAGAGCCGCCACTGGGCAGTGCCCTCTCAAAACTAGACAACAAACAGTATTTTTAATTGATTTATTTAAAAAAAGTTAAATCTTCCCGTACGACATGTCTAGTTCTTTTTTTTAGTCTGTGGTTAACAAAAGGCGGTTAATTGGGAAAACTTTTTTAGCGTAAATAATTACAAGCCGGCAGCACCGCTTAATTTTACCCGTTTTTCAGCGGTGTATGGGTGGCAGTACTCGCGGGGGGCCGAAGGAATATTTGTTTTGTTGACGTCAGTCATATTCATCGTGCGAAAACGTTCGTTGCCCTTCCTACGTGTTGCCGGTTCTATCCTTGGTGAAGACGTATGAGTTTGTTTTGATTTGGGGTAGGTCAGTAGTTAAAAGCCTTGCCGGTCGCGTGTCCATTGTTTGTTTTTAAAAATAAATACCGTCGATTATATAATTAACTGTGCAAATTTAAATACGTTGACATATGAACTTCGATTACAAATAAAATCTTTAGGTCCACATAGACCGGACCTAAAAATCCTAAAAATTAACCAAAATTTTAGTGCAAGTAATAAAAAATTATACGATGCTAAAAACTGGCTGTGCGGTTGTGAAAAACGAAATGCTTTTTTTTATTTGTCGTATTATGAACAATCCACGAAGTGATCCTGCGTGAGTGGCAAAGGGAATGTGTGATATCAAGCATTTTAGTGAAAAGTTAAAGACACAAAGTAAGTGCTACTTGGTAAGACTGATATTAGGTGCCAATTGAATAGTGCCTATAGGCAAAACATTACCGCACATAATGAACATGTGGCAAAAAATAGACATTTACTTAGTAGGTTAATAGACTGTTGAAAATTCTGTGGGATTTTTGAGGTTGCTCTACGGGGCCATGATGAGTCTGAAACTGGTGTTAATCCGATAACTTTGCACATGTAAAAGAAGGGCCAATAGACTTTATCTATAAACAAATAAACTAAAAACTATACCAAGTAGCTGCTTGTTTGTAAAATACTAAAATAAAAGTGTTTAGGTAAGTTTTTTTTATCTCCTTTTCCATCCAATATAAATTTCTGCCCCCCCCCCCCAATTTATAACATCACCAGCCGCCACTGATCTCTTGGAGCTCTGTCTCCGTATTTCTTACTTTCAAGTGAAAGATTAGTTTGACGCGCAAAATGACCACTCTTTTGCGAGTGGAAGCAAATATCTACATGGAGTCTTAGGATGTCGTATTTTGTCACTATTTCGTCTTTTTATTAGTGAAATATGTAAAAAATATCTAAAAAATCTTAGGTTTAGTGGGAGGCCGGGCCGAGTATATACGTTTCCGTGCTCATTTCACGTCGGCGCGGTTTTGAAATAGACACGGAAATGTTACAATATATTTGGGTTCAAATACGTCTTGATTTTAAGAGTTTTGATCTCGAAATGAGCACGGATCTGTAAGAGAACATCGCTCATTAAACTATTACAAAAGCGTATTCAACTGTCAGGTTAAAACGCTAACATAACGAAAGCTAATCAATCTAATCTAACCGAACCGAACCAAAGCAAACTAAACCAATAATTTTTTCAAAAAAAAAACTTTCCTGACTTTCTACCCGGGATCCTAGAGGATGTGAATCCGAACCGAAACGAACTGAATTGAACCAAACCGAACCGAACCAAAGCAAACTGAACCAACAATTAAAAAAAAACTTTCCTGACTTCTTTCCTGGGATCCTAGAGGGTGTGAATAGTGTTGTAGTTTAGTTTGGTTAGGTTAGGTTTGGTTCGGTTTAGTTAGGATCGGTTCGGTTCGGATTCACATCCTCTAGGATCCCGGGTAGGAACTCAGGAAAGTTTTTTTTTTTTTTAAATATTATTGGTTCAGTTTGCTTTGGTTCGGTTCAGTTAGATTTGATTGATTAACTTTCATTAGGTTAGGTTTTTGAAACTTTCTATTTTCATGTTGTTAGAAATAAAGTGAAAATCATTTAAATCATTAAAATTTATTATTAACAGAACAACATCTGTCGTCGTAGTTGCCGGTGTAAGACAATGAACACTGAACTTTGCAGTTATAGTTAATGGAAGAGTGTTCTTCAAACTTCAAAGAATTTCAAAATCTTGAGTAATATTAGTACAAATACTTTTAAACTGCTCCATAATTTTTATATTAACAAACATATAACCTCAAAATCAAACTAATAAACAACGTGAGTCCAATTTAAGTTTCAAATGTGCACTTATAAGTAAACCACACTCTTCCATTAATTATACCTGCAAAGTTCAGTGTTCATTGTCACCGGCAACTACGACAACAGATGTTGTTCTGTTATTAATAAATTTTAATGATTTTCACTTGATTTCTAACCACATGAAAATAGAAAGTTTCAAAAACCTAACCTAAGGAAAGCTAATCAATCAAATCTAACCGAACCGAACCAAAGCAAACTGAATCAATAATTTTTTTCAAAAAAAAAACTTCCTAGTTCCTACCCGGGATCCTAGAGGATGTGAATCCGAACCGAACCGATCCTAACTAAACCGAACCAAACCTAACCTAACCAAACTAAACTGTAACACTACTCACACCCTCTAGGATCCCGGGAAAGAAGTCAGGAAAGTTTTTTTAAAATTGTTGGTTCAGTTGGCTTTGGTTCCGTTCGGTTTAGTTCAGTTCGATTCGTTCCGATTCGGATTCACATCCTCTAGGATCCCGGGTAGGAAGTCAGGAAAGTTTTTTTTTTAATCATTGGTTCAGTTTGCTTTGGTTCGGTTCAGTTAGATTTGATTGATTAGCTTTCGTTATGTTAGCATCTTAACCTGACAGTTGAATACGCTTTTGTAATAGTTTAATGAGCGATGTTCTCTTACAGACCCGTGCTCATTTCGAGATTAAAACTCTTAAAATCAACACGTATTTGAACCCAAATATATTGTAACATTTCCGTGCCAATTTCAAAACCGCGCCGCCGCGCCGTGAAATGAGCACGAAAACGTAAATACGCGGCCGGGCCCCGAGAGTCCCCCCCCCCCTGGGTACGCCCATGTTTTTTTTATCTTATTTTCGTAATTAATAACTTAAAATTAGGCTTTGGCAATTTATTTACATTAATTTTAGTCTTGTTTATACAAAGAACTACCAATTATAATCGAGAATTTAACGGTTGCCAGGCTGGAGCAATTTATCATCACTTAAACTTAGTTAGCTGCTTCGGCTCCGATCATTAGGAGTCTTTTCTCAACTCAGCCAATTCTTAACAGAACGGTTCTTAAACAATTTAAAACTTTCCACATGCAGCCCTGCCAGAAATTTGTGTATTAGGCCAGTCATTAGACTAGAAACTAGAAAGTTTTGGCTATAATTTATACCTGCTCTACTTTTTATGTGTACCTCGTAAAAAAGTTGCATTAATGCTTGGTTTTAATTAACTATTTCTTCAATTTAGATAAAAATACATTTATTTTGTTCTAGTTCTAGTCAACCTTTTCGATTATTATACCTACGTATTTTAATTTACTTTTTGGATACCTACGTATAGAAAATCTATATTTTTTGCGAAAAACATGTTAATATATGTACATAAGAGAGACTTTTGTGATTCGTACAAAAAAAAACTTTTAAAAATTAAACCCCAACATTTTTTTTAGTTTAAATTGTCCCGGTATCTCTGCAACTAGTCAGGGCCCATGACAACTATTGATTAGTAAGGAGAGACGAACAACATATTAAAATTTTATCGAAGTTAACACTGCACTAGAAACTCATTACAGGTTTGCAGATTTTTTGAATATCCCCCGTATAGAAAAATAACAATTTTTGCTAGAAACATGCTAAAATGTAGACGCTTTTAAAATTCGTGCAAAAAAACATTTAACAAATAAAAATAGTAAAATGATGTAAAAGTCTTAAAGCGTGTGCAGAAATAATTTTTAAAATCGCTCTATATTTGTGAAAGGTATAGCTACAACTATTACTAATAAGGAGGGAGGGGAGGAGAGAGGGAGGGGGAAACTAGTAAAATGATGTCTTCAAGCGTGTGCAGAAAGAACTTTTGAAATCGCTTTATATTTGTGAAAGTTATAGCTATACCTATTACTAATAAGGATGGGAGGGAGGAGTGAGGGAGAGGCGGAGGGGAACTAGTAAAATGGTGTAGGAAAAAAATCTGAAAGCCTATGCTGAAAGAATTTTTGAAATCGCTCTATATATGATAAAATTATGCGAATATGGTTTTTGAATAGGATGGGGGAATGACAGGAGGGGAGATGGGTGGAAGCACGGAGGACTACAAGTAACTACAGCAAATTAGAGGACATTTGCAATGGGTAATCAAAGGAATTTTAATAAAATCGCCTGAAATTTAGATAATTTGTAGGCCTTAAAGCCTACATCATGTGACAAAAGGGCGTCTGAAGACCGCCATGTTCAATCCTGTTTAAAAAAATCTAACCTATAGTACCTTCGGGATTAGTAGCAATTCAACGGCACCTTTTTTGTCAAAATCGGTTCAGCCGTTTAGTCTATAGCGTGACAGAAACATACATATTTACATACAATAATCGAAAAATATTAATACATATAAATCGAACCACAAAATTTTTACCGTTTTAGTGCAATATCGATTAAATTGCCCCCGTATCTCCAAAACTAGTCATAGAATGGAATTGGGCCAATGACAACTATTAATCAGTAAGGTGATACGAACAACATACTAAAATTTTATCGATATTAACCGTGCACTAGAAACCCATTACAAGTGTGCAGGATCCAATTTTGTATTTTTGTCGTTTTTTTTTCTGAATCTGTTTTATTTAAAGTTGTTTTGTATTTTATCCGTCCTCAAAAAGAAATATATTGCCGATAAGGATAACCATGTCACGTACCAACGTATTATATAACACGCATTTATTTTCGCCTTTTTTTGTGGCAAGATAAGAATGAAAAAGTAGAAGGTTCGGTAGTTAAAGCTTAAATTTTTTCATAAACATTTTTTTTCTTTATAATAGGAGCGTATACAAAAAGTTACAAAATATCAAAGAGTTTTTACCAAAATATAATAAAGCAAGGTTTCAACAATTCCAAACTAATGTTTTCTAAATAAAAATTAGAGAATTATTGAAATACAGCCAGGCTATAATTGTGTCAGGCACTATTTTGACACATTCATATTAAAAACTGACAGTTAATCTCCTTCAAAATTGACATACCAAATTCGAATTTAAAACTTTTGTCGTTTATTTTCAATTAATAAAAGAAGGCACTATTTATTCCGGTGCATATAGTAAACAAAGGCCGTGTTTTGAAAGATCACAGCTGATATTACAATGTGAAGGTATCAAAATTGTGCCTGGCACGATTAGAGCCTGGCTTTATTTCAATAATTCTCTATTATTGGTTCCTCTTGTATTTTATTCATGTGTACTGATCTTATATTAATCTGTTGAATAAATCTACTATTTGGGGGCACAGCAGTGACCCACCATCGAAGAAATAACATCTATATTTCTTCGATGGACCCACGAAGTTCGCGCGGAAACTGCTTTACCATCTTTTCTTGAAATATTTCAGCCCATATTTGACCTATCTAAAACTCTACTTCGGAATGAGCTATGAAACTCAAGCTTTGCACAGTCGTAGAGAGAAGTTTCATGGACTTTCATAAAGTAGTAAAGTAGTTAAGAAATTTAAAAAAATGACGAGAGCGGTTCTGATATTGCAATGCAATTGAAGTCTGCGTACTTCACTGCAATTTTTTTACTGCAATGTCTAAAGAAACGCCGTATCTACATAGGGATTGCTATAGCACAGTCAGGTGTTGGACCCTAGGTTAGGATTCATTAATTGGATTCATTCATTCATTCATTAATTGACCAAGAGGTTCGGTTCGGTTGGGTTAACACCGACTCTCAAAAGAAGGACAGGGGCAGTGACGGATCCAGGTGAGGGGGGGGTGCACTTGCCCCCCCCCCCCCGAGAAATTTTTGAACATACAAAAATTGAGTAAAAAGTAAGGTTTTTGAAAATAAAAATTTAAAATTTTTGCTTGCGGCGCATAAAAGTGTCTAGTGTTATTATCATCAAAATTACAACCACTTTTAAATTATCCTGAATTTGTAGCCTTTTTTACCAACAGAGAATGTCACCTAAAGTGCCGCC
The DNA here is from genome assembly GCA_963576565.1 of Aspidapion aeneum. NCBI lineage: Eukaryota > Metazoa > Arthropoda > Insecta > Coleoptera > Brentidae > Aspidapion > Aspidapion aeneum. The sequence goes on along the minus strand of OY755043.1, from coordinate 5,660,045 downwards.
CCCCCGAGAAGCACCTCTCGATCCGCCTTTGGACAGGAGAGCTAATTAAAGAAAACAGATATTTTTATTTTTTCATGTATTTTTGGGTAAAAAAATAACATCATTATTTGTTCCCGATTTAAATTTCCCGCCAAACTTCCATTAGACCGATTTGTATGAGAGAAAGAGAGACGGAACCAGTATAGATGAAAAGAAAGCTAGGCCTGGGCCCTTTTTAATATTTTTTCTTTTTTGATTTTGTCCGGTTTTGATAAAAGACCTTACAGTTAACTTCGATTTTGCTCTTGTCTTGTTTTGATGAATGACGTTTTTGTATAATCCGGTTATTATGAATTCAGTTTTTGCGATTGGACTATTATACCATTTTCATTTATGATCTTGGACGATTTTGTTTTTGTCATTTACGACGATGGATAGGGATTCCGCAAGTTAGGTAAATAACTACGAGGGTGGATCAAATATAAACAAGCCTTTTAAACATACTAACGAAAAATTCATTCAAGATGAACGTGGCCGTTATTATTTTGAAGTAGGGATATTCAGCAGCATGTAAGCGGCTGGTAGTGCCGCGATGCTCATTTGCCCAAGAGCAATCGCAATGAGCGAGAAGAAGGTACACAATAGTGTTGCGCAAAGAATAATCATTAAATTTCTTACACGCGAAAACGTGAAACCTACTGAAATTCAATACAGATTACGAGCACAGTTCGGAAATAAGACGCTTTCGTGGGTACCTGTAAACTTGGTGAAAAGAAATTAACAACGGCTGTGAGCGTGTCGACAATGTGAGTCAACCACGTCGTCCTTACCATCATTTCAGCAGTCAAAGTTTTAGCGACCGTTTTCTGGGACTGGAGAGGAGTTTTGTTGGTCGATTTTTTGCATGAGCGAGTAACAATAAACGCGGCTTACTACTGCAACTTACTCGACCAGGTAAAGCTTGCGTGTTGCTCCTGCATGACAACGCTAGACCTAATACGGCAGTTTTAACACAGGCCAAAATCAATGAAATGCACTGGACTCTGCTGGAATACCCTCCATTCAGTCCAGATTTGTCACCTTGCGATTTTCATATGTTTGGCCCACTCAAAGATTCATTGGAAGGCCAGCAATTTCAGACCAATGAAGAGGTGGAGGCATTCGTGCGCAACTGGTTAGATACACGCCCAGCTTCCTTTTATGAAAACGGGATTAAGAAACTGTCAAACCGTTGGGAAAAATGTATTAACAGAGAAGGGGATGTGTAGAAAAGTAGAAAAAAATTCTGTTTTGTGTCATGTTTCTAAATAACTAGTTTATAAACAAAGGCTTGTTTATATTTGATCCACCCTCGTATTTTCTTTGAAGAAATAGTTTTATCAGTGTGGCAAACTTAAATACCTTAAGGCATAGGCAAACTTTACATGTCAGTGGCGGCTTCTAACGTCATTTGGTCAATGACCTCCCAGAATAAATGTCTGTTATAATCTATCATAAAAACTATTATTTTCTATATTGGCAGCATCTTGTGGATCGTCCCTCGTATTACACCCTGCCTGAAGCTTAAATCTTGTTAGTGCCACCAGTAATTCGCGTCGTTTCACAACCAGGGCCCAGATTTTGTGTACTGTCGAATTCCATAGACATGTCGTCATTTCTTTCTATTTTTCGCAATTAGTAGGCGACATAACATATCGTTATTAAATTATACAGTGCACAGAATGTGATACAGACGCGCGTTTCTTATGCCGTTTTACAGACTGTGGATTACGATTATTTCTTTCTGTTTATAAAACATATGGAAATCCAGCACGTAAAAGAACCTCAACGGGTATTTTTCGATTTATTTGAAGTCTGTTATTTAAAATAAACACTGATTAATCGAGGGTCGCCATAATTATTTTATGGCTCGTGTTTCCATCAACGCATAGATGTTTTCTTTGTACGCTGTTGGCATTTCTGATCTATACGCCCTCGCAGACAACTTTTTGAAATATAAAAAATAATATACTTCACTAAGTTTAAGTTGGACAGTAAAGTAAGTTTGAAAAAATTGAAGAATATTAATTAAACAAGAGAAAAATTGCAAATCTATACAGGGTGTCTCTAAAAGCTCTGTACAAAATCTTAGCACATATTCCTGAGGTGAAAATAAGTCGATTTAATGTAAATTACCTTAGTCCAAAATTGCTCCGTTTCAGAGATACAGGGTGTTGAATTTCAAAATTAAAAATCGATTTTATTAAAATTTATGAATATTTCTCAACGCATTACTTTAAAAATTGGTACTCGGAGGTTTTTTGGGATGCAAAACCTAAATATGGACACTTTTTTACTGCGGCCGTCAGAGGACGCTTCACAATGCTCATCTTATGGTTCAACTTTTTTTGTTGATAAAATAATTTCCTGAACTTTTTGAAGCAAAAAAGGTACTTTTGATAAAATCTGCTGGGGTGAGCCGTTTTCGAGATATTTCCGTTTAAAGTGTTCGATGCCGCAACGGAATATTGAAATTATTTTGGATCAAAAGATTTTGCTGCTACCTTTAAGGATTAAATTTAGTCAGTAAATCAGTTATTATTTTTTTTTATCGTTTAGTCATTTTCGGTAGGTATCAGTCAATTTCCGGGAAAATAGTTTCACTTGGTTCAATTAAAATAAAAAACTCCCTGTATCTCTGAAACGGAGCAATTTTGGACTAAGGTAAGTTGCTTTAAATCGACTTATTTTGACCTCGGGAATATGTGCTAAGATTTTGTACAGACCTTTTAGAGACACCCTGTATAGACATTAGAATATAACTAAACTAGAATTTTTGTGCATATTTTTCAATTAATTGTTGTTTTAATGTTTCTTTAAATAAATATATATCTTTTAGTCAAATATTTAATTAGTACCGATATTAACAAAAAAATTTAAATAAATAACATGTTACATCTTAAAAGGTATGTTCGTAGTTTTAAGCCGTTTTTTTGCGTATTGTTTTGCTTAAGATGACCCTTCTGTATTAAAACTCACGAGCCGCTTCTGCTCGTCTGTATTTTGTCGCTGTAAAGTCAAAACCTCGTAAGTCTGAAAACGAGTTTTTATAGGAAACGCTAAAAACTTTGCTATTCCGATTTTTCTAGAAACATTTTCTAGCTATCAATTTATTTGTTACCTAATCAGTATTTTTGTTTAAAAATGTTTGTCAAGTAAGTAATAAAATTAACAATAATATTTAATAATTTTTCTACTTATTGCAGAATTACAAACGAATCTTAATGATGGGAATCATAAAAACCATGATAATCAGAAGGAAAACAGCTTTTAAGGCTTGAATATGTATGTATTTATCTCCTTTTATGGCTAGCGCAGTTTTGTAAAGGTTTTTTACTTCGCCAGTAATATAGTTTTTGCGTTGGCGAAGTGACTTTCAGTCTTCATCAAAATCTAACTTGTACTCAATATTGCCGACAGGACAATACTTGAGAGCTCTTAAATCATTAACAGTAGAGTCACTCACTCTTTTCCCTGGACGAATAGATTTCGCTGATACCTCAAAACGGCCAAATTTTGAGATACGAGGTTTTGACTTTACAGCGACGATTTGTAATTTCCCATATGGTGAAACTTTGTTCCCTATTTGTGCTGTGGATATAATATTGTAGGTGAGGTCTTTATGCAACATAGGTATACATCAAGAGAAGTTTATCTAATTTGTGTTTGCCGTGATACATGTAAAGAGCAGTAGCGGATCCAGGGGGAGCTCCTCTCTTTCAAAATAAATACTATTTTTAGTTCTAGTAAATAATAAATGGATCCATGACGGATCTGATACCTTCCTAGCTAGCCTATTAACACACTTCAAGTGAACTCCATGACATATCAGCCTTCACGGTAAAAAAAATTGTCTTAGATCAAAGGAAATTGCTTTGAAGTAAAATAATTTGTGCTTTCCTATTCACCAAGAGAATATTTTCTTGATATAGCACAAAAAATGTCTTGCCTCTTTATTTTAATGTGAAACAGAAATTGTTTTATTATAAATTGGAACTGAATTAATCTAAGGCACCGTTTTCTCTGGAAGCAAAATATTACTTATATGAAGAAAATTTGCTTTTGCAAAACAATTAAAGAAGAAAAATAAAGTCTCATTTTAAGACTAAACGCTGCGTTGAACTAAACATAAATATTTTAATTCAAAACAAATTGTTTTAAGGTAAAAGAATTTATTCAAGAAAAGTACGTGTTTTCATTGTAGACAAATTTTTTTACCGTGATTGGAAACAGTTTTTTTTAAATATCTCAGAAACGAAAGCCAATACGAAGTTTTAGTTATAAAACAAATTATTGAGAAAAATAGGAACCTAATATATTCCGAAAATTGCAAATTAATGCCTCCGTTAAAAAGATTGCATTTAAAAAAAAAATTAATTCTCTAAAAACTGTCATCATTATACAAAAGTGCTAGATTTAAAATCTCAGACTTCGGCATTCAACACGGCAAATATACCCAATTATTTTCTGCTTTTTTCTGCCTCCTTGGCCCCTCCCAACGGCTATAATATTCTGCACCCGCCACTGCGTAGGCGAATGTTGTTCAAAAGATAAGGCTGTGTGGAGCAAACTTACTTAGTTTGAATTCTACTACATGTATAAAACAACTGTGGAATAAAGTATAGATTCACAAAGTTCAAAAATCTCATAGCTAGAAACTAACCAACTTAGTGGCGTATATAATGTAATGGAACCGGACCCCCCCCCCTCTCCACCCAAAGCTAAGATTTTATAATATATTTTCCACATATTTCATAAATACAACCATAAAATAGCACAAAATACTTGGGTCTCGGGCCCCTCCCAAAACTGTCTCGCCCTCCCAACCCCAAAGCTTTTTTCTAAATACGCCACTGAATCAACCTAACCTATCTTAGAGCCCTTTGGGTTAGATTGCATCAAATTTTAGTCGCATTAACAGTCCAAGTCATCAACTCGGTTAGGAAAAAGTTATGTTATTGTTATTTATTTTACATACGAACAACCAATAAAATATTAGTTTAGAAAGCGGCATACCACGACTGTTTTGGGTTATAATAATGAAGCTTAGATCGTAAATTATACAAAGACGCACCCCAAGACATGAAGCTTTGTTTCATCAGAAGACGCAAAAAATAATTCTTTTTATTATGGCTATGAAAACGTTCAAATTAAAATTATTAAAAATTAAAAAAAGATTCAATAGTATCAAATTTTCTGAAATTTATCTTAATAGCGACAGGTGACCTTTTTGTCGCAGCAACTGCAGTTTGTGGAATACTGCCACCTGAAGTTACAAAGTTCCGCACATACACATGCAGATATCTAGCAACTTCTTGAATTAACTTGATGTAAATTAATGGAGTTTAGAAGCGGTTATGAGTAGTGCGGAGGATTTATCTGATGTTGCTTTATCCTATGTGTACCTACTATGTAAAGGTGAAGCCTCGCAAAATAATACTAATTTGACTTAAGAAAGGAGCCAATGCAACGAGGTTGAATATTCAACCTCGTTGAGCCAATGCTTTTTGGGAAGGAAGAGTCTCTAAATTCACCGATGAGCTCATCGATGAGAACCATCGGAATGCATCGGTGAAACATCGATAAAATCCAATGCCTTCGGTAGTTCCGATGGATTCCACCGATCTACCAATCGATGCCACCAAAACTCAGCGACTCTGGCAGCAGGTGAGCAATTCTTGATGAATGTTAATAGCTTGTCATTTGTCATTCGAATCAGCTCAAACTTGAAAGTTTGCTGTGCTTGAAATCACTGAAGTTTTATCCTGAAACTTATATATATATATATTTATCGGTGTCACAACGTTCTACGTCTTCCGATACCCAATCTGCACTCGTTTCTGTTTGCCCATAATTCATCATCTAGGCCTCTTATTCTTATTTCACTGTCTATTCCTTCTCTTCAGCTTCTCCTTCGCCGTCCTCGTTTTCTTCGGCCAGTTGGATTCAATTGTAGTATTTGTTTAGGGAGTCTTTCATCATTCATTCTTTGTACATGTCCGTACCACACCAGTTGTTTTGTTCTTATATCATCCACTAAAGTACGTTCACCCACTGTCATAATTTCTCTTATTCTTTGATTTGTAACTCTTTCTCTTTGATTTCCCTGCTGCTCTTCTCCAATAGTCCATCTCCGTAGCGGAAAGCATTTTTTCTGTTCTATCCTTGATTGGCCATACTTCTGAGCCGTATGTAATAATAGTTTTTACGATGGTGTTATATATAAGCTTTTTGTTATGTTTTGATATACTTGGGTCCCAAATTATTCCATTTAATAAAGTTATTGCTTTTCTTCCTTGTACGTTTCGATCTTTTATAGCTTTGGGCGAGTTTGTAAAGGCATCGATGAGCTCATCGATGACAACAATCAAGTTTTTAAATTAATCAGTGCAATTCGTTGAGAAATTCATCGGGTTCGTAAATTATCTGTTGAATTTCACCAAGGCACCAATTGATGGCATCAATGCTCACCGAACCTGAGAGTCGGTGAGCAATCTTCGATGAATGTCAATTACGTCAAAATCAGCTGTTTTTTGTTTTTTTTTCTGCTGTGTAATTTTATATCTTTTTTGTTGTTTTTTTTTGTTAAATGCTCCAAGGTGTGGTAAACAAAGTTTCGATGGTCATCTTAAAAGACTCAAAACTCGGTTGATAAAGATCTGGAGTTAATTTGAATATCACCAGACCGCGGCATGCCAGGATTGATTGGTTACGTTGAAAATGTTGTTTCCATGTATTATTGCAGAGAATCTTTTAGAAAATAAATCAAAATCGAAAAAAGAGAGGTTCAGAAATCGGATTCATCGCGTTCTTTTTTATTTTCTGGTGTTCATCGGACTCACCGAATGTCATATGTCAAAAAACCGATGTATTCGGTGAAGAAAATTAGATTACTTTACAAACTCGCCCTGTCTAGTGTTCCGTCAGCTGTAATTTTTAGACCTAAGTATTTATACTCATCACAGGACTGAAACTTAAAAAATGTAAAATGGTGGATCGAAAATGGCGGACTTTCTTATTTATTAACCGATTTGTCTCAAGCTTAAAATATTACATTGCTTTTTTTAAGCTTGAGTCATAAATTGTGTTAAGCTATAAGTTTGAGTCATAAATTGTGATAAGCTATAAGTTTGAGTCAAAAATCACAATCAGCGGCTTTAAACACCGTCAAGTTTTAAATTTGATACATATCGATTCATAAATATTTCAAGTTTTAGACAAATTGGTTAGTAAATAAGAAAATCCGCTGATTCGCCATTTTGAATTTTGTATGAGTTTAAGTCAAAAATCATAATCAGCGACTGGAAACACAGCCAAGTTCTATATTTGATACATATCGGTGCATAAATAAGAAAATTCGCCATTTTGGATCCAGCATTTTAATTTTTTTAGCTTTCAGGGGAAAACTCAGTTTTAATTTGCTTATTAAAAAAATTAGATAAAAGTTGTGTATTGAATTATTATACAAACATTGATATTGATAAAGTATACGTATCAATTGCGTTTGTGACTTTATTATTTCAATCATGTATCAAGGGTTGTATTTGTGCTACATTCAGCTGCCGGTTCTTGCCGGAGTATTAGCTATGATTTATTGTTTCAGCGTTGGCGCATGGGATTGGCCGACGTAACTTATTTAACGTGTGGCACAAGACACTGGTATCATAGGATAAAAATCAATCCGTTTTGAACTCTGTATGTGAAAAAAGTGAATATAAAAACTATGATAAAGAATATCATTGCATGGTAAAAAAATCTTGCAAAACTTGATAGTGGTTGATCTATATTGATATATAGTATAGCAAGATTAATAAATTTAGTTAAATTTTTATGAAAAAACTATGTTAAATAAAAAAAAGCTTTAAGCACACTCTCTTAGGAGGAAAAAAATACGATATGCGACATTCTTCTTGGAGGCGATTGTACCATTTCCAGATTGGACAGAATATTCAAATCATATTTTTTAAATGCTAGTTGACATTTCCTAACTTTCAGCACTAATTTGACAAAATTACAACCAAAAAATAATTCCGATCGTTCAGAACCGACAAGCTGACCACCGTTACAAAGGCGCCCGGGCCCCCCCCCCAAGCCTAAGATATTTGTATATATTTTCCACATATTTCATGAATAAACACAAAAAATAGCATGAAATAAGGCCTCGGGCCCCCCCCCCCCCAAGACATATTCCTGGGTGCGCTACTTGTTCTTAAGACCGACATACCGGCCTTGAAATTCTATTTCTATTTTTGAAGTGTAAACTTCTTTAGGCGCGTTAAGCAGTATTTGTGGGTAGTGAATTGAACTGAGCCGTCAGGCTCGGTTATGTAACGGTCATTCGGGTGAGGTCGGCTCGACTAACTGTGAAAGGAACATTCAGCCAGCGATATGATGATGCAGATGAAGGCCAGTATTATGAATTTCGCCTTGTTGAAGTTTATACTTCTGCCATGTGGTCTTAAGCCCACACAGTTTTTTTTTTATAATTTTGGCCAAAATTTTAATTTGCCTTTATTTTCCTCGAATAGAATAACTTATTTACTAAGGTTTTCTCTCCAATTCCTGTTTGGGTTTCCGATTTGCAATAGAGATAAACAGAAGTCGTTTTGTCAATTCAATAAAGTCCTGATTTGAAACGAAAAATAAGGTTTTATTTGCATGGTCCGTTTAATCCAAGAAAAAGATAAACATTTGTTAAATTAAAAACAAAATAAATAAACTAATGGGTAAGTATTATTTCAAATTATTACAAATTAAATTAAAAAATTATAAAATGCATAAGGTAAAGTAAGGTATGTTGATGATATTTTTAAAAACAGAAATTTGACTTTCATAAAGATAAATAATTTTTCTTACCTATTGCAAAGGATTATTTTTGAAACAATCGCGTTTTTATCGCTAAAGGTATGTCGATTTTGCAAGAAAAAATAGATTTAATAGTAGTTTAAAAATAATTTAAAAAATCATTCGTAATTATTTATGGAATATAAGAGAATGAAGACAAAACAGAATCATACTTGATTCTTTTAAATGGCATGTTTATTCTTATTTTCCGAAAATGTTTTTTTTTTAATTTATAGAAAATCACATTTTCCCCCCACACAACGAGGTACAATTTAGTAAAATCGGTGTAATGGTTCTCAAAAAATTTGTTTTTGTTTCAACCATTGTTTTACAGATTATACGATTGCATTGTCAATCCTGTCTGCATTAACTTCCTTATAAATTCGTTATCACGAAACCGATTTTAGTGAAATAAAAAAATCTTTGGTGAGAATTGATTGCTTTTTCAAGATTTTAATCAAAATTTGCCGCCACGTTAGAATTTAAGATGTCGGACAGAATAATCCTTGATTTTTGAAAATGGCGTGTTTATTCTTATCTTCTGAAAATGTTTTAGTTTTTTTTTAAATTTATTGAAAAACACTACTTTGCTCCCGAATAAAAAGGTACAAATTAATAAATACTCTGCCAATCTATGGGCACCTAAGCTCACACTAGGTACTATAGTTATAGTGTACGTGTTAGCTAATATAACTAAAAACTGAAATATATTTTATTCAACTCCAGACTCAATTACAGTTCGTTTGATATCACACAAGCCATGTTTTGACTTAAACTTTATTTTTTCAAATCTACCCCCACCTTTTTTTTAAACTAAAATGTATTTGGTTTAACTCCAGACTCAATTACCTTTCGTTTGATATCACACACGCCATATTTCCACATAAACACTAATTTTTTTAATTTACCCCCACCCTTTTTTTAAAAGTAAAATGTATTTTATTTAACTCCAGACGCAATTATCTTTCGTTTGATATCACACACGCCATATTTTTACATTTATTTGGCTTGTGTTTGGTGGATTTTGTTCATTTTTAAATGGGACCATCTCGACCCAAAACCCAGCGTAGGTACCAAATTTCATTAAAATCGGGCAAGCTGTTTTTTGAGTTATGCGCGTTGGTCGTTACAGACAGACATACAGACAGACAGACAGACAGACGGCGAAACAAAAAAGTTTCAAAATCATCTGAAACGCAAAGATATATAAAAACTTTTTTTTTCTCGAAAAAATTAGGATCACTATAGCTCACACTACTATAGTATAGTAGTAGTGTGAGCTAAAATGGGTGTAGTGGTTCTCACAAAATCTTTTTTAACCATTGTTTTACAAATTATACGATTGCATTGCCAGTCCTGTCTGCATTTATTTATTAATAGATTCATTATTACTAAACCGATTCAATCATTTTGAACCATGATGTTTTTTATGTCACTAAAATCGGTTCTCACCATGATTTTTTTTATTTCACTAATATCGGTTCAGTAATAATGAGTTTATTTTAAAACAGATTTTTTGAGAACCACTACACCGATTTGACTAATATATTCCTCGTTGCGCGGGAGAAAAGTAGCGCTTTTCTATAAATTAAAATAAAAACTAAAACATTTTCAGTAAATAAGAATAAACAGGCCGTTTTAAAGAATCAAGTACTATTCTGTCCGCCATATTAAATGATGACGCTAAATTTTGTTCTTGATCTTCAAAAAAAATCAATTATTGTCACTAGGATGTTTTTTATTTAATTAAAATGGGTTCAGTAGTAATGCATTTATAAGAAAATAAATGCAGACATGCATGATTGGCAAGGCAATCGTATAATAACCAAAACAATGGTTAAAACAAAAATATTTTTTTTACAACCACCGAACCGATTTTGCTTATTCGTACCTTGTTGTGCGTGGCAAGAATGTAGCTTGTTTACTGATATATTCATAATTAAAACATGTCGCAATACCACAATAAACGAGCATCTTTAAAGGGTGCATTTTAATTTCGTCCGCCATCTTGGATTCTGAGATGGCGGACAAAAAAATATATTTAGTCAAAACTCTGATTAATTTTCTGCTAAATGCAGTTTGTCCCATTAAAATCGATGCTATAGTTCAAAAGTTATAATAAATTAAAAATTGTCCGATTTTTTTTGGCCCACCCGGTATATGATAATTAAACTTAATAAAATAGGAAAACTTACAGTAAGTCGCCTTGGTTAGACGGTCAATGGTGTCCTGCTTTAGTTTCGAGTTCTTTTTGCCCATCTTAAACAAACTTTTCAGTCACAATTTTTAAAAAGAAAATAAATTCTTTTTTTCACAAACACGGGGGCGGTTAAAAAGTGTCACTTTCGCGGTTAAAACTCGTGGGATAGCGGGCGCTTAACTGTGCGTGTGTAGGGGTTGGTTTTGGCGCGGAGAATGGAGACCTCTGTCATGGAAACGCTTGCGCCCAGAGCTTTAGTCCGGGCGCAAATGAAGAGTTATTTCATTTTCCATAGATTTGAATGTGAGGAGAACCGGCGACTATCTGATCACACGATTTTTAAGATTGTTTTTTTCCAATAAGCAAGCAACAAATTAAGGGAGAGCAGGTACAAATCGCACAATTTTTAAAAAAGGCAAAATTTTTATAGAAAGGAATTTTCCACGGATAATTCCATGGTTGTCCTAAATGAAGATTTAAGTGTATACCAAATTTGACCATTTTTGGTGCGTCTATGCTCTTCTAAATGCTATGATCTACCGCTGCCTTGAAGGGGGAGTGATATACATCGTTGAAAAGAAAATTTCTTCAGTTTTAAAAATAAGTTTTAAAACAGTAAAATTTAAAAAAATAGTTTTTTCCACACCTCTCATTTATTTAAATGCCTATAAAAGGTGCGCCGCTGATACAACGGCCCACTAAGCACAAAATCGTAAAAAACGTTAAATAAATGTTGAAAAAAAAATGTTTAAAATTAAGTCAACTTTTGACATTAAAAAAACATGTAGAAAATCCTAACGAACATTTCATGTAAAAGCATTACCAAAAATATATTTCGTAATAACGTTAAGAAACCAGCATTAAAAAACCATAATTTCACTAACATTAAAAATAATACCATCATATGGTTATTTTTATAATGTTTTTCCTATATCTCACTTCTAACGTTGAATTTAAGATATATGAAGCTAATAAATGTTTTGTTTTTTAAACATAAAAAAAATATATACTATAGAGGGCGCGATGGCAGCGCCCTCTATAGTATAGCAGTCCCACTACCTGAACATCGCCATTAATTGCGTTTCGCTGCGAGTTGATACGAGTCGGTAGCAAAGACGCTTTTTGTAATTTTGGTTACAATATTTGCATTTTGCAGAAACAAACATGGCAAATTTAAAGTTCAGTTGTGTGGGAAAGATGGTATAGTTAAAGAACAACAAATGTGTGTGCAGTGATCTAAATAAAGCACCACAAAATCAGGTAAGAAAAAGCAAACAAAAGAAATAAAAAGGTTTTGTATGAAATATCGCAACCTATAGGTAATCAGACAGGGAAAGCGACAATTCACCGCGGACGATTAGCCGCCGGACCTTAAGCCGCGTATTCTTTTGAGGCAGAATTATATAATACTAATAAATCATCTTTATTGAAAAATAAATGTTACATAGGCGAGGTTTAGCAAACTGCTACATCGCAAGCCTCGCAGCGGACCAAACGAATGCTTCGTTTGCATTCATGCTAAAGTGAATACGCGCCTTGAAATTGTTTGCCTTGTATTCACTTGAGCATAAATTGTTTGGCCTCGTAGCGAGGCACTAGAATTTTAAATTTTATTTTCAGAAGCTACGAGCCGAATTGCCTGAGTGTCTAGTTCACGAAAACCTCAACGGACTGTTGCTGCCCTGCGTTTCCAAAATAGAAAAATTTTATTTACATTATTTATGTTATCTTATCTTTAGAGATATTTGAAAATAATATACTTTTTCATTGTTAAAAAAACATTTATTTTTTAGTGTTAGAAAAACATTTCTTTTTCACTGTTAATAATCAATATTTTTTTAACGTTTGAAAAACACTTTAAAAACGTTACAAAAAACATAAGATTATTTTTCTAACGTCAGAAAACGGGTTATTAAGCTTCTTTTTCACTATGACTAACATCCAACCTAACGTTATGTTTTTAACTTATACATTATTTTGACGTTATTAAAATGTTTTTGTGTTTAGTGGGGGGCTGTGTTATACATCGTTAGAAAGAACTTTTTATCAGCCTCAATAATTATTACTTAGTTGTTTTTTGACAAGTTGAAAGTTTGCACATAATTGGGAAAATCCTGTAAGATAGTACTTTTGAGGGGGGTGAGAGGGGGCATGCCCCCCCACCCCCACTTTAAAGAAGGTAAACTAGAAAAAGTCAGTTTTAAGTTATTACTAACGAAAAATAATTTTCTACTCACTCTCATTATTATTTACTGAGTTACAAAAATTAGTGTTCAACATTTTTGTTTGATTTAAGGATTTCTACAAACACATTTATTTTTATTTTAAGGCGACTATTAAAAAAAATTTGCCTAGCTTAATAATTATTTAACGCTATACAATGGGCTTTTAACCAAAAATATTTTTTTGAGAAAAAAATAGTGTTAAGGATAAAAAATACCACAAAAATAATATGTATTTTTTTTATTTTTAAATTTCCCCCTTTTTTCGTACGCTAATGGAACGTGCACTACTGCCGTCAGTCATGTTATGTCTATCCATACCATTCATACCAAGTGTGTTGCTTTTATCATTAAATGTCAAATTTATACAAAAAAAAACTAACCTTGGAATGATTCCAGTAAAACAGAAGATTTTCACAAAGGTTATGGTCAAACTTGAAGGCAAGAGAGAGGGGGGGGGATAATTTTATAAATTACGTAGTCCTTATAACGATAATAATGCAATTGCGCATGTGTTAGTGAAATTATGCGTTTAGTTCAGATTGCTTAGCTAAGCTCACACTAGGTACTATAGTTATAGTGTACGTGTGAGCTAATATAACTAAAAACTGAAATATATTTTATTCAACTCCAGACTAAATTACCTTTTGTTTGATACCACACAAGCCATGTTTTGACTTAAACTCAAATTTTTGAAATCTACCCCCACCCTTACAAAAAAACAAAAACTAAAATGTACTTTGTTAAAGTCCGGACTCAATTACCTTTCGTTTGATATCACACACGCCATATTTTCACTTAAACTCTAATTTTTAAAATATACCCCCACCCTTTTTTTTTAAATAAATTAAAATGTATTTTGTTTAACTGCAGACTCAATTACCTTTCGTTTAATATCACACACGCCATATTTTTACATAAACTCTAATTTTTTATTTGGTTTGTGTTCGGTGGATTTTGTTCATTTTAAAATGGGACCATCTCGACCCAAGACCCAGCCTAGGTACCAAATTTCATTAAAATCGGCCAATCGGTTTTTGAGTTATGAGCGTTGGTCGTTACAGACATACAGACAGACAGACAGACAGACGGCGCAACAAAAAAGTTTCAAAATCATCTGAAACGCAAAGATATATAAAAATTTTTGAAATCGGAGCAACTTTTTTTTTCTCGAAAAAATTAGGATCACCATAGCTCACACTACTATAGTATAGTATATGTGTGAGCTAAAATTCTAAATTAAATAACTCGAAAACTAGTCGTTTGATATGAAAAATAAAACCAGTTCTGAATAAAGAATTGAAAGACCTTTTCAACGAGGTATCACTTGACCCACTTTCTCATTCAAAATCAAGGGCTGACTAGCGCCCCCGCTAGAGGTTTTGATACATAGAGATGTCGCAAAATCCAGAAAGTGTCACCCTCGCAAATTTTTTAAAATGTTCAGCAGTTCTCGAGAAATCCCGGGTAGAACGTTTTAAATGAGACACCCTGTAATAAACTTCTGATGTAAAAAAAATCAAACAATGTGACACAACACAAAAAAAATCCAAAAAAAGAATACATCTGCAGAGTATAAGTTCCGGTTTTTCATCCACAATTAAACATAAATCCTTGGCAGGGCCCACTTATTCTGCGTTTCTGGATATAGTGCCAAGCCATTATCCTGTGGGATACCATCCCGTGTCGGATGGAAAATAATGCGGGGTCACTACGCAAAATTTAGAAACAACTGCACTTTTATTTTTAGTAAAAAAAAGTTGAAGTTACAGATTCGGCGTAGAACAACCAGAAACCAATAAACTCAAAAGAGATGTACAGAGTGTCCCAAATTCGATGTTTTAATGGGTTTTGGTTTGCTTATTTTTAGGGATGGTGCAAAAAATGGACCCCCCATGCAAATCCCCCTTCTTATCATATAAAAACTAACAAATCAATTTGTTTGACGTTTTATTGACTGAACTCACACATTATTATCCGATTATTTACTATCTCTTTTTAATATAATGTATTAGTAAGGGCGCCCAATAATCTTAAACAACCAAGATATCAATGAACAAACAGTGGTCTATTCTTTTTATTTACTAAACTCACACTTTATAATCCAGCTATTTACTCTCTCTTTTTAAAACAATGTATTGGTACGGGCAAATATCAATCGAAATCAGCCCTGGGATTATTTTGCCAATTTGTGGCAATATGTCAATGACTTTATTCTGTCAGCGCTATAAGTTAGACAGCAATAAAAAAATTAGCGGTGCATTAAAAAGAGACGCAAATGAGTATGTTCGAAAATTACGAATTATATCGGGGTGCACTTTAAAATCTACGTCACGAGTCAGCGCCTTATTCCTGGATTTGACCCGCCGCGTTACAAATGACACGATAAACTGCGTGAAAGAACGCATGTCTATGGGAAGCTATTGACCCAGTGTTGACCACACGTTTGCTAATAATTTTTGGGCAAGCTCCCTTATTCTGTAACACGGCAAACCGAAAGCATTATTCGAACGAGAAAAGTCTTTTTCCCGTATCTCGTCTGCAGTGGCGAAGTTGCTTCACTGTTACATCACGCAATGAACTACAGACACCCTAGCGTTTCGTCCTTTTTTCAGTTTAGATTTGGTCCTAGAAATTACTAGTTTTCTGAACACAAGAAGGTTAGGTGACGTTCTATTTTTTGTTATGAGACATGTTTTTAAAACAGGTCCTGTCCAACTTTTGGGAGATCGAAATCGGTAACCAAATATTGGTCAATTGATCGAAAACATAACTAAACTTGCAATCTTGATTATGCTAGAAAGAGGGAAGAGTTGCTCATCTCTCGGGAAAAACATCAGTCAAATTTATCCAAGGCCTCTAACCTCCAATATAGAGTAACTTTGGGGTCATGCATTTATTTAAGTAAAGTAGAAAACCCATTATTAAGTATGGAAATTCATTTCTACGGTAAAAGACACAACACAAGAAAAGAAAACATGGGACTGCTGCAGGAAACGAGACCCGAATATCGGTCAACCTCTCCGAGGAGAGACATAGAAGTACATGAAGAGGAAGTAATCATCGAAAAAGAAATTATAAAGAATAGTATTAAAAAGCTTAAATCCGGAAAAGCTAGCGGACCTAGGGGAATATACCCTGATTCTATTCTTAAATATGGATCAGAGAAACTACTAGAAAATCCCATATATATAATCAATCAATGCATAAACGGGCTTCCAGTACCTGAAGATTGGAAAATTGCATTCATATCCTCAATACATGAAAACGGAAACAAGCTAGATTGCAAAAATTACAGAGAAACTTCAGTAACAAGTACTCTAACTAGATTGTACGATAGGATTCTTATATAATGATTTTCATGAGCAAGTAGAAGAATAGCAAAGTGGGTTTCATGCAGACAGATTTGGTAGTGATAATGTTTTTATCTTAAACAAGTAATTGAGAAAAGGAGTGTCAGAAATATAGAGATTCATGTTACCTTTGTGAACCTACAAAAAGCATATGATAACGTTCCAGTAGAAAAATTATGGATAGTGTTAGAGCTGACTAATATTAATCATACATACATAAAAGCTATAAAAGGAACTGTAGAAAAGGTCTAAATCTAAAATTAAAACTAAAAATCGACGTTCAAAAGAATTCCTGGTAACGAAAGACTTAAAACAGGGTTGCTGTATCTCTCCAACTCTTTTTAAAATATATATCGCAGTAGCTCTAAAAACCTGGAAACGTAAAGCACACGATATGGGAATCCAACCTAACGACCGATTTGCAATATACACACTACAGTTCGCTGACGGCCAAGTAATTGTAGCTAATGATAAAGAACACAGGGAGTATATGATGAACAAGTTAACGGAAGAATACCAAAAGTGGCGGTTAACAGTGAACGTGGACAAGACACAGTATTTATTTATTGAAAATGAATCAAGAGAACTAGACAATTGACAAACAATATCTCGATGCAATGATTATGTATACTTGGGTGTCACATTTGATAAGATAGGAACAGACTGTAAGGAACTGGAAATAAGAATAGGATGTTTAACAGTATTTTATGAAGCGAAGCGCAGCGACGTAGTGAGCTGTAAAACAAAATTCTGACCAATAAGATTACAGCATTTTCCAATTACGCCAACGGCAACGCTGTACGAAGTGCGTATTAACTTTTTGTCTTATTAGGGACTTAATAAAGTCATGCAATAGTGTCCGCACTGTGACAGTTTTACATTAGAATATGCCAGCTAATCTTTCAACATAAGGATTTTGTTAGTACACGAACCGAAATAAATACTGTCGACTTTAGTTATACATCAATAAACAACTTAGTTTTAAATTCGAATTTGGTTTGTCAATTTTGAAAGATCAACTGTCAGCCTGGAATGTAAATCTGTCACAATACTGCAATAATGGTGTCATTGCATGGCTTTATTCCAATAAGTCCCTATTATCAGTTACCTTAATCGTAAGGGACCATTCATAAATTTCGGAAGGTTCAAGGGTAGAGGGAGGGGGGGGTTTAGTTTTCCGTTACACTCATATTTTATTTAATTTTTTTTCTTTAATATGCGTTACGAAAGGGGGATGGGGAAGTAGAGGTAATGGCTATTCTGGATTAAGGAACTATGATGCGCATGTATATTTGGGAAAGCCGCGCCATGGGACGCTGTAGATTTCCTTAACTGGAGGAATTTTAATGTGTTTAGTACGGGTCGTAATGTTATTTCTCTTTGAAAAAAAACTTTTTATTTTGTAAAAATTTATTTATTTCTATTTTAAACAAACGATGGTATACAAATTGGTTTAAATTAACTTAATTAGCTCTTAGTTTCAATAACGAAAAAAAAGTGTTGCTTTAATAAAATTATGGTAATTATTGATGTATTTATCCTCATTTTTATAGAATGATTTTTAGGTACATGTTAACTAAATTCACTTTGTTTTTCGGAGTTTTGTCTGTTTTAATGATAGTTGCGAGTCCAAATTTTTCGCAAATATACAGATATTTTTGACACACACTTTGGAAATTCATTTATCAATTCTAAGCAAAATTTGTTAAATAATAAAACCGGTTGTGCTAGTAAAGGGTATACTTAAGTTAACTAAAACAAATTCACTGGCTAATGACTAAGGATGGCTCGTATTTCTGACAAGTAAAAAACGATATGAAATCAGTTACCTTATATTCTTAGTTCTAAAAGTTTATGAGATGATACGTTGTATTATAACAAAAGTTTAAAATTCCATCTGGCTGTTATTTAAAAGCCCCACAGCCTTGCCAGAGTTATCTGATGCCCGTTATTAATTATTATTAATGTTTCTTAGACCACGTACAAATGAGAAGAAGGTTTATTTTAAGAATAAAAGTTTACATACATACTCTTCTTTTTAATGTATCGTTAATAGCTCTCGCAGTTTTTAAGATATTGTATCAAACCTAAAACCAAATTTAAGCTACAGTGTATACGTCATTAGGCATGCCAAATAATAACAAGAATCTAAAAGAAATTATTTTTTCAGTGGGAATTGTTTTTTTTCACCTTCCCCTAAAACTGTGCGTCATTGATAGATTCTAAGATACAGAATAAGTTCTTTGTTTTATCTAGAAACTTTTTGGTCTCTTGCAGATTTTTTTGTATCTGCGACCGTCAACGAGCAAAAAATTAATTAACTATTTTTTTAGATTGGATCTTAGAGCTTTTCTGGCGAGGCTTTCGTGCTTGTAAATAACAGCCAGACTAATTTTCTTCATGACATAATGGTATAATCTATCTTGTGAAAAAATTTCCAAACTAAGAAAATAAGTTCCCAACTTTCCAATTTTGAAGACGCCGTTAAGTGCATTTTCCAACTGTAAATCAGCCAGAGTTATGTTTTTTAGATATAATAACAATAATGTGTGTATAATAACATCGGTTAATACGTTCAGTTTCAAGACTAGAAAATAAAGGCACAAATCAGTCAAATTTTTGGACTGTCCTTTTACTATCAGAACATACTTATTCATATACATACAAAAAAACAATTTACGAAATTTCAGCCTGTTACCCATCAGTTAAAAAAAAGACCGGTGTACTGTAAACTAAGAGTTTTTCGCAATTATATATTATAAAAACCCAATAAAAATTAAAACTTCGTAGCTGAAAAGACAGAAAAAACAACATGCTTTATCGAGCTCCCAAAAAAAAAGAGTATAAATACACCATAACAAAATTACAATTACCTGAACCAACAAAAAAAAAACACTTGAAGAATTAACAATATGTAACAAAGTAATGTTTATGGCAACATTTAATGTCATTATGGTCGATCTCAATTAACGCACACAAAAATTGAAAGATGAGTGAAGTTATTGGTCTAAAATTTAAATTTAATTCAAATAAACTTCATCTAGATATCTTTGTTGCCAACTTAGTAGCCACATTTATAATAACCGTACATTTTAATACCCGTGTCTTAAAAATCAAGCCAGTTTGCGTGGCTAAGCGGGTAAAAAAAAGACTTTGTTTCTCTTGTATTTTAGGTAACTCGAAAGCTTATCCTCACGGAGCGGGGGTCCAAGACCTATTAAACACCTATAGTTGATAACAAGACGCTAGCGCTACCAAATCCACTTTCAATCCCTGGCTTCGCAAGCGCAGATCTACCAATATTATTTACCTCATGTCTTAAAATAGATGCATACAGGGTGATTTTCACTTGAATGATTCTAACCACATGAAAATAGAAAGTTTCAAAAACCTAACCTAACAAAACCTAATCAAATCTAACCGAACCGAAGGAAACTGAACCAATAAATTTTTTCAAAAAAAAAACTTTCCTGACTTCCTGCCCGGGATCCTAGAGGATGTGAATCCGAACCGAACCAAACCGAACCTAACTAAACTGAACCAAACCTAACCTAACCAAACTAAACTACAACACGTACTGCTAATTAGGTTTAGTTGGGTAGGGTTAGGTTTGGATAGGTTCGGTTCGGTACGGTCCGGTTCGGATTCACATCCTCTAGCATCCCAGGTAGGAAGTCAGGAAAGTTTTTTTTTTGAAAAAAAATATTGGTTTAGTTTGCTTTGGTTCGGTTCGGTTAGATCTGATTAGGTTTCGTTAGGTTAGGTTTTTGAAACTTTCTATTTTCATGTGGTTAGAATCATTCAAGTGAAAATCACCCTGTACATCGATTCTAATACATGAGGTAAATAATATTGGTAGATCTACGCATGCGAAGCCAGGGATTGGAAGTGGACTTGGTAGCGCTAGCGTCTTGTTAGTTGATATTGTATTAAAGTGGCACCGCGTCACCAAAACCGTAGTGGGCAGAAAGGGAGTAGAGGGGTACATACAGTGACATGCACTTCCTTTAATTTTTTTATTGATATTGATTCCCAACACGCACTGCACTAATTAGTCATTAGCATAATATTTTACTTGCTTTTTATTTATGTCTTCTTCTAAACGCTTTCATTAGAGAGAAACATATATACTCTTATCTTGTTGTTACGAATATATTGATTTAGCCGGGCTTTGACGTTTTCTGTTCGTTGTTGTTTTAACTGTTTTATGTCAAACAAATTACGACCGAGCTTTTTACAAAACAAGTTAACTTTTTTGCTAGTACATATATCAATATTTGCGGGCATTTAAATATAAATTTGGATTCTTTTTTATGTTTTGGATCTTTATTTATCAGGTAAGTACCTAACTAATCCTTTAAAAGATCTCAGCGTTTTATCATACACATATAAAGTGCATGTTCAAGGTGAAACACTATTTTTTTAAAGGAAAGTTGTGCCTTCTTTATGTTAGTTAACTATACGGTTTCGTATCTACTACTCTCTTACGTTAATAAGAAAAAAACAGAATCTTCTATTCCGCAAGAAGCGTCGCTACCAAAATACAAGAGAAGCTAGAACATCAGCAGGCGATTAATAAACTTCTATATCGATCGAGAAAAAGATCGATGAAAAGAAAGAATCCATCAGGTGACATATGACAACACATTATCTTTTAGGTCAGATTAACGCTGATGACGATTTTTTCGCCTTAATAACGATTTCTACCCATTAAGCCACGAAAACTTGTTTAATTTTAAATTCACCGGTACTAAAATTGACTTTTGTTAGTATTTGGCTTAAACCTTGCTAACTAACGAAACGCCGACGCACAGTGTTTCAGTAGCACAAGTTTGGTAGAAAATATTTATATATATTTCAAGATATATGGATGATTCTACAAAAATGGTGCTGTGGAGTGGGAATGCATATTTTGCAAACACAGACTGCAAATGAAGCATAGTTTTAGTTATAAGATTTAAAACGAAATGTTTTCTTTATGGAGCATTTGAGTTTAATGTATAAAAAAAATTGCAAGTTTATAATTTTTTTTATTACAAAGCAAATACCTCATTCCTCTGGTGTAGTCCCAAACCAAATATTAAAAACTCAGATTGAAAAAAATATCCTAATAAATAATATTTAACCAAGTCTTAACTATTTATTAAAAAATTGATAAAACTTAAGTTTGCAGTCGTATTTTTGAAAATTCGAATTTACATCTTCCCGGAAAATTTTATAATTTTAAACGTGCTCCATTTTTAATAACACAATATTTGTGAATACCACCGGTTAATTTCTAGAGAAAGAGACGGCCCTGGATATCTAATTTACTTGTGAGGATGACATGTTTTGACAGATAATGTCAACTTTAGTTTGGTTTAAGTTATAGATCTTTTTATTTTCGGCAGAAAATTAGTTTTTTTCGGAGAAATCAAAAAGGAACGCTTCAATTATCATTCCTCTGGTAAGTAAATATTCGACTGATATCAATAGTATAATTTTTTTTGTTGATTGTTTTAAAATTATAAGTATAGGAACTTTGTTTATATAAAACTTAAGTTAAGTAGTCTAAATAGATTTTGATTTAAGTTGGAAAACTCATTCCTCTGGTCCTCATTCTTCTGGCATTTTTATGCAATAATTCCTAAAATTTGGGAAAATAAATGTTTCTTAGCTTACACCTAATTAGTTACAAAAATTTAACAAAACAAAATTATTTACTGTGCTGTACTGTTATTTAAAGGCAATGACCAAAAATGATATCCATATAGCCCACTTTTGGTAGAATCATCCTTATAGGGTGTTATTGAATAAGTTAATATTTAATAAGGTTTCTTGGTTCTATTTAAAAAAAATTGTAAACATATCGCACACCCGCTGAAAAAGAGTCACAACTCAAAAATCGCCGTTATTGAGATAAACCTGCCGCCATCATCGAAATAACTTGTATTTTCTTCCATAAAAGCGTCACATTTATGTTTCGACAATTCACCGCGAAAATGGCGATGTGACTCTTTTATTTTGTCCAGTTTAGCTTAGGATGCGTTCCTTTACAGTGTCACTTCTGACTTTATAACAGCGTGAACGTGGAGTTTCATCCTGAAAAGAGTCACATTTTGAGTTGTGAAGGTTTTCTTGTAAACTATTGGTTAAATCTGATCCATATGACAAGTAAAATACTGTTCTTTTTTGTTTTGTGACTGTTTTTTCGAATTGTTCAGTGTACTTAAGAGTTAAGGAGAATAAGAAAAAAATCTTTTGAATTTATTAGAGAATAATCACATTCCCACTTGTTATTTAGCATTTTATAACTCGTTGTAAAAATAAATACAAGGTTTCTTCTTTATTTGCTTTCTTTTTTTATATTATTTACCATCCTGCGTGACATCCTGATTTACAACGTCATGATACCTTGTTCTAAAAAAGTGTCACAATATCGGGTTTTTGTCTTTTTTTTACTAAAACCGACAAAAATCATTTTTTCTGAGAAATGTACTGCACCAATTAGATTGTGTTAATAGGTTCCTGTTGATATAAAATAACATGTTAACTCGTAATTTGTCATGTAAGTCAAAAATGAATCTCTCTAATGAACTAAATTCTTTAACAGCGATTTTCTCAAAACAATGTTTTTTGAGTTGTGACTATTTTTTAGCGGGGGTGCGATATGTCCTCAACGTCTTAACTTTTAAAAACAGGGTGTTAGATTTTTAAAAAATCTCCTTTTTTTATTAATATCTGGATTTTTTGGTGCCGACTTAATTACAACATTATTCTACATCAATTTTCACAAGCAAATCTTCTTTATCTTTTATGGTTTGTAAGAAACAAATAACTTACAGTTGTGAAAGGCTTTCGCGGCCATCGTCCAATGGTGGGTGTGCTTTCGGGCTGTTCGGCCGTCGTCGTTGGAAATTCGTTCTCGACGTTTCGCCATCTCGAGTGGATGGCATCTTCAGGAGATGTTGACTGTTTGTCGGCTTCTCGAAGACTGGTGGTTAGTCTGTCGCGGGCGCAGGTTATATACGCTATGGTGGGCGGGGCGTATATCAGAGCTGGTCGGTGATTGGTCGGCTCGCTCACAATAACAAAACTGAATCAAGGGAATGTGACCAATCACCGACCAGCTCTGATATACGCCCCGCCCACCATAGCGTATATAACCTGCGCCCGCGACAGACTAACCACCAGTCTTCGAGAAGCCGACAAACAGTTAACATCTCCTGAAGATGCCATCCACTCGAGATGGCGAAACGTCGAGAACGAATTTCCAACGACGACGGCCGAACAGCCCGAAAGCACACCCACCAACTTACAGCTATCAAGGAGCATCATTTGTTTATTATTTTTCGGGTTTTTTAAATCAAAACTAGGAAAATTTATAGGTAGATAGCGGCATTTTGGCTTAAGGACGGCAGCGTAGGATAAGAGACAAAACCGTCTAATTAACATTGCAAAAGTGTCATAATAATCCAGCAGTGTTCTAAGGAATCCCATAAGGATGAAACAGTTAACTGTCAACACTTACTAGGGTGTCCATTAGATTTTGGACCCCCGGGAGAATAAGCTTCCCTCAGGAAAATAAGAGAGAAACAAAACCTTTTAACCCTCGAAAACTTGTTTCACATTTAAAATGTTATAAATACCAATAAATGTCATTTTATAATGACGTGTGATCACCGCGTTAGCGCGAAGTCTGGATAAAGTTTATGTTTAAAAAAAATTAAAAATTACTTACAACTTTTTTTTCTAGTGGCCATCTCCCGCACTATTTCCATTAGTAGCTGCTGCGCTATTTTTGACAGTAGTAGTAGAAGCCAAAATAACGGTGTGTTGTCCTCCGCTTGATACTGAAAAAAAAATATACAGGGTGTCGAGAAATGGAAAAAAATAATTTAAAAACAGCATGAAAACTACAAATTGTGAAAGGCTTTCGAGGCCATCGTCCAATGGTCAGTGTGCTTTCGGGCTGTTCGGCCGTCGTCGTTGGAAATTCGTTCTCGACGTTTCGACATCTCGAGTGGATGGCATCTTCAGCAGATGTTGACTGTTTGTCGGCTTCTCGAAGACTGTCTTTGCCTAGGTCCAAAATTGGATTGAAGAACCCAAGTAACATATCTTTATTTATAGCGGAAGCTAAAAGGTTGCCAGCGCCTTTCCTTAAAACCATTAGTTTCAATGTTTGGTCGCTAGCACGTTTCTATTACGCTTATATACCCCTTAGACCTCCTAAATGGGACTCCCCAATTGGTGGTGGCAACCTATGTATTAAACTCATTATAAAACCATAAGAAATAAACGCTAGCTTCGCCCTCTAGCGGTTCCACCAGTATAGAACCTTTTAGAGCCTAAAGCTATTATGCCAGGTTCTACAAGCAACTCAGAAACGTCCTCTATCCTGTTATGAAACTAGATTTGGTAATTTGGTATCCTGGCAATTCTGTTGAATACCATAATACCTTTAGAGTAAAGAATTTTTCCTATAAAAGCTTTAGCGATATTTTAGATTCACAATGGCTATATAAATAAATTTAGGTCATAAAATTGCCAAAAATGGCAGAGTTCCAAAATTATTGTATCACATAAAAATATACCTATATATGAGGAGTCTGTCGTTTTGTGGATCATCAAATTGCCTGCCAGACTTATTTTTCTGATAAAATCGTATCTGAAAAGCTCTCAAAACAAGCGCGCCAGCTCACAAATGCTTTTTAATAGTTTTTTGATAACTAAATAACAAATATTTAAAATAAAATAAAATTATTTACACTATTCACCATTAAAAAAGTCTGTTTGGTTTACATAAATCAAAATTAAAGTAAAATTAATGTTAAAAAACACTGCTAAAACGACTAGATAAATATTTTCTCTTTACAATATTTTTAAAATAATTCTATATACGCCATTATCGTTTTATAGTGGTCACTTGGTTTTATTTGTTACTCTATCGCAACAAGGATTTTTGAGTGCGCTTATGAAACCAATAAAAAAGAGAAGGTAAACATAGTGAACATAACCTAACTTAAATTTTTTGTATTTGTTTTTTAAACTGTTGTGTTAAATTTAAATGTTTTTTATCGTGCAATTTGCACACAATCAGGAGGGCCAGTGCAATGATATCCGTTGTGCCTGCAGGTTGGAGGGAAACCTCTTATATTGGCCGTTTAAACAGGCCTTATCTAGGCTTGGGTGCCCTACCCAGGAGGATAATATATAATCAATCTTGCAATAGGTAGGTACCAATCTGTACTAGTACTAGTAAAAACTAAAATACGAAAGTATTTATTTACTGTTAGAACCCTTAAGGAAACAAAGTTTTATATGACCGCCTATTTAAATAATATTTAATATGCAGCTATGGGTAACCAAAAATACAAAAGAATTAAGTTTACCTTTAAGCCTTCCAATAAAACCTGTTTAAAATGCCTAAAAGTAATGGCAAAAACCAAAAGTTTAAAGTTTATATTTACCACTCTTAAAAACCTTAAGGAAACTAGGTTCTATATGGCCGCCTATATAATTATATTTACTATTAAACTAATGGTAACTACAAAAACAATAGTATATATGGTAACCTTTTAGCTCTATTATAAAACACTTTTGTTATGACCTAAAGTAATGAAAAAAACTAAAAGACCAAAGTTTTTATTTATTTCTTTTTAAAAACTTTAGGTAAAAGGGTTTTATAAATCAGAAATCAATAAAACCAAAAGTATCTAAAAGGAACAGAAGAACACTTTTTGGTTGTATAACACCTCTTTAGGTAATTGGCAATATAAATTACCTTTTTGTAGCCAAATTGATCCTAAAAGCCATAACAGCACCCTCTAAATAACCTTGGAACCAAATTAATAAAACCTTGAGTGGTAAGAATGTTACTTGGGAAGGTTAAATAGATAGATGATCGATTTTTCACGATTTCTATGGTGGTTTATATTGGTGTAAAATATAAACATTACTATGGAAAAATTTGCCACAAAACAGAATTTGAACATGCAAAATGAAATAACCACATTGTTCCAAGATTTGGGTTTTTATAAAAGAGTTTTTAATTTTTTCGCATTTCCTAGTCAATTTTTTAATAGTAATGTTTACTTTTATTTAACATAAAAAAACATTTCTACAAAAAAACGACTGTTTTATCGACCAAAAAATTACAAGGTGTTCAAGATCATATCTCTGTGAGTTTTTACCAAATTTAATGAAAAACAGAAAAAAATGTGCGAGATAAAATCAAAAATAAAAACACCTCTATGTAAAAAATGGTTTATAAGGTTTATTCCCTTTCATTTCCCACAGTTTTCATGGTGTTTTTAATTCTTTCCTTTCGAAAAATTATTTGCATAGCCTGATTTTTTTATTTTGAAAATATTATTTGGATTACCTCTAAAAACTTTCTTGTCTGTCAATTGTTTTGATTTGATGTGCGTTGGTTCGTCGCAATCCTCTTCTTCGCCGATTCCTAGTTGCCCGTTCGAGCCCATGCCCCATCCGAATAGATCACCTGGTAACAAAAAATAGGGGCTATAAATACCAGTAGCGTACAGTGCTAATTCAGAGTCAAAATTAGCTTTATTGTCATAGATACAGTGTACATTGACAAAGCCATGCTTATCTAATATATAAAAAAAAAATAGCGAAATTACATTTAGAAATATGTCTATGCTATAATATGTTTTTTTTTATTAAAAAGGATTTTAGGCTGGTTTTAAATAAATTATTTTTCTATAAGCGTGCGGAAAAGTCCACTTTTCCGCACGCATTTTCGTGTGGAAAGTGCCACTTTTCCGCACTAGTGCGGAAAAATATTTTTTCCGCACTAGTGCGGAAAAATATTTTTTCCGCACTAGTGCGGAAAAGTTAATTTGTTACGATTTTGAGGTGTTCTATAACATTTAGACCGTTCAAAATACATTTGTATCTTTCCTAGCACACGAAATATCCTAAAAATATTTAAATTGACTAAAATTCTGCTATATTTTCAATATTTTCCATAAAATAAAGTTTTCAGTAAAATAGGTTCAAATTATAAGTTTTAAACCTCCCCGGTATAAATATCGTCATTGTCAACGTCAAACAACAATGAACACTAGTGGTTTTAGATTTGGCATCTTAAATCACCATAGCAACAAAGTACAAACAAACTGTCAAAACAAAGCCAATTTTGCAGATACAAGCGTCTTTTGAATTTTTCAAACAAAAAAATCAGATTTTTAATGGATTCTTCGGACGAAGATCTACCCCAGTCAGTTCTAGAAGCCGCTAGAATGTGAATAATAATAATTGATTTGATTAAAACGTTTTCAATATAAATAATTTTCTGATTAATTTTTAGTTTTTTCCTCACGCTTATAGAAAAAATAGTGTACCTAACTCGTGCGTAAAGTGTCTTTTCCGCACTTGATTGCTGGCCAAACTCCGCTATCGCGTCGTTTGGCCATCTGCAATCGCGTGCGGAAAAGAGGCACTTTCCGCACTAGTTAGGTAAACTACTATAATTTTATTTTATTTTATTTCAAAAGGGAGTTTATTGGTCAAAAATTCGTGACAAAGAGTTTGGTTTTATAAAAATAAAAATCACCGACTACACTAATACAACAACCGAACCGAACCGAACCCACGAATTTGTGCAAATACGATTTTTTTACATTAAGTTCATCTATCAACTAATACAATTATTGCCTTAAGTTAAAAATACACCCTGTAAATTAGTCTATATTGAAATTCGACCACGCACGCTAATATGTTATAGAAAAAATCAGTAATTTTGGTATACTTCTTTAATTTGGCGTGTGGTAAAAATAAACTTATCAGAAAATTTACATAGTAGAAAAGTTTTAGTTTCCAGCATTACCGTAAAGGGTTATTTTAAATGACACCCTGCTGCTTAAGCAAGCCTGCCAATTAATGCAAATGTCACATTTTTGACACTTACGGGTGTGACGTTTGACATTTACGTAATCAGTTACATGTCACTTAACACTGTTACGACAAAACGTGTATATTTAAATGTCAAATAGAAATTTATATTTCACATGTAAGCGTTTTGTAAGATTTAAAAAAAAATAATTTGGATACACACTAGCATACTTCGTGTTTAATTTTTTATTAGCCTCAGATATTCAATGCAGTAATCATAAATGTAAGCTGTATAATAATTAAAAAAAATAAGTCTTTTTAACCACATCAAAAGGCGATAATCACTGTTTGACAGGTTAATACAACAGCCATTTGTCAAGACAATCCTGTGAGTTACATGGGATGTTGTTACCTTTAACCCCTAATGCACTGTAAGTCAAACTTGGATTAATACATCAATCTCTCTTTGTTTATCGTACAGGATACAACAAAGAGATAAATCATTTAATGAATCCAAGATTATATTTCTTACAGTGAATATAGAGGCAAAACAAACAGAAAAATCATCTTATGATGAAAAAGACTTTTTTTAAACTGTATCATACAAAATATTACGCCATTTTTAACTTTCTCAAAGGCATAGCCAGCTGAATGATTAAAAATTATTTATTTTTATTTACCTCTGAGTACACAGTAACTAAATATGATAAAATTTAGCTACCAAAATAACAGAGGAAAACAGCTTGTATATGATTTCATCGAAATAGTATCATCATGGGCAAAAATCAAACAAACGCAGACAAAATAGTGTCCTCAGATTTTTCATAGGAACACAAATAACACTGTTATTCTCGAGCAACCGCTATTAATGTAAAGTTAGCACTAATATTGGCAAGCTGTGTTGCAATAAGTTTCTAATAAAGCATACATTTTATACTAACTTCATGAATATTTTAACTGATCACCCTCTCCTTGCTGGTAGCTTCTAATTGTGAGTTTTATCTCTACGTTATAAAAATTTTAAAACTACGAACGGAACATTCAGCCTGTCTAAATGATAAAACACTACGGTAACATAACCGTTGTTAACAAGTTTAAAAGTTTTAACTCATGAATAAGTTATAATTTTTTATTTTAAGTAAAACAGTTAAATAAATTTAGATTTAGTTTTAATTCTTATTAGCCTCAGATATCCAATGCAATAATCATAAATGTAAGCTGTATAATATTTTGAAAAAAAAATTGTCTTTTTAACCACATCAAAAGGCGATAATCACTGTTTGACAGGTTAATACAACAGCCATTTGTCAAGCCAATCCTGTGACTTGCATGGGATGTTGTTACCTTTAACCCCTAATGCACTCTAAGTGAAACTTGGATTAATACATCAATCTCTCTTTGTTTATCGTACAGGATACAACAAAGAGATAAATCATTTAATCAATCCAAGATTATATTTCTTACAGTGAATATAGAGGCAAAACAAACAGAAAAATCATCTTATGATGGAAAAGACTTTTTTTAAACTGTATCATACAAAATATTACGCCATTTTTAACTTTCTCAAAGGCATAGCGAGCTGAATGATTAAAAATTATTTATTTTTATTTACCTCTGAGTACACAGTAACTAAATATGATAAAATTAGCTACCAAAATTACAGAGGAAAACAGCTTGTATATGATTTCATCGAAATAGTATCATCATGGGCAAAAATCAAACAAACGCAGACAAAATAGTGTCCTCAGATTTTTCATAGGAACAAAAATAACACTGTTATTCTCGAGCAACCGCTATTAATGTAAAGTTAGCACTAATATTGGCAAGCTGTGTTGCAATAAGTTTCTAATAAAGCATACATTTTATAATAACCTCATGAATATTTTAACTGATCACCCTCTCCTTGCTGGTAGCTTCTAATTGTGAGTTTTATCTCTATTTACGTAATAAAAATGTTAAAACTACGAACTGAATATTCAGCCTGTATAAATGATAAAACACTACGGTAACATAACCGTTGTTAACAAGTTTAAAAATTTTAACTCATGAATAAGTTATAAATTTTATTTTAAGTAAAACAGTTAAATAAATTTAGATTTAGTTTTAATTCTTATTAGCCTCAGATATCCAATGCAATAATCATAAATGTAAGCTGTATAATATTTTGAAAAAAAAATTGTCTTTTTAACCACATCAAAAGGCGATAATCGTTGTTTGACAGGTTAATACAACAGCCATTTGTCAAGCCAATCCTGTGACTTGCATGGGATGTTGTTACCTTTAACCCCTAATGCACTGTAAGTCAAACTTGGATTAATACATCAATCTTTCTTCGTTTATCGTACAGGATACAACAAAGAGATAAATCATTTAATGAATCCAAGATTATATTTCTTACAGTGAATATAGAGGCAAAACAAACAGAAAAATCATCTTATGATGGAAAAGACTTTTTTTAAACTGTATCATACAAAATATTACGCCATTTTTAACTTTCTCAAAGGCATAGCCAGCTGTATGACTAAAAATTATTTATTTTTATTTACCTCTGATTCACAGTAACTAAATATGATAAAATTTAGCTACCAAAATTACAGAGGAAAACAGCTTGTATATGATTTCATCGAAATAGTATCATCATGGGCAAAAATCAAACAAACGCAGTCAAAATAGTGTCCTCAGATTTTTCATAGGAACAAAAATAACACTGTTATTCTCGAGCAACCGCTATTAATGTAAAGGTAGCACTAATATTGGCAAGCTGTGTTGCAATAAGTTTCTTATAAAGCATACATTTTATAATAACCTCATGAATATTTTAACTGATCACCCTCTCCTTGCTGGTAGCTTCTAATTGTGAGTTTTATCTCTATTTACGTAATAAAAATTTTAAAACTACGAACGGAACATTCAGCCTGTATAAATGATAAAACACTACGGTAACATAACCGTTGTTAACAAGTTTAAAAATTTTAACTCATGAATAAGTTATAATTTTTATTTTAAGTAAAACAGTTAAATAAATTTAGATTTAGTTTTAATTTTTATTAGCCTCAGATATCCAATGCAATAATCATAAATTTAAACTGTATAATATTTTCAAAAAAAAAAGTCTTTTTAACCACATCAAAAGGCGATAATCACTGTTTGACAGGTTAATACAACAGCCATTTGTCAAGCCAATCCTGTGACTTGCATGGGATGTTGTTACCTTTAACCCCTAATGCACTGTAAGTCAAACTTGGATTAATACATTAATCTCTCTTTGTTTATCGTACAGGATAGAACAAAGAGATAAATCATTTAATCAATCCAAGATTATATTTCTTACAGTGAATATAGAGGCAAAACAAACAGAAAAATCATCTTATGATGGAAAAGACTTTTTTTAAACTGTATCATACAAAATATTACGCCATTTTTAACTTTCTCAAAGGCATAGCCAGCTATATGACTAAAAATTATTTATTTTTATTTACCTCTGAGTTCACAGTAACCAAATATGATAAAATTTAGCTACCAAAATTACAGAGGAAAACAGCTTGTATATGATTTCATCGAAATAGTATCATCATGGGCAAAAATCAAACAAACGCAGACAAAATAGTGTACTCAGATTTTTCATAGGAACAAAAATAACACTGTTATTCTCGAGCAACCGCTATTAATGTAAAGGTAGCACTAATATTGGCAAGCTGTGTTGCAATAAGTTTCTTATAAAGCATACATTTTATAATAACCTCATGAATATTTTAACTGATCACCCTCTCCTTGCTGGTAGCTTCTAATTGTGAGTTTTATCTCTATTTACGTAATAAAAATTTTAAAACTACGAACGGAACATTCAGCCTGTATAAATGATAAAACACTACGGTAACATAACCGTTGTTAACAAGTTCAAAAGTTTTAACTCATGAATAAGTTATAAATTTTATTTTAAGTAAAACAGTTAAATAAATTTAGATTTAGTTTTAATTCTTATTAGCCTCAGATATCCAATGCAATAATCATAAATATAAGCTGTATAATATTTTCAAAAAAAAAAATTGTCTTTTTAACCATATCAAAAGGTGATAATCATTGTTTGACAGGTAAATACAACAGCCATTTGTCAAGCCAATCCTGTGACTTGCATGGGATGTTGTTACCTTTAACCCCTAATGCACTGTAAGTCAAACTTGGATTAATACATTAATCTCTCTTTGTTTATCGTACAGGATACAACAAAGAGAAAAATCATGTAATCAATCCAAGATTATATTTCTTACAGTGAATATAGAGGCAAAACAAACAGAAAAATCATCTTATGATGGAAAAGACTTTTTTTAAACTGTATCATACAAAATATTACGCCATTTTTAACTTTCTCAAAGACATAGCCAGCTGAATGATTAAAAATTATTTATTTTTATTTACCTCTGAGTACACAGTAACTAAATATGATAAAATTTAGCTACCAAAATAACAGAGGAAGACAACTTGTATATGATTTCATCGAAATAGTATCATCATGGGCAAAAATCAAACAAACACAGACAAAATAGTGTCCTCAGATTTTTCATAGGAACACAAATAACACTGTTATTCTCGAGCAAGTTAAAAGCAACCGCTGTTAATGTAAGGTTAGCATTAATAGTGGCAAGCTGTGTGGCAATAAGTCTCTAATAAGGTAAACATTTTATAGTAACCTCATGAATATTTTAACTGATTACCCTCTCCTTGTTAGCTTTTAATTGTGATTTTTATCTTTTTACCTAATAAAAATTTTAAAACTACGAAGGCAACATGCAGCCCGTTATAAATAATAAAACACTACAGGAACATGACCGCTT
This sequence comes from Aspidapion aeneum, assembly GCA_963576565.1. NCBI lineage: Eukaryota > Metazoa > Arthropoda > Insecta > Coleoptera > Brentidae > Aspidapion > Aspidapion aeneum. The sequence goes on along the minus strand of OY755043.1, from coordinate 5,626,735 downwards.
TTAACAAGCTTAAAAATATTTATTTGTGAATAAATTATTATTTTTTTATTTTAGATAAAACAGTGTATAAATTAAAATGAATTTAGATTTAATTTTAGTTTTGTCATCAGAAAAGAAATAAATACAAGGAAGAAGAGATAAAATATTTAATCTACCCATCTTAAGGTGAATATGACGAAAAACTCATAGACTTGAGGTTAAGGGCAAAATAAACAAAATAAACTGTATCATACAAAAGATTACACCTTTTTTAACTTTCTCAAAGGCATATCCGGTCGTATGACTCAAAATTATTTATTTACCTCTGAGTTTACAGTTAACTAAATATGGTGATAAAATTTAGCTACCAAGATTACAGAGGATAACACCTTTTATGTATATGATTGTTTAAAATGATTTAACCACCTTGTTTACTTTATGTTTCGCCGATGATCAGATAGTAGTGGCTCAGGATTATGACGACCTCGAATATATGACACGAAAACTAATAGAAGAGTACAATAAGTAGGGACTAGAGGTTAATCTCAATAAGACAGAGTATATGTGTATCGGGGGAATAAAACAGGATCTAATCTTAAATACCGGGCAGCGAATTCAGTCCTGTAATGAGTATAAATACTTAGGTTTAAAAATTATAGCTGACGGAACACTAGACAAAGCTATAAAAGATCGAAACGTACAAGAAAGAAAAGCAATAACTTTATTAAATGGAATAATTTGGGACCAAAGTATATCAAAACATAACAAAAAGCTTATATATAACACCATTGTAAAAAGTATTATTACATACGGCTCAGAAGTATGGCCAATCAAGGATAGAACAGAAAAAATGCTTTCCGCTACGGAGATGAACTATTGGAGAAGAGCAGCAGGGAAATCAAAAAGAGAAAGAGTTGCAAATCAAAGAATAAGAGAAATTATGACAGTGGGTGAACGTACTTTAGTGGATGATATAAGAACAAAACAACTGGTGTGGTACGGACATGTACAAAGAATGAATGATGAAAGACTACCTAAACAAATACTACAATGGAAACCAACTGGCCGAAGAAAACGAGGACGGCCAAGGAGAAGCTGAAGAGAAGGAATAAATAAATAAGGCCAAGTAGAAGCTGGAGAGAAGGAAATAAGAATAAGAGGCCTAGATGATGAATTATGGGCAAACAGAAACGAGTGGAGATTGGGTATCGGAAGACGTAGAACGTTGTGAAATATATATATATATATATATATATATATATATATATATATATATATATATATATATATATAAATATATATATATATATATATATATATATATATATATATATATATATATATATATATATATATATATATATATACAGGGTGTCTCAGAACTAATGGTACATAGTTAAACTGTAGATTCCCTGGGTCAAAATATTACGATTTAGCCACAATTACTTTAGTCCAAAAGTTCGTACTAACCGAGATACAGGGTGTTAAACTTTATTTTTTCAATTCGATTTTCTTTAATAAGTTTTTTACTAATTAACATTTTTGCAAAAAATAACCAGCGTGTAAGTTTTTTTGAAATTGGCAAAACGATTGCGTTAAAAATTTTGATGTATAGTGTACAGGGTGTTCCCTGGACCACTAGCATTGCATTAAAATCAGAGGCTTTTTTTTGTGCTTCGGTGTATATGTAAAATATAGGTTTTCCCATCCTTTTTATGCAAAAAAGTTATACTGTTTTAAAGTCGCTCAGGGCAACGGTTTTTGAAATTTTTGCATTTAAAGTTTTTATTGCATGTGAGTGATATGCCTAATTTATGTATGATACTTTCTTTAATTCATTCTACTAATTAATATTTTTGCAAAAACTAACCAGCATGTAGGTTTCTCTGAAATTTGCAAGACGATTCCGTTGAAAAATTTGATGTACGATGTACAGGGTGTTCTTTGGACCACTACCATTGCATTAAAATCATCAGTGTATTTTTTTGTACCTCGGTGTATACTTAAGCAGGTTTTTAAACAGAATATTATTTTAATTATTACTAACAAAAAAAAATAAAAACTAATTATAAAAATTATACATATTTTATTGCAACTACAAATTTTTAGATAGAAAAACAAAAAAAAATCTACAATTAAATGTTCAAAATGGCCGTTAACCTGAATACATTTGTTTATTCGCTTCTTATACGAACGTCTGATTTTAAAATAAAGATTTGCATTTCTAAACGCCTCTCCAGCATTTTGAATTTTTTGAAATAGTTTTCCTCGGGTATTTATCTAGCCTACAATAATAAACAGTTTTAAGTTTGATTTACTATTTGTCAATTTAAAAATTTTAACTTAGTTGCTGAGAGCGCCATGCTTAAGAAATTTTATATTTTTTTAAATAAATAATAAAATATTAATTTTATTGATAATTAAAATTTTCTTTCAAAACAAGAAAAAAATACTTGCATTAATCAAGTATTAAAAAAACTAATACGAAGAGGTTTTTGTTCCTCATTAAAAACAAAGCCCTACACAGTTGCAATAACGAACAATGATAACACACTTATGATAATTCAAGAACCACCCTGTATATTTTTTAACTTAATATTTCTTAAGAAAACATCCAATCTTAATGCTATAAAAAAGTATTGATTATAGCTAATATGTATGAAGTAGGTAAGAATTTAATCAAAAATCTTTTACGCATACAATAAAAACTTCTAATTTAAATATCTTGAAAACCGTTCCTCTAAGCGACATCTAAACGCTATAACTTTTTTACTTAAATAAAACTAAAAAATTAATGTTTTGAATAGAATCTTGTATACACCGAGGAACAAAAAAGTTAGACCTATTTTAATGTAACGGCACCGACCTAGAGAACACCCTGTATAATATTTATTTTTTTTACCAAAATTAAGTTGTCCATGCCCAACAACCACCAAACCGAATTTTTTGTGCAAAATTATTAATTAGTAGAAAGAGTTGAAGAAAGTATCATACATAAATTAGGCATATCACTCACATGCAATAAAAATTTTAAATGCAAAAATCTCAAAAACCGTTGCTCTGAGCGACTTTAAAACAGTATAACTTTTTTACATAACAAGGATGGGAAAACCATTATTTTACATAAAAACTGGTATACCCCAAAGCACAACAAAAATACACTGATTTGTATGCAATGATAGTGGTTTAAGGAACACCCTGTACATTATACATCAAATTTTTCACCGGAATCGTCTTGCCAATTTTAGAAAAACTTACACGCTGGTTAGTTTTTGCAAAAATATTAATTATTAAAAAAGTTATTAAAGAAATTCGAATTGAAAAAATAAAGTTTAACACCCTGTATCTCAGTTAGTACGAACTTTTGGAGTAAGGTAAGTATGGCTAATTCGTAATATTTTGAGCCAGGGAATCTACAGTTTAACTATGTACCATTAGTTCTGGAACACCCTGTGTATATATATATATATATATATATATATATATATATATATATATACATATATATAAAATGATTTAACCTTGCTAGAACTATGCGAAACTGGGCGATTGATCCTTATTGGATGGGAAGTCCCAGTAAAACAAAAAAAAAATATGATGAAGTTTTTCCAAAAAAAGCTTTTGAAGAAAAAAGTTTTTGTTACCTTAAGAAAACACCCCGTATATTATTTTCTCGTTTGTGTGTACAGCGTGTCCCATTTTCGATGGGATTAAATGGGAAACTCGCTTATTATTAAAGATATCGATTTTTGGAGCCCTTAAAAATGGTGTAATCAGATTTTTGCTATACCCCGTGGTTTCGCTAATACAGGGAGTTTTTGAAAAAATTGCATTTTAATTAATTCCTTGTATCTCGCTTATTCTGCAAGATATTTTTATTCTGTAAAAACCTTTCTATGGCAACTTTTTTAGAGCAAAATAATGACACTGTCAATTTTTTAAAATATTGTTTAGTTTTTGAGATATGGTATTTATCATAAAAAAATTAAATACGGACCTGGATTTTTTTTATTACTACTTTGATTGGTTCCATGCTATTATTACCTTAAAATGATAAAACTTTAATATTTTTCGATTTAAGGTTAAAAAAAACTATTTAATATTAAAAAAAAATTATAGTCCGAACCTGGAAATTTCCAACGTAATTATAAATTAAAAATTGCAAGACACACTAGTTGAACGATTTTTAATTTATCTGTTTTGAAATGATAATTAAAAGATTTATAAATAAAGTAAAAAACGTTAAAAAGTTACAAAAATAATATCATACTAATTATTTGATGGTGAAATTTACAAAACAAAAGCGTGGAATTGACATTGTCATTTTACTTGTCATTTTTGTGAATGGCTAACAATTATTTTAAACTGGCTAGAAATCGACCATATCCAGATTTTGAATAATGTGATATGTTTGACTGCTTCATTCAAGCAACAAAATCCCAATATTTAAATGGCAGAAATATTTTTATGCAAAATGCGTTAAGAAAAACTACTCAAAAATGCCAACAATGTCTTACACATAATGGTAATCAGAAAAATTAGTTTTAATTTTTTATAATTTGTTTTTTTGTATTTTTCGTAGACTTTGTTTTAAATAAATCTGTAAATTAACGTAAAACCATTTTAATATACTAAGTATCAAAACAGTTAAACTAAAAATTGTTTAACTAGCAATTTTTAATTTATATTTATGTTGGAAATATCCAGGTTCGGACTATTTTTTTTTTTAAATATTAAATATATTTTTTTTACCTTAAAATAAAATTTTTTAAATTTTTATTATTATATGATAATACTAGCATGAAACCAATCAAAACAGTAATAAAAAAAATTCAGGTCCGTATTTAATTTTTTTATGATAAATAACATATTTCAAAAACTAAACAATATTTTAAAAAGTTGATAACGTCATTATTTTCTTCTGAAAAAGTTGCCATGAAAAGGTTTTTACAAAATAAAAATATCTCGCAAAATAAGCGAGATACAAGGGATTATTAAAAATAATTTTTTTCAAAAACTCCCTGTATTAGCGAAACTACGGGGTATAGCAAAAATCTGATTACGCCACTTTTAAGGGCTCAAAAAAAGAGCACGTTAAGGTGCAATCAGAAAATCTATATCTTTGATAATAACCGAGTTTCCCATTTAATCCCATCGAAAATGGGACACGCTGTACTGTGTTTTAGATTTCTAACACATACCTAAGTATATTCGAACTAAAAAAAGTAAGACAATTAATATTAAGTTTTGTAAATTAGTTTCTTCCTTATCCATGCGGTTCTGCCCAGATTTCCCCTACTAATCTAAACCGTGCTGCACCAACTTACCATCTGACGTCACAGCAAACGAAGTACAGCTGCCGCACGCGACGTTGACGATTTTCTTGGTTGACAGACCTGTCACTTCTGTTAAAACTTCAGCATGGTCGCAGTCTTTACCCAGTCCCAGTCTGCCGTAGTCTTTCCTACCGATTGCGTAGACCTTGCCTTCCGTAGTTAAACCTAAATTTAGAAAAATGATTTTAGAAAGAAATTTAAAAAATAACTTTAACACCCTTTTAAACTATCAACTTTTGGACAAAGGCAAATAAGAACAAATAATAATATTTTGAGCTCTTGAATTGATCCTGCAATTTTGGACTATTACCTAGAACATATAAACCCTGTATGTCGCAAGATAGATTTGAAACAAAGGTATAAACAATGGTATAAACCAAATAAACAAACCAAAATATACCAAGCCAAAAAAAAAAAAATAAAAACGAATGACGCAATTTTGGAAAAAAAATATTTACCTATTGTATGATGCTGCCCACTACTAATCTGTTCCCATGAATATTTCGAAAACTCCTTCGATTTCTCAGGAAGGTAAACGCCACCAACCTTTTTTAAACCTGAAAAATAAAAATTAAATTTAAAAATAATTTGATTCATAGTATCACTCCCTTACTTTTCCCGGACATTTTATTCAAACCGCTTTACGTGAATTATTTCCCATTTTCACGAAAAATGTAAATAAACAAATATGGCGTCCAGCCACACAGCACCTGTGTGTCTACGTGACACACGCATGCGCACTTGCAAATTTACGTCTGCGAATTTAAATTTGCCATTGTTTCCAAAGCGGGCTATAATTGTTTAATTTTTCCATTTTTTAAACCAGTATTTATGATCTAGCGTATTTGATATTAGCTATTAAATAAATTGGTAAAAAAATTTTTTTAATTCACAAGCTTTTATAAAATGCACTAAAAATTCTAAAATTATTTTCTAACATTCTAATATTATCATAATAATAAAAGCGATGGCCGACTGATTGAAATTTTGACGATGTTAGCACGATAAGATATCCGTATCAATTAAATATCACTATTTGCAAGAATCAATCTAGCAGAAAAATGCAGAGGTACCAAACCCACCCAACCCGACCTAAGATACCCCAGCATTTCTCTGACATAGGTATGGCAATGGCATGACATTGCGGCACATCAAACATATCTTTGTTGACCTGCTATGTTGAATATTCTTTAAGTGTTTAGATCACAAATTTAGATTAACTTATGCTTTGATTTGTGGCCATCGCTTTTATTATTATGATAATATTAGAATGTTAGAAAATAATTTTTTAATTTTTAGTGCATTTTATAAAAGCTTGTGAATTACAAAAAAAATTTTTACCAATTTATTTTCTACTTTTTAGTCTCAGCTATCTACTTTATTAAATAAAAATATTTGTTCAATAACAGAACAGAAGAGTTTCTTCTAGATTATGATGAAATCGCTGATCGTGGGTTGTTTGGAAACTCATTTTTCTATTAAGGGAAGGAGAGGGTGGGGGTAGAGGTAGAAATTGAAATTGACAGCCGTTGTTTTAGTGTTTAACAACCTCTACCGCTATCATGGGCCGACCTGTTTAGAGTTTTTGGAACCCATTTGAAACTGTCACTTGTCAAGTGTTAAAGAGACAAGAAAAAACTTATTGTAGGCTAATTTTACAAAATAAATGTTGTGAATGTTGGAAATTGGTGATATTTTGTAATTTTTAATTAAAGACAGATACAATTAAACATTAAAAAAGTACCATAACCATAGCGAAAGGAAATAGTAGCATACGGCAGTGATAGTAGTTAATTACCATAATGGAATGACATTTATCTAGGGCGCAGACGCAGTGATTACTAGAACCATAACCAAGCGTCAAATAAGTGTTTCGAAAACTTACTATTAACCCAGTTTCCAGTGAGATTCATGATCATACTTTTCAAATTCTTTAAAAACTATTAAAATTAATTATGAAATATTCAGTTTAAAGTTGCACCACTAAAAGTTAACAGCTCTACAGTCCGTGTCATAATTTTTGAAATAACTTTTTGACAGTTATAAACTGGTTACAAAAAGAACAAGGCCAACAAAAGAATAGAGGAAACGACCCTGAAAAAATCAGCTGTTCTCTGGGCGTTGACTTTTACATTGGGTCTTATGACAGGTCAGACGTTTTTTTAGGATATTTTCAAAATGGTACTACAGATTTTCGGGAAATTTTAGTGAAATATTCTCAGACACCATCCCGATATTTTACCAAACTTTTGTAAAAATGCAAGATGATTAAAAGGTTAAAATCTTCAAGATTTAGCATTTCTTATTTTGAATTCAAATTACCCGCCATATACCGTGGCTAGAAACCGTTTGTTTTTATTTTTAATTTAAAATTGATTTTGTTTATTAAAAATGTGGGGTTAAGATTTTTAATAATCACCTGGGTTGTAAAATCCTATTTTGGGAAAAGCGATTTTTAGCACCTTTTTGGGACCTTTTTTGGTCATATGACTTTTGTCAGCTTTAGTTAAAATCGCGATAAAACCACGTTTTGACTTTTTGGAAAGCGCCGACCTGCGCCAGAAAAGAGAAAGAAAACCACTTCCGTCGAAACTTTTGCCGAGAACGCATCGCAACAAAAAACCTTAAAAACTATTTTCGGGAGTGAAAACCCGGATCGGCCCTACCATCACTGATAAAGACGAGCGAAGCTGCAGAAAACAAACTGGTAAGTCTTAACGTGGGCGAAACTTAATTTACACATCACAAAATTAACCTTTTTTATAGAAATCCCAAAGGGGTGTTTTTCAGGGTATTTTTTCGTTTTTTGGGGAAAATACCAAGGACCACTCTTTCGGGACTCCACCCAACTGTTATATTTGATATGTATTTGTGTTTGTCACATTCGCGTCTGCTTTAAATTTAATTTTTGTGTGAGCTAATGAAGCGGCTCTGAAAAATTAAGGATTACTATACATTTAGAAAAAATTGTTCTGCAAGAATATAGTAAAATCAATCTCAGAACCGGCTTTATTTAAAAATAAATCAAATATTTAGGAACCGTCATTCCAACTTCAATATTTTAAAGACAATCAACTGTGTCGTGATGTGACCATCAAAATAAAAATTAACCCCCGATGTGACGTCAACAAAGTGTAGGATCGTGGCCCGTCCGTTTTGATAGCCTTGATCAGGGTTATCAAAACGGACGGGCCACGATCCTCCAATTTGTTGACGTCACATCCGGGGCTGATTTTTTTTTGATGGTCACGTTACGACACAGCTGATTGTCTTTAAAATATTGAAGTTGGAATGACGGTTCATGAATTATTCTTTTTTTAAAATAACGCCGTTTTTAAGATTGTTTTTACTTTACTCTGGCAGAACAATTTTTTTTAAAATGTATAGTAATCCTTAATTTTTCATAGCCGCTTCATTAGCTCACACAATATTTCAGTTTAAAGCAGAAGCGAATGTGACAATCACAGATGACAAAGTCAAATACATGTCAAATATAACAGTTGGCATGTGGTATGTACATGGCGGGTAATTTGAATTCAAAATAAGGAATGCTAAATCTTGAAGATTTTAACCTTTTAATCATGTTGCTTTCTTACAAACCTTTGGTGGAATATCGGGATGGTGTCTGAGAATATTTTACTGAAATTTGGCGGAAATCTGTAGTACCATTTTGAAAATATCATAAAAAAACGTTTGACCTCCCATAAGACCCAATGTAAAATTCAGCCCCGGGAGAACAGCTGATTTTTTCAGGGTTGTGGCCTCTATTTTTGTGTTGGCCTTGCTTTGATAAATAACATAGGCCAACGAGAAAAAAGTTGTCCCAAAAATAATGAAATGAACTGTACTTCTTCTTGTTAGATCCGTCAAGTATTGTAAAGTATGCAGTATGTACAGGTGGTTCCAAGCTAAACACATCGCACACCCGCTGAAAAAGAGTCACAACTCAAAAATTGCCGTTCTTGAGATAAACCTGCCGCCACTATAGAAATAACTTGTACTTTCTTCCATAAAAGCGTCACATTTATGTTTCGACAATTCAGCACGAGATGGCGATGTGACTCTTTTATTTTGTCCAGTTTAGCTTAGGATGCGTTCCTTTACAGTGTCACCTTTGACTTTATAACAGCGTGAACGTGGAGTTTCATCCTGAAAAGAGTCACATTTCGAGTTGTGAAGGTTTTCGTGTGAACTATTAGTTAAATCTGACCCATATGACAAGTAAAATACTGTTCTTTGTTGTGTTGTGACTGTTTTTTTGAATTGTTCAGTGTACTTAGAATTAAGGAGAATAAGAAAAAAAATCTTTTAAATTTATTAAAGAATAATCACATTTCCAGTTGTTATTCAGCATTTTATAACTCGTTGTAAAAATAAATACAAAGTTTCTTCTTTATTTGTTTTCTTTTTTATATTATTTACCATGCTGCATGACATCCTGATTTAACACGTCATGATGCCTTGTTCTAAAAAAGTGTCACAATATCGGGTTTTTGTCTTTTTTTTACTAAAAACGACAAAAATCATTTTTTCTGAGAAACGTACTGCACTAATTACATTGCGTTAATAGGTTCCTGTTGATATAAAATAACATGTTAACTCGTAATTTGTCATGTAAGTGAAACATGAATCTCTCTAATGAACTAAAGTCTTTAACAGCGATTTTCTCAAAACAATGTTTTTTGAGTTGTGACTATTTTTTAGCGGGGGTGCGACATTTAAATGACAAACAAATTTAAGTATTTAAATTTTATAGTTAGAATTGATTTAGGTTTAGTGTAGTATTAGGTTGACGTATTTTATGGTTGTATTCTTAATCTAGGTTTTAGTTGCGTTATCTGTGACAAACTGGTATGCGAACGGTCCGTCTAGAAAAGGGCTGGAATGATTCCGAATCGAACAAGGATGGAAGAGTTCTCGAATAGTAGGCAGCCCCTCATATATAAGGCCGGACGTCGTGCATCAGTCAGTCAGTCACAGATAACGTACTGTAGTGGTCGTGAGATATTAACACGAAGTTAATAGACCGATTATAGTAGTGAATTATCAGCGAGTTATTAGTAAGTGTAAGTGCGTGTTTTTGTATGTACATAATTATCAAAATAAATTGACATATCGTTTTTTTGACATTTACGAGTTTTATTTGAAGCAGTGAACCCGTCACAATATTAACTAATCTGCTTACCTATTTGAAAGTAGTTATTCAATCCAAAAACGTAAATATCAGCTTTGTCAGCAACCTTGGCGAATGTACAGTAGTTGCCGGTCCAAATATTGTCAAAATGAAGTTTTAGACTGGGTTTCAAACTGATGGGAGCAGGAGCTAACAGCTTTCCTAAACCAACAATTAAAAAAAAAATTTTTACCTTCACCGCCGTCTTTAAAGTTTAAGTTTAAATAAAAACATAAAATAAAATTATACAAAATACTCAACATTAAAACAAACTATCTAATTTATAATAGGAAACTTTACTTTTTGATATTTTTAGTCAATATTTGTAAAAAATATATATATAAAAAATAACTTATAATGGTGTGTTTATTAATCAAACAAGTTTGGTTAATCTCACGGGGGTCCAAGATCTAATGGACACCTAAGAAGTGTTGACATTAACTGTTTCGTCCTTATGGGACTCCTCAAAACAATGCTTGGTATGTTATAGTCAGAGCATATTATTTTAAAAGGCTTTCCGTTTTCGGTCTAGAAGCAAATCATATTACTTTTTGGCAACAGACCATTTCCCCCTAATTTGACCCCGCTGAATCCGAATATCTCTGTTGCCTCTCTTTCTGTTTTTTTTTTCAGTTTTATGCAATTTTCTCGAAAACTAACCTTTTTACCAAAAATTGTAAAGAACAGTTTTTTGTGGAGAATAAAATTCCCTTTCCAACGATGTATTGGTCAATAAGGTTAGGAAAAGCAAGTAGCTCTTCAGTGGCTTGCGTAAATTGGGATTATATAGAAAAAACATGTTTATTATAGGTTTTTCAAAATTTTCTCAAAAACTACACTTTTTAGGAAAAAATATGTAGTATACTTTATTGTAGAACATAACATTTTCTTTTAAAAACTTTATTAAAATGTTGGGTTGTTGCCATATTTAAGGCTTCAGGAGCGTACTAATATAAACTTATTTTCAAAAATACCTGAAATAATCAGTTTCTCTTGCAGGTTTAAATATCTTTATTCTTTATTGAGGATAAGACTATTTCTTTTTAAATGATAAATTACAAAGTGAGGTTAATGTTATGATTAATACTTCAAAAAGGTTAGTAATTTATACCTACTAAAATAAAATGTTTCCAAATAAAAAAAAACTGTTTTTTGATTAGATTAGATATTTTGATTTATCTAAATAAGTTCTTTAAAGCAAAAAAACACCGGTGGTTATAAGGGGAGGGGGCATAGGGACCATGGCCTCCCCTAAGCAATATTTTTGTGCAGAAAGTAACAGTAGTAACCTTGACACAGGTGTTTTTGGTTATTTTTTTAAGCATATTGAACTAAAAATAAAGTAGTGAATCTTATGCAACGGTTTGGGGGGGGGGGGGGGCTAATCATAATTAGGTACTCATTGGGATCAACAACCAACCTGTCAACCTGTTAGGAAGAGTTTGATATTTTTTTGCCTTATACTTAATTATGCGATTTATGAACAGGCCCCATAGTATTTCGAAACTTTGTACTTTCGACCTTTTGAACTTTCGACCTTTTGTTTTTTGATCTTTTGTACTTTCGACCTTTTGTACTTTCGACCTTTTGTATTCTCGACTTTTTGTACTTTCGACCTTTTGTATTCTCGACCTTTTGTACTTTCGACCTTATTTTTTCGACCTCTTGTACTTTCGACCTTTTGTACTTTCGACCTTTTATCCGCCGCTCTTTATTATCCACCGAAAAGCTAATAAGACACAAAATTGATTAGTTTGGATTGATCTTAAATTATTTCTTTAAATTAAGAACACCACTGGAGCGGTAAATATAAAATAACTTCCACTTTGTTATACATCGTTTGAAAGGAAATTTTATTGGCTATGACGAAGTATAGAACATATTTTTTGATAAAGAGCTTGGTTTTTAAGAAAATTGAATAAAACGTATGAAAAACATGTTTTTTTTAATTTGATTTGTTGAAATCACTCCCATTGACGGACGTCGCTGGAGAGTTTGCTATAAGTCAAACCCCACCGAGTTTCACATTTTTAAAAAGGGTATTTTCTTGTCTACAAAAAAGTGTAGAACAAGTTTTTTCATGTTAAGCTTAGTTTTTGAGAAAATTAGATAAAACGTGTAACAAAAATGTTTTTTTTTCTGTTTTTTCAAAAGTAATTTAATTAACGGATGCCCCTGAAGTTTTATTTATAAAACCGATTTAATCATCTTACACGTCATTTTGAAGAAAATTTTATTAAGTATACCAAAATGTAATACATGGTTTTCTGAAGATATTAGTTTTTAAAAAAATTAAATAAATCTTGGAAAAAACATAGGTATTTTTTCAACTTTTTTTAATTACTTGAATTAACGGACGCCGCTGGAGAGTTTGTTATTAGTCTAACTTTATTAAATTATACCGTGTTGAAAAGGGAATTTTATTTAATATTTCGAGTTGGCAACAGGGATATTCGGATTCAGCGGGGTCAAAATAGGGGGAATTGCCCATTTGCCAAAAAGTAATATAAAATGCTTCTAGAAAGTGGATTTTCCCGAATCTTCCCTGAACTAACACATGAGCGTCAAATCCGCGGAATTTTTAAGGTAAATAATACTTACAAACGTAAAATTTAGTTACACTATTCAAATGAATGAAAAACAGATTCATTACCAGAAATTTAGTCCAAAATTACTCTTAGGTGCAAAAAATTCTAACCATTCACATATTATCATGTAAAAACAAATTGCTTAATTAAAATTTCAGCAGGAATATAAAAATCCAGAAAAAAGCACAAAAAATAAAAAATTTTTGTTTCATTGATTTCATTTATTACTTAATAAGTAAAGAAATTAAAATAAATCAGTGGTTCGAAATTCGAAATCATTTTATTCCATCCCCTTATAAAAGTCGTACAGCATTTAATTTTTTTTTATTGTCTACAATAAAAACGCAGCATTATGCACGTTCAGTTGTTTATGTTTTAGGAATTGGTTCTGCTTGAGACACATAATTTTACCAGTACAAAATAATATAAATAAATAATACAAAAATCCAAATTCATGCAAAAATCCAACCCAAAATAACAAAAAAAAATTATTCTAGATTGTCCCATACCTATTTGTCCCTTACCGATACTGGTACTTCTTGCGTCTCTACCGCTCCCTCTCTCGGTCGTACGTCCTAGTTGGCCTTGTTCTGCGCAGCCGCAAGTAAAAACCTCACCTAGAACACACAAGGAAGGAATCGAATCAACGAAAAGTGTCCGCGGTATTCACGCGAATATTCTGGAAAACTCTCGTGAATTGTGACGTCACCTGCTCTCTTCGACACTTGGTGTAAAATGCATTAAATCCATTGACTTAGGGCGTTATACAACTCAATGATTAAAATCAATATTTCATACGTTTTATATGGCTAATTTTATACTGCATAAAGGACTTTTAAATAAATTAACTATACTTGATATTGTATTAAAGTGGCACCGTGATAGCTATGGTGAACCAAATTTTGCGGCAAAATCTAAGTAAAGAAGCCTTAAAAAATACTCTGCCAATATATGGGCCCCTAAGCTCACACTAGGTACTATAGTTATAGTGTACGTGTGAGCTAATATAACTAAAAACTGAAATATATTTTATTTAACTCCAGACTAAATTACCTTTTGTTTGATACCACACAAGCCATGTTTTGACTTAAACTCAAATTTTTGAAATCTACCCCCACCCTTAAAAAAAACAAAAAACTAAAATGTATTTTGTTAAACTCCGGACTCAATTACCTTTCGTTTGATATCACACACGCCATATTTTCACTTAAACTCTAATTTTTAAAATATACCCCCACCCTTTTTTTTTAAATAAATTAAAATGTATTTTGTTTAACTGCAGACTCAATTACCTTTCGTTTGATATCACACACGCCATATTTTCACATAAACTCTAATTTTTGAAATCTACCCCCACCCTTTTATTTGGTTTCTGTTCGGTAGATTTTGTTCATTTTTAAATGGGACCATCTCGACCCAAGACCCAGCCTAGGTACCAAATTTCATTAAAATCGGCCAAGCGGTTTTTGAGTTATGCGCGTTGGTCGTTACAGACATACAGACAGACAGACATACAGACAGACAGACAGACAGACAGACGGCGCAACAAAAAAGTTTCGAAATCATCTGAAACGCAAAGATATATAAAAATTTTTGAAATCGGAGCAACTTTTTTTTTCTCGAAAAAATTAGGATCACCATAGCTCATACTACTATAGTATAGTATATGTGTGAGCTAATAGGGTTTCACTTGTACATGCAGTGTGCCGCTCGGGGTTTAATGTTCGAAGGATAAAACACTAAGACCTTTTAAAGGAGAGATCAAATAGGTACTTACCAAGGGGGATTTCACTGACCATTTTTTTGTCCATATGTTCGCATTGATTGACAAAATGCGAAAAAATGTGAAAAAATGTGAAAAAATGCGAAAAAATGTGAAATAATGCGAAATAATGCGGAAAAATGCTAAATAATAAAATTAAGAATTGTTGAGTTCATTGTATTCGGGCAGTGTTGTAAAAAGGGTAAAAAGAAAAGGGTAATTTTTCGGTAGGTTAATTTTTAAAAAGGTATTTTATTAATCATGTTTATAAAACTTTTTAAGAGTAGACATGCTTTTTTCCAGTCTGTCACCTTAGCTCCGAAAAGTAGAAGCGACGTTGCAAAATGCGGCAAAACGACTCACGTGATATACATACCTTTTTGAGTGAAAAAAACATCAGAATTGGCTGAAATTTGAGTGGAAGGCACATTTTGTAAAAACTAAAACAAGGCTCGGAGCAATTTTTTGGTTTTTTTTGCCGGATAAGTAAAAACTTCTTTCTAAGGACACCGATTCGAAATATTCATGACATAAATATTTCGAATCGGTGGCCTAGAAAGAATTTTTGACAAAAAATCAAAAAAGTGCTCCGAGCCGTGGCTTAGTTTATACAAAATGCGCCCTCCACTCAAATTTCAGCCAATTCTGATGTTTTTTTCACTCAAAAAGGTATGTATATCACGTGAGTCGTTTTGCCGCATTTTGCAACGTCGCTTCTACGTTTCGGAGCTAAGGTGACTGACTGGAAAAAAAGCATGTCTACTCTTAGTGAAAATATACATTTATATTCATTACTCCTAATCGTCTGATATATCAATGTCCTCAAAATCTTCTGCTTCTATCTCACTTTCACTTATGTATTCTGTTTCACTTTCAGTTTCTGTTTCAGTCTCACTTTTTTGGTACATTTTTTTTGTACGTCTTTGTTTTGTAAGCGTTTTTTTTGAAGGTTGTTTTGATTTTAGTATTTGGTTGGTCAGTCTGTTCTTTGTTTTTCCCTGTCCTGTTTGTTTTGTTCGAGGTTGGTCTGTCATTGGTCCTTGAAATCTTAAAAGTCTGTCAGTCGAGAGTCGTCCCACATTATTGGAGTAAAACCAGCATAATGTGGATTTGCGTACAGCGCCAGCTCTTTCTATTGCCTTAAAAATATCACTTCTTAGCTGACGCGGACTTTAGTTCGCGTCAGCTCAGGAGTCCCATTTTTGAGGAAAAGAAAGAGCAGGTGTTATATACATATCGAAAGTGCAACAAAGATGGAAATAGTTTTCATACCTGATTTTTAGTAAATAAACGAAAATCAACCTTAGTGTAAGCACATAAGAGTTTACAATTCCTCCTGGTAACAAGCGATTTCGCGGAAGAATCGCGTTCTTTATTAATCCCTTTATTAATGGCAGTTTTAAAAACGAATTTTTTGCATTTAGAAAAATATAACTTGAAGACCTCGTTGAAGACTCAAGAATTTAATTTTCATTTAAATGGGCAAAAAAAAATGCGTGATTACTAAAATATTTACCGAACACTAATTCCGTTTGTTTGTTTGTTTGAACTCGGGGAGAGCAATCATACGATTTTTGATTTATAAGAAAAAAAATTATAACAAATAAGAAACAATGCAGAAAAATGTGAAAAAATGCAGAAAAAATGTGAAAAAATGTGAAAAAATGGGAAAAAATGTGAAAAAATGCGAAAAAATGCGAAACAATGCAAAAAAATGTGAAAAAATACGAAATAATGCCGCATTATTTCATCAAAATTTGAACATATATTGCGGCCAGTGAAATCCCCCTCGGTACTTACCTAATAAATAAAAGATCCGAAACATAAAAGAGGATCCAAAATTATATTAAAATGTGCGCAAATATTGATTTAGTTGCAAAAACGGTAATTTGTTTTGTAAAAAGCTCCATCAAAATTTGTTTGACATAAACAGTCAAAACAACAACGAAGAGAAAACGCCAAAGCCGGGCTAAATCAATAATATGTTCGTAACAACCGGATAAGAGTATATATATGTTCCTTTCTAATGAAATCGTTTAGAAGAAGACATCAATAAAAAGCAAGTAAAATAGTAAGCTAATGACTAATTAGTGCAGTACCTCATTTTGGAAATCAATATCAATAAAAAAATTAAAGGAAGTGCGTGCCACTGTATGTGCCCCTCTACTCCCTTTTGGTGACGCGGTATCACTTTAATACAATATCAACTATAGATAATGAATGAAATTGCATTATAAGTGCCAAGCGCCTTCAATAAAAAAAAACCAAAATTCTGCCAACATTTTTAAGGGTATAAATAATTATATTATTACTCTATTCAGAGTATATCAAAACATAATTTGATTCTCTTTTAAACGATTTACAATTATTTCTTAACTTTAACTCTTATTTTTCGAAAATATAAATAATGGCGCTTGGCTCCTTTTCCAGTAATGCTCTCCAAATTAGCTAAAAAGAGTGTAAAAAAGAGAAGTATTTTTACCTACATTCCCAATTTTTTTTTGTAATAAATATCCAGATGTTTTTAAACTTATTTTCTTAGTTTCATTATGTGTAAAAAATGTCAAATACATACAGGGTATTTTACTTTTGTTGATAAACTATATAGTTTTTAAAATATGAATTTTCAAAGTTTGGCCTTTTTCTACCTTATGGGATTTGCTACCCTAAAATTTGCTAAATGACGTTTTTCCGAATCTTAACTCAGGGTGTGGTTTTTTCGCATCTCTATGGCCCTACCATACTGCAACTCGGTGCTTTTATTATACGGGAAAAAATGGTAGGCCGTTCTTCAGTCTTCAGTTCCGAATATCTCGGAAACAACAACTAACCTAGCGACATGACATTTTTTTTTTGTTTCACAGTGGAATCAAAGCTATTGGCAATGAAGCAATGTCGTATATGACCCATAGAGAGTGGCTACCGGCGAGCCTTGCAACATTGAGAGGTAGATGGCGCTGAAATAAATTCTTCTGTTATACAAAATTCAGGGACTACTAGTACGATTTAGTTGCATGCGCGAGTTCCGAGGTTCATGCCTATCAAACAAATGCCATTAGATCATAGTAGTTGTCTCTGAATATTGCGTACTAGACGAATTTATTTCAGCGCCATCTGCCCCTCAATGTTGCAACGCTCGACGGTAGCCACTCTATATGGGTCATATACTCATTGCCAATAGTTTTGATTCCACTGTGAAACAAAAAAAAATGTCATGTCGCTAGATAAGCTCTTGTTTTCGAGATATTCGGAACTGAAGACTGAAGAACGGTCTACCATTTTTTCCCGTATAATAAAAGCACCGAGTTGCAGTATGGTGGGACCACAGAGATGCGAAAAAAACACACCCTGAGTTAAGATTCGGAAAAACGTCATTTCGCGAATTTTAGGGTAGCAAATTTCATAAGGTACAAAAAGGCCAAACTTTAAAAATTCATATTTTAAAAACTATATAGTTTATCAACAAAAGCACCGAGTTGCAGTATGGTGGGGGCATAGAGAGAGGCTTTATACCCATTGATATTGGTCAATTATTTTAGATAGGTTACTTTACACACAGAAAATATGTTTTTAGTTTCGCAGCTATGCGTGTTCTTACCATGATTAGTCAAGAACACAATATGGTCGTCTCCGGAAGCCAGCTTAACTACTTGTTGGTCTTTCAAAATTTCAAAAGGCTCCCTTTCATTTCCTCTCGAAGACATTCCCATATTACCATGAGAATCCTAAAATAAAAACTATCAATAACGAAAAATACAAAATATTAGCTCACACATATACTATACTATAGTAGTGTGAGCTATAGTGATCCTAATTTTTTCGAGAAAAAAAAAGTTGCTCCGATTTCAAAAATTTTTATATATCTTTGCGTTTCAGATGATTTTGAAACTTTTTTGTTGTGTTGTCTGTCTGTCTGTCTGTCTGTCTGTAACGACCAACGCGCATAACTCAAAAACCGCTAGCCCGATTTTAATGAAATTTGGTACCTAAGCTGGGTTTTGGCTCGAGATGGTCTCATTTAAAAATAAACAAAATCCACCAAACACAAGCCAAATAAAAGGGTGGGGGTAGATTTCAAAAATTAAGTTTATGTAAAAATATGGCGTGTGTGATATCAAACGAAAGGTAATTGAGTCTGGAGTTAAACAACATACATTTTAGTTTATTTAACAAAAAAAAGGGTAGAGGTAAATTTCAAAAATTAGAATTTATGTGAAAATATGGCGTGTATGATATCAAACGAAAGGTAATTTAGTCTGGAGTTAAACAAAATACATTTTAGTTTTTTTTTTTTTAAATGGGGGTAGATTTCACAAATTTGAGTTTAAGTAATAACATGGCTTGTGTAGTATCAAACGACAGGTAATTAAGTCTAGAGTTGAATAAAATATATTTCAGTTTTTAGTTATATTAGCTCACACGTACACTATAAATATAGTATCTAGTGTGAGCTTAAATGCCCATAAATTGGCAGAGTTTTTTTTTTACGGCAGGCGCTAGAGGTAGTTGAGTATGTAAAATTGACTGGACTTTTTACGGGTCACTGCTGACTAAAAAAACCCATGCACAGAATGGGAATAACAGAAGAGACCGAATGTAGACTCTGTATGGAGGATGATGAAACAGTTAGACATGTACAGGTTGTCCCAAATTGGGCACTTTTAGAGGGTTTAAGGTACTTCTAGGGGAGACAGAGAAAAACTGACCACGCATTGCGAGGCTCAAATTTCAAGAGAAGACTTATAGTAAAAACCACATTTTGAAATATTGTCTCGTCTTTGAGCTACGGGGGCTTTTTAAAAAGTCTGCATTTTGAAAGGGGATGTATAACTTCGTTATTAGTCGAAATTTTGATTTAGAGTAAATTGCAATTTTATAGACTTTGTCACGAAGAATTCACTCGCTAAATTAAATTTTAACTGTCACATTTAGTTTTTGAGATATGACATAAAGTTGCATTTTTTTATATGGAATGGCCTATTCTTTAATTAATTTTCGAATTCGTCTTTGAATTCTTTTCAAAATGATGTATCATATATCATAGTTTTATTGAGCGGTTTAGGAGATATTCAACTTTTTCACTTATTTCTAGTGTGCAATGATTTCCTGCTGAGGCAGGTCATGAAACTCCAGTATTTTTATTATTTTACACAGTCAAAAATATAGTAAGCCTGGTTTGGAAAAATTATAATTCAGCTGACGGCCCTCAAAGCCTAGTTATAAAAAGAAACAAAAATTACAGACTCAATAGAAATTCGATATTATTAAAAATTATCAATAATCATCGTGCTATAAGCCATACTGAACAAGGTTCCTTTTCAACTTTGAAATATAGCCATATACGGTTGTCTTCGTTCGGGATACATTTGAAGAGAAGTTTCCAGCGTCCTGTCGATTATCATTACTTTCCCAGTAACATTTTAACATGTCATATTTTGCATCATTTTGATACACATTTCAAAATAAAATTAAAAACGCTTTTGTGCAAAATAATTTCATATCAAAGCGTAATGTCAAATTGTTTAAACAATTGAAAACAATGACAAAACAATGACAAAACGCCAAGACGCAAGGCCAACTTGATTTGCATAGTATAAGACAACAAAACTATAGGAGCATTGAATATGATTTGACCGCAAGGCTTTCATGTCAATGGCGCATGACGTCATTCAACGCACACTAGACAAAAATATAAACTTTAATTATCTCCGAAACCGCTTAATCAAAGTATGACTTATGATACATCATTTTGAAAAGAATTCAATGACGATTCGAAAATTAATTAAAATATAGGCCATTCCATAAGAAAAAATACAACTTTATGTCATATCTCAAAAACTAAAAGTGACAGTTAAAATATAATTTAGCGGGTGAATTCCTCGTGACAAAGTCTATAAAACTGCAATTTACTCTAAATCAAAATTTCCACTAATAACGAAGTTATAGACCCCCTTCAAAAATGCAGACTTTTCAAAAAGCCCCCGTAGCTCAAAGACGAGACAATATTTCAAAATGCGGTTATCACTATAAGTCTTCTCTTGAAATTTGAGCCTCGCAATGCGTGGTCAGTTTTTCTCTGTCTCCCCTAGAAGTACCTTAAACCCCCTAAAAGTGCCCAATTTGGGACACCCTGTACTGTGCGAATGTCCGGCTATTGCACGTTTACGTCAAAACACTTTCGGTAAACCTCAGATTGATTCAGAAGATCTGAACAGTGTCTCACCTAAACTGATAGCTAACCTTTTTGGAGGATTAGGCATACAGTGGTGAGAAACCACTCAAAAGTGAGCCACAATAGACCCACTAGTGGTCGCAGTGAAAGGGCTGCAAGGCCCACTCATATATGAATCATCATCAATCATGTAAAATATGAGGACTACAGTTTGACAATGGATTCTAGTTGAGAATAGGTTGTAAGAGGAGGAGGGATAAAAAAACTTGGACCAAAAACTGGCCCATATGAACTAGTAAGAACCTTTTATTTTATAATTTGTGTTGGAAAACTTGGGTTCACTTTAATCTTCATTTTTTTTTATTGAATATCATTTTCGCGTATTTTTTACATGAAATGTTTTTGTTATGATTTCACTGTTTTTTTAAAGGATTTGAATAATATTTAAGTTTTAAAGTAGTAAAATATGCAGAATATTGTTCAAAATTTTTCCAATGCCTTATTTAAAATGTTGAGGTTTTTTAATTTTTTTCCATGGTTTTATTACAGTTCCTATCAGCCTTCTAAAGCTCAGCTCTCTAGCGTTTCTGGAAGTGGGCAATGTTACTTTTACATAACTTTACATGTATAGGGAAGGGAAGTAAATGAGAATTTTGGGGTTTTTTGATTTTTTCCAAGGGTTTAGTCATAATTTCTATCAGTCTGCCAAATTTCAGCTTTGTAGCATGTCTGGAAGTACAGCGTGTCCCATTTTCGATGGGATTAAATGGGAAACTCGGTTATTATTAAAGATATCGATTTTCTGATTGCACCTTACCGTGCTCTTTTTTGGAGCCCTTAAAAATGGTGTAATCAGATTTTTGCTATACCCCGTGATTTCGCTAATTTTTGAAAAAATTGCATTTTAATTAATTCTTTGTATCTCGCTTATTTTGCAAGATATTTTTAATCTGTAAAAACCTTTCTATGGCAACTTTTTTAGAGCAAAATAATGACGTTGTCAATTTTTAAAAATATTGTTTAGTTTTTGAGATATGGTTATTATCATAAAAAAACTAAATACGGACCTGGATTTTTTTTATTACTACTTTGATTAGTTTCATGCTATTATTACCTTAAAATGATAAAACTTTTGATTTAAGGTTAAAAAAACTATTTAATATTTGAGAAAAAAATTATAGTCCGAACCTGGAAATTTCCAAAGTAATTATAAATTAAAAATTGCAAGACACACTAGTTGAACAATTTTTAGTTTATCTGTTTTGAAATGATAATTAAAAGATTTATAAATAAAGTAAAAAACGCTTAAAAAGTTACAAAAATAATATCATACTAATTATTTGATAACCGAATAGCAGGTCGTGAAATTTACAAAACAAAAGCGTTGAATTGACATTGTCATTTTACTTGTCATTTTTGTGAATGGCTTACAATTATTTTAAACTGGCTAGAAATCGACCATATCCAGATTTTGAAAAATGTGATATGTTTGACTGCTTCATTCAAGCAACAAAATCCCAATATTTAAATGGCAGAAATATTTTTATGCAAAATGCGTTAAGAAAAATTTCTCAAAAATGCCAACAATGTCTTACACATAATGGTAATCAGAAAAATTAGTTATTTTTTATAACTTGTTTTTTTTGTATTTTTCGTAGACTTTGTTTCAAATAAATCTGTAAATTAACGTAAAACCATTTTAATATGCTAAGTATCAAAACAGTTAAACTAAAAATGGTTTAACTAGCAATTTTTAGTTGATATTTATGTTGGAAATATCCAGGTTTGGACTAATTTTTTTTTTAAATATTAAATTTTTTTTTTTACCTTAAAACAAAAATTTTTTAAATTTTTATTATTTTATGATAATACTAGCATGAAACTAATTAAAATAGTAATAAAAAGAATCCAGGTCCGTATTTAATTTTTTTATGATAAATACCATATCTCAAAAACTAAACAATATTTTAAAAAATTGACAACATCATTATTTTTTTCTAAAAAAAGTTGCCATAAAAATGTTTTTACAGAATAAAACTATCTCGCAAAATAAGCGAGATACAAGGGATTATTAAAAATACAATTTTTTCAAAAACTCCCTGTATTAGCGAAACTACGGGGTATAGCAAAAATCTGATTACGCCATTTTTAAGGGCTCAAAAAAAGAGCACAGTAAGGTGCAATCAGAAAATCAATATCTTTAATAATAACGGAGTTTCCCATTTAATCCCATCGAAAATGGGACACGCTGTACAGTAGAGTTTTGATGATATATACATCAGTAAGTGAGTGGCAATTTCAATGTTTTTTTAAATTTCATAACCACTTTACTACTTTATGTTAACTCTATGAAGATCTACGACTGTGCAAAGTTTGAGTTTCGTAGCTCATTCCGAAGTTTTAGATAGGTCAAATATGAGCTAAAAAGAAAAGAAGGTAAGTACAGCAGTTCCACGAACTTCCGGCACTGCCGTGCCCTTAGATAATGCTCAAAAATATCAAGACAGAATAGAAACTATATTCCAACTAAATTCCAAATAAAAAATTCGCTGTCCCGATCTGTAACACAGGACAATTTCTGTAACATCGAAAAAAAAGCGTTATTACACGGGACAAATCATGTTACAGATGAGACAACATTACTTTAATAAAAATATATGTAAGATAATATATGTTACAGAAAGGACATTATTTGCCTCAAATCTAGAAATATTTATTTTTCAAGCATAAAATAATTTATTATCAATAATTCAAAAACTTTCCGACATTGTTCGTCGCGGTCCTCTATAACCCACTACTTCTGTGCATACTAAAAGTTTAAGATGCCAAGTAGAATGAATTTTCTTTGCGGAAAATTGGCTATTACCGCCTGGGACAGATTTCTTCTGACAAGTTATTTTATTTTTCATTTAATTTTATATGGATAAAATGTAACAAAACTTATATGTTTACAAAACTAGAAACCTCAAATTTTTATAAAAGATAACTTTCAGTTATTAGTTGTAGCAATTTGAAGGCAATATTTGAATTCAAAAACCACAAACCTTTAGTGACACGTTACCGGCGGAACATTTTTATATTTCAATTTTTTTTTGTTGCTTTCTACTAATTAATTGGCGACTTTAATTAAGTTTTGTTCCAAAAAAAGTACCATTTAACAATGTAGACAAATTTTACCCATACCTACCCTAAATGTGCCCCAAGCATACACTCTACCATCATCCAATAGCGCTGCAGTATGCGAGTCCCCAGCTGAAATTTGAATGACTTTTCCTGGTAACTTGACTTCGCCAGCAGTAAACTCGGCATCGTCCTTCGCTTCCCTACCCAGAGCACCTTCGTCGTTGCAGCCAAACGTCAAAACCTATGAAGAGACCCCTGATTAAATACATTTAAGGTTGTAAAAGATCCAAAAGCTTTGAAACTCGGCCCGATAATAGAGTTGATGGTCCTTAATATCCCAGTAAGTTTCCGACCTGGAGAGATATCCGTTCGCGCCGCCATCTTGGAAAAATGGAGCACAAACATCAGTTTTTTTTAATAACTAAGTTTCTGTAGACTGGAGAAAAAAGTTTAAAAAAAAATTAAAGGCAATAAATTCCTACAAAAATGTTATAACAAAAACATTTCATGTAAAAAAAGCCAAGTACGCGAAAGTGTTATTCCGTAAAAAGAATTGAGATAAAAGTAAAGCCAAGTTCTCCAATACAAATTTCAAAATGAAAGGTTCTTACTAGTTTAGAAATGTTTTTCTAAACTTTGCTATTTCAGCCCAACTTCTTTATGTTCAATTTAGCACTGTGCCTAAGAGTCATTTGCTGCTGTAAGAACCTTTCATTTAAAAATTTGTACAGAATAACTAATAATAAATAAGGATTTAGATAATATTTAAGGTTTAAAGTAGAAAAATATGCGGAATATTGTTCAAAACTTTTGCAATTTTGAGGTTTTTGTTATATTTTTCTATGGTTTTATCATAGTTCCTATCAGCCTTCTAAGCTCAGCTCTCTAGTGTTCCTGGAAGTAGGCAATGTTAATTTTACATAACTTTACATTTATAGGGGAGAAAAGTCATTTAAAATTTTGGTGTTTTTAAATTTTTTTTAATTGTTTTGTCAGAGTTCCTATCAGTCTTCCAAAGCTCAGCTCTCTAGCGTTTCTGGAAGAAGAGAATATTAATTTTTTTTTTAAATTTCGTGACTACTTTACTACTTTATCGAAGTCGCAAACTGTGCAAAGTTTGAGATTCGTACCTCATTCCGAAGTAGATTTTAGATAAGTCAAATATGGGCTGAAATGTTTCAAGAAAAGATGGTACAGCAGCATGAACTTGGCGAGGCACTGCCGTGCCCTCAGATATAACATTTTTCTGTCAGACTAATAGTTTTTCAGTTATGATTATGATATCAACCATTTTACCGCCATTTTGGATTTTGCTCAAAACAAAGCATTTTAGAAAAAATTATAAATAACTTTATTAAAGGAAACTAAATTATATTTTAAATGATGTATCAAAAAAGGCTTTTGATAAAGTAAATCACAGCAGTATTTTGGATGGCCTAACTGGAATGGATGTTTCTCCATACTTAACTAATTTAATTCAGTCATATTTGGGAACTAGCATAAGTAAAAAATACTCTGCCAATCTATGGGCACCTAAGCTCACACTAGGTACTATAGTTATAGTGTGAGCTAATATAATCAAAAACTGAAATATATTTTATTCAACTCCAGACTCAATTACCTTTCGTTTGATACCACACAAGCCATGTTTTGACTTAAACTCAATTTTTTTTAATCTACCCCCCACCCTTTTGAAAAAAACTAAAATGTATTTTGTTTAACTCCAGACTCAATTACCTTTCGTTTGATATCACACACGCCATATTTTCACTTAAACTCTAATTTTTGACATCTATCCCCACCCTTTTTTTAAAAATAAACTAAAATTCATTTTTTTTAACTCCAAACTTAATTACCTTTCGTTTGATATCACACACGCCATATTTTCACATAAACTCTAATTTTTGGAATCTACCCCCACCCTTTTATTTGGCTTGCGTTCGGTGGATTTTGTTCATTTTTAAATGGGACCATCACGGCCCAAGACCCAACTTAGGTACCAAATTTCATTAAAATCGGACAAGCGGTTTTTGAGTTATGCGGGTTGGTCGTTACAGACAGACATACAGACAGACAGACAGACAGACAGCAAAACAAAAAAGTTTCAAAATCATCTGAAACGCAAAGATATATAAAAATTTTTGAAATCGGAACAACTTTTTTTTTCTCGAAAAAATTAGGATCACCATAGCTCACACTACTTATAGTAGTAGTGAAATACTTCAAAGAGAATTTGAACACAGTCCTAAATTGCCAGGAAAATGGTTTGAAATTAAATTTGATTATACAATAAATAATGAAAACCTAAAACGTGTATCTGAACAAAAAGACCTCGGTGTACCTTCGATGCTAATCTTTCATTTTCATCACATATTATTTTCAAAATTGAAAGTGCCCAAAAAGTTGCTGGGTTTATTGGTAGAAATACTAAAAGTTTTAACATTGAAGTAAGCATTTACTTATTTGACAGTCTAATATTACCAATACTGAAATATGGAAGTGTTATCTGGTCCCCCCAAATATAACATTTGGATCAGTAGAATTGAGGGAGTTCAAAGAAAATTTTTAAAAGCCATGAAAGTTTGCGTTTTATCCACAAAGGAGCTGTGATAATGACATCTTAGTAGAAATATTTAATAGATTGTCACTAAACAAAAGAAGGAGTAAAATTTTTATATAAATATATCAACTTCCTAAAGGGGATGTTGGTTGTCCTAATATAATTAAACAACTTCCTTTTGCAATACATCAAATCAATTCAAGATCGAAAAATATGTTTTACCTAGCTTATCCACAAACTAATCTATTCAAAAGCTCGCCTATCTACCATTTATGCAACTTATTTAACAAAATAATATGCTTCAGATGTTATAGACAATGTTCTCTATGAGAATTTAAAAAAAAATTATAGATCTAAAAGTGTGCAATAGTTAATTAATGCCCTCAGAGTCAAGAGTGAGTGTTATTATAAGTAATTATGTAATTTGATTTGTTTGATATGTATCATGTGTAGTGTGACATATTTTATAGAATAGATGTCTTATTAATGTAAGGAAGTATCTGTCATTGGCTTTTTGCTGTAGATACTGTTGAATAAATAAATAAATAAATTAATAAAAGGATTCCTGACAGGTCTAATACCTTCCTAGCCTAAACTCCACACAATATGAGTATTAAAAACAATTTCAAGATTGAAATTAAAAACTATGCATTTTTTGCAAGTTTTAACTGTCATTAGCATTAATGGCTTATGACCAAACTTCCTTCAGCTGGTTACAGTGTCAAACACTGTTTTTCATGAAAATTGATACATCAGTTTCAGAACTATCATGGGATATACATACACAAACACAGACATCATGTTGAGCTTGCTAAGATAGCTTTAAAAACAACTAAATAACACATTTTTGATATTTTCATCGAACACCATACCTGCTCTAGCCTACTGGCGCAGGCTAGGAAGGTAAAAAATTAAGTCAGGATTTACCTTTCCTTCCTTTGTCAAACAAACAGTGTGCATCCCCCCAGCACAAATATCAACAATTTCAGTCTCCAAGTTCACCAGGGCTGGACGAGACTTCTCCATGATGTCTGGTCCTAAACCTAATTGGCCTACATCACCTTGACCAGTGACCAAGACCACCCCTGAGGTACTCAGCTCAGGTAGTTTTACATGGTCTAAGGTATCTGGAAAAAAATTTTAACTAATATTTTATAAGGAATTTGAAAGTTGGTAGTCCAAGTACACTTGAAAAAAACTATTTACATGCAAATAAGGCACTCTGGATGTTTCTTGAATTAAAAAACAGAAACTAAAAAATCTGGCAGCAGTGGAAATGTGAGGACTCAAATTAACTGGTTTTAGAAATTTGACAATTATTTTGACCAAATTGAACCAGTCAAAGACCTGGTGGTCAATTGACCATCCCAAACTCTATTACAAATTCAAAATAATCTTACATTTGGACTAAATTTATCATTAATAAGACTGTTTTTGATTAATTTGGACAGTGAATTAAGAAAAAGGTTATCTAGAGTGGAGAAAAATCTTTACCTCCATGAAATCTTTAGATTTACATGAGGGGTGAACAGCTCTCACAATCGGTGTACACATTTCTCACAATCTCTCACAATCCTTCACAATCTTACCACAATCCTTCACAATCTTACCACAATCCTTCACAATCTTACCACAATCCTTCACAATCCCTCACAATCCTACCACAATCCCTCACAATCGTTACACATTCCCTCACAATCTTAGCAAAAGATTGTGGATTTTCACAATCGACTTACACATTTTGGGGTTAGCTGGTCACCCCTCGGTTATTAAGTAGCAAGGCTGGTAACGGTAAATGAAGAGGGCGGCAAAGGAAACTATGGACATGATGACCTTTTTTTTTGTGGTCACAAGAATTTTTGATGAGACAGTGCCCACCCCTCCCCTTCAGGCACGCTACTCCGCTGCACAGTCCTCCACCATCCCTCACAATCTTGCCGCAATCCCTCACAATCTTAGCAAAGGATTGTGGATTTTCACAATCGGTGTACACATTTTGGGTTAGCTGTTCACCCCTCGGATTTACATTTTTTCCACCTATATTAATGATTTTCATCCAACTTATGTATATCTGAGTCTAAAAATGTTATATTTTATATGTTTAAATATTTTTTGCCAAAAGGTAAAGAGGTTAAACATTTTTAAGGGTTGTGTGACCACATTTTTTTAGCCTAAAAACTATCAAAAATTGGCATTACCCATATAAATTAGCATGGCATTATGCCTATACATTTAAAAATTTCCTGGAATTACCCCTAGATTTTGAGCCACAATAGACCCACTAGTGGTAGCAGTGGAAGAGCTGCAAGGCCCACTCACATATAAATCATCATTAGCCCTAGATTTACATAGCATTACTGCAGGGGCAGATCTAGAAACTTGATTTGGGGGGGGAAATATCATAATAAATATTGCAGAAAACTATTTTGCATAGTGACTGAGAGGTGTATCAAAACTAAAGATAGTTTGAGATATGGGGAGGGAGAAATTTACCCTTTTTTTTCCTCCAGTAGATCTGCACCTGATTACTGGCAAAACAAGTAGAAATTTAACTAAACTTACATTTAGTCCTTTTTCCTTTCTGGTCAACTGAGACTCGATTATTCCTAGCTTTTGATTGGGGTCTTTTTTGACTATTGACAACAGGGGCTTCTTTACTTTCTGAAACTTTCCTTTTCTTGGTCTGATCTATGGAAGTATCTTTGGAGTCTGATACCTTCCTTTTTCGGGCCATTTTTGCTTCCTTTCTGAAATAATAAGAGTTAATTAAATGTTAACATTGAAATTCACCAAAATGGTAATGCTAATTTTTACTAATCTTATCTAACCCAATCTGTGACTAATAACGGCCACATCTGTAACAAAAGAAAAAAAATAGAAACAAACCAAAAATAAACATTGAAATTTGAGGTTAGATAATCTACCTTTTTCTTGAATTACTTACCTTCAGAGTCTTTCCACACTCACCAAGTAAATTTTTGTAGATATTTTAGCAACTAAGGATTCACAAAACGTGAAGATTTCAAGCAAAAATTGTCTAGAAATATTTTTAATTGCAATTGAAAGAAAAAAATGCGTTGGCACCATCGACATATAAATACGAATGGGCACAGATTAGGTTAGAGGTGCCAGCTGTCACTTTGACGGAAAAATTGAGACTAGCCACCAAGTACATATTTCCGGACGCCACTACCAACGTAGGCGCTTGTTTAGGGCCTAATTGTTCACAAATTATGTTTTATATAGACAAATAACCCTTACAAGGCAAAAAATAAAATGTATGTTTTTTTTAAATATGTCATACAGACAGGGTCAGCTTTTTTCACCATTTCTTTTTAGTTTTCACGTGAGATTTTCTATTTTTGATATATTTTAAATTAAAATTTTGAAAAAAAAACACGAAAAACAGAAAGTTTAGAAAGTAAGGTTATTTTTCATAAAAAGTAGGGTTAAGGCAAGTTCGTTAAAATCGTTCGAAATCCTTTCGTGCAGTAGGGCACGTGACACCATTGTACATTACTAAAGAACATGTCATGTGATAAATCTCGAGCAAAATGATACGTAAAACAAACTCGGAAACGGAAAACATGACGGTACCTTACCTAAAATAAGAAGACAGAAAACTCACCTGAACTCACCCCAGGATAAGAAATTAGCCCAAAACAGAAATCAGAAAAGGGAGTTTATAAAATATTTTATTACTTTTTGACCATTTTGTTTTTTTTTATATGGGCAAGAACCGAAATAGGAATTTATTTTAAGATACGTAAACCAAAAATATTACATAATAATTTTTTTCAGCTCTAAATTTTGCAAAATCATTTCAAGAATATTTGAATTTCGCGGTAAATTTCAAGGGCAATCTCGCAGCCAGTGTCATATAGATCTTAGGAATCAAACCAATGGGAAGGCGAGCTTGAGCGTCAGTAACTCAGTGAACTTCGAAGAGAGCGCACGTCCGGCGTGGCAAGAATTTTAAACGTTGTAAAACACAAGAGCCAAAAACATGGCGGCCGGTCGCCTTTTTCGCGAAGTAAATCCTCAAAAATTCGTTTTAAAACTTTTTCTACCTCTTTAATAGAAACAAAAAAAGTAAACTAACGTGTTTAACCTTTGCAGAGTGGTAAGAAAAACTAGTGAAATCATTTTAGTTTGACGCTTTTTTCATCTTTAAATTACCGCGGTTCCCGTGTCAACCGCCATAAGAAAAATTTTTACTCTTTGGAAAATTTCCCGTTTTTATGTAAGTAGAGCTTTTAAAATACTTTTGATTTTCTTAGAAAACAATGAGTTTTAAATATAATTTAAGGTTTTTTAAATTTTAGTGTGACTGGAAGTCTTAAATCTATAGGTAAATTCATGGGCGTATCCAGAGGGGGGCACCTACCCCCTTTCTTATCAGTTTTTAAAAAATTACCATAGCTCAAATAGATTGTGAATTTGCCATTTTTTATGTTAAGAAGGCCATGAAATGTAGAAACCTGGATCTCCCCCTTCTGTTTTGGACTAGATACGTCGGCCTTGATGATACCTACACATTGGTTTTTTTAAATAGTAGGGGCCCTTAGAGCATGGAATGCTCGACTTCAAGAGCTTTGGTAGCTGTTAAACATAATTATGTACCTACAACATGGGTGCACCCAGGGTGGGGCCCGGGGCCTCCTCAAGCCCAGGATATTTGTATATGGTTCTCATTTTTTATGAATAAAAAATTAAAATAGCATAAAATACGAATTTA
The DNA here is from genome assembly GCA_963576565.1 of Aspidapion aeneum. NCBI lineage: Eukaryota > Metazoa > Arthropoda > Insecta > Coleoptera > Brentidae > Aspidapion > Aspidapion aeneum. The sequence goes on along the minus strand of OY755043.1, from coordinate 5,595,304 downwards.
GGTGTCTTGGGCCCCCTAAGACACCTTGGCCCCCGAAGGCATATTCTTGGGTGCCCCACTATGTACATTGTAGTGTCCCTCATAGAAAAAGATCATTTTCATTGGTTTCCTTGAATAATTTGGGAGTTCTTAAATTTAAATGTAGAAAATGTCAAATTTCCACAAAATATGGGGAAATTAATTTATTAATAATTTATAAAAAAGAAAGAAAGGACTAAGGACACTCATCATAGAGCAACGCTATGGGTGTCCTTAGTTGAATCATGTGTCTCTTGTAATGCTGTTCACAAATGTAATCAATTTTTGACAGTTCTAAAATCACAGATCAACAGACGTGGCAATGTGGTTGGTTGTGATCAACGGATCAACTTGTCTGTTTTTCGTAGTTTTGTTTATTTGTGGACCAATTTTGTACATTATTCTTTTTTGTTTAATATAAGCATTATACCTTAGACAGTGATAAACGTATCAGATCGTGTAAGGATTCAAAATTAGTTAGCTAGATAATAATATATGTAAACAAAGATGCCCTTTTTAAATGAAGATTTTTTTATGTTTACCATTTTAAATGTTTATTTAAATTTACCCTAATATTACCTATGATTGTATGGTAGTGGCGGTTTTAACAGCCTTAAAGCATCTGACCTGTCACCTGGGCAACCCATTTTGGGCCCATTGTACACCACATATCTATTGTGTTTCACTGAGATAATAATTGAAATACTATCTATTAATTATAGACTCTCCAGTAGAGTTCAAATTATATTTTTGGCCAGAAACTTAGGCATTATGATTAATGCTATGATTATAGCCTTATACCACTGATCATAAACCTTTTGACATTGTCAACAGGGAACCTACAGAAAGCCACAATGCCTGCACCAGCTACTAGCTCCAAATAGGTACTCCATACACTGTCCTGTGGTGATTTCTTAAATGCCCAGGCCACCAAATCCATTCAGAGAATCACCGGATTAACCCACCCCCTTTGACATAAGTGTTATATGGTATATCTCAAAGATAACCAGTTTTATTTTTTTTCTAACATTGTTCCCTTATTGCAACAACTAGATAACTTGAAATTGATAGTTTTAAGAAAATCTCAAGATGTCTTTTTATAAAATGTGCATTTTTGGAGTTTTCTTGTCAGTCTTTAAGTCTTTAAACAAGTTTAATTGCTCATACAAGATATCTAGATGTTGCATTAAAAAGAGAAAAGATGAGAAATAGGTAAGCTTTAACTGGATAACTCAAAATGCATAAATTTCAAGCTATTTAGTTGTTGCACTGCAGTGAATATACTGGTCAAAGCTCATTTGTTGCCAGACTACCCATTTACCCATGGGTTGGGGCCCATTTAGTCACCTCTTACAACAGGCCTAGGTTTGGTTCAGTTCAGATTTGAGGGGGCTGTGTCTGGTGCTATATTTTTATCTCTTGAGACCATATGGTTCTACTCTTACTTATGTTTGGAATTTTTTAAAGTTATTTCTGTATTTGTCAGTGGCAGCCTGTGAGCTGTAAACCTGGTGCGGGGCCAAATGGCTTAAGAGTGGTAGTGGGTTTACACATGCATGAATTTAGTGGCGCCAGTGTTCGCGCCAGTTCTATTGGCACGCCAGTAAAGGTTTACACTATTGTGCGAAAATTAAAAAGACTGGCACGCCAGTTTCATTTTTAAAGTGTACACGATACGCGATATGTCGGCTGAACTCTCGGAAGCCTGCAAAATAGTCGCTAAACTTTTATTGAAAAAAAAATAAAAGAGATTCAGGAAAAGGAACAACGAAAAGGCCGTATCTGCATCGGTTAAAGCATGGATTGCTAGTCGATCTACTTTGGGTGCTTCCGAAAAACTTTTAGGAGAACTTGCAGCAGAAGATCCTGCGAGCTATAAAAACCATCTTCGAATGACAAAGCAACATTTTGATATTCTTCCATGGTACTTTTGGGGTGTATACTTCATTTGCACCGGCTCCGGAACGTTGGCTTTTTTAAATTTTTGTCAATTCCAAAGCATATGTGTTTCTTATGGATCATATTTTTGCTTTTACTTCTGCAACTTCAAAGCCTTCAATAGTCATTATTTTACTAATTTTTTGGGAAGCATTATCTCGACTATCTTTGTTTTTATATGAACTACTGTGTACATCCCATAAACAAGGAAAACATTCATAGCCTTCAAGAAACTGTATGGTCAGTTCTGCTGACCACTTTTTTTAGCCATATTAAGCTATAAAAACAAAAATAAACAAAATTTTTAAGCTCAAACACAATGAAAATAAAAAATAATGTAAAATAATAAACTTAAAACTGGCGAGCCGACATGCAAGCACTTGTTTACACATGAAAATTTTCCTTTTCTGCGCGCATGCGTCACCACTGGCGCCAGCAAATTCAGTCAGCTGCAGACTTTTTTGATACATGCATGCAAAAAAATAACTTGTGTGCAAGTCGGTGTTTACACTTGCAAATTTAACTTACTGGCGCGCCAGTTTTTATTGGCGCCAGCAAATCCATGCATGTGTTAACATTAAAAAAATACCTTAATGTGTTGAAAAAACTAAGATATATTTCTTGCCTTAAAAAATACCCCTAAAAATCACAGAAATGAAAAAAAACTGCTTTACCTGCTTACATTGTTTTTAATTTTCCTTTTTACTTTCATACTGTTTAAGAAATTGTCTCAATCAGGGCATCCTTATATATTTGTGATTGTTTGTGGTCTGTGACTTTCAATTATTGCCCAGTTGTATTCTTGTAGGGAAAATTTCAACAGACCACAGTCCCTAGCAATAGACAGAAAATATGGATGTTAAAAATTATTTTTCTTTTTTCAGATGGATATTGCCAAGCCTTGGTTGGAGTTGTTAGCTGAGATATGATTGAGGCCTGCTAATCCTATAGTTTTTGAGCAACCTATTCTGAGGAAGGCTTCATTAATTCTGCCAGAAACGAGTATGATTTAACTAGTTTCTGATTCTGATATTAATGGTAAGTTATCACAATCCAATGTTGGGTTTATAAATACAGATAAAAATAAAAATAAAAAAAAATTTAATTAAAATAAGTGTTTATATAACACTTTTTTTTGCAAAAAAACACTGGCAAATGGCACTAAATAACAAAAAAAAGCACAAAAATCTTTACCAAAACAGCAGGAAAGAGGTTTAATGTGTACTTTTTCAGATAAAATTAAAAGAACATCAAAAGTTGTCCAACTTTTTAATTTGAATTTTTATCTGGTAATCACTGCTCCTACACAGTTTCCCATAGAGTTAACATTTATTTAAATTTTTATCTGTATAAACCCAGCATAAATCTTATTAAAACAGGCGCGGATCTACTGGCCAGGAAAAGGGGGAAATTTCCCCCCTAAATCTCAAATTATGTTCAGTTTTCACACAGAATACACCTCCTGGTCAATATGCAAAATAGTTTGAGGCAATATTTATTACGATATTTACCCCCCCCCCCCCCAAATAAAGTTCTTAGATCCGCCTCTGATAAATATATAATTTTTAGAATGTAGTTGTAACTAAGGTCACTCATTGTCAAGCAAGCTTTATTGAGCTTGCTCAACAGTTAGTGTCCTTAGTTGTAACATACATAGGGTGTCCCATTTTTGATAGTATTGACTGGGAAACTCAGTTATTATAAGAGAGAGAGACAATAATTTAGCCTTCTTTAATCCATCTTTGGACATAGGCCTTCCCCAATATCTTCCACTCTTCTCTGTCTGTGTGTTCATACATCTAGTTGCCGTGTGTTTCTTCAAATCGTCTACTTCTTTTATTTTCCCAAGGTCTCCAGTTTACAATACATTTGTTCTATTGATCGTCTTTCTGTCTGATATTATGACTGGCAAATTTCCATTTTAATTTTGCTACTTTTCCTCTGACATCCCTTACTTTTGTTTTATTTCTTATCCATTCATTACAGTACAGGAAGGATACATTGATTATACACTTTTGAGGTACTGAGGATATTTTTTATTTCCTAATATGTAATTTAATTTACTGAATGCTGCCCAGGCCAATCTTACTCGTCTCTTGATTTCAGCTGTTTGGTTTTCTTTTTTCAGTTTAATAATTTGTCCCAGGTATATATATATATATATTGCTCTACTTACTTGTTCTATTTTATTTTGGTTTATTCTGACTGTAATATCTTCATCTGTGTTTGTTATGATTTTAGTTTTAGTGTAGTTCATGCTACATGCCCTCGATCCATTTGAGACTTGTTTTACACCAAAACAAGTGTCAAATGTATTGAGGGCCTCTACTTCATACTTAAGCCTATATTTTTAGCTGCTGTATCCAGTTTTTCCAGCATTTTTATCAGTTCATCTTTCTTGCATAGTAAGAGAACTAACGGGTAAACAAACAGATGTAGCAGGGATACAAGTACCTGGAGAAGGAATGGATATTGCTAATAATTTTAATGAAATGTTGATTAAGGCAGTAGAAGAGCTGACTCATAAGCTTCCATCTAGAGAATATAACGACAAAATAGCCATTAACAGTCACTCTATTTTCCTTGGACCTGTCACTGAAGAAGAAATAATTAATATAGTAAAAAAACTAAAGAATAAACATAGCTCGGGAAATGATGGATTTTCAAACAATTTAATTAAATACTGCATGGAGCAACTCAAAGCACCCTTAACGTATCTTGTGAATACCTCATTTGAACAGGGTACATTTCCAGAGGAACTGAAATATTCAATCATTAAACCTCTATACAAAAAAGGAGATCGAGAGGATCTTAATAACTACAGGCCTATCAGTCTTATTTCTGTTTTTTCAAAAATATTTGAAACAGCGATGTGTAGAAAAAAACAGAAATACAAGCACAGCAATATTTGACTTCTTGGACTTTATCGAGCAGAGTCTTGAGGAGAGGAACATAGCAATGGGAATCTTCCTTGACCTCTCAAAAGCATTCAAAAGCTTGGACCATAAAATCCTTCGTAACAAATTGGAGAGTTATGGCATTAGAGGTTCCGCCTTGACCTGGATAGAATCATACCTTACCAATAGGAAACAAAGAGTAATAGTTGAAAAAGAAGGAAGAAAACATAGCTCTAATGTAGTCCACACCATAAGAGGCATACCACAGGGAAGCTGCATAGGACCCCTGCTATTCCTTTTTTATATAAATGATATTGAATCAGATGTAAAAGATATAGATACCAGGCTTATAAACTTTTCGGATGACACAAACATAGCAGTAAGAGGCCATACATTAAACTCTGTACTAAAAAAAACAGAATTAGTCCTAGAAAGTTCACAGGAATGGTTTATAAAAAACAAACTAATTCTAAATGAAGAAAAAACACACTATATATGCTTCAGAACAAAACAAAGAAATATCACTTCAAATAGAGTTACCATCAGGGACAGGGAGATAATGCTAGAAGACACGAACATATTTTTAGGTATAATCATAGATCAGAACTTGAACTGGAGCGGACATACAGAGGCCCTCAATACAAAACTTAATAAAGCAATATACTCATTTAGAGTGGTAAAAGACTATCTAAATCAGCATACATTGACAGTAATATATCATGCATACTTTGAGTCACTCCTTAGATATGGCATAATCTTCTGGGGTGGCTCAAGTGAAATCGAATCAGTCTTCATAATTCAAAAACGAGCTATTAGAACAATTATGAAAATGAAATTTACTGAGTCTTGTAGAGGGAAATTTAAAGAGTTAAATATACTTACTGTCCCAGGGTTGTATATATATGAATGTCTTTTGTTTTTGTTTAAAAATAAGAATGTTTTTCAGAAATACAAATCGAGCCACAATCATAACACAAGAAGTGAAGATTATATATTCCCGTCACATAGACTAACTTTAACAGAAAAATTACCAAAATATTCAGCCATTAAATTTTTTAATAAGCTACCTGTGCAGTTCCAGACAGAAACAAGTGTTTTAAAATTTAAAAAATATATATTTAACATTATTATAAAGCTTGAACCATACAATGTAAGAGATTTCATTGAACACAGAGATATTTCGCTTCTGCTAATGGGGGAGACCTCCTAGGATTTCTGGTGCCTGCTTCTGATTGCTTTAGATTTCATTAAATTTGATGGCTTTGATTACATTAAATTCATATACCTAGAAAGATAATATAAGAAAGTAAAATAAAAAGGAACATAAGTAAATACTTGAGAATACACATCACTGAAGTTTTTAGTATTTTAATGAGTTTTCATAAACTGTGGGGACATTCTGCAATGGTTTTGATGTTTGTTTTTTAATTTTTAATTTTGTTAGTTTAGTTATTTAATTAGTCCTAATATCCTAGAAAAGGATGTCTTTTATTAAAGTGTGTTTAGCTTAGGAAAAACTTTTTTTAAACTTTTTTATGTCTTTTTAGACTTTATTTTGTGTGTAACTTTTTTGTTTTAAAGTCGACATAGATAGATAGATAAGTGGGTAGGGTTTGAAATTTGAAGAAAAAAACTAACAATACTTAAACTTAAAATTTGCTTTTCTGACACAATTCTTTTAACTTGAGACTGATTTGCAGGTATTTTAATTTAGGCTTAGGTTCATTTGAATAAAGAAGTTTTGAATTTGAATTTGTCTGTTATTAAGACGATATCCAGCATATCTTAGGTGGTTCAAAAATTGTCTGTTTACTTTGATTCCTATTTCTTTCTAAGATTTCACATTACTGTTCTTAAATTTTGAGGCAAGAAAAAAATGTTAAGAGTTTTTTTCTAGCCCTTGTAGTTAGCTATGAGCCAAAATTAAAAAATTTGGAATCCTCCTCAAAATCTGTTCTTAGAGCAGAGACTTCAATTCTATTAAAACTTCTCTATAGACAGTTGATCCTGTCAATAAAATGAGGTTGTTAAATTTTTAAGTCGAATTTGAGATTTTAGAAAAAAATTACACCATCCTACAGGACTTTAATAAATTTTTGGTCCTGTAGTGTCCTGTATAGTCCTGTACAAGTCCTGTATAGTCCTGCCTGTGGGGTCCTGTATAGTCCTGTGGCTGAAAAGACGCCCATAAAAAAATTCGCGACCAAAATGAAAAAAGGTTCTCATGTCTTAACTCTCGTTTTTCTTAGAGATCCGATTTGAGCTTGCCGGCCTTTGTACTTAATCATGCTTAGGGCACCCCTTAGGCGCTAGTACCCTCAGGGTCCTGTATAGTCCTGTAGAGTCCTGTAGGGTCCTGTGGGGTCCTGTAGCAAATTTTTCCATATTTTATGTCTATTTTATTACACCATCTTAAAATAGTCGTCCTACTACTATGTCGGTTTAGAACGTTTTTCTACGTTGTCCGACGCCTATTCTCAACCCCCTTTCGATCCTGATCATCTTTTGTCATGTTTTTTTGACTATTGATCTTTGGATTGACTGTTGCTATTCTAGTTTAGGACGCCCTCTTATTCTGCGTCCTATTGGTTGCCATTCTAGGACCTGCTTTGGTAATCTTTTATCGTTCATCCGTTGTACATGGCCGTACCATATCAGTTGTATTTTAGTGATATCATCCGTTATGCTTCCCTCGATTCCCATTATTTCTTTTATTATGTCATTTCTTATGTGATCTGTTCTAGATATACTTATTGATTTTCTTATTGCATTTCTTTCGACACTTTCCATTTTTTTTGTATTTTTCTGTTACGCGACAACTCTCTCTTCCAAACAACAGCGTGCTTTTCACCGTTGTTTCATATATGTTAAATTACACATTCTTTTTTATCTCTTCTCTATAAAACACTGTTCATACATCCAATAACCTTTTTTGCTTTTACTATTCTTTTTTTCAGTTCTTTACAGTCTGTTCCTGTCTTATCAAATGTGACACTCAAGTATACATACTGAAACGACCTCTCGTTTTAAAGAAGGTGCTGCCAGAATTTGGGCTTTTTAAGTTTAAAATTAAAATAAAATGTAAAAATAAATATTTTCATTTAATTATTAAGATCATAAAAAGTTATCTAGAGATTTCATGAATAACCAAAAAAATGTGGAAGACAAAACTCAAAAACAAAAAAAAATCGGATTTTTCGATTTTTTTCGGATTTATTTAGGTTGTCTAAAAAAATAGTTTAGACGAAAGTTGTAGTACTTCCTGTTTAACTTTTTTTTTGATAGGAGGTCTCGTTTCTCTAAAAACCGGGAAAAACCGTTACCATCCCTAAAACTACCTCATTTCATCCTTATAACTCGGCTCGAGTCTAATTTATTTTTCCTGTTAGCTACAATATATTTTATTTTATTTTCAGTAGTTTTCACACTGTTACTATTAGCTCACACTACTACTATACTATAGTAGTGTGAGCTATAGTGATCCTAATTTTTTCGAGAAAAAAAAAGTTGCTCCGATTTAAAAAATGTTATATATCTTTGCGTTTCAGATGATTTTGAAACTTTTTTGTCTCGCCGTCTGTCTGTCTGTCTGTCTGTCTGTCTGTATGTCTGTCTGTCTGTCTGTCTGTCTGTCTGTCTGTCTGTCTGTATGTCTGTCTGTCTGTAACGATCAACCAGCAAAACTTAAAAACCGCTTGTCCGATTTAATTGAAATTTGGTACATAGATAGGCAGGGTCTTGGGCCGAGGTGGTCCCATTTGAAAATGAACGAAATCCACCGAACGCAAGCCAAATAAAAGGGTGGGGGTAGATTTCAAAAATGAGAGTTTATGTGAAAATATGGCGTGTGTGATATCAAATGAAAGGTAATTAAGTCTGGAGTTAAACAAAATGAATATTAAGGTATTTAAAAAAAAGGTGGGGGTAGATGTCAAAAATTAGAGTTTAAGTGAAAATATGGCGTGTGTGATATCAAACGAAAGGTAAATGGGTCTGGAGTTAAACAAAATACATTTTAGTTTTTAAAAAAAGGGTGGGGGTAGATTTTAAAAATTAGAGTTTAAGTCAAAACATGGCTTGTGTGGTATCAAACGAAAGGTAATTGAGTCTGGAGTTGAATAAAATATATTTCAGTTTTTAGTTATATTAGCTCACACGTACACTATAAATATAGTTAACCTAGTGTGAGCTTAGGTGCCCATAGATTGTCGAGAGTATTTTTTTAAAATAATTAAAGTTTTTGTTTCAGCAAAATTAGTTGTAAACTAAACGTGTCAGACTTTAAACTATTATATGTCACCAAAAGCTAGTAAGATATATGTGGGTTGCGTTTTTTATAAGGAGTTTTTCTTGAAATGATCATTATTTTGTCCCTTCTGTAACGCGGTAATTTTTGCCATATTACTTACCCAATATCTATCAAATGTGTTAAAATATTTCTGAAATAAAATAGCTAGTGAGAAACCAGCAATGATAGATTTCTTAAAAACTAATTTTTTGAGATTTTGATTAGGTATTTCTAGTATTTTTTTCACAAATGATTAAAATACACATTATCTAAAAATATTTATTTAACACTGGATTTGCAAATTTGATAAAAATATGGTGTGACCGTTCAATACAGAAGGGACAAAAAGCACCCAAATTATGGCACAAAATAAAATTATAAAAATAGATAATGGCCAAAAATATCAAGGTAGATTATAAATACAACTATTTTTTAACTAAATTGCAAAGAAAAATTTATTGTCCCGGTCTGTAACACATGGACAATTTCTATAACATCGAAAATTAGTGTTACCGAGCGGAACAAATCGTGCTACAGATGGGACAATTTCTTTACATTTTAGCATTTTCCGGCCAAGCCAAATGTATGACACAAGTTTCTTTTTAGTTTTGTTCAAGATTTCTATGGTTTTGTTAAGGAAAATATTGATTTTATTAGTTTATTCAAGTTATACGTAAGATAATTCATGTTACAAAAAGGAAAACATCATTTGCCTCAAATCTCTAAACGGTTTATTATCGCAATAATTCAAAAACTCTCAGACATTGTTAGTCGCGGTCCTCTACTTCTGTTCATACTAAAACTCTAAGTTACCACGTGAAATGAATTTTCTTTGTGCAAAAATTGTCTGTTACCGCCTGAGACAGATTTCTTGTAACAAGCTATTTTATTTTTTGTTTAATTTTCTATGGATAAAATACAACAAAACCTAGATGTTTACAAATCTAGAAACTTCAAATTTTTAGTGGTAACTTTCAGTTACTAGCTCCATCACTTTGAAGGCAATATTTGAATTTAAAAACTTGACAAACCTCAAAGAGACAAGATACTGCCGGGACATTTTCATGTTAACATTTTTTTTTGTTGTTTTCTACATCAATTGACGACTCTAAGTGGTTTCAGACCTAGAATGATTCTTGTTGTTCATAATAAAATTTAAAAAGCTTAAATAAATATTTTTTTTTAGTGTGTGACAACCAAAATTAGGTTTTGTTTTAAAACAAAAAAGTGTCATATATTTTTCGCTTCAAGCTTCTATTGAAAATCGAGTCTCACAAGTGGGGGTCAGTTGTTTTTTATCTCTTCTAGAAACACCGATTTCGGGGCACCCTGTACAATGTTTAAAAAAATTCGCGGCCCATTAAATTATGTTTGGATTGTGCTGGCTAAATCAATAATTTAATATTGCATGATCTAGAGGAAGAGGTCCTTATATAATTAAGATCAAACTTCACTTCAGGTAAGTTCGTTTGATCATTATTATTCCCTTATTTGGTCAGCAATTAATTCGCGAGCTGTGATTGGTTGAAATTATTGGTTTACACATTTCGGTCCCATTGGAATGTACTGATAAGAGTTTTTTTCGTCAAAGTGTATCTTGTAGTTGTCTCAACTTGTTAGTGAATTAAAATATTTTATTTTAGATTTCGTGTAATTTTTTTTGCAGAAAAATCGTGGAAAAATGTATAATTATTAATATTTTGGTGACTTTTTTCTGGGCTTTTTCTTGAAGACTATTATTAGGTAATTTTATCTTACTTAAGTGCGATTTTGTTAGCCCACGCGCGAGATTATTCTTGTGGGCAAAACCGTATTTTATTGTATTGTATGTTGTAATAATTTTACCAAAATGTATATATTTGACTATATCCATATGATACCTACTAGGTTTTAAAAAAAAATTGCAGGTCTATCAATAATAGTGATATACAAATTTTTTAAAGTTAGTAAACCCTCTACTTGTATCGCCTTCTTAAAAAGCTTACTAAAATGAGCTTTTTTTAGTTTGAATTTTTTTAATTCTTAAAACTTTGAAGCTTTTTTTAAAATTTAACAAAAATTCTCAAACATTTTAAAATTTTTTAAAAATAACCAAATTTATTTGATTTTTATCTCATTTAAATTTTTTTTTAAATAACCAAATTTCAAAATTTTTCGTTTTTTTTTATAAATTTAATTTTTATAACAATATCTCACAATTTGGTCTTGATTCTGATTTAAATATTAAAACTATGTGGGGGGCGTTTGCCTCTAATTTGAGTAGGAGAGCCAGCGTGACGTCATAAATTCAAGATGACGGCTTTTTTCATGTTTTTTCACAACCTTTGGCTTATAACTTTCACAGAAAGTTTTAAATAAAAGAAATAAATATTACTCTTAGAAAATCTGGTTTAATCACGGATTACTGATCCGTGGTTTAATTTTCGAAGATATTACCACGAATCAAGGTGATCCGTGATATTACTGGATGTTTCCCCACCATAAGAACCCTTTAATTTAATTCTTCCCCATTATAAACCTTTTAAAAATTGTTTTCCAAGAACATACCATTTGTGGCATAATTCAATGGCGTATATAGAAAAAAATTTCGGGGGGGCCGAGACAGTTAAGGGGGGGGGGGGTGCGAGACCTCATGAGGCCGTATTTTATGCTATTTTATGTTTGTATTCATGAAATATGTGGAAAATACCTAAAAAAATCTTAGCTTCGGGGAGGGGGCCCGGGCCCCCCAGGCCCCCCATATATACGCCACTGGCATAATTACTAAATTAAAATTGCTTTCAACATCGTAGTTCACACAATTTCTAAGGTCCGATTATTTCTGTTGTAAAAATAGTAGAACTGACACTACGCCTTTTAAAACCATTTTAATTAAGAAATTTTTTGAAAATATTGCTTACAGATAAACAGACAGTTAAAATATGTAAATAAGGAGTGAAATAAGGACACTCATCGTAGAGCTTGCTGCAGGATAAGTGTACTGGGTTAAAAAAAATATTTCTTTTTTTGCAGAGAGTTGGAGCTGTAGCTGAGCTGGGATTGTGTCGATGCCTGCAGATGCTGAATGCTGAGTATACTGAAAGAGGCTTTATTCATTTCTGCTTTTGGTAAGTATCATTGCCTTTAAAATATCATCTAATCTAAAAAGAAAAAAATTGTTGGTTGTTTTGAAAAATTTTATTTTTTGATAATTTTTTCAACAATTGTGGGTAAGATCACTTTGGAGATTACCAGTGGTTAAGATTTTTAGTCTCAAAAAGTTTTTGAAAATGACAAATAGGCACAAAAAAGCAAACGGCAGTTTTTTATTTATATTTTTGTTGAAAAACTTTAAATAATACCTTTTTAAATTTTTGCCACATGTTTAACAAACACTCAAAAAAAATTGACTTACTATATTACTATAAAGCTGCTTCCAGAACTATTCTTATTCCAACTTTTTTTTTGTTTCAGATAAGTGATTAGTTTGTGTTATCACTAAAAAGCTATATCTTTTGATATGGATCACCCATTATATTTTAAATGGGCAAAGTAGTACTAATAGTAATACTTTTCATGGATCATCAGAATCTGTTGCCAAAAACAACGTAGTAGTTATGTCATACCTTTATTCACATTGTTAAAATAAATAATAAAATAAAATAGCTTTACTTTTTTTAAAATTGAATACTCTGTATACTATAAGAGTTTTTAATTTCTTTTTTCTCTCTGATTTCCAAAATGAATAATATGTTTATGCTAGAATAAACTTTTTGTAAAAAATAAAAATTATTACTGAAAACAAAAATTAATGTGTGTGTATCAGATTAATGGAGAAAATATTATATCTAAGAAACAAATCACTACATACACATTTTACAGATTTTTTATATCAGATAAAAAGCAAAAATGTAAAATTAGGGATTTTATTTTTTTTAAAATCAGAACATCTCAAAAATTTGACAAGAGAATGATATAATGTCATTTTGATAACATATTCCGTAGACTCACGAAAAATTCTACAACTTTGCCTATTTAAACTATACTGTGTGATCAATATTAACGAATATCTATAGCTTAAAATAAATAAGTAAAATACTGAGGGGGTGAGCCCTTTTTGCATTTTGGAAGATAGAAAAATAATACTAAGGGATATCACATAATATAAAATTTAACGTCAAAAATTTGGCATATTGTGTACCGTTGGTCGTAGAATGTTCCCAAGAATCTAAAAATGTTAAAATACAAGGTGTGTCATTTAAAAGTCGAAAGTTGAGGTTATTTCCGGCAAAACAGCAAGTTGCACAAGGTCATATGACTTGTTGAAAAATGTCAACTTTGACAAGATATGATATCTTACAGTTTTATTTCTCTATCTTAAAAAATTCAGAAGAAAAGAGGTTTGGTTTCCTGGATCACACGGTATACCGGATCACGATTACCCCAGTATTTTGGGTATTTTTAGTTCTACCAGAGTAGGGTGCCCTTTTTTAAAATCTTAAATGAATAAATTTATGGTAAATTTATTATATTTTATATTAGTCTCTGTACAGGGTGTCCCATTTTTTATGGTATCGAATGGGAAACATAGTTATTATAAAAGATAAAGGACTGAGAATTTCACATTACTATTTTCAAATTTTGAGACAAGAATATGTCAATTTTTTTTTTCTAGTTCTTGTAGTTTTAAAGCTACGAGGGAAAATTCAAAAATTCGAAATCGCAGAAATTCATTATTGGAACAGATATTTCAATTCTGTTAAAACTTCTCTACAGAAAGTTGATTCTGTCGATAAAATGTCGTTGTAAAATTTTTGGTCCGTCAAGTCGATTCGAGATTTCAGGTCGGACCTGGATTTTTTTTCAATTTTTTTTATGGTCAGGTGTTAATTGGAGCCCTAATGTGAAGCAAAAAAATTTAAAAAAAATCTAGGTCCCTATTTAACTTATAATTTTTTTTTTCTGAAATCTCGAATCAGACTCGACGGTCTAAAAATTTGACATCGTCAGTTTATTGACAGGATCAACTTTCTGAGGTTTTAACAAAATTAAAATATCTGCACTAATAGCAAAGATATGACGGAATTTTAGAATTTCGAATTTTTTCATTCTCCTTCCATTCCCAAAACAACAATGTGGAAAAAAAAATTGTCATATTAGCTCACACTACTAAGTAGTGTGAGCTATGGTGATCGTAATTTTTTCGAGAAAAAAAAGTTGCTCCGATTTTAAAATTTTTATATACCTTTTTCGTTTCAGATGATTTTGAAACTTTTTTGCTGCGCCGTCTGTCTGTCTGTATGTCTGTCTGTATGTCTGTCTGTATGTCTGTCTGTATGTCTGTCTGTATGTCTGTCTGTATGTCTGTCTGTATGTCTGTCTGTATGTCTGTCTGTATGTCTGTCTGTATGTCTGTCTGTATGTCTGTCTGTATGTCTGTCTGTATGTCTGTCTGTATGTCTGTCTGTATGTCTGTCTGTATGTCTGTCTGTATGTCTGTCTGTATGTCTGTCTGTATGTCTGTCTGTATGTCTGTCTGTATGTCTGTCTGTATGTCTGTCTGTATGTCTGTCTGTATGTCTGTCTGTATGTCTGTCTGTATGTCTGTCTGTATGTCTGTCTGTATGTCTGTCTGTATGTCTGTCTGTATGTCTGTCTGTATGTCTGTCTGTATGTCTGTCTGTATGTCTGTCTGTATGTCTGTCTGTATGTCTGTCTGTATGTCTGTCTGTATGTCTGTCTGTCTGAATGTCTGTCTGTATGTCTGTCTGTATGTCTGTCTGTATGTCTGTCTGTATGTCTGTCTGTATGTCTGTCTGTATGTCTGTCTGTATGTCTGTCTGTATGTCTGTCTGTATGTCTGTCTGTATGTCTGTCTGTATGTCTGTCTGTATGTCTGTCTGTATGTCTGTCTGTATGTCTGTCTGTATGTCTGTCTGTATGTCTGTCTGTATGTCTGTCTGTCTGTATGTCTGTCTGTATGTCTGTCTGTAACGACCAACGCGCCTGTAACGACCAACGCGCATAACGCAAAAAAAGAGCTTGTAGGATTTGAATGAAATTTGTTACCTAGGCTGGGTCTTGGGTCGAGATGGTCCCATTTAAAAGTGAACAAATTCCGCCGAACGCAAGCCCAATAAAAGGGTGAGGGTACATTTCAAAAATTAGATTTTATTTGAAAATATGGCGTGTGTGATATCAAATGAAATGTAATTGAGTCTGGAGTTAAATAAAATACATTGTACGTGATTTTAAAAAAAAGGGTGGGGGTAGATTTAAAAAATTAGAGTTTAAGTGAAAATATGGCGTGTGTGATATCAAACGATAGGTAATTGAGTCTGAAGTTAAACAAAATACATTTTAGTTTTTTTTAAAGGGTGGGGGTAGATTTCGAAAATCAGAGTTCAAATCATACATCTGAAAACCGCACGTTTGTATCTGTTTTCATTACAAAGTTCTCACACCTTTACACCCCTCACCTACCCCCTCCTCATAAAATTGTATTGTCACCAGATTAAAATATAAATCTCAAAACCGCAGGTTGGTATCTGTTTTGGTTTCAAAATTCTGAATTTTCCCCCTTTTTACCCTCATATATACCTCCGTAATTCTTACCCCATTTACACCCCTTAGTTACACCCACACCCGTGTTTTTCATAAAATTATTATGTCACCAGATCAAATTATAAATCTGAAAACCGCACGTTTGTATCTGATTTCATAACAAAGTTCTGAATTTACCACCTTTACACCCCTCACCTACCCCCTCCTCATAAAATTGTATTGTCACTAGATTAAAATATAAATCTGAAAACCGCCGGTTCGTATCTGTTTTGGTTCCAAAATTCTGAATTTTCCCCCTTTTTACCCTCACATAGCCACGTAATTCTTACCCCATTTACACCCCTTAGTTACACCAACCCCCGTGTTTTTTCATAAAATTATTATGTCGCCAGATCAAATCATCAATCTGAAAACCGCACTTTTGTATCTGACAAAGTTCTGAATTTATCCCCTTTACAACCCTCCCCGACTCCCTACCACTGATTTTTGTTGATAAAATTGTATTGCCACCAGATCAAAATATAAATATATAAATTTCACCAAATGTTCGTATCTGTTTTGAATCAAAAGTTCTGAATTTCCCCCCTTTACACCCCTCAACCACCCCCTACCATCAAATTTAATTACATTACTGTACCAAATTTCATTAAAACCGGCTCACGGGAAGTGTGCCAAAAATGACTCGCAAGATTTGATGGACAGACACATAAAGGGACAGCCAGCCTCTGTGAAGTTAAAAAAAATCGTTTAATAAAAAAAGGCAGCATATTTTAATTCAATCCTTAAATAAATTTTTAATAAAAATGTTTTTTGCGTTGGTCCTGGCAGCCAAGAACACGCAAACGAGAATTCAAGAAGTAGAAATTGTTCCGTCAATTAAAATGGCCCCAAAATCGACGATATTTAGCTAAAGAATTCCCCATTTAAATTTTTTTAAATTTATTTACCTATCAAAAATATCCTGTAAAATAAAATATAAAAAATAAATGTCGTTATACAGTAATTGCATTCGTGTGCACGCAAAAAGTTATCGGTTTCCTTGGTAACGCTCTTCTTTTGTTCATAATTTTCTGGAATGCTGCCTTGTCTCCCTTGGTTACGCGATCAACAGTTTCGATTACAACAAAAATCGTCGCGGGTCGCCAAATTTTTTCGCGAGTTCTTTTTCAATTTTAAGTGTTTTTTTTTGGGAAAAATTTATAAAAAAGTGTGTAATTGATTAGAAGAGACTATCAAAATCAATTTGAGAGTTATTTTTCGGAACAATTTGCACGAAAAATCCGATTTTTAAGTGTTGAAAAAAGTTGAATTTTAGAAATCCTCCCGAAAGTTTGACCGATGCTGTAGTTGCACTTGCAGTCGAGTCGTAGGTATGTATATATAAAATCAATAATTATCTTCTCGTTATTTCTATTAAAACTCGTCTAGATTAATGCCCAATAAAATTCTCATCGAAATTTTGTTGGATTTTTTTGGATTTCTGTGTTTTTTTGTGAAAAAACTATATAAAAAAAATTATCGGAGAGGAGACTGGGAGAGAAAACAAGAATTAAATAATTTGCTGTTTAGTTTCCGTGATCCCAAGGTAAAAAGTTTTAAATAATTTAAACATTTTTCAACCTTGTAGGTATTTTAGCTCACACTACTACTATACTATAGTAGCGCGAGCTATGGTGATCCTAATTTTTTCGAGAAAAAAAAAGTCGCCCCTATTTTAAAAACTTTTAAATATCTTTGCGTTTCAGATGACTTTGAAACTTTTTTGTCGCGCCGTCTGTCTGTCTGTCTGGGTCTTGGGCCGAGATGGTCCCATTTAAAAATGAACAAAAATCCACCAAACACAAGCCAAATAAAAGGGTGGGGGTAGGTTTTAAGTGTAAATATGGCGTGTGTGATATCAAACGAAAGGTAATTGAATCTGGAGTTAAACAAAATATATTTTATTTAAAAAAAGGGTGGGGGTAGATTAAAAAAATTAAATTTTAAGTCAAAACATGGCTTGTGTGGTATCAATCGAAAGGTAATTGAGTCTGTATAAAATATATATTTCAGTTTTTAGTTATATTAGCTCACACGTACACTATAACTAAGGAGCAGACTTTTTATATGCATTTTGTCAATTTTTTCACATTTTTAACCAAAGATGCCATCGCAAACTACATACATAGAGCAACAATATTATGCCACAAACGAGATATACTTGAATGATTTTTTATCCATATTTTAGGTATTTTTTGTCAAACGCATAGCAGTTTTTTAGCTCACACTACTACTATACTATAGTAGTGTTAGCTCACACTACTACTATACTATAGTAGTGTGAGCTATGGTGATCGTAATTTTTTCGAGAAAAAAAAAGTTGCTCCGATTTCAAAATTGTTTATATATCTTTGCGATTCAGATGATTTTGAAACTTTTTTGTTGCGCCGTCTATCTGTGTGTATGTCTGTCTGTAACGACTAACGCGCATAACTCAAAAACCGCTTGTAGGATTTGAATGAAATTTGGTACCTAGGCTGGGTCTTGGGTCGAGATGGTCCCATTTAAAAATGAACAAAATCCACCGAACGCAAGCCCAATAAAAGGGTGGGGGTAGATTTCAAAAATTAAGAGTTTATTTGAAAATATGGCGTGTGTGATATCAAATGAAAGGTAATTGAGTCTGGAGTTAAACAAAATACATTTTACGTGATTTAAAAAAAAAGGGTGGGGGGTAGATCTCAAGAATTAGAGTTTAAGTGAAAATATGGCGTGTGTGATATCAAACGATAGGTAATTGAGGCTGGAATTAAACAAAACACATTTTAGGTTTTTTTTAAAGGGGTGGGGGTAGATTTCGGAAATTAGAATTTAAGTCAAAACATGGCTTGTGTGGTATCAAACGAAAGGTAATCGAGTCTGGAGTTGAATAAAACATATTTGACATTTTAGTTATATTAGCTTACACGTAGTGTGAGCTTGGTTGCCCATAAATTGGCATTGGAGTATTTTTTTAGGTCTCGAAATTTGAGAACAGTAATGTGAAGTCCCCAGGTCTCTATCTTTTATAATACCTGAGTTTTCCATTTAATACCATAAAAAATGAATTACCCTGTAATGGGTGTTATTTAAGTATGCGGCCAAAATCCAAAGGGTGCTTCTTTAGTGATTTTAAGAAGAAAAATTATATACACATAAGTCCCAAGTTGCATAGTTTTTAAGGTCAAATTTAAAAAAAAAATTACTAAATATCTCAACAATCTTTCGCTGTTTCAAGTAGCAAGATGCTAATTTAGCTTTAATCAAATTAAAATTATTAACGTTACTCCATAACCAATATATTTAAAAAAAAATGTGCCCCACTAACTTTTTCCAATTGTTTTTTTTAAGCAACTACCAATACAACTCGTTTGATGTTTGGGTTTTTTTCGTATCTTGCTTTGCTTTCTAGATAAAAAATAAGCACCACTTGCAAGTCCCGGGACATTAACACAAAATATTGTGTCTTAAAAACTATGTAAAAATTGTATCTTAATAAAAACTATATGAACTGTTTTCTTAAGATCGCTCAAAAAAGAACGTCAAGGGGTATGTCCACATACTTATATAACATATTGTATAAGTTGACTTTTAAAAGCTGAGTTCCTTGTAGATCAACGCTTGTTTAAAAAAAAATGGTATTTCAATTTCATAAAAAATAATTTTTTGGTATAATGTTTTTTCAAAATATTATAATTACATTTTAACTGGGTACCCTACAAAAAAGACACGGAAGAAGACCAAATTGAGGAATTTTCGGGGTTATAGGTACACACATACATAGACAGACACAAAAAGTAACATGTAGGCTTAACTGTTAAAAAAACAGGTCTTGAAAATTGGCTGACTTGTTATAAAAAAATAATTTTTTTTTATAGAAATCGAGGCTAAAATAAATCTAAATTAAAAGTTGTTCTGACTGACTTGCGAAAAAAGTATTCTGAAATGAAAACCGGTTAAGACAGGTCTTAAAAATAGGCTGACTTGTTTGAAAAACTCTAAAATTAAAAAGTTATAAAAGCTATAATAAAGCAACATTAGCTGTCTTGGTAAAAGTCTAAAATTGAAATGACACACACAAAATTATCTATCATTCATGTATAAAGCAAGTTTTTAAAATTGGCTGACTTGTTAGAGGAAGCTTCAAGTGATTGATTTGTTTTAAAAATTATAAAATTTAAAAGTCATTATATTTATGCATAGTTTAAAAAATAACTGATTTGATAAAAATTTAAAATTGCTATAAAAAGCGGTAGCAAGTCTTGAAAATTGGCTGACTTGGTAAAAATCTCAAATTAAAATAATCTATTATTACAATAATAAGCAGTGTAAAACAAGTCTTGGAAATTGGCTGACTTGTTAAAAATTTAAAATTAAAATTATCTATTATTGCAATAATAAGCAGTTTAAAACAAGTCTTGAAAATAGGCTGACTTGTTAAAAATCTAAAATAAAAATGAACTATCATTACAATAATACGCAATGTAAAACAAGTCTTGAAAATCGGCTGACTTGGTAAAAAATCTAAAATTAAAATAATCTATCATTACAAAAATAAGCAGTGTAAAGCTCTGGTAGCATTTTTTTGATAAACCCAGTGTCCTTTCTGTGACTCTAGCACCGAGGTGTACTTGAAAACATTGGGTTTGTTGATTTTGGTGTTTTTTCTTATAGATTTATGAGTTCCATGCTTTGGACCCGTGTGGGAGACGGGTGTGTAGAATATCCACAAGGTATCTCCGGCCTGTTAGTAGGTGACTAAAAGAAGGCTCCAGGTGGTGAAGTTTTATGCCACAGGTTCTGACAAAGAAAATGTAAAGTATATGGTATACATGGACATTTTGGAAAAAGCCATGGTCCTTAAGAAACGATTGTCGCCGATTGATTTTTATCATTTTTATCAAACAAAGGTAATCAAGTTTTGTTTTCTATTTAGTTTAAAGAAAAATAAAATAAAACGTTTTATGCTGCAAGTTGTGACAATAAAAATGGTTTACAATAAAATAAAATCAGTCGTAGACAATCATCGACCTAAAATTATTTTAGATCAATGATCGTCGCCGTTTTATTTTATTTTATTGGTTATTTGGTTTCAGGTAGTTCAATTATCGTCGCCGATTTATTTAACTTTATTTTGATTTGTTTCAAATAAAATTAAATTAATCGTAGACAATCATCGAACTACAATAAACCCTTACAGTTCATTAAAACCATTATAGTTCAATGATCGTCTCCGATTTATTCAATTGTATTTGAAACCTATTTGCAACTGAAATTGAATTGATCGTAGACAATTATTAAACTATAATAAACCCTTATAGTGTAAAAAATATATCATAGCTCAATGATCGTCCCCGATTCATTTAATTTTATTTGTAAACTATTTGCAAATAAAATTAAATTGATCGCAGACAATTATTAAACTATGATAAACCCTTATAGTGTAAAAAATCCATGATAGTTCAATGATTGTCGCCGATTCATTTAATTTTTTTTACTACTTAGTTTCAAATAAAATTAAATTGATCGTAGGCAATCATCGAACTATAGTAAACTCAGTGTAAAAAACCCATCAAAGTTCAATGATCGTCGCCGATTTATTCAATTTTATTTGTTATATTACTTAGTTTCAAATAAAATTAAATTGATCGTAGACAATCATTGAACTCTAACAAACCCTTATAGATCATTAAACCCATGTTAAAACCTTATTATAGTTCAATGGTCGTCGCCGATTTATTTAATTTTATTTGTTACTTCGGTTGATATAAAATTAAATTGATCGTAGACAATCATCGAACTACAATCCATCGCCAATTTCTGTGTTAAAGCGGTTGCGCCGTAGGCGGTCGCGGTTCCGTCCCATGGCAGACTATTCTCGACTCGATCATGCGCGGTGGAGTTCGTTCTCATGTTTTGCAATATACGCATTTGCACTTGTCGTTTCAGGGCCCGGGAACGCCAAGTGCAAATGCATACATTATTAGACATGGAAAGGAACCTCACCACTCGTGGTCGAACCCAGAATGGTCCCCGATGGGACGGGAGCGTGACCGCCTAGTGCGTTCCCGTCTTAACGCTTAAATCGGCGACGAATTGTGATTCGATGATTGTCTACGTTCAATTTATACTTTAAAAAAAACAAATAGAAGTGCAGAAATCAACGACGACCTTTGAACTTCTAGTGCGTACCCTGCGTTGACAATCAGTGTTCTGTGTTGCGAAGTGCCTAGTGTTAAAGTGTTGGTGCTAAGTGTTCTGTGTTGCGAAGTGCCTAGTGTTATCTGTTAGGTTGCAATGGGGTTGGCGTGACTGTGGGAGTTTGTGTTTTGGGGTTTTAAGGTTTGGAGTTTCACTGGGGTTGTGGGTCTGACTGTGGGAGTTTGCCTGTCCCTCCGCGCTGGTGTTCCACCTTGTCGTCGGTGTGGAGGCTTACGCTCTCTATGTTTTGTTGGCCAAAGAGGGCTGGCTGGCGAAATATAGATTGCCAACTAAGAGAACACCGGGTGGGGGGTAGGAGGTTGGTTGGGCTAAGGAAGTCTCGGGGAAATTGGTGGGGGTCGGTCAAAGGCGTACTTATGAGGAGTATATTATCAAATTAAACCAATTAAGGCGGGGGTTGGGTACCATTTGTAAAATAAAATTAAAATAAAAATAGCTAGAACTGAGAGTTTGTAATTAGAACCACTGGAGCATGGAAACTAATGTTCTCAACAGAGAACATCGGTTTCCGTGATTCAGTGGCTCTATAGTGTGAGTGGATCCCCTAGGGGGGCTTGGGAACAGGGCATATGATGGCCTCGTGGCGGTAATACCCGGATCGCATCGCAGTGGCGGGCAAGATGCGTTGGTGCAGCGCCACAGCGCTTGTCTCCTGAAACACTGGGAAAACAACAATCCCCACATACACCGACAGCTTCTCCAAACCACAACTTCCTTCCAGGATGTGACCTCGTTGTGCACTCATTCTCATTAGAGGGCAAAAGGTGGCGAAGAGCTATACCATCATACATCAACCATATTGGTCCTGCTTGGTTCCAACTACCTCACGGGGACTGGAGTACTGATACTTGCCGGTGAATCACCTTCCTAATTTGGTTGAGTTTCTCGCGAGTTTCTTCGTTTTTTTAAACTGTGCACGGCACAGTAGTGTAGTGAGGTGCAGTGTTGTGTAGTGCGGTGCAGTGTAGTGCGGTGTGTACAGTGCAGTAAAGTGAAGTGCGGTGTTGTGTAGTGCGGTGTTGTGCAGTGTTTTATAGTGCAGTGTTGTATAGTGATCTGTCGTGCAGTGTAGTGTAAGTAAGTACAGTGCTGGTGGTGTAGTGTAGTGCGATGCGGTGCAGTAGTGGTGGTGTAGTGTTGTCTTGGTAAAGCAGTGCAGTGTACCATAGTAAAGTGTAGTGCAACACACAGTGTACAGTGTAATATAGTACAGTGTTATCCAGTGAAGTGTAGTGCAGTGCAGCCAAGTGTATTTTTTTCATCAGTGTTTGGAACTGCATTTTATTAGTCGTTATTCCTGTGTTTACACGTATATATACCCCAATCACACCACACATTTGACAATGACAGTGCGTAGTAAAAAAAAGCTGGCGTCTAACTTTTACGCCTTTATCTGGTTTGTTTTTGATGGGTTTCAAACCTAGATAAAGGATATATAAAGTTTTGACAGTACGCTATAAAACAGAAATCATATCGTATATTTTTATCTTTGGTTGTGTTCTAAGGGTTTGAATCAAAGATAAAAATATTTTCGGTGTGTATCGTGTATCCACACCTAAACTTTTCAATCGTAATAAGGAAATCATTCAAATTTTGAGTCAATGATTTTATTGACTTAAATTTTAATGTTTTTATCTTTGATTGTGTTTTAAGGGTTTGAATCAAAGATAAAAATGTTTTTGTTGGTGTGGATCCACATTTAAATTTTGAATTCGTGATAAGGAAATCATTAAAATTTAAGTCGATTGACTTAAACTTTCATAATTTTATCTTTGGTTGTGTTCTAAGGGTTTGAATCAAAGATAAAAATATATTAGGTGTGGATCTGTATCTATTCTATATTTTAAAATAGTAATAAGGAAATCATTAAAATTTAAGTCAGTACCTTTTATTGACTTAAACTTTCATATTTTTATCTGTGGTGTGTTCAAAGATAAAAATATTTTATTGTGCGGATCCACAACTAAATTTTGAAATCGTGACAATAACATCATTAACCTACCGATTTCCAAAAATACACACAACCGCACCTACACATAGTTTCTAAGTAGTAAGTAAGTAGGTACCTATTGTTAAATTAATTAGTAATATATAATATACTATGAGTGTTTAAGAATAAACTTATGTTTTTTCTTTTCCTTCCCAATCGGTCCGCGTACGAAAGACACGGGACGGAGATATACTCAACCATTTCCACCGGTGAACAAGGTTGATCCACTGCTGCGCCCGTGGTACGTCCCGCGATTATTGGTACCACAGGTCAATATGTAGTTAATGGTTGATGGGAGCTCTGCCCCTTGGCCCCTGATGGGTATGAGTACACAACAAGGTCACCTCCAAAATGGAAACGCCACCAAAGTTTCCCTCCCGTTTGCGAAGGGAAGGTTTGATGGTGGAAGTTGTGGCTTCTTGGAGAAGCTGCCGGTGGTGGGGGTGTTGTTTTCCCAGTGTTTCGTAAATGGGAGACGGGACGCTATGGTAAATGGCTGCATTAACTGGCACATCTTGGCTGACATGCGATCTGGGTTGCCGCGAGGACCATCACCCTGGTCCCAAGCCTAGGGGGTGTGTGTGTGGGAGTGTGCATGGAGAAGTACGTGTGTGGGAGTGTGCATGGAGAAGTATGTGTGTGTGTGTAAGTGTAATTGGGAGGGTATGTGTGAGTGTTTCTGTGTATGATGTATGTTCGATAAAATAAAAATTATAAAATAAAAAAAATATATAATAAAAATATTTTAAAAGAGTGGGAAAGGGAGCGAGGGGTAGTTGTTTATCAACTATACTACTGGAATCTAAAGGGGATAGTGTCTGGTCGAGAAAAATGGGGCTCCTTAAAAAAATTATAAAGACCATTTCATACATGTGCGATTTTAGTTTTGTTCGGAAGATTTTTTTGTCAAGTCTCTTTAGTTTTTTTGATAAATAAAATTTAAAACTATTTAAGTATTTAAGTAGATCTTTAAACGTTAATATGGCACAATTAAATTTGAGACAATAACTTTTAATAAAATCAGCCAAAAATAAATGGGCCTAACTCACGCCTTAATATTTTGGGTGAACTTTTTTAAGAAAATGGAAATTTAATAAATTATCTTATGTCACTCCTAAACGTCTAATTCTTAATTTGATAAAGAGTTGCCGTTAACTTTCGATAATTTAAAATTATAGATAAAAAATAGCACCACTTTTAAAATAAAATAAAAATATGTATAAAACTTTTATAGTTTTAAATTGGATAGACAGTGTATAGCTGAATTTTATGTTACATTTATATAAGTGATATTTAGTGAAACCAAGTGACGTGTAAGTGACATCAGTGTTTGTGTAAATCAAGGGAAAATAAAACCTTGTATGTCAAACCAGAACAATGGACAGAACACTACAAGGGACTGCTGCAGGAGACGAGACCCGAATATCTGGCAGCCTCTACGAGAAGACACATAAAAGTACATGTAGAGGAAGTAATCATCGAAAAAGAAATGATAAAGAATAGTATTAAAAAGCTTAAATCCGGAAAAGCTAGCGGACCTGAGGGAATATTATGCTGAAATGCTCAAATATGGATCAGAGAAACTACTTGAAAATCACAATTACAGAGGAATTTCAGTAACCAGTACTCTAAGTAGATTGTACGGTAGGATTCTTAGAGATCTAATAAAGAATGATTTTTATGAACAAGAAGAAGAAGAGCAAAGTGGGTTTTGTGCAGGCAGATCTTGTAGTGATAATGTTTTTTGTCTTAAACAAGTAATTGAGAAAAGAAGCGCCAGAAATATAGATACTCATGTTACCTTTGTGAACCTACAAAAAGCATATGATACCGTTCCAGTAGAAAAATTATGGACAGTATTAGAGCACACTAATATCAATCATACATACATAAAAGCGATAAAAAACTATACAAAGGGTCAAAATCTAAAATTAAAATTGGCCCCTAGACTTTCAAAGGAATTCCTGGTAACAAAAGGCTTAAGACAGGGATGTTGTATCTCTTCAACTCTTTTTACAATATATATCGCAGTAGCTCTAAAAAACTGGAAACGTAAAGTGCACGACATGGGAATACAACTTAACGACCGATTTACCATATACACACTACAGTTTGCTGACGACCAAGTAATTGTAGCTAATGATCAAGAAGACATGGAGTATATGACGAGAAAGTTAACGGAAGAATACCAAAAGTGGGGGTTAACAGTGAACGTGGACAAGACACAGTACTTATGTATTGGAAACGAATCAAGTGAGTTAGAACTAGACAATGGACAAACAATATCTCCATGCAATGAGTATGTATACTTGGGTGTCACATTTGATAAGACAGGAACAGACTGTAAAGAACTAGAAAAAAGAATAGTAAAAGCAAAAAAGGTAATTGGTTGTCTTAACAGTATTTTATGGAGCAGAGAGATAAAAAAGAATGTAAAATTTAACATATATGAAATAATGGTGAACAGCACGCTGTTGTGGAATAATAGAGACTTGTCGCGTAACAGAAAAATACAAAACAAAAATGGAAAGTGTCCAAATGAATGCAATAAGAAGATCAATGAGAATATCTAGAACAGACCACATAAGAAATGGGATCATAAAAGAAAGAATGGGAATCGCGGGTAGCATAAAGGCTGACATCACTAAAAGACAACTGATATGGTACGGCCATGTACAACGGATGAACGAGGAAAGACTACCAAAGCAGGTCCTAGAATGGCAAACAATAGGGCGCAGAAAAAGAGGGCATCCTAAACTGGAATGACAACAGTCAATCCAAAGATCAATGAGTCAAACAAACCTGACCGAAGATTAGTGTCATGATCGAAGGAGGTGGAGAGTAGGCGTCGGACAATATAGAAAAACGTTTTAAACCGACATAGTAGCAGTATGTCAATTTTTACCATCTCCATAATAGGTAGGATATTTTATTATACTGTTTTGTTCCAGTCACACAAAGCCTGGCTCTTATTATGGCAATAATTTCTTATTACTCTTTCCAGTTTTTTTCCTGACAGTTTACGATGACCTACGCTGACTGTAATTTAAAATTGTTTCTTTATGAAATTGATCCTTTTAATTTTTTTTTCTTTCTTGGTTACTCTATGTGATACTATTTATCTATCTATATACAAAAAAAACGCATTATTAGATATAATGGAAATCTTATCTAATGTTGACTGACTATGCTGCCTTACTAGTATTTTGAGCAATTTTAATATTTAATCAGCTTCTGGTATTTACCCCAAAATATTTTTTCTGATCAAGCATCGAGCTTTGCTATCATTATAGCGATCCTACCTTTTCTGACAATGCCTCAGTTAAAAAAAGTTTCTTTGTGATATTATGAGTTTTCAGTTTTGTCAGATTCATTCTAGATTATTATATTGATGTTGTTTTTAATAAAATTCATTCATCTATACCAAACCACCCGCGACTATCATCATGGCAATCTTTCCTGATGTTGTCTGATTTCCAGCAATAGTCGAATTTTGATCTTTTTTACTATTTAATTAAATGTTGGCGTTTTTGTACGCCTTGATATTTTTTCTGGTAAAGTATTCAAAATAATTTGTCAAATTTGGTGTTAATTTTTTATGGTTTTCATATAGCCTAATTTTTTTCTATTCTTGGTTTCTATTTTTAATAAAAGCAAAACGTCCTATTTCTGAGCACATTTCTAATTTAATTAGTCAATCCGAATTTTTGTTGTTAAACAAGTTTTAAATTTTTTCGCAAAAAAACATTTGCAATTTAAAAAAAAATGTAAATGTTAATATTGCCACAGGTAGGAATGAAATGGCAAAGTTACTAGGTACTTATACCTTTTCTTCTTTCTGTTATGTCAGATCAGACACTATATGAGCTTAGTACATTTTTGGATTTACAGTACATATACCTATTGTAATAATCAAAAAAAATACATTTCTCAAACTGGGTAGAGATTTTTTAGTGACAATGGCATATGCATTTTATTCTGTTATATTTGATAAAAGATTTGGTAAATTTAAAAAATACAATTTTTAAATTTGGTTTGGTTCGGTTCGGTTTTTCTCCAGTTAAATCAGGTTAGGTATCATCATACCTGAGCACTTTTTAGTTTTAACTATTCCATATTGAGATGTGAAATTCCTCATTGTTTAATATTTTTTAAGTAATCAAAGCTAATTCACAAAAAAATTTCATACAATGATATGTATAATGTGCCTTAGCTTGTAAGGTTTTATAAGAGTTTATTTAGCCTTTTTTGTTCAATGAAAGTCAGTTCATCGTTAAGCCAATGCTTCCCTGCTTACATGACACGACAGGTGTTGATTTATAAACAGTATCTTTGTTGCGTTCTGTTCACACTTATTTCTCTATGGGCATACAGCTCTTACATCTTACTGTGATACAAGTTTAGAAAAACTTTATGACACTACAGGACTTTGTTTGGCTTTCTACCCTTTAGGATTTATGCCGTTTTCGTCCCCATTTTATATTCTCAGTGCTCTTGTAGATTTACAAAAGCATCTTTTTCGATTCTTTGTGTATTGTCAAAGAAAAAATTCAAATTTCCTTCGCAGTGGAGGGAAGATTAACCCGGTCTTGAGTTTCAGCTTTATCAATAGGTTCTGGAGGTTGAGGTTTAACAAACACAAACATGTTGAGTTAATTTCCATGTAACATGGACTATAATAGGTTAAAACAAGAAAGGACATATATTTTTTTTGTTAAAATCCAAAACTTGTATTTGGGTTTATTGACCGAAATTTAAAAAAAAAATTGAAAGATCTATAACCTACGGCTTATAAGAGACTTAAAAAAGAAACAGCTTCCTAAATCTTTTGTTGTTATCAATCTTGTAACTTTTTTATAATTTTTTATTAAAAAATATTTTTGCTGAATATTTATGTCAGAAAATGGCATTTTTAAAAAAAATACTTTGTTCAGTCCTAGTTCTGGGTCAAGGAGAGCTAAACGGGCTTGTGTGGGTTAGAACTCAAGTCTCTGTTGGCAAAAAAAATAACAGAAATCTAGGTATGGGTGTTAATTAAATTTCTTTCTAAATTAATAGTTAATAATATATTTTTTTTCAGTTTTAAATATTAGTATTTGCTTAGGTGTAAACAGAAATTTGAAGGCATCCAAACAAAAAATTTTAAACCAAAGCTAATTTCATTTGTAAAAAATTAAAACATAGAAAACCCAATTGAGACTAGCATAAAATAAAAGTTTATAATTATAAATTACTTAAATTTTTATTAAACAAAAATGTAAATTTTATGGGTTGAGAACCATAAAAAAATTTTTCAGCCTGAGACAAAATAACAGACGAATAAAAAACTTACACATCCAAGCCCAACCCCTTGTAAATAAATGGTACCAAAATAACAATATGGCTTTTTTCTTGATAATGAGGTCACCTTATAATTTTGAAAAGAATTGGCATTTCTCTTTAATTTGCCGTTATTTGCACGTGTGACTGGAGTGCATGATTACTAAGACGGTTTGAACCTTGAGGAATGACAGTTCCGAAATAAATAATTTGAACAATATTAAATAAAGCTTTATTATATTATTTCAAATTTTTTTGCAAAAGTGCATTAAAGCAATATTTATATTAAAATCGGCTTGACAAGTTTTATTTAAATTTAAAATTCAAAATAGTTGTGTTTATGGTGTTCCGATAGGTATTAATAAACATTTTGTATAAATTAAACCGTTGCTTGATGGAGATTAAAAAATTTAGGAAAAAACTTAAAACTATTTTTCAATAGTGTTTAGTGTTTAAAAAAAAATATTATTGAAAATGATGGAAAACTTTTTGCCAAGAGAGTTGATAAGAATATTCTGATATTAAACTAATTTTTTTATTGCGCTTAATTTTTCAAAATTACAACATCACAAAAAGTTGCTTAAAATTATTTATTACCTCAGATTTTGGGGTCATTTAAGGTAATTGTTGGAAAAGAATATTGATGTTTCAGCACCTCAATTCTTGGAGTTCTGATATCAAGTCATTTTAGCAATTATAGGACTCTGATACAGCGTTTATAAAACCAAAATCCAACAGGACAAACTGTCAATATAATGGCCTTTTTAAAAATTTTCAGGGTTTAAAAACTTTGGAATGTCTGAAAAAATTCAAACAGTATACACCAATTCTGTTATGGGTATTATTTAACTGTATGTTTTATAAATCGCCGGAAAATTTCATGTTTTTTATTTCTAAAATTGTAAACATAAAACGAAACACATCATATTTTATCTCCTGTAGTTTTAGACAAAAAAAAGATGAACTTTTTTTTAAAGTTTAAATTACGCTCAATGTTTTAAAACGTAACGTATAGCAAAGGCAAGGGCGCACCCAGGGGGGGGGCCCGGGGCCCGGGCCCCTCCCCCAAGCCTTAGATTTTTAATATATTTTCCACATATTTGATGATAAAACATGAAAAATACCTTAAAATTTGACATCAGGAGGCTGTGGCGTAGTTGCGAAAAGACATGACGACCTTTTTTTTTTTTTTTTGGCCGCCACTTTTTTGAGGGCGCGCTTTGTAGCTGTCGGGCCCCCCCCCCAAGACACATTCCTGGGTGCGCCACTGGCAAAGGGATGTATAAATACTTTAAAGAAATGCAGGACAAACTGGTTTTTTTTATAATTTTTGAGACAACGTTTGTTCGCTGACCTATGCTGGTCGTAGTAGTTGTAATTACAATTGTCAAAAAGTTATCTCAAAAATTATGAAATCAACTGTAGATATAGGATATCAAAGAAAATTGAAATAATATATGTAATTGTATCTCTTTTTAATTTATGTTTAAGTAATTTATTTTTTTATACCTACATGTATTTAACATCGACTGTATTACAAATTTTCACACCCACCGATTTTGCGTGTTCCCAACAAGAAGCAAGAAGACAGAAGAGTGACAAGAACCATGACGTTTAGCCAATACGTCACCAAGGGCCTAGCAAAGTGGTCAAAACATCAACCAAAGTTATGCAATCGACGAAAGCGCGAAGAGCAGGGCCGAGAAGACACAACAGACAACACAGCAACGCCAAAGGCGCAGCGAAGAGTCCGAGGGGAGCCAAGTCAATCCCTGACTCAATAAACACGACAAAATTGGAAACTTCAGACCATTGACGCCGATAGCAGCCTGTAGTCAATAAATTAGACGACAAATTAAAAACTGGAAACAATAGATCTCGAGGAGAGCCGACGTCAACCCTTCACAAGTCGTGACATCAAAATAAACACGACAAACTAGAAACTGTAGAAAAATCGTGAAGTTGATAAACACGACAAACTAGAAACTACAAAGAATAGATGCCGAGGGGAGCCAACGTCAGCCCTTCACAAGTCGTGACATCAATAAACACGGCAAACTATAAACTGAACTGTAGATGCTCCGTCAAAAGTTGATTGATTCGATAAACTGCGAAAATTACAATTAATAGACAATATGACATCAGAACAAGCCGTACTAGCAAACTGACAATAGCTTTGAAATGTCATTGATTGGGAACTTTGAGGCGATTAATACAAAGGTGAGTTTTTTCAGATTATTTTCTATTCCTGTTTAGGCCCTGTAAGGGCTAATTGCACCTGTATCAAATTGGACTTTATCAGCCATAGTTGTTATTATTTCATTATACAAAATTAATATTTATTTATTTCAGGCAGCCTACGAGACCCGTAAATGCGTCAAGACAGCAAGATTTCGGAAGTTTTCTCGAACGTCATGGATTATGGTGAGTTTCTTCAGATTATTATCTTGACATTTTTTTTGATACAATATTTCTGTTCAATTGCACTTTATCTGCAATTCTTTATTTTTATTTTATAATGACATATAATAGTTAGTTAATATTTATTTCATTAATTATACTTAATATACTTTTTTATTTATTTCAGGCAGCTTTCGAGATCCGTAAATGCGTCAAAACAAAAGGACTTCTGAAGTTTAAACTAGTTTCTGAACGTCATTGATCAAGGTGAGTAGTGAGAAGTCTATAAGAAATTGAATTTTATTTTTTATTTTAATATTAAGTTTTCATTAATTTTCAAAATCAGTCAAAATATTTTTTTAAATTTATTTCAGACAGCGTGCGATACTCGCATATTCGTCGACACAGCAAAACTGCGGTTGAAATATTAACATTGCGTACCAGGTTATGTCACAAGAAGACTAAAAATATTGGGACACGTAAAATCGATGGGTCAAATATAATTTTTGGTATAACTTATTAATGTAATAGGGTCGATTGTTATTTGAAAAACAAAACAAGGAAGTTCAATTGTTCATTTTAGGTAAAGTTTTTTGCATTGGTTATATCTTAGATGTCATTAAATATTATATTAAGTTTAAAATTTAGTGACAAAATTTAAAAACAATTAAATAGATTTAAATAAGTTTAGTCAGAGGCAATATTTGAATGGTCACTAAATTTTATAGAAATAATTCTTCTGTATAAATATGTATAAAAAAAAATAAAAAGCCAAAAAAAAATATAAAAAATTGCAAAAAAAAACTAAAAAAATGGCGAAAAAAAACATGCAAAAAATATGAAAAAAAAATGCAAACAAGAAAAAAAGAGCCGAAATAAAAAATAAAACGCCAAAAAAAAACAAAAATATGGCTAAAAAACAAAAAAAAAAGGCTTAACATTATGTATTTAAATTTGTAATACGTTAGTAAAAAGCAACACTTTCCTGTCACTGTAACAAATATGACATAGTAACCATGATTCAAATATCATAGGCATCAAACTGTCAGTTATTGTTCCGACATGTACCTACTTTAAAAACCTCAAAACTATCCCATTATTGACAGTTGAAGGTCTACGAAATTTAAATCATAGTTTTTATTACCTATGTATCGTAAAGTATTTTTTGTTTTAGTGTTATCTTGGTGGAGATTTAATTTTGCAACTGATTTATTTTTTAAATCTTAGTCCTTCTTAGACTTACATCACATGTTATTTATAAAAAACCTATTTAGTATTTTTACAAAGAAATACTAAAAGTTAATAAATAAATAATAAATACAATTAAAACTTGCCACCACATTAACACTTAATTTGTTTTTGGGTATACATATATGTATTTCTTTCTAATTAGTAAGATTTTGACAACTTTTTCAAAAGCAAACAAATCGTTCTTACTTGTAGAATAATTTTTTTTAAACAATTTCAAAGTGCATATATGCAATTTGTGTTTGATTTGTTTACATTCGAAAATGAATTTTTAAATGAAATATTTATTTATTAATTAACGTATAAAACGATTTGGGGAGTTGGGATCAGTCGTGGGATACAAATGTATATAAGTAATTTTTTCTTTTAAATTTGAAAACCAGTAGAAATAATTAACAGAATTGGTGATATACGAAAATAACGTCTTCAATATACACCTTAACCAAAGAAATTAGATGCGGAAAAAATTATTTTATCAAAATACTTTCTTTAGCTTAAAAAAAGGTATGAACTAGAATCAGTTTTAACAAATGTAAAGCGTTGTATCGGATCACTCACAAGTATTTTGTTTAATTAATTGCAGGAGCTAGATTGGATAACTCATAAAATTATTATCGTTAAATGCAACTTATCAAAAAAAAATTGTTTTATGGAAAATTGCTTCTCAACAAATTGTGGGAATTTTTTCTAAACACTTTCAAATACTTCTTTCCATTTTAACTACTTATAAATTGAAATATCCAACAAACAGTCGTAACTGATTTTTAAAAACTACTCATTGAAACATTATCGGAGCACCTAACACAGTAAGAAGTAAAAAAAAACATTCCTCTTGTGTAAAAATTAGTCCACGCCCTTAGTATTTTTTTCAACATAAACGTAAAAGCTGTGTCACAATCACAACTTACAGTTTTTCTATTTCTAAGAAAAAGCAATACACACGATAAAATTAAAGTTTTATTGCACGACTGAAACAAGTTCATGTTTAATCAATTGAATTATTTTAGATCTCGGGAATTAAAATAGTTCATGTTTAGTTATTTTTTTTAGTTTAATTTTTAAAGTCTTTAAAGAATTGTTGGTTTTAGGTGCATTGGGCTTAGACATAACTATTAACGGTTTTATCAATCGGTTTTATTTTGATTTTGTGGAATTAATTTTAAGTTGCCAAAGAGCTAATTCAATTCTGTAATTGGCTTTGTTACATAAAGTAAAATAAAAAAAATGCTAATTAATACTATGGGTTTTTAACAATATTTTTACCAAGTTTAACCTCAGCAAATACTGCTTTCTTTTTTACTTTTGAAAATTTTTTAAAGTAATTAATTATGTACCTATTTGTCTAAATTGTAAACGTTAATACTAAAAATATTAT
Source organism: Aspidapion aeneum (assembly GCA_963576565.1). Classification (NCBI taxonomy): domain Eukaryota; kingdom Metazoa; phylum Arthropoda; class Insecta; order Coleoptera; family Brentidae; genus Aspidapion; species Aspidapion aeneum. The sequence continues at coordinate 5,561,048 of OY755043.1, read as the reverse complement.
TACTATTTTTACTATCTTTAAACAGTTGAACACTGTTCTAAGATTACTACTATATATCTATTTTTTTGTTTAAAATTTGCAAATACTATTGATAAATCAGCCATCTTATTACGGTAATTAATATTTTTGTCTTAGCTTTAAAATAGCATATAAATATTGTCCAGTCCATAAATCACATTAAACTAATTGCAAAAAATTTTGTCCAAATGAGTCCTAACCATAATTATAAAGCCTTACTCACACTCATGCATTTCGGTGCAAACAGTGAAAATTTGATGCACGCATGCATCAAGATGTTCGAAAATAAAACATTTTTAATTTTATCAAAAAGTTATGTAATAACTATGCATTTTGGAAACTTTTTTGGTAATATTTATGTTACCAACCTAAATCGTTTTGGCGACCAACCTGTAAACTTTATCAAATAAAAGTATATATAGCACACAAAATTTACATAATGTTTGCGATGTTTTAGAAAGTTACAATTAAAAAAAAATTGGTAAAAAAAACAATTATGAAAAAAAATTATATCGTTCAAAAATGACATTTCTAGTTGCATGGTGTGATGGTTTTCCGTTGCATTAGTTTATTGCTTAGCCGCAATAGAGTTTAAGATGGCTAAGATGTTAAACTTAAACTGAATTGATTTTTGTCTACACTGCGAAGGGAATCTGAAATGTTTCCCTGATAATTAGCATAAGATCGGATTTGATAGTTTTGGGAACCCACAGTAGCACTGAAGATTTACGATAAGGATGAAACTGGTATATGTCTTGGAGGACTGGACGTCAAACATAGTCCTGTATTGCCACGGATTATTTCTGAATATGCTTCGCAGCGAGGTCTAAGGGTCCTGTGCGTGTAGAGATTTAACTATGACCAGAACGCGACAGAAATATCGTTTGTCTTTCGATATCCGTCTGACATGTATTCAGGGGAGTTGCTGTTTAGCAGTGATCGCGGTTTTCATGTTAAAAAGGGCTCAATAACACTTTCTAAATTTCATTTATAAGCATAAAGTGATTAAATATTAACAGACTTTGGTTTGCTGAAATAACTCACTGATGTGTGCTTTTTTTTGGAAACAGCTCAGTAATGAAAATTTCAACTTCAAAGTTTTACTGTGCTTTAAATTCGTTACATTTTTTTTTAGATTAAACAGATATAGGGAAATGTAAGTTGATGTCGAATTTGCTATTTTCAAAAAAAAATCAGTTTTTAGATTTGTGGAAAATATTAAAATGTTATGGGTTACAAATTTGAAATGGGGGCACTTAAAATTTATTTGATATTTAAGATTAAATTGTCCATTTTGCAATTTTCTAAAAAGGTTATCTGTTACTACCTTTTTTGACAATTTTAAATAGTTGTAAAATTAATTTTAAAATTGTTTGCCTTTATTTGTTTTAGATGTGTATGAGGAAGTGTAAAATTATAAGCTTGGTTCACACTTAATACGTAACATCACTAGTCAGCTCAACTATCAATGTTAATGTTGGTTTTGTTACTTTCTAACAAAAAAATTTAGATGTGCCATTTTTAACATTTTTAAATTTTCGCAAAATATGGATTGCCTATATTACTTTATACAGTAAAGGTGTAATTAAGAGTTCTAAAATTTTGTTCAAATAATTTTAAAAACTCAACTAAAAATTAACATCAAATTTGGCATTACCATTATTCTATTATTATATTATTTTAAATGAGATGAAAATCATATCATTATGACATTTCTACTTCTATAGGATATTGTTTATTTTCTTTAATTTTGATTTATCCTATTATTTATTTTTTACTTCTTTTTATCTTAATTTTTCTTATTTTTTTTATTATTGTAATCTGGACAGTTCAGCCACTCCTTTCTAGAAGTCCCATATACCTAGTATTAAAAGTCATCTATATTTACATTTATTATTCATCACTGAATCGATATACATACCTAATAAATACATTTTCTAACGAAAACAGTATTCATAGAATATATCTACCTATTTTGGGAAGAGGTAGAAAAAATTACGAAAAACAAAAACATCAGAATGAAACACGAAAACAAAAGACCGTTTTTATACACAGTCCAAATCTTTGGGCCAAGATTCAAATAGTCCATTCACCTTATTAGCTGCTGTTTTTTGGTAATTAGTGAAACATCGATGAGAATTTGGAAAAAATATCCAAATTTGCCAGTTATGAAAAAAGAAGTTCGCCCAATGAGATAAGATTATTTATTACGATTAATGAAGATTTTGTCCCAATGAAAGCATAAAAATTTTCACAGTAAACAGAAACAAAGCAAAAGTAAAGAAGAAACCAATCAATCATATGTCGGTTTAGAACGTTTTTCTACGTTGTCCGACGCCTACTCTCCACCTCCTTCGATCATGACACTAATCTTCGGTCAGGTTTGTTTGACTCATTGATCTTTGGATTGACTGTTGCCATTCCAGTTTAGGATGCCCTCTTTTTCTGCGCCCTATTGTTTGCCATTCTAGGACCTGCTTTGGTAGTCTTTCGTCGTTCATCCGTTGTACATGGCCGTACCATATCAGTTGTCTTTGTGATTCCCATTCTTTCTTTTATGATCTTATTTCTTATATGATCTGTTCTAGATATTCTCATTGATCTTCTTATTGCATCCATTTCGACACTTCCATTTTTGCTTTGTATTTTTCTGTTACGCGACAAGTTTCTATTCCATACAGCAGCGTGCTTTTCACCATTGTTTCATATATGTTAAATTTTACATTCTTTTTTATCTCTCTGCTCCATAAAATACTGTTAAGACAACCAATTACCTTTTTTGCTTTTACTATTCTTTTTTCTAGTTCTTTACAGTCTGTTCCTGTCTTATCAAATGTGACACCCAAGTATACATACTCATTGCATGGAGATATTGTTTGTCCATTGTCTAGTTCTAACTCACTTGATTCGTTTCCAATACATAAGTACTGTGTCTTGTCCACGTTCACTGTTAACCCCCACTTTTGGTATTCTTCCGTTAACTTTCTCGTCATGTACTCCATGTCTTCTTGATCATTAGCTACAATTACTTGGTCGTCAGCAAACTGTGGTTTGTATATGGTAAATCGGTCGTTAACTTGTATTCCCATGCCGTGTACTTTACGTTTCCAGTTTTTTAGAGCTACTGCGATATATATTTTAAAAAGAGTTGGAGAGATACAACATCCCTGTCTTAAGCCTTTCGATACCTGGAATTCTTTTGAAAGTCGATTTTAATTTTAGATTTTGACCCTTTGTAAAGTTCTTTTATCGCTTTTATATATGTATGATTAATACTAGTTTGTTCCAACACTGTCCACAATTTTTCTACTGGAACGGTATCATATGCTTTTTGTAGGTCCACAAAGGTAACATGAGTCTCTGTATTTCTGGCAGTCCCCCTCTCAACCACTTGTTCAAGACAAAAAACATTATCACTACAAGATCTGCCTGCACGAAACCCACTTTGCTCTTCCTCTTTCTTGTCATGAAAATCATTCTCTATTAGGTCTCTAAGAATCCTACCGTACAATCCACTTCGAGTACTGGTTACTAAAATTCCTCTGTAATTGCTGCAATCCAGCTTGTTTCCTTTTTTATGTATTGAGGATATGAATGCTATTTTCCAATCACCAGGCACTGGATGCCCGTTTATGCATTGATTGATAATATATGTGAGATTTTCTAATAGTTTATCTGATCCATATTTGAGCATTTCAGCATATATTTCTCCAGGTCCGCTAACTTTTCCGGATGTAAGCTTTTTAATACTATTCTTTATAATTTCTTTTTCGATAATCACTTCCTCTCCATGTACTTCTATGTCTCTCCTCGAAGAGGCTGACAGATATTCGGGTCTTGTCTCCTGCAGCAGTCCCTTGCACTGCTCTGTCCACTGTTCAATCATACAAAAACGAAAAAGGCAAAACATGAAATGAACCTAAAGTGTGCTGGAAATTTGTATTAGTTTTTCAGGTGTTTGAAATATTTTTATAGTTGATAATTCTTATAAGGTGCTATTTTTATCAAATAATTTATTGCGCATTAAAATTAGGGCTTAATTATTTTAAATAATTTTCCGGACCCTATTTTTTAGTATTCTTGCAAAATATTTTTTTCAGTTTTTTTAAATAAAATCCCCATTGTAAAATAATTTGACTTTTAACTTCTAAAATTGGAGTTGGAGGATGGGCAAACATCATTATTACTTATATTTAGTTTTGTCCGAGGTTTTGTTCTATAAATTAGCTATTGTTGGTTTTCTAACAAATCTAAATTTTAAATTTTCATTGGGGCATCTCTTTATTGAAAAACCTTTCAAGTCGAACAAAACGGAAATTTCTGCTAAGGGGAAATTTAAGACTTTTTAAACAACATACACTTTATTATGGTCCCTGTTTAGCTGTTTTTGTTTCCTAACGATACAAAATTTTTAAGGGAAAAATTCCAAGAAAAATTAAGTCTTTAGACAAATACCTTTAATTAGGTAACTGTTTTTGTTTTCCAACAAAACTAAATTTTTATTTTTTATAAAACTTTTTAAGTCGCAGAAATTAAATTTCTTCTAATGGAAAATTGGGTCTTTTTAAACAATAGCTTTGTCCTCCCTAACTTTTTTGCTTGCTATCAAAACTAAATTTTTATAGTTTTGATAATTTTTTTATGGCAATTATTAAGTCACAAAAAAAGGGAAATTTCTTCTAAGGGGAAAATTAAGTAATTTTGAACAACATCTTTACCTCTGTACTGGAGACCAACAGCATTACATCAAGATAACGACAGTGGAAAGAACAGAAGAACGGAGAGCTCTGGTGAATTAGACTAAACCCAGATGCTAACATATTAACTCTCTACTCCGTAAGAGGAGCTGCGGAGGAAGAGGAAAGGATAAGACAAAGAAGAAAAACAGCACCGAATGTTATGATCCTTTGATGGCTCAAGGCCACATAGGTTTGCATGGCAACGGGGAGCCTGACAAAACTGTTCAAGATTTGATCCGAACAAAGTTTTTTCGAAAATTAAACCGGTCTAGAGCTCTTTAGAGGGCACATGAGATCAGCCCTCGGAGAATGGACACTCAATAAGAGGTAAAGGTGAAGAAGACAAGTATTACTTCAGCAAAACCAAATCATCTTTGTATTAAGGTGAGTTATCAATAAATAATGGTATTAAAAAATCAACAACTAATAATGTTTTTCTTTTTCAGGTTTTGGTGGGGACAGACAGACAGACAGAATTAGGTTTAACAGGTGAGTCCCATAAATTATTATATGCCTTTGGAAATCATTAAAGTATATTTTTTTCTTTTTTGCAGGTTTTGCGACTTGATTTCAACGAGAAGATGGCGAATGGGTAGCGGTAGGTTTAACCTATCAGGGACAGTGAGTCATCCCTGCCCACCGCAGACTCCAGGGGCCTTGTGACCCGGAAGGCCAGTAGGTACCTGTCTAGGGTCCCGGTCCAGGGTACGGACAAATTTTATTTTGGGTAGCGGTAAGTTTATCTCCTATCAGGGACATTGAGTCATCCCTGCCCACCGCAGACTCCAGGGGCCTTCTGACCCGGAAGGCCGGTAGGTACCTGTCTAGGGTCCCTGTCCAGGGTACGGACAAATTTTCGCAATAAATTTTCTTTGCAAAATCAGTTGTTTTATTTTTAGAATAAGATGTTTCGGGTAGCGGTAGGTTTATCCTATCAGGGACCGTGAGTCATCCCTGCCCACCGCAGACTCCAGGGGCCTTTTAACCTGGGTCCCTGTCCAGGGTACGCACTAGATTTTCCTAAAGTTGGTCATCTCAAACTTATCTTTGTTGTTTTATGGATTTTCAACAAAGATAAGAAGTATTAAAATCTTTGTTGTTTTATGTGTTTTCAACAAAGATAATGTAATCATTAATTAAGTTGACCTCAACGATGATATTTTTCTGGTCTTTAGCAATTAGGTACTTTAATTGATTTTGTTCAGCAGGTGCATTTCAGGATTTTTTCATTTTTAGGATAAGATGATTCGGGTAGCGGTAGGTTTATCCTATCAGGGACAAGGAGTCATCCCTGCCCACCGCAGACTCCAGGGGCCTTCTGACCCGGAAGGCCATAACCTGTTAAGGGTCCCGGTCCAGGGTACGGACGAAGACCACAATGATAGATTTGGCCTTGAAGACACAGCTTTATAACGATCCCAACGACCACGAGTTCCAGTTCTGAATGGGTTAACGATGCCAAAAATAGTAGGTACGTTTTAATTTGAAAACAAAAATTTTTTAATTTATATCTAGGGTCCTAGGTAATTAGATATATACAGGGTGTCCCATAACTTAGGGGCCACAGTGCAGCAGGTGATATGAAAATATGGTATTCCTTTTTTTGATAAAATTTCAAGTTAAGGAGATACAGATTGTCAAAATAGCCTCCAAAAATGTTTAAAAAATAAGAAATAAAAAAAAATTGCTTACTTATTCTTTTAAGAAATTTCAATAATATTTTCTTTTATGTCTCGCTATAATATGACATTAATAAAGGTTTATAGCAAAAAAATAGTTTTTTTCTAAAAAAAATTGAACGCATAATATAAAAAAAAAAATTTTTTTAAGTATTGTTCTTGTTCTAATATACGACTTTACCTAATTTCATATTTTTACTGCGTTTTTTTTTTTAAGTATACATATTCGCCAACTTTGATGCTCTGTATTTCGATAAAAAAGAGTTCTGACCCACGCATCATAGGAACTTTTTTATCAGACATGACTTCCTCTATCACCTGTTGGCCTATGGCCCCTAAGTTATGAGACACCCTGTATATATACCCTCTGAGCAAAAAAACGGACAAACGGTTTTTCTGTAGCCTTTAAAATGCACGATCGATTTTGCAGGAAATTGATCAGGCTTTTGAGTAGAAATGCTTTTTTGTTCGCTATCTCATAACCTAGATGACGGACATACAGAATCAAGTTTCAACTTTCAAAGAGGCTCGTACTATTATCACTGAAACCGACTCAGTGGTTTCCCAAATAATGATTTTTGTTTTAATCATTGTTTTACAGACTATACGATTCTTGCTAATTCTATCTGCATTAATTTCCTCATAAATTAAATATTACTGAATCGGTTTTAAACCAAACCAAATCATCATGGTGAGAATCGATTGTTCTTTAAAGTTGTCGATTTAAGTTTGCTGCCACAGTCGAACCTCTCTAACTTAAACCTCTATAACACGAACCTCTCTATAACTCGAACCTTTTAAGTGATCCCTGCACTTTTTATATGAATTTTAACCTCTTTAAGTCGAACTATCCATAACTCGAAACTGATTTGGTTGTCCCTTGAAGTTCGAGTTATAGAGGTTCGACTGCATTTTGAATTCTAAAATGGCGGACTAAGTCAAAATTTGTCCCTCCATGCAGGATCGTTTCTTCTTATGTTGCGAGCGATTTTAGGGCTCGCACGTAACTCTAAAACTAGTCAACCGCTTTTATACGACTTTTTTTTTGGAAGTGTTCTTATCTATGATAAGGGGTCATCATTATATCTGATGGACTCTCTGTACAAATTTCACTACAGGACTTTCAACAAGCCAGAACAGGATCTCGACAGGACCCAACAGGACTTGTACAAAACCCAAAAAAACTCGATCGTCTCGGACTATATACAAACTTTACCCCACTTTATAACCTCTGGAACTAAAATGCAAGCAATCGTTAGAACAAACACTTATATCTTAAGAACTACTAAAAAGGTTTATAGATATTCAAAAAAGGTTTTAAAAAAGTGTTCCTTTATGGATTTTCAAATTCGATTTAGTCCGCTATCTCGGATTTTGAAATAGCGGCAAAGTTTAATATTGATCTTGAAAGAGCAATCGATCTTAATCCTGTTGTTTTTTATTTTATTGAAATCGGTTTAGTAATAATGAATTTATGAGGAAATAAATGCAGACAAAAATGACAAGGCAAGGTTTTGAAACATAACAATAAATTTGATTTCATCCTCCATTTTGAATTTAAGTATGGCGGCAATTTTCGATAGTGATATTTAAAGGGCAATCACAATGATGCTTTTTTTTTCATTAAAAATTGTTTTATGAAGAAATAAATTTAGGCTTATTGCAGACAGAATTAAGAAGGCAAAACAATATTTGAAACAAAATTTTTTTGGGAACCACTAAATCAATTTTAAGAATTGTGAGAAATGGAAATAGAGTTTTTCAGGGAATGCCTTTTAGGTATGATTCTGTCCGCCATATTGCAGTTGTAGTTTGTTCTATTAAAATTGGTGGAAAACCTCGAAAGTTATAACGAACAACATTTAGTCTGGTTTTTTTTGGCCTACACGGTACAAAGTAATATTCAGCAAAATCCTCTACATTCTATATAATAATTTTGTCCTGAATGGTTTGAGTAACAGAAATCAATATGGTTTGGCTTCCAGAAAAAATTATATTTTATTATTGCAATCAGAAATTGTTACATTATAAAACTTTTTTCTAAATTAGCATTTTTATTTATAGCCTGATTTTTTTTTTGAGGACAGCAGGCTCTCCCTACAGCTCTTGGAAAATGCAATGTGTTGTGCCAAGCAGATGTTTATGGAAAGACAATTTGATATCTAATGGGGTTCCAGGTAATTATATATACAGAGTGTTATGCAAAATGTGTTTTATATTGAAATGAAACTTTCCCCACTTTATCACCTATTTCAATATAACATATGTTTTCATTAACATCTTGTATCTTAACCTTATTTAATTAGAAATTAGTCTAACAACAGGGATTGGTTTAATTTGCTTATTGTTTTCTATATACAGGGTGAATCAAATTGGGAAATTTTAGGTGGCTTCGGGTACCCACTTCTGGAGGGGATAGGGGAAAAGCAAAGGGTGGTTCTTTGCGATGCTAATTTTAAGGTTAGATTTTTGGTGAAAACCGTATTTTTTTGTTAACACATTTTTTTTGAATGGTCCTGGGTTTTGGTCTAATTTAGTTCACAAAATATATTTTTTCATTAAATTGTTTATTTGTAGATTTTTTAAAGCAGAATACAACTGTCAAACTGAATTTTCTCCAATTTAGTTTCCGAGATATAACATAAAGTTATATTTTTTCTTATAGAATAACCCTATTTTTATTTGAGTTCTAAAACTAGCCTAAAATTTTCGTTAAAACGCCTGTTTTATTTTTGTTTATTTTTTTATGGATATATATTTTTTTTAATTCTTGGCATTTTTTATATTTTTCTTTTTTTTTTTTAATTTTAATTTTGCTTTTTAATAAAAAGTGCGCCAAAAAATATATGATAAAAAAATAAAGAGATGTACTTACACATAATAAAAATAAAAATATTAAAAAAATACAAAAAATTTACATAAATCAAATTAAGAATGGTCACTCCATAATTATATATGGATATATTGCGTTATATATGTCGAAAAATAAAGGTGACATATAAAATTCAGTTTTACAGCTAAATTCAGCATTTAAAAAATCAACAAAAAAGCAATGTATATAAAATAGATATTTTCATAAACAAAATGTAAACCCGGTCGCATCCAAAATGCAGACTTTTCATAAAGCCTTCGTAGGTAGTTTAAAGATAGGTTAATATTTCAAAATGCGGTTTTCATCAAAATAAGTCTTGTACGGTCTTGTTATGTAATTTGGGCCTTGCAAAACGCCGTGAGTTTTCTTCTATCTTCCCTAGAAGTACCCGAAGCCCCTTAAAAGTGTCCAATTTAAAGTATCCTGTACAGGGTGTCCCATTTTTTATGGTATTGAATGAAAAACTCAGAGAGAGTGAGAACTTCACATTACATCACATATTTTGAGACCTAATAAAATATGTCAAAAGTTTTTTTCCAGACCTTGTTGTTGTGGAGTTACCAGGGAAAATTCAAATATTCGGTATTCTAAAAATCGGTCTTATCCACAAAATGGTTCCAAAAACTAATTGCACATTTTCAATATGGACTCTTTCCTGACCATATTCATATAAATCCTAGCTGATCCTCTTCTCGAAATTTTATCAATTTTTTTGCCATTTTTTTAGTAAGTCTAGTCGCTGGGTCCTGTCACGTGTGACTTAATATGTGCACTCATATCGACTGCGATGTTTTGTTAAGGAGTATAAGAAAGTTTAGTCACGTGGTCGAACTCATGGTCGTTTGGCCGTCATCTTTGAAAATGGCCGCCAAATTGATAGGTTTTTTGTTTAAACGTATCTCCATACCCAGTGGTCCGATTTTAATTTTTTACTTACTTTTTATGTATCCTATACTTCATTCAGGCACACTGTGTATTTTGTTAAAACTTCTCTACAGAAAGTTAATCCTGTCAATAAAACGCCGTTATCAAATTTTGGGTCCATCGAGTCGGATTCCAAATTTCAGAAAAAAAAATTATTAGTTAAATAAGGACCTACATTTTTTTTATAATTTTTTGCCTCACATTGAATCTTCAATTAACCCCGAGCTATAAAAGAAAAAATCCGGGTCCGTATTTTTTTTCTTAATTTTTTTCTGAAATCTCGAATTCGACACGGGCCTAAAATTCTACAACGACATTTTATTGACAGAATCAACTTTCTGTCAGAATTGAAATATCTTAATAATTGGATTTCTGAGATTCCGAATTTTTGAATTTTTATTTTCATAAAATTTTAAAATAGTAATGTGAAATCCCCAGTCCTTTATATTTTATAATAATCAAGTTTCCCATTTAATACCATCAAAAATGGGACACCCTGTACATACCTCTTTTGACTTCAAAAAGAACACTTTGTACGAAATGTTTTTTTTTTCGACAGTTTTACTTCAAGAATTGCTCAGCTGCACACCTAGAACCTCAAGCATAACATAATACTTAGGAAAACAAAGGATTTTCAAGAGATTGAGCCCTTTCAACTTCAGTTGTTTTTAGGTTTAGTATTTTGTATTAATGTTGGTTTTATTTTTTTGGACACATAACTCCACTGCAAATCAAGAACTTTTGTTGATATGACGGTTCTTAAGATATCTGCAATTCTGGTACCAAAGGATAATTAATGCCTACCACTCCCTACAAGAAAAAAAATTCGAATTTGGAGAAACCCTCGGACACGTCGATTTTGTTTGCGAGGGGGACACTTTTTGGATATCTTGAAATTTTTGTAGCACGAACCCCCTTCGAGGGGTATACTTTACCACTGTATTTTGAATAGGGAAAGTGGGTCTAGTGATATCTGGTTTTAAAGCTCTCTTGAATATCTTTACAACCGTGTAAAAATTTTCAAAAATCTATCGATTAGTTTTTGAGATATTTACTTTCAAATTTAACATGGAATAAAAATTAAATCCGAAAAATAATAACATTCTAATTAAATTTATATCAGTCCATGTTAAATTTGAAAGTTTGAAGGCAAATATCTCAAAAACTAATGAATAATTTTTTTTAATTTTTACACGGTTGTAAAGACATTCAAAAGGCCTTCAAAACAAGGTCTCACTAGACCCACTTTCCCTATTCAAAATATAGGGGTAAAGTATACCCCTCGAAGGCTGTTCGTGCTACAAAAATTTCAAGATAGCCAAAAAGTGTCCCCCTCGCAAACAAAATCGACGTGTCCGAGGGTTTCTCCAAATTCGCACTCTAAATACCCAAAAAGGCCTCTGTTTCGATGTTCGTGAAACACCGTGTATATACAGTGTGTCCACGGATTGAGTTACGGAAAAATATGAATGACAAAAATGTCGATTTAAATTCTGATTTTCTGGGAATCGCTTAATATACAGGGTGGTTTAGTAGTGTTAGAGGAGTAAAGTACCTTTGTTTTAAGAGATATCAGAAAAGGTTATTAAGAAAAGTTGTTCAAAATTAAAAGTTACGACTGTTTTCAGAAAAATCAGCTTAACATGGTCTAAACAAAATTTTCATAATCAACTTATTAAATCAGAGTTGGCTGATTTTTCTGAAAATTGAGAATCTATAACTTTTGAATCCAAACAACTTCTTTATAACATTTTCGGAAATCTTTTAAAACAAAAGTTATTTTACTCTTAATACTTTTTATCAAATCAGCCTACTAAACCACCCCGTAGATTAACTGATTTGATAATTTTTTTAACATCTTAGTTTCAGACCAAGCAGGAGCAATTCCCCAGAAAATCAGAATCTAAATTGAGCATTTGTTGTCATTTATACCTTACCAGCACTCAATCCGTATAAGTTATTTCATGCAAATTTTTTGGCCATCCTGTACATATTCTTATAAAGTCTAGGAGTAAAAATTTAAACACGGGTTGTCTAATGTAAAAAACTGTAATTTTTCGAACATTACCAGCCAGAAATTGCAAATGTCTTAAGCACTGCTAAACACATCGACAAAAGATTTACATACTGTCGTGGCCAGTAATTTAGCAACCACCTAAAACTATATGAAAATCTGACACTACACTAACTATTAAAAAACTGCTGGAGTGTGTTTAGAAAGTTCAATTTATTTCTTAACACAGGTGCTACAACGATTTTTTTCATCAAATTTTATAGTAAGTTTTTGTCACGTTTTAAAAAAAGTTCTGTATATTTTTAGGCAAAAATTGCTGACACTATTCAAAAGAAGGGTAAACATTTTAAACCTCCCGAAAATAATGAAAATTCCCATAGTTCGTGAAAAATGGGGTGTTTTTAGCAATTTTCACGAAGTTTAAAAATTTATATTAAATTTTCAACAGGTTTAAAATTTTTACGCCTTTTTTGAATGGTGCGGGTCAGTTTTGCCTAAAAATATAAACTAAAATATTTTTTTTAAACTTGAGAAAAAAGCACTCTAAAATTTTATGAAAAAAATCGCTTTACATTAAGCTGAGAAATAGATTAAAGGTTTCAAATACACTAATAGTTTTTTAATAGTAAGTATAGGATCAGATTTTAATACAGTTTTAGGTGATTGCTAAATTCTTGACCACTACTGTATAATAAAAAAAAAGGAATGCAAACATCATGGCGAACCCGTTTTTAAATTTCCGAAGTCAAAAGATCACTAACATTTTAGTAAACTCTTAGGGTCCATCTCACCGACTTTTTTTTCGTTACTTAGCTTAAAGCGTTTCTTAATATAATCATAATATGACGTAATAAGAAACACTCAAGGCTAAATAACGAAAAAAAGAGTCGGTGCGATGGGCTATTAGTCACTACCCAAGAAACAGTGATCTTGTGACTTTTGCGAAGTAAATTTACTAAGGGATCGCGTTTTCGTCCCATCGCGGATCAAGCTAGAATCGATTGCGCACGAATAAGTTCCTTTCCATGTTTTATAATGTTTACATTTGCACTTGGCGTTCTAGGGCCCGAGAACGCCAAGTAAAAATGTATACATTATAAAACATGGGAAGAAACTTCAACTTGCGCGATCGAGCCTAGTATGGTCCACGATAAATCGGGATTGCAATCGCCTAGTACCAATGGTTTCAACTCGCATGATGACTTGCATCACTTTTTTATCAATGCACCATAGGAACGCGAACGCGCTTTTTTTCTTATGTAAACAGTAACTACCAAATTCTTTCTCGGGTGATTACAAAATACATTTTATTAAAAATGTCAGATTTAGTTTTGGGACCCCCAACTTTTAGGGCCTAGATGCGTCACTGCTCTTAAGGTTATAGTTTGGAATTTACTTAAATAAAATGAGATATAGGAGCTTTCGTTTTCCTGTGGCTAGCTGCCAGTCTAGTTTTCAAAGCTCCAACGGTATAATTAGTGTGCCCATCTTCCCCCGATACCTTTTTGGAAAAATCTAACCAACATTTTTAACCGGTTCTAATCGAACAAAGGTATAAAACAAAAGATGTGAGGCCTATTAACCGTTTGATGCGCTAGACTTAGGATTTGGCTAAGTTTCTAACAGTACATTTTTTCTAAGAAAATGTGGAGTTATGTATCCAAAACAGGGGTATTTTAAAATATAATAAAATTGAAGGGTGGGGCGAATTATTCTTTAAAAGACAACTAAGAAAAATTACAATTCATGTAGTCTTTCTTAGTTGTCGTGTTTTATCATAGATGGCGCCACCATTGCGTGCGTAGCCTTAAAGCCACTACGCAACTAGTTCAATAGGTGGCGCCACTATGACGAAATTTTAGTAGTTCAGCGGCTTGCGAATAGATGGCCACACTATTCGCAGGCAATTGAATACAATTTCACCATAGATGGCGCCACTACTGCATTTTATTAGTTGTTATGGTGACTTATAGGTGGCGCCACTGAAGAAATTTCAGTTCATGGGTTTGCTAATAGATGGCGACACGACCTTTTCGGCGCCATCTATTCGCAAACACCTGAAGTACTATGGGATCTCAATTTAAGAATTTTTTTATAGTATGCGGTCTCGATTTTCCTTAAATTGAGACACATACGAAATAAATTCTTAAATTGAGACCACACTGTGAAAATCGTAAATTGAGACCGTATACAATAGAAAAAGTGGGCCGCATTCCCCATACGGGATTTTTTAGTACTTCCGGTATTTGCGAATAGATGGCGCCAGTAACAGAAGGTCGTGTCGCCATCTATTCGCAAACCCGTGAACTACTGAAATACTTCGTAGTGGCGCCACCCGCAGAACTATAAAGCCACTTACGCAATAGTGGCGCCATCTATGAAGAAATTTCTGTACCTTGTCCGTTTGCGGCTAGCAATATCGCCACCTTTTCGCAAATTATTGGACTAAAATTTCTTCATAGTGGCGCCATCTACATAACTAATTACGTAGTGCCTTTAAGGCCACGCGCGCAATAGTGGCGCCATCTATGATAAAATAAGACAACTAAGAAAGACTACATGAATTGTAATTTTTCTTAGTTGTCTTTTAAAGAATAATTCGCCCCACGCTTCAATTTTATTATATTTTAAAATACCCCTGTTTTGGATACATAACTTCACATTTTCTTTGAATTTAATACCTTTAGAGGATTAGGACCGGTTAAAAAGTTTTTCTTTCCAAAAAAGGCAGCTAGCCATAGGAAAACGAAAGCTCCCACCTGTAGTTTGCTTAAGTAAATTCCAAACTAACTTTAAGAGCAGTGGCGGATCTAGGTGCTAAAAGTTAGGGGGCTCAAAAATAGAACTTAGCTATGACATTTTTGCAAAAAATTGTATAGTAACCAGAGAAAAGGGGTTATAATATTTAACTAAAAATAATTTGGAAGACCCTCCTGTGAATCCGCCCCAGCTCAAGAGAAAGAATGTGGTAGGCTATTTATATAAGAAGAAAAGAGAACGGAGCATTGGCGTTCCTATGGTGCATTAAAAAAAATAGTGATGCAAGTCATCATGGCAGTTGAAAACAAACTTTATCAACTACGTATTAAGGCGCGAACGTACTGGGCAATCGCACTCCCGACTTATCATGAATCTTACTAGGCTCGATCACGCGAGCAGTTGAAGTTTCTTTCCATATTTTATAATGTATACATTTTCATTTGAGGTTCTCGGGCCCTAGAACGCCAAGTGTAAATGCAAATATTATAAAATATGGAAAGGAACTTCATCACGCGCGGTCGAGCCTAGCTTGACCCACGGTGGGACGGAACTGCGACCGCCTAGTATATTTCCGTCGCAAAAGTCACAAGATCACTGTTGTTTTTTTATTTATTTATGGGTAGTGAAATGTAATGAAAAGTTTACTGCTGAAATGTTAGTAATCTTTTGGCTTCGGAAATTTACAAACGCGTTCGCCATGATGTTTGCATCCCCCTTTTTTTTTTTAAATTATACAGTAGAGGCCAATAATTTAGCAATCACCTAAAACTGTATAAAAATCTAATCCTACACCAATTGTCAAAAAACTGTTAGTGTATTTGAAATAAGGACACTCATCGTAAAGCTTGCTTGACGATGAGTGACCTTAATTTGAAAACTTTAAACTATTTCCCAACTTAAATCTTGACAATTTTTTTCATAAAGTTTTATAATGCATTTTTCTCACGTTTAACAAAAACTTTTTACTGTATATTTTTAGGTAAAACTGACTGGCACCATTCGAAAAAGGGGTAAAAATTTGAAACTTTTTGACAATTCCATAAAAATTGAACAAAGAATAATATACATTTTTAAATTTGGCAAAAATTGTTAAAAATACCCGTTTTTTACGAATTATTATGCGAATTTTCATGATATTTGCTAAATTTAAAATATATGTCTACACTACACTATTTATTCAATTGTGATGAAATTTTCAGGAGGTATAAAATTTGTACCTTTCTTTCGAATAGTGTCAGCAATTTTTGTCTACAAATACAGAGAATTTTTTTTAACGTGACAAAAAGACACTATAAAATTTTTAAAAAATTGCCGTAGCACCTGAGTTAAGAAATAAGATTAAACTTTCCGAAGACACTCCAGTAGTTTTTTAATAGTTAGTGTGGGTGAGATTTTCATATAGTTTTAGGTGGTTGCTGAATTACTGGCCACTACAGTATGTGAATCTTTTGTCGATATGTTTAACAGTGCTTAAGATATTTGCAATTTCTGGTAATGTTCGAAAAATTACTGTTTTTTACATAACTCAATCTATGTTTACAAATCTCAAAAACATTAATTTTTAAGTGTGCTAGGCTAGATTAAGGCCCGCAACTTTAAATAAAATATATTTGTTCGAATTTTTATAGGGGGAGCCAAAAAATGTACTTCAAATGGTTGCTATTTTTTGATTTGACTGTAAAATTCGAGCAAAAAGGGTTGGCCGTGATCTGGACTATCATATTCAAAAAACAGATGTTTCTTTGGTTTATTGTTTCCCCATAATTAGAGTTTAAGTATTGTATAAAATACAGACTGTCCCAACTAAAAGGTAACAGATGTGTTTTTGGGTATTTTTCGAGCGAATTTGGAGAAACGCTGGGACACGTCGATTTTGTTTGCGAGGGGGACACTTCTTGGCTACCTTAAAATTTTTGTAGCACGAACCCCCTTCGAGGGGTATACATTACCCCTATATTTTGAATAGAGAAAGTCGGTCTAGTGATACCTTGTTTTGAAGTTCTCTTGAATATTTTTACAACAGTGTAAAAATTTCGAAAATCCATCAATTAGTTTTTGAGATATTTGCTTTCAAATTTATAAATTTAACATGGAATGAAAAATTAAATCCAAAAAATATAAAATTTTGATTAATTTTTTATTTTATCAGTCCATTTTAAATTTGAAAGTTAGAAGGCATTATCTCAAAAACTAATGCATAGATTTTTTAAATTTTTACACAGCTGTAAAGACATTCAAAAGGCCTTTAAAATAAGGCACCACAAGATCCACGTTCCCTATTCAAAATTTAGGGGAAAGTATACCCCCCCAAGGGGGTACGCGCTACAAAAATTTCAAGATTCAAAAAGTGCCCCCCTCGCAAACAAAATCGACGTGTCCGAGCGTTTCTCCAAATTCGCACGAAAAATAGCCCAAAACACCTCTGTTACTTTTTAGTTGGGACACCCTGTAGGTATTTTCAAGCGTGTTTTGGGCTCACCCTGCCCAAACACGAGCAAAGTTTATGTTCATATGTCTGTAATTTTTAGGTATTATGTAGGTATTATTTAATTTATTTAAATAAATTGAATGATTTTTAATATTTGTATTATTTTTTGCCCCCTTACCTATTCAAAAAAATCGCGTCCACCTCCATAAGATATTTGCAGCTACTTAAGAATAATAATTTTAATAATTACCATACAAACCCAAAAGAAAAAAAAAGATTATTAGATTAATCCGAATCCGGCGTCAAAAAAGTCCCTAGACGTCTGGAATTTTTCCCAGTGAGTCAATTCATATCAAATCAACGAAAAAAAAAAGTTGGTTTGGCTAACATCTATCCAATTTTAATGTTTCTGGTACATTCATTTTACTGGACAAGGGAGTGACAAATCTCAAATTTCAAAATTTCCTGAGAGAATTTTTGAAAATAAAAAGCTACCGATTTGGCTTAAACATGTGCCAAAATAAATTTTGATATCTCGAGAACTCTTTACACAATATGTACAAATAATGTAATTTTTACAAAAAAGCAAATTTAAAATAAAAAAAAATATTTTTAAAAATTTTGAATTTGTTTTTTGGAAAAATTACATTTGTGATACCTAATTCAAAAGATATTTTTTAAAGACGTTTCAAGCAAACCATATAATACTACCCTGATTTACGAGTAAGTGTTATCGAGATATTTAAATTTATTTTAATATGTACATGTTCAAGTGAAACTGGCAGTTTTTTGATGCATAAAAATTAATTTTAAATGTTAGGTCTGAATATTAAGAAACTTTTCAAATTTAGTATTTCTTATCTTTTTGGTAGAATAAATGTACCAAAGCATTAAACTCGGAAAGTTTTTTGCCAAACATCCTTTTTCTTGGTTGATTTCATAATTAGTGAAACTGGGAAAAATTCAGACGACTAAGAACTTTTTTGACGTCGGTTTCGTATAGAAAAATACATAGGAATATCATCATCTGTCTTAAGGATTTTGATATTTCTTTTTCTTGTAGGGACTGGTAGGCAATTATACTTTTGTCCCAAAATTGCAGATATCTTAAGAACTGTCATATCAACAAAATATCTTGATTGTTTTCGCGAGATGCTGTGAAGTTATGTGTCCAAAAAATAAAAACCAATAAAAATACAAAATACTAAACCTTAAACCTAAATACAACTAAAGCTGAAAGGGTCCGATGTCTTGGAAATCCTTTGTTTTTCTAAGTATGCTATGCTTGAGGTTCTTGAAGTGCAGCTGAGCAATTCATGAAGTAAAACTGTCGAAAAAAAAACATTTGTTACAAAGTGATCTTTTTGAAGTAAAAAGAGGTGTGTACAGGGTGATTCAAATTGGACACTTTTAAGGGATCTTCGGGTACTTTTAGGGGAGATAGAGGAAAACTAACCTCCTTTTGCAAGGCTCAAGTTTCAAAACAAGAGTTTTGATAAAAACCGCATTTTGATATGCCAATCCAATTTTGAGGTACAGAGCCTCTTTAAATAGTTTGTATTTTGAATGCGACCGCGTCTACAATTTCTTTGTGGTATAAATTTTTTTTGTAGATTTCATTTAGCTGTCAAACTGAATTTTATCTGCCACTTTTATTTTTTGAGATATAACGTAAAGGTACCTTTTTTTATGGAATGACCATTTTTTACTTTATGAAAACATTTTTTGTTATCCATAAGTTCCTTTACTTTTTAATCATATACAAAATAAAACTGAAAAACAAGTACCAAGAATATAAAAAAATTATAATATTAAAAAAAAAATAAACAAAAATAAAACATAATATATGACACACAGAATATTTTAGGCTGATTTTTATACTGAAAAAAGCAAAAAGTTATATTCTATAAGAAAAAATATAACTATATGTTATACATATCTCGGAAAATAAAATTGACAAAATTCAGACTGACAGTTGCATTCAGCTTTAAAAAATCTACAAACAAGCAATTTAAATATTTTGATAAATAGAAAAGTTATAGACCCTAATCTAAAATGCAACCATTTAAAAAGAAAACGAATTGACATATCGAAATGAGGTTTTTTCCAAAAGTCTTAAAATTAGCATCGCTTTTTACCTGAAGCCACCTAAAAGTGTTCAATTTGATTCACCCTGTATATAGAAAAAAATAAGCAAATTAAACCAATCCATGTTGTTGGACTAATTTATAATTAAATAAGGCTTAGATACAGGATGTTGAATCAAAAAATGTGTTATATTAAAATAGGTGATAAAGTGGGAAAAGTCTTATTTAAATATAAAACACATTTTGCATAACACTCTATATAAATAATTACCTGGAACGACATTAGATATAATTTTGTCTTTCCATAAACATCTGCTTGGCGCAAAACATTTTGCATTTTCCAAAAGCTGTAGGGAGAGCATGCAGTCCAAACTAAAATAAAAAAATCAGGCTATAGATAAAAATGTTAGTTTAGAAAAATAAATTAAATAATGTAACAATTTCTTATTGCAATATTACAATATAACTTTTTTTGGCAGTCAAACCATAGTAATTACTTTTGGTCAAACCATTCAGCTGGTTTTCAGATTGTAGAAGTGTTTTGCTGAACCAGGCGCGGATCTACGGAAGGGAAAGAAGGGGAAATGTCGCCCCCAAATCTCAAATTATGTTGTTTTGACACACAAAATACTTGGTTAGTATGCAAAATAGTTTTTAGGCAATATTTATTATAATATTTCTCCCCCCCCCAAATAAGGCTCCTATATCCGCCCCTGGCTGAACACCACTCTGTAGAGTAGCCAAAAAAATGGACACAATGTTTTTTGTTATAACTTTCGAGCTATAGTACCGATTTCACTAGAACAAACTGCACTATGCAAGAGATTGCTCCAGGCTTTTATGCAAAACAACTTACTTGCCCTTCGTCCAACTTTGACTTTTTTTAAATTCATAAAAAAGACCCATTTCACGCGCCCACAACAAGGTACAGATCAATGAAATCGGTTCAGTCATTAGATATACGCCAAACTTCAGAGGATGATTTTTTCAATAATTTTAAGAAAAAAAACTTTAAATAAACATGGTACCGCAAATGCTTAGTTTTTGAGATATAGGTTGTTAAAGTTTTAATTTTTTGTTTGTTTTTTCTATATAAGCAAGCCAAAAATTTAAAAAACTACAGGGTAATATTTTTCCAGGGGTCATGCCTCCTTTTTTCCCCCAGAACTTTTTTCCAGTAAGTCACTGACAGATTCGAAAATATAAAATGCATTCCTTGTTTTATTCAGAAACTTTTTGATCTCCTGCAATTTTTTGCATCTCTAACCGTTTTTGAGAAAAACAGACAAAAAAGGAAAATTTGTACCCTGCTAAATGAAATTAAAATTTAAAATGATCACTACATTACATTATTTTAATTTTATGCTAGTTTTATGTAATTTCTAAATAGCAATCGAAAAAACTAATTATCTTATTTAGCCTTTTTTCTCAAAAACGGTTTTGAATCTGCCAGTGATTTACTGCAAAAAAGTTCTGGAGGAAAAAGGGGGCAAGACCCCGGAAAAAAATATCACCCTATATTTTTTTCCAAATATTTGGCATGGCTAATAATGTATGCCTTGTAGCTAAATACACGTTCCAGATTTGAGCTAAACATCTCAAAAACTGCACCAGTTATAAAGAAAAAACAATCCAAAAATTAAAACTCTAACAACCTGTATCTCGAAAACTAAGCATTTGCGGACCCATGTTTATATAGTCGGTTTTTTTTATAATGGCGGTTCTTCATTGGCATTTTTATCATTTAAATTAATGAAAATATGTCATAGGTAACTGCCAAAATAAAAAAAATTAACTATACAAAGTTTTTTTCTAAAAATCACTCAAAGAATAATCCTCCGAAGTTTAGCGACATACTTTATTAACACCCTGTATTTTCAACTATTGTTTTGCAGATTATCCGATTGCCTTGCCAGTTCTGTCTGTATTTATTTCCTTATAAATTAATTATTATTATTATTATATGTTCGTTGTTATTACTAAACCGATTTCAATATAATACAAAAAAAATGGCTTGGATCGATTGCTCTTTAAAGATCACTATTAAAGTTTGAAATCCAAAATAACAGACTGCATCGAATTTGACCATCCATAAAAGATCGCTTTTTCTTATATGGCAAAAACTGTTTGGAACCTTTTTTTGAATTTCTGTAAATAACCTAGGTTCACCACGCACAACGAGGTACTGGTTATTAAAATGGTATTAGTAGGTCTTAAGATATTAATGTTTGTTTCCCTAGTCCAAAGGGTTCGCAAGTGGGGTAAATTTTGTACACAGATCGAGAGGATCGAGGTTTTTTTGGGTTCTGTCGAAGTACTGTTCTGTCTTGTTGAAAACCATGTAATGAAATTTTTCCAGGAATATCTGATGACCCCTTGGCATGGATAAGGACAAACATACTGACAAATAGACAAAGAGATCAAACTTATAATTCCTCCTGTTTTCCACACTCACGTCGAAGCAGGGTAAAAATTCCTCCAAGCATAAAATTTAACTTAGTCCGCCATTTTAGATTTCAAATGGCATCAAACTTTAATAGTAATCTTTAAGGAGCAATCGATTTTCACCATAATGATTTTTATTTCGTTAAAATCGGTTTAGTAATGATACATTTATGAGGAATGTAGAAACAGGGAGGGAACCACTTAACCAATTTCAATGGTTCATACCTTGTGCGTGGCGGAGAAACTGATTTTCTAGGAATTAACATAAAAATAAACGAGCCTCTTTGGAGAGTCAAGCTTGATTTTATGGGCCATATTGGATTTTAAAATAGCAGACAAAAAATATTTCTACTTAAAAGCCTGATCAATTTTCTTTCAAGTACAACTTCTTCTATTAAAGTCGGTGGTATAATTCTAAAGTTATAACAAGTAATATTTTGTCCCGCTTCTTTTGGGCCACCGAGTATAACTATCAAATTGCCTAGATCCGATTTCGATATTTATAACATAAATAAAAAATATTGTCGTTTTCGAATTAAAATGTACCTACCTTTTTTGACATCGCCAAACCATTCAGGACTGTAACTGTTGTCAGCATGTGGATGAATTTTTGTGGATCTTTGGCTGTTGCGGTCGTTATATAAAGCTGTGTCTTCAAGCCCAAATCTATCGTTGTGGTCTTCGCCCGTACCCTGGACCGGGACCCTTAACAGGTACTAGCCTTCCGGGTCAGAAGGCCCCTGGAGTCTGCGGTGGGCAGGGATGACTCATTGTCCCTGATAGGATAAACCTACCGCTACCCGAATTATCTTGACCTAAAAATGAAAAAAATTCTGAAATGCACCTGCTGATTTAGTATTAGCATTAGTTCAGTGCCGCTGGTAGAAAACTATAAACAAAAGTGTCTAATATAATATTATATAATTAACTGCAATATTATCTTTGTTGAAAACCCGAAAAACAACAAAGATAAGTTTGAGAACATTTAAAATAATATTGATAAAATCAATACAGTTCATGGAAAATCTAGTACGTACCCTGGACAGGGACCCGGGTCCCTGGAGTCTGCGGTGGGCAGGGATGACTCACTGTCCCTGATAGGATAAACCTACCGCTACCCAAAACATCCTATTCTAAAAATAAAACAACTGATTTTGCAAAGAAAATTTATTGCGAAAATTTGTCCGTACCCTGGACAGGGACCCTAGACAGGTACCTACCGGCCTTCCGGGTCAGAAGGCTCCTGGAGTCTGCGATGGGCAGGGATGACTCAATGTCCCTGATAGGAGAAAGCTACCGCTACCCAAAATAAAATTTGTCCGTACCCTGGACCGGGACCCTAGACAGGTACCTACTGGCCGTCCGGGTCAGAAGGCCCCTGGAGTCTGCGGTGGGCAGGGATGACTCACTGTCCCTGATAGGATAATCCTACCGCTACCCATTTGGCAACGTTTTGTTAAAATCTAGTTGTTGAAGTCGCAACACCTGCAAAAAAGAAAAAAAAACTTTAATGATATCCAAAGGCATTCTAGTATTTTATGGGACTCACCTGACAAACTTAATTCTTCTGTCTGTCTGTCTGACCCCACCAAACCTGCAAAAGAAAAACAGTATTAGTTGTTGATTTTTAAAGACTATTTTTTGTTGATTACCCACCTTAATACAAATATCATTTTCTTTTTTGTTTTGCATCTTCTTCACATCTGCCTCTTCTTGAGTGTCCACTCATTGAGTACTGAAGTCATGTGCTCTCTTACCAGCTGCCCTAGACAGAATTAATTTCCGACAAGCGCTTGTTCGGATCAAATCTTGGACAGTTTGTCAGGCTTCCTGTTCTCACGCAAACCTATATGGCCTTGAATCCACAGGAGCATAACATCCCTTGTCGCGGCCATATCTTTAAGTGTATCATCGAAGTATTATTGGACTGGAACCTTCGGTTCGTTGTCTCTCCTTGCCTCTTCCACCTCAGCACCTTTTATAGAGTAGAGAGTTGCCATTATAGCCTTTAAGTTTTGCTTGATTGACCAGAGAACTTTGTTCTTCTACCTTCTCCCGTTCATCTTCTTGTAATGCTCTACATTCTACGTCATCTATCAATTTTTTTCTACACCTGTCCCTAAATTTTTTTATGTTGGTCTCCCATAAAGGGGTAAAATGTTGTTCAAAAATACTTAATTTTCCCCTTTAAAAAAAAGTTTTATAACTTAAAAATTGTCTTTTTAAAAATATAAGTGGTAAAGATATTGTAGACCAAATTTTCCCCTTAGAATAAATTTTCCTCTTGCGACTTAATAATAACCCAATTTTTCCTTTTGTTAAAAAGGAAATACTAAATAAAAGTGTTATATATTTTATTATATTTTGTTTAAAAAGTCCCAATTTTTGCCTTAGAAAAAATTTCCTTTATTTGCGACTAAAAATAGAGATGCCCTACCAAAATTAAAAATTTTGTTTTGTTAGAAAACCAAAGAGTTAATTTAAAGGACAAAACCTAGGATAAAACTAAATTTAAGTAAAACAGTGCGCACCCCATCCCCCAACTTCAATTTTTGAAGTTAAAATTAAAATTATTTTACGAAGGGTATTTTTGTAAAAAAATTTAAAAAAATCCTTTTTAAAACATTTTTCAAGAATACTAAAAAATAGGGTCTGCAAAAATATTTAAAATAACTAAGCCCCAATTTAAAAGAGGAATAAATTAATTGGAAAAAAATAGCACCTTATAATAATTTTCAACTATAAAAATATGTAAATCAAATAAAAAATTTCCACCATATTCAGGTTCTTCCTTTCATGTTTTTTCGCCTTTTCCATTTTTGGATGATGACTAGGTCTCTTCTTTAATTTTGCTTTGTCTATGTTTACTGTAGAAATTTTTTGTGGTTTCGTTGCGCTGGAATCTCCATTAATGCCATCGTAATCTTCATGAACCAAACTTATTTTTTCATTAATTAACCAAAAACAGCTGCTATTAATCTGAATGGACTATTTTATATCTTCATTCAAACATGTGGACTGTGTATAAAAACCGTATCTTTTTTCTTCACTTTTGTTACAACTCCTCAAAATAGGTATCTTTTTTCCTCACTTCAGTTACAACTCCTCAAACTAGGTAGATATATTCCATTAATACTGTTTTCGTTAGAATTTAGTGATGAATATTAAATGTAGCAATAGATTACTTTAAACACTAGGTATATAGAATTCTAGGGAGAAGTGGCTGAACAGTCCAGATTCCAGCAATAAATAAAGAGCTTGAGAAAATGAAGATAAAAATACTGATAGAATAAATCAAAATCAAAGAAAATAAACAATATCCTACATTCAGTACCTATTTTAAACTATATAAAGAACCTTAATGCAAAATTTGATGTTAATTTTTAGTTGAGATTTTAAAACTATCTTAACGAATGCATATTAAATTTTAAAAAAATTATGCCTTCACTATATGGAGTAATACGGGCAATCCTGATTTTTGCAAATCATTTTGTGAAAATTTGAAAATGATATAAAAGGCACGTCTACATTTTTTTTGTCAGAAAGTAATGAAAAATCATTGAAATTGATAGCTGAGCTGACTAGAATTATATATTAACAATGATTACAAAACAAATGATTTATCTTAAGTGTGAACCAAGCATATGATTTTTGCACTTATATACCCTTACTACTCTAAAACGAATAAAGGCTAACAATTTTGCAATTGAAAATTATAGAAAAAGGTAATAGGTAATCTTTTTAAAAAATAGCAAAATGAACAATTGGATCACATAAATTTGAAGTTCCTCCATTTTAAATTTGTACCCCAAAAACGTTCAATAAGTTGAAAATGGCAAATGCGACATTAACTTATATTGTCCTGTATCTCTTAAATCGGAGAAAAATATTACGAATTAATGCAAAATGCCAATTTAATTTTTAACGATTGCATGTTTGAATTAAACTTTGAAGCACAGTAAAACTTTAAAGTTGATATTTTCATTACTGTACTGTTTCCAGAAAATGCAATGCAATGCTCATCAGTTAGTTATTTCAGCAAACCAAAGCTAATTATGTTAATGTTAAATCACTTTATGATTCTAAATTAAATTTAGGAAGTGTTATTGAGCCCTTTTTTCCTTGAAAACCGCGATCACTGCTAAACAGCAACTCCTCTGAATACATGTCAGACGGATATCGAAAGACAAACGATATCTCTATGGCGTTCTGGTCATAGTTAAATCTCTATGCGCACAGGACCTTTAGACCTCACTGCGAAGCATATTCAGAAATAATTCGTGGCAATACAGGACTATGTTTGACGTCCAATCCTCCAGGACATATACCAGTTTCGTCCTTATCGTAAATCTTTAGTGCTACTGTGGGTTCCCAAAGCCATCAAATCCGAACCCATGCTAATTATCAGGAAAACATTTAAATTCCCTTCGCAGTGCAGTCAAAAATCAACCCGGTTTAAGATTAAGATATCAGCCATCTTAAACCCTATTACGATAAGGCAATAAACTAATGCAACTTTTTACGCGCATTTTTTTTTGTGGAAAACTGCAATGGCGTTCACTCCATGCAACTACAAATGTTATTAGGTATTGAGCAAAATATTTTTTTTTTGTTTTTTTTTTCGAATTATTTTTTAATTTAAACTTTTTGAAAATCGTAAACATCGTTTTTGTACTATAGTTTTATTTGATGAGGTTTACAGGTTGTCACCAAAACGATTTAGGTTGGAAAAATTAATTTTACAAAAAAATTCCCAAGATGCATACTTCTTGATAAAATTAGAAATATTCTATTTTCCAGCATCTTGATGCATGTGTGCATCAAATTTTGACTCAAAAGGAAAAAAAAATCAATTATTAAAATAAGATGGCTGATTTATCAAAGGTCTTTGGCATTTTTAACTAAAAAAAAGTTATATTAATATTTTTAGTATTTGAATACAAACTTTAGATAAATAGTTGATTTAAATAAGAAAAAATATTTAAACGTAAAAAAAAATAAAGAAGTATTTGCTAAGGTTAAACTGTAAAAATATTGTTTAAATTACAATATTTAACAGCCAAAGCCAATTATTACAGAATTGACTTAACCTTTTGGTAAAAAAATTATTCTGCAAAATCAAAATTAAACCGATTGATAAAACAGTCACGTTATGTCTAAGCCCAATGCGTCTAAAACAAAAATTCTTTGAAAATTAAACAATTAAACTTTTTAACTAAAAAAAAAAATTAAACATGAACTTGTTTAAGTTGAGCAATAAAAATCTTGATTTGTGTGTATTGTTTCTTTCTAATAAGAGAAGAGTTGTGGCAACTTTTTAGGTTTATTTTGAAAAAAACCACTAAGGGTTTGGACTCGTTTTTATACAAGAGGAATGTTTTTTTAAAGCGTGGTACTGCTTTTAAGTAAAAATTAATCTATGATAGTGGACTGTGTTGTGCTCCGATAATGTTTCAGTAAGTAGTTAAAATAAAGCTCTTAATAAAATAATTGTTTGAGTACCAAGGGAATCTTTTTTTAGAAAAAGTGCCTGTAAATGATTCTATACTGATTATTTTGGATTACCGGATATAAGTTAAGAAATGACTAATGAAAGTGTTCAGAAAAAACTCACAAACTATTTTTTGATAAGACATTTTCCAGAAAAGCAATTTTTCTGATAAGTTGGATTTAACGAGAATAATTTTATGAGTTATCCAGTATAGCCCCTGCATGGGGGTGGGTGCTTGAAATTTTTTTTGCTTAAAATTAAAAAGTAGGACAAAATATATTTTCAGTATTTCAATTTCCAGATTTTTGGAAATAAACAAACTAAATTGTAAAATAATTATTATTGTCTAATTCAAAATGTATAACTAGGTACAGTCGGGGACTTTTTAAATTGCCGTTGTATTTTTTTGCTGTCAAAATTAATCATTAAAGAAATCAAAAAAAATAAATTTTTAAATATGTATGTATACAGACAGAGGTAAGGTTCACAATTTTTTTATTTTGGTTCAAACTACTTTTCCGAATTTCAAATAGAAATTTTTTTTATTTTCGACTGCGGCAATTTAAAAAGTCCCCGACTGTACCTACTTGTGAGTGATCCGATACAACGCTTTAATTTTTTTTAACTGTTCTTGGTTTTCATATCTTTTTTAAGCTTCTTCTCTTTTTTATATTTTTATAAATGGGTCTATTTTTTCTTTCCACATCTAACAATTATTTTTTTAGGAATTTTTCTCGTTGTGTTAAACACGTAATTTCAGTATATCACCAATTCTGTTAAGTATTTCTACTGTAGCCATTTACTTTTCAAATTTGAAAGAAAAAATTACAGTTATACATTTGAATCCTACGAATGATCCCATCTTCCTATTTGGTTTCTGATCAATGGTTAAAAATAGTTTTATACGTTAATTAATAAAATAAAATAAATATAAAATTTTTTACATTTAAAAACAGATTTTCAAATGTTTACAAATCCAGCACAAATTGCATATATGGATAACTTCGAATTTTTTTTTATAAATTTTTTTACATGTAACAAAGATTTGTTTACCTATAAAAAGTTGTAACAATTTACTAATTAGAAATAAATACATTCTATACCCAAAAACTAAATAAAAATACCTAAACCTAAATACTCAAAGTGTTAATGTGGTGGCGAGAATTGTAATTATATTAATCATTTATATATTTATTTTTAATATTATGCGTACAATACTAATTGTTTAATTTTATAAATTATATTGTGTCATGTGTATGTAAAAAAAGTACTTACAAGGTTTGCAAGTCTGAAACGGACTAAGATTCAAATAAAATAAATCAGTTGCAAAATTAAAAAAATCTCCACCAAAATAACACTAAAATAAAAAATACTTTACGATAGGTACATAATATAAAAATTGATTTAAATTTCGTAGTCCTTCAACTGTCAATAAAGGGATAGTTTTAAGGTTTTTAAAGTACATGACGCAACAATTCTTCATTTGATGACTATGAAATTTGAATCATTATTATTTCCTATTTGTTACAGTCACAGTGAAAGTGTTTTACTTTTTATTACAAAGTCAAATCCATAATGTAATGCCGTTTTTTTTTTGTTTTTTTGGCCGTTTTTTTATATAATTTTTTTTGGCGATGTTTTTTATCTCGGCTCTTTTTTCTTTTTTGCACTTTTTTTTATATTTTAATTTTCAGTTTTTTTTGTCTTTTTTTGCGCCATTTTTTAGTTTTTTTTTTCGGCTTTTTATTTTTTTTTTTCGGTGTTTTATTTTTTTTTTCGCCTTTTTATTTTTTTTCGACTTTGTATATTTTGTTATACATATTTATGTTTATTTATTACAGAAGATTATTTTGTTTAAAATTTAGTGACAAATGAAATATTGCCTCTGACTGAAATGATTATGAATTTATTCAATTGTTTTAAAATTTTGTCACTAAATTTTAAACTTAATAATAATGACATCTAGATATAACCAATACAGAAACTCCGGAATTGCAACCTTTGTCTAAAATGAAAAATTGAACTACCTTGTTTTTTTTTAAGTTAACAAGCG
The DNA here is from genome assembly GCA_963576565.1 of Aspidapion aeneum. NCBI lineage: Eukaryota > Metazoa > Arthropoda > Insecta > Coleoptera > Brentidae > Aspidapion > Aspidapion aeneum. Next base: position 5,531,538 of record OY755043.1, on the reverse strand, counting down.
ACTGTATTACATTATAACCTAAATTAAACCAAAGATGTACTGGTATATACATCTTTAATTATACCATAAATTATATTCGACCCACCGATTTTACTTGTCCCAATATTTTTATTCTTTTTGTGACATAACCTGGTATGCAATGTTAATGTTTCAACCGCAGTTTTGCTGTGTCGACGAATATGCGAGTATCGCACGCTGCCTGAAATAAATTTAAAACAAATATTTAGCATGACTTTAAAAAACTAATGAAAACGTAATATTAAAATAAAATATAAAATTCAAGAAATTAAAGTAAAAAAATTATAGACTTCCTATTGAAATGCAATTTCGAGTTGCATGTAAATAAGGAACTCACCTTGATTAATGACGTTCAGGAACTAGTTTAAACTTCAGAAGTATTGCTGTTTTGGCGCATTTACGGGTCTCGAAAGTTGTCTGAAATAAATAGAAAAATATTTTAAGTATGATTAATGAAATAAATAACAAAAGTGTTACATTAATAAAATACAAATTAAGAGTATCAGATAAAGTGCAATTTGTTTTGGTTTAATTTTAATCCTTGAGATGCCTAATGTCGAACCGAATTCAAGTCCCTACAATAATAATCTAAAGAAACTCACCTTCATCAATGACGTTGGAGAAAACTTCAGAAATCTTGCTGGTTTGACGCATTTACAGGTTCCAAAGGCTGCCTGAAATAAATAAATATTAATTATGATTTATGAAATAATAACAACTAAGTTTTATGATAAAATAAAAATTAGGAATGGTGTATTAAGAGAAGTTTCAAGTACAATAATCTAATCTGGAAAAAACTCACCTTTGCATTAATCGCCTCAAAGTTCCCAATCAATGACATTTCGAAGCTATTGTCAGTTTGCTAGTACTGCCTTGTTCTGGTGTCATAGTCTATTAATTGTTTTTCAAATCAATCAACTTTTACATAGCTTATTAGAAGTTGACGGAGAAGAAGCCTACAGTTCAGTTTATAATTTGCCGTGTTTATTAATGTTACGATTTGTGAAGGGTTGACGTTGGCTCCCCTCGGCATCTATTGTTTGTAGTTTACAGTTTGTCGTGTTTATTAACTTCACGATTCTTTAGGGATTGACGATGGCTTCCTTAGCGTCTACAGTTTCTAGTTTGTTGTGAAGGGTTGACGTTGGCTCCCCTCTAAATCTATTGTTAGTTTTAAATCTGTTGTCGTCTTTATTGACTACAGACTGCCCTCGGCGTCAATTGCTAAATCTGAAGTTTCCAATTTTTTTGTGTTTATTGAGTCAGGGATTGACTTGGCTTCCCTCGGACTCTAAGCTGCGCCTCTGGCGTAGCTGTGTTGTCTGTTGTGTCTTCTCGGCCCTGCTCTTCGCGCTTTCGTCGATTGCATAACTTTGGTTGATGTTTTGGCCGCTTAGCTAGGCCCTTGGTGACGTATTGGCTAAACGTCATGGTTCTTGTCACTCTTCTGTCTTCTTGCTTCTTGTTGGGAATAAGCAAAATCGGTGGGTGTAAAATTTTGTAATACAGTCGTTAAACAAATTTTATATAGTTATTAAAAAAATTACTTACATTAAAAAGAGATACATATACATATTTACATTATTTTAATCTCTATTAGTCCTGCATTTCTTAACATTTTAAAAACAATGAGCGTAATATAAACGTTTTTAAAAGAATATAATATAATTTGTTTTATTTTGCATAAAGTATGGAAACATTTTACTTCCTAGTTGTGAACTCTCCTAACTCAAATAAACAAAAAATTGAGTTTTGAAAAAACTTTTCATTAAGAAGCTTATGTTTTTTTTTTGTTTAAAAATGTAAACAGAAGATAAAACAATTGTGATTCGTATTTTGCTTACAGTGTTAAAAAAGAAAATATGAGTTTTTCAATGAAAAACATTTTTAAAATTGTTTTAGCTTAAGTATATGTAGGTTAGGACAGACACAATAATAGTACGACGATTTATAAAACATACAGTTAATACTTATAACAGAACTGGTGTATACTGTTGTTATTTTTTTTAAGACAAAAAAAAAATCACCGTGACAATTGTCATACGGGCTAGGTATGATATTTAAAATCAGCTAAATAAAAACACATCGAAAAAGGTACAAAAAATCAATTAATTAAACATTAATTTTCTGCTAATGAACGAAAACCATTGTTGTAATGTACACGAGTATTAATATTATGAAATGAAGTGTTTCTCAGCAAATGTTCTCCGATGATGGGAAAAAGCGGGTAGTTATATTAACAAGTTTATATAATTTTTTTAAAACTGAGCACATTAAAAAAATTGCTTCTCGAAAAATTCTTATTAACTCTTTTGGCAAAAAGTTTCCATAAATTCTCAATAATGTTTTTTTTAAACATCAAATACATGTGGCAAATAGTTTTGAGTTTTTTTCCTAAATTTTTAACTTGTAATTTATAAAATTTTATTATTTCTAACTACCGGAACACCATAAACATAAATACTTTAAATCAATAAAACTTTTCAAACCGACTTTAGTATAATTTTAGACTTGTTAAAACAGAGTTGTGTCATATCTTAAAAAAAGACTTACAACGTTATTGTAGAGATAAATTAATGGTTTAATGTTAAAGCATTTTTATAAACAAATAGAAAATATTATAACAAAGCTGTATGGATTATTGTTCAAATTATTTTTTTCGGAGGTATCAATCCTCAAGCTCCAAACCGTCTTCTTCGGTTCCAAAAATGTTTTTCCAAAATCATACACATTTACCCCGACCTCAAGAAAAAAATCCTATAGTTTTTTTGGTGTCAAAGACGCATTTATATGGGCTAGGTATTGGATGTGTAAGTTTTTATTTGTCTGTTGTTTTGTATTCCGCTGAATTTTTTTTGGGGGTTTCGAACCCATGTTTATTTACTTTTATTTGTTATTTTATGCTTGTTTCAATTTTAAAGCCTTCATTCAGATTTACGTTTATACCTAAACAAATACTAAGATTTAAAACTGAACAAAACTTAATTATTATTTACCATTATTTAAAAAAATAATAAAACAGCCATACCTATATTTATTTATTTTTTTTTGCCAGCAGGGAATTGAGTTTTAACCCACACAGACCCGTTTTAACTCTCGTCCATCCAGCACAGAGTGGAAGTCTTTTTTTTTAAATTGCCATCTTCTGGAATAAATATTCAGCAAAGAAATTCTTTTACAAACTTGTTTTCTATCTAATATATTGAAAACATTATAAGATTGGTTACAACAAAAGTTTTAGAAAGCTGTTTCTTTTTTTAGTCCCTTATAAGATTACATCTTTTTTTTTTACTTTTCTTTTATATTTCGGTAAATAAACCGAATTACAAGTTTTAGATTTTAGCTTAAAGTTATTTTTCTATGTCATCTTTTGTTTTAACCGGTTTCAGCCCATGTTACATGGAAAAGAGCTAAACATTTTTGTGTTTGTTAAACCTCAACCTCCTGAACCTATTTGATAAATCTGAAACTCAAGACCGGGTTAATCTTCCCCTCCACTGCAAAGAGAATTTGAATTTTTTTCTTGACAATAAACATAGAATCGAAAAAGATGCTTTTGTAAACCTACAGTAGCACTGAGAATTCAAGATGGGAATGAAAACGGCATAAAACCTAAAGGGTAGAAAGTCAAACAAAGTCCTGTAGTGTCACAAAGTTTTTCTAAATTTGTATCATAGTAAGATGTAAGGGTTGTATGCCCATAGAGAAATAAGTGTGAACAGAACGCAACAAAGATACCGTTTATCAATCAACACCTGCCGTGTCATGGAAGCAGGAAAGCATTGGCTTAACGATGAACTGACTTTCATTGAACAAAAAAGACTAAATAAACTTTTATAAAACCTTATAAGTTAAGGCACATTATACCTCTGTTTTTTATCCAAGATAAGAAAACTTTTGTGAATTAGCTTTGATTATTTTACGCTTAGAAAATAATAAACAAATGCAGAATTTAACAGTTCAATATGGAACAGTTCACACAAAAATGTGCTCAGCTATACCTGACCTGATCGAACTAGAGAAAAACACCGAACCAAACCAAACTAAATTTAATAACTATATTTTTTAAATGTACCAAATCTTTTGTCAAACATTACAGAATAAAATTCGTATGTCGTTGTCACTAAAAAATCTTTACCCAGTTTGACAAATGTATTTTTTAAAAAGAAAAGGTATAAATAACCAATCTTAACATTACAATTTTTTTCTAAAGTCTTTTTTTTTTAATTTAAAACTTGTTTAACTTGAGATGCTCAGCTAGTGCAACCTGACCTGACATAACAAAAATTTCTATTTACTAATTCAATTAGAAATAAACTCAGAAATCGTGACAATTTATTTAAAAATTAACACCAAATTAGCATGACAAATTCTTTTTGATACATCACCAGAAAAAATATAAACATCTGATTAAATAGTAAAAAATATCAAAATTTGACTATTGATGGAAACCACTCAACATCAGGAAATATTGCCATGATAATAGCCTCGGGAGGTTTGATATAGATGGATAAATCTTATTAAAAACAATACCAATAATCCGGAATGAATCTGACAAAACTGAAAACTCATAATATCACAAAGAAAGTTTTTTTAACTGAGGCACTGTCAGCAAAGCTAAGATTGCTATAATGGCAGCAAAGCTCGATGCTTGATCAGAAAACAATTATTTAAGGTGTAAATGCCAGAAAAAAATGCTCAAAATACTAGTAAGTTATTCTAGTCAACATCAGTTAAGATTGTTATCATATCTAACAATGCGGTTTTTTGTTATACATGGATAAATAGTATCACAAACTGTAAATATCAACTAGAGTAACCAAGAAAGAAAAAAATTAATAGTATCATTTCATAAAGATTTTTTTTAATTAGAGTCAGCACAGCTACTATCGTCCTGATTATGATAAAGGTTTCGCATGGTAAATTATCAGGAAAAAATGAGCATAATGAGAGCCAGACTTGTGTGGAGCAAAACAGTATAATAAAATATTCTACCTATTATGGAGATGGTATAATAAAAATTGACATACACGATTTTATTTACACTTGATTTACACAAACACTGATGTCACTTACACGTCACTTGGCCTCACTAACTATCACTTGTACAAATGTAACATAAAATTTATCTATAAAATGTCTATCTAATTTAAAACTATTTAATAAATTAATAGATACAAAGTTTAATAAATGATTCTATTTTATTTTAAAAGTGGTGCTATTTTTTATCCATTATCTCATTTAAGCTAGGAATTTAAGGGCAACCCTTTATGAAATTAAGAATTACACGTTTAGGAGTGACACATTAAATTTCCGTTTACGTTTTCTAAAAAAATGTTCACCGAAAATGTTAAGGCGTGAGTTAGGTCTATTTGTTTTTGGTTGATTTTATTGAAAGTTAATGTCTTAAATTTAATTTTGCTATAAGAAAATATCTTCTTAAATACTTAAATAATTTTGAATTTTATTTCCCAAAAAAAGTCAAGAGACGAAAAAAAAATCTTTGAACTTTATTTTCCTTTAAAGAGGAAGCAGTTTTTAATTTTTCTGTGATTTTTATTATTGGTTTGACCTCATAATAATACTTAATAACCATTGTTTCAACCAAAACTAAGCACATTTTCTTTTCTTGACCTCTGAGAGACTATCCCCCTCGGACTCTACTATACTAGATAAACAACTACCCCTTGCTACCTTACCCAGACTTTAAAAAATCTCGTCTGGTGTTAGCTTTTATTATATATTTTTTTTATTTTATTATTTTTTACTTTTTTTTCTTAAACCCATTTTTATCGCACACACATCATACCAACGTTTACACGACGTGTAAACATTGATCATACACAGAAACACGCACATATACCCTCCCAATTACACTTACATACATACACACACACACACACACACATACTTCTCCAGGCACACACTCCCACACACACACACACACACACACCCCCTAGGCTTAGTCCCAAGGCGATGGTCCTCGCGGCAACCCAGATCGCATATCGCAGTGTCAGCCAAGATGCGCCAGTTAATGCAGCCATTTACCACAGCGTCCAGTCTCCCATTTACGAAACACTGAGAAAACAACAACCCCACCACCGGCAACTTCTCCAAGAAACCACAACTTCCACCACCAAACCTTCCCTCCCCAAACAGGAGGGAAAGTTTGGTGGCGTTTCCATTTTGGAGGTGACCTTGTTGTGTACTCATACCCATCAAGGGCCAAGGGGCAGAGCTCCCATCAACCATCAACTACATATTGACCTGTGGTACCAATAATCGCGGGACGTACCACGGGCGCAGCAGTGGATCGACCTTGTTCACCGGTGGAAATGGTTGAGTATATCTCGGTATCGTGTCTTTCGTACGCGCACCGATTGGGAAGGAAAAGAAAAAAAAACAATCACTTTTATGATCATTTACATTTATTAATAATACTTAATTAACAATGGTACTTCCTTACTTGCTACTTAGAAACTAATGTAAGTATGTGCAGGTGTGGTTGTAAGTGTATTTTTGGAAATCGTTAGGTAATGACGCATGGTCACAATTTCAAAATTTAGCTGCGAATCCGCACCAAAAATACTTTTATCTTTGATTCAAACCCTTAGAACACAACCAAAGATAAAAATATAAAAGTTTAAGTCAATAAAAGGTAGTGACTTAAATTTTAATGATTTGCTTATCACGACTTCAAATTTACATGCAGATCCACACCAAAAACATTTTTATCTTTGATTCAAACCCTTGGAACACAACCAAAGATAAAAATGTGAATGTTTAAGTCAATAAAAGGTATTGACTTAAATTTTAATGATTTACTTATCACGATTTCAAAATTTAAATGTGGATCCACACCAAAAGATATATTTTTATCTTTGATTCAAACCCTTAAAACACAATCAAAGATAAACATATTAAAATTTAAGTCAATAAAAGGTATTGACTCAAAATTTTTATGATTTCCTTACTGTCATTTTAAAATTTAGGTGTGGATCCACAACGAAAATATTTTTATCTTTGATTCAAACCCTTAGAACACAACCAAAGATAAAAATATTAACGATATCATTTCTGTTTTAAAGCGTACTGTCAAAACTTTATATATCCTTTATCTAGATTTGAAACCCATCAAAAACAAACCAGATAAAGGTGTAAAAGTTGTACGCTAGCTGTTTTTTTACAACGCACTGTCATTGTCAAATGTGTGGTGTGATTGAGTGTTATACGTGTAAACATAGGAATAACGACTAATAAAATACACTGTAAAACACTGATGAAAAAAATACACTTGACTGCACTGCACTACTGGATAACACTTACACTGTACACTGTGTAATGCACAACACTGCACTACTTTACCAACACTACACTACACCAACAGCACTGCACAAAACCGCACTACACTACACTGCACAACACAACAATGCACAACGCCGCACTACATTGCACCATAAAACACCGAACTCCACAACACTGCACTTCACAACACCGAACTACACTGAACAACACCGCACTACACAACACCGCACTTCACTACACTGCACAACACCGCACTACACTACACAACACCGCACTTCACAACACCGCACTACACTGCACCGCACTACACAACACCGCACTTCACTACACTGCACAACACTGCACTACACTACACAACACCGCACTACACTGCACCATACTACACAACACCGCACTTCACTACACTATACTTCACCACACCCCACCGCACTACACTACAGTGCTGTGCACTGTTTAAAAAAACGATGAAACTCGCGAGTAACTCAACCAAATTAGGAAGGTCATCCACCGGCAAGTATCAGCCCCATTAGGTAGATGGAACCAAGCAGGACCAATATGGTTGATGTATGGTGGTATAGCTCGCCACCTTTTGCCCTCTAATGAGAATAAGTGCACAACGAGGTCACATCCTGGAAGGAAGTTGTGGTTTGGAGAAGCTGTCGGTGTATGTGGGGATTGTTGTTTTCCCAGTGTTTCGGGAGACGAGCGCTGTGGCACTGCACCAGCGCATCTTGCCCGCCACTGCGATGCGATCCGGGTATTACCACCGCGAGGCCATCATATGCCCTGTTCGCAAGCCCCCCTAGGGGATCCACTCACACTATAGAGCCACTGAATCACGGAAACCGATGTTCTCTGTTGAGAACATCAGTTTCCATGCTCCAGTGGTTCTAATTACAGACTTTCGGTTCTAGCTATTTTTCTTTTTATATTTCATTTTACAAATGTTACCTAACCCCCGCCTTAATTTAATAATGTCACTCCTCATAAATATACTCCTTTGACCGACCCCCACAAATTTCCCAGACTTATTTACCCTAACCAACCTCCCACCCCCCACCCGGTGTTCTCTTAGTTGGCAATCTATATTTCGCCAGCCAACCCTCTTTGGCTAACGAAACATAGATAGCGTAAGCCTCCGCACCGTCGACAAGGTGGAACACCAGCGCGGAGGGACAGGCAAACTCCCACAGTCAGACCCACAACCCCAGTGAAACCCCAAACCTCAAAACCCCACAACACAAACTCCCGCAGTCACACCAACCCCATCGTAACCTAACACTTAGCACCAACACTTTAACACTAGGCACTTCGCAACACAGAACACAAATTGTCAACGCAGGGTACGCACTAGAAGTTCAAAGATCGTAATTGATTTCTGAACGTTTATTTGTTGTTTTGTTTAAAATTTAAATTGAACGTAGACAATCCTCGAATTACAATTCGTCACTGATTTAAGTGTTAAGACGGGAACGCACTAGGCGGTCACGCGCCCGTCCCATCGCGGACCATTCTAGGTTCGACCAGAAATGCTGGAGGTTCCTTTCCATGTCTAATAATGCATGCATTTGCACTTGGCGTTCCCGGGCCCTGAAACGACAAGTGCAAATGCGTATATCGCAAAACATGAGAAGGAACTCCACCGCGCACGATCGAGTCTGCAATGGGCTGCGATGGGACGGAACCGCGAACGCCTATGGCGCAACCGCCTTAACACTCAAATTGGCGATGGATTGTAGTTCGATGATAGTCTACGATCAATTTAATTTTATTTGAACCTAAGGGTTTCTTATAGTTTAATAATTGTCTACGATCAATTTAATTTTATTTGCAAATAGGTTTCAAATAAAATTGAACAAATCGGCGACAATCATTGAACTATAATGGGTTTAATGACCTGTAAGGGTTTGTTATAGTTTAATGATGGATTTTTTACACATGATTTATTATAGTTTTTTGACTATCGTTGAATGGTTTTATTACACTATAAGGGTTTATTATAGTTTAATAATTGTCTACGATCAATTTAATTTTATTTGCAAATAGGTTTCAAATAAAATTGAAAAAATCGGCGACGATCATTGAACTATAATGGGTTTAATGACCTGTAAGGGTTTGTTATAGTTCAATGATCGTCGACGATCAATTTAATTTTATTTGAAGCCCAAAATCAAATAAAGTTAAATTAGTCGGCGACGATAATTGAACTACTTGAAACTAAATAACCAATAAAATAAAATAAAATAAATCGACGACGATCATTGAGCTAAAATGATTTATTTTAGGTCGATGATTGTCTACGACTAATTTTATTTTATTTTAAACCATTTACTTGTAAGAGCATAAAACCTAGGTACTATTTTATTTTAAAACACATAGAAAACAAACCTTTATTACTTTGGTTTAATAAAAAGAATACATAAATCATTAGCCAGTTTCTCAACAAACATGGCTCCCTAAAGTCTTCTTTATTCCAAATTCGGGGGTGCTTAATTTTCCATACATGTATACCATATACCTTAACATTTCCTTTGCCACAACTTGTGGCATAAAACCTCGCCACTTAGAGTCTCCTACTATTGGCCTCTTACGACAGGCCGGTGATAACTTGGGGATATTCTACTTAGCCGTCTCACACACGGGGCTCCAAAACATAGAACTCAAAAATCTATAATAGAAAACACACCAAAATCAACAAACCTAATGTTTTTAAGCATACCGCGGTGCTACAGTCACAGAAAGGACACTGGGTTTATAACAGAGCACTTAGAACTAGACCACTTAGAACACAAACACAGTCTAATTGTAAAAAAGACTGTTAGTGCCCTAGGTAAAATTCGAACATTTCACAAATATATATCAAACTAACGAGCCAGTTCACACGAATTTACTCAAAAAGATAATCAAGAGACAAGTCAGCCGATTTTCAAGACTTGTTTTAAACTGCTTATTATTGCAATAATAGATCATTTTAATTTTAAATTTTTAACAAGTCAGCCTATTTTCAAGATTTGTTTTACACTGATTATTATTGTAATGATAGATCATTTTAATTTCAGATATTTAACAAGTCAGCCGATTTTCAAGACTTGTTTTGCACTGCTTATTGTTGTAATAGATCATTTTAATTTTAGATTTTTACCAAGTTAACCGTTTTTCAAGACTCGTTTTACACTGTTTATTCTTGTAATGATAGACCATTTTAATTTTAGATTTTTATCAAGTCAGCCGATTTTCAAGACTTGTTTGACATTGCTTATTATTGCAATGATAGATCGTTTTAATTTAAAATTTTTAACAAGTCAGCCTATTTTCAAGACTTGTTTTACACTGCTTATTATTGTAATGGTAGACCATTTTAATTTTAGATTTTTATCAAGTCAGCCGATTTTCAAGACTTGTATTGCACTGCTTATTGTTGTAATAGATCATTTTAATTTTAGATTTTTACCAAGTCAACCGTTTTCCAAGACTTGTTTTACACTGTTTATTCTTGTAATGATAGACCATTTTAATTTTAGATTTTTATCAAGTCAGCCGATTTTCAAGACTTGTTTTACACTGCTTATTATTGCAATGATAGATCGCTCTAATTTTAAATTTTTAACAAGTCAGCCTATTTTCAAGACTTGTTTTACACTGCTTATTATTGTAATGGTAGACCATTTTAATTTCAGATTTTTAACAAGTCAGCCGATTTTCAAGACTTGTTTTGCACTGCTTATTGTTGTAATGAAAGATAATTTTAATTTTAGATTTTTCCCAAGTCAGCCGATTTTCAAGACTTATTTTTCACTGCTTATTATTGTAATGATAGACCATTTTAATTTTAGATTTTTATCAAGTCAGCCGATTATCAAGATTTGTTTTACACTGCTTATTACTGTTTACATGACTCACGATTGTCATGATACTTCAATTCTAGATCTTTAACAAGTCAGCCAATTTACAAGACCTGCCTTTTAACACTTTTTATTTTAGAATTTTAAAAACAAGCCAGCCGTAATTTTTAAGACCTCTTTTAATTATAAAAACCGCTTTTTACAATACTTTATGAAAACTTTAAGTTTAGATTTTTTTTATCACAACTCAAGATTTGCTTTATAGAGCAATTATGGATTAATTCTTCGACCATTTTTATACCGCTTTTTAGAACTAGAAGATTTGTTTACTACAACGCGAAATAATTTCTAACGACACAATATAACCCTTAAGCACCCCCGAAAAATCTTCAGTTTGCTCTTCTTTGTAGGGTACCCAGTTAAAATTTGAATATGATATTTTAAAAAATATATTTTATTAATAAAATCATATGAACATTACAAGGAACTCCTTTCAAAGTAAACTTATACAAACATGTTAGGTATTTAAGAATACGGGCAAACTCCAAGGGGTTCGTTCATCTTTGAGTGATCTGAACAAAAATAGTTCAGATAGTTTCTATGAGACAATTTTTTTTTTGTTATTGTCCAGGAAACAAGCACCAAAGTTGTTAATATTTTTTAATCTCGCAAGAAAGCAACATACATACAGTCAGTGGCGCACAATTTTTTTGCGAAAAATATTTAGGGCTAAATCAGCCTCTTATTGGTACTACAAACAGCAAAAGATTATTAAGATAATGACTAAAAACCTATTTTTTGTTTCAAGTTTGACATCTTATGACTTAGAAACTATGCAATTTTCAGACCCATGTTTATAGAACTTGACTTCTTAAAATCACTAAAGAAGCACACCTAGGAGTTTGCTCGCACATTTAAATAACATCCTGTACACAGATTAACATAAAATACAATTTAAATTTACCATCAATTTATTCATTTAAGATTAAAAAAAGGGTACCCTACTCTGGTAGAACTAAAAATACCCTAAGTACTAGGGTGATTGTGATCCAGTATACCTTGTGATCCAGGAAAGGTGGCTCACTCCTTTTTTCTCCAAATTTTTTAATATAGAGAAATAAAACTGGAAGACATCATAATATATTGTCAAATTTGAAATTTTTTACAAGCCATGTGATTTCTTGCAACTTGCGGTTTTTCTCGGAAACAACTTCAACTTTCGCTTTTTACACCTATATATTTCAAAAATTTTTAGATTCTTGGGAACATTTACATCCAACGATACACAACATGGCAAATTTTGATGTTAAATTTCACATTTGATATCCCTGTGGTTTATTTTTTTATCTTCAAAAATTTTAAAAAAAGGGGGTGAGCCATGCTTTTGGATCACTCGGTAGGTATTTTACTCATTTATTTTTAGCTATTCGTTAATATTGATTACTCAGTATAATTTAAATAAGCAAAGTTGAAGAATTTTTCCTGAATCGACGGAATATGTTGTCAAAATTACATTATATAATTCTCTTCTCCAATTTTTGATGTTTTAATTTCTTTTTAAATAAAACATTCTATGTTTAACATTTTGGTTTTCTTTTTTTTTCCTGAATTAAAAATATCTAAAATGTCTATATGTAGTGATTAATATTTTCTCAGATACAAAGCTTATTTTCTCCATTGCTCTGATACACTGCGCATTTATTGTTTTTAGTAATGATTTGTCTAAATAAACCCATAGTATCTACTTATTCACTTTAAATGAACTAAATCTCAAAAAAAGTTTATCCATGCACCATCTGAAACAAGAAAAAGTTGCGATAAAAATACCTAGTTCTGAAAGCAGTTTTTTTTATTAATATGCGGTAAGTTTTTAGAGTGTTTGCTAAACATGTGGCAAAAAGTTAAAAGGTTATCGTTTAAAGCAGGGGTGACCAACCTTCTACAGTGACACACTAGTGTTTTCACAACTAAAGAAAAAATTACGATATGATTAACCTAACTAACTAAAACTCACTAACACCAAACAGGCTAAAATATAGCAAAAAATCTAAAATATCTCTTATTCAGAACCAACATATGCAAAATTTTATAAATGGCCAAAATATGACAAGAATTTCATAAAAGTATTGTGCAGCTCATTAAAAAATCTTAAACTTGCAATTTCTATCCAGGAAATCAAAGAATATCATGCTGAAATCCAAATTGATTTAATTGATTTGCAACATTATAAAAAATACTCATGTACAAACATCATATTTTTTTATTTGGTTTTTAATTTTTTGGAAAAATGTTAGGTTTTTGTATTTTTTTAAATGTAACCCAGAGACGAGAATTAGTTTTTGATAAAAAAAACTGGTATTTTTTTTTATTTTCATTTTAAAATTGAAGTGACACACACAAAATCTTTGGGGTTAAAAGTTGCATAGCTTACAAAACAGTTGTACACCCCTGATTTAAAATATTTCTATAAAAATTTTTAAAAAAACTGCCGTTGTTTGCTTTTTTGTACCTATCTGTCATTTTTAAAAACTTTTTGAGCCTCAAAATCTTAACCTTTGGTAATCTCCGAGGTCATTTCAAGAATATTTTAAAAGCAATGATACTTACCAAAAGCAGAAATAAATGAAGCCTCTCTCAGCATATTCAGCATCCAGCATCTGCAGGTTTCGACCCAATCCCAACTCAGCTACAGCTCCAACCATCTGTAAGATAAAGAAAAATATTTTTAACCTAAAGACACTCATCCTGTATTAGGCTTTATGATAAGTGTCCTTATTTGTAAACACTTTATTTACATATATTTTCTGTCTGTGTATCTCTAAGCGATGTTTTTAAAAATTAAATTAAATGAAAATAGTTTTAAAAGGCATAGTTAACAAAATATTTCATTTAAAAAAATATACAGAGTGTTTTAACTAAAAGGTAACAGAAGCTTATTTGTGTATTTTTTTTTGGTTTATGAAAGTACGCTCAGGCATGTCTATTTTGTTTTTATCTGCGTGCTACAAAAATTTCAAAATAGTCAAAAAAAAGGCCACCTCGCAAATATATTTTACGTGTCTGAGCGTTTTTTTTATAGACCTATAAAAAATACCCAAAAAAAGCCCTGTATAAACGAGCAAGGACGTACATAGGGAGGAGGATCAATCTCTCCCCCTCCCCCCGAAAAAGTCGATAAAGTGCGTTAAAAGAGATTTCTCAGCAACACAAAATAAAACAAAAAATGCATAAATGCAAATTTTTATTTATGAATGAACATTTTTATCTCTCACCTATAAATTTTTACCTAGCCCAAGGGAGTTTTTAATAGGATTCGGGATTTATTCTCTGTGTACCTTGATTCTGTAAAAAAAATTGTAAAATATAACGATTTTAAATTTAAATAAAACGGTGTGGTTCGTGACCTCCATAAATCTAGCAAGCTCACCTCAATAAAAATTAAAAAAATTTATTCCAGAATTCTGTGCTCTTTATGTGCTAATTTTGTCCACTTTTTAAAATTATTGTGCTCCTTTGGTTTCCATGGAAATCTAAAAAAATGATTGGCGTGCTAGTTTTATATAAAGCTAGCAAGTCCATAGATAAATAATAAATGTTTTTATAATATTTATATTCGAAAATTAAGTACTTTTTATGTGCTCTCGTTTGCCGAAAAGAAAATTAAATTTACCAAGTTTTTAAGCTTTTTTTTTTAATGTGTGGGTTTATATAAACCTAGCAAGCCCACCTCAATAAAAATAAATTAAATTTACATTCCAGAATTATGTGCTCTTTATGTGCTCATTTCGTCCACTTTTTAAAATTTATGTTTTTTTGGTTACTATGGGTAATTTATATTATTTATAAGTGAAAATTAAATGCTTTTCATGTACTCCCGTTTACCAAAAAGAAAATTCAATTTACCAGCTTTTCTAAAAAAAAATGTGTGGACTTGCTAGGTTTATAGAAACCTATCAAGCCCATAAAGAACCAATAACTATTTTTATATTATTTAAATAGGAAAATTAAGTGCTTTTTATGTGCTCCAATTTCCTAAAAAGAAAATTCCATTTACCAAGTTTTTTAAGCTTTTCTTTTAAAAAATGTGTGTCTTGCTAGGCCGTTGGTTTATATAAACCTAGCAAGACCATCTCTATGAAATTAAAAAATATATATTCCAGAATTATGTGCTCCTTTGGTTTCCACGGAAATTTAAAAAAATGATTGGCGTGTTAGCTTTATATAAAATCAGCTGAAGATTGCTGTTACAAAGTGTCCTTATGAAACCCCCAAGGAAACTCCCTAGAAAATCGAATTTGGTAAACACTATAATAATATGTGTAATGAAAAGAAAAGCCAAATATTTCTTTTGACTGTGTTCCTCGCGTAGGTATGAATATAGTTTTGTGTTATGTGGGTATGAATCAGCAAAAATCTAATTATCATGATGAATAAAGGCACCTTTGTATTACCAGCAAATACACCTCATTTAAACTTAAAAAAGAAAACCGTTTTTTCCTGCAAATTGTTTTAAAAACTTACTTTGTGGTTAATGCTAAGGGTCTTCTTTATCGAATTGCACATTTTTTTATAAATTTTCCGAGATTTTTCTTTCTAAATTGTGAGAAAATTCGGACGCGAAACAAATTTTAACAAGTTTTCCGAAAACTGCGAGGCTGGACTGACGACAAAGTTATTGATTTAGCATATATAGTAATACAATAAACGATAAATTCAAAGCTATTGATTTAGTATATATAGCTAACTAGAAAATACTTTTGAAAAATCTGTACATTCCATTCCAACAAAAAACAAAAGTTATTGATGTAGGCACGAACCCAAGGCGTTATCAACGTTTTCGTAAATTAAAGAAATACCTACTCAAGCTTTTTATTTGGAATATTATTTTTATAAAATTACCTTCTATGACAGATTTTGATAATAGCTAGTATTGTTTTAGGCCCGGACTGGCTCCTTTGGGGGCCCTCGGCTAGAGATGAATGGGGCCCCCTTACCAAACGTACACCTCAGAAAATTTTAAAGAAATTACATGTCTGAAAACCACATATTTTCCATTGTGCCACTTGAGACCAAATCAAAAACTTAACTTTCCTGTTGAACTTAAACGGTGCGAGCGAGTCATCAAAATATTTTTCATTTTGAAAATGTTAAATATTTATGAACATTTCAAAAATTTTTGGACACATACTTAACTATAAATAAATTTTGTTCAGGATATCTTATAATTTTCCCCCCTACTAGGAACATAAATAAACCGTTACATTCGTATTTACGTACTTATAAAACTAGTATTATTGGTGGGTCTAATGTAAAAATGAAAATTATAAAAATGTAGAATTTTGTCTTGGATAATGCCAACGTTAGTTTTATCTCATTTATCTAATTTTGCTACCTTCACCATGTAAAATTATAATGCTTTTGTCAAGATTTTCACAATCTACTCGAAATTTTGGGGGTGTACGGACAAAGAACACCCCGTTTTGGATTCAGCGCACTGAAAGACATGTAATTAGGTGGTCTGGGCAAATGTACAGACCATTTTTTTTTCCTCTATGTGCTTTTCTCGTGCGAAACTTTTCTCCACATGTGATTTTTGATAAAACAAGCTGAGAAAAATTTTTCTTTTTTTTCACTCCTTTAACTTATTCTGTAGGTATTAGGTATAAACCTTACCATACTTTTTTAAGCTCTTTTTTTTTAAACCGAATTTCAGCGGCGGACCTAGAATGTCCGGGCCGCCGTAACAAGGGTGACTGGCGTCCGGTGCGGGGGCACCGGTCGCACCCCCCCTAGTTACGGAACTGCTATGGCCCCACCATACTGCAACTCGATGCTTTTGTTGATAAACTATATAGTTTTTGAAATATGAATTTTCAAAGTTCATCCAAATTCGCTAAATGACGCTTTTCCGAATCTTAACTCAGGGTGTGGTTTTTTCACATCTCTATGGCCCTACAATACTGCAACTCGGCGCATTTGTTGCTAAACTATATAGTTTATAAAATTTGAATTTTCAAAGTTTGGCCATTTTGGTCTTATGGGATTCCCTAACCTAAAATTCGCTAAATGACGTTTTTCCGATTCTTAACTCATGGTGTGGTTTTTTCGCATCTCTATGGCCCTACTATAATGCACCTCGGTGTTTTTGTTGATTAACTGTATAGATTTTAAAATATGAATTTTCAAAGTTTAGGTATTTTCCATAAACCCAGCAAGCCCACCTCAATAAATACTCTGCCAATATATGGGCCCCTAAGCTCACACTAGGTACCATAGTTATAGTGTACGTGTGAGCTAATATAACTAAAAACTGAAATATATTTTATTCAACTCCAGACTAAATTACCTTTTGTTTGGTACCACACAAGCCATGTTTTGACTTAAACTCAAATTTTTGAAATCTACCCCCACCCTTAAAAAAAACAAAAACTATAATGTATTTTGTTAAACTCCGGACTCAATTACCTTTCGTTTGATAACACACACGCCATATTTTCACTTAAACTCTAATTTTTGAAATATACTCCACCCCTTTATTGGGCTAGCGTTCGGTGGATTTTGTTCATTTTTAAATGGGACCATCTCGACCCAAGACCCAGCCTAGGTACCAAATTTCATTCAAATCCTACAAGTGGTTTTTGAGTTATGCGCGTTTGTCGTTACAGACAGACATACACACAGACAGACAAACGGCGCAACAAAAAAGTTTCAAAATTATCTGAAACGCAAAGATATATAAAAATTTTTGAAATCGGAGCAACTTTTTTTTTCTCGAAAAAATTACGATAACCATAGCTCACACTACTATAGTATAGTAGTTCATATACCTAAAATATGGATAAAAAATCATTCAAGTATATCTCGTTTATGGAATAATATTGTTGCTCTATGTATGTAGTTTGCGATGGCATCTTTGGTTAAAAATGTGAAAAAATTGACAAAATGCGTATAGAAAGTCTGCTCCTTAGTTATAGTGTACGTGTGAGCTAATTTAACTAAAAACTGAAATATATATTTTATACAGACTCAATTACCTTTCGTTTGATACCACACAAGCCATGTTTTGACTTAAAATTTAATTTTTTTAATCTACCCCCACCCCAAAGAATTTTTTTAAATAAAATATATTTTATTTAACTGCAGATTCAATTACCTTTCGTTTGATATCACACACTCCATATTTTCACCTATACTCTAATTTTTAAAATCTACCTTTTTATTTGGCTTGTGTTTGGTGGATTTTGTTCAATTTTAAATGGGACCACCTCGGCCTAAGGCCCAGACAGACAGACAGACGGCGCGACAAAAAAGTTTCAAAATCATCTGAAACGCAAAGATATTTCAAAGTTTTTGAAATAGCGGACACTTTTTTTTTCTCGAAAAAATTAGGATCACCATAGCTCGCGCTACTATAGTATAGTAGTAGTGTGAGCTAAAATACCAACAAGGTTGAAAAATGTTTAAATTATTTAAAACTTTTTACCTTGGGATCACGGAAACCAAACAGCAAATTATTTAATTCTTGTTTTCTCTCCCAGTCTCCTCTCCGATAATTTTTTTAATATAGTTTTTTCACAAAAATACACAGAAATCCAAAAAAATTTCGATGAGAATTTTATTGGGCATTAATCTAGACGAGTTTTAATAGAAATAACGAGAAGATAATTATTGATTTTATCTATACATACCTACGACTCGACTGCAAGTGCAACTACAGCATCGGTCAAACTTTCGGGAGGATTTCTAAAATTCAACTTTTTCTAACCCTTAAAAATCGGATTTTTCATGCAAATTGTTCCGAAAAATAACTCTCAAATTGATTTTGATAGTCTCTTCTAATCAATTACACACTTTTTTATAAATTTTTCCGAAAAAAAAACCCTTAAAATTGAAAAAGAACTCGCGAAAAAATTTGGCGACCCGCGATGATTTTTGTTGTAATCGAAACTGTTGATGGCGTAACCAAGGGAGACAAGGCAGCATTCCAGAAAATTATGAACAAAAGAAGAGCGTTACCAAGGAAACCGATAACTTTTTGCGTGCACACGAATGCAATTACTGTATAACGACATTTATTTTTTATATTTTATTTTACAGGATATTTTTTTTAGGTAAATAAATTTTAAAAAATTTAAATGGGGAATTCTTTAGCTAAATATCGTCGATTTTGGGGCCATTTTAATCGACGGAACAATTTCTACTTCTTGAATTCTCGTTTGCGTGTTCTTGGCTGCCAGGTCCAACGCAAAAAACATTTTTATTAAAAACTTATTTAACGATTGAATTAAAATATGCTGCCTTTTTTTATTAAACAATTTTTTTTAACTTCACAGAGGCTGGCTGTCCCTCTATGTGTCTATCCATCAAATCTTGCGAGTCATTTTTGGCACACTTCCCGTAACCCGGTTTTAATGAAATTTGGTACAGTAATGTAATTAAATTTGATGGTAGGGAGTGGTTGAGGGGTGTGTGTAAAGGGGGGAAATTCAGAACTTTTGATTCAAAACAGATACGAACATTTGGTGAAATTTATATATTTAGATTTTGATCTGGTGGCAATACAATTTTATCAACAAAAATCAGTGGTAGGGAGTCGTGGAGGGTTGTAAAGGGGATAAATTCAGAACTTTGTAATGAAAACAGATACAAACGTGCGGTTTTCAGATTGATGATTTGATCTGGCGACATAATAATTTTATGAAAAAAAACGGGGGTTGGTGTAACAGGGGTGTAAATGGGGTAAGAATTACGTGGCTATCTGAGGGTAGAAAGGGGGAAAATTCAGAATTTTGGAACCAAAACAGATACGAACCGGCGGTTTTCAGATTTATATTTTAATCTAGTGACAATACAATTTTATGAAGAAAAATCGGAGGAGGGGGTAAGTGAGGGGTGTAAAGGTGGTAAATTCAGAACTTTGTTATGAAATGAGATACAAACGTGCCGTTTTCAGATTTATTTGATTTGATCTGATGACATAATAATTTCATCAAAAAAACACGGGGGTGGGTGTAACTAAGGGGTGTAAATGAGGTAAGAATTACGGAGGTATATGTGAGGGTAAAAAGGGGGAAAATTCAGAATTTTGAAAGCAAAACAGATACGAACCTGCGGTTTTCAGATTTATATTTTAATCTGGTGACAATACAATTTTATGAGGAGGGGTTAGGTGAGGGGTGTAAAGGTGTGAGAACTTTGTAATAAAAACAGATACAAACGTGCGGTTTTCAGATGTATGATTTAAAATCTAATTTTCGAAATCTACCCCCACCCTTTAAAAAAAAAACTAAAATGTATTTTATTTAACTTCAGACTCAATTACATATCGTTTTATATCACACACGCCATATTTTCACTTAAACTCTAATTTTTGAAGTCTACCCGCACCCTTTTCTTTAAATCACGTAGAATGTATTTTATTTAACTCCAGACTCAATTACCTTTCATTTGATATCACACAAGCCATATTTTCAAAAAAACTCTAATTTTTGAAATCTACCCCTACCCTTTTATTGGGCTTGCGTTCGGTGGATTTTGTTCACTTTTAAATGGGACCATCTCGACCCAAGACCCAGCCTAGGTACCAAATTTCATTCAAATCCTACAAGCTGTTTTTACGTTATGCGCGTTGGTCGTTACAGATAGACATACAGACAGACATACAGACAGACAGACAGACGGCGCAACAAAAAAGTTTCAAAATCATCTGAAACGCAAAGATATATAAAAAATTTTGAAATCGGAGCAACTTTTTTTTTCTCGAAAAAATTACGATCACCACCAAAAGTCAAAATGTCCTTATGAAACCCCCATGTTGCAGTATGGTGGGGCCATAGAGATACGAAAAAACCACACCCTGAGTTAAGATCGAGAAAACGTCATTTAGCGAATTTTAGGGTAGGGAATCCCATGATCAAAATTGTTAGACTTTGAAAATTCATATTTCAAAAACTATACATTTTACCAACAAAAGCACCGAGTTGCAGTATGGTGGGGCCATAAAGATGCCAAAAACCCACACCCTGCGATAAGATTCGAAAAAACGTCATTTAGCGAAATTTAGTCTAGGGAATCCTATAAGACCAAAATGACCAAACTTTGAAAATTCATATTTTAAAAACTATAAGGTTTATCAACAAAAGCACCGAGTTGCAGTATGGTGGGGCCATAAAGATGCGAAGAAACCACACCCTGAGTTAAGATTTCAAGAAACGTCATTTAGCGAATTCTAGGGTAGGGAATCCCATAAGACCAAAATGGTTAAACTTTGAAAATTCATATTTTAAAAACTATAAGGTTTATCAACAAAAGCACCGAGTTGCAGTATGGTGGGGCCATAAAGATGCCAAAAAACCACACCCTGGGTTAAAATTCCAAGAAACGTCATTTAGCGAATTTTAGGGTAGGGAATATCATAAAATTATTATGCTCAGTTTGATAAAAATTCAATCATCTTGAAAAAATAAAAATATTTTTTTTGATGAAAATTAAAATATTTTGCTTTAATGAAACAGGTAAATAACAATAAAAATTAATTTTTAACACTTTTTTTGCAAAAAACAAAAG
Source organism: Aspidapion aeneum (assembly GCA_963576565.1). Classification (NCBI taxonomy): domain Eukaryota; kingdom Metazoa; phylum Arthropoda; class Insecta; order Coleoptera; family Brentidae; genus Aspidapion; species Aspidapion aeneum. The sequence goes on along the minus strand of OY755043.1, from coordinate 5,509,807 downwards.
TATTTTTTACTAAGTTTTACTAAGTTGAATTACCTAAAATGGTACTTAAAAACACAAAAAAAAATAACATAACATTTTAAATCAAAACAACAAGAAAGGTTGGTGAAAGGTGATCCTAATTTTTTCGATAAAAAAAAAGTTGCTCCGATTTCAAAATTTTTTATATATCTTTGCGTTTCAGATGATACTACACAATAGTAGTGTAAGCTATGGTGATCCTAATTTTTTCGATAAAAAAAAAGTTGCTCCGATTTCAAAATTTTTTATATATCTTTGCGTTTCAGATGATACTACACAATAGTAGTGTAAGCTATGACGATCCTAATTTTTTCGATAAAAAAAAAGTTGCTCCGATTTCAAAATTTTTTATATATCTTTGCGTTTCAGATGATACTACACAATAGTAGTGTAAGCTATGGTGATCCTAATTTTTTCGATAAAAAAAAAGTTGCTCCGATTTCAAAATTTTTTATATATCTTTGCGTTTCAGATGATACTACACAATAGTAGTGTAAGCTATGGCGATCCTAATTTTTTCGATAAAAAAAAAGTTGCTCCGATTTCAAAATTTTTTATATATCTTTGGGTTTCAGATGATACTACACAATAGTAGTGTAAGCTATGGTGATCCTAATTTTTTCGATAAAAAAAAAGTTGCTCCGATTTCAAAATTTTTTATATATCTTTGCGTTTCAGATGATACTACACAATAGTAGTGTAAGCTATGGCGATCCTAATTTTTTCGATAAAAAAAAAGTTGCTCCGATTTCAAAATTTTTTATATATCTTTGCGTTTCAGATGATACTACACAATAGTAGTGTAAGCTATGGTGATCCTAATTTTTTCGATAAAAAAAAAGTTGCTCCGATTTCAAAATTTTTTATATATCTTTGCGTTTCAGATGATACTACACAATAGTAGTGTAAGCTATGGTGATCCTAATTTTTTCGATAAAAAAAAAGTTGCTCCGATTTCAAAATTTTTTATATATCTTTGCGTTTCAGATGATACTACACAATAGTAGTGTAAGCTATGGCGATCCTAATTTTTTCGATAAAAAAAAAGTTGCTCCGATTTCAAAATTTTTTATATATCTTTGGGTTTCAGATGATACTACACAATAGTAGTGTAAGCTATGGTGATCCTAATTTTTTCGATAAAAAAAAAGTTGCTCCGATTTCAAAATTTTTTATATATCTTTGCGTTTCAGATGATACTACACAATAGTAGTGTAAGCTATGGCGATCCTAATTTTTTCGATAAAAAAAAAGTTGCTCCGATTTCAAAATTTTTTATATATCTTTGCGTTTCAGATGATACTACACAATAGTAGTGTAAGCTATGGTGATCCTAATTTTTTCGATAAAAAAAAAGTTGCTCCGATTTCAAAATTTTTTATATATCTTTGCGTTTCAGATGATACTACACAATAGTAGTGTAAGCTATGGCGATCCTAATTTTTTCGATAAAAAAAAAGTTGCTCCGATTTCAAAATTGTTTATATATCTTTTCGTTTCAGATGATACTACACAATAGTAGTGTAAGCTATGGTGATCCTAATTTTTTCGATAAAAAAAAAGTTGCTCCGATTTCAAAATTTTTTATATATCTTTGCGTTTCAGATGATACTACACAATAGTAGTGTAAGCTATGGCGATCCTAATTTTTTCGATAAAAAAAAAGTTGCTCCGATTTCAAAATTTTTTATATATCTTTGGGTTTCAGATGATACTACACAATAGTAGTGTAAGCTATGGTGATCCTAATTTTTTCGATAAAAAAAAAGTTGCTCCGATTTCAAAAATTTTTATATATCTTTGCGTTTCAGATGATACTACACAATAGTAGTGTAAGCTATCGTAATCCTAATTTTTTCGATAAAAGAAAGTTGCTAGGATTTCAAAAAATTTTATATATCTTTGCGTTTCAGATGATACTACACAAGTTGCTCCGATTTCAAAATTTTTTATATATCTTTGCGTTTCAGAAGATACTACACAATAGTAGTGTAAGCTATGGTGATCCTAATTTTTTCGATAAAAAAAAGTTGCTCCGATTTCAAAATTTTTTATATATCTTTGCGTTTCAGATGATACTACACAATAGTAGTGTAAGCTATAGTGATCCTAATTTTCTCGATAAAAAAAAAGTTGCTCCGATTTCAAAATTTTTTATATATCTTTGCGTTTCAGATGATACTACACAATAGTAGTGTAAGCTATGGTTATCCTAATTTTTTCGATAAAAAAAAAGTTGCTCCGATTTGAAAAAATTTTATATATCTTTGTGTTTCAGATGATACTACACAATAGTAGTGTTAGCTATGGTGATCCTAATTTTTTCGATAAAAAAAAAGTTGCTCCGATTTCAAAATTTTTTATAAATCTTTGCGTTTCAGATGATACTACACAATAGTAGTGTTAGCTATGGTGATCCTAATTTTTTCGATAAAAAAAAAGTTGCTCCGATTTCAAAATTTTTTATAAATCTTTGCGTTTCAGATGATACTACACAATAGTAGTGTAAGCTATGGTGATCCTAATTTTTTCGATAAAAAAAAGTTGCTCCGATTTCAAAATTTTTTATATATCTTTGGGTTTCAGATGATACTACACAATAGTAGTGTAAGCTATGGTGATCCTAATTTTTTCGATAAACAAAAAGTTGCTCCGATTTCAAATTTTTTTATATATCTTTGCGTTTCAGATGATACTACACAATAGTAGTGTAAGCTATGGTGATCCTAATTTTTTCGATAAAAAAAAGTTGGTCCGATTTCAAAATTTTTTATATATCTTTGCGTTTTAGATGATACTACACAATAGTAATGTAAGCTATGGTGAACCTAATTTTTTCGATAAAAAAAAAGTTGGTCCGATTTCAAAAATTTTTATATATCTTTGCGTTTTAGATGATACTACACAATAGTAATGTAAGCTATGGTGAACCTAATTTTTTCGATAAAAAAAAAGTTGGTCCGATTTCAAAATTTTTTATATATCTTTGCGTTTTAGATGATACTACACAATAGTAGTGTAAGCTATGGTGATCCTAATTTTTTCGATAAAAAAAAAGTTGCTCCGATTTCAAAAAATTTTATATATCTTTGCGTTTCAGATGATACTAAACAATAGTAGTGTAAGCTATGGTGATCGTAATTTTTTCGATAAAAAAAAGTTGCTCCGATTTCAAAAATTTTTATATATCTTTGCGTTTCAGATGATACTACACAATAGTAGTGTAAGCTATGGTGATCCTAATTTTTTCGATAAAAAAAAGGTTGCTCCGATTTCAAAAAATTTTATATATCTTTGCGTTTCAGATGATACTACACAATAGTAGTGTAAGCTATGGTGATCCTAATTTTCTCGGTAAAAAAAAAGTTGCTCCGATTTCAAAAATTTTTATATATCTTTGCGTTTCAGATGATACTACACAATAGTAGTGTAAGCTATGGTGATCCTAATTTTTTCGATAAAAAAAAGTTGCTCCGATTTCAAAATTGTTTATATGTGCGTGGTTCGTCCCGCCTTCCTTTTTGTAAATATGTTCTTTTTACTATAATTTACCAAATTGGTTCGAATTAGGCTATTTGGTGATTCACTAGAGCATTTTCTATTTTTTGTTTATTTAGTATTAATTAACTAATTAAGTACTTAAAATTACTGGGTTATTTGCATTTGAAACTCCCGCGGTTTTAGAGGCAAATATTACAATTTGCTATAATTAATTTACTTTACATAAAATGCATTTTGAATTACTAAGGTTCCTAGTTCCTTTAATATGGACCTTCGTAATCTCATTCCTTCCTACTTATTCCTTTTCTCCTACGCCTATGGATTAACGACGCCACTGGGCGCCATGTGGGAGAATGAACGCAGCAGCGATACCTGCTGCCGCATCACAGAGAACCGTTTCGCCTTCGAACGATAATACACGCGTGTTAGCGACTCTCCTACCACATTCATGTGGGGTGCAAAAAATACGGTTGAACAGCACGTCCTCCCATGAGTTCCACTTCCTGTATAAAAATGGTAAGTGAAAATGCATTATTTTTACCTTACATACATTTGTTTATTGCTACACTAACCTAGAAGGTAAACTAGACCATTTCAGAATCCCTTGTACCAGCTTAGCCTATGACCTTATTCCCTTAAAATTACAGTCCACGCCTGACACCGTTAAATTCCAGACAACTCTCCTTTCTGGACCACCAGGGAGCCCCATTTTTGATCCTTAGCGACCCGGATTTCTGGAATCGTTTTTTTGCCTTTTTAGGTTAGTTTTTTTTACTGGTTTCAAATGCAAGAAAAACCCTTGTTTTTCCTAAATGCCTTTTTTACTGGTTTCAAATGCAAGAAAAACCCTTGTTTTTCTTACATGCCTACTTTAGAAAACCCCTAGGTTTCTAAAATACATTTTGCGATTTTTTTTGTGTAAAAACAAATGCAAGAAAAACCCTTGTTTTTCTTACATGCCTACTTTAGAAAACCCCTAGGTTTCTAAAATACATTTTGCGATTTTTTTTTGTGTAAAAATTAAATATTTTTAACAATAAATTTAGCCTTTTCATGCGAAAAACCAAACACAGATAAAATCTGTAAACTACTATGCTTTTTTTTGTTTCGAATAAATCAAGTTTTTTCGTTTCTTTTTTGTAAAAAAAAAACCGTATGGAATTTGGGTGTTTTTTTGTTTGTCACTGGAAATAGTTTAAAATAGTGTCTGCAAAGTGCTATTATTTTAGCCGTTGTGCCTTCACATTTGTGGATTGCTATAATTATATCCAATTTGCTCGAAAAAAATCTCCACATTGCCATATTCATTTTTGCTTATTGCAAATTGCTATGACTATATCCGATTGCGGATGCTTTACTATATTCGTTTTTGCGTAAAAATTGCTATGAATATATCTATTTCTAATTTACTATTATAATATCTGTCTGCAAATGGCTATGATTGTATCCATTTTTTGCGTGCATAATAAATTTTGAAGGAAATTTAATTCTTAACTTGAGAATTTGTTTTCGTGTAAAGGCAGATAAATAGTTTTACCAAATTAAATGCTTTTGATTTGTAGGTATTTATTTTTAAATTTAATACATAGTAGGTACCTACTTATTTGAATTCGCGAGGCGAAGATAAAAAAACTTATACACAAGTTTTTTGTTATCATTAGTTTGCATCGGGTATTTTCTTTACTTTTGTGCGCTTATAGTTTGATTATTGTAATTAAACGTAGGACATTAATATTTATACAGGGTGTCCAAATTTTGATTTTTTTTTCAGTTTACCTAATTTTTGTCAATTATTTTTTGGATTTTTTTTTAAATCATGTCTAGTTCGGATAAAATTTTAAAGGCTAAAGCCTTGCGCTATAGTGCGATTTCACAGCTAAATTTGATCATTGAATCCGCGACCCTCGCAAAAAATGACCCTGCCTATCACAGCGGCTTTAAAGTCAAATTTCGGACATTGTCAAAAATCAAAAAAGATTTTGAAAAGCACCATAATACTTTGTTGACGTTGGTAGCCTCTGATGAGGATCGCTTAGTAGTAGAAAACAAAGTGTTTATGGACTTTTGCAAACGCTGTGACGAGATTTCCACTATATTTTACGAACTTTTCGAACTACCCTTTGAAGATGGAGGGCTTTTGAGCAGTACGATAAATCCCATGGGCAGTCCCTGTGCCTCCACAGACCAGCATGGTTTACTGCCTAGGATAAAAATACCTCTTTTTCAAGGGGAATTTAAGGAGTTTCCAACCTTTTTGCAAGCCTTTAATGCTACCGTGCACAATAATAGGTCGCTGGGAAACTTTGAAAAATTCAATTTGCTTTTTTCTAATTTAAAGGGCCCTGCCCTGGATGTCATTTCTGACATTCCTATCCTTGCTGAAAATTATTTAAATGCCTACCACACCTTGGTGGATAGGTATACAAATAAACGATTACAAGCTTACCTTCACTGGAAGGCAATTGAAGGCTTCTCTCCTCTTACTAAAGAGAATGCTACGAATTTGAGGAATTTGCTTGATTGTTTTTCGAAAAACTTAAGTGCTTTAAAAGTCATGGGTTTTAAAACGGAGTTTTGGGATTATATTATGGCACAAATGCTCTTGGATAGGTTGGACCTAACCACGCGCAAGGCATTTGAGCAAAATTATTGCTCCAATGAGATCCCCTCTTATGATAAAATTCGTGCTTTTGTTTCTAGCCATTGCATTGCGTTGGAACAAATACAACAAACTCAAGATTACTTAAAAAATAAAGATTTGTCAATTTCAAGTCAGAAAAATCAAGCAAAGTTTCAAAATCGATCTGCTTTGTTTGCTAATACTCAGAGAGCCTCCAAAAATGCCTCCCAGTCTCCAAATGGCCAAAGTGGCTTAAATAATACTCCAAACCCTCAAAAATTTTGTTTTCTCTGTAAAAGTGGCGATCATATAATATACAGATGTCCTCATTTTTTGGCGAAAACTCCCCAGCAACGTTTTGAGATTGTTAAACAACATAAAGCGTGTGTCAACTGTTTGGCCTCAAAGCATAATTTACCCCAGCAATGCAAATCAGAAAAAAGATGTTTACATTGTGGCCAATTTCATCACAGTCTCTTACATTTTTTTCCTATTAATTCTACACCTAGTTCTGCGAGTAGCCCCTCTACTTCTGCAGTGCAACCCCCGAGGAGCCCCGTGGCTACCGAATTTAATAGAACCACTAACACCATTGTTACTGGTATGTCTTTAAATGATCGCGAAGTACTTCTCTGTACCGCTTTAATACAAATACAGGATGTTTTTCAAAATTGGCACACAGTGCGCGCCATCTGTGACTCTGGTGCTCAATCTTCATTTATATCTAAGTCATGTGCTGATAGTTTGGGCCTTCCTAAATTTAATATCGCCATGACTCTACAAAGCTTAGATCGAATGACAACTTCGGCAAAATCTGGAATTAATTGCAATATATCCTCTTTGCGTGATAATAATTTTGTTTTTAATTTTGATGCGATAATACTCGATAAAATTTGTAGTGATTTACCTCATTCCTCATTTTCGATTAAAAGTTTTCCTTTTCTCGCCAACTTAGAACTAGCTGACCCAGGCTTTAATAAAAGCGATAAAATTGATTTATTGTTGGGCGGCGATGTGTACCCTTACATTTTGCTAGATGGTCGTTTGTCTACGGGACCCAACAACCCCGTCTGCATTAATACTATTTTTGGTTGGGGAATAATGGGCAATCTTTCACTTTCACCTTCAACTACAAATCAAATTAAAACATTTTTTACTACGTCAATGAACGATTCTTTTGTCAATTTAGATAAAAATCTACAACGATTTTGGCAAATAGATGACATACCTAATGTCAAGGCCATTGACCCCGAAGATGAGTTTTGCGAAAATTATTTTTTGAAAACTACCTCAAAAAATGAGGAGGGGAGATATATTGTATCTTTACCATTTAAAGTTACTGCTCCAGATTTTGGCGACACTCGATCCATTGCCGTACGTCGTTTTTTCTCCCTTGAGAAGAAATTGCTACAAAACCCTGATTTTTATGCTGCCTACAGCTCTGTTTTACAAGATTATTTAGATAATAATCATATGCAACCGGTTTCTGCACCTTTGCCGACCGAAATTTCAAATCATTTTTATATTGCACACCATGCGGTGTTTAAAAAAGATTCTACTAGCACCCCCCTGAGGGTGGTTTTTGATGCGAGCATGCACGCCCCTGGCAAAATCTCGCTCAACAACGCTGTTTATACTGGGCCCCCTTTACAAAGGGACTTACAAAAAATTTTATTACTTTATCGTTTGCATAAATTTTGCTTTTGTTGCGACATCCGTCAAATGTACAGGATGATTTTAGTTGACCCTAGTCAAACTAATTTTCAAAGAATAGTTTGGAGGTTTGATCCTAACCAGCCTATTCAAGACTTCGAAATAAATAGAGTTTTATTCGGGGTCTCTTGTAGCCCCTTTTTGGCTATCAGAACTTTGCTGCAACTTGCTAGAGAGCATGAGGACCTTCCTCTTGCCTCAAAAATCATTGAGGAGGCAGTTTTTGTCGATGATGTGATTTCGGGAAGTGATGACTTTTTTAAGGCCACTGAGATGAAAAATCAATTAATCGAGCTACTTAGCCGAGGTGGATTCGAATTGCGTAAATGGGCGAGCAATTGTCCCGAGTTACTATCCGATCTTCCTGAGTCACACATTTCGATGAAGGCTCTTTCTCTCGATTTAGATGCTGAAAATTCAACTTTGAAAATTCTCGGTTTAAATTGGAACCCTCATACTGATGAATTTTTTTATACTTTCGACTGTTCTCTCCAAACATGCACTAAAAGAACAATTTTAAGTAATTTGGCCCGCATTTACGACCCTCTGTCTTTTTTGGCGCCAATAGTTTTAATTTTAAAATTAATTGTTCAATACTGCTGGGCAGAAGACTTAAACTGGGACGACCCTGTCAGTCCGGAAATTGTTTTTAAATGGGAAAAATTTAAAAATGAATTAAAGTTTTTGCATTCTGTTAAAATTCCTCGTCAAATAATTTTGCCTAATGCTAGTCAAATCCAGCTAGTAGGATTTTGCGATAGTTCAGAACGGGCCTATTGTGCTGTCGCTTATATTCGAATTTTTTATTCTGATGGAAACATTAAAGTTTTTTTTGTTTGTAGTAAATCTAGAGTCGCACCGTTGCGTCGTAAACTAACTTTACCAAGACTAGAGCTTTTAGGAGCTGTTTTGTTGGCTAAATTAATGGATTTTTTACTAGAAACGTTCTCGGAAAAAATTAAATTTGATAAAATTCTTGCTTTTACTGATAGCACAGTGACCTTATCTTGGATTCAGGGATCTCCTCACAAATTTAAAACATTTGTTTCGAATAGAACTGCCTATATACAAGGAAGAATTAGCCCTGAGTTTTGGCATTATGTTCCTACTGAACAAAATCCTGCTGACTGCGGTACTAGGGAAATGTATCCCTCTGATTTACAAAGATTTTATTTTTGGTTAGAAGGGCCTTCTTTTCTAAACCAACCTACAAATACTTGGGATTTTATGACAGTTACTTACGATGGGAATGCAGTTTTGGAAGAACAGCGAAAAAATATTTTTAACGTTTTTACTTGCGAACAAACAGTTGAATATTATGTAAACAACTTGTTTGAAAAATACAGTTCTCTTTTTAAAATTAAGAGAATAGTTGCTTACTTTTTGCGAGGGTTACAAAAGTTTAAAAATCCCTCATACAATTTTGCTACTGATTACCTTACAAATCAGGATTACTACAAAAGCTTACTTTTTATTTCGAAATGCGTACAATCTTTTTCTTTCCAAAAAGAAATTGAATTACTAAAAGATAAGAAACAGCTTCCAAAAGCTTTTCAAAAATTATGTCCATTTTTGCATAATGAAAGCTACGATTTGCTTCGTGTTGGAGGCCGTTTATGCCATTCAAATTTATCATACGATAAAAAATTTCCAATTCTTTTGCCTTCTAGTGCAAAATTCACTGAATTACTGATTTTAGATTTGCATCGCAGCAATCTTCATTGTGGTATACAGACCACAACTTTTTTACTAATGCAAAACTTCTGGGTATTGTCTGCTAAAAAGGTAGTGAGAAAAGTTTTAAGTTCTTGCCATACTTGCTGGAAAACTAAACCTAACTCCCTTCAACCCCCTATGGGTAACCTACCGAAATTTAGAGTTTCCGAAGCAAAGGTGTTCGAAAATGTAGGTATAGATTTTTGTGGTCCGTTCACGATTACTCTTGGTCGGACCAGAGGTGCAAAAACCATGATAGCATATGTCTGTTTATTTATCTGTTGCGCTGTTAAAGCCGTGCATTTAGAGTTAGTCTCTGATATGACATCAGAAGCCTTTCTGGCTGCTCTGCGCCGCTTCATAGCTAGAAGAGGACTATGCTCAAAGATCTCTTCAGACTGCGGGACCAACTTCGTGGCCTCTGAAAAATACTTGCGACAAATTTTTTCTGATTGCGTGAAGGGGGAAGGTATAGTTTGGTCTTTTAACCCACCTGCTGCTCCCCACATGGGAGGCATTTGGGAATCAAACATTAAATCTTTAAAGACTCATCTTCACAGGGTAGTTGGAAATCAAATACTCACCTATGAGGAATTAAATACGGTTTTAACCCAAGTTGAAGCCATAATGAACTCACGTCCTTTATGTGCCTTAAGCACCGATCCTACTGATCTGGCGGTCTTGACTCCTAATAATTTTTTAAATTTGAGGCCTCCAGGTACAATACTCGATCCAAACTACTGCGATATTGCGTTAAACAGGCTGTCCAGGTGGCAACTGTTGCAAAGAATGCACCGCGATTTTTGGATTCGCTGGCATCGCGAATATTTGCACACTTTGCAACAGCGAGCCAAATGGCACCAACCTCTTGCTTCCATTGATATTGGTACTATGGTACAGATCAAAGATGAAAATTCCACTCCATTGGATTGGCCCCTAGGCCGCATTGAAGACCTTATTAAAGGTTCTGATAATGTTCCACGGGTTGCTATTGTAAAGACTACTAAAGGTACCTACAAACGGCCTTTGGTAAAACTATGCGCCCTGCCTACAAATTAAACTCTCTGAAATGCCCCTGGGCATTCTCAGGGGGGTGGGAAATGGTTCGTCCCGCCTTCCTTTTTGTAAATATGTTCTTTTTACTATAATTTACCAAATTGGTTCGAATTAGGCTATTTGGTGATTCACTAGAGCATTTTCTATTTTTTGTTTATTTAGTATTAATTAACTAATTAAGTACTTAAAATTACTGGGTTATTTGCATTTGAAACTCCCGCGGTTTTAGAGGCAAATATTACAATTTGCTATAATTAATTTACTTTACATAAAATGCATTTTGAATTACTAAGGTTCCTAGTTCCTTTAATATGGACCTTCGTAATCTCATTCCTTCCTACTTATTCCTTTTCTCCTACGCCTATGGATTAACGACGCCACTGGGCGCCATGTGGGAGAATGAACGCAGCAGCGATACCTGCTGCCGCATCACAGAGAACCGTTTCGCCTTCGAACGATAATACACGCGTGTTAGCGACTCTCCTACCACATTCATGTGGGGTGCAAAAAATACGGTTGAACAGCACGTCCTCCCATGAGTTCCACTTCCTGTATAAAAATGGTAAGTGAAAATGCATTATTTTTACCTTACATACATTTGTTTATTGCTACACTAACCTAGAAGGTAAACTAGACCATTTCAGAATCCCTTGTACCAGCTTAGCCTATGACCTTATTCCCTTAAAATTACAGTCCACGCCTGACACCGTTAAATTCCAGACAACTCTCCTTTCTGGACCACCAGGGAGCCCCAGTGCGTTTTAGATGATACTACACAATAGTAGTGTAAGCTATGGTGATCCTAATTTTTTCGATACAAAAAAAGTTGCTCCGATTTCAAAAATTTTTATATATCTTTGCGTTTCAGATGATACTGCACAATAGTAGTGTAAGCTATGGTGATCCTAATTTTTTCGATAAAAAAAAGTTGCTCCGATTTCCAAATTTTTTATATATCTTTGCGTTTCAGATGATACCACACAATAGTAGTGTAAGCTAAGGTGATCCTAATTTTTTCGATAAAAAAAAGTTGCTCCGATTTCCAAATTTTTTATATATCTTTGCGTTTCAGATGATACTACACAATAGTAGTGTAAGCTATGGTGATCCTAATTTTTTCGATAAAAAAAAAGTTGCTCCGATTTCAAAATTTTTTATATATCTTTGCGTTTCAGATGATACTACACAATAGTAGTGTAAGCTATGGTGATCCTAATTTTTTCGATAAAAAAAAAGTTGCTCCGATTTCAAAATTTTTTATATATCTTTGCGTTTCAGATGATACTAAACAATAGTAGTGTAAGCTATGGCGATCCTAATTTTTTCGATAAAAAAAAAGTTGCTCCGATTTCCAAATTTTTTATATATCTTTGCGTTTCAGATGATACTACACAATAGTAGTGTAAGCTATGGTGATCCTAATTTTTTCGATAAAAAAAAGTTGCTCCGATTTCCAAATTTTTTATATATCTTTGCGTTTCAGATGATACTACACAATAGTAGTGTAAGCTATGGTGATCCTAATTTTTTCGATAAAAAAAAAGTTGCTCCGATTTCAAAATTTTTTATATATCTTTGCGTTTCAGATGATACTACACAATAGTAGTGTAAGCTATGGCGATCCTAATTTTTTTGATAAAAAAAAAGTTGCTCCGATTTCAAAATTTTTTATATATCTTTGCGTTTCAGATGATACTACACAATAGTAGTGTAAGCTATGGTGATCCTAATTTTTTCGATAAAAAAAAAGTTGCTCCGATTTCAAAATTTTTTATATATCTTTGCGTTTCAGATGATACTACACAATAGTAGTGTAAGCTATGGCGATCCTAATTTTTTCGATAAAAAAAAAGTTGCTCCGATTTCAAAATTTTTTATATATCTTTGGGTTTCAGATGATACTACACAATAGTAGTGTAAGCTATGGTGATCCTAATTTTTTCGATAAAAAAAAGTTGCTCCGATTTCCAAATTTTTTATATATCTTTGCGTTTCAGATGATACCACACAATAGTAGTGTAAGCTAAGGTGATCCTAATTTTTTCGATAAAAAAAAGTTGCTCCGATTTCCAAATTTTTTATATATCTTTGCGTTTCAGATGATACTACACAATAGTAGTGTAAGCTATGGTGATCCTAATTTTTTCGATAAAAAAAAAGTTGCTCCGATTTCAAAATTTTTTATATATCTTTGCGTTTCAGATGATACTACACAATAGTAGTGTAAGCTATGGTGATCCTAATTTTTTCGATAAAAGAAAAGTTGCTCCGATTTGAAAAAATTTTATATATCTTTGTGTTTCAGATGATACTACACAATAGTAGTGTTAGCTATGGTGATCCTAATTTTTTCGATAAAAAAAAAGTTGCTCCGATTTCAAAATTTTTTATAAATCTGTACGTTTCAGATGATACTACACAATAGTAGTGTTAGCTATGGTGATCCTAATTTTTTCGATAAAAAAAAAGTTGCTCCGATTTCAAAAATTTTTATAAATCTTTGCGTTTCAGATGATACTACACAATAGTAGTGTAAGCTATGGTGATCCTAATTTTTTCGATAAAAAAAGTTGCTCCGATTTCAAAATTTTTTATATATCTTTGGGTTTCAGATGATACTACACAATAGTAGTGTAAGCTATGGTGATCCTAATTTTTTCGATAAACAAAAAGTTGCTCCGATTTCAAATTTTTTTATATATCTTTGCGTTTCAGATGATACTACACAATAGTAGTGTAAGCTATGGTGATCCTAATTTTTTCGATAAAAAAAAGTTGGTCCGATTTCAAAATTTTTTATATATCTTTGCGTTTTAGATGATACTACACAATAGTAGTGTAAGCTATGGTGATCCTAATTTTTTCGATAAAAAAAAAGTTTTATATATCTTTGCGTTTCAGATGATACTACACAATAGTAGTGTAAGCTATGGTGATCCTAATTTTTTCGATAAAAAAAAAGTTGCTCCGATTTCAAAAATTTTTATATATCTTTGCGTTTCAGATGATACTAAACAATAGTAGTGTAAGCTATGGTGATCGTAATTTTTTCGATAAAAAAAAGTTGCTCCGATTTCAAAAATTTTTATATATCTTTGCGTTTCAGATGATACTACACAATAGTAGTGTAAGCTATGGTGATCCTAATTTTTTCGATAAAAAAAAGGTTGCTCCGATTTCAAAAAATTTTATATATCTTTGCGTTTCAGATGATACTACACAATAGTAGTGTAAGCTATGGTGATCCTAATTTTCTCGGTAAAAAAAAAGTTGCTCCGATTTCAAAAATTTTTATATATCTTTGCGTTTCAGATGATACTACACAATAGTAGTGTAAGCTATGGTGATCCTAATTTTTTCGATAAAAAAAAGTTGCTCCGATTTCAAAATTGTTTATATGTCTTTGCGTTTTAGATGATACTACACAATAGTAGTGTAAGCTATGGTGATCCTAATTTTTTCGATACAAAAAAAGTTGCTCCGATTTCAAAAATTTTTATATATCTTTGCGTTTCAGATGATACTGCACAATAGTAGTGTAAGCTATGGTGATCCTAATTTTTTCGATAAAAAAAAGTTGCTCCGATTTCCAAATTTTTTATATATCTTTGCGTTTCAGATGATACCACACAATAGTAGTGTAAGCTAAGGTGATCCTAATTTTTTCGATAAAAAAAAGTTGCTCCGATTTCCAAATTTTTTATATATCTTTGCGTTTCAGATGATACTACACAATAGTAGTGTAAGCTATGGTGATCCTAATTTTTTCGATAAAAAAAAAGTTGCTCCGATTTCAAAATTTTTTATATATCTTTGCGTTTCAGATGATACTACACAATAGTAGTGTAAGCTATGGCGATCCTAATTTTTTCGATAAAAAAAAAGTTGCTCCGATTTCAAAATTTTTTATATATCTTTGCGTTTCAGATGATACTACACAATAGTAGTGTAAGCTATGGTGATCCTAATTTTTTCGATAAAAAAAAAGTTGCTCCGATTTCAAAATTTTTTATATATCTTTGCGTTTCAGATGATACTACACAATAGTAGTGTAAGCTATGGCGATCCTAATTTTTTCGATAAAAAAAAAGTTGCTCCGATTTCCAAATTTTTTATATATCTTTGCGTTTCAGATGATACTACACAATAGTAGTGTAAGCTATGGTGATCCTAATTTTTTCGATAAAAAAAAGTTGCTCCGATTTCCAAATTTTTTATATATCTTTGCGTTTCAGATGATACTACACAATAGTAGTGTAAGCTATGGTGATCCTAATTTTTTCGATAAAAAAAAAGTTGCTCCGATTTCAAAATTTTTTATATATCTTTGCGTTTCAGATGATACTACACAATAGTAGTGTAAGCTATGGCGATCCTAATTTTTTCGATAAAAAAAAAGTTGCTCCGATTTCAAAATTTTTTATATATCTTTGCGTTTCAGATGATACTACACAATAGTAGTGTAAGCTATGGTGATCCTAATTTTTTCGATAAAAAAAAAGTTGCTCCGATTTCAAAATTTTTTATATATCTTTGCGTTTCAGATGATACTACACAATAGTAGTGTAAGCTATGGCGATCCTAATTTTTTCGATAAAAAAAAAGTTGCTCCGATTTCAAAATTTTTTATATATCTTTGGGTTTCAGATGATACTACACAATAGTAGTGTAAGCTATGGTGATCCTAATTTTTTCGATAAAAAAAAAGTTGCTCCGATTTCAAAAAATTTTATATATCTTTGCGTTTCAGATGATACTACACAATAGTAGTGTAAGCTATCGTAATCCTAATTTTTTCGATAAAAAAAAGTTGCTAGGATTTCAAAAAATTTTATATATCTTTGCGTTTCAGATGATACTACACGAGTTGCTCCGATTTCAAAATTTTTTATATATCTTTGCGTTTCAGAAGATACTACACAATAGTAGTGTAAGCTATGGTGATCCTAATTTTTTCGATAAAAAAAAGTTGCTCCGATTTCAAAATTTTTTATATATCTTTGCGTTTCAGATGATACTACACAATAGTAGTGTAAGCTATAGTGATCCTAATTTTCTCGATAAAAAAAAAGTTGCTCCGATTTCAAAATTTTTTATATATCTTTGCGTTTCAGATGATACTACACAATAGTAGTGTAAGCTATGGTTATCCTTATTTTTTCGATAAAAAAAAAGTTGCTCCGATTTGAAAAAATTTTATATATCTTTGTGTTTCAGATGATACTACACAATAGTAGTGTTAGCTATGGTGATCCTAATTTTTTCGATAAAAAAAAAGTTGCTCCGATTTCAAAATTTTTTATAAATCTTTGCGTTTCAGATGATACTACACAATAGTAGTGTTAGCTATGGTGATCCTAATTTTTTCGATAAAAAAAAAGTTGCTCCGATTTCAAAAATTTTTATAAATCTTTGCGTTTCAGATGATACTACACAATAGTAGTGTAAGCTATGGTGATCCTAATTTTTTCGATAAAAAAAAGTTGCTCCGATTTCAAAATTTTTTATATATCTTTGGGTTTCAGATGATACTACACAATAGTAGTGTAAGCTATGGTGATCCTAATTTTTTCGATAAACAAAAAGTTGCTCCGATTTCAAATTTTTTTATATATCTTTGCGTTTCAGATGATACTACACAATAGTAGTGTAAGCTATGGTGATCCTAATTTTTTCGATAAAAAAAAGTTGGTCCGATTTCAAAATTTTTTATATATCTTTGCGTTTTAGATGATACTACACAATAGTAATGTAAGCTATGGTGAACCTAATTTTTTCGATAAAAAAAAAGTTGGTCCGATTTCAAAAATTTTTATATATCTTTGCGTTTTAGATGATACTACACAATAGTAGTGTAAGCTATGGTGATCCTAATTTTTTCGATAAAAAAAAAGTTTTATATATCTTTGCGTTTCAGATGATACTACACAATAGTAGTGTAAGCTATGGTGATCCTAATTTTTTCGATAAAAAAAAAGTTGCTCCGATTTCAAAAATTTTTATATATCTTTGCGTTTCAGATGATACTAAACAATAGTAGTGTAAGCTATGGTGATCGTAATTTTTTCGATAAAAAAAAGTTGCTCCGATTTCAAAAATTTTTATATATCTTTGCGTTTCAGATGATACTACACAATAGTAGTGTAAGCTATGGTGATCCTAATTTTTTCGATAAAAAAAAGGTTGCTCCGATTTCAAAAAATTTTATATATCTTTGCGTTTCAGATGATACTACACAATAGTAGTGTAAGCTATGGTGATCCTAATTTTCTCGGTAAAAAAAAAGTTGCTCCGATTTCAAAAATTTTTATATATCTTTGCGTTTCAGATGATACTACACAATAGTAGTGTAAGCTATGGTGATCCTAATTTTTTCGATAAAAAAAAGTTGCTCCGATTTCAAAATTGTTTATATGTCTTTGCGTTTTAGATGATACTACACAATAGTAGTGTAAGCTATGGTGATCCTAATTTTTTCGATACAAAAAAAGTTGCTCCGATTTCAAAAATTTTTATATATCTTTGCGTTTCAGATGATACTGCACAATAGTAGTGTAAGCTATGGTGATCCTAATTTTTTCGATAAAAAAAAGTTGCTCCGATTTCCAAATTTTTTATATATCTTTGCGTTTCAGATGATACCACACAATAGTAGTGTAAGCTAAGGTGATCCTAATTTTTTCGATAAAAAAAAGTTGCTCCGATTTCAAAAATTTTTATATATCTTTGCGTTTCAGATGATACTACACAATAGTAGTGTAAGCTATGGTGATCGTAATTTTTTCGATAAAAAAAAAGTTGCTCCGATTTCAAAAATTTTTATATATCTTTGCGTTTCAGATGATACTACACAATAGTAGTGTAAGCTATGGTGATCCTAATTTTTTCGATAAAAAAAAGTTGCTCCGATTTCAAAAATTTTTATATATCTTTGCGTTTCAGATGATACTACACAATAGTAGTGTAAGCTATGGTGATCCTAATTTTCTCGAAAAAAAAAGTTGCTCCAATTTCAAATTTTTTTATATATCTTTGCGTTTCAGATGATACTACACAATAGTAGTGTAAGCTATGGTGATCGTAATTTTTTCGACAAAAAAAAAATTGCTCCGATTTCAAAAATTTTTATATATCTTTGCGTTTCAGATGATACTACACAATAGTAGTGTAAGCTATGGTGATCCTAATTTTTTCGATAAAAAAAAAGTTGCTCCGATTTCAAAAATTTTTATATATCTTTGCGTTTCAGATGATACTACACAATAGTAGTGTAAGCTATGGTGATCCTAATTTTTTCGATAAAAAAAAAGTTGCTCCGATTTCAAAAATTTTTATATATCTTTGCGTTTCAGATGATACTACACAATAGTAGTGTAAGATATGGTGATCCTAATTTTTTCGATAAAAAAAAGTTGCTCCGATTTCAAAAATTTTTATATATCTTTGCGTTTCAGATGATATACACAATAGTAGTGTAAGCTATGGTAATCCTAATTTTTTCGATAAAAAAAAAGTTGCTCCGATTTCAAAATTTTTTATATATCTTTGCGTTTCAGATGATACTACACAATAGTAGTGTAAGCTATGGTGATCCTAATTTTTTCGATAAAAAAAAAGTTGCTC
Organism: Aspidapion aeneum; assembly: GCA_963576565.1. Classification (NCBI taxonomy): domain Eukaryota; kingdom Metazoa; phylum Arthropoda; class Insecta; order Coleoptera; family Brentidae; genus Aspidapion; species Aspidapion aeneum. The sequence continues at coordinate 5,491,560 of OY755043.1, read as the reverse complement.
CGATTTCAAATTTTTTTATATATCTTTGCGTTTCAGATGATACTACACAATAGTAGTGTAAGCTATGGTGATCCTAATTTTTTCGATAAAAAAAAGTTGCTCCGATTTCAAAAATTTTTATATATCTTTGCGTTTCAGATGATACTACACAATAGTAGTGTAAGCTATGGTGATCCTAATTTTTTCGATAAAAAAAAAGTTGCTCCGATTTCAAAAATTTTTATATATCTTTGCGTTTCAGATGATACTACACAATAGTAGTGTAAGCTATGGTGATCCTAATTTTTTCGATAAGAAAAAAGTTGCTCCGATTTCAAAAATTTTTATATATCTTTGCGTTTCAGATGATACTACACAATAGTAGTGTAAGATATGGTGATCCTAATTTTTTCGATAAAAAAAAGTTGCTCCGATTTCAAAATTTTTTATATATCTTTGCGTTTCAGATGATACTACACAATAGTAGTGTAAGCTATGGTGATCCTAATTTTTTCGAAAAAAAAAGTTGCTCCGATTTCAAATTTTTTTATATATCTTTGCGTTTCAGATGATACTACACAATAGTAGTGTAAGCTATGGTGATCCTAATTTTTTCGAAAAAAAAAGTTGCTCCGATTTCAAATTTTTTTATATATCTTTGCGTTTCAGATGATACTACACAATAGTAGTGTAAGCTATGGTGATCCTAATTTTTTCGATAAGAAAAAAGTTGCTCCGATTTCAAAAATTTTTATATATCTTTGCGTTTCAGATGATACTACACAATAGTAGTGTAAGCTATGGTGATCCTAATTTTTTCGATAAAAAAAAGTTGCTCCGATTTCCAAATTTTTTATATATCTTTGCGTTTCAGATGATACCACACAATAGTAGTGTAAGCTAAGGTGATCCTAATTTTTTCGATAAAAAAAAAGTTGCTCCGATTTCAAAAATTTTTATATATCTTTGCGTTTCAGATGATACTACACAATAGTAGTGTAAGCTATGGTGATCGTAATTTTTTCGATAAAAAAAAAGTTGCTCCGATTTCAAAAATTTTTATATATCTTTGCGTTTCAGATGATACTACACAATAGTAGTGTAAGCTATGGTGATCCTAATTTTTTCGATAAAAAAAAGTTGCTCCGATTTCAAAAATTTTTATATATCTTTGCGTTTCAGATGATACTACACAATAGTAGTGTAAGCTATGGTGATCCTAATTTTTTCGAAAAAAACAGTTGCTCCAATTTCAAATTTTTTTATATATCTTTGCGTTTCAGATGATACTACACAATAGTAGTGTAAGCTATGGTGATCCTAATTTTTTCGAAAAAAAAAAGTTGCTCCGATTTCAAAATTTTTTATATATCTTTGCGTTTCAGATGGTACTACACAATAGTAGTGTAAGCTATGGTGATCCTAATTTTTTCGATAAAAAAAAAGTTGCTCCGATTTCAAAAATTTTTATATATCTTTGCGTTTCAGATGATACTACACAATAGTAGTGTAAGCTATGGTGATCCTAATTTTTTCAATAAAAAAAAAGTTGCTCCGATTTCAAAAATTTTTATATATCTTTGCGTTTCAGATGATACTACACAATAGTAGTGTAAGCTATGGTGATCCTAATTTTTTCGATAAAAAAAAAGTTGCTCCGATTTCAAAATTTTTTATATATCTTTGCGTTTCAGATGATACTACACAATAGTAGTGTAAGCTATGGTGATCCTAATTTTTTCGATAAAAAAAAAGTTGCTCCGATTTCAAAAATTTTTATATATCTTTGCGTTTCAGATGATACTACACAATAGTAGTGTAAGATATGGTGATCCTAATTTTTTCGATAAAAAAAAAGTTACTCCGATTTCAAAATTTTTTATATATCTTTGCGTTTCAGATGATACTACACAATAGTAGTGTAAGCTATGGTGATCCTAATTTTTTCGATAAAAAAAAAGTTGCTCCGATTTCAAAAATTTTTATATATCTTTGCGTTTTAGATGATACTACACAATAGTAGTGTAAGCTATGGTGATCCTAATTTTTTCGATAAAAAAAAAGTTGCTCCGATTTCAAAAATTTTTATATATCTTTGCGTTTCAGATGATACTACACAATAGTAGTGTAAGCTATGGTAATCCTAATTTTTTCGATAAAAAAAAAGTTGCTCCGATTTCAAAAATTTTTATATATCTTTGCGTTTCAGATGATACTACACAATAGTAGTGTAAGCTATGGTGATCCTAATTTTTTCGATAAAAAAAAGTTGCTCCGATTTCAAAATTTTTTATATATCTTTGCGTTTCAGATGATACTACACAATAGTAGTGTAAGCTATGGTAATCCTAATTTTTTCGATAAAAAAAAAGTTGCTCCGATTTCAAAAATTTTTATATATCTTTGCGTTTCAGATGATACTACACAATAGTAGTGTAAGCTATGGTGATCCTAATTTTTTCGATAAAAAAAAAGTTGCTCCGATTTCAAAATTTTTTATATATCTTTGCGTTTTAGATGATACTACACAATAGTAGTGTAAGCTATGGTGATCCTAATTTTTTCGATAAAAAAAAAGTTGCTCCGATTTCAAAAATTTTTATATATCTTTGCGTTTCAGATGATACTACACAATAGTAGTGTAAGCTATGGTAATCCTAATTTTTTCGATAAAAAAAAAGTTGCTCCGATTTCAAAAATTTTTATATATCTTTGCGTTTCAGATGATACTAAACAATAGTAGTGTAAGCTATGGTGATCGTAATTTTTTCGATAAAAAAAAAGTTGCTCCGATTTCAAAAATTTTTATATATCTTTGCGTTTCAGATGATACTACACAATAGTAGTGTAAGCTATGGTGATCCTAATTTTTTCGATAAAAAAAAGGTTGCTCCGATTTCAAAAAATTTTATATATCTTTGCGTTTCAGATGATACTACACAATAGTAGTGTAAGCTATGGTGATCCTAATTTTTTCGGTAAAAAAAAAGTTGCTCCGATTTCAAAAATTTTTATATATCTTTGCGTTTCAGATGATACTAAACAATAGTAGTGTAAGCTATGGTGATCCTAATTTTTTCGATAAAAAAAAAGTTTTATATATCTTTGCGTTTCAGATGATACTACACAATAGTAGTGTAAGCTATGGTGATCCTAATTTTTTCGATAAAAAAAAAGTTGCTCCGATTTCAAAAATTTTTATATATCTTTGCGTTTCAGATGATACTAAACAATAGTAGTGTAAGCTATGGTGATCGTAATTTTTTCGATAAAAAAAAAAGTTGCTCCGATTTCAAAAATTTTTATATATCTTTGCGTTTCAGATGATACTACACAATAGTAGTGTAAGCTATGGTGATCCTAATTTTTTCGATAAAAAAAAGGTTGCTCCGATTTCAAAAAATTTTATATATCTTTGCGTTTCAGATGATACTACACAATAGTAGTGTAAGCTATGGTGATCCTAATTTTTTCGGTAAAAAAAAAGTTGCTCCGATTTCAAAAATTTTTATATATCTTTGCGTTTCAGATGATACTACACAATAGTAGTGTAAGCTATGGTGATCCTAATTTTTTCGATAAAAAAAAGTTGCTCCGATTTCAAAATTGTTTATATGTCTTTGCGTTTTAGATGATACTACACAATAGTAGTGTAAGCTATGGTGATCCTAATTTTTTCGATACAAAAAAAGTTGCTCCGATTTCAAAAATTTTTATATATCTTTGCGTTTCAGATGATACTGCACAATAGTAGTGTAAGCTATGGTGATCCTAATTTTTTCGATAAAAAAAAGTTGCTCCGATTTCAAAATTGTTTATATATCTTTGCGTTTCAGATGATACCACACAATAGTAGTGTAAGCTAAGGTGATCCTAATTTTTTCGATAAAAAAAAGTTGCTCCGATTTCAAAAATTTTTATATATCTTTGCGTTTCAGATGATACTACACAATAGTAGTGTAAGCTATGGTGATCCTAATTTTTTCGATAAAAAAAAGTTGCTCCGATTTCCAAATTTTTTATATATCTTTGCGTTTCAGATGATACCACACAATAGTAGTGTAAGCTAAGGTGATCCTAATTTTTTCGATAAAAAAAAGTTGCTCCGATTTCAAAAATTTTTATATATCTTTGCGTTTCAGATGATACTACACAATAGTAGTGTAAGCTATGGTGATCGTAATTTTTTCGATAAAAAAAAAGTTGCTCCGATTTCAAAAATTTTTATATATCTTTGCGTTTCAGATGATACTACACAATAGTAGTGTAAGCTATGGTGATCCTAATTTTTTCGATAAAAAAAAGTTGCTCCGATTTCAAAAATTTTTATATATCTTTGCGTTTCAGATGATACTACACAATAGTAGTGTAAGCTATGGTGATCCTAATTTTTTCGAAAAAAAAAGTTGCTCCAATTTCAAATTTTTTTATAGATCTTTGCGTTTCAGATGATACTACACAATAGTAGTGTAAGCTATGGTGATCGTAATTTTTTCGACAAAAAAAAAATTGCTCCGATTTCAAAAATTTTTATATATCTTTGCGTTTCAGATGATACTACACAATAGTAGTGTAAGCTATGGTGATCCTAATTTTTTCGATAAAAAAAAAGTTGCTCCGATTTCAAAAATTTTTATATATCTTTGCGTTTCAGATGATACTACACAATAGTAGTGTAAGCTATGGTGATCCTAATTATTTCGATAAAAAAAAAGTTGCTCCGATTTCAAAAATTTTTATATATCTTTGCGTTTCAGATGATACTACACAATAGTAGTGTAAGATATGGTGATCCTAATTTTTTCGATAAAAAAAAGTTGCTCCGATTTCAAAAATTTTTATATATCTTTGCGTTTCAGATGATATACACAATAGTAGTGTAAGCTATGGTAATCCTAATTTTTTCGATAAAAAAAAAGTTGCTCCGATTTCAAAATTTTTTATATATCTTTGCGTTTCAGATGATACTACACAATAGTAGTGTAAGCTATGGTGATCCTAATTTTTTCGATAAAAAAAAAGTTGCTCCGATTTCAAATTTTTTTATATATCTTTGCGTTTCAGATGATACTACACAATAGTAGTGTAAGCTATGGTGATCCTAATTTTTTCGATAAAAAAAAAGTTGCTCCGATTTCAAAAATTTTTATATATCTTTGCGTTTCAGATGATACTACACAATAGTAGTGTAAGCTATGGTGATCCTAATTTTTTCGATAAAAAAAAAGTTGCTCCGATTTCAAAAATTTTTATATATCTTTGCGTTTCAGATGATACTACACAATAGTAGTGTAAGCTATGGTGATCCTAATTTTTTCGATAAGAAAAAAGTTGCTCCGATTTCAAAAATTTTTATATATCTTTGCGTTTCAGATGATACTACACAATAGTAGTGTAAGATATGGTGATCCTAATTTTTTCGATAAAAAAAAGTTGCTCCGATTTCAAAAATTTTTATATATCTTTGCGTTTCAGATGATACTACACAATAGTAGTGTAAGCTATGGTGATCCTAATTTTTTCGAAAAAAAAAGTTGCTCCGATTTCAAATTTTTTTATATATCTTTGCGTTTCAGATGATACTACACAATAGTAGTGTAAGCTATGGTGATCGTAATTTTTTCGACAAAAAAAAAAATTACTCCGATTTAAAAAATTTTTATATATCTTTGCGTTTCAGATGATACTACACAATAGTAGTGTAAGCTATGGTGATCCTAATTTTTTCGATAAGAAAAAAGTTGCTCCGATTTCAAAAATTTTTATATATCTTTGCGTTTCAGATGATACTACACAATAGTAGTGTAAGCTATGGTGATCCTAATTTTTTCGATAAAAAAAAGTTGCTCCGATTTCCAAATTTTTTATATATCTTTGCGTTTCAGATGATACCACACAATAGTAGTGTAAGCTAAGGTGATCCTAATTTTTTCGATAAAAAAAAAGTTGCTCCGATTTCAAAAATTTTTATATATCTTTGCGTTTCAGATGATACTACACAATAGTAGTGTAAGCTATGGTGATCGTAATTTTTTCGATAAAAAAAAAGTTGCTCCGATTTCAAAAATTTTTATATATCTTTGCGTTTCAGATGATACTACACAATAGTAGTGTAAGCTATGGTGATCCTAATTTTTTCGATAAAAAAAAGTTGCTCCGATTTCAAAAATTTTTATATATCTTTGCGTTTCAGATGATACTACACAATAGTAGTGTAAGCTATGGTGATCCTAATTTTTTCGAAAAAAAAAGTTGCTCCAATTTCAAATTTTTTTATATATCTTTGCGTTTCAGATGATACTACACAATAGTAGTGTAAGCTATGGTGATCGTAATTTTTTCGACAAAAAAAAAATTGCTCCGATTTCAAAATTTTTTATATATCTTTGCGTTTCAGATGATACTACACAATAGTAGTGTAAGCTATGGTGATCCTAATTTTTTCGATAAAAAAAAAGTTGCTCCGATTTCAAAAAATTTTATATATCTTTGCGTTTCAGATGATACTACACAATAGTAGTGTAAGCTATGGTGATCCTAATTTTTTCGATAAGAAAAAAGTTGCTCCGATTTCAAAAATTTTTATATATCTTTGCGTTTCAGATGATACTACACAATAGTAGTGTAAGATATGGTGATCCTAATTTTTTCGATAAAAAAAAGTTGCTCCGATTTCAAAAATTTTTATATATCTTTGCGTTTCAGATGATACTACACAATAGTAGTGTAAGCTATGGTGATCCTAATTTTTTCGAAAAAAAAAGTTGCTCCGATTTCAAATTTTTTTATATATCTTTGCGTTTCAGATGATACTACACAATAGTAGTGTAAGCTATGGTGATCGTAATTTTTTCGACAAAAAAAAAATTGCTCCGATTTCAAAAATTTTTATATATCTTTGCGTTTCAGATGATACTACACAATAGTAGTGTAAGCTATGGTGATCCTAATTTTTTCGATAAAAAAAAAGTTGCTCCGATTTCAAAAATTTTTATATATCTTTGCGTTTCAGATGATACTACACAATAGTAGTGTAAGCTATGGTGATCCTAATTTTTTCGAAAAAAAAAGTTGCTCCGATTTCAAATTTTTTTATATATCTTTGCGTTTCAGATGATACTACACAATAGTAGTGTAAGCTATGGTGATCGTAATTTTTTCGACAAAAAAAAATTGCTCCGATTTCAAAAATTTTTATATATCTTTGCGTTTCAGATGATACTACACAATAGTAGTGTAAGCTATGGTGATCCTAATTTTTTCGATAAAAAAAAAGTTGCTCCGATTTCAAATTTTTTTATATATCTTTGCGTTTCAGATGATACTACACAATAGTAGTGTAAGCTATGGTGATCGTAATTTTTTCGACAAAAAAAAAATTGCTCCGATTTCAAAAATTTTTATATATCTTTGCGTTTCAGATGATACTACACAATAGTAGTGTAAGCTATGGTGATCCTAATTTTTTCGATAAGAAAAAAGTTGCTCCGATTTCAAAAATTTTTATATATCTTTGCGTTTCAGATGATACTACACAATAGTAGTGTAAGCTATGGTGATCCTAATTTTTTCGACAAAAAAAAAGTTGCTCCGATTTCAAATTTTTTTATATATCTTTGCGTTTCAGATGATACTACACAATAGTAGTGTAAGCTATGGTGATCCTAATTTTTTCGATAAAAAAAAAGTTGCTCCGATTTCAAAAATTTTTATATATCTTTGCGTTTCAGATGATACTACACAATAGTAGTGTAAGCTATGGTGATCCTAATTTTTTCGAAAAAAAAAAGTTGCTCCGATTTCAAAATTTTTTATATATCTTTGCGTTTCAGATGATACTACACAATAGTAGTGTAAGCTATGGTGATCGTAATTTTTTCGACAAAAAAAAATTGCTCCGATTTCAAAAATTTTTATATATCTTTGCGTTTCAGATGATACTACACAATAGTAGTGTAAGCTATGGTGATCCTAATTTTTTCGATAAAAAAAAGTTGCTCCGATTTCAAAAATTTTTATATATCTTTGCGTTTCAGATGATACTACACAATAGTAGTGTAAGCTATGGTAATCCTAATTTTTTCGATAAAAAAAAAGTTGCTTCGATTTCAAAAATTTTTATATATCTTTGCGTTTCAGATGATACTACACAATAGTAGTGTAAGCTATGGTGATCCTAATTTTTTCGATAAAAAAAAAGTTGCTCCGATTTCAAAATTTTTTATATATCTTTGCGTTTTAGATGATACTACACAATAGTAGTGTAAGCTATGGTGATCCTAATTTTTTCGATAAAAAAAAAGTTGCTCCGATTTCAAAAAATTTTATATATCTTTGCGTTTCAGATGATACTACACAATAGTAGTGTAAGCTATGGTAATCCTAATTTTTTCGATAAAAAAAAAGTTGCTCCGATTTCAAAAATTTTTATATATCTTTGCGTTTCAGATGATACTACACAATAGTAGTGTAAGCTATGGTGATCCTAATTTTTTCGATAAAAAAAAAGTTGCTCCGATTTCAAAAATTTTTATATATCTTTGCGTTTCAGATGATACTACACAATAGTAGTGTAAGATATGGTGATCCTAATTTTTTCGATAAAAAAAAAGTTGCTCCGATTTCAAAAATTTTTATATATCTTTGCGTTTCAGATGATACTACACAATAGTAGTGTAAGCTATGGTGATCCTAATTTTTTCGATAAAAAAAAAGTTGCTCCGATTTCAAAAATTTTTATATATCTTTGCGTTTCAGATGATACTACACAATAGTAGTGTATTGGTGATCCTAATTTTTTCGATAAAAAAAAAGTTGCTCCGATTTCAAAAATTTTTATATATCTTTGCGTTTTAGATGATACTACACAATAGTAGTGTAAGATATGGTGATCCTAATTTTTTCGATAAAAAAAAAGTTGCTCCGATTTCAAAATTTTTTATATATCTTTGCGTTTCAGATGATACTACACAATAGTAGTGTAAGCTATGGTGATCCTAATTTTTTCGATAAAAAAAAAGTTGCTCCGATTTCAAAATTTTTTATATATCTGCGTTTCAGATGATACTACACAATAGTAGTGTAAGCTATGGTGATCCTAATTTTTTCGATAAAAAAAAAGTTGCTCCGATTTCAAAAATTTTTATATATCTTTGCGTTTCAGATGGTACTACACAATAGTAGTGTAAGCTATGGTGATCCTAATTTTTTCGATAAAAAAAAAGTTGCTCCGATTTCAAAAATTTTTATATATCTTTGCGTTTCAGATGATACTACACAATAGTAGTGTAAGCTATGGTGATCCTAATTTTTTCAATAAAAAAAAAGTTGCTCCGATTTCAAAATTTTTTATATATCTTTGCGTTTCAGATGATACTACACAATAGTAGTGTAAGCTATGGTGATCCTAATTTTTTCGATAAAAAAAAAGTTGCTCCGATTTCAAAATTTTTTATATATCTTTGCGTTTCAGATGATACTACACAATAGTAGTGTAAGCTATGGTGATCCTAATTTTTTCGATAAAAAAAAAGTTGCTCCGATTTCAAAAATTTTTATATATCTTTGCGTTTCAGATGATACTACACAATAGTAGTGTAAGATATGGTGATCCTAATTTTTTCGATAAAAAAAAAGTTGCTCCGATTTCAAAATTTTTTATATATCTTTGCGTTTCAGATGATACTACACAATAGTAGTGTAAGCTATGGTGATCCTAATTTTTTCGATAAAAAAAAAGTTGCTCCGATTTCAAAATTTTTTATATATCTTTGCGTTTTAGATGATACTACACAATAGTAGTGTAAGCTATGGTGATCCTAATTTTTTCGATAAAAAAAAAGTTGCTCCGATTTCAAAATTTTTTATATATCTTTGCGTTTCAGATGATACTACACAATAGTAGTGTAAGCTATGGTAATCCTAATTTTTTCGATAAAAAAAAAGTTGCTCCGATTTCAAAAATTTTTATATTGGTCGGTCGAGACGTCTTTCGCATGAAAAAGTCAACAAACCAACCGAACTGTAGCAATAGGGATCTCCAGTCCAATAGTTCCCACTCTTAGGTTACACTTTTGTGTTTTTAGTTAGGAATAGTAGCATAGGGAATAAGTAAAAAATGTAAAGAAACGCAGCTCAAAAACACTTTGACTTACCCTTGGATGAAAGGAACTTGGTACATGGACAACTGCACAGTCGAATCCAAATAATTCCAATCAAAGTTGTAGCAGTAGCACTTCAAAGCAATCCATAAATGTTTATACACGACCGCTGTCTTAAAAAAGCACGCATGTGATTTCACTTGGCGATCAATATATATCACTGGTATGGAGAGTACCCCAAATATTCGCATGAAGCTCCGTATAGCAAGACGGACGTTGGAGCACTGCCATATATGAGCAATACAGCAGTAAAAAGGTATGTATAAAAATTAGGGAAAACTTAAATTAAAAAGGATGGAAAATGGATATACTCAAGGTAGAGAAAGCAAAAATAATAAAGTAAAGTCAATGCATTCTTGAGCATATAATTCACCGCGCAAATTCAAATTTTTACCCTTTTTGTAGGCAAGGCATATCTTAGTAACTAAATTAGTTTAAACCAAGAAATAAAAGTAACTTTAAGTATAAAGTTTGAGCATAACTCTAGCAAAAAAAAGAAAATAAAAAGCATTCTAATTTAGATAAATGTCTCTAAATTTTATATCTTAAAACTAAACGCCGGGACGAAGCATTCCGGCCCCCCTGAAAATACCCAGGGTATGGTATTTTCTGAACTAAGCATTAGGGAGAGGGCACAATTTCACCAAAGGCCTCTTGAATAAACCTTTGGAGGTTTTAACTGTAGCAACTCTTACTACATTATCAGTACCAGGGTGCAATCCTACTACTCGTCCCAATACCCAATTTAAGGGAGTGGTTTGATCATCTTTGATCAAAACCATCGTATCAATCGCAATGGGATCAATTTTGTCTTGATTCACTTTAGCGTGTTGTTGCAATGTATGTAAGTAATCTCTGTGCCATCTACGCCAAAAATCGCGATGCAGTTTTTGCAGCAACTGCCACCGAGAAAGCCTATTTAAAGGCACTTGGTCAAAATCGAGGTCTGGAACAGTCGTAAGTGGTTCCAGGCTAAGGAAATGACCGGGCGTCAGTGCAGTCAAATCATTTGGATCTGTGCTGACTGGACACAAAGGCCTAGAGTTGAGGATAGCTTCTACTTGCGTAACCACAGTATAAAGCTCCTCAAAAGTAAGCACCTGTTCTCCAATTACTCGTAGTAAATGAGACTTTGCACTTTTGATGTTACTTTCCCACAAACCGCCCATGTGGGGTGCGGATGGAGGGTTGAAGTGCCAACGAATTGATTCGCGATTAGCAACTTCAGCAAACATCTCGTTAAGCATTTTAGCAGAAAGCGTAAAATTTGACGCGTTATCCGAGTAGACTACTTCCACGCGTCCTCTTCTGGCCATAAAACGTCTGAATGCTGCCATAAAAGCGTCTGCCGATAAGTCTGACACAATTTCTAAGTGTACCGCCTTCGTACAACCGCAAATAAATAGAACGACATAAGCCTTAAGTCGTTTTGCACCGCGCATGCGGCTCATTGTAATAGCAAAACTTCCCGTAAGATCAACGCCAACGTGTTGAAAAGCTTTTGCTTGTGAAACGCGAAATTTTGGCAAATTACCAACAGGGGGTTGATAATTACTGGGGCGCGTGCGCCAGCATGTAGAACAACGCGAAATTATTTTTCTTATATGCCTTTTAGCTGCAAAAATCCAATAATTTTGAAAAAGTAAAAATAAAGTCGTGTTTATGCCGGTATGCATATGTTTCTCGTGAGTATGCGCAATCAATAACTTTGTAAATTGAGAATCACCGGGTAAAAGTATAGGAAATTTTTTGTCATAATCTAATTCCGAATTGCATAATCTTCCGCCAACGCGTAAAATATCATTTTGATCCAAAAACGGATTTAATTTTCTAAAAACCTTTGGCAACGGTTTATTATCGACAAGTAAAGAAATCTCGTTTTGAAAATATTTATTTTGCACGTGTTTTACAAGCACAAATATAGCATTTTGTAACTCATATTGTATTAACCACGTAGAATTAATAATAATTTTCTCATTATTAAATTTACGCGCGCGAAGATTGTGAATAAAACGTAGTATAAAAGCAACAAGTCTAATTAAACGCAAAAAATTTGAAAATTTGTTAAGCAGACAATCCAAAAAATTTGGTTCAATTGTTGCAGCAAACACCAATTTTCGCTCCTCTTCGAGAGCTTCTTTGGGTGTAGTAATATTATTTTTAGTAAAATCCCATGTCTCTTGTGGCTTACAAAGGAACTCGGGTCCTTGCCACCAAAGGGAACAATTAATTAAATCTGCAGGCAATAGACCACGTGACCCGGGGTCCGCGGCGTTTAATTCAGAAGGAACATGGTTCCAATCGCAAGGCTGAATTTTTTCTTGTATGTATGTGACTCGGTTGGATACAAAAGTGCGCCACGCATGTGGTGATCCTTTGATCCAAGAGAGCGCTACCATACTATCCGTAAAAGCAATAGTATTTTGAAAAGCAATTTTATTAGCAAAAGTATTTTGAATAAATTGAATGAGTTTAGCTAGCAAAACTGCCGCACAGAGCTCCAAACGGGGAATACTGATTCTTTTTATGGGAGCGACTTTCGATTTTGCGCACACAAAATACGTTTTAATATCTCCGTTTTGATAAACAATACGAAAATAAACCGCCGCACACATACCGCGCTCGGATGCATCGCTAAATCCAACAATTTGACAAAATTGAAAATTAGAGAGATCAATCATTCTTGGGATATAAAAATCAGAAAATAATTTGAGTTCTTCCTCGAATTTTTTCCACTTGGAAATTATTTCCGGGGGTGCTAACTGATCCCAATCTAACTTTATAAACCATAAGTACTGGATTAAATTTTTTGCAAAAAACGTAACCGGTGTAAGAAAACCTAAAGGGTCAAAGCATTTCGCAAGGGTACTAAGCAAATTACGCTTAGTGCAAATTTTTGTATTATAATTAAAAGAATAAAAAAAGTTATCACTTTGAGGGTTCCACCTCAAGCCTAAAATTTTTAGAGAGTTTGCATCCTCTCGATCCAAAGAAAAGTCTTTGGTTTGTATGTGGGTTGCAGGCAAGTCTGCAAGCAATTTGGGTTCGTTTGATGCCCATTTTTTCAGTTCAAATCCACCTCGCCCTAATAACTCAATTAATTGATTTTTCATAAGCATGATTTGATCAAAATCATTGCAACTTACTACGCAGTCGTCTATATAAACGCTGTCCTTTAAAATCGCAGAAGCCAACGGTAAGTCTTGATAATCATCGGCTAATTTAAGCAAGGTTCGAATTGCTAAATATGGAGAACAGTTTACCCCGAAAGTCAAAGTTTTTAATTCGTAATCTTGCACCGATTCTTCAGAATTAAAACGCCATAAAATTCGTTGGTATTTATGTTGATTTTCCTCCACATTTATCATTCTGTACATTTTAGAAATATCGCTAACAAAACAATATTTATGTAGCCGAAAATTAAGCAAAATTTTAACTAAATCTCCTTGTAGTTTAGGACCCGTGTGAAGGGCTTGATTTAGGCTAGGCTTATTTAAAGAATGACTCGATGCGTCAAAGACAAGACGAACAGGCGTGCTACTCGAGCTTTCTTTTATAACCGCATGGTGAGCAATATAAAAATATTCATGAATTTCTGAGTTATTAGGGGGTGAAACTGCACGCATGTGACCCATATCCAAGTATTCTTGCATTACTTGTGAGTAAGAAGTAAATAATTTTTTATCATTTAGCAAACGTTTTTCAAGCGAGTACAACCGACGCAAAGCAAGGGTTCGGGTATCGCCGAAATCAACGGGATTGATTTTAAAAGGCAACGAAACGGTGTATTTACCGTCCACATCGCGTATAGTAGTTTTTTCAAAATATTTTTCGCAAAAAATATCTGAAGGTGAATTTTTCTCCACCGTAGGAACCTCTTCCAACTCCCAGAATTTTTGCAAAGTATTATTTAAATCAGGAGTGGAAATAGTTGCCATAAAAGTAGAAATATTTTTTGATGCAAAAGCAGCATTTTGCAGAGGCATTTTTCCGAGCAAAGTCCATCCGAAGACTGTATTAATACAAGAGGGAGTGTCTGGACCAAAATAAAGTCTACCTTCTTCTAAAAGTGATCCATAAAGGTCCGCGCCAATAAGAAGCTGAATTCCAGCTTGATTATACCAACTGGGATCAGCTAATTTTAGGCCAGTTAAGTAGTGCAAAGAATTTTGGTTAAAAGATACACTTGGCATTTTATCGCAAACTTGGTCTATTAATACAGGTTCTAGACTAAAAATTTTCGATTTATTATCGATAGCAGCAATTTTACAATGCACCGCATGGCGCGCAGTAGTAGACATATCTCCTAAACCGTTTACATTAAGCGAAATGTTGGATTTAGGAAGTCCGAGTGCATTCGCACATTTTTTCGTTATAAAGGAGCACATGGCGCCATTATCCAAGATGGCGCGTATTTCGTGCCAATTTCCGTATGCATCGCGGATGTGCAGCAAAGCAGTGCAAAGCAACGTGTCATAGTCGCCAAGCACAGTACCCGCGTGAATAGATTTATTTTCAGTAATCTGATTTTCTACGGGGTTAGTTTGTGATCCACTAGACGTCACAGAAGAAGAAGCAATCACCGAAGCCGGGGAGTTATTTTTTAGGCATAAAAGACTGTGGTGATTTAAAAAACAAAATCTACATCTTCTTTGTGAAGTGCACGAGTTTACTTGATGAAAACTAGCCATGCAGTTGGTGCATCCCTTATTATTTCTAATAAAATCAATGCGTTCTTGAATTGGTTTCATTAAAAAAGATTCACAGCTAAAAATCAGATGTGTATTTTTTGCTTTGCAGTAGAAACACGTGTTTTGTTTGGAATTTGGAGTTTTTTGTGACTGTCTGTTTGCAAGTAAAACTGTTTTATTTCGTGGATTACGGGGGGATCTCGAGAAGTTCCCTGGTCGTGAGTTTTGAACAATATCTTGTTTCATAGACAAAGATAAAGATTCAAGAGCCGTGCAATGTTGCTCTAAAAATTTGTAAATATCTTCGTATTTTGGCATTAACTTAGAAGCGTGATTTTGTTCAAATAACTTACGCGTTCCCGGATCTAATCGATCCAAAAGCATGTTCGCAGTAATAAAGCACCAACTATGGGTCGCATATCCCATATTTTTTAAGCAATCAAGGTTTTCCTTGAACGTATCTAGCATTTTGCGCAATTCTAAAACGTCATCATTGGATAGCCGAGGTGAGTTTTCGATAGATTTCCAGTAAGAAACCGCACGCAAGCGCTTATTGTCATATCTGGAAATCAGCGTATCGTAGCAAAGTAAATAATTATTTCCTTCAAGAGGTATATTTTTAATTAAATTTAAAGCAGGGCCTCTTAAAATCGTACGTAAATATTTAAACTTCTCAATGTCCGAGCTCTTACGCGTATGTACAACCGCATTGTAAATCTCAATAAAGCTTGGAAACTCCTCAACATCGCCCGAAAAAGGAGGGACATTTAACTTGGGAAGAGAAAATTCTGGTTCCGGAAAAATAATTGTTTGATTATTTACCTCATTGTGGCTTCGATTTATTTCTTCAGCCTCCACCTCAAATAAATCATAGTGCAAAGCCTCAACCTCTACGCATCTATCCAAAAAATCTTTTTGTATTTTATTCTGAGCTTCCAGAGCTTCAGAATCGTCTGAAATCAAGATCAGTAAAGCATTATGATGCTTTTCAAAGCTCTTACAACAAGAAGAAAGTTTTTTAAAGTTAACTTTAAACCTTGTGTGAGCAGCTGGATTTGTTTTCGCCTGATTGGCATAGTGTTCAAGCACACTCAACTGATTGATTGCAGTTTGACGCAAGGCCTTAGCCGAGCTTACCTTTTTTTCGGTATCGTTTACCATTTTAAAAGGTTAAAGTGTAAAGTAAAGCAATAGTTAATAAGGGAAGCAAATTTAAAAAATATATCGTACTACTTTTCAAATTCCCTCGTAAACCAAGATTCAAAGCAATATTAAAAGGCCAGCGGCTTTTAGCAAATATTGAGTAAAGAACAGCAAGTTTTTAGCAAAAAGTATAAATGCTAATAAATATGCACAAAAAATTTAGCAACTGATAAGAGTTTCTGAATTTGTGTAGGTACGCAAGGAAACGCAAGCCTTACATACATCGACAGCGCAATAATTTTTAATTTTGAAAAAAAATAAATTTTTCAAAATTTGTATGCAATTTGTATATTGCACAAATAAAAAATGCAATGCAAGTTGGTACGTGCAACGTACAATAGACACACCGTAGATAAAATGTAAAACCTAAGATATGCCTTGTCTCAAAAAGACGCAAAGTAAAGTCCTAACTTCAAACACAATTATGCAACTCTGAGAGCACCTATTACGCAGAACGGGAAATCCGGCTCGAAGGACCAAAAAATGGTCGGTCGAGACGTCTTTCGCATGAAAAAGTCAACAAACCAACCGAACTGTAGCAATAGGGATCTCCAGTCCACTAGTTCCCACTCTTAGGTTACACTTTTGTGTTCTTAGTTAGGAATAGTAGCATAGGGAATAAGTAAAAAATGTAAAGAAACGCAGCTCAAAAACACTTTGACTTACCCTTGGATGAAAGGAACTTGGTACATGGACAGCTGCACAGTCGAATCCAAATAATTCCAATCAAAGTAGTAGCAGTAGCACTTCAAAGCAATCCATAAATGTTTATACACGACCGCTGTCTTAAAAGGCACGCATGTGATTTCACTTGGCGATCAATATATATCACTGGTATGGAGAGTACCCCAAATATTTGCATGAGCTCCGTATAGCAAGACGGACGTTGGAGCACTGCTATATATGTAGCAATACAGCAGTAAAAAGGTATGTATAAAATTAGGGAAAACTTAAATTAAAAAAGGATGGAAAATGGATATACTCAAGGTAGAAAAAGCAAAAATAATAAAGTAAAATCAATGCATTCTTGAGCATATAATTCACCGCGCAAATTCAAATTTTTACCCTTTTTGTAGGCAAGGCATATCTTAGTAACTAAATTAGTTTAAACCAAGAAATAAAAGTAACTTTAAGTATAAAGTTTGAGCATAACTCTAGCAAAAAAAAGAAAATAAAAAGCATTCTAATTTAGATAAATGTCTCTAAATTTTATATCTTAAAACTAAACGCCGGGACGAAGCACCTATAAGCTCACACAGTTAATGTATAATGTAATTTTTACCCATTTTGGTCCACAAAAATAACCCCCCTATCCAAAACCCGGGGATGTATCCAATTACCTATATCACAGCAAATCTTGTAACAAGCTGATCAATAGCAAAAATTTTGTATAGGTTCTTACATAATACTGAGGGGTGAATAGCTCTCACAATCAATGTACATATTTTTTACAATCTTGTTACAATCCTTACACAATATCTCACAATCCTTCACAATCTTACACACCTCACAATCTGGGAAAAGATTCTGGATTTTCACAATCGGTGTAGGTACAGAGAATCCATATATTTGTTGGTCTTGTCAGTTCTTATTGGTCCTGTTTAGCTAAGAAGTGATGATTAAAAAAGAACAATACTCTGCCAATTTATGGGCACCTAAGCTCACACAATTAATGTATAATGTAATTTTTACCCATTTTGGTTCACAAAAAATAATCCCCTATCTTCCACCAGGGCATGTGTCCAATTGTAGATTCACCCCCCAATTTAACACCACTAAACAAAACAAATTATAATGTATTATTTTGATCTTTATATAGTATCACCAATGATTGTGTGTGATGGTAATACAAGTTCATTGAGTATCACACAAGACATATTTTTAGCAAAACTAAACTTTCTGAAATCAACTCCCACCCCTTATTGTTTTGGCTTATGTATCCTAGATTTTATTTATTTTTTAATGGGACCATCTAGAGCCAAATGCCAATCTAAAACACAAGTAATATTTTTACCAGAATTCTAGCCTATACTTATATACAAAAAAACTAAACTTAAAAAATCCTCTTTTATAAAGGGAATCTTTGTTTACATATATAATGTAGCTAATTCGCAAACATTACTAACCTGATATTAAGCAAAAAAAGATAAATTTGCACAATTAGTCAATCACAAATAAAGACTAATTAAAATTCAAAACAACAAAACTGCCAAAATAAACAGTGTTGCCACCTCGTTATCGTAGTCTGTCCCACACGGAGGCACAAAATATCCCATATTTTGTTTAAAAATCCCTCTAATTTTGTTTTAATATTAAAATCTGACGCTATCCAAAAATAAAAAATTCAAATTTAAAAAACAACAAAAAAATAAGAAAAATTAGTATAATACACTATAATAGGTATATATATTATATAATACCTATATAAACATCTATACAATCCAAATAAATAACTTCCTCCTGTCCTGTATTGATAGGCTACCCACGGAATAGAATAGATAGAATAGCCTATTCTGAATATCAGTGTTGTGCTTTCGGGACGGGGAAGAACCCAATAAGTTTCTGTAATTCCCCGGTAATAAAAAGCAATTCTAATTTCAAAGTTTTAAGTTCAACCCATTTTGGCTAGAAGGCTCTAGTATATTCGAATAATTAAATGAATCAATTTATTATTTTCAAAATAAAATTGGTTTTATTAAGCAGCAAAGAGAATTGATTTGCATAGTGCAGATTCAAGACAAAAGTCCCTCAAAAATAGCCTAATATCCCTCTGTCCCACCTGGACCCTGAAAATCCCTCGAATCGGGATATATCCCTCGAAGTGGCAACACTGAAACAAACAGAAAGGTCCAACTCATTTTTTCAACTGCACAGCCCGCACTTCTCTCTTTTTTCTTCTCATGTAAACTGATGCCCTCCCTATCTTGCACCTCGTTGTCATGGAAGTTTGGCGGCAAATTTAAATCATCGTTTTTTTGGTAACCGCAAGAAAGCCAGGCAGTAAATGTGCCGGGCGCTATTCTGACAGTTTCGCATTATAAAAAGAGCTGTCTTCTTTCAAAATTAGGCATTTGTGTATTATAAGAGCCGGAATTAATAGTGCCGTCATTATTAATGGAAAATAAACGACTGGATTTATAAATTCGACTTTGGTATGTTAATTTTGAAAGACCAACTGTCAGTTTTCAATGGAAATAATAGTGCCTGGCACTAAACTCCTTATCATAATTTTGGAGATAACTTTTTGACAGCTATCAGCTGTTTACCATAACCAGGGCTATCAAAATGGACGGGCCACGATCCTCCACTTTGTTGACGTCACATCCGGGGGCTGATTTTTTTTTGATGGTCACGTTACGACACAGCTGATTGTCTTTAAAATATTGAAGTTGAAATGACGGTTCATGGATATTTGATTTTTTTTTAATAAAGCCGTTTTTGAAATTGTTTTTACTTTATTCTGGCAGAACAATTTTTTTAATGTATAGTAAACCCTAATTTTTCATAGCCGCTTCAATAGCTCACACAAAAATTAAGTTTAAAGCAGAAGCGAATGTGACAATCACATATGACAAAGTCAAATACATGTCAAATATAACAGTTGGCATGTGGTACATGGCGGGTAATTTGAATTCAAAATAAGGAATGCTAAATCTTAAAGATTTTAACCTTTTAATCATGTTGCTTTCTTACAAACCTTTGGTGGAATATCGGGATGGTGTCTGAGAATATTTCAGTGAAATTTTGCGGAAATCTGTAGTGCCATTTTGAAAATATCATAAAAAAACTTCTGACCTCCCATAAGACCCAATGTAAAATTCAGCCCCGGGAGAACAGCTGATTTTTTCAGGGTCGTGGCCTCTATTTTTGTGTTGGCCTTGCCATAACAAATAGCATAGGCCAACGAAAAAAAGTTGTCTTAAAATTAATGATATAGGGTGTATTATTGCCTGACTTTATTGCAATAACCCTAATAAATAAAAAAGATTTCAGCAAATATTTGGGTTTAAAAATTAAAATATTATTTGCATGAGGAGAGATGGAAATAGTTTATATGAGAGGAGAGAGAGACGGGCTGGCCAGTTTAAAAGAGGAATCTGCGATTCTATTTGCGAACGGCCTTAAAGGTGATACACGTGATTCAACGAAGGACACTGACTACCTAAAAAATGACGAAGCAAGCGCAAATGCACAAAAAATTAAATAATTTAAAAAAAAAATGGTGGCAAAAATATTCGGGAAAAATGTTACCGAATTGCAAAAGTTTTGGCTAGTTTGAAAAGTATACGCGCATCGCCGGAAATTTTTAAGTGAACTTTAATAGTTCGTTCCTGGATAAATTGTGCTCGTTTCGTTTGGGAGAACTAATTTTATAAGCTTGGAGCTCGAACCCCCCCTCCTAATTGCGCCCCAGGATGACTGATGTCTCTTGTATCGCCAAAAAGTCTGACGAAGAAAATGCCGGCCGCCGGATATTTTCATTTTGCTCAGAAAGTCGGACTTTGGTCCCCCTACTCAACCTCTTTCCGGAAGTCTTTCACAAAAACTTTTCATTCAAAAATATAACACGTTAAAAATGTCAGATGGGTTTTTGGATTTTTCCAAAAAGCTTAAATCTTATGAATGTATTCCAACCAGCTCGTTCTCACTGTATATCGGTCTATTTATTAATAGGGGATAGACCTTAGAGTAATAATTATTACTCTGAGGGATAGACTAATAGAGTATGTGATACATCAGGAGGGACTGAGGAACATTAGGGGGGGACAGACCCCTCTGCCTCCCCTAACTATGCTGATGCTGACCTGGCCTGAATTCAAAATATTGCCAAAATAAAAAAAAATTAAATCGAAGAGCACAAGTATTGACTTTATAGGGGGGACGCCGTAATTTACCCCCTAAAAAGCACCATTTGTTTCTAAAAATCAGACTAAAATTTTTTTAAAATTAAATCTCGACTCCGTTAACTATCCATTTATCCAGTTTTTAAGAAAAAAATAGCAAAATATTTAACTTAAAATAGGAAAAAAAAACTTCATGCAAAAAATTTACATAAAATTAATATGGCCGCCAATACGTTTTTGGGGGGTCGCCTTGAGGGGACGCTATACTTTGTCGTCAAAAAAAGACATCTTTCTATTAAAATCCAACAAAAAAAAGTTTACCTGCTAAATCTTTCAACCATTGTCCATCACTTATCACACTTTTTGGCAAATTTTGAGCGAAAAAATTATATAAATCGAACGAAAACTAAAAAAAACCCCGACTTTCTAAAGACTCGTTCGGCAACACGACCCGACCTGAAAACGAACTGGAAAGGGACAAGGACGATCTGAAAGCTGACCAGGACGTGACGTATTTCCGGTTTCGACCAATCACGAAATATACTTGTCAAGGGCACGGAACTGTAACATAAACTGGAATGCTAATGACGTGGAAAGAAAATGACCGCTACATGTACTTGACAGTTGGTGGAGGGTAAATGGGTTGGTATTGCCAAAATATCCCCAAATCGGCACCAACCTTTAGAAATTCCCCAAAAGGAAACATGGGACTGTTTAAAAATTATGTAAGAAAGATAGTCAGATTGAGGCGGTAAATCATTCATACAAAAATGTGCCCCTAACTGAATAACAAAATGGCAAACCTGGGAGGTGTTATCGTGTTGGCTTGAAGACAACTTTAGTAACTAATATCCACTGTTCATATTTTATCGAATTATATTTTATCGAATATCAAAATCTCGAACTCTTTATAATGAAAATTAAAATTTAAAGTTATTAAAATGTCGAATATCTAAAATATGGAAAATTAAAGTATTTAAAATCAAAATAGCAAAATTACAAAATATTGAAAATCGAAATATTGAAACTACCACAACTACCCAACCAACCTAAATAAATAACATAACCAACCAACCTCACCAGCCAATTTAATCAAATCAACCAAACGAATTTTGAATATATTTAATCAGCTTTTAATTTTGCGATATTTTATTAGATATTTTAGTTTCGAGATTTTGATTATATGAGATTTTTATTATTCAAGATTTTAATTTTCGATAAAATGTATTTTAATATTTTAAATGTTACCCAGTTTTAAGAAATGTGTACACTGAAGAGTATACTGCCGTCCTTAGTAAGACCCACCTATCTACGTTTGCACTTATTTCGAGAAAAGCGAGTTTAAAGTTTAAATGCTTGCTAAGGGTACATAGTAATATATTTTTTTTGTTTTTCAAAATAAAATACTTCCGAACAAAAATTTGGGTATTTTTCTTAAACAACAGATGAAAATAACCTTTTTAAAGCCATTTTCGGTCATAACTCATTTTTGATTTTTTTGCAAATAGGTGGGTCTTACTAAGGACGGCAGTATAAGCCTTAGATTTTTTTACATATTTTCCACATATTTCAGGAAAAAACACAAAAAATAGCTTAACATTCGACATCATGAGGCTTCGCCCCTCCCCCAAGAGGCCTCGGCCCCCAAGACATATTCCTGGGTGCGCCACTGTCAAATGATATACTACTTTTTTTTTCCGGAAACTGTGTTACGAATTGGAATAATCTGGTTGCGAAACAGCTATTTGAAGTGGGAAATTAATGGTACAAGAATTTTTTTTACAGATTTTGTTAGTCAGGATGCTCTATATTATTAATCCGAGTAATGTCACTCTGGCACCCTTAAACATTTTTAAAAATCCAAGATAGCGGCCATTTTAAAGTGAAAAAATTAAATAAAAAAATATCTAAATCAAGCATAGATGTGTGTGGTACAATAGAGAATTATTAAAATAAATCAGGCTATAATAGTGCCAGGCACAATTTTGACACCTTCACATTCTAATATCAGCTGTGATCTTTCAAACCGGAATAAATAGTGCCTTCTTTTATTAATTGAAAATAAACGACGAAAGTTTTAAATTCGACTTTGGTATGTCAATTTTGAAGGATCAACTGTCAGTTTTCAATGTGAATGTGTCAAAATAGTGCCTGGCACAATTATAGCCTGGCTGTATTTCAATAATTCTCTATTATTTCAGTCGGCCTTTGGTCGCCAGAATTGAAATTCGACACTATTTTTTCTGGGGGGTACCCCAACGGAGGGAGAATCATTTTATGAAAAAAATCGACCTGTTAACATAGGCAAGCGATACACCGATTCTAGGGTATTTGGGTCCGCTGAATTCAGTTAAAAGGAGTAATTTAAAGAAACAGGTGATAGCCGGGAATTTATGGTATTACGGTAGAACTGTTTATGTGGAGATTTAGCGAACAAACTTTAATTAAGTTATTTTTGATTTTGAAAGCTTTGCTTAACCCTATTTCAAAGCTTACCAGTGACTTCTGGCCATCAGCCACCATTTTGAAATATTCAACATGGCGACCGTGGGCAAAAATTTAGAAAAGGAGCACATGCATATGATACCTTACTTATAGGGTTCTTGGGTACGCTGAATTCAAATATTATGTTAAAAAAAGATTCAGGGGTAATCTGGTTAACTGTATAAACAATAAAACTGTTTATATGGAGATTTAACCAACAAACTTTATCAAATATTTTTAGAAAGTTTGACAGCTCTGCTCAACCCTATTATAAAACTAACCAATGACTTTTGGGCATCAGCCATCAGTTTAAAATATTTAAATATTCAAGATGGTGCCGTGAAAAAAATACAAAAGAAAAGCATATGCATGTGATACATCAATTATAGGGTTTTTGGATTCGCTGAATGCAAACCTTTTGTTAAAAGTAGATTTTATATATTCCGGACGAGTGGGGGTATTTTTGGGTTAAACCGTATGCGAAGTCTTAACGAAAATACTTTAATCATGATTTTTCTTACAGATTTTGAGAGCTCTGCTCAACCCCATTAGAAAAGTAGCTAATAACTTTTGGGATTATGGCGACCGTGGGAAAAAATTCAAGAAGAAGCATATGCAGATTACTCCAAAATCTTTTTTTAACAACATATTTGGATTTAGCGAACCCAAAAACTGGCATGTGTATGACCAAAAGTCTTTGGTTAGTTTTATAATACAGTTGAGCAGAGCGGTCAAAATCTGTAAAAAACCTTTGATAAAATTTGCTCGTTGTCTCCATACAAACAGTTTTACTGTTTACCCCATAAATACCTCGCACGCCTTCAGATTACTCCAAAATCTTTTTTTAACATCAAATTTGGATTCAGCGAACCCAAAAACCCTATAACTGATGTATCGCATGTGTATGCTTTCCTTTTGTTTTTTGTTCACGGTCGCCATTTTGAATATTTCAAAATGGTGGCTGATGCACAAAAGTCCTTAGTAAATTTTATAATAGAGTTAAGTAAAGCTGCCAAAATCTGCAAAAAAACTTGATTAAGGTTTGTTAGTTAAGTCTCATAAACATAGACAGTTCTATCCTAATATAATAATCCCCCCCCAACCGCTTTAAATTACCCGAAATTTGTTTTAACTGCAGATTTGGATTCAGCGGACCCTCTTCTTTATATTAAACCTGATAACTATCACTATATATGTATATGTATATCCCAGTAGCAGTCCAAGAGTGAAGGCTAGAGGGCCAGGCCCCCCTTTTTCCAAAGAATTTTCCAAGAATTATTCTGGTGTATTACACACCGGAAAAAAATTTGATTTTTTCTAACCACATGTTTTAACTAAACTGCCCTAATTTTTGAAAGTCTGGGACCAGTCCTGTATATCCCCTGATAAAAATCCTGACTTAACTGGAATTAGGAGAGATATTTAATAAAATTTAATTAAAAAAACACAAAACTTGTGTAAACTAATGCCTGATTTACCTTGCAACTTATTACTGATTTACCCAGCAACATAAAGCACAATGGATACATTTGGTGCTCCTAAACTGCCCTAATTTTTGAAAGTCTGGGACCAGTCCTGTATATCCCCTGATAAAAATCCTGACTTAACTGGAATTAGGAGAGATATTTAATAAAATTTAATTAAAAAAACACAAAACTTGTGTAAACTAATGCCTGATTTACCTTGCAACTTATTACTGATTTACCCAGCAACATAAAGCACAATGGATACATTTGGTGCTTAGTGCATCTTACCATACTAAGCAGGAAGCAAAAAGACAGTCATTATGCAAGAATAAGGTTTGTCCATTGTGCAATATGTTGGGTACAATGATAGCCCTTAATGTACTAAGCACAACAGGAATTCTGCATTAACCCAGCTTCAAAAATAATGCAACTTACCGGTGAAAGGAAAACAACGGCAAATCGATGCGACTGTAAGAAGCAGACCACAACAAAACAGTTAATCATGTATAAAAGGCAATATTTGCTATTTGCTTTGAAAAAAATAACGCAATATTTAACAAATTAAACGAACTCGACCCGGTAGAACTTCGCAAAAATAATCTGGGAATTTTTGTGTTTGTTATCATTTCTGTCAATCTATGTGCGGCAAGTAAAAAACCAAGTGAAAAATTTGACTTATTTACATGCTGATTTTAAACCAATCTCAAAAGTTTAGAACTTGAATGTTTTACATAAAATATCAAATATTACAAAATGTTATACTACATGGCAAACATGAAAGTAATAAATAATATGGAAAACATATAATTTGTGGGTTATACAGGCAATACTTAAAATTTTAAAAAAAGTTAAGTTGATTTGATTGACGTGACTACGTTCTTTTAACATCCACCATGTCACCTACATCTAGCGGTCATAATTGTAAGATTTTCTGGGGCCAATTAGCATTCCAGTTTATGTTACAGTTCCGTGGTCAAGGGAGGGACCAATCAAATTATTTTGCAATTGTGATCATTATGGTTTTAAAGAAAAAGTAAAATGTTCAGAAAAATACAATATTTTTCTCTTTTCCTGGCAAAACGCCGAACAATGTAAGCTCATACAATGCCCTGTAATAAAATTTGGAAAGCTTTTAAAAATGTAACAGCAGTTTTTTTTTTGCGGGGACTAATTTCGACGCGTATCAGGCGTATCATTTCCAACAGGTCGATCAGCCAATAGGATTTTAGCAATTTTTGATGGCCTTGTCCTTCCTAACCCAAGATCATAGAAAAGAACAACATGATTAGTCCTTTTTTTGTCAGCTGATAACTTGTAATAAAATAGATATTTAAATCACTTTCCGGTGAGTTCCAGAAATGGAAGATCCCAAATAATGATCGAACAATAAAACCAAAACAAAAAGCTTCTGGGTTTCTGATGGTTAATTTGTTGTTTTTTGGCATCTAGCCTCGCCTGTTTCTAGGATTTGGATAATTATTATTACAGTAAGTGCTAAATTGTCGACTCTTCTACACGAATTTGGCGCCCATTTCTTGCAAAGACAACATAAAATTTAACTTTCAGTGATGGTACCAAAAAAAAATTGGTCCGACATGGGGTATAGGTTACTAGGTATAAAAAGGTACCCCGTTTTGCCCCAAACCACCAGTTAAATTAAAAAAAAAAAATCATACACAGTATTTTTACGGGCAATTATGATTAATACATAAACCCACTAATTGTTCAATAAAACCAAAATTTTGAAAAGTCTGTAAAAAATGTACTTACCGTCACAACATGCGCAAGCTATTTTTGCAATAAACATCGCACATCACATGTTGAGGAAAAACCAACTTAAGCTCAGCCGACCGGCACCATTCATATTGCAGAGAGTTGAACCAGTCGTGGGGATAAAATATCTGATATTAAGAGGACAGTTTAGCTAAAACTGCGGTGTCTCGTTTTACCCCTGTATCCCATTTTAACCGTTTCTCTTAAACCTTAGGCTCTCAGGTTTCTTGTCTATGCGCCGTAGCTAGAGCAAATTAAAAGAAGATTAGTGAAAAATAAAGTAATTTTTATGAAAAAAATCTAATAAATTGATATTTTGTAAAAAATAGCCATATATACAGTTCATATCATTATTTTTGAGACAACTTTTTACAACTGTTTTTCGTTGGCCTATGCTGATAAACAGCTGATAACTGTCAAAAAGTTATCTCAAAGATTATGATATATAGTGTATATTTGCAAATTTTTTATTGAAACTAAAGGCCGGTTAACATGAAGCAATAAACTTGCAGTTACATGCAAGATTAATTGACTGGTGTTTTTTTAGTTTACTTTTATTTTTACTAAACTATTTTAAATTTTTTCTATAGTTTTGTGATTAGGGCCTGTCCTTAAATTACGAGGGGGGAGAAGAGGGTCAAAAATCCTGAATTTTAGCGTTACATAATTTAAAGAAGCAAAAAAAAAGTTTATAATATAAACTTGGGTAAAGAAATAAAATGGAAGAAAACAGTCAAAATTTTGGTAACCATAATTTTTTTATTACTTACAAAAATTGTATACCTATCTTACAACAATTCATAATATTCCTTATACATTGAAAAACATCCAGAAGTGAACAACCTTTCAATTATAGCAAAAAGTTTGAAGCTGATTCACAGTTACATTTCTTGCCGCTCATTTCTATTTCTCTTTTTCTCTAATAGAAAAAGATGGAAATATAAATTGTATTTTTATCTCTTTTTCTTTTAGAGAAAGAGGGAAATAGAAGTAAGTTTCAAGAAGTAAAACTGCGGATTAAGCCTGTAAGATGTTCACTTTTTATTTTATACCTTTTCTTGCTACATTACAGTGAATTTTTTGGGAAAAAAATGCAGCAATGGTGGACCTCTAGTGCAATTTTTGTATTTTTTAGGGAAAACTAGTGCAACCTTTTGTGTGAGTAATTGACAAACTTGGTGTTGCACTCAGTCATTTACAGAGGGAAGATTTATGACTTTTTGAGTCAGTGCACATTTTTTGAGGGATGGAATAATTCGCCGCGGGGACAAATATTTTTAAAAAATAAATGCGGAATAGTGTTCAAAACTTTTGCAATGCCTTACTTAAATTTTTGAGGTTTTTTAATTTTTTTCCATGGTTTTATCGTAGTTCCTATCAGCCTTCCAAAGCTCAGCTCTCTAGCGTTTCTGAAAGTGCACAATGTTACTTTTACATAAGTTTACATGTATAGGGGAGGGAAATAAATTAAAATTGTCGTGTTTTTAAATTTTGTCCTATAGTTTTATCATAGTTCCTATCAGTGTTCCAATGCTCAGCTCTCTAGCGTTTCTGGAAGTGAGTAATAATGTTACTTTTACATAACTTTACATTTATAGGGGAGGAGAGTAAATGAAAATATTGAACTTTTTAAATTTTTTCACATGGTTTTATCATAATTTCTAACAGCATTCCAATGCTCAGCTCACTAGCGTTTCTGGAAGTGGGCAGTGTTACTTTTACATAACTTTACATTTATAGGGGAAGGAAGTAAATTAGAATTTTGGGGTGTTTTAATTTTTTTCTATAACTATCATAGTTACTATCGGTCTTCCAAAGCTCAGCTCTCTAGCATGTCTGGAAGTAGGCAATGTTACTTTTACTTAACTTTACATTTAAAGGGGAGGGAAGTAAATTAGAATTTTGGGGTGTTTTTATTTTTTCCTATAGTTTTATCTTAGTTCCCATCAGTCTGCCAAAGCTCAACTCTCTAGCATTTCTGGAAGTGGGCGATGCTACTTTTACATAACTTTAAATGTATAGGGGAGGGGAGTAAATTAAAATTTTGGGGTTTTTAATTTTTTCCTATAGTTTTATCATAGTTCCCATCAGTCTGCCAAAGCTCAACTCTCTAGCATTTCTGGAAGTGGGCAATGCTACTTTTACATAACTTTAAATGTATAGGGGAGGGGAGTAAATTAAAATTTTGGGTTTTTTTTATTTTTTCCAGGGGTTTGGTCATAAATTCTATCAGTCTGCCAAATTTCAGCTTTGTAGCATGTCTGGAAGTACAGTAGAATATTGATGATCTATACATGAGTGAGTCAGTGAGTGAGTGGCAATTTCGACGTTTTTTGTAATTTCGTAACTACTTTACTACTTTATGGAATTCCATGAAACTTGGAGGGGTTGTTAACTCCATGGAGATCTACGACTGTGCAAAGTTTGAGATTCGTAGCTCCTTCCGAAGTAGAGTTTTAGGTAGGTCAAATATCGGCTGAAATGTTTCAAGAAAAGATGGTTACGGCGCGCGAACTTGGCGAGGCACTGCCGTGCCCTCAGATTAGATTAAAATTAAATTCTCGCAGCAAATGGTTTGGCGGCGAATTGTTCCCACGGCGATTAGGCTCGCGGCGAATTGTCCCCTACCCCATTTTTTGGCATAGATTCCGTTCGATTTTTTTTAAAATATCACTGGGGCAATTTTTTGACAGCACCAAAACAGTTTCAGTGGACCACAAG
This sequence comes from Aspidapion aeneum, assembly GCA_963576565.1. Taxonomy (NCBI): domain Eukaryota; kingdom Metazoa; phylum Arthropoda; class Insecta; order Coleoptera; family Brentidae; genus Aspidapion; species Aspidapion aeneum. The sequence continues at coordinate 5,462,239 of OY755043.1, read as the reverse complement.
TGGCGCAGTAATTTTCTCAAAAGAATAATTTGCTATTAGAGAAGTTGTCCATTAATGTATACCGTAAAACGAGGTTCTTTGCTCCACTTTTTAGCTCACACATATACTATACTATAGTAGTGTGAGCTATGATGATCCTAATTTTTTCGAGAAAAAAAAAGTTGCTCCGATTTCAAAATTTTTTATATATCTTTGCGTTTCAGATGATTTTGAAACTTTTTTGTCGCGCCGTCTGTCTGTCTGTCTGTATGTCTGTCTGTAACGACCAACGCGCATAACTCAAAAACCGCTTGGCCGATTTTAATGAAATTTGGTACCTAGGCTGGATCTTGGGTCGAGATGGTCCCATTTAAAAATGAACAAAATCCACCACACACAAGCCAAATAAAAGGGTGGGGGAAGATTTCAAAAATTAGAGTTTATGTGAAAATATGGCGTGTGTGATATCAAACGAAAGGTAATTCAGTATGGAGTTAAACAAAATACATTTTAGTTTTTTTTTCTTCAAAAAGGGTGGGGGTAGATTTCAAAAATTAGAGTTTACGTGAAAATATGGCGTGTGTGATATCAAACGAAAGGTAATTGAGTCCGGAGTTAAACAAAATATATTTTAGTTTTTGTTTTTTTAAGGGTGGGGGTAGATTTCAAAAATTTGAGTTTAAGTCAAAACATGGCTTGTGTGGTATCAAACAAAAGGTAATTTAGTCTGGAGTTGAATAAGATATATTTTAGGTTTTAGTTTTATTAACTCGCACGTACACTATAATTTATAGTACCTAGTGTGAGCTTAGGGGCCCATATATTGGCAGAGTATTTTAGTTAATTCGAAAAATTCAAAGAAATAACCAAAAGTTATACCATAAAAAATGTTCTTTTGGTTTTAATAAAAAATACATGGCATAGGTAATTAACAAAGGACATTTTTATTACAAAATACTTAGTATTATAAATATAATTTTAACTTGAAGAATGGAGCAAAGTTTCCCATAGTCCGAGGTTACTTTGCCCCACTTTATAAAATATGAAAAAAAACATTGGTGTTTTATATGTTGGCGCAAACTACACCCAATAATTAGTTAGCTTTTCCCCAAACATTCAAAATGGTGAATAAAATACTCTGCCAATATATGGGCCCCTAAGCTCACACTAGGTACTATAGTTATAGTGTATGTGTGAGCTAATATAACTAAAAACTGAAATATATTTTATTCAACTCCAGACTAAATTACCTTTCGTTTGATACCACACAAGCCATGTTTTTACTTAAACTCAAATTTTTGAAATCTACCCCCACCCTTAAAAAAAACAAAAATTAAAATGTATTTTGTTTAACTCCGAACTCAATTACCTTTCGTTTGATATCACACACGCCATATTTTTACGTAAACTCTAATTTTTTTAATCTACCCCCACCCTTTTTTTTAACAAAAATCTATTTTGTTTAACTCCAGACTCAATTACCTTTCGTTTGATATCACACACGCCATATTTTCACATAAACTCTAATTTTTGAAGTCTACCCCCACCCTTGTATTTGGCTTGTGTTTGGTGGATTTTGTTCATTTTTAAATGGGACCATCTCGACCGAAGGCCCAGCCTAGGTACCAAATTTCATTGAAATCGGGCAAGCGGTTTTTGAGTTATGCGCGTTGGTCGTTACAGACAGACAGACATACAGACAGACAGACAGACAGACAGACAGACGGCGAGACAAAAAAGTTTCAAAATCATCTGAAACGCAAAGATATATAAAAATTTTTGAAATCGGAGCAACTTTTTTTTTCTCGAAAAAATTAGGATCACTATAGCTCACACTACTATAGTATAGTATATGTGTGAGCTAAAATTTTAAAATATTGGTTTTTTAAGTTTTTATTGCATAGAAATCGATAACTGCACTAGACACCAAATTTTTCGAGGTCAAATTTTAAAGGAATTTCAAGCTGCACTTCACTCGGGTATTAACTCGAGACGACTAAGCGGGAAACAGCGGCTACCGTGTGTTTGAAAAGTCAAATTCGCAACGGATATTCACGCGTGGTGGCGTTGTGGTGCATGCGCAGATTTTTAATGTGGAATATCTAAGAAATTTTAGCTCACACATATACTATACTATAGTAGTGTGAGCTATGGTGATCCTAATTTTTTCGAAAAAAAAAAAGTTGCTCCGATTTCAAAATTTTTTATATATCTTTGCGTTTCAGAAGATTTTGAAACTTTTTTGTTGCGCCGTCTGTCTGTATGTCTGTAACGACCAACGCGCATAACTCAAAAACCGCTTGGCCGATTGTAATGAAATTTGGTACCTAGGCTGGGTTTTGGGCCGAGATGGTCCCATTTAAAAATGAACAAAATCCACCGAACACAAACCAAATAAAAGGGTGGGGGTAGATTAAAAAAATTAGAGTTTAAGTGAAAATATGGCGTGTGTGATATCAAACGAAAGGTAATTGAGTCCGGAGTTTAACAAAATACATTTTAGTTTTTGTTTTTTTAAGGGTGGGGGTAGATTTCAAAAATTTGAGTTTAAGTCAAAACATGGCTTGTGTGGTATCAAACAAAAGGTAATTTAGTCTGGAGTTGAATAAAATATATTTTAGTTTTTAGTTATATTAGCTCACACGTACACTATAACTTTAGTACCTAGTGTGAGCTCAGGGGCCCATATATTGGCAGAGTATTTTTCGCAATGGAGCAAAGTAAGACCAGGGGGCGCAATGTAACCTCGTTTTACAGTATTTGATATAACTGTATAGTGTTCGCCCTTAAAATTAAAGGGACACAACTTAAAAAATCATATAAAATTTAGTTTATTAAACAACCTAAAATTTGAAAAGTATACATATCTGCACAAAAACTCAATTTTAACTGTCAAAAATACAACATGGCAACGTTGATTTTTAATTTTATATAGAAGCTGGCTACTCATCGTTCGTTCAACGGTATATGCGTGCGAAAAAATCGATTTCTGCACTTGCATTATTTTCTACGAGCATGCGGAAAATTTCATTTTTCCACAAGTATTTTAGTTTTGAAAGTGCCACTTTTCGCACTACTTTAGCTCACACATATACTATACTATAGTAGTGTGAGCTATGGTGATCCTAATTTTTTCGAGAAAAAAAAAGTTGCTCCGATTTCAAAATTTTTTATATATCTTTGCGTTTCAGATGATTTTGAAACTTTTTTGTTGCGCCGTCTGTCTGTCTGTCTGTCTGTATGTCTGTCTGTCTGTAACGACCAACGCGCATAACTTAAAAACCGCTTGGCCGATTTTAATGAAATTTGGTACCTAGGCTGGGTCTTGGGTCGAGATGGTCCCAATTAAAAATGAACAAAATCCACCGAACATAAACCAAATAAAAGGGTGGGGGTAGATTTCAAAAATTAGAGTTTAAGTGAAAATATGGCGTGTGTGATATCAAACGAAAGGTAATTGAGTCTGGAGTTAAACAAAATACATTTTAATTTATTTAAAAAAAAGGGTGGGGGTATATTTCCAAAATTAGAGTTTAAGTGAAAATATGGCGTGTGTGATATCAAACGAAAGGTAATTGAGTCTGGAGTTAAACAAAATACATTTTAATTTATTTAAAAAAAAGGGTGGGGGTATATTTCCAAAATTAGAGTTTAAGTGAAAATATGGCGTGTGTGATATCAAACGAAAGGTAATTGAGTCTGGAGTTAAACAAAATACATTTTAATTTATTTTAAAAAAAGGGTGGGGGTATATTTCCAAAATTAGAGTTTAAGTGAAAATATGGCGTGTGTGATATCAAACGAAAGGTAATTGAGTCCGGAGTTTAACAAAATACATTATAGTTTTTGTTTTTTTTAAGGGTGGGGGTAGATTTAAAAAATTTGAGTTTAAGTCAAAACATGGCTTGTGTGGTATCAAACAAAAGGTAATTTAGTCTGGAGTTGAATACAATATATTTCAATTTTTAGTTATATTAGCTCACACGTACACTATAACTATAGTACCTAGTGTGCAAGGCATTGTCAAGGTTTTAATAATCTGGCAAATAGTGCCCAGTCATATAGTTTCGTAAGGTGATGTGCATACAAAATGTTTTTTTTATAATTTATGTTTTTTTATGTTTTCCGCACGCTCGAAGAAAAAATAGTGTTCCTGTCTTGCGGAAAGTTTTTTTTCGCACTGGATTGCTGGCCAAACTTCGCACTCGCGTGCGAAAAAGTGACAATTTCAGCACTTGTTACGAAATATCGAGGGGCGATAGGCTGAGCCACATCTGTACACCATCCTACAAAACTTTAAAATAAAATCTTGGTCCTGTAGTGTATTTTAGGGTCCTGTATAAAATACTCTGCCAATATATGGGCACCTAAGCTCACACTAGGTACTATAGTTATAGTGTACGTGTGAGCTAATATAACTAAAAACTGAAATATATTTTATTTAACTCCAGACTAAATTACCTTTTGTTTGATACCACACAAGCCATGTTTTGACTTAAACTAAAATTTAAACTCGAATTTTTGAAATCTACCCCCACCCTTAAAGAAACAAAAAACTAAAATGTATTTTGTTAAACTCCGGACTCAATTACCTTTCGTTTGATATCACACACGCCATATTTTCACTTAAACTCTAATTTTTAATATATATCCCCACCCTTTTTTTTAAATAACTTAAATTGTATTTTGTTTAACTGCAGACTCAATTACCTTTCGTTTGATATCACACACGCCATATTTTCACATAAACTCTAATTTTTGAAATTTACCCCCACCCTTTTATTTGGTTTGTGTTCGGTGGATTTTGTTCATTTTTAAATGGGACCATCTCGACCCAAGACCCAGCCTAGGTACCAAATTTCATTCAAATCGGCCAAGCGGTTTTTGAGTTATGCGCGTTGGTCGTTACAGACAGACATACAGACAGACATACAGACAGACATACAGACAGACATACAGACAGACATACAGACAGACATACAGACAGACATACAGACAGACATACAGACAGACATACAGACAGACATACAGACAGACATACAGACAGACAGACATACAGACAGACTTACAGACAGACATACAGACAGACATACAGACAGACATACAGACAGACATACAGACAGACATACAGACAGACATACAGACAGACATACAGACAGACATACAGACAGACATACAGACAGACATACAGACAGACATACAGACAGACATACAGACAGACATACAGACAGACATACAGACAGACATACAGACAGACAGACAGACAGACGGCGCAACAAAAAAGTTTCAAAATCATCTGAAACGCAAAGATATATAAAAAAATTTTGAAATCGGAGCAACTTTTTTTTTCTCGAAAAAAGTAGGATCACCATAGCTCACACTACTATAGTATAGTATATGTGTGAGCTAAAATTTGTACACCTACTGTGGGAAGCTGACCACCCCTCTTTTGAATTGTAATTTATAATTGTACCCTTTTATTTTAAGAGGTGCAATATGTTGGTTACTGTGGTATTTCTTAAAGAGCTTACACCAATTAATAATAAACTAATCCTAATATAGCTATAAAAAAATTGAAAAAAGTATATACTTTCAAAATGTAAAAAAAGATTTGTGTTTTGCCTATTTTGGACCAGGGAATGGAACAATAGCCGATTCGCCGCCGGTCAATTTGCCGCAAAAAATTTTTATTGTAATGTCCCGTAGCTAGTAAAAAATTTTCAAAAAAAATTATTAAAAAAAAAAATCCTAAAAAATGCTTTTTAGTTTTTTTTTTATATATTAATATTTGAAAAAACTGCTTTTTAAAAAAGTATTATAAAAAAAAAATCATTTTTTTTTAAATTGCTTTATGAAAAAACTGTTTTTTAAAAAAGTCCGGAGAAACTTCGGACACATGGGGCAACATAAAAAACACCTACGTCGATTTTTTTTGAGGTAAGATATGACCTTTACCTTATCGAAGTATTGATTAATGAAAACTATTATATTTTACGAAATATTTAAAAAAACTTAAAATTGTTCAAAGTCAAACCCACCCTTCCTAAGGACACTCACCGTAAAGGCAAGCCTTATAGTCCATTTAAAATCAAGGTAAAAGGTCCTGAAACAGCGAAACGGATGAGACCACTTGTCCCCTACGTATTTTGGGCCGCTGATCACGAAAATGAGGGTTAAAGCTACCGCCAGTGGTTGGAACACCCTTAAAAATGCAAAAAAACACCCCTAAATAGGGGTGTTTTTCGAATATTTTCGTTATTTTGCAAATTTAGTCATCCTATATGTTTTTGGGGGCGGTGATTACGAAAATGAGGGTGAAAACTTGCATTACAGGGTGGAACCACCCCTAAAATTGGGGAAAAAACACCCCGAAATGGGGGTGTTTTTCGACTAAAAGTGTTTTTTTGCCAATTAAGACATCTAATATGTTTTTTGGGGCGCTGATGAGACCACTTGTCCCCTACGTATTTTGGGCCGTTGATCATGAAAATGAGGGTTAAAGCTACCGCCAGTGGTTGGAACACCCTTAAAAGTGCAAAAAACACCCCTAAATAGGGGTGTTTTTCGAATATTTTCGTTATTTTGCAAATTTAGTCATCCTATATGTTTTTGGGGGCGGTGATTACGAAAATGAGGGTGAAAACTTGCATTACAGGGTGGAACCACCCCTAAAATTGGGGAAAAAACACCCCGAAATGGGGGTGTTTTTCGACTAAAAGTGTTTTTTTGCCAATTAAGACATCTAATATGTTTTTTGGGGCGCTGATGAGACCACTTGTCCCCTACGTATTTTGGGCCGCTGATCATGAAAATGAGGGTTAAAGCTACCGCCAGTGGTTGGAACACCCTTAAAAATGCAAAAACATCCCTAACAAGGGGTGTTTTTCGATTAAAAGTGTTTTTTTGCCAATTAAGACATCTTATATGTTTTTTGGGGCGCTGATTACGAAAATGATGGTTACAACTTGCCCCAATGCTCGAATCACCCCCAAAATCGCACAAAACACCCCTAACAAGGGGTATTTTTCGACTAAAAGTGTTTTTTTGCCAATTAAGACATCTTATATGTTTTTTGGGGCGCTGATTACGAAAATGATGGTTACAACTTGCCCCAATGTTCGAACCACCCCCAAAATCGCCCAAAACACCCCTAACAAGGGGTGTTTTTCGACTAAAAGTGTTTTTTTGCCAATTAAGACATCTTATATGTTTTTTGGGGCGCTGATTACGAAAATGGTGGTCAAAACTTGCAGCAATGGTCGAACCACCCCCAAAATTGCTCAAAAGGGGTGTTTTTCCCCAATTTTAGGGGTGGTTCCACCCTGTAATGCAAGTTTTCACCCTCATTTTCGTAATAACCGCCCCCAAAAACATATAGGATGACTAAATTTGCATAATAACGAAAATATTCGAAAAACACCCCTATTTGGGGGTGTTTTTTGCATTTTTAAGGGTGTTCCAACCACTGGCAGTAGCTTTAACCCTCATTTTTATGATCAGCGGCCCAAAATACGTAGGGGACAAGTGGTCTCATCAGCGCCCCAAAAAACATATTAGATGTCTTAATTGGCAAAAAAAACACTTTTAGTCGAAAAACACCCCCATTTCGGGGTGTTTTTTCCCCAATTTTAGGGGTGGTTCCACCCTGTAATGCAAATTTTCACCCACATTTTCGTGCCCCCCAAAAATATAAAAGAACTAAATTTGCATAATAACGAAAATATTCGAAAAACACCCCTATAACACCCCTATTTAGAGGTGTTTTTTGCATTTTTAAGGGTGTTCCAACCACTGGCGGTAGCTTTAACCCTCATTTTCGTAATCAGCGGCCCAAAATACGTAGGGGACAAGTGGCCTCATCCGTTTCGCAATTTCAGGACCTTTTACCTTGATTTTAAATGGACTATTATAGGAAGCGAAGCTAACGTCAGGCTTTCTATTTTTTGGTTATTATTTTTGACATGTTTTCCTCGGTTTCGCATTGGCGGTTCTGTTTTATTTTGAAGATGTTGTTTTACACAGTATGAAGGTACGTAAACTATAATATATTTATGTAATTAGAATTAAAAAGTTATGCTGCAAACTATCTTGAAACTGTATCATTATTAAATAGATCTTTAGACTGTGTTAAAACCACATTTTTAAAATAACACGCCAAGGCGAAACCGAGGAAAACATGTCAAAAATTATAACCAAAAAATAGAAAATCAGAGTTAGGCTTCGCTACCTTTGAAAAGCTTGCTTGACGTTGAGTGACCTTAACCCTCCCCTAGCCCAGAATCCAAAATCACTGACTATGCTGGATAATATGAAGTGTGTCTAGAAAATAACTAAAAAAAATTGTTAGGATATCAGTCTAGTTATTTCCTAACCACACTTTGCATTTAAAAAAAAATCCCTGTCAAAATGAAAGTCTGGTCGAATTTTGAAATAAAGTCCCTTAAAATTATTGCTGATCTGTACTTTCGATGACAAGCATAATGGAGCCCCCTGGTCCAGGATCCGTCGTGACGCCTCTGACGCACTCCACCTGATGGGAACCCCAGTCTTTGCGCTGGCAGAATGTCGAGCAGTAGGGCGTCCGCCGACACAGCGAGCATTCGGCTAGGGCTTCTCTGTTGCAGTTGGCACACTGAAAATAACATTAATTTTTAGTTAGTAAATTTTTACGTTTTTACAATTTACACTACTACTATGTCGGTTTAGAACGTTTTTCTACGTTGTCCGACGCCTATTCTCCACCTCCTTCGATATTGACAATCATCTTCTGTCAGATTCTTTTGACTCATTGATCTTTGGATTGACTGTTGCCATTCTAGTTTAGGACGTCCTCTTTTTCTGCGCCCTACTGGTTGCCACTCTAGGACCTGTTTTGGAAATCTTTCGTCGTTCATCCGTTGTACATGGCCGTACCATGTCAGTTGCCTTTTAGTGATGTCATGCGTTATGCTTCCCTCGATTCCCATTCTTTCTTTTATGATCTCATTTCTTATGTGATCTAATCTAGATATACTCATTGATCTTATTGCATCCATTTCGACACTTTTTGTTTTGTATTTTTCTGTTACGCGACAAGTCTCTATTCCATACAACAGCGTGCTTTTTACCATTGTTTCATATATGTTAAATTTTACATTCTTTCTTATCTCTCTGCTCCATAAAATACTGTTAAGACATCAAATAACCTTTTTTGCTTTTACTATTCTTTTTTCCAATTCTTTACAGTCTGTTCCAGTCTTATCAAATGTGACACCCAAGTATACATACTCATTGCATGGAGATATTGTTTGTCCATTGTCTAGTTCTAACTCACTGGATTAGTTTCCAATACATAAGAACTGTGTCTTGTCCACGTTCACTGTTAGTCCCCACTTTTGGTATTCTTCCGTTAACTTTCCCATCATATACTCCATGTCTTCTTTATCATTAGCTACAATTACTTGGCCGTCAGCAAACTGTGTATATAGTAAATCGGTCGTTAAGTTGTATTCCCATGCTGTGCACTTTACGTTTCCAGTTTTTTAGAGCCACTGCGATATATATTTTAAAAAGAGTTGGAGAGATACAACATCCCTGTCTTAAGCCTTTTGTTACCAGGAATTCTTTTGAAAGTCGATTTCCAATTTTAATTTTAGATTTTGACCCTTTGTATAGTTCTTTTATCGCTTTTATGTATGTATGATTGATATTAGTTTGTTCCAACACCGTCCATAATTTTTCTACTGGAACGGTATCATATGCTTTTTGTAGGTCCACAAAGGTAACATGAGTCTCTATATTTCTGGCGCTTCTTTTCTCAATTACTTGTTTAAGACAAAAACATTATCACTACAAGATCTGCCTGCACGAAAACCACTTTGCTCTTCTTCTTCTTGTTCATAAAAATCATTCTCTATTAGATCTCTAAGAATCCTACCGTACAATCTACTTAGAGTGCTGGTGACTGAAATTCATCTGTAATTGTTACAATCCAGCTTGTTTCCTTTTTTATGTATTGAGGATATGAATGCAATTTTCCAATCATTAGGTACTGGATGTCCGTTTATGCATTGATTGATAATATATGTGAGATTTTCGAGTAGTGTCTCTGATCCATATTTGAGCATTTCAGCAATATATTCCCCCAGGTCCGCTAGCTTTTCCGGATTTAAGCTTTTTTATACTATTCTTTATCATTTCTTTTTCGATGATTACTTCCTCTCCATGTACTTCTATGTCTCTCCTCGGAGAGGCTGTTAGATATTCGGGTCTCGTCTCCTGCAGCAGTCCCTTGTAGTGTTCTGTCCATTGTTGTGGTTTGATGATCTGGATGTTTACTTTTTCTTTTGTTGGGTTTTTACTGTAGAAATGAATTTCCATACTTCAGAACTCTGCCTACCTCCTACGTGTGTATTTATATCGTGGCATTTGCGCTCAAACATTTAATTTTTTTCTGTGCGTATCAAACTTCTTAGCTGTCTTCTGGTTTCCCTGTATATTTCTAGGTCTCTTTGTTCTTTAGTACTGAGCCATTTCAAGTATGTGCGTTTTTTCTCTTTGACCATTTCCTGTATTTTCTCCGTCCACCACATCTTCCTGTTATTTCTATTATCTTGGTATACAACAGCTTCGTTGCTTGTTTCCTTCAAGCTTTTTTATTATGTTTGTATATATATCTCTTCAAATGAGTGATTTGTGTTAATTAATTTTTGATCTAATCGGTTCTGATACAATCTTTGAGTACTTTCGATTTCTAGACTTCTAAAGTTGTATTTTTGATTGTCTTCGATGCACTCTAGGTTTTCATTTTCTCTAATACTTTCGTCCTTATTTGTTTTTCTTAAAGGGAATAATATTTTTGCTTTTACCAGATGGTGGTCAGATCCACAGGTAACACCACGAAGTGCTCGCACATCATACCACTTTAATTGCGAGTGTTGTCCACCTATAGCATAATCAATGATTGATTACAATTTACAATGAATTATAAAGTATAGTTATTTCCTAACCACACTTTATATATACTTTACAATTTACAATGAATTATAAAGTATATATATATTTATCGGTTTCACAAAGTTCTACGTCTTCCGATACTTAATCTCCACTTGTTTCTGTTTGCCCATAATTCATCATCTAGGCCTCTTATTCTTATTTCACTGTCTATTCCTTCTCTCCAGCTTCTCCTTGGCCGTCCTCGTTTTCTTCGGCCAGTTAGTCCATCTTCGTAGCGGAAAGCATTTTTTCTGTTCTATCCTTGATTGGCCATACTTCTGAGCCGTATGTAATAATACTTTTTACAATGGTGCTATATATAAGCTTTTTGTTATGTTTTGATATACTTTGGTCCCAAATTATTCCATTTAATAAAGTTATTGTTTTTCTTCCTTGTACGTTTCGATCTTTTATAGCTTTGTCTAGTGTTCCGTCAGCTGTAATTTTTAGACCTAAGTATTTATACTCATCACAGGACTGAATTCGCTGCCCGGTATTTAAGATTAGATCCTGTTTCATTCGATCGATACACATATACTCTGTCTTATTGAGATTAACCTCTAGTCCCCACTTATTGTACTCTTCTATTAGTTTTCGTGTCATATATTCGAGGTCGTCATAATCCTGAGCCACTACTATCTGATCATCATGAATTATAAAGTAACATAAGAAATAATAATGGCTATGGTTTCCAAAAACTAGAAGGCCTAGAAAAAATTTGTTAACGTCATTCGGTTGGCCGTAGTTGCTTATACAAAACTACCAAATTTCATTAAATTTGTTTGCAAGATGGCGGCGATATTTCAATTTTACAAAAAAAAAACAATTTTTAGTTTTTGCTCGATATTTTAAAAACCCCTGTAGATATTTTTAATTTTGATACGGCGTCTGATTAGGCTTAGAATAGCTTCCTCCGCCATCTTGAAAAATCCATCAAAAATTGGCACTTTTTGTAGATTTTTGCCTGTAACTTCGTTCCAGTACACTAAATCGCAAAAAGAGTTATATGAAATTTTTTATAGGATATAATTATCTACAATTGGGTGGTACTATGGTTGTTCTGCGAGCAGTAGTAACGGAGCTAGGTAATTTCCAAAAATGACTAAAATCACGTGCTTGGGCAAATTTTCAGATTTTTTCTGCTCTAGACGGCATAAGCACCGAAATACTTTGTTCTAGGGTAAAAGTTCTAAGAACATATCTTGTAGAGAATTTTATCAGCTACAAAATCCATTCTTTAAATGTATTTTTAAATATTGTAATTGAGTGGGAGTAACTTTTAACTTAAGTAAGTAATAATTTTTTTAAATTTAGTGCGTTAAACGGCACGTTTTTTATTTATTTTTATTTCTTTGTGTAAATTTAGTGACGTACAAAAAGGTAAGAGAGCTTAGGGGTCAAACACCGCCTTAAACTAACCACCTCTTCAAAAACCCCCCCAGACCCTCCAAAATCCAACATGATTAGGTTTTCTCAAATTTTCTCAAAAAATACGCTTCTAAGAGAAAAATATGTAATATACTTTATTGTAGACAATGAAATTTTCTTTTGAAAAATGTACAACTCGATGGGGGTCAACTATTTATAAACTCTTCAGCGGCATCCGTTAATTGAAGTAATTTAGAAAAGTCAAAAAATATCCATGTTTTTTCCGTGATTTAATCGGTTTTTTTTAAAACCAAGGTTTATAGAACAAAATATGTTGTACATTATTGTAGCAAATTAAATTTTCTTTAAAATGCTGTACAAGAAAGTCGGATTGGTTTCATTGTTATAAATTCAGAGGCGCCCGCAAATTTAACCAATTTTAAAAAATCACAAATTAAAATATTTTTGTTACAAGTTTTATCTAATTTTTTCAAAAACTAAGCCTAATTTAAAAAAATGCTATGATGCACTTTATTGACAGTAAAATTCTCTTTTCAACGGTGTATAACTCGATGGGGTTTGACTTACAACGAACCCGCCAGCGACGTCCGTAAATGGGGGCCATTTAATTATTTTTTTTTTAAATTATGTTTTGCACAGGTTTTACTTGATTTTCTGAAAACCATGCCCTTTATCAAAAAATTTGTTTTTTACTTCATTGTACATAATAAAATTTCCTTTTAAACGTTGTGTAACATGGTAAAATTTTTTTCATATTTACCGCTCCAGTGGTGTGCTTAATTTAAAACAATTTTTTTTAAACTCAGATTTTTAACTATTCTCCTGAGCTTAACAACATATCCAAAATTCAGAACTACCGGACCTTTTGTAGGGTAACCCCCCTATTTTGGCCTCTATTCATTGAACTATATAATAACTTACTTTTTTCTGATTTTCATTATCGATCGCCGGTTGCAAGGTAGAATCCGCGCTGCTGTCAGGTTGCAACGCTGCCACTTGTGCTGCCACCCGAGCCGTCAACACTGCCGCGTCCTTTTCCCGTTGAAATTTATCCGCTTGTCGGTTGATCGTTTCCCTAAGCTCATCTATGCCTCTGTGTGAAACAAAAAATAAATGGATCTGATAGCTTCCTAGCCCATTAGTACACTCCGAGCAAACTCAACGCTATATCAGCCCAAGGCCAACACACAAATAGAGGCCACGACCCTGAAAAAATCAGCTGTTCTCCGGGGGCTGATTTTTACATTGGGTCTTATGGGAGGTCAGAAGTTTTAGCTCACACATATACTATACTATAGTAATAGCTCACACATATACTATACTATAGTAGTGTGAGCTATGGTGATCCTAATTTTTTCGAGAAAAAAAAAGTTGCTCCGATTTCAAAAATTTTTACATATCTTTGCGTTTCAGATGATTTTGAAACTTTTTTGTTGCGCCGTCTGTCTGTCTGTCTGTAACGACCAACGCGCATAACTCAAAAACCGCTTGGCCGATTTTAATGAAATTTGGTACCTAGGCTGGATCTTGGGTCGAGATGGTCCCATTTAAAAATGAACAAAATCCACCGAACAGAAACCAAATAAAAGGGTGAGGGTAGATTTCAAAAATTAGAGTTTATGTGAAAATATGGCGTGTGTGATATCAAACGAAAGGTAATTGAGTCTGCAGTTAAACAAAATAAATTTTAATTTATTTAAAAAAAAGGGTGGGGGTATATTTTAAAAATTAGAGTTTAAGTGAAAATATGGCGTGTGTGATATCAAACGAAAGGTAATTGAGTCCGGAGTTTAACAAAATACATTTTAGTTTTTTGTTTTTTTTAAGGGTGGGGGTAGATTTCAAAAATTTGAGTTTAAGTCAAAACATGGCTTGTGTGGTATCAAACAAAAGGTAATTTAGTCTGGAGTTAAATAAAATATATTTCAGTTTTTAGTTATATTAGCTCACACGTACACTATAACTATAGTACCTAGTGTGAGCTTAGGGGCTCATATATTGGCAGAGTATTTTTTATAAATGAGATAACGTCAAAAATTTGTTATTTGGGTGTATTTTGACCTATCCTAGCAATATCGTCGTGATATCTGTCTGTGTGTGTGTATGTCTGTCCGTAATACGATAGCTCCTAAACCGCTTAACCGATTTTCATTAAATTTTCAGGTAAAATAGTGTTCACTATTGTAACAAGCTGATTAGATTTTGGTCCAAATTCATCAATGCTAACTTTTTAACGGACCGTCGCATCAATATGCGGTTTTTAGAGTATAGTAAAGCACATTTTTGTTAAAAATTTGTTTTATAACTAAAAACTTTATAGGAGCTTTCGTTTTGGAGATATTTACAGAAAACTCTTTTCAAGGTTGATAGTGTGCTAATGGGCTTTTATTTAATCATATTTAGAAATTCTAGGCGAGATGAATTCAGACTGTTATTCATCACTTAAAAAATAGACTGAGACACTATAAGGACTGAGCTTCTCACTTAGACTATCTGGGGCTTCTCATGTGTTTAGGACATACAACCTGAGCTAAAAATATGTCTATTACCTTCTAAAATCTACAGCCAGTCTGTTTATCTGACATGCAATGTCTTCGAGTCTCTTGAGCTGGGCACTGGGATCCACAGAAGCCCCTGGATCTACCTAAAAACATGGAAATTTACAAAAATTTTATTGTACATTAAATTGCCACACATACTGCGCAGCCAACGATAAAGACCGGCCATGGCGCGTTATAGGCAAGTCGGCGGTCACGTGATCTTAGGAGTCCCAGGATTCTTATTGTATTGCTTAATATATTATATGTTTTTACACAATTTAAATAAATTAACAAAAAAATTTTGTTCTTTTATAGGTAAAAATTGAAAAAAATATTTTGCTGATATATGTGTTTATTATGGATAAAAGAACTGAATCTATAAAATAAAAAATTATATAAAATTTGCACTCTAATATCTTACATACATTAGGTACATAATATCGTTAGTAACTTCAAATCTATACAAATCTTTCAAAATTGGACATATGAAACCTAAGCTTTTAGTTTTTTAATTTTTCTTTGACTGTCATCATCTTTGAGTTCTTATTCAAAGATTTATTAGCAGACACTTAATCATTGTGCTTTTTAATAAAATTATTTAAAAAAACTTTACATGCCCTTAAACTAATTTTTTCAAGCTTTGACAATAGTTTTTCTCCACAAAAACACTCGCTAGAGTTATCTGAAGAAAAATTTTCAATATAAAACATTTCACAATAATTTATTAAAAAGAAACAAGCGATTTTGTGAATAAGTGAGATGGTTTTCCCATTCAATGAACTGAATGTAGTGGTCGTCAATAATTTTTTGAAAAATTACCCAGCACAAAGTTTAATATCTATTTCAACAAAGTGTAAGTTAACTACCAACTCATGTTCTTTTAAAAGCTGTATCTTACTTTTTAAATATTAAACACTACCAGAGAGATTACTATCTGTTAACAATATTTTACAAATCAGTTTTTTAATATTGCGAGGGTGCGGAAGACATATTACCTTAGAATTGTAAATTGACCTGTATGCACTGGATAACTGGATAAACAAAGACGAAGCCAACATTAAAGTGTATCCACCATATCTTCGATTCTCAGGTGACCTTTTCAAGAGACCTAATTGTTCAATAAGAAATGACAACTGAACACATTTTTCACTCTCACTATCGAAAATGTCACTAAGGATGTCTATTACTTGATCAATCTTATCCAAGATCTTATCTTTTACCACTTCTTTCCCGTTTGCAACATATTAGGTTTCAGTTTTATAGTTGGACCGACAAGGAACAACACTAATTACACGTTCGCGGCATTGTTTATCTTATAGGTATTTTCTTTATAATTTACTCATTAGCCATTAATTATTTTAACGCAGCCCACTACAGTCTTCTTCGTGGGCTGCGTTATTTTAATAACTTTGATAAAATTCACATAAAATTCGTGCCCGAATTAAAAAAAAATCGACGTAAACAAACATACCAAAACTGAACACACACATGTTTTATAATGACAGCGGGCCGTGAGGCGTTTTTTTGTGGGACTCCTACGGTCACGTGATATTTCCGCGCCCGGTACCAACCAGAGGCACTGAAGGCGTTTGCGATCATTTGACGGTTAGGCTAACACCGATTTTGATCTCACAAAAAGAGGCAAGGGAAGTTATGATTTTAAAAAAATGCGAAAAAAATTTAAATTATTTCCAAAAAATATAGGAGTGGAGTCATGTCCTTCAATGTCAACCCGGCCACCTTTTGCACTTAAAAATTTTGATTTTAATAAAAACTTGTTTTTTGATTCCTGTATAAAAAAAAACTGATTACACCCAGATAAAAAAATCTACAGGGTGATTTATTTTCTTAATTGGCCAATACATATCTATGGTTTATGATTTTTCCTGAAAAAATCCAAACTTTGCAAAAAAAAAATTTACTACTGTTTAGAAATAACAACAAGAGGCTTTAAGAAAAAATATTAAAAATGACAAATAATCGCATCAGTGGCCTTAGTACTTAGTGTTAATTTCAGATAAAAATATGTCATACATACAGGGTCTCTAGTCTATAGGTAATTGGCTTCTTACCAACTGATAATCGTTGGAATCCAATCCTTCAGCCAAATTTTGCCAGACTTCTTCTTTGGTTTGGTGATCGCTGTCGTCCCCGTTCGGAGATCTTTTGTTTATGCCGCCACCTTCGCTCTCTAAAAAATATTCTAAAGTGGAGAAAAAGAATTTTAAATTCTTAAATTATACTAACAGAGAATGAAGTCAATTTAGGTTTTTTTGTAGATAAAAGGTAATAAATTGGTAAAAAAAACTTTTTAAGTCACAAGCTTTTATAAAATGCACTAAAAATTAAAAAATAATTTTATAGCATTCTAATATTATCATAATAAAAGCGATGGCCGACTGATGGAAATTTTGACGATGTTAGCACGATAAGATATTCGTATCAATTAAATATCACTATTTGCAAGAATCAATCTAGCAGAAAAATGCAGAGGTACCAAACCCATCCAACCCGACCCAAGATACCCTAGAATTTCTCTGACATAGGTATAGCAATGACATAATATTGCGGCACATCAATCATATCTTTGATGACCTGCTATGTTGAATATTCTTTAAGTGTTTAGATCACAAGTTTAGATTAACTTATGCTTTGATTTCCGGCCATCGCTTTTATTATTATGATAATATTAGAATGCTAGAAAATTATTTTTTAATTTTTAGTGCATTTTATAAAAGCTTGTGACTTAAAAAGTTTTTTTACCAATTTATTTTCTCCTTTTTAGTCTTAGTTATCTACTCTATTAAATGAAAATATTTGTTCAATAACAGAACAGAAGAGTTTATTCTAGATTATAATGAAATCGCTGATCGTGAGTTGTTTAGAAACTCATTTTTCTATTGGGGGAAGGAGAGGGTGGTGATTGCCATCGGACCTTTATGCATATACCAAATTTTATAAAAGTCATTTTATGGAAGGGGGTGGGGGGTAGGGGTGGGAGGACATTTTTTTCATTATTGTTGTATTGTCATCGGACCACTATATGTATACCAAATTTCATCCAAATCGGATAATGGGAAGTGTGTCAAAAACGCATTTTTCTATAGATGGGGGTGGGGATAGGAGTGGTAGGATTTTTTTTCAATGTTGTATTGTCATCGGACCACTATATGTATACCAAATTTCATCCAAATCGGATAATGGGAAGGGTGTCAAAAACGCATTTTCTATGGAAGGGGGTGGGGGTAGGGGTGGGAGGATATATTTTTTTAATGTTGTATTGTCATCGGACCACTATGTGAATACCAAATTTCATCCAAATCGGATAATGGGAAGTTTGTCAAAAACTCATTTTTCTATGAAAGGGGGTGGGGGTAGAGGTGGGAGGATATTTTTTTCTTAATATTGTATTGTCATCGGACCACTATGTGTATACCAAATTTTATCCAAATCGGATAACGGGAAGTGTGTCAAAAACATATTTTTCTATAGAAGGGGTGGGGGTAGGGGTGGGAGGACATTTTTTCTTAATGTTGTATTGTCATGGGACCACTATGTGTGTACGAAATTTCATCCAAATCGGATAATGGGAAGTATGTCAAAAACACTTCACAAGATTTGATAGATAGTTAGACAGAACATCTGAAGCTAAATAAAAGCTTGTAAAAATCGGATTTTTCAAAATTTTGCGTGTTGGAAGAACTAAGTTATAACTATTTTACATTAAAAAAATAAATTTTGGGTCAAATTGCTATTTTATAGTTTTAGTTTTTGAGATATCATACAAAGTTTGAATTTCAGCCTAAAATTTCCTTTAAAATGATGTGTCACAATTATTAATTTTTTGATTACTAGCCTATTAGCACACTTCAAATAAAGCTATGATAATAACCCTTAAAAACAGTTTTTTGTAAATATCTCGGAAACTGAAGCTCCTACGAAGTTTTGGTTATAACACAAATTATTGAGCAGAATGCGGTCTACTCAATTCCGAAAACCGCATATTTATGCGATGCTACGTTAAAAAGTTAGCAAATTTTTAATAGTCAAAAAACTGTCATTAGCATTAATGGATTTTGACCAAAATCTAATCAGCTCGTTAGAGTGTCAAACACTATTTTACCTAAATTTTTTTATGAAAATCGGTTAAGGGGTTTAGGAGCTATCGTGTTACGGACAGGAAAAAAATACACACACACACACACACAGACAGACATCATAATGATATTGCTAGGATAGGTCAAAATACACCCAAATAACACATTTTCAGCGTTATCTGAATTTTTTTTTTAATCGAAAACAATACCTTCTCTAGCCATTGCTGCGCGGACTAGGAAGGTATAAATGTATGCCGCTCTGCTTTTTAAAAAAATGTATGCCGATCTACTAACTTTAGTCGATCAATAGACACAGACAAGACGAGGATAATAAACATTAATCGTTAATATTTAACTGCTTAACATTCAGTGTTGGAACCGCCTTAGGTACTACTTTAAAAAAACATATTTTGCTCTGCTAGCTTCACCAGAGCACCTAACTAAAACAAAAAAGACAGAGATAATAAAAATCAATTTACAAGGTTTTAATTTTGCTAGCTTCAGTTGAGAAATAGACACAGAAAGGACGAGAAAGATTAACATTAATCGATAATAAAGTGATAAAATATTTAATTGCTTAACATTCACAGAGTTAGAACCGCCCTGACGTCAAATCATGTCTGGTGACGTCAAATCATGTCTGGTGAATTCAAATTATGTCTGGTGGCGTCAAATCATGTCTGGTGACGTCAAATCATGTCTGGTGACGTCAAATCATGTCTGGTGACGTCAAATCATGTCTGGTGACGTCAAATCATGTCTGCGCTTAGTGAGCGATTCTGACTAAAGCTTCAACTTGACATTTGATCTTTTTTAGTAAATGTTTGCATTTCATAACTCCTTTGCAGATATCACCATTCATTTCATCTTCATCCCATATGGTTACAATCGAACTTATCTATCCCAATGAGGACGAAACATCAGTGTCTTTGAGCTAACCTGTCCCTATTATTTCAAAATATTGTTTTTCTTAGGTAAAAGTAAAAACATGCGTACCTTTTCGTCTCTTCCTTTTGTACGGAGTGAAGAGTATAATAAAAATCAATTTACAAGGTCTTAATATTTTATTGCTGTATATTTTCCGCGTCAGTGCCAACCTAAATACCACTTTTATTTAAATTTATTTAAAATGTATGCTGCCCTGCTAGCTTTAGTTAAGAAATAGACACAGAAAGGACGAGGAAGATAAACATTAATAAATAATAAAGTGATAAAATATTTAATTGCTTAACATTCACAGAATTAGAACCACCCTGACGTCAAATCATGTCTGGTGACGTCAAATCATGTCTGGTGAAGTCAAATCATGCTTGGTGACGTCAAATCATGTCTGATGACGTCAAATCATGTCTGGTGAAGTCAAATCATGTCTGGTGACGTCAAATCATGTCTGATGACGTCAAATCATGTCTGGTGAAGTCAAATCATGTCTGGTGACGTCAAATCATGTCTGGTGACGTCAAATCATGTCTGGTGAAGTCAAATCATGTCTGGTGACGTCAAATCATGTCTGCACTTAGTGGGCGATTCTGACTAAAGCTTCAACTTGACATTTGATCTTTTTTAGTAAATGTTTGCATTTCATAACTCCTTTGCAGATATCACCATTCATTTCATCTCCATCCCATATGGTTACGATCAAACTTATCTATTCCAATGAGAACGAAACACCGTGTCTTCGAGCTAACCTGTCCCTATTATTTCAAAATATTGTTTTTCTTAGGTAAAAGTAAAAACATGCGTACCTTTTCGTCTCTTCCTATTGTACGGAGTGAAGAGTATAATAAAAATCAATTTACAAGGTCTTAATATTTAATTGCTGTATATTTTCTGCGTCAGTACCAACCTAAATACCACTTTTATTTAAATTTATTTAAAATGTATGCTGCCCTGCTAGCTTAAGTTGAGAAATAGACACAGATAGGACGAGGAAGATTAACATTAATCGATAATAAAGTGATAAAATATTTAATTGCTTAACATTCACAGAATTAGAACCACCCTGACGTCAAATCATGTCTGGTGACGTCAAATCATGTCTGGTGAAGTCAAATCATGCTTGGTGACGTCAAATCATGTCTGATGACGTCAAATCATGTCTGGTGAAGTCAAATCATGTCTGGTGACGTCAAATCATGTCTGATGACGTCAAATCATGTCTGGTGAAGTCAAATCATGTCTGGTGACGTCAAATCATGTCTGGTGACGTCAAATCATGTCTGGTGACGTCAAATCATGTCTGGTGAAGTCAAATCATGTCTGGTGACGTCAAATCATGTCTGCACTTAGTGGGCGATTCTGACTAAAGCTTCAACTTGACATTTGATCTTTTTTAGTAAATGTTTGCATTTCATAACTCCTTTGCAGATATCACCATTCATTTCATCTCCATCCCATATGGTTACGATCAAACTTATCTATTCCAATGAGAACGAAACACCGTGTCTTCGAGCTAACCTGTCCCTATTATTTCAAAATATTGTTTTTCTTAGGTAAAAGTAAAAACATGCGTACCTTTTCGTCTCTTCCTATTGTACGGAGTGAAGAGTATAATAAAAATCAATTTACAAGGTCTTAATATTTAATTGCTGTATATTTTCCGCGTCAGTACCAACCTAAATACCACTTTTATTTAAATTTATTTAAAATGTATGCTGCCCTGCTAGTTTAAGTTGAGAAATAGACACAGATAGGACGAGGAAGATTAACATTAATCGATAATAAAGTGATAAAATATTTAATTGCTTAACATTCACAGAATTAGAACCGCCCTGACGTCAAATCATGTCTGGTGACGTCAAATCATGTCTGGTGACGTCAAATCATGTCTGGTGACGTCAAATCATGTCTAATGACGTCAAATCATGTCTGGTGAAGTCAAATCATGTCTGGTGACGTCAAATCATGTCTGATGACGTCAAATCATGTCTGGTGAAGTCAAATCATGCTTGGTGACGTCAAATCATGTCTGATGACGTCAAATCATGTCTGGTGAAGTCAAATCATGTCTGGTGACGTCAAATCATGTCTGGTGAAGTCAAATCATGTCTGGTGACGTCAAATCATGTCTGCACTTAGTGGGCGATTCTGACTAAAGCTTCAACTTGACATTTGATCTTTTTTAGTAAATGTTTTCATTTCATAACTCCTTTGCAGATATCACCATTCATTTCGTCTCCATCCCATATGGTTACGATCGAACTATCCCAGCAATGAGGACGAAACGTGTCTTCGAGCTAACCTGTCCCCCTTTTGAAGAACTGCCCGCAAACCTGTTTTTGTTAAGTTTTAACTATTTCCTCGCAATATCGCTATTATTTCAAAATATTGTTTTTCTTAGGTAAAAGTAAAAACATGTGTACCTTTTCGTCTTTTCCTTTTGTATGGAGTGAAGAGTCGTACTGGTCCGGTGGCGCTTTCGTCGTCGCAGCAGGCGGCGCATGTGCAACTGGTAGCATGGGGTAGGATCACTCCTGTTAGAAGATAAAAAAGCAGGTAAGTTTTTCTTAAATTAAATTACTTTTTATACCGTTTTTGATCAACACTGCTCTGCTTCCAGAGACATGGGTCCCATATATCTGCTTGCGTTCGTTAACGCAAAACTCTATTATATATGAGGTAATAAAATATTTAATAGGTTGCCTGATGACATAAAGTCTATCAGTTAATTCAACACATTTCGTTATAGACTTAAAAAGTATTTCATAAGTAAAGTTTTATAGTATTGATGAATTTTATTTGACTTTTTTATCATTTATTTTTAATATTTTTCTTTGACCAATTTTACCATTTCAACAGTGTATTTTGTTATTTTATAATTTTTAAATATGTATTTCCTGGTAGGTCTGGTGAAATGCTTTGTCAACAGAATTTTTAGTTTTTTGACAATAAAACTTATTTCAACTTGAACTTGCTTGGGAGCAGATAAATTTTCCAAAATTTAAAATTATTATTATGGTTTTGGCCATAGAAATCGGCATAACACCAACGAGTTCATTGCTTTTGATTTTTTTTGTTTTAAATATTTCTTTAAAAATAATGCACATAATGTTGCTGTTTATAGTAGAAAGATTTTGGTCTAGTCTATTTTTAACAATGTTTTTGTTTGGTGCATTTATTGTTTCTGGATTTAGGAAATTTCATTTATAGACTACGCGATTAGTTAGAAAGTTTTTTCTTCTAAGAAGAAGGGTTTTTTCATTTTTAAGTTTTTGGCGGTGTCCTCCAAGGTTTAGATTTAAATTTTTTTGGAACATATCTTCTAGTTTTAGGTAAAATAAATCAAAAAAAATGTTTATTTTAAAATTTCTAAAATATCCCTAAAATTAAATTACAATTTCCCTACATCCCTGCCTAAGCTGCCGAAATTTTTCTAAAATTGGGAAATTTGAGTATATCATTATTTTGAACTTTTACCTTCATCAATTAAAGTTTGTAAACTTCGGCCGCCAAACCGGATACTCCTTTTCCAGTCTTTGCTTGAAGCTCTGCCGCAGAGTGCCTCAAACTCACTTGGTGTATACCAAGAGTTTCCCAGTTTTATACATCTTCCTCTGCCACCAGACCCAAACCTATGATAATTAGAAAATGTAAATTTTAAACAGACTGTCAGATATTATTACAATATTATTTTTTTTGTTTTATTCCATTTTTCAAAAAACTAACCTTTCTGAAAAATCTCGTTTTACTCTATATTATGGAGTTTTGTTAACGGGAAACACACAAGGAATATACAAATGTTTAATGAATTTTTTCAAATCAGTTTTTGGACGCCCCTGGTGTATTAACTGCCACCTAAATGTTATAACTATACACATAAGAAAATTTGATTGTCTATAATATAGTGTGAAACGTTTTTCTCAGTAAAACTTGGTTTTTTAAAAAAATTGATAAAACACAAGAAAACAATATTTATTTTTAGTGATTAAAACCAATTACCAAACCTGCATATTATGGGGCTTTCCATGTCAACCCGTTCTTTTGCACTTTTGCAATTTTGATTTTAACAAAAAATTATTTTTTGGTTCCTCTATAGATACCGATTACACCAAGATAAAAACATTTGAAAAAATGTTGCGATTCCTTAAATCTACAGGGTGTTTTATCTTCTTAATTGGCCAAAACATATCTATGGTTTATGATTTTTACTGAAAAAATACGAACTTTAC
Organism: Aspidapion aeneum; assembly: GCA_963576565.1. Taxonomy (NCBI): domain Eukaryota; kingdom Metazoa; phylum Arthropoda; class Insecta; order Coleoptera; family Brentidae; genus Aspidapion; species Aspidapion aeneum. Next base: position 5,438,092 of record OY755043.1, on the reverse strand, counting down.
AAAAAAATGTTTACTACTGTTTAGAAATAAGAACAAGAGGCTTTAAGAAAGTACAAGACAATAATAAATTAAAAAAATCGCCATTTTGAAAATGTCACACATTCGATTTTTTATATTTTTTGAAAAAAGATGCTCCAATATTTTGTCTATTGCCTTTAAAAATTTTAGAGTGGGCAGAGAAGTATAAATACCAAAAAGAAAAATTCTTGTATAAGTATGTGGGGGCCTTGGCCGTACTTATATATATATATATATATATATATATATATATATATATATATATGGGCAAGCGAGCAGTCCTATTTATGCGCCCGGATGTCAATCAATATACATTTTATTAAAAAAAGTTGTGATTAATCTTTGAGGAAAAATTTTTTTTGCATATAACATCAGCGGCGTCAGGGCCAAGACGGGCTTTGGCCTTCCACTGTTTAAAACCTTATCAGATACCAACATTGTGGCACGTTTTTCTAATTAGAATACCTAGTCCTGCACTGTCATAGACGCCACTATACAGAGTGACCCAAATTCCATTTCTTTTGGAAAGTCTCAACCCTCACTTCCGACATGGGGGCTATAACTTTGATGTTTAAAAAAATTAAATTTTGGCTCAAATCGTTTTTGTATAGTCTTTTTTGAGTATAACTATTTATTTGAATTTCATCTGAACTTTTAATTTTTAGGATATACTTAGTCATAAAGTGAAATAGCCAATGAAAAGTTTCCTTTGAACAGATGTATTTAATTTTTTTAGGTATTTTTACTTTTCTATTGTTATATATTTTTTTATTTTTATAAAAAAAAATCTTTAAGAATGTTATAAAAAGCAACTTATGAGGCTTTCCATGTCAATCCGGCCACCTTTTGCATCTTAAAAATTTTAGAGTGTTAGAAACAATATTGGAGCAACTTTTAACAAAAAAAATTGAAAAATCGAAGCAGTCTGTCTTTTTAATATGGTTTGATTAAAAATCGAAAAAAAATTGTTTAGTTTCTGAGATATAGGGAGTTACAGTTAAAAAATAATATATATATTAATTCACTTTTCACACAGGCCTTAAGTGGTTCTTTTTGAGTATCACTCAGTTCAATATCTAACAAGAAATTTTTTTTATTAAATAAATAATAATAATAGTCTACCCTACCTGGCTTTATGTAGCTCTGCAGAAGTATTTTTACACCTTACTGGGAGCACAGGTAGTCCTGCAGCTTCACCCCATGTTGTAGGAGTGGTAGTTGAGGAGTTGGAATTGGATGTGCCTAACAGAAAAATATATATTCTTTTGTTTTTAATTTGAGATTAACCCTGCAGGCCAGGCGCTGGGTCTGTGAGACCCAGGCTCCATTAGTTTCAAAAGTATCAACAAGGAGAGCCCAGTCTGCAGGGTTAAGGCTTAGTTAGTTTGCTTAAGGTTTTGTCAACATTTTTTAACTAAGCTCATATTGACATTAGTGTCTATCTTAGAAAAAAATATATGAAGAGATATGACCAGGGCTTCAACAGATAAACAGCAAAATAATATGAAAAATATGAACCTTTTTAATAAAATTATAAAAAATATGAAATTAAGAAAACAAAATATGAAGGAAATATAAATAAAAAATTCAGTTTTTTTTGGGTCCTCTACCAAATGGCTTGTTATGTCAAATCCAACTTTTTTTAGGAAAACTCATTTACCAAGCAAAAATATATATTTCTTAATTTTATTTATTAAGAAAAATATTAACAAACATTTACAAGTTGAATTAGGCCTGGATGGGGTATGGCCAAACAAAAACAAGGCACATTTTTTAAAGCATATTTTACAAGGTATAAGGTGTTTCCGTATTTTTAAACCAAGGTCTCTTTCAAAGAAATAGAAAAAAATTATAAATGCAAAAGTTGTAGGCTTTATCCTATACCTTTGTGGCAGCGGCGTAGCGTGGGGGGCGCGGGGGGTTCGTCGCCCCCCCCGCCCCGAGGGTAGTGGCGCCCCATAGGTGGCCGAAGCGCCCTCAGCTTTATTAAGTCGGCCCGGTAATGGCCAATTGAGTGGGTGCCAAAGGAAACTAACGACATGACGACCTTTTTAGCTGTCGCCCCCCCGCCCTTTCGGGCACGCTACGCCGCTGCTTTGTGGAAATATACCAAAACAACCTGTACATGTAGTAATTGATGAAAAAGCCCTGCCCAATTAGACTTTTTCAGAACTAACCACAGGCCACAGATGACCAAAACAATGAATTAACATAAAAAATGCAACAAACATAAGAAAAATAAAACAAAAGGCAAAAACACTATTTTATTCAAACTTTCTCAGAGGCTAATTATAAACAAAAGGAACTAAAAAATCAATAATAGAAAAAATATTAAAAATTTTCACACTATTCTATGACTGAAGTTTCTTCTTCATTCATTCATTCAAAAAAATATGAACATTTTCATAAAATATGAAGGTGTTGAGAGCCCTGTATGACTAAATGTAATAAAAAAAACTAAATCTTTAAGTGAACCAAGGCCAACACAAAAATAGAGGCCACGACCCTGAAAAAATCAGCTGTTCTCCCGGGGCTGAATTTTACATTGGGTCTTATGGGAGGTCAGAGGTTTTTTTATGGTATTTTTAAAATGGCACTACAGATTTCCGCAAAATTTCAGTGAAATATTCTCAGACACCATCCCGATATTCCACCAAAGGTTTGTAAGGAAGCAACATGATTAAAAGGTTAAAATCTTCAAGATTTAGCATTCCTTATTTTGAATTCAAATTACCCGCCATGTACCGCATGCCAACTGTTATATTTGACATGTATTTGACTTTGTCATCTGTGATTGTCACATTTGCTTCTGCTTTAAATTTAATTTTTGTGTGAGCTAATGAAGCGGCTATAAAAAATTAAGGATTACTATACATTAAAAAAAAATTGTTCTGCCAGAATAAAGTAAAAACAATCTCAAAAATGACTTTATTAAAAAAAAAATCAAATATTCATGAACCATCATTCCAACTTCAATTTTTTAAAGACAATCAGCTGTGTCGTAAAGTGACCATCAAAAAAAAATCAGCCCCGGATGTGATGTCAAGAAAGTGGAGGATCGTGGCCAGTCTGTTTTGATAGCCCTGAGTGAACTAAGAACAGATCTGATTCAAGCTTATCTGACACCTAGTCAGCTCAGGTTGAAGAAAATACAGAAAAAAAAGTTAACTAATATTTTAAAAATGTCTGAAGAACACATTTTGCAAGTTTAATGACCTGTTGTTTTTAATAGTGTTTTATTGGCTATCAAATTTTACCTGAAATATCTTCCTGTTGTATAACAATAGTCTTGATGTCATTTCCCCCATCTGTCGCTAAGTACCCATTGTTGTCGACACATAACATGGGTTTAAAATGCTGGATTTGGTCCTGGGTGATGACATTGAATGTGCTTGTGATAAGACTGCCAACTGGTAAAGATACTGGCACCCCGGTATGTCTGACCTGCAAATTTTAATATTTTTATAGCTGGATTTAAATGTAAAGTAAAACTTTATATTTTACTACCTATCTACGAATGTAATGTAAAATTCTAATACATTTTAGGTCAGCTGTTTACCCCTTATTATCCACATTTGTATGTGGTACATCAATTGAAGAGTTTGCTGGAATTTACAAGTTGTGTGTGTGAAATAAAATTCACTCAAAGATTATTAGGAATTAAATCCTTAAAATAGATGATTCTGGCAACCAAACTCAGCCATTAAATACTGGAAATCTTGAGGGATAAAACACAAATCATTTAAAAAATTAAAATTACCTACCTACACCCAACACAGCTGATCTCGATTTGTTTTTGTTTATGTTTACCCAGATGACCTGATTATCATGACCTCTTGAGCAAAACTGACCACTAATTATCTTAAGAATTTTTATTAAAAGTTGCAAAACGGCAAGGCCCAGTAATTTGTTTCGAAGGTAAACATTTGTAGATGATTCTATGTTATTTTCTACTTACGGAAACGGTTGAGAGCCTGGGATTTTTCTGATCAATGGAGTCGCCATCATCATCATCCTCGCAATCGCCGCCATCGTGCTCACTCGCAAGGTGTTCGGCTTCGGAGATGTCCGGCAGGACGACACCGTCCGAATTTGTGTTCTCCATCGGAAAAACTCGGAAAATGGAACGGCCCGATCTTCCCCCCGGTCCAGGAGGTCTTGGGGGTTATTTTAATGGAAAAAACGCGATTATAACAAACAATCAACGCCTCCCTTTCACAGATGGAAGAACAACAATGTCGGCATAAAATACGGCGACGTGACAACGCCGGTGCGCGTGCGTCGCGCAATTATTTCCATGCATTTTATTAAAATTTGGTGGTTCTTAAATCCTGGAATGCCTTGACCAAAACCTTTTTTTAAATAATTAAATAATAATAAAAAATTCCTGTTTGGGAACTATTTAAAAATATTATTGAGAAGATTTTAATTTTACAGCGGTAAAAATAGAAAGCTACAAATAAGTATTTTATGGCAGGCAATATTCCTATCCTTGATTCAAGCAAGGCCAACACAAAAATATTTTGATAGCCCTGATTCAAGTAATGAACTTATATATATAATAATGATTGGAAATTTATCTCATCGGAAATTAAGGCGAAAATTTAAAAAAAAAGCTAATTAAATAATAGCCTGTATCACGTGCACAAAAAAAAAAGCTGCGGTTCGGTCTGCGTGGCTACGGTTCGGTTAATTAAGCTATGATCACGTGGTCTCGTGACGGCCAACAAAAAGAATGGACTGAATTCCGCACCGGCAAGTGGCTTTCGTCAAAGGATGAGGCTGTTCAAAAACCAAATTTCTCTCTCTTAAATTAAGGTGACCAATCTTTTCATACCACAAAAGGAATGATGTTGGGGCCACAGAAGCAAAAAAACCAAAAAAGTTCTCTTCGCAGTTACTTTTAAATAGTACAGTGGAGATTAATATCGTAAATTATTATTGCAATAAAGCCAGGCACTAATTGTACCGGGCACTATTCTGACAGTTTCGCATTATATGAACAGTTGTCTTATTTCAAAATTAGGCCTTTATGTATTGACTGGATTTATAAAGTCGACTTTGGTATGTCAATTTTGAAAGATCAACTGTCAGTTTTTAATGAAAAACTGTCAGAACAGTGCCCCGCACCATTATTGCCTGCCATTAATGCAATCCTGGTAGCTCTCTTTGCTCCATAACTTCTGCTATTGGTGGAACCATAGTAATGCCAAAAAAATCACACCCTGAGTTAAAATTCGAAAAAATTTCATTTAGCGAATTTTGAAAATTTGTATTTCAAAAACTATACCGTTTAGCAACAAAAGCACGGAGTTGCAGTATGGTGGGGCCATAAAGATGTAAAAAAACACACCCTGAGTTAAGATTCCAAGAAACGTCATTTAGCAAATTTTAGGGTAGGGAGTCCCGTAAGACCAAAATGACGAAACTTTGAAAATTCGTATTTCAAAAACTATACAGTTTATCACCAAAGCACCGAGTTGCACTATGATGGGGCCATAAAGATGTAAAAAAAACACACCCTGAGTTAAGATTCGAGAAAACGTCATTTAGCAAATTTTAGGGTAGGAAATCCAATGAAACCAAAATGACAAACTTTGAAAATATTTCAAAAACTATACAGTTTATCAACAAAAGCACCAAGTTGCAGTATGGTGGGGCCATAAAGATGTAAAAAAATCACACCCTGAGTTAAGATTCGAGAAAACGTCATTTAGCAAATTTTAGGGTAGGGAGTCCCATAAGACCAAAATGACCAAACTTTGAAAATTCGTATTTCAAAAACTATACAGTTTATCAACAAAAGCACCGAGTTGCAGTATGGTGGGGCCATAAAGATGTAAAAAAACACACCCTAAGTTAAGATTCGAGAAAACGTCATTTAGCAAATTTTAGGGTAGGGAATCCAATGAAACCAAAATGACAAACTTTGAAAATATTTCAAAAACTATACAGTTTATCAACAAAAGCACCAAGTTGCAGTATGGTGGGGCCATAAAGATGTAAAAAAATCACACCCTGAGTTAAGATTCGAGAAAACGTCATTTAGCAAATTTTAGGGTAGGGAGTCCCATAAGACCAAAATGACCAAACTTTGAAAATTCGTATTTCAAAAACTATACAGTTTATCAACAAAAGCACCGAGTTGCAGTATGGTGGGGCCATAAAGATGTAAAAAAACACACCCTAAGTTAAGATTCGAGAAAACGTCATTTAGCAAATTTTAGGGTAGGGAATCCCATGAGACCAAAATGGCCAAACTTTGAAAATTCGTATTTTAAAAACTATACCGTTTAGCAACAAAAGCACCGAGTTGCAGTATGGTGGGGCCATAAAGATGTAAAAAAACACACCCTGAGTCAAGATTCGAGAAAACGTCATTTAGCAAATTTTAGGGTAGGAAATCCAATGAGACCAAAATGGCCAAACTTTGAAAATTCGTATTTTAAAAACTATACCGTTTAGCAACAAAAGCACCGAGTTGCAGTATGGTGGGGCCATAAAGATGTAAAAAAACACACCCTGAGTTAAGATTCGAGAAAACGTCATTTTGCAAATTTTAGCGATTTTTTTGCGGAAATGTTTAACTTGTAGTCTAGTCCCTATGTGTGTGTAGTAAGCGTGTATGTTGCAAAACAATCCCAATTTTTCCCTCCCCTGCTCAAGGGCGTAGATAAGGAAGGAGGGGGCAAGGAAGGTAATGTCCCCTCGCCCCAAACCGTTGTCCGTACCCGTTACTCTCACACATGAAAATACCTATTTTTCATCTTTTCTAAAACTTTACTTATATACTGTCTCCCCCGAAATAAAAATTGTATCTACGCCCTTGAACCTTCTTTGATTAGCACTATGCACGCCACTGACTTTCTGACCATCCTTTCCTTTCAATTGTTAATAAAATGTTTAAAAAAACAACTTTATAGGTACTTTTCATTGCACTTTATTACATAAAATCCACCACATATATAATTTACATAACAATAGATATTGTATTAAAATAATTAAATTTTAATAACCATTTTTTGTTTAAATATCGATTGTCGTATTAAAATTAATCAATTAAAAAAACTGAAAGTTAAACTTCTTTATTAAAACTAAATAAATAAACTACAATCTATGTTAATGACATTCTAATAACATAATCAAGCTATCTATAGCAATAATGCGTAACGAAAACAACATAAAAAAAATAATAAATACCCGAAATCCCAGAAAAAAGAAAATTAATTTTTACAAAAAATATTTTTTTTTAGAATAAATTATACGCTTTATTTATACATATCACAGCTTAAACATATAAATGCACACAAAGTTTTTTTTTGCCTAAATATTTAAGAAAAATCAATAAAATCTAAAGCCTATCGTTCCTATTTCAAGGGACTCAAGTTATACAGGGTCAGCCAAAAATTATTAGAACACAAGAAAGGTAAGTTGTAGGATACAATTCAATTCTACGTCGCTAACATGACGAAGGGGCGTATCTAAAAAAAATCCAGATTTGAGTTGCTAGTTTTAAGTAGAGGTGTTGAAAAAGTAACTATTCATTAGTCGACAAAAACCGGAGTAACGAATAGCGATCCGAAAATTAAATGATTACTTTCGTTACTTTGATTACTTTGATTCCTTCGATTATTTTAGTATTCAGTTATCACTCGAAAGTCGGTAATCCAAAATCAGGGAGTAACTATGATAACTTAAGTAACTAACGCTTTAAATTGTATTTGTAAAATGTAATTTTTTTGTATATTTTTTGAGTTTTCATTTAAGATTGTTATTTGTGTCTATTTTTATTTACTTTTAGATTTTAAGTATGTATTTCTTTGTATGTAAGGCATTAGATTTTTAAAGCAAAGTTGTACACAACACAGTTCCTATGTAATTTCTACCTTTATTTTAAAAATTTTAGCCCACATTTTGAAAATTTCAATTGAATATTTCCATAATATCAATAACAACAAAAATATACCTACAAGTAAATGATTTTCGAATTAACGACAGTCCAAGAATTTTGCATTAATTGTATGATTGAATTAATACAGTTACAGTAATCAAAGTAGCGATAGTAACGAATATATAAATTAATTACTTAGTAGTCGAGTAACGATTAGTAACGTGTATTCAAAAGTAACGAAAATAAACACCTTTAGTTTTATGTATATTTTGATACGGCTTATAAAATGCTGATATGTTATCAGCATTTTATAAGCATGTCTTACTGTTAAACAAACTCAGATTGAAATTAATAAAAATGTTTACATTGGAATTACTCAAAACTTGTAATTTGCAGATACGCCTCTTCGTTTTGTTAACGACGTAGTATCTTATTGGTATTGCAGTAGGCTTATTCGGACGGTCTGCATGCTTTAATATAGCATTTTAAAGCTCTATACCGCTTAACATCAAAGTGTAATCCTAAAACTTTTACAAGGCAGTTAAAAATACAGGCTTGATCACAAAAAAGCGCGAGGCATAATTTAATACAGACTTATAAAAATAGTAAAAAGATAGTATAATTCAATAACCTGTACAAAAGACTACGAAAAAAAACACCTTTTGTTAGGCTTATACTGTACACCCTTCAGGAACATAGGCCTCAATACTCTGTATTAACCGATTTTTATATAAATATATTTATGATTCTTAACTAGGTATACATATAAATTTAATATTTTTAACAGTTAATAAATATTTTTATATAATTTTTTAACGGACGCCTAAATTTATATAATAAACTATTGGTCCATACATTTCATTTAAGGTCCAATAATATTTTTTTGTATGGTGGATAATATAAGTATATCTATATGTCTACATAAAATATAGGTATATTTACTTAATATATATCTATAAATAAAATAACTAAATAAACCAAAATATTTGGCAGTTATGGTTTAAAATTTATATTTTTATCTAGACAAAAATCTAAAATTGTATAAGTATTTTTTTTCAAAAATATTAAACACGGCCAACTATTTTTTTAGTTAGATAAATATACAGACAGGCTCATTCTAATGGGTACATATTAAATGATTAATTAATTAATTTGCGTGTTTTTAAATTAATTTTTGCAAATAGGCGAACATCCAACACGCATCGTGAATGCAGGCAGACTGAGAAGCAACGCGCTCGACAACAAAGCACTAGCAGCTAGCTGTTTGGGGCGGAAGAAAATTGGGAGATTAACTTTCTATAGAATGATCCTGTCTGGATAGTGGCATTTTTAAAAATTATGTTAAATATAACTAATTTTAAACCTTCTTTTCTGTTTTTGGCAATCTTAAAGTATTGTCATTGTCATGCTGTATCTTTTAAACTAAATCAAACCTAAACTAAAGTTAGTTGGATTTAAGGGTGTCTAAACAAACTTTATTTGGACAATTAAGTATTTTTAGAGATTGTTTCGATTCGGCAATTATGTTAGTTTAGGGTTGCCATATTTTCTTAATTTGATTTAAAAATGTCAACGAATTTCAAAAACTCGAAACTTGGGAGAAAATCCGCAACGATTTATGGACAAACATCTTTATATAATAGGGAGTTATTGAAATAAAGCCACGCTGTAATAGTGCCAGGCAGTATTCTAACAGTTTCACATTGAAAACTGCCAGTTGATCTTACAAAATGGACATACCAAAGTCGAATTTCCGGAAATAAAGGAAGGCAGTATTTATTCCGGTTCATATAGTAAACAAAGGCCATATATTGAAAGATCACAGCTGATCTTACAATGTGAATGTCAAAATACTGCCTGACACTATTACAGCCTGCATGGCTAAATTGGTCGGAGCATTAGTTTATGAAATATTCGTGGTTTTTTAATTTTTGAAAATATTTAAATTTGAAACTTTTAGAATTTGTATTTTTTTTTTTAATTTTATAATTTTTGAAAATTAAAATAAAATATGATAAAAAAATTGAAAAATTTGAGAACTTGTAAAATTAAAAAAAAAAAAAAATTAAATAATTAAAAATTAAAAAAATTTCAGATTTTAAAAAATTTTGAAAACTTCAAAAGTGAAGAAAGTAAAAAAAAAACTAAATTAAGTGTAGTAAAAAAATTGAGAATTTAACTTAAAAAAAACGAATGTAGGACAACCCTATGTTATTTTATGTGATTAGTTTGAGTTGTGCATTGCTAGTTTCAAGAACTCCTCGCGGGTCCTCTGATCGTCTCTGAACACGCCCAACATGGTAGAGGTAACGGTTTTGCTGTTGATCTTTTGGACGCCTCTCATTACCATGCACATATGACTGCAAGAAAAAAAGAAATTGTCACTAAGATCTTCCTGCTTCAGCTAAAAAAACTCAATCGATTTGTTAATAGCTTTTGAAGTACTTAATCAGGCGCGGATCTACGGGAGGGGAAAAAGGGAAAATTCCCGATTCCGATTTCAAAATTTTTTATATATTTTTGCGTTTCAGATAATTTTGAAACTTTTTTGTCGCGCCGTCTGTCTTTCTGTATGTCCGTCTATCTGTTATAAAGTTTGGTACCTAGGCTGGTAAAATGAACAAAATTCACTGAACGCAAGCCAAATAAAACGGGGGGGGGGGGGGGGCGGGGTTAGATTTTAAAAATTAGAGTTTATGTGAAAATATGGCGTGTGTGATATCAAACGAAAGGTAATTGAGTCTGAAGTTAAACAAAATACATTTTAGTTTATTTTTAAAAAAATGTGGGGGTAGATTTCAAAAATTAGAGTTTAAGTGAAAGTATGGCGTGTGTAATATCAAACGAAAGGTAATTTAGTTTGGAGTTAAACAAAATACATTTTAGCTTAAAAAAAAGGGTGGGGGTAGATTTCAAAAATTAGAGTTTAAGTCAAAACAGGGCTTGTGTGGTATCAAACGAAAGTTAATTGAGTCTGAAGTTGAATAAAATATATTTCAGTTTTTAGTTATATTAGCTTACTCGACACTATAACTATAGTACCTAGTGTGAGCTTATGTGCCCATATATTGGCAGAGTATTTTAATAAGTGTTTTCAAAACATGTATCTTGGCAGTTAAATGGCTAAAATATATTTAATGATTTTTGAGTTATCATGTCCCAGTCATACAGACGTAATTAAAAATTTAGGTGGTCAGGTGTTTTTTGATCCAAACTTATTTTGAGTAAAAATAAAAAATGTAATTTTTTTGATGAAATTTATATTATCATTGACTGTGCAAAAATCATGTTCAAAAACATGACAAAACAAATTTGGCTATTTTTCAGCAGCTGCTCAAGTCAAATAATATTATTTAAAACATAACTGTTTATGAATAAAGTTTTTGTTGTTACCAAGCAATACGGAGTTTTTTAGAAATTAACAGAAAAATTTGGGAGTCGATTTGTGTTTTAATGTATGTTAATGGGCTAGGAAGTAACAGATCCGTTTATATTTAGTACACTGTTAATAAATCGGTTTTTTCCTAATTTAACAAGGTAGGTACCCATCATTAAAATGCACTTTTGAAAATAACGAGTTAAATATAAATACATCCTTGAACCGTGAATGACACACTTAATTGATCTTAACTTCTTTCATTTTTCACCGACTTTTTTTTTTCTTAAAAAACGATGGGTGGATGTCTTGGAAAAATTACGACTGTTGTAAAACTCAATATGGCAGCTAAATTTTAAATATTTAATTTTGATGTAATTCTCTAAAATACGAGATGATAAACTTTTCCAAAAAATACTAGTTTAGCATCATAGTAGTTTGTAAAACATAAAGAATTAGTGATTGAACCTGTGACCTTAATATTTGAAATCTTAGAATGTCAGTTTAATATAGTTTTAAAAAACATTGTGTGCGACTTACGTTCCTTCGATGATCACAGCTACACCTTGGGGTTGGACAGCCTTTAATACAGCTACGGCGATTTGTTTGGTTAGTCTTTCCTGAACTTGTAGTCTCCTGCAAAAAACATAATTTAGTTGGTTATGCCACATTTATGCGACTCTATCCAGCAGTAGAGTCTTCATACTGCATCATTTATCAGAAAAATATCTGCATCATTTGTCTCAAATGACTGCATCATTAACCCCAAATGACTGCATCATTAACCTTAAATGACTGCATCATTAAACCCAAATGACTGCATCATTTACCTCAAATGGATGCCTCATCTGTCTCATTTTTAAATAAGTCAACTTATTAGGAAAATTTTTCTTAGTCTGGTTTTGATTTTTTGCTTCGCTTGATTATTATATCTCTACTTTCAAATAAGTGCATTTATTAAGATGGATTTACCTGGAATAAATTTCTACAATCCTAGCCAGCTTGCTGAGACCGAGAACCTTTCCGGAGGGCAAGTACCCGATCGATACTTTCCCGTAGAATGGTACCAAATGGTGTTCGCACATGGAGAACATCTCGATATCTTTTACCACCACCATTTCGTCGTGATCTTCGTCAAAGATGGCGTCGTTTAGGATTTCTGCAACAAAAAAAAAGATATAGAATGATAGAAACAAAAAAATTCCTTTAGATTTAGCAGTTGGGTGCTTTTTTATTAATTTTTTTTTATTTAGGTTTAATTCTTATTCAGTCTTATAAAACGCACTATGCATTTTACTGTTCGTTTAGCGTTACCCAAAAAGGTGTACATTTTCTACGGACGCGAACAGTGTTTCTATTGAGTGATGGTGGGCGAGAGAAGAGGGAAGAGGGAACTAGTCAAATATTGTTGAAAAAAATCTTAAAACGTGTGCATTTTTGAAATCGCTCTATATTTGTGATAATTATAACTACAACTTTTACTAATAAGGAGGTATGGAGCGAAGAGGGAGAGGGAGCGGGAAACCAGTAAAATGGTGTTGGAGAAAAGACTTAAACTGTGTGCAAAAAGAATTTTTAAAATCGCCCCATATTTGATAAAATTATGCGAATATGGTTTGAGATGGGTGGGAGCAGGGAGAACTACAAAGTAATTACAGCAAATTAGAGGACATTTGCAATGAGTGATCAAGGGAATTTCGTTAAAATCGCCTAAAATTTAGGTAATTTGTATGCCTTAAAGCCTACATCATGTCACAAAATCGCGTCTGACAACCGCCATGGTGATTTCTATTTAAAAGAATACAGTCTATAGCACCTTCGGGATCAGCACCAATTCAACGACACCTTTTTTGTCAAAATCGGTTCAGCCGTTTGACCTCTAGCGTGACACATACATATTTACATACATATACATATGTATACCCAGCGAAAAACATTACCCTTCCTTTCGTCGCGCTGCAGTTGGGTAAAAATTACGTATATGTAAAAAGGGCTACTATGGACTATAAATGCGTTCTAAATATAAAAGCTCATATTTTACACGGTCGAGCAGAGAGCCAGGGAAAATCTCTTAAAGCCTCTAAAAATGTAGGAAAAGACGTAAGCAAGTTGAATAATGCAACAAATGGAGATGGAATAATGGATGAGTTGGAAAGGCCCATTTCCTCCTCACTGCTCGGTCAGTTTAAATTTTCCACGGAAGACGGATTATTCCGTGCAATTTCATGAAATTCTTTTTTGGTGGAAAAATATTAAGATTTATAACATGGTAAAAAATTTTGTCTACAATGAAAACACGTTCTTTTCTTGAATAAATTGTTTTATCTTAAAACAATTTATTTTGAAATAAAATATTTCTTTTTAGTTCAACGCAGTGTTTAGTCTTGAAATGAGACTTTATTTTTCTTCTTTAATTGTTTTGTTTCAGTAAATCCATTTTGTAACAAAGCAAATTGTCTTCATATAAGAAATATTTTGCTTCCAGAGAAAACGGTGCCTTAGATTAATTCAGTTCCAATTTATAATAAAACAATAAAACTGTTTCAGATTAAAATAAAAGGCATTTTTTGTGCTAAATCAAGAAAATATTCTCTTGGTGAACAGGAAAGCACAAATTATTTTACTTCAAAGCAATTTGCTTTGATCTAAGATAATTTTTTTACCGTATAGGCATTTTACATACGGGGGATCGTGATCCACGAATCATACACATTTGGGGGTTTTAAGTTACTTCTAGGGGAGATAGAGAAAAACTGACCCATGTTTCCGACGCTCCAATTTTAATAAAAGGTAAAAACCGTAGAAAAATTGTGCTTAAGATGGCAGACGTTTTGTTTTAGCCTCTATTTTTTCATTGAAAAAATAATATTAAAAAACATGAATACAGTGAAACCCTCCTATAAGCGGACACGGTTTTCTCAATATTGTCCGCTTATTGGAGGTGTCCGCTTATGAAAGAGAACTACGAAATTTTAATATATATTTATTAACAATTTCCGCTGCTTGAGTTTTTTCGATATTAAATTTTTCAGCGATCTTTCGTGCTGATAGATGTTCCTTCTCCGAAACGTTAACAATTTCAATTTTTTCAAGTAAACTAAGAAGTTTTTACCAGACGCCATCTCAAAGAGATCTATTACTACACAACTGATCAATAAAAATAAAACAGAGCAGTCCCGTCGAATAAAATATGTTGTTAATACGAGAAGTATTTAGTTTCTGCATTCAAACGGAAAGAGGTAATTCTCCGGCTACAGAATGTGTTGTTGCCAACATACTACATAAGATTTATGCCCATGTCGTGCAGCGCTCCGTCCTGTTGTCAGAGGTTCGCGTCCGGTTAAGGGAGGTTTCAGAATTTTTTAATTAAAAAAAATTGTCCGCGTCCTGTTATTAGAGTGTCCGGTTAAATTGTTGATTCCAACAAATTTGTCCGCCTAAAGGGAGTGTCCGCTTAATAGAGGTGGCCGCAAGAAGAGGTTTCACTATAGTTTTTACATTTATTCACTGTTTGGAATATAACCTTAAAATTTTGGCTTTTTCTGTAGCCGAAAAAAAATGTAACTATGCCATCTCACACTGATATATAGACAATAGACAACTTTATTAATCTTTTCAGCTACAATAATGTAGATAAGATACGTCAAATACAAAAAATATAACATTAAGTGTAAATAATAATAGTGTAAATATTTAAAAAAATAAAAACGAAAACACATTTACAAGATTTGTATATATATGTATATAAATATTGAGAACAAAAATTTACCTTCTGCCCAACATGTAGTTTTCAAATTCAATTAAACTATAAAAAGTTTCTTTTAATAAAAGATTTTTGATTTCTTTTTTGAATCTTGGCAGCGACGTAGTTTGTTTGATTTTGTTTGGCAACAAGTTAAAGAATTTGCATCCAAGATAGTGAGTACTTTTTTTTATATACTCATGGTTGTGTTTATGGATGCTGAAGTGGTTACGACTTCTAGTTGGGTAGTTGTGATAAGAACTATTTAATGTAAAAATATTTTGGTGTTGAAAAATGAAAATGAGTAGTTTATATACGTAAATACTTGTTATTGTCATAATTTTATTATCCTTAAATGCAGAGCGACAAGTACCGTTGTAAGGTATATTGAAAATTAATCTTATAAGTCTCTTTTGACCTACCAATACTCTTTCCACATCCTGAGCACTACCCCATACTGACACACCATAGGCTAGAGCCGAGTATGCATTAGCATAATACACAGTAATGAGATTTTTTATACTGAGAGAGTTTTTAAGTGACTTGATCATGAAGTAGCATGTATTAAGTTTTGAGCATACACTACTTATGTGTAAACTCCACTCGAAATGAGTATCGACAATGGTTCCCAAAAATTTTGAGCTATCGCTAACTGGCAAAGGGATGTCATTAAAGATTATATTGAGGTCGGTAGGTTTACGGGACTTTGTTTTAAATTCCATAAAGACAGTTCCATAAGGGTGAGATCTAATCTGATACGGAATTGACTTGAGACAAAATAAAAGTTCTCTATGGAATTGACATTACCTTTCATCTTTGATTATACAACTCTTGTAAACATTGCTTTCATAGAATTACATTATCTTAAAATGCAATCAATTTTTTTAAAGTTAGGCGTATATTATGCAATAACATTTTATTTAATATTATTTATTGGAAGTTTGCAGGAAACAAAATGATTTAAAAAATAAACTTAAGTAGTTAGCTGAAAGAAAATAATCTAAAATAAATTTAGTAAAAAAAACTTTTTAAAAACA
The DNA here is from genome assembly GCA_963576565.1 of Aspidapion aeneum. Taxonomy (NCBI): domain Eukaryota; kingdom Metazoa; phylum Arthropoda; class Insecta; order Coleoptera; family Brentidae; genus Aspidapion; species Aspidapion aeneum. Next base: position 5,422,028 of record OY755043.1, on the reverse strand, counting down.
ATCTTTTATACTAAAAAGCATAAAAAATTTTTGGAGTGTTCTGATATCATAATAATAAAAGCGATGGGCGTATTAAAGGAAATTTACCCGTTTTTTTCCAAATTCATTATATTATAGCAGAAAAATGTAAGGGTAGACAATTTAACCCAACCCAACTCAACCCTACTCAAGCTACCCTAACATTTTTTTTCTGATATGGATGAACATTATTACGCCTGCTTCATATTAGGCAGATCATCCGCGACCGGCAGTGTGTCGAATTATTTTGTCACATTGAAAAAGAAGAGTCGGCCCATCATCGGTTGTGGACGATCCACCAAATGCGCATGGAAAGGCATCGCTTTTATTATTGATATCAGAACACTCAAAAAATTATTTTATGCTTTGTAGTCTATTTTATAAAAGATTGTTTTTAAAAAGTTTTTTTTTCTAAATTTATTTTTTAATTTTTAGATTTGTCTAAGTCTATGCATTTCAGCTAGCGCAGGGAGTCTTTCCTGTAAATTTTGAAATATCTAAGTCTTCGATGTCGAAATTCGATAAACTAAAATTTTACCCCCTCTCCGCCCTCCACGTTAGGGGGGAGGTAGGCAGTCAGTGATACCACATTATTTGAAGTCAATCGGATACGTGAAAGTCAGTTGAAAGTAATCAGAAAAACTGGACATTAAATCGTCCATTTTGAATCCGCCATATTGAATTTTTGTAATCTGATTAAAAATTCGTAATTTTCATCCTCAAAAACCCCCAGATACCAATTTTGGTTGAAATCGGACAAACTAAAGTTTTACCCCCTCTCCCTACGTTAAGGGGGAGGTAGGTACCCGATGAAACCATATTTTGGTATTGTCATCGGAACTAAGACGCTATGCGAAATTTGAAGTCAATTGGATGTCTGGAAGTTCTTCAAAAATGAGTTGCAAGATTTGAATACATACATATATACCCACATACATACAGGTGAAGTTAAATAAAAGCTTGTAAAAAAAACAGCTTTTTTAGTGGTAATAAATGTCAAGCATATAGAAAAACTCCTAGAGCGGGGTTATTCAACCAACGCTGTTTCTAATCACAAAAAGAAACCCTGTCTAGATCATGCATAAATAACTTTGTTTTTTTTAAGGACACAAAAAATTAATTCTCAATCTTTTTTATGAAAGGAAATTAAATCCAGAGTAATTAATTAATGGGCTAGAAACCTGACAAGTTTTTCATTAGTTATAGTTAGGGGTTTGTTGTTTTTGTTTTTCCATTCGAAGACGCCTTGGAAAAATGCTAAGTAAGGAGTCAAATCAATAACTAATTTATACTTTGAATAATAGCTTTATTATTTCGAAAAGATTTATTTGGTTGTATTAAAGTGCAAAACTTCACAGAAAAAAATTGTATATGAAATCTAGAAAACATTAGTATTATCTTCTCCCAGAGCAAGTTGGTCATTTCAAAACAAAAACCTGTTTCTCAAACAGGAGCGAACAGGATAGGATAGGGTTAATTAATGACCAAATGGGAACGGTTAATTCCGGATAACCGCTTGGAAAAAACTTATGTGTATTTAACAAAATACACATATATGCCTTGCGCTGATGATTGCCAACTTCCCAAAGGTTTAAACAGTAGTATGTATTTTTTTGCATTGAGCACTGTGCAGTAAAAGCATCTTTAATTAATAGCCGAATAGATCACAGAATCCACGAAGGCACCAAGCCAATCCTCATAAGAAGAGGTGTCAGTCAGGGTGACACAATATCCCCTAAACTTTTTAACCAGGCCCTAGAAGATGTTTTTAAAAACTTAGATTGGAAAGAAATAGGCATCAAAGTAAAAGGAAAATATTTGAACCATCTATGATATGCTGATGATATTGCCTTAATAACAGATAAGAAAGAAGAACTGATAAAAATGCTGGAATAACTGGATACATAAGCTAAAAATCATTGGCGTAGCTAGGGGGGCGCCAGGGGGGGCCTGCCCCCCCCCCTGAAGTCCCTCAGGCCCCCCCTAAGATATTTTAGGCCTCCCCTACCGACTACTAGTAAAAGAACATGACGCTGAAAATACATACTTTTCTATTATTATTCGGGAAATATTCAAATAAAATCGGTGCATTAAAATTTAAAATCATTCAGATAATGTTTACATTTCAGGAAAAAGCCCTTGTCTTGCGGAATTAGGCTTTTTGTCTTTAAATTATCGGTAACTTTTCTGCACTTATGCAATTTCCCGAAAATATTTTTTAAATTTAAACATAATTATGCATATTGAATATTTCATACATATTGGCGACATCTTGTAAAATATTATAGAAGTGTAAGTTAAATTTCGCATTTAATAAAGACAGCGACCTTTACCCCTCTGTTTCCAAAATCGGGTTGTAGATGTCGTAAGGTTATAAAAGACCTTTTTAAACTTTTTCTAAAATAAATATAATAATCTTTTTAGTTTTTTTGAGGTTAGCGTTTAATGTATTATGGAAATATTCCGATTTTGGTGACAATTTCATAACCATTTTCATATTAAGTTTTCCCACGTCGTTAAATGGAATAAATTCGTCGAGCAATACCGGGAAATTTTTAATATTAATACTTCTGCTCTAAGAGCAGAAATGACCTTTTTAGAGAATTGTATTTTTCGGTTAAATCAAACTGTTGGTCAGGATTCTATCAAACAACATATAGCAGAAAACACCTATCCAAACCTCTACCAACTTTTTAAAGTTGCGAGTATTCTTCCAATTTCAAGTGCAACTTGCGAGAGGTCTTTCTCTGCCATGAGGAGAGTTTTTAATTGGCTTAGAACAACTATGACTCAAGAGAGACACTCAGGTTTGTCATTGTTATTCATAGAAAAAGATGTTGAGGTCGACTTAGACAGTGTGGTAGACGCTTTCAGTCAGCGACGTAGAAAACTTTCTTTGTAGAATTGCTGAATTACATATTTCCTGTGTATACATATAAATAAGTTGGTAAATGTATTATTAAATTTGTTATATTAAAATATTAGAACATTTAATGCGCGTTTTTTTTTATTCATTGCACACTTTGCACGACTCTTTAAAATCTATGTTTGCTTTTTGTTCAAGATAGACCGGGGCCACGGCCCCCTCTGAAAAGCAAGGCTAGCTACGCCAATGCTAAAAATATAGGCTTGAGTATAAACTACACTAAAACTAAAATCATAAGAAACACAGATGAAGATATTATACGATCAAAATAAAGCAAGAGAAAATAGTAGAGGATTATAACGGCTGAAATCAAGAGACGAATAAGATTGGCCTGGGCAGTATTTGGTAAATTAAGCTACACATTAAAAAATAAAAAATATCCTCAGTACCTCAAAACGAAAGTGTATAACCAATGTATCCTTTCTGTATTTACCTATGGATCCCATACCTGGACACTTACAAAATCAAACATGGTTAAGGTAACAAAAGCCCAAAGATCAATGGAAAGACAAATATGTTACATGTAAAGCTAACAGATAGAAAATGGAATGAATGGATAAGAAATAAAACAAAAGTTAGGGATGTCAGAGGAGAAGTAGCAAATTTAAAATGGAAATTTGCCGGTCATAATATCAGCCAGAAAGACGATCGATGGAACAAATGTATTGTAAACTGGAGACCTTGGAAAAATAAAAGAAGTAGGGGAAGACTCCAAATGAGATGGGCGGCCGATTTGAAGAAACATGCGGGAGCTAGATGGATGAAAACGGCTACAGACAGGGAAGATTGGAAGAAATTGTGGGAGGTCTATGTCCAAAGATGGAAGAATGCTAGATAGATAGATGTATTTTTTTATCCCTTTAAAATATCGTTAAAAAGGTCAGAAAATAATTAAAACCGACATACACCTACATAATATAATAACCAATGTCATATCAGTACTTCATAAATCTCAACTCGAGCACTTTATATGTCAAATTTATCGCATTACTCGGGCTAAAATAAAGTAGAAATTACGTCGTGTCAACGGCACAAAGGGCCTCTTTGGTGTGGGCTTTGGGATTGTTAAAACAGAGTGTACACTGTACAGAGTGTGAAATTAAATATGGGAAGTAAGCGATTCCAAACCGGGGGTAAAATTAAAAAAGGAAAAATCATTAAAAAAATTTCGTGTGCTTGGACTGTGTCGGGATTCGAACCCAAAACCTCTTGCTTGTATGCCAACGCCCTACCAATTGCAATCATAACCGACTATTTGAATGAGCAACATGGAAATAACTGGATCGGAAATCGATGTCTAGTTGCCTGGCCTGCACGTTCGCCGGACCTACGCCTCTTGATTTTTGTATTTGGGGATACTTAAAGGATAAAGTTTGTTCTACTACTCATAACACGATAAAAGAATTTGAGGTAGCCGTTGTTCAAGCCATAGAAGAAATTCCTGAACAAATGGTTAAAGATGTATGCATGTCTCTAATTCATCGATGCAGGATTTGCATGAATAACAACGGTGGAATTTTCGAACATTTGCTTATTTAATTCAATGCTTTGTTATCAGTTTTTAGCCAGAAAAAAATAAAAAAATAGGGGCCTTAAAGATTTGCATATAAATCAAATAAATTGAAAAGTTTTGAAAGGTAGAGTTACGTAGGTATGACAACTACGGCATTTGTTTGACAGCCAACTAAGTGAAAAACTATTTTTTTATTAAATTCACATTTTCCGTCATCCAAAGATAGGCTTATTATACAAGGTTGAAAAGCTCCTTTTATGCTCTATTTATTGAAGTTAAAATCCAATATGGAGGTCATAAGAAATAACAAATTTGGCTATGGTTTCAAAAAAACTAGAAGGACTAGAAAAAAAATTGTTAGCGTTATTCAATTGGCCGTAGTTGCTTATATAAAACTACCAAAATTCATTAAATTTGTTTGCAAGATGGCGACAATATTTCAATTTTTCAAAAAACACAATTTTTAGTTTTTGCTCGATATTTTAAAAACCCTTGTAGATATCTTTAATTTTGATATGGTATCTGATTAGGCTTAGAATAGCGCAACTTTTTTCTTGTTTAAACAAACTCGTATCTCTTGCCGTTTCCGAAATCCCGATGTAGTTGCTTTTATTTGGGACACCCTGTATATATATATATATATATATATATATATATATATACAGGGCGACATATATATATATATATATATATATATATATATATATTGTGAAGCAAAATAGGGAGTAATATATCTATCGAATTTTTCACGTCACTGGTGGTCCAGTTGGTTTTTGTAAACAAAAGTTAGATATGATATAAAAATACAAGTTTTCAAAGTTTCACCATATGGAGCTTTCCCAAAAAATCGCTAAATGACGTGATTTTATCGCATCTATATGACCACACCCTACTATAACCTGGTGCTTTTGTTCGTGGAATGTATAGTTTGTAAAATATGAATTTTTAAAGTTTCGCTATATGTAGGGTTACCAGACGTCCGGATTAATCCGGACATGTCCGGATTTTTACTACGTCTGGGTGGGTCCGGGCGGATTTTTCATAAACGTCCGGATTTTAAAGTAGCCGCCTTTATAAACATCAAATAATGCAAAATAAACTAGTTTCAAAAAATGTAATTAAACAATAATCGTCGATAAATTTAGCAGTGTGAATTCACCTTTAAGCGGGGTCTTCACATAACGTTTTACCTTACATCTTGCCTGTTCAGTCAAAACGCATCAAGTAAAACTTTGTGTGTAGGCGGAAAAACGGACGTTTTACTTGAACTGATTTAAGACGGAAGACCGCCTAGAGAACTGTCCGGATCACGCATTGTTTTCAAATAAAACCATCGATTTGTATCAAAAACTGATCTAAAAACGTACGTTAAAACTATCAAGTGTGTACGCTAGTCTTTCAACCGTCATACTTGACCCATTTGACTGACAAGCAAGACGTAAGGTAAAACGTTATGTAAAGACCCCGCTTAAAGTAGTATTACTAATTTCGCCTTGTTGAAGTTTACACTTCTGCCGTGTGGTCTTAAGCACACACAATTTTTTTGATGAAGTTTGTAATCTAAAAAAGTACATATCAGACAATTTTACTTCTGATGACCACAATCTGCCTACCCACGAAAAATTGGCAAAATGTGTTAATGCAAGTATTTCTACCCAGTGGACCAAAGAAAGAAATAGGCTGCTTTTATCTTCTGTAAAAGGAATACTCATGACTTCATACAATTTAAGAAATATGAGCTGCTCAGAATTTTACGATTTTGTACTTTGGCCTAAAAATTCAACGCTGTTGAATAAAATACAAAGCAGTGAAAAGTACCTATAAAATAGTAGGTATATTATGTTATTTATTAGTTATTGTTTCAATAAAAAAAAAGTTGATTTTTTGTGTGTGGCATCGAAAAAATTTTGACGTCCGGATTTTGTCCGGATTTTCTTGACGGCTGGTCTTGGTTAGAGACGTTTTCATCTGGTAACCCTAGCTATATGGAGCTTATGGGACTTTATACCCCAAAAGTCGCTAAATGACGTCTTGGAAAACTGTCCCATCTCGGGTTACTAACTCCTTATTTTGCTGTTGCTTTTGAAATTGCATGAAAGCGTGTTTTTGTTTGTGTGGTTAATTATCCCTTTCGGATACACATGTATTCAGAAATCTCAATGGAGAAATCAGTGAGCCAATCAGACGATCTATTCTCTATTCATTTCCATTCGTCAGATGTAGATTTTTGCGATGAGATGGGGGGATATGACTTAGCATGAAAATATAGTTCATGCACAAAGATTATACCGTGTGAACAAGTTCACATCTAGGGGTATAAATTTCCATAAGAGGATAAAAAACAGATAGAGAATAGCATTTATTAAAAAGAGACCGCGATACGCCCGAATCCCGCAGAAAGCTTTGCACCGTTGTAAAAGGTAACCTTGATACATTACTACAGGCGCACGCGGTCGCACTCGTCAAGTGGCGGACAACCTGAAAGATTTTTTTAGGGCGAGAATTATTACTTGACTTATCACCATACAAGAAGTGGACTATTAAAAACGTGAACATTTTATTTTTAAAATTTTATTAAATGTGAGTTATTAAGTTCTTAAAAGATCTAGATCGGATAATAACATAAACTTGAGACAGAACTCAATACACGATAACTCAAGAACACCTCAAACGATTTTAACCCAATATAATACATTGTTTAAAAATGTCTCTTTTGTATTTAAAACATTTTTGCTTGTGGCGCATGTCGCCTGCGAACATTTAAAATTTTCGTTTTTACTTTAAAAGGCATTACTACTCTATAATTATGATATTTTTCTTGAAAAAGTACTAAAGGAGCTCCGCGGATCTACTTTTGAGTAACCACCTCTGCCGCCCTCCAAGGTCGCGACCTCCCTCCCGCGTCCTTTAAACACGCGGCGTTCTTTGTGGTCTACCATTACCTTTGTTAGTGTTAGACTAAAAATGTTTAGTTAAACAAATATTATCATAACAAAAACATTTCATGTAAAAAGAAGCCAAGTACGCGAAAATGGTAATCTATAAAAAGAATTGAGATAAAAGTAAAGCCAAATTCTCCAATACAAATTTCAAAATAATAGGTTCTTACTAGTTTGGAAGTGTTTTACCTTGAATAAAGCTATAGAAAAAAAATTGTCGGTTAGTGATTCTTTACTGTTGCTTAAAAAATAGACCAGTGAACACTGTGGTCTGAATAATCCTATGTAATAGTAAAATATCTATCATTTTTCGAACCGAAGCCCCTTCTAAAGACTTGTAAAGGATTTTCATTTAAACCGAAGTTTCTATAGAAACAGCATGTCGCGATTTCGAGAAAAGATAATAGGTTCAATTTCTGAGCCCTCGCTTCCAACCTTTCACTTTTTTATTTTGAAAGTTATGTCGAGTTTATACTAGAAATAAGAGAAGCAGTGGCGCACCCAGGAATATGTCTTGGGGGGGGGGCCCGAGGCCTCTTAGGGGGGGGGGCTGAAGCCTCATGATGTCCAATTTTAAGCTATTTTTTGTGTTTTTTCATGAAAAATGTGGAATGAGTGCGCCCATGAGAGAAGATTTAAAAAAATAAATGGATCCATGAAGGATCTGACACCTTCCTAGCTAGCCTATTATCACACTTCAAGTGAGGCCATGATAATATATTAGCACTGAAAACAGTTCTTGTAAATATCTCAGAAACTAAAGCTCCTAAGAAATTTTTGATTATAACACGAATTATTAAGCAAAATATAGGCTACTATATTTCGAAAACAGTGTATTGATATGATGTTCCGTTAAAAAGTTAGCATATTTTTATTTATCATTAGGATTACTGGATTTTGACCAAAATCTAATCAGTTCGTAAGAGTGTCGAACACTATTTTACCTGAAAATTTTAGGAAAATCGGTTCAGCGGCTTAGGAGCTATCGTGTAACGGACAGAAATAATATACACACACACAGACAGACATCACAACAATATCGTTGTTGGATAGGTCAAAATACATCCAAATAACACATTTTTGGCGTTATCTGAAAAAAAAATTCGTCGAAAATAAAACTTTCTCTAGCTATTACTACGCGGGCTAGGAAGGTAAATGATATTTGATCAGACCACCTAATTACATGTCTTTCAGTCTGCTTTGCTCGTACACCCCCCAAAATTTCAATTAAATTGCGAAAAACTTAATCAAAGTATCGTAACTTTACATGATGAAGAAACATTCTTCATTTTTATAACTCCCCTTAGAACAACCAATAATACTGCTAGTTTAACGAGCATGGGCGCACCCAGGGGGACATATTTCAGAAAAAAAAACACAAAAAATAGCTTAATATTCGACATCATGAGGCTTTGCCCCCCCCCCAAGAGGCCTCGCCCCCCCCCCAAAGACATATTCCTGGGTGCGCCACTGTTAACGAGTATGTAAATACGAATGTAATGTGTTGTTTTTTTAATTTTAGCTCACACATATACTATACTATAGTAGTGTGAGCTATGGTGATCCTAATTTTTTCGAGAAAAAAAAAGTTGCTCCGATTTCAAAAAATTTTATATATCTTTGCGTTTCAGATGATTTTGAAACTTTTTTGTTGCACCGTCTGTCTGTCTGTCTGTCTGTCTGTCTGTCTGTATGTCTGTCTGTCTGTCTGTCTGTCTGTCTGTCTGTCTGTCTGTCTGTCTGTATGTCTGTCTGTCTGTCTGTCTGTAACGACCAACACGCATAACTCAAAAACCGCTTGGCCGATTTTAATGAAATTTGGTACCTAGGCTGGGTATTGGCTCGAGATGGTCCCATTGAAAAATGAACAAAATCCACCGAACACAAACCAAATAAAAGGGGGGGGGTAGATTTCAAAAATTAGAGTTTATGTGAAAATATGGCGTGTGTGATATCAAACGAAAGGTAATTGAGTCTGCTGTTAAACAAAATACATTTTAATTTATTTAAAAAAAAAAGTGGTGGTATATTTTAAAAATTAGAGTTTAAGTGAAAATATGGCGTGTGTGATATCAAACGAAAGGTAATTGAGTCCGGAGTTTAACAAACTACATTTTAGTTTTTGTTTTTTTAAGGGTGGGGGTAGATTTCAAAAATTTGAGTTTAAGTCAAAACATGGCTTGTGTGGTATCAAACAAAAGGTAATTTAGTCCGGAGTTGAATAAAATATATTTCAGTTTTTAGTTATATTAGCTCACACGTACATTATAACTATAGTACCTAGTGTAAGCTTAGGGGCCCATATATTGGCATAGTATGTTTCTATAGTTTTATCATATTTCCTATCAGTATGCCAAAGCTCAGCTCTCTAGCGTTTCTGGAAGAGGGCAATGTTACTTTTACATAACTTTACATGTATAGGGGAGGGGAGTAAAATAGGATTTTAGGGTTTTTTGATTTTTTTCAAGGATTTGGTCATAATTTCTATTAGTCTGGCAAATTTCAGTTTTGTAGCGTGTTTGGAAGTACAGTAGAATTTTGATGATTTATACGTGAGTGAGTGGCAATTTCGACGTTTTTTAAAATTTCGTAACTACTTTACTACGTTATGTTAACTCTATGAAGATTTACGACTGTACAAAGTTTGAGTTTCGTAGCTCATTCCAAAGTGAGTTTTAAATGGGTTAAAAATGGGCTAAAATGTTTCAAGAAAAGATCGTACAGCAGTTTACGCGAACTTGGCGGGGCACTGCCGTGCCCCCAGATAAACGGAGTTGTTACTTAATACTTTCTTTTCTTTAACTTCTTTTATATTCTACTTCTAAACACAAAGGACACCAGTCTCACAGAACACTAATTTTACGCCCCTCAGACCCAATTACAGTGCTTTTCATCTTGATCGAGTTAAATGCCTTTGGGGGTTCGCTTTATAAAAGCGAGCAGAGGTTTTCCTCTACTAAAAGGGGCATTTTCCTTTACGCAGTATCTTTCTCTCTGCATTTAATTTAGTTGAAGCTCTGACGAAGACTTAGGCAATTTTTAAAATGAAAAATAATAAAAAAGTCAGTTATGCACCTACGCATAAACAAGCGCGGATTTGAGGGAGGTGCACTTTTTGTTTATAATTAAAGGAGAAATAGGAGAATTACGTGCCCTAGAAAAAAAATCCATTTTAAATTACTATTACCCCCCTTTTCCCCCTAGATTTTGCCCCAGATCCGCGCATGCGCATGCGTTGTTGCAAAATAAACTGCTATATTCTTCTTGCCTGTCCATATTTTACTTTTCTGTTTGTCCCTTAAGTCGCCATCGTCTAGGCTGATTAAAAATTATTTTTTGGGAATGTTATTTTTACATTTTAAATTTTAACACGTCAATTTTAATTAATTTCGTAATTGTTTAAACAAAATCGACGTGCCTGAGCACAATTGAATTCAAAAATAGAATTCCCACAAAAATTATTTTTTATCTGTCAATTAGCAAATTTGAAGTGTATGGTTATTTCAAAACCAAATCGATTGATTTTCGAAAAAAATAACTTGTAAATTGAATAAAGCCCTGTAAAACAAGTAACCACTAGAGTCCCTGTATGTTGAAATATTTGGATATATTAATATTATCCAAATATGTCAACATACAGGGCTCTAGTAACCACTTGCCTCAACAATGTTTTTCGATTGTTGTATGTATGTAAGTATGTTTGTGTCACGCTAGAGGCTGAACGGCTGAACCGATTTTGACAAAAAACGTGTCGTTGAATTGCTACTGATCCCGAAGATGCTATAGGCTATATTTTTTTTAACAGGAATTAACATGGCGGTCTTTAGACGCCATTTGGGCACATGATGTAGGCTTTAAGACATACAAATTATCTAAATTTCACGCGATTTTATTGCAATTCCATTGATTTCCCATTGCAAATGTCCTCTAATTTGCTGTAGTTACTTTGTAGTCCTCCCTGCTCTCACCCATCTCTCCTCCTGTCATTCCCCCCACCCTATTGAAAAACCATATTCGCTAAATTTTATCAAATATAGAGCGATTTCAAATTTTTTTTTGCTGCATACGCTTTCAGATTTTAATTCCAACACCATTTTACTAGTCACCCCCCCAGTGGCGCACCCAGAAATGTGTCTTGGTCAACAAACTTGCGACCAAAAAACAAAAAAAAATCATCATCATGTGTGGGGGAGGCCGACAGGTACAAAGGGCGCCCTCAAAAATCCTGCGACCAAAAAAAAAAAAGGTCATCATCATGTGTGGGGGAGGCCGAGAGCTACAACAAAGGGCGCCCTCAAAAAAAAAAGGTCATCATGTCTTTTTGCAACTACGCCACTGCTTGGGGTTGGGGTGGGCCCGAAGCCTCCTGATGTCAAATTTTAAGGTATTTTTCGTGTTTTATCATCAAATATGTAGAAAATATATTAAAAAATCTAAGGCTTGGGGGGGGCCGGGCCTCGAAGCCCCCCCCCTGGGTGCATCCATGCACCCCCCCCGCCTCTCCCTCTCTCCTCGCCGCCATCCCTACTAGTAATAGTTATAGCTATAACTTTCACAAATATAAAGCGATTTGCAAAGTTCTTTCTGCACATGCTTGAAGACTTTTTTCTAACATTATTTTACTAGTTTCCCTCTCCCTGTCTTCTCCACTCCCTCCTTATTAGTAATAGTTGTAGCTATACCTTTCACAAATAGTGGTGCACGCGAGAGTCTCGTTTTTGAGAGTCTCGCATGGTCTGGACCATGCGAGACTCTCAAAAACGAGACTCTCGCGGGCACCACTATTCACAAATATAGAGTGATTTCAAAAATTCTTTCTGCACACGCTTTAAGACTTTTTTTCCAACATCATTTTACTAGTTTCCTTCTTCCACTCCCTCTCTTCTCCCTACCATCCTTATTAGTAATAGTTGTAGCTATACTTAACTTTCATAAATTTAGACCGATTTCAAAAATTCTTTCGGCACATGCTTTAAGATTTTTTTCGACACCATTTTACTAGTTCCCTCTTCCCTCTCTCCTCCCCCAACTTCATTCAATTGAAGGTAACACTGTTCGCGTCCGTAGAAAATCTACACGTACTATTTTTTTGGGTAAAGCTAAATGAATTGTAAATGCAAAGTGCTTTTTATAAGGCTGAATAAGAATTAAACCTAAAAGTTGGAAATTAAAAAAAAAAATAAATAAAAAAAACACTCAACTGCTAAGTTTACTTGTAACTACTAGTCGCAGTTGGGTACAAAGTTACCCAACAGTGTTGCCAATCCTACGGATTTATCTGTAGATCTACGGATTTTGGATTTCGATCTCCGATTTTTGGCAATTTTACTAAAGAACAATAAACATCGAAACACAACGGCGGCCGCGCCTCATTCCTCCTTATCAGTCCTCAGTAGAGACCTATTGCAATAGTGCCAGGCACAAATTGTGCCGGGCACTATATTGACAGTTTCTCATTATAAGAACAGCTGTATCCTTTCAAAATTAGGCTTTTGTATATTATACGAGCCAGATTTAATAGTGACGCCACTATTAATGGAAAATAAACGATTTTTGATGGGGAGTCAAACAACGCTTCGCGCCACGAAAGTTAAACTATGTTTTACGTTATGTTTGTTGCACTAGAAAATATTAGTGTTTGTACGTACCTTAACTAAATAAAAAAAGGTTAAAAAAGTACGTAGTTTTTATTTTTTCTAATTATAACGGTTTATCCGTTTAAAAAATTGACGGCACTGCAAAAAAGTTTATTTGGATCCGTTGGAACGGGGTACCGTTCTCGTGCAATTCCGAACCAAAAAAGTTGTACACTCCTGTCACTGTCAAAAAAAGAAAAAAATCAAACCAATATAAACTTTTTCATTGTAAAAAAAGCACCTTTTTTTTGTTTTTAGTTTTCTTTGAACCTACGGATTTCTACAGATTTTTCGCATTCACGCTACGGATTTTCGCTTTCCAATAGTTGGCAACACGGGTAACAGTCAATAACCTGATTCATGAAAATACAAAACTGTATAATTTCGTAAGTGCGGTTTGGCCATCAAAACTAAAAGTTGAACATTATAGGTATTCCTATAAATTTTGTACTCAACTGCGACTATAGTTACAAATAAATTTAACAGTTGGGTGTTTTTTTTATTTAAACATTTTTCTATACAAAAAAGAAATCTCCTAAAACCCCAAAAGTGCCAAATCACATTGTAAAATAATTCGATGTAAGGAATGGCTGGTACAGTTTTGCCAAGATGTTTTTTCATAAAAAATTCCCCAAAAAAAATTCGCACATACCATCCAAATTCTGATCGTATCCTTTGGTGAAGAATAGCATAGCTTTGGCCGCCCTCTCTGGAGTTTTTAGCAAACCTTGTCTGTCGGGATTTTCTCCTAGCGACGCCAGCAGTAGCCTGTAAGATCTGGACATTTCTGGCAACATTGCTTCTCTGGTTGGAGGTTTGTGGTCTAGTTCCAAGTCGTGGTGGAATGTGCATTTTTCGTGTCCTGGAAGAAATGGAAAATATTGAAAAAGTGAAAATTTACTTTAATTAAAGAATTCTGCAAAACTAATTTTTTGAGAACGCCAAATTATTTTAAGTACAGTACAGTCGTTATAACCGAGCGTCGTTATAGACAAAAACTGGTAAAAAACTGGGCTATATATTTTTATTGCGAAAAAGTAACTATATCTGTTCAAATTTTCATTAAAAACTCTGTTTTAAAAAAAAGTTCAAACATGGAATATTTTCAGATGTACATACATATGTAACTGAGTTTATGTACATATAATGTTATCTGAGTATGTACATATATATTATGCATGTATGTAGGTACATACTTAATGTAGAATTGTATACAAAATTATAAGCTTTTCCTTTTGACATCGCGTTTAATTTATACATATTCTTGGATTTAGCAGCTTAGATTATGTAAACACAAAAAGCCTTTTTCCTCGAGGTTACTAGTCACTCATTTAAGTTACTCGAAATGACGTCACGGTTACTCGGAGTAACCGCTGTATGACGTCAGACAGTCAGCTGTGGATGACATTTCCAATTGTTTGTTTTTGTTTTTACCAGCAATTTCCGAAATGCAGAAAATAATTCATTGTTTCCACCAATGCATGCGCACCCCGATTCAAAAAACGTATCACGGGCCATGGATTTGCACCAGTTTTAAATGCAGCGTTACCTGATGCGTTTTTTGAATCGGGGTGGAAACAGGCCGCAGTACCACAGAACACCAAAGGCAGTACATTTTAAGACTAGTTGCAGTTGAATTGATATAGTACCAACTTCAAGGGATGTGCTTTATTTTCTACTGTTACCAAACATAATTCGTTGTTAATATATATATTAAAATCAAACATTTTGAAAAAAAAAAGCGATCTTAACCTCAAAATATTTCAGCAACCACGTCTGCTAGGCTGGTTACACTGTGTGGTTACTCGTGACGTCATAGTTAATGTGTAACCAAACGGGATTTGAGCATAAATGGTATTTTTGCCATTTATAAGTTTTTAAAGATTTTTAATTAAATATTGTTTTGACATCAACAAGCATTAATTATATGCAAGACTAGGTTAAGATTAAGTAAAATTTATGGCAACTCGGCGACTTGTTTTTAGGCATGTTTTCAGGTTCGCTGTATTTTAATAAAAGTTGTATTCGGCTAATATGTCCTTTGAGCCACTAACATCAAAATAGTTCTTATTTTGTAACTGGAAACAAATTTTAAACTATTTTCAATTAAAAAAAAACACACTGTGTAATTTTACTTTCTAACGGGTTTTCAAGTCTGGCTTGCATTGCTATTTTGTCTCTTAGTGGAGCGCTTAAAGCGCAGTCTATCTCTTTCTCGCCAAGGCGAAAGGGAGTAGAATTCTAGCCAATCAACGCCAAGATATTTGTCCCTTCAAGCGCAGTGTCGCTTTAACTGAGACGGGAAACTTTTGAAAGTCGTTAGGGAGTTTACTCTTTAGTTTGCCTTTGCCTGGTACGTTACACTTTCATTCACACTTCTTAAGGGGGGTTTTATTTTAACTGGGGAAATTTATCAATTATTTTAACATTGTATAAAACTGTTAACTTTAATATTCATAATTATTTTGGTCTTTTCTTTTAGAGTTTATTGATTGTAAAGTCATTAATTATTACTGTTTCCAGTGTTTTGAAATAATGTGTTTAACTGTTTTATTGTTTTTTATCAACAAAATACAAACCATTCGTTGCCCTAAAATCGGCATTTTTAATTAATAACATATCCCAAACCTAAACAGTAATATTAAGTAAATTAAACAGTTGATTGAATAGTTTCACTAATTCAATCAACGTTTAAGATGTTGATAAATATATATATTTACAACAAATTTATAAAAGGTTTATAAAACCTAAAAGTTTAAGAAGTGTAAATATTTGAATACAAAAGTTTAATAGTAGTAAAAAGTCGATATTCAACTAATAAATATAAGAAGTGAAAGTGTGAAGCTACAAGAAGAAAATTGAAAAGGTATGTATGATTATCCTACAGTAGTTATACATTTGAGAAAAACGTTTATAGCATACTTTTCCTCCAAGAACCGCCAAATTCCCTTTCGAGATCGTGTAAATTTAATAACATATAGTAACATTTAATCTTTTTATAATTTATATAAGTTGTAGCCTAAGTTGGTAGCTTACAACATTTAAGCCTTGGCCACTTGAGGTGACAGTACCACTGTCACACACAGGCCCCTGTTACAAATGTTACTCAGCGAAGAAAAACAGAAAACGAGTAACCAGGTTACCTGGTAACTTGTAGTTACTGCGAGGAAAAAGGCTTGAAAGCACGCCACACCAATAGCTTTAATACAATAAAGGTAACAGACGTTTATAATAGACGAAATACAGATTCGCATATGAACCGGGGATTTACCGTCTACAATAAAAGGGATTTCCCGAACTTCGGCACACAATGGCTACAGTTTGTCGTTACATGCGATATCGCTCAAAAGTTATCGTTACATCCGATTAGTTGGACCAATTTAAGTTAAATTATTGGTCGCTATATAAGTAAGTCGTTATATGCGATGTCGTTATATGCGATGTTGTTATAGGCAACACGTCTTCAATATATTTACGATAGAACTCGGTCGAGATCTTAATATGTCGTCGCTATAACCGGTATGTCGTAATATCCGATACCGTTAAAAGCGATATTCACTGTATCGCTTTATTACACTATTTGTAGTTAATCAAAAACATTTGATATTTGAATTTAATTATATATTTTACGACGTTGTATTGTGTTTGTTATCAATTTAGGGTTATTTTGTTAATTATTTAATTTGTTTGATAACATCAAAGAACCGAATTAAACTAAAAAAGCCAAATTTTGCACTTCTGTTGTTATCTTAAAATGATTTTTTTTCGAGAAAAAAAATCTGTTTTAGCTTAATGGGGAGATAAAAATAAGTGATTTTTTAAGTAAGTACTTTATCAAGAGTTCTTGATCTAGAAAAAAAAGAACCTTGCCCTATTGCAGCTTTCTTATGGCGCGTGTGTGCAGGCAGGGCCTTTCTAGATATCTTGACGCCCTGGGCGAAACACGAAATTAGCGCCTTTTTCCGAAACACTAAATTGGCGCTCCTAGAGCAGAGCTGTCACAACTACATTATGAAAGTACTTCACGTACAAGTACCAAGTACATTAAGATTTGTAAAAGTACTTGAAGTACTTAGTACATTTTCTTTTCAAATGTACTTCAAGTATCAAGTACATTATAAAAGTACTTGATTTTCCCCAAGTCTTTTACTTAAAGTATAACAGAAGTACTTGAAGTACAATAGAAATACTTGATGTATAATAAAAGTACCAAGTACATTAAGATTTGTAAAAGTACTTGAAACACTAAGTACATTTTCTTTTCAAATGTACTTCAAGTACCAAGTACATTATAAAAGTACTTGATTTTCCCCAAGTCTTTTACTTGAAGTACAATAGAAGTACTTGAAGTACAATAGAAGTACTTGAAGTATAATAGAAGTACCAAGTACATTAAGATTTGTAAAAGTACTTGAAACACTAAGTACATTTTCTTTTCAAATGTACTTCAAGTACCAAGTACATTATAAAAGTACTTGATTTTCCCCAAGTCTTTTACTTGAAGTACAATAGAAGTACTTGAAGTACAATAGAAGTACTTGAAGTACAATAGAAGTACTTGAAGTACAATAGAAGTACTTGAAGTACAATAGAAGTACAATAGAAGTACTTGAAGTACAATGGAAGTACTTCAAGTCCTTAAATACTTTTAAAAATATCAAAAATATTTTAAGAAATGTCAAAAATGTTAAAAAATTTCAAAAAAGAAAAAATGTCAAAGATGTAAAAAAATGTAAAACACGTCAAAAATATTTACAAAATGTTCAACCTGAAAGGTTTATTTTTTGGAATATTATTGTATGTAAATATGTATTACTTATATACCTAAATTGCATTTATTTATTTTTTCTGAACTCATCATTTTACATAAAAATTCCATAGAAGGGTAATGGAAAGACATAATTTTATTAAAGAAAAAGCTGCAAAATTGACCCAGTCGCATCAAAAGCTTTTTAACGTTTTATATTTTTGCAATAGGGGTGTCACAGTTACCCCGTACTTCGGGGTAAATCGGACCTACCCCAAAAAGGCAAAAATTTTAAAATATATTAATTTTTTCTGTCTCAAATCAAACGGTTGTTCCAAATAGATCACATTTGTGAAAATTCAAAGTTATTTGAATTAATCGTAATGAGACCTACAAAAAAATCTTGTAAAACCGGGATGCACGTACCCTACCTTACCTTTTTCTTTTTTGATGGTGCATTTGGGGCACTGTTCTTACCGTCAATAATTTCTAAATCACTCATAGAAATTACTATTTTTATAATAGCCCACAAAACTACTTAAAAACTTGTTTAAATAAAACTAAATAAATAAGCATAAAACATGTAAATATCCAGAATTTTTTGAGGTGTATCTAGGCAGACTAAATAAATTTCCGAATTCTTTTAACCAACCTCCATCAAAAGTAGAAATTACGTTTGCTACAAGGTGATTAGGTGAATCCCCAAAAATCGAGCTGCAAGTGCAATATACCTGCACTACCGTACTACCGACACCCCTCAATAGATGGCATAACTGTGCTGTAGTAGTTTCTCACACTGAATTTGAATTTCACGTTCTACGAAATAATGAAGGTGCGTGCGTATAATTAAGCCCATAGGCATTATTCTTTGCATAAGTGTGTACCTAATATTACGATTTTTTGGGCGATTAATTAAGACGCACACATCAAGGCTGCTAAAATACCGGACCACCATGCCAAGTTGATCAAAAAAACCGGACAGGTGGCAACCCTGAGGTTACTAATTGTCTTCGGCGCATTCAAGTTATATCTCAACTATATATCTACATTGTACATACAAGAATATTTTATTGTACTTGATGTACTTGTACTTTATAGTACTTTAAACGTACTTGAACTACTTCGAATGTACTTGAAGTACTTTATTTGACAAAATCAAGTACATTTTCAAGTACTTTGTTGAAAGTACTTCAAGTACCAAGTACAATTACCGGATTCTAGATGTACTTCAAGTACAGTACTTGAGGTACTTGTAAGTACTTGAAGTACAATTTCAAGTACTGT
The DNA here is from genome assembly GCA_963576565.1 of Aspidapion aeneum. NCBI lineage: Eukaryota > Metazoa > Arthropoda > Insecta > Coleoptera > Brentidae > Aspidapion > Aspidapion aeneum. The sequence continues at coordinate 5,402,965 of OY755043.1, read as the reverse complement.
ACTTGAAGTATCTGACAACTCTTTCTGTAAGTGCCTACTAAAAATTTTAGAAAAGTAGATAATTTTTTGGAAAAAGTGGCGCCAAAACAGAAAGTTTGTGACAAAAACGAAAAAGAATGACAATGAAATAATTTGACAAAAATAAATTTAAAAAAAACCATAATCTTACATTTCTTACTAAAAACCACAATAAGGCTTTGTCCTTATAAATTATAGGAGAAAGCAAAAAGAATACGTATTTTATATCATTATTAATAAATAGGTTCCTTGACATTCTCCCAGGGTCAGCATTTTTTCAAAAACAGACAACCCGAGAGGCAACCGCACATTTTCAAGGTTGTCTCGTAATATTATTTTAACTATTTTCGTTTTCGTTTTTTTTATAAGATGTTCTTTGAAAAAAATCAAATCCCCTAATTTAAAAAAAAAGAAGGGGGGGGAGTATTAAAAACACGATTATAAAAAATATATTTTACTTTTTTTATGCTAATATTATTCTTTAAACAAGTATTACTTTGTTTTTGGTGAGAATCACATTTTGGCATCCGCTGGCAACATTTAAGTAGATATGGGAACGCAGCCCACGAGAAAGACCTGCCCGGGCGCGGAAATATCACGTGACCGTAGGAGTCCCACAAAAAAACGCCTCACGGCCCGCTGTCATTATAAAACATGTGTGTGTTCAGTTTTGGTATGTTTGTTTACGTCGATTTTTTTTTAATTCGGGCACGAATTTTATGTGAATTTTATCAAAGTTATTAAAATAACGCAGCCCACGAAAAAGACTGTAGTGGGCTGCGTTAAAATAATTAATGGCTAATGAGTAAATTATAAAGAAAATACCTATAAGATAAACAATGCCGCGAACGTGTAATTAGTGTTGTTCCTTGTCGGTCCAACTATAAAACTGAAACCTAATATGTTGCAAACGGGAAAGAAGTGGTAAAAGATAAGATCTTGGATAAGATTGATCAAGTAATAGACATCCTTAGTGAAATTTTCGATAGTGAGAGTGAGAAATGTGTTCAGTTGTCATTTCTTATTGAACAATTAGGTCTCTTGAAAAGGTAACCTGAGAATCGAAGATATTGTGGATACACTTTAATGTTGGCTTCATCTTTGTTTATCCAGTCATCCAGTGCATTCATGTCAATATACAATTCTAAGGTAATATGTCTTCCGCACCCTCGCAATATTAAAATACTGATTTGTAAAATATTGTTAACAGATAGTAATCTCTCTGGTAGTGTGAAATATTTAAAAAGTAAGATACAGATTCTTAAAAGAACATGAGTTGGTAGTTAACTTACACTTTATTGAAATAGATACGGTCGAACCTCTATAACTCGAACTTGAAGGGACAACGAAAACAGTTCGACTTATGGAGAGTTCGAGTTATAGAAATTCGAGTTGAAATGGTTAAAATACATATAAAAAGTGCAGGGACCACGTAAAAGGTTCGAGTTATAGAGGTTCAAGTTAGAGAGGTTCGACTGTATTAAACTTTGTGCTGGGTAATTTTTCAAAAAATTATTGACGACCACTACATTCAGTTTATTGAATGGGAAAACCATCTCACTTATTCACAAAATCACTTGTATCTTTTTAATAAATTATTGTGAAATGTTTTATATTGAAAATTTTTCTTCAATAACTCTAGCGAGTGTTTTTGTGGAGAAAAACTATTGTCAAAGCTTGAAAAAATTAGTTTAAGGGCATGTAAAGTTTTTTTAAATAATTTTATTAAAAAGCACAATGATTTAGTGTCTGCTAATAAATCTTTGAATAAGAACTCAGACAAAGATGATGACACTCAAAGAAAAATTAAAAAACTAAAAGCTTAGGTTTGATATGTCCAATTTTGAAAGACTTGTATACATTTGAAGTTACTAACGATATTATATACCTAATATATGTACCTGAAGATTTTAGAGTGCAAATTTTGTATAATTTTTTATTTTATAGATTCAGTTCTTTTATCCATAATAAACACATATATCAGCAAAATATTTTTTAAAATTTTTGCCTATAAAAGAACAAAAATTTTTTGTTAATTTATTTAAATTATGTAAAAACATATAATATATTAAGCAATACAATAAGAATCCTGGGACTCCTAAGATCACGTGACCGCCGACTTGCTTATAACGCGCCATGGCCGGTCTTTATCGTTGGCTGCGATATGGGAATAACACAAAAAAAACTTGTATTGGTGAGGAGAAAGCAGAGAGTGGGCGGCATTTTCCCCGTTTTGCTCCGAAGTGGCCACTAGTCTAGCGACGTGCCTGGAATCGGGAAGAAAGGGAAAAAATTGGTTCTTCTATTTTTGCTTCTCACCAAGGCAATTAAATTGTAAAAATATTTCATTGTTCCAAGGCCTTCTTGACAGTATAAACAAAGATAATTATTACTATGGTATAAGTAATAAGTATTAACTATATGTTTACTTGTAATGGCTACTTTGCACAACATTAATTATTATGTTTCAAATATGTTCTTCAGAGATTTTAGTCTGGTTTCCGGCATATATCTTGTAGTTTCAATTTATTGCGCATAATTAATCGAGGACAAATTTTTGGCTAATTAAAAATAAGTTTGATTTTATCAAAAATGTTTGTCTAAAGGTCACCAATCAAAACCCTTAAAAAATTATTTTTGTCAACACTCGTCACTCGCCACTTATAGATAAATTGTATGATGAAATTTCAAAGAAATATCTATAATTATTTTGCAACATAATAATCATTCATACGTAAAGATAACTATTTTTTGTGTGTGTGTGTGCTGAAATTATTTAAAACTGATAAGAATTCAGCGTAATTACACGTATTACTTTTAAAGTTGTTATGAGTGATTACGTCGTTCTAGTACTTAAGTTGATAAAATCTCTCCATGATCATGATCGTGTAGACAGTAATTATAGCATCTGCATACAGGGCCGTACCTAGGGGGGGATCAAGAGGGATCAATCCACCGCGAAATGTTAAAAAAATAATAAAATATTTAGTAGTGATAAAGTAGTACAGATAGGGGCAATTCGCATTTTTTTAGGGCAGAATTGAAGCTCTATTTATGGAAGAACTAAAGTTTGATAAGTATTCTATTTTAAAAAAAACTTAAATATTAAGCGTATTCTACAGATGCCCCAAGAAACATTTATATGACTTACAACCTAATGTGACCTGAACCGACGTCGGATTTAGTGGAATTTTAAGCAGGGCTATCAAAATGGACGGGCCACGATCCTCAACTTTGTTGACGTCACATCCGGGGCTGATTTTTTTTTGATGTTCACGTTTCGACACAGCTGATTGTCTTTAAAATATTGAAGTTGGAATGACGGTTCATGAATATTTAATTTTTTTTTAAATAAAGCCGTTTTTGAGATTGTTTTTACTTTATTCTGGCAGAACAATTTTTTTAAATGTATAGTAAGCCCTAATTTTTCATAGCCGCTTCATTAGCTCACACAAAAATTAAGTTTAAAGGAGAAGCGAATGTGACAATCACATATGACAAAGTCAAATACATGTCAAATATAACAGTTGGCATGTGGTACATGGCGGGTAATTTGAATTAAAAATAAGAAATGCTAAATCTTGAAGATTTTAACCTTTTAATCAAGTTTCCTCCTTACAAACCTTTGGTGGAATATCGGGATGGTGTCTGAGAATATTTCAGTGAAATTTTGCGGAAATCTGTAGTGCCATTTTGAAAATATCATAAAAAAACGTCTGACCTCCCATAAGACCCAATGTAAAATTCAGCCCCGGGAGAACAGCTGATTTTTTCAGGGTCGTGGCCTCTATTTTTGTGTTGGCCTTGTTTTAAGTTGCAAGATTGATTATGCATTAAGCGACGTCGCATTCATATCAAAACCGACGTTATCAAATATACGTCCGTTTTTTTAACGATCTCGCGACGTCAAATATTGCAACGCAATATTCCATTGATTTCCCAACGTCGGTCTTACGTTCGTTTGTTCGACGTACAAAAACTCTGACCAGCCCAACGACCAACAGACGTCGGCGTCGGGTACGTCCGGTGAAGACCCTAACCTCAGACCTAAACTAGCGTTTAGTTTGGTTGGTGTATTTTCCGTTACTTTTACTTGACCTATTCCATGTCCGTTCATATGGCCTACGCGTCACATGTACAGCCTACTGTCATTTATAGATGCCCATAACCTAACAACAAGTGCATTTGTTTGGTCAAGAGATATTTTGGTCAGGACGGCTACGTTTCAGGACATGACGCAGTTTTATATCTTTTTTGGATTTTGGAAACCATAATACCCCATCCTCTTTCCACACGTGGGGTATGGGTTTTATTTCCCTTAGATTTTTGATATTAAAACTAACATTAAAAAAAAAAAAAAAAACAATGATTTCGGTGGGTAGTTAGCTTTGGGACCGTGGGCTTTACCTATTGTAGTACAAAAAGAGCGGACGTTGAGTTCCAATCCGTTGGTAGGCCGACGCAAAATCATGCGGGGCGAACGTCCGAATTTAATGGGACGAAATACGTTTGCCGGACTTCGACTCTTTGGTTATCTTTCACAACCAAAAGTGGATACCCGGTCCGAATTGGTATATTATTAGTTCACATTAAGTCAGACACAGTAATCCGCCATTCTAAAAAGGTTAGCGTCTGTCGGCCATTATAAAATATTTGTTCTTTTTCTAATTTTAAGTAAAAATGAAAGAATAATTGTAAAATGATTAACAAATTTGAGTTTAGTGAGGCAGCAAAATATTTTTTTCACAAAAACAAAAAAATAATAAAAATTAGATCTATTTAACAAATATATATTTTAGTAAATCTTGCATATTTCAGGAGCGCTTGCTTTTTTTGAAAGTATTTTAATCACATTTATCAATAAACATGCCTTCGTTGTAAAATTTTTGTTGGATTCCTGCTTTAAAATATAAATTATTAATATTGTAATACCCCCTGTCATGCATGACTATAATTGTCATTTGTAAAATGCACCCATTTTTATGAGACTTGTTATAATAAGTGTAAAATATTTACTTATCAGGTATAATTTTAGTTACTCGACAGGAATTCTTTTTAGCAAAAACTATATGTATTCTAGGCAATGGAAACGAAACCAAACGCAACTTACCTGTTTGCGACTAAATTTAAGTGAGGGAAATCCAACGTACAAATACGTTGTTAATTGGTAAACTCTATTACCTATAAGGTCAGATGCTGACGTCGTAGCGACCCGAATTTGTATTACCCATTTAGGTACAAACGAGGGTCGTCAGGCGGTCGAAACGACGTCGGCACCCGACGTCGCGTTTATCGCAAGCAACGTATGGGTAACGTAATATTACGTCCAAATGCTGCTTGGGGCATTGTATGCAAAGTCAGTGGCAAAATATTTTTGTCCCCTAAATTTCACAATAATTATCCAAATTTTTCTTTCAATTTCTTAAAAAATGCCTATTGGTTAATAACACCAATAATTTTATTCATAAACAGTTGTGTTTTACATAATATTACTTGCCTTGACCACAGTAAGTTATCTCCACTGTGCCTTAACTGCGAAATTAATCCAAAATTTGAGAAGCTGCTGAAAAATAGTTTTTTTTTGTCATGTTTTTGAAGTGGATTTTTGCCCAGACAATTATAAATTTTTGCTTAACAAATATAAATTTGATTGAAAAAGTATGCTGGGTTGATTTATTTTTTAGACATCCATGGAAGGAAATAGTTTTGCACATGATTTTATTCTTCAGCTTTTGAGGAAACCGTCTTTGCTTTGCTTTTTGAAATATTGAAAAGAAACGCAAAATTCAATTTTAAAGCAAGATTTTTCACCCAACATGGACTATTTCTTCAGTTTTAATACCTAACTTTTTTAATTAAAAAAAAACATGTCGTGCAGTTCCCAACATAATTTTAAACTTCTTATCCCCCGAATTTTTTTTTCTGGGTACGGCTCTGTCTGCATAGCAAGAACGGATCTAATTCATTTATAAAATCCAACAAATTTCTAACGAAAATATCTACTTAATGCTTGTTTCTATAAAAACAAAAGCGTCAAAAACTCAAAAATAAATTAGGAAATCAAGAATTTGTTTACACTTTAATCACTTTATAATTATTGTTGAAAACAAGCAGTTTTCAAACATCAAGTTTTGATACTTTGTTGTGTAATGACATTCTTATTGTTTGCCTCTACTTTGATTGATTTGATTTTTTCACCTTCTAATTCATTTGGTTAATTATATTCATTATCATTACCAGCCTGAAATCTGATCTTTGTCCATGGCGTGTTTTGTGTTTGTGATCATGTTCATAAAGGCCGCTTGACATGGTGCATGACAATAAAATTTGCAGGCAAATGGCATGAAATTTTGCCCAGGTGCATGCGCAGAACAAACCCAGCTGATTGTTGCAGGCAATCCATTTTTATCGGTCCGGTGCCATTTTTTTGCATGCAAACTGTACTTGCAAGCAAACTGGGGAATTTTTACCTAGATTCTGGGGAATCAATGCATGGCCATGCACAATGTCAAACGAAAAGAAGATTTTTTGCAGGCAAAAATTTGACCGAAATTTTTTGCTTGCAAATATTTGCACCGCGTCATGCACCATGTCAAGCGGCCTTTAGTGTGTAATTACAAATGGAAATGAGTATTCCAAAAACTTAAACCAAAACCATATTTTCAGATTTTTTTTGTGGTTTTCTTAGGAAACTTCCAAAAATGGATGTGGTATTGTCGGTATTTGCGGCGATTATCAAATTACCGTTAACAAAATCATTAGAAAGTAGAAAATTATCCCCTACCAACAGTTGATGAGAGTTTAAGTCTCCTTCA